>CM057450.1:327598333-330180000 GCA_016271365.2 Neoceratodus forsteri | reverse complement strand
TGTGACATAGAAAACTTGTACAACAATATCTCTCATGAAGCTGGACTGACAGTACTGAGAACAAAATTGGATACTAGACCGCATAATGTGGTACTACCAATGAAGTTTATTATTGCATTGGCAGAATTTGTGCTTAAGTCAAATTATTTTGGATTTGGGAATTCGTTTTATCAACAACAGTATGGGACTGCTATGGGTACAATGTTTGCTCCATCACTAGCCAACCCGTTTGTAGGAAATTGGGAAGATATTTTTATCTGGGATGGAAGCAAAAATAAATAGTTAAATAAAATAGTACAGTGGGTTCATTTTGTGGATGATGTACTGTTCTTGTGGAATGGAAGTAGCCAGGAATTGGGGGAGTTTAAAGAATATATTAATAAATCTGATGAGAATTTTCACTTTGCCATGACAAGCGACAGAAAAAAGGTGAATTTGTTTTGGTTGGCACTGTTTATAAAAATGGAAGACAATTGGAGACAAAATTGTTTAGGAAACAGACTGATTGAAATACAATTTTAGATTACAGGAGTAATCATTCTAAACAAACAGTGAAAAATATTCCATATGGACAGCTCCTAAGGGTGAAACGAAATTGCAGTGAGGAATATGAGAGAAAAAAGTGAGTGCAGAGATGTACCAAAGGTTTCTGAATAGAGGATATGAACCTGGATGTGTGGTTACTGCATTAAGAAAAGTGGACCAAATAAAAAGTGAAGATGTGTTATTTATGAGTAAAAAGCAAATTGAAAAGAAAGAAATGGTGACATTTAGTATCAAATATGTGCCAGCCTTTGGGGAAGTGAGCAACATTTTACGTAAACACTGGGAGATATTAAAAGCAGAAGACACTTTGAAAGAGATACATAAAAATGGGTTATGGTGTTGTTATAGAAAAAGTTGGAACCTGAAAGATATATGAGTTGATACTCTGTTTAAAGAAGAGAAACAAAACAATCATCCCAATTGGATGCCACCAGCACCGAAAGGAAACTATCAGTGTGGAAATTGTGCAAAATATGAAAATACTAATAATGCAAAAATATTCAATCACCCACATACAGGGAAAAAGTACAAGCTAGAGGATTTTATAAGCTGTACAACAGAAAGTGTGGTGTATCTGCTCACCTGCCCATGTGGGCAAGCATATGTGGGACAAACAAAAAGAGCATTTAAACAATAAATAAATGAGCATAAAACAGCAATGAGAACAAAAAAACTTAAAAATGCAATGGCCAAACATTACCATGAGGCAAATCATGGGTCAGCAGCCACATTAAGGTTTATTGGGCTGCAGCAGGTTTGAATCCCACCAAGGGGAGGAGATGGACATAATTTATTATTACAACGAGAAGCCTTTTGGATTTTTGAACTGCAAACATTAACAACAAAAGGGCTGAATGAAGATCATGGCTATGCAAGTTATTTGTAAAATTAGATGGTAGAGAAATGCTGCATGAGAGAAGATGTATGAACATGTTTTTCCAAGAAGTTCTGTATATGAGAAGAAACAAAGATGTAAAGGTCTGAGATGAATGTTTTTAAAGAAGTTGTGTGTATGAGGAGTAAATAAAACACAAACGCATGTTCCTAATTAAAAGCAAATTTTAATAAATTTGAAAAAGGAGTAATGGAGGTTGCTATGGCAACCAGACAAGATATAAGGAGATTGGATTCCCTGGAAAAGCTAGCTCTGAGAATGGTGTTATGTGACTCTGAAATGTCAGCACGTTATGGGAGCAAGGATGAATGAAAGTAGGAGCAGTGGGAAGTTGTAAGAACTATATCCAGCTTGGGAGAGAAAATTTGGAGCAAGGAGTCTTCAACTTTGTATTTCCAACTACTATGTTCTACCAAGAATATTTGGTGGAAGCACCAAATCCTGTGGACATAATTGTGGCTGGGATGTAGGCAATTGAGCTGGGAAGAGTTAAAGCTGAAAAAGTCCAAAAAGCAGTTGCAGTCGCTAAGCAGTAACTGGTAAAGTACTGAGATTTTTTTCAAGTAGCAGCAGCCTAACAGTATTCTTTCAAATGTGCTTTGTTGTACATGTAGGAAAGGAGACTTTGTAAGGCCAGCTACAATACAAGCACAAGGAAAAAGAAAAATTATAGCTGAGTATTTAGTGGCTTATAAGTGGCTGGTGGAGTGTTGTGAACCTTACAACTAGTTACTGCTTAAATGCAACCAGTAAAAGCATTGAGATGTTTTTCCAAATAGCAGCAGCCAACAATATTAGTTCAAAGTGGCTTTGCTGTATATGTAGGAAATTAGATTTCGTATTGCCAGCTAGAATTTAAGTACAAGGAAAAAGGAAAATATAGCTGAGCATGTACCAGCTCACAAGTGGCCGGTGGAGTGTTGTGAACCTCGTGATTAGCAACTGCTTAAAACAACCATGAACACATTAATAATTCGAAGAATGGAATTGAGAGTGGTTTTGCGTGTATAAAAGAAACGGGACTTTAATATGCCAGTTGGTTAGAAATTACATTAAATTGTGTTTGACTATAACACTGTGGCTCAAATCATTGAAGTGATTGCATAAAATTAATAAAAAGGAAAATAAACCAAAGTGCGGATGGTGGTTAACTTCTGATACAGTATTAGAGTTTACAGATATACCCCTGCAATTTTTGAAGCACCCTTTACCTCTTCTCGATATAAGAGGAAGGAAGCACAATGCTGCATAAAAAGACTGAATTGGAGAATATAGTTAGGAATGAGTAGCCCTTTTATTGCAAAACCTCAAATTTTGCACCTTAATAACTTTTCCACCATGCAATGGATTTACCTGAAATGTTGCATGCATGGTCTGGTACCGTAGATCTCTGTATCTGCCAAGTTGTGTTATGGTCGGATGTACAGTTGTGGATCTGCAGAACACCACAAAATGCAAAAAAATTGACATTTTGAGCGTTTCTTTGCTAGCACCCACAGCCTGCATGGTTTGTCCATTTGGTCCAAAAACTTCAGGAAACATGCAGCCTTTGTCACCAATCTGCCTTTCAAAGATTTGGTGAAAAAATATTAAACCATTCAAAAGTTATTCAAAAAACAAATTTCCCATTATAGTCAATGGGAAAAGTTAACAAAAATCATGAAACTTTTGCAAATGCCCATTTTTACTGTTGCAAATGGCCTTTTTACTTTCATGAGTCAGCCATTTTTTTTTCAGTTACTGCACAGAAAATTGTCTGGCATTTAAATGTGGGACCCTCTAGGAACACACTGCTTGTTATGTTTACCTAGTTGAGTCCTGAGGATGCTAGACATAAGTTTTTTTAAGGTTTAAACCCCCCAGAAATGCATTTTTAATATTTCCTGAAAAATACTTTCACAAAATACTTTCTCAAATGTGAAAGTTTCATGATTTTTTTGTGAAACTTTCGTGATTTGTGAAAATAGTTAGCGAAAGTATGCTCAAAATAACTGCAAATCATTGCCACTTTCCTGCAACAAAACAGTTTGTCTTTTGGGCTGAAATTTGCAGGGTGGCAAGCCCTGATCCCACAGATGTGCCTTTTGGTGGTTTAATGCAAAAACATTACAGGGGCCCAATGTTACAGCAGTCCGAATTTCCGTAATTTCCACATAGGATAACATTATGGTGTCCTTGGCGCCTTTTGGAGCCCGTATCTCAAAACGGTTCGAGATACGGACTTTAATCACAAAATTTTAGTCCCCACTGAAGGGACTAAACTCAGAACTAGATTGAAGGTCCTGAAACCCATGACATTTGATGTTTTTTTCTACCTTGTACGATTCCTGAGATATTTGAGATTTACTGTTCCAATTGCTCATTTTCATGTCCGAGGACCACTATTATGGCCACAGACTTTGTATTGACAGCGTTTTCTGCTGCCTCTATCTTGGACACAATGCACACTACAGATATGGTCAATTTCATTTTGTGGGAACTAATCACTCATGATTACAACCACACTTCCATTTTTTTATTAGCTGCTACGGTTCCCCAGATATGGGCAAATTAATGTTACAAGCCTTCCATGACCTATAGGGCTGCTGTATGGCTCTGTGCTTACATATAAGTAGGAGCACAGGTCCCAGAGGGCCCGTGCTCCCACAAATACATATTACACAGAAATGGACAGCTTGGTGGGAGCATGGGGCCCAAAGGGCCCCACGCTCCCACCAACACATACCATTTACTATTTATATTACACTTTCTCAAAAAGAAGGGAAATTCATTGCAAGAAACTCCATTAATGCATCAGTTAGGGTTGTTTCCACAGTGACAAAAGTGTGGAAATGCGATGTTGGACTTGCCACACCCTGACCCCCCATATACCCCACCCACCTCTCCACAGACCAACAGATGCCAAGGTCTGCCATAGAGTCATGCGGCGTAACTCTCACACCATTCTCCTTTACTGTACCATGTCAACTTGTTGACATACTGTATATACCAATGTCCATTTAGGATACATCATTCTCATATGTTAAAAACCCTATAATGGGATGGTTTGGATGTATGACTTACAAAACAACATTCTGTAATTATTTTCAAGATACAAAAGGGTTTGATAAAAGGGAATCTCAGTGTACATTTAAATTCTGGAGCACAATGTTATGAAATGAGGGAGGTCTTTCATAAGGGCATTAAAATTCCTAAAATTAATAATAGATATGGCAGTATGATATTTCAGCACCATGCTGCAAATATCTGGAATAAAATATCACCATTAAGTAGGAACCTACAAAAGGTTTCTATTTTCAAGTCACATCTGGAAATTGGTATAGAACAAGTATGCAATTGTTACTAAGTTACACCTAAGTAAATTTGTCGTCTATCATGCTGTAAATATCTGGAATGAAATACCATCACCAATGTAGGAACCTATGAAAGGTTACCATACTTCAAGACCTACCTGGTTACTAATATAGAATATGAATGTATCTGTTATTAAAGTTTTCATTTAAAAATCTGACATTTATATTGGAATTCTGAGTGTTAGAAATTGTATAACATATATGTTTTGTATAATGTGTTTGAATAATGAATGTTACTAATAATGGTGAGCAACCTATATGTTATTTGCACTGAAATACTGAGTATGAGTATGTCTACAAATGTATGTGTAAGTCTGTAACTTTTGTTGCCATATGATGTTATGTAGAATGTGTGTTTTTAACAGGACAACTTTGTAAATATGACCACATTGGACCTAAAGTTTCTTATCCTGCATAAAAATAAATTTTTAACAAGAACATATGGAATGGGGTGAGAGCTGGGATGCACGACTCTGTGGCAGACCTAAGCATCTGTTGGTCTGTGGAGGGGGGGTGGTGAGGTGGTTTGGGGGTCAGGGTCTGGTAACCCTAACATCGTATTTCCACACTTTTGTCACTGTGGAAACAACCCTAACTGATGCATTAACAGAGTTTTTTTTGCAATGAATATATCTATATATATAGGCACAGTCACACTTATAATTAGGGTTGAGTAGGGAATTTAATGTTAAACCCAAATTTTTCACTTTAATAACTTTGCAACTGTTTAACAGATTTACACAAAATTTCAAATCATTCTCAGGTGGTAGGTCTCTTGATCTGCCAAGTTGTGTTTCAATCAGATTTGTGTTTTTTGCACAGTGAAGCACCAAAAACTGCATTTTTCACTTTTTGGGGCAAATGTTAGTCATTTTTCAACATCGCACTGCACGCACAACATTTGGAATTTTGGCCTGAAATTCTCAGGGTTGAAAGAGGTTATCCTAATGAACAATCCAGTACTGGATCGGTGAACAAATATTAATCTGATCCAAAGTTTATAAATGTTGAAAGTGTGAGTTCTGAGCATGCTCAGTTCAGTCTTTGGACAGATGCACAGTTTCAATTAAGGATTCCTGGTTGTGAATGGCTGGTGAAGAGGGATTCAGAAATCTCACAAAATCCCTCTTTTTTTTGTAGCTAAAAAAAAAGAAAACAGTCCCCTGATGTATTTTTTTTTATGCAGAAACCTGCACTGAAATTTTCAATGCAGAATCCCGCATCGAACAGCCCTTCTATGGTCTGCTGACATTGGGGTGCCCAGTCCCCATTTCGGCATGTATCCCTCCCTCTCCACTACCGTGGCACACTGGGAGCCCACCCCTGTGTGCTGTAATAGTTGTTTATTGTTTAATTTATATGTTTCCAACACCGGGATGCCCACTTCCAGTGTCGGATGCCCCTCCAGCCAGTATATTTCCATTGCAGACATCGGGGTGCCCAATCTCTGTGTCAGCATGTATCCCCCCCATCCACTACTGTGGCACACTGGGAGCCCACCCCAGAGTGCCAACATGTTTAATTTAAATTTCTGACACTGGGATGTCAACTCCTGGTTTTGGATGCCCCTTCCCAAGCCCATATACTTTCATTGCTGACATCGGGGTGCTCAATACCCATGTCGGCATGTATCCCCCCCCACTAATGTGGCACACTGGGAACCCATTCCAGTGTGCCCGAATGTGCTTTTTGAAAAAAAAAAATTGTTAAAGAAAACTGTCCCCAACATCTTTTTTTACCTAAAATAAAGAAAACAGTCCCTTGTCGTCCCCGCCACTACCCTTCCTCATCCTGACCCTCCCTCTGTGCACCCACCTCCTCGTATGCCCCTTTACTCTATACTTACCTCTGGAGGTTGGGCACTGTCATCTTCTGAGGACTGGGACACGTCTGCACTCTTCAAAGCTGAACTGCAAACTGAAGAATCAAGGTAAGTGCTGTATAATGGCAATCAATGGGATGTTCAACTTATGTTGAAATCTCAGCCATTTTTAGGAATTTTGGCCTCAGATTTTCAACATCAAGTTCTCAGGACCCCACCTCATGAATCCTGGCACTGTCATTTCTTGACTCTGTCCTAAAAGGTGACTTTGTGGTTGCTGCATGGAATCACCTTTCAGGACAATTAATGAAACAGTGCCACTGTTGATGAGGTGGGGTCCCAAAAAGCCCATGTTGCAAATTTGGTGAAAAAAATCCTCAAAATTACTGCCTTATGAGTGTGCATTTCACAGTTTCTATGCATGCTCGTAACTTCACCAATTTTTTATATTTTTACTCCAGATTTATAATGTTGCCATTTTTAAACACCTCCTTATGAACAGTACAGCTGTCAGTTTTCACATCCTGCCCAAAATGTGTTCTTCCCCTGTGTGCCATGCTGTGCGAAATCAACTTTCAGGAGGGATTAACAAAATCACTATGCAACTGTTCATGAGGTAAAGTCTCAAAAAGCCCATGTTGAAAAATTGGTGAACAAATTCCAAAAAGTGACCACATTATGAGTGTGCATTGTGCAGTTTCTACGCACACTTGTAACTTTGCCAATTTTTCATATTTTCACTCCAGATTTTCAACATTACCATTTTTCCACACCACCTCATGAGTAGCACAGCTGTAGTTTTTCAAATCCTTCCAAATAATTTTTTCCTCACTTATGGCGCAAAACAGCATTACAGTTGTGCAGAATTACATTTCAACATGGATTTGAACGTTTTCTGTACTGGGTACATGCAGTGAGGTGATAAGAAGGTAATGTGGAACATTTGGGGAGAAGATTATATAAAATGGCACAGTTTTGACTATTTGTTGCAATTTCACTACTCCTGCTCATAACTTAATGTGTGGAAGCACAGGGGCCAGAGACCCCTGTGCTTTCACAGCTAGATACATATATGCATATGTGGAGGGATGGGAGCACATGGTCTTATGGACCCTACGCTCCCACAGTAAAATAAAGATACTATTATATTATCTCAAAAAGTGAGGAAATAAATTGTAAAAAACTTTGTTAATGCATCGGTTAGGGCTGAAGAGACAAAAGTAGGGAAATGAGATGTTAGGGTTGAGCCCCTAACAGTCCCTATTCAACACCCACCCTCCACTATCAACAGGTGTCAGGATGTGCCTTGGGGTTATCGGGCCTTACTCTCAGCCCATTCTGCTATACAGTACCATGTCAAATTTCTTACATATGGAATGGGGTGAGTTAGGCCTGATGACTCCAAGGCACACCGACACCTGTTGGTCTGTGGAGGGTGGGTGTGGAGGGTGGCTGGTGGGGTTGGATGGGGGTGTTAGGGGATCAACCCTAAATTCTCATTTCCGTACTTTTGTCGTTTCAACCCTAACTGACGCATTTATGAAAATGTTTGCAATTTAGATATTATAGCTGCATGGCAGCACAGCTATAGTTAGGGTTGCCTGGCCACTTCCATGTTAAACCCCAAATTTGCACTTTAATAACTTTGCCACTATATGATGGATTTGCCTGAAATTATGTATGAGTAGTGGGGCTTCAAAGATTTCTGGATGTGGCAAGTTGCGTTATGGTTGGATTCGCTGCTGTGGAGTTGCAGAGTGACAAAAAACACACAAAAATGGGGTTTTTGCACATTTTTTGCTCGGAGCTACAGCCCACACAATTTGTCTGTCTGGTCTGACACTGTCAGGGAATATGCAGTCTAGGTCCCTGATGTGCCTTTTGAATATTTGGTGAAAAAAATATTAATCCGTTTGAAAGATATTCAAAAAACAAGTTTCCCATAATAGTCAATGGGAAAAAAATATATGTGTCTTTCGAAATCTGCCGCCAGTACTTTTTA
Source organism: Neoceratodus forsteri (assembly GCA_016271365.2). Taxonomy (NCBI): domain Eukaryota; kingdom Metazoa; phylum Chordata; order Ceratodontiformes; family Ceratodontidae; genus Neoceratodus; species Neoceratodus forsteri. The sequence goes on along the minus strand of CM057450.1, from coordinate 330,171,382 downwards.
CTTTTGCAAATTCCCTATTTGTGACATTACAGCTGCCATCTTGCTTTGGTTGGTGGTAGATAAAAAGGGCCTCAATTCAAAAAATAATGGCCCTAGGTAAACACAGATGGTTGTGTTTTCCTAATCAGGGGCTGAGGAATATAGTGTGGGCATCAGATTTTTAATCTGATCCCCCAATATACCATTTTCACAATCAACCCCCTGCACTGTCACAACTTGGGAAAGACATGGAAGCGACACTTTGCAAATTGTGAAAGCTGCTGGAATACATCAATCAGTATTGTCCTTGCATAAAAAAAAACTCTCAAATGTTTGCTGGCCACTTTTTGGCCAAACTAATGCTGCCACCATGTTCCTTGGCCCACATTTAGGTAAACACCTGTTGGTGTTCACTTAATAAAGGGAGTTTTTCTCCTTTTTAGGACTGTGAGGGGGTCAAGGCTTGTTTTATTATTAAAACATTTTCCACTGACATCAGGGTGCCCAATGCTCATGTCAGCGTTAGGATCCCCCCCTCACCAATGCAGCACACTGGAAGCCCACCCCAGTGTGCCCAGCTGTGTTTTTTTAAACATTACTACTGGTTAAATAAAGAAAAACATCCCCCAACATCTTCTACCTTCAATGCAGAATCCTGCATTGACATTTTCGATGCAGGATCCTTCATCAAACTCCTGTTGTCTGCCCCACAAAATGAATCAACATCAGGCTGTCCAATTCGTGTCAGCATCATGTCCCCACCCACAACTCATGGCACACTGGGAGACCACCCCAGTGTGCCCAAAAGTTATTATTTTAAACTTGCTGACATGGGTGTTCAATCCCCATGTCAGCATCATGCCCCCCCAACTCATGTGGCACACTGGGAGCCCACCCCAGTGTTCCTAAATGTTATTATTTTTAAACTGGCCAACGAGGGTGCCCAATCCACCTGTCAGCAGCATGTACCCCTCCCAAACTCGTGTGGAAAACTGGAAACCCACCCCAGTGTGCCCTTTCTATTTCTGTGCCTGTAGGTAAAGAAAACCATCCCCATCATCTTTCTTTTTTATCTGTAAAAGAAAACTGACCCTTGTCATCTCCCCAGTCCTCCCTCCCTCCCCACCCTCCCACTGAGCACCCACCTCTCTGCACCACCCCACCCATATTTACCCTCCAGAGGGTGGTATCAGAGATCTTCTCTGCACTAGGGACACATCGGCACGCTTCAAAGCCGAACTGCAATCTGAGGAATCTAGATAAGCTGTATAATGGGAGTCAATGGGGGGGTTGCAACTATGTTGCTATCTCCACCAATTTTAGGAATTTGGGCTGCAATTTTTCAACATGGAGTTCTTGCGACCCCACCTGGTGAACACAGCCACTGTCATTTCATTACTCTGTCCTGAAAGATGATTTTGTGGTCGCTGCAAAAAAATCACCTTTCTGGACCAATTAACAAATCAGCAGTGCCACTGTTCATGAGGTGGGGGTCCCAGAAAGCCCATGTTGCAAATTTGATGACAAAATTCCAAAAAATGACTGAGTTACAAGTCTGTGTTGTGCAGTTTCTACGCACACTTGTAACGTTGCCAATTTTTTATATTTTCACTCCAGATTTGCAACATTGCCTTTTTGTAACACCTCCTTATGAAAAGCACAGCTGTCATTTTTCATATCCTGCCCAAATGTGTTTTCATGCCTGTGGTGCAGAATGGCATGGTTGCTGTGCAAAATCAACTTTCCGGATGGATTAACAAAGTCACAGTATCACTGTTCATGATGGGAGATCCCAAAAAGCCCATGTTGAACATTTGGTGGAAAAAAATCCCAAAAATGATTGCATTATGAGTGTGTACTTTGCAGTTCTGTGCACACTTGTAGCTTCACCAGTTTTTCATATTTTCACACTAGATTTTCAATATTGACATTTTTTCACACCTCCTTATGAACAGTACAGCTGTCATTTTTCACATCCTGCCTGAAATGTGTTTTTATACCTGTGACACAGAATGGCATGATCGCTGTGTGAAATCAACTTTTGGGACGGAGTAATGAAATCACAGTGCCAATGTTCATGAGGGGAGGCCCCAAAAAGCCCATGTTGAAAATTTGGTTACAGAATTCAAAAAGAATCACTGCATTATGAGCATCCATTACGCAATTTCTTGCAAAATTACCCATAGGACAACATTGAGATGCCCATCGTGCCTTTCAATTCCCGTATCTTGAAAATGATTTGAGATTCAGATTTTTTGCTACTCACAAGTGCACTAAGTATAAATGGAAGTTAGAAAGTCATGAATACCACCAAAGCTGAATTTTTTCCCCTAGCTGCTACAGTTTGAGATATTGGCAATTTAATTTTGCAAGGCTTCATTTTCATGTCTCTAGGCATGCATAATGTCCCCAAAATTACATGTAAGTGGCAGTGCAGGGCCCAGAGGGCCCATGCTCCCACATACACATACCATTATTCAAAATGTTTCAGTTTTAGGGGCGCTCCTGCAATGACATACTACTTACTATTTACATTACACTTTCTCAAAAAGAAGGGAAATCATTGCAAAAAACTGCATTAATGCATCACTTAGGGTTGATAATACAATGACAAAAAGTTTGGAAATTTAGTGTTAGGGTTATCAACCCCTACTTCCCCACCCTCCACATACCAACAGGCATCAGGGTGTGTGTTTGGGCCATCAGACATGACTCTTACCCCATTCTCCTATACTGCACCACATGAGCTTGTTTACACATGGAATAGGGTGAGAGTTAGGCCCAATGACTACAACACACACCACAACACCTGTTGGTGTGTGGAGGTACTGGGGGTGGGGCCATAGGGGTTGGTAACTCTAACACCGTATTTCCAAACTTTTGCCTTTGTGCTATCAACCCTAACTGATGCATTAAATGAGTTTTTTGAAATGAGAATATATATATATTATATATATAAAAAATTATAGCGGCACGGTAGTGCCACTATAGTTAGGGTTGAGGAGCCATTTACATGTTAAACCCCAAATTTTGCACCTTAATAACTTTGCAACTGTTTGACGGATTTCCCTGAAATGTGGAATACATGATCAAGACCCATACACCTTGGGATCTGCCAAGTTTCGTACTGGTCGCATATACGGCTGCAGAGTTATTAAGCGTGATCTTTGTGCATGTTTACGCTTTTCTGGAATTTTACTGTCGTCTCTACAGGTCGCATGGTTTGCACGACCGGCCTGAACTCTTCAGGAAATGTGTGGCTAGGATCCCCGATGTGCCTTTTGAAGATTGTGAAAAAATATTAAACGGTTCAAAAGTTATTCAAAAAACAAGTTCCCATTATAAGTCAATGGGAAAAGTTAACAAAAAGATCGATAGTGTCGCAAATGCAGTTTTTACTTTCAAAAATGGCCCTTTTACTGTCACAAATCTGTCATTTTGTTTTCAGTTAGCTATCAGAAAAATGCTTGCCATTTAAAATTGGGACCCTCTAGCAACCTAATTCTTTTTGTATTCACCTAGTCGGACCCCGAGGATGCTAGCCATGTCTTTATTTTGGGGTAAAACACCCCAGAAATATGTTTTTCAAATTTCTGGAAAAATTACTTTCACAAAGTACTTTCTCACTTGCGACACTGTCGAATGACTTTGCGAAAGGTTTCACAAACTTCGACAGTACTTTTCTAGGCTGAGGGAAAATGACAGCAATTCTTTGGCACCCTGCTGCAAAAGAACGGTTTGGTGTTTTGGCCTGAAATTTCGAGGGAACGCAGCCGACATCTTTCAGATGTGCCTTTCAGTGTTTCGTTGAAAAAATATTACATGGCAGCAAAGTTACATCACTTCAAAGTTGACGCTTTTTCCGATAGGATAACATTATGGCGTCCAACACATTACAGGAATCCTTTGGTGCCCTGCTGCAAAATAATGGTTTGGTCTTTTGGGCTGAAATTTGGAGGGAACACAGCCAACATCCCACAGATGTGCCTTTTTGTGGTTTGGTGAAAAAATATTACAAGGAGCCAAAGTTATGGCACTCTGAACTTCTCTTTTTTTCCCATAGGATAACATTACGGCGTTCGCTGCACCTTTCAGAGCCTGTATCTCGGAAACGGTGCGAGATACGGACTTTTCATCGGAAAAATACTTAGCCCCATGCCAGGGGCTAAGTGTGAAACTAGCCAGGAAAGTCATAAATCATATGACTTTTAATTTGTTTTTCTACGTCATACAGTTCCTGAGATATAAGTAATTTAGTATTCCAACCCCTCATTTTCTGCTCTGAGAACCATTATTATGCATACATTCTTTGTACTCACTGGCCCAGATATTCAAAAGGGTTGTGCCATGCACAACATGGATGCACCAGCGCAAGTCAGAAAATGCACCATTGTGTGAAATTCAGTGGGAGGCAGCTGAGCCCCCCAAATCGCAATGCGCAAGAGCGCAATGGTAATGAATGAATGCGCAACTGAAGGGGGGGACCATGAATAAATGGCACAGTGCGATATTCAACAGCATGTGCCATGCGCAATAGGGGAACAAATGGAAGTTGCGTGATAGCGGAAATGATCCAAAATAAAAAGGAACAAGAAGAGAGGTATAGGAATGCTACAGGGAAGCCAGAGCTGGGAGTGAGGTGACAGCAATCAGGCAGACAGTAGCAGTGAGCAGGACTGGGCAAGAGCAGGACAGAGCACACCTGGAAACTACCAGGAACATGAAAGGAGTGGGGAGCCTGTGCTACTATGCAGGAGTAAACAGGAAGTGCCACAGTGGACTGAGGGCAGTGACAGTGGGCAGGACATCCATATCTGGGAGGTGTTCCCGTTGCAAGGGGAGTAGCATAAAGGACAGCTGGGGGAACGGGAATACAGCTGCCGGGGGGGAACACAAGCCAGGGACATGGCCAGAGCCACCATTCAGATGGAGGTAGTAATGAGGGGTGTGAGAAGGCAGGCAGCGGGGGGCGCGGCCGTGGAAGGGCCCGTTGGTGGTATGCCCCCAACAGGCAGTACCGAGCCCACACCAGCTTTAAGCAGTACAGTGACACTGAGATAGTGGGCCAGTACCACCTGAACCAGTCGATCCTGAGGTGGCTCTGTGAGCTGTGCAGTGATGAGATGCAGGCACCCACACGACAGAGCCATGCTCTGTCAGTGGAGACAAAGGTGACAGCTGTCATGTGCCTACTTGCCACGAGTACCTTCCAGAGACCAACAGGGGACACAACAGGGATAACCCAGTTGGCCACATCACGTCTACTCACACAATCCCTCAGCACACTGCTGCCACATGCTGTGGAGTACATCCATTTCCCCAGCACACAGGCGGAGTGCACAGCACACATACAAGAGTTCCACAGGGTAGCACGTATGCCTGGCGTGCTCAGGGCCATTGACTGCACCCATGTGGCCATCCGCACACCACCTGGCCCAGAAGGTGCAGCATACATGAATCAGAAGGGGTATGCAAGCATCAAATGCCAGGTGGTGTGTGATGCTAGGGGGCGCATAACCAATGTCTGTGCCACGCACGTTGGGGGAGCACATGATGCCTTCATCTGGCACAAGTCTGCACTGTGCCACAGGTTCAAGAGTGGGGACATCCCCACTGGCCATCTAGTGGGTGAGTATGCAAATCACGCAGAAAGACATAGATCTTGGGAGGGGCATAGTCAGAGGTGACATGGGTACTGGCCTAGATGGCCCATGGCAGGGCGACGCTGATCACCAAACTAATGTCCACCCTCTACACACAGGTGAAAGTGGATACCCACTCCATTCCTGGCTGCTCACACCATACCGGTGGCCCGTGACCCCATCACAGCAACAGTACAATGAGACACATGCCACCACACGCAATGTCAGAGCGGGTGTTCAGGATGCTGAAGGCACATTTCCATTGCCTGGACACATCTCGCGGTGCCCTACAGTACAGACCCTCAAAGGCCTGTGGGCTATTCCTGGCCAGTTGCATCCTGCACAACATGGTCAATGACTGTGGGATAGCTGTACATGTCAAAGAGGGGGACAGCAATGGGGATGATGAGGATGCTGGTGCAGATGGTGATGGGAAGGCCCCCTTGGTCGAAGGGACCCCCGACTGATCTGGATGGTGTAGCTGCACTGGGACACCATCACAGAGGAGCACTTCAACCAACCCAGGTAAGTCATGGGGCCATGTTCAACCACCAATGGCAAGTGCACAACCCACAGACACGCATGGACAAACCCCAGGGGTGCATGTCATAAAGAGAATTGGCTGAGCATGGAACGGCACACACTGTCAGGGATGGGCAAGGCCTAACACAGCACGCAGTCTCACACACATGCACACACACACACACACACACACACATGACACGCACACACATGACACGCACACACATGACACACACACACACACACACACACACACACACATGACACACACACATACCCCACAAGACATGTACAAAGGGTAGGAGGCACACTGACCCCAACTGCCGCCCCTCGCCACACACGTCCACAGACCACCACGCCCAGTGCCTGTCATTGTGTGTGTCTCAGGCGCTGAGCACCATTGCACTGTGGTGGACAGTGCAACGCAGGCATCATCATGCACATGCCACAGTGGCCAGCAGCTGGGAGGGTGTGCACATGGAACATGTGTGTGTGTGTGCAGGGCCAGGTACCCCCTCCCATGCTTTGCACATTGAACAACACACTGCACACCGGGCAGCATCAGACAGTAGCCATGGTGGGAGACAGGTCAGTCACGTGGCACAGTGCCATGGCCACCACGGATGCATGGGCAGCCTTGCCAAGACCCACCAGCAGTGACAGGCTAACCAATGGCCTCATGGGATGGCACTGACAGTCCCCCAGGGGTTTCACTGTGGGAACACGACCGTTCTCGAACAGGGGTCTGCAGCTCACCGAACATGCCTGCGCCAGGCATGCTCGGGATGCCCAGAGCTGAACCCGGTGTTGACAAGGACGGTGTCACACGACACCGCGAATGGGGGATGGACATTGTACTGTGCAGTGTCTGCGATGCATGGGCAAATAACTGTGTGTCCATTGTGGCCATGACAGCTGTGAATGCCTGTGTCTGCCTGTCAATGACGGTGGACACATCCTCGCGCAGCCGGTCCATCCCTGCCAGGAGCAGACCGGTGTCCCTGCTGCGCTGCTCCTCTGCCTGGTGCAGGACCACACTGAGTGCATCCACTGCCATCACAAGCCGCAACTGCTGATCCACTGAATCATGGAGTATGTGGGTGTGCTCATCTAAGAGGTCATCCGCCTGATCGGCATGCTGTCCCTCAAGGTGTTCACGGCCATGCTGGGCACCACCCCTTGAGGTTGGGTGCTGCACACCAGGGCCATGCCTGGGCATGTTCACGGGTGGTGCACTGATGCTGCCGCCCGACACTGTCCCCCTATTGCCATTGGCCAACTGCTGACACTGCCCCTCCGGCTGCCACTCTCCAGGGCTCAACAGTGCCGCTGCAGTGGCTGCAACAGCCCCACTGTCCTGAACACACACACCAGTGCTGCCCCACTGGTGCAGACAGGCACAGACTGGGACTGTGATGTCACGCTGGCCTCCACGGTAGCACCACTCATGGCTATGCCCGTGCTATAACTTGCTGTGCGGCCATCCTGCGGCCCACACGTATCACTGTCCATGATGTGAGCTCCATCATCATCAGTGACAGATCCGGCACCAGTCCGAGTCTCAGCATGCTGGCATCCATGGACGCTGTCATGCTGGGACATGGGCATGGCCTCCTCCACACCTGCTCCACCAACATCAGTCCAGACAGCCAGGTGGGTCCACTGTCGTCCTGCTCCTTGGACACCTGTGGAGGTGGATGGGCCCGGTATCACCCTCAGTGGACAAGCCCACCACTGCTGACCTATGTAGACACTCAGGAGCTGTAAGGGAACACAGTAGAATTAATGTATCTGCCCTACCCTGTGACATCTCCCCCCACAGTGACAGATCAGGATTTACCATGCAGTGATGGGCTACCACCCATCTGGAAGTCACCATCTGGAACACCCTCAATGGCACAATGCCACATGCTGCAAGCAATCCGCTCTTCCTGTGGTGTCAGGCATTGCACAGCTGGCTGTTCCCCACCAGTGGCAGCCCATGTTGCCCTGATGGCAGCCACCTTATCCTTAATCCTCCTCCTGTCTGTACCCACCTTCTTCTTACACTCCTGCACAGACTGCTGGTGGCTGCCATGCTGGTTGAAGGCACGCGCCACCTCACCCCATGCAGCAGCATTGGCCTGTGGTATTCCCCGCTGTCTGCTGAGCAGCGGTTCCTGGTCAAGGTAGGCCTCAAACAGAGCATCTGTTTCTGCCTTGGTAAAGTTTGGCCTCCTCCGTCTCCCACGTCTCTATTCCTCCTCCTCCACCTCATGTTTGCTCATCATTGATCCTGTGGGAATGACAGATGTTAAGGCAGTCAGAACAGCAAAGGCCCAAACCGAGGAAAAGATAGCCAACTCAGTTAAGAAGGGAGATAAAACCGTTTATAGGACATCAGGGAGTGAAGTAAGACCAAGGAGGGATAGTGAAGCTTAGTAAAGGGAGGGAGGGTGGGCAGAGGGTGACTGTGAAAAGGCAGAGATACTAATCAAATATTTTTGCTCAGTATTTACAAAGGAAGAGGGGGAGGTACCTAAAACAAACAGTAGAAACACTCTGGATACAGAAGTTGATACCAGCCCATTTACAGAAGAAAGGGTTCTGAAAGAACTCTTAAAACTGAAGGTGGACAAAGCAATGGGGCCTGATGGGATTCATCCCAGAATTCTAAAAGAACTAAGGGTAGAACTAGTGGCACCACTGACTACCCTCTTTAACAAATCATGGGAGGATGGGGTGGTACCCGAGGACTGGAGGAGGGCAGATGTGATTCCCCTTCACAAAAGTGGGAGCAAGGCAGAAGCAGGAAACTACAGACCTGTTAGTTTAACCTCAGTGGTAGGAAAATGATGGAATCACTTCTGAAGGAAAGAATTGTTGAGTATCTAGAGGCCAGAGGGGCACAGGACCCAAGGCAGCATGGATTCACAGTGGGAAGGTCATGCCAGACAAATCTGATAGATTTCTTTGACTGGGTGACCAAAGTAGTTGATCAGGTAGGGGCTGTGGACATGGCCTACCTAGACTTTAGCAAGGCATTTGACACAGTCCCACACAAAAGATTAATATACAAGTTAGCCAGCCTGGGAGTGGGTCCCAAGATGACAGCCTGGGTAAAGAATTGGCTGGAGAATAGGACACAGAGTAATAGTAAATGGAGTCCACTCTGAAAAAGGGGTTAGTAGTGGGTACCGCAGGGTTCAGTATTAGACGGTCCTCTTCAATGTCTTTATAAGCAACATTGCAGAGGACTGGAAGGAAAGTATGTCTCTTTGCAGATGACACAAGATCTGCAACAGAGTTGATGCACAAGGTGGAGTGGAAAGGATGAGAAGGGACTTGGCAAGGTTAGAGGAATGGTCAAATGTATGGCAGCTTAGATTCAATGCTAAGAAGTGCAGGTAATGCACCTGGGAAACAAAACCCAGGGAAGAGTACACAATGGGGGTGAGATACTAACAACAACAAAATGGAAAGGGACCTGGGGTAGTCATATCAGATGACCTAAAGGTGGGAAAGCAATGGAGAGGGCAGCAAGGAGGGTTGGGGGATACTGGGATGCATAGGAAGAGGCATCACCAGTAGAAAACAGGAAGTTATTATTCCTCTGTACAGACAGCTAGTGAGACCCCATCTGGAGTACTGCGTGCAGTTCTGGAGACCCAATCTCCGCAAAGACATAGACAGGATGGAAGCTGTCCAGAGGAGGGCAACTAAAATGGTGCAGGGTCTGCACCGGAAGACATATGAAGAGAGACTTAAGGAGCTTAATATGTATAGCCTCGAGGAAATGAGGGAGAGGGGAGACATGATAGAAACTTTCAAGTACCTCAAGGGAATCAACAAAGTCCAAGAGGGTAGCATCTTTCAAAAAAAGAGGTGTGCAAGAACAAGGGGGCACAATTTGAAGATAGAAGGGGCAGCTCAGAGGTAATTTAAGGAAGTATTTTTTCACAGAGAGGGTCGTGGATGTATGGAACGGCCTTCCAGAGGAGGTTGTGGAGTCAAAAACAGTGGTAGAATTCAAGCATGCATGGGACAGTCATAAGGCAATTCTAGGGGGTTGGGGTAGGAAGAAGTAGGCTGCTGGTTAACTAGGACCTGCAGCTTATCCATCAGGTAGGGAAATGGGCAGACTGGGTGGGCCAAGCGGTCCTTATCTGCCATCAAATTCTATGTTTCTATGTTACCTCTGACTGTGCAGTCCCATGCATCTCCCCCACACCACAGTCCATAATCCCAAACAGCATGCAACTCACCACAATAGACTGCAATACCAGACTATGGCCTCTGCTGCCCAATGTTGCATTTATATAGCGCAATGCATGCAAATGAGGCGAGGCTCAATTTTAAGTGGATGCTAATGCAGAATCTGCACCATTGAATCGCTGATGATCTGATTTGCATATGCCGGCTGAATATCGCGCTGTTGCTCCTTGTGCAATTGTGCTGAACGTGTTCAGGCAAGGGCGCAGTTCTGTGACGTGCGCAGTAGACACTGAATGGTGCATGCCCGGGGTGCTGATGCCAATGCCTTCCATGCTGCTGATGTGCTGTGCACGGGAGGCAGTGCAGGGCACAGTCACCATTGTGCCAGTGGCTCTACTGCGCTGTTCACATGTATGGCGCTCTTGCACTGGGGCGCTGTAGGCACCGTGGAGCCACAGTGTGGTAGGCCACTACAGGGCATCTCACACAGGCACCCAATTGTGCTACACACAGGGAGTACCAATCATGCTGTGGGGGTCCATGCACAAGAGACCCTTGACCCTGTGCCTGACCTTTGCCCCTATGCACCATGCATCTGCATGGGTGCACCACTATCGCACTGTTCAGTGAAAGCATGATGGGGAATGACAGCGCTGTACTGCACCGCATCTGCAAGTGGCAGACCATGCTACCAAGCGCCATTTTGACTCCGACCAACTTCAGCGATGGCAATATGGAGGGCTGCTGTTTGGAGCCAGGTGGAGCTAGTCAATTTGGTGGCCATAGTGGAGTCCCATGCTGGGGCACTGTTTGGAAATGCACCCCTGGACAGGGCCAGGAGTGCTGTATGGGAGGAGGTGGCACTGGAGGAGGCCACAGGAATGGAGCACACAGCTGAGCAGTGTCACCACAGATATGAGGACCTCCAGCGCAGGGAACCGGACAGGCTTGCCCGCCTGCGGGCACGCGCCAGGAGAGGTGTAGTGCCATGACCAGGTAGGTGCCCCATCCATACACTGGTTGCGTCCAATGGGTATCACAGTGGGCATGTGTCCACCACACGGGGGGGTGGGCTGTCCAGTGTGGGCAGTGGTGTTGATGGTGGAGATGGTGTTGGGGGGGTTGCGGCATGGCTGGCTGTGCAGGATTGCACACCCCCGGGGTGGGGGTCTTTGATACTGGATTGTACTGATATTCCTCTCTTCATGTTTGCACCCCAGGCCCTGGAGAGCGGCACTGAGTCAGAGGACCGACACAGAGGTGTGGGTAGGGGAGCTGGTCAACAGCCACAGGCAGCCGGTCGCATCAGAGTACAGTGCCTGGGTCAGGCTGATGATGGTGAGTGCCTTTCTTCCAGGACATTCTGTGCATGCTCTGTTGCAGGGCAGGCGGCGGGGCATGGCCACCATCCATCGACACCACTGCCATGCACACCACACAGTACAGTCAGCACTGTCCAGTTGCACTGCATGTGTGGATGTGCATCACTGGTGGTCCATGTGTGCACCGGGTACATGGCTATGCCACTGCCTTCACACCACATAGCCATGTCAGTGTACAGCCATGGTGGTGCTGTGTGGGACTTGGGCAGTGGGTGTGTGCAGCTGTCTGCATGGCTGTGTGCACCTGGGTGGGCAGGTCATGTGGACACGATCACTGTGGGTGGTCGCACACCATCACAAGGGCATGTCCCATGGCTGTATGCCATGCACAGTGGGTGGGCTGCAGGGGGATGGGCATTCACACCTATTGACTCTGCTCCCTTGTCCTAGGTGGATGGAGGATGATGCACCTGGAGAGGGCTGTGCGGGAGCTGCTACAGGTGGCATGTGCCTCACTAGAGATCCTTCAGCGGATGGACCAGCATGGCATCAGGAGGAGATGTGGCGGGAGGTGCCACAGGAGTGGGGAGCCGGGCGCCCACTGAAGATACCATGCCCCATGTTCAACCCTACCCCCTGGATCCACCCTCACACCCCCTCCTTCCCTCTACCATTTGTTCACCCCTGCCCCTTACCCACCCCCACCTGGTTTGTGGCCCTCACCCCCAACAGTTGTGTACATATTTGTAAATAGTTGTTTTCTACCTTTTAATATACATTTGTTTTGTTATGCCTACTGTGGTGGTCTCTGATTTGTAGCAGGCTACAGGTGCTCAGCTGCAGTGGTGTGCATGGCACCAGGGGTGGTGCAGTCATGGGTGTGTGTGTGTGTCAGTAGGGGAAGCAACTATGGTGTGGGTGTAGCTATCAGTCACTGTCTGTGGTTTGTGTGCTGTTCCCTGTGCACTGGATGACTGTGTGCAGTGGTCCACGGTGCATGCACCATGTCCATGGCGCACCTGTCAGACCATCCATGGCCTGTGCAGCTGACACACTTGCATGTCTGTGACCTGCACGGTCTGCTGGCATGTCAGTGGTGGCTGTCCATGCTGGACAGCCACTGTACCCAGCACAATGCCAGGTTGCCTCCTGTCACTGGTGTGGTGCATGTCTGCCTCGGGTGACACTGTGGCCTCTGCTGTTGTTGTCCCACCTCCATGCTGTCGCTTGTGTCTGTTGCAGGGGATGTGTTCCACTGTTTGTCACTTGTGCTCCGGGTGCATGCTGGTGGCATACAGCTTCATGATGCCTGCGCAAGGTGGCTGGCACTCCTGTGTCATGGAGGGGTGCTGGCCGTGTGTACGCGGTTTCTGTGGCCACACGCCAGGGGCTTGGTTGACCCGCTACTGTGTCCCAGTGTTGGTGTGCCCTTGGGTATGGGTGGGTGTTTGTCCATGCACTGTGTTGCATCCTGTGTGGTGCATGCTTCCATGCACCACAGTGGGTGTCTGCACTGGCTGTTGTAGCCAGTGCTGGGTCGGGGTGTGTCCTTGGGAGGGTGTGCAGGGTGCTGTAACACTGGTGGTGGGGTCTGGGGCATGCCCTGTCACGTGTGGGGTACCTCGTATGCCGACACATGGTCAGTCTCTCAGCTATACCTTGGTAGGGACATGCGTGGTGGCACTGTGTATGCACTCGTTGCATCGCTGTCTGCTGCCACCCACTGAAGGGTGTTCGTTGTGGGGCTGCCTTGCATGGCTCTGTGGTGCACAGGGTTACATTGTCACAGTAGCGGGTAGTGGCATGCATGGGGTGTCCTGCACTGGTGGGTGCTGCTCCTGGGCAGGGTGTATGGGGATCACAGTGCAGGGTGTGCTCTGCATTGGTGGGATGGTGTGGCATGGGTGGTGGGCCCATGCATTCTGTCCCTGTGCATCCCTAGTTGTGCTGTTGCGCTGCTGCCCTGCTCCACTGAGCATCCCTGGTTGTGCTATTGCGTATCTGACCTGCGCCACTGCACATCCCTGGTTGCGTTATGGCGCAGTTGGTGCGATATTCAGTTGTGTGCCGCAGGTGCATCTTGACCTGCACAGTATTTGAATATCGGGCATATTGCGCATGGGCGCAGTGGACTTGTACTTGCTCCTGCTGTTGCGCACTTTTATGGCGCAGTTTGAATATCTGGGCCACTGTCTTTCTTTATGCAGCTTTTGGGAAAAACCAGCCTGTGCACTTCCATTACTGTTACCATTACCATTTTCACTTGCAGTTCCATTCCCATTTCACTTAACGTTCACGACTACGCCACCATGTGTGTTACCCTTTAAGTTTTCATTTGTGCTTCCTTTTGCATTATTTTTAACATCTCTGTCTACACTTCTGTTTCTCTTTCTGTTTCGCTTTGTGTTACCATGCGCATTACCATTTATGTTTGTGGGCACAATGTTGCTATGTGACAAGACATCACGTGGCGGGAGCATGGGGCCCGAAGGCCGTCGCATTACATTCACCATTTCTCGTTATTATTCTCAAAAAGAAGGGAAATTAGAGGCAAAAAACTCCATTTGATGCATTAGTTAGGGTTGTTCACACTGACAAAGTTAGAAATTCAGTGTTGGGTTAAGCCCCTTTGGATCCCCACCCTCAAACCGGCATTGAAGTGCATTAGGGTTGTGGGTCCTAATTCTCACCCCATTCTCCTACACCTCTGCTTCTTTACACATGTGATGGGGTTAGGAGTTATGGCCGACAACCCTAATCTTACCTAGATGCCATTTGGGGGTTTTGTGAGGATTTCAAGGGCCAATGTCAAATCGAATTTTCTCACTTTTGTCAGTGTGAACAACCCTAACTAATGCATTAAACAGATTTTTTTGCCTCTAAAATATATATATATATATATATATATATATATATGGTAGCACAGTAGTGTTACCATAGTTAGGGTTGAGGAGCCACTTCTATGTTAAACCCCAAAATTTTGCACCTTAATAACTTTGCAACCGTTTGATGGATTTGCCTGAAATTTGGAATACGTGATCAAGAACCACAGGCCTTGGCATCTGCCAAGTTTTGTACTGGTTGGATACATGGCTGTGGAGTTAAGCATGATTTGCGCATACGTTTAAGCCTTTTCTGGAATTCTATGGTCACGAGTACAGGTCGCACGGTTTGCACGACCAGCCCAAAATCTTCAGGGAACGTGTGGCTGTGGTCCCCGATGTGCTTTTTGAAGATTTTGTGGAAAAATATTAAATGGTTCAAACGTTATTCAAAAAATAATTTCCCATTATAAGTCAATGGGAAATGTTAACAAAAAGTTCAACACTTTCGCAAATGGGCCTGTTACTTTCGCAAATCCGCCATTTTGTTTTCAGTTGGTGATCAGCAAAATGCTTGGCATTTAAATTTGGGACCCTCTAGCAACCTAATTCTTTTTGTATTCACCTCGTCGGACCCTGAGGATGCTAGACATGTCTTTATTTTGGGGTAAAACACCCCAGAAATATGTTTTTCCAATTTCTGGAAAAAGTACTTTACCAAAGTACTTTCATGCTCACGAAAGTGTCGCAAATACTAACATACTAAAATGCCAGCAGAATAGGCCTAACAGTCTTTCGTGTCTGCTCGTTTGGTCAGCCCCCACCCTGGGTGCTGACCTTTCTGTCCCCCTCGCCTTCTCTGGCTTCTCCCTTCCCAGTTCCAGATATTCTTGCTGCATTGGATTTTGCTTCCAGAACCCTTCCCCTGTACCTGTCCCACCCCCTCTTGAACCCCTCCACTGTCTCTGCCTCGCAGATTGCAACAGTAGTTTTCTAGTCTGTGGGAAAATGACAGCAATTATTTGGCACTGCACTGCAAAAGAACGGTTGGGAGTTTTGGGCTGAAATTTGGAGGGAAGGCAGCTGACATCTCACAGATGTGCCTTTCAGTCTTGTATTGAAAAAATATTACATGGCGGCAAAGTTACGGCACTCCAAAGTTGACAGTTTTCCCCATAGGATAACATTACGGCGCCCGACGCATTACAGGAATCCTTTGGCACCCTGCTGCAAAATAACCGTTTGGTCTTTTTTCCTGAAATTTGGAGGGAAGACAGCCAACAGCCCACAGATGTGCCTTTCAGTGGTTTGGTGAAAAAATATTACAGGGAGGCAAAGTTATGGCACTCCGAACGTCTCTTTTTTTCCCATAGGATAACATTACGGCGTTCACCACGCCTTTCAGGGCCTGTATCTCTGAAACCGTGCGAGATATGGACTTTTCTTCAAAAAGGGGGCTAAGCATGAAACTAGCCAGGACAGTCATAAATCATATGACTTAAATTTTTTTTCTACGTCGTACGGTTCTGAGATATAACCTATTTAGTATTCCAAGTCCTCATTTTCTGCTCCGATACCCATTATTGTGCATACATTCTTTATACTTACTGTCTTTCTCTATGCAGCTTTTGGGGAAAACCAGCCTGTGTGCTGGGGTGCGCATTGGGGTCTTCGGTCCTAGCTGTCATCCCATTCTCCTGTACCTCTGCTTCTTTACACATGGATGGGGTGATATGTCGATTATCTCAATAACACCCTAATGCCGGTTAAAACATTGGTCCAAGGAGGGTTTTCAAACCTCACACCAAATTTCTTCACTTTTATCGCTGTGGAACAACCCTAACTGATGCATTAAATGGAGTTTTTTGCCTCTAATATATATATATTATAGTGGCGCAGTTGTGCCATTATAGTTAGGGTTCAGCTGTCAGTTACATATGAAACTCAAAAGTTTGTGCATTAATAACTTTGGACCCATTCATGTGGTGGGGCATGGTAGATCACTTGATTTGCCAAATTGCGTTTCGATCAGATCTACGGTCTTTCCGTACGAAAGCACTGAAAAATGCAAAATTATCCATTTTGGAGGCAGTTTTGGGATTTTGGATGTGGCCCTGAGCGGCCGTCATGTGGCATGCTGGTCTGTGAGATGGCTCATTTGAAAGAGCTTTGGTGGCTGAACATGCCGCTTTTCTTTTGGTGAAAAAATATTAAGGTATTCCAAAGTTATGCCACCTTTAAGTTCCCATTATAAGTCAATGGGAAAATTTATATGTATGTTTTGCGAACAAAGAATGGGTTCTGCTCATCTGGTCCTGCCTGGTGATCAAAGTATTTGCAGCCTCACGGTTCAAAAATCTTTGTCCCCGAGGATTTTCAAAATTCTTTGATCGCGAGGTCTGTCATTTTGTTTTTACATTTCTGATTGGAAAAACACAAATATCTTGGCTCAGGGGTCACTTCTGAAGTAAAACTTGGATGGGTTTTACTCAGGGGGCTCCGATCTATCAAGCCATGCCTTCGGTTTCATCCAAATCAGTCAAAAAATAGAGTTATAAGCTTTTAAAATCTTAATTTTCTGCTCAGTAATAATCTTTGATCTCGAGCCTGCAAATCTTTGATCGTGAGATTCTTTGATTGTGATCTTGCATCACAACCTAAAAACACAAATATCTTGGCTCAGGGGTGGGCTAGGGACACACATGATGGTGGGTTTTGCTCAGGAGGGTCCGTTCTATTGAGGCATGGCTTTGGTTTGCTTCAAATCAGTGAACGATTTGTGTTTCACCATTTTTTATTCTTTGATCATGACAGTGCAATTTCTTTGATTGTGAGCCTGCAAATTCTTTGATTGTGAGGTTTTTCTATTGCAATCATGCATTGTGAGCGAGGGACGAGATGGCCAGATTAAAAAATTATATTTGCTCAGCCCAGGGGTGTCCTAGGAAGTCAAATGAGGCTGGGTTTTACTCAAGGGTCTTCGTTCTGCTGAACCATGGTGGTGGTTTATAGTAATTCCTTAAATTTTTTGATTTATAAGACTTTGAAATTTTTTGTTCATGAGCCTGAAAATTCTTTGATCATGAGCCTGCAAATTCTTTGATTGTGAGATTCTTGGATCGCAAAATAGTGACAAGATGGCCAGATTTTTTATAATGGAATAGATTGGGAAATTTTACTAATCTTTGACATTGAATATGTCAGAAACGGTTTGGTCTTTTTACTTGAACTTTGGAAGGAGGGAAGAAAGGCAACATCCCACAGATGTGCTTTTTAGTTGTTTGGTCAAAAAATATTATAGGGTGGAGAAGGTATGGCACTACAAAGTTGACACCTTTTCCCATAGGATAATATTATGATGTCCACCACATTACAGGAATTATTTGCCGCCCTGCTGCCAAATAACAGTTTGGTCTTTTGGGCTGAAATTTAGAGGGAAGAAAGCCAACATCTCACAGATGTGCCTTTTTGTGGCTTGGTGACAGAATATTACAGGGCGGCAAAGTGATGGCACTCCAAAGTTGATGCTTTTTCCCCATCGGATAACACTATGGCGTCTGTCGCGTCCTTCAGGGCCTGTATCTTGGAAACGGCGTGAGATACGGACTTTTCATTACAAAAATGCTTAGCCCCCCCAACAGAGACTAAGTACAAAACTAGCCAGGAAAGTCATAATTCATACGAAATTGTAATTTTTTTTCTACGTCATACGGTTCCTGAGATATAACCAATTTAGTATTCCAAGTCCTAATTTTCTGCTCCGAGGTCAATTAATATGTACACATTCTTTGTTTTTACTTTGTTTTTCAATGCAGTTTTTGGGGCAAAGAAGGGTGTGCCCTTTTGTTACTGTGCCAGTTAACGTTTCCAGTTGCGCTTCCGTTACTGTTTGCATCACCGTTTCCGTCTACGCCACCATGTGCATTATGGTTTGAGTTTTCATTTACCCTTGCATTTTTGTTTCTGGTTTATTTGACGTTATTGTTGCTGTTACTGTTACCATTTGCATTTGCAATTGCGGTACCATGCCTGTACACGTTACGGCTTGTGTTTCCGTATGTGCTTGCATTTTCATTTGCATTTCTCTTTCATTTGGCATTATTGTTGCAGTTACCATTACTATTTGTGTTTACAATTGTGGTTCCATGACTGTGCATGTTACAGTTTGCATTTTTGTACGCACTTGCGTTTCTGTTTACTTTGGTGTTATTGTTGCTGTTACCACTACCATTTGCATTTACAATTGCGGTACCATGACCATGCATGTTATGGTTTGCATTTCCATATGTGCTTGCATTTGCATTTCAGTATCTGTTTCCTTTGGCATTATTCTTGCTGTTACTGTTACCATTTGCATTTACAATTGCAGTAACATGTCTGTGCACATTATGGTTTGTGTTTCCGTATGCGCTTGCATTTGCGTTTCTGTTTCTGGCTCCTTTGGCGTTATTACTGCTGTTACCATTAGCATTTGCATTTTCAATTGCGGTACTGTGAACATGCACGTTACCAGTTGTGTTCTGTACGCACTTTCATTTGCATCTCCATTTCTGTCACTGTTCTTTTTTGCGTCACTTTGCAGTTGAATTTCTGTTACTGTTTGCGTTACCATTTATGTTTGCATCATCATGTGTGTAAACATTTATGCTTGCATTTGCATTGCACTTACTGTTACTACGTCACACAAAATCACGTGGTTGAAGCGCGGGGTCCTTTGGGCCCCGTGCTTCCACCAATCTGAGCAACTTTCTACTTTTCTATTCTTTCTCAAAAGTAAGGAAATTATATGCAAAAAACTATTAATGCATCAGTTAGAGTTCTTCTACAGTGACAAAGTAGGAAATTCGACATTGGGTTCCCACCCTTGCACCCCACACCCTGCCCCCAACAACAGGCATCGGGGTGTGCGTTGGGGTGTCGGTCCCAACTCTCGCCCATTCTCCACACTGCACCACCTCAGCTTGTCTGCACATGGGATGGGTTGAGAGTTAGGGCTGATGACCTCCAATGCACACCCTGATGCCTGTTGGTGGGGGCATGGTGGGTGGGGTGAAAGGGTGGGAACCCAATGTCAAATTTCTCACTTTTGTCACTGTAGAAGAACTCACCTGATGCATTAATGAAATTTTTTATTATATATATATATATATATATATATATATATATATATATATATATATATACATACACACACACACACACACACACACACACACACACACACACACACTTATTTATATATTATAGGGTTGAGTGCCCCATTTAAGGTTAAATCTGAAACATTTCAGCTTAGTAACTTTGCCACCATATGATGGATTTACCTGAAATCTGGCACACAGTCTGGTGTCATAGATCTCTGAATCTGCCAAGTTTTGTTATGGTTAGATGTACAGTTGCAGAGCTACAGAGTGCTGAATAATGCACCAATTATGCATTTTTGCACATTTTTTGCTCGCGCCGACAGCCTGCACGGTTTGCATGACTGGTCCAAAACCTTCAGGGAACATGTGCCAGGATCCCTGATGTGCCTTTCAAAGATTTTGTGAAAACATATTAAACAGTTCAAAGGTTATTCAAAAAATAAATTTCCAATTATAGTCAATAGGAAGAGTTAACAAAATATGTGAAAGTGTCGCAAATGCACTTTTTATTTTGGCAAATGACCCTTGTAGTGTCACATATCAGCCATCTTGTTTTCAGTTGGTGGTCACAGAAAAGCTTGGCATTTAAATCCGGGACTCACTAGGGACACAATTCTTGTTGTGTTCACCTAGTTGAGCCCTGGGGATGCTAGCCATGTCTCTTTTTGGGGGGTAAAACACCCCAGAAATATGTTTTTAAATTTTTTGTAAAAAGCAATGTTGCAAAGTAATTTTGCATACGTGACACTTTCATGATTTCATTTGTGAAAATGTAGTGATTTGTGAAAGTACTTTGCCACACTATGGCCAAAACAATAGGGAATCTTTGTCACCCTGCAGCAAAAGAACGATTTGGTCTTTTGGGCTGCAATTTGGAGGGAAGAAAGCCAAGATTCCACAGATGTGCTTTTTGGTGGTTTGGCAAAAAAAATTAGAGGGCTGCAAAATTACAGCACTCCAAAGTTGACAGTTTTAGCGTTGGATAACATTTGACGGCGCTGTCGTGCCTTTTGGGACCCGTATCTTTAAAATGGCTCGAAATACAGACTTTTCGTAAAAAGAATGCTTAGACCCCCACTAAGGGGCTAAGTACAAACCTAGCCTGGAAAGTCATAAATGATATGAGATTTTACATTTTTTTCTATGTCTTACGATTCCTGAGATATAAGGAATTTAGTATTCTAAGTGCTGATTTTAGGCTCTGAGGGCCATTATTATGCATACAATCTTTGTATTCACTGTTCTTCTGAATGCACCTTTTTGGGAAAAAAAGGGGGTGCATTTACGTTACTGTTACTGTTAGCATTTCTGCTTGCATTTCTGTTACCATTTGCATTAGCGTTTACGTTTATGTCACTGTGTGCATTACCCTTTGCGTTTGTGTTACTGTTACCATTTGTGTTTCTGTTGCCATTATGGTTTGTGTTTACTTTTGCATCACCTTGTACATTACCATTTACATTTGCATATGTACTTGTATTTGCATTTCTGTTTGTGTTACTGTTTCCTTTGGTGTCATTTTTGGTGTTACTGTAACTGTTTGCATTTCCAATTGCTTAACCATTGCTGTTTGTGTGTTCATTACTGTTTTCATTTCCATTGGCCTCTGCATTTGCATTATCGATGTGTTTCTGTTGTCGAGTGTATAACTGCTTCCTTTTGTGTCACTGCTACCATTATCATTTGCATTTCTGTTTGCGTTTCTGTTACCATTTGCATTTTTGTTACCATGTTTATTACCGTTTGCATTACCATTTCTGTTTTCATTAACATTTGCACTTGCGTTTCTCTTACTGCTTGCATTATCATTTCTGTTTGCATCACCGTATGCATTATCATTTGTGATTGCGTTTGTGTTACCATTAGCATTACTATTTCCTTTTAGCTCACTTGTGTTAACACCGTTTCTGTTAACGTTACTGTTTGTGTTTTTGTATTTGTGCAGTGCAGTGCAAAACATTATGTTTTTGCTATTTTTCTGCACTGTCTTCCACAATGCATAGCGCAGCCAGTGTGTGGTTGATTGATCTGAAACTTGCCATGTAGAAAGACCTGTGTTCAAGAAACATGCCAGTTTTTGTTTGGTGAAAAAATGTTCCGTTCCAGAGTTACTGCCATTTGAAGTTGGTCCCCCCTCACAGTTACAGATTTTTTGGCCACCAGGTCTGCCATTTTAGTGCATTTTTGGCCATGATTTCTGCCACATTGTGGTGGAAGACTTCTTAAAGGTGCAGAAAAGTAAAAATGTAATCTCTGGGACAGTTCATCTTTTCACATGAAATATGGAGGGTGCTGAGTGGATGTCCTGGGGATGTGAATAATGCTGTTTACTTGTTGGAAAATAATTGTGGAGTGCTACTGGCTTGAAATCTATAGTATAGGTAGCCCTAGTGGTACGGAGGTGCCTTGCAGTGGTTTGGTGTGTAAAACATTAACAGGTGCAGAATTATGCCACTCTGATGAATGAAAAGGTGGCTCATTATTCTTCAATAACTTCAGAACCATGTATTTGATTTGCCTGGAATTTGGTATGTGCAAAGATTTATAATACAGCTTTGATTGTGACAATTTTTGGGTTGCTGGTACTTATGGGTGCTGAATTGTGCATGTTACATTGTTTGCTCATAGCACTGTACAACCGTTGAATGGATGTACACAGTCATGGACACACGTGTGCTATGGTACATGTCTTCTTTTAACAATTTTGGTTCCATCGGATATATGGTTCTTGTGTAGTGAAGTGGCAAAAATTTTATTTGTGGCACTCTTGAGCAGTTTCATAGTGCAGCCAGTGTGTGGTTGATTGATCTGAAACTTACCGTGTAGAAAGACCTGTGTTCATGGAACATGCCAGTTTTTGTTTGGTGAAAGATGTTGTGCAGTTCCAGAGTTATTGCCATTTGAAGTTGGCCCGCCTCACAGTTACAGAATTTTTGTCTGCCGTTTTAGTGCATTTTCAGACGGGATTTCCATCATTTTGTGGTGGAAGACTTTTTAAAGGAGCAGAAATGTAAAAATATGACATCTCTGGAACAGTTTGCTCTTTTCACATGAAATTTGCAGGGTGTTGAGTGGATGTCCTGGGGATGTGAATAATGTTGTTTACATGTTGGAAAAATTATTCTCTGCAGAGATACTGTGTGATGCAGTTAACATTTTGCAAATA
This sequence comes from Neoceratodus forsteri, assembly GCA_016271365.2. Taxonomy (NCBI): domain Eukaryota; kingdom Metazoa; phylum Chordata; order Ceratodontiformes; family Ceratodontidae; genus Neoceratodus; species Neoceratodus forsteri. The sequence goes on along the minus strand of CM057450.1, from coordinate 330,148,594 downwards.
GCCTTCTGCATGGTGCTACTGGCCTTAAATTTATAGTGTAGGTAGCCCTAGTGGTACGGAGGTGCCTTTGGTGTGTAAAACATTATCAGGTGTGGAATTATGCCACTCTGACGAATGAAAATTTGGTTCATTATGCTTCAATAACTTCTGAACCATGTGTCCAATTTGCCTGCCATTTGGAATGTACAAAGATTTATAATACATCTTTGACTGTGACAATCTTTGGGACTCTGGCACTTATGGGTGCTGACTTGTGCATGTTACGTTGTTTGCTTGTGGCGCTGTGCGACCATTGAAAGGATGTACACACAATTCTGAAGACACGGTGTGCCTTGGTACGTAGCTTCATTTACCAATTTTCATTTCAGTCTGTCATACAGTTTTTGCGCAGCAAAGTGACAGGCCCCATGCTCCCACCACCACATTCCATTCACTATTTATAGTGCACATTCTCAAAAAGAAGGGAAATTCATGGCAAAAAACTCCATTTAATGCATCAGGTAAGATTGTTCCACAGTGACAAAAGTGAGGAAATTCTTTGTTAGGGTTACCACCCCTTGCACCCCACCACACCCACCTCAACCCCACCAACAGGCATTGGGGTGTGTGTTGGGGTCGTCAGGCCTAACTCACCCCATTCTTCTATATGGCACCACCTCAGCTCATTTACACATGGAATGGGGTGAGAGTTAGGTCTGATGACCCCACCGCACACCCCGATGCCTGTTGGTGGGGACGGGGTGGGCATGGGGTGCAATTGGTGGCAACACTAACACTGAATTTCCTGACTTTTGTCACTGTGAACAACCTTAACTGATGCAGTAAACAGAGTTTTTTGCATGAAATTATATATATATATATATATATATATTTTATGGTAGCACAATAGTGCTACCATAGTTAGGGTTGAGGAGCCATTTACATGTTAAACCCAAATTTGCACCTTAATAACTTTGCAACCATTCAACGGATTTGCCTAAAATTTGGAATACAGAATCAAGACCTATATGCCTTGGGATCTGCCAAGTTTTGTATCAGTTGGATATACGGCTGCAGAGTTATTAAGCATGGTCTGTGCATGTGTTTACGCTTTTTTTGGAATTCTACGGTCGAGCCTACAGGTCACACGGTTTGCGCGACTGGTCTGAAATCTTCAGGGAACATGCAGCCGGGGTCCCCAATGTGTCTTTCAAAGATTTCATGAAAAAATATTAAACGGTTCAAAAGTTATTCAAAAAACAAGTTCCCATTATGTCAATGGGAAAAGTTAACAAAAAGTTCAACACTTTCGCAAATGCATTTTTACTGTCACAAATGGCTCTAACTGTGGCAAATCCGCCATTTTGTTTTCAGTTAGTGATCAGAAAAATGCTTGGCATTTAAAATTGAGACCCTCTAGCAACCTAATTCTTTTTGTATTCAGCTAGTCGGGCCCTGAGGATGCTAGCCATGTCTTTATTTTGGGGTAAAACACCCCAGAAATATGTTTTTCACATTTCTGGAAAAAGTACTTTCACAAAGTAGTGTTGCATTCATGAAAGTGTCGCAAATTTTTGAGAAAGCTTTTGCAAATCACGACACTACTTTGTGACACTATGCCCAAAATAACAGTAATTCTTTGGCAGTCCACTGCAAAAGAACGGTTGGGAGTTTTGGGCTGAAACTTGGAAGGAACGCAGCTGACATCTCACAGATGTGCCTTTCAGTGCTTTGTTGAAAAAATATTACACGGCAGTAAAGTTACAGTACTCCAAAGTTGATGCTTTTTCCCATAGGATAACATTATGGCGTATGACGCATTGCAGCAATCGTTTGGTGCCCTGCTGCAAAATAACGGTTTTGTCTTTTGGGCTGAAATTTGCAGGGAACACAGCCAACATCCCACAGATGTGCCTTTCAGTGGGTTGGTGAAAAAATATTACAGGGAGGCAAAGTTATGGCAGTCTGAACTTCTGTTTTTTCCCCATAGGATAACATTACGGCGTTTGCCGCGCCTTTCAGGGCCGTGTCTAAGCGGTCGAGATAATGGACTTTTGTTGAAAAATTTTAGCCCCTCGTAAGTTAAGTACAAAACTAGCCAGGAAACTGATAATACATATGACTTTTACATTTTTTTTCTATGTCATACGGTTACTGAGCTATAAGCAATTTACTACTCCAAGTCCTCATTTTTGTGTTCCGAGACTCATTATTTTGCATACATTCTTTCTACTCACTGTCTTTCTCTATACAGCTTTTGGGGAAAACCAGCCTGTGCACTTACATTACTGTTACCATTACCATTTCTGCTTGCGGTTCCGTACCCATTTCACTTACTGTTCATGTTTACGCCACCATGTGCATTACCCTTTGCATTTTCATTTGCGGTTGCATTTGCATTGTTTTTAACATTTCTGTCTACAGTACTGTTTCTCTTTCTGTTTTGCTTTGCATCACCATGTGCATTACGATTTGCATTTGTGGGCACAATGTGGCACCCCGCGCTCCCACTACCGCATTACATTCACTATTTCTCATTATCATTCTCAAAAAGAAGGGAAATTAGAGGCAAAAAACTCTGTTTAATGCATCAGTTAGGGTTATTCCACAGCAACAAAAGTGAGAAAATTTGATGTTAGGGTTGAAACCCCCTTTGCACCCCTCCAGCTTCTTCAAGTGGAATCGAGGTCTTGTTGAGTCGTGGTCTAACTGTCACCCCATTCTCCTATTCCACAGCTTCTTTCCATGTGATGGGGTGACAGTTATGGCCGGCGACCCCAATCATACCAATTCAGTTGGGGGAGTGATGGAGGGGTGCAAAGTGCAAAGGGGTTTCTACCCTAACATAAAATTTCTTCGCTTTTGTCACTGTGGAACAACCCTAACTGATGCATTAAACAGAGTTTTTTGCCTCTAAAATATAGATATAGATATAGATATAGATATAGATATAGATATAGATATAGATATAGATATAGATATATATAGTTAGGGTTGAATAGCCCCTTTATGGTTAAAGGGTGAAACTTTGCACCTTAATAACTTTGCCACCATTCAATGGATTTGCCCAACATTTGATAGACATGAGGGATGCACCATAGATCTTGAGATCTGCCAACTTTCATACCAGTCGGATATATGGCTGTGGAGTTATTAAGCGACATCCATGTGCGCATTCATGCTTTTTTTGTGAATTCTTTGCTCCTGCCTACAGGTTGCACAGTTTGTGTGAGCAGTCTGAAATATTCAGAGAATGTGTGGCCAGGGTTCCTGATGTGCCTTTTGAAGATTCCATGAAAAAATATTAAACGGTTCAAAAGTTATTCAAAAAACAAGTTTCTATTATAAGTCAATGGGAAAAGTTAACAAAAAGTTCAAAAGTGTCACAAATGCACTTTTTAGTGTCACAAATGGCAATAGTTTTGTCGCAAATCTGCCATATTGTTTTTAGTTACTAATCACAGAAATGCTGGCCATTTAAAATTGGGACCTTCTAGGGACATAATTCTCTTTTTGTGTTTATCTATTCAACCCCTGAGGATGCTAGCCATGTCTTTATTTTGGGGTTAAACACCCCAGAAATATGTTTTTAAAATTTCTAGGAAAAGTAGTGTCACAAAGTAGTGTCGCACTTGTGACATTTTCGCAAATTTTTGCGAAAGATGTCGCAAATTGCAACACTACTTTTCCAGACTATGGCCAAAATGACAGGGGTTCTTTGCCACCATGCTCCAAAAGAACAGTTTAGTCTTTTGGGCTCAAATTTGGAGGCAAGGCAGTCAACATCTCACAGATGTGTCTTTTGTTGGTTTGGTGACAAAGTATTGCATGGATGCCAAGTTACGGTACTCTGAATTTGACATTTTTTCTCATAGAGTAACATGGCGCCTGCCACACCTTTCGGGGGCTCGTATCTTGGAAATGGTGTGAGATAAGGAACTTTTGTCACAACAATGCATAGCCCACATTAGTGAAAACCTAGCCAGGAAACTGATGAATCATGTGAAATTTAATTTTTTTTTCTACGTTGCACGGTTCCTGAGATATAAGCAATTTAGTATTCCAACAGCTCATTTTCTGCTCTGAGGCCCATTATTATGCATACATTCTTTGTACACATTGGCCCAGATATTCAAACTGCACCAGGCTGTGGCACAAGCCTGGGTGCAGTGCAACTTGGCTGTGCAGGGGCGTGGACTGGGCAATATTCAGAGCTGCGCCATGGCTCAGCAGCATAGAATATCGCACCCTGGCCACTCCCAGTGCTCATGGCGCAGTGGCACTGCACCAGTGCCAGTGGCCAGGGTGGAGTATGGGGATACACTAGTGCAAGTTCCATTGCGCAAGGTGCAGCAACCGCGATATTCAAAAGTTGACATGCAAATGGAGCCATAATGTATGCAAGGCACACATGGGGCCATTTGCATGTCATTATGGCCCCATTTGCATGCAGGTGCACCGATCCCTGATGACTTGCACCTGGTGACCTGCCAGGCAGCAGCCGTAGGGTACCGATGCCCCCTGCAGCACGGCACTGTGCCCCACAGCCCGATCATGGGCTGAATCCAAACAGAAACCGCTATCCCTGGTGGTCCAGTGGACCTGACTGCCCCGATTGCAGGCTGTAGTAAAAATAGAGGAAGCATTATCCCTGGTGGACCAGTGGATCACTGCCCGCCTGATCACAGGCTTCAGTAAATAAATGATAATTCCAATATCCCTGGTGGTCCAGTGGACCGCTGCCCACCCGATCGTGGGCTTCAGTGAATAAATGATAATTCCAATATCCCTGGTGGTCCAGTGGACTGCTGCCCACCCGATCGCAGGCTTCAGTGAATAAAAGAAAATTCCTATTATCCCTGGTGGTCCAGTGGACCTGTCTGTCTGATTGTGGGCTGAAGTAGAATTAGAAGAAACCCATCCCTAGTGGTCCAGTGGACCCTCCCCACCACCCACTAATCCCCACCGTCCCACTCTCCCCGGTGAGTGGCAGGTGTAACACCCGCCTTCTGCCCACCGACTGACACCCATCGGTAGGGCTGTACGCCCATTGGTCCACAGTGTGAGCCAATGGGTGTGCAGCCCATACCTTACTACACATTCAGATATGTGAATGGATCCCAGCATTTTGCAGCACTCTGTAGAATTCTGAAGCAGACCTACCAAATAAAGAAATGTAATTTCAATGACAATTAGTCCCTTCTGTCATTCAGGAAAATGTGACACTGCCAGGATAAAGTGAATGCCATAGTTTCCTGCATGACAAAAGGGACTAATTGCCATTGAAATTACATTACCTAATTCAGTATGTCTGCTGCAGCATACTGCAGAGTGCTTTAAAAGTGGGTTTCATCCTGGAGGACACCACTGTATATATACAGTATAAGGGTTGAGTAGGCACTGTAATGTTGAATTCAAAATTTTGCACTTCAATAACTTTACAACCATTCATCTGATTTGCCTGACATATTGCATGCAAGGTTAGGTACCACAGGTTTCTGGATCTGGAAAGTTTTGTCCTAGTTGGATTTGCAGTTGCAGAGCTTTGGGGTGTGAAAAAGTGTGAAAAATCCTCTATTTTGTTCCATTCTTTGCTCATTTCCACAGCCCAAGTGGTTTGTTTGTCTATTCTGAAATGTTCAGGGTATATGGAGGATGGATCAGGGAAGTGCCTTTTGAAGGTTTGGTGAAAAAAATATTAATCCATTTAAAAGTTAGCAAACTTTCTCATTTCCCATTATAGCCTATAGGAAAAATATATGTGCTTCACAAAACATTCGCAAAAGCCTGTTTTACTGTTGTGCTTGGGGTTTTTACTTTCATGCTGCCACCATCTTGTTTTCGTTAGCGATGTGGAAAAAACGATGTAGCTTAAAAAATGCTGGCCCTTGGGAAACACAAAAAGTTGTGTTTATCTAATCGGGGCCCTAGGAACACAACACTGGCATTAGGTTTTCGCTAGCATGCCCAGAAATATGTTTTTCAAAATTGTTCTCCATTTCAGCCATGGAATGAAAATTCTGCGTATTTTTGCAAAAGTTCTGCAGTACTTTTGCAAAAGTCCGCAGGACCTTTCATGAAAGCTCTGCATGTAAACTAATAGGACTTTCACAAAAGTCTGAGGTACTTTCACCAAAGTTCCATAAGTAAATTGCCCCAAAGAAAACAATTTATTTGCCACTTTATAGAAAAACAATGGTTAGAACTTTTTGACTGAAATTTACAGGGTAGCAAGGGCTTGCACCATAGATGTGCCTTTTGTTGGTTTGGTGAAAAAATGCACACTGGTTCCATAGTTACAGCACTCCAAAGTTGAGAATTTTCCCATAGGATAACATTGTGGCATACGCACTGCCTTTCAGCAGCTATATCTCGAAAACGGTTCAAGATATGGATTTTTCGCCAAGCACAGCTTAGTACACTTATAAGTGTACTAAGCATGCATGGAGGTGGCTAGGTCATGAATACAACTGTGAAGGAATTTTCTCCAAACTTGCTATGGTTACTGTGATATAACTATATTTGCAGTACAAGGGTTACTTGGAATGCCTCCAGGCCTGTGCTTTGTGTCTGTACTTATGGGTAGGTGGGAGCACAAAACCCAGAGGGGCCCATGTTCCTACCTATGCATAGCATTTATGCTAAAGTGGGAGCTCAGAGCCCTCCTGCGGTGTGCCTCTACACTTATGGGTGGGTGGGACTGCAGGGCCCAGAGGGCCTGCGCTCCCACCTATGGATCCAATTTTGCAAAACTGACCACAGGGCCCTCCTGCACTATGTCTCTATACTTATAGGTGGGTGGGAACATCGTGCCCAGAAGGCTCATATGCCTACCTATGGATACCACCTTGCAATACTGGGAGAACAGGGCCCTCCTGTGCTATGTCTCTACACTTACGAGTGGGTTGGAGCACAGGGCCCAGAGGGCCCACACACTCACATATGGATACCATTATGAAACTCTGGGATCACAGGGCCCTATTGCACTATGTCTCTATGCTTATGGGTAGGTGGGAGCACAGGGCCGAAAAGGCCTGTTCACTCACATACAGTATGGATATGAGTAACAATGCACTTCCTCAAAAAAAAGGGAAATTCATTGCAAAAAAAACTCCATTAATGCATAGTTAGGGTTGATGTCACACCAACAAAAGTTTGGAAATTCGATGTTAGGGTTACTAACACTACTACCCCCACCCCCTCCCTCTACACACCAACAGGCATTCAGGTGTGCCTTGGGGACGTTGGTCCTAACTCTAACCCCATTATCCTGTACTGTACCATCTCAGCTTCCTTACAAATAGAATGGGGTGATAATTAGGGCCAATGACACCAAGGTACACCCCAGCTCCTGTTGGTGTGTAGAGGGTGTGGGTCAGTGGTAAGGTTGGTAACCCTAACATCAAATTTCCAGACTTCTGATGGTGTGAAATCAACCCTAACTGAGGCATTGAAGGAATTTTTATTTTTTGCAATGAATATATATTACAGTGGCACGGTTGCACCCCTATAGTTAGGGTTGAGTAGGCACTTTGATGTTAAACTAAAAATTTTGCACTTTAATAACTTTGCAACTGTTCAAAGGATTTGCACAGCACTTGGTATGCACCTTCCTGTGGGGTAGATCTCTTGATTTTGTAAGTTATGTTTCAGTTGGGTGTGCAATCTCTGAGTAATGTAGAGGTGAACAAAACATGTTTTCACTCATTGACTTTGCTGGGATTTTTCTTTGAACTTGCCTACAGCCCAAATGGTTTGGTTTTTTGGGTCTGACATTTTCAGGGTAGAAAGAAACTACCCCACAGATATGCCTTTTGCTAGTCTGGTGAAAAAATATTAAGTCTTTTTAAAGTTATTGCAATTTAAAAATGTGGAGAAATCATTTCTGAGCATGCTCAGTAGCCACTTCAATACAGCTGTATGAAATGAAGTAGGAATCCTGGTTTGTATGGAAAACGTTCTACTTTGTATGGCCACTGTCTTGTTTACAGTTTTGCCTGAAATTCAGATTTGGAAACCTCCCAAAATGATATTCTGGGGAGTAACCAACACAGGTACTTGCTTATTGGGACCCCCAGGTACCTCCTGCACTTCACTGCATGGAAAATGCCCTTAAAATAAAGTTATTTTCACATAAAAATTCCTTATTCGTATCGGCATCCTATGAAGTATGATCCTGGTTTGTATGACAAGATATGAACTAGGATCCTACTTTGTGAGCCAAAAATCTGGTTTTATTCATTTATGTATTATTTCTTTGTGCAGCAAATGTTTCAGCAGATATCAGGGTGCCTGATCCCCAAGTTGGTGGTAGGAATACCCCCCGCCCCCACACTTGCCACTGTGGGACACTGGGTAGCCCTCTCCCAATGTCCCAAAAAATTTATTTAAAAAATGCTTCTGCTGATATGGGGTGCCCAATCCCCATGTTGGCAGTAGAAATCCACCCCCTTCATCCCTGCCAGTGTGGTACACAGGAGAGCCCACTCCCAGTGTAATGAAATATATCAGCCATTATCAGGGTGCCCAATCCCCATGTTGGCATTACCCCACCAGCTGTGTGGGACACTGGGTAGCCCACTCCCAGTGTCCCCAGTTATGGCCATCCCCCCCAGTACTGTGGAACACTGGGGAGCCACCCACCAATGTTCCAAAATATTATTTTATTTCCCTCTGAAAAAGAAAACAGTCCCCAATGTCTATTTTAAATCCTATAAAAGAAAATGGTCCCTCATCATCTCCCATCCCCTCCCCATCCTGACCCTCCCTCTGTGCACCACCTCCCTACACCCCCACCCATGCCCACTTCTTGAGGAGGGGCTGTGACCTTCTGAACCGGGACTCGCCTGCACTCTTCAAAGCCGAACCATGAACTTAAGAATCAAGGTACAGTAAGCACTGTATAATGGTTGTCAGTGGTGTTTTGAACTTTCTGATATCTCAGGCACTTTTCAACATGTTTGCACCAAATATTCAACATGGTCTTTTTAGGATCCCAGCTCATGAACACTGTCACTGTCATCTTGTTACTCAGCCCCAAAAGGTGATTTTGTAATCACTGCACAGAATCACCTTTTGGGACTGATTAACCAAATGGCAGTGTCAGTGTTCATGGGGGGAGGTCCCAAAAAGCCCATGTTGAAAATTTGGTGCATAAACTCCAAAAAAAAAAGCTACATTACGAGTGTTCATTGCATAGTTTCTACACATGCACATAACTTTTCCAATTTTTTATATTTTCATTCCAGATTTTCAACATAGCAATTTTTCTCACCTCATCAAGATCAGTACAGCTGTCATTTTTCGCATCCTACCCAAAATGTGTTTTCTCACCTGTAGCGTAGAATGGCACAGTCACTGTGTAAAATCAACTTTCAGGATAGATTAACAAAATTACAGTACCAGTGTTCGTTAGGTTAGGTCCCCAAAAGCCATGATGGGGGGCACTGTGGAATCTGAGCAAAATGGCTGCTATTTAAGAATACACAGAACTTAAAATGACTTTCGCATTGATAAAATATCAAGTTTTTGACAGTGTCTGAAGAGCAATTTATATTCAATAGTGTTGGACATTCTCAGGATTAACATGGGTAACCCAAGAAAAGATTAGCATTAGGGATCAGGAGCAAAATCAAAAAAATGCTTCCTTGGCTCCCACCACGAGGTCAGCGCAGGGATGTGCTGAAGATTCCTCAGCCAAATCTGGAGAAGAGACACTACAAACCTTGGGTATAAGGATAAACAGACTTATATGGATGGAGGCTGGCCTTTCTGATAAATTTGATGGATTAACTAACAGAGTAACAACATTAGAAACAACAGTGGAGGCTATTCAAGCAGCTGCCACAGTTGCCTCAAAGAGATCAGATGTGGCAATGGGAGCGGCCTCAACTGTGATCCGAGAGACTATACACTTTAAGTCTTGATTAGAGACACTCAAAAATCAAATCAGGGCTGCAAACATTTTTATTTTAGGGATACCTAAAGGTTCAGAGGGAGACCATCTGATTCAGTTCTTACAGAACTGATTGATCCAACAGTTGGGGGATGAGGCATCTCACAAACTTTGGTGATTGCAGAAGGCCTACAGGATCTGCCCCGAGGCAGCCAAGACAACCTGGATGCCCCATGCATGAATGTGATGGTGACAGACAGGACAGGAACATGGGACTTTCTGCTCTCAATGGCATAAAAAGGAATCCTGTTATGTGATGGGCAACAAGTCCGCTTATATGCGGACATCAGTTTCATCACAAGACAGAAACAGAAAAAAATTTAATGGGACATGAACAATGTAACGGGAGACCTACATCCCTGATGGGATAATATTTCAAGCTCACCTCTGATCCTTTATAGAGGCAAAATCTATCTGTTCACAGAACCAGCCGATGCCCTGAAGTGGAGTCAAAAATATGCAGTACCCAAGACCAAGGAGACTGAACAGGACAACCAGTCATCTGAGGAGGAAGAAGACACTTGAAAAGAACTGGCTTTATGAATTTATAAATAGTTTTCAACAAGTTGATGGGTAAACACATCATCCCTAGGTAAGACTGTAACCTCTAATGTTGTTCGAGGAGAGTTTTTCAGTTATTGACCTGGGACAGTGTGACACCAAAACATGGGGAAGGTTGCTTTAAAAATTCTTTCAGCTCATTAAGGCCTGCCATTTCCCCTGTTCAGTTTATAATGGCACACAGTTCTTCATCAAAGTGCTAGCATTAAGACTCAAGAGTAAGTCGTTGTTCATTGGTAGTGAGATGAGGGGTCTAAGTTGCTACAGTATTATTATGATAAATGTGCTTCCCTCATGCTTTATGTTCTGTTTTAACAAAATATTCCAGTGGAGAGTACAATATTAATGTTATCAAATGTTTGGAAGTGAAGTATAACTCTAAAGCTAAGTAGGTTTTTTTGGGGGGGATTATACCTGACATGCTTAATTGTTTTAACAGCTGAAATTAATTGTTATGTATCACATGTAAGTTGGAGATATAATTCCTGTTATTTAGCTATCTGGTACAGTTGTAATTGTTTGGTTCAAGAGCCTTAGAGGTTAGTTTTGCTCTTCTCCTGATGTTCTGTTATTATTAAAAGGTGTATAGCAGTAGTTCTCATATAAATGTGAGTATGATTAGTGCACAAGAGTGGTATGCATGGCACATTATCCTCCTTATTGTAAGTTGAAAGGATCGGGAATATTAGGTCATCATGACCTTTCTTTGTTTTCATACCATGCAGCTCACGGGCTTCATATGCTGCTCTAGAGAAATTCAGTACAGATATTTTCCATATCCCCCCCACAGATGTATCATGAAGTTTAGGACAGTATTACTGAATATATTAAGAGGTGTGGCACCCTCAATGTGATTGATTTTATTAAATATGTAATGTCCTTGCTTAAAATTTTACTGTATGTTTGATTGTTCAAAACAATAAACAAAATTAAAAAAAAGCATCCATGTTGAAAATTTGGTGAGAAAATTCCTGAAAATGCCTGAGTTACATGAGTCCGTTGAATTTATTCTATGCACGTGCATAACTTTGGTACTTTTCAATATTTTGCTGCCAAATTTTCAACATTGCCATTTTATCACACCATCTCACGAACAGTACAGCTGTAATTTTTCACATCCTTTCCAAAATGTGTTTTTGCACCTGTGACAAAGAATGGCATTGCAGTTGCACATAGTTATGTTTTTCCTTGCATTTCACAATTTCTCTGTACCAGGATGCATGAGATGGGGTAATAAGATGGCCATGCTGACAATTGGGTCACTGTTGTTGGCCACAATGAAGTGAAAGGTCCAGAGGTCCATGTGCTTCCACACCTACATACAGTACATATGAGCATCTATGGAGGAATTGGAGCGTAGGGTCCAAAGGACCCTGTGCTCTCACAGTAAAATAAGGATATCATTATACTATCTCAAAAAGAAGGAAAATGCATTGCAAAAAGCTCTGTTAATGCATCAGTTAGGGTTTCTATTACAGTGACAAAAGACTGGAAATTCAGTTATAGAGTTACCAACCTTACCACCACACCCACACCCACACCCTCCACACACCACACACCAACAGGCATCGGAGTGTGCCTTGGGGCTGTTGGGCCCAACTCTCTTCCCATTCTCTTATACTGTAACATCTCAGCTTGCTTACAAATGGAATGAGGTGAAATTTAGGCTCAATGACCCCAAGGCACACCCCAATGCCTGTTGGTGTGTGGTGGTTGGGGGTTGGGTGGTAGGGTTGGTAACCCTAGCACTGAATTTCCAGTCTTTTGTCAATGTAATAGAAAGCCTAACTGATGCATTAGTGGAGTTTTTTGCAATAAATATTATAAGGGTCTGATAGCACCCCTATAGTTAGGGTTGGTACAGCCTTTCAATGTTAAATCTGAATTTTTGCACCTTAATAACTGTCATTTTACTACCAAATAATCCATACATTGTTGTGTTATGTCATGTTGTCGGTGTCACAAGATGTGGAAAGTTTCATGACAGCAGCATTTACAGATTTTGAGATACAAAGTGGTAAAAAACGCAAAAAATAATGTTTTTTTTTTCTCCATAGGATAACATGGGATTGTTTACTCTCATGTATAGCACACACAGAATTAAGTTTGCCTCTGATATTTTCAGGGATGATGGGGTGTGTGCCAAGGACGTACCTTCAGATGGTTTGGTGTAAAATTATATTATAATTTTTGAATTATAATGATTTTTGTGATAGATGCAGGACAGGTTGCTTGAACAGTACATAACATTTACTGTTCGAACAGTAAAGTGCAAATGGTAAAAGTCATTTATCATTCCCAATTTACTGTTTGAACTGTAAATATTTGAACAGTAAATGCCATTTATATTTTCTTGTAATTTTTCATTAGATTTGTTATCTACTGAAAAATTCCAAGAAAATATAAATAAATTGGAGCACTGGGCAAAAGAAAACAAAATGTGCTTTAATGAAACCAAGTGAAAGGTAATGCACTTAGGCTATTATAACCCTAAAAAAAAAAAAAAAGAGTACAAACTAAATAACATGACTCTTCAGTCAGTAACCCATGAAAAAGATCTACGAGTACTTGTCTCAGATGACTTGACATTTAACATGCATACTCTCAGCCCAGTGGCACTGACAATTAAGGCGCTGGTTGCCACACCTCAAGGCATGCTGACAACCCGAGTTCAGGAGCAGACTCAGGTCATCAATGGTCGGCAGGGGAGAGGGAAGATTGAGCATCCTGTGACAGCTATCTTCCCTTGGGGGTGGGTAGGGGGTCTGCTTCACTCTGCAACAGCAACTGGTGGAGGTCAGAAGCACTGCAGGTGGCAGTGCACAGCTGAGGGTTGGAGCGCAGCAGGCATCTGGCTCCAAAAAGGAAGAAAATATGGGCAGAAAAACTGTGGGGCAGTCGTGGCAGCTGATGGCCATGTGCCACGCCCCCAGACCTGAGAGATGCACCTCCCCAGGTATCAGGATCCAGGTTTCCATGGGGGGAATCTGCATTCTGGCCTGTGTAGAGGAGAGTGTGTCACTTGTCAGACTGGGTCCAGGGGTGTGGGTGCTGGCAGCCGGATGACCTGTCACTCGCTCTGCAGTGAAGGAGTGAAAGAAAGTCGTGATAAAACAACATGCATGCTAAGACTACAGCAAAAAAAAAAATGCTATAGAATATTAGGCTGTATTTTTAAAAACATTGAAAGTAGAGATCCTAAAGCTATAGTTCCGCTGCATTCAAGTTTTGTTAAACCTCACATTGAGTGCTGATCCCATTTTGTGTCCCAAATACCATAAAAGGGAATAGACAGCTGGAGGGAGTGCAGAGAAGAGCCACCAAGAAAATTAGAAATATGCAGTATCATAGTTATCCTGAAAGATTATGAGAACTGGGAATGCATTTTCTAGAATACAGGAGACTTCGAGGGGACCTGTGCCTGACATATAAGGCCATTAAGGATGAAGCCAGGATGAAGTCAATCAGATTGGTCAAACACAATACTAACAAAATTATGTGTACAAATAATTTGAAGCTGTTAGGGGGGGAAAATAATAAAACTTTAAAAAGAAGTAAATGGTTTACACAAAGAACTGTTATAGTTTGGAATACTCGTCCACAGCACATAGTGGACAGCAAAAACATGAGTATGCTTAAAAAAGAACTAGATAATTACATGGGCAAATAAAAAATGGTTATACCACCACTAGACACTAGTGGCGAGTTCCTCTAAAGGCCAGCACCTACTTGAACTCATAAACACCTATGAACCTATGAACAGTAAATGTTTGAGTGGTAAAAGCCATTTACCATTCGCTCTTTGCTGTTCGCAGTTTCACTTTTCAGTTCTGATTCCACCATCTTGTTTTCAGTTAGCAAGGGTGGAAAACAAATATTTTAAAAAATACTGCCCTGATGTAAACACTAACAGTTGTGTTTACCTAATCAGGGCCCGAGGAACACACTCCTGACAATAGTTCTTTTGCAGCTGGTCTCAAAATATGTTTTCTCTGGTGGTAGTGTCTGCAACAAATTGCAGCAGAATTCTGACACTACCTTGCATGTGACAGTACTGGGGGGGGGGTTGCAGTTAATAGCCTCTTTTTGGGGCAAACAGACCCCAGAATCAGATTCCTCAGCTCCCGAGTAGGTAAACACGTAAGTGTTTACCTAAGGTTTGTTTGTTTTTCCCATTTTACTTCTTCAAAGGGGAAGAGGCTGAGGAATATTCATGTATTGATATCACTGCCAATGCACCATACTGCATCAAACTGCCATTCTTTACCAGACAGCATGGCAGTTTTATGCAGGATTCTGCATTGTATTTTTCTGGCATGGGGATGCCCATTCTGCCTGTTGGCAGTAGCAACCCCATCCCCCTCAGTGTGACACTGGGTAGCCCACCCCTAGTGTCCCCATCTGTGTGCTTTAGGCCAGCATTGTGGGAAACTGGGTAGCCTACTCTCAGTGTCCCCAGTATGTTCTCCCCCACCCACCCTACAGCAGTGATCCCCTTTCCCATTAATTTTGCCAACAGCGGGGTGCCCAATCCCTGTGTTAGCAGTAGCCCCATCCCATGACAGTGTGGGACACTGGGTAGCCCATTCCCAGTGTCCCCAGTACTGTCCATCCCACCATTATTGTTGGACTCTGGGGGAGCCTACTCCCAGAGTCCAAAAATTACTGTACATGTACCTAAAAAAAAGAAAACAGTCCCCCATCTTTTTTGTAATCCTGAAAAAAGAAAACAGTCCCTCATTGTCTCATCCTGTCCCCTTCCCCCATTCCCACCATCCCTCTGTGCACCCACCACCCCACCCCACACACCCCCTTACCCCATACCTACCTCTGGAGGTCAGTGGCTGAGATCTTCTCTAGACCGGGACATGTCTGCCTCTTCAAAGCCGAACCACGAACTGAGGAATAAAGGTAAGTGCCATATAACGGCTGTCAATGGCATTTTGAACTTAGGTTCATAACTTTGTCACTTTTTGGAATTTTTACACCAAATTTTCAACATAGCCTTTTTGGGACCCCACCTCATGAACACTATCACTGTTATTTCATTAATCAGACATGTAAGTTGATTTTTACGGTCGCTGTGCAGAATGACCTTTTGGGACTGATTAAAAAAATTACAGTGCCAGTGTTCTTGAGGTGGGGTCCCACAAAGCCCATGTTGAAAATTTGGTGAAAGAATTCCCAAAAATGACCATGTTATGAGTGTGCATTGTACAGTTTCTACACGCCCTTGTAACTTTTCCAATTTTTAATATTTTCACTCTAGATTTTCAACATAACCATTTTATCACACCACCACTGTACAGTTCAGCTGTCAATTTTCAAATCCTGTCCAAAATGTGTTTTCACACCTGTGGCACAGAATGGCACACTCACTGTACAAAATCAACTTTTGGGACAGATTAATGAAATCACAGTGCCATGGTTCATGAGGAGATGCCCCAAAAGCCCATGTGGAAAATGTGGTGAAAAAATTTCAAAAAATTACTGTGTTATGAGTGTGCATTATACAGGTTCTAAGCACACTTGTAATTTCACCAATTTTTTCATATTTTCATTCCAGATTTTCAACATTGCCATTTTTCACACCTCCTTATGAATATACAGCTGTCATTCTTCACATCCTGCTCAAAACATGTTTTCATACCTGTGGCGCAGAATGGCATGGTCATTTTGAGAAATCAACTTTTGGGACAGATTAAAGGAATGACAGTGCCAGTGTTCATGAGGTGGGGTCCCAAAAAGGCTATGTTGAAAATTTGGCAAAAACTTTTCTGAAAATGCCCAAGTTATGTTGAATTAAGTCTAGGCATGCACATAACTTTGTGGGATTGGCGCGCAGGGTCACAGTAAAACAAGGATACTATTATACTATGTCAAAAAGAAGGTAAATTCATTGCAAAAAACTACATTAATGCATCAGTTAGGGCTTTTATTAAAGTGTATAAAGCTGGAAATTTGATGTTAGGGTTTCCAACCCTACCACCCCACCGCCACCCCCCTCACACACCAACAGGTGTTTGGGTGTGCCGTGGAATCAACAGACCTAAATCTCACCCCCATTCCCTGTAATAACCATATCAGCTTGTTTACACATGGAGTGCAGTGAAAGTTAGGGTCAATAATGCCAAAGAACACCCTAATGCCTGTTGGTGTGTGGCGAGGGGTGGCGGGGGGGGTGGTGGTGGTTGGTAACCCTAATGTTGAATTTACCAGCTTTTGATGCTTTAATATAAACCCTAATTGATGCATTAATATAGTTTTATATATATATATATATATATATATATATATATATATATATATATATATATATATATATATATATGATATTATACTGGCACAGTAGTGCCAGTATTATTAGGTGCCAGCCACTTCTACATTAAACCCCAAATACTGCACTTCAATAACTTTGAAACTGTATAATGGATTTGCCTGATATTTTGCATGCACGGCCAGGCATCGTAGAGCTTTGGATCTGATAAGTTTCACTCTAGTCAGATTTGCAGTTGTGAAGCTGTGGAGCACCAAATAACGTGTAAACCCCCACTTTTTGGGCAATTTTTTTTCTCAGGGCTACAGCCTATGTAGTTTGTCCATCTGGTCTGAAATTCTCAGAGAATATGTAATCTTCATCATTGATGTGCCTTTTAAAGATTTGATGAAAAATACTAATCCATTAAAATGTTGTTCAGTTTTAAAGTTTTCCTATTATAGTCAAATGGAAAAAAAAAAAACATACGTGCCTCTCGAAAGCTGCTACTAGTACATTTTACTGTCGCAAATGCCCTCAGTAATGTCGTACCACCGTCATCTTGTTCTCAGTTGGGGCAGAGACTGCCCCTAGGTAAACACTGACATTTTTGTTTACCTAATCAGGGCCTGATGAACACAATGCTGGCATCAGAATTTTAAAATTCCCCTTGGAAATATTTTGTCCAGCATTGGATGCCCTGTACTGTTGCAAATTGTGAAAGAATGGATGCAACACTTTTGCAAATTGTGACACTTTTGAACTGTTCTTTCCCAAATTTTGTGAAAGTGTCACAACTTGCAACACTGCTGAACCATAAAATACAATTTTTGTGACCACACTGCAACTAAATGGTTAGGGCTTCTGGACTGAAATTTGCAGGCTGGCAAGCCCTTGCCCCACAGATGTGCCTTTTGTGAGTTTGGAGAAAACATTTACATCAGTTCCATTGTTATGGCTTTCCAAAGTTGAGAAATTTCCCATAGCATAACACTGCAGCACCAGTGGTACCTTTTGGTGCCGGTATCTCAAAAATGATTCGAGATACAGATTTTTTGCTCAGGGCAGCTTAGTCCAGCTTTAGGTTTCCAAGTCATGATTATCTCTGCAGTGGAATTTTTTTCATAGTTGCTGTGTTTACTGAGATATTGCCAGATTAGTGTTACAGGGGTTCCTTTTCATGACTCTAGGGCTATGGTATGTCTCCGTACTTATGTGTACATGGGGAGCATAGGGCCCAGAGGGCCCATGCTCCCACATATTCATACCATTATGCAAAAATGGGCAGCATGAATTGTGTGCTTCCACAACCACATACCAGTTACATTACACTTTCTCTAAAAGAAGGGAAATTCATTGCAAAAGCTCTATTAATGCATCAGTTAGAGTTGCTAGTACAGTAACAAAAGTTTAGAAATTTGATATTAGGGTTCCCAACCCTACCACCCCAACCCCACCACCCCTGCCCTTCACACACACTAACAGGCATCAGGGTATGTCATGGGGTCATCAGGCCTAACTCTCACTCATTCTCCTATACTGCACCATGTCAGCTTGTTTATACATGAAATGGGATGAGAGTTGGGTCTAATGACCCCATGGCACAACCTGAGGTCTGCTGATGTGTGGAGGGTGGGGGTGGGAGTGGAGAGGTAGGGGTGGGAGCCCTAACATTGAATTTCCAAAGTTTTTTGCTGTACTATCAACCCTAATGGATGCATTAACAGAGTTTTTTGCAATGAATATTCATATATACACATATTTATTGGAAAACACTCTGTCAATACATCAGTAAGGGTTGTCATTACAGATACTAAAGTTTGGAAATTCAGTGTTAGGGTCACCAACCCTACCACCTCCACCCCACCACCCCACCCTCCACACACCAACAGGCATGGGGGTGTGCCTTGTGGTTGTTGGCCCTAACTCTCACCCCATTCCATTTGTAAGGAAGCTGAGATGGTACAGTATAGGATAGTGGGGTGAGAGTTAGGACTGATGACCCCAAGGCACACCATGACATCTGTTGGTGTGTAGAGGGTGTGTGGGGGTGGTAGGGTTGTTAACTCTAACACTGAATTTCCAAACTTTTGTCACTGTAATGACAACCCTAACTGATGCATTAACAAAGTTTTTTTGCAATGTATATATATATATCTATCTATATCTCTATATATCTCTATATATCTCTCTCTCTCTCTATCTATATATATATATATATATATATATATATATATCTATATATATATCTATATATATTCTATATCTATCTATATCTATATCTATATCTATATCTATATATATCTATATATCTATATATCTATATATCTCTATATATCTCTATATATATCTATATCTCTATATATATCTATATATATATATATATATATATATATATATATATATATATATATATATATATATATATATATCTCTATCTCTCTATCTCTCTATCTCTCTATCTCTCTATCTCTCTATCTCTCTATCTCTCTATCTCTCTATCTCTCTATCTCTCTATCTCTCTATCTCTCTATCTCTCTATCTCTCTATCTCTCTATCTCTCTATCTCTCTCTCTATCTATATATATATATATATCTATATCTAGCAATATAGCAATATATATGTATGTAATAGATAACCCACTCTGAGGTGTGTGGTCATGCTGTGATATACTCATGAGGCCATAGGCTGAGTGCATCAACCACCCAAGGTATATGTATATCAGAGCATGACTGCACACCTCAGTGGAGTTTTATCTATCTTATAAAATGGCAAAATTGTTTTGGAGGTGGGTAAAAGTGTAGGTGTGCAGTCACGCTCTGATATACACACGGTCATGAGATGCTCATCATCCAATAAAAGAGCAGCAATTTCCCTACCCATTTTATATATATGTAAGGGATACACAATGGTGAGCTGTCAGATAAATGATTTATCTACACAAATGCTGTCTGACCTTGGGTAACCTCACTAGTGGCATAAGCCATGAGTGAGGATTCTGAGATCAAACAGCACAAGGGAAAATAAATAATTTATCTGAGTTCATCATTGTATATTTTATTTATGCAATAGGGATGCTTTCTGTCAGTGCAGGAGCATTTGCTTTTGACTATTTATCTTTTTTTTAAATGATAATTTCTGGGACTTTCAGTTAACTTTCCTAGTGGATGCCTGCCTGGCGTAGTGGTTGCTATTAAATGAAACATGACTCATTTTATAGAAAACTTCTTGCTGAACAAATGTCATGTTCACAGCACAGTTCTTCCTTTTTTGTTTTAAAGTTATTTGTATTTGTTTGTCAAAAAAAGTGAAAAGAAAATTTAATTTTCTGCCGTTTTTTGCCAGTTATAAAAAAATAAAAGGTATCTACAAATAAAACACCACTCATTTCATAGATATGTTCATGCTGAACAACTTCCGTGCTCACAGTACCACACTATCATTTTTCATTTTAAAGTATTTGCATTTGTTTGTCAAAAAAATGAACAAGAAATTAAATGCTCTTCTGTTTTTCTTGCTAATGATAACAAATCTATACAGTATCTATAAATGAAA
The DNA here is from genome assembly GCA_016271365.2 of Neoceratodus forsteri. Lineage (NCBI taxonomy): Eukaryota > Metazoa > Chordata > Ceratodontiformes > Ceratodontidae > Neoceratodus > Neoceratodus forsteri. The sequence continues at coordinate 330,128,287 of CM057450.1, read as the reverse complement.
AGGCACTCATTTTGTAGATAATTTTGTGCTGAACAGTTTGCATGCTCACAGTACCATGCTATCTTTTTTGTTTTAAAGTTATTTGCATTTGAATATGGTTAATGCGGATAATAGAGTAACTGTGTGGATTAATGACTGTGTGGATAATTGAAATATATCCACACAGTTACTCAGATAAATGGATTTATCACACTCCGTTCATGTCCACTGATTGCATAAATTAATAAATATACATATATATATACATATACATATATATATACATATACATACATATATATATATATATATATATATATATATATATATATATATATATATATATATATATATATATATAACATGCATTTAATGTGTCAGTTAGGGTTAAAGTGACAAAAGTGAGGCAATGAAACATTAGGGTTGTGCTCCTAATACCCCCACACAACCACACACACATCCTCCACAGAGTGACAGATGCCAGGGTGTGCCATGGAGTCATCAGGCCCAACTCTCACCCCATTCCATGTATAAGCAGGTTGACTTGCTACAGTAAAGGAGAATGGGGTGAGAGTCAGCACCTCATGACCCCTGGCAACACCCTGGCATCTGTCACTCCATGAAGAATGTGTGTCAATATTCAGGGGGGTGTAAATTCAACCCTAACATTTCATTTCTCTCTTTTGTTGCTTTAACCCCAACAGATGCATTAAATGCACTTTTTTGCAATGAATGTCCTTTCTTTTTGAAAAAGTGTAATATAAATAATAAAAAAACATGTATTGGTGGGAGTGTGGGGCCACAAGTTACCCATTTCTGCATAACGATATACATCTGTGAGAGCGTGGGCCCTCCATTCCCGCACTCCCACTTATGCATAGCTACAGAGCCATACAGCAGCCCAATAGGGCAACAAAGCCTTGTAACCATAATTTGCACATATTTTGGGAGCCCTAACAGCTAAAAAAAAATTACAAGTGTCATTGTAACCATGACAGTGAGTACTTCACACTACAATAAATGAGCAAACCAGCATCTCTCACCGTTTCTGAGATATGGGCACCAAAAAGCACTGGGAGAGGCACTCTTTGAACCCTTGTGACACTAATTTGACAATATCTCATTAATCATGCAACCCATGCAAAAAATTCCACTGCAGACTTACTCTATCATTTCAGATCTTTTTCCAGTGGCATAGATCACTTAAAAGTGATCTAATCTACTAGTAGCAAAAACTCTGTACCTCGCTTCATTTTCGAGATGCAGGCGCTGAAAGGCATGATAGATCCCGCAATGTAATCCTATGGGGAAATCTCAACTTTGTGATGGTATACCTATGGAACCACTTAATTCCCCAACACCTAAACAGCATAATTCACACCTGTAGGGCATCCCCCCTCAACACCTTGTTAATTTCAAGAAAATGACTAAACCATTAATGATCTATGCAATTGTAAAGTTTTTACACCTTTAAAAATTCTTCATTCGTGAGATATCAAAATCCTGGGCCATCAGATCAATCCTAGTCCATGAGCTAGCAAAATTCTAGTCAGCGAAGGGACATTGGTCATGCCATCAGGGTCATCTGGTTATGCCATCAGGGATATCTAGTCATGCCCATGGATATCTGGTCATGAAATTCTGGCTATCTGGTCACCCTCTGATGGACAAAGCTCACAGACCAGGATCATCCAGTGGACCAGAATTTTGTAGACTCATGGACTAGGATCATTAGCAAGTCACAGTCACAGAATTTTACATTTTTAAAAAGCTATTTTTTGACAAAAATGAAATAAACCAAAAGCATGGCTCTGTAGAGGGCATCACCCTGAGCAAAACCCATGCCTAATTTGGCCCAAAAGTCACCCATAGACAAAGTTACAACGTTTTGTTTGGCTGAAAAACTGAAAACAAGATGGTGGCTCACGGACAAAGAATTTTTCTGATGGACTAGGATCTTACTTCACGAGATAGCAAAATCCTTGACTGTGAGACCATTCATAGTTGGCAAAAAATACATATCAATTTTGGAGTGAAGCGAGCATGCTCAGAACTAAAAAATTTAAAATGTAATAACTTTTGAATGGATTAACATTTTTTTACCAAACCAATACTGGATTGTTCCTTGATGAAAATAATTTCCTGGTTCCAAATCTCAGATCAAAAGACTATACGGTGTGGTCACAGTGCCATGGGCAAGAAATGCATTAAAACTGGTAAAAATTGCATTTTGAGACATTTTGCTGCACAGAAACCATATGGCGACCGAAATGCAACTTGGTAAATAAAGAGATCTACCATACCAGACCATGCGTTCCAAATTTCATGGAAATCCACTGAATGGTTGCAAGTTATTAAGGTGCAAAAATTGAGGTTTAACATTAAGTGCCTACTCAACCCTAACTATTGGTGTTTGATCGCACCCCTATAAATGATACATGATGGGCAGGAGTGGAATATGGAAAATATTCTCACTCCTGCAGAGTGAGGCATGGATATCTCATGAGTGTCAAAGACATGAGTGGGATATCTATACCTCACTCTGCAGGAGTGAGAATATTGTTCATATTCCATCATCTGCACATCATGTGTGCGTTTTATGTAATAGGGACACATATTCTGCAAGTTTTATTTTGTAATTACTGTTGCTACACTTGTTAGAAAGAAGTTTTATGTTTCTTTACTGCATTTTTTTCTTGAGTTTCCTTGGGTTTGGTTTTTACTGATTGGTTATGCAGCGTTACATGTTACAGCGCAGTTTCATTGGTTGTTATTGTCATGTGGGAGGTCTATATATGTACTGACATATGGCAGCTGTATTTCTTCCTTCCAGCTGGTGCCATTTCATTAAAGCATTTAAAGCTTCGGGTATGATTTTGAAAGTGATTTTCCATGAGTTTAGAATGTTGTGTTGCGGTGTGCAAGCTGGCAACATAGTGAAGTCATTTAAGAGTGAAGTGGGAGCGATCAGAGATACTGTATCTGCTGTTGTTGAAAGGTTTGAATTCTAAATAATGAGGTGCAAAGTGTTGCTCTTTTGTATTGTTTGAGGTATAGGAAAGTAACGCATTGGAGTCGGGACTGTGAAAATAATAGAGGTTTCGGTGTGTAATTGTTATATTTTAGTAGTGTGAAAGGGGCTTAGGTTTAATTGTACACCCCCATCTAGCTATACTTCCTGAACGTAAGAGGGCTGTGTTTTGCTAGTCCAGCCCTTAATACAGTGATGTCTAGTTAATCTGTGCTTATTTAGAGGCAACTAGAAACTATCTGTGCTGCTGGAGTGATGTTTTCTTCTCCTTTTCTCAGAAAACGCTGTTGCAACAGTGCCCTGTAATGCTATTTTATCCACTATCCTTTTTCTGTCCTTTTGTTCTTTCTATATTTTCCCTACCCACACACTGGCTACATGTGAATATTCTGCCTATCCTTTTCTCTTTCCATTTCATCATCACTCCTGTAGCCCTCTCGCTGCCTGTAAAAAGCCCTAGGATTATTGAGAATGTCTGTTTGTGTGCCTGTGTTACAAAAACAGAACCTCTCGACTGTGTGCACTAGCGCATTGCACGAACATGTGCATGGAGCCTCAAGACTGTACAAATGATCCATACAAAACTAGCATAGCGACTCATTTTCTTTAATCTGTGCAAACAGGAGAAACCTTGCAAGAGGCAAGAACAGTGCCTAAAGAAGCACAGGAGACTCCTTTTCTGGCTTGTAAGGACTTTTTTTTTGGTGATAAAGGAGTTAATAGTGAAGCAGAGCTTGTGCTAGCTTGTGCAGGGACATACCTTACTAATGAGGCTGTTCAGTATTGTTTATGAGACCTGCCTTTAAAAAGACAGATAAATTAAGATAAATAGCTGCAATAAAAATTATTTTAAGAAATATAGAGTACAGAAGGGTTCCTATCATTATACTCTACTGTTAAGAAACTTAAGGTGAAAAGAAGCAATTGCATATGTGCCTGTGTTCTAGGTAGAAAATTGTTATTTGTTGAACTCCAGGACCTCCCTGTAGAATGATTGTTACTTAGGGCTGGCCGACCATGTTTTCTGCCTATTTATAACAGTCACTGCTGGGAGGAGCCTGACTTCCTGGAATACTCTGTTTTTGTTTAATAAGCCATATTATTTGCACTGATGTGTAGCTATCTTTGTACAACAGTACGATGTAAAAGGTTTATGTAATGAAATATATTTTTGTAGCCTTTAAAGGTATCTTTTTGATGCAATGTATAAAGTGGGAAGGGCTTAGTGAGTCATGAGACTTGTAACTGATATAAATGTGATTGTGCTTGTAGAGCAAGTCAGTTGTTGGTAGGAGCTCTGCCCTACCTGTCCCCTAGCATGCAACTAGGCGGATGTCAGAAGCTGTTTGAGAAGCCAATATTAGACCTCTTTTGTTTGTTACGTTACTTTATTTTTTATACTCAGTCTGCTTATTTTTGTCTGCTGAATAATAAATTTAAGTTGAAGGCTTTGCATCCTGAACATTGCCTGGACTCCATTTGTACCCACAATCACAAGTAGTAGACATAGATTTCATACGTTATTATGAAGCTGTGGTTTCGGTTCTAGCTGGTGGAGTGGGGCTACAGATTACATGTGCACTGTTGGAATAAATGGCAAGTGATGTATCTACTATGTGTATAAATGTAAGATGTTACATTTATATCTATATGCCCAGATATTCAAACTGCACCCAAAAAGTGTGCAACAGCAGGAGCAAGCACAAGTCCACTGCGCCCATGTGCAAGAAGCGCGATATTCAAAAACTCTGCAGACCAAGATACGCCTGCAGCACACTACTGAATATCATGCCACCTGCACCATAGCGCAACCCAGAGATGTGAAGTTGTGCATTTCAGATGCACCATAGTGCAACAAGGGATGCTCAGTGGAGCAGTCCAGATGCACCATAGCGCAACCAGGGATGCCCCGTGGAGCAGGGCAGCAATGCAACAGCACAACCAGGGATGCGCAGGGACAGGATGCAGGGGCCCACCACCCATGCCACAGATGAGAAGAGGAGCACACAGCAGAACAGACATTGCCACCCACACCCCATGCACTGCACAACCGGGGGAGAGCTGGAATAACCACCGGCCCATGGATACCAGCAACTAACCCACATCGGGCATGGTGCCCCAGCACACCTGGCAAGCTGTGACTGGCACACAGGAGGCTGACCACCCCATGCCACATATCCACCAATGCAGAGCACACCCTGCACCACGATCCCCATACACCTTCCCAGCAGTAGCGCCTAACAGTGCAGGACACCCCATGCATGCCACCACCCCCACTGTGACAATGCAACTCTGTGCACCCTGCAGCAGGCGGCAGCAGACAGCGATGCAACAACAGCATATACAGTGCCACCCTGCATGTCCCACCCCGAGGTACAGCTGAGAGATCGACCATGTGTCGGCACATGAGGTACCCCACATGAGACAGGGCATGCCCCGGACCCCACCACCAGCACTACAGCACCCTGCACACCATCCCAAGGACACATCCCATCCCAGCACTGGCCACAACAGCCAGCACAGACACACACAGTGTTGCATGGAAGCATGCACCACACAGGATGCAACACAGTGCATGGACAAACACCCACCCATACCCAAGGGCACACCAACACAGGGACACAGTAGCGGGTCAACCAAGCCACTGGCATGTGGCCACAGCAGCTGTGTACACATGTCCAGCACCCCTACATGGCACAGGTGTGCCAACCACCCTGCACAGGCACCATGAAGCTGTATGCCACCAGCATGCAGCCAGAGCACAAGTGACAGACACTGGAACACATCCCCTGCAACAGACACACGTGACAGCATGAAGGGGAAACAACAACAGCAGAGGCCACTGTGCCACCAGAAGCAGACGTGCACCATACTGGTGAGGGAAGGCAACCTGGCATTGTGCCAGGTACAGTGGTTGTTCAGCATGGACAGCCACCACTGACGTGCCAGCAGACTGTGCATATGATAGACATGCAAGGGTGTCAGCTGCACAGGCCATGGATGGTCTGACAGGGGTGCCATGCACACAGTGCATACACCATGGACCACTGCACACAGGTATCCAGTGCACAGAGAACACCACACAAACCACAGACAGTGACTGATCCCCCACCCACACCATAGGCGGTTCCCTTCTGGACACTCACACACGCCCAAGCGTGCACCACCCCTGATGCCATGCACACCAGTGCAGCTGAGCACCTGTAGCCCACTGCAAATCAGACCACCACAGTTGTCATAACAAAACAAATGTATTAAAAAGCGGTAGGCGAAACAACTATTTACAACTATGTACAATGGGGGAAGGCCACATACCAGATGGGGGCAGGTAAGGGGCAGGGGTGAACATATAGGAGAGGGAAGAAGGGGTGTGAGGGTGGGTCTGGGGGGGTAAGGTGTTTTCAGGGGCATGGATGGCCTATCGTCTGCCCCGCTCGTCCTCCATGTGGTGCCGATGTGTCTTCCGCCTCCTGACCCTGTGTCGGTCCATTCTTTGGAGGATCTCCAGGGATGCCCTCGCCAACTGCAACAACTCCTGCAGTCTCCTCTCAATGGCCTGAAGTCACCGTCCAGCTAGGATGAGAGAGCAGAGTCAATACGTGTGACTGTCCAGCCCCCTGCAGCCCACCCATTGTGCATGGCATACAGCCATGTGCCACGCCCCTGTGATGGTGTGCGACCACCCACAGTGACCTTGTCCACAAGACCTGCCTACCCAGGCACCCACAGCCATGTGGACCTCCCATGTCCCGTACAACACCACCACCGTGGCTGTACAGTGACTTGGCTATGTGGTGTGAAGGCAGTGGCACAGCCATGTACCCGGTGCATGCATCGACCACCATTGACGCACTCCCAGACATGCAGTGCCACTGGACAGTGCTGACTGTAACAAGTTGCGTGCATGGCAGTGGTGTCAATGGATGGTGGCCATGCCCCGCTGCCCACCCTGTTACACAGCATGCAATAATAATCATGGATGTAAGGCACTCACCATCATCAGGCTGGTCCCTGCACCTCTGTGGTCCTTCATCCCTCCCGGCCTGCTGGTCCTCCCGGTGGCACCTCCTCTCTTACCAGCCTGCTTTCCTCTGGGCCTAAGGTGCAAACATGGAGAGAGGTACATCAGTACAATCTGGTAGCAAAGTCCCCTCACCCCCATGTGTGTGCAATCCCACACAGCCATACCCATCCACCCCCTACCCAGATACCACCACGGCCAACACTGGACAGCCCCTCCATGTGCTGGACACATGCAACTGTGATATCTGTATGGATGTTAACAGTGTATTGATGGGGCACCTACCTGGCCATGGCACCGTGCCCCTCCTGGCATGTTCCCGCAGGTGGGCAAGCATGTCCAGGTCCCTGCACCTGAGGTCCCTGTACCTGTGGTGACACTGCTTAGCCATGTGCCAGATTCCTGTAGCCTCCTCCAGTGCATCCACCACCTCCTGCCAAACTGCACTCCTGGCCCTGTCCAGGGGTGCATCACCATATAGTGCCCCAGCATGGAGCCCTACAATGGCCACCAAATTGAGCAATTCAACCTGGCTCCACATAGCAGCCCTTCTCTGTGCCATCTCAACAGATAGTTGGAGTCAAAATGGCACTCGGCAATGCGGTCCACTACGTCCAGATGCTGTGCAGTACAGCGCTGCCATTCCCTATTGTGCTGTCACCGAGCAGCGCGATAGTGATGCACCCATGCTGGATGCATGGCGCCTAGGGGGCAAAGGTTGGGCACAGGGTCAAGGGTCTCATGCACGGACAGCAACAGCATGATTGGAACCCAGTGCATGTAGTGTGATTGGGTGCCTGTGTGCCACCTCCTGTAGTGGCCTACGGCACTGTGGCCCCAGTGCACCTATGGCACCCCAGTGCCACAACACCATATATGTGAACAGCACAGTAGCACCACTGGCACAATGGTGGCCATGCCCTGCATTGCCTCCCATGCACAGCACATCAGCAGCATGGCAGGCATCTGTGTCATCACCCCAGGCATGTGCAGTTCGGTGTGTACTGCACATGTCACAGAACTGCACCCTTGGCTGAGCACGTTCAACACATTGCGCAAAGTGCAACAGCACGATATTCAGCCGGCATATGCAAATCAGCTAATCAGCCATTCAATGGCATAGATACTGCATTTGCATCCACTTAAAAATGCGCCTCGCCTCATTTGCAAGAGTTGCACTATAAAGATGAGACATTGGGCTGCACTGGCCATAGTCTGTTACTGCAGTCTATTGTGGTGAGTTGCATGCTGTTTGGGAGTGTGGACTGTGGTGTGTGGGACATGCATGGGACTGCACAGTCACAGGTAACACCTGTCATTCTTACAGGATGAATAATGACTGATCGTGAGGTGGAGGAAGAGGAACAGAGACGTGGGCGGAAGAGGAGGCCTAACTCACCAAGGCAGAAACAGATGCCCTGTTTGAGGCCTACCTCGACCAGGAGCCACTGCTCAGTGGATGCCAGGGAACACCACAGGCCCATGCTGCTGCATGGGAAGAGGTGGTGCATGCTGTCAACCTGCATGGCAGCCACCAGTGGTCCATGCAGGAGTGCAAAAAGAAGATGGGCACGGACAGGCAGAGGATTAAGGAGAAGGTGGCTGCCATCAGGGCAGCATGGTCTGCGACCGGTGGGGGACAGCTGGACATGGAATGCCTGACCCCACAAGAAGAGCAAGTTGCTGGCAGCATGCAGCATTGTGCCATCGAGGGTGTTCCGGGTGGTGGATTCCAGATGGGTGGTAGCCCGTCACTGCATGGTAGGTCCTGGTCTGTCAATTGGAGGGGGACAGAGTAGCGCAGATGCATTAATGCTGCAGTTTTTCCCTTACAGCTCCTGAGCATCTACATGGGTCAGCGGTGGTGGGCTTGTCCACCGTGGGTGGTAGCATGAAGATAGAGGAAGGCCCATCCACCTCCACAGGCATATGAGTATCAGGGCAACAGTGGGTTTGCCTGGACATCCGGACTGATGTTGGTGGAGCAGGTGCAGAGGAGGCCCTGCCCATGTCCCAGCATGCCAGCGTCCATGGATGCCATCATGCTGATACTCAGGCTGGTGCCGGATCCATCACTTATGGTGATGGAGCTTACTTCATGGGTTGTGATACGTGTGGGCCACAGGATGGCCACACAGCAGGTGACATCACAGGCATGGCCGTGGGTGGTGCCGCCGTGGAGGCCTGCATGACATCAAAGTCCCAGCCTGTGCCTGTCTGCACCAGTGGGGCAGCACTGGTGTGTGTCCAGGATAGTGGGGCTGTTGTGGCCACTGTGGCAGCACCTTTGAGCCCTGGAGAGTGACAGCCAGAGGGGCAGTGTCAGCAGTCAGCCAATAGCCATGGGGGTACAGTGTCAGGGGGCAGCATCAGTGCACCACCTGTAGACATGTCCAGGCCTGGCCCTGGTGTGCAGTGCCCCCCTCAAGGGGTGCTGACCATCAGGGCCGTGAATACCATGAGGGACAGCATGCTGATCAGGCAGATGACCTCTTAGATGAGCACACCCATATACTCCAAGCATTAGTCAATCAGCAGGTACGGCTTGTGATGGCGGTGGATGCACTCAGTGTGGCTCTGCACCAGGCAGAGGAGCGGCGCAGCACAGACACCACTCTGCTCCTGGCAGGGATGGACCGGTTGCGGGAGGATGTGACCGCTGCCATTGACAGGCAGACACAGGCAATCACAGCTGTCATGGCCACAATGGGCACACAGTTATTTGCCCATGCGTCACAGACACAGCGCAGTGCAATGTCCACCCCCCATTCCTGGCATCATGCGACACCCTCCTTGTCAACACCGGGTTCAGCAGTGGGCATCCCGAGCATGCCTGGAGCAGGCATGTTCGGTGTGCTGCAGAACCCTGCACGAGGACGGTCACGTTCACTCAGTGGAACCCCTGGGGGACTGTTGGTGCCACCCCATGAGGCCATTGGTCAGCCTGTCACTGCTGGCAGGTCTCAGCGGGGCCACCTACACATCCGTGGTGGCCATGGCACTGTGGCACATGACTGACCTGTCTCCCAGCATGGCTACTGTCTGATGCTGACCTGTGTGCATTGTGTTGTTCAGCGTGCAATGCACAGGTGGGGTACCTGGTCCTGCACGCATGCACACGTTCCATCTGCACACCCTCCCGGCTGCTGTCCACTGTGGCATGTGCATGATGATGCCTGCGTTGCACTGTCCGCCACTGTGCAATGGTGCCCAGCTTCTGACACATGCACAATGACAGGCACTGGGCGTGGTGGTCTGTTGACGTGTGTGTGTGGCTAGGGGTGGCGGTCAGGGTCGGTGTGCCTCCTACCCTTTGTGCATGTCTTGTGAGGTGTGTGTGTGTGTGTGTGTGTGTGTGTGTGTGTGTGTGTGTGTGTGTGTGTGTGTCTGCATGCCGTGTTAGACCTTGCCCATCCCTGACAGCGTGTGCAGTTCCATGCTCGGACAATTCCCATAATGACATGCACCTTTGGTGTTTGTCCATGCATGTTTGTGGGTTGTGCCTTTGCCACTGGTGGTTGCACATGGCCCCATGACTTACCTGGGTTGGGTGAAGTGCTCCTCTGTGATGGTGTCCCAGTGCAGCTGTGCCATCTGGATCAGTGGGGGTCCCTTCGACCAAGGGGGGCTGCCCATCACCATCTTCACCAGCATCCTCAACGTCCCCATCGCTGTCTCCTTCTTAGACCTGTACAGCTCTCCCACAGTTGTTGGCCATGTTGTGCAGGATGCAACAGGCCAGGAATAGCCCACAGCCCTTTGAGGGGCTGTACTGTAGGGCACTGCCAGACATGTCCAGGCAACGGAAATGTGCCTTCAGCATCCTGAACACCCGCTCGATGACATTGCGTGTGGTGGCATGTGCCTTATTGTAGCATTGCTGGATGGGGTCGCGGGCCGCCGGTATGGTGTGAGCAGCCAGGGATGGAGTGGGTATCCACTGTCACCTGTGTGTAGAGGGTGGAAGTTAGTTTGGCGATCAGTGTCACCCTGCCTTGGGCCATCTAGGCCAATACCCATGTCACCTCTGACTATGCCCCTCCCAAGCTCCATGTCTTTCTGCATGCATTGCATACTCACCCGTTAGGTGGCCAGTGGGGATGTCCCCACTCTCGAACCTGTGGCACAGTGCTGACTGGTGCCAGATGAAGGCATCATGTGCTCCTCCCAGGGTGCATGGCACAGACATTGATTATGCACCCCCTGGCATCGCACACCACCTGGCAGTTGATGCTTGCATATCCCTTCCGATTAATGTATGCGGCCCCTTCGGGGCCAGGTGGTGTGTGGATGGCCACATGGGTGCAGTCTATTGCCCTGAGCATGCCAGGCATATGTGCTACCCTGTGGAACTCCTGTATGTTTGCTCTGTACTCCGCTGATGTGCTGGGGAAATGGAGGTACTCCGCAGAATGTGGCAGCAGTGTGCTGAGGAATTGGGTGAGGTGGCGTGATGCGGCCAACTGGGTTATTCCTGCCATGCCCCTGTTGGTCTCTGGAAGATACCCGTGGTGAACAGGCACATGCAAGCTGTCACTTTGGTGTCCACTGACAGAGCATGGCTCTGTCGTGTGGGTGCCTGCATCACATCACTGCACAGCTCACAGAGCCACCTCAGAATTGCCTGGTTCAGGTGGTACCAGCCCACGATCTCAGTATCAGTGTACAGCTCGAAGCTGGTGCGGGCTCGGTACTGCCTGCTGGGTACATACCGCCAACGGGCCCTTCCACGTCCACGCCCCCCTGCTGCCTGCCCTCTCACCCCCCCTCATAACTGCCTTCCTCTGGATGGTGGCACTGGCCATGTCCCTGGCTTGTGTCCCCCCTGGCAGCTGTTTGTTTTCCCCCGCTGTCCTTGCTGCTACTTTCCCTGCACCGGGAACACCTTCCTGTAGTGGCCTCAGTGCTGTGTGACACTTCCCCCTTTTGGACTGCACTGTGGCAGTGGCTTCCCACACCTTCCCTTTTCCTGGGGGTTCCAGGTGCTCTGTCTCTGTCCTGCCCTGTTCTGCTCTCAGTGTGTGTTGCCTGTGTGGCTGCCTATGGTTCAGCAACGTGTGCCTTCTCTGTAGCGTTCTTGTGCCTCTCTCTTGTTCTTTTTTATTTTGGCTCATTTCTGCTATCGCACAACTACCGCTTGCTCCCCTATTGCGCATGGCGCATGGCGCATGTTGTTGAATATTGCACTGCACCATTTATGCATGGTTCCTCCCCCTTCAGTTGCGCATGCATTCATTATCATTGCGCTCTTGTGCAGTGTGATTTAGGGGGGCCCCCATCTGCCTCCCGCTGAATATCGCAGAATGGCACATTTTCGGACTTGCCCTGGCGCCTCCCTATTGCGCATGGTGCAATCCTTTTGAATATTTGGGCCATAGTGTCTATGTTATCAGCCCACTTATTCCACTGGAGTGAAAATACATGTTTTATTCTATTTGATATTAGCTCACCCCTATTGTGTGTGTGTGTATATACATATATATACATATATATATATATATACATATATATACATACATATATATATACATACACATATATACATACACATATATACATACACATATATACATACACATATATACATATATATACATATATATATACACACATATATATATATATATATGTCTGAGTACTGCAACACTAACATGTAGGGCAGTATTTTCAAATGACTTAGATTACTGCAAGCTCCAGGTACACCAACGATATGGTGCATGGTGCTTGTGGTGATCTACCAGGAATTTCTATCCCGTGCAGCAATTACCACAAGTTAGACCAGCTTTTTCTGGTCTAATTTGTGGCAATTCTGGGGGCCTTTTTTTTACAGAGCTTGCATCAAATATTTGATGCAAGCTGCCATAAATCATGAAAATTGTCACAACTGTACTCAAGATTGTAAAATCAGGTGCAGTCTTTACAACGGGGTTTGGTGCACTGCCAGAACTGAAGTTGCATGGAACAAAAATCCGGTCCAAAATATTCCCTAAACATTCATACGATATGCACTGCAACCCAAAATTAGCTCCAATCTTTACTGTGGTGCCAATACCACAATGAAAGTCCAATCATCATCAAACCAACAGTAATTTACTGACTTACGAGTAAATTAACAAAAATGACATTTTTGCCCATATACAATCAACCAATGGCAGTTAAAAGGGACAATTAATATATTTTTTCTATGAAGTGAGCCCCAGAAAAAACATTTACAACCAAACACATAAATTGCTTTTCTGGAGGCATGAAAGTGCAGGTTACTGTGCGGGCTTTGCACTTACAGAGTCAGATGGATGTGTGCATGTAAATAGGTGGATGTGTTAATGCAGGTCCCGAAGGCACCTGCATGAATTAGGATACGATTCTACTATCTCAAAAAGGAAATTATTTGCAAAAAAACTGTGTTAATGCACCAATTAGGGTTCAGATTAAAGCAACAAAAGTAGAGAAATGTAGCATTAGGATTTCCAACTCTAACTCCACATCCCCACCCCCATGAAGGAAAAGTAAAACAATTGCGTTTCCGCTGTCTTGACTCTTGGCAAATCAGGGGTGGGATCTTTCTTGGGGTTCTCAACCCTAATTCTCACCTCATTCCATGAACAAATAAGGTGAGATGTGATATGTTTTCTTCAGATAGGGCCTTAAGGTTGTCGGCAACATGTGGGCAGATGCAGTTCTGCATGTTTGAAGACTATATCACAATGGGGTTCAGAACCCCGAAGATCACCACACCCCTGATTCTCCAAGAGTCTGGATAGTGAAGGCACAGTGTTTTTTCCTTTTCCTGCTTGTGAGTGGGGTGGGGAGTTAGGGTTGGAAACCCTAATATAACATTTCCTTGCTTTTGTCATTTTAATCAGAACCCTAACTGGTGCATTATCACAGTTTTGGTAAAGAATATTTATATATTGTGGTAGAGTGACCTCTGTTATTTCCCTTGGGTGGGCTGGCATAGGTGCATCGAAGGAGACATACACAGTCTAAGTTCAAGTAGAACAGTGCAGTTTATTTAAGGCAGCATTGTTTCTAACTAACCGAGGTTGCAGCCCCTTTAACAAACAAACAAAAAAATCCTACTCCTGTTTGGAGTTCAAACTAAACAAAGTACTTCCCTCACTTTCTCTTGTTACCAGCATCCAGGTAGCATACCAAAGTTCATTTACAAACTTCAGAATCCTTTCCAAAAGTCTCTGTAGCTTGTAGCCCTTTACAGAACAGTTGTAAGCATTACCCAGGTTTTCCTCTCCTGTGTCATCTAGGTGGATTTTATACACTGCCCCTAATTAATATTGACTGCGACTGTGTTTTATTAACTCCCTACCTGGATGCTTCCAGAGTTTTCTATGTTTGAGTAGTTCTGTGTTTGATTGGCTACTTATTTGATTAGCTCCGTGTTTGATAAACTCCCTAGCTGAATGCTTCCAGAACTTCCTCCTTATGACCGCACCTCATTTACCTGGTACAGTAAATTTTGGAATCCCTGCCAAAACATGATTGCATGCCACTGCAATGTCATTCCATGTCACAGGCATGAAAACACACTTTGGCCAGGATTTGAAACATGACAGTTCTCATGTTCATGAGGTGGTCGAAAAAAATAGCTATGTTGAAAATTTGGGGTAAAAATATTTCACATTTCCAAACTTATGGTGAGTGTAGCAAAATTTCAGCTAATACACATAACGTTTCCATTTTTACACATTTTGACCCCACATTTCTACATAGCCTTTTCATGACCTCACCTCATAAACATGGGTGGTGACAATTTTAAAATCCCACATGAACAGTGATTTCACCACATGACTGAATTCTTCTTTCTGACTTGATTTGTGAAATTCCACCACCATTGCTCATGAGGTGGGGTCCCAAAAAGGCGATGTTGGAAATTTGGCTTAAAAATATGCAAACATGACAAAGTTATGCATAAAAGTTGAAAACCCATTGAAATACATTGAACTGCATTTACCTTAGTTTCTCATATTACAGTCGATGGTTCCAGCAGCAAGACATGTCTTAGACTGGAGACTGAATCTTCACCATGCTACATGTTCAGGTGAGTGAGGGTGTGTGGGGGGTGTGGTAGGTGTGGGGTGGTGGGTGCTCAGTGAGAGGTCAGGGTGGGAGTTTGGAGCTGCAAGGGACTGTTTTCTTTTTTACAGGGAAAAAAATACATTGAAGGATGTTTTCCTTTATTTAAGATGGACTGGGATTGAGGAGGTGCCATTAAACACAAGAGAAACTTTAATAGCTATGGGGATGGCAAACAAAGGGGTTGGAGTGCCACTATATACCAGGGAAATAGTGGAAAACATGGAGACAGCCATTGGAAGGGTGACAGATGCCACTAGACACAAGGAAATATGAACAAAGCAGGGTCGTTGATCAGAGGGGTGGAGTGGTGTCACATGACACCAGGAAAACAGTGGAAAACATGGGAACGGCTCTCAGAACAGTGTGAGGTGGCACTAGACACCATGGAAATATAAACAATATGGGGATTATGATCAGAGGGGTGGGAGGGGCTACTTGACACCAGGGAAACAGTGGTAGTAGCTCTCATGGTGCTCTGTGAGTTCAGGCATAAGTATTTTCAATTTCATGTATACTGAGAAGTCATCTCATTTTTAAGGCTACTTTCCCTGAAAACAGTTTAGAGCCATTAAAAGAAATACATGAAACACCAAAGCAGCTCAGAATGAGACTGATCATTATCTGTATATTGTTTCTTCCAACAATGCCTGCATCAAAGTTATGGCTTTAAGATTTAATGTTAAGTAGAAAGTATGGTATTGTGAATCTAAAGAATCTGCGGTGTTATTCATATGTCTTACACATATCACATGAACAGAGGTACTCTGAAAAACTACCCCTAGCTGCCTGTGGTTTTACAGCAATACATAATTTTAAGTTTGTTAATTTTTACTCTTAAGGAATGTGTTTTATGTTTATCATTAACAGTTACAGGGAGTATATAGAAACATTCTTTTAATTTTCTGGTTGATAAAATGTTTAAATAAATTATAAATCTTCCAAAACAAAACTACTATCAGTATTTAAATACCATTTTGATATAACTGCATGAGTTCATTGTATGATAACCATTTGACACACATATGTAACAATATATGACAGTCAGAATAGCACGTAATATGCAATTAATTGGTAGTGAAATAACATAAGTGAAATATTTTGACATTGAGGGCAATATTCTCAAAAAGGCAGTAAGGAGCACAAATACCAAGTCCAAGTGGTGGCAGGGGATCCATTCCTTCTGGTCAGATGTTCATATCCCAACATAAGCCATCACAACTGGAATTACTTTGCATTTTTGGTTTTCTTTGCATGAGAAGTCAAGGACAGAAAAGGGAAATACTGTGGTACCCAGCATAATCAACAATTATATCTTAAGTTATAGAGCATCATCAGTCAGTATCATTCTTATTAGCTGTATACTACCTAATGTGTAAGTATGTGATATCAGTAAAATATTAGAAGCTGCCACGTCCCGATATCACTACTGATAACACTGGCTGCCATTGTAGTATGATCTATCCTCTTATGCTTAAGTTGGTCTCTCCGGAGCAGGATTGAGGCACATTTGTGGGGCAGCATGTGGAAACCTGTACTGTGATGGCTCAAGCTACAGCAGTAGTATGGAACAATAGAGAGTTTCAGTCTTCAGTGCTGCCAATCTGGCATCTGATGATACAGCTTTACAAGTACAAAATATAACATTGTTCAATATGTTCATTCACTGCAAAAAATGTAATTGCTGCATCAAGGTTGAAGCCGAAAGCTTCCAAATTACAGTGTAGAAATGCAACATTAGTTTAAAAGAATTCCCTCACCCTGATGAGTAGAAACATAGATGTTGCTGGAAGATTAAGACTGAGGGTCCATCCTGTTTGAACAGAAAAAGTTTCCTACCTAAGCCCTTGACCTACCATCTTAAATGGATATTCCTCCTAATGTCTACCCTAAACCAGCCACCCCTCCCTCTATCCCCCACCTCCCTGACTGCTCATTTAGGCATTGCTAGCACCCTGTATCTGGCCCTATTTTAGGAGCTTTATTAAAGAGCAAAATTCAGCACTACATACCCAGTTGCAGTAACTAAGGTACAAACTCCAGTAGACTTTCAAGTGCCTCATGTGCATTTGGCATTCTGATGCCTTCACTGGGTGGTGGAGCTCCTACTGCATAATCTGCTCCGTTTAAGCCAGAAAAATTTGAATGTTTAAATTGCTTAAAGGCAGCACTCAGATCCCCACCATCAGTGGGTAGTGCTAATGTAAAATAATGCTGGCTGAATGCTAAAGCTAAGCAGTTATAGGGCTCCCTAAACAAAGTGCTGTCTCACTTAAAGTGTAAGTGCTTATTTAAAAAAAGAATGCTACATCAAAAACAGATAAGAGTCATAAATATATAGAAAAAGCATTTAAAAATGTAATAAAATGCCTTTCCATACATACAGTACAATTCATTAATTATGCAGTTGGAGGTTCCAGCAGGAAGACGTGTTTTGTATCAGAGACAGTATCTTCACCTTGCTACCTGTTCAGGTGAGTGAGAGGGTGTGGGAAGGGTGGGAGGTGCAGGTAGTTGGTGCTCAGTAGGAGGTTGGGGGGGTGGTGGTGGAGGGTCGGAGCCTCGAGGGGCCATTTTCTTTTTTACAGGGAAAAAAAATACATTGAGGGACAGTTTTTTATTTCAGATGGACGGGGATCGAGGGTGCCACTTAACACAAGAGAAATATAAACAATATGGAGATGGTGATCAGAGTGGAGTGGGATGCCACTAGACACCAGGGAAACAGTAGCAACATATGGGGAAGGAAATCAGAGGGATAGGGAGTGCCACTAGAAACTTAGGAAATATAAAACAGTATGAGCATGGGAATTGGGGGGGGGTGCCACTAGACACCAGGAAAACTAACTTTATAAAATACAGGAATGGTGACTGAAGGGGGGCTACCTAGACATCTGGGAAACCAAGAACAGTGATCAAAAGGGTGGGGGTGCCACTAGACACCAAGGAAACAGTGGCAACATACGGGGACAGCAATGGACTGCCCCATGAGATCACGTCATACTTCATACTGCTATTTTGAAATGGTTACTAAGCATGCTCAGAACCTGAAATTTTAAATTTCAATAACTTTGGAATGGATTATTTTTTTTTGCTAAAGTTATAATTGTATTCAAGTTTTCATTAATTACAATGACACATATAATAATCCGAACAATTAATAATTTTACAACATTGCAAACCAAACCAACTCCCCCAAACTGGGAACAAGATAAATATAATAACTTTGGAATGGATTAATGTTTCTTCACCAAATTAGCAAAGAAAACATCCATGGAACAAGCACATTCTACCTTGAAAACTTCAGACCAAAATTCCAAACCATTTGACTGTAAGGCAATGACAAAAAAACCCAGCAAAACAAGATATTATATGAAAATTTTGCATCATATAGTATGAAAAAAGCAGAAGCGAGTTACGAAAAAGGATATAAAAAAAGGAAAAAACTACTTTCAGCATCATTTTTCCAACAGTTAATTGCAGAGTCAACCTAATGGGGTCCCGATGACCAACAAAGTTTCATAGTACCCTGAAAATTTCAGACCAAAATTTAAAATCATCTGTGTGCTAGGTAATGGCAAAAAAAAGTCTGCCTGCAGACCTTGCCGACTCCCCTAGACTTGGCCACTTTAAAAATGGGCTTCAATCTCTTCTTGCCAGCAAATATGACTGCAGGTGTTTCTGTTAATCCATGACCTCTGACAGCTGTTCTCTCACCCATCAAACACTACCCGCTCTCACTCCCACCGTCCTGTTCCACAACTGTCCACCTTCTCCCCAACCTCCCACCACCTACTACTTCCCCTTGACAAAGCCTCACCTTGGCTGCTAAAGCTGCATTTCTGCAGAATGGGAGCACCCCATCTGAACTGTAACATGATTGTTAAACACTGTACTCTACTTAATTAGTGCTGCATTAATATGTTTCTCTGCAAGTGTGGTCCTGTTTCTCCTCACTACTCTGCGTAATGTTTTAACTGCTCACTAACACTACTTGTTAGTTGATGTTCTTTCTGTTCTGCATGTTTCATCACCTGTAAATGTCTTGTGTTCCTTGTTGACTTGGATCCATTGTAAAGGAGCCCCAAAGGTATTAATTCAAATTTGAAATAAATAAAAAATAAGTACAGCTATTTTGAAATGCTTACTGAGCATGCTCAGAACCCAACATTTTTAAATTAAAAACCTTTAGAAAGGATTAATATTGTTTTAACCAAACCAGCAAAGAAAAATATTGTGGGCCAAGCCCTTTCTACCCTGAAAATTTCAGACCAAAATCCAAAACCATCTGGGTGCTAGGCAATGTCAAAAAAAAAAAAGCAAAAACAGTGATTTGTTATGCTTTTTTTTGCTATTTGTATCGTGAAATCTGGACATCCGACAAGAAAGAAACTTGCCAAATTAAGAGATCTATGCCATGAGACTGCACATGCAAAATCTCGTGCAAATCTGTTAAACAGTTGCAAAGATATTAGAGTGCAAGATTTGGAGTTTCACATTAAAGTGCATACTCAACCCTAACTATAGTGACATGGTATTATAGTGGTGTGATAGCACCACTCAGTTAGGGGTTGAGCAGGCTGGTTAATGGTAAACTCAATTTTTTGCACCTTAATATTTTTGGCTGTCTTTGATGGAATCAGTTGAAATTTAGTATGTGTTGTCTGGTTTGCAAAGTCTCAATGTGTGGACATTTTTGTGATGGCAGTAGGTGTGGTTTCTGAGATCTGCATGTGTCATTTTAGGAAAAAAACTAAATTATTTCCTATACTTAACATTGTTTTTTTTTTGCTGTCACCTAGAGCCTACATGGAAATGAATTGTTGCCCCAAACTTGCAGGAGACATGTGTCATGTCCCAAGGTAGTGCCTTTGACAGGTCCAGTGAAATCATTTCAAAGGGTTCCAGAGTTATTAAAGAGCTACTGACACCTCAAGGAAAACTTTAAAAAACATAATAATTAGGCACAATTTCGCTTGCATTCCATATGTAGTCTATATATTTCTATTTCAATTATTTATTATTGAGTCAATTTGCATGAATATATGATCTTTATACTGTAGGGTTCCCTTACAGTTCATGTGCCTCTGTAGCTTACTCCCTAATTCAAGTCATAGTCCTCTGTTGTGACATCACAGTCTGTTGCCTTGAGAGAAACTGTGATGTCACAAGCAGTGCATTATGACCTTAGGTAGGGAGAAAGCAATATGAATAGATGAACAGTTCAGGAGCAAAAACCCTGTTTTCATGCAAATGACTTCAGTAATAAATAATGGGGAGGAGGAATACAGAACTAATGTGAAATATAAGTTGAACTGTGTCTAAATATTATATTTTGTTAAAGTTCTCCTGAAGGTGTCAGCTGCTCTTTAAGCATTAAATTGTACTGTTTTTTGACTTGTGCATGTGCAGTATGTTTTTTTGGATAATGTTTTGTGGTGAAAGTAAAAGATTGATGCCGCAAATGTGCCTTTTGCTTTTGCACCACTAGTTTGGCATGAACCAAACATGTTTTTTGTGCCATGCCAACCATCATCTTGTTGACCTCTTCCATGAACCAGCAAAGGTGGGGAAAAAAAACACCAAAAATGCTGTGATTTGAATAAACAAACATTTAAACCTAGCTAAACAGGACCCCTTTAGCCATATTCTGATGTTTGTTTTTAAGTATTGTGGCCACATATATGTTTTCTGGGCATCCAAAATCCTCAGTACCCAGCATAGTGAAAGGAGCATTTTCCCTGCATTCTCTTATGAGAACAGCATGAATTTATTGACTTTTGCAGCTGCAGCATGGACTTGTGCCATTCTTGTTATTTATATGTTGATCCCTGGTGTCCAGTGGCACCCCACCTGTTGATCCCTGTCCCTGGTGTCTAGTGGCACCCGTCTACCCTCCAATCGCTGTCCCTGGGGTCTAGTGGCACACCCCCACCTGACGATCACTGTCCCTTGTGTTTAGTGGCACCCCTCACTCACACCCCCTAACTTTTATTTTAGTCCCCCCACACACAGCCCATTGTTTTATTAGAAGTTGCTAACATCGGGGACCCTAGTCCCCATATCAGTATGTACAACAACCCCCCCAGCAGTGAGCAGTGTGGAACACTGGGGAGCCCACTCCCAGTGCCTAGTGTTGTCCCAAAATAGTTATCTTGTTGTACCTGTAAAAAGGAAAAACATTCCCCAACACCTTTGTTTTACACCTGAAAAAAAGAAAATGGTCCCTCGCCATCCCCACCATCCCGTTCCCCATCCTGACCCTCCCACTGAACACCCACCACCCCACAGCCTCCTTACTCTATACTTACCACCAGATGTCATTGGCTGTCACTTTCTGTGGACCAGGATATGTTTGCACTCTTCAAAGCCGAACCATGAACTGAGGAATCAAGGTTAGTACTGTAACATGCATTTCAATTGTGTTTTGAACTTATGTTCACAACTTTACCATTTTTAGTAATTTTTTCACCAAATTTTCAACATGGGCTTTTTGGGACTCCACCTTATGAACACTGCCACTCTCACTTTGTTAATCAGGTCTGGAAGGTGATTTTGTGGTCACTGCATAAGATCAGTTTTTGGGCTCAGTTAATGAAATGACAGTGGCAGTGTACATGCAGTGGGGTCCCAAAAAGGCCATGTTGAGAACTTGGTGGAAAAATTCCTAAAATGGCCGAGTTATGAATGTTGTTTGACATTTTTCTATGCATGTGCATAACCTTGGTAATTTTCAATATTTTGAGTCCAAATTTTCAACAGTCATTTTTTCACATCACCTCATAAACAGAACAGCTGTCATTTTTCACATCCTATCAGAAACTTGTTTTTGCACCTATGGCATAGAATGGTAGTTTGGCATGGATTTGAACATTTTCATATATGGAGTTTATAAGGTGGGGTCATAAAAAGATTATGTTGAAATATTGCATTCAAAATATGAAAAAATGTCAAAGTTTTGACCATTCACTGCAATTTCACTATGCCCACTTGTAACTTTGGAAATGTTAAATATTTTTACCCTAGATTTTCTACATAGTCTTATTACCTCACCTCTTGTACATCACAGCTGTCATTTTTCAAATCCTGGTAAAAATGTGTTTTTGCACCTTTGGCACGGAATGGCATTGCAGTTGCACAGAATTATGTTTTGGTGGGAATTTAAAAATGTTCTCTACCGGGTACATGAGGTGGGATAATAAGGTGGCTGTTCTGACAGTTGTGTCACTATTGTCCTATAAATGGAAGCACAGGGCCCAGAGGGACCTGTGCTTCCACAGCTACATACATATATGCATCTACAGAGGGAATGGAACCCACAATGAAATAAAAATAATAATAATAATAATTTTATTTATAAGGTGCCTTTCAATTGCCAAGGCACCGTACAAAATAACAGATCAAAACGATAAAAATCATTAAAAATACAGCTGGATTAAACAGTCATTTCAATCAATGTTCTAAAAATATAATTTCCCATAAAAAAACTTCAAACCTCTCTTGAAGCCCTCCACAGAAGTACACTCCTGCAACCAACAGGGTAGAGAGTTCCAAAGAGTGGGGGCCACATACGCAAAAGCCCGAGTGCCCGATGATTTCAAATTCACCCTTGGAACCTCTAGCAACCCCTCATTGGCCGGGCGAAGTGATTGATTTGGGTGATAAGGAACCAGAAGTTCTTTCAGATAGACTGGGCCCAGATCATGTAGAGCTTTGAAAGTCAGCAATCCGACTTTATAGGTGATCCGCCACCGAATTGGCAGCCAGTGCAGTTCACGCAGCACCGGAGTAATGTGACAGGATCTACTACAGCCTGCCAAAAGCCGGCATGCAGCATTCTGCACTAGCTGCAGGTGACAGATTTCAACCCCGGAAAGCCCTAGATAAAGGGAGTTGCAGTAATCCAAGCGTGAAGACTCGAAGGCATGGACAAATGTTGGCAGGTTGGCAAATGGAACAAGATGCCGAATCCTGGTGATATTCCTAAGATGGTAAAAGGAAGTCTTGACAACTGCCGACACCTACGAATGCAGTGTCAGCCCATCATCAAGAACTACCCCCAGGTTCTGCACCCATTCAGAGGTCTGGAGAGAAATGCCTCCAAGAAAAATTCCGGAAGACGCACCAGCACCTGACCCCCATCTGTCGACCAGGGTCCACAACCAGCACCTCAGTCTTATCAGAGTTCTACCTCAGCCAGCTAGAATTCATCTGCTCCTGGATTTCTTTTAGACAGCTATTTAAGACAGAGATCTCCCACCTGGTCGGGGGCAAAAGAAAGGTAGAGCTGGGTATCATCTGCATAACAGTGAAACCTCAGCCCATACCTCCTTACAATGTCTCCGATGGGTAGCATATACACCTCAAATAACATGGGTGACAGTATTGAGCCCTGAGGCACTCCACATGACAAAGCCATTGAATCTGAAGAAAAAAACCCAGACACAACTCTTTGTGATCTCCCAGTGAGGAATGATGTGAACCATCTTAAGACGGTTCCAGATATTCCACAAAACAGGCTCAGGCGTTCTAACACCACCATGTGATCTATGATGTCAAAAGCTAAAGAAAGGTCAAGAAGAACCAAAATGGAATGACTCTTTCGATCTCCATCCATCAAGAGATCACTGAGCACCCGAACCAGCGCCGTCTTGGTACCATGTCTTATGAAAACCAGACTGGAGGGGTTCATAGACGTCATGGATGGTCAAATGGTCTTCCAGTTGTGCAGCCACTACTTTCTCAATCACCTTCCCAACAAAGGGAAGGTTAGAGATGGGTCTGTAGTTTTTAAGATCGTCAGGGTCCGCGGTAGCTTTCTTCAAGAGGGGTGTCACCACCGCCTCTTTCAGGGAGCTGGGAAACTCACCAAATTCCAGGAAGCATCTGACTATCCACATAAGGACAGGCCCAATGATGTCAATACAACCCAAAATTAGGGAAGTTGATCCAGGGTCCAAACTACCGCATGTAGGGTGCATGTGCTGGACGATCCTCATGACATCAATGAACTCCAGCTGACCAAAGGAACTCCAGGAAAACTGAGGCACTGTGATCTCACCCTGGTTCACGGCAGCCCCAATAGAGCATGATAGCAGCAGCTCGGCCCTAATGTCAGCCATCTTATTTACGACAAAAATCGAGCAAGCTCATCGCACTCCAATTGCGAAAAGATTTTCTGAACTTGCAGACAAGCTGGGTTGCACAGGCTGTCCACAGTTTGAAACAGCTGAGCTGGTCAATTCTGAGTAACCTCAATCTCCCTGGACAGGAACTCTGCCTTCTTACGAGTGGTTGCAGATTGATAGAACAAATAATGATCCATCAATCTAAGGTGGTCGGCATCAAGGGCGGACTTTCACCAGCAACGCTCTAACCTCCGCCCCTGTCTCCGCATCCCCCTCAACATCCCATCAAACCAAGGGGACTTGGGGTGAAGGGAGAGGGGACAAACATGAACTGGAGCAATGAAATCCAGAGCCCCCACAACGGCTGTGTTGTAGGCCGACACAATGGTCACTGGATCACTGCTTACCAATGCGGTGGATGAGAGGTCAAGCACTGCCACAAGGCCTTGAAGATCTATATCCCTCAAATGGAGGTACCTAACCAACTCCATAGGAGCAGGCCTTCTAGAAGGGGAGCAAAAACTAAACCCCACAGTGTAATGATCTGACCACCCAAAGGGTTCCACCCCCACATCGGATGCCTCGACCCCTAGAAGGAAGATTAGGTCCAAAGAGTGTCCACATTTATGTGTAGCAGAGGAAACCACCTGTGTACCTAGCGTTGTCATTAACTGGAGGAAGTGTTGACCAAATTGCGAGAGTTCGTCATTGACCCAGGCATTGAAGTTGCCCAGAACCATCAATCTGGGTGACTCGAATGCCATATCGACGACGAAGTCCACCCTTCCTGAAGGAATTGCTTCTCATCACTGGGTGGACGGTAAATGAGGGTGATTCGAATGCCTACACCTGCTACAACTATACACTCAAAGGACTTAACCCTCCTGACTAGTAGCTCCGTGAGGCCGAGTTTGATCTTGAAACAGACTGCAACCCCTCCCCCAGTACAATCCAATCTTGGGTGGTGTAACACCGAGTACTCGGCTGGAGTCATAGCCTCCAAAATAGGGCCAGAATCATCATCCAACCAGGTCTCAGTAATGCAAGCCAGGTCCACCGCACCAACAAGATCAGCAATAATCGCGGCCTTGTTTTTAATGGACCTGGCATTGCACAGCACTGCCCAAGTTGGACGAACCTCACGGGCTGCACAGGTCATCTGCCCACCGTAATCAGTGGTGCCCTTGAGTATGTACTGTTATAATATTTAAAAAAGTAAGGAAATAAATTGCAAAAAACTGTCTTAATGCTCTAGTTAGGGTCAAAGGCAAAAAAGCAGGGAACTGTGGTGTTAGGGTTTCTAATCCTAACACCCCACCACCACCCTGCACACACCAACAGGTGTCAGGGGTGTGCCTTGGGGTCATAAGTCCTAACGCTCACCCCATTCTCCTATACTGTACCCATCACAGATTATTTTCTTATGGAATGGGGTGAGTGTTAGGGCTGATGACTTTTCTAGGAATGAAGACAAAAAAGATGACTTTTCTGATTGCCCCAAACAGAGGCAGAGATGAAAGCCCAGAGTTTTATTTTCCCAAGTTAAGGTGTTTTAACTGTAAAGATGATTGAAGCAACAAAGATTTATTTTACTTATTTATTTAGACAGCAGTTTGGAAAACCTTTGAGCCATAGGCTCATTTACAAAGGTACCTTGTCACAGTAAGACAAACAAAAATACACAGTATAACAGTATAACACAGTATAACAGTAACTTAAGACATAGATACAAACAATCTGGTACAGGTAGGATTGATGCAAACAATACCAGTGTTATGTTGTTCTTAGCAGCTTAGTAGTAAGCTTTGTCATAAGTGTTGAGTACGGCATTGACTAGTGGCAATTACAGCTTTGGGTGTTAACAAGGTGGTTCTGTAAGGATGTTTTGAAGCACGATATAGTTGGAGCTTCGGAGATGGAGGGGGGCAGTGTGTTGAACCAGGATGGGGCCCTAAAGCTGAAGGCTCTTTGGCCGTGAGAGGCCCTAGCTCTAGGGATAACAAGAGAGGTTTTCCCAGAGGTCCGAGTATGAACTAGTGGGACAGAGTGGTGGATGGTGGTGGTCAATCCTGGAGGGGATAGCCCAAGAAGGGTCTTTTTTGTAAGGGTACAGGTCAGATATTTGAGGCGCTCATCAAGATCAAGTACCAGTGCTTTAGCGTACAGTAGACAGGGGTGTGTGTTAGCCTAGGTGCCCCAGTAATTAACCTGCAGGCCTTATTCAGAGTAATACGGATTTTATGGAGTGTGGTCTGATCAGCACACCATACACCGGCAGTCCATAGTCCACTAGGGACAGGATAGAGAGGTGATCATGAAGTCGAAGAGTTCGGGAGGCAGTGTTTATACCGGATGTAAGATGCCCAATCGGATATTAGCGGCAGTGGCTAGGGGCAGCGATGTGTCCATGGAAGGAGAGGAGGGGTCAAAATGGATCCTAGGTATTTATAGGACAAACTTGTTTGAGTGGGAAAGAGGACCCAGAGTGAATGAGGATTTGAAGTTGCAGGACTTGTTTTGAGGATGAGTGAAGAACATGGTTTTGTTTTTTTTTAAGATTTATCACCAATCTATGTTCCTTGAACCAGCCCCTCAGCTTAATGAAGGACTTCTGCAGTGAGTCCTGGAGGGCAATAGGGTTACGACTTGAGGCAAAGATGACTGCATCATCAGCGTACAATTGAATGTTCCCCGAGCAAGAGCATGGAAGGGTGTTAAGGTAAAGGGAGAATAGTAAGGGGCCCCGAATGGAGCCCTGGGGAACCCCAGAAAAGATGGGACAGATGTCTGAGTAGGTCCATTAATTTTTACACATTGTGAGCAGTCAGACAGATAACTGGTGCACCAGGAGATAGGCCCAGCAGCAAAACCAGAGAGACTAAGGGCATCAAGAAGGAAGGGGTGGGAGACAGTGTTGAAAGCTTTAGAGAGGTCAATGAAGACTGCACCAGTCAGAGAACCAGTGTCTAAGGAGGAATGGAGAAAGTTGGAGAACTCTAGGAGGGCTGTGTTGGTACTGTGGCCCACTTGGAAGCCATGCTTCTCAGGACATAGGACAACGTAGGTGGAGGGGTAGTCAGAGATTAGAGGCTGCCACTTTTTCCAAGGCCTTGGAGAGAGGAGAGAGAATGGAGATTGGCTGACAGTTTCCAGCCACAGTCCTATCACCACCTTTAAAGATAGGGGTGACAGTGGCGACTTTCCAGGCAGTTGGAACCTTCCCCAGGCAAAGAAAGTGGTTGATGAGGCACGTGATCGGGGTAAGGACTGTGTCTAAGACCAGCCATA
The DNA here is from genome assembly GCA_016271365.2 of Neoceratodus forsteri. Taxonomy (NCBI): domain Eukaryota; kingdom Metazoa; phylum Chordata; order Ceratodontiformes; family Ceratodontidae; genus Neoceratodus; species Neoceratodus forsteri. The sequence goes on along the minus strand of CM057450.1, from coordinate 330,100,749 downwards.
GGATACCGGATCAGGGTGTCACTGCCGTACTATTACTCTTGAGGCAGTGACAGGTCTTTGACCTAAGTTCTTGGGCAGAAACATGGCAGAGGAGAAAATAAGGGTGAGAAAGATTTACGGCAGGCGTTGGGGCAGGAGCAAAAAAATTTGTAGGGAGGATAGGGCTAAGGTCAGTGAATGAGGTGTTGAGGTGGTTGGCTATGATGGCTGGGTCCGAGGAGATCACACCATTAATATTGATCTGGGAGGGTGGGGGGAAGTGTGCACTCCCATTTAACTGCTTAATGTTATCCCAGAAGGTTCTGGGGTTCCCCATGAGGCAGTGAGTGAGGACCGATAGTGCTCAGACTTGGCCTTTCTGATGGCCCAAGTGCACTTGTTTTGGGCCACAACATATAACTGCCTGTCACTGGGCTGGCCAGTCTCAATGGCATGGTGCCATAGGTTGTCCCTATGTTTGAGTTGGCGGATCAAAGCTGGGGTTACCCAAGGGGCATTCTGCCTTTTAGAACAGCGTGTCGACATTGGGGCAAAGATATCACAGGCATTATTAAAAGTTCGGGTAAAGAAGGAGAGAGCTGTGTCGATGTCAGGAGTTGCCTGTATAGGAGACCAGTCAATTTGGGACAGAAGTTCCTTAAGTTTTATCAGTCCACCAGGTATTAGATGCCGCCGGCATGTGGACTGTGCTGTGGGTTTGGGGACTAAGTATGACCAGTGGAATAGAATGGGGGAGTGATCGCTGAGAGAGTCTGGAAGGACTTGTACATTGGGGATCCCATTAGGGCGGTTGGTGAGTACCACATCAAGCAGGGTACTGGAGCCTCTCTTGGGATTAGTCCTGGTAGGGTGGCTAACTAGTTGTGCTAGGTCTATTGCAGAAAAGGAGTCACGGGTAGAGGAGGAGGAGGAGGAGGGGCTGAGCCAGTTGACATTTAAGTCACCCACCATAATTTGATCAGTGGAAGGAGGTAGTGAGGAAAGGTATTCTGTAAGAGAGGCAATGGTCTGCGTTTGGTCCCTTGGGGGCACGTATGCAGTAGTCAGATAAAGGGGTCCCTTTAAAGGGTCAGGGGTTAGTTTCAGCGTAGGCGCCTGGGCCCTGGAGTCAAGGATGGGAGCAGGCAGGGCTAGTATGGGGAGAGATTCCTTGACATAAATAGCGCAGCCGCCGCTCCGTCTCACAACCTGGTCAGACAGGAAGAGGGTGAAACCAGGAAGGGAGACTAGGGAGTCAGGGGAGGATTTCAACAGCCAAGTCTCAACCAGAGCTATGACATCAGGGTTAATTGATGTGACCAGGCATTGTAGTGAGTCAAACTTTTTTAGGAGGCTACAGATATTCATGGAGACCATGCATAGGCCTGTGGTGCTAGTCAGGGAGCTCCTGGGAACCGGTCCAGGGTTTGGATGAATGTTCCCTGACAGGAGTAGTAGCATGACTAACACCCTGGCTGGGAGATGGTGAGAGGTTTTCCTACGATTGACATGGGGGAGGTTAAGGGAGCAGGGGGTGGGCAGGGTGGTACAGGAAGGAAAGGCAAGAATAAGAAGACACCCAGATGTGCCTGAGGTGAGGAGGAAGCTAAGGGGAGGGCAGGGAGGACCAAGACATACAGAGGTCCCAAGGGGCAAGAGAGCAGGTTCAGGAGCAAGGGGAGGGAAGGGTGTCAGGGCACAGTGCGGAGTAGCAGATGGGTAAATGGGCAAGTGCACTGCTAGTGGGGATAGGCACAGGCAGAGCGTGAGGCAGGGCCAATACATTGTGGTGAGCAAGATCCAAGGGAAGTAGTACTGTACAGGTAGGAGTAGGAAGTAGTGAGGGAGCATAGGTCCCTCTGAGTGGCCAACAGGTATAACCTGCAAATGGGAAAGTGGGAGATAGGTTCTGGGCAACAGGACGTGATGTCACCGGATGTGATGTCACAGGGTGGATCCTTAAATGGACAGCCGCCCCTGGGTGGTGATGGTTAGGCGGGTGGAAGGAGGGGCAGGCGGCCACGAAGAGTCGTGGGTCTGCCCCCTGCAGGCGTCCAGACGAAGAGAAGAGGCTCTCTTTACCTCGAAAGTAATCAGGCTGGAAATTCAGCTTCCTCAGCTCCTCAGGTAAGCTGCTTGTGTTGCTTGTTTGTCCCGAGTGCCTGCCACGGTCAGCAGTGAGCTGGGGTGGGGCTGCCTATGTAGTGGAGAAAACAAAGCCTCTCATTACTATGCAGTGGGAGAAAATGTTGTGACTTACACAAAGGGGCTCCACTCTAAGCAAACAGGGCTATTCCAAAATGAGGTCACACTAGGACCCAGCTATCCTAATACCTTCAGTTATAAGCACAATTAGATCCAATACCACAATATTAATCAAGTCTGCTCTATATTAGCTGCTTAGTATATCTGGCTTTAAGGTATAATCAGCAATTAGATCCAATACCACAATATTAAACAAGTCTGCTCTATATTAGCTGCTTAGTATATCTGGCTTTAAGGTATAATCAGCAATTAGATCCAATACCACAATATTAAACAAGTCTGCTCTATATTAGCTGCTTAGTATATTTGGCTTTAAGATATAATCAGCAATTAGATCCAATACCACAATATTAAACTTCTCAGATACTTCTCAACTCCTGAAAGGGAACAACTGGTCAATTTACTGAAGCTACTGTCGACCCAGGTTAAAATCTGGTTCCAAAATAGTAGATACAAGTGCAAGCTGCAAAGGCAGGACAAGTCCTTGGAGTTGGTTGGACACCCACCACCCCCAACCCAGGGTGGCTGTGCCCGTTTTGATCAGAAAAGGTAAGCCCTGTCTCAGAGGCTCACAAGCCTATAGCACACCCTACAATGCCATGGTGAACCCCTATCCCTACAACACATACTATAGCTGTAACAGTAGTAACCCTTTCAGTACCAGTTACAGTTGTAGTTATGCTGGCATGCCTTCAATGCCTTTTGGCACCCCCAAAGCCAGCCACCTAATGAACATGAATGTCAACATGGGGAACACTGGCCAGAGCCATTAGGGACACTTGCAAGCCACACTGCAAGGAATCAGAGTTTGCTAGATGGACAATGCTTACAAATCAGTTTTCAGAAATTAGCATGAGGATGTTAATGAGGTTATGAAGACCTCATAAAAGACTTCCTAAGCAGGAGGTTTAAAAGCCAACTGAGGTTCTTAGACAACAAAGAGTGCATTGCTAAAAAAGTGAATGACTCCTATTGTTGTACATAAGTCCCAGAGTATGGTTCCAAACAGCTCCTACTAATTAAATGTTCACACTTCTATTTTCTTTTTGTATTGTATATCATATTACAGTAACATTATTTACATTCTGGAAGGTATTTCAGACATGTTTTCCCACTTCAAACTACTGCTCATGTTTACTGCTGGAAATTCATAACTTACAACTCTGTGAACAGCTTGCTGATCAATAAGATGTTTAATTTGTCACTAAGTATGCATTGGGCTTTCCATTATTCTGCAAAAGAATATTAATGGTGCCAGAGAATTGTGATCAAGGGAGCAGTCAGGCATGCATGTTACCCTCAAAAGGATGAAGCACGTGTTATGTTGCCAGTTTGTATAGGACAGTATAAAAAGATTGCTTGAATTACCAAGTTTCAAAATCGATTCTGCTTGCAGTTTTCTTGTTCCTTAGATAATAGCATGGCTTAGGAGAGATCTTATGACTCTCTTCACTCTTAAAAACAGTATTATGTAACTGATAAACAATTCTGCATGTACTGTATGAGTCTGATGCAGATTAATAGCACAATGAGCTGCAGGTACAGAGGTATAACAGCTGTAAATGCATGTCTTAACTTCTAATTTTATTTAAAAAGAATGATCAGAAACTGTATTGCTTGCTCAGGCAACCCACTGAGGTTTATGTAGAGTGTTTATACAGTACATTTAAAAATAAAGATTCAAAAATCAACTTATGAGGATTGAAGACACAAACATGACCCTCTTGGTTAAAAGAAATTGTTGCTAAACTGATCATTTTGTCACAAATGCAGTATCAACACTGTAACCATGCATTTTGTAAACACTGTGTCCAATTTTTGGTGTTACACTTACATTTTCTTGTTCCGGATTCCCCCCTTTTCCCTTACAAAAAGACAGAGACCATTGAATGTTGTTGTGCTCAGATTGGCAATTAATCTATTATATATCATAATTCCATTTTCCATCTTATCTTTTATCATTGTATATTTCACCATTGTATTTAATTGCATCCATATATCAATCTCTGATCATCCCTCTTTCTTCCTCTTGTCGCTCCCCCTGGTGAAAACCTAGGTGCCTTCTTCTCTTTTCCTGTTAGGTAACAGCAAGAACCGAGACCGCTTTTTATCTTTCAGCTTCTTCTTTTCATCCTATTCCTTTTTCTCCCCCCCCCTTCTTCCCCCCCTTTCCCCTCATCTCTGCCATCCACCTTTGGCAGTCCATTAACTGTCCTACCGGACAAATCTGTCATCCTCCTCTGACAGACCTTCCACCTCCACCTTTTGCAGTCCGTTACCCATCCTACTGGACAATTCTGTCATCCACCTCTGACCTTCCATACAGTCCCTTTTGACTGTCTTCCCCTAATGCTCTATAGTTTAAGGGTGGGTGGGTGGGAGGGATCAAAACTTCAGCAAAGTGGCTGAACCACTCCTGTGCTGACCATTATGTACCTCCTTTAGCCCTCCACCTTTCTGTTGCCTGCCTATTGTTCTGTCTCCCTGTCCCTCCTTCCTTTCCTTCCTCCCTCCCCTCTGAGCACACCATCTTCAGGTAAAGGGAAGGGGTGCACCAGGACAACTTGGTCTGCCCCTTAAAGGGCAAACTCCATTGTCCTGGGTTCCCCCATTTTCCCTCACAAAATGACAGAGACCATTGAATGTTGCTCAGATTGGCAATTAATTTATTATATATTACAATTCCATTTTCCATCTCATCGTCTTTTATTATTGTATATTTCACCATTGTATTTCATTGCATCCATATATCAATCTCTGATCATCCCTCTTTCTTCCTCTTGTCGCTCCCCCTGGTGAAAACCTAGGTGCCTTCTTCTCTTTTCCTGTTAGGTAACAGCAAGAACCGAGACCGCTTTTTCTCTTTCAGCTTCTTTTCATCCTATTCCTTTTCTCCCCCTTCTTCCCCCTTTCCCTCATCTCTGCCATCCACCTTTGGCAGTCCATTAACTATCCTACGGACAAATCTGTCATCCTCCTCTGACAGACCTTCCACCTCCACCTTTTGCAGTCCGTTACCCATCCTACTGGACAATTCTGTCATCCACCTCTGACCTTCCATACAGTCCCTTTGACTGTCTTCCCCTAATGCTCTATAGTTTAAGGGTGGGTGGGTGGGAGGGATCAAAACTTCAACAAAAGTGGCTGAACCACTCCTGTGCTGACCATTATGTACCTCCTTTAGCCCCTCCACCTTTCTGTTGCCTGCCTATTGTTCTGTCTCCCTGTCCCTCCCTTCCCTTTCCTTCCTCCCTCCCCCTCTGAGCACACCATCTTCAGGTAAAGGGAAGGGGTGCACCAGGACAACTTGGTCTGCCCCTTAAAGGGCAAACTCCATTGTCCTGGGTTCCCCCAATTTCCCTCACAAAATGACAGAGACCATTGAATGTTGCTCAGATTGGCAATTAATTTATTATATATTACAATTCCATTTTCCATCTCATCGTCTTTTATTATTGTATATTTCACCATTGTATTTAATTGCATCCATATATCAATCTCTGATCATCCCTCTTTCTTTCTCTTGTCGCTCCCCCCGGTGAAAATCTGGGTGCCTTCTTCTCTTTTCCTGTTAGGTAATGGTGAGAACCAAGACCACTTTTCCTCCTTCAGCTTCTTCTTTTCATCCTATTCCTTTTTCTTCCCCCTCCCCTCCCCCTCCCTTTTCCCCATTAGCCAGTCTCCAGCTTGCATTGGATGGCTGGCTTTCCCCTCCATTTAGGATATTGTTCCCCCATCACTTAGGGGACCTCCTCCCTTTTTATTTCTCCATTTTTTTTATTTTATTTTCTGCATGTCCCCTCCATGCTTCTATAAATCCCATCATTTCTGTATTAAACATATCTATGGCTAAGTCCGACAGGTGCATGCCATCTGACCTGTAAAATCCTCTACCCACTCTTCCACACCCTGCAGTATTTCAGGGTAGGAAGCAGTTGTGCTCATCTCATACCACGGATGCTGCGCCAAACCAACCTACATTTTCTCACATCCTGGTAAAGCTGTTTTCCCCCAGCCTCTTTCTCAGCTCTCTTTTTCACCCAATAAATGTAGGAGTGACCGCAGATCCATACTTCCATGCTCGTCCCTCTTCCTATAGGATTTAAGCAAAATAAATATCTGATATATGTTCTTAGCTCCCTTTTTTCGTATCACACTTCTATGGCCCCCCACTTGGCTCTATATTTGTACAACAAAACACAGGTGATACATTAGTCTCCACACTGCAGTGCTTGAATGTATCTCTTGTAACTGGCAGACCACCAACACCCCTGCTCGAACATATTAGTCACCGTCTCACATGCTGCTGCCCACCATGAAGCATCCCCTATCCGTAGGGAGTGGGATGAGTAATTGCATGGATCCTCCTCCAGGAATTGCCTGCCTTTTTTAAGCATGGTCGTGCCTAGATAACTTGTGACCTTCTTTCCATCTCCAAGTACAATTAATCTCCCTGTCCTATTCCCACGCTCTGTGGCATAAGCCCACAAAGCCTTTACTGGCACGCTGTATCATCTACATGAGCCTTCAGGGTTACCGTACAACCCTGACTCCTTGGTCCGTCTTTGACCTCTTTATCATGATTCGTATCTCTTTCATCCCCAACTTAGATCTTCCCATTCCAACCCCTCTTCATCCTTACTGTCATGTCCCATAGCTTCGCTCACTCTAATGACCCCTACAAATATTACTAAATAGATCTTATGGAATAGCCGGGTCTCAGCTTTCGATCTGCAGATTGCTGGTAAAACCCCTTTTTGTTACGAAAACCACTGCTCCCCTATTGGTCTTCTACTATCCATAGCTCTCTGTTTAACCTACCCCATCTCTGCATCATCCTTCTAATCAACATTGACTTTGTCGGGTCCTTCCAACTCTTTAGGCTGTGAACTAACTGATCCTTGCTAAATAGACCCCCATCGTGGTGTGGGCCATTCCTTTCTGCCATTGCACTACTGTGAATTTTCATAACTGTTCCTCCTTAAGTGGCCTACTTACCTCCATGCAGTGTGTTGCCCTGAATGTTTAAAACACCCACCAGGCCCCCCTCGTAGGCCCTCAGTCTGTGGTGCCCATGAGCTGCGGAACTGCAGTTCTGCTCCCTCTTGCCAATGTCCCAGATGTTCATTGGTATGGGTGTCTTTTGCTCCTCTGCTGTAGGTGCCAGCCTTCAGAAATGATCCAGCTGCAGATGGATAAGGCTGTCAGCCAGAATATTGTGTACCCACTCTATGTGTTTTGCCCTGAATGACATGTTCAGTTTCAAAGCTCTTAACACCAGCTGTCTCAAGACCCCCATGACCATTTCTGACCTGGCTCCTCTGTTTAACACATCTACCACTGCATTGTTGTTGCACCAAAATGTCACCTTCTGCTTCCGCTGCTCTTCCCTCCGCACCAAGGTACAGGGCTAAATGGGCATGATCTCCAACAGTGTGATGTCTTTCACTTTCCCGTCCCTCACCCAGTCTGCAGGCCATGGTTCCAAGAACCACCTACCCCTCAAATAGCCCCCCAAATGTAAGACCCCGCAGCATCTGTGTAGAGATCAAGGTCAGTGTTATAAACCCAGTCCTCCTGCCAAAAGGAACAGCCATTATAGGTGCTGAGGAACTCCTCCCATACACAGAAATCTTTCTTAACTCCTTTCGCCATGTCTATCCAGTGATGTGGTCTGGTGACTCCCACTATGGCCCTTCCTCACCTTTTGGTGAAATCCCTCCCTGGCCCAATTGCCCTGCACACAAAGTTTAGGTGTCCCAGGATCTGTTGCACCTGCTTTAATTGCACTCTTCTTCTACTTGCATGTACTTGAATCAGCTCCTTCAGCTTCAATACTTTATTGTCTGGCAACCTAAAAAATCTCCCTCAGGGTGTCTATTTCAATACCCAGGAATTCTAAAACCTTACTGGGACCTTCTGTTTTTCCGGTGCTCATGGACTCGTAAATCTCTGCATAAATCTTGGAAACTGGCCAACATTCTTTCTTTCTGTCTCACTCTTTCCTCTGCCTATTAAGAGGAAATCATCCAGATAGTGACCGACCATCTTGTAACCAGTTTTTCTTGAAATATCCACTGTAAGCAGGTGCTGAATGCCTCAAACATAGCACATGCTATGTAACATCCAGTGGGCATTGCTTTATCAAAGTAGTACTGTCCCCCAATTTTAAATCCCAACAGGTCCTAATCTTCCCTCCTAACTGGGAGCAATCTGAAGGCGGACTCTATGTCCATTTTTTGCCATCCAAGCATCAGACGTTGCTCGGATGATCTGGACTGCTCCTTCTAATGTGGCTTAAGTCACTTTACTGTGTTCCTCGCTTATAAAATCATTCACCAAGTCCCCTTCCAGAAATGACAGGTGGCGAATCACCCTGTATTCTCCCTGCTGCTTTTTGGGAACCAGACCCAATGGAGAAATTCTCATTTTATGCAATGGGGGAGTATCGTATGACCCTTCCACGCTGCCAGCTACCTTTTCCTTCCCTATTTTCTACCTTAAGCTTTCTTCCTTTCTTTTTACTGAGTCCAGGTTGTTTGCTTCCCTCACTTGCCTCTGGCCTTCATACTGTAATGAAAACCTGTCCAAAAACCTGTCTTGAGCATCTCTTCCCCTTTTTATCTGGGTATATTTCTAACCAGTCCTCCCACGCATCAGTCTTGATGGGTGTTCTTGCTTCTTGGAATCAATCCCCTGCCCTCTGTCTTTCCCTTCTGCCATACTCCCCCACCCTGCCATTTTCTTGGCCCAGCCAGTCAGTACATCTGACCCCCCTACCTGTATGCCCTCTGCCTCTCCCCCTCTGTTCCACACCTACCCTCTATACCCTTGCCCTTCTTGAAAAAACTGCTGATTTGTTCCTTGCCCCCTTGACCCATGGGCCCCCTGTGCCCATGTCATTCTGCATCTGCTCACCAGATGCATTCCTCCACATTTAGAGCATGCATGCTGAAAGTGGCATTATGGCCAGGAAAAAATAGCCCTATTGTAACCTCAACAACACCTCTTGAGCATCACGCTCCTCTTCCAGTGTGGACTGATCAGTTACATAGTCAATCAACACATCTAATTGTTTCATGTCCCATCTTACATTGCCATCTTTTGTCAGAAGAATTCAGCACAGTATATCCACCCCACCCCTCCCTTTGTCTTCACCTGCCTTATTATTAGGGAGATGAGTGGAATGCCCAACTCTGGCTTCTTCTCCAGTACTATCGCTGAATATGTGGCAAACCCTACAAAACATCCATCCCAAGTCTTCCCTTTAGTAAATTTGTCCTCCTCTTTCTCACCCAATAAAACTACCGCTGCTGCCATTTCGCTCTTTCCTGTATTCTGTGTTTCATCATATTTTGCTGCTGATTCTCCGCTTACTAAAACAAAATTATCCACATACTCCACCTCCACATTTTTTCTTTTGTGGCTGGTGGTATGTGTTCCCCTATCCTCATTCTTGGCATTCTTATCTCTCTTGTTCCTTTTCCCACACTCTCTATCCCTTTCTCTTCTTCCTTTGTTGTCTCTTTATCTGACCTAATCTCTGCCAGTGCTGATTCAATCTGGCCCAACCCCCCTGCCCTGAGTGCCAAAACAATTTGGCTTATATAGTCTTTGATGCTTTCCCCTACTGAACCGGATACATTACCTGTGTCCTTGTCAGCTTCTTGTGGCCTGCTGTCCTCCTGCATGGCTGGTTATAAAGATAATGGCTGTGAAGGAACCATTGTGCTCAAAGGATCCAGTCTGGGTTCCACCGGGGGACCCCCCACCTGGTCTTGGGGAAGTACTGATGGTACTGGGTCATCGGGCTGTGAAGGTACTGGGCTAGCCACTCTGGGAGGTACCACCAGCAGTGGCTGTCCCCTGGTTGGGTTGTGTGGCCTCCTCACTGGCCTTTTCCCTATGCCCCCTTTCCCTTTTCCTGCTTTCTGCTTCTCCCCGGATCTCCCCGGTTCCTCCTCCTCCACCATCTGCCACATTCTGTTGGCTTACTCTGCCAGCTCCACAAGAGCCCTGTAGGAGTTTTCTTTAGATGGCTTGCTCTTTTTTTTGGTGCCATTTCCTTTTGTTCACATATGAAAGCTGTGGAGACATTGACCACACATGAAAAGAAAACATCTTAATTGTCCAACAAGCTCGGCCTAAGCCCAAACGTATCCTTCAAAAGCTAAGCAGATTTTATTTATTTATTTATTTCTACTACTGATGAGAGACTTTAGCTCTCCCCTCTTTACCAACTCCTATATTCCTCCTTCTTTAAGCCCACCCCGTTTCCCCCAAATGCACATAGTAGCCCATAATACAGATTATTGTATGCAAAGCCATGCATGATTAGGCCCAAATGTACCCCTCAAAAGCTATGCATCCTCACTCTCGTGCCTGTATAAATTCTATAAAATGGACAGAAAAACCTTTCATTAATGCCTTGCAATGAACCGCCCCTTTCTCCCCCACTTTTTTTTTTTTTTTTTTTTTTAATAACCTTGCGCCCCTGCATGCTGCCCTCCCTTGGATGAAGCCTATCCAATGGCCTGCTTCACCACAATAAAACCAGTGTCTGAAACCATGTTTCATGGCCTGGGTCCCACCTAAGGCCCTCTTCCCCATGGCCCCCTTCACTTCTTCCATTGCCATCTTGTGGCTTTCTAGGGCTATTCATTCCTCCCCCTGCATGCCTCTGGCTGTTGGCCCTCAAGACCTGTTCAGTCTCCCCCCTGCTCCGATATGTCCCTGGCTGCACCATGTGGCCTCTCAGCCTCAGTCCCCACCCCTTCCCCTTGAGGGCCCCAGTATCTGCCACTCTTCCAGTTTGTTTTCCCTCCAAGGCCACTCCATGGCCCAGTGTCCTGCTTCCCCCCCGCTGCCCTTTCAACAGCACACACCCCCACTTCCCCAATTTACAATCACATCCAACCTCCTTCCAGTCGCATGGTGTACTGCGGCATCTGAGGTCACACCACGTGGCGGTTTTGCATGAGCCTTGCGCTCCCTTGCTCCACTAGACCTCCCAAAAACCAGCCCCTCTGCAACCCATACTATTGTTTTTAATCTCTTCCTTGTCCCCACTTACCCAAAGCTGCAAAACAGCAGTACTTTCCCCCAGCTTAAGACAGCTACAACCTCTTGCCATTATTTCACCCATGGCGATGTGACGTCCATACATGGTCCAACAAAAGCGCCAAGTACTATCCTGGCCTGCCCCTCTGTTTCCTCATCCCCATGCTCAAATCAACTCGTGCTATCCACCCCAATGCCCAAAACACAGAGAAACCACCACAGGGGGTAGCCTTTGCTCCAGGTAACCAGCGTTTCTGCAAATCTCACTTCCTCGGTCCTTCCCATAGTCCTCGCTCTTCTGCCAGCCTCTTGTCCTTCTGCTTCCCCAATTTTCCCATGCTCTGCTCACTAGGCTACTCTTGGGTCGCTTGTTCTTTCTCAGCAACCTTCCATACAAAAGCTCCAAATCGCTAATGCCAGGGAAAAACATGCTTCTTGTCACATCAACTCTACAGCTCAAACTAGCTCAGCCACCCTGCAGTACCAGGCCACAACTCTCCCCTCACTCTGCCTGCTAGGCCCCACTGGCCACAATACCACATATTGCTTCACAGTCCTTTCTCTTATCAAATCTAGGCATGTCTCACTGCTTAATACTTAATCCTTTATGTTTTACATTTCATTTGTTATAAAAAAATTTCTTTTTAAATGTTCAATAAACTTAAACTTGAAGCAACCATATACCTTCTTGTGCTTATGTGCATTTCATTATCCTGCTTCGCTATCACTGCTAGCATTTTCTTTCACAAGGCTGTCTACAGCAGCATTTCTCACACACTGAACCAGCCACAGTTTATTATTAATCATGATCCACAAGCAAAAGTCCCTTTTTAAAAAAAAAAAAAAAATTATCGCTGACTCAAATATCTGTTCATTTCCTTACTCTCTTTCCTAGTGTACAAACCTCTGTGCCAATCAATATGCCAATCTGATGTGCTGTAGTTTCAGTTAGGTTTGCCACTTTTGGATGAGGCAAAAACCAGATCTTAAGCTCCACCCCTAGCCCCAACCCTTTTCATAACTCATCATGCATTTCTCCTCCTAAAAAGACAATTGTTATATCAATAAAAGACAACACTTAAAGCAGCAGTTCAACAAAAATCTTAAGACACTGTACTGTACCTGTTAAAGTTACTTTCCTAGGTTCCTTCTAGTTATATATTTACTTATGTATTTATTCATTTATTTATTGACCTTGGTTTACCAGATAAACACACAGAGATAAAAGAAATCTAATTTACAGATATATGATGGGGGGCAGGGAAATACTGTAAACAGCACACAGCAGCATACATGGTATATAATAACACATAATAAAGAAATGGTTTCCTATAATCTCTACTTAATATATTTTTCTGGCCTCAGTTCCTTTTCAGGTCCACAGTACTATTTCAAAGCCAAATAAATGACCATACTTTTTTCTTGAGGAAAAAAAATAAAACATTTAAACATGCCTAAATTCTGTTAGAGATGAACATGTTTACAAGCAAATGAAAGTGGAAGACAAATAGCTCTGTTACTGTTACAAAAGGTGGGGCAGTGGAAAAGATTAGGTTAAATAGGTGTTCATGGCCATACTTTACACCTTCTTGGTTGACTGGTCTCACAAACAAAGGGCTATATTGACAACAGAACCTGTTTGTAAACTGGACTTGCAGCTGAAACAATGAATGATATGACAAAATCTGTTTCAAAAATATGTCAGCACTCAAAATTGCTCAAAAACCTGACCAGCACAGAGCAAAACCAGATTACCTGATAGGGACCCTGATAATCTGATCACCAGGTAAAAACCTGACAGGTGGCAACCCTAGTTTCAGTGTAAATCAAAACTTCAGCAAAAGTGGCTGAACCACTCCTGTGCTTCCCATTATGTACCTCCTTTAGCCCCTCCCCCCTTCCTGTTGCTTGCCTATTGTTTTGTCTCCCTGTCCCTCCCTTCCCTCCCCCCCTTCCCTCTAAGCATACCATCTTCAGATAAAGGGAAGGGGTGCACCAGGACAACTTGGTCTGCCCCTTAAATGGCAAACTCCATTATCAGGGATCTTTTAGTACTCTGGTTGTCTGCATTTTTTGTTTTAAAGAAAAAAAGACTAAACACTATTTAACTTCTCAACATTTCTTGTATTTATAAACTTCACATCTGGAAGTAAAATGCAAAATAAATTTAAATTCATACATTTTATATACTGTACCTTGTGGTATAATTTAATACTTTTTGATGCAGATTTTAAATCTGTGAATAGTTTTAAAGACATATATTGTAACAAAATGACTACATTGACAAAAAATGCCTGTTTTATTCCTCAGATCTGTTGTTTTCATTCAGTGCTTTTTTTTTGTGTTAACATGGGTTTCTATAGGTCATATGGTGTCTTTACTAACAAACCATCACAGATGTGGCCCAGGCATGCAAAACAAATATTACAACAAGCATTTGTCAATGCCGAATGTTTGCTTGCTGGCATTGGCAGTGGTAGTGTAGAAGTTACAGAGCTGTGTAATAGGAATGGCAGTGAAGTACTGAACTGAAGCCAACCCCACCACCACCCTGCAGAGAGTTACAGGCATTGGGGTGTGCCTTTGGGTCATTAGGCATAACGGCCATGCCATTTCACCACACCCCACCCTGCAGACACAGACAAGTGTCATGGTGTGCCTTGGGGTCTTTGGCCCTTATGTGCACCCCATTCCATCAGGAAATGCGGTGAGATGGGTGTGGTATAGGATAATGGGGTGAACATTGGGGCCGAAGAGTCCAAGGCATACCTCGATGCCTCTCACTGGCTGCAGGGGGTGGAATGGTATGAGCATGACAGGCAAGAATCCTAAGTCACACCCCTGATGCCTGTCATTCTCTACAGGGTTGGGCGTTATGGTTGGAAACCCTAATACCTCAGGCATTCGTTGGTATTTTCACTCCAAATTTTCAACATATTTTTTGTGACCCCACCTCATGAACAGTGGCAATATCAGTTTGTTAGCTGAAAGCTGCTTATGCACAGTGACTATGGCATTTAGCTTTTCAGGTACAAAACATTCCAAACAGGATGTAAAAAATGACAGCTGTACTGTTCATGTGGAGGTGTAAAATAGCAATGTTGCAAATCTGCAGTAAAAATATTTAAAAAACTGGTGAAGTCATGAGCGTGCATAGAAACTGTGCAACGCACACCCGTAATTAGTTTGGTTTTTTTACAGCAGATTGTCAACACAGGCATTTTGGGACCTCCGATCATGAACAGTGTCACTGTAATTTTCTTTATCTGTCCTGAACAATGATTTTCCACAGCGACCATGCATCTCTGTGCTGAAAGTGTGAAAACACATTTCAGCCATGTTGTGAAAAATGACAGCTGTACTGTTCATAAGGAAGTGTGGAAAAATGCCACTGGTGAAAATCTGGACTGAAAATATTACAAAGTCATGAACTTATGAGGGTGCGTGGAAACCGCGCAATGCTCACTCGTAACACAGTCATTTTATGGACTTTTGTCACCAAATTTTCAACATAGCCGTTTTAAGACCTCTGCTCATGAACAGTGTACCTGTGATTTTCTTAATCTGTCCCAAACATTACTTTCGCACACCGACTGCACCATTGTGTGCTACATGTGCAATAACATATTTTGGGTGACAGGTGAAAAGTGGCAGCTGTACTGTTCATAAGGAGGTGTAATAAAATGGCAATGTTGAAAATCTGGAGTGAAAATATTGAAAATTCACAAACTTACGAGGGTGCGTAGGAACTGTGCAACGCATGCTCATAAAACAGTCAAGTTTGGGAATTTTTTCACTAAATTTTTAACATAGCCATTTTAAGACCTCTGCTCAAGAAAAGTGTCACTGTGATTTTCTTAATGTGTCCCATACATTGATTTTGCACACCGACTGCGCTATTGTGCGCTACATGGGCGGAAACATGTTTTGGGCAAGATGTAACAAATGACAGCTGTACTGTTCATAAGGAAGTGTAATAAAATGGCAATGCTGAAAATCTGGATTGAAAATATTGAAAATTTGCAAACTTACAAGCGTGCGTAGGAACTGCGCAATGCACGCTCGTAAAACAGTCATTTTTAGGGATATAACAAAGCCATTTTAAGACCTCTGCTCATGAACAGTGTCACTGTGATTTTCTTAATGTGTCCCATACATTGATTTCGCACACCAACTGTGCCATTGGGTGCTACATGGGCGGAAACACATTTTGTGTGAGATGTGAAAAATGACAGCTGTACTGCTCATAAGAAGGTGTGGTAAAATGGCAATATTGAAAATCTGGAGTGAAAATATTGAAAATTCATGAACTTATGAGCGTGCGTAGGAACTGCACAATGCACACTCATAAAACAGTCATTTTTTGGAATTGTTCCATCAAATTTTCAAAATAGGCTTCTTGAGAGCCCACCCTATGAACACTGGCAGTGTCATTTCATTAATCAGTCCCGGAAGGTGATTTCACGCAGTGACTGCAAAATCACCCTTCAGGCCTGAATAACGCCATGACAGTGACAGCATTCATGAGAAGGGGTAGCAAAAACCCCATGTTGAAAATTTGGTGCAAAAATTCCAAAAAATGTCTGAATATGCAACAAAGTTGAAAACCCCTATCTATCCCATTATACAGCTTACCGGCATTTCCTCAGTTGCGGTTGGCTTTGAAGTACTGAGACATGTTCCCAGTCCACGAAGATAGTCGACGAGGTCCGGAGAGTAAGTATGGGTGAAGTGTGGGAAGCAGGGTGTGCAGTGGGTGGGAGGCGGGTTGTGGGAGGGGCAGGGAGAAGCGCCGAGGGACAGTTTTTATTTGCAGTTTTTTAAATGACGACACAGGATGTTTGCGACACTGGGGTGGACTCCCAGCGTGCACAAGACTGACTGGTTGGGGGCATGGAGCCAATGGGGACTGGGCAACCCGTCGGCCATAGCATCTGTTGCCATGCTGGGTAGGCTCCCAGCATGGCACCTTGTCCTCGGGGGAGGACAGTGGAGCAGAGGGGATTGGGCACCCCCGTCAGCTATATGATGAGTTGCCACACTGGGGTGGGCACCCAGCGTGGCATGTGGAAGGCTGGGGGCGAGGCCAGCCGACAGGGTCAGCACCCTGGCTATACAGTGTGTGCATGGGCGGGCAGCACGTAGTATGCGTGCGTGTGTGTGTGTGTGTGTGTGTGTAGGGGGAGCACGCATGAGCAGGCGATATCTTATCACTGCTCACTGAAGTGTAGCTCCCCCTTTCAACTGTACTCCACTGCATTCATTGGAGAACTGCGGCCGCACCTGCAAACACACTGCCTGAATTGGAAGAGGGCTGCCACACCTCCGAAAACTCGGATGATGGCACTATGTTTCTTGCACATGCATGCAAGCAAACATAAAAAGCACTTGTAGACAGTGGGGGCAAGTTTTTTTTCTTCACCTCTGTCCTCAGGCAGCAGCTGGTGACAAATGGTGTTGGACAATCCCCAGACATCTGCCACATATCCTTCAATTGATTTTACTGATAGAAAGGGCAGCAGCAGAGAAAAAATACTCTGCATGAATAGAACCATAATGAATGTTTAGGGAATATTTAGAGGAAGTTTAAGTCAAGTGACATCAAGTTATATTACAGTAACTGACAGCAATTTATATAATCACTTTTTGTTTGATGAACAGAAAATAATCACTAAGTGCCAAAACATCATGGTTTCTTTTTCTGTCTTTTGATGGCTGCTGAAACATGTCTAAAGCTTACTACTTTTCAGTTAAATAAAGAGTTTTTCTATTATGAACTTGGTAGCTTCGATTCTATCCTGACTGGCACATCAAAGCAATCCATTATTATTTTTGACAGGCATTTTGCATATTTTATAAATGGCAAGGACTGCACAAAACCAGTTACAACATGTTAGGAACTAGGAATTTAATATATCCAAAAACAAATCGGCAACTGAAACACAAAACTATAGTTTAGTCAAAACAGAAAAATTTCACTATTGCTGACTTTAATTTTCCCCCTCTGTTGTGTTCTATAACAAGACTGGAAATATTAATTGTGATAATTATGCTAGCAAAAATATGATAGAGTTTTCAAGATATGGAGACTTCACTTTAAATGTACTAATTCACATTTTAATAATTTCATTGCATAGCAAAATGAGTTAGTATGGGTCAGTTATATTTCTAATTTCATATGTTTTATTCTTCTGGGACGATGTGTTTTCCACCAGTGATTAACAGCATGTTTCTACACATTAATTTTTTTTTCAGCTGTACGCACACTCTGAGCCAATTGTTCCAATTGCACTGTTTCATACATTGAAATATGATTTATAAAGTTTTTTGGGGTTTTTCAAATTGTTTGTTCCTACATCATGCAGTTGAAATCTAACAAGAAAAACAGTGCCTCTTTAAAGGTGCTTTTCAATCTAAAAAGAAACTGTACTGTGGTGAGATATGTTTAGCATGGACACAGAGAGATGAAAAGGAACAATTTGACACATGCGCTTCTTAGTCATGTTACAAATAGACTCCCCTCATGGTTAATTTTTTAACTAGACACACAAACTCACACTCGAGGCATATTCAGCAATACTAAGTGCGTGTCTATTTATCTAAAGCTCTCCAAGCAAACATTTTTCTTTTTTGCTATTTTGATTATTTTCCATGGCAAGAAGATGTGTAAAAATCCAGAACACTGCCAAAGGGATTTATACTTTTGAATACTTGTTCGAGTAAGAAAGCAAAATCCATAAACTAATGTAAATATCATCAGGGCTCTTTAAACATATATTGGATTCAGAGGGTGTGGGGATACCACTGGACACCAATGTTTAAAAAAATAATATATGGGAATCAGAGGGGGGGCACTAGACACCAGGAATATAAAATAGGGAGATGTGAGGGGGGGGTGCCACTGAACACCAATGGAATACTTTATTTTAAAGGAGCTGGCACAGTTAAAGAGCCCCTGATGATATTCACATTAGTCTGTTCATTTTGTTTCTTTATCCTGCGATAATGCTAGTTAGGAATGTTTTATTTTATGAATGACTGTCATCTGTAGGTAATGCAGGTCTGTTATCATTACCTTCATGTTCCTGATGTTCTAAAACAGCCATCGGGCTGAAAGGCTGATGACATCATAGGTAGTACAGAGTCTGTTTCTTACAGCACTGCAGAGTGGCAGTGGGAGCATTTTTAGTTACCATTACTATTGTGTTCCTGTTTTCTGATGTACTGTCCATGCTGGCTTGCCAGTTTCTTTCCACATCCATCTCCCCACCAGCCAGATAGGTAGCTAAAAGTAATTTTGGTCCAGGATGAGAGACGAGTTGAACCTTTTATTAATTCGCTGCATTGGGGTTATATAAATATACAATGGGATACTGCTGATGTACTGTAATACTCTTAACACAGGCTTGATCACAGTGCAGTTTCTGCATTGTGGATGAGTTTCTAATTGATGTTTTCACCCTGGCACCACAACGATCTCAGCTATTTTAGCAAACCAAAAATGGCAATAAACACGATAAACACTTGTACCTAAAGTTGACTCAGTCTTGATCCAAGGTGGTGTAGTGTGTGGCCCTTTTTTTAAAGTGCAGTAAACCTTCATAATTTAGCCTCTACTGACTTTTACAGTACCTTAGTTTTACCTTCACCATTCTGGCACCCATGGTAGTAACAAACCTGCAGCAATCAAGCAGAAATAAAAGAATGCACTGCTCACTGCACTCACCCTGCAAACGTACGAGTTTTCTGTGCTTTTCCATTTCAGTACAGGACTGTACTGTATTAATGCAGACAGAGTTGATTTAAAGAAATGACCTTGCTTGTGTATCATTACCCTCTCAAGCTATAGATAGCAACTGCTCTCTCAACCTCCCTGCTAAAACCTGGGTCATGTGGTATGGCATGGTAGAGTAGCCAGTGCTCGCCCTTTAACCTAAGTGTTTACTTTTACATTTTAGAACAGTAGCCCCTGATGAAAATACAACATAATTACAAGCATTTGTCAATGCCAAGTGTTGCTTGCTATCATTAGTAGTGGAAGTGCAGGAGTTAGACAGATGCAGTATAGAAAAGGCAGTGAAGTACTGAACTGACGCCAACTCCACCCCCACCCTGCAGAGATGGACAGGCATTGGGGTGTGCCTTTGGGTCATCATCCATAACAGTCATGACATTTCACCTCACCTTACCCTGCAGACAATGACAAGGGTCGAGGTGAGATGTGGAGTGTATAGGATTTACACTCACCTCATTCCATAATAAATATGCTGAAATGGGTACAGTATAGGAGAATGGGGTGAACTCTGGGGCCAAAGGGTCCAAGGTGCACCTTGTTGCCTCCCACTGGCTGCAGGGTGGGGGTGGAATGGCATGAGCATTACTGTCAACAATCCCAAATCACACCCATGACACCTGTCAGTCCCTACAGGTAGGGTGTTATGGTCAAAAACCCTAACACCCTGGGTGTTTCTTGGTATTTTTACTACAAGTTATCAACATGGACATTTTGTAACCCCACCACATGAGCAGTAACACTATCAGTTTGTTAACCAAAAGGTGATTGTGCACAGAGACTGCACCACTTGGCACCACAGGTGCAAAAACACATTTCGAACAGGGTGTGAAAAATGACACCAGTACTGTTCATGAAGAGGTGTAAAAAAATGGCAATGTTGAAAATCTGGAGTGAAAATATAAAAAAACTGGTGAAGTCATGAGTGTGCGTAGAACTTGCGTAACACACACCTGCAACATAATTAGTCTGGGGATATATTACAGCAGATTTTCAACATAGGCATTTTGGGAACACTGTCACTGTTATTTTCTTAATCTGTCCCCAACACTGATTTCCCACAGCGACCATGCAATTCGGCGCCGGAAGTTTGAAACATTTTGGCCAGTGTGTGAAAAATGACAGCTGTACTGGTCATAAGGAAGTGTGGAAAAATGCTAATGTTGAAAATCTGGACTGAAAATATTACTAATTCGTGAACTTAAGAGGGTGCGTGGAAATTGCACAATGCACGCTCATAACAGTCATTTTATGGACGTTTGTAACCAAATTTTCAACATAGCCAGTTTAAGACCTCTGCTCATGAACAGTGTCATTGTAATTTTCTTGATCTGTCCTGAACATTGGTTCTGCACACCTACTGCGCCACTGTGCGCTACATGTGCGAAAACACATTTCGGGAGAAATGTGAAAAATTACAGCTTTACTGTTCATAAGGAGGTGTGGTAAAATGGTAATGTTGAAACTCTGGAGTGAAAAATATTAAAAATGCTACAAGTTAGGAGTGTGCATAGGAACTGCATAATGCACGCTCATAAAACAGTCATTTATGGGAATTATTTTTCACCAAATTTTCAACATAGGGTTTTTGGGGGCCTACCTCATGAACTGTGACACTGTCATTTCATTAATCACTCCTGAAAGGTGGCTCCACACAGTGACCATGAAATCACCTTTTGGGACTGAATAACAAAAGGACAGTGACCGAGTTCATGAGGTGGGGTCCCAAGAACCTCATGTTGAAAATTTGTTGAAAAAATTCCCAAAACCGGCCGAGATACAGTATGCACAAACATTGAAAAAACCCATTTATGCTATTATACAGTTTCCCGGCATTTCTTCAGTTCGTGGTCAGCTTTGAAGGGTGCAGAGGTGTTCCTGGTCCACCAAAGACCATTGCGCTGGGCTCTAGAGGTAAGTGTGGGGTGAGATGGTACTGTGGGGAGGTGGGGTACACAGAGGGTTAGCACGGGTTGAGGAGGGGGGCAAGTGAATCAACGATGAACCGTTGTTTTCTTGTAGGTATTTTTTATTTTATTTTTTTACACATATGACAGGGGACTTTTGCTATGCTGGGGCTGGGCTCACCAGGTAGTTGTTTGGGGGCAGTGGAGTCGCTGGGATGGTACCCCTTTGGCCAAAGACTTTTGCCATGCTGGGGTGGGATCCTGCATGGCAGATGGAAGTTAGTTTGGGGGGGCAGTGGAGCCGACGGGGGATTGGGCACCCCCGTCACCCATACAGTGTGCTGGGGAGGGATGCATGAGCCGAGGGGGACTGGGCAGCCCTTCAGTAAACAAATGGGGAGGTGCATTATGCTGATGGGGATTGGGCTACCCCATTGGCAAATAGAAACATAGACTTTGACGGCAGATAAGGACTGCCTGGCCCACCCAATCTGCCCATTTCCCTACCTATTGGATAAGCTGCAGATTCTAGTTAACTGGGGAGGGGGACATGCTGATAGGGTGATTGGGCACCCAGTCGGCTTTTTTTTTGATTTTATTGAAATGTTTCACCAGGAAAGCACACTGAACAGTGGGCGATGGCTTTCCGTCGGCTTCCTGGGGACTGTGAGAGGCCGACGGAGAAGCCGTCGCCATGGGGGTAACCACGCAATTAGCTGTTTTGGTAGCTTGTAGTGCACCAAAAGAGCTGATTGCGTAGTGATGTGACCTGAATTTTCTGATGCAGTTAGGCATTCTCCCTAACTGCTGAAAGCCATGTGTTTCTTGCACATTCATGCAAGCAGCACAAAAATTAAAAAACAGAACATTTCATCCTTACTGCTGTACTTGCTGAACATGTAAGTCCGGGGCAGTGTAGCATTACAGTTAATGGGTTAGCATGTCTTCAGCTCACCAAAAGACAGGACCATCCAGACTGGAAGTTTTTCTTCCCTATGTGCAAAATCCTATGTGCAAAGTTATTTGCAAGGTTATTTTTTTTGTGGCTAAAATAAAATCAGAAACACCGTGTACACTCCTTAAAGCAATGGTACATGTGTATGCATAGTTTCAGAGCAAGGCACAGAGCAGATACAGCTATACATACACATAAACAAAGGGGCAACAAGGGAGAGTTCAGTTCATTAGATAGGAAGCTCCAGACTACCAAGATTAAGTAGATCTGGACTGTACTGTATTTAACAAAACTCCAAAAAAAATCATACCCTCCTGCAATGCTTCATGTCGCACTCCACACATACCTTGATTTGGTGTAAAAATCTGTCAACTAAAGATGCCAACCCCCCCCCCACAGCCCAACACATCAAACAGCATTCTCCTCATCCCCCAAACCCCCACACCTTGACACTAAAGAAATTACAATACATAAAGTTAGGTTACAACAGAGTGAGTGATGATTGGTCCCTCAGTGAAGCTGCTTATATCCATCTTCAGATGTACTGTATGTGGGGCAAGGAACATTGTACTGTGCTATACGTGGATGATGTTCTTCTATATTTGGCTGATCCTGCTAAATCTCAAAGAGAAGTTTTCATCATCTTGGAGAGGTTTGGGGCAATTTTTGATTACATAATGAACACTATGAAAACCAAGGTGTTGCCGATCAACAGGCAACCATAGGCTGTGACACAGACTTAGATCTCTTTCCAGTTGGGGTCTACAGGAAATTAAGTATCTCAGAATTAAACTCCCCCTATACCTAGACTGACTTTATGAAGCAAACATAGGCCCTTTTGGCTGCTCAATTTGCGTCCAAGCTAAAGCAATGGCAAACCTTGCCAATCAGTCTCATTTGCATAGTTGACATATTTCGCATGGTAACCTTCCCATATTTCCTTCATCGAAACATAGAAACATAGAAGTTGATGGTAGATAAGGACCGCAAGGCCCATCCAGTCTGTCCATTTTTTCTACCTTATGAATATGCCATAGATAGGCCTCTACTCAGTCAATGGCCTATCTATTCACACTCATCTGTATTGCTCCCTTATAACTATCCCATGCCTGTTTGAAGCCCTGCACTGTATTCATATCCACTACTTCCTGAGGTAGGCCGTTCCATGCATCCACCATCCTTTCTTTGAAAAAGAACTTCCTCACATTACCCCTTAATCAGCCTCCCTCTAATCTCATGCTGTGTCCTCTTATCCTGCTATTTTTCTTGTATTGAAACATGTTAGACTCTTTCACCTTGTGAATGCCCTTAAGATGTTTGAATGTTTCAATCATATCACTGCTCTCCTGCTTTTGCTCTAGGGTATACATATTGAGTTCCATTAATCTGTCCTTGTATGTTTTCTGATGCAGTCCCTGCACCATTTTGGTTGCCCTTCTCTGGACTGCCTCCATTTTATTAATGTCCTTGTGCAGGTGTGGTCTCCAGTACTGCATGCAGTACTCCAGATGGGGCCTAAACAGTGTCTTGTAAAGAGGGATTATTGCCTCCCTCTTACGACTTGTGATACCCCTACTAATACACCCCAGCATCCCTCTAGCCTTACCTACTGCTTTAGTGGTCTGCTTGGATGATTTCAGGTCATCTGTGATGATGATGTCCAAGTCTCTTTCTTCTCTTGTGATTGTCAGCAATTCCGCTCCCAACCTATAGGTAGCTTCAGGGTTTCTCTTCCCTATGTGCATGATCTTGCACTTCTTTGTGTTAAACCCCAGTTGCCATTCTTCTGACCATTTTGCCAGTTTTTCCAGATCTCTTCTCATTCTGCCCACCCCATCTGGATCATCTACTCTGTTGCAGATCTAGGTGTCATCTGCAAACAGGAAAATTTACCCTCCAGTCCATCTGCAATATCACTGATGAAGATATTAAAGAGGACTAGCCCCAGGGCTGGTCCCTGAGGTACCCCACTTGTGGCTTGCATCTCTTCTGACTGTATGCTGTTTACCACCACTCTGTTTTCTGCCTGCCAACCAGTTTACCACCCAGTTGACCAGCCTCTGACCCACCATGAGCCTACCCAGCTTATTAATCAATCTTCTATGTGGAACAGTATCGAAAGCTTTGTTGAAGTCAAAGTAGGCGACATCAACTGCACCACCTTGGTCCACCACTCTGGGTATCCAGTCAAAGAATCTATGAGATTAGTTCAACAGAACCTTCCTGTTGTAAACCCATGCTGTCTTGGATCCTGTGCTCCTATGGATTCCAGGTGTTGCACTATCCTTTCCTTAAGGAGTCCCTCCATCATCTTGCCCACTACCGAGGTAAGACTGACTGGTCTGTAGTTCCCTACCGCCTCCCTGCTGCCACTCTTGTGGAGCTGGATCACATGAGCCCTTCCCGAGTCTTCTGGAACTTCTCCTGTGCTCAGATTCACTAAACAGTTCTGTTAATGGCTCTGCTTGTTCCACCCTTAGCTCTTAGTACCCTGGGATGTATGCCATCAGGTCCTATTGCCTTGTCCACCATGAGTTTAGCGAGCTCTTGTAGGACCCTTTGTTTTGTGAAGGGACTTGTGCACACCTCCCTCCCCCCTTGTATCCATGGTGCTAAGCTGTGGGCCCTGCTCTACAGTCTCCTCAGTAAATACTGAGCAGAAGTATTTATTTAAGATAGATGCTTTTCCTTGGTTCACCTCCACATACTCACCCTTATCCCCTTTGATCTTAGCAATACCCCTTTGGACTTTCTCCTTTCACTAATGTATCTATAGAAAGCCTTGTCCCTTTCTTTTACTGTTCGTGCTACTATTTCCTCAGTTTGGGCATTTGCCTGCCTTACTGCCTTCTCTGTTTCCCTTAGGAAAGTTTGGTATGCCTCCCTATCTTCGCACCGCTGCATTCCCTGAATGCCAACCTTTTGGCTCTGATCTTTTCCGCTTCTGTTTTTGAGAACCCAAGTGGTTTCCTCCTTCTTTTGCTCTTGCTTTTCTCCCTAACAAAATGGGATATTGCTTCAAGTATTGCATCCTTAATGCTTGCCCACTTTGCATGTATCCCATCACATGTATTTCTTCTTGTCAGGGCTAGCTTAACTCTGTTGGCCATCTTATCAAAGTCAGCTCCTCTGAAGTCCCATATTTTTGCTTTAGAATGGGATGATTTTCTTCTAGTGGCCAAATTGAACCATACCATGTGATTATCACTGGCTCCTAGGTGACCTTCTACCTGGAGATCTGTGATCCTTTCTCCATTAGTCAATACTAGGTCCAGGATAGCTCTGTCTCTCATGGGTTGTTGCACCAACTGTTTGAAGCCCTCCCCCTGCAGGGAATCCACTATGTGTCTAGTTCTGGCAGATGTTCCTGCTGGTATTACCCAATCTGTATCTGGCATGTTGAAGTTTCCCATTAGCATAACCTCCCCTTTATCTGTCATGTTTTGTGTATCTTCTAATAGAAATGTGTCTATGTCTGCTAACTGGTCTGGAGGCCTGTAAACAACCCCAGTTCATATGGTTGTCCCATTTCCTATTTCCAGGGTGACCCACAGATCTTCTGGCTCCTTATGTGTATTCTGAATTTCTGTAGCTTTGATATTTTCATTGGCATACTGTAAAGGGACACTCCACCCCCCCTTTTGCACCTCTGTCTCTTCTAAACAGTACATAGCCGGGTACTGAAGTCTCCCAAGTGTGGTTACTGGTGAACTGAGTCATGATAATGGTTACTATGTCCAGTTTAGCCACTGTCATTGTTGCCTCCAGGTCTGGGATCTAATTTCTCATACTGTGGGCATTTGTGTTCATGATTTTCCATTGGCCAGATTTCGATGTATTAGTTGTTGGGCGAGGTCTGGCTTTTCCCCTGCACATCATATGGGGAGCCAGGTCTTTTTCCTTACCTGGTGATGCAAATGAACTACGAACATGCTGAACTCCTGTTTGATCACTAGCTGAGGGGGGGAGGGGTGTTCTTCCCATTTGATGTATCTGGAGTTGCACCCCTCTTCCCATTTGCTAGTTTAAATATTCTGCAAGGACATCAAGCTTCTGCCCCAATGCACTGATTCCCTTCTTCGTCAGATGCAGTTCATCAAATTTAAAGAACTTTTACTCCCAAAACTGTTTCCAGTTACCTACAAATTTGTGTCCTTTTTCCTGGCACCAGTCCTTGAGCCACATGTTTAGCTCCCCTATCTCCCCTTCTCTGACCTGCCATCCATCTGCCCCCCTCTCCCAGACTGGCTGAATCTCAGAGAAGGAGATGCCAGACAAAATGGATGACAGTTTGTCTCCTAGCTGGTCAGGTGTTCCTTGTTCTCCACAACTGACCTGGCTGGCGAGATCATTGGTCCCTATGTGTACCAGGGCATTGATGTTTTCTCCTGCTTTGTGCACAGTTTTAGCAATGTGATCAGTGTCTCTCCATGCTGATGTACCTGGGAAACATCTGACCATTATCCCTGGTTGAAGGTAGGTATCAACTCCCCAAATCATGGAGTCTCCTGTTATCAACAGTGTTTTGGATTTCCTTTTTGATTTTTTTGTTTTGGTCCCTGTTTTGGGTGAGTTTTGTAGTACTAGCTCCTGTGCAGCACTGTCCTGCTCTTCAGTGTCCTCTGCCCCTTTGATTTCAGAGATAGAGGCAGCTAACTGTTTATAGTTTATACATGGTTTGTGGAGGTGATACACTGGTGAGCATTGAGTGATGGGGCACACAATTTTCCCCCCTAACCACCTGCCAACCTCCCAGACCAGCTACCTTCTGTGGTCGAGGTGCTTCAGTTGAATGTTGGGGAAATGGTTGGCAGTTCTTGTAACATATTTCCTCCTGAATATGCAATTTGAGGTACGCAATCTCTGACCATGCTGCCTAGAGCTGAGCCTTTAGATCTCTAATGGTTCAGCATGTAGGACAGCATCCTAAATCCTGTATAACTGCCCTATTGAAAAGTGTCCCGTAGTACCTGCAGTTATCCATTTCAGTTGAGTTGCTGAGTTTATAACCTGGTCCGAGTAATTATAAGGAGGAAAATGAAAGCAAATGATGTTTTTATGTATTTATTTTTTTGTTTGTTTTGTTTGTTTTTGTATAACTTTTTATAACAAGTTAAATTAATTGTGCCCCTCTAAGTGAGGTCACTGTGTGGATAACCCTCTGATCCTCCCCTTCCTGCTTTGCTACAGGAAATGTCACGACTGTGCTACTCTATAAAAGGAGTGTAGCATGGGGTGGTTGGGGATGGGGTGGGGTGGCTGGTTGGGACCTTCCCCTGCCAAAAAAGAACCACAGATGAAAGAAACAAGGCAGTAAGAGTAGAAACAATCAACCAACAAATGCAGTTGCTATCCCTCAGTCTGCATCTCATATGTGCTCCTGTAATAAGCCCTGAAAGCTTATCCTAATGATAGATAAAAAAGTTACAAAACCTGTAAGCACCACCTGTAAATTTCACAGAAGATATACCCTTTCAAAAAACACTTTGCTACAGAGAAAAAATAAAGCAATAAAAATGTAACACCTGTAAGTACAACCTGCAGAACACTTTAACAGAAGATACACCTTGCAAAAAAACAAGCTGAATCAGAGAAGATTACAGCAGTAGTCTGTAAGCTCAAAAAAGTAACAAACTTCTAGTCACACCCTGTAATAATGCAGCAGAAAGTATACCCCACAACAGCAATTTGAACCAGAGAACAATAGAGCAGTAAAATGTAAACAAAAAATAGTAATAAAATATGTGAGCACAAAAGAATAACACACAGTAAATCTGCCTAGCCAAAAGAAGCCTTAATCTTTTCCTTGCTCTGTCCTTACAAGCAAACCTAGGAGAAAAGAGCTCAGGTGAAGCTAGGTGCCAGCAAACTTAGCCTTCCATATATTTCAAAATATCCCAGTACCCATACCTGAACAGCTGGCAGAAACAGCAGACCATGATACCTAGATTTTCTGGAATGGGAGTGGTCCTCAAGTCAGACCCTGCACTTTGATGCTTCCCAATGGCTGAGGGAGCCTAGCCTTACTGGACCACTATAAATATGATCAGGCAGTCCAACTCAGAATTGCATTCCTCTGGCACCATCTTAATGAGGGTCTGCAGTAGTTACCAAAAGAGTATGCCTTTCTGCCATCCTGGGACATGTCCAAATATTTATTCAGCCCCAGGGAATTGGATCAATCCCAACAGCCACTGAACCCCTGGATAATGGAAGTCCAAACATTCTGGTAAAAAGTAATTGAGGAGCTAAAACTTGCCCCCCACCCGATTTGTGTTTGTACCCTGGCTCAAATACCTGACTTTCCTCTGGCACATTTGGACCCCATGTTTTGCAGATGATATCAGGGATTGTTTTATCTTTCACAGTTTTGGGTCAAATCTGAGATGGCACCCTTTGTAGGGCAACAAAACAAGTATTGCCTGGACTATAGGGACTTTTTCTGGTACTTCCATTTGAGGCGTTTTCTTTATTAACAATGAGCAGCAGTCAGGGATCCTGCTTCATCTCTTCCCCTGATCACAGTTATACTTCTACATGTCTAATCACAATCAGCCAACCACATAATCTCCCTTATTTATTAGTCTACAGAGGGATCCCAACCATATATATATTTTTTATTTAAACATTTGATAACCGGAAAAGGCACACTAAGCCGAGGCTCATTTCCAGGTGCAACACTTTCTATATTGCAGCCAAGTGCACAGAGGAAATGGGAATGGAGCAGGAACTGAAAAAAGGGAACTGGGCTATTCTGAGATGGTCTGCAGTGCATCCTCTCACATCTGGCATGAATACACAGAAACATTTAATCCATTGTTTCTGCACTCCAGTAATTATGGCCGAGTATGGAATAGAGAACAGAGTGGAGTTTTGGAGAAATCATGGGGGTGTGGAGGGCAATGCAAACCCATATAATGTGGTCCTGCCTGAATTTGGTAGCTATTTTGAGGGTCCTAGACCAGTTGACCAAGGACATTTTCTCTCCTGGGTTTAAATTGTCCCCAGAAATATATTTACCTCATCAATATTCAGAGATCCCATATGGTAGACATGCAAAATACCTCTTGGGCATCTTATTGATTGTGGCTAAGATGTGCATCACCAGGAACAGGTAAACAGACCTGGTGACCAGGATGCCACAATGGAGGGAGTCAGTCAATTATCTTTATCTCATGGAAAGAATCACTTTTAGCTTGAATGATAAAACCAAGACTTTCACGTGCAGATGCATGACCTGGGTAATGTATGTGATGAAAACTGACCCTGACATCTTCCCCCAAGGACATTTTAGCATGAGTGTATCAATTCACTAGATGGTGGATACAGTGTTTGTCTCCTTGGCAGTCACTCTGGAATATTGGCCTTGATTTCACCCTGCCATTCTGCCACTATGGCTTATCCATACATTTCAGAGGAGTCTGACCTAAATGAGACACACAGGGAGTTTCTTGCTGTGCTGAGCTCCAGTACCTGAGCTATGGAAACTCTCCCATATAATCCCAGTTTTTAAGAAAGGTGACACAAAGCTGGTCAGAAAGTACAGATGAATTGCCATACTTCCTGTCCTCAAAAAAATACTGGAGAAACTTGTTGCCTCACAGTTATCTGAGTTCCTAACCAAGCATAACCTTTTGTCTCTGTCCCAACACGGTTTTCATAAACATTATAGCACTACTGTAGAATTATAGCATTATAGCTCTCCTCTCCTCCACTTACCAGGTTGAAAATGCTATGGATTGGGGTACGTACACAGGGGCAGTATTCATCGACCTTACTAAAGCATTCGATCTGGTAAACTACCATCTGCTTTGTACCAAGCTAAGCAACCTGTGGATCTCCTACTATGGTTTAGGAACGCTCTTGATGGAAGGAGCCAATGGGTAAAAGTTGGAACTACATTCTCTGTTTCTGCCCCTACCATGCTGGGAGTGCCACAAGGTTCAATACTTGGACTCCTCCTATTCTCCCTTTATATTAATGACATACACCAATCGCTCACCAGCTGCACCCCTATCTTATATGCAGATGACCTAGTCCTGTACCTAAGCTCACGCAGAATGTCTTACATTAGTATCAGTTTAGCTACTGACCTCCATGGATTGCAGCGTTGGCTCCTCCTAAATATGGAAAAGTCACAGGTCATGCTGTTTGTCTATGCTCCCAAAATTAAAAGCTGCACAATGCCTCTAGCAGTACTGTGTAGTGAAGGAACCAGTCTCATAATGGTGCCTACAGTCAGTAACCCTGGTGTCACACTCAACACATCCCTTGATGTCTCCCTGCACATAATGGGCATCTGCAAATTGGTAAACACTAACCTGGGTCCTTTGAATAAGCTCAAACAAAACTTTACCCTAGTAGCCTGCCTATCCATTGCCTGTGGTGTCCTGCTCCCTAAACTCAGTTATGAGGCATCTGTATTCCATGTATCTTCCAAAACCAATTTACATATATGGGACATGACATACAATAATATCTGTTGATTTGCCATGTCACTAAGCTGCCATATCTAGCATTACAGTTTATACGCTAAAGTGGGATGGCTTCCTCCTATGTCTCTGCATGACCTAACACTTGGAGGCAGATTTACAACGTCTTGCAAAATCAGTCCCTTTTCTCACTGTCTAGTCTTCTCCACCCTCCAATTAATACAGGTGCTTGATTCTTGAAGAATTACCTATACTAAGAACCATGACGCAGCTGGGACACA
Source organism: Neoceratodus forsteri (assembly GCA_016271365.2). Taxonomy (NCBI): domain Eukaryota; kingdom Metazoa; phylum Chordata; order Ceratodontiformes; family Ceratodontidae; genus Neoceratodus; species Neoceratodus forsteri. Next base: position 330,070,078 of record CM057450.1, on the reverse strand, counting down.
TTTCTTTCTCTGTTGTTGCCCCAAGGCTATAGAATTCTATACCTTCTAGCCTACACCAGTGCTGGACTGCTACTATGTTTAACAAGCATTTGTCAATGCCGAATGTTTGCTTGTTGGCATTGGCAATGGAAGTGCTGGAGTTAGACAGATGAAGAATAGGAATGACAGTGAAGTATTGAACTTATGCCAACTCCAACTCCAACCCCACCCTGCAGAGATGGACAGGCATTGGGGGTATGCCTTTGGGTCATCTCCCATGACGGTCATGACATTTCACCTCACCCTACCCTGCAGACACTGACAAGTGTTGAAGTGTGCCTTGGGTGCTTGGGCTTTATATTCACCTCATTCTATAAGAAAACACACTGAAATGGGTGCAGTATAGGAGAATGAGGTGAACTCTGGGGCCAAAGGGTCCGGGGCACACCTCGATGCCTGTCACTGGCTGCAGGGTGGGTGTGGGGGTGGAATGGCATGAGCATTACTGTCAACAATCCCAAGTCACACCGCTGATGCCTGTCAGTCCTTACAGGGTAGGGCGTTATGGTCAAAAACGCTAACACCCATGTCATTTCTTGGTATTTTTACTCCAAGTTTTCAACATGGGCTTTTTGAGACCCCACTGCACTAGCAGTGACACTATCAGTTTGTTAGCTGAAAGGTGATTTTGCACAGTGACTGCGCCATTTGGTGCCAAGGTGTGAAAACACATTTCAAACAGGATGTGAAAAATGACAGCTGTACTGTTCATGAGTAGGTGTAAAAAATGACAATGTTGAAAATCTGGAGTGAAAATATAAAAAAAATGGTGAAGTCATGAGCGTGCGTAGAAACTGCGAAACACACACCCGTAGTGTAATTAGTTTGGGGATTGTTTACAGCAGATTTTCAACATAGACATTTTGGGACCTCCGCTCATGAACAGTATCACTGAAATTTTCTTCATCTGTCCTGAACACTGATTTCCCACTGCAATCGCATTATTCTGCACCAGAAGTGCAGAAACGCATTTCGACCAGGGTGTGAAAAGTGACAGCTGTACTCTTCATAAGGAGGTGTGGAAAAATGCCAATATTGAAAATCTGGACTGAAAATATTACAAATTCATGAACTTATGAGGGTGCATGGAAACTGCTCAATACACACTTGTAACAGTCATTTTATGGACTTTGTCACCATATTTTCAACATAGCGATTTTAAGACCTCTGCTAATGAACAGTGTCACTGTGATTTTCTTAATCTGTCCCAAACATTGATTTCGCACACCGATCTCACCACTGTGAGCTACATATGCGAAAACACATTTTGGGCTAGATGTGAAAAATGACAGCTGAACTGTTCATAAGGAGGTGTGGTAAAATAGCAATATTGAAACTCTGGAGTGAAAATATAAAAAATTCTCCAAGTTACGAGCATGCGTAGGAAGTACACAATGCACGCTCATAAAAAACAGTCATTTTTGGGAATTATTTCACCAAATTTTTAACAGTTTTTTGGGGAGCCTACCTCATGAACTGCAACACTGTTGTTTTGTTAATCAGTCCCAAAAGGTGGTTCCACGCAGTGACCACAAAATCACCTGTCAGGACTGAATAACAGAATGACAGTGACTGAGTTCATGAGGTGGGGTCCCAAGAACCCCATGTTGAAAATTTGGTGAAAACATTCCCAAAAATGGCTGAGACATGCACCAAAGTTGAAAAAAAAAACCAAAACATTTATGTCATTATACAGCTTACCGGCATTTCTTCAGTTCACAGTTGGCTTTGAAGAGTAAAGGCATGATCCCGGTCCACCAAAGATTGTCGTGCCAGCCTCCAGAGGTAAGGGCATGGGTTAGGGGAAGGGCAAGAGAATCAATGAGGGACTGTTATTTTGTTATAGTTTTTTTTTTTAAATGACACAGGACCTTTGCCACACTTGGGTGGGCTCCCAGTGTGTCACCTGGAAGTTTGTTTGGGGGGGCAGTGGAGAGGATGGGGGTTTGGGCACCCCCGTTGGCCATACAGACTTTTGCCTTACTGGGGTGGGCTCCCAGCATGGCACCTGGAAGTTTGTTTGGGGAGGCAGTGGAGCCAACGGGGGATTGGGCACCCCTGTGGGCCATACAGACTCTTGCAACCCTGGGGTGGGCTCCCAGTGTGGCACCTGGAAGTTTGTTTGGGGGCAGGGGAGCTGACAGGGGATTGGGCACCCCCATCAGCAAAACAGTGTGCAGGGGTGGAGGGGAGTGCATGAGCATGCTGGGGTGGGCTCCCAGTGTGCTACCTGGATGTTTGTTGAGGGGGACTGGAGCTGACAGGGACTGAGCTGTTCCGTCGGAAAAAAATGAGCTGTCTATGACAGCAGTTCAGATGCAGTGTTGACATGTAGGCAATCTGAATACTGCTGACAGCCATATACAAATTGCCTACACATTACCACCACTGACTATAGCGTGGTTTTCTCTGAACTGTATGTCACTTCATCTGAACGGCCATCATAGACAGCTTAGACATTCATCGGTGCGGTGCTGCCATGCCTGCAAAAAGGAGCAGGGCATTGGAAGCGGGGGTGGCACCTCTACAAAAACTCATATGGTGGCACTATGTTTCTTGCACATGCATGAATGCAAGCAAACATAAGAAAGTATACTGCAGCTACCTCCTTAAATCTCATGTATGTTCTTGGGACTAGAGTTCTTTCATTTTGTGTGTGTGTATTTGTTGCATCACTTTCATCTCTAATGTTAGTCTGCTCTTTCTAACAAGACTTGCATTGCAGGAGCTCGAGAGACTATTTTGATTTGTTTGATTTCATTAATAAGTAGTGGGCTTGTTCCTCCAGTTCCTTGTAAGCTTGACTTCCTTTGCTTATCTATGTAATCTGTTATATAAACTGTTGTCAATGACACTTAGTGTTGCTGTAATGTAACTTGTTGACCGACTCTGACCCTATGTAACCTCAATGCCTGAAAATAGACATTCAATTGTCTAATGCACTTACCTGGTTAACAAAAAAGAAAGAAAGAAAGAAAGAAAGAAAGAAAGAAAGAAAGAAAGAAAGAAATTACCCTTGCTCTATAATTTGTCTTTTTGAAATTTGTATTGTACTTGCATGTCAGTGTACCTTGTTTTTACTATAAAACTTAATAAAATATATATATTTACAACAAAAAAGAATGTTAATGAATACAGTTTGCCCAATTGTTGTTCTCATTTACATTTTGAATAACTTATTTATTAATTTATGTTATTTATTTATATCTCGGATTACAATACCTTTCAACCAGAGGCTTTTTTACAAAGGTTTCACTTTGTAAAAACATACGAATACAATGGCATATAAAAACACTAATTCTGACATACAATTCAACAACAAGATAAGTACAGTTTAGGCAGGATAGAATACTGTCACGTCGGTACATTCAGAGGAATAGCCTAAGTGCACCAAAACATGGTAAAAACAAGTTAGACCAGGAACATGGAGGTGTGGAGACAAATTCATACATTCTGTGAAAAACGTAACTAATAAAAAGATCAAGACAATCATGAGGTAATAGTAAGAAAACGATGCTGCCGGAGGTAGGCGTTGTAAGAGGGTGGGGGTGAGGTGTACAGTATAATGGGAGAGGGGGAAATGACTGACACTTACAAGGGGGATGGGACACAGAGGGTAGAGTGCAGGCATGATAGGGGAGGGGTAAGGTAGGTAGGTAGGATGAGACCATCTTGAATACCACGGGGGTGGGGGGGGCAGAGGAGGGGTTGAGAGAGCAGGGTAGTGGTGGTGTTGGAAGCAGGATCAAGAGTAGGAGGGTGGGAGCGAAGGGAGCAATATGGGAGGAGGTGAGGCTGGGGGAGGGTGTTAAAGAGGGGTGCAAAGGAGAGGAAAGGTGCCATGTAAGGAGATGAATGACCTATAGTTGGCAGTCACAGCTACTAAGTGCAGAGAGATGTTTCCTAAGATTACACTTAAATGGGCCAATCCTGGACTCTTTCAGAATACCACTCAGGAGGTTATTTAGCCAGCAGTTTGCCCTGTATAAAAAGCAATGCTGCACCTCGGAGGTGCGACAAAAAGGAACTTGACACACTAGTTTAGACATGCCCCAAGTTTGGCGGGAGTTAGATATGGGGATTAGGTATTTGAGCGGCAGGGGTAGACTGGCCAAGACTGATTTTTTTTTTTTTGATAGATGATTCTGCCATTCAGGTTTAACCAGTCAGTCTGTGTGTACAGATTGTAAGTATGCATTAGCCTGTGAGCTCCAGTAATCAACCTGCATGCCTTGTTGAAGGCTGTACAGATCCTTTTGAGTGTAGTGTCCATGGCTGGTCTGTAAACAACTAAACTGTAGTCAATGATAGATAGAATTGCACTAGTTACAGCAGTCTGGAGTGCATCTGGGGTCATGCAGTGCCTATGCCTGTATAACAGTCCTATCCTGGTATTAACTGGCCTTAAACAAAGTCAGCGTGCATACCATAGGAGAGGGAGGCATCCAGCATGATCCCAAGGTACTTGAAATTTGGGAATTGTTCAAGCGGTGAGCCTACATTGTTCAGTATGGTTAATTTGTGTGATTTGTACCTGTTGTGTGGGCTTCAGAAGAGTATGGTCTTCGTCTTCTTGTAATTCATTAGCAGCTTATGGTTTTTAAACCAGGCCTCAATATCAGAGAAACTCACCTGGAGATGTGGTTTAAGTTAGTGGGTCAGGTAGACTGGTATAAATGACAGCATCATCTACATATAGCAGCATATTATTGGAGCATGCCTTAGGGAGGTTATTGAGGAAGAGGCTAAAGAGTAATGGGTCCATGATCGAGCCTTGGGGGACACCGGATAACATTTGCCTGCTATCAGATAAGATGCCACTTATTTTGACTCATTGGACCTACATCCAAGGCAACTGCAAAACCACCCAACTGCGTCATTTGATAGGCCAGTCTCATGGAGGGCATTTAAGAGGAGGGTGTGGTTGACTGTGTCAAAAGCTTTTTTGAGGTCGATACAGATTGCGTTGAATTTAGCGATGACATATTCTAGGGCCTGGTCTACATTTTGAGCAGCATTGATAGGGGTCCAGTCTGTTTGTAACAGGGAGGCCTTGAGATGTTCGAGCTGCCCAGGCTTTAGGACATGATGTGTTGCTGTTTATCCTGGTAGTTTAGGAGCTTTGTTCAACCAGAGGCAAAGGACCAGAGAATGGTTACAAATCGCATCAGGGAGAACTGTGGTGCCCGTGATTCTTTCCGGGTGATTGGTAATTATCCAATCTATCAGTGTACTGGAGCCAGTCTGGTAGTTAACCCTGGTAGGGGAATCAACCATTTATGCAGCACTGATAGAGGAGATAGCTTCAGGGGCCATCCAATTTATGCAAAAATCCCCAGAAGAATCACTTCAGTATTTTGTTGTAGATTGGGCAGATATTCAGTAACCACATTGATGCCACTGGCCTGGTTTTGGGGGGAATGTAGACAGAGACTACTGTGAGAGTCTTACTATTAGTGCCTAGGAGTAGTCATATGGCCAGGGTCTGGATGGTTCTCCCAGTGTTCAGTAGGGTGAGGGGATGCCCCTGCAGAGTGTCCCTGAGGTAGATAGCACATCCCCCACCCCTTTTGCCCATCCTGTCATGCCTAAAAATGGTGTAACCATCCTGGTAAATAGCAGAGTCAGGGGTCTTAGGTTTAAACCTTGTCTCTACCGCCGATAGTACATCCAGTCTGTGCTGGGTGACTCAGACTTGGAGAATTCATATTTGGCCAGGAGGCTACAAATATTTATTGATGCTAGCTTTAGAATTCCAAAGTTAGATACATGTTGGTGCAGCTGCTGCACTGGGCCAGGGTTGGGTGGATGTTACCTGATAAGAGGAGGAACAGCATGGCTATCCTTAATAGGAAGCATTTAAATATTTTAAGTTTATTTTTTGGCTTTAGCCTACTATTCAACCCATGCATTTTGTAGCATAGCAGTGGGGTGAGGCGGGTTAGCAGGGAGAGGGTTGGTAAGTACAGTGAGCTGGTAAAGTGACCAGGCTGTCTGGTGAGGTGATAATTGTTAACTGTAATATTGCACATAGTGGCAAGCCGGGGGATCACATAGTTGTGGGAGTGGTGGTCAGTGCCAATTCAGTTTGTGCTTGTACTGGCCAGTAGAGATAATTTCTGCTATGATCAGGACAAGTATTACTAAGCCTTTAGGGTCCTGCATGGCAGTCATATAGCAAGAGGGTGTATAAGGGGTGCCTGGTGGAGTAGTACTCTGATGCAGATATAAATAGTGAGTCTTAGTGGAGTAGAGGGTGTAGGGCAGTGATACATTAGCACACCAGCCGGATGACTCAGGATCATTAATGGGAATGGGAGGGGTGGCACAAGAGGGTCTAGGACTGGTGTGGATTAATGGAATTTAAGGGGTATAAAAGTCTTTGATAAAGTGTAGCCGCTTGGATGGCCTTATGGTTAGGGCCACCAACTACGGTGAGGGAGGTTGAGGGTTTAAATCCCGGTGGGATGAAGTAGAGAGGAACACTTGGGATGTGGCTGCCAAGAGTGAGCTAGCACAGTACAGGGCTATGAGCTAATATAGAAAGGGTTAAATTATGCTAAGGATGCAGTGTAACTTAGTATGTACAACAGTGACTTGTAGTGGTGAAGCAGTATAAAGAAAATGGGGAGATAGTCCCAGAAGTGATAGGTCATGTGACTTGGACTACCTATAAGGGTAGTGTCCACCCAGCGTGGGTGGGTGAGCAGTGATGTGCTAACACAGTTCCACAGTTGCTTTGTGCCTGGGCTGTGCTAGCTGCTTTCCTGGCTGGAGGAGGGAGTGGAGAGGACTTGCAACCTGTGGGGATGGAAGAAAAACAGAAGATTTAGGCAGGAGGGGTTTGCTAGGAACAGCAGACAAAGGGAGTCAGTTTCAGGGCAGAAAGATAGACAAAGGGGGGAGGGGGGCTTCTTCTTCTGCTCCTGACCTCAGAGAGCTGCGCATACCCAGTACAACCCTCAGAAAATGGTGGAAAGTCCTGGAGCAGAGAATCACAACAGGAGACCCTTTTCAGCATCAGGATTACAATGCAGTAAGTGAAAAGCAAAACTAGCACAAATCACAGCTGAGAAGCACTAGAACAGAGGCAAAATACAGATAAAATGCTAACACAGTCTAACAGGGGCTTAGGATTGGCATTAAAGCCAATGCAAGCACACAAAACTGCTGAAATGAGTGCAGAGACCTCTTAAAGCAATACAGAGCAGGTGGACTAAACAAGGCTCCTAGTGAGCAAATACAGTGCATAAATATCAATCAGTAGTTGTCTGCCACCTTTAAAGTTCTTTAACACAGTTCCACAGTTGCTCTGTACCTGGGCTGTGCTAGCTGCTTTCCTGGCTGTGGGAGGGAGCTGAGAGAGCTTACAACCTGGGCGGTGCAAGCTACTTTCCTGGCTGTGAAAGGGAGTTGAGAAGGCTTGCAACCTGTGCTGTGCTAGCTACTTTCCTGGCTGTGGGAGGGAGTTGAGAGGGCTTGCAACTGTGCTACAGTAGCTGCTTTCCTGGCTGTGGGAGGGAGTTGAGAGGTCTTGCAACCTGGGCTGTGCTGGCTATTCTTGAACAGAATTGCTGAACTTTGATTCATGTTCATGCACTGATATCATAAACTGTTCAAGAACAATTCATGGATGTTCAAGAACAGTTCGTGATCATTTTATCTGGTATGGACCCGTTCCACAAATGGTAAAGGATGACTTGTGCATCTGTGTGGGTGGTGCATGATATACTGTGTTGGGTACACAGGTCGCACTTTACCCATGTGGAGACCTCCGCATGTGCAGAGTTGGACATGCAGAGACCACCACACATCCACAACCCTGCAGCCCTCCACACCTGATCCTGAGTTGTCCATTCATATAAACAGATGGCCAGATGAGAGAGGGTTGAATGGGGCAGAGATGCATATAATGATTTCCAAATAGAAACACAGCTAGCGGTTGCCAGTGACATTATGCAGCCCAAAGGACTGCTGCACTGGTAGCTAGCTAACTTCACAACTCCTTCCCAGACCCTTTCTCCTTAAGTGGGACATGACTGACTCATATTTGCTTCCCTTAACCCTCTGAACTGGCATTAAGGGTTGAGGACAATGTCCAGTCATTTGTTTTAAAAAAATTCTGGAACAGTATGCTGTGCTGTTCCAGGATTACGGCAATCCTTGAAGGACTGCTGTATTTCACAATGCAGGCACTGACTCAGGCCTCCATTTAGATGCTTGATGTCCAGCACAACTTCTCAGAATGTTCCCCTGTCCCTCACCTCATGAGGCTGTGCACTCAGACAGCAGTTGGCAAGCAGTTGGGGCTGTGGATGATGTCCAAAACAGGCAGGCACTAGGTCCCCTTTGTGGATCAGGGTCTGCAGCTGGATTGTTAACTATTAAAATTATTTCTTGCAGACATGGATGGGATTGCAAATATCTGTTAAATTACATTTTTAGATTTATTAACCAAATTCAAAACACTAATATTTTGATATCTATACATACTGTGTGAATGTTATCAGTGAATGCTGTTTTTACTTTGGCTACAGTGGAGCCTGCCTGGACTGAATACAGTCTTACAGATTCCTGCATTAGAAAAAGGATTTATTGCAATAGAATATGCCAAATACCTTTTTTTTCTGCAGTAGATCAGCCACAGAATTCTGCAGTATTGCATTGCATCCTGGGAGACTCCACTATAATTCTATGTATTCAATAGGTGTGGAGCCAAAATCCATCTGATAAATTCATTTATCTCCACATATGTGTGATAAAAGTCACTTAACCTCCTTGTGCTCCCAGGTCGCTCCTGTAAAAAAGCTTTCAGCTTAGTGTACTATACCTGGTTAAACAACTAAATAAAAAAAAATAAAAATTACCTGTATGTGTGATAAATGCAAGCTGTCAGTCAGTACCACCCTGCCAGAACTTTATGATGCTAAGCACTTAGATGCTACTCCTGTACCCCAACTACCACTGGCAGGTACAAAAGAACCCAACTGTAGCACCACATCATGTAGTCACCAAACCCCACAGGAAAAATCAGTCAACGCCAGTCGCTGTGCCAAAAAGCTTCATAGAACCACCACAAAACTGGAAACAAAGAAAGAAAACACTTAAAAAACAAAATTACACTTTTTTTTAATCCTCTGACACACAGTAAATATCTTCCAACTACACCAGCAAATGAATACTAACATCCAGAATACAAAGAAGTGTCACAGGAACACAACAACACTGACTTCCAACTTGAACTCAGCCAAATACTAACACAATTTTAAGAAGACACAGAACCACTTCTGGACCCAGAGATGGAAAGTAACACCAAACAAAATTAACTGGAACAAGAACAACAATCCAGCACAAACACTACAGCACTGGTAGACCAAGCTGCCATTCAAAAATGTAGAGACTCGGGTAGAAATCCAAACACAGTCTGAAAAATCCATGCAGATGTCAGCATCCTCACAAAGTAACTAAAAGAAACCTAAGTCGACCCCCCGGCCCCGAAACAGATACCATCAAGGGACCTTGAGATTGGATCATGGGGGGGGGGGTTGTGGTCTGTTTCAAGACTGAACTGGGCCTCACGAGTGTACCACTTGAGGGGACCCAGTCATTTGAATGTACCATGGTAGCAGTTGTAGGTTGTAGGATAGCCCTCAACTACCACATACCCGGGGATAAGTGGTTCTTTCAGGAAGTGGCGGACTTCGTGATCGACATGGAGTTTGAGTCGCCCAGGCTGATGGTCCTGGGTGACTTTAATGCCTGGATCGATGATGAACTCTCGCAATTTGGTCAGCCACTTCCTCCAGTTGATGACATCTCTGGGCCTTACACAGATTGTTTCTACTGCTACCCATAAACACGGTCATTCTCTTGACTTGGTGTTCCTCCTGAGCGTCGAAGCCTCAGACCTGGGGGTGGAACCAGTTGGATGGTCCGATCACTACACCGTGCAGTTCAGTTTTTGCACCCCACCTCGTAGGCCTACCCCTGTGGAGATGGTCAGTTACCACCATTTACAAGATATAAGCTCTGAAGGCCTGGCAGTGGTGCTTGACCTATTGGTTCTTCCACTGGCAAACAGTGACCCAGAGGCCCTAGTGGTGGCCTATAATATGGCCATTTCTATGGCCCTGGATGCCATTGCTCCTGTCAGAGTTCATCCTCTCTCCTTTCGCCCTTGGTCCCCTTGGTTTGATCACTCCTTGAGGGAGATGCGGCAGCTAGGACGAAGGTTAGAGCATTGCTGGAGGAAATCCGCCCTTGATGCAGATCACCTTAGATTGATGGACCATTATTTTTTTTTATTTATTGAAGGTCTAGGAATTACAACCCTTTGAGTCAGAGACTCATTTGCACAGGCTCTATGTCTTACATATATGAGGACAGGTACAGAGCATTACAGAATACTGCTCTAATACAGAAATACAGCAGTAATACAGAAATACAGCACTAGGTACAGAGGCAAAAAAGGATAAAACATACGTAAGGAAACACAAAAAGATGTATATAGTAGAGGCCTATATTGGAAAAACAAACATAACTGCAGAACAGATATTTTTATCATTATTAGAGGAGATTATCTGCAGTCACAGTGAGAGTTAGACATAATGTGGCTCCACAACTCAGATTTAAAAGGACCTAACCTTTGGATTGATACGATATAATCAGGGACTGAGTTCATCCAGAGTGGGGCTCTGTAGTGAAAGGACCTTTGGCCAACAGATGTCTTTACAAATGGGACATGGAATATATTAGTGTCAGAACGTCTGGTAGCTGGGCCTACAGATTCTTTCGGAGGAGCTGGATACAGTCAGGGGGGGCTAAACCCAACTGGATTTTTTTGGCCAGTAAACAGGTCTGGTAGAAAAGTCACCCTTGAAAGTTTAGGAATGCTGACCATCGGTAGAGGTCGCAGGTGTGCATGAGCCAGTCACAGCCTGTGGCCAGCCTGCAGGTTTTGTTTAGGATGCGTTTAATGTTGGTCAGTACAGTGTCAGTGGTAGTGTCATAGATGACTATGCCATAGTCTACCAGGGAAAGGATGGTGCTGGAGATGGCTAACCTAAGGGCATCAGGTGGGAGACAGGGTCTATGCCTGTAAAGGAAACCGATTCTGATGTTTATTGCAGAGCATGTTGACGCAATATGCTCATGAAAGTTAAGCACAGAGTCAAGGGTAATCCCTAATATTTTAATTTAGTAACTGGTTCCAGCATGGTACCCAATGAGGTTAGTATAGATATTTTGAACATGCTGTGTTTGTGTTGCGAGTGGCTGAACAGCATAACTTTGGTCTTTTTGGAAATGAGTACAAGCTTGTGGGAGGTAAACCAAGTTTCTACTTGAGTGAAGGAGCACTGCAAGGATTTTTGGAGCTGTGTAGGGTCAGGGTGCCAACCAAAGATCACAGCATCATCTGCTTAGAGGAGAAGGTGCCCAGAGGAGGCCATAGTTAAGGAGTTCAAGTATAGTGAAAAAAGAAGCAGACCCAGGATGGACCCTTGGGGGACACCTGACAGGACAGGGAGGGTAGTTGAGAGGGTGTCATTAATCTCCACTTGTTGAAAATGGCCCTGGAGATAGTTGGTGAACCCTCTGGTCAAGGAACCTGGGCAACTCAAATGCCATGTTGATCATGAAGTCTGCCATTTCCTGAAGGAACCGCTTCTCATCCCAAGGTTGATGGTAGATGAGGGCTATCCTACAATCTACACCTGCTACCGTGGTACATTCAAATGATTGAGAAAGTAGTGGCCATACAACTGGAGAACCATTTAACCATCCATGATGTCTATGAGCCTCTCCAGTCCAGCTCCTTGGAAACAGGTGAGTTTCCTTGGTGAAGTCTATCAATCTACAATAACCGTAAGAAGGCAGAGCTCCTGTCTGGAGAGATTGCAGCTGCCCTGTATTGACCGGCTCAACTTTTTCAAACCGTGGACAGATTGTGCAACCCAGTCTGTCTACAGGTCCAAAAAGTATTTATGCAATTTAGGTGCAAGGAGCTTGCTTGATTCTTTGTGGCTAAGGTGGTTGACATCAGCAGATTACTCCAACTGGCACACTCTATGGGCATAGCTCTAGACCAGTGTTTGGGCACTGTCCCTCAGTTTTCCTGGAGTACCTTCAGCCAGCCTGTGCTTGTGGACACCATGCGGATTGTCCAGGGTATGCACCCTGCCTGCTTTAGTTTGGATCTGGGACCAACTACCCTGATTTTGGGATGTGGTGACATTCTTGGCCTAGTTCTAGCATGGATAGTCTGGTGCTCCTAGGAATCAGGTGAGTTTCCTAGCTCCCTGAAGGAGGCTGTGGCAACACCCCTTCTGAAGAAAGTTTCTTTGGACCCAGACTGCCAGGCAAACTACAGACCAATCTCAAACCTCCCCTTTTTGTGGAAGGTGATCGAGAAAGTATTGGCCATACCACTGGCGAACCATTTGACCATCCATGATGTCTATGAGCTTCTCCAGTCTGGTTTTTGAAAGAGGCATAGTACTGAGACAGCACTGGTTCAGGTGCTCAGTGATCTCCTGATGGCTAGAGACTGGAAGAACTGCTCCATCTTGGTTCTCCTTGATCTCTTTTCAGCATTTGACACTTTGGACCATGGGGTTCTGCTCAACTGCTTGAGGTTCATCTGTGGCGTGTCAGGTACAGTCCTCAGGTGGTTTTCATCTTTTCTCACTGGAAGGACTCAGAGGGTGGTGTCAGGGATTTATTCCTCTGACCCAGTTCCATTATCACGTGGGGTTCCTCAGGGGTTAGTCCTGTCCCCCATGTTTTTCACAGTGTACATGTTACCCCTCAGAGACATTGTAAGAACAGCTTAATCTGGTTCAAGGTCAGTTGGCATTCATCTGTATCCCCCTTCCCTGGATTGTGCCTGAAAATAGGCAGGATTTGTCTAGTGCACTTACCCGGTCAACAAAAGCTAAATAAATAAATAAATAAAGAAGGTATGGGTTGAGGTTTCACTGCTATGCTGAATGAACCCAGCTCTACCTTTCTTTTGTGCCTGACCAGGATGGAGCCCTCTCAGTGTTTAACTGCCTCACTGAAATCCAGGACTGGATGAGGTTGAGCTCAGAAAAGACTTAGGTGCTGGTAGTGGACCCCGGTCACTGGATAGGGGGGTTGGCAGTGAGGTCACCCTCTGGACTTTTTCTTGGGGGTTTGCCACTTCTGACATCTGAATGGGTGTGAAATCTGGGGGTAATATTTGATGACTAACTGACACTGCATTCACAGGTGTCGGCCATCATCAAATTCTCTTTACCACCTGAGAAAAATCTTCAGAGTCAAGCATCTTGTTCCATCTGGTGACCTTCCTATGCTTGTCCATGTGTTTGTGTCCTCGTGCTTGGATTACTGCAACTCCCTAAACCTAGGGCTTCTGGGGGTGGATATTCGCTGCTTGCAGCTGGTGCTGAACGCAGCACCCCAGTTATTGACAGGAACCTCTCTGTCTTGTCATATTTATCCGGTGCTGCGTGAACTACACTGGCTGCCAGTACAGTGGCAGATCACCTTCAAAGTTGGACTTCTGGCTCACAAAGCCCTACACGGACAGGGTCCAGTCTACCTGAAAGAGCTCCTGGTCCCTTACTGCCCTGGGCGATCGCTCCGCTCAACTGATGAGGGGTTGCTAGAGATTCCAAGGGTTTGTTCAAAATCTTCTGGGACTCGTGCATTTATGTACATGGCCCCCAACCTTTGGAATTCTCTACCCCATCAGCTACATGAGTGCACGACTGTGGAGGGTTTTAAAATGACCTTAAAAACCTTTTTATGGATCCAGGCATTTGGGGAATAACTGGAATACCGTTTTATTTGCCCCATTTTATACTATTTCTAATGCATGTGATTTACACTGTAACTGTTTTAATTGTTCTGTGAGGTGCCTTGATAATTTGAAAGGCACCATATAAATAAAATTGATTTGATTTGACACATTCCTAGCACATTGTTTCATGAACTACAAGAAAAAAGATAGAGCACCCTATGAACTGCTCACACTAAGAGAAACATTCCATATTCTGGAGAGACACCTAAAGGCCAAACACTACCCTGAATCACTGTCCACATTGGCTGCCTTTGAAACCACAAGACAAGTTCTCCTGTGTAAAAAAAAAAAAAAGTATAAAAAGCTATGGAAACAAAATAAAACAAAATCAGCGGACAAACCGACTGACATGCTGATAAACTCTTCCAATGAAGGGAAAGGATCAGAGTTGTTACAGTACAGTAGCTTCTTGTTGTTTTTACATTGTTTCTTGTGGATTTTACTTGGTAGAAGGTTATTTCTTTTCTTTCTTACTACTTCTAAGGGGCTAGCAGGGTATTGTTTTGGGGCTGTTGGAATTTTGAAAACAGTTTTGGTGGCTATAAGTGGGCTCATTTGTTTGATGTTTCACTGTGTAGCAGGCTGCATTTGTAGAGGCCTGTTTCTTCTGATTTAAAACCTATTGGTGTGATTTAACTGGGGCTGTTTCTTTGAATCAGAAACCTATATCTTCTAATTTCAAGCCTATTTTGATGTGTTGGTGAAGCTGTGTGAATTGGAGACCTGTTTATTTTGGTAGCAAACCTATTTTGGGGGCTTTGAGTAGAATTGTGATTCATTTTTTCTGGCTTCACTAGCTGCAAAGGTTAGTGCATAATGGGGGAAGGGTGCTAATGGTCTGACCAGGGGCATCAGCTACCTGATTGTTTGTGAAAGACTTGGGTTGGTGCCACCTCCCCAATCCCTCACCCCAACCGTCCCGGTCCATGATTTCCTTTATACCAGAGGTTCTGACATCACTTCCTCAAACGGGCAAAGGATATGTACCTGTCATAGCAGAAGCAGACATCCAGGAAAGGAACAGTAGCGAGTGAAGCGGTGACTGCTATCTCAGTGGAAGGGAAGTAACTGCAAATCTAGGAGCTTTCATTGTTACTTCTTTGCATTGCTATTGCAGTGTGGAAAGGAGGAGTAGGAGTTTGAAGAAGGTTGTGCAATAGCTACTTAAAGTCTGTTTTTGAGTGTGGATAGGAAGGTTAGGAATATAGAAAGCAGTTGCTCAATCTATCTAAACATGTACAACAAAGAGGGTAAGGGAAATTAAGAAAAGAATGCTTTGCACTGATAGAGGAGGGAGAGGGGAGACTTGGGGAAGTGTTTGGTATCTTGCATCTGGAAGGGTGGGGGGGTCGCTGGTGGGCAACAACAGCAATGGGTAGGGTGGTAAGCTGCAACAACTGTGGTGCACCAATCTTCCTAAAAATTGCCTGGAGTGTGGAAGGATGTTTAGTGTGCAACCACATAGAGAAACTTAGAAAGGAAATTGGGGGTCTGCAGGAGGAACTAAGACAGCCAAGGTAGACTGGGAGTGGGTTTAGCCCAATACTGGAGGGAGGAAGAATGGGAGATGAGGGAGGGTGATTTAAGCCAACAGTGGTGAGGAAAGGGTCAGAAGAAGGGAAGCAGGGACAAGGGGGCCCAGGCCAGGAAGAACAATTGCCAGGGAAACTAGGTCAGGAGACAAAAGACAAATGGAAGGAGGAGATAGGGACTTGTGAGGGGAGGTGAAGAAGTGGCAAAAGTCATGGAGTGGAAAGGAGAGAACAGGTTACTATGAAGAGAGAGAGAGCAGGCATCTGTGAAGGGTCTTCAGAAACTAGTTTTGCACTGCTAGAGAAGAAGAAGGCGGAGGAGGGAAATGATGAAATTAGAGGAGTAATTGATAAATTCATGGACCAAACCGGAGCAGGGGGATGTTCTGCTGGGAGAATTGCAACAGGGGCAAAAGGAGGAAATAATGTGCAGGAGGAAGATGAGGAGCCAGAAATGAGAGAGGGAGATGAATGGAAGCAAGCAGGGAGTAAGAGTGGTGGAATCGTAGTGCTGGGGGACTCAATACTCACAGGAGTCAGGTGGGGTAGCAAGGGGGAGAGGCATAGTCGCATTTGGGTGGAGGCCATGCCAGTAATGACAGCAGAAAGAGTGGGACAATCTGTTCTGAAATATGCTAGAATTGGTAGGAACAAGTCTCATTTAATTATACATCTCTGAAGATGAACGACCTGGCTGACAAGACAGTAGATATAGTCCAGAGGAGGTTTGAGGAGCTAGGACAATTATGTGAGAGGGCAGGAAGATCAGTAACTTTTTCAGAGATACTTCTAGTGCCCAAGGCAAGCACAACAAGAAAGCTGAGAATAGAGGAGTTTAACGGATGACTAAGAACCTGGTGTTGTGCTAAAGGGTATGGGCTGTTGGGGGGATGGGGAGGGACCTGGAAGGACAGTAGTCTCCATGCCAAGGACAGACTACACTTGAGCGAGGAGGAAAAGAAAATGTTGAAACAGAGGATGGAGGAGTACATAGAGGAAGAAGATTATTTAAACTAGAAGCGGGGGGTGGCAATTGGGCAAGAGACATGCAGAGACCACAGGTTGGGAAACCATATGAGCTTACCCCCCCATAACAGTGACAAATGACAAATGGCAAGTACTATTGGTGATGCTAGTAAAGGAGGGCAGGATAGGAGGAGGGAAACCCTTAATGCTAGGAGCCTTGGGAGGAAAACTGCAGAGTTACAGGTGCTCATGGCAGAGGGAGAGGTGGACATTGCAGCCATCACAGAAACATGGGCCACCTAATACAATGACTGAGACCTGTCTGTCCCAGGGTACAGGTTATTTCGTAGGGACAGGGTGATTGGGAAAGGACGGGGTGTGGCACTATATGTGAAGGAAGGACTGACGTGTGTAAGGGAGGAAGTGAATGAGGGTAGTACGGAGTCAATTTGGATGCAAATCCAGGATTCCAAGAATGGGAGTGGTGTACAGGCCACCATCTCAGACAGAGGAGTTAGACAGGGAACTAGCGGGACAGATCAGAAGGACCTGTGAGAAGGGTAGTGCTGTGATTGTGGGGGACGTCAACATGCCAGGAGTGGACTGGAGTACCCCAACAACCAGGAACAGAAGGGAGCAGGTACTGCTGGATGCCTTCCAGGACAGCTTCCTGCTGCAAATGGTCAGTGAACCAACCAGGTTAGGGAATAACCTTGACCTTGTGCTGGCAAATGGGGACTTTGTGAGAGAACTTACAGTGGAGGAACTGCTATCAGGGAGTGACCACCACTCAATATGGCTCACATTGGATATGGGCAAGGAAGGAGTGGAATCTGGCACAAGATTGCTGGACTTCAGGAGGGTCAACTTTGGGAGGATGAGGGAAGTGGTAAAAGGGTACCTGGCCAGAATTTAGTCTAGTATGGACACTAACCAGAGGTGGGAGCTCATAAAACTGGGGATAGTGGAGGCAACCAAAACCTGCTGCAAGTCCCAGAGCAAGAAGTCTAGGGCTAAGAAACCAAGCTGGTTGAGCAAGGAGGTCATGGAAAAGGTAAGGAGGAAAAGAGCTGCCTTTAGGAAGTACAAGAAAACAGGGAGAGGGGAGGACGGAGTGGACAGGGAGGAGTACTTGACAGAATCGAAGGAGGTGGCAAGGGCAGTAAGGGGAGCCAAGGCATCTACGGAACTCAGGCTGGAACAAGGCATTAAGAAGGGGGAGAAGGACTTCTTTAGGTACATCAGGGAGAAAAGGAGCTTTAAGGATCACATAGTAAGGATTAGGAAAGAAGGGGGTTGGGTGGAAGCAGAGTGCGATAAGGCAGAAGCACTAAATGAGTACTGCTGCTCAGTATTTACTAAAGAGAGAGGGGGACACCCAGGAGGGGAGAAATGGCAGAAATGGGGGGAAGGGGTGACAGATGGGAAAATCATGGCGGGCAGAGTTCAGGAGGGTTTGAAGGCACTGAGGGTGGATAAGGTGCCAGGCCCAGATGGCATCCAACCCAGGGTACTGAAGGAGCTGGCAGAGGTCCTTGCAGGACCTTTGGCAGACCTATTTAATGCCTCACTACATTCAGGGTGTGTACCTTAGGACTGGAGGATGGCTCATGTGGTGCCCCTCCACAAGAGTGGCCCCAAGGATGAACTGGGAAACTACAGACCAGTGAGCCTCACATCCATCGTGTGTAAGCTAATGGAGACTATCCTGAAGGAAAGGCTGTTGGCCTTCCTAGAGGCCAAAGGACTACAGGACAGCAGACAGCATGGCTTCATATGGGGCAGATTCTGCCAAACCAACCTGGTGGAGTTCTATGACTGGGTAACTAGGCCACTGGACAGGGGCCATGCAGTGGATGTCCTGTATCTGGACTTCAATAACGCATTCGACTCAGTGCCGCATGGAAGGCTGGGAAGTAAGTTAGTAGGCACAGGGGCAAGTGCAAAGCTGGTGAGATGGGTAGGAAACTGGCTTCAGGGAAGGCAACAGAGGGTGGCAGTGGGTGGGGAGCTCTCACACCCAAGGGTAGTGATGAGTGGTGTTCCACAGGGCTCGGAGTTGGGACCAGTGTTTGGGATATTCATTGCGGACATATCATTGGACATCAAGAGCAAGATCAATCTGTTTGCTGATGATACCAAGATAGAAGCAGTGGTGGATGACCTAGGGGGATGGCATGGGATGCAGGATGATCTGGCAAAGCTTGAAATCTGGTCAGACACCTGGCAACTGGGGTTTAATTCCAGAAAATGCAAGGTGCTGCATTTTGGGATGAAGAGCCCAAGGAGGAGTTACCAGCTGTGGGCAGTGCAGCTAGCCTAGACAGAGGAGGAGAAGGATCTGGGGGTGCTCATTACAGGGTCAATGAACAACTCAGCACACTTTAGGAAGGCAGCTGCAAAGGCCAACAAAATGCTGGGTTGTATTGCAAGGGGTATATCCTCGAGGAGGGAGGAGGTGATTCTGCCACTGTATAGGTCATTAGTTAGACCACACCTGGAGTACTGCGTGCAATACTGGCACCCGTATCTGAAGAGGGACATTTAGTTACTGGAGGGGATGCAGCGCAGGGCAACAAAGATGATCAAGGGGCTGGGGACTTATCATACGAGAGGAGGCTGAGGGAGTTGAACATGTACTCACTGGAAGAGAGGAGGGACGGGGGACATGATTGAAACCTTTAAGTACATGAAAGGAATAAACAAGACAGGTACAGAGGGCTGTTCAAAGTAAGGGAGGGGAGGGACACCAGGGCCCATGATATGAGACTGGAGGGAGGAAGGTTCAGGAGGGAGATGGAGACACTTTTACAGAGAGGGTGGTGGCTGGGTGGAATGTGTTACCTGCAGAAGTGGTATCCAGTAGAACAGTAGACTGCTTGAAAAGGGGATGGGACAGGACAAGGGGGAGGATCAATGAAGGGGAAGGGTGGAAGGGAGGGGCAGCTGCAGAATAAGGGGTGCTAGCTGCACATTCGAGCAGACTTGATAGACCTCTAGACCTTTATCTGCTGGCAAATTTCATATGTTCGTAATGCCAGCAACTAGGACCACACATGCCAGAAAGCCTATTAAATACAATGCGGCTGACAGTAAGCCTTTATTTTGGAGTAAGAGGGACTACAAAGATGAGAGCTGTCAGATCAGTGACATCGCACTCAAAACAAATGAAAACAACCAGTCTTACTTAAAATACACAAACAAAAGACAAACTAAAACAAGACCAGGTTCAAATCCAAAGGAAACCCGAAAGCTGAAACCTAGAACCTATAAAGTAGAAAACAACTCACAAAGATGCCCTGTGAGAAACTACCAGATATACAGAAGCCACCATCCAGAACAAACAAAGCACCCTGACACCCTTTTCTTTTTGGCTGTGAATACCAACCTACAAATGTGCTAAGAATGTAACATGGTACAAAAATCAGCCAGTTAGTGTACATAAACTCTCCACTACTGTCAAAACCTTGATCGCTAACTCAGGTATACAAACAGATAAGAGACTTACTAATCACTCAGTCAGGAAGCACCGTGTACAAAATTTAGCAGACAGTGTCATAGTACCGACAGAAATCTTTCGGATATCAGGCCACAAGCAATTGCAAAGCCTAAATGAATATTCCAAAATCAATGTAACAAAGTAACACAAAATACACACACTCCTCAGTGGACAAATAGTACAGAAAACCAAACCAGAAAAAAAGGCAAGAACTACTCAACACAGTACCCACCAACTATCAAGAACTGCTGGGAACCTATATAAACAGTCTAACAATAATCGCTAGACATGTGACATTCAACATAATTCAAGGTAAGAAAAAACTACCTACCCCCACTACTAACTAACGGTCAGCTCCATCACTCCATCCTGTACTAACCCCCTCCCAAAAAATACAAAATCAATTCAATTCAATTTATTTCTCTTCTATTTTCCCACCCCAAAAAAATCCTCCACAGTTAACAATTACAACAGTTACAGAAGAAAAAGGCCCACGGTGATTGAGTCAGACAGTGATACAGACTAAATGACCTCCAGAACTGCTGGAACCACAGAAGAAAACAAAAGTCTTTCCTATCCACAAGTTGCCTACCACTTTTTCCCCTAAACTACTTTGGACCTGTAAGAAACAGAAAAATAAAGAACATGTCTCTGGTTAGGTATTCAATCCTGACCAATATAATCCAGACATTTGAAATCCCATCTCCAGAATCCTGAAAATACAGGTTCCCAACTGCTTTTTTTCCCCATCTGTTAAAGTCCCGACAGTAGTTGTGAATCGCAGTCCTCATTTAAAAGCGATCATGTCTGTTAGCAAGGTGTAAAGTTGTACAGTTATTGTGCATTAAAGACTTGAATATTGCCACTTACCAGTGTACCTCACATAGTGCTTTGAACATGACCATTCATTTAACACCAAACTGTAAAATCATTACCATAAACCAATTACTGGCCCGTGCTACTGCAGCTAATGAAAATCACTGAAATTTAAAGCTGATAACCATGGCTGCAGATGTAAAGTTATTGGGCATCAAGGATTGAATATTGCCACTTACCAGTGCTTTGAACATGAGCATTGGACAGTGCTGCTGGTGACTTCATTTAAAACCTAACTGTTGAAATCCAATACATACTTTATTAAAATGTTCGAGCTGTTAAAATCCAAAAACCAAAGTGTTAGAATCCACAGTTTACAGTGCCATATTGTGGGCTATACCTCTCAGGAACTCCGCATCTCACATCAGCGCTCTCTTGCTAACCATAATATTGATTTTCTCCTCCCGTAACGCATACCGATTTTTAATTGGAGATTTCGGTAGTCCACGATTTAATTTCTCGATTGTTGTCTCTGTTCTGTTTGTGTTCCTTGCGAAGCTCCAAAATAAATCTGTTGAAACCAACATGTGATGAAATGTTCAGCGCACCCAGCCTCCTGTGCCAGGCTTCTACATTATTCTGAGTCCTCAGTATTCCAAGTTCAAGTTGATCATGCACAGACCAAAATGTTGGAGAGAATAGAGGTGGACTATGTATGGTTGCCTTATTTCGCATCTGCCTCCTAATGCATCCCAAGACATAATTTTCCTCAAACCACTCCAGCACTGCAAAACGTTCAAGAGGCATGTTTCTCTTTAACTCCAAAAAAAGCTGATTTAATTTCATCGGGTGGCAGGAAGGCAAGAGCAACCAACTGTCTAATTTTCAGGCTGAACTCAGGATCACTACCAGATACTCCAGATAGCACCACATGTTGGATTTCACACCAGACAATCTGGCTGAAATGAAACAAACAGCCCTTGTTGTTTGATCTGGAAATTCAAGTTTACAAGCATTAATTGCCGCCTGTTCAAAATCTGTTACAATGAAAGAGGGGGACAGGGTTAAATTTGCCTCATTGGCAATGTTTTGTAAGTCTTGAAAGACATGCTGGTAACATTCCTATGACTTTGCTGACATAATCGCATATACCAATGGTACTATCCTCGAGTTTTCATTGCTGCCAACAGGTGCATGGAGAGTGTATAGCTGACAGAACCTACTTGGCACTGTTCGAAATGTGCCATCCATAAACCAGTACTGTGCGAGCTGTAGATGACGGATGTTTTCTTTAGTAGAAAAAAAATCATAATTTTCTCTTCACCACAGGTGGAGTCCCTGGCAAACCAGAGATGGCCATTTACATATTTTAATTCCTCTGGCACAATTATTTCATCAATAGTTGCCACATCTGGAGGGAGGTTAAGATGCCTGGTGAGCTTAACAACCTGTTGTAGCAATTGCTTTTTCGGAAGGCTGTGCCTCACTTCCTCAGGCAGACTGGCAATTGCTGCCTGAATTAGTTGAGTTGGAGTGTCATGTGTGTCCACTGCTTGCCACTCTAGTGATGCCATGGCACATGCAGTGGGAGCATTAGTGGCATCAGGCAAGTGATTGTGCTCACTGTGACTCCTCAGTTGTTGTCCACAGACAAGCACCATTGTAGCTCTGCCAAGGCACCTTGCTGATTTTCTGCTTTGGCAGCACCAATAAAATACATCACTGCAGTTCCTTTCCTTTACTAAAAGGTAACCGCTGATACAAATCTTATCTTTGCCCTTTTGCGAAGGTACTAGTGTGAAAATTCCGGTCATTGCAACTGCTGTAGGGATCTGCAGACCAACAAACTTATATCCAGGATACCCTGGAAGTGGCCGCCATGGTGTATTTAATCAATTAATTTCAGAGCTAGTTAAGGTAACTATAGCAATGATAAAGGGCATGGGCCAGTGAATGGTAAACATTTTACAATGGTTTTTACCGGTAAAGCACTTTCAGGCATAATAACTGTACAAGATTGGGCCAGTGAATGGTAAACATACAGATACATTTTTTTAAAAGTGTGGTTTTCTTTTAAGGTTGTTTTTGTCCTGTTTTGGGGATTAATTTAATGCATTGTACTAGTGAGCTTAGTTACAGCACCCAGCCCTGCACTGATATTCGTGGCACCTGTTTTTGGGAGCGTTTACTTCTTGCCTTTTGCCTTGTATTAGTCTCTCCATGTCTTCCCAGCTGAATACCTCTGTTCCTGTTTTAAAAGTTTGGTACGTAGTAAAGGTTACTAAAGTACATTGTACCATGGCTTTTACTCTGGAAGTCTTAAACAAACATCACCCAATTAATACCTGGGTGCAAAGAGCCATATTTCCTAATTGGAAACTGCCACATCATTATAACTCACTAACGATCACCCTCTACTGGGACTCCAGAAGACAATCTAAGCATCTTAAAAAGTACAAGCAGAAACTCACTCCAACCTATTATGAACTACAAATGGCACGCTGAAACTCCTGCTCCTCCTACTTTTAATATCTGGTGGGATACACCCAAACCCTGGTCCTGTTGCACTGAACCCGACAAAAACAGGGAAAGTTGGTAGTGGTCTCTCCATTATCACTCTAAATATCTGCAGCCTCCTTCCCAAATTGGCATCTCTTCAACTCTCGCTGGACAAAAAACCCTGATATACTAGCCATTGTGGAAACCTGGCTATCTCCCAGCACCCAGATCATCGCGGTCTCGCTTGAAGGCTACAATCTTTCAGGCTAGGCCGGGCAAGCAAGAAGAGTGGGGGCTGTGCTATCTACATAAAGGACAACCTCTCCTGTCAACGCAGCAGCTTCACCCCCACAAATACGCAGATGCAACTCCTCCCTATCAAACTGCTTCTTGGTGCACAAAACAAAGTTCTCACAGTGGCCACAGTCTATATCCCTCCAAAAGACCACCGTGCCAGTATTAAGTCTGTACTTGATTTTGTTAGTCTGCAGCCCTCTGAAAATGAGCTCCTCCTCCTCTGGGATTTCAACATAAACTGGCTCGCCTCTGACACTGGCTCTTACAAAGATGACATCCTAGCAGCAAACCTGACTCAGATGGTAACCTCCCCCACCGGAAAAATTACAAAACTGGTACAAGCACCCTTATTGACTGGGTTCTCACAAATCACCCTGACGGATAAAAACATTAAAGTCCTCCTGACTCCTCAGTGACCACTCCCCAGTGTCCTATACCTGGTCTAATAAATTTCTCAAGCCACCCCCCAAAGTTATAACAAGCAGAGTATTGCCTTATGGGAATCTTATCAAGTCGAAAACCCATCTCCTACAACAGGACTGGACGCCAATCCTTGAATCAACTGATATTAATACCGCACTAGAATACTTCATTAAATCTTTCAACTCTGCATGCGACTTATACGCCCCAGTAAAAAAACGTAAAATCAAAGCGCTATCAAATCCATGGATTACTGCCAAACTACTTGCCGAGCTCAAGGTTCGGGACCACCTCTGGGCAGTTGCCAGAGACACAGGCTCACCTCATGATACCCTAAAATACAAGCAGGCACGAAATAGATGTACCTCACAAATTAGGCAAATGAAGAGCGCCTATTTCAAAAATGCCCTTGAATACACCTGGGGTGATGGAAGAGCTTTTTGGGACAACATCTGAAACATAATGGGTAAACAATCAAAATCGTCACCTACCATTATGAAAGTTGATGGATCCACTCTTAACCCAAAGTCTATTGCAGATGCGCTTAATAAGACATTCACAGACCTTAGTGGGGTCCTCCCCAGATTTCTTCTCGGACTTACCTGTGCCTAGCCTAGTATCACAAAAACACCCCTCGTGACAAACCACAATTTTACTTCAAGAAAATCAAAGTGCACGAAGCACACAAGCACATAAGAAAGGCCTGCTCCAAATCCAGAACAAGTAGTGACACGCTAGATCTAAAATCCTGTCTCACCCTGGATGAAGTAATTCACCCCTGCAAAAATTCTTAATCTGTCACTTTGCCAAAGTCAATTTCCCAACAAATGGAAATCTGCCATAGTTACCTAGTGCACAAAGTGGGACAAAACCTCAACAGGAAACTATCGACCAATATCAATACTCCCTCCCTCCAAAGCACTTGAACGAATAGTGGCAGACCAACTCTCTGATTACCTGGACAACACAATCTACTCTGTAATCAACAGCATGGCTTTAGGAAAGGACATAGTACAACAACAGCCTTACTTGATTTCTCTGGAGAGTCCACTCAGCCCTGGACAAAGGGTGCCAAACAGGTGCAGTCTTTATCGATCTTATAAAAGCTTTTGACACAGTCCATCATGGCCTACTTACCTCCCTACTTTCTAGCCTAGGCCTCGCCGAAGGTCCTTGTGCTTGGGTAAAAAGTTACCTGTCCAATTGGTCACAGGCTGTAAAAATCTCTAATGAACTCTCTGACTTCAAACCAGTTCTCTCGGGTGTACCACAGGGATCTATTCTTGGACCACTCCTCTTTAGCCTGTTCCTTAACTCCTCCCAGATATCTGCCAGGAGAAAATAATCTTATACGCTGATGATGCTGTAATTCTCTCTTCCCACAAGGATCCATACTCCTATAAAAAGCCTGCAACTTGCTTTTCTAGTGTTGAAAGGTGGTTCCTGGATAGTAAACTTGTGCTAAACCACAATAAAACAAAAGCCATGCTCTTCTCCAATCACCAAAACAAAATAGACATACTCCACTCACCATACAAACCTCTGGAATTACACTGGACCAAGTAAATACTTTCAAATACCTTGGCATCACTTTTGACCAAGGGCTCACCTTTGCAACCCACATTGACAACACTGCGAAAACAGTGAACCAACGCCTTGGAATACTATTCTGTAACCGTCAATTTCTAAATCAAGCGGCATTGAGAATAGCTATACAGAGTTCCATAATCTCAATCATTGACTATGGCCTTATTATTTATGGCTCAGCTACCTCCACTGCTCTAAGCATGATCTCAATCACTCTAAATAAGGCCTGCTGGCTCCTCACAGGCTCAAAGACTGACTCACACATGTGATCTGTACTATGAATCAGGCTGGTTGAACCTATCAAATCATCTTATTTATCTCACCTGCACAATGGCAAAAAAAATTAATCTTGGGGCTGACTCCATTATGTATTCAAAACCTACTCCGACTGAATCCTGGCTCACGACCCTCTACCAGATCTGAACGCCAACCTTTCCTGGTTCCGAGATGCTGGACTGCACAGGGACAAAGATCTTTCGCATACAGGGCCCCGACATGGTTCAATGCACTTAGTCCACCTACTCTATCCTCAGCCTCGCTTGAAGCTTTCAAATCCATGCTCTATGCCCACCTCACCACCACTAGCAACTGTGATTGTGCTAGATAAAGACTACTACTCCTCCTCATGTCCATCCTCACATCTGAGGCCTCTTCCTCCCCGACTAATGAACCTCTGGTATCTCTACTACTTCCTGTCTCCCACCCAAACTCACTCCCCTTTTTCTGTCCCTCTCACTTACTCTCCCGCTCACCACCTTTCCTCCTCTCTAGCCTCCTTTTGGCCAATGATCACCCTCTCCTGGAAGTTTCCTTAACCTCAAATTGTCTACCGCTTGAACCTGTTATAGCTTGTTTTCTATGAAACTTAAAAACGTTACTGCCTTAAACTGTTAATAGCAAATTTATGATGTAACTTTCCTGTCTGGTTTTACCTGTAATGTGTATCGTGCTTTGTTAAATGTTCTTTGTGACGTGGAACCTTTGTAAAAGAGCCCTGGCTCAAAGGTATTAATTCCTAGACTAATAAACTAAACTAAACTAAAGCAATCCGGGCACGGGCATTTTGATTTAATGCACCGTACATCATTTACTTCTTGACTTTTGCCTTGTATTAGTTAGTGCCTCCATGTCTGCCCAGCTAATAAAGCAATCGGGCACGGGAGCTTTCAGGCATAAAAAACGTAAATGGTAAACATTTTTAAAAGTTTTTTACATGATCGGGCCAGTGAATGCTAAACATAGATACATTTTTTTTAAAGTTCGGTTTACTTTTAAGGTTGTTTTAATGTTTTTGTCCTGCTTTTGGGATTGATATTAGTTTTTTTTTAATTAGATATTGGGATTATTAGTTATTGTTTCCATGTTACAGTTTTAATAACTAACTATCACAACTACTGTCAGGATTTTATCAGCCAGGAATGCAGTCTGGAACATGTCTATTCAGGATTTTGGTGATGGGAATTTAAATTTTGGGATTTTATACGTCGGGATTTCGTACGGATCCCCATGTCTCAGTATGAAAAAACAGATCTCAAAAGAAACATTTCAGCACTTGAACTCTAAACATAGATCAAAAAAAGGGACATTTGGACACTTAGAAATATATTTCTGGCCTACAAAGTAATACCATACACTACAACCTTACTGTCACCTACTACTACTAATCTGTTACACAAAAAATAAAGCAAATCCAAGTTTTCAACCTCCCTGTCTCCCTTACTTTCAAATATAGTACCTGTGCTACTTTGAAATGCATTCCTAAAATAAAGTCCTGAAACCAAACTGTACAGTTTCTTTTAAGCTTATCCTGAAATGCACACTACTTGCTGTTGTAAGAAAATAAAAATAAAAGTTTAAGCACTGTTCTTATCTTGTGCTTCCTGACTCCAAGAGCAACTGTTCCACAAAGTACAACATATCCATACAAAAATAATCCCATTAAAGATTTTGACTCTTCAATGTCATAATCAACAATTAAAGAAATAAAAATTATATCCATAGAAAAGATCCAAAATAAACCAACTCTTCAATGTCACAATCTGCAATGAAAGAAATAAAAAATATATCCACAGAAAATATCCAGGATAAACCAACTCTTCAATGTCATAATCCACAATGAAAGAAATAAAAAAAATCCACACAAAGAATCCAAGATATCCCATGGACAGGAAACCACTGATGAAGACCTCCACTGAATAAAGACTCCTCCACGATGACCCCCAAAAAACAGCCAAAATATAAAAAAAACAGAACCAGAAAAAAAAAATGTCCTCCAGAAATCCACAAGAAAAGAAATGAATGGACAATCCCAAAAACAGAACAGCCTTCTCCAGTTCACCGATCCAACACCGCCACACCCCAGAAAACAACAAACTCCTCCTTCCATCCATCGATGCTCCCGATTCTTTGGTAATCCACAACTGACATCCATACACCATCCAGTGGCTACAGGAAACACCTACTGTAGCTCTCCACCAGGATGAGAACAGCACACAACAGCCTCAACATCCTCCTCGAACACCAGGTGACACCCAACTGAAAAGAAACTGCACCACAAATCCAAGCCATGCCCACCAATCAGAAACACTTTCTCACGCTACCCCACCTGTCACACAACACTTACAAATGCCACTCAAACAAGCCAACCGATCAAAAACCAATATTCTCCCACACTAAACCACACCCTCCAGTCAATCGTAGAGAGGCTTCAAAAAACAGGCCTACATTCACTGGAGTTTAGGCACTCCAGAGGTGATCTTCTGTTCTTATATAAAATTATTAAATCACCCTCTCTGAAGGACAAATGTGGTATTGTTAAAACACCAAGAAAAATAGTACCTAGACTTCACAATTAACAACTAATGGTTTGCAAAGCAAAAACAAACAGGAGGTTTCATTTCTTCTCGGTAAGTACACCAAGGCTCTGGAACCAGCTACCACAAGAGCTAGTAGACTGTAATACCCTTGAAACCTTTAAAAAGGGTGTAGATCATTGGGTCTCCAAAAACTACAACAAAGTATAATTTCCCACACATGTGGGGGACAATTAAGATAGGCTTCATGGCTTCCTTTTGTTCTCACTTACTTAGTAAACCTAGTAAAATCATATGAATTTTCCCAAGCCATCTCAACCAATCAGAAAACAGTAACGTTATTCCATTCAAAAACAACAATGAATCAGAAACTACTAAACACACATCCCATTCGAAACTACTAAAACACAGCATAATACCACACATAAAACAAAATAGTCCCAAACAAAAACTTAAAAAAGTAATTTAAAAAACCCTACAAGAAAACCCTTTAAAATCACAGAGCCCTATTGCATAAGTTGAATATGTGATCAGGGTCCATTGTATAAATTAGTTATTTTCACTTGTCCCCGGTGACCTTGGGTAAATCTCTTGTGGCTCTGCTACGTTATGCCACTCATGAAGATACTTGAGATCACTAGGGACTCATGAAAATATCTCATTTATACAACCCCCTTACCCATCACATATCCTTTATTTATGCAATAGATGTGAATCAAGAAGGAGTATAATAAATCTATTTATTTCCACTGGTGTTAAATTCTGTAACCTTGGATTTATTACATCCCCACTATCAATCATCCCCCCTCCTTCTGGCACTTCTTGCTTCCCACTACTTTCAGTTTCATATACAGCCCTCTCTACCCCATCTGCCCACAACCAGCAGCACTCCCCACGTACCAGTTTGACTACACTATCTTTTCCTGCTGCTTTTTCAACTTACTTTGAGCTTTCCCTTAAGTGTTTTACCTTTTTGTTTTAGCACTCCAGGCTCTGATCTGATCTCTCAACATGACCCGCTCTCTGCTGCCCATCAGCTCACATGACCTGTTCTTTGTTGCCTGTCAGCTCACATACTCACCCACCAGCTCACATGCACACTGCTCACTCTAAAAATCAGCATGGCTCCGAAAATTAACTCAGCATGTAATGTTCCATACAGATGCATCTTTTCATCTAGAGGGCCAGCATACAACTAAAACCTCTGGGTTACTCTCCTTCATGGCACACTGGATGGCTGAAAAAGCAAAAATAAGGCTTTTTTTTAACTGTAAACCCAAACCATGCATTACTGTCCCTGCTGCCATGAACACGGTTTCACTACCTCGCTCATAACAGTCAATGACAACATATGGCAGGATCAACCAGATAATTAAACATTTCAAGATGATACAAAACAGGTTTTAGACCTCTAGGTGCCCTCTAGTTGTTCTTTTACTGGTTACCCACTATTCTAATTAGTTTTTGATCTTTTTATTTTATTTATTAAGATCTAGGATTAAACTCCTTTGAGTGTAGAGCTCTTTTACAAAGTTTCCATGTCAATGGGGAGGGAAGACAGTATAACAATGGATTAAACAACATAGAGTATCAGACATGTACAATATTTACAGTGGTTTATACAAGCAGGTTTATATATACAAGGCAAAAGAATAGAGGGTAAGATACCCTTGCCTTGCATACAGAATAAGTTAGCGGAGAGGATAGTTGAAGGTAGGGAGAAAGTTAGGGAAAGAATAATTAGCGGTGAGAATAATAGCAGGTAGGGAAGAGAGGGCTAAAAATGCTGGTGGGTGGGGAGAGGCGGTAGATAAGAGAGTCGCTGCAGTCATGAACCTTGTCAAAAGAGAGGGTGGGGGCAGTGGGGGGTGGATGGAGGTGGCATGTGCCATGACAGAGTTGCGAGCCTTCATGTTGCAAGGTAGTAGGGGTGGGAGGGAGTAAAAGGGGAGGGTAGAGGTGGCACAGGACCATGCCATTACTGGGAGCCACAAAGAGGTAGGTCAGAGTCAGATGGCAGGGGGACTAGTGAAAACAGTCACAGGTGCTGGATGTGGAAAGCTGCTGGCATAATAGTCTGTTGAAGGGGCCCAGATTAGGTTGAGTAGAGATGGCCTGGCTGAGGGCATTAAACCAGAGGGGTGCTCTGTAGGCAAAGAAGCATTGACCCTGCGTAGTTCACAGATGAGGAATATGGAAGAGGTGAGTGCTAGCACTTCTTGTCCGTTGTGAGTTGCTGCTGTGTGGCTGAAGTAGGTTTGCTGTGCCATGGGGAAGAAAACCAAGTAGCGTCTTTTTGGCCAGCAAGCAGGTTTGGTAGTGTAACCTCCCACTGAGTTGGAGCCAGCCCATTTGAGCATAGAGGTCAGAGGTATGGGTGAGATGCTCAGCTCCTGTGGCAGCCTGCAGGCTTTATTCAGTGCAACCAATATTCTGCAGAGGGCGGTGGTGCTAGCAGCACATAGATGACCAGACTGTAGTCTATGACAGAAAGGACAGAGCTGTTGATGGCTAGTCTAAGAGCATCCAAAGTGATACAGTGCTTGTGCCTGTGTAGGAGACCAGTTTTGTAGCAGACAGTCCTAGCCACATTGCTGATGTTTTGGTCATAGGCCAGGCTGCTGTCAAGAGTGATCCCAAGATATTTAAAGTGCTGGGTATGTTCAAGCATAGCTCCAAATTGGGTACTGATGTTGAGAGCATATGACTTGTACTTGCTTCGAGTGCTGCAGAACATTATGGTTTCTGTTTTTTGGCTGTTTAGGATAAGTTTATGGTTTAGGAACCATTCTTCAACAATCCCGAAGCTATGTTGCAGCTTGCACTCAAGTTTCTCTGGGTCTGGGCAGCATGAGAAGATTACTGCATCATCTGCATAGAGTAGCATTTGCTGTGGGCAGTGGCATGGTAGATTGAGAAAGATGCTGAAAAGTAGCAGTCCCAGTATGGAGCCTTAGGGGTCCCCAGATTTTACAAGCAGATGTTCGGAGACGACATTGTTGATTTTCACTCTTTGTGTACAATGTCCTAGGTAGCTTTTGAACCGGATAGTTGATTTTGCAGAGAGGCCAATGTAGGTTAATTGGTTTAAAAGGAGGGAGTGGTGGACAGTATCGAAGGCCTTTGAAAGGTCAATGAATACTGCCCCTGAAAGGGTTCCTTGATCCAGAGACCGGTGAATAAACCTAGTGAGTTCAAGTAGTGCTGTAGAGGTGCTATGACCTTTATGGAAGCCATGCTACTCTGGGCATTGGATTGAGTATTTGACAAGGTATTCGACCAGCTGGTCAGCCACTATGCGTTCAAGCACATTGGAGAGCGGTGGCAAAATTGAGATGGGCCGGTAGTTTGACAGCAATGGCCTGTATCCATTTTTGTACACAGGGGTCATGGTGGCCGATTTCCACAGCTGTGGGAATTGTGAAAGGCAGAGTGGCATGTTCAGGATCTTAGTTATGGGAAGGAGCACTTCATCAAGAGTGAGGGCGACAAGTTTGAGGTCCAGTGTGTCTGCACTTTGTCGCAATTTCCAGAGCACTTTGAGAAGGTAGTTTCTGACTAGAGAGGGGGTACGTTTCTTGAAGTAAAAAAAGAGGGGCAGACTGAAGGTGAGCATCATTAGTAGAGGTGTTGGAGTGTGGTGGGTCCTCTAAGAAGTCCGGGGGGAGTGTCCCAGAGAGGTCCGAGAAAGCTTCATTGAAGGCTTTGTCTAAAGTGAGGGAGTCCTGGGTAGGGGTACCCTGTAAATTGATTAGATTTGGTGCCAATTTCACATCCTTCCTTAAGGCTTCCTTCAAGTTGGTCCAAAGTTTTTTTCTGTTGCCCCAGGAGGCAGTAAGTGACTCCTTGTGGTGTTTTGATTTAGTCTGGCATATATCCCAGGTGCAGGTAATTCTGGCTTGCTTGTAGGCTAGTACGGCTGAGGGTTTACCTGACTCTCTGGCAAGGCGCCATAGGTGATAGCGCTTCTTCAATTTGCTTATGAGGTCAGATGATAATCAAGGGTTGACAGACACCCATGCTTTGAGCTTTTTGTGGAGCGCATGCACATCACAGACTTTCATGAACTGTTTGATAAAATAATCCAAGGCAGTATTGACGTCAGTAGCGCGGTCAATTTGTGACCAGTTGGTGTTGGCAAGATCATGTTTCAGGGACTCAAGATGCCCATGCTTTAGTGCCCTATTAGTAGGTGAAATGTGGAGGTGACTTGAGGAATTTGTTTGACCAACTACATGAGACTGGGGAGTGGTCACTAATAGCTATGGGTGCACTGTCACATTGGTGAGTCGTTCTGGATTGCTTGAAAGTATCTAGTCTAGGAGGGTGCTGGTGCCTGTTTTGTAATTAATCCTGGTAGAAGAAGAGAGAAGCTGGGTGAGATGAACTGCAGAGATATCATCCCTGTATGTTCCTGCATCAGGTGAAAGCCAGTTGACATTAAAGTCACCTAGTAAGATAGTCTCAGAGTTAGATAGCAGGCCACCGATGAAGTCAACGATACCCTTGAAACCCTTTTGTGTTCATTAGGGGGAACCTAAACAGAGACGATTGTTAGGGTTTTGTTGTGTGCCCCAAGTAGGGCTTTAATTGCTAGTGCCTGGTCATATGGTCCGAGATTCACCTGAAGGAGGACATGCCCTTTGATAGTGTCCTTGATGTAGATAGCACAACTGCCTCCTCTCTTGGTAGCCCTGTCAAGCCTGAAAATGTTAAAGCCAGGGAGGGCAACTTCATTGTCAGAGCTTGTGTGAGAGCCAGGTTTCAACTACTGACAGAATGTCGGGGTTGTGCTGTGCGGTCCAGGCTTGAAGTTGATCCAGCTTGCTTGGGAGGCTCTGGATGTTTATTGATGCTAGTTTGATTGTTCCATGTGTTGGGTGTTTTAGGGATTGAAGTGGACTTGATGGCCCAGTGTTTGGGTGCACATCCCCAGTCCTAAGCAATAGGAGTTGGTGGGCAATTTGCCGGTAGTTACACAACTTTTTACAGAGACAGCTATTATTCTTCCTGTGCATAGACTGTGTACAGGATGCTGGGAGCCCAGGTGGTTTAGTACGTAGAATTTTGTTGGGGCATAGGTTGCAGGTCCCCAATGTCAGCCACCATTGAGGTGGTAGTAGGAGTCAGTGAGAAGACCAGGCTCCCTTAGCAATCAGGAAGTAGTGCCCAGTGACACAGTAGGGTTCATAGTGGATGTGTGTGCCAGGTTACGTTGGTAGCTGGGGAGCCTGTTGACATCTTAAAGTATGTCCATGGCATAGGATTGCTATGAGGATGAGCTGCTGTAGCAGGGTGCAGAGACTGGACATATTTCATAGCCTGAGTAGCCAGTTAACATGAGTCACTTGGCAGTGTATTTGTGTATGACTAAGAGATCTGGCAGCAGGAGTAGACAGTTGCAGAGCCCCTAGTGGTGGCACGGTACAGGCTGCAGATGGGAAAGTGGGGAGCTTGCGCGCAGCACCAGCAGGGTTGCACTTGGTGGCAGAAACCGTAACTTGTTGGCCTTGAATCCAGGCTGGAGGTCTCGGGCGGTGGCCTGAAAGGTGCCGGCCGGCCAGGGAGCCGCAGCAGAGCTGGGGGAGCCCTGTGAAAGGGGGTGCCGGCTGCTGGAAGACAGAGAAGAAGGTGAGGATTAAATGCTGGCTGAGGACAAAGGGGCAGACAGCACAGGAGGGGACAGATTAGAAGTCAAAGGGAGCGGCTAGTTTGGGTGCCAAGTCTGGTTCCCGAGAGAGACAAAAATTCAAGAAAGGCTGTAAACACTTAAAATAATGCAGGTATCACAGTATCAACAAGGATTACACTTTTAGGAACATTTGTGCAAAGATAACATTATATTAGGAGCCAAGAAGCAGGTTTTAGTGCAGAAAGCAGAGGAAAGCTTCAGGAGAGGGGTTTGACCAATCAGAGCATGCCTGAAAACAGCGCTTGCCTTCTGATTGGCTGGCAGCAGGAGCCATACCTTGCTGGCCTTGAATCTGGGCTGGAGGTGTTAGGCAGTGTCCTGAGAGGTGCCAGCCATCTGGAAAGCCACAGAGGAGCTGAGGGAGCCCTATGGAAGGGGGTCCAGGCTGCTTTCTAGCCTTGAATCGAGGTTGGAGGTCTCGGGCAGCAGCCAGAGATGTGTTGGCTATCCAGGGAGCCGCAGCAGAGCTGGGGGAGCCCTGTAGAAGGGGGTCCTGGCTTGCTGGCCTTGAATCTGGACTGGAGGTCTCAGGCGGCAGCCTGAGAGGTGCCAGCCATCCGGGGAGCCACAGTGGAGCTGTTGGAGCCATGTGGAAGGGGGTCCTGGTTGCTTGCTGGCCTTGAATCTGGGCTGGAGGTCTTGGGTGGCAGCCTGAGAGGTGCCAGCTGTCCGGGGACCCACAGAGGAGCTGGGGCAGCCCTGTGGAAGGGGGTCTTGGCTGTTAAATTAATAATCTAATTGCGTTGCCTTTGTAACCACCCTGAATTCTTCTGTGCTCAGCAGTTGCTGCTGTTTGTTTTCATACTGCCTGAACATTCTGTGAAATCAGAAACACCCATTCCAGGCCATTCAGATGAGTAGCATGGAATGGGAGTTTCTGATGTCATAGAATGCCGTAGAAATATGAAAATCAAGAGCAGTAGCTGGTGAGGAGAGTGGAACTCAATGTAGATCTGAAGGCACCCCACAGTTAGATTATTATTATGTTTTTTAAACCATCAAACTATATCAGTATATAAAACTGGCATGGAAAGGAAGGTGGAAGAGCAGTTAACTATGTAAAAATAATTTATTTTATCCTTTAAGTAGCATTTAAACAAGACTATACTAATTTTAACACTACCAAACTGCAATATATCTCTCTCTCTCGCACTAAGTGAGAAAAACAACTGCCATATTTTTTGTTTTTGAAAATCCTGCCCATATGCAATTTTGCACAAATAGAAATACATGTTATACATGTAGAGATGAAGTGTCCATCACAACCGCAGTACTGACCCTAACCCTGAACTGTACAATAAGATATAGCAGACCACCAGTAATTTCCTGTCTTTTCTGAAAAAAAAAAAAAAAAAACTAAACTAAAATAAATTGAAATCACACAAAAAACTCCTCAATTGTATAAATGGAATATGCAATGGGGAACTTGTTAAATGAATGATTTATGTGCACTCGAGCAGTTTGACCTTGGACACCTGACTTGTAGCTTACTCCACTTGTGATTTTACCCAAGGTAAAGCTACTCTGGTGCACTTAAATGAGGGGTCATTCTAGACAGCTCCCTCACCATCTCACAGCACACAGACCAAGTAGCAAAGTCTGCAAATTCCAAAATTGGCTAACTCTATAGGCACAAACTCTGCCTAACTGACGTGGCCCTAAAACTCGCTGTTAACAGCTCAGTCCTATCAGCAATTGACTACGGACTGGTAGACTTTGGTGCAACAACAGACACAACCCTAAAGAAGATCAAGCTAGTGCTAAGCAAAGCATGTACAGTAGGCAGGTCTTAGGAGCACACCACCTCACTCATACTTGCAAGCTCTATTCTCATTATGGGTGGCTCAGACTCCACAGCAGGATTCAGTACCAGGTGTGCCTGTTGCAAAGGAGTCCACACTTGGCCTAATGCTCACTGGGGTCCAGGATCTCCTTTGTCCAACCAACAATCCCAGACAAACAAGGGGAGCAAATAGTAAGCTATTTAAAGTTCCTTCCCGCTGCACCTCTCACGGACAATGGTCTTTTGGGTACTGGGCACCCAATTGGTTCAACTCCCTCCATGATGACTTAATGGCAGAATCTAAACTTGGCTCCTTCAAATCAAAATTATACTCTCACCTTGCCACACTCAGTGGGTGTGACTATAGTTCCTAACTCCTCCAGAGTTACACTGGCATTTTTGCACAACCTCAGCACTTACCCACTGCCCATAACCTCTGTCCCATACCCCCTCTCCTTGCCCCTTCACACTACATTCTTTCCCATCTTTTCCCACCCTCTCCCCTGACCTATTTATTCCCCCCTGCACTATGTCTCCTAGCTACATCTATCCCTCCCAGGTACCCCACCGCCATCCCACAAACCTTTGACTAGGCCCTGCAGGCTGCTACCATGAATCCCCCATCTTCCCCCATGTATTCCTACCCACTGGAAGGGTTCTAACTGCCCTCACCTCCTGTTGCCTCCTAGTCTCCTATCCTGTCAAAACTGCCTTACCTCTTTGTTCTTCACTATGTTCAGTCAATTTCTATATCTTGTTTATTATCCCATGAATGAAAAAGTGAATGTTGTTACTGTATTTTTGTAACCATTGTTCTGATGTCTGTCTTTGTTGCTGAAATATTGTTTACCTCACAACGTGGAACCTCTAAACAAGCTGCTAGCTCAAAGGTGTTCTAATCTGAGACAATAATAAATAAATCATTTATTTGACATACCCCATTGCATCATTCTTCTTTATACCAATGCTGTAATTTATTTATTTGTTTTTTATTTAGTGTTGCTTTTAGTAACTGCAGCATTTCTCTCCTTTTATTATTACTAATCACACCTGAAAGGAGAAATCTCTGCAAATTTGCTTACTGAACAAATTGCAATGAATAGTGTTATGGTTAGAGTAGTGCAGAATATAAAATTCTGCCCACAAATGCACATGGAATGACCATTCCAATTCCACAGAAGTGTGCAAAATTTTCACGAAAATTCCACTGAATTCTGCCAAATTTTAAATTTCAGTTATATCATTATATATTTAAAAATGCACATCTAACACCAAATTTGGAACATAAACAGTACCCAGTTACATACAAAGGTGTGCCAAATTTCAGATTAGTAGGGTGAAAGGGAGTGGATGTATGGGTGGCCAAACCTTTAATCAAAATTACATTTTTGAAATGGCCCAGGAGGGATCCCTAGGGATAATCTGAGGTCTGAAGGAGTGGAATTTGGAGGGGGGAATAAAAAGGAAAGTGTAAAAAAAAAAAATTACATTTTCAGTTATTTTTAGATACTTTTAAAATTTCTTAGCCAAATTTCTCCACAATGTCTGCATTTAGAGAAGCACTCAACAAGGGTATATATTACATTTTGGCCCAGATATTCAAAAGGGTTACACCATGCGTAATAGGGTTGAGCCTGCGTAAGTCCAAAAGTGCGCCATTCTGCGATATTCAGCAGGAGGCAGTTGCGCCACCGAAAACATGCTGAGCAACAGTGCAATGCAAATGACGGCATGCGCAATCAAAGGGGGTGGATCCATGCATAAAGAGCGCAATGCGATATCCAAAGACTTGCGCAATGCGCAACAGCGGAACAGCCGGAAGTTGCGTATCAACGGAAATGAGCCAAAATAAAAAGGCTCAAGGAAGAGGCGCAAGAACGCCACCGGGATGCCAAGTGGGGAAGAGAGAGAGAGAAAGACAGTCAGTGACAGGCCAGGGCAGGCAAGGGAAGCAGTGTGGGCCATAGGCTGTAGAGGCCAGCGGGGGGGGGTGCCCAGTGCAGTGGAAGTAGCAGTCAGGACAGGGGAAGTAACAGAGCAACATCAGCCAGGGGGTCACAAGCCAGGGAGATGGACAGTGGCAGCTTCACATGGAAGCTGTAATGAGGGGTGAGAATGCAAGGTGCAGGGGGACGTGGCCGTGGATAGGCCCTGTCGGCAGTACGCCCCCAACAGGCAGTACCGTGCCCGCATCAGCTTTGAGCTGCACACAGATGTAGAGATTGTGGGCTGGTACCACCTGAACAGGGCAATACTGAGGCGGCTCTGTGAGCTGTGCAGTGATGTGATGCAGGCACCCTCATGATGGAGTCATGCTCTGTCAGTGGAGACCAAGGTGACAGCCTGCATGTGCTTGCTTGCCATGGGTACCTTCCAGAGGCCAACAGGGGACACCACAGGCATCACACAGTCGGCCACGTCACGCATCCTCCCCCAATTCC
Source organism: Neoceratodus forsteri (assembly GCA_016271365.2). NCBI lineage: Eukaryota > Metazoa > Chordata > Ceratodontiformes > Ceratodontidae > Neoceratodus > Neoceratodus forsteri. The sequence goes on along the minus strand of CM057450.1, from coordinate 330,031,848 downwards.
TCAGTGCACTGCTGCCACATGCTGAGGAGCACATCCATTTCCCCAGCACCGCAGCAGAGCGTACAGCAAACATGCAGGCGTTCCACAGAGTAGCACGTATGCCTGGCGTGCTAGGGGCCATAGACTGCACCCATGTGGCCATTCGCACGCCACCTGGCCCCGATGGAGCCACATATAGGAATAGAAAGGGCTTCCCCAGTGTCAACTGCCAGGTGGTGTGTGATGCCACTGGGCGTATAATCAATGTCTGTGCCACACCTGGCTGGAGCACATGATGCCTTCATATGGCATCAGTCCGCACTGTGCCATCGATCGAGTGGGGACATCCCACAGGCCATCTAGTGGGTGAGTACATGTAGGAAATGCAAACTCGGGGCAAGGGTGGGAATGCCACAGGTGCCATGGTAGTGGCACACAGGGATATGGGCAATATGGACCTGAACATGATACTGATCTCCACTATCTCTACACAGGTGACAGCGGATACCCACTCTGTCCCTGGCTGCTCACACCGTACCGGCGCCCCATCACCCCATTGCAGCAACACTATAATGAGGCACATGCCGCAACACGCAACATCATCGAGCGGGTGTTTGGGATGCTCAAGGCATGCTTCCGATGCCTAGACACCTCCGGCGGTGCCCTACAGTACAGCCCCTCAAAGGCTTGTGGGATATTCCTGGCCTGTTGTATCCTGCACAACATGGCCAATGACTGTGGGATAGCCGTACAGGTTGAAGAGGGGGACAGCGATGGGGATGCCAGTGGCACCGGTGTTGATGGTGATGAGCAGCCCCCCCTTGGACGGCGGGACCCCCAACTGATCCGGCGGGCCCAGCTGCACCGGGACACCATCACAGAGGAGCATTTTGCACAACACAGGTAAGTCAAGGGGCCATGTGCAGACAACACTGTCCTGGCGCAACCCACAGGCACACAGAGTAACACACCAGGGGTGCCTGAAGGCAAGGGGGTGGAAGGGACCAGGCACACCAACACACCATCAGGGAGGGGCGAACAGTCAAATGGAGACATACACACACACACACAAACACACCAGACACAAAGCGTACATGGGCAGGTGCACAGCAGAGCAGGAACAGACATGGCAAACACACAGATCCACAGACCACACCCACCACCTCTACTTGTCAAGCACGTGTGTCAGATGCTGGGCACCCTTGCACCCTGGTGTACAGTACAGTACAATGCAGGCATCATCATGCACATGTACCTGTGGACAGCAGTCAGGATGGTGTGCAGGTGGTCCGTATGTCGGTGTGATGGGCAGGGCACCCACAAGTGCACTGCCCACCATGACGCACAGTGCACACAGGGCAGCACCAGACAGGGCCCGCACTGGGAGACAGGTCAGTCATGTTGTACCATTCCACAGCCACCACGGATGCGTGGGTGGCCCCACCATGACCCAACAGCACTGGCAGGCTGAGCAGGGGCCACAGGGGGTGGCACCGATGGACCTCCAGGGGTCCCACTGCGCGATCGCGACCTTGTCCGCAGTGGGGTCTGTAGGATGCCAAACATACCTGCACCAGGGGTGCTTGGGATGCCCACAGCAGAACCTGGCATCGACAGGCTTGGCATCGCACGACGCCAGGAACGGGGAGTGGAGAGCGTACTGTGTGGGGTGCGCGGTACAGAAGCACCTGCATGTGTGCCCAATGCAGCCACGACAGTGACCAATGCCTGGGTCTGCCTGTCAATGGCAGCGGTCACATCCATCCACATGTGGACCATCTCTGCATGGTCCAGAGCACATTCCCTGCTGTGCTGCTCCACAGCCGCACACAGTGCCTCCACAGACATTGCAACCCGCCTTTGCTGCTGTACTGATTCCCGCAGCAGGCGGGTGTGCTCTTCAAGTGGGTACTCTGCCACAACAGCATCCTGTCCCCCAGGGTGTGGAAGGTCCTGATGCTCAAACCCCTTGAGGGTGGGCGCTGTTCACCAGGACCAGGAATGGGCATATCAAGGGCGGGGGCATGTGCCACTGCTGGACACTGTACCCCAGACCTGGTGGGTGACTGATGCCGTGCCCTCCAACCGCTGTGCCCCAGGGACCACTCGTTCCACTGCTGTGGCCGCAACAGTGCCAGACACCTGCACAGCCACCGGTGCTGCCCCACTGGTGGTGACAAGCACAGCCTGGGACTGTGCCGACATGCTGGCACACATGTTGGAACCAGCTAGGCCCAGAGGCACGTGCTGGCCTGCTGTGTGTCCTTCATGGGACACACACCTGTCACTGCCCATTGCAGTCCTTGCATCATCAATGGTGCAGGTACGTGCTACAGCCACAGTCACAGTGTGCTGGCAAGCTTGCATGCCAGACTGCTGAGACACAGGCTGTGCACCCCCCACACCCGACTCACCGACACCAGAGTTGGCAGCCCATCATGCATGCTGGTGCAGTGCATGCTGGCTAGCGACAGAGGTGGATGGACCCTCCTCCATGTCCATCAGGTCATCCTCACTGCCTGGACCCACCACCACCATCCCCTGAAGACGAACAGGATCTGCAACAGAAAGAGAGGACATGTGAGTGCATGTGAACAACCCCCCCAACACCACCACTATGTCATACCGTGCAGTGATGGGCTTCCACGTGTCTGGAATCCACCTCCTGGTACACCCTCAATAGCACTGTGCTGCATTGATGCAGCCAGTCGGTCCTCAGCCAGGGTCAGCTCCACCACCGCTGGCTGGCCCCCACCAGTGCCAGCACGTGCCACCCTGAGGGCTGCCACCTTCTTCTTCACCCTCCTGCGGTCTGTCCCAATCTTCTTTTTGCATTCCTGCATGGAGCGCTGGTGGCTTCCATGCAGGTTCACTGCCTGAGCTACCCCCTCCCATGCAGCCGTACAGCCCTGAGGGGTGCCCCGCCGTCGACTCAGTAGTGACTCCTCCTCCAGGTAGGCCTGGAAGAGGGCCTCTGTCTCTGCCATGGTGAAGTTGGGCCTCCTCCTCCTTCGCCCACCATCCTCACCCTCACCTTGGCTCTGCTCAGTCATGGCGATCTGTATGGGTGGAAGTGGACACCTGTCACTGTGCAGTCTACAGCGTTATCCCATGCCCATTGTCCAGAACATCCCACAGTATGCAACCCACCTCTCACCTGCAGTAACCGAATCTGGCCAGCGCAGCCCAATGTCGCACATTTATAGCGCAATGCATGCAAATTAGGAGTGGAGCAACTGTAATGAGATGCAAATTGTGCCACTGCGCCTTTGAATGGCTGATCAGATGATTTGCATGTGTCGGCTGAATATCGCACTATTGCGCTTTTCGCAATACGGTTGAGCCGGCTGAGCCAATGGCGCAGATCTGTGACTGTGTGGTACACTGTATTGCGCATGCCCATGTAGCTTACACAGGCTTCTGCCATGCTGATGACGTGCTGTGCGCGATCAGCAATTCAGGCCATGGCCACCATTGTGCCAGTGGCGCTACAGCAATGGGCACCATATGGCACTGTGGCATTGGCACGCAGGTGGTCGGTCGCGCAGGATGCATAGACGTCATATGGCGCTGTGCATGGCTTTGCGTCATAGACCCCTGACCTGGTGTCCGACCTTTGGCCCCTAGCGCAGTTCATCTGCCATGTGTACGGCCCTATTGCACTATTTGGTGTCAGCGCTATGTGAACCGATGGCGCTGTACGAACAGCGCAATTGGAACCTATGGTGGTCTATTGCGCAACATTTCCACGTGGGGTTGCCGTGCTGCGGGGCGCCATATTGCCTGCTGTAAAGATACAACAATGGCATGCAGGAGGGTGCTCCAATGGAGCCCAGTGGAGGTGGCCAACCTGGTGGCCCTGGTTGAGCCCCACTATGGGACACTGTATGGGGAGAAGCCCCTCACCATGGCTCAAACCCAGGTCTGGCTGCAGGTGGCCAATGACCTGGTGGGGGTCACAGGGTGGCGCCTGCAGAGCAGTGCTGGCACAGGTACAGTGACCTCCACAGGAGGGAGCCAGATTTGCTTCACCGACTACGGTCACGTGCCAGGAGGGGCGTTGTGCCTAGGCCAGGTGGGTGTACCATCTATGCACCTGTATTCTCCATAGGGGTGTGAGTTTGTCTTGGTGGCTGTGCATAGGTGATGGCTCTGCCATGGTTGGCTGTGTCAGTGTGTGCAGGTGTGAGATGCATGGGTCTGGCTGTGTGGGCAGGCACACTCACTGGGACAGGGGGCAGTCTGCTTTGGAGTCACACTGATGTTTTTCTCAACATTTGTCTCCCACAGGCCGGGCAGAGAGGATGCAGGCACGGGATGAGGAGGGCCGTGGCAGGGCCCAGGTGGCGGATGGTGATGCTGTGAGGGGTGGGCCACAGCAGCAGCAGCAGCAGCCACAGCTGCTTGCGGAGTGTGAGTATCATTACATCATGGATGCTATTGCATGCTGGAGGGGGTGGGCATGACCACCAGCCATGGACAACACAACCATACACGACACAGGCGACAGTCATCACTGTCCAGTGTCACTGCACGTCTGTGTGTGCGTCACTGGTGGTCCATGCATGCACTGGGCACATGGCTGTGGAACTGGCATCCCACCACATTGCCATGTCACTTGACAGCCATGTTTGTGCTGTGATGGACATGGGCAGTATGTGTGCAGTGGTGCACATAGCTGGTGCCGCCTGGTTGGGCTTGTCATGTGCATGGTCACTGTGGGTGGGTGCACACCATCACAGATGTGGGGCATTGGGCTATATGCCTTGCAGGTTGGGTGGTGTTCAGGGTTGTGGTCAGTCACAGCCATTGACTGTGTTCCCTTTTCCTAGGCCTCATCGTGCTCCACAGGATTGAGCGGGCACTGCACCAGCTGACCCAGGTGTCCCTGGAGAACCGTAACATCCTCCATGATATCCAGTGCCATGGGCTCCAGAGGAGGCACAGCCAAGTGAGACGGCACCAGGCAGCAGAGGACCAGCCTGCTAGGCCTTAGACCGGCTTCCCCTTCCCACTTCACCCATCCCTCCCACCCTGCCTTCCCTCTCCAAGTTGTTCATCCTCCACTTGCCCACCCCTACCTTGTACCCCTACCCCCTTCTTGTAAATAGTTTTGTTGTTGTTCTTGTTCTACTTTCCATTTTTTAAATATATATATATATTTTGTTATGAATACTGTGGTGGTCTCTGATTTGCAGCTGGCTATGGTTGCTCAGTTGCACTGGTGTGCATGCCATCTGGGGTGGTATGGTCCTGGGTGTGTGTGTGTGTGTGTGTGTGTGTGTGTGTGTGTGTGCGCGCATGGGGAGGTGTCTCCAGTGTGGCAGTGACTTTCTGTTGGTCTTGCCGTCTGCTGCCGCCCACTGCTGGGTGCACAGGGTGGGTCTGGCTTGTATGGTTCTCTGCTGCACGAGGTTGATGTGTGCTGGGGGATGCATGGTGTTTCCTGCAGTGCCAGTCACTGCACATGGGTGGTGTCTTGGGGTCATGGTGCAGGTGTGCTGTGCACACGGGGGCTGATGTGCACTGTGGTTGTCAACCCCTGTGTGTGGCAGTCTCAGCCTGCCAGTGGTTGTGCTGGGGCATCATGGCCCTGCTGTGCTTTGTTGGCTTGTCCCCATGGGCCAGTGGATCATCCGTCCCACCCCCAGTGATGCTGTGCTTGGGGTGTGCAGGTGTCTTGTTGGTTCTGCAGTGTGTTCCTGTGCCCATGTGTGGCATGGCTGGCGGTGGGCCCCAGCCTGCCTCCCTGGTTGTGCAGTTCCATTGCTCTGCTGGGGGTGGGGGGGCTCTGCTTGCGCTATGGCACCTCTGGACTGTGCAGCTGGGCTAGCCTTGTTGCACTATGGCACAACCTTTCTGCTCAGCTTCCCCTTCCTGGTTGCATTATGGCGCAACCTTTCTACTCAGCTTCCCCTTCCTGGTTGCGCTATGGCGTAGTTTGTGCGATATTCAGACGTTGGCTGCTTGCGCAATTTGTTTTGCTCCATGTTTGAATATCGCGTCTGTTGTGCATATGCGCAATTGACTTGTGCTTGCTCCTGCTGTTGCGCACATTTTGGGCGCAGTTTGAATATCTGGGCCTATAAGTCTTAAGCTTCAGTAGGAACTGAGTTATAGGTAGCCAAACATTTTCCCAAAATTTAGATTTATGCAATTTTAGTATAATTTTGATAATATTCATTGAAATGTTATAAAATTGGAATGGTATACAGATTATCACTACATTTGTATATTTACATAGTTTCAGATTTTTAGCTTCAAATGGGATTGAGTTATAGCCTACCAAACATACTGCCAAAATTTAAATTTTAGTTATTTCCCTCTAATTTTAAAACATATCCAAATTTAACCTGAGTTGAAGCATTTAAACTACTATACCATATGGTCTTTTCTGAAAAAGTTTATATTTGTAGCTTTAAATGGAATTTGATTAAAAGTAGTCAAACGTTCACAACATTTAAAAATTTAATTTTGCAAGGTTGTAAACTACAGATTTCAGCCCCTGAAACTTTAATACCAAAGAATGCAATAGCATGAAATTTGGCAGATTCTTGGACCTTGCAAGGAGACCGTGCATGCCAATTTTATTAGTTGATTACTGCCAGGAACTGCAAAATAAATAACATCTGTACTTAGAGTCAAATCCCACTATTGTTTGTGAAAATTGTAGAATTTCATGAAAACGTCCATAAAACTGGAATTTGCTAATTTCACTCAACTTTATCTGGATGATTCTAATTAAAAGAAATGGGTGTACAAGGCAGGTAGTGCAGGAGGTCAGCAGGTTCAGGAGGTAGACATACAGTTTCACCAAGACATGGACAACTGAGCTGAGTAGCACAACAGTGGTAGACCCCCAGGTTGGAGCAAAGAAGCACATAGTGTCAACAATTCCAGCCTGAATGCAGGATATTTAAGGATCATATCTTGTAACTTTATGATCATGGGAGCCTGATGTACATGCAAGTCTGGGACCTAGAGTTATGCAAAAAGATGTAGTGGGAGAAGACAATGTCTGGGGCAGCAGGATGGAAGAATTCTGACTATTTCAACAGGGTAGATCAACAGGAAAAGGAGTAGTTGACCCATGTTTTAAGGGAGTTTGTCACTGTAAAGAAGAAAGAGAATATCAGTGGGATTGGTAGTTCTACTGAGTCAATCTGGCTATGCAGAAAGGGGGGGATAGTCACCCAGAGAGGAACAGCAGGACTGGAAAAAGTTCATCCCAGCTTATCAAATGAAGCAGTGATACATGCATTGTTAATGTTAAATTCCACAAAAAGAATTCTGAATGGCGCATCTATATGCTACTATAAATATATAAGAAAATATTACCAATATTTTTTCCTACTGTAAATTTAAAACTGTTAAACCAATTTATCTAGTTGTGTTAGACACCAGGATACACTGACTATGGCTATGCATGTCAAATGTTAAGTCTATGCCTGCAAGAGCACAGAAGTTACAAACATCCACATTTTGGAGAGTTTTCACAACATTTTGCAAATATATACATAGTAAAGTTTTGAACCCCTGTAACTTAAAAATCTCTAATCCAATTCCCTTCACATTTAGACCATTCTGTAAGCATTACAAATAGGTAATTCATGCTAATTTAAACATGTCTTATGCCAAAGGTACCCAAGCTATATGCAGATGAAATTTTTCCAAGAAATTTCCTGCAAAAAAATTAAATGACAGATTTTGAGCTCATAATTTTGAGACAATGCATCATATTGTCATGAAATCTGGCACATTATAAGAACACCTATCATGACAAATTTAAGATCCCTGATGTATATGTAGACAAACATTTTCATGAAAGTTCACACAAAAAATTAAATGACAGGTTTTGAGCACCTGTAATTGTACATCTATCCATCTAAATGTCATGGTATTTGGAATATTATTGGCTCCCTACCCAAAGAGTGTGCATGCCAAATTTCAGAGCTGTAGCTTAAAGGACAGCTGAGTTATGACCAAATTACTAAATTAAGAACATTCCACAAAATTCGAATGGAATTCCATGAAATATCACAGAATTTCGATGAAATTTCATGAAATTCTATGAATTTGGAATTTTCCCATTGTGCACAGCTCTGGTTATGGTCATACTGTTCAATTAAGTCCTCAATCAAGATATCCCTGATAATGTTCTGGTTGGTCAATAATAGGTCCAGAATTGCCCTCCTCCCCCTTTGCCTCCCACACCCATGGGTAAGAAAGCAGTACTCTATTACTTTTAAAAACATTTGACTTTTTGACTCAATTTAGCCAGCGTCTTCCAGTCTGTGTTAAGACTCCTATGATAATGCACTAGTTTACCCTAACTTATTGCCTTCCTAATTACTCCTTCTAGTCTTTTGTCTCTGGCTACCCTCTGGGTTGGTGGCATATGTATTACTTCTGTTCTATGTATTTTCCTCTGTTATCTGTTATGTAGAAACACAGTGACTTCACAGCTTCCCCACTGAAACAGGTATGTCCTCTGAGATGCTTATGGTTTCCTTCTCATAGACTGCTTTGCCCTTTACCTTGACATTCTCCCTATCCTTTCTGAAAAAAAGTGTATCACCAGGGACATTTAGGTTTTAGATTAGTATTTCTACCAACTAGTGTAACAGTGTGTCATGGAAGGCCTGATTATCTGAAAGAATGCTTCTGTCCTTATTGTCTCTGCTTCTGTTTTTATGATTTGCCCACATTTCAGTTATTGCCACTGTACTCAAAGGTTCTTCAACCATTAGCAAGTGCAGTTCATCTATTTTATTTATTTCAGTTTTTTTTACCTGGTAAACAATTGTGAGAACAATAGTCTTATTTAGAGATGTGACCTGTGGGAGAGGAAGTGCTATTGGGAGGGTGAGCATGAAAGGTATGAAAAATAAAACAATTGTAGTAACAGTGAATCCAAACATCAGATAGTAGTAAAAACTGTGAGCTACTGAAGTATGAGATACATTACATAGCAAATACAATGTCAGTTAATTTTGGCAATTACAGGTGGAAACAAAGTATTGCTTAATTTTCAGTTTGGATGCATGGAAAGAGGAGGAACAAGTTAAGGCAAGTGGCAGATTCTTCCATAATTTGTGAAACCACAAACTAATGGCACATTGCCCAGACTTCTTTTCCTATTGAGGATATGCAGCCTTGTATCCAGTTTTGAACATAACAGGGAGGCAGGGTTAGTGGCCATGGTAAATAAATTGCAGAAGTAGGTATGGGATTTATTAGCCCAGAATTTGACAGCTAAGAGGGCAGTATGGCTTGCGTGTCAGTGGTTCAAACTAGCCCATCCCAAGTTTAGATACATAGTGCAGTTGTACGTGTTTGGGGGGCACAAAGTTCAGGGGAAATCTACAAAATGCATTATAGAGTCAGTCAAGTTAAGACAGGGCTGTCCTTCTGCTTCCCCAAACTATGAGTCTCACTTGCCATTACCTTTTGTACTGCTCTTTCTTCCCACAGTCACATGAATCTTTCCTCCATTAACTCACTGCTCACATCTGCAATTGTCTCCGATCCTGTGCTGTATTTTGTCACCCTACAATTCCCTTCCCCCATTGTCCCTGACCTAATTTATTCCCTCTGACCCCTAGTTTCCTCCATCTTTCCCTGCTGAATGAAGCACCAACAGCACTTCATTTGCCCTTCAAATTGCAGCCATCTACAAGTTAACATTGTACCTAGCAGTGCCTTCTTCATACTCTGATTATGTTTAATTTGCACTTATATTACTTGTTGCTGTTCAGATTCTCTGCCTAGCTTATCTTGTTTATTTTATTACCATTTAATCTTTTAACTTATATTTTTGTTTTGTGTAATCAGCTGTTGTAACTTATTGATGTACCCTCTTCATTTCCCCCCTTCCTAGAATGCATCTGGAATCAAATTATTTCAGCTCAGTATGTCTTTCCTTGTAAATCTTTTGAAATAAATTATAAACAATTTTTGGAGGCAGCCATGTACACAGCATCACCATAGTTCAAAGATATAAGGATCATTTGCTCAGCAATGTGTTTCCTTGCATGAAGGGACAGACTTTCCTGAAACCTGTATTGAGCACCAAATGTAGCCAAGCACTTATAACAACTTTGTTAATATGTGCAGTACAGTTCAATTCCTGGTTATGTAGGAAACCAAGATACTACAGTTTAAAGAGACCCACTGACTACATTCTAAAGAAGGTATACCACCAAATGGATAACTGCAAATCAGCGACTCAAATATGAGTGACTATTTGCATGCCCGAGAGAATAGTGAATGTGGAGAAATAGCACTGGGAGGGGATAGTGAGTAAGTAGCGATGTAATGGCAAGGGCGATTGACGGGGAGCTGAAGAGCAATGCAGGTGAAATATCTCAATTGAGCATGCTGTTGCCTAGTTCTCCACCCGGTGTGGCAGATAGGGTCACAGAATATAGTGGTAATGATCCCGGGTTCGGGACTGCCTGTAGGGAAATTTATTTTTGATGTTATTCACTGTTAGAAAACTTTTGTTTTGTCCTGCTGTTCCCTGGCCTGATGGTGCTGCAGGTGCAATATTCCCCTTGGAGTACTGATGCCCCCTCCCATGTATACCCCTTTCCCCAGTTTACGCCCCCCCCCCCAGAGTTAATTATATTAGTTTGGTGGGTGCAGGGGGCACAGCCCCTGCATTAAATGTTAAATGGGGATGTCCATCTGGTCACCATCTTGCAGCTGCTAAGGTGGGTCTGGGACTGATTTTACATTCGGTGAAATGTACTTGCTGTTTTGCTAGTTGCCATAGTAAAATAGCCAATGTGACATGAACCTCTAAAGAGATCCACTGTCTAATGCAGTATTGTCACAAAATACACAGAGGATCAGAATCATTCAGTTAATGTTTGAACCCAGTTGAAAAGTTAAGTTTTCTTTTGCTTTAGTGCAAGTTGGTTAACAAAGAATCATTTCTGTGAGTTATTGAAATAATTTTCTGTTCTCTTCAATGACCGATGACCTGAGACCAGAGGTATAAAAGATTGTGTCTTCTGCATAGATGTGTACAGTATATTACAGGTGTTAACACAAGTGGGTTAGTCATTTAAAAAGGTCAAGAAATGGACAGATTCCAGCAATGAATTCTGCAACACCCCCAGATTACTAGATTGTGAGGCAATAGTGTTTGACCTACTTTCACAGCCTGCTGATAGCCAGATATATATGATCTGTACCATAGAAGGTATATGCGGTAACATCAGAATGCTGAAATTTATTGATTAGAAATGTGGTGATTCACCACATCAAAAGCCTTAGCAAGATCAATAAAGATCACATCAGAGCACTTACTGGTGTCCATATTACTGGTAATGAAGTCAGTTAATCTAAAGAAGGAAACTGTGGTAGAGTGGTGGCACATAAACCATACTGAAAGGGGAGAACAAGTCAGGTTTGTTATAAAAGTCATAAGCTGTGCACTGAATATTCTGTACTATTTTGGAATGTACAGTACAATTTACATTAAACTGCCATGCCAATGAGTAGTTTTTTCATTGTTTCTTAAAGTTGGCAAGACATTGGCAGCTTACGTTGCTTGTTTTTCAATATTTAGCTAGCTAAGAACAACTTTTATCAAATGCTTTTGCAATTCAACTGGAATGCAGCTGTAGTTTGGCTCTACCATGCTGGTTTGACATTCTTTGTTGACCAGCATTTCACCGACAGTAATTATGTCAACCGCAAGTTGTGGTCTACATGATTCCTGTTTGTCTCCTGGTCCTGTTTTATTTATTTATTTATTTATTTTTATCAGGGGTCTTTGCCTCCCGAACCCCCCATGTGGGAGGCTCTGCCCCCTGCCACCCCTGTCTTTTGGATTCTCAACTCCAGTCAGAGTCGATTCAGGGTGGGGGGTGCAGAACCAGGATACAGCATGCCCTTGTCTCAGGCACACCAACACAGCAACCTGTCGGCAAAGTGTCGATTTTACTGACAGGTATGTATTTTGCTGTGTTGATGTCGCCGTCAGGGTGGCATACCCTGTAGTTCAGCCACAATGCAATGCAAACCTGAGTTTCAACTCTTAGGCAACAGTTTTTACAAGGCTTTGTGCTGGATCCAGCAACACTTATGCAACTCATTGAGACATGCAAACCCAGCTCATTGGTGTGGCAGTTTAATGTGAATTTACTGTACTTGTAGAGGGGAGACTGAGTGACAGATGTTGAGATTATTAGCAGTACCAACTTACAAAGGGAACAGACTTAAGATTTCCTCCAAACAGCAAGAAATGCACTGTAGTCAAAGAACAGTTACAGAAGTGTCAACTGCCTAGCAATAGCAACATTAGTTTTATTTCATAGCTCCTTGCCTTTGTATACATTGCTTTCCACCTGCCTTTTCTCTCTCCACTAGACTTCCCAGCCATGTTAACTTTTGAAAGTCCCATAAATCTACACTTTCCCCACCTTGCTTCAACCATTTTCTATGCCCTGTGTGTTCAGTAGGAGAACCAACTTGGCTCACTTTGTGTATCTGTGCATGTTCCTGGTATCTGTCACTGCCCTCTCCCTTGCTAGCTTTTGCCCAAATGCAGACCATCCTTTTTGAGCAGCCTGCTATCGTCACAAAAACATCACCAGTCCACCTAAAAGTAGGACACCTCCTCTTTGCCTCAAATGTTTAGCCACATGAATAATTGCCTTGTTTTATCCTTTCTACATTGTCCTACAAATGGCATCAGCAGCACCTCTGATAAGGCTGTGGCATCTGCAGCTGGCTTCCATTTACTGCCTATAGTAGCTCCCTGAAAATGCCCTTAACCTCTTCTACACTGTGATTTGTAAGGTCACTGGTGCATAACTGTATTACAGTGCCTGGGTTCCCTCTTCTTTTGTCATCTCTCCGACTGGGAGGTTATCCTTTGTACAGATCCCACCCCCCCCCCAGAGATACAGAAAATAGATCTCTCCTCTTGGTTAGAGTTGCATACGTTCAGCCTCTGTGTACTTATTATGTAACCTCCTTCTACTGTGATGTGCATTTTTCTCCCATTAGTGCTGCCTGCTGACTTCTCATTGGTGTGCCCTTTATGGATAAAGCCATTCTTGACCCTGGGTTCACAACTGCTGTATTCTTGGTTGAGTAGTCATCCTGAACTGATTCTGTAGTTGGTGAGAACCACTTTTGGGTTTTGTTATTCCTGGAGTCCCAACCATACTAGTTCTGTTTCTTCCCCTCCCTCCCTTCACTTGCTGTCCCCACTGTAGTCCATAGTCCAGCACTGACATGTGGCACCTATTGTTTTTTGGGGGTTGCAGATCCTAGTGACCCCTCATGCAAGTTGCTCCCTAGGTACAGCACTTCAACCATGAGGTAGCTAATTCCACACCAAGGGTCATCAGCCTAATACAAACTGGGCATCCTCCAACCTCCCCAAGCACCCTCTGAGGGATTACAGATCCACAACCCCTACAGCTGACCAACTGCTTCCTCCAACCTCTTACCTGTGTGAACACACTATAATGAGTGAAATGGAAAACTAATGAACAAAACACAAGTTCTGCAGAGTTTTCTGCCCCTGCCGCTCTTTCTTTAAGTCCCTCTTTGCCTTTAGGTACTTAAGCTCATGGCATTTCAGTTAGAGGCAGACTCACTCTGCATGATTCATCTCTGTTTTTAGGTAGTTCCCTTTTCAAACTTACTGGTGCTTAATGACTTGGCGCCGCTCCTCCCCTTCCTGTCTTAATGCAGGTATAAAATATTCTGCTCCTCCACTCCTTCCATTTGGTCCTTGGAAACCCTAATGAGGTTAATGTATTTTACATCAATAGAAGCTCCCAGCTTCCCGGTGTTGACTAAATTTAAATTGTTCCTCCAAAAATTACAAATGTGTCCCTCCACAAATTACACACCACTCACTTCTCCTGCAGTAGTGAGTTACTTCTGGGTTTTTCCTTTCAGAAAATCTTTCAGCATATATGCTGGCCTCATCCATGGTTCTCCCCTGTGGTTCATTAACTTTCATTGCCTGCTAGTACTTGGCTAGAATGTAGAACATATAAACCCAAGGGAGACAAAACTCAAGAATCATATAGTCCACTGATTAGATTTTTGTTGTCAAATAAACACTGTACCTACATTTCCCCCCCAAACAAAGCTACTATAATTCCTAACTTGAAAGTTAATAATCACTTATGGAAGTAGAAACCAAGGAAGGTAAGTCTATGTTAATTTATTGCAGCTGTATCAAACTCTCAAGTTGAAGTTATTCCATACATAAACTGCCCCAAACAAAGACATTCAAATCTCTAAAACAATTTTTTATTTATTTTACATTTTTAGGCAGGAAAGACACATTAAGACAATGATTGATTTTAGGTGCATCTTGGGAGCACAGGGAAGTTAAATGACTTCCTTAAGGTCACACAGTATGCAAGTGGTGGTTGTGGGATTTAAACCCAGTTCCCCAGCTTTAACACTAATATTAACCATAACCCAAAATACTTTTGTATACTGTGATTCTAACAACAAATTTATATCCCCATTTTAATATCTTCTTTAGGCACTAAGCTCCTGCTTTTGGATTCCAAGTATTATATGAAATGTAAAAGGCACAATCCCTAGAAGTCTTTTTATTAGCTACTGTAACAACTATTACCATCAGAATCAATACTGACTTTTCATTCTGTTGAACTCTGTTTCTAGGTGGTGGGCTTATTGACCCCAGTAGTTCATCATTTGCCTAAAAAATGCCAACTTTAAAACTATACATAAACTATGGAAATTTCTAACTACTGGTAGTGTATTAATGGTTTATTGTTCTTCCAAAACATTAAAATGTTGGACATTAGAAAGATATAGTAAAATAAATAAGAACATAAGGCATTCCTAATAGCATTACATACACTATCCATAGTGATAGAAATAGCAGCAACAGATAGACAATATTGTCCGACACTAAAGCAGAGACATAGTAAAAATAGAATACATTGGCCCGGATATTCAAACTGCACCACAAAAGTGCGCAACAGTAGGAGCAAGAGCAAGTTCACTGCGCCCACGTGCAACACACATGATATTCAAACACTGCGCAGGTCAAGATGTGCCTGTGACACATGACTGAATATCATGCCAACTGCGCCACAGCACAACCAGGGATGTGCAATGGCAGAGGTCAGATGTGCAATAGCAAAACCAGGGACGCCTAGTGGAGCAGGGCAGCAGCACAACAGCACAACCAGGGATGTGCAAGGACAGGATTCAGGGGCCTACCACCCATGGTAGGGATGGGCAGAGGAGCACACAACCGAACAGATATCGCCCCACACGCCCCATGCACCGCACAAGCGGAGGAGAGCAGTAAGAACCACTGGACCAGGGACACCAGCAAGAAACCCACCATCATGTCATGGTGCACCAGCACACCCCCTTGCAAGCTGGGACCATCACACATGTATGCTCATCCACCCCATGCCACACCAACCCACCAATGCAGAGCACACCCTGCACTACAATCCCCATACACCCTGCCCAAGAGTAGTGCCCAACAGTGCAGGACACCCCAAGCATGCCACCCCCCCCGTGACAATACAACCCTGTGCACCACAGAACCATGCAAGACAACCCCACCACAAGCACCCAACAGTGGTCAGCAGCAGACAGCGAAGCAACAGCTGTAGACACAGTGCCGTGCCACCACGCACATCCCCCCAGGAACAGCTGTGAGGCAGATCATGCGTCGGCACACGAGGTACCACACATGTGACAGGGCATGCCCTGGACCCCACCACCAGTGTCACAGCACCCTACACACCCTCCCAAGGACACACCCCATCCCAGCACTGGCCACAACAGCTAGTGCAGACACTCACATTGTTGCATGGAAGCATGCACCACACAGGATGCAACACAGTGCACAGACAAACCACCACCCATACCCAAGGACACACCAACACAGGGACACAGTAGCAGGTCAACCAAGCCCCTGGCATGTGGCCACAGCAGCCGTGTACACACAACCAGAACCCCTCCATGGCACAGGTGTGCCAGCAACCCTGCACAGGCACCACGACGCTGTACGCCATCAGCATGCAGCTGGAGCACAAGTGACAGATGGTGGAGCACATCCCCTGCAACAGGCACAGGTGACAGCATCGAGGTGGGACAACAACAGTGGAGGCAACAGTGCCACCCGAGGCAGACGTGCACCACACCAGTGACAGGAGGCAACCCGGCATCGCACTGGATACAGTGGCAGTCCAGCATGGGCAGCCACCACTGACATGCCGTGGACTGTGCAGGTCACAGACATGCAAGGGTGGCAGGTGCACAAGCCATGGATGGTCTGACAGGTGCACCATGGACACAACGCATGCACCGTGTACCACTGCACACAGTCATCCATTGCACAGGGAAGAACACACAAACCAAAGACAATGACTGAGAGCTATGCCCACACCACACTTGCCTCCCCTATGGACACCCACACACACACACCCACACACCCACACCCACACCCATGACAGCACCACCCCCAACACCATGCACACCACTGCAGCTGAGCACCATTAGCCCACTGCAAATCAGAGACCACAACAGTAGGCATAACTAAACAAATATATTAGAAAAGTAGTAACAAAACTATGTATAAATATATACAGTTGAAAGGGGAGAGGCCCACAGACTGGGTGGAGGTGGGCAAGGGGCAGGGGTGAACAAATGGGAGAGGGAAGGAGGGTTGTGAGGGTGAGTCCAGGGGGGGTTATCGAGGTCCATGTGCGGTCCATCTTCAGCGGGAGCCCCGCTCCCCACTTCTATGGCACCTCCTGCCATGTTGACGCCTCACACCATGGCGATCCATCCTTTCTAGGATGGCCAGAGAGGCCGTGGCCACCTGTAGCAGCTCCTGCAGCACCCACTCCACCTGGACCATCCTCCGTCCACCTAGGACAATGGAGCAGAGTCAATAGGTGTGAATGCACAGCCCCCTGCTGCCCACCCATTGTGCATGGCATACAACCATGGGACACGCCCCTATGATGGTGTGCGACCACCCACAGTGATCATGTCCACAAGACCTGCCCACCCAGGTGCACACAGCCATACAGACCACTGCACACACCTACCGCCCAAGTCCCAAACAGCACCACCATGGCTGTACAGTGACATGGCTTTGAGGTGCAAAGGCAGTGGCACAGACATGTACCCCGGTGCATGCATGGACCTCCAGTGATGCACTCCCAGACATGCAGTGCCACTGGACAGTGCTGTCACTGAACAGCATGATAAAAGTGCACCCATGTGGATGCATAGCGCCTAAGGGGAAAAGGTCAGCACAGGGCCAGGGGTCCCTTGCACACGGACTGCCACAGCGTGATTGGTACTCACCACATGTAGCACGGTAGGCCACCTGTGTGGCACTTCCTGTAGTGGCCTACCATGCTGTGGCACCACGGTGCCTATGGCACCCCAGTGCAAGAGTGCTATACATGTGAACAGCACACTAGTGCCACTGGCACAGTGGTGGATGTGCACTGCACTGCCTCCCATGCTCAGCACATCAGCAGTGCAGCAGGCATCAGGTTCAGCACCCCGGGGTATGTGCCATTCAGTGTCTAATGTGGCACGTCACAGAGCTGTGCCCCTGCCTGAGCATGTTCAACACAATTGCACAAGGTGCAACAGCGTGATATTCAGCTGGCATATGCAAATCAGTTCATCAGCAATTCAATGATGCAGCTACTGCATTAGCATCCACTTAAAATTGAGCCTCACCTCATTTGCATGCGTTGCACTATATAAATACGACATGGGGCTTCAGAGGCCATAGTCTGGTATTGGTCTATTGTGGTGAGTTGAATGCTGTTTGCCAGTGTGGACTGTGGTGTATGGGAGATGCATGGGACTGCACATTCAGAGGTAACACCTGTCATTCTCACAGGATCAATGATGACCGAACGTGAGGAGGAGGAACAGAGACGTGGGAGATGGAGGAAACCCAACTTCACCAAGGCAGAATCAGATGCCCTGTTTGAGGCCTACCTTGACCAGGAACCACTGTTCAGCAGACAGCAGGAAACACCACAGGCCCGTGCTGTGGCATGGGGTGAGGTGGCATGTGCCATCAACCAGCATGGCAGCCACCAGCGGTCCATGCAGGAATGCAAGAAGAAGGTGGGCACGGACAGGAGGAGGATAAAAGATAAGGGTGGCTGCCATCAGGGCAGCATGGGCTGTGACTGGTGGTGGATAGCTGGCCGTGCCACGCCTGACACCACAGGAAGAGCGGGTTGCTGGCAACATGTGGTGTTATGCCCTAGAGGGTGTTCCAGGTGGTGGCTTCCAGATGGTTGGTAGCCCATCACTGCATGGTATGTCCTGATCTGTCACTGTGTGGGAGGTGAGGGGAATGCCACTGGGTAGGGCAGAGACATTAATGCTACTGTGTTCCCTTACAGCTCCTGAGCATCTACATGGGTCAGCAGTGGTGGGCTCATCCACTGAGGGCGATACCCTGGACACAGAGGAGCACCCATCCACCTCCACAGGTGTCCAAGGGTCAGGACGACAGTGTGCCCGCATGACTGTCTGGACTGAAGTTGGTGGAGCTGGTGCGGAGGAGGCCCTGCCCATGTCCCAGCATGATAGTGTCCATGGATGCCAGCATGCTGATACTCTGACTAGTGCCGGATCTGTCACCGATGATGATGGAGCTCACATCATGGACAGTGATACGTGTGGGCTGCAGGGTGGCCCCACAGCAGGTAACAGCATGGGCATAGCCGTGGGTGGTGCTGCCGTGGAGGCCTGTATGACATCACAGTCCCAGCCTGTGCCTGTCTGCACCAGTGGGGAAGCACTGGTGTGTGTCCAGGACAGTGGGGCTGTTGCGGCCGCTGCGGCGGCACCATTGAGCCCTGGCGTGCGACGGTCAGAGGGGCAGTGTCAGCAGTCAGCCAATGGCGACAGGGGACAGTGTTGGGGGGGCATCAGTGCACTGCATGTGGACATGCCCATGCATGGCCCTGGTGTGCAGTGCCCAACCTCAAAGGGTGCTGCCCAGCACGGCCACGAACACCATGAGGGACAGCATGCTGATCAGGGAGATGTCCTCTTAGATGAGCACACCCGCATTCTCCACGAATTAGTGGATCAGCAGTTGTGGCTTGTGATGGCGGTGGATGCACTCAGTGCGGTCCTGAGCCAGGCAGAGGAGTGGCGCAGCAGGGACACCGGTCTGCTTCTGGCAGGGATGGACCGGCTGCGGGAGGATGTGACCACCACCATGGACAGGCAGACACAGGCATTCACAGCTGTCATGGCCACAATGGTCACACAGTTATTTGCCCATGCGCTGCAGACACCGTGCAGTGACATGTCCACCCCCCGTTCCCGGCATTGTGCGACACCCTCCATGTTGACACCGGGTTCAGCTGTGGGCATCCCAAGCAAGCCTGGCGCAGGCATGTTCGGTGAGCTGCAGACCCCTGTTCAAGCACAGTCATGTTCCCGTAGCAGCACCCTTGGAGGACCGTCGATGCCACCACATGAGGCCAATGGTCAGCATGTCATGGCTGGCAGGTCTCAGTGGGGCACTTTGCGTGTGACTGAGCTGTCTCCCACCATGGCTACTGTCTGATGCTGCCCTATGTGCAGTGTGTTGTTCAACATGCAATGCGTGGGTGGGGTACCTGGTCCTCCACACACACACCGTCCATGTGCACACCCTCCCGGCTGCTGGCTGCTGTTGTGTGTGCATGATGATGCCTGCATTGCACTGTCCATCACTGTGCAATGGTGCCCAGCGTCTGAGAAGCGCACAATGATGAGCACTGGGTGTGGTGGTCTTTGAACGTGTGTGTGGTTAGGGGTGGTGGTCACGGTCGGCATGCCTCCTACCCTTTGTGCATGTCTTGTGGGGTGGGTGTGTGTGTGTGTGTGTGTGTGTGTGTGTGTGTGTGTGTGTGTGACCGCATGCCATGTTAGGCCTTGCCCATCCCTAACGGCGTGTGCGGTTCCACACTCAGTCAATTCCCTTTCCACCATGCGCCCCTGGGGTTTGTCCATGCAAGTTTGTGTGTTGTGCCCTTGCCTTTGGTGGCTACACATGGCCCTATGACTTACCTGGATTGGTTGAAGTGCTCCTCTGTGATGGTGTCCCGGTGCAGCTGTGACATCCAGATCAGTCGGGAGTCCCTCCGACCGGGGGGGCTGCCCATCACCATCTGCACCGGCATTCTCATAGTTCCCATCGCTGTCCCCCTCTTTGACTTCTACAGCTATCCCACAGTCGTTGGCCATGTTGTGCAGAACGCAACAGGCCAGGAATAGCCCACAGGCCTTCAAGGGGCTGTACTGTAAGGCACCACCAGATGTGTCCAGGCAACAGAAATGTGCCTTCAGCGTCCAAACACCCGCTCTATGACATTGCATGTGGTGGCATGTGCTTCATTGCACCGTTGCTGCAATGGGGTCATGGGCCACTGGTATGGTGTGAGAAGCCAGGAACAGAGTGGATAGCCACTGTCACTTGTGTGTAGAGGGTGGATATTAGTTTGGTGATCAGTGTCGCCCTGCCATGGGCCATCTAGGCCAGTACCCATGGCACTTCTGACTATGCCCCCCCAAGATCCATGTCATCCTGCGTGATTTGCATACTCACCCACTAGGTGGCCAGTGGGAATGTCCTCACTCTCGAACCTGTGGCACAGTGCAGACTGGTGCCAGATGAAGGCATCATGTGCTTCCCCAGGGTGCGTGGCACAGACATTGGTTATGTGCCCCCTAACATTGCACACCACCTGGCAGTTGATGCTGGCATAGCCCTTCTGGTTGATGTACGCAGCATCTTCCGGGCCAGATGGCATGCAGATGGCCACATGGGTGCAGTCAATGGCCCTGAGCATGTCAGGCATACGTGCTACCCTGTGGAACTCTTGTAAGTGTGCTGTGCGCTCCACTGGTGTGCTGGGGAAACGGATGTACTCTGCAGCATGTGGCAGCAGTGCGCTGAGGAATTGTGTGAGAAGGCGTGACGCGGCTGACTAGGTTATGTCTGTTGTGTCCCCTGTTGGTCTTTGGAAGGTGCCCATGGTGAGCAGGCACATGACAGCTGTTACCTTTGGCTCCACTGACAGAGCATGGCTCCGTCGTGTGGGTGCCTGCATCTCATCACTGCACAGCTCACAGAGCCACCTCAGGATCACCCAGTTCAGGTGGTACCAGCACACAATCTTGGTGTCACTGTAGTGCTCGAAGCTGGTGCTGGCTCGGTACCACCTGTTGTGGGCATACCGCTGACATATCCTTCCATGGCTGTGCCCCCCTGCTGCCTGCCTTCTCACACCCCTCATTACTGCCTCCATCTGAATGGTGGCACTGGCCATGTCCCTGGCTTGTGTTCCCCCGCAGCTGTAATCCCGTTCCCCCCACTGTCCTTTGTGCTACTCCCCCTGCATCAGGAACAGCTCCGAGCTTTGGCTGTCCTGCCCACTGCCACTGCCCTCAGTCCACTGTGGCACAGGCTCCCCACTCCTGTCCTGTTGCCCTATGTTGCCAGGTGTGCCCTGTCCTGCTCCTTTCCAGTCCCACTCACTGCTTCCCTCTCTTCTGTGGCTGTCATCTTGCTACCACCTCTGGCTTCCTTATAGCGTTCTTGTTCCTCTCTCTTGTTCCTTTTTATTTTGGATCATATCCGCTATCGTGCAACTTCCGCTTGCTCCCTTATTGAGCATGGCGCATGCTGTTAAATATAGCACTGCGCCATTTATTCATGGTTCCTCCCCCTTCAGTTGCACATGCATTCATTACCATTGCGCTCTTGCGCATTGCGATTTGGGGGGGGGGGGACAGCTGCCTCCCACTGAATATTGCATAATGGCTCATTTTCAGAGTTGTGCTGGTGCATCTCTGTTGAGCATGGTACAACCCTTTTGAATATCTGGGCTATCGTATTTAAAGTGCAAGAGAGCAATTTCTTTTAAGAACTTGGGATATTAAGTCAGATTCATCCTGAGTCATAGGTTGCATAAGGATGAACATAATTTGTAAGCAATTTTTTTATTGTTTGATCATGTGAGTGGTTGTAGAGAGGACACTCTACTATAATGTGATAAAGGGTTTCCTGGAAACCTCTGTTGCACCTACAGTGATCCTGGAGTGGCCCTTTGGAGTGTGATTTATTAAAATAGGCATATTTGGAACATATTATACCTAATCTTGCCCATGTGATAGCATTCTTAGAACTAGGAGCAAGAGGTAGTTTTAGGTAATCTTCCATGGTGGAATCAGTTTTGCTTATACTAAACCAGAGGGCTTGTTTTTGGACTCTTACCTGCTCAATTTGTTTAGCCCATGCATCTATGAAAAATTGTTGTGTAAGTAAACTTTTATAGAGGGTAGAAATCATAATCCCCTTCTGGAAACCAGCCCAAAGGTGGGTCAAGGATGCCCTTGATAGGACTGACCTAAGGGCTTTTAACCACAGTGAAGAGAAGCCTTGTTTAAGCCAGTTGGAGTTCTCCATAAGACAAAATTTGAGGAAAGGGTTAAGTGTGCTGTTTATGATTTTGAGCCACTAAGATACCAACTGAAAGTCTGCTAGGGTGGCTAAGGGAAGTATGTCTAGCTTTGATGTAACTACAAGATTAGCCATTAAAAGGTGTACCTGCAAAAGAGACATAAAAAGAAGATAAGGGTAATTCAAGAATAGGGGCTGGTTTTGTTGCCCAAACTGACTCCATATAATAGGATCGGGTTAATCTTGGCTTCGCTGGCTATAAGTGCAGGCACTACTGTATGCCATCCATATTTGAAGTTAAAGCAGAGTAAAGCTTTTGCAACAAGTCTGGACTTAGATGTCTGTTCATTCCAGTGAAAAGTCCATAAACCATTTGAAGTAAATTTAACTCCGAAGTATGTCTATGAAGATATGACTTCAATAAGGACCCTGTCTAGACAGAGCTAAGGTAATAATGTTTGTACATTGTTTGACCCAAAGACCATAAACTTGGTCTTTTTAAGGTTACTTTTTTGCTCTAAGTGGTTGAACTTGGTTTTCAACAGATTTAATTTGTTTTGGAGACCAACTACAGAAAGCGAGAGAAGAATCAATTCATCTGCATATGCGAGTGTGTGAATGCTATGTCTGTTAATTCTACGAGAGTCCAAAATTCAAGAAGTGTCAAAATAGAGCAGTGAGCTGATGTAAATGCAAAAAAGTAGGGCCAAAAGGCATCCCTGTTTTACTCCCAACTAAGTTTTAAAATACTCAGACAAATTACTATTGTTATCATATCTGATGGCAGTTGTAGTGTGTGTATATAAGGGAGATATCAGAATTAGTAAGTTGTAAGGGAGTTCTCTTTCATGTAATATGTCCAAAAGTTTTTCTCTAACCACAGAATCGAATGCTGTGGAAAAATCTATAAAGACAGCATGTAGCTTCATTTTTCTGTCTAGTCTGTATTTTTCCAGTAGATGAGCCAAAATAGATATGTTAGCAGTGGTCAAAAAACCATGGTGAAAGCCAACTTGGTATATTGATAGTGGAGAAGCATTTTCAATCCAGTTTTACAATTTATCAAGTAATATCCATGAGAATGTTTTACGGCTAATATCTAGCAAACCGATCGGTCAATAATTAGAGGGTAGTTGATAGGAACCCTTTTTGTGAAATGTAAAAGCCACCATTTTTAAAAGTCCTTTTGTTAGTTACTATAACAACTATTACCATCAGAATCAATACTGACTTTTCATTCTGTTTTAATCTGTTTCCAGGTGGTGGATTTATCAACCTCAGTAGTTTATCATTTGCCTAAAAAAAATGCCTAACTTTAAAACTACACATAAATTCCAGTAATTTCTAATTACTGTATGACTTTAATATTGTTGGCTGGCAAAAGTCCCTGATGAAGGCCACACTGTTGGGCATAGGATGGGACAAAAAGCAAGCAGAGATGAGAAAGTAGGAAACTAACACTATCCCCAGCAGTAAGGCAGGGCCCAGAAAGTGAATGTAGGGGCAGTGGCTGAGGTCCCCAGTTGAAGCTGCGCAAACAGCAAAGCAGTTTGGTAAGGAAGGGTGAATGCGGAAACTGACAATTTTGGTTTGGCTTTGATTTGATCCCCGTCTTTAGTTTGACTTCAACACTTTGACCAAAGCAACTTGCAGCCCTTGCATTTGGGGTTTAGTAGGCTACAAACAGGATGCAAGTGGCAACCTTCATGTATTCCAGTCCTCTTGTCCCTTTGTCCTCCTGTCAGATTTTTTGTAAAAAAGTCAGCACCTGGCACAGTGATGCAAGCAAGAAATGTTTATTAATCAACATGTCTGGTAAGGGAGAAGAAGAGTGGGAAGTGAATTGGGTGAGCAAAGGGGTGGCTATGGAACTATGTTTGCCCAAATTGGAAGTGTTCACTTTTTTTTATTCATAATCTAGCCAATGTTTGAAGTGATTCCAAAGTGACCTAAACATTTTATTGGGCCAGACCAAAGGTAAGAGTGCAGAATTTCAGCACATACACTGAATACAAATTCAGCAATGGTTCATTCTTACATGAGGGTATGTCTGAAGTAATGTGTTCAGTTAGGCTCTTTTTTCTGCAATAAATCCATACACCATTATACTTTGTTAATTCTTGCTGTGCACCTTCTGTGTTCACTTGTATTGGATGAGGCTTTTCCCAGTGTGTTGAGGAGGGTGCACTGCCTGCTACATACCCAGTGGAGGAAGTGATGAAAGAGGGTTAGGATACTTAGTGCAAAGGAACAGCATGACTATCTTGTGGTTACTGTCAATCACTTGCTGTATGTGATTATAACCAGTCAGTGCTCAGAACCACAATGTCTTATGGTATATTGTGTACATCTGCCACCTCATGCAAGATCACTACAGTGGAACATTCGTCTGCACAGGAGTATGTGGGGGGGGGCATTACCTTCTCCTTTTGAATATTGAAAACTTTAACATAAAACTTATCATAAATCGCTCTAGTTAACTTGAGTGCATTATAATAAGTTCATTGGTCCCCTGAGGGTGCCTTTTATTACATGACAGTCTATGTGTGAGATTTGGGCACCTAGAACTATTCAGCTTTCCTTTGCTGTCATCTTGCCCAAACCTCATGCAAGGAATCTGTTATATAAATTGACAGGCCTCCAAGGTGCATCACTTATTGTATAATAGACTGAGCGTAAGGTTGTGGGAAAGAGGACTGCAAAGCAAAACTGAGCAGTTCTGGCTTACCAAACCTCATGAGAGGAACTCTTATATAGTACCATAATGGACACCTAGAAAGGCCCATTTAAATTGTCCTATGAGCTGACTTGAGTTAGTGAGAGAGATTTATAAAAAAGGTTTTGGCCAGCACAGTTATCTTAATTTGGTCGTCACTTTCAGGTCCCCCGAGTATCTATACCCCTGTCCCAGTTCAAGCTTGATCACCAGTGCACCGGAGTTTGAGCAGTAGCGGTGCTCACAGCTGATACTAATACCCCAAGAGGACAGTGACAAATTCTATCATTTAGGAAGACTATATCAGTTCTCCCAGGACTTGTTGTTATTTACGGAGATCGCTAGGACTGGCCGCTTTCAGAAAAGCGTTGACACCCTGGACTGCTCAGACAAGTTTCTACTAAGAGGAGATAGAAAGCTGTGACAAAGTGAAAATACTCCATGTATATCCTTTGTTTTTAAATCCTTAATGGCTGGGAAAAAATTATGTCATAGTGACTGCTAGTGTATAAGCCGATTACAATATATGAAGCATGATGATCACTTGCTGTGTAGTTTAATCGTTGATGTTAAGATTCTTTCTCCTGTGGAATTTTGTTATATTGGTTGCCATTTCTCCTAGGGAAATATTGACTTGGGGTAGGTAGCGTTTATCACTTAATAGAATTTTACTAGTAGGCTTTAGATGATATTGATATAGTAATGAGAGGTAACTGTTTCTATGGATTTAGAGCGACTCTTATACACCTCGTTTAATGTCTTTCATTTAATGAAACTAGTGAGGTCTAGAATAATAGGATTAATATTGTTAATAAGATTGGGAACTGGGCTAGAGGATGGGCTGTCATGCACCTGGGCTGATGGTTTCATCACACGGCGTTGTGAAGTGATAATGCAGTTGTTAGAACTGGGGGTGTTAGAGGAAATCTGGGGGGGTTGGGTTCATATGGGGATAAAGGGATTTGGGGGGCACAGCATCCACATGCTATATATGGGGAGGACATGGATAATAATTCTAACTGAAAGGTACATACTAGGGGAGAAAACGTAAAGAGATGTTACCATCAATAGTTGGAGGATGATGAAGGGGGATATCAATCTTGTGAGTTGGAATATCAAGGGAGCGGGATAGATGCAAAAGGCAAGTTGTTTTGAAACATTTATCGACCCTCAACTGTGACATAGTATGTTTAAAAGAAACACATCTACACAGAGAGGATGCCCGGTTATTTGCTAGACACTGGGTGGGTCAAGCATTTGGGACAGGCATTTCTTCAAATAAAGGTGGAGTAGCCATTTTACTTCATAAAGGTCCCTTCTTGCTTGAAAAGAAATGTGGATATGCAAGGCGGTATATCTTCATAGTAATCACCTTAGCTTGAACAAGTGGTTATTGGATCAGTTTATGGTCCTAATATAGACTCCCCGCAATTCTTTATACAATTACTAGACATCTTAAATAATTATGTATCCTTGAAATTGCTAATAGGAGGGGACTGGAATATAATGCCACATTGTACCTTGACAGAACTGATAAGCGTGTAGGACTCTCCCCTGCTCAGAGGGCCCCGAGAGAGATGATGGAGTGTTTGGGACTCTTAGATGTCTGGAGACTGACAAGAGGTAGTATACCTTTTTTTCTACCTCACACAAATCTTACTCTAGAATTGACTATTTTCTAATTAGCATCAGTGCGCTTCCCTCGGTTTTAGATGCCAGTATTAACTCCAGGGTCATATCTGACCACTCCCCAGTCTCCATCCTGTTTGAACCAAGTCACAGAATAAAAAGTGAGGTGGAGGTTCGATAACCAGTTGCTTCAGGAGTCCTTCACTCAAGGACACTTGAGGAACTTTATATCTAATTTTCTCACCACTAATCTTAATTCAGTCCCTAAGATAGACATTATTTGGGCAGCATTAAAATGTGCGCTTAGGGGTGAGTGCATTAGAATATCTTCTACTAGGGCCAAGAAAGCCAGGATGCAGTTAAACGAGATTACGAATGCCATCAAGGCCATTGAAAATAATATTACACGGCATTCAAATGAGGCAGATTGGGTTAAACTGCAACAACTTCAAGTTCAATATTCGGCAATTATGATGCAGAAGGCAGAATTGCCGCCATTAGAACCAAAATAAAATATTTGGAGTCTGGAGAAAGGGCAGGTAAATTACTCGCTCTTAGATTAAAGCAGTTAGACTCTAACGACACATAGCTGCAATACAAAGGGACAGTGGAGATGCTGTAGTAAGGGATCCAAGGAAGTTGCTGATACATTCAGAGAATACTTCCAAGCAGGTTTACTCTACTGGGTCAATAGAAGGAGTAACCACTGCAGAAATTCAGGAATTCTTGGGCCCGGTACCCACGAGTAAGAGTGTGTTCCCTGAAGCAAAGAAGTTAGGATCCCCAGTACAAGAGATTGAGGTGAAACTAGCGATCTCCCAACTTGCTGGGGACAAATCCCCTGGGCCTGATGGTCCAACTACTAACTTTTATAAGGCATAAGTGGATATAATCAGCCCAATTATAACCAAGGTATATAATTTTTGGTTCAAAGAGGCTCTCAGAACCTTCTTTTTTAGAGGCTCTTATTACTCTTATTCCTAAACCAGGACATGATCCTGTTTTACCTAGCAATTATCCTATATCACTTTTGAATGTTGATATCAAAATATTGGCAAAAATTTTAGCTAATCGACTTGGCCCACTAATGAGTAGCTTAGTCAGTGATGTGCAAGTGGGATTCATGAGTGGCAGAATGTCAAGAGATCATCTGCACAAACTCCACCATATAATTATTTAGTTGTTAAATTTTATTTAGTTGTTTAACCAGGTATAGCACACTAAGCCGAAAGCTTTTTTACAGGAGCGACCTGGGAGCACAAGGAGGTTAAGTGACTTGCTCAGGGTCACACAGTATGCAAGTGGAAGCTGTGGGATTCAAACCCAAGTCTGGTCTGCTGGATGTCACCAGATTTGCAGCTCAGAGCCTTAGACCACTGCACTGTACTGCCTCAATTACACATGCTCAAGACTCGCACTTTCCTGAGGCGCTACTCGCACTGGATGCCGAGAAAGCATTCGATCAAGTGTCCTGGGAATTTTTATTCACAGTACTCATCAATTTTGGTTTACCTAAAGAATTCCTAAACTGGGTCCGGATCCTATATAGTGCACCATCAGCACAGATATGGTGCAATGGTACACTGTCAGCTCCCTTTACATTGGCATGTGGTACAAGACAGGGATGCCCACTATCCCCACTCTTGTTCAATTTATACCTTGAACCCCTGATTCGTAGGCTAATAACATCACATGAGCTTAAGGGAATCAAACTGGGTAATAAACGATACCTAATTTCAGCCTATGCAGACCATCTGCTAATACATTTGGAAGACCTGGAAAATGGCATACCGGTAATATTAAAGGAAATTACAAAATATTCTAGAGTTTCTAATTATAAAATTAATGTTTCCAAGACAAAGTTTTTCCCGCTAAATGTTAGATGTTACCCCGGCATAGCAAGGGAACATGGTTTGACTTGGGAACCAAAAATGTTGACATATCTTGGTGTCAAGATCACCAGAGGAATAAGCTCAGTGATTAGGGAGAATCTCCATAATCTTGTTAAAGTCATTAAACAGGACCTAGTAAGATGGAACCTAATGCCATTGTCATTATGGGCCAGAATAGAAACGGTCAAAATGAATATATTACCTAGAATCTTTTACCCCTTAAACATGCTGGGATGTTACCTACCTAAGGCATGGCTTGAGAACTTGCAAAAAGCACTTAATGTATTTTTTATGGAAGGGGAAAGCGGTCAGGCGATCATACTTGAAACTCACAGGCCCAAAGAGGTTGGGAGGCCTTGCGCTTCCCTCCTTTTTCAAATATTATATTGCCTCGCATATCAGTAAAATAGTACAATGGCACAGGTTGAGTACTCCGCCAATCTCAAACTCCTATGTGCCTTCTTGGCTCTACATTGAGAGAGACTTAGCTCTTAAATACTCAATTTTTTTGAGTTCAATTGCCTACACTACTATTAAGCTTCTTTCTAAACCGCTGAAGGACACCCCTATCGGGTGGTCACTCAAAGCGCTGCAGCAGGTTCAGAAGCTCCTTAAAGTTGACTGGCAGAACTCACTAGAACAAGCTGTGACACAGAATATACACTTTTTAATACAACAGACTCTGATCCCACCTAGATTCTGGGGTCCATTAGAAGGGCTAAAATTAGGGGACTTGACTCCCCAGGGGAAGCTAATGTCATATGTGCACGCCTGTACCAAATTTCCAGAATTAAAGGGACATAACTTTAAGTTTCGACAAGTTTGCGATGCTATAAAGACCCACTTTAAAAGGGATAGATGGGTACAAAATAGGGTCGAGTTGTCATTATTACTCAAAGCAGCTGACCAACCCCATTCCATTTCAAGAGTTTATAATTTATTGCAAAATATAGATGGAAATCTCCCTTCTGGCGTCTGTTACTATTGGACGCAAAGATTAGGGATGGTGGAAGATCAGGGAATTTGGGAACAGATATGGGCCAATAACCACAAAAACATTAGACAAGATAGATATAAACTGCAGCAATTTAATATCATGTATAATATGTACTACACTCCTGCTAAACTTTACAGAATGGGCAAATTGTTGTCACCCTCATGTATTAGATGTGGAACCAAGGAAGGAGACTTCTATCATGTATTATGGGAGTGTGCTCAGATTCAATCCTTCTGGAAAATAATTAGTGCTTCTTTATCACAAATTACAGGTATAGTGGACCTTTTTACACCAGAAATCTGTTTGCTGAATAGTTTTCACATTGGCACGACTAAGCAAGACAATTTATATATGGGCATTATATCAGCCACAGCAAAAGCTGTCCTAAGACACTGGAAGGACTTGACTTCCCCACCAATTATAGAATGGTACAGAGAGGTGATGCTTGCCTTACAAGTGGAGTTACATATTGCCAAGATGAGTAACAGAGCTCAATTATATGACTCCATATGGGGACCGTTGGGAGCCATCTTAATCAACTTGGCAAGATAAGATTAGCAAATAGCAGACACTGCCCCTTTACTAGATGTACTGTTGTCCTGTGACTCCCCTACTACGGAGAATCCTAGGGTTACCTCAATTAGTGTGTGGATGCTATGGAAGGTATGGGGGGTGGGTGGCGTAGGGGGGGAAAGTATTAGGCTGGCTAACTTGTTATATCCTTAGTTAGTTTTATAGACATTATTAACACCTGACCAGCAAGAATGCCAATATGTTTGTGGCACACTTAACTTGCAAATGTATATCTGCGCAACACTGTACAATCTGTGCTTTGTCAAGAGTGTCAATAAATTAATTGAATTACAAAAAAAAGGTTTTAAGCATTTTGTTTGTATTTATTTTGTTTTTATTTCAAAAGTTAAATGAAGCTGCCCTCTCCTGGCAGTGAAGTGTTAAGCCCCACTCCCGACACTCCTGTACAAGATACAACAAGAGGTGCAGTGGCTCATACTGATTGGCTAAAATTACAAAAATAATTTATAATACCATAACAGACACTCCTCAGAGGACTTATTAACCTATAAAATATGAAGTGGCAGTGCCAGCCCAGTGGTGCGGTGGAGGAGCTAGCAACCTCCCACCATGCTGGCAACCCAGGTCTTATTGCAGACTCAGGATGCTGGGGGTCAGCAAGGGGGAGAGGATTGAGCATCTAATGGACCGTTCTCTCCCGGGGGAGGCATGCCAGCTTTACCAATGACAGCCACCTGGTGGAGGCCTGGTGGTAGTGCAGGCTGGGGCAGCACATAAGGAAAGGGTGGCTGGGTTGGCATAGTGCATGTGTGCCTCTGCATGGCATAAACTACTGCCTGTCTGATCAGGGATGGGAAGGACATATGAACATATGAAAATTCCAGCAGATACAGGCCATATGGTCTATCAAGTCTACTCAATTGCGCAACTACCAGTCTAAACCTACTACAGCTTCCCCCCAACCCATGCCCTTCCATCTGTTTTGTCGCCCCTTCAGCTGATTCTCCCCTCCTCAGCCCCCGGTTCTGACCTTACATTTAACCCTGCCCCACCCCCTCTTAACACTGCCCACCGATGTCATAGACATCACCTCCTTAGGCAATGCATTCCACCTCACTACCACACTTTCTATGAAGTAGTGCCTCCTCATTTCCCTCCTGAACCTTCCACCCTCCAGTTTCAGACTGTGCCCCCTTGTGTTTCTCCCCCAATTTAGTCTAAACATGCCCTCAGTACTAACCCTATTCATGCCCTTTAAGTATTCAAAGGTCTCAATCATATCCCCTCTCTCCCTTCTATTCTCCAGGGAATACTTGTTGAGCTTCCCAGTCTTTCCTTATATGGTTTGTCCTCATCCCAAGGATCATCTTTTTTTGCTCTGTGCTGGATCCCCTCCAGTAATTTGATGTCCTTCTTTAAATAGAGGCACCATAACTGCATGCAATACTCCAAGTGAAGCCTCACCAGGGACACGTACAGTGGCAGAATCACTTTCTTTCTCCTTGAGGTGATTCCCCTTGCAATGCACCCCAGCATCCTATTAACCTTGGCTGCCACTGTGCAGAGTGATTAATTTCCCCTGAGAATAACACCCCTGGATCCATCTCCTCCACTGAAATGGATAACTGCACCCCCCGAAAGCTGGAAGAAATGTCCAGGGTTCCTGGCTCCCAAGTGCATAACTTTGCACTTCTCAGTGTTGAATCCCAGCTGTCAATTGTCACATCACTGCCTTCTTTATAAGGATCTGAATTGGCTCTCACCCTCTGCCAGTAGACAATACTACCTTGGATCACTAATGGACTCTATCATCTGGGGAAAAAACCCATCCCAGCTGGTGGCGTTGCTGGTCCCTCAACCATCCTCCCATGGTCTGCGATCAGCTGACAAATCCTTGCTCTATGTTCCAAGATGTAGGACAATTAAAGGCACAGTGGCCTTCCAATTCTCTGCTCCCAGGCTATGGAATGCTCTTCCACTCAACCTCCGGCTGTCTCAGTCTCACTTTGGATTTAAAAGTGAATATCGGCGTTATCTATCTTTAGCTGATGCTTGTACATGCTTTGACCCAACCTGAAGCTCCTGAGACTCACCAGTAATGTCACCCCTGCTCTAATCCAGCTCCAAGACTATCTCCTCTTCCCCTCCCCATATTTTTCCTTCTCTTTGTAAATAACTTCTTGACTACTAGCTCTCTTCCTTCTCGAACCTTGTTGCTGACCATCCACTGTTTTGCCAGCTACCACCCCTGACCTTCCTTCTGTCAGTCTTTCTTGTTATGTTTGAACTTTCCTCAGATTTCTCTATATAACCTTACTATCTTATTAACCCTTTCACTCCACAGGTCGGGTCCATGGTTTCTGCACTTATATATCTTACTGCCATTATCTGTATAATGCTTGCCATTATTTTTTGTTGTTTCTACCCATTGTATTTTTGTAGCACTGCTGTACTGTTCCTCTATTTGTATTATTGTACCCATGTTGCTGTTCAGCTGTTCTCCTTTTGTTGTACTCTCCCGGGTCGTGCCTGAAAATAGTCATTTTATGACTAGTGCACCTACCCGGTTAACAAAAACTAAATAAAATAAATAAGAACAGCACTCAAGCCATGCCAAATCCTCTTGGGGTACCTTCCCCCTTCTACATGATCCACTTCCTTACCTATCTTGGGGTCATCAGCAAATAGGCTGATCTTACTCCTGATTCCCTCCGATATGTTAGCAATGAAGATGTTAAATAGCACTGGTCCTAGTATCGAGCTTTGTGTGACCCCACTGGTTACAGCTCTGGGAGTCATGACCCCCCCCCCACACCCACTACCCTCTGCTGCCTGTCCTGCAGCCAGCTCTTAACCCATCCAACCAGTTTTTCCCCTGCTCCCAGGTTCCTCAGCTTACCAATCAACCTTCTATGTGGCACACTGAGTCAAAGGCCTTGCTGATATCCAGATACAAGACATCCAGGGCATGACCCTTATCAGGTGACCTGGTCATCCAATCAAAAAACTCTACTCAGTTTGTCTGGCAGGACCTTCCTGAGACAAACTCATGTTGCCTGTTGCCCTGGAGACCATTTTCCTCCAGAAAGATCATTAACCTCTCTTTAAGGATGGTCTCCATTAGCTTCCCCACTATGGATGTAAGGCTGACCGGTCGGTAATTACCCAGTTCGTCCTTGGGCCCACTGTTATGGAAGGGCACCATATGTTCCATCCTCCAGTACTGGGGCACACACCCAGTCCTCAGGAAGGTGTTGAACAAGTCTGCCAGAGGTCCTGTCAGGATCTCTGCGAACTCTCTCAGGACCCTTCAATACATGCCTTCTGGCCCTGGTGCCTTATTTATCCCTAGGGTCCTAAGGCCTTCCAATTACCTGCTCACTTGGATCTCCCCATCCATTACCCCCTCAACCCCTATGCCCACCACCTTTTCCCCAAGGGCATAGGCCCATCCCTCTCCCTGGTAAACACTGAGCTGAAGTACTCATTGAGAGTTTCTGCCTGCTTTTTCCCGTTCTGCCCAAATTCCATCCTTCTTGAACCTGACAATCTGATCTTTGCAACTTCTCTTTTCCCTTATGTACTTGAAGTAATCCTCCCCCACTTTCTAATCCCCTGTGCCAGCCTTAGCTCCCTTGAAGTCTTTGCTGCCCTGACTACTCTGCTCACCTCCTTGGTTTTCCTCAAATACTCCTCCCTGTCCTCCTCTCTATTGGGTCTCCTGTAACTTCTGAAGGCTGTTCTTTCCTCCCTTACCCTCTCTACCAACTCCCTGCTCAACCAGCTTGGTTTTTTGGACCTAGCCTTCTTACTTTGGCTCTTTGGACAGGAGTTAGTGGCCTCTGCTAGACCCAGTTTGATGCTGGCCCATTTCTCGTTAGCATCCATGTCAGGACAGATGTTAGCTAAGTACCCTTCCAGCACACCTCTCATCCTGCCGAAATCTGACCTTTGGAAGTCCACTACCCTTGTCTTGGTTCTGGCTGCTTTCTTACCTAGATTAAGAAAGAATCACATTGTGCGGTGGTTGCTTCTTGCCAAGGGGTCTTCACTCCTATGTCCTGGACGTGCTCCCCATCCATCAATACAAGGTCCAGTATGTTTACCTCCATAGTTGGCTCCATTATCCTCTGTATCAGGAAGCCATCTTGGAAGACCTCCAGGAGGACCTGTTCCCTGGTACTCATGATAGCTGTGGTGCTCCAATCTACCCCAGGCAGACTAAAATCCCCTACTGTCACCGTATTGTTCTTACCGCTAAATGTCCTTATTTGATATCCAAACTACTTATCAGTTTCTTCATTTTGAGAGGGTGGCCTGTATACTACCCCCAATCTAACTTTCCTGCCTTTTGAGTTCTGGAGCTGAAACCATAAGGCCTCGGCACTACCCAACTCCCCTTCCTCCCTGTTGCACAATACCCACTTACATAAATAGCTTCTCCCCTTCCCTTTACTTCTATCCCTATAGTATAGTTTGTATCCAGGGATCACAAGGTCCCAATCCTGATAGTGGGTGACCCATGTTTCAGTGATGGCTGCTATGTCCACCTCTCCTTCTGCCATCAATGCCTGTAACTCTAATGCCTTGTTACTAAGACTCCTTGCATTCAAGGAAACCACCCTCCATCATGGTTCCTGCCCCTTCCCGCCCTTTGCTTCTCCTCTATTTCCTCCCCTTTTTGGAATCCCCTTCTTGCCCTTCTGGTTAGCTTGTGGGGTAGGCCTAATGGACTCCCTTGCCTGGTGACATAGTCTGTTGCCCATCCTATGCCCCACTTACTCAGTTACAATTAAATATGGATGCTATGAACTCCCTCAGCTTTTGCTTTATGACCCCTGAGCCCTCCCTATTCAACTGTAGTCTATCCTGTGCATACAGATCCTTGTTCTCCCATGTCCTACCCCACCCCCACCAGTCTGTACTCCATGGTTCCACACCACTCCCCCAGCCACTCATTGAACTCCATAATTCTTTGCTTTCTGGCCGTACTCGCCCTTGGTACAGGGAGAATCTCAGAGAAAGCAGCTGAATGCTCTTTCCTATTGCGTATCCTTCCCACTTTCCTGAACCTCTCCTACAGTACACCTCTTTGACCCAACTCCCCTTCAGGTCATTTGTCCTCAGGTGCACTACTGTGTGAGGTTTCTGTCCTATCCTCCCTACACATTTAGTAATAACCTGCCCCACTCTTCCTGCCATCATTCCAGGCATACATTCCACCCATTTGCAGATTCTCCTGGCTCCTCTACCACCCCAGCTAACACCCTTCAGTGCTGAGTCCACCAGAATGCTAACTCTCTCTCCCCTCCCAATCCTCCAGACTTACTAATACTAAGTACCTGGTCCAAGACAGCCTCCCCTTGTCCTAAGCCTCCCCTGATGCCCTGCTCTGTGACTCCATTTCTTGCTCTTTTGCTGAACCCTTTCTCCCCCCTGTTTGTAACCACCCTCCACTTCCTGGACCCTGATCCCAATGGCTCCTGAGTAGATGCTGACCCCGCACCCTTAAGTCTCCCTCCCTGTGTTACCCTATGTTCTCCAACTGCTACTTCTGGGGGGCCCCTTCCATGGCCTGATGGCCCCAGATACTCCTCCTGACTCTGCCCTCCCCCTCTATTCAACTTCCTTCTGAGCCATACAACCCTAATTTGCCACAGCTGCCTGCACGCCATGCATCCCCCGCTCTCCACACAATCTACAAGAAGATGGCTGCCCTGTAACCATTGCAGCCAACCACCCTCCCTTCCTCCCCTCTTGTTTTGTTGCCCCATACCTCCATCATCCCCTTCTCCACCCCATACCTGTTGCCTACCCCAGTTCCTAGGTCCCCACATCCTACTTGTTGCATCTTTTTAATATGCCCTGCTCTAGTCACCCCCCCCCAGAAATACTAATTCTACTTGTTTGCAGACTCCAGCAGTGGAAAGAAAACCAGAAAGACCTGTGGACTATGTGAAGCCCTGCTTGCTTGTCTCCAGTCCTATGCCACTGCCAGGGAACACCAGGACTAGCTCTGGATATGTGTTCCAGGGTGAGGTAATTGCCATCCCCTCCTCACTCCACCATGTGATGCACTCTGAGGGGAATATCAGGTCTGGTAAGTACCGGGGGGAGGTTATCGTTGGTCGGGAAGTGCAAAAACAGGGATAATGGAAGAAAAAGCTTTGAAAAATGTGATGTGGCTTCAAGTACTGACTTAAGACTTCAAAGGAGAAGATTAGCATCAAAGGACATTGAGATAAGCTTTATGCTGTCTATCTTTGTACTCGTCTTCATTTTCAGTGTGCAATGTGGTGAGTAAATACAGTGACCATTTAGCTACCAGATGAAAGACAAGGGGTCCCATATTGAAAGTCTTTGTTTGCCCCTTCCAAAGGGCCCTACATGAGTACAAACTAGCGCAATGCCTGAAATTAACAGGTCTGAAGCACAGTGGGAGTACCCCAGGCATGTTTTAATATTGCCCCTACCTCCATATCAAAACCCAAATAAACGCACTGAAAGGTGGGCTTAGCCCAAAGCACCACCTCCTGCTGGCCACAGAGATGGCTGTGCCTGTACTTACTGCATGATATCAAGAAGCAAGAGCAGTTAGGGTGTCCCAAACCTGTTTGCACTTGTGCCCTAATTTGCAATATTCGGATGACCCCAATGCACATGAATTGACCAGTTATCCCATACAAGGTGCAAAGAGTACAATTGCATCCCGTTATGGCCTGATTAATTTGTGAGGCACTAGCTTGCTCCATGGATTACATGGAGGACTGTCCCTTCCCCCTGCATCTGTGGTACCTTGAGTAATAAAAACAAAACCACAAGTGCTCCCTCCTGCCCAATCTCCATCAGAAATATTACATTAAAATCAAACACTCCATGGTGGCCTAGTGGTTCTCCTTCCTAACCTGATCCCTGTTGGCAATTTGAATTACTATTACAAACATCCCTGGTAGTCTTGTAGGCCCCTCTCCCAGTACTGGTAGCCTAGCCCCCCGGCTGGCAGTGGCAACAGGCACAGGCCCACCTTGCACCTCCATGGCTGGCTGCCATTTTCCACACATAAGTATTGTGTCACTATAGCACTCCATAGAGGAATACAGTACTTGTAGACCATCTCAATGACTTAAAAAATGCTAAGCCCAACAAAAAGTGAACAGTGCATGCACATAGACTTTTGCAATTTGTTTATTTTAAATTTTTTTCAGCAAACTTGAGTGATGGCCAGTTACCTACACCCCTGACCCCGCACGATCGTGCAAGTGGTTACTTGTAAATCTCACTCAAAAATTTACTTTTAGGAGGCAACTGAATAATCTCATTTTTGGGTGTGATTTACAAGCAACCACTTATGTGCTCATTGGGGTAGTAGTAGTAACTATTTATTTAGCACCCTTCCTCAGGGCTCAGGGTGCTTATAAACAGACTATACAGTAGTAGCAGCAATTATAAGCAGTGCAAGGCCAGTATAAAGATTACAAACAGTAATAAATATGTAAATAGAGACATAAACATGAAAGTAAATAAATAATGGCATCACCCACTTAATCAGGGTAGGAGCCATTTATAGTTTAATGGAGGCCCACTCAAACAGATATGTTTTGAGACCCCTCTTAAAAATCTTCACCAAAGGGGCCTCCTTCTGGGCTCTCAGTAAAGAATTCCATAGCACTGGACTGGCCACTCCAAATATATCATCCCCTAGGGATTTAAGTCTTGCCCTTGGAGCTGCCAGGAGCCCTTCCCCCCTTCAGTAAAGTGGAGTATGTGTGAGGATTTGTGGAGAGACAGGAGCTCAGATAGGTAGACAAGGCCCAATCTGTAAAGGGCCTTAAAGGTTAGTAACCCAACCTTGAAGGTAAAATGCACTTCAACAGCAGTGTTTCTGGCTGCTGCTGAGTAGTGGTAGGAAGAAGGGGCTACTGCAGAGCTGGGACCAGTGGTTTTGGCTGCTGCTGCGAAGCTGGGAGAACTGTGTGCTGCTGTGGAGCTTGGGAAGGGAGTGGGACTTGCTGCTGCAATGCTGTGGGGTAGGACTACTGGCTGATAAATAGGCCCTGGATGGTGCAGGTGAATGGCTTCACCACAAGTCTGCGCACAACCCCTAGACTTCATCCTTAACAACAGAAAGACAGACAGAGACAGAGAGAAGGAAAGTCAGAAAGAAACAGATGCAAAAAAGGAAAAGCAGAGCTCTGTAAGTAAAGCTTGTAACTAAAAAAATAGGCAAAATAAAAGAAGAAACAGAAACTAATTTACTAATAAGAATTCAGTAAAAATAAAAAAGAGTAATGCAAAAGCTGTTAAACTAATGTAATTTGTTGTTGAATCCAACAAATTTTTTTTTTTTTTTTTCTTTCTTTACACACACACACACACACACACACACAGAAGACTGGTCATGCTCCTACCTCCTCTCCTGACAGGTGTCAGCGTGGCTCAGTTGGTAGCACATCCGCCTCTGGACCTGAATGCCATGGGTTCTCATCCCACACCAGGATTGGACTTGCACCTAAAAATCACTGGCATCCGAGTGCAGTATTGGGAGGTGCTGTACTGTTGGGGTGTGCCGTCCTTTGGATGAGATGTTAAACTGAGGTCCCATTTGCCCATCCTGGTGTTGTCCAGGTGGAAGTAAAAGAACCCAGGGCCCTCTTCGGAAACAGCAGGGAGCATTCCTGGTATCCTGGCCAACATTCCCCTTCCCATAACCGGTTCATGCAATTATCCAGGCTGTGTGTGAGTGATGATGTGCAACATGGCCGCCACCACCACACATTCAGTCACTTCACTACCAGTCTAGCATTGCTTGTAAATTGCTTTGGGATACTGTGTATGAAAAGCGCTATATAAATGCTGATTATTCTTCTTCTACACTGACAAACTCACACTTTAAAATCTAAAGTAAAGCACTCTTACATGCTAACATACTAAGATGCCGGCAGAGGAGGCCTAAAGGTCTATCGAGTCTGCTCGAAAATTAGCATCCAGTCTGGACACCATTGCTGCCCTCCCCTCCAGTCTTCCTGTATAGAGAAGTACAATGAGACCTACAGAAGCTCTTCCATTTGACCGTGAGGCTCTTGTTTAATTGTAGCCTCATTTAGACCAAAATTTGCCTTGGTTGTAATGTAAAGTTGCCAAAGATGAATTTGCTGTTAAACAACAAAGAAACATAGATTTATCCACAGAGGTGAATTTGGCAAATTTGCCTAAACTTACTGGTAGATTTAAACTTCACCATTTCTCTAACAGCAACCCATGGTCTGCAGTATCAAATGCTTAAAAGAGATCGAGTAGAACAAGTATTGAAAATGCTCCTCCTCCTCTCACCCTGAGAAGGTCATTATGTACCCTGATCAAAGTAGTCTTGGTGCTGTGCCTGGACCTAAAACTGGACTGGAGGGCTCATAGGAGGCATAGACTGTCAGGCATGGCTCAAACTGTAGCATAAAAATCTTGATAATCTTTCCCTACTTGGCAGTCCGGGTCCAATAATGGTTTATTCAAAAGAAGCCCAGCCAGTGCATCTTTCAATGCAGTTGGAAAACCTCCCTCTGAAAGAAACACCAGACAATCCCAGAAAATACTAGACCCAAAACTCCTGTGCAACTCACAAGTAGATGCACTGTGCCCAGATCCAGAAGGTGGGCCATAGCTCAGAGATCACACACCAACCTCTTCCACTGAAATGGGCCTTAAGTCTTGCCAGGATAGAAAAACATCTGTGAGGTGGAAGCTTAACCCTGCTTGGTTGCCACAACTTGTTTCATGAGATTCTGGCTGAGTGGAGGACACCCTGTCTAAAAAGAATCAAGCAAACTCCTCGCACTTTGTGGATGAACTAGTTCTCACTGACTGCAGATAGGTTGGATGGAGCAGCCTGTCCACAGTCTGGAAAAGCTGATCCTGTTGATTTCTCCCAGCAGCCATCTTCCTGAACAGAAATGTTGCTTTC
Source organism: Neoceratodus forsteri (assembly GCA_016271365.2). Classification (NCBI taxonomy): domain Eukaryota; kingdom Metazoa; phylum Chordata; order Ceratodontiformes; family Ceratodontidae; genus Neoceratodus; species Neoceratodus forsteri. The sequence goes on along the minus strand of CM057450.1, from coordinate 329,991,660 downwards.
TTAAGGGTTATTTCTCCTTGATACTCACCACAGTAAACATTAAAATCTAGTTTATCCTCCAGGGCCCTGGATCTCAGTGTTTTAACCTCCTACCCCTAGCCTTCAACACCCTAAGTTCCAGATAAAACCATGGGAAACCCTGGCAGGAGACCTGGTGTTGTATACAAGTGAGTGTAATAGTGTAGAAGAACATACTTTAGCAATAGCAGTGCAATAAGCCACCACCACTCCTGACCCTGTCTCACACACTGCCAACACACCTGAGCTGTCCAATACCGCCTGAAGTCCCTCCAGCTGCAGCCCTCTTAAAGGGCAATATCAAGTCATCTCTTACAGGGTGTGGACTACAAGAGGGATCCCAAAGGAGAAATTTACATTGCAATGATCTGACCAACTGATTTGATAAGTCTTGAGGTCATTAATCTTGAGACCCAAGGAAAAAATCCAAGACTGAAGTGTGCCTGTGTTGGTGGGCTGCAGAAGTAACCACTTGCACCAGGCCCAGTGATTCCATCATTTAAAATAAATCCTGTCTAAAATGTGAGAGTTCATCACTAATCCAATCATTGAAGTCACCCTAAACTAACCATCTGGGTGACTAACACCATGTCATTGATGAAGTCCACAGTATTCTACAGGAAACCCCCTCGTACCCAGAGGCTGGGAAACAAAAACTTGCATCTGGACCACAATACATGGCCACACATTCAAATGGTAAGGTTTCTAGCACTGTGTGCATAATGAAGCTCAGCTCAGATCTAAAACAGAGGTGCCCCCCCCCACGAAATCCCTCCAAGCGCAGTGTGCCATGGAGAATCCATCTGGGACCACCACCTCCAAAACTGGACCAGTGTCATCTCTCAGCCTTATCTCTATGATGCAAGCTAAATCAAATGAGGAATCAGAAATGAAATCTGCCATAATGGTAGCCTTTTTCCTTATCAATATGTTATTTAAATATTCTGCCTTCAAAGATGAATGGAGGGAGCTAGGCTAACAGCTACTTGCCCACTTGGTCTGATGAGAATCCTGGGAATAAGGACCAACCATGTCTGTCCTTATTCAAAGCCTTATTTTAACACTGGGTGTCTCCCGGTCCTCATCAGCCCATTAGTGCCCCCCTTTGTTTCACCTGAACCTAGCCAAAAACCACATCACATCCTCAAAATGCCCACATCCCAGCAGTAACAATATGCTATAGATGGCAAAGTGGTCATGGAAGTGTTGTAGGTACAGCAGCTGGTAAAGGAAGTAACTAAGCATAGGGATCTCATAACCTAAACTCATCTTGATGATGCTTTCCTATGCCAAGAATCCTAAATAAAATACCCCTAAAACTACCCCAATACAAAACCACCGTATGAAAAATCAATCAAAAAAATTAACCAATACACAAACACCCCTCCCAAAAGAACAGACCCACAATCCAAAACCCACCACCCACACTCTAAAATATCCTATCAACTGAAAAATCATACAGACCTATACACATATCATATAGTTGTCCTTACCTCAGACATACACACCCATGCATTAAGCCTGTACCACATGTATTCCAATTATACTATCAACAACAGTATAAACAATAAAAAATAGGCCATCACCCAGGTGTGTGGAAAATAACTTTAAAAACAGTAATGTTATGTGCTGAAAAACATATTTGTTGAAAATGCACCCATCTGAATTCATGCACAGTTCGCTCCCTGTTAGATTTAGGGGTTTTTTTCTAGTCTTGCAAGTATTATATATGCAAAACACAATAGTGATGTAGTTATTTTGTGTGGCAGATCATAACTGGTTGCAGAGTTGAGAGCTGGATCTGTACTGATCGCTGTCACCATGGAGATGTAAACTACAAGGACCAGAGGGTTGTCTACTAGACCACCAGGGATGTTTTCTATAATAACTCCCTTTACCAATGGGAATCAGGTGAGGTTGGGGGACCACTACACAACCTGGAAAGCTGTTATTATAATTAATTTTACTGACAGGGATCAGGTTAGGGAAACGGGGCCCACCAGACTGCCAGGGATGTCTGTTTTAATAGTTCCTTTTACTGCAGAGGATCAGGTAAGGTACAGTAGGGGCCCACTAGACTACCAGGGATGTTTGTTCAGATTCAGATACTTTTTATTTATTTGACTATTTTTTTCAAGTCATTACAAAACCTTTTAAGCATAAATACACATTTTCTCTACAATAAAAGCATAACATAATATACAATTGTTCATATAGGAATTCACTTTTCATTTCATAGTATAGTATAGATTTTGTTACTTTTTGTTTCTATAGGGCATATTACTAGTGCTTTCTCATACAGTATCATGTTAAGGTGCAGATAATCATTGGTTTTATGTAGTATCCTTTTCAATTTGTATAATAGAATACAGTGCATACAATCGTGTTAGTTTTCCATAAAGTTCAAGTGCGTTGGGTGCATTAATATTTCTAGGGAACATATTTTTATGTTCAACATAAAAATACGTTAGCATTAGTTGCCGAGATGAGAAGAAAAAAACAGCACTGGAAATTGTACCCCTGTCGGACACTTCAGGAGATACATGAGCTTGCAACTTCGATATGTTCCATATATGGATTAGATTAGTGACTAAGAATACACCGAACATAATTATCAGGCTATTGTATAGACCTCCAGGTACAATGTCAGAATTATCTGAAAAAATAAATAAGGAAATAGAATTAGCTATGGAATACGGGTGGGCTGTCATCATAGGTGACCTTAATTATAGAGATATAGCATGGGACACACAAGAGGCTGTGTCACAACAAGGTAGGATCTTCCTCAATTTAACAAAGGACCTAGGCTTAACTCAGCATGTGCTCAAACCAACAAGAGAGAATAACATCCTGGATATTATTCTAACTTCAGCTGATACTTATGTATCCAATTGTGATATCAATGAACCATTAGATAATAGTGACCATGCTAGTATTCATTTTACTATTCAGGATAATCCCTTGGTAACCAAAGGCTGTAGGGTAACTTATAATTTTAAATATGCTAATAGGGATATGATTTTGAAAGAGCTAAATAATTTCAGTTGGGATAGCATTCTCAAGGGCAAGACCACAATGCAGATGTGGGAAAATATGAAATAAATTATTTTTAATATATGTGACAAACATATCAAAACAGTAAATAAATATGATAAAAAGAGTGTTGTTCCTAAATGGATCAATAACAAGGTAAAGAGGCTCTTAAAAAAAGACAAGGAAATTATATGACAACTATCTAAACAATCACTCATTCAATACCTGGCTTCTCTATAAATCAGTACAAAAACAGTGTAAACGGATCATACGTAAAAAATAAATGCAAACTAGAACTTAATTTAGCTAAATCAGTGAGTAAAAATAATCTTAAAGCTTTTTTTTGGCTATGTTAATTCTTTAAGAAACAATAACCATGGCATTCATTCTCTAAAGCACAAAAATATACAGGTTGATGAACCACAACAAATTGCTGTAATTTTCAGTGATTATTTTAGTTCTATATTTTCACCCAAAATGGAATTTATGGGAGAAATCCCAGTTGACAAAGTAATCAAAATTGACATTACTCCTGAAATAATAATTCCCAGTCTGCAGGGCCTGATAACTTTTCTCCTTCTTTGTTAAAAATCTTTTGCCCATACATCGCCACTCCTCTAGCGCAGATATTTCAGAATTCCTTAAAAGATCAGGATATACCTGGTCCTATATCTGACTCGTTATCAGCCCTAGTCATACCCATTCATTAAAAAGGAAGTACAATGGATTCCAGTAATTATAGACCAATACGTCTAACTTCTGTTCCATGGAAAATCTTTGAATCCATTCTAAAGGAAGCCTTCCAGAACCATCTCAAGGACAGGAATTTAGTTGATTATGTGCAACATGGATTTACACCTGGCCATTCTTGTGTTACCTGTCAGCTATGTTTTTACAAGAAGATTTCATCTGCATTGCATAAGGGTGAAGCAGCAGACTGCATATATCTGAATACATCCAAAGCATTTGATAAAGTACCTCATAAATTCAGACTTTAATAGATCTTGAAATCGATAAAGGCAGTATTACGTGGATTCAAGGTTGGCTAAAAAACAGAGTATAAGCTGTAAACATCCAGGGTTTTCATTTATCCAGTATACTAGTGGGGGTCCCCCAGGGCTCAGTTTTGAGCCCACTCCTCTTTCAATTATTCGTATTTAAATTAGGGCTTAATGAAAGAGTTTGGGTTAGCAAATAAGCAGACGACATGAATACTGCCTGCGTGGTAAGTGAAGACTCAAATCAAACTATCCTCCAGTCAGCCTTAGATAATTTGGTACAGTGGGCAGATTCAGTAAACAAGGAATTTAACATGGACAAATGTAGCATTATACATTTTGGCATTCACAACCCACAGACTACTATATCAAGAATGCACCAATTAATAAAACCAACCAGGAAAATGACCTAGGAATCATTATTTCTAACAAATTAACTTTTAATGCACATGTGGACACACAGGTAGCCAAGGCTAAAAAGATTCTATGGACAATTAGAAGAAACATTAAGAGTAGAGAAGAAGTATTGATGCCCTTGTTTAGATCTTATGTTAGGCCTCTCCTGGATTATGTTTCCCCTTTATGGGGACCAATAATGGGTGGCATCAAGGCTAGACTTGAAAATGTTCAGAAGCCGGCAAACAAATTTATGACTGTAAAAACTGAACATATGCAGATCATCTAACCAAGCTAAATCTAATATCACTTGATACTAGAATGATTAGGGGTGATTTGATGCTTTGCTACTTACTCCCTGATCCAAGATAATTATTTGTTCAACGAACTACACCTGGAATTTAAAACTCATAATAAGGGTACTAGAGGACATTCGAATCAACTAAAGCCACTCAAATTCAGTACTGAAAAAAGAGCATTTTTCATGTAAAGAGTGGTGAATCCTTGGAACAACCTTCCTTCTTACGTTATCAAAAGTACAGATAAGGGTCAGTTTAAGAAAAATCTGGATAGATACAGTATATTTTGAATGGTAACATCCTATCCTTTTACTGACTTGACATGAGGCGCATATGTGCTCACTGACTCGCAAAGCTCCAAAAAAATGGTGCATTGAAACCATGGGCCAGATATTCAAAGCTTTGTGCCTGGCACAAACTGTTGCACCTGAATAACGATGAGTTTTCACCAGACTAATATTCAAAAGTCCATTTAGCACCTGCACTGTGTGATAGCACCAATGCTAATAGATAGTATATGCAGGGGTGGGAATGAGGGGGGAGGGCCATGCATGCTAGCACACTGGTATATTCAAAATGACAGCACTGTGCTACAGTGTATTGCATGACCTGTAGTGTGGCACCCAATACCACCACCAGAAAGCAGGTGGTAATGCTAGACTAACAGGAGAGGCAGTACTTCCGTTCCCCCATACATGCCCAAAGCGCACAATGCACAGGCCAGTAATCCCCCCCCCCGGTAGGCAGGTGTCCCCCAATCACTCTCTGACATCCATTCCATTAAAAGCAATTAGTACCTTGGTAGTCTAGTGGACTGCCACCCCATCATGATCCCTGACACCCGTTCCACTAAAATCAGTCAGTTGATTGGTAGTCTAGTGGCCCCCCACCACCGTCATGATCCCCAACACCCGTTCCATTAAAATAAGTAAATTCCCTGGCAGTCTAGTGGCCCTCCCACCCCCATCATGCTCCCCAATACCTGTTCCATTAAAATCAATCAGTTCCCTCATAGTCTAGTACCCTCCAGCTGGCAGCGCCCACCACCCCACTCCCCCCATTCCAGTATGGAGCCAGTGACTGGCTCAGCCCACCACTCACCTCTGTGGCTGGCTGCAGAGCAGAAGCGGTGGGCTAAGCCAGTCACCAGCTCTATAATGGGATGGGGTGGGAGTGGGGTGATGGGCACTGCCTGGTGGGGGGGCCACTAAATTGGATAGTGGTTAATGGAAAGAGGCGCTAATTTCAGAGTGCCTCTTTCCATTACCGATCATAAAACACAGTCGGCAGCTGGCCGTGGAGGTGAGAGGTGGGCTGTGCCAGTTGCTGGCTGGGGAAGCATGGGGGGATGCTGGGTGGGCTGGCATGGTTGGGTGGGGGGCCACTAGACTACTGGGACATAAAGAGTGCACATTAATTTTATTATAAAGGGGGGGAACCGCTAGACTACCAGGGATATCCGTGATACTCAAAATGAAGTACAGATCGGAGGGGCACTAGACTACCAGGGATATTACAAAAATAAATAAATAAATACACATGGGGGGCACTAGACTACCATGGATAAAAAATATAAATATATAAATAAGATACTCATTGGGGGAGTCACTAGACTACCAAGGATACAATCATGGTTAAGTACATTACCATGATGGGGAGGGGGCTGCTAGACTACCAGAGATAGTGACAGCTACTGTTTTTTATTGAGATGGGGCAGAGCAAAACCCCCAGAGCAAAACTCACCCTTATGTCACTTAATAGGGACCCCTGGGCTGCAAAAAACTGTTTTTAAATCTGGCCATCTCATCCCTCGCTCTTTGTTCGCCAGCGAGCAATTTCTTTGACCGCGACCATGCAAATTCTTTGATCGCAAGATTCTTTGATCACAATCGTGCATCATGAGCAAGGAACGAGATAGTCCAATTTAAAAATCAATTTTCTCAGCCTAGGGGTGTCCTAGGAAGTCAAATGAGGGTGGGTTTTAATCAGGGGGCTTCATTCTGTAGAACCATGGTGGTGGTTTTCTACAATTACTTTAATTTTTTGATTTAGAAGGTTTTAAAAATCTTTGTTCATGAGCCTGCAAATTCTTTGATCGTGAGATTCTTGATCGTCATCTTTGATCGCGAGGGAGAGACAAGATGGCCAGAATTTTTTTATAATGGAATAGATAGGGAAATTTTAGTAATTTTTGATATTGAATATCTTGGAAACGATTTGGTCTTTTGACTTGAAATTTAGAGTGAAGAAAGGCAATATCCACAGATGTGCCTTTTGGTGCTTTGGTCAAAAAATACAGCGTGGCAAACTTATGACGCTACGAAATTGACGCTTTTCCCATAAGATTACATTATGGTGTTCGTCGCATTACAGGAATTCTTTGCCGTACTGCTGCAAAATACCGGTTTGGTCGTTTGGGCTGAAATTTGGAGGGAAGAAAACCAACATCCACAGATGTGCCTTTGGTGGTTTGGTGAAATAATATTATAGGGCAGCAAAGTGACGGCACTCCAAAGTTGACACTTTTTGCCATAGGATAACATTATGGAGTCTGTTGCATCTTTCAGGGCCCATATCTCGGAAATGGTGCGAGATACGGACTAGTCACAAAAATTGCTTAGCCGCCTGCTACAGGGCTAAGACAAAAACTAGCAAGGAAAGTCATAACTCATATGAAATTTTAATTTTTTTTTCTACGTCACACGGTTCTTGAGATATAAGCAATTTAGTATTCCAAGTCGTAATTTTCTGCTCCAAAGCCAATTATTAAGCATACATTCTTTGTTTTCAATGTGTTTTTTCAATGCAGTTTTTGGACAAAAGAAGGGTGTGCTCTTTTGTTACTGTGCCAGTTAGCATTTCCAGTTGCGCTTCCGTTACCATTCGCATCACCATTCCCATCTACGCCACCGTGTGCGTTCCGGTTTGCGTTTTCATTTGCACTTGCATTTCCACTTTGTTTGGCATTATTGTTGCTCTTACCATTACCATTTGCATTTGCAATTGTGGTATCATGCCCATGCTCAGTACGGTTTGTGTTTACATACGTGCTTGCGTTTCTGTTTGTTGGCTTTATTGTTGCTGTTACCATTATCATTTATGTTTACAATTGTGGTTCCATGAATGTGCACATTATGGTCTGCATTTCCATACGTGCTTGTGTTTGTTTCTGTTGGCTTTATTGTTTCTGTTACCGTTACCTTTTGACCTTTACAATTGTGGTTCCGTGAGTGTGCGCGTTATGGTTTGCGTTTTTGTCCGCGCTTGCATTTCTGTTTACTTTGGCATTATTGTTGCTGTTACCATTACCATTTGCATTTACAGTTGTGGTACTGTGAATGTGTGCATTACCTGTTGCATTCTGTATGCAGTTCTGTTTGTGTCTCCATTTATGCAACTGTTCGCTTTGGCGTCACTTTGTGCTTGCATTTCTATTACTGTTTGCTTTACCATTTACGTTTGTGTCATCATGTGTGTAATCCTTTGTGCTTGCACTTGCATTGCACTTCCTGGTATATACTCACAGAAAATCACACTGTGGAGGCAGCGGGGCCCAAGGGCCCGTGCTCCTAACAATATTTCTACTTTTCTATTCTTTCTTAAAAGTATGGAAATTATATGCAAAAGCTTAGTTAATGCATCAGTTAGAGTTCTTCTACAGCAACAAAAGTGAGAATTTTGACATTAGGTTCCCACCCCATGCACCCACACCCCCCTGCCCCCACCGACAGGCATCAGGTGTGCATTGGGGTCGTCGGTCCTAACTCTCACCCCATCCCATGTGTAAACAAGCTGAGGTGGTGCAGTGTAGGATAATGGGGTGAGAGTTGGGACCGACTGATCACACCCCAATGCCTGAGGTGAGGGCAGTATGGGAGTGGGGTGCAAGGGTGGAACCCTAATGTCGAATTTCCTCACCTTTGTCACTGTAGAAGAACCCTAACTGATGCATTAACAGAGTTTTTTTGCATAGAATATCTCTATCTCTCTCTCTCTCTCTCTCTCTCTCTCTCTCTCTCTCTCTCTCTCTATCTCTCTCTCTCTCTATCTAGTCTGGTATGGTTGCCTGACTCACATTCTCCCGACGAGTAGTCACCCGCTGTCAGTTTCCCGAATTCTTTAATCCCACATTAGATTTCGCCCGTAATGCTGTTTATCGACACATAGCCCACCAACACAAACACGTTATTAATTAAGTGCTACATTTTTGCATTGCTGTCCCACTTCAGACAGTGTTGCATTTCGAGCTTAGCGAAGATAACAGACTGTTTATTTGACTTACCCTATGTTGTCTAAACTGTGCTGAAAAGTAAACAGAAGTCTGAGCTGGACAGTAGTTATGGGTATGGTCTACAGTTGCCAATGCCTTCGCAGGTGCATCTCTGACGTCAAATCTCCACTAAAAATAATATGCAAAGCAGGAAGATAAGATCTCAAATATTCTTCGTGACCGGGAATTATGATCTGGAAAAGACTTCATGTGAGGGATTGAAGTCTATTACTAAGGCTAGACTGGTAATAAAAGCATACTGTGGGCAATCTGGCAGCAGTGCTGAATGTTTCATTATTCTATCTACTGTTGACAATCATTCATTTCCTTTTAATTTAATCCTTTTCATTCCCCTTTTTAATGTATATATTTGCTAAAAAAATTAGTCGTCCTGACTGAAATCAGCTCCTTACCCCACATCTGTTGACAATCTGCTTCTATTTACTAATGCTGGGGCAGTTTCTATTTACTAAAGCTGAATGTTACTAATGGGCTAAATGTCAGGAAAATGTAGAATGGGCAGAAATTTGGTGATAAACATTAAATGTCGGTCAACTGTTGTCGGTGCGGTAGATGGGAAAACACATTCTGGGCAACTGTACGGATCCCTATATATATATATATATATATATATATATATATATATATATATATGTATGTATACCTCCCAAATGTCCCTCAGTATGGGGACACCACACATTGTACCCCACATAGTTGCTCTGCCCTATATATGTACCTCATGGGGACAGTGGTGCACACATGCACACACACAGTGGATGTGTTGTGCATCCTGCCATCCCAGCAGACAGTGCCATGAGCTATGGTGCAACGTATACCATAGCATTTGTACAGTCAGTGTTCCAAGCTTCTACTGGGATGCGAGTTTGTTTTTCCCTGTTTGGTGTTGTGTCCCACATTCTGGGGATCAGTGTTCCTCATTGTCCCTCATTCTGAGTGACTGGGTCCCACTTGTCAGAGTTGCCTGGTGAAAGGTTTGCACTGAATGAGCCTGCTGACACCCATTGCCTGTGGTTTCCTACCTGTACTTCCAGGCTGACCTACAGGTGGTGCTGTGAGTGGTCCCAACCAGCTCCTGTACTTCCAGGCCAACCTACAGGTGGAGCTGTGAGCACCATGGAGTAGCACCAGGCAAACTACATGGAAATGTATGCTAAGCAGCTCATAATTGGATGAAAATGTGGCTGTTTGCACACTGATTACCAAAGTAGGCTCATTTACATATGAGCTTTGAATATTGTAAATTTTTGCCTGTGCTAATGTGTTAGCCCGGTGCAAAGTGTAAGCACCAGACTAATGTGTTTGCTTCTGGCTAACCTGTCACTTGAGCAGCACAGTTCTGCAGTTTGTGGCCTGCATTGACTGTGGCTGTTGTTGTGCTTCACTCCATTACTATCACTCACATTGGCCTGCTACTGCAGCTCTGCCTTCCTCCACCTCTGTGTCCACTGAGATGCTGTTGCTGTTTGGCCTTTGCTGGTGCTATATTCAGTGCTGTCTTGTTTCCTGGGCTATTTTAGCATGGCACTCCAAGCCCTGTTTGCACTGGTTCCTTTGCACACTATATTCAGCAGGTTTAGCCCCGGGGCTATTCCTTTGAATATAGCATGCTAATTGTTCTGGCTAATTTAGCATGCTGTGTAGTGCTACTTTTACCCTGGGGCTGTTTTGAATATCTGACCCCATAAGTTTAAACAGCATGTAAACTGGACACCAACGACTGGGAATAAGTTTGGAGTAATGTGCCATGTATTCACAAAAAATATCCTGAGGGTGGATATCATTAGTGTTTTTTATTTAAGAAAAAATACATAAAGATGTTACTCCTTTGGAACAGGCCATTCATAATTTTCACACAAGTCTATCAGAAGTTTTGATCTTGATATTTTTTATGTGATATTCTTGAGTACATCCCTTTTTAACCATGTTTCTGGCTACAAAATCTATGGGAGGGTTCATTAAAATCCTTTGGGATTCTTCCTCAGTAAGTTCCCTGGATAAAGGATACTGTCTAGTAAGTGTCGCTCATACATCTGTACTTAGGGCATTATAAAAGTATGCAAACAAGAGTTTCCAGCATATCTTTGCCATATTCACAATACAAATCCTTAAAAGTGGATTTGTTGTTTGAAAATATACACTGTAGGAAGTTTGAAGGATATAACTCCAGACAAAACCTTATAACAGTGGCGCTACCTCTTGTTTGTGATGTGAAGTTGATATAGTTCCAAAATGTGGTTTATTTTATTTTGTGCATACTACCTATGCAGTTTTAGTCATCTAATTTTTTGTAAATCTGCATCATAAGATGCTTGCCCCTATTACTGTTTTGTAGTCCAAGGAAACAGTTATCTTCCTAAGTGAATCCTTCCATAAATGGTCTAAATTTAAATATTTTAATGCGTCCACAATCTTTTGCAACCAAGGTGAGAAGGAATTCCTGGTTATTCAGGAAATATTTTCATCCATATATTATTTGCCAATCTGTTGGGATCCAGTCTCTTACTTCTGATCCAGTAAGCTATTTTGATTAAGGCCAACTATTTTATATTTCCAGAGGTGTTGATCTAGGTATTTGTAATATAGTTCTACATAACTGAAAAAAATAACTTTCCAGTTTTTCAACATTTTTGACATGCCAAACTTCGAGGGCCAGATATTCAAAACATTGCACCTAGCACAAAACCATACCACTGGAATAGCACTGGATTTGTGTGAGGCTGCAATATTCAATAGCCCTATTAGCACTGGAGCTGTGTGGTAGCACCGATGCTAATAGATAATATGCGGTGGGGGGTTAGGAGAGCGCCCATGAATGCCAGCAGCATGGCATATTCAAAGGTCTAGCGCCACACTACAGGCATTAGCACAACCTGTAGTGTGGCACAAGATACCGCCTAACAAAAGTTGGTGGTAATGAGGTAGTACTGCAGTTGTGGTGTCCCCTCATCATGGACCCCCATAGCCGCAGTAGTACAGTAAACGCCCTGGTAGTCTAATGGTTCCCCACCCCCCTGCATGACTCCTGACCCATTTAGAATTACATTCTGTCTCATTTCACTGGTAGTCTAGTGGTTCTCCACCCCCTTGCATGACTCCCGACACATTTAGAATTAAATTCAATGTCATTTCCCTTGTAGTCTAGTGCCCCCACGTGACTCCAGACCCATTTAGAATTATTTTCAAAGTAATTTTCCTGGTAGTCTAGTGGTCCCCCCATGAGACGCCCCTGCTTAGCCCAGGGACAATCTACAACAGAGCCAGTGACCGGCTTAGCCCTCCTCTCACCACTACAGTCAGCCGCCGACTGAGGCAGGAATGAGCTTCCTTCATACCTCAGTTGGCAGCTGGCTGTGGTGGTGAGAGGAGGGCTGAGCCGATCGCTGGCTCTGTTCGTAGATTGTTCCTGGGCTAAGTGGGGGTGTCACTGCCAGGTGAGGGGACCACTAGACTACCAGAAAAATATTTTATTTAAATGTAATTCATTTCCCACTCAATATGTTAGTAATTTGGGATATCAGTGAAATTACTTTGCAAATAATTCTATATGGGTTGGGAGTCATGCAGCGGGGGTGGGGGGACCACTAGACTACCAGAGACCTTACTTTTAATTTGATTGTGAATGGGTCAGGAGCATGCCTCTCAACTGTCCTTGATTTTCAGGGACATCCCTGAATTTGTCTCAAAATATTACTCTGTCCCACCTCACAGTTGTGTTTCCGTGGCTAAACAGTGGAAATCATAAGCACAAAATAATGTCAAGCATTAAAGTTACAGACTTGTTCTTCATTAGAAACTGCATTTTGCACCAAGCCCCATATTCTACCAGCTATCTGGGCGGATATTGCTACTTTTGAAGATGTGTCCCTGATTGTGGTCCTTTATCTCTGATTCAGGAGGCAAGGTGTTTTGGGGTATGAATGCACCGACTGTGCCTAGCAGCACACAGTTCCTGCTGCTGCCGGCCTGTACTTCTATTCTGACCAACAGGGGATGCTGTGGGTATGCATTGGCCTACAGTGTCCAGCCTGTACTTTCATTCTGACCAAAAGGGGGAGCTTTGTGCTCCATGCAGTAGCACCGGGCAAACTGCATGGTAATGTATGCTAAGCAGCACTTAATGAGATGCAAATGTACCTGTTTGCCCATGGATTACCTAAGTAGGCTCATTTGAATGGGCGCTTTGAATATAGCTCCCATTTGCCCCGGGCTAACCAGTTTGCACCGGGCTAATGTGTTAGCACTGTGCAATCAGGTTAGCCCCGGGCAAACCTCACTTCAGCATAGCACAGTTCTGCAGTGTGTGGCTTACATTGTTGTTTGCAGTAGATGTCACACATCTCTGCACTATCACACACAATGTTCTCCACCTGCAACACTGGCTTGCTCCAGAGTCTAATAAGCTGCAGTTGCAGTGTGCACTTCCCTGTTATACTCAGTGCTGTCTTATTCCCGGGCAATTTTTGCCCTGCACTCCTGTCCCTGTTTGCCCGGGTCCCTTTGCTTGCTATATTCAGCTGGTTTTGCACTGGGCTATTTCCTTTTGAATATAGCTTGCTTTGTGCTTCAGGCTAAGTTTGCCTGCTGGGCAGTGCTAATTTAGCCCCAGGGCAAAGTTTTGAATATCTGGCCCCCATAGCATAAAGAGTTAGCGGATTCATCTTCATTTCTGTTGCACGCAAGGTAGAAAGCATAGAAAGGCCCCCATACTTAGAACTGAATCTTATTAGAGCATTTTTTGCAGTTTGTAGAAAAGTGTAAGTAAAATGATTTGTTGTTTTACAATTATCAGAAATGTAGAAACCCAGATAGCGATAGTTTGTAACAACTTCCAGTGTGTCTTTATCAAGATGCCAGCTATATTTGGGATTTCTGCTCTCCAATATTAAGATTAGAGTTTTTTTTTTATATTGATGGTTAACGTATTTATAATACAATATTGCTGTAATAAATTCAATTGTTTTTGTAAACCTAGTGGAGGCAGGAAATTATTGCCAAATCATATGCAAACATAGGTGCTGGCACCAGGGTTCCTCCAACAGAGGGAGAGTGTGAACCTTCCAATACAAAAATGGTAGGAAGTTTGTTAATAAACAAATTAAAAAGTGTGGGAGCCAAAATGCAGCCCTGTTTCACTCTGTGGTTTGTATCAAAAAGATAAATGGTACTGACCTTTATATTATATCTCACTGATGTACAGTTTTCTGACTAGAGTCCAGTAATCACTTAAAATTGTGTGATTTATGTTTAAGTCAAATAGTTTTCCCAAAGATGTGGTGTGCTTATTCCATCAAATGCTCCTTTAAAATCTATGAAAAGCAGGTAGGTAGTGAGATGATTTTTAATATATTATTTTTTTACAATATGGTGTAATATAAAACATTGATCTACAGTTGAGTATCCCTTTCTGAAACCTGCCTGGTAAATATTTTAAACTTTTTGGTGTTCCAACCTGGGGCCAATTCATAACTTTGCCCCGGGGCTAAAATAGCACTGCCTGGCATGCTAAATTAGCCCAGAGCCAATAGCCTGCTGTATTCAAATGGAATAGCCTGGTGCTAAACCTGCTGAATATAGCATGCAAAGGAAGCTGGGCAAAATTGGGCTGTGAGTACAGGGCAAAAATAGCCCAGTAATAAGACAGCTCCCAATACAGCAAATAAGACCGCACTGAATATAGCACCCAGCCAGTCAGTGAAAACACCCACAGAAACACAGTGCAGAGGTGAGACAGCCCTGCCCTGGAACACATGCAAAGAAACATAGCCCGGGACATGATCCCAAGAGCTGACTGCAGTACAGAACCCAGGATGTGACACACACAGGCAGGTGAATGGCAAGCAACAACCAGGAACCATGTGTGAGAACCAATGAACAGTACATACCATGTGAAAACCCCAGCACCCAAAAATGACACAGGACACAGTAAACTGTACAAAGTGGAATGTATTATGTAACAAAGGAATGATAAAACAACAAGAACAGTACAGCAACGCCAGTAGTAGACACAACAATATGAAAATAAATGAACAGAAAAGCAACAGCCAATACCAATAAATGAACAACGAATGCTACTACAACTACCACTAGATGAACTACCTCTAAAACAAAGCTAACAATACAAACACTACAAACAGAAATGCTAAGAACCCCTCCATGACCACTGAACCACAACACACAATGCTACCACTATGATGACTTATGTGAACAGCTACTGTTATGACAACAAAGACTTCCTACACAGTGACATGCAAAACATATGTACAGATATACAATATGTACAGGATGGCAACAGATTTGGATGGAAAGGGGAGGTGGACACAAACAGGTAGGAATGAACACAGACTAGATACAAACATCAGTCTGGAAAAGGGAGGGTGGAAGATAGCCAACATAAAAGGGACAAGGCCTATTGCTGGATGCTGGATGGGACCAGCAGATGTGCCTCAAGGACTGTAGCTACCCACCGGGTTTCAGCAGTCAGGACTTCTTGCTGCTTGATCAGGGTCCTCTGCTGGCATACAACTCGGTGGAGCAGGTTGTCTTTCCTCTCAGACTCTTCTGGGTGTGTGGCCCACTGCAATCTATGACGTGGACCTACAGAAGGGGGACCAGGTCAGGATGGGACACTGACAAAGTGGTACAATGCACACTTCAGGCGGCAACTCAGGGTTGGACATGTCCCAACAACCATACCAATGTGGTGATATGACAAAGGATGTACTACACAACTGGACACGTGCCAGTATGCTGAGGCAAAATGGCACAGGTAGCCCCCACCAACCCACTCTACACTGACAGGTGTGTAATGCCATTGGCAACACTGTGACACAGTGTACACCACACAAACCAGTGGAGCACACAGTGACACAGTGCAACCAGACAGCCAGTCCCCGGGATTACATGGACAGGGGGCCATGGCATGACTAATGCATGGGATGACATGTTGGGACAAGCTGCCCAAAGGAACATATCAGTGAGACACACATCAAGGCACACCCACCACTGGAGTGGCCACAGCCATACCATACTGTGATGGCATGCAGCCCATACAGTAGCAGAGCATTGCATGTGGCAGTGCCAACACCCATAGCATCAGCACACACAAGGCAGAAATGCATGGCCAATCCCATATAACAAAAGGACACAGGCCATGGGCTACCAGCAGCAGGATAGCAGTAGGCCAAACACATGCCAAGTACAGTGCTGCACATGCCAGCACGGTATGGCAGTGCCCCCAGAGGGCACTACACCATCTGTATGAGCGGACCCATTGCACACCATGCCACTACAATCGCCCAGCCCCTGCACCTCCCGTGCATGACCAGTGTACAAACACCAGGCACTGCAGGGACAGGGAAACACCAGCCTGTAGAGGAACATGGCCCCCCACTCCAGCAGTACACAACAGGCGCACATGATGGGCAGAGCTACACATGTCTGTACAGCACCAGAGCCCCAGACCACCCCACCCCAGCAGGTACAGTGTACAGCCACTTCCCAGCCAGACAGAGGGTCCACTGTGCCATACCAGTGGCCATAATGCACCACCCACACACCGACAGGGTGTTGCCATCTAGAAGCCACCCTGAAACCCCCTGTAAGGTACATTATCAATAACATTGGCATGCACCTACAACAGTCAAACAGGGCTGTATATGGCAACAGTAACACATGATGGGCAGAGCAGCACATGCTAGTACATCACATAGGTCTCAGACAGCCCCCCCCCAGCAGGCACAGTGTACGGCCACTGTTCATCCTGACCCATGGTGCACACTGCCACACCAGTGGCCAACACAGTACCACGTGGCACACCACATGGTACTAGGCACACAGCTGTGTGCTTGGCAGGAACAGCACTGTCAGTCCATGGAAAGACCCACCCATGTCACATGCTGTGCAGTGTGTAGACAAACAGTGTACTCATGCAATACACTCAGGTCACCATCACTGCTCTCCTACACCTGCTGTGGCATGGCTGGCAGTCTCCACCTGTCACGGTGGCCCATGGCTCCCTGGCACCCTCCTGGTCTGCATCACCGGCACTGGTCCTGTTGATGTGCTCTGCAGGGGGAATAGGGTACAGCACTGTTACTACAATGTGAGCCACCATGGTATGCCACAGCACTGTCCATGGTACACAGGGTATCCCACACCATCACCCCCCCAGCCACAGATGGCATGGTGCACGCACATGTGCCACCCTCCTGTGTACAGGCACACTGTCACCCGTGCCATGCACAGCCCTGGACACGTGCAGCCACAATGCCCTATTGCATGGGCTCTGTGCACACAGGTCTAGTTGCAAGGCAGTAGTGCCATGGACTGTGGCCACATGCGGACAACCACTGGCAGGACACACACACACACACACACACAGCAGCAGAGGTCTGATGTGTGTCATACAGGTGCACCGTTGCCATGTCTGTACTCTGCGTTACATTGTGTGCCCAGACTGCACAGTGCATGAGGCACACAGAGCCTGCCATTGCATGCCATGTGTGTATGGTGCCATGGTCAACAGGTACAGCAACAGTCATGCACACATTGTATACCTCTGTGTCTAACCACTAGGCAAGGCAAGGCAAATTTTATTTAAAGAGACGCCCATCCCAGAGGCTCTGGGTGCCGTACATCAATCAAATAAAAACACAGCACAATAACAATCAATAAAATATACAACTCCAAACAATTAAAACATCATTTGCTACACAATTTGTTTCATTCTCTAAAACTAAAATAAGCCTTAAAAAATTAGATAATATAAACTATAAAACATAGTCCAGGAATGCCTGATCGTATAAAAATGCCTCGAGTCAGGCCTTAAAAACCTCAACTGACAGGACCTCCGTAACAACTAAAGGAAGCGAATTCCACAGGATGGGAGCGGCGACACTAAATGCTCTGTCGCCTACAGTTCTTAACCTCATCCTGGGAATTGCAAGGAGGCTCCGAGAAGAGGAACGTAGGGAAGAGACCGAGACAGCAGGTGTAAGAAGGTCATTCAGGTAGCCAGGGCCCAGGCCGTGTAGGGTCTTAAAGGTGAGCAAGCCCACCTTAAAGAGGACCCTCCACCTAACCGGCAGCCAGTGAAGATGACGCAGCACCAGGGCAATATGACAGTATTTAGATTGTCCTGTCAACAACCTCGCTGCTGCATTCTGCACCAGCTGCAGTCGACGCAGGGTACCCCCAGAAACCCAGAGATAGAGTGCATTACAGCAGTCAAGCCTGGACGTCACAAAGACATGCACCAAAGTGGGGAGGTACAGAGGCGGAACTAAGGGCTTGATCCTGGCAATATTCCTCAGATGACAAAAACTAGTAAACTAGTACGGACAATGGAAGACACCTGAAATTCAAGTGTCAAACCGCTGTCAAGAATAACACCCAGATCACGCACCCTAGAGGAGGCCTTCAATGGTACAAAGCCAAGGCAAAGTCCTGTCTCTGCACCAGAAGCCAACCTATCACATCCTCTCAGACTCGACCAACAGTACCTCCGTCTTACTGGGGTTAAGTCGCAACCAGCTGGAGGCCATCCAGTCATTGATTTCAGCAAGGCAACTGTTAAGCACTTCTACTGCACAAGATGTTCCAGGGGCAAAGGAAAAGTACAGCTGGGTATCATCAGCATAGCAGTGAAAACCCTAGCTGTACTTTCTGATGAGCTCTCCCAGGGGTAGCATGTACATGGCAAACAACATCAGTGACAAGACCGAACCCTGGGGAACTCCGCACAACAGGTGGTCGGGGAGGAGGAGAAATTCCCCATCACTACCTTGTGCCTCCTGTTGGATAAAAAAGACTCAAACCAGTGGATGACAGAGCCAGTGAGTCCACAGAATTCCCTTAGGCGGTCAAGTAACACTCGATGGTCCACCGTGTCAAATGCTGAAGAGAGATAGAGGAGAACAAGAATGGTCCCCTTCCCTCAATCTCTAGCCCTAAGGAGGCCATTGTGCACCCAAACTAGTGCAGTTTCTGTGCTATGCCTTGCATGAAACCCAGACTGGAGTGGTTCATAAAGATTATGGGCCACGAGATGCTCCTCAAGCTGAAGCGCAACCACCTTCTCAACAATCTTACCTAAGAATGGAAGATTGGAGATAGGACGGTAATTTGCCTTGACGTCAGGGTCCAACAATGGTTTTTTCAGAAGGTGTCTCACCAATGCCTCCTTCAAGACATCAGGAAAGACCCCCTCTGACAAGGAACACTGGACAATCAGGGCAAACACCTAGTCAACAGAGTCAACACATCTCATTATGAAATGAGTTGGCACCGGGTCCAGTTCACAAAAGGTGTGCCGAAGCTTGGAGGCAATCTCAATGACCTCAGCCACCTGCACCAGTCTAAACTCATCCCAAACAGGCACAGTGCTCTCTGGAAGCCCATGACAACCACTGTAGGCCAGATTCTGGTCCACTGGCGGAACCCCGTGCCTGATGGCTGACACCCTGTCCGAGAAGAACCAAGCAAACCCATCGCAAAATGCATTCGAAAAAACTACCTTCGGCTGTAGACAGGAGGGATGAAGAAGCCTGTCCACATTCCGAAAGAGCACAGTTGGTCAGTTCCTCCCAGCAGCAATCTCCCTGGACAGGAATTCTGCCTTCTTATGGTTGATTGCCCCCTGGTATGCACCATAGTGCATACGCAGGGCCAGTTTGTCTACCCCCAGGCCAGACTTCTGCCAGCAGTGCTCTAATCCAAGGTCTTCATCTCCTTGAGCTCCCCATCAAACCAAGGGGACCTCAAGTGAGAAGACCTGGGTCATACACAGACTGGTGCAAGGGAGTCAAGCGCAACAGAAAGTGCCTTATTATAGGCATCCACTACTGCGTACACACACCCCCGCATGCATTGTCCACACTAGGTAGGTCAGCCACCACCTAAAAACCCTCGGGGGTAAGCCCCCTCAAAGGGTGATAGCTGACCATCTCTGCAGGGGGAGGGCTACTGAGAGGGGCCCCGAACCGGAATTTCACCGTGCAATGATCGGACCAAACAACCCTATCAACACTGAGACTATTTATCTCAAGCCCCATTGAGAACATCAAATCCAGCATGTGGCCACCCCGATGAGTCGTGGAAGAAACTCCCTGCGCAAAGCGCAGAGATGACATCATCTGGAGGAAGTTATGACCTAGCCGAGAAGATTCATCCTTGGCCCAAACATTGAAGTCCCCCAGCACTAAACATCTGGGGGCCTCCAATGTTTCACCGATGCTGAAATCGGCCACTTCCTGCAGGAAATCTCCCATCGCCCAAGCAGGGCGAAAATCAGGAGGACCAAGCAACCTGTGCCCGGTCCCCCACAGATGGCCACACACTCAAATGAATGTGGTGCTCTCACTGGGTGCATGGTGAAGCCCAGCTCAGATCTAAAACAGATGGCTACCCCCCCACCCCTGTGTTCCACTCTGGGGCAGTGCACTACAGTATACCCAGACGTGATGGCAGCCTCAAACTGGGCCAGCATCATCACCAATCCAGCTCTCCATAATGCAAGCCAGATCGGCAAAAGAAACCAAGTCTGCTATAATTGTAGTCTTGTTTCTGACCGATCTGGCATTGCAAAGCACCACCCTCAGGGGATTAGTGGACAATGCAGCCCTTCTGGCAACCTGCCCACTCAGTCTGGTGGGAACCCTGGTGACAGGAACTAAACACGTCGGACCTCTCCCCAAGTCCGGTCTAATCCCAGGGCACCTTCTGCACCCCACCACCTTGATCCTACCACCCACAGTGCACGGGGCACCCAGTCCTGATTGAATCCTATGACTCCTCCCAATTCCAAACTCCCTACAGCACCTAGCTGTAGTATCTGATACAGAGGGACTGAAAAAGGGCCAAAGATCAAGCAGCCGGGTTGCCCCATACACTATCCTGGCCCGACCCAGGTTTACATGCATTCCCAGACACATTCTGCCCAACTATGTAATCCCAAAAACAAAACAAAACTCAATCGAACACAAAAACACACACACACACACACAAATCAAATAACCAATAAACCCCCAAACAACCCCCTAAAAGCAAAATTCAAGATAAGATCTTCAAAAAGAATTCAAGAAAACAAACTGCAAATCGCATAAAAAATGCCAATACTCAGAATGGCACAGTCACTTTAGATTCAAGATTTCCAATCAATCAATTCCCAAGATATAGTCAGAAATATACTCCTCGAGAAGCCCCAGCACCGCTCTCACCAGCCGCTAGGACCTCTAGAAAGATCCCAGACATTTCTTAGGCCCCCCAGTCGACAAATCCACGGTGGCCCAAGTCCCAAAAAGCAGTCAGCAGATGAATATCCCAAATGGCACTCTCACTGCCAATAGGAAGATCTTTCAAACAGTCATTAAAACCACAGAGGTTCTCTCACTGCCTCTGAAGTAAAAATTCAATTCAAATGCAGTAAATAAATTCCCAATAAGTTATTTATTTGGAGATCAAATCTTGCTTTCAGAATTTAAGGGCAAAAGGAAAAAACCCTCCACTCACCCCAGGAGGGAAATACCCTGCGCTAAGGAGCCGCAACTATGGAGACCGCTAAAAAGAAGACTCCCCCGAAAGACCTGGAGGCTGCCGATAGCACATCCACTCTTCATTAGATGTGCATCGGCACCTCCCGTAGTGGCCCCAATGCACACACAGGCACCCCTCAAAGGACCAGTAGAAAGAGGAATACCAAGTGCCCAAATCGTCCTCAATTCAATAAAGCATTGCAAGTCTGCTGGTTAGAAGCAGTGTGGAATCATACAAAATAAACTCGCCAACATAACACGCCAGCAGTACCTTGAAGGAACTCACAAAAAACACTATCCAATGACCACAAGGTACTTATCTCCCAGTGTGACCCCTCAGTATTCGTCCTCCTCAGATGGAACATCTTCCCGGTTCACTTTCTGGGCTAAACCACAAATGTCCAGGTCCAAAAACCAATCCTCTCCTCCTCGGTCCCACCAGTCCATCAGCGAGACAGCAGCAGCACCCCAAACACAGTGCACAGTCCAATATGAAACAAACTGCAGCACATGCCTGCCCGACACACCAAACACACGAGCAGGAATGTGGATCAAGTAACGCCTGCCCTCCAAGTCCGTTCAACTGGCACTGCTCTCCCCGGTCCATTGACAGGACCAAAGCAGCCTCAAACTCGATAACAAATCCAATATAGGACTCAGTAACAGCTTCAATATAGGACCGATATCCAAGGGACCAAGACTAAACAAATAAAAGCAAACTGCTAAATAAATAAAGCGGAATTAAAACTCTGCAAAAACAGAATTAAAACTCTGCAAAAGAAAGCTGTGCAGACGGTCAGCCCAGAGTGGCCACCATCTTGGAATCATTTCCTCTGTCCCATACAGGTGATGCTGCCAGGCAGAAGTGCTTGCATGCACACAAATTCACAGGAGATGAGCTGAGGGCACTGGTACACACCTTCAAGGAGAGGGAGCTGGTGATGAGGTGCAAGAAGTACACCGATGCCATCATCTGCCATATGTGGGAGGAGATAGCGGTTAATGCAGTGGGTGGCCGTGGATGCAGCACAGATGCAGTACATAAGCACTGGAATGACCTGCTGTGATGGGCAAAGGAGGAGAAGGCACAGAGAGTATGGGAATGGCTGTGGACTGGTGGAGGGCTGCAGACCCTGGAGCAGCATGACTGGGACCCGATCCTGGCATTGGTTGCCTCGACCCTGAGGCCAGTGGCAGTGGAGGGAGTCAAAGAAGGTGGGTGTGAGACACAGTTGACACCACCTAGGGAAGGTATGTACACAGCATGTCAACACCAGTGCCTGCATGACACCTATGGGGGGGTGGGACACCATCCCTCTGTCGTGGCCAAGTAGCACATGCCAGACACACACATGGGCCAGTCAAGGTGTGTTTGCAGTGCACATGTGGCACAGTGGTGTGCATGTGTTGGCAGTGTACAGTGGTTACCAGTGTACAGTTGTATTATTCTGTGTGCGCCATGGTTCAGGGTGTGTACACAGGGGCTGCATCATCATACACAGACAGCACTGTGGGGTTGCAGGGGCATTCTTCTGGGTCAACACTGTTGTGTGTCACATATCGTGGTGGTGGACTCAGTGTACAGTGTGCCGTACAGTTCTCTGATACTGTCCTATTTTCTCCACAGTGCAGGGTGGACATCCAACAATAGGACAGGTGGAGCATTGCCCAGCAGCTCTGGAGGCTGAGGAGGATGCTATATGGGTGTTGCCATCAACATCTGGCATTGGGGCTAGCCATAGATCATCTGGGGTGGAGCACCAGCGGGTGGCATGTGGCCTTGGTACACATCTGTCAGTGGGCACAATAGTGGCCTGTGATGATGACAAGGAAGATGATGAGATGGATACAGCATACGGCCTTGAGGATGCACAGGTCGAGGACCTCAGTTACGGACCAATGGTCACCTTTGCAGTGACCAGTGACCATGGTTGGGGGGCTCAGACTGAGGATGACCTGCAGGTGGACAGCACTGTGAGTGGGAGCTGTAGAGTGGGACCTGCAGGGGGCTACACACATGGCTGCACTGTGGGAGGAGGTGCACAGGCACATGGTATCAGAGCACAGCGGCAGGATGTTGGGCATGTGGATGACCAGCATGCACCATTGGACATGCACCGCCAGCCACAGGGTACAGCACAGGCCCTGCAACAGGCACTGCCCCCTGCCAGGCCACTGCAGTGGCAGCAACAGCAGCAGCACCAGCCACCTCAACAACCCACCCACCATCTCCAGCGTACCCAACAGCAGCCACCACCACCACCGCCCGCAGGCCGGGGCAGGTTATCACCCCCAGGCCAAGATGGCCAGGGTGTCTGGCCTATGCTCCAGGCTGCCCTGCTGTACCAGCATGCTGCACAGCAGGAGCTGCATGACTTCTGCAGGGAGGTGCGGCATGAACTAGCCCAATTGTGGGAGACAGTAGGCTTGGCTATGCAATGTGCTGAGCAGCAGGCGGAGGAGCACATGACACTGATCCTAGGCACCACTGAGCGGGGCTTTGGGAGCATCAGTGCTGCTGTGAGGGTGCATGTGGAGGTGATGTGTGCTGCACTCAAGGTTGGTTGGCAGGGCACAGACACCACACATGTACTCCGGCGTGTGTCCGGTGCACAGGGTGTGGGCACTGGCTCCTACACTCCTGCATCCCGGTCCTCCAATGGCTGGTCCTGGCATCATGGCTACCTGCCCTCCATGGCTGGGTCTGCATCACACTGTGGTCACAGGCATGCTATTGGCCAGTCATGACCGCAATCCTCACCACCCATTACATCAACACAGAGCACACCAAACTGTGTCCTGCACACAAGGGGCATGTCGTGTGCGTGGTGGTAGGTGCCACTGATATGGTCAGCTAGCATGCACAGTGACCCATTGTGTCACACACATGCACATGCACACACACAGTCACCTACGCATGCACACAAACCCCACAGGGCATCAGCCTATCCCCCCCCGCCACCACCCCTACATTCAACATAGCAGTCCATCATCCACACATGCATGACACACACTGCTCACTGCTCTCATAACCACATCAATTGTGTGTTGCACAAGGGGGTTGCACAGTCTACACTGTTCTGTACTGTACTGGGTACACATATTAAAAGCAGTGTACATAAATTGTTGTTTGTCTGTGTTGTGTTCACTCACCTTCCCATCCAGACTAGTGTTTCCATGATGCCACTCCTGTGCTAGGGCCCTGTATGCCATTCGAGGATCTCTCCTCTTGGGTTGCTCTATTTTCTCCCAGACCTTTGGCTCTAGGTCACTGTCTGACTGTTCCTCAGGTTCAGGAGCATGTATACCAAGGTTTAGTTCCATGTTGTGTAGCATGCAACACACTAGGAATATATGGCATACCTTCTGAGGTCTGTACTGTAGGGCACCACCTGAATGATCGAGGCAGTGGAACCGCATCTTTAGCATGCCAAAGACCCTCTCTATGATGTTCCTGGTTGCAGCATGTGCCTCATTGTACCTCTCCTTGGCCACTGTGGCTGACTGGGGTACTAGTGTGAGTAGCCAGGGTCTCAGGGGATAGGCATTGTTCCCATTAAAAAGATGTGTACATGTTAGCTGTGCTGTCCTGCTATCTGGGCATTGCACATGTATGCAAAGTCAAAAAAGAAAACACCTTCTCAACCACCAGTACAAAAAATCATCTTAATTTTATTTTTATATTCCACTGTGATGGTCACTTGTAACTTTTGCTCCTTGAATGAATATTTTTTTCTCATAACATTTCAGAACATTAGTTCCATCATCAGACTGGAGCTTTTCTCTATAAACATAAAAGAACATCTTTAATGTTCTTTAAAGAAAGAAAAAGATTTTTGCTCAAATCGACTTCAAAAATGATACTAACAAACAGGTGGAACTAACCTGAAGATTCTGTATAAATCAGTAAATTTCTAAACATACAGGCCCAGATAATCAAACTGCCACAAAATTGCGCAATAGCAGGAGCAAGTGCAAGTCCACTGTGCCCATGCGCAACAGACGTGATATTCAAATACAGCGCAGGTCAAGATGTGCCTATGGCACACAACTGAATATTGCACCAACTGCACCATAGCGCAACAAGGGATGTGCAGTGGTGCAGGTCAGATGCACAATAACAAAACCAGGGATGCCTAGTGGACCAGGGATGCGCAGGAACAGGATGCAGGGGCCCATCACCCATGGTAGGGATGTGCAGAGGAGCATGCAGCAGAACAGACATCACCCCCCACACCCCATGCACTGCACAACCGGAGGAAAGCAGGAATAACCACTGGCCCAGGGACACCAGCAAGAAACCCACCGCCGTGGCATGGTGCACCAGCACACCCCCTTGCAAGCTGGGACCGTCACACATGGATGCCCCTCCACCCCATGCCACACCATCCCACCAATGCAGAGCACACCTTGCACCATGATCCCCATACACCCTGCCCAGGAGTAGCGCCCAACAGTGCAGGACACTCCAAGCATGCCACCACTCCCACTGTGACAATACAACCCTGTGCACAACTGAACCATGCAAGGCAGCCCCACCATGAGCACCCAACAGCGGGCAGCAGCAGACAGCGAAGCAACGTCTGCATACACAGTGCCACCACACACATCTCCCCCGGTACAGCTGTGAGGCCAACCATGAGTCAGCACATGAGGTACCACACACGTGACAGGGCATGCCCTGGACCCCACCACCAGTGTTACAGCACCCTGCACACCCTCCCAAGGACACACCCCATCCCAGCACTGGCCAAAACAGCCAGCGCAGACACCCACAGTGTTGCATGGAAGCATGCACCACACAGGATGCAACAGTGCACAGACAAACAACCACCCATACCCAAGGGCACACCAACACAGGGACACAGTAGTGGGTCAACCAAGCTCCTGGCATGTGGTCACTGCAGCCGTGTACACTTGGTCAGAACCCCTCCATGGCACAGGTGTGCCAGCAACCCTGTGCAGGCACCACGATGCTGTTCACCACTAGCATGCGGCTGGAGCACAAGTGACAGACAGTGAAGCACATCCCCTGCAACAGACATAAAGACAGCATTGAGGTGGGACAACAACAGTGGAGGCAACAGTGCCACCTGAGGCAGACATGCACCACACCAGTGACAGGAGGCAACCCGGAATCGCGATGGGTACAGTGGCAGTCCAGCTTGGACAGCCACCACTGATTTGCCAGCAGACTGTGCAGGTCACAGACATGCAAGGGTGGCAGCTGCACAGGCCATGGATGGTCTGACAGATGCACCATGGACACAGCACATGCACTGTGTGCCACTGCACACAGTCATCCAGTGCACAGGAAACAACACAAACCACAGACAGTGACTGAGAGCTACACCCACACCACACTTGCCTCCTCTATGGACACACAAACACACACACCCATGATAGCACCACCCCCGACACCATGCACACCACTGCAGCTGAGCACCATTAGCCCACTGCAAATCAGAGACCACAACAGTAGGCATAACTAAACAAATGTATTAGAAGTATTAACAAAACTATGTACATATATACAGTTAAAAGGGGTGAGGGCCACGAACTGGGTGGAGGTGGGTAAGGGGCAGGGGTGAACAAGTGGGAGGGGGAAGAAGGGGTGTGAGGGTGGGTCCAGTGGGGTTGTAGTGGTCCATGGGTGGTCCATCTTCAGTGGGAGCCCTGCTCTCCGCTCCTATGGCACCTCCTGCCATGTCTACACCACACGCCATGCTGATCCATCCTCTCTAGTATGGCCAGAGAGGCCCTGACCACCTAGAGCAGCTCCTGCAGTGCCCTCTCGATATGGACTAACCTCCATCCACCTAGGACAAGAGAGCAGAGTCAATAGGCGTGAATGCACAGGCCCCTGCAGTCCACCCATTGTGCATGGCATACAGCCATGGACACGCCTCTGTGATGGTGTGCGACCACCCACAGTGATCATGTCCACAAGACCTTCCCACCCAGGTGCACACAGCCATGCAGACCACTGCACACACCCACCACCCAAGTCCTGCACAACACCACCATGGCTGTACAGTGACATGGCTTTGGGGTGTGAAGGCAGTGGCACAGCCATGTACCTGGTGCATGCATGGACTACCAGTGATGCACTCCCAGACATGCAGTGCCACTGGACAGTGCTGACTGTACTATGTGGTATGCACGGCTGTGGTGTCAATGGATGGTGGCCATGACCCATCGCCTGCCCTGCTACACAGCATGCATAGAAAATCCTGGATGTAAGGCACTCACCATCATCAGGCTGGTCCTGTCGCTGTGCCGGTATGGGTCCTCCGGCATCAGGACATGCCTCATGCCACTGCCTCTCCTCCCTCACACAGCGGCACTCCTCAGGGCCTAGAGTGCAAACATGGAGAGAGGAACATCAGTACAATCCAGTAGCAAAGGCCCCCCCACCCCAGGTGTGTGTGATCCCACACAGCCAAACCCTTCTGCTCCCCCACCCACCACCACCACCACCACTACCCACACTGGATGGACCCCCCCCATGAGGTAGACACATGCCCACTGCGATACCTGTACAGATGTAACCAGTGTATGGCTGGGGCACCTACCTGGCCGTGGAACTGCACCTCTCCTGGTGCGTGCCCACAGGTGGGCAAGCCTGTCTGGGTCCCTCTGCTGGAGGTCCCCATACTGGTGCCTGCACTGCTCCGCTGTTCACTGAAGCCCTGTTGCCTCCTCTAGGGCTACTGCCACCTCCTACCACACGGCACTCCTGGCCTGTCCAGGGGTGCCTCAACAAAGAGAGCACCAGCATGGGGCTCAACTAAGGAGACAAGGTTAGCCAGTTCAACCTGGCTCCAGA
This sequence comes from Neoceratodus forsteri, assembly GCA_016271365.2. Classification (NCBI taxonomy): domain Eukaryota; kingdom Metazoa; phylum Chordata; order Ceratodontiformes; family Ceratodontidae; genus Neoceratodus; species Neoceratodus forsteri. The sequence continues at coordinate 329,963,266 of CM057450.1, read as the reverse complement.
TAGGTGCCTGTCTCCATGCCATCTTTCCACCAAGTGAGAATCAAAATGGCACTCCCTAGCGCACGTCCACCACGTGTGGATTCTGCACAGTACTGCGCTGCCATTCCCCATTGCGCTGTTACCGAACAGCACAATAGGGGTGCACCATGTGGACGCATGGCACCTAGGGGGCAAAGTTCGGCCACAGGGTCAGGGGTCCCTCACGCACGGACTGCCACAGTGCGATTGGTACTCACTGCATGTAGCATGGTAGGGCACCTGTGTGGCACTTCCTGTAGTGGCCTACCGTGCTGTGGCACAACGGTGCATACAGTGCCCCATGGCAAGAGCGCTATACATGTGAATAGTGCATTAGCACCACTGGCACAGTGATGGAAGTGCCCTGCACTGCCTCCCACGCTCAGCATGTCAGCAGCACGGCAGGCGTTGGTGTCAGCACCCCGGGCATGCGCCATTCGGTGTCTACTGCACACGTCACAGAGCTGCACCCCTGCCTGAGCACGTTCAACACAATTGCGAAAGGCGCAACAGCGCGATATTCAGCCGGCATATACAAATCAGCTCATCAGCTATTCAATGACGCAGCTACTGCATTAGCATCCACTTAAAATTGAGCCCCGCCTCATTTGCATACGATGCACTATATAAATGTGACATGGGGCTGCAGAGGCCATAGTCTGGTATTGCAGTCTATTGTGGAGAGTTGCATGCTGTTTGCCAGTGTGGACTGTGGTGTGTGGGAGATGCATGGGACTGCACATTCAGAGGTAACACCTGTCATTCCCACAGGATCAATAATGACCGAATGTGAGGTGGAGGAGGAGGAGGAGGAACAGCGACGCGGGAGATGGAGGAAGCCCAACTTCACCCGGGCAGAATCAGATGCCCTGTTTGAGGCCTACCTTGACCAGGAACTGCTGCTCAGTGGACAGCGGGGAACACCACAGGTCTGTGCTGTAGCATGGGGTGAGGTGGCGCATGCCATCAACCAGCATGGCAGCCACCAGCAGTCCGTGCAGGAGTGCAAGAAGAAAGTGGGCACGGACAAGAGGAGGATAAAAGATAAGGTGGCTGCCATCAGGGCAGCATGGGCTGTGACTGGTGGTGGACAGCCAGTTGTGCCACTCCTGACACCACAGGAAGAGCGGGTTGCTGGCAGCATGTGGTGTTGTGCCCAGAGGGTGTTCCAGGTGGTGGCAGCCCATCACTGCATGGTAGGTCCTGATCTATCACTGTGAGGGGGGTTGGGGGAATGCCACAGGGTAGAGCAGAGACATTAATGCTACTGTGTTCCCTTACAGCTCCTGAGCATCTACATGGGTCAGTGGTGGTGGGTTCATCCACTGTAGGAGATAGCCTGGACATAGAGGAGTGCCCATCCACTTCCACAAGTGTTCGAGGGTCAGGAAAACAGTGTGCCCACCTGGCTGTCTGGACTGAAGTTGGTGGAGCTGGTATGGAGGAGGCCCTGCCTATGTCCCCGCATGACAGCATCCATGGATGCCAGCATGCTGAGACTCGGACTGGTGCTGGATCCGTCACCGATGATGATGGAGCTCACATCATGGACAGTAATGTGTGGGCCACAGGATGGCCCCACAGTAGGTAACAGCACGGGCATAGCCATGGGTGGTGCTGCCGTGGAGGCCTGCATGACATCACATTCCCAGCCTGTGCTTGTCTGCACCAGTGGGGCAGCACTGGTGTGCATCCAGGACAGTGGGGTTGTTGCAGCCGCTGCATCGGCACCGTTGAGGCCTGGTGAGCGGCGGCAAGAGGGGCAGTGTCACCAGTCTGCCAACGGTGATGGAGGGGACAGTGTTGGGGGTGGCGTCAGTGCACCGCATGTGGCCATTCCCTGGCATGGCTCTGGTGTGCAGCACCCATCAAGGGGTGATGCCCAGCAGGGCCAGGAGCATCATGAGGGATGTCATGCCGATCCGGTGGATGACCTCTGATGAACACAGCCGACTACTCCAGCCTTCCATGGATCAGCAGTAGCAGCTTGTCAGGGCGACGGATGCACTCAGTGTGGTTCTGTACCAGGCAGAGGAGTGGTGTAGCAGAGACCATGCTCTGCTCCTGGCAGAGATGGCCCGGCAGCAGGAGGATGTGACCGCTGCCATTGACAGGCAGACACGTACATTCACGGCTGTCATGGCCACATTGGGAACAGTTTGTTGCCCATACACCACAGTCACAGCACAGTGACATGTCTACCCCCCATTCACAGCATCGTGCAACACCCTCCATGTCGACACCGGGTTCAGCTGTGGGCATCCCGAGCATGCCTGGCGCAGGCATGTTCGGTGAGCTGCAGACCCCTGCTCAAGCACGGTCACATTCCCGCAGCAGCACCACTGGGGGACCGGTCAGTACCACCCCATGAGGCCAATGGTCAGCCTGTCACGGCTGGCAGGTCTCAGCAAGGCCACCCACACATCCGTGGCAGCTGTGGCACTGTGCCACGTGACTGATCTGTCTCCCACCATGGCTACTGTCTGATGCTGCTCTGTGTTCAGTGTGTTGTTCAACGTGCAGTGCATGGGTGGGGTACCCAGCCACACACACACACACACACACACACACACACACACAGTCCATGTGCATACCCTCCCAGCTGCTGAACACTGTGGCGTGTGCATGATGATGCCTGCGTTGCCCTGTCCACCACTATGCAATGGTGCCCAGCATCTAAGACACACACAATGATAGGTACTGGGCGTGGTCATCTGTGGACATGTGTGTGGCTAGGGGTGGTGGTCGGGATCAGTGTACCTTCTACTCTTTGTGCATGTCTTGTGGGTGTGTGTGTGTGTGCATGTGTGTGTATGTGCGCATGACTGTGTGCCATGTTAGGCCTTGCCCATCCCTGATGACATGTGTGGTTCCACACTCAGCCAATTCCCTTTCTGCCATGCGCCCCTGAGGTTTGTCCATGCAAGTTTGTGGGTTGTGCCCTTGCCATTGGTGGTTGCACATGGCCCCATGACTTACCTGGGTTGGTTAAAGTGCTACTCTGTGATGGTATCCCAGTGCAGCTGTGACATCCGGATCAGTTGGGGGTCCCTTCACCCAAAGGGGGGGGCTGCCCATCACCATCTGCACCAGCGTCCTCATCGTCCCTATCGCTGTCCCCCCTCTTTGATCTCTACAGCTATCCCACAGTCTTTGGCCATATTGTGCAGGATGCAACAGGCCAGGAATTTCCCACAGGCCTTTGAGGGGCTGTACTGTAGGGCACCGCCAGACGTGTCCAGGCAATGGAAACGTGCCTTCAGCACTCCGAACACCCGCTCTATGACATTGCGTGTGGTGGCATGTGCCTCATTGTACCATTGCTGCGATGTGGTTGTGGGCCGCTGGTATGGTGTGAGCAGACAGGGATGGAGTGGATAGCCACTGTCATCTGTGTGTAGAGGGTGGACATTAGTTTGGTGATCAGTGTCGCCCAGCCATGGGCCATCAAGGTCAATGCCCATGGCACCTCTGACTATGCCCCCAAGATCCATGTCATCCTGCGTGATTTGCATACTCACCCACTAGGTGGCCAGTGGGGATGCCCCCACTCTCGAACCTGTGGCACAGTGCAGAATGGTGCCAGATGAAGGCATTATGTGCTCCACCAGGGTGCGTGGCACAGACATTGGTTACGCAACCCCTAGCATACCACACCACTTGGCAGTCGATGTTGGCATAGCCCTTCTGGTTGATGTACATCGCACCTTCCGGGCCAGGTGGTGTGTGGATGGCCACATGGGTGCAGTCAATGGCCCTGAGCATGCCAGGCATATGTGCTACACTATGAAACTCTTGTATGTGTGCTGTGCGCTCCACCAGTGTGCTGGGGAAACAGATTTACTCCACAGAATGTGGCAGCAGTGTGCTGAGGAATTGTGTGAGTAGGTGTGACACGGCTGACTAGGTTATGCCTGTTGTGTCCCCTGTTGGTCTCTGGAAGGTGCCCATGGTGAGCAGGCACATGACAGCTGTCACCTTTGTCTCTACTGACAGAGCATGGCTCCATCGTGTGGGTGTCTGCATCTCATCACTGCACAGCTCACAAAGCCACCTCAGGATCACCCAGTTCAGGCGGTACTGGCCCACAATCTGTGTCACTGTAGTGCTCAAAGCTGGTGCGGGCTCAGTACTGCCTGTTGGGGGACATACCGCTGATGGGTCCTTCCACAGCCGTGCCCCCTGCTGCCTGCCTTCTAACACCACTCATTACTGCCTCCTTCTGAAAGGTGGCACTGGCCATGTCCCTGGCTAGTGTCCCCCCCCCAGCAGCTGTTATCCCATTCCCCCCGCTGTCCTTTGTGATAATCCCCCTGCACCGGGAACAGCTCTGAGCTTTGGCTGTCCTGCCCACTGCCACTGCCCTCAGTCCACTGTGGCACAGGCTCCCCACTCCTGTCCTGTTGCTCTATGTTCCCAGGTGTGCCCTGTCCTGCTCCTTTCCAGTCCCACTCACTGCTTCCCTCTCTTCTGTAGTTGTCACCTTGCTACCACCTCTGGCTTCCCTATAGCGTTCTTGCGCCTCTCTCTTATTCCTTTTTATTTTGGATCATTTCCACTATTGCACAACTTCCGCTTGCTCCCCCTATTTCGCATGGTGCATGTTGTTGAATATCGCACTGCGCCATTTATTCATCGTTCCTCCTCCTTCAGTTGCGCATGCATTCATTATCATTGCGCTCTTGTGCATTGTAATTTGGGGGGCGCAGCTGCCTCCTGCTGAATATCGCAGAATGGTGCATTTTCAGACTTGCACTGGCACATCTCTGTTGCGGATGGCGCAACCCTTTTGAATATCTGGGCCATAATGTGTCTGCTATGGGGCGGGGGTATTCTTTTTCAAGTTACAAGTCATTCAGTTCTATGCCGTGAAAGAAAAAATCTGTTTTAGGATTTATAGTGAAATAAAAATGGGCCATCTTAAATTTCCTCAATTACTCAAATTTGCCTTAGGTTAACTTAATAAATGTACATATGAATTTACGGTTCACTAGATTTCTCCGTTTCCATTGTTAACCTGAAAACCAAAACAATACCCTATCAATGCCAAATCATAAAACGACAAATAAATTCAAAATACACTCTACATATGAGGTGACAAAATCCTACCTCTGAATTCCTAGAATAAATAGCTCCTGTATCTATTTTAAAGTAATAATGCATGAGCATTTCTTTTTGAACTCTCTACTCAGCAGCCACCATTAGCAGACACGCTGAGACTCGCTTTCTTTTTCTGGTTACCTTTCCAGGTATTAAAGAATAGGGGCCCGGCTGAACAGGTGAGCACGACAATGTGTGCTGACGTTACCAACGTAGCTCCACCTCCTGCGGCCCAGTCAAAAATGAAACTACCCTGAAAATAATAACTGGGAAGTCTCCCTTATTCTTAAGGACCTATCTCAGTCCAAAGTTTCAAATGAATAAACTCTATAAAAAACTTATATTTAAGAAGCCAAGGATAAATCCAAGCACTAAAGAACAATTATGTCTTGCTTATAAATATAAACAATCCCGTCAGAATTAATATGAAACAGATTATTAATGAACCAAAAAATGTTTACATTTTGCCTATTATATGAATACAAGCTTAATGATAACCAGGGAAGTAGGAGGGACAAGGCACAAATGGTAGATGAAATAAAGGGGGGAGGAAAAAATAAGTAAGGAAGGGGGGGTGAAAAGGCATTATGAGTTTTAACTCCGAAGAGTCATGACCCAAAAATGGAAAATTAATTCACGACTTAGTGATGTTTTACTAAAAACTGGTCCAATTCAAATTTTCATTGAATCCATATCTACTTTGGTGTGTTTTTAAAGTGAAGATCCACCAGGCTTCACATCTTAATAAAGTTGTTTATCTATTTCTGCCTCTAAAGACTTCATGTATTTTTTGGATTCCAAAAAATTTGGGCACAAAATTTGATTGTCTTTCCAAAAAATATCTAACTAGTGGTGACCTTAAATCCCCTCTTCTAATGTTACTTTTATGTTCCAAATTAATTTCACACCGGTCTTGAAACTAATTTGGAAGACTTATCACAAATATTTCAGGAAAGAGGTTATACAGAGAAAGCAGTAAGTAATTCAAGGCAGAAAGTGAAAGAGATAACACGAGATGATTTGCTAAAAATAAGGATGCAGATTTGAGTCCCAATACAGAGAAGATTACTATGTCTACTCAATACTCTAAAAGCATTGGAGCAATAAAAAATGTTATACTCTCTAAATGGAATATTTTAGAAACAAATGAAATACGGTTAAAACTTTTTAAGAACAGACCATGGGTTACAGCACGTAAAACTACTACTATACGTGATAAATTAGTAAGGAGTCAGCATTGGAAACAAGAAACTGGAGGTTCTTCTTGGTTAAAAAGTGATATTAAGGGAATTTTTCCATGTGGTAATTGTGTTCAATGTAATAATGTTGTCAAGAAGAAATCTATAAAGAGCACTTGGGATGATAAAGAATACAATATTAGAGACTTTAAAACATGCAATACACACTATGTTGTGTACTGTATTTACTGTCCTTGTGGCTTGTATTGAATTGGTGAAACCACCAGAGCTTTACAACAACGCATTTCGGAACATAAAAGTAACATTAGAAGGGGGGATTTAAGGTCACCTTTAGCTAGACATTTTTTGGAAAGACAGCATCAGATTTCATGCCTAAATTTTTTTTGGAATCGAAAAAATACATGAAGGGCCAGATATTCAAAACTTTGGCCTGGGGCTAAATTAACACTGCCCGGCAGGCAAACTTAGCCCGGAGCACAAAGCAAGCTATATTCAAAAGGAATAGCCAGGTCAAACAGCTTCTGAATATAGCATGGGAATGAGGCCGGGCAAACTTAGCCCCGGAATAAGACAGCTCTGAATATAGCAACCAGGAAGTGCAAACCACAACAGCAACACAGTGCACAGTGATGTGAAGGTAGGTAGAGGTGAACTATGTTGCCAATGTGTGCCAGCAAATGTGTGGACCCAGTACAGCTGCAAGCAGCAGCACATGTGAAAGTTCAGTGTTCAAAACTGTATAATATTCCCCGAACTGTTTGCGCAGCGCTAACATGTTTGCGCGAGTTTAGCGCAGGGCTAAACTGTTAGCCTGGTGCAAACATGTTTGCCAGGCACTAAACTTTGCCATATTCAAAAGTGACATGCAAATGAGCCTACTTAGGCAGTCCCTGGATAAACATCCAGATTATCATCTCATTATGCAATGATTTGCATGCAGTTTGCACTGGGATAACGGTTTAGCCCTGCTCTAAACCCATGCAAATGTGTTAGTGCTGTGCAAACAGTTCAGGGAATATTATACTGTTTTGAACACTGTACTTTCACATGCTCTGCTGCCTGGAGCTGTACTGGGATGACACAGCATAGGCACAGATGGTGGTGGTGCTGCATGCAGCTGTCACACTTCAGGTCATGCTACAGTACACAGCAGACACTATAGTGGCAAGGGGCCAGTAGTGTGTGGACACAGCACTGCCTAGGATGTGTAGGGCAGTGCTGATGACTGCACTATACACAGTGACAGGCCCAACATGCAGGGGTTTACTGACAGTGGACATTACTGTTATGCTGTTGTGTGACCCATAGATGCTGCACCTCTAGCATGGGATGCTCACAGTGACATACACATGTCTGACTTTGTGTGCTGTGGAAGTTGTACAGCTGTGCGATATGTGCCCCGGGGCGGGCATATATTATCAGAAAGGCACACTGGTGATGTGGTATTCCCAATACTGGCCCATGTGCACTGCATGATGTGTCCCAGCCTTGTGGCCACACCTGGTCTGTGGCACAGTCTGGCCACCCATACACTCTCCCCTCAACATCCTCTATGCCCACAGTGCTGCATGTGTATGCTGGCATCTGTTGTCCATAGATGAGTGGTCCACAGGTGTGTGCTGTATGGCCACACTGCCATGCTGTCCATCGGTGGCAGGGTCACCACTTACTGCCTGGCATGGCTGGGACTGGTAGCAGATGATGGCATCATTGTGATGACAACAGTTAGCAGCATGCTTCCTTTATGTCTGGCTTTATCTATGTGTCATATTTATTTGTTAGGGCCGTGCAAAGCCACGCAAACACCACGCAAAGCCATAATGTCATGCAAAGCTGATTGCCCAGGGTTAAGACTACCTTTTCCTGGGCAGTAATGTGCACCACACTAACTGTCGCGCAAAGTTGCACAAAACTACTTTGCGCTGTGCTAGTCGCTGAATATAGCATTGCGCCTGTTCATGTACACACCCACTCAGTCTGCCCCTTGCATACATTATGATTTTGCCCTGCGCTAATGCAGTTTGCATGCTCTATTTGGCCTTTTGAATATAGCAAAGACATGCTAATCCCTTGCTAAACCTGCACAAACTGTTTTTGCCCAGTGCAAAGTTTTGAATATCTGGCCCAAAGTCATTAGAGGAGGAAATAGAGAAACAGCTCTATTAAGACATGAAGCCTGGTGGATCTTCACTTTAAAAATACACCAATGTAGATATGGATTAAATGAACATTTTAATTGGACTAGTTTTTAGTAAAACATCACTAAGTAGTGTATTAATTTTCCATATTTGGGGCATGACTCTGAGGAGTTTAAACTCATAACCCCTTTTCACCCCCCTTTCCTTACTTATTTTTTCTTACCCCCCTTTTTTTTGCTTACCATTTGTGCCTTGTCCCTCCTACTTCCCTGGTTATCATTAAGCTTATATTCATATAATAGGCAAAATGATTAATAATCTGTTTCATATTAATTCTGACAGGGGATTGTTTATATTTATAAGCAAGACATAATTGTTCTTTAGTGCTTGGATTTATTCTTGGCTTCTTAAATATATGTTTTTTTATAGAGTTTATTCATTTGAAACTTTGGACTGAGACAGGTCCTTAAGAATAAGGGAGACTTCCCAGCTATTATTTTCAGGGTAGTTTCATTTTTGACTGGGCCGCAGAAGGTGGAGTTACATTGGTAACATCAGCACGCATTGTTGTGCTCACCTGTGTGGCCCGGCCCCTGATCTTTAATACCTGGAAAGGTAACCAGAAAGAGAAAGCAAGTCTCAGCGTGTCTGCTAATGGTGGCAGGCGAGTTGAGAGTTCAAAAAGAAATGCTCATGCATTATTACTTTAAAATAGACACAGGAGCTATTTATTCTAGGAATTCAGAGGTAGGATTTCTTCACCTCATATGTAAAGAGTATATTTTAAATTTATTTGGCATTTTATGCTTTGGCATTGATAGGGTATTGTTTCGGTTTTCAGGTTAACAATGGAAATTGAGAAATCTAGTGAACCGTAAATTCATATGTTCATTTATTAAGTTAACCTAAAGTAAATATGAGTAATTGAGGAAATTTAAGATGCTCCATTTTTATTTCACTATAAATCCTAAAACAGATTTTTTCTTTCACAGCACAGAACTGAATGACTTGAAACTTGAAAGAGTACCCCACCCCCATAGCAGATACATTGTACATTTAGAAATTTACTGATTTATACAGAATCTTCAGGTTAGCTCCACCTGTTTGTTAGTATCATTTTTGAAGTCGATTTGAGCAAAAATCTTTTTTGCCTTTAAAGAATATTAAAGATGTTCTTTTATGTTTATAGAGAAAAGCTCCAGTCTGATGAAGGGATTAATATTTTGAAACATTAAGGGAAACAAATATTCATTCAAGGAAAATGTTACAAGTGAACATCACAGTGGAATATTAAAATAAAATTAAGATTATTTTTTGTACTGGTGGTTGAGAAGGTGTTTTCTTTTTTTAGCTTTGCAACTGAATCCATTTCATCACCTTCTCTCTTACTGAAATTTGAGGCTTCACTAAGTTTACATAAAAAGGAACCCTGGGAGACTTATTTGACTGACAAACATTGTACATGCATGTCACTTGTTTTGCTGTCCCATTGCCTGCTACCCCAACCTCCATGCTGACTACCTCTGCTTGGCCCCATTCCTACTGTAGCGTTTGCATGTCGTGGCTGCAGATAGTCACTGACAAAATGCCCACTGAGTATCCTGCCCTCCTTGAAGGCCTGGCACAGGCTTAATTGGTGCCATATGAAGGCATCATGGACATTGCTGGTGTGCTGTGTGAAGACATTGCTGATGATCCCTGTTGCATCAGACACCACCTGGTAATTGATGGAGTGATACCCCTTCCTGTTGAGATATATGTCACTGCCATTGCCAGGTAGTGCACGGATGGCAACATGGGTGCAGTCAATGGCACCAAGTACTGCAAGTAGGTGCTCAACTCGATAGAATTGCTGCATGGTTTCTCTGCACTCAGATGCCGTGCTGGGGAATATTATGAATTCAGCAGCATGCAGCAGGAAAGCATCTAGGAACTGGGTCAGGAGGTGTGAGGTGGTGGACTGCGATACCCCAATGGTGTCTCCTACTGGGAATTGGAATGTCCCAATGGCTAGAAAGCACATCGCTGCTGTCATCTTCTCCTCCACTGACATGGCATGGCTTTGTCTGGTGTTGGTCTGCAGCTGCTCATGCCGGAGTTCACATGCCTGCCTCAACATTCCACTGTTCATCCTGTACCAGCCAGTGATGTGCTCATCAGGAAGAGTCTCAAAGGAGACTCTGGGCCAGTACCACCTGTGTGCAGCATATCTCCATCTTGGCCTGTGTTGTGGGCTGAGTTGTACCTGGTCCCTCTCTTCCTCCTCCCTCCATTAGGTGCATCATCACCGCATTACTAAAAAATGCCATTGTGGCTTCCTGCTCTGGCCAATCCCTCCTATGTTGATTGCCCTGGAACAAGCTCTGCATTTTATAGGTGGTACGTAGCACCACACTATGTGTTGTGCAAAGTGGCCTTGTGCAGTGCTATACCTTTGAACATCTCATTGTGCCTGTATGCACATTCCTGCCCCTCACTTTTCCCCTTGCATACATTAAGTTTTTGTGCCGGCGCTAACACGTTGCACCAGTGGAATTTCATGTTTTGAATATTGCAGACCTATGCTATCACAGCACTATTCCGGTGCAATCTGTGCATGATGCAAACCTTTGAATATTTCCCCCCAGATGTTCAATCTAGTTAAAATTATTCTTGCAACAATCTTACCAAGGCAATCTATCAAACTTACAGGTCTGTAGTTTTTGAACAGAGTCAGATCATTTTTATGGCTGCAGTGGGCAGAGCCCTGCAGTCGTTTTGCTGTTTCAGTAGAAAAAGGGAGCCCTCCAGTTTCCTAATGGACTAGATAATATTGTAGGTTTTGTACATTAATTAATTGTAGCAGTCTGCTGAGGAGAGTTTCAAAGCACTACTTTGTGTCCTAAACTTCAGTCTAGGTAGAATTATCTTTGAAGAAACATTCATAGGACAAACATGTCAAGTCACTCAGGCTTCCAAAGGCATAAAGGGTAATGGAGAGTGAGGAGGAGGTTTCAAATTTCAGATGCTATGTTGAAAAGCTTCAGACAGGCCAGACAAAAACTAAAACATAAGAAATCAGACCAAAGACCTACTGTCAAATGAAGTGCTTAGTCTTTCATCAGACAATATTCTTTATTCCAAACCATCCAACATTTTGAAATCATAAAGACGTCATCAGGGAATTGGCTGACATTCACATAATGGTCATAAAATTAGAATGCAACATTTTACTGTAAACATACCTCACAAAATAATTTATATAATAATTTTTTTATTCTTTTGGTAGCTGGTTAAGGGCCACTAGGCATAAGTGCCTGTTTTCCAGGGCAACCTGTGAGCACTGGGATGGCTAAGTGACTTGCTCATATTCACACAGTGTGCAAGTGGAGGTTGTGGGAATCAAACCCATATCTGTTGGATATACCAAGCTCATTAACCTCTAGGCTATACTGCCAATCTCAATTGTAATATGGAGTGGAATAGTCTCCATATTACCTTAATTCCACAGTGTATGTACTTCCTTATCAACCTGAAACATTTTTCAAAAAATATATGTGCATAAACACAGTATATTAAATTATGCTCCTAAATAGCAGTATCTACACTGCATTATCACTAGAAGATGTTATTAAAACATTTTAATGGACACACAATTGTCTACAGAATGAGTTCATTTTTAAATGCTATATCAAAACTTTCACCAGACTCATATACAAATAATTACCTGACCCAAGTTTGCTAGGAAGTCACTATGTTACTATGCCATATGCTATCACAAAAGAAAAATATATAGCTCACCATACCACTCTTTAAACGTGCAAAACAAAAACAAAACTTTTCAATACAGACAGTTAACCTAATTCACTTCACTCCTTCTTAAATTCTGTGACCATTATAGCTACTACCCCCCCCCGATAGGCTATTCCAGGCATCCACCATCCTTTCCATGAAAAAAATATTTTCTTGCGTTTCCTCTGAGTCTCCCCAACTTCATTTTGTGCCTCCCTGACTTGGAACATCTCTTATTTTGGAAGTTGTTTCATTCCTGTACTCTGTTTATACCAGTGATGTATTTGTATGTCTCAATCATGTCCTCCCCCACCGTTTCCTCCAGGGAATACATATTTAAATCCTTTAGTCTTTCTTTATAGGTCTTATCCTATAGGTCCAGCACCATTTTAGTTGTCCTCCACTGCACTGCCCCCACCCTTGGGGCCTCCAGAACTGGATGCAATATTCCAGGTCCAGTCTCCCATGACTGTCTTATATAGGGCAAGATGACCGCCCTCTTTATACTCCTGATACCCCTCCTCACACATCTAAGCATCTGGCTAGCCTGTCTAGCCACCTTATCACACTGCCTAGTTTCTCTTAGGTCCTCTGAGATGCTAACTCCCAGGTTCTTTTCCTGATTTGTGACTGTCAGTACCTCTCCATGTAGTTCGTTCTTTGCCCCTGTGTTCTTGTGCCCTATGTTCATGATCCTGTACTTCTTTTCATTGAATATCAGCTGCCATCCTTCAGACCATTTCTCCAGTTTATTAAGGTTGTCCTCATTCTTTCAACACACCCTGGCATGTTCACCTTATTGCATACCTTTCTATTTATTTATTTAGGAAATCGGAATTACAACCCTTTGAGTCAGACTTGTTTCCAAAGGCTCCATGTCAGAAAAAAACAGACATTCATACAGTACATACATAGAATAAATGTGGGTGAGCAGTCATACAGAGTGTAAATATAATGAGCACAGGTTAATGCCAATACATCTGGTAGCTGAAACAGGGAAGAGCTATTGACATATTTACCTAATGAGCAGTTAAGACCTATACAGCTGGTAGCTAAAGCAATGCATGATATGAGTTGGTAGTAAGCCGCCTCAGGGAAGGCTTGTCTTATACATAATACAAAGCATTCATTGTCTGTGAAGCAGCATATTTTCCCCCGTCCCTCTGCAATGTCTCCAGTAAAGCTATTGAAGGGGACTGGACCCAACACTGATCCCTGTGGTACCCTGCTCATCACCTCTTCCTCCTCAAAGTACTCCCTGTTTACCATAATCCTGCATCTTCTGCCAATCTGCCAGTGCAATGGATAGTGCTACTGCTTGTGGCACTGATGATTCAGAACTGGAAGCAACATCAGGAGTCAGAGGTTTAGCTAGGGTGGTGGAGAATTAAGCATCCCATGGACTTCTGTCCTCTTACAAGAGGAGGGTGGGGATGAGCTCAGCACTACACTGGCTCTTGTTGGAAGCTGGGGGAAAGAGTTTGAGCTCAAGGAGGTGGGGGGTCATGGTAGGCATCAGCACACATGCCTTGACATCAGCGCATGCCAAGTCCCCCAAACAGCAGAAAACCAGAAGCAATTTTCCAGGACATGCTGGATGACTGCTGGCCTCCACAGGCCCTGCACTAGATAACTCAGGTACCCCCACAACCTGGAACTGAAGTCATGGCAGGTAGAGGGGACTCACCACCACCCCCACCATTGAAGGGTACAGAGGGGACTCAGAGAGGTAAGACCTGGGGGAAGTTGGGGTTATAGGGCTCGGCGGACCGGTGAGAATGTGGGTCAACTGGGAGAGGGAAGAAAAAGAATAAGTGGAAAAAACCAACCTTCTGACTCCAGACATTCAGCCAAGTCTCCACCCACAGAACTATTTTCAGATCCACCCTTAGGCTGCACAATTTGTTTATTAGCCTTCTATAGGGGATGATGTCAAAGGCCTTTCTGAAGTCCAGACAGGCCACATCCATTGCACCTCCCTGGTCCACTACCTTAGTTACCCAGTCATGCCGTAGGTTAGTACAATGAGTTAGTGCAAAAACACAGTTCTTATCCAAAGTACAGTAAAAGTTAGGGTTAGATGTATAAGTAAATAAATGCCACAAAAGGCAGCATATGTGTGTGTGTGTGTGTGTGTGTGTGTGTGTGTGTGTGTGTGTGTGTGGCAATGCTCTGTGTGTTGACAGTGCACTGTTATGTAATACTGTATTATATGTGCATATATGTGTATATGTATTAGTGTATGTGTAACACAATTAGAAAGTGCAGTTAGGTGGCTCAGTGGTTAGTGCAGAAATTGCTGGTCTACATTCCCCAGTTATCTAGATCAGTTTCAGGCTCATGCCTGTCCTTTCTGGTTTTAATGAGGTGTCTAGTGTCAACCCCCCACCCTCCAATGTCCCTCGGAGCCTGAAAAGAAGAAAATTGTCCTTAGATGTCTTTTTTTTATCTGTAAAAATGAGTGTAGACAGTGCACTGCTATGTTACACTGGAAAAAATATGTGTATATGTATTAGTCAGTGTGTGTGTATTACAACAATTAAAAGGTACAGTTAGGTGTCTCAGTGGTTAGTGCAAAAATCACCAGTTTACACTTTTCTCACTGCCCAGAGTGCCATTATTTTGCAGCTGTATTGGCTCTTGCTAAAGTTTTTTCAGAATTGGTACTATTATGTTGCTGCTACAGGTATGTGGAATATAATTTTCTGCTATGATTTTATTGAATAATATAGCTAGAAGTTTACTTCACCAATAAATATGTTTTTTATAAAGAAATGGGGGCATCTTATCTGATCCTGTGGCTTTATTTAGTTCAGTATGTCTAATAGCTTCAGATACTTCATATGGTAAAATATTTAGAAGAAAGATGTGCGTTAGTTAACTTAAGAAGTGTTGCATTTGTTAGACCTATGAATGTGTCATCACAAACTATTCTTTTATAATAAGTGACCCATATCATTGGGGGTATTTGTGTAGGGATATCTGGGGCATAATTTCCTGTCATCTTTTTAAAGGAGGCAGTATAGCATAGTGGTTAAGAGCACTGAGCTGCAAACCAGGAGACCTGGGTTTGAATCCCATCAGCCCCCTCTTACATACTGTGTGACCCTGAACAAGTTACTTAACTTCCTTATGCTCCCAGGTCACACATGGAAACAATCTCTGGCTTATGGTTAAAAAATGTCCCCTTTCCCCTTTGCTACTATCAACCAATATTTCTTAATGTTGCCTGATTTATGATTTCAGACATTGGACCATTGTTTTGCTTGAAAGATGTAGGTTTCGGAAAGCAAAAACTTTTTATAGTTTTTCCTGGATTCATTCAAGAATGCATAGTTCTCCTTCAAAAGATTTTGTTTTACATATCTAATCAGTTGTTATATTGACCTTTTGAATCTTTTACAGTCTGTTGAACCAAGAGTCAGACTCTCTTGTTTTCGTCGAACTATATAAAATTGTAGGAGTTGACTCACAAATGTTCTGAACAGTTGCATATGCTGTATTTCCTTTGCTGAAGAAGTTGATATTAAGCTGTCCAATTTCTTTTGATTTTCTATATTAATTAAAATTTCAGGGATTCTTATTTCTATGTCTGAAAAGAATAATACATTTTTGATTTCTTATCTCAATAACAGATGTTAAAGATTTACAAGAATTTTCTGAATGTAGATTTAATTTGAGAAAAAGTAGGTAGTGGTCACTTTCTGGCTTTAAAATAATGTAAACTTCCTTTAAAAAGTACATTTGCCAAGGAAATGCACATATGTAATCTATCACACTAGTGCATCCTGAGTTTAGAAAGAAGAAGAGGATTTTTTTCCCCAAAAAGTCTAATTTAGTGTGACAAGGCTCGAGTTTTCCAGAAAATATGTGAGCCTTCTGCCACTTCCATTTAGAATTTAATATGTTGATATTTTGTATGTTATAGGGATCCCTTCTGCAAGATGGGAAGATAAGGTACCTAATCTTGCATTAAAATTACCCATGAGCAAAATCCCAGCTTCAGGTTGTACCATCATTATTGTATGAAGCTGGGTCTCCAAGGTTTCCCAGATTTGAAAATCATAGTAGCTCGTATTTTGAGGTGTTACATAGATGTTACAAAGATAAAAGGTTTCATCTTCCCACTGAACCAAGAGTATTATCAAATTTGTTGCAACAGGAGAAGATTTGATGGACCTTGGTAAAAGTTGTGAGACCCCCACCCCACTGGTCAGTCACTACCTGTTACCTTCTTTTCTATGGCTGAAACAGGTGAGTCACCCTCCAGATATAAGGTTTGCATTGCCCAAGTTTCCTGACCCCTTACAGAAATATAAGTATGCTGTGTACATGTAGAATGCAGAACACATGCTTAATTGTGCAAAGTTTGCATGTGGTTCGCATAGACAAAGTGAACTAGGTCTATAAAGTAAACAGGTTTGCACGCTGCAAGCTTGATGTGTACAGAAGGTAAGCTGGTGTGAACATCTTCCTCAAAATCACATCAGGTTCACATGCTGCTTGCTTGCCATGTGTGTAGCAACTAAGCTGGTGCAAATCTCATCTAAAAAACACATTGGTTTCTATTTCTTATACTACTGCTAGCAATTAGAGTCATTAAAATACATTTTTCATTGACTTCCCATTAAAATTAGGTAAACTCATTTATTCTGATCCTTTTGCAAGTTGTTTAATGGCTTTTGATTTTTTTCATAAAATTTCCATTTATTGTTTGTTTAATGCTTTAAATGCTTAGGATATCATCTGCCAAGATCCCCCATGCCAGATGTGCAAAGAGCGGCCTCTGTGTTGTGAAGTCTGACCTTTTTGTTTGAACCATGCAAATCCCCTTATGCATATTTAGTGCTACAAATGTGTTCCTCCATGACTGATTCAGCTCACTTACTTTCCCTTTGTCATTCTGTATGTAGCATATACTCTATGGCCGTGCTCAGCACTCTTTGTGCTGAGTAGGGTCTTGGAAGCATGCACCATTGCTCACATTTTGTCACTGAAATGAGGGACATGGACACTTAAAATGAGGGACACTAACGTTCATGATGATCAGGACACATTCTATAAACATGGAGATACGTACCTCAGAACACAGTGGAAACCGTTGTGTTTACTCGTACCAATATAAGCAACTGAGAATGAATTTCTACCATAAAGCAGGGATGCAATTTAGGTAGGGCAGAGGGGGGCAGTTCTCCCCCCACCCCGCATTTGTGCCTAGGTTGTTTTTATGATAGGGCAATAATGGCATTACATTTGGATTTACTCTTTTGCACAATAAGTGCCCCCCTGGCCTGTATGCACTCATGCTGCAGGTGCACTCCTAACTAGACTATCTGTATTGTGTTGTCCACTCTTCACCTATTAGTGGTGGCACCATCACATGTGACATGGAGGAACTCCAGCCAAGCAAGAGCATGAGTCATACGAGTGTGACACTGTCTTTCCTGCACAGTGCAGACAGGCTGCACACTACAGCTTGGAGGAGTTGGTGAGCAGTGAACTTTAAATAGTAGTGTTGTAGTGGAATATTTTTGTTGATCTACTCTTAGTGAGTCTCCGTCTCCCCTGGTGGCTTAAGGGGCAGAGGGTGAGCTAGATGTTAACTCAAGACTAGGCAACCTACTTACTCTGCTAGGCATGCATCACAAAAAAAAACAGCACAGACCCCCGGCATCAGCAAGCTAGGCCTAGTAGCAGTGGTGACAGCAGTGTGGGCAGCCATCATAGGCCTTCAGCAGTGCAGTGCGGCAGCAGCCAAAGTAGCAGCCAAGCAAGAAGCAAGCAACATAGGTTGGGTGGGTTTGGCTAGTGAGGTGACTTGGTTGTGGACTATGTTGGGGACCTGGGATTGTTGGTTTTAGCATCCAGCTTCTGGCAGAAGTATGGAGGAGGAGCAGACTGAAAACTGGGCTGGTGGCACACTGGGCCAGGCTGCAGGTTCTTGGCAGAAGGCCAGATAAGTAAAAGAAAATATTTGTTTTAATGGGGGAAGGAGGAAGGACTGAAATATTGATGTCATTTTCACATTTCTGCACCTTTGGGTGGCTTCAGAACCCATATGGGATCCTGAGTATTGAATGGGGTTGGGGAGAGAAATTGGGACAATTTTTTTTTTGGGGGGGGGGGTTCCAGAACTTCAGTCAGTAAAAAATTAGTTAGTAACTGGGTGGATATAAGCCTACATCTGATGCACTGCACTGGGGTATAGACAGATGAATTTTATACATTTGAATGTTTCCTGATTTGCATATCACTTTTCAGTCAACAGCAAACAAGTTTTACCTTTTAGTGATGTTCCAGACATTCTAGAGCTTGTCTACTAGGGGTTAACTATCACCTGGCCTCCACTGGTTTTTGATGTCCCCCTGCTGAAATCTGAAATGGTGCCTCTGCTATAAAATCTTAATTTACAGGACATCCTCTGCATGAGCAGCATGTTTCCTGTGAGGGATGGATGAGGAGCAGAATGGTTTTCTAGGGCAAAATGAGGGCTGTCCCTTGCATTCAGGGACAGTTCAGCGTTATGATATCCACAGAATATTGGATCCTAACTATGGTCAGGTTTATGCCCCCCCTCCATGAAGCTGGCCTCCACATCCCCATGCTTAGGCACATTATGACATAGGGCAAGGTAGACCGCAGGGCCATACACCATTGAAATGAATGGGGGTATTTACTATTACTATTTTACACATTATTTATGGAGGCTTGGAGATTAATGAAGGCCACCACATGACTAACAAAGGCCTTGTTAGTAGAACAGAGGCCTTCATTATTCTCCAACTCACCATCATAATGTAAAATAGTAATAAAAAATAACTCCATTCATTTCAAGGGGGTACGATCCAGCACTGTGACCCATGCACATTATCTCTTAAAGACTCCTGCCTCTGGTTCCCTAGTACTCGGGTAAGAGACTCTAGACTCATATCTATACTTGGCAGATTATCTGTAGCAGCGTGGCTGCACCTACTGTAGTGTGTGTGCATGGGGTGGAGATTGGCCATGTGGGTGGGTGTCAAGTTATTGCTACTTTTGTGTTTTGCTCCTTAAAGTCTGTTTGCATGGAAGCATTCAAAACTATGGAGAGAAAATAGTAGGAGTACAGGCCAGACAGAAGTAATTAAGTACTTTTGTGGGTAACTATATTTATTGGGGGTGGGAAGAACCATATGTGTTTCCATTGATGTGTGTGCTACAGTTCAGCTATGTAACCGAGGTGAGGGGAGACAAGAAAACTAAAAAGTACAACAGTGTCTACAAGCATGCTACATGCATGCAGATGTATGCAGATTTGCACTGAAGTACAAGTGAACAATATGTGTGCAGGCAGTGTAGCTTAGTGGTTAAACGCACTGAACTGAGAACCAGGAGACTTGGAGATGAGCTGAACACCTGGGTTTGAATTTCATCAACCTCCACTTGTATATGGTATGATCCTGAGTAAGTCCGTTAATTTTTATATGTGCAGGTATCAGTGAACACTTGGTTTTTGCATGCATGCCACATGTATGTAGTCTTTTCCAATTTAACATAAAAACATGCTTTCCACACTTGCTTGCTGAACGCATGCCACATGCATGCAATCAGTTCCAAGCTAACATTTAAATCATGCTTGCAGTTGCAGCACTCATATCACATGGGTAGTTTTATGTGTGCAGCATGAAAACATTTCATATAATTTTTTCTGTAAGGGAAGGCAAATCACAATATGCTGTTTTAACAATTTGTTTTTAATTCTAAATCAATAATACTTTTTGAATAGCCTGCTACATTCCATTATATAATTGACTTAGTAACAATTTAAGTATCCTTAACTACGCTATAACCACTGTATAACTACACTGTAACTGCACTGTACCTACAGTGTAGTTATACGTAACTACTATGTCGTTAACTAGATTCACATTTACATGTGTAGTTACGCACAATTTGCATGCAGTAACTACACTAATTGTACTGTAACTACTATGTAGTTGTTAACTAGTTTCACAATTGCGTTTTGTGTAGTTACACAACTTGCATGAAAAAATAGTTACACGTGCAACTAATACTGTCTCCCTTTTGGCACAAATCCATTCATTCTGACAAGTTTAACTACATATTTAATAGTTGTTGCAAAGTGTAACAGAAAATCTGTTGTGCAACTACCACTGTATCTCTTCTGGCATTATGTAGTTTTTTCTTACAAGAACAACTACACGTTAGTTATTGTAAATTGTAACAGCAAATATATTGTATAACTACTGTGTTAATAATTTTGGCATTATTCAGTTTGTTCTTACAGGTGTAACTGCATACTGTATGAATGCAGGTCTTGTGCACTGTTTCAACAGTCTGTATCCATCTGACATTTACTTAAGACATAATCACAGAGAGAAGCTTAAAAGTGTAATCAGAATGGTAACTAAACTTTGATTACAATGTAACTTCAGTCTACCACACTTAAATGACAACTCTTTAGATGATGTTCCATGTCTGTATTCTAGTTTTTTTTGAACTTACAGTTTAATAAATATGAAGTCTGACACTGTAAATTGATATATGACTGTGCACAAAGATATTTCATTTGCATAAACACTAACTGGCATTGTAACGATGTTGTGGCTAAGAAATAATGGTATTGTCACAGTTAATGCCTAGGTAACATGCATTTACAAGTGAGCACACTTATTTACTAAATGTCAGTACTGTAGCTGTCATGTAAGTTCTCATTTAGAAATCAGTCCCTCATGAACTTTGTGCTTACTAAACATGTAATCTATTATTGGATCCTATTCACATGGGCAGCAGTAAATGTGTCAAGTGTGCATACCCAGGTCTGGCAGTCAATAGCAGTCATCTAACCAGTTGGACTGCCCACCAGCAGACTGAATACTGCAGTCTGTGTGGAGTGGTGAATGGTGGGATATGGCTGGTCCTTCCAGTATTGCTGTTTTCCACTTAGGGAACCTACTGGTTTGCCCATGTTCACTGCTGTGCCCCCAGTCCTTATGGTATAGTCAGAGAACTGGGGTAACTTGGTGTGAAGAATGGTGCCATTGCTGCCACCCCATTCAGCTCTTGTGAAGAGCATGTAATAGCTAAGAAAGCATCCTTGCCTGTGTATCTGGCACCACCCACCACCCCTCCACACAGCAGATTGGGCATAAAGCATGGCATTTAGCCATGCTCCACCCCAGCCACCCACTTGGGCAGCAGTAGGACAGGGGTGTACATGCAGAACAGGTGTGGGTAAATGGCACAGAAGCAGCACAATTAAAACTATGTAAGTATACAACACTCATTGTGAAACCAGATAACTACACAGTAGTGCAGTTACAGTATTGTTATACAGTAGCTGCAATGTAGTTAGTGACACTTGTTACCAATGTGTTATCCTTCAGAAATCATGCCTTGAATGTACTGCAGTATAGTGTAGTGGTTAAGAGCATTGACCTGCAAACATGGAGACCTGTGTTTGAATCCCAGAGCCACCACTTTTAAGTTGTGCGACCAAAAAAATAAATCTATAAAAATAAAAATGCAATCTAATATTAATTGGTATACAATAAAAATCATGAATTTACATAATTACTTATTGGCTTGTAACAGTGCTGTAGTTACTAAGGAAGGTACTGCTTCTGAGGCAATGTTTCCACAGTTGATGCCTAACTAACATGTATTTGCAAAGTAAATACACAGAAACTGACTCTTAAAATATAGTGTAAAAAGAAGAGTGCAGCTGTACTGCACTTACTAACGAATGTGTCACTTCTGTGGCATTGTTTCCACAGTTAATCCCTAACCAAGATGTAATTGCAAAGTAAGTTCACAGAAATAGACCTCTGGCTCATATACCATTCTCTTAACCCACAGGTTGATGTGGCCACCATACACCTGATAATATCGGACCATGCTCCTTTGAAAATTTGGTTGCTCTGGGGCCAACCTCAAGAAAGATCTATGTCTTGGGGGCTAGATCCTGTCTTGTTAGAGGACTCCTCCTTTATACTATGGCTTTAAAAGGAAGTATGGCATTAGTGGGAACTTAATGATATGAGGGATATAGCTGATCACACTCTAAGGGAAGCCTGTATGGCCACCATAAGGCCTGTATCATGACATACACCACCCACAGGTGGAAAACCAGAGAGGCAGAACAGATCTAGCTAGAAGTAGAGTTAAAAGAGCTGGAGAAGTGGTACAAAGAGGCATCTTCCAACCCCCCCACCCAACTAGTGGCTCAACTCATTAGTACATGTACCAGGTTGGATGATCTCCTAAATAGGAAAGAAGAACTGGCCATCAGAAGGCTCTGTCACTCCTTCTGGGAAGGTGGGGAGAAGTCAGAAAAATGCTCACCCACAGACAGAAATGCAGGCAAGTGTCCAGAAGAATAAAGGGACTTCAAGAACCTATGTGCTGATTAAATAATACCACTAGTGGTATAAACAATATCATGCAGCAATTCTAAAAATTCCTATATGCCTCCCCTAACCCACTAAAGGTGGAGGACATCAGATCCTTTCTGGACACCTTGCCCATTCCCAGGATCACCCCAGAGCAAGCTCATGCTGGAAAGCCCTGATCACTCAGGACAAGAGTCTGGAAGCGATATGGGCCATGAACCCTCACAAGGTTCCAGGGGCAGATTTTTTTACCATAGATTTCTATCAAGCCCTTGGCAAGGACATTACCATACCCACAGAGGGTGTTGCAAACTACTTTTACACAATTTATCTTGCCTCAGTCTATGAGGCAGGCAGTCATTACAGTACTTCCCAATAAGGACAAGGACCCTTCACTGCTGGGCAACTAATGCCCTAAATCCCTTATTAATGCCAGCATAAAAATTTTGACAAAAATCCCTTGCTAAAAGGCTGGAAACTGTCTTGCTAGGCTTGATTCATCTGTCTCAAGTAGATTTCATAAAAGGTTACCTCAGTTTTGACCATCTTCAGTTACTAATATCGCTCATACACCACTCATGCTCATCCCTGTCCCCATTCACTGCCTTAGCAGTGGATTTCAAAAAAGCTTTTGGCTCTGTAGAATGGAGCTATCTTTAAAGACTCTAAGATGAGGATAGGTCCCACATTCATGAATTGGGTCATCCTGTTATGCTCATCACCTATGGTGTCAGTTTTAATGAACAATACCAAATCACCCCTATTCCCCTTGCAAAAGGGCACCCGACAAGGATGACCCTTATTTCCTCTGCTCTTCATGATGGCTGTAGAACCTTAGCCATAGCCTTTGCGCTTATCCTGATGTTCAGGGAATTATGATGGGACATGGGGAATATAAAATGTTTATGTACGCAAATAACTTGCTCTTTACCCCATTGGATGCTGTGCAATCTGTCTTGCATGTTCTCCCCCATCTCCACACTTTTCCAGGATCTCAGGCCTAATAGTGAATCAGTCAAAGACTGAAGTATTATCATTCAATACTAGCTGCACAGCAAACCTGTTTGGGATAACAGGCCTGAAGTGGACATCTGAAGGTATAACCTAGATATCAAACTACACCCCAACCTCTCTAAACAAATACCACTCAATCTTGACCCCCTGATCACCGCCTCCAAACTGGAATTTGAGCACTGGAAGCTTCTGCAGTTATTCATTGTGGATAAAATTGATGCAGTTAAACTAATCACAGCCCCCCAGATTCCCACACATATTATCTAATTTGCCTCTTCATATCTCATCTAAGTGGTTTCATAAAATTGAAAGCCTGATTGGTCAGTTTCTTTGGGAAGGGAAGCCCCTGTGTTTCAGCAGAGCTAAACTCCATACCTACATGAGCAGAGGAGGATGGGACCTTCCCTGCTTTCAATCATACCACATGGCCTATGTCTCAGCCCAAACGACCAAGTGGTTTTCACCTCCCGGGTCCCAGGACCCCCCAAATGACTTCATATAAAATCCACTCCTCTAGGTAAGAAGATACTTGCAGTCTTCTTATATACGTCCCACAAAATTGCACCATTGCCATCTCCTACCATGCAAATCTCCTCCAACTATTGGGCCAAAGTTCATAAAGAGTTAATGGAGGATCCCACCCCACTAGACCTCGCCCCTGTATGGGACAACCCCTCATACAGATAAGTGGGCATCCAGTCAGGTGGAAACTATGGGAGATACAGGGTATCCATTTCATCAAGGACTTATGCATGCCTGGTACCTGAACAATAGAATCTTTCACCTCTCTTGCAACAGGATTCAAGATACACAAAAATGGTTTATGGAAATACCTTCAAATCAGAGCTGTGATCTGCCAGTTGCTCAATCATCAGCTACTGCATCCACACAGGTCTCATCATCCATCCCTTATCTGTTGGGGGAAAAAGCAAAAGGGAAGAGCAGCTGTATATACCAAGCTTTAATGGACACCCAATCTGACTGTACAATGAAAACAAGATCACAATGGAAGGGTGAACTAGGGATCATTATAACTGATGCAAAATGGTCTCATTCTTGGTTCAGAGGACACAAAGCCTGTAGACACAGCAGGAGCTGACTCAATTTACACAAAACTATCCTGCATTGGTATAGGACTCTCCAAGTTCTCAATCAACTTGGACAGATGAATCACAGCAGGTGTTGGAGATGTGGACATACCTCTGCACACCTCTTCCATATCCTCTGAGAGTGCCCTATCCTGAACCCATTTTGGCAAGAAATTAAATTGATAAGTGAAGAAACTGTGGACCGAGATCCAGCAAAGTTCCCACTGCAGCTGAATGTCTGCAGGCTGTTGGACAGTTAGCTACCTATAAGAAACTATGAACTATCCAGTTTTGCAGCCAAAACAATGACCCACTACACCAGGTGCTGGGACCCATTTCTGCAATCCATATTTTGTCACAATCCAGAACCATGGGTAGCTCCATCAGTGGTAGCAAATATGCCTCTGAAAACATCCGCAGTGAATTAATGCTTAGCTATATATTCCTTTTTTTATCCAACCACTCTACTCCAGCAGATGTAGTAGTTGGTACTGTTGAATCTGTTATGTGACTTTGTTTCTTACTGTTTTACTTGTTCCTGTTATACAGGGTACACTTTAGTATCACATAGGAACATTGATTGAACTCATGTCACCTGCTAGGATTTTGCAATTCATTGATATGTAGGACAAGACATTGTCTAGACTTCCTTCCTTTACAGGTAAACTCAATTCATAGAACCATAGAAGTATGTCAGCAGAAAAGGACTCCCTTGGCCCATCTAGTCTGCCCTTTCTCCCTCCCACTAGGTATCCCAGACTCTATCATCTTACATCACCACTTCTATGTCCTCCCCCCTCTCTAGATTCCCTTCCCTCTTTCCATTCAGGGTATCTAACTCCCCCTCTCTTTTTTAAACCCATGTATTAATCCCATGCACATTTGCGTCCCCCCACCATTGATGCCTCCACCGCCCACTCCAGTCACTCATTCCAGGGACCCCACATTCTCTCAGTGAAGTCATGTCCTCTCTTATTGCCTCTGAATTGACCACCCTTTATTTTCCATCTGTGCCCTGTAGTTCTTGTATTATCCTTCATCTTGAATATACTCCCTCCCCTAACCCTGTTAATTCCCTTCAGGTATTTAAAAGTTTGTCATATCTCCCCTCTCTCTCCTGGTTTCCAGTGGATACAGATCAAACTCCTCCATCCTCATCTCATATGTCCTCTGATGCATACCGTGCACCATTCTGATCACCCTTCTCTGTACTATCTCCACCCTATCAATATCCATCTGTAGGTGTGGTCTCCAGAACTGTACCCCATATTCTATGTGAGGAAGGACAATTGACCTGTACAGTGGCATTATCACCTCCCTTCTCCTGCTTGTGATACCCTTCCCAATGCATGTCAGCATACCTCTTGCTTTTCCAACTGCTTTGTATAGCATTACTCTCTGGTGGATGACACATTGCTCTATAAGTTGGGACTGTAGCACATTATAGTGTATTTGCTTTTTACCTATATGTGTAATGTATTTATGCATGCAATGTTTGTAAAATCTTATTGACTATGACCAAGTGTGCTATTGTTACTCTGTTTTGTTTACCAATAAAATATTAACTGCAAGAAAAGAGGAAAGCAAGGGATGGGATACTGAGGACCAGGAGAGTGGAGGGGGGACGTGTGCAGATGATCAAGAAAATGTTAAAGTTTTAAATGTGTGCTTCTGCATAGTATTCATATTGGAGAGGGCTGGACTAATATGCATCAACAGGCGAGGGGGAATTGGACACAAGTCCATTCTTGGAGCAGAGATTCCAAAGGGGATTGGAAGCCCTAAAGGAAAGCAAGGCAATGGGGACAGATGAGTTATATAACAACTGGGCACAGTGCTAACTGCCCCTCTGACAATGCTATTCAGCACCTCACTGGAGACAGTAGTAGTTGCAGAAGACTAGAGGAGGGCCTATGTTGACCCTATGCACAAGAGTGGCAGTAGGGTGGAGGCTAGAAATTATAGGCCAGTCAGTCTCACATCAGTCGTGGGGAAATGAATAGAGACCCTCCTGAAGGAGAGGCAAACAGAGTACCTGGAGGCAAATGAGATGCAGGACCACCAACTGCATGCTTCATGGAGGAGGTCATATTAAACAAATCTCAGATTTCTTTGACTAGGTGATTATAGAGGTGGAACAGGGGAGGGCAGTGGATGTGACCAATCTGGACTGTAGTAAGGCCTTTGACACTGTGCCACACTGGAGACTACTAAAATAACTTAGCAACCTTGGGGCTGGAAAGAAGGTGAAAAGCTGGATATTATACTGGTTGAAGGATTGGTTGTAGAAAAGGTGGTGGTAAATGGCAGTCAAATGAGGAATGGAAGTGTGACTAGTGGAGTGCCAGAGAGGTCAGTACTGTGTCCTGTCCTCTTCGATATCTTCATAAGGGACAGTGCTGATGAACTGGCAGGAAAGGTGTGTCTCTTTGTGGATGACACAAACATCTGCAACAGGGCAGACACCCAAGAGGGGGCAGAAAGAATAAAAAGGGATCTGGGGAAAGTAGGAGTAGTCTAGGATGTGGCAGCTTGGATTTAAATGCCAAAAAGTGCAAAGTCGTGCACCTAGGGTGGGGAAACCCAGGGATTCTGTATAAGATGAGAGTTCTTACAGTCATCAAGCAAGAGCGGGATCTTGGGGTAATCATATATAATGATCTCAAGGTGGCAGAATACTGCAACAAGGCAGCAGACAATGCAAGTGGAATGCTAGGGTGCATAGGGAGGGGGATTTCTAGGAGGAGAAAGGAGCTTGTGTTGCCACTGTATCACTCACTAGTGAAACCCCACCTGGAGTACTGTGTTCAGTTCTGGAGGTTGAACCTCTGCAAAGGACATTGACAGGATGGAAGTAGTCCAGAAGAAGGATACCAAAATGTTATGGAGGTTACACGAGAAACCATGAGAGGTGAGACTGCAGAAGCTCAGCTTGTACTCCCTGGAGAAGAGGAGAATGAAAGGGGACATAACCGAGATGCATAACTACCTCATGAGGGTAAACAAAGTGCTGGTGGGGAGTGTCTTTCTGAGAAGGAAGAGCACCAGAACACAGGGCATACAATGAAGCTGGGGGGGGGGTTAAAGAGGGATGTGAAGAAATATGTATTCACTGAAAGGGTTGTAGATGCCTGGCACAGCCTGCCAGAAGAGGGGGTGGGGATGAAAGCAGTGGGGAGCTTCAAGCATGCATTGGATAGGCACATGGTCATAATAAGTTGAGAAAAAGGAGGAGGAAAGGACACTGACAATCAAATAGGGTCCAGGGTGCAGTAATAGGCAGGGAACAATAGGGCAGACTAGATGGTCCTATTGGTCCTTTTCTGATGACAACTTGTATGTTTATGTTTCATTACCAACAGGGATTTGGTAAGGGAAGGGTGCCACAAGACTGAAGGAAGTGTTTAATTCTTCTGATGGTGATCAGGGTGAGGGGACAGTAGCAATTTTTTTCTTTCTATACAAAGCACCACAGATGCTGCATTTGTAAAAATAGGATTTAGAAAACATTAAACACCACTACACAAGCAGCCTGTTAGTGATTCCAAAACCCACCGAATATACAATACCATGGGGCACTCAATGCATTATTTTACAAGTGGAAATGGTATCTGTTAGTGCTTCTGTGCTAACAAATTAGCACTGCACTAAGCATGTGTCTAAACATTGCAGTGGCCACACTAACAGACTGTTGGCTGTGCTATTCATACCAGCACAGTGCTAACCCTTTGAATGTCTAGCCAGGGTCTTGTCTCCATGTACTTATTCTAGGCTAGTAGTGTTTGTGTAGATATCGTGATCGCATGCGTTTACTGTACATCGGGTGGAAAATCAATTTTGCTGACGTAGACCCCAGTGCATGGTAAAAGGCTGCCAGGGACTTGCTTTTTGTTTATGCAGGGGGCTGCACCCCCAGCACTCCCTAGTAAAGGATTCTCAACTCAAGGGGGGTGTATGTTGGAGGGAGGGTGCAAAATCAGAACAAAACTTTTGGGCTGGGTGCAACAAAATGTACGCGCACCTGGACCCAAACCTGGAACCCTTACAGCTGTAGCCTGCTACCCACTCACCATGCCACAGGGCCAGATCAGCAGCCCATTGCCACAGCATGCCACACAAACCCTTCCTCCCCATCCACCATGCTCGCTCCACCCTGACCATGCATTTAGATATAGCAACAGGATGTTGCTATACCCACAGTTGCCCCCCCATCCAGTAGCCCTGAGAACAGGCGCTGGTATTGAGTCACCCTTTTTGTAAATACTCAGTAGCGGTGGCCCTTCTCACAGGATATCAGGTTGGTACTAGTGCCTTATCTTTTGCTAGTACAAGTACTTCCTGTCACTGTCTAGCACTGGTTACTTCTGTCTGTAGTTAATAAATTGCAACAATTGTTATATTGGAAATGTTCAGGTGGGGGGGACTATTACAGCTACATTTGTGGGTAGTGAAGCTGTTATTTCTATGTGGTGGAACTCTCCTAAAGAATTTAATGGTGAAAGATGATGGAAGTAAAGGAACTCTCATATAATTTGATAAGAGGTAGTGGAACTGAGCTCTTGCAGGCTCCTGCTCAATTTAACATATCAACCACTAAGCAAAGTTAATTTAGAGTGGAGTTCAGGCTAAAGGGTTGCAGCAGTAGTTGTTAGATGAATAGATATGTTATATCAGTTATTTAGAACAAGTTGCATAAGACAATGTAACATCAGCAGAGTACAACTAATTCCAAACAGCTCCATATAATTATTACACATAAAGACACTATCCTTAGAATCAGTACACAAATCAAGCACCGTAGACCTAGAACAGCTTACATCCTGGGACAAACTAGTGCTAGTACCCCATTTCCCTAACTACAGTTAATGTACTTCCTTTCCCTGGCTAAGGGATTAGTACAGAGCTTTCCGCACCAAGAGTACAATTCCAAAACTTCTCCACAAGAAACCAAATGACAAACATGGTGTGTGAACAACAAAAACTAGTTTGTAGTGCCGTAACTGCTGTAACCACCACCTGCTTAAAAATCTCAAAGAGCATAGGTTTTTTTCCCCATATCTGAACTAAAGATTGGCAAAGTGGCAAAATTCACTTCTTGAATTAGTTTACAAACTGGGCAACATTTACACAGTGTGAAGTGCTGACTTTGCTATAATTTTTGCCAGGTGAAGTGGCTCTTTCTGTATGCAAATTGACCAACATTTATAGAAGAAGTTGACAGTTTGTGAAGACTTTGCAGAAAAGTGTGACTTTGAATGGAAAACTTCACAAAAAACTGCAAAGTTCAATGTTGGTGGTACTGGGGGAACTCTACATCGATGGTTTGTAAAGTCAAATTTCACCACTTTGCCAGAAATTTGCTGGCGAAGTAAAACTTGGCAACTTCTCTAATCTGACTGACACACTGCACAAGTAAAAAATCGAAGTGAGAAAGGGTATCTGACCACGGGGTACTAAGTAAATAGATTTTGCTGCAAGAAAACACATGCAAATTCTCAGGAGATGCATCCAGTAAGATTTGGCAATGGCTAAAAGCTCAAAGGAGATCTGCTTAAACCTGCAAGACAATGCTTTTTGTAGAAACTGTGTTCCAAATACTGATTCCCATTCTGTAATTATTCAGTCTTTATTAGCCATTTGGTAAATTTAGTACATATTCCTGATTTACACCCTGGTGATACTGATAATTATAGAAATATTCTGTATGATGTAATTGATGTTTTTGCAAATAACATTATAATAACTGGTGATTCTGTTCATTATAGAAGTAATCTTTATGAAGTAATTGAGTTACCTAAACCAAACAATAGAAGCACTCTGGGCACAGGGGTCAACACCAGTCCATTCACAGAAGAAAGGGTCCTGAAAGAACTCCTAAAACTCAAGGTGGTAAAAGCAATGGGGTCTGACGGGCTTCACCCCAGAATTCTAAAAGAACTAAGGGGGGACCTAGTGACACCACTGACCATCCATTTTAACAAATCATGGGAGGATGGGTTGGTATCTGAGAACCAGAGGAGGGTGGATATGATTCCCCTTCACAAAAGTGGGAGCAAGGCAGAAGCAGAAAACTACAAACCTGTTAGTTTGACCTCAGTGGTAGGGAAAATGATGGAATCACTTCTCAAAGAAAGAACTGTTGAGTACCTAGAGGCCAGTAGGGCACAGGACCCAAGGCAGCATGGGTTCACAGCAGGAAGGTCATGTCAGACAAACCTAATCAATTTCTTTGACTGAGTGACCAAAGTAGTAGACCAGGGAGGGGCTGTAGATACGGTCTACCTAGGCTTTAGCAAGGCACTTGACCCAGTCCCACACAAAAGATTAATGAACAAGTTAGCCAGCCTGGGTGTGGGTCCCAGGGTGGTAGCCTGGGTAACAAATTGGCTGCACAACAGGATGCAGAGGATAATAGTAAATGGAACTCACTCCAAAGAAAGGGGGTTACTACTGGGGTACCGCAGGGTTCAGTACTGGGACGAGTCCTCTTTAATGTCTTTATGGGAGACATTGTAGAGGGTCTGGAAAGAAAAGTATGCCTCTTTGCAGATGGCACAAAGATCTGCAACAGAGTTGATACACAAGTGGGGGTGGAAAGGATGAGAAGGGACTTGACAAGATTGAAGGAATGGTCAGATGTATGGCAGCTTAGATTCAATGCAAAGAAGTGCAAAGTAATGCACCTGGGAAACAAAAACCCAAGTGAAGAGTACACAATGGGGGGAAGGTACTAACAACAACAAAAAATGGAAAAGGACCTGGGGGTAATCATATCAGATGACTTAAAGGTAAGCAAGCAATGTGAGAAGGCAGTAAGGAGAGCTGGGGGGATACTGGGATGCATAGGTAGAGACATCACAAGTAGAAAACAGGAAGTTGTTATCCCTCTGTACAGACAGTTGGTGAGACCACATCTGGAGTACTGCATGAAGTTTTGGAGACCCCATCTCAGCATGGACATAGACAACATGCAGGTGGTCCAAAGGAGGGCAAGTAAAATGGCACAGGGTCTGCATCAGAAGCTATATGTAGAGAGACTAAGAGAGCTTAATGTGTACACCCTTGAGGAAAGGAGGGAGAGGGGAGACATGATGGAAACTTTCAAGTACCTCAAGGGGAATCAACAAAGTCCAAGAAGGTAGCATCTTTCAGAAAAAGAGATGTGCAAGAACAAGAGGGCACAATTCAAAGATAGAGGGGGGACAGCTCAGGGGCAACTTGAGGAAATATTTTTCATGGAGAGAGAGGTGGACGCATGGAACCACCTTCCTGAGAAGGTTGTGGGGTCAGAAATAGTGAGGGAATTCAAGAATGCATGGGACAGCCATAAGGCAATTATGGGGGGGGGGTAGGAGGAAGTAGGCTGTTGGCAAACTAGAATCTGCAGCTTATCCAATAGGTAGGGAAGAGGGCAGGCTGGGTGGGCCAAGTGGTCCTCATCTGCTATCAAAGTCTGTGGTGACCCCTATAATGACTGGATTTCCATTCCTGATAAAATGCTCTAATATATGGTTAACTCATTTTTTTGATGTTTTCAAAAACTCATACCTGTAATTAACAGCAAACCTTTAAGTATGCATTTTTCAGAAAGGTTCAGAATGTTAAGTATGACTTTTTTCACATAAATCTGCCAATCAACATAAACAGAGCATGAGCACATGCAGTTGCAGTAATTCAAGATACAACTGAAACCAAACATACTAATGTTTTTTTACAGTACTTGTTTGTTGCTTCAAGATACTGGACATGGTCCTGCCCCCCCCACACACACACACACACACACACACACACACACACACACACACACACACACACCTCCAATTTACTTCTGCTCATACAAGGACAGTGTAACTTTTTTCTCTTTTCTTTGATTTAAAAGGCAGTGGATAAAAAGTGAGGTTCCTTTCCTATTAGATAAAATAAACCCCCAAAGTGATAGGCAATTCTAAAAGCAGCAATGCATGATAGCAATGAAAATTTGGGACCTATACTTTTTATTCTACTTTAGAATGACCCTTATCTCCTGATTTGTATAATACCCTTTTTTCTCCTTTTTGAGTCTGTTCTGCCACACTTTTTGTACAGTTGATATAATCAAAGGAGTTCACATGTTAATATGACTCAGACCACATTTTTATCAGTATTATCTGTTTTGTTTGAGCACCCATTGTTTAAGGTAACTTTTCTTATAATCATAAATCATAATGAACTAGCAAGCTGGAGACATTGCTTTCTGCACTTACGGGATAACTGGAGTAGAAAAACAGCTCAGATTACTGTTGAAAACCTGGTCTGAGTCACAGTAAAAGGCAAGCTCCTTTAATTAAGAAAAGAAATAAAGCAGAGTCAAAATGGGGAAAGAAGAGTATTATGCAAATCAAGGGATAAAGGGCAATGCAAAATAGAATAAAAATACAGGTCACAATATAATGACAGCTGCTTTGATACTGTACCATGTGGATTCTGCACTCTCAAGCTCAGATGATATAACAGAAGAGATAGATAGGAACCTTTATTTTTTAACAGGAGAAAACTTTTAGGACTGTAAAGCCCTGTTTTACAAAGTTGCCATGTTAAGCTGAAGGTTACAAGAGATACATTATGTACAAAACTTGTGTTTGTTCTAGATAGAAAGATAGATAGATAGACATACATTACAAACATGACTTGTTTGACACTTATTTAACCTCATTTTGATCAAAGCCTTACAAACGTTTAGTGTAAGATATTAAAGAATACAGCTTCAGTGCCCTGTATAACAGTATATAATCCAATCTAAACAATTAATTTCATAAAGACAGATACATGTACTGTATGGTTATAAATAATCCACATAAAACAAATAAATTGTTACAATCAGCTTTGTTAAACTCATATTTGATGTGCTTGTAGCCAACACTGTAGGTTGTCAGAATCAGACTGGAGTATATTTTGTAATTCTATTCTGTCTTTGGCTCTTCCTAGTAGGGCCATGTTGTCCACATATAAATAGATTTTACATATCTCCATCAGCTGTGGCAGAGGATTTATATAAATTAAAAACAAAAGGGGGCCCAGGATCGAGCTCTGGGATACACTCCTAAAATGTTCCTCCCTTTCTGACAATGTATCACCCACACAGACCTGTTGCATGCATTCTATTAGGTAGGAAAGCATCCATGTTTTTATTGGATCAGACAAGCCAACAAGCAAGAGCCACTTGGTGTTGAGTCAGCCTGTCTAACACTTGAGGGTTAATTATTATGACTGTGGGTAGAGCCAACAGGAGTACTGCATGTACAAAAGGAGTGATGTCATGTTTTCTGTCCGTGAAACTTGATTGAAGGTGTAAACAGTCTCCTCCACCTTACTCTCCTTCAAGAAATTTTTCTGCCCTCAAATAAATATGCTTTCATGTTAGTCAATGGTTGCAGGGTACTATTTTCTTTCTTAAATGGGTAGTACAAGAACTGGAACCTGAGTAGCGGGAGGCAGCATTGTTTTTTGGGGGAAGTAAGATCTAACCCACCTCCACCAAGAAGCTCCTAAAAATCCAGCCCACCTTTTTTTTTTATTCATGTGGGAGGGGCATGAGGTGGATCCTATCATGCTGAAAGAAGAGTCACTAGTTTGGTATCTGGCCAAGGAACAGAACAAATCTGTGGAGTCCAGAACAGATAATACTTAATGCATTCAAACTGACTTAAAAACCCTTGGAACAAATGATTATCAGAGTCACCTGGTGTCTCAAAAGGAAAGGCTCAGCTTTCAGGTATTTCTTAAACATTTATATACTAAAAACAAAGTTGAGCTTTTGGGATTAACAATATTTGTTTACCATATTCTATCTATCTATCTATCTATCTATATTAGAGGCAAAAAACTCCATTTAATGCATTAGTTAGGGTTGTTCCACAGCGAAAAAAGTGAGGAAATTCGCTGTTAGGGTTGAAAACCCCTTGGACCCCCGCCCACCCCCAACCGGCATTGGGATGCACATTGGGATCATCAGCCCTAACTCTCACCCCATGACATGTGTAAAGCAGCAAGTATGGGAGAATGGGGTGAGAGTTGGGACCACGATCCAATGCACTCAATGCGGTTGAAAGAATGGGAATCAGGGGATTTTCAACAGCGAATTTTCTCACTTTTGTCGCTGTGGAACAACCCTAACTAATGCATTAAATGGAGTTTTTGCCTCTAATTTCCTTCTTTTTGAGAATGATAATGAGAAATAGTGAATGTAATGCAGCGGCGGGAGGCCCGCCTCGCAACACATGATGTCTTGTGGCATACTAACAGGGACAGCAACGCAAGCAGAAATGCTAACAGTGGCGCACATGGTAACACAAGCGTGAATGAGAATAGAAAGGGTAACGCACATGGTGGCGTAGACGGGAACGGTCTGCCACTTGATGTGTTGTCACATAGTAACATGGTGCCTGCAAACAGAAATGTCAATGGGCATGGTGATGTAAACTGAAACAGAAAGATAAACAGTACTGTAGACAAATGGCAAAAAATAACAGAAACACAAGTGCAAATGAGAACGCAAAGGATAACTCACATGGTGGCGCAGACGTCAACGGTAAGTGAAACCGGTACGGAACCGCAAGCGGAAAGGGCAACAGTAACAGTAATGCAAGTGCACAGGCTGGTTTTCCCCAAAACCTGCATAAAGACAGTGAGTACAAATAATGTATGCATAATAATGAGCATCGGTGCAGAAAATGAGAACTTGGAATACTAAATACGTTATATCTCAGGAACCGTACGACGTAGAAAAAAAATTGAAAAGTCATATTATTTACAACTGTCCTGGCTAATTTGGTACTTAGCCTCCATGAGGGGGCTAAGAACTTTTCTGACGAAAAGTCCGTATCTAGCACTGTTTCCGAGATACGGGCCCTGAAAGGCACGGCGAACGCCGTAATGTTATCCTATGGGAAAAAAAGAAAAGTTCGGAGCACCATAACTTTCCCTCCCTGTAATGTTTTTTCACCAAGCCACTGAAAGGCACATCTGTGGGCTGTTGGCTGTCTTCCCTCCAAATTTCAGGAAAAAAGACCAAACTGTTATTTTGCAGCAGGGATCCAAAGGATTTCTGTAATTCGTTGGGCGCCGTAATGTTATCCTATGGGAAAAAACGTCAACTTTGGAGTGCCGTAACTTTGCCACCGTGTAATATTTTTTAACCAAACTACTGAAAGGCACATCCATGGGCTGTTGGCTGTCTTCCCTCCAAATATCAGGAAAAAGACCAAACTGTTATTTTGCAGCAGGGATCCAAAGGATTTCTGTAATGCGTCGGGCGCCGTAATGTTATCCTATGGGAAAAACCATCAACTTTGGAATGCTGTAACTTTGCCGGCATGTAATATTTTTCAATACAATACTGAAAGGCACATCTGTGAGATGTCGACTCCGTTCCTCAAATTTCAGCCCAAAACTCCCAACGGTTCTTTTGCAGCAGTGCCAAAGAATCGCTGTTACTTTCCCACAGATGGAAAACTACTGTCGCAATTTGCAAAAGCTTTCAAAAGTTCGACACTTTCGTGAGCACGAAAGTAATTTGCGAAAGTACTTTTTCCAGAAATTTGAAAAACATATTTCTGGGGTCTTTTACCACAAAATAAAGGCATGGCAAGCATCCTCAGGGTCCGACTAGGTGAATACAAAAAGAATTAGGTTGCTAGAGGGTCCCAAATTTAAATGCCAACCATTTTTCTGATCACCAACTGAAAACAAAATGGCTGATTTGTGAAAGTAACAGGCCCATTTGCGAAAGTAAAAATGCATTTGCGAAAGTGTTAACTTGTTAACTTTTCCCATTGACTTATAATGGGAAACTGTTTTTTGAATAACTTTTGAACCGTTTAATATTTTTTCATGAAATCTTCGAAAGACACATCAGGGACCCTGGCTGCACGTTCCTGAAGATTTTAGGCGGTCATGCAAACCAGGCTAGTCGACCTGCGCGACCGTAGAATTCCAGAAAAAGTGTAAACGCGTGCACAGATCACGCTTAATAACTCCACAGTCGTATATCCAACCAGTACAAAACTTGGCAGATCCCAAGACCTATGATTCTTGATCATGTATTCCAAATTTCAGCCAAATCTGTGAAACAGTTGCCAAGTTAAGGTGCAAAGTTTTGGGGTTTAACATAGAAATGGCTCCTCAACCCTAACTATAGTGGCACTACTGTGCCACTATAATATATACCTCTATACCTCTATACCTCTATACCTCTATACCTCTATACCTCTATACCTCTATACCTCTATACCTCTATACCTCTATACCTCTATACCTCTATACCTCTATATATAGTTTGTCTTTTTAGTAGTTTCAAACCTTGAAAGCATTGGTTAATAATGCATTTAGAAATACATTTTTAATTGTCTTTACAGATAAATCATGCAGTTTCATGTACTTGGAGTAAACAGACTGATTAAATGTATTTTACTTTTGTCCTGGCTCAGTTTCTATCAGTACATAAGAAAGATTGGAACTACTATCAGAGTTGCCATCCCCGTAACATTCCTGCTGAGTTTATACTCCTTGCAACCTGTTATTTCAGTTTCTGTGCCTATGTGTAGTATATACTGTAGGAAGCTTTACAGTACGACCCCTGGGGATCTCCATAACAAATAGTTTTATTGGCTTCCTTTCTCCTACGATGCCCCCTGTCTCATGTAGTGATTTAGCCATGCCCTTAGATTAGCATGTGTACTGCTTTAAAATTAGTTTAGCAACAGCAGAGCCTTGTAACTGTTCTTATCCAGGGAGCACAAATGTTAACAGTTAGTTTAGCAGATACCTGAGAGCAAGCTAACTGGGGTTTCTGTAAGACAACAGCTACTAAATAGCTTTAATTCACTACTTTTGTTTTCTCTGTGCATCAGGTCTAGCTAGCAGGAGTATTTTAGCATCAAAAACACAAATAATGAATTATAGCTATTTAGCAGCTGTTTAAAGAGCTGCTCCCTGGAAAATTACCTGGTTTTGGGGGTGGGGGTGCCACAAGTGGAATGGAACTCCATGGATGGGAGAGCTCATAACAACAGAAGTGGCATGTTGGCGTTAAAAGCTTAGTGGTATGGATGTAGAAGCACCAGTATTTAAGCATGATTTTGGTAGAGGATTAATTGTGATGGGGGTGGTGAGTCTTGGTATTTTAAACAATGATTTTCTAAAACTTCAGCCTTCAATAAGGCACTCCAGGGTGTGTGTTATCATGTAATAACATCACTCCTGGGGTGGTGGAAGCACTCGGCTTCATCTCTGCTTAAATATGCCCTTTCTTAATGTACTTTACTTTGATTCAGTTAGTGAATGCAACAGCCTTCATGTGAACACTCTGGGCTTCTCTTTGACTCCTGATGTCGATTTGCTTTAGCTATTGTATATTGCTTGAACTGCTTTGGTCTTCTTGATGTGGTGCCTGTGTAAGTGAGTCTCTGACTCAAAGGTTTTTAAATCTGATATTTTTTAAATAAATATATGTTTATTTTTAAGCCCATGAAACACCCTTATCTAGTTAATGCATTCACAGTCGTAGTGGCTCTGCCAGAGTATGTTGTCACAATGCATCAGTGTTCAGCTGTAGAATTCTGTGGTTGAAAGGGACATAAACTATGCCATGCATTTCTAAAATGGTGCTTAACTATAAATCAAAAACATGCAATGAGTTTGGTAAAAAGACTGCAATGATGGATGGATAATGGAATGGGATTCAATGTGAAAAAAAAAAAAAACAGCTTCTATATGAAAAAAGACTCACATATTCAATGCTGTTCTCCTTTAAATGAATCAGATACAATCATTTTGAATTTTGTGTGGAACAGTAGTTTTGATATGAACACCATAATACCTGAAATACCTGCAAATCAGCAGGTAGCACAGCGCACTGACATTTAAAACACCTGTCAGGTAGTTTGATACATGTCTAGAAGAAGCCCCTACAGAATATGTCTATTCTGTAATCCCTTCTCTGCAGTGTCTCTAATCACTGCCTTCTCTTGCTCTGCATTCTTTCATTTAGACAGTTCTTATACGTCTTAATCTTTTTCACCAACCTTGCCTATAGATATCCAAGTAATTGACATTTTTTGTATTTCTTTCTTGTGCTGTTTTTAATACATCTTCCAAGAACAACTCTGAAATTATTGTCAAGGTTGACTTGCCCTTCCTGGAGTCTGGCAATTGCTGATGACAATGATTACATCAAAGAAAATAACTAGGTGAACCCCAAAAATGAGAAAGAGCCTTATCTGCAGTTGCTATTAAAGTCTTGATTGCATGTGCATTTCGCTCATATTTATTCTGTGCCATTAACTCCAAATGTAAAAAACTCTCAATAAGTCACTGATTTGGGGTTCATCATGTTGATCCTACATTGTCAAACTGTATTACCTTCTACTGTCTCTTGGTGTACATGAAGGAGTACTAGAGAAAGGTTTTTGTCTTGTGGGAAAGCCCATTATCCTGAGGCTGCAGTGTTAGAGGAAAATTAGCATGAAGAGCCCCACACCTAGTGTGGAACTGATCACAGTTTGCAGTTTGTGTGCAAAAACAGTTTTGCTTACTGTTTTTTGCAGCATAGTAGACTGCAACATGTTGATTCTGCTGACTCCCAGGCTGATATTTGCTGTGACCAGGAATCCCTGAACTTCTGGCAGCTGACAGAGCAGGGCAGCAGTAGCAGACAATTCAATAGACTGCAGTGCATTTTAGAGTTTTTATAAGCTGTGGTATTTTGTTTGCTGGGCCTGCTGTTCGCCCAGGGCTATACAGTAACAGAGGACTGTACTTAGCCCCAGGAGAGCAGTGAGACTAGCACATATCTGATCTACAGGAACTGTCAGCTTGGGAATTAGCAGAATCAGCTTGACTCAATCTAATACGATGTTGTAAACAGCAAGCAATGTCAAGTTGTCTTTTAAGGGGAAGGGATAGTTGGTCTCTGACTGAAGAGGAAAGCACATCTTTCTGAAATCTATTCCAGGTAACCTATTTTTGTATATGAGGCTATGCCATTCTAGCTCACTGATTTATAGTAACTTGCAATCCAAAATGAACTCATTGTATTAAATCTAAAATTAAAGACGTGGGGCCAGCCCAAATCTACAAGAATGGCACAAGTTGCCACCAAAGGCAACTTGCACCATTCCCCATTATGACAAGGACCCTGCATTTGATTCTGGAAAGGGCAGGGTCCCCACAACTAAGTACTGCAAGATGTGACACTCCCACAGGTATACCAAACAAAGGGTGTACCTGAAGGGATGGTCGCAAACTGCAGCCCCAGATTTGAAGTGCACAAATGCCCCCCAACCCGTGCCTTGACCCCATGACAGTCAAGGCACTGCAACACAGTGCTATGCATGCCC
This sequence comes from Neoceratodus forsteri, assembly GCA_016271365.2. NCBI lineage: Eukaryota > Metazoa > Chordata > Ceratodontiformes > Ceratodontidae > Neoceratodus > Neoceratodus forsteri. Next base: position 329,923,173 of record CM057450.1, on the reverse strand, counting down.
CCAATATCCCACAGCCCCCACAAGTGGTAAAGGGCACCCCAATTCCCTGGTAGTCTAGTGGTCCCCCCGGCAGTGACAGACCACCCCTCTCCCCCGTCCTACCTGCCGGCAACTAGCACAGACCCCCTCACACCACCATGGCCAGCTGCTGACTGTGATCCACCAAAGCATGTACATAGTACATAGTATGCACACAATGACTATTCATTGAGTGCATACTTTGTATAGTGGTACACACTCCAGTGGAACTCAGTCTTGATAAAAGTGTATTAAGTGAGGGGGGCTTTAAAGAGCACAGGAAAATATTTATTTCTGATAGCTGTTTGTAATGTTCCTATTTTCAGAAATTATTTTACATACACCTAAATGATCTATATTATGTAGACAAGATAGTGCTTGTATATTAGGGCTGTGTTAGGGTTTCATTAAAAATGGTAATTTTCAGAGCCTTATACTGTATCTCAGCTGTCTTAGATCCTAGGACTGTGACATTTCATACATATGTTCTCAGCCCTAGCATGGATTAATCTTCCAAATGTTATGAAGATTGACTTTGTAGTTTTTAAGATATTAGAGTCAAAATTATATAGTTTTGTCCAACTTGCTACTTTAAAGTTTGCGCTCAGATAGCTGAAGAACAGAAAAGAGTTGTACTAGGACACTTACAGGTTTTGTAGAGATCATATGGGAATAGGTCCTTTTGGGTTTTTATAATAGTTTTTAAGTTAATTATGATTAATTGTTCATGCATGCATGCATGTTCAAAATAACTCTAAAAACAGTAGTTAGAAATACATGTAGACTTTTTCCATGTTAAAGTTCAACGCAAACAAAAACATTAAGGTAAGATAACATTTTTATTTGGTAAAGGTTAAGGGTGACAGTATAGTGTCTGTGAGGGAGGGGTAGTACGAGTTACAAAATGTGTTTTGTATTAAAAAATAATTAACAGTAATTAGCTATATTTGATTAAAAAGTAAAGTCTTCACAAAATAATTTCTGTTCTGTAAAATCTACATGTAGCACGAATATTGGAAACTGGTATTTAAAGTAGTCATGCTGAATGGCAGTTTTTGACCTTTGTGGCAATTTTTAAACTCTCTCAGAGGTTTATAAAGTGTTTCTTATATTATTCATATTGCACAATGATTTTCATACTTTGCGATGATTTATAAAATATAATATCTCCGTGAAGTAAAATGTTTTTGTGGAAATATTTGTGCTGCACAATGATCTTCATGTTAAAATGTGCCAGCTCTGCATATAAAAATGCAAAGTATATATGCTTCACATATTAATTGAGGTAATGTGTTTGTTTTGTGAATACTTTTAGTAAACCTGATTTTTAGGTTTAAAAACTGAGTTTGAATCTACCTGTTCAACCAGAACTTAAAGGAGAACTGCGCTGAACCTGTAAGTCATTTTTCCCTATAGAAGTTGTTTTTTTAAGTACTAGTTAACATTTGGTTATTGTTCCAGCTATACCGGCCTTTTAATAATCTCATTGGGAGTTTCTTCTTCACAGTCTGGTAGTTCAGTACCATTTTGGAACCGTCTGAAGTAGTTTATGTCCCAAATAAGCTCAAAGTTCTATAATGGAATATAAACACATTGTGACAACAATTGAAATAACGAACAGGGACAAACTATATCATACGGTTCTAAAATGGTTCTTATTAGAAGCATATAAATCAAAAAACACCCACAAAGATAACTGAAAAGAATGGATAGTGCAAGAGGGTGGCCCCCGGGTAGGAGGCTGAATTCTTCTATTCTGTTCTGTCCCCCCCCACAAGAGCAAAGTTCTGTCTAATATTTGTTGCTTGCTTAAATGTGCAGCTATGAAATGCATGAGTGCAGAGGGATTAAAGGGCATAAAGTGCCTAATTAATTGAAGCACTTAGAAATGCAGAGGCTAAGCACAGAGCCCTTATAGGAGAAATATAAAATGGTACAGTGTGCATTATAAAACCTTTCAAAAGAAGTTAATAGATTTCAACTGGTTAAAATAAGCCTGTTCTTTGAGTTGTACCTTCTAATTCTACAAAATCTGCTGTTGCAAAAGTTATTTTTTTGATATTCCTTCTCTGTACTATAGCTCTTAGTTCAGATGGTTGGCCACCACTGGAGCCCCCCTCCCCCCAAAGCTTTTCTGTCTGTGCTGTTTTTCAGTTTTCATATGGTCCAAAAATAAGGCTAGGTGCAGTCAGAACATGGTAATAGAAAAGAGCCCGGTGCTGTATAATTGCCTTGCACTGTTAAATATCTGAATGTTAGAAGCCACTTCACTGTATTTACAAGTGTGGTAATTTTAAAGCCAGACTGGTAGTTGTGCGCCTAGCTACTCTGACTCAAGCAACCAGCTTGTGCCCCTGCTGACTAAGTGGTGGGTTGTTTAAATAAACTAATGTTATTCCCCTGCTGAAATGAAATGGGAGCGGCTATCCCAAGTTACAGCCCCATTAGAGTATAAGGCCCTGTCCACACTACCCCTCTGTAACATTACAGAGTGCCCAGACCGTTACTGCAACGGTTTGCGTTTACACCTGTAATGTTACAGAAGGCATTTCATAACCATTGTTGAAACCATATATGAGGTGGTTTCAACAATGGTTATGAAACTGGTTATGCCTCAGTAACGCTACCGGGCATAGTGTGGATGCGTGGTACCGGTCCCCTAGCACAGCGTGAGCTGCATTGTGGGATCGGGTGCCACAGTAATGGTCACCCAGCTCCCAAAGTGTGGACCGGTGGTGCCAGTTCCATAATGGACACCGCGGCAGTGTGGACACACTGCACCACTCCCCAGTTGTAATGGTTTCTATCCATTACAGGGTCTGACCGGTGCAGTGTGGACGGGGCCTAAGAGTAACACTCAAGTTGTTGTCTGAAACACAAGCCATCAGGAAGGGGCTAAATAAATGTTTTTCTCCCAAAGAATACTGGTTAAAATGCAGCAGAAACTGCTCTATTATTTTAAAATATGAATGTACTTTAAAAGGGGAAACTTACAGGCTGCTAAAGTTTACATTTCGATGGGGAAGAACTCCTTCAGGAATTTTTTTAGCTGCTTCCCTGTTGCTTAGCTGTTCTGACTGGAGCTACATAATTAAGCTTTTCTCACTAGGAAGTGCAAATTAATGCACTGGTGAATCCCCCCTGCAAGTTTAAAAAAACCTGAGCTAGTCTCCTTTGCTTGGTAGCAAGGCATTCTTGTATTAAAATAAGAAATAACTAGGCAGAGAGTCAAGAAAGAAAGAAAGCAAACTAAGTTAAACTTACTCCCATAATAAGCGAAGCTCTGCAGACTCCTGCAAGCAGGGTGTGTGCTCTGTTGTTTGCCTAGTTGCTGTGTGCTCACGTTATAGGGCAGCAACAACCTCTAGTGTCTGCCTTTATATTGCAACACCTTACCCTAGACCTGAAAGAAATGTTTCCTGTTTGAAATTAAAGCTCTCCTTAACTAAAATCATGTGCTGTTTGCTCAGACCTGATGTAGTGTATATTAATATGAGCTCTCTATATTATATAAATTAAACGGAGCTCTAAAAACAAATTTATGAACATGATGATGCTGTGAACACATGACTATGTGGGCGGGTATAAAGGGCTAACCAGTTCAGCATTTATATAGAAAGGGTCAGTGTTTTCTGATCAGGGAGTGAGAAGGGTCAATAAGACCTTATCACACAGGTGGAAATGGAATGTCTAAGTTTACCACAATGGTACAGAATGTCATTCACTTTATATAGTCTTTATTTTGCTTGCAGTTTGAGCCTTTTACTTTATTTCCTTTCTGTTGGTGTTGGAACAAATAAACATTGCACCTTGTCAATGGTGCATTGAACTTCATACCAGACTGTTGTGTCCATCTGTCATCCCACATCCTATTACAGATAGCTAGAACAATAACAGCATTTGAACAAGTATTTAACAAACAGCTTCTACTGGGAAAACTGATTTACAGATTCAGTGCAGTTCTTTAACACTTATGTATGTTTTACACTTTTCAGTTGAGTGAGGTTTGCAACATTTGAAAGATGACTATTACTATGATATATGATTTTTTTAATTCTTTACTGTAATAAAATAAAGGGTGAAATTATCCACAAAAAACTATACAACTTTTAAAATGAAATGTTAAACTATATTCATTAAAAAAATGGTATTATTCCTAAAATAACAATCTGTTACATATACTGGGTTTGATTTTGAGAGGGCTACACTGACCAATTCAAGCTGCAGCAAGTGGCAGCTTGCATTGAAGCCCTGTGCTCCAGAGACCCTGCACCAGATTTTGGTAGAGGAGAGGTCCTGGCACCAAGCCACCCAAAGATGCCACAACCACTCCTGTGCATGAAAGAAACAAAGCAGGGAAGGGACTAATGGAGGCAGCTGCTGATTGGTGTAACAGGTGTGTGTGGCCCCCAGGGGCATGTTGCTGGAATGCATCAGAGATGACTAAGCTCCAGTAGCAGATACACCCACCAGGGTATCCCATGATCAGGGTGACTGCACATCAGTGATCCATCAGAAGAGCAACAGAACAACAGCGCTAACAATTTGGGCAACCCAGGTTTGCCCCCTTCCCCGATCTGTGTGCCCCCCAAAGAAGGAATCCTAATTAAAGGGGGTGTGGGTGGCAAAGGCCCCCACAAAGGGGGGATGCAGGGGGTGAAGCCCCCCACATTAAAAAACATATTGTAATTTTGTCAACCCAGGGGTTTTGAGCCCTTCTGATGGATCGCTGTCCTGCAGTTGACCTTATCACATAGAACCAGCTGCCAGCAGGGCACCACAGGTACGGGGTACACTGAGATCAGCCACAGCAGCAGACAAACCTAGGCAACCATCCCAGTGCCATGTGGCCATTGCTGCAGCAACCCACTCCAGGTATCATGTCGGACACAATGGCAGGCATGGGTACATCAAATGGACTGGTGTCAGGAGGAACGAGCAGTAGGAAATGCAAAGGGCTGCCACCCACCATCATGCTCACTACACCTGAGGACTGGCATGGATGCCCTCCTGACATAGAGGTAGTGTGCCACACATGACACAGGAGGTAGTCCTCCAGCAGTGTTGGGACATGCAGAATTGAGCCACACATGGGACTGTAGCAGCCACAGCTCCCTGGGAATGCTGAGCTTAGCATGCAGTGGCAATGCCCATGGAGTTGCCAGAACATGACTTGTGGGACTTGGGAACCCTTCATGACTGGACATACCACACTGCTGCTACCTTATCCAGAACACTCTAACCACATGTTGGTGCTGCAAGACCCTGGACTGTCCTGTACCAGGGCATAGCATACAAGGCACATAACTGCAGGGCAAGATCCTGCAATGCACTATTCTGCATGCCTGGGCTGCCATGACAAGTGCTGGTACCCAGCTCCACACCTGTATAGTACAAGGGCTAGAGGTCCAAATGGGGTACATGCAGTGGGTGACAATAGTTGACTATCAGTAGCCACACTCCTACCATGCATGGCAGGTCATCCTGGGGTCATTGCAGTGTGCCCAGAATGCCAGTGACAGGGTGAGGGGTAGGAGATGGTTGCCAAGTCCCAGTGTGTGTCTTCCTCTGCCACAGCCAGCAGCTGTGGTCATGAAGTGTTGTGGGCTGCATATGGACTGTAACTGCCCCTACTAGAGTCCCCCCCAAAGGTAGCCTCCTGTCTGGCCTTTGGTACTTTTATCCTTTCAGACTGTCCTCCTACGGTGCTGGGGGTCAATACATCTCCCATTAGACCAGCTCTGGCTGGTGTAAGCACAGGCAGGACCTGTGGCCATTGGGGGGCTTTGAGAACCATGCAGTAGAAAATGCTGCATCACTTTCATGGTGTCGGCTCCCTATCCACCATGGCACAGCCAAACGTTCACCACAAGCATGGCACAAGATAGTTTGGTGCACGCCCCCCCCGCTTCTCCCCCAGGTCCCCTATGAAAATCAGACTTGGCACAGTGTCTGGTGCAGTGTGCCCATGCAGCAGTTCACATTGACACAGATTTCATGAGCCTGTCCCTGGACAGAAAAAAAAAAATTAATGGAAGCAGAATTTATCCATATATTAGTATTTACAAATATATGTAAATTGAAATAAAGTATATACAAACATATTTACAAAGGGGTGGGAACGACGGGGTGGGTTTTGGAAAACAGTTTTGAAGTAGGGTGTATTTTTTCAAGTTCAAGTTTATTGCAGGAAAACTCCATTGAGCAAGCTCATTCACAAGGAGGTCCTGTGACATAAACACTTAAAGTACAAACACAGATAGGTAATAACAGTATATACATGAAATACACGTTACATGATGCAGGCTGGATATACATACAAGGGTACCACACAGGGTGACCGCAGGTGGTAAACATTGATATGAGACAGGGAAGCGACTTATAGGTTGCATACTGATAAATGAAACATGATGACTGATGTGATTAGATTTAATCAAATCAAATCAAATCAAATATACAGTATTTTGGCAGCTAGAACAAACAACAGTCTACAACTGATATGGGAGGGAGGAGAGATTTGATAGAGTACCAGTGGAGCGTAAGCAAAGATAAAGCCAGGAGTAGAAGGGGAAGGGAGAGTTTTTGCAGAGAGTTTGGAACTTGTGGGTGGGAGGAGGGGGAGGGGAGGGTTCAGAGGAGACATGGAGAGTTTGAATAGGAGCAGAGGGAAGTAGAGGAGGAGAAGAAATACTGAGGCGAGGAGATTCAGCATGGAAAATAGCTAAAAGGAAAGTGGGGGCAGAGAGCAGGGATGTTCAGGGTGGAGTAGACATAGCATGGGAATGTTGAGGTTTAGAAGGCTGGAGAGATACAGAAGTTTTGGAAGAGGTAGGCAGGGGTTCAGTTAATATATTTTCAGTGGAAGACTAAAACTTCCAAGAGTCGAAATCTGGAAGTCATTCCAATTTTTTGGAAGTCAAAATACTTCCACAATCCCACCTTTGGAAGTCAGTATTCTGGGAAGAACAAATTTATGGATGTTAATATATTAGTGGTAAAATACAGTTTGTTTCTGAAAAATCCATAATTTCTGATTTCCAAGCCTGCAATTTTGGAAGTCACCTAATTTTTGGTTTTACATCTGGAAGTCAATGACTTCCTCCCTCTTTATTTTGGAAGTTGTTGCCTTATTTTTGGAAGTCAAATACTCCCAAAATGGAGTTAACTGAAGCCTTCAGGTAGGGTGTGATGTAGGATGTGTAGTTGGGTAGGTTAGATACATAGATACATAGATACATAGACAGTGTTGGCAGATAAGGGCCTATGGCCCACCCAGTCTGCCCATTTGAGCTTGAAAGTTCAGTTTGTTTTCCTAGAAGTCTGTTGCCCCTTACCCCTGACCTCTAGAATTCCTTTATGTCTATCCCATGCATTCTTAAATCCTGTGATTGTTTCAGCCCCCACCACTTCCTCTGGCAGGGTGTTCCACTTGTCCACCACCCGTTCTGTGAAGAAATTCTTTCCCATGTTTCCTCTGAATCATCCTCCCTCCAACTTCATCCCATGCCCTCTAGTCCTGGAACATCTTTTTCGCTTAAAAATAGTGTTTTCCTGCACCCTGTTCCTCCCTGTAAGATACTTGTATGTCTCTATCATATCCCCTCTCTCCCTCCTCTCCTCCAGGGAGTACATGTTCAGTTCCTTCAACCTGTCTTCATAGGACTTGTGATGCAATCCATGCACCATCTTTGTTGCCCTCCTCTGAACCTTCTCTACTCTGTCTATGTCCTTACGTAGGTATGGTCTCCAGAACTGTACACTGTACTCAGATGGGGCCTCACTAGTGTCTTGTATAGTGGAATTATGACCTCCTTTTCCTGCTGGTGATGCCCCTGCCTATACATCCCAGCATCCTATTTGCTTTACCTGCTGCCTTGTCACACTGTTGCCCTACATTGAGGTCATCAGAGATGACAACCCCAAGATCCCTTTCCTGCTTGGTGCATGCTATATCCTCACCCCCCAACTGATATATTGTGCCAGGGTTTTTGTGCCCCATATGCATTATCTTGCACTTCTTTGCATTGAATTTCAACTGCCAAACCCTTGACCATTCTTCAAGTTTCTGCAGGTCGCTTCTCATTCTGTCTACACCCTCTGGTGTGTCTACCCTGTTACAGAGCTTTGTGTCATCAGCGAACAGTGAAATTCTGCCTTCTAAATCCTGTGCAATGTCACTGATGAAAATGTTGAATAGGACCGGTCCCAGCACTGATCCCTGTGGTACCCCACTGGTCACTCTTCCCTCTGTGGAGTGATAGCCATTTACCACCACCCTCTGTGTCCTGCCACCCAGCCAGTTACCTATCCACCACACTACTGTCCTGCCCACACCCATATTCCCCAGTTTGTGTAATAGTCTTCTATGTGGCACAGTGTCAAAGGCCTTGCTGAAGTCCAGATAGGCCATGTCCACTGCCCTCCCCTGAGCCACCTCCTTAGTCACCCAGTCAAAAAATTCAACGGGGTTGGTCTGACATGACCTCCCCCTGGTGAGACCATGCTGCTTGGGTCCTGTATTCCATTGACAACCAGATGTTCCACCAATCTCTCCTTCAGTAGTGCTTCCATGATCTTCCCCACTACCGAGGTGAGGCTGACTGGTCTGTAGTTCCCTGCTTCCTCTTTGTTCCCACTTTTGTATAAGGGGACTACATCTGCTGTCCTCCAGTCTTTGGGTACCTCCCCTGTTTCCAGTGATCGGCTAAACAGGATAGCCAGAGTTCAGCCACCACCTCTCTTAGTTCTTTAAGGACCCGGGGTGCACCCGTCTGGCCCCATTAGCTTTATCAACTCTTATTACTTCCAGTTCCTTCAGGACCCTTTCTCGTGCAAAGGGACTTGTGTCCATTTCTGCACCATTCTCACCCTTGTACCCCTTCAGACCCATTACCCCTCCTCTCAGTAAAGACTGAGCAGAAATACCTGTTCAATATGTCAGCTTTACTGTTGTCTTCCTCACGCGGTTCCCATCCTCCCCTTCAGTCTCACTATCCTCCCTTTGTCTTTTCTTTTTCACTTATGTACCTGTAAAGGTTTTGTCCCTCTACCCACTGATTTTGCAATGTGTTCTTCTGTCTGAGCTTTGGCTTCCTTACTGACCTCCCTGCCTCCCTTTGCTTCTCCTGGTACTTCTCCTATCCCTTCTGCCTGTGTCTTTTGTATTGCCTGAATGCAATCTTTTGGCTTTCACTTTCTTTGCTACCTCTTTGGAAAACCATAATGGTCTCCTCTTCCTTTTCCTCTTGCTAACCTGCTTAATGCATAATTCTGTTGTTCTTGTAATCCCATTTTAAATACTGCCCACTGTTCCTCAACCCCTGATTCCTGTCCCATTCCCTTAATGCCTCTTTCAAGTATCTCCCATTTTCCCAAAAGTCTGCCCCTAAAATCCAGGATACGTGTTTTTGTGTGGTTTGGTTCTGCTCTTTCTGTGATTTCAAACCACAATGACTGGTGGTCACTGTTACCCAGGTGCTCCCCACTGTTACCCCCATCACACTGTCCCTGTTTGTGAGCACAAGGTCCAGTATTGCCTTCTGCCGAGTTGGTTCCATGACCAGTTGCTTGAGGAAGGTACCCTGAAGGGAGTCCAGGATAAATCTGCTCCTAGTTGATGCTGCTGCTGGGATGCTCCAGTCCACGTCTGGAATATTGAAGTTTCCAACCTGTACTACCTCACCCTTGTCTGCCATCCTTTGGATGGCTAGCATCAGCTCCCTATCTGTTTCTTCCTCCTGGGCTGGTGGTCTATAGACCACACCTGTGCAGATGGCTGTCCCCATTTTTCTTTCCAGCTTAACCCACAGTATCTCTCCCCCATTTTGTTCCTCCTGGATCTCTGTGACCCTTATGTCATTTTTCACATACAGTGCCACTCCTCCTCCCTTCCTGCCTGCTCTGTCTCTTCTGAATATGTTGTAGCCAGGTATGACCATCTCCCAGTCATGGTTATCATTACACCAGGTTTCAGTGATGGCCACAATGTCCAGGTCTGACTGTACCATGACAGCCTCCAGATCTTCCATCTTGTTGCTAAGGCTCCTGGCATTTGCACACATGGCTTTCCATGATTTGACCTCCTAGACTGCTTCACTGTTCTACTCAGCCCCTTCCTTGGTTGTCATTTATCCTGGTTCTCCTTGCTGTCTGCCCTTCTGCTGAATTTTGCCCTTTCTGCTTATCCACCTCTTGGGCACTAATCTCCATCTTTTGCACACTGCTTTGCAGAGATAGCCACTCCTCTGGTTCACTGGTTCCACTGCTAGCTGTGGGGGTGAGCAAGTAGGTACCCTCCTTGCTGGCCTGCCACCCCCTTTGCTAGTTTAAATGCTTGTCAATGTAGCATTTAAACTTATCATTGAGTGCTTGGATTCCCTCCAGGATGGATGCAGGCCGTCAGGCTTGAACAAACCTCCATCCCTCCAGGTGGGTCCCCAGTCACCAATGAATCAAACCCTTCCTCACAGCACCAGTTCTTCAACCATGAGTTAAAGTTCCTGGTGCATGCACTCTATGCTCTCCTTGCCTCTCACAGGTAGTACTTCTGAGAAAGTGACAGAAGTAGCTACTTGCTTGAGACCCTCCCAGTTTCCTAAACTCTTCCTGAACTTCCTTTGGCTCCCCATTTGCCAGGTCATTAGTACCTGAGGTGGATAATGACATCCAGCTCACCCTCCCGTCTTGCCTTCCCAGTGATCCCCAGGATCTTCCTTCCATCCCTCCATGCCGTAGCACCTGGTAGGCACCTCACCTCCTGTCCTCCCCTCCTGTGTTCCTAGCTGGATCCCTCTTATGATGGAGTCCCCCACCAGGATTGCTTTCTCCTCCTCTGGGTCCACTGCTTTCCCAGCTGAGGTCACCTCCTTGGCTAACCTCCACATCCTTTCCTTCCACTTCTCTGGGTACCTCTATTTGGTTGTCCTCGTTTGCCAGTGTGGCATATGAGTTCTTGAGTGGAATAGGATCTGGGATGTGCCTCTGCCTGACTGCTCTAACCCTCCCTGAGCCCACTGTCATCCAAGTGCTCCTCGTTCTCAGCATCCTTTGAGGCAGCTGCATTGGACTGGGTGGTCCCTAGATAGGGGTGATGGTACTCCTGACCCAGTTTACTTCTGCTCTGAGTCTGGCTACCTCATCCCTCAGTCCAGAGAGATGCATGCAGATAGGGCAGCACCTCAGTGTCCAGAAGGTCTGCCTGAATATCGCTGCCCCACAGCCACTGCATTGCACCACTCCCCACATTATACTGCAATTCCACTACTTTTCTGCTACTGAAGCTCTCCTAGTTCACTTTTTATTAATTTACTGTACTAAAAATCCTGTCACTAATCCTCAGATATTTTTTTTTTTTAAAGGAAAAAGAAACCAATAAATAAATAAATGAGTCAAAACACTTGTTGTGCTGAGTGGGCTTCTTCCCCTTATGCCCCTCTACTTCACACCCTTACTATTCCCTGTGTTTAGCTCCTGTCAATCAGATTTATCAGGGCATATAATTAGAGTTGGGGAAGGGGGGGCGAAATGCAGCAATTAAAGACAGCACAGAATTACACCACCACTATGTTTTAAATTTTCAAAAGCCCAAAAGCAATTATAAGTAAAGACAACAAAGAAAGTATAGTGTCACTAAACGCCCACAATCTAAGTTTAAAAGAAAAATAGCAATTACCAGTTACTCTAAAGCACTGAATTGAATATGTTTCCTTCCTTCCCCTTCTGGCTTCTTCTGAGGTTTGAAAGGATGGGATGAGGTAGCAGGCTGGGAAGAGGTAGGGTGAATTTTAGGAGGTGTAATAGGGGCAGATTTTGATTTAGATGGAAGAGGAGAAGTAGGTTAAGGTTCAGAAGGTATAGGCAGTTTAGAAACTGCAGAAGAGGTAGGTCAGGGTGGAGAAGATAGAAGAAGGTGGGGTTGGGTGAGTGGGAGGAAGGATGGAAGGAAAGGCAGCAGATGTTCCTGCTCCTATAGCAGTAGGAGTAATCCTGGTCCCAATACTATGCAAGGCATAGAACGTATGCTCTTCGATGCCCTCCAAAGCATAGCAGTACCAGAACCTTGGAGGGAAGTAACAGCATTAGTCATTTGCTGTTTAAAGCCCCCAAGGTATTGGACCTAGTCCTTATTCCTATTGCCATAGCTGTAATGGCAACTGCCATGTGGCCCATCTGGGTGCCCATGGTTGGCATGACAGCTGCCATTGACCCTATATTATTGGAAATGTCATCCATCATCTGGATCTGTTCTTGGTGGTGCAGCGAGATTTTTCCGAGGTGTATGAGCTGTGACATATAGACACCTCATCATAGCCTGGAATGAGAAACAAAGAAGTAATTATATTTATGAATGATATACAGTATGTATATTTTACTTCTACCTAACTTCTAATGCTTCCACTTTATTACCTCGTCTACATATGTTTGTAAAACTGGTGTGGTCTGCAAATTATCCATGGCTGTTGGGGTAAAAAGCAATGAGTGTTTCTGGCAGCCTGATCTTTGTCACACTTAGGCTGCAACTGTTGTCAATGTTCTGTTGTTCAGAGCCCTCTTTGCTCTGCAGGAGGTAGCTATATGACCAGATCAGTTTGTTGACATAAAAGATGATGTCTATTACAGTTGACCTGCAACTGTTATCAGATATCGGTTGTTCTGAACCATGTTTGAACTGCAGGAAGTGCCTCCATGACCAGAACAGTTGATCTATATGAAAGACTGGGTTCTTTAAAGCATCCATGTTAATCCTCATTAACTGACCAGGGGCTCCTGTTGGGATAGGAAAAAGGGATTGTCATTACCTGACAGGGTAACTGGTCCACATTTTCTCAAACTTTTAATCTAATTTCCACCAGCTTGTTTTTGTCTCTTGAACTGATTTAACGTTACTGTTATCAGTGCAGCCACAGCTAATAAAATAATACAAAAGAAAATACTATAACATTATCTTTAGGTATAATGATACTTATTCATTTCAATGAGCTTCCTGCCCAGACAGGGAAGGACCTCTGCACACATTTGAGGGGGAGCAGGAACATCTTGCTACTTCAGAGGTTTAGCTGCAATATTAGAACATATAATGGGCACTATGCATGACACCAGCGTGGCATGCGGGGGCAAGTGTGTAACACACTGGCACGTATACGCACTGAGTACACACATTCAACCCAGTGGTGGCATGCACAATGAGCACACAAGCCACCGCACAGGGCAGCAGCATGCACCCACATGGGATGGTAGCGAGCTGTGTACATGGAGGCGTGGCAGGGTAACAGGCACATCAGAACATGCTCAGCACATGCATGAATGTGAGGAGGAATGACACACATGGTGTGCAGGCCATGCATACATACATGTGGTCAGGGGCTGTTGCATGCCACCATGGAAGTGGATACACCAGCAGTAGGAAAACACCATGCCAATGGGGCAGAGACATGGCAGCATGTGAGGGGCAAGCTGCACCCATGCATGGCACAACTGGCACCCATCCAAAATGTGATATGGCTGGCACATGGCCCAAGATGTGGGCGGGTTGTGCCAACACAGGGGAGTTGCAAGCAGCCCTCTGCACACAGACAGACACAGCACCAGATAGGAATGTGTATTGCCCAGCCCGCAGCACAATGATGTGTCACTGCCCTGGACATGCATGCCCAGCAAGCTACAGTAGCATGGCAAGGGGACACACATCGGTGCCTGCTGACAGGGCCCCTTGTGGAGCTGGCACAGACTGCCAACACTCATACGCACACATGCAGACATAGGTGTAGGGCAGCCCCCCCCACCCTCAACCATGCCCACTGCATTGCTGGGAAGGACACACACACACACACACACACTCACAGGCCCACACATGCAAGACAATGAACACACATGGAGGTATGTAAACAGGCATTTACTAATCAGTGCAGTGCAAAGCACAATACAGTAGAAGGCCCATGATTGCCAATGGTCCACAATCAGCCCATAACATTCCCTCTCCTGCAACAGTGCCTCCCACCAACAAGAACAGCTGTTCCCCCACCCACCCTCAGTTCACTAAAGCCTCGATGGGGGCCTCCACCAGTGGTGCCCCAACAGCCGCTGGCTCCTCTCCACTCCCTGAACACCTCCTGTGTGGCCCTCCATCCATGGATTCCTCTCTGCTGGTGCTGTCTGCATCCTTCTCCATCCTCCTGGGCCATGGCACATGAAGGAGTACCATCCTCAGCAATGGACTCCTGTAGTGCTGTGGAGACAAAGGAGAAAATCAGACTGGATGGTGGCCCACCACCCCTGGCCTGCACCGGACAGGCAGCACAGCTTCCTGGTGCCCCTCCAGCCAGCTCTACCCGGTGCACACATGCCGGTGATGCTGCACCAGCCCAAGTCCATGCCATGGTGATCTGCAGAGCTGCAGTGACTGAACATGAATGGTGGCGTGCAATGCCAGAGGCGACCATGCAGGTCTGCAGCTGTCACTGTCTGGAGCTGGAGGTCCATGGCACACTGATGATCCCCCGGCTCCCACCCACCCCATCTCCCCTGTGCCCAATGCAACTCATGCAACACATTTACCCTTGATGGCATCATGACCGCCATAGTGTTTTCTCCTGCACTGGCCCCATCTCAGCCTCATAATGAGACTGGCCCTCCACCTCTGTCCACCACAGGTAGCGCAGCAACCTCCACTGCCAGCACTGGCAAAAGACCCCCCATGGGTGCACCACCATCACAGTGGCACCATTCACCTGCACCTACTGCACCAGCTCCAGCACCCAGGCATACCCGTGACGTCCTGCATGGGGAGGCATAAGGAGACATGAGCAGGAAAGATACGTCAGTAAAAATGTGGCAGGCAATGACCCACATCCCAAATAAACACACCCACACACAGAGCATGCTAGTGGGATTCACTGGTCAATGGCCCTGGACCTCCCACAGAGTCCCGTAGCCACCACTATCACAGAAGGACCGCTCAGCCACCCTCCACAGCTGCTGTGGCAAATGCACCATTTCAATGCTGTTGTCCGTACGTGAGGGCCCGTGCCCTTATATACACTCCCTGTGCTGCTGCCTGTGCACGTGCCACATAGTGCAACATTTGTCAGCCACCAAGGTGTGTTGTTGTACATGTGTCATGGCCTTGCCCACTATGGTGGCATGCACTCAATCACTGGCGTAGATGCTACAGAGTGGCAGCATGGGCAGCCTATGTACATATGTGCATGGGTGCATCACACAGCACGGCCATGGACAGTGGCAGAGCACACCATGGGGGGGCTAGATGGAATGCGTGTGAGTGTGCGTGGCTCTGCATGTGT
The DNA here is from genome assembly GCA_016271365.2 of Neoceratodus forsteri. NCBI lineage: Eukaryota > Metazoa > Chordata > Ceratodontiformes > Ceratodontidae > Neoceratodus > Neoceratodus forsteri. The sequence continues at coordinate 329,907,856 of CM057450.1, read as the reverse complement.
GGGAGGGCATCACATGGGCTGTGATCTTGCTGTGCATGGCATATGGTAGGCATGATGCTGTACCCATGGCACAGCCAGAAAAGGTGCAATGTGCCATGCCACACCAGGCATGCTGTGCAGGCCTGGCATGTACTGTGGTGCAACTGTGTTGTGTCAGTAGGAGTAGGATATGCCACCAGACATACACTGTGTTGCCACCTGTGCCCTGGCACACATGCCAGCCACTGGCCCATTCCTGGGTGACCTTACCGTCATGGCATATGCATCCTCATGGCCAAGAGTCATGTGCAGCACACAATATGGCTCACTGTCTCAAATGCACACCAGATATAGTGGTCCTGCAGGGTGCATGGGAACAAGACCTGGCTGCATCCCAAAGGCATGCATGCCTGGTGGCGTGTGCCACCCATGAGGCAGCCAGCACCCTGCATGTGGCAACTCACATGGTGTGATACTCACCAGACGCATATGATCGGCACTGCCATGTTGTCATGCCATCCATCAGTGACTCTGTGTACTTTGTATCACAGTGATGTGCCCTGGACTCCTGATGAACGTGTACCTTCAGCATGCTGGGCATGCAGGTTGGGGGAGGCAACAGCAACAGGAGCATGTGTTATGGCCATGTATGACTGGCAATGGGCTCAGGGACACCCGCTGTACTGCACGATTTCAAATGCCATGGCACATGGTCACGCAGCTGTGCAACCTTGTCCATGAGAGGGTGTCCCTGATAACACTGCACTCCCGTGCCATGTCCGTGGAGACTAAGGTTATGTGCGCTATCGCCTATTATGCCACAGGGTCATTCCAGCATGTGGCAGACAATGGCATCGGGGTCAGCCAGTTGTCTGTCTCCTGTGCTGTGGTGCAGGTCATGGATGCATTGCTGGAACACACGCGTGACCATGTATGCCTCCCAGTGATGGACAGTGAGGTCCATGCCATCAAACAGGACTTCTATTCCCTGCACCAGATGCTGAATGTGCTTGGTGCTGTGGATGGCACCCATATTGCCATCCTAGCACCATCAGAGTCCGAGGAGGCATATCAGAACTGTACGGGCTTTCATAGCCTCAATTGCCAGGTGGTGTGTGACATGACAGGTGTGTTCAGGGTCTATGCGATAATGGTGAATGCCTAAAGGCGATCACCATTATCGCACAGTCAAAGTGCCAAAAACATTTTTGGCACTCTAACAACCTCAGCGAGCTGGACAATGGTGCCAGGAGAGCTTTTTAATGCTTTCTATGGGGGCTTCACCCCCACTCCCCCATAGCGATACTCAACTCCAGGGGGTGCATGTCAGTGGGGTGAAAGATTAAAAAATAAAGGTTCACCGGTCGCAATATAACGCACCAGTGCCCGGACCTGAACCCTGGTACCTCACCCCCAACCACTAGCTAACCCCGATGCCATGATGCTGCTTGGCCATCCACCCACTGCAGCGCCACCCCTACAGCACCTCCACCCTCCCAGCACATGCTCACCATGCTCGCTACCCCCTCGTCGCGTGCATATACCTACATCTTATCACCAGTTCCCCACCCCTCATCCAGTCGCCCTACCCTCCCGTCGCTGTGAGGGATTGCGCCGGGAAGAAGTTGCCATTATGGATGGCACCTTTCCTCATGTGCCCACCTCACGGTATACTGCGTGCTCATGAACATCTGCACCAGGTTCTCAGGTTTTGTCACAATGCATACATCCTGAATGCCTCTGGCCTTGGTGCACTGCTCCGGGCCAGACACTTGGATGGCTGGCTATTAGGTAGGTGCTGTGTACTCATAGGTGGGTGTGCCACATCTGTCCGACAGCACACTGACATGTTCCCCTTTCCTCACAGGTGACAACAGATACCAACTATGGTCATACCTGTTAACGCCCTTCCTGGCACCAGTGACTGCAGTGGAGGAGGTCTTCAGCACTGCACACTGCCGTACGCAGTCCATCATTGAGCTTAATCTGGTTCAAGGTCAGTTGGCATTCATCTGTATCCCTCTGTCCCAGGTTGTGCCTGAAAATAGGCAGAATTTGTCTAGTGCACTTTCCCGGTCAACAAAAACTAAATAAATAAATAAAATAATAAACACAGATGCCTGGTACCATCATGCTTGTGCCTCCCCACGCCTGCCATGTGTTCACTGTGTGCATGATGCTCCACAACATGGTGGTGCAGTAGGGCCTTCTGATGCCACAGTACAACCCTCCGGAAGTGCCACCGGGACATCAGGCAGATGACCACTGTTGTGGGCAGAAGATGGCTGCAGGACATGCAGCGCATACAGAGGTTCAGATATTAGCGTCGATATTAGTTGCTCACCGTTGCCCATCAGCTGAGATCGTGGGGTATGCACACCCTGTTGTCCATCGAACCACACATGGTATAGCACGGTGTCTTCAGGCATGGCTTAAATTGCACCCCATGATGGCATGGGACTGAGGGTGCAGGTCAGCAGTAGCGATGCTGTGCTGTGCTGCTGACCCTGGCTGGCATTTGGTGACAGGGGACATGTGCCACTGTGCTAAGCCCCTGTACCATGACAAGGTAGCCAGCCAAACAGGGGACCACCCTCCCCTCCACTGTGTGGGCATTCCCACCTGTGCCCATGGAGTGTGCCTGCCACCACCATATGCAGTCATGTGCGTCCCTGTGTCCACGTCATGGTGTGTGTATATGTGTGTGTGTGTGTGTGTGTATGCTTGTATGTGTATGTGGGGGGCACACCCATGCCCTGATGCCACACCAGGTTACTATGCACAACCCCAATTTCCCTTATGGCTGTGGTGACATGTATGGGTCAGCCTGCTCGCACACCCTGGACCACGTCTCCCACCTGCATGCTGGACCCAGTACACTACTGCCCCGTGTCATGGTGTGAGCTACATTTGTGTTCCCCCCAGCGCTATGTTCACTGGCCCCTCACTGGCTGATGGACCATCGCACTGCTCGTTCTGTGTCAGTGCATCCTCTGCAATGGTGTCCTGCATGCCTGGCACCAGGGTGTCCTCCGGAATGTCCTCTTCATTGTGCTAGCCCTGTAGCATGTGGGTGCCACTGGTCATCCCCTCTCCTGCCGCACTGATGGCCATGTGTGTTGCCATGCCATTGTCTTGGCTCTTTACCCACTGGCCCTGGGCATGCGGTGATGTCATGCTACATTGCCATATCGGTGGTCCCCATGCCATCGGCAGCTCCACAGTGCACTCCTGTGCTTTTGACATCCTTGACACATCAAGCCCCATGGCACAGACTGCACTGGTCAGCTCTACTATGGCCTCCATGAGCCTGTGCTGTGCCTCCAGCCTGTGGCACTCCAGCTGCCTCAGCTCATCATACTAGGCATCCAGTATTATGGTGGCCCACGATGGCCAGCTGCATCCAGTGGGTCTGCTGGATGGACCCTCATCACTGTTGCCCATCCCTGCACATCTTGCGGTCTGTGCCATGTCACATGGATGGCACATTGCCCATGGGCACAGTCCTGGTGCTGTGGACCTCCTGTTTCTGCAACCATTGCCCACAGTGCATGTGGGGACATGCATCCCCAGTGCCATCATCGGGGGCCTCCTCTGCCACTGTGTCCCCTTCATCATTCTCCATGCCAAGGGTGGTGTCATCTTCAGACACATGCCACCCGTCCTGAGCTGGCTGTTCTGGACCTGTTGGTGAGGGACATGAGGAGGTGTTTATTGTGCTGCATCATATTTCTGGCTGTGTACCTGCTGTGTGTCTCCCTGTACTCACCTGCCATGTCATCCTCTATTGCTTTCCCACTCCATCTGTCAGGGCCTGTGGTGGGCTGACTCCCTGCCAGCGCTCTTCCTGCATATCCACTCTCCTTGAGGCACTCTGTTGGCACAATGTATTCATGTTAGTGGGCACTGCTTCCAGGCACTTGTGCCCCTGGTCATGTTGTGCCATTCTGTGCATTACTCACTAGCGTGTGTGTCGATGCCCTCAGCCACACCATGGATACTGATGGTTGTGAGAGTGTCCACCTTCATCCTCTCCACAGTTGCCAACTGGCTGTCTGTGGTGGGGGAGCCACCACCAGTTCCCCTTTGTGCCCGTGTGCCCTCAGCCACCTTGCACTTCATGGTCATGTGCAGATCCCTCCATTTGTGCTTGATGGCAGTGAGGGTCTGTGCGTCCAGCCCTGTGGCATTCACTGCCACCTGCACATCCAACCACAGGTGTGCCTTCATGTCCGGGGGGTGGATGGCACCAGCACACCAAATAACTGGGCTTAGTTGGCACCGATCTTCACCACCATGATCACCACCTGTGCCTTTGTGAATTTGGAGGCCCTGGATCTGCCAGCGCTGCCACCACGTACCCCTCCAGTTGCCTGCCCCACCAGCTGGCAGGTGTTCTCTGGTGCTGCCTGTCCCTGTGCACCCATCTCCTTGTCAGTCTCTCGTTCCACCTTCGTTCCTCCATCTGCTCTGCAGTCTGCATTCACTTCTGCATCTGTGCAGTGGGTAGGGATTTTGTCCTTATATGGAGGGGTCAAGTGGTGGGGCTGCGTTGCTAGGGGTGGCCTCCACGGCCTATTCAGTGAGCTATGCTCCGTCCTGTGATCCGCACGCAAGGCCTGCACACTTCACATATCAGTTGGTGTATGATGCATCTTACTTGATCCTCCGCACTGTGTAACACTCAAATTTGTCTGCTTTTCTCGCACATTCATGCATAGGGCCCATTATATGTTAAATTTTGCATTTTACGTCTGTTGCTCCTGCTGTGACAACTACCACCCTAGAAGTTACCTGGCTTGCATGTTCTATACTGAGTTGCCTAAAATAATGCTGCCAAAAGGTTGAGGTCTTGCTTTTTTTTCTCCAGTCCCCTCTCCACACACACCATGGAATTCAAATCTAGAAATTGGCAGGGTCAGGGCGATGGTGTGTATAGTGGGTTGAGACTCACAGTGTTATAACAGTCACTAAAATATCACCAACAGCTTAATCTGGTTCATTAGGTCAGTTTACATCTATATCTTCCCCCTCTCCCCTGGGACGAGGCTGAAAATAGGCAGAATTGCCTAGTCCTCCTTTCCCGGTCAAGAAAAAATAAAATAAATAACTGAAAATATAAATGTGTGCCCCACCATCCATTTTCCATTGTCTGTTCCTCTCAGAGACATGCACATGTTAGAGAGTCATGTAGGTTCTTGCTTACTGTGTCAGTATAATATATAACAGTTATTACTTACGTTTCTTGGGTGCTGGTTCAGTTTAGGACTCTTTTGATTAGGGGGAGATTTCTCTTCTTTGGTACTAGAAACATTCAAAATTATGTATTTTAAAGTTGCTGTTAGTAAACAGTCTAAACATAGGGCAGCTATTCAAAGGAGTTGTGCATTGCTCACCCGAATTGTGCTGGTGCAAACACAGAAATGTGCCCCAGAGCCATATTCAAACATCATGAATGTGCAGCGCAATTCCTGTTGCACCACTGCACAACAGTAATGAATGCTGTGCAAGTACAGGGGGGCGTGACCATGTATAACCTGCGCAATGGCATATTCAGCTGAAAAACATGGTGCAACTGTGGAGCAACACACAGAATGCACCACACAGAGTGGATGATAAATGAAGGAGGATCAACCACACACACAGAAAAGGCTCAATCCAGGAGAGCAATAGCAATGGAGGCAGCACCATTCATAATGGGGCAGGTGATAAGGGCGTGCAGCACCATTCATAATGGAGCAGGTGATAAGGGCGGTGAGGAAGAGGGATGAACAGCAATGTGGCCGAGGAAGGGCCCATCGCCGGTATGCCCAACACATACAGTACCATGCCCAGCTCACATATGAGGACTATGGGGACACAGAGATAGTGGGCAGGTACCATCTGAACAGGGCTATTCTGAGGCAGCTATGTGAGCTGTGCCATGATGAGCTGCAGGCACCCACCACAAGGAGTCACTCCATGTCTGTGGAGACCAAGGTGACAGCGGTAATGTGCCTGCTCACCACGGGCACCTTACAGAAAACAGTGGGTTCAACCGCAGGTATCTCACTGTCGGCCACCTCCTGCCTCCTCACCCAGGTCCTCAATGCTCTGCCACCACATGCTTCAGAGTACTTAACATTCCCAAGTACACAGGCAGAGCATACAGCAAACATGCAGAATTTCCACAGGGTGGTACACATGCCAGGCATGATAGGGGCCATTGACTGCACCCATGTGGCTATACGTGCACCACCTGGCCTGGAAGGTGCAGTATACATCAACAGAAAGGGCAACCACTCGATCAACTGCCAGGTGGTGTGCAATGCCACTGGGCACATCATTAATGTTCGCACCACACACCCTGAGAGTACACACAATGCATGTATATGGCACCAGTCCATCCTGTGCCAGGGTTTTGAGAGTGGGGTGATCCCCATGGGTCACCTAGTGATTGAGTAGGGCCTGGGAGGAAGTGAAACAGTGACCATGCAATACACCACACAGCAGCAGGTTGGGGAGATGAGGAAAGATTACAGTGATAGGTGAGGGGATAGGACAGAAAAGGAGAATGGTAACAGAGTGGGGGAGCATAGACAGAGGTGCACAGGAATGATGAACACAGATGGCGAGGCATAAATGGTGGCACAGCAGCCGTGCATGGGAGACCATGGCCAGGGCACACAGTGTGGCAGGTGGTGACAGTGTGAACTGGAGGGGGGGTGGTTGAAACAGGCAATGACAGGTGGTAATCATCACATGTGTTCTCCCCACAGGTGACAGTGCATACCCCCTCTGATCCTGGCTGCTCACCTCCATCCGGTGAACAACCAATGGTGCAGAGGAATGATATAACAAGGCACACATCGCCACATGCAGTATCATAGAGTGTGTCTTTGGCATGCTCAAGATGTGATTCTATAGCTAGATAGATTTGGTGGTGCCCTACAGTACAGCCCTGTGAAAGCCCATGGCCTATTCCTGGCCTGCACCGATGACAATAAGGAGGACCAGCCAGATAGGGGTGTGCAGCTGCCCATGGAGAGGAGGGACCCCAGGCTAGCAGCCCATGCCAGGAGACACAGAGACAACATAGTCGAGGAGCACTATGGGAACCACAGGTGAATACCACACAGGGCAGCTATGCGTGCACAGCACAACACACACATGCAGACACACAGAGATGCATGCAGGAACACAAGTTTGCACACTGCACACACAGGTGGACACGCACTCATGCACACCCACACCCCAATGAAGCAACACAGACAGACGCAACCATCCTTGAGCAGTGTGCTGTACACACATGTGGATGACCACAGGCAGGCACATGCAGTGATACTGCCACAGGGTGCACAGCAGGGTGCAGGGCACCAGGTGGGACACACAGAGAGGTGCAGACATGGAGAGGAATACACACACAGCAGTACAGCAGGTTGTGGCATGGATCAGAGGTTAAGCGCCGGCACACAGGCAATGCCAGCAGAGTGCTGCACTCATCAGGCACATGCCACATGGTCCAGCAGAATTGGCCACACACATGCTGGACGTGACCCAGGCCACACATATGCAACAGGTTGCAAACAACACCATGACCAGACATGTGCACAGCTGGCAACAGCAGCAGGTAATGGGACTGGGCAGTGCACCCATCAGGACTACCATGCTGAGCGACGGCCACCACGGTCACGTGGACAGCCACGCCCTGACTGTGTGGCAGGCACAGGCTGCTCAACAGCCACAGGTAGTGTTACCAACACATCCATGGGGGTAGAGGACTGAGAATGCGACCGGGTCCTCAAGGGTGTGTACAGACTGACAAACATAAAAAAATTAAAAATAAATAGAGGAAAGAGTAAGTATTCAAAGCAACAGTTAAGGGACCAGAAATAAGACATGATGGGAGTGGTGCAGTGCAGTAGCTGTGGAGTAGCAGTCTTCCAGGAGATGTTCTGGAGGATGTGGTGTTGTCCCATCTGCAGGTACCTCTCTGGGCTGAGGGAGGTGGTTGCTCATCTCCAGACTTAGTTGGCCAGGATTTGAGGGACCTCCTCTCCCACCCAGGGACCACTAGAGCCACTGCTGTTGCCTCAGAGGTTGCTAAGAAACAGGAGCAGTTGGACCACAGAGGGTTCAGGGAGGGTGAGGGTGGTGGAATAGAAGAGCACCCCTCTAGTTGTACCTCTCTACAATTCATATGCCATTCTGGCAAAGTGTGGTTCCTCTATGGAGGCACCCACAGTGGAGACCAAGGAGGGTGCTGGGAACCTCCACAAAGGAGACCCACAGGAGGGTGGAATGGGACTCCACAGGGGAAGGAAACAACTCCTGGTGGGGGACTCCATTGTTACGAGGGTAGAACTGGGGGAGGAAGGGGATAGGGAGGTAAGGTGTGTGCCTAGCACCATGACTTGGAGGGACAGGGAGCCAATCCTCAGGATTGCCAGAGCAGCTGCAGGGAGGAGGGAGCTGGATGTCATTGTCCACCTAGGAAAAAATGACCTGGCTGAGAAAGGGATCAGAGCAGTGCAGGAAGAGTTTGTGGAGTTGGGGAGGGGCCTTAGATAAGTAGCATGTATGGTAACCTTCTCGGAGGTGCTGTCTGTCTATGGCATGGGTGAGGCTAGGGTGCTCCACACCATGGGATTCAATCAGTGGTTGGAAAACTGGTGCATAGCTCAGGGGTTTGGCTTCATTGGGGCTGGGGGTCCACCTGGAGTGCTGCAGGACTATCCTGGTGTGATGGTCTGCATCTGTCCAGGATAGGAAACAGGATCCAGGTGATAGATTTAAATGCTTCATTGGCAAGCATTTAAACTAGCAAAGGGGGAAGGCACTGGAAAAGAGCAGAGAAATCCTAGCCCCCATAAAAAAATCAGGGTAGTTAGTAAGGTAAACAACAACATAGAGACATTGATAGGGAGAAAGGCTGGGGTAAATGGAGAAAATGATAAAGGCAATAAAGACAGGGATGGGGCAAAAAGGGGTAAGGCCATCAAGAAATGGAGCGTAATGAGGACCAATGCCCATAGTCTGGGCAACAAACTCCCTGAACTGGTGGCCTTGATGGAAAAGGAATGCCTGGATATAGTAGCAGTCACAGAAACATGGTACACAGAGAACCATTACAGGAATGCTAACATACCAGGGTACACAACCAACAGGAGAGACAGGGAGGGAAGAAGAGGGGGAGGAATAGCTCTCTATGTAAGGGAAGGGATAAAAGCAACAAAACAAAAGAGTAAACAGGGAGGAGACGAGGCACAGTGGGTTCCTTTAGAGGCTAGAAATGGCACCACAATCCGCACAGGGGTTGTATACAGACCCCCATCTCAGGTGGAGGGAATGGGCAAGGATATGATAGAAGGCATCCTTAGGATGGCAGAGAAAGGGGAGATACTGTTGATGGGGGACCTAAATATGCCAGATTATAACTGTAGCACCTTTGCTGCAGCCACATCCAAGAGCAGGGCCATTCTCGATGCCCTACAGGGGGCATGCCTCAGACAGCTAGTTTTGGAACCCACTCATGAGGGAGCAATTCTAGACCTCATTCTCTCAAATGGGGGCAGTGAGAAGATCTCAGATCTAGAAGTGGGTAGCCATCTGGCAGTGCTGAGTAAGTTATTTTTTCTATTACTTTCTATTACGTTTGGAAACTTGTTCCAGGAAGCTCTGTGCAGACACTAGGAAGGATGGAGAAGTACTAGAAAAAGTAATACATTTTACAGCTGCAGTCACTTATTTCTTTTTATACAAAAACAATACAAAAATAATAAATAACTGTAACAGATTACATTTATTTGAAAGTAATAGGTTAGTTACTAGTTACTTTCAAATAAATGTAATCATTTAGAGTTACGTATTTCTTTTGTATAAAAAAACATAGGTAATTGTAACTGTAAGGTGTACTTCTTTTTCCAGTACTTCCCCATCCTTGCTAGTGACTGTACAGAGCTTTCTGGAACAAGTTTCCAAAAGTAATAGGAAAAAGTAACTTATCCAACACTGCCATCTGGGAACAAGTGACCACCAAACAGTGTGGTTCCCGATAAACTCAGCTACAGAGTCAAGCCATACAAAAGTGAGGGTACTGGACTTGAGGAGGGCTGACTTTGGCAAGATGGGAGAGTGTCCTAGAAAAGCACTAGCAAATAAGCTAGAAGGAGGGGTAGAGCAACAACGGGGAAACATCAAAACTGCCATCACAGTGGCAACAAGCCTTTGTGTGAAGCAAATAAATCAAAATGAAAGAAAAAGCCACTATGGTCTCAAAAGAGGTGGGAGGGAAGGTTAGGGAGAAAAAGATAGCATTTAGGAAGTATAAGAAAACACAGAAGAAGCAGGACAGAGAACTGTACCAGTTTAGCCAGAAGGAAGCAAGGAGGGAAGTCAGAATAGCAAAGGCCGAAACTGAGGAAAAGATAGCCAACTCAGTTAAGAAGGGGGATAAAACCTTTTATAGGTACATCAGGGAGTGTAGAAAGACAAAGGGAGGCATAGTGAGGCTGAATAGAATGGACGGTGGGTGGTCAGAGAAGGACAGTGAAAAGCAGGGATACTGAATGAATGCTTCTGCTCAGTATTCACAAAAGAGGAGGAGGCAGAGGTACCTAATACAATTAACAGAAGCACTCTTGATGGGGGAAGGGGGTGTTGATCCAAGTCCTTTCACAGAAGAAAGGGTTCTGAAAGAACTCCTAAAACTGAAGGTGGACATAGCAATGGGGCATGATAGGATTCACCCCAGAATTCTGAAAAAATTAAGGGGAGAACTAGTGACACCACTGACTACCCTTTTTAACAAATCATGGGAGTATGGTACAATACCTGAGGACTGGAGGAAGGCAGATGTGATTCCCCTTCACAAAAGTGGGAGCAAGACAGAGGCAGGAAACTACAGACCTGTCAGTTTGACCTCTGTGGTAAGGAAAGTGTTGGAATCACTTCTGAAGGAAAGAATTATTGAGTACCTAGAGGCCAGTGGGGCACGAGACTCAAGGCAGCATGGGTTCACAGTGGAAGATCATGTCAGATGAATCTAATTGATTTCTTTGACTGGGTGACCAAAGCAGTAGACTAGGGAGGGGCTGTGGACATGGCCTACCTAGACTTTAGCAAGGCATTTGACACAGTCCCACACAAAAGATTAATAATCAGATTAACCAGCCGTGGAGTGGGTCCCAGGGTGGTAGCATGGGTAAAACATTGGCTAGACAACAGGACAAAGAAGGTAATTGTAAACGGAGTCCACTCCTTTTTTTTTTATATTTAATAAGCTTTATTCATTTTAGATATGTAACAGCATTCAATGCAGACAACATGACAATGCTGGGAGAAGAGCAACCGGTAATAAACAATTACATGAGTTTATAGCATTTGGTGACAAGTTACCATACAGAAAAACCTTTAATATGATTTAGTTGTCTGCATTCCACCCCCTCATGCCCTCCCTCCCACTCCATCCCAGTCTGCCACATGTTTTTATTAAGAACCTTTATGAAAAATGTAATTATGAAGTACTGGCATAGGGGTTATCCCTTGTGGGGTGTAACCCTCATGAAGAAAGCCAGAAAAGGTAGGTATGAAGAGGGTCTATTGTATCGATATAAGAGTGTGCAGTGATTCCCATCTTTGTTTATATCTACCCAGTCTATTTGTGACTCCTGCAATTATGAACTCTACTTGTAAGGCAAACATGATTACCTTGAACCATTCTATATAGAGGGGGGTAGACGAATCCAACAAATGCCTTAATATTACTTTTTTAGCACATTAATTAGAAAAATTGGTCTATAGTTGGGAATAGGGAGAGGGTTTTTACCAGGCTTAGGAAGAACAATTATGATGGTCTGAGTCAGAGAGGTGTTGGATATAACTTTTTATGTTTGCTTGCACGCATGTACAAGAAACATAGTGACATCATTTGAGTTTTTCAGAGGTGTGTCAGCATCTTCCAATTCAATCAGTGTGTTTGCAGGCGTGATCACAGTTCTCCAATCACTGCTGAAGCTGTCTATGACAGCAGTTGAAAATGCAGTGGCATACAGTTGAAAGAGGGAGCTACGCTTCAGTGAGCAGCTCCCCCCCCCCACACACACAGATCAACTGTGTTAGTTGCCTGATACGATGGTGTAGTCTTGTCTAGCTTAGAGAGACAAGCCACACATCATTTTGGTGCTGTCATATACACACCCCTGTGTGGTAATTCACTAAACTGCACACTTAGTCTGGTAATGTAGCTTCAAAATATTTTTTTTCCTCTGAATTGCTGTGAGCTGGCATTTAGATAGAATCACACAGCTCTTTCTCAAATCAGATGCTCAATGAAGTCACATCACCTTGTGACCCTAAACATCTTAGGGTTGGACATGTGCCCTAACAAAATAGCGAAAACTAGGTATAGAAAAAGAAAGCACAAATTCAACCGTGAGCTCACAATCGAATCCACCCTTTTCTCCGGTGAATCTGAAGCCACCTAACAGCCCACCCCTGGGTGCTCATGCACTCCCTCCACCCGCACAACATATGGCTGACGGGGGTGCTATTGCATTTTATTTCATAATTTCCTCATCCGTTGCTGCCACCATACTGATACAGTAATACTTTTTATGGCTCGAAAACTGCTTGACATTAGCTGAATTATAAATGGCATCCCTGTTTGATGCTGTGGTGCGGAATATGGTGGTGCTCAAATTTTAAGCCAAGTATTACATGCAGATATGTTGTTATTGACTCATGTCACTTACCATTTTATACAACTATTGATTTTTTCAATTCACTTTTGCTGACAAATGTTGATTGCAGGGATTCTGGTGTCACAATTCAGTTCAGCGACGTGTAACATCTTAGTGCAGATGCTAAGTAACTGTTTTAAAATGCTGAAAAAGTTAACATCGATGAAAGTGCATGAACTTCTTTCTTCCGTGTCTGGAGCTATAGTGGTATTATTGGCAAATGCATGTCCCTTTGCTCTAGATCTATTGGTGAGATGTCTATTCTGTGCAATGGACAGTGGCTGAATGTTATCAGCTGACAGTTTTCATTTCATTATCAACAGATAAATATTCAGGGCTTTGCAAATGCAACTTTGCTGGTAGCACAGTTTCATGCCCCCAAGTGTCTCATCAGTTAGTGGTTATATCTTAACAGGTGATCACAAAAAGTATGAAAAAGATTTGCCGCTGAGTAATGTAAATGCCAATCCACCAAAGCGCCTTTAGGCTGCAAACATAATTTGAACGTATAGGGACTCTGGATCGGTGTATCACTCCGTGGCACAGCAACGGTTAATAAGTTTAAGCACATTCTCAGGACATTGTTTCACTTGCCCCCTCTCCCCACTAATATCCTGGTCACCTGAAATAAACCTGACATTTTAGTATCTGTTTTACATCTTGGCTCAATTAGGCAATCAGCACTGTAAGAACATAAATGGACATATAAATGGTGACTATAAGAACATGCCGTGGGTGCTTGTACCTTAGTCCAGCTGTGCAACATCAGTCTGAAGCTCAGGTAGGGCTTACTGTCTGCTGTTCACCCCCATGTACCTGTACCATTTCACATCCTCCCTTGCCTTAGTCCAGCTGTGCTACATCAGCCTGAAGCTCTGGTAGGGCTTACTGTCTACCACTTTGTTCACCCTCCCATGTACCTGCACCATTTCACATCCTCCCTTGATCTACAGTGAGTGGATCCCTCATTCATATGTCACATATGCATACACAAAAAAAAAAAAAAAAGTCTTCAAAAATTAAGATACATTTATTATGTTTGTTATGTTTGCTTGCACGCATGTGCAAGAAACATAGTGCCATCATCCGAGATTTCGTAGGTGTGTCACCCGCTCTTTCAATTCAATCAGTGTGTTGGCAGGCATGGCCCCTGTAAGCCAATGCATGATGGAGCTGTCTATGACAAGCTCCAAAATGCAGTGGCACACAGTTCAAAGGGGGAGCTATGCTTCAGTAAGCAGCAATAAGATATCGCTTGCTCGTCGCAGCTCCCCCACACACATCACGGCGCGCACTTCAAGACGCACACACTGTATAGCCGACTCGAGTGCCCAGTCCTCGCTGGCTATGCTGCGCTTTCCCCCACTCCCAAAGTTTTCAATGCCATGCTGGTACCTACCCAGCATGGCAACTCATGATATAGCCGGGGGGTGCCCAATCCCCGTCGGCTCCACTGTCCTCACCCCCCCCGAGTACTGGGTGTCACGCTGGGAGCCCACCCCAGCATGGCAATCGATGCTTTGGGTGATGGGGGTGCCCAATCCCCCATCGGCTGAATGCCCCCCCAACCATCTTTGTGCCACTCTGGGAGCTCACCCCAGCATGGCAAACATCCCACGCCTTCATTGGAAACAAAAAGAACACCTGTAAAGAAAAGACGGTCCCACGTAGTCTCCCTGGTCCCCCTCCCACAACCCGCACCCACCCACTGTGCACTCTGCCTCCCCACACCCCCCTCACCCCATACTTACCTCCAGACCTCCGCAATGATCTTCGGTGGACGAGGAACACGTCTGCACTCTTCAAAGCCGACCACGAACTGAGGAAATGCCGGTAAGCTGTATAATGGGCTAGATAGGGGGTTTTCAACTTTGTTGCATATCTTAGGCATTTTTTCAAATTTTTGCACCAAATTTTCAACATGGGGTTTTAGGGACCCCTTCTCATGAATGATGTCACTGTCATGGCGTTATTCGGGCCCGAAGGGTGATTTCATAGTCACTGCGCAAAATTACCTTTCTGGACCGATTAACAAAATTACACTGCCAGTGTTCATAAGGTGGGCACTCAAGAAGCCTATTTTGAAAATTTGGTGGAAAAAATTTCAAAATCGACTTGTTTACATTGAGCGCTATGCAGTTCTACGCATCAAAGTTCGCAAATTTTCAATATTTTCACTCCAGATTTTCAACATTGCCATTTTACCACACCTTCTTATAAGCAGTACAGCTGTCATTTTTCATATCTCACCCAAAACGTGTTTCCGCCCATGTAGTGCAATGGCACAGTCGGTGTACTAAATCAATGTACGGGACAAATTAAGAAAATCACAGTGACACTGTTCATGAGCAGAGGTCTTAAAATGGCTATGTTGAAAATTTGGTGAAAAAATTCCAAAAAATGACTGTTTTACTAGCGTGTGTTGTGCAGTTCCTACGCACGCTCGTAAGTTAGCAAATTTTCAATATTTACACTCCAGATTTTCAACATTGCCATTTTACCACACCTCCTTATGAGCAGTACAGCAGTCATTTTTCACATCTTGCCCAAAATGTGTTTCCGCCCATGTAGCGCACAATGGTGCTATTGGTGTGCTAAAGCAATGTTTGGGACAGATTAAGAAAATCACAGTTATACTGTTAATGAGCAGAGGTCTTAAAATGGCTATGTTGAAAATTTGGTGACAAAAGTCCATAAAATGACTGTTTTACGAGTGAGCATTGCGCAGTTTCCATGCACCCTCGTAAGTTCATGACTTTGTAATATTTTCAGTCCAGATTTTCACCAGTGGCATTTTTCCACACTGCCTTACATACAGTACAGCTGTCATTTTTCACAACATGGCTGAAGTGTGTTTTCACACTTTCAGTGCAGAGATGCATGGTCGCTGTGGGAAATTATTGTTCGGGACAGATAAAGAAAATCACAGTGACACTGTTCATGATTGAGGCACCAAAATGCCTGAGTTGACAATCTGCTGTAAAAAAATCCCCAGCCTAATTATATTACTGGTGTGCATTGCACAGTTTCTATGTACGCTCATGACTTCACCATTTTTTTAAATATTTTTACTGCAGATTTACAAAATTGCCATTTTTTACACCTCCCCATTAACAGTACAGCTGTCATTTTTTACATCCTGTTCGGAATGTTTTTGCACCTGTGGTGCTAAATGCCATAGTCGCTGTGCATAAGCAGCTTTCCGCTAAGAAACTGATATTCCCCCTGTTCATGAGGTGGGGTCACAAAAAACCCATGTTGAACATTTGGAGTGAAAATACCAATGAATGCCTGAGGTATTAGGGTTTCCAACCATAACGCCCAACCCTGTAGAGAATGACAGGCATCAGAGTTCACCCCATTCTCCTATATTGCACCCATCCCAATGAATTTCCTAATGGAATGGGGGTGTGCATAAGGACCAAAGACCCCAAGGAACACCATGCCACTTGCCAGTGTCTGCAGGGTGGGGTGTACTGAAATGGCATGGCCGTTATGCCTGATGACCCAAAGGCACACCCCGATGCCTGTCACTCTCTGCAGGGTGGTGGTGGGGTTGGCTTCAGTTCAATACCTCACTGCCATTCCTATTACGCAGCTCTGTAACTTCTACACTACCACTGCCAATGCCAGCAAGCAAACATTCAGCATTGACAAATGCTTGTTTAAAGATGTATTGAAAAGTATCTAGGAGAACGGGAGCAGTCATCTCTTTAAATGTTTGATAAATATTTGCTGTGAATCCATCCAGGTCAGGCAACTTATCCCATGACAGGGAATCTTATGGCCTCACAAACTTCTGATGAGGTAATGGGAGCCTTTCAGGATATTGATCTGAGAGTCTGATAGCACTGGGAGATCAATATCTTGAAGAAAGTTGTCAAGTTGTTGGGGGAGGGAGGGATGAGCTGAGGCTGAATATAGATGCCAATAATATTCTTGGAATGCATTCACAATATCTGGAGGGGAGGTAAGAAAGTCCCCCGAAATCAAGTAGATAGAGGTGACTATCTTATCGCCCATTTGGGTATGAAGATGAAGGGCCATAAGCCTCCCAGTCCTTTCTCCTTGATCAAAGTAGGATATCTTGGATCGGAGCATAAGAAATTCGGCCTTTTCAGCTAATAGTTGATTGTATTGGGCACCGATAGATTCTACTTTTGCCTGGTCTTCTTTTGGAGTGGAGGGTAGAAGGTGATGTTCTTGGTCATCTATCAGGGCCAGAATTGTAGAAAGGACTGCGGTTCTCTGCTTTTTATGCTTAGTCGCCAGGCGAGTCAATTTGCCCCACAGTGCACATTTCAGGGAGCCCCATAGAAAATCTTTTTTAGGCGTTGATGGGGCATTGAATTCCATAAAATTAGAAATGAAAGTTTGGAGGAGTTGTATTTGTTCATCAGATTTCAGAAGTTGGTTATTTAATTTCCAGAGTTTGTCTCTATGTATATTAGGAGAAACATCAAGGAGGAGGTGGGCAACATAGTGGTCAGAAATGACCTTAGAGGAATAGTAAGCCAGGGAGACACCCGGCAAGTGGTCTATTGAGATGAGGAAATAATCTATGCAGGAAAAGGAGTGATGAGGAAGGGAATGGAATGAGAATTCCTTACTATCTGGGTGCATAAGCCTCCAAGGGTCTGTGAGATCAAGGGAGTGCATTAGCTCATATAGTGCATTTTGTCCTGGTGAGGGGTTTTGCCTTATCAGGCCAGATCTATCTAGTTGGTTAGACAAGACCAGGTTCTAACCTCCCCCCAAAATTATTGGAAATATAGTCCAGGGGGCAAGGGTGGTCATAAGGATAGCAAAACATTATGGATCATTGCTGTTCGGTCCATAAATGGATACTAATATTAATTCTGAATGACCCAAAAGGGCCCTAAGAATCACATATCAGCCTCCTTGGTCAGCAATTTGATGTATGAGCTGGAATGGGACTCTCTAGGATATAAGGATAGCTGTCCCTCTTTTACAGGAGTCAATACCAGAGCCAAATACCTGACCCACCCAGTTTCTCTGTAAGTAATTTATTTGATTGGGTAACAGTCTCTTGTAGAAAGGCTACATCTATTTGCAGTTTTTTAAGGTGGAGTAGAAATACAGGTTACTCACCTGTAACAGGAGTTCTAGGAATGGTATATGTTGTTCATCCACACTGTCTGGCAGGTTCCTTGCCGCTTTAAATCTTGCCGGAAGGTCTTCAAGCTGGCTCCTTCCACCCACCCGGGTGGTAAAACTCTCGGCTCCGTCCCATGATGCCAGATTCTAGCCCGCTGGAAGCCAGGTTGTGCGTCGAAGCCGGGGAGGTCAGGTGGGCCATGTGGATGAACAACATGTACCATTCCTAGACCTCCTGTTACAGGTGAGTAACCTGTATTTCTAGGGACATGGATATGTTGTTCATCCACACCGTCTGGCAGACTCCTATCAGTTCTCCAGGAGGAGGGAGGCAAGGCGCACACCCCCGATACTTACTTGGGAAATAAAGACTGGAGAACCGAGGCCCCAAAACCAGCATCCCGGTGTGACTCATGGTTGATGTGGTAGTGGGTGATGAAGGTATGTGCTGACTTCCAGGTAGCAGCCCTGCAGATTTCCTGGATAGGGACGTCCCTGGAAGCAGCTACCGATGCAGTGGTATGGCAGGTAGAATGAGCTCTTATCCCTCTGGGAGGCTCCATTCCAGCCAACCTATAGCAGAGATCTATGCAGGAGGTGACCCACCTGCCTATCGTCCACTTGGCTGCAGGTCTGCCAAGTGTGGCTTCAGCATAGGTGACAAACAGCTGGCGAACATCTACCTGAACTTCAGCCATCTGCTCCTTATAATAAGTGAGCGCTCTTCTAGGGTCCAAAGTATGGAGCTAATATTCAGCCTCCGAGGTGTGATTGGGGTACAACACTGGCAGAGTCAATACCTGGTTAAGGTGAAACTCCGACACCACCTTCGGAAGGAATTTCGGGTTGGGGCACAGGACAACCTTGTCCCTGTGGAAGACCAAATAAGGAGACTTGATGGAAAACACCTGGAGCTCTCCCATCCTTCTGGCTGATGTGATTGCCACCAAGAAGGTGGTCTTCCATGACTGGTGGGAGATATTGTACCTGTGCATTGGTTCGAATGGCCTGCCCATGAGCTTAGCCAATACCAGCAGTAGATCCCACGGAGGTGGAGGTTCTAACACCGGAGGGTATATGTGATCAAGGCCTTTGAAAAAGTGCCTGACCACCTTCTCCTGCACCACCGACTGCTTCCTGGCCCATGCCCGGTAAGCAGAGATGGCTGCCAGGTGCACCTTAAGGGTCGTCGACCGAAGCCCTTGCTGAGAAATGGAACATAGGTAGTCCAGAATGCTTGCCAAGGAACAGGAGGAAGGGTCCAGGCCCTTGCCCTGACACCAAATGGAAAATCTCTTCCATTTGAAAGAGTAGCATTTTCTGGTCTACTCCTTACCACATGCCTGGTTCCAAGGATGGTATTATCTGAGCCAGAGTGACCATCCTGAAGGTCCGAGACCTTAGGAACCTGTTCAGGTTGTGCAGGCCTCAATGACGTTGAGGATCTCGTCGGAAAGACCCAAGGTCTGGAACTCTAGCCGCTCAGGAACCAGGCCATCAGGTCCAGGGATTGAAGGTCGGGATGGAATACCTTCCCCTGATTGACTGAGATCAGGTCCGGGTGGGCTGGAAGCCGCCTCGGGCGCCTGGAGCTGAAACTGAGGAGATCTGGATACCAGAACTGACAGGGCCAGTCTGGGGCTACCAGAATCACCTGTGCCTTGTCCCTCCTCACCTTGAGAAGCACCTTGTGGATCAAGGGAAATGGGGGAAAGGTGTAGAAGAGGCCCGGGGTCCACGGCCTCGAGAAGACATCCCCCTGCAGCGAGCCCTGCTGAGAGTGGCGGGCATGAAACAGTCTCAGCTTCGCATTCTCTCTGGAGGCAAAGAGGTCCACCTGAGGTGTTCCCCAGTGGGGGAAGAGATCTTGTACTACCTCCGGCAAGAGAGACCACTCATGAGACGCAGCCCCTATCTGGCTTAGGGCATCGGCCAGGGTGTTGGAGGCTTCTGCCACGTGAATGGCAAGGAGATCCACCTCCAGGCTGCGTATGAGTGACCAAATGCGGAGAGCTTCCCTGCACAAAGGTATGGAGTGCGTCCCGCCCTGGCGGTTTAGATAGTACATGGTCGTGGTATTGTCCGTCTGGACCTGAGCCACTTGACCCTGTAGAAACAGAGAGAAGGCGGTGAGGGCTAGACGACCTGCTCGAAGCTCCAGCAGGTTGATGTGGCATTGGGATTCCCGAGGGGACCAGAGGCCGTGCGCTCTGTGCTCCCCCAGATGGGCATCCCAACCCATCACAGAGACATTGGTCGATAGAGAGATCGTCGGCTCAGGCAGACAAATGGGATGCCCTCCTGCAGATGTGCCAGAACGGTCCATCACTGGAGAGTGTTCCACATCCCCCTGGGTCACTGTCACTAGCTGATCCAACGGATCAAAGCACTGTGACCACTGGCTGGCCAGTCCCCATTGAAGGGGATGCATGTACCAGCGGGCCCAACGGACCACGCTGGTGCAGGCCGCCATGAGGCCCAGGAGGAACAGGAAGTCCCAGGCAGGGTGCGATTGCCCAACCAGAAATGATTGGGCAAAGGAGGAAAGAACCACGGCCCTGTCCTCCGGGAGCCATGCTCTGGCTTGAAGAGAGTCGAGCTGTGCCCTGATGAAATGTATCACTTGCTTTGGCACGAGTTCTGACTTGGCCTCATTGATGAGGAGGCCAATCTGAGAGCAAACCTGGAGGGCCAGATCTCTGGACCGCTCCACCTCCACTCTGGAGGGGGGCTGCAATCAGCAAGTTGTCCAGGTAGGGGTACACCCAGACCCTTCGGTGCTGCAGGAATGCTGTCACCACTGCCATGCATTTGGTGAAGACCCTGGGAGCTAGGGAGAGGCCGAAGGGCATGGCCCGGAACTCGTAAAGGGGATCCCTCCACTCTGAAGTGGAGGAATCTCTGATGAGATGATGGATTGGGACATGAAAGAACGTGTCCTGGAGGTCCAGGGAACAGAACCACATGCCTCGTTCCAAGGATGGCATTATCTGAGCCAGAGTGACCATCCTGAAGGTCTGAGACCTTAGGAACCTGTTCAGGTCATGCAGGTCGAGAATGGGGCACGAGCCCCCCCATCCGTTTTGGGACCAGGAAATACCTGGACACAAACCCCGGGTCTGGAGAAGGATCTGCCACCTTCCTGATCACCTCTTTTTCGAGGAGCAGGGCAATATCGGCTGGGCAGGCCAACAGCAAGGCTGTGGACCCCGTAGCCACCCGAGGGGTGATGGTTCAAAAGGGTGGGGTCTGCTTGAACTCCAGAGGCAGTCCCTTTCCTACCACCTCCAACACCCAGCAGTCCATGGTGATAGTGGACCAGGCGGAAAGGAAGTGGCAGAGCCACCCCGCCCACGGGGGGAACCCAGTGGGGAGTGACAAGGCTGGGGGCAACACCCCTCAACCCATCACTGGGCAGGCTTGGAGGAGGAACCGGCAGAGGGACCTCCTTGGCATTTACCTCCCTGCTTCCTGTTGGAGGAAGCCGCAGGCTTGGATTTGGGATGCCAAGCATGAGCCTGCTGGCCCTGATGCTGGTGCTGTTAGGCCAGACGTGCTGCAGGCGCAGAAGGATGAAAGGGCTTGTGCTGCTGCTGACGGCGGCCTTTGTCCTTCTGGGCGGAGGTGACCGAGTCCAGGGTGGCATTGGACTTTTCAATCCGCTGGAGGTGACCTTCCACTCCAGGGCCGAAGAGGTCGGTCCCCAAGAAGGGGACATCTGCCAACTTGTGCTGGGTATCCACCATAAAGGTGGATATCCTCAGCCATGCTCTGTGGCGCATGGCCACTACGGCCACAACCGATCTGGCACAGAAGTCCCCTATGTCCAGAGCTGTTTAGAGCTGCTGCTTCGCCACCACCCTACCCTGGTCCCGGACCTGCCAGACCGTGGTCTGGAGGTCGGCCGGGAGATGAGGGATCACCTCATCCAGGGAGCCCATGAGGGCAAGGGAGAAGTGTGCCATCAGCACGACCGAGCTGGCCTGGCGGAGGCCAAGGGAGGATGCAGTGTACACCTTGCACCCGGCGTAGTCCAGCTTTTTGGACTCCTTGTCGGGTGGCTTGTCCACATCCCTAGCATTCCCGGAATGCCGGAAAATGCTGTTGGTGACCAACCCCTTGGCAGAGGGATGCTCCGAAAACCTGGGCAGAGAGCCGGTAGGGACTGCATACTTCCTGGCCATCCTGGCTGAGATCGCAGGAAAGGAAGTAGGCTGCTTCCAAAGCTCCAAGGCACGGCTGACAATGGCCTCAGCCACAGGAAAGGCATCTGGGGATGAATCCCCTTGGTCCAGTATCTCCGTCAGGGGATACTTTACCCGTTTGGAAACAGGCTCGAGCTGCATACCAGTGGACTCTGAGATGAGCCGAAGCAGACCCATAAAGGATGATGGGCTTTTGTCCAGTGACTGGCCCCCAAGAACTCCAGGTCAACCTGCCTGGAGAACAGGGAGGAGTCATTGTCGGACTCCGAAGAGTCCGCGAAGAGCTGCCTAGGGCCTGAGCCACCCTCGACCTGCCAAGGATGGTCGGGAGTGAGGGTGACCGACAACCTGTGGGGCAGGCCTTGAGCCGACCGAGAGTCCTTGGTCGGTGCCCCCGATTTCAGTTGTGGAGGCAGAGGTTCCACCACAATTGGTGGGGCAGCAGGTTTCAGCTGAACAACTGGCCCAAGCTTGGGCATCTCGACTGCAGCAAGATGCTGTTTCGGCCAATCGGGTGACAGCCACTTGATGGCCGGGGAAGGCATCGGTGTCGACTTAGTCCCAGACAAAAGTAACTGCTGCCACATCAGCTCCTCATAGAGTCGATGCAATTTGCGCCAAAGCCTCTCCTCATCCAAGGAGGAAGACGAGGAGGAGCGGCGTCTCCGCTTACATCGGTGCTGAGACCAAGACCGCCGATATCGGCGGGATCAGCTGGACCGAGAAAAGGTCCGAGACCGAGATCCTCGTTGTGTCCGAGGGCGGGCCTGAGAGGGAGCGAGGGACACCCACTCCTCCCTCAGCTCGGATGTCTTAACCGGGGACTGCTTCACCGATGGCGCAGGCAAATCCTCGGTTTCCACCGGGGGAACCGGCGAAGAAGGATTGTCGGCTTCACCAGTCGACAAACCATCTGACGGGTCGAGAAAAATCTCGACCGCATCAATGGCTGTCTCGGCTGGCTGACCTGATAGGGATGCCGTGAAGCCAGCAGCCTTAGCCACAACCTCGACCGAAATCGACGGTCGGCTGTCCGGGGAAGGGGACCTCTCCCGCTCCCATGAATGCTGACGATGGGACTTACCCTTGGGATCCTTCTTTTTGGACTGAGAGGAATGTCCCGATGGCCCCTCTCCCTTCGTGGAAAGGGAATGGCAAAGTTCCTTGAACGAAGCAGAATACGAGGTACCCAAAGAGAGCGGGACAAATGCCATGACCGAGGAGGAGGAAGATGCGGCCGGGGCCACCTCCTCCTCCTCGAGGGTGATCATCTGCTCAAGCTGCTCAGCCGAGCCAGCCGCCGCGATAACCGCCCAATGGG
The DNA here is from genome assembly GCA_016271365.2 of Neoceratodus forsteri. NCBI lineage: Eukaryota > Metazoa > Chordata > Ceratodontiformes > Ceratodontidae > Neoceratodus > Neoceratodus forsteri. The sequence continues at coordinate 329,884,514 of CM057450.1, read as the reverse complement.
CCTCTTTTGACTTTACTGGTGGGTAGTGCTTCTAAGGGCGCCAAAGCTTCAACCGGGCAGTGCGGTCCTCCAGGACATGGCTGAGAACGAACAGCAAGACTCGCAGGCCTGCGGGTCGTGTTCTAGGCTGAGGCAGTAGATGCACATGGAGTGTGGATCTGTCCTGGATATCTTCTGCCTACAAGGGCACCGCCGAAATCCAGGAGTCGATTTGTCCATCGCAGCCGCGAGGGAAAAGGAAGACCGAAGTCTTGAAAATTTTAAAACAAGTTTCGGATGAACCGAAGAATTAGGATCCAGTCTATCACGCAGAGCGTTAAGGAGGGAACCTGAGCTTCCAAGCGGTAAGGAAGATCTGGCGTCATGGGGTGGAGCCGAGAGTTTTACCACCCGGGTAGGTGGGAGGAGCCAGCTTGAAGACCTTCCGGCAAGATTTAAAGCGGCAAGGAACCCGCCAGACAGTGTGGATGAACAACATATCCATGTCCCTAGAATTTTAGTTCTCTTGGCAGGGGTCTGTGCTCCTTTTATATTCCAGGAACAGAATTTAAGACCCATCATAAGTGATACTTAGACCTAGAAGAGTGAAATATGTTCTATCAGAAGAACGCCCATTCAAAACATCTAAATTTATAAAAACTAATCCCAACCCAGTGGTAGACATCCCTTGTATTATTATCATACCTCCCCACACCCTCTGATCCAATATACTTGTACCCCCTACTTCCAATTCTCTGGAAGTACAACCCTGATCTCCCCAGTCTACATTTAACTATTAATATAAGAAAAAAACAAACTGGGTAACTGATGTGGGAAGATCAAACCCCAATGTTTGATTCATGACTGCTTCCAAAAGCTAGACAGTCCTGCTCTTCCCTCCCCCCACCCCAAGCCCATGATTTATAAAAAACATTTAACAACATTCAAAGAACAGGTGTAATAACTATATGTAGTTCCTACCTAACAACATTGAACTGGAAGAGTACTATAAATGTAACACTAAGTGGTTAATATCCCCATAAACACTAATTATTATACTCAAGTTAATGATATGCTTTCAGTTAAATGACACATTGACCATATATAATAATAAAGTAGAGATGAGCCCCTAGGTAAAGTTATGTTCGATGACAAACCCTGGCCAGCATTATAACCTTAAACCTCAACGAAAAAAAAAGGGAGACCACTGGATTAACAGAATATACTAGGCAAGTCTAAAAAAATTGGTTGCCTTAATTACTAATATGCCAGGGTAACAAAATAGAAAGGCATTTTGAACTGTTTAGGCTATTGTCAATAATTCGAGTTATTAAAAAGAAGGAGAAAAAGGAAACAAAAAAGGAAAAAAGAAACTGGTAGTGATAATGTGATATTCAAAGTCACCATCGTTTGTTAGGTCCGCATATGAGTCAAGCCACAGCATGCCCGATTTACATGACCTAAATGTTGAAATCCCAACATTACTGACAGAGAGCAAAATGAAAGAGGAATGGATTAATGGACACAAAGCTTGTTAATAGCTAAATAAAAAATGTAGTTGACTGGATATTTACTGCCCCTCACGGTGCATGTTGACAAAAGCTCGCACAATCGAGCAGCAGAACGTGAGCACCTTCAAGCAACTCTTCTGTTCGCACATTCGCGAGGGTGCATGTTGGAGTTTAAGAGGATGGCTGCTGCTTGAGCAGCAAGGAAACACCTTGGGGTAAGTGGGCTTAGCACCATCCCAAAAATCAACCCAGGATCGAAAAGGTAGAAACAAAATGAACACTCTCCAGGACCATTTCCACGAAAGAGGACTGCGAGCTCCCGGTTGAGGCAACACTAAAACGGCAGCTCCAATGTCTATAATTCGAGGAGTTAACCCAAGGGGAAAATGTCCACTGCAGTCTGAGTGGACTGTGTCTCCAAATCATCACTTGATAGCCCAGTCAGTCAACACAGGGAGCCCAATTAAAGTCTGCCTCGAATCCACTTTAAATTCCAACCTTCTTACCAATTAGATGTAAAGGATCAGCATTGATTGAATAAATCTGGAAACAAGATTGCAAGATCTCGGGCAGCCTGATCGGCATTGTCAAAGGATTTCCAGCTACCTTGGTGCAAAACAGACAGCCTGGCCAGGTATTGCATCTGGAATTTAATGCTGGCAGCAATCAGTTTAGTGATGCTAGGGTGATACTCAGCTCGCTTCTAGTGTGTGGCTACGGCGAAGTCCTGTGAAACTCTAAGGTCTGCATGCTCCCACTTGATCACCTGTAAATCCTTTACTGTGGCCAGTACATGCTGATGGTCCAGGTAACTAAGTAGGCGTAGAATAAATGGCCTGGGCTTGGATCTGGGAGGTGGCCTAGGTCTTAAGGATCTGTGGGCCCTTTCCACTACGTAGGAGGCAGAATGAGGTGGGGGGCCGGTGATCTTTAGAAGAAGTAGCTTCTGGGCAAAATTCATTGGCGAGTGTCCTTCAGCTTCCTCTGGAAGGCCTAAAATAACCAGGTTATTATGCTTATTTCGGACTTCCAGATCCTCCAGTTTGAGTTCCAGCTTACTGAGTTTTTGCCACATGGAGGATATATCAGGTTCCACCCTGGACTGCCATTTTCCAAGGGAAGATGTGCGAGCTGATACATCTGCGACTGCCAGTTGGTGTCTTTTAACTCTTCTTTGATGGATTTTAAGTCTGAGGCGAAATCTTGAAATGCTGTCTTTAGCAGAGCCCATTCCACCAGAACCTTTTCCTTAGAGAGTAGTGTAAAGGTGATGGGAGCCTGCAAGGACTTGCCTGAAGCAGCGTTCTGAGTCTTGGGCCTCTTAGACTGCTTGTCTGGGGTTGCAGATGGCGTGCAGGCAGGAAGGGCCTGTTTCATCTCGGCCTCCAGTCCTCCAATCTATTCACCATTTCTTGAGCTGATTGTAACTCTGGAGAAGTCCTGGGGGCTTTCAGCAGATGGTAGTACTGAGATGAGTTGATTAGTGAGCTCTAAAAGTTAGGTTTCCACTGAATTTGATAGCCTTGAGGTGAGAGCAGGTTTTAGATGCATCTGTCTACATGGAAGGCATCATGTGATCCACCAACGGAGTCCACTCTGAAGAAAGAGGGGTTACTAGTGTGATACCGCAGGGTTTAGTACTGGGTCCAGTCATTTTTAATGTCTTTATAAGTGACATTGCAGAGGGACTTGAAAAAAAAGTATGTCTCTTTGCAGATGACACAAAGATCTGCAACAAGGTTGATACACAAGGAGGCATGGGAAGGATGAGAAGGGGACTTGGCAAAGTTGGAGGAATGGTTAGAAGTATGGCAGCTTGGATTCAATGTAAAGAAGTACAAAATAATGCACCCTGGAAACAAAAACCCAGGTGAAGATTAGACAATGATGGGTGGGAGGAGAGGTAGTAACAACAACAAAAATAGAAAGGGACTTGGGGGTAATCATATCAGATGACCTTAAGGTTAGCAAGCAATGTGAGAAGGCAGTAGGGAGGGCTGGGGGGATACTGGGATGTGTAGGGAGAAAGGCATCACCAGCAGAAAACAGGAAGTTGTTATCCCTCTGTACAGACAGTTGGTGAGACCCCTTCTGGAGTACTGCATCCAGTTCTGGAGACCCCATCTCCGCAAGGACATAGACAGGATGGAGGAAGTCCAGAGGAGTGCAACTAAAATGGTGCAGGGTCTGTAAGAGAAGCCATTCGAGAAGAGACTAAAGGAGCTTAATATGTATACCCTTGAGGAAAGGAGGGGGGGCATGATAGAAACTTTTAAGTACCTCAGTGGAATCAACAAAGTCCAAGAGGGTAGCATCCTTCGGAAAAAGAGGTGTGCAAGAACAAGGGGACACAATTTGAAGATAGAGGGGGTATGGCTCAGGGGCAATGTGAGGAAGTATTTTTTTCACAGAAAGGGTGGTGGATGCATGGAACATCCTTCCTGAGGAGGTTGTGGGGTCTAAAACTGTGGGAGAATTCAAGAATGCATGGGACAGATATAAGGCAATTCTTGTGGGGGGTAGGAAGAAATAGGTTGTTGGTTAACTAGTAGGGCAAGCAGTCCTTATCTGCCATCAAAGTCTATGTTTCTATGTTCTATGTAAACAGCCTATTGCTGGGTGTGTCAGGGATGGGCATGGCAATGGGTTGCATCAGCATCGATGGGGTCACCAGACGCTGAGTTCATGGTGTAGACATAGTGTTATGGGGAGTCCTGCATGCCCTGCTGTGACCAGTGGATGCCAGCAATGAGAATCCTGCAGCAATGGTCTTGGCTATGCAGTCCATATCTCACCAATCAGCTGTGCATGTCTAATGTCCCCTCACTCAGCCAGTTGACGCACCTCAACCCGCAACACACGTATCTCTGCCCTGAGCATTGCCTGGTTGCCCACAGAATCCCACAGCAGCCTGGTGTGCTCATCCAGCCTTTCAGCACTGGGCATATCATGGTGCTGGTGCAGACAGAGGGAAGGGATGGCGGCATGCCGTGCAACATCCTTCAACTGTGAATGCTGCACAATGGTCCACACATGTGGTGGGGACTGATTGTGTGCTCCGATGGTGGCATCTGGGGATTGATGCACAGTCTCCCCTGCATGCTATTGCAGCATGCCAGCAGCCTGTTGGACCTGCCCAGTGGTACCAGTGACCACACCAGTGCCCCATCCCCGGCCAGCACCAGCAGCAGTGCCACATGCCACTGAATGGGCATGGGGGGTGCTGTGTGTCCGCTGGGCCACCTGGGCTGCTTGCCGCTGCCTGTGCCAACACCTGTCCCCGGGGTGGTGTGTCAATACTGGTGCTACTCTGGATCAGGATAAGGTCATCATCACTCTCAAGTGCTGTATCATCCTGCGTGGCTGGCACAAGCACTGGTAGGTGCTTCAGGAGAAGGAGGTGAGCCAGTGGATTGCCATCCCCAGTCCAAGGAATTCCACCAGTTCTATACCAGTACAGCATCCCCTGTCCATGGCCACAATGCCAGTAGAGGTGGATAGCACAGTCTCATCCTGCACTCATCCTTGAGGTGTGATGGAGCTGGAAGACAGATTGGTTGGTGTTACCAGTAATGTAGTTGCAATGCATGTAGTCTGGTGTACTGTGCAACATCTGCATGCATGCCACAGGTGTGCCAGACCACACCAGCATCTGCTGATGTGGCAGTGCATGACATGTCTGCCATGCTATATGTGTGGCACAGAACATGTGGCCATACATGTGCAGACACACAGCTGTGTGATGCACCTGCACACGTGTGGCAGGTCTGTCCCCCTATACAGCCACCCCACACACATGGGCATGCCCTGTGCAGAGTGTCATGCTGATGGATGTGACCACTGTGTCTGTGCAGGCACCAGCACACACTGCAGTGCTCACACAGCTGTAGGGCATGTAGAGTGCCATTCCCCCCTGGACCCTGCACGCCCCTACCATCATATGCCCCATGCTGCTGACACACAGCACACAGGGGACCATGCTGCATTAGGCACAGAGTAGCGGCACACCTGCTGTGTACCAGGCACACCAGTGGCATGCACAAAGTACACCCTCACCCCCTGCTGTTGTACTCACAGTGCTGTGACAGGCTACCACCTGTCTGGAAGCCTCCCCCCAGGACACCCTCAATGGCTGCCCGGCTGATGGTGGCTGCTACAAGCTCTTCCCCCACTGACAGGATGGGTGCTGTTGATGGGCAGCCACCCGTCCTATTGTGAGATGCCCAGATTGCAGCTATCTTCTCCTTAATGCACCTCCTGTCCTTGTCCATCTTTTTCTTGCACTCCTGTGCACTACAGTTGTGGTGGCCATTGACGTACATCGGCACCTCATCCCATCCATTGGCCAGGTCTTGTGTGGTCCCTGTGGCCCAACTCAGGAGGTCATCCCTCTCTAGGTAGGCCTCAAACAGGGCCTGCTTCTCATCCTTGGTGAAGTTCGGCCTGCGCTACCTGGCAGGCACCTGTTCCTCAGCACCCTCTGAATCTGACATGCTGCATCCTGTGAACAGTAATGGTACACCAATGATCAGCATATTAAGCAGCTCCTGTAACAGTGCAGCACTGGTTGTCAGCAGTGCAATAACATTGACATTTCACAATGTGAACCTTAAAGACTGCAATGCCTGTCAGTGATCACTGCTGTATGGTGTTGCTTTTATGGCACAACCCATGCAAATGTGCATGTGAGCAACCAGTAATGAGATGGTAATGTGGGCACATGCACCTGGCATTGGCTTATGAGGCTAGTTGCATAAACTGGCTGAATATTGCAGAATTGCTCCATGAACAATGGACAGTGTCATGCGCAACATGATTGTGCTGGAGCAATTCACAGGTGCACTTCTGGTGCATGCCCGATGCGCAGTACCGCAGTTGCCATACACACACATGGCTGTGCACTGTCCTGTGACGTGTATCATGCAGGCTGATTATGCTGCACTTGTAGGTCCCATTGCACATGCATCTGTGTGTGCATGCTGCACATGTGGCATGGATGTGCAATTCAGTCGTACTGTGCAACTGGCCCTGCTGCGCGATGCCATTTCTGCTCTTGGGCAGTCACTGTGCCATTGGTGTGCAGCATGTGTGGCGATACATGCCCTTCACAAGATGGCATATATGCACACCTGCGCATACCCAGGTCGCAGACATGACCCCAAACTCCCACCCGCACTTCTGGCATTGTGCATGTGCAGTACTGCATGATAGGCCACGACTGTGTACATCTATCATGGAAATACGTGCTGCATGATGGTGTGCTCTGTGTTCCTGACAACAGGTGCAGCAGTGCTACATGTGTTACTATTAGGCACCACATTGCACTGTACTGACAGTCTGCTGTGTGGTGAACATGGCACATGCTGGGGGACTGAGGAGATGGGGCAGGAAATGAAGTGAGATACAATGGTGAACCTGGCAGCATTGATGACCCCTTTGGAGGACCAATTGTTTGGGGCAAGGGACTTGCAGGAGGCAAGGTTCCAGGTGTGGGCCCATGTGGCTGGGGGCCTGGAGCAGCACACAGGTGTGGCCAGGACAGGGGAACAGTGCCACCACCATTATGGGGACCTGTGGCACCATGATCCAGATCAGCTGCAGAGACTGCAGGACCATGCCCACCATGGTTTCATAGTTTCATAGTGGTATTATGAGTTCAGGAGGCAGAGGCCTATTATGAACTCATCACCTATCATAGGTGGTACATATATTTCTCTCCCCATATATATGGTCATCTAGTCTTGTTTTACATAAAGTCATGCTTTCACTCTCTACTACATGTTTTGGTAAGGAATTCCATGTCTGTGCTATTCTCTGTGTAAAAAAATTAGTCTTTTGTTTGTATGATTGTTTTCTCCTTTTAATTTTAAGTGATGAGTTCTTGTACTAATAGTTCCAAAATTGCCAACAAGGCCAATGGTCTCCATAAGATAATCATGTTGGACTGCATTATAGCCAAAACAATGATCCCCTGGTCCCTCAACCAGGTACATGTGTATGTGCATTGTGCATGCTGCCTCTGTCCAGTCTTTGAGCATTGGGGTGTGCAGCAGGTTCATGTGCACTTGCACACAGGGCAGACCAGCCCTATTGGGATGTTTTGGTACAGTGATGGTGCTGAGATCTGTGTGACACTGTGTTGCATGGTGCCAGTGGCCTGTGACATGGGCCAGGGTCACTGCATGGGCTGCTGAGTCGTGGTGCACCATGACCAGCCTGCATGGGTGGGGGGATGGGTGTCTGTTGATGGCATGCATCTCATGGTCCTCTCTGTATGTGTTTCCCTCACAGGGCCAGAGGCATGTAGGAGGGCCAGGTTAGAGGCCAATAGGATGGGATGGTGACCTGTCGATAGTGCTGTGGCTGGGCTGGCAGGACAGGTGGCAGGTGAGTGTGTGCAGTCAGCATTAACCATCAGTTGCTGGTGATGGGGGGGTCAATACACATATCAGAGCATCGCTGCCATGCAGTGCTTTGGCATGTGTTACCACACTGTCACTGCTGCCTGTGTTGGTCAGCAGCTTGTGGTGGTCCCATCATGTGCGTGGCTTCTGTGTGGTGGTATCCTGCTGCTGTCACTGGTGGTGTCTGTGTGTGTGTATTCCATGGTGTGTGCATGCTGCTGCATGCCAGCTCATATGTTGCCCATGGGGGCTTCGGCCCATAGCTGTGGAGTATCTGTGCACATTTGACAGTGCATGCCACTCCATGGCGTGCCACACAGTTCATGTGTGGGTTAGTGATGTGGGCTGCTGTGGTTGTCCACTGTGCACATACTGTTGGTGGCATCATCCATTGGAGGGCACCACGGCTGTCCCCTGCTCACACAAATCTTGGTGGTGGGGCATTTGTTGTGTGGAACCCATCACTTAGTGGCTGTTCTGTGTTTCCTTTGCATTGGTCATCCAGGGCCATGGAGTGGACATTGGGGTGTCGACATCCTGGGTGGTGGCATGCTGCAGCTACAGTGGCTCACACTGAGGATGATATCCTGGATGGCACTGCACATCCACCTGGCCAGGAGGCAGCTGGCAGCAACAAGGAAGCTGGTGGTGGAGATGTGCTAGATAAAAGTGGCCATCCGCCAGCTGCAGAGATAATATCAGGACGCTGCCCTTTGTTACTCCATGTTTACCTCCATGCACCCCATCCCATTTGGACTGTTTTGTTGTTTCCCCTTGCACTTCCCACACACTGCCATCCCTGTAACATTTTATACCCTTCTGGACTCTGCACAGCTTTCTGTAACATTGCCCTTCCCTGTTTCCGCCATGTTGGCTGTTCTGTACATAGTTGTTTTTCATATTCGTATCTGTTGTATTAAACTCTTTCCTACCATTTGCTCATGTGTCTGTGTCTCCCTCACATACTTGGTGCTGCTCTGTGCTGGTGTTGTACATTGCTGTGGTCTAGGAGGTACCTGTTCTTTCCAGTGGTGTCCCTGCAGCGTGAGCATGGTAGATGCCCAGTAGCCTGTGTGTCACATCTCTGTGTGTCACCGTTACAAGGGTGTGGGCTGTGGCCCTCCTCTGTGCATGTCACAGTGCCATGTGCACATGTCTTCATGTGCATCAGGGTACACCTCCCAGCTGTGTTGCCTTTCCATGTGCTGCTGTGTTATGCGGTGCTGTCCTGTGTCCATGTGTGTCTGTGTGGCGTGAGCGGCATAACACCCTGTGACTGTGTGGTAGTGTGGCTGTGGCACACTGTACATGCATGGTGCCTTCACACAGTGGCTTGGCTGCCTCTCCTATGTTGGCTGTTGGGACTGTGGTCCTGGGATGCTCAGTCCCTGTGGCCATCTGTTCCATGGCTGTTCCTTGCTCTGTCACATTGCTTCCCAGGGTCTGTGTGGGGCTCTGTGCATTGTCTATGGTCATTGGTCTCTGTGCCTGTTCTGTTCCACCTTCTTATTGTCCACTTGTGGTCTACCCTACATCCACTTCCATGGTCCTGTGTCTTTGCACATCCCTACCTGTGTTCCCGTGGGCATAATGCACCTTACTCCACCTGCTATATTCAGCATGCACTCTGACTCCTACACAGTTCAGATTGCTCCAGCACATGTCTGCTTGTGCAGTGGTGCATTTGTGCTATATTCAATGTGGTTTGTGCAGGCGCATATCTGTGGCGCATCCGCTGAATAATTCTTTTGTCTCCTGTGGCACAACTGGATTTTCCTGCGCATCCCACTGCACATGTTCTGAGCGCACTTTTGAATATATAGCCCATAGTGTATAGTAGAGCATTGTTCTGTATAGAATGCCATCCCTTACAAAATGCTGTTGTTGCACAGTTCAAAGGTCATGGAATGTGATTGTACCTTTCTGTGATACAAAAGCATTCTGAAGCCTCTAGAGACTGCACAAGTCAGTTTTTTTCTTAAAGCAAAAGAACCACTGCATGCACATTTCACATAATACCATACACTATAAAAAAAATACAGGATGAGCAACTTTATGCACAACCAGTGTGTTCTGCTACCTTGGGATCCTGATTCCCACGTATCTCTCGAGCTTTGCTGTCGAGGTCAGAGAGAATCAGAACCCTTCTGTGGCAGAACACATTAATTATGCATAGCTGCCCATCCAGTATTCTCTGTGTAGTTTGTTTTATATTATTTTCATTGTAAAAGTTAATTGTTGTTTTATATGTTAGATACAGCATAGCATAGAGCATGGATACTTTGACCCCAAGGTGTCATATCACAATGACCCCTCTTCTCGTGGTCATTACAACTGGACCTTTCCCACTAGAAGGAATGACCTTCTGATAGCCCACAAGCTGGTAAGAAGGGGCACTTACTACGTGTTGCTCCATGCTACATGCAGAAGGCTCCACAGCCTCTCAAAACCCTCGGTCAGGCATGTGTTGCTATGCTTGCTTGCTCGTCTACTGCTTCAGACAGATGATGTACAGCCAAATCCAGGCCCTCCAATAGCCAGTCTTCTTGTTTCCTTCCCCCAGGATCCTCACTGGACATCCTCTAAAGGCTTAAGGATTGTGCACATGAATGTCTGCAGCCTTAGACCAAAAATTCGTGAGGTCCAAGCCTGACTTGACCTCTACAAGCCAGCTATCCCAGCTATCTCCGGGACCTGGCTCAAGGTCCACATCCTAGATCATGACATCATGATCCAAGGATACAAAACCTTCATACAGGACAGAGTAAAAAAGAGAGGGGGAGGGGTTCTAATCTATGTTACGGATACTCTAAATGTGACACTACTGAAGCCCAACCTTGGAAATTGCCAGGACGGGGAATCTATTTTCATCCGGCTAACCCTTGGTCATGCTAAGCATCTCACCATCGGATGTGTCTATAACCCCCCTAAGACTGCCCTACTAGCCCTTGAGAGTATCATTAAATCTGTTGGTAGTGAATTAAACAAGGAACTCCTTATTCTAGGAGAATTCAATCTAAACTGGGCTTCTGACCCCAACAAAGTCCTCACATCAATGACCCAAGAGGCAAACCTGGTACAGTTTAATCTCACAACGCACCAGCCTCAACTATAACACTGGGAACCACACTATTCTTGACTGGGCTCTGGTTTCCAACCCCCTCAACATACAGAAAGCTAGCATATTGGCTAACACTCTTAGCGAATACTCCCCCATTTTCTGTGTTTGGAAGAACAGAGCACCAAAGATTGATCCCAGGATACTCACCATCTGTGATTTCTCTCTAATTTCACATCTGCAAAATTTAATGGCTACCTAAGTAAACTGGATTGGAGCCCACTTAGGCTCCTCACAACCTTGGGTGAGACCATGGTATACTTTCGAGACTCACTCCTCAAAGCGGCCTCACTCTTTGCCCACCTTAAGAAACTTAGAACAAAGGGAAGTTGCTACAAGTGGATCTCCCACTCAGTGAAATCTATGATGAAAAGTCAGGACAAGACCTGGAAGAAGTTCTGGCTCTCTTCTCTCCCTGCTGATCTGGCGACTTACAAAACCTTAAGAAACAAATGTAAGTTAGCCATTAAACTTGTGAAAAAGGGGTATGTCACACCTCCAATGAACCAACTTGGGGAACCCCAAGCTTTTCTGGTCTCACATCAATGAACTGCTTAGGGGGTAACTCCAAGGAGACACAAGGACCTAAAGAGGTATATGGACAACTTGTTAGCAATTGCCAGCAAATTGCCTCTGCAGTCAACCACTACTTGACCAACCTCGATGAATACAAGAGTGGCCTATCTCCTTCTATGCCAATACAGAACACTGATGAACACCCCTGCCTTAACAGACCTCAATTTCACCTGAGACTGGTCAAGGCAAATGAGGTCTTTAAGCTTCTAAAAGCCCTCAGAAACAAAGGCTCTGGTGGCCCAGATGGTATCAGCCCTAGGTTACTCAAGGAAGGTGCCCAGTCCCTTGCCAAACCTTTGACCTGGATCATCAACAGGTCTCTACTTGAAGGATATGTTCCACACCAGTGGAAGCAGGCTAATGTGGTCCCCATCCACAAGGGTGGCACATGTGAACAAATGAGCAATTATAGGCCCATCTCCCTGCTATGCACCCCTGCAAAATTGTAAGAAAGGCTTGTCTGCTGGCAACTGCAGGACTACCTAGAGTTCCACCAGCTCCTAGCCCCCCTCTCAGCATGGCTTTTGGGCAAACCATGGGACCAACACTGCACTCATCAATCTAACTGTGGATGTACTCGGTTCAATGGACATAGGCAAGCCGACGGGCACAATCTTTATAGATCTGTCCAAGGCGTTCAACCTTGTGGATCACAACCTTTTACTAAGAAAGCATCACAGTATAGGTCTGGATGCCCAGGCCCTCAATTGGTTCAAGAGCTACCTATCAGGCCGTTCTCAGAGGGTCATCTGGAAGGAAGAGCTGTCAGACCCTCTTCCCATCAAGGAGGGTGTACCTCAGGGCTCAATTCTTGGCCTCCTCCTGTTCTCTCTCTTCACAAACGACCTCAATCATCATTGTGGGGGAAAGTTCAGTGGTTCAATATGCTGATGACACCATCATCTACTGGTCCATGGATACTCTGTCAGAACTAGGTCCTCTCCTCCAAGGTGATATAATAACACTTGAGGCCTGGCTTACATCAAATAGAATGGTCCTCAATGCAGGCAAAACAAAAGCCTTGCTGTTTGGTCCTAGATCCCTCGGTCAGTACAGGACCAAATCCTTACAGCTAAATTCCCTTGCTGGAAAAAGAATAGATGTGGTAGACACCATAAAATACCTTGGGCTAAATATTGACCAAGGTCTCACCTTCAAGTCCCATGTAGACCAAGTAACCAGGACCATCCATGGTAAACTTGGCACCCTGTACCAGCTAAAAGACCAGCTTATCCCTGAGGCTAGGCAAGCAGTTACCTCCAGTGTCCTTCTCCCTACACTAACGTATGCTGCCCCTGTAATTCAGGGAATGTCTAAGCAAGAGGTCAACTGGCTACAGGTCCTGCACAACAAGGTTGTGTGGTTTGCGACCCAGAGTCACCCATGAAGCCATCCCTGTGACTCGCTTGCTCAGCTGCAGTGGTCTACTTTTGCAGCTCGTCTTCAGTACCCCCGGCTCTGCCTTGCATACAAATTGCAATGCCTGACTGCCCCACCTAGTCTAAAAGAAACTATCACTCTTAAGCCCAACTCTCGTATGCTTAGGACCTCAGGTCGGACTCTACTTGAAATCCCCAGACTCAAGACAAACACGGGAGGCAAATCCTTCACTTACATTGACCCTAATTTGTGGAACAATCTTCCACCCTCACTACAGGAAGCCTCATCTCTTTTAAACTTTCACACAAGGCTCAAGTCCCACATGTTAAAGGCTAGCTCGTGTCACTGTCAGGGTATTGGATAGTCTCCCCCAGCCCTACAACAAACACCAACCCTCTCCCTTTCTCACCCAAACAGACTTCAATTTCATGCCTTGACTCAATCAGTCGTTGCACTTATGTTCAATCGATTCTGAATTATTGCCTATATTGTAACCCTGTTTTCATCTGTACTTTCTCTGTACCCTGTTGTACCTGACTGTTATATACTGTACTGTATCCCGGGTCGCCCCTGAGAAAGGGACCTTCGGGGCTCAGTGGGCCTACCCGGTCATCAAAATTCAATAAATAAATAAATAAATAAATACAGTATATTTTCATTTATTGATTATGAATGTTAGTATTTGCAAGTACTTAGAAAAAGTACATAATGTTATGCACTAGGGTATAACAAAGTCACCAAATCAAACAACTTAATTCATTAAAACACAACACCTCACTACTGATTCTTATTCTAGAAATGCACAGTTCATAACTAATCTGCACTAATTTACCTAGCTAGAACATAAGGAAAAGAAAATTAAGCCTTTTTCTATATAGATACATATATTTTACACTTTTTAAACATAATCCCCCCCAATGGTATGCCATCACTACAGCGACAATTTTACTGCGACCTACAGTACAGCAACAACAGCGCCAGGTCACTGTAGTGTCAGTGACGGACCCCGGCACTGCTTTCTGGGGGCCTTCAACCCCCTCCCTGTATCAACTCGGGCTCAGAGTTGAGTATTTTAGTTACATGGTGTGCAGGGGCAGAGCCCCCTGCATGGGTGAAGGTTTAGGAGGTGAAGCTCCCCCAAAGAAAACACAGCCTCAAGTGACCGGCTTTATTCTGACCACAACTGCAATTGACATAAAGGTGTTGCTGTAGCACGGTCGACAACAAATTTGTTGACCGATTGTCATGGTTCCCCCCCCAACTGAGCATAGGTTCAGTAAGCAATAAGACACTCCATGGTGTGAGTAGTAGTGTGATCACTGTGGGCCCAGGGGCTTAATGAGGCACAAGACCAGAGGTCAGGTGTCTTATTGCCCCTTTATGTGCAGTGATCACACCACTACCCACACCGTGAAGTACCTTATTGCACTTATAAAATGGACTTTTATTTTTAAACACATTTAATAATCATATTACAGATGTTATATAACATAAAACTTGAAATTAATGTGTGACTATTACCTAAAGTAGTTATTTCACCTACTGGGAGTAGATTGCATTTTCTTAGTTGATTTAGGTCTTTTGACCTAATGTAGATGTCATACTTGTAGTTTAGTTGCAGGTACCCTGCACGTCACCCCCCACACACACACACACACACACACACTGCAATCATCATATGTCATGTTAACATTTTGAAAGTGTTTCTATTACCCTTTTTAGTGCTTTGTTCTTTTTATATTTATAGAAAAAGGCTGGTTTATGAGGAATAAGGGATGGGGCACAGTGACAGAAACAGGGCCTGATTTTCAAAGGTTGATGCACTGCTTTCATCAAGCCCTGCATCAACTCCAATCTTTAATGCAACTGCACCAAATTTGAGTGCATTTTGCATAGCTGGGCCAGTTTGCTCACTTCATGGGACTTGTGCCAAATATTTAGCATAAGTCCCATAAAATGGGTCCTCCAAATAGCACAAGTTAGGCCAGGTGGGAGCTGATCTAACTTGCAGCATTTGGCACACAGAATGAAAATCCCGATCAGTGACAAAGGAATGCCGCAAGCTCCCTGTACCGTATGTTCAGCACAGCAGGGACTTGCGGCATCCACATAGCATTTTAAAGTCAGAACCACGGTGTCATTTACATACTGAAAGCTGCTACTATTGCTTTAGCTTTCCTCATTTTTTTTAATCAAGAGCAGCAGACTTGTTAATATGCCAGGGAGAGACACACAGATACATGAGAGCTGCTCAGGAGTCACTGTGCCGGAATTTCAAAGCCCCGGTGCAAGCTGTGACAATGGCAGCTTGTACTGAGTGCAGTGTGCCCAGGACCCTGCACCCAAATTTCTATTTAGCAGGGTCCTGGTGCCTAAGTCCAGCAGCTTGCGGTAATGGGGGTGCTGCACCTGACGTATGGCGCACCCACCAGGAATGTCGCAATGGCTGCAGGACATCCACAGCACCCAAGAACAGGGGCTGGCAACTGGGCACTGCCCCACCAACACCACTGCACCAGCGGCACCAGCACTGCAACACTCCCTGGTGCCCTGGTGGGTTAGTGCCCCCAGTACCCATCTCAGCACTCCCACCCCCCTCCTGTACCTGATCCGGCAACCGGTGCAGACCTCCACATGCCACCATGGCCAGCCACCGAATGGGCAGTCCATGCACATACTGCATACAGTACACACACAGACTGCTCATTCGGTGGCTGGCCATGCTGGTGGTGTGTGGAGGGCTGTGCTGGTCACCAGATCGGGTACAGGAGGGGGGTGGGAGGGCTGAGATGGGTACAGAGGTTGTCAGGATGCATGGACATTGGTGTTGGGGACTGTGATGGGGTGAGGGGGGACCACTGGACCACCAGGGATCACCCACCAGGGATGGATGGGGCAGGCCACACTGTGGCACCTACAGGATGACCCCCCTAGAAGCCGTCTAAGTCCCCTTAGACC
This sequence comes from Neoceratodus forsteri, assembly GCA_016271365.2. Classification (NCBI taxonomy): domain Eukaryota; kingdom Metazoa; phylum Chordata; order Ceratodontiformes; family Ceratodontidae; genus Neoceratodus; species Neoceratodus forsteri. The sequence goes on along the minus strand of CM057450.1, from coordinate 329,868,588 downwards.
TGCCCCTCACTGGTCTAATTGTACTTGGCACTTGGTTCCTGGGGGGTTCTTTCAAATTCTGGATCCAAGGGCTGCAGCAGTCTGGGTCTGCCGCAAGCCCCCAGTGCCATGCTGCAGCCACTTTTGTGGTGCAAGGATGGCGCTAGCGCACTTTGGTGCAGGCATCCTGCTGGGTGATGCAGGCTGCCTTTAAAATTCCCTCTTGACTTCCGGTGATGTCACAGAGCCAGCAGTGAGCGAGTGAAATGAGCTTCTCATCCCATCTGCTCGGGAAGACTAAAAATACCCGCAATACCGAGATAAAAATATCAAAAATGACAACTACAAGTCGTACTAAGGATAAATCTGGCAGAGACAAGCTGAAAGCTAAGCAAAAGCCACAAGATGAAAGGAGATTGCAAGGCAACTACCCGCCAGAAGACCGAGCTGCAGCCCTTCACCCTCTAGCATGGCCGACACGGAAGAAGAGACAGAGCACCTATCTCACTCACGTTTTGAGCAGTTATTCAGGGAAATTAGAGAAATGAGAGTGGAAACAAAACTGGAATTCAGGAACCTGGATCAAAAGCTGTCTGGGTTAGAGCAATGAGTGGAGGGGGCGGAGAAACAGATCACGCAGATTGAGGATGGCGTATATCAAAATGGGAAGATATTGCAGGCCCTAATTGCACAAACAGAGAAATTGCAGGAGAAATGTATTGACCTGGAGAGCCGATCGCGCAGGGAGAACATTAGACTATACGGTCTACCTGAAGATTCGGAAATGGGACTTATGCATGAATTCCTCTCTGACCTCTTGGCAGATGTGTTACACTGGATATCAGCTGAATATTGAGAGAGCACACAGGGCCCTTCAACCTAAACCAACAGAGGAAGGTGCCATGCGATGAAAACCTTGTTCCATCATCATTAAATTAAACAGTTATAAGATGAAGGAGGACATTTAATTAGGGCTTGGAGACTGAGGGAGGTCACCTATTTAAACCACAGGTTATACTTCAACCATGGCTATCCACAAGAAATTCAAAGACAATGCTCTCAATACACAGATATGATCAAGCTCCTAAAGGCTAAGGGGCTTTGCTTTCACACCCCTTTTCCTGCAAAATTAAGGGTATTTTGTCCTGAAGGTGTTAAGACATACAATTCACCTGAAGAAGCCAGAGAAGCACTTACAGAAAAAGGTTTGATGGACTCGTGAGTTTCTGGAGATAAAAACTCAACTTCCCAGAAGGCACTAGAAAGCTCCCTTGACTGGGCAATCTCCCGGGTAAAAGAAAGAGAGGACGCAGTAAAGAGATGCCATCACTTACACCCCTCCTCGCGATGAAAACCTTGCTGCAGAAGCTTCAGGACAGTCGAGATGGCATGCAGAAGGACTCGCGAGACTGAGTAGAGTTGTGGATTCCTTGGAAGGTGTCGGTAGGGTGCCAACAATACAGAAAACAAGATAGAATGAGAACTACATTTATGGTGAACTGCTATGCCTTCGATTCACAGAAAGAGCTGGAACTATGAAAAAGGCTGTCTGGAAGTGAATTTAAGATGAAACATTAACTGAGAAGGGGTTCGGAGTGCATCTTAATTTTTTTATTTTCTCCTGGACGTGCTTTTGTCCACATGCAGAGACTAATGACTCAACCCTGACCTTTCCTAAGAACAGATAGGCAATTTTTCTTGGACTGCAATTTAAGTTTAGCAGTGTCAGTGGCTCAGTAGGTTGCACACTCGCTTCTGAAGCCAGGAGATCAGAGGGCTGTGGGTTCAGTTCCCACATCTGGCACTTAGGTTAATATCTCAGTACTGACACTGTAGTGCAGCGTGAGAGGGGTGCTGCACTTCTGAGGTGCCGTCTTTCGGATGAGACATTAAACCGAGTTTCCCATCTGCCTGGATTGGTGGTAGTTCAGGTGGATGTTAAAGATCCCATGGCACTTCTCGAAAAGAGTAGGGGAATTTTTTATTGTACAAACATCAAAAGACAAATAATAATCAACTGTGTTAAAGCACACAAAATAACAAAACAATCAAGAAGTATGAAGAAGTCAATTACATATCACATCATGTTAAATCACACAAATACATTAAAAAAAAAGGATTTATTTATATTTAATAAACATGGGGAATCCCTTCCACCAACTGGCAACCTGCCAAGAAGTGGGTCGTACACAATCTTTAACATAAATCCTTTCCATAGCCCCTGTAATTAATATACTAACAGTTTCATATGACATCCTTCTTTGGTACAAGACCCACTGACATCGAGCTTGCCATAAATAATAAATTAAAGAACAACAAAATAGGTGCCATGTTTCCCTGTCATAATGGCTACTTAACTGGAATTGAATACCTAAAATCAAGGTATTATAATCCATATTTACTATCCAAGACATATTCCATTTAGTAGCCAGGAATTTCCATAAAGATGTGGCATAAGAGCAAGAAAAGAAAAAATGTTCCATTGATTCCTCCTGAGCTATACAATCCGGATAAGGACAGTATCTTTCTGTTACCACTTTATGTTTAGCATTGCCCCTTACATTCAAACGACCGTACAAAGAAAGCCAAATCAATTCCCACATATATTCGGGTAATCTAGGAGTATTCAATCTTTGAATAGCCATCTTAACTTGAGTCATAGGGCAATTTTTCAAGGCAGGTTCAGATGGATAAATCAGTGTCATTACTGCTTTATACAACTGCGGCCCAGTCGTATCCCTGACCAATTGGACTGAAATTCCCCAGGTGAGCAACTTCTTTGCCACAGACAAAAAATAGTTAGGCATTTTTAATGATTTGATCAGTTTCGGGGGTAAATATTGCCAGGCTAAAAAGTAGGAAGCCAAATTATGTTTGAACAGTGTCCCATAAGGGTGTATTTGAGGAGAAAGCCCAGGTCTAATATTATGTGAGATAAATAATGTGTGAAAAAAACTACTGGGTCCACCATCCCAAGTCCACCTTTCCCCTCTATCTAAATAGGTATACTGCCTTTTAATTGGATTTAACCGATTGCCCCATAATAATTGAAAAAATATACTATAAAAGTCTAGTCTCCAAGGACATAGGTAAAGGAAAAACCATAGCCGTATACAAAAAGCAAGGAATAACAAATTGCTTCAATATCTGAATTCTCTTAATTTTTGACAATTTCCATCTTCTCCATAAATTAATTTCCCCCTCAATTTTAAGAAATGCCGTATTCCAGTTCAATATTGAAACAGATCCAGAAACAAATGATTTGATACCTTTTATTGGACCAACATGGATGTTACAGAAAAGAACAAATTGATTTAGCTTTCGAACCAACCAGGTCCTTCTTCAGAAGACACAAAGCTTCTGAAGAAGGACCTGGTTGGTTCGAAAGCTAAAGCACTTTGTTCTTTTCTGTAACATCCATGTTGGTCCAATAAAAGGTATCAAATCATTTGTTTCTGGATCTGTTTTTTTAAAAGGACCAATACGGCACCTACAACATTTTTTAGTTCAATATTGATAAATTCTGTGACCCATAAAATAGGCCCAAAATCTTTACAGGCCCCGACGAAATTGAAATTCCTCCAATAAGTTTTTCAACCACTTCCCCTCTTCCTATAACTAGGCCCTGACTTTTTGTTTCTTGTATTTTAGAGTTAGATACCCTTGAAAAAGAGTCCATCAAGTTAAGAAAAATAGGGAGATATTCAATTTTAGAAAAAAATATACATAAATCATCAGCATATGCCTAAATAAAATGCTCAGGTCAGCCGGATGAGCCTAACATCCCCTCCCATTTAGGAATAGTAGTCACTGATCGTAATAAAGAATCTATAGTAAAAGAATATAAAAGAGGGCTCAAAGGGCATCCTTGACGAACCCCACTAGGCATATGGAATCCTTTACCACTTATGCCATTCACAAGTGGTTAGGCCAACGCCCCTTCATAAAGTGCAATAATCCAATGAATCATTACCTGAGGTACTCCATAGTGCCGCAAGGTCAAAAACAAGTACAGACGATAAACCCTATTGAACGCCTTTTTCTAGTCTACCGAAACAATATAGCCCCGTTTTCCCTTGCATAACTGTATAGTCAATGAGATCACGAAGGATCATGTGGGCCTGTTGAATCTTTCTGCCAGGTAGTCCACAAAACTGATGAGGTGAAAGCACCGAAACTGCAAAGTTTTTTAGTCTGTTATTTAAAATTCCTGTGAATAGTTTATAATCAGTGTTTAACAGTGTTATCGGTCTCCAATTCTCCAAATGGGTTTGATTCCCTGATTTGTATAGGAATATTACTAATTGCACCGGGAACCACTCAGGAAAAATTTTACAAGAAAGAAAAAAATTAAAAATTAATTCTAAACATTGACTAAATTCGAAAGGAAAAATCTTGTAAAGCACTGCTGTTAAGCCATCTCGTTCTGGAGAAATGTCTAGCTTTTGAGTTTTTATTGCCTCCTCTATTTCTAAATGTGTTATAGGTTGTATCAATAATTTTTTATTAAAGGTTAACTCAGGAATCGGAATAGAAGAAAGGAAATGTTCCATTTCTATGACACTGGGAGGTACTGCCAGTGCATGTGCTTGAAAAAAGTCTTTTATGCTATTCTGTATATTCTCATTATCCAGTACTATATTACCTACATTATTGACTAAGGCATTTAAGGTAGTATTAGTTTTATACCTCTTAAAGGCCTCAAAAGGGTCACCATAAGGTTGTTTCTTTAGCTCATATTGTTGAATAACTGCAGCAGTTCTTGCCCTATCATATTGCACTGACAACATTTTTTGTTTGAGTATGTGTATTTGAGATGAATAATCAAACTTTGAAGTGTTAGCCTTAGAAAATAAATAATACAATTGTTGCCGTAAGGCTAACTAGCGAAGAAAACGAGTATCCGATGCTTTTTTCCCTTGATTTTGGAAGAATTTTCCTAAATCAGCTTTTGTATCCCACCACCATTGACCAATATCCTCATATAAAAAGGAAACTGACAACCTTGCCATCAGTAAGGAACCCAATTTATGCCTAGTCTCACAGGAGTGTAATAAGGGTGCACTCAACTTCCACCGAGGTTTCCGTCAATGTGGAATTGAATCATTAAAAATGTTACAATGGAGTAACAGATGGTCCGAGAGGGCTACTGATATATTTTGTAAAGAAAAGGATAATTTAGAAGATAAAAAAATATAATCAATGATAGAAGAGTATTTATTTATTTTGTAAGTAAAACTAGGGCCACCATTCTGCTTAACACTGGCCGTAATAAGCCCAGATGATTGTACCATTGCCCTAAGAGCCATGGTATCACAATATATTTTCCCTGTTTTCAATACTGGTGTCAATTTATTACTAAGGTTCAATTCACAATTAAAATCGCCACAGAGAAAAATTGTAACTGAAGTAATCAGAAAAGGTTTAATCATGTGCATTAGGGTCACCTTATCAGCCTTGACTTGTGGGCAATAAACATTTATAAATCTACATGACAATGATTTCCAAACCCCATCCAAAATCATCAACCTCCTCGGGATCAAATCCATTAATTTTATTAAAGAAAAATAGTAAGAACCAAAAAGGAACCCCAAGCCGTCAGCTGAATGTTGTCCAAAGGACCAGTAAGAAGGGCCCCAATTCCATTCCTTCTGGAAATTCCTGACCTGGTCAATGGTATAGACCCACGTTTCTTGTAAGAAACAAATATCCAAATGATTTTCATGCATATAATTAAATACAACCTTACGTTTTTTAAAGTTTAACAAACTATGCACATTTAGAGACCCCAAAATTCAATGATTCCAGTTCTAAATGTGAGGCAGTCAGCTATCTTTTTTCCTCCTTTTTTTTTTTTTACTTTTGTACCCTTCTTGAGCCATAAATGGGGAGGGGGGACTGTCCCTAGGTGGTTGTGAGTCCAATTCCTGACACTCCATGACCGAGTCTCCCCACTGAGAAGAAAGAACCTCAAAAGGGTTACTGGTTTCAACATCAGTATGAGAACAGCCTACCAAAGGAGGTTTTAAATTCCTGGAAGACTGTCGTACTTGTATAGGTACTGTTAGAACATCCTCATTGGGCCTAGCTTCCTGATTGTCCATATAACAGACTGGTACTAACATAGATACAGTATCTTTCAGGGTCTCAGGTACCGAAACAACAGATTCCACATTTAAAAGTTGTGGGTCAGGTACCACAATGGCACCACCAGAGGCCTGCTGTCCCGGCCCTGCTTCAGCAACCAAATCTTGAGCTTTTTGAATAAGAAGATCTGGACTACTAATAGTGGCCTTATTTCTAGCTGCCCACACACATTCCGTGAAGACATGACCTGTGTCTTCACAGAGATCACACTTAGTATAGTTCAGACATTGAAATGCAATGTGACCAATCTCCCCACAGTTGTCACAACGGGGCTTATCACATGAACTGGATAACTGTGTTCTAGCCCCTCATTTGTAACACGCCCTAGGTTGGCCTGCATAAAAACAGACCCCCTGGTCCCGACCCAACAAAAATGAGTTTGGAATATGCAATATCCCTGAATCTGATTGCCGAAGTTTAACTTTAAACTTCCACCCCCCCATCCAAAACTGTTGGTCATCTAAAATGGCCTCTGGAGAACTCAAGACATCACATTTCTGGAACAACCAATACACAATGTCATCAATATGCACACCTTCATTCCTAAACATAATAGTAACGAATTTAACTAAAGGTTTAGTCAGAGGAATTACCAAAAACGGGGTCCATAATGGTGAAAATTTGACCTGGTTGTAACGTTCCCAGAAAAAATCCAATGCATAAGCTGAGCGAAAACTTATATCAAAATTATCCTCACCAGATATATTGATAAAAACAAACACTTTACGTGGGGTAAAATGCAAAAAGTCTTTCAACAAATACTTCCCCACATAATGCCTGTCTGGCCTAGTTTCCAGTCCACCCTTATATCTTAATCTAACAGCATTAAGCCTAGGAGCTGCTTCCTTCTTTATTTTAGAAAATAAGTCAGACAACAAAGGTTTACTAGAGTCCACAGTTTTTTCATCTGTATGAGGTTATTCAGTATGTAAATCAATTAAAACCTCAGACGTCGGGACTGGTTCCAGGGGGAGTCATGTTTGTCACCTCCTTGTTCCAAATTTGCTGGTGTCAGGGGCAAACCAGAGAAATTAGGCTGCCATAAAGACTCGTTTTGAGAAAAATTTAATTTTGGGTCCCAGTCAGGAGAAGGACACCATGAACCATCATTAAAGGACCAACCAGCTTCTCGTAGTGCAGTTTGAGGGGTCCAATTCTCTTCAGATAACTGGTTAACAACAAAACTGTCCTGCTGACCAGAAGGCTCAGAGATCTTAGTCAGTGTTCCAATGACAACTGGTGTCTCTGGCGAGGGTACTAAATGTCTTTTAGCCGACAAAACAGCCTCCCTTTTTTCTTTCCCTCCAATCCCCACAGAATCAAGATGACCTTTTACTTTCTTTGAAAAAGTGAACTCCGACACCCCGACCTGATCCTGAGGAGTCGTTTGATAAATACAGCTTACCTCAGGTTGTTGCAATTGTTCAGAAGTAGCAGAGGAGGGAGGCTGGAAAACAAACCCGGTATCCTTTGAAAGCATTTTCTGCTGTGTGCAAAGCACTGAACGAACCGGCTACATAGCCCGGATTGCAAAGTTGACTGTAGTAACCATGGCAACGGAAGATGCGTTGTCCAACAAAAACTCTGAAGAACTTCCAGGTGTAGGCTCATGGCACCAGAAAACTGCTTTTCCCTTACTGCCAGCCACTATTCCCCAGTCAACATCTTCCTGCACAAAACACTCTTTCTTTCCTTTATCCTGTAGTGAAGCCGCAAGATCCGTATGCTCCGTTATCATTGAACTCCGTTCTGCAGGCACTGAGGGAGCCGAAACCAACTCTGGCGCCGGAGGAGCCTGTATACTTGCCGCCCGGTCTCCTGCCTCAGAGGGTACTGGTAAGTTCATTTGTGCCAGCTCTTGAAAATACTGACCAGCTAAAGCCACAACCATGGGGGTTTTCTCTTTGTCCTGCATCTCCCAGTCGATCGCCGGTATTGCTGCATATGTTACTGCTGTTTCCTCCACAATATCATGCAAACCTGCCACTTCAGCCTCACTGAAGCCATCCTTAGAGGGAATGGGCTCTCCACTCTCCGGAACGTCCATCCTTCACCAGAGCTGAGCGAAAATGACTCAGACAGCCACTAGCCCCCTACTGCCCACCACGCAGTAGGGGAATTTCTCCAGTGTCCTGGCCAAATTGCCCTCATTCACTAAAAATACCACTAACAGCTTAATCTGGTTCAAGGTCAGTTGGAATTCATCTGTATCCCCCCTTCCCCAAGTCGTGCCTGAAAATAGGCAGGATTTGTCTAGTGCACTTACCCAGTCAACAAAAACTAAATTAAATAAATAAATAAATAAATAAGTTGGGCTCCTGTATACTGTTATTGGGCCTTAATAAGAAGAACTTAATACTTAAGCTAAAACAGTACTGCGGGTATGGTGGGTTTCTAATAGATGATTGGACACAGAGGCAAATCATTATGTCTTCTCGGGGGGGGGGAAGGAATGGCTCTTCTAAAGGCCAGCGGCTGAGTGGCATCTTGTTTCTGTATACACAAGAGCCTGGTAACACTAATTTACAATCTCCCAGGCTCGTGACGAAAGCCACATTTGGTGTGGTAAGGAACATTCCTCATTCCAGTACAGGGAAACTACTGGTATTAGAAACCCCTGTGCATTAAGGGGTTTCCACAATTGGAGGTATAAGTTAAAATGAACTTAAAGTAATTAAGTTGGACTCCACATCCATGGTTGGGGTGTGGTTTTGTTCACTACAGTTAATGGTTATAAGGAATTATGGGGACCTTGTTAAGGCTGATCTGAGGGGAGGGGGGGTGAAATGCAGGGGAACAAGTCTAGTATGGGGGAATTATGCATGGTATTGCTTAATGCCAAAGGATAATGGATAAGTCAGAGTTAATAACATTGTCACTTAATGTAAATGGTCTAACGCACCCGATCAAGAGAAGTAGAATTATATCCTTCCTGTGAAAATCACAATCAACATTTATAATGCTGCAGGAGACACACCTGAACCAGGTCGAGCATGACAAGCTTAAGAAATGTGGTTACCAGTTAGCCATATCTACATCATATAAGAAGGGTAGGCGAAGGGGTTCCGTTATCTTGATCCCTAATAAATGCCCATTCGAGGTGTGGGATACCATTAAGGATAAAGAGGGTTGTTTTGTAGGGCTAAAAGGTAAGTATGATGGTACTGTTGTCACCCTGGTTTCATGTTTGCTCCTCCGGGTTCAGACTTTTCTTTCTATAGAGAGCTTTTTCTCAAAATATCTGAGTGGGCGGAACTTCATTTAATTATAATAGGGGACTTAAACTTACGATTCAATGTGCATAAGGACACATCTAGTGGAGTGGTTCGACAAGAGAGATGGACAGCCAATAAGGTGGTGAAACTAATTGGTGAGCTAGGTCTCATGGATGTGTGGAGGCAGATGCATAAAAGCAGTAGACCATATACCTTTTTTTCTGCAGCACACCAAACATACTCACGACTAGATTATTTTTTAATGTCCAAAGACTCAATGTCCCTGTGTATTGATTCCTGGTTAGGTGACATAGTATTATCAGACCATGCCCCAATTTATATGAAACTTAAGTTGAGCCCTACTAAACGCAATACCTTTTGGAGATTGAACCTTTCTCTGCTGCACAGGGAGGACATTAGGAAGACAATAGAAAAAGTAATAGAACAAGCGGTGAAGGAAAACAAAGATCCAGAAATATCCCCAGGGATTCTGTGGGACACGGTAAAAGCTTTAGTGAGGGGTAAGTTCATAGAGATTTCATCTAGAAATAAAAAGTTAAGGGATGCAAAAAAAGCTCACCTACACAATCAAATAGCCACCTTGGAATATCAACAGCAGCAGTGAATAAGTAGGGAAAGGGGGAAGCTACTGAGAAGGCTGAAGAGGGAGGTCATAGAAATACTTGATTATCAAGTGGAACAAAAATTGATATACTTAAGGCAGAGATATTATGAAGGGGGTCCGAGGCATTAAGATTCCTATCCAGTAGGCTCAGGCAGTGGAAGGCCAAAGCATGCATATCAAAAATCTTAGATCCAAAAGATAAGACATGGAAATCTGATGTGGAAGGTATAATTGAGTCTTTCAAGCATTTCTACCAAACATTATATGGTGAAGGAGCGAATCCAACTCCTGAGGCTATAGTGGGATATCTGTCCCCTCTCCAGTTACCTAAAATAACCACTCAACAACAAAAAACTCTAATTTCACCTTTTTCAGAAAGGGAGATACAAGCAGAGATCTCCCGTCTGAAGGCACGAAAATGTCCTGGCACTGACGGCCTCCCAAATGAGTTTTATAAGACATTTAGAGAGGCCATTACGCCCCTCTTAAGGGAGACATGCAATTCGTTATGGGGGAGGAAGATAGATGTGCTCCTTCATGGGCTCAGGCTATAATTTCGGTGCTGCCAAAGCCAGCTAGGGACCCTACCTTATGTTCCTCGTATAGACCAATTTCCATATTAAATACAGATTATAAGATAATAACAGGGGTTATGGCTAGAAGGCTAGAAAGCCTACTACCAGAACTAATCAACTTACACCAAACTGGTTTTGTACCATGAAGACAAACTTCAGATAACATAAGGAGGTCTGTGAATATAATTGAGCATTTACAAAAATCAAGGATTCCAGCTTACTTGATGAGTCTAGATGCAGAAAAAGCCTTTGATCAGGTATCATGATCTTTCCTGTGGGGTACCTTGGCTGGCTTCGGTTTTCCGGTGCCTTTCTTAAATTTCATATCTAAGTTATATGCCCACCCCCTAGCATACATCAGGGCGAATGGTCATATATCTGGTTCATTTAAACTGGAGAGAAGGACTAGGCAGGGATGCCCCCTTTCCCCCTTACTTTTTGCCCTATACATAGATCCTTTAGCACAGAGTATTAGGATGGATAATACGATTATGGGGGTGAGTGTAGGAAATACTACACACAAAATAGCTCTATATGCGGACGATGTCCTCCTCTATCTAACGAACCCCGCTGAATCCTTGCCTCAAGTTTTCAAACAAATTGAACTTTTTTCGACCTTGTTAGGCTATACTCTTAATTGGTCAAAGACAGAAGTATTAGTGTTGTCTGCTGTTGTATCTGAAGAGATTAAATCAAAATACCCTATGAAATGGGAGTGTGAGACTATAAAATACCTGGGAGTTATGTTAGGTAAATCCCCAACCACACTATATGCTGATAATTTTCCCGCCCTGATTAAGCAGCTGCATGCAGACCTCCAGAAATGGAGTTGCATACCCTTTCCATTCTACTCAAGGCTACAAATAGTCAAGACAAACATCTTGCTGAGATTCTTATACTTATTTCAAACGGTACAATGTATGATTCCTCAAAAGGAAATTAGTAGTTGGCAAAGGTGGGTCATGTCATACATATGGGGAAATATCACACCTAGAAAAGCCAAAAAAACTCTGTTCCTACCAAAACAGGAAGGAGGTAGAGCTTGTCCTGCTCTGATAGATTACTGGATTGCAGTCCAGATGAAAATAACATTTTTATGTGCACACCAGAATTATAGGGCACTTTGGCAACAGTTGGAGTTGCAGCAAATGGGGAGAACACAACTATGTTTTAGGTTGTTTGACCCTCACAGTAGAACCTATGAGTCAGGGGAGTCATTGACCTCAGTCAGAGTAACCCTTTTTGGATGGTTCCAGGGTGTTAGGCGGGGCCATACAGCCAGGGATATATGGAGATATGGAGATATACTTGGTGGTCTGCAGATAGGAACTTTACCCCAGCTAAGTTCTCTAACTGGTATAAAAAGCAGGAAGAGAGGGGTGTATGTGCTGTGTGGCAGTTACTTCAAGGCATGACAATCTTGCCGTTTGAAAGAGCCCAGGTCCTATATCACTGGACAGAAAGGGATTGCATATATTATTATCAATTAAGAAATTACATAAACAATAAATTACAAAAGAGTCTTCAATATAAGGACAGGAGGCCATATCCTAGAGCATTTGAATCAACCTGGAGTTCAGCACACGGCAAAGGAGCAATAACAATGCTCTATTGGAACTTAATAGCAGACAGAACACATAGCACATGCTCACTACAGAAGAGATGGGAACAAGAGTTGGGGGTAAGACTTAACCATACACAATGGTGCCAGGTCTTTAGAAATAGCTGGCGTACCACATCCTCTCCGATGTGGCAAGAATTTGCCTGTAAGATTAGAGTAAGATACTTTCTAACTCCAAGTAGGCAGGTCCGAATGGGTATGAGTTTGAAAGCTGAATGTTGGAGAGGGTGTGGGAGTGTAGAAGCTGACATGGTGCATATCTTTTGGGCATGCCCAATGCTACAAGTGTACTGGCAAGCTGTAATGCTCCACTCCAGCAAACATTTTAGTCTAAACACCAAAATAGGCTCTGAAAATATAATACTGGGACTATATCCTTCGGAAATTAAGGGTAAGGAGGAGCATTACCTATGGGCTGTGTTGAATATTGCTGCACTGAAAGCAATTACTAAAAAGTGGTTGCAGCAATCTCCACTGGGGTTTAATGACTGGCTACAAATAATTGATCAAATTCAAATAATGGAGAGAATTACCTTTGCTGTGAATCACAGTACAAGCTTATATAACAGCAGATGGACACATTGGGATTTATATAAAGACTCAGTGGAATAAATAAACTAACTGAACCTCCCCCTTCCTTTGTTTTTTATCCTTCCTTGTCTCTTCTTAAATAGATATCAGCCAGAATAAGTTATTTTGTGTCCCGCATAGTTTAGTTTAGTTTTTATGGAGTTTTAGAGTTGTACATGCATGAGCTGTCTTTAAATGTATTGCAAGAAGAATTCATTCAGAACTGAAATGAACAAAAATGGAATGCACTGTAAACAAAGAAATAAGACAACTGCAGTAGTATTAATAATTAAGATGTGATGTGATAACGAAATGCTTGAAATAAACTAAGTATAAAAAAAAATTCCCACTTGGCGCAGCCCTTGGCGCAAAGTGCCCTTGCGTCAGACCTGTTAGACGCAATCACCTTGCGTCAGTCTAAGGCCTTTGAAATTACATCCCACTGTGTTTCTTTTCATTCATTCTTTTTTTTTAATTAATGTAATGGCATGGTTTTTGTGTTTTGAGGGACAGCAAACTGCATGAGAGATGGACCAATCTTGAAACTGAAAGTGGCTCTGATCACTATGCTCAATAAATGTGTAAATTTTTTTTTCTTACTTAAAATTAACTTTACAGAAGAGAAGAATTACAGTTTGCTGTAAGCATAGCTTAAAAGAAACAGAAAGGAACAGCCACTCCAAACCACTGCAGTGCCTGCTGGTACAGCACCTAGGTAACAGAAAAGTTATAAAAGAAAGCACACACCTGGCATTACCCTTTGGTCTATGCCTTTCTGTGCTGAGCTCAACTCTAGTTTTCCTTTTCACCATTGCTCATGAGACCTGGGTAGTTCTACACACTGTTTATGTTGCATAGGGCATAGAGCAGGGAGTGGGGGAGACAGCATTCTGCTGTTTTGTTCTCCTAGACAAAAATATAAATAACATGTTGCCTTGATTACAAAAAGTGAACAGGCTGTGTCACACTCATAGAGGTTACAGAGTTGAAGAGAAAAAAAATGGGATGATGATTTTTGGCACTTGCCTTTTTTTCCAGTTTATGCTTTATAATTCAACAAGAAATAAAATGGCTGCCAAACATCTTCCTAAAATTCTAAGGTGTGTAGTGATTTTGTGGTGAGGCTAACTACCAGAATGACCATCAGTAGTACTGTATTCATGCACAATCAGGTGACTGGTTCTAGCCAATCAGGATCTGATGATATTGGTGCCCATTTTATCATTCAAAATAAATGCAGGTCTTGGGTTCTTTCAAAGGCACACAGCCTTTGTTCCAAAAGTCACATAATGTACCTAGCAGCAACCTATTTGAAGAATAATGATAACTTTATCCTTTCACCACAATTACATTTTACAATTAAGTGATAACATTCAGTGAGTTGGAGTATACAATACATTATACCATGGACATAAGTGAACAGCCAATGAAATCATCAGACTGGCAGTTTACCACCGGTGTAAATCCTCTGATAATCAATGGCTGTTGATGAGACTATCCAATAAATCATCTACAGCTCAGGAATAAATACAATAAAAATAAAAAAACAAATCAACCTCTTTAAAGGGTACCTAAACAAGCAGTATTTTAAAACTGCAAACTCCAAAATCTGGCTTCATAACAAGGTAAAGTAGAGGCTGCTGTTTAAATTTATGCTAAAACTGCATTTATGTAAATAATATAAATGCAGTTTCATAGCTTTTGAAAAATGTAAACATCAGCCTTTCACTTTCAAAAAACAGCCTTGGTTTCTCCCTAAGATGGCTGCTGTTATGTTAACTGATGAGTCATGATGACATCATCTGAGCCAAAGACAAAGACCCACATATTTTTTATTTTTATTTTACTGTATAATTGGAATTACAATCCTTTGAGTCATAGACTCTTTTACAAAGGCTCCACATCGTTTACAGGGGGTGGAGGGAGAACCAAAATACAAGGAAGACAGACAGAACAAGCAATTATATACAGGTTTCAGTACAGACAGTTTTTTATACAATGGCTCCACGGTGGTTACAGGGGGTGGAGAGACACAAGACAATATAAAGCATTAAAAGAAACACAATTTTTTTTTTTTTTTTCACTTTGATTTTTTCAGGTTACAGAATTGACATGGCACTTGAGAGGCATTTTAAAAGCTTATGGGAGGCATACATGTGGGCCCAAGACAGACCTAAAATGCAGAGGGTGGAACGTAGGGACTAGGAAGTCCCTGAGTCAGTTATGGGGATGAAGGAGGAGAGAGCAGGCCTATTGGCATTCACATTTAGAGTTTTCAAGGAGGTGTGTTTGAAGGTCTGTTTTGAAAAGTGCGATGCTGTGGGTCTGGGAGAGAGTAGGGGGGAGGGTGTTGAGCCATTTGGGGGCACGGTAGCAGAAGGATCTCTGCCCTAGAGACGTTCGACATGGGGGGACCATGAAGGATGAGGTACCTGACAGTCTGGTAGTCTGCCTGTGAGGGACTGGGCTGACGATGGGGAGTAGTCCGGCTGGAGTAAGCTGGAGGTGGATCTTTTTTGCTAAGATGCAGGTTTGATATTTGAGTCTTTGATGGAAATTAAGCCAACCTGTTTGTGTGTACAGATCGCAGGTGTGGGTGAGTCTGTCACAGCCAATAACGAGATGGCAGGCTTTATTAAGTGCTGTGATTATGCTACTTAGGGTGGAGTTGTCAGCGGTGCCATAGATAACAATCCTGTAATCGAGAAGTGAGAGGATGGAGGAGGAGACAGCTATCTGCATGGCATGGGCTGGCAGGCTGTTCTTGATCCTGTAGAGGGTACCAATTCTGGAGTTAATCGCTGACGAGAGGAGGTGTACATGTCTGTGATAGGAGAGGGAGGTATCTAAGGTGACACCTAGATATTTAAAATGAGTAACATGTTCCAGATGGGTACCATCCAAGTTTGTGATTTGGAGTGTCATCTGGCTGTATGGGCTTTGGTGATGTGCAAAGGTCATGGACTTGGATTTTGGAATAGTTAATGATCAGGCGGTGTACAGTAAACCAGTTTTCCAGCTCCCTGAAAAAACCCTGAAGGGAGAGCTGGAGGGTGTCTGGCTGTGGGTGTTGCCAGTAAAGAACAGCATCATCAGCATAAAGTAGGAGATGACCGCTGCAAGCTTTGGGGAGTGAGTTAAGGAAGAGTGTAAAAAGCAGTGGGCCCAGAATAGACCCCTGTGGAACACCCAAGCACACAAGTTTGGGGTTGGAGATGGTGGAGTTGATTCTTACTTGCTGAAAGCGACCCGAGAGGTAGTTCTTGAACCAGGCCGAGACCTCAGCGGCTACATTTAGTTGTGGCAGGACTTGGATGAGAAGATCATGATTGACCGTGTCAAATGCCTTTGTTAAGTCTACATAGATGGCCCCGGCAATAGATCCTTGGTCCAGGGCCCCATGGATGAACGTGGTTAGTTCAGTGAGGGCCGTGATGGTGCTGTGGCCAGCACGGAACCCATGTTGTTCCTTACTTTGGAAGTTATGTCTCGTAAGGTGCTCTGTAAGCTGGTCTGAGACTATTTTTTCAAGCGCTTTGGAGAGAGGAGGGAGTATTAAGATTGGTCTATAATTACACGTGTAGGTGGGGTCGCCATTCTTTAAGATAGGAGTGATCAAGGCTTTTTCCAGTTAGAGGGAATTGCGAGGCAGAGTGAGAGGTTAAGAATTTTGTGAGATGGGGTAGTGTGACATCGAGGTGTAAGCCTAAAGTTTTAGGTCCAGGGAGTCATTGCTGAAGCGAGTGTTAGCGATAGCTTGTGAGATATAGCGTCAGCCAGGTTGTCGGGAATGGTTTGGAGCCAGAACAGGGTGAGAGGTCTATAGTCTCTGGACATGGTGGGGGGGTTTGGGAGGGTGGAAGAAATTTTGGGGAGGATATGTGAGAGGTCAGAGAAGGAGTCGTTGAGGGCTTCAGTGATTTTAGCTGGGTCTTGAGTAATGTCCCTGCTCACATTGAGCTGGGTAGGGGTTGGGGAGCAAGTTTTGCCGCTGATTTCCTGAATGTTGCTCCAGAATTTTTCCCCATCTCCCAGGAGGTGGAGAGGGTATGCTGGTAGTATTCAGCTTTTGCCCTGCGAGTTGCCCAGGTGCATTTATTACGCGCCTCCCTATATAGTTGTCTGTCCCTAGTGCGCTGTGTGTCTATGGCCTTGTGCCAAAGGTTGTCCCTGTGTTACATAAGGTTTATAAGGGAAAGTGTGATCCAGGGGGTAGTCCTGGTTTTCACCACCTGCTTTGTGAAGGGGGCAAACATATCACAGGCTTTGTTAAACATAGTTATAAAGTAGGTAAGGGCGGAATCCACTGTCTGTGCGTTACATATGGGTAGCCAGTTGCTATTTACAAGGTATTCTTTGAGGCAGTCAAGGCCTCCTTTTTTGAGCTTATGATGCCATGTGGTGGTTGGTGGTGCTGGGGGGAGTTTGCCCGACCACCAGCAGATAACCGGGGAGTGGTCACTGATAGCATCTGGGAGCACTGAGGCCCGGGTGATGTTACGTGGTCTGTTTGTAAAAATAAGATCTAATAGTGTGGAGGTCCCGGTTCTTGTGTCACACCTTGTTGGTGAGGTAACAATTTGTGTGAGGTCCATTGCCTGTGTTGCGTCTTTGTAGGTGGAGGAGGATGGGGATAGCCAATCAATGTTGAAGTCGCCCATTAATATGGATTCGTTAGCATTTGGGAGGTGAGCCATAGTGTGTAGGATTGATTCAAATGCAAGTTTCTGGTTTCTCGAGGGATATGGAAGAGATGATGTGGATAGTTTTGGTGCCCAGGCTAATTTTGACTGTAAGTGTCTGCGCCCCATGTTCTGGGGGGGTGTCCATGACTGTGGCACTGAGTGTAGATTTAAAGAATATTGCACAGCTACCCCAATGCTTATCAGGTCTATCTGCCCTAAAAAGGTTATAGTTACTTAGGGAGACAGCATCATTGGGGATTTTTTTGGATAGCCATGTTTCTGAGAGAGCTAGAATTTTATTTAGTTGTTTAACCAGGTATAGCACACTAAGCTGAAAGCTTTTTTTACAGGAATGACCTGGGAGCACAAGGAGGTTAAGTGACTTGTTCAGGGTCACACAGTATGCAAGTGGAAGTTGTGGGATTCAAACCCAGGTTTGGTCTGCTGGATGTCACCAAATTTGCAGTTTAGAGCCTTAGACCACTGCGCTATACTGCCTCACTAGAATGTCAGGAGCATGTTGGGTAATCCAACCTTGAAGTAGCGTGTGTTTTTTAGGAAGACTACAAATATTAATTGAGGCCAACAACAGTCTTCCCTGAGGTTTGTTTGGGGGGGGGTTGTGATGGGGGGTCCAGGGTTGGGGTGAATATTTCCGGATAGCAGGAGTAGGAGTAATGTGTACCTTAGTAGAGAGAGTCTGCAATGTTTGTGGGACCCAAACTGAGAGTGATAGGGTGACTGTTTTATTTTTTTGTTGTGGGTGGGTATTGGTAGACTAGAGATGATGCTGGGTAGCAGGGAGGTTGGGGGGGGCCAACATCATGTCTTCGTGGGTGGAGGGGGGCTGAGGTGTATGCTGGAGTAGGGCAGAGGTACAGTGTTGACCCATCTGTAAAGTGGGTGTAATTGCAGGAGTATGAGAGAGAAGGTAAATTAGGACAAATTGATGTTGGTGTGCAGCGTAGGAGTGTCTCTGCCAGCCAATGTCTGGGGTAGATGAAGGGATAGTGAAGTTGGTGAAGTCATGAGGTGGAGGAGCCACAGGGTGGGGTTGCAAAGCAAGGAGAGTGAGCCTGCTGGTCAGCAACGTTGTGATTAATAGAAGATGCATAGTGACTTTATGTCAAGAGGGAATGTGCGACAGCAGCCTCTAGTGATGGAATTGTATAACCTGCAGCTGGAAAAAGTGGGCTGATAGATTATTTCGCCCTGTCACCTGACTTGAACAGGGTATAAGTTCAGGAGCCGACCAAGGGTGGTGGTGGGGGTGGTGGGGAGCTGAACGTGTAGCGTTCGGCGGGGCTAAGCCTGATCCAAAACTCGCAGGGCAAGGCAGCTGCTTTTCTGCTGGGGTGAACGAGTGGCAAGGCTGGGGGCTAGTGGCCATTTGAAAAAGGCACCACACAGCAACAGATTCCTTAGGTGAGCAGCTAATTACCTGGCTCAGCGTGCTGTGCTTGTCTTATGGCAGGGAGGGCTTCTCGGCTGGCCCTCACGACCTCCGGTCTCCGCGGGGGGGGGGGTGGTCTGTGAAGAAAATGGAGAAGACAAGGGGTTTAAGTAGGCAGAGGGAAAGGTTAAAGCGATTAAGTAGCAGGGCGGGTTGGGAGCTGGGTGGGGGGAGATGAACAAAGGAGCTGGGGCTGCTGATCAAATTACAGCCCTGAGAGCTGTTGCAGTGACTGCAGATTTCAGTATCACAAGCACACTTAAAGAGTCCCTCTAAAGCCACACAGAAATTGCCCAACTTCACTTAATCTACAAACAATCCCACTGTAAAAGAACAGAAATTCAAATTCTTGTTTGTCCCAAACGAGTTACAGGCAGGGGACTGGAATATGCACAGAGGCTAGATTTTAAATCAGATACTGGCCCTACAGGCTGCTCAGGCGTTTCAGTTCCTTAAATATATTTTTTTCAAAGAAAAAACTCGCACGCCTGTGCTCAACAGAGGCTGGCCACCAAGTTCACAGTCTGGCCCGCTTGAGCCTGATCCGGAACTCACGGGCAAGGCAGCTGCTTTTCTGCTGGGGTGAACAGAGCGGCAAGGCTGGGGGTCGGGGCCATTTGAAAAGGCGCCACACAGCAACGGATTCCTTAGGTGAGCAGCTAATTACCTGGCTCAGTGTGCTGTGCTTGTCTTATGGCAGGGAGGGCTTCTCGGCTGGCCCTCACGACCTCCGGTCTCCACGGGGGAGGGGTGGTGGTCTGGCTCAGTGTGCTGTGCTTGTCTTTATGGCAGGGAGGGCTTCTCGGCTGGCCCTCACGACCTCCGGTCTCCATGGGGGAGGGGGGTGGTGGTCTGGCTCAGTGTGCTGTGCTTGTCTTTATGGCAGGGAGGGCTTCTCGGCTGGCCCTCATGACCTCCGGTCTCCAGAATGATCAACACCATGTATTAACTCGTAGATTATTTTGATCAGTACACATGTTAGGCTATCATTTTGTTCATTTAGTTTACTTTAACTTGTGGAAAATGTTTTGCAATCCAGCTGAATTATTCCTTGGCAAACTGCATTACAGTACAACACTTCAATTACCTGATGATCTAGTGGTTATGCGATGCACTGAATTTTGTTTTTTGTTAGCCAGGAGAGACACACTAAGCTGAAAGCTTGTTTACAGATGTGGCCTGGGAGCACAAGGAAGTGAAATGACTTGCTCAGTTTCACAGAGCAAAGTACTGGTCTGGTTCAGTTGCAAAGCCCATGCTCTCTTGTTAATCCACAAATAAGGCTTTCTTTTTCCATGTGAACCTCCTGCATCTAACCTACCTTCTGTTGAACACCCCATCATCCATACGTTGTCCTTAGTACTGCCTGGTGCCACATATGTGCTTATGGTCTCATGAAGAGAATTATCATACCTCAGATTGTAATCTTGTACCTCAGAGAGTTGTGCAAACCTATAACAATATGCATCATCAGCTGGCACTGTTAAAAAATGCCTCCCAAATCTCTCTCCAGTCCACATTCTCAGTGCTTGACTTCTGCTCCCACAGTAAACATTGAGTGGATCACCACCCTTCTGCACAGTGACGGTAGTATGTACAGTTCCCCTGTTGTGTTTTTTCCCACCTCATTAACCAACAACTAGGTCTTCCTGGAGGGCCAAGCAATAAGCATCATGACCCATCAGAAAAACTGCTGTTCATGCCCTCATAAGGGCTGCACTTACAATGCGTAACGATATTATTAGTAGGAGAGGCATACTAATACCTTGAGCAAATCCACCCAACTTCCATTGTCAGTCTACTCCTTTACCTGTGATCTGCAGAACCCCGCAGGACAGTTCCCAGAGGGAAGGGAAGTGAAGTGTTCAAACAGTCACTATATGGTGTTATTTCAGTGTTACAGTAGCAGTGTACACTTCCTGCACACTTCATTTCATAATGCAGTCCATCAGTGTTTATTTAGTGCATCTTCAGGTCTCTGTTGGTGTACATGCAGTGCTGACACAGTGTATGCGAATTATGTTAATTAGCACTGCAATCACACTGCAAAAGTACTGCAATTAGCAGTGTTTTGCCATCAACACTGCCTGAAGCTGTGTTGGTGCAGCAGTACTGGCTGAAGCAGTGTTATGTCAGCAACACTGCCTTAAGCAGTTTTGCACTGCTTTTTCAGTGTGTGTGAATTATGCTAATTAGCACTACAATCTCACTGTAAAAGTACTGCAAGTAGCGGTGTTTTGTCATCAACACTACCTGAAGCAGTGTTGGTGTAGCAATACTGGCTGAAGCAGTGTTGTGTCAGCAACACTGCCTGAAGCAGTGTTGCATTGCTTTTTCAGTGTGTGCGAATTATGTTAATTAGTACTGCATCAACACCTGTAGTGCACTTCAGTGTGCAGTGTGATTTTAGCAGCACTCCTGTCAGCAGTGTTGTAGTTCTGTTTCAGTGTATTAGGCTGCATTAAAGATGGCGTCACATAAAATTCAACAAAAACAGAAGTATTCATCTGCAAGTATCTACAACCTCAGCAGAGGAAGCTTTGCTTAAGGGTTCCTGAGTGAGAAAGTCGTCTGTGAATTCCAAAGAAGATGGAGATCTTGGGGCTATGTCTATAGGAGGTACTAAAGTCTGTTACCCCATGTTTGACTCAAAGTCACAAGGAAGGGGTGGACATTTAGTTAAAGGAATGACCACCAATGGTTCTGGTTTGCAGAAAATGGATTTCTGAAAAATGGATGGTTCTGGCCTACAGAAAATGGTATGGGAGCCTCCCTGATATGCAGGGCCTCACCAGTATTTCTAGGTTTATTTTCAAAAGGAGAAGAGAGCCTCTTTGGATTGGGAGCACATGCACGGTGAGGAAAATGATTTTCGGTATCAAGGGGCTGTTCCGAGTGAAGTAAGTGTGTGTGTGTGTATATTATATCTATAATGGGATTATCAATCGCATTGGACAAACACCATTAGATGACCGTGCGTATATCAGAGTGCGACCACACACCTGCACTTTTACTCTCCTCCAAAACAATTTTGCCATTTTATAAGACAGATAACCCACTGTGGGGTGTGCAGTTCACGCAATGATATACGCACGGCTTGGGTGGTTGATGCACTCGGCCTGCGGCCTCATGTGTAACAATGCACACCAAGGCGTGCGCATATCAGACCATGACTGCACACCCTACAGTGGGTTATCTATTACACATACACACACACATATATGAGACAGTATGTTGCAAAACAAAAACACTACATTAATGCAGGCATTAGAATGCAAAGTACACAAAGCAAGAAAATGAAATACAAGGTTTGAGCCTCATAAGTCTTGGCAAATTGGTTGTGTGGTGCTCCCTAGAGTTCCCAACCTTAATGCCCATCCCATACCCCCCCAGCCCATAGCCTCCTTTCTAAAGCACAAGGTACAGCTCCAACCCAGTGTCTCTCACAGCAGCCATTCGTACCTGTAAAACAAGAACAGCAATGGGCTCACAAAGGATCTGCAGCTCGTTATAAACTACTATATGACAAACAATGTAGGGTAAACAAAAAAAAATACTTCTCTGATACATATGGTCAGTGTCCTCCTCCTCCTCCTCCTGGTCAATGTCCTGCCAGACCTGTAGATATAAAAGTTAAAATGGGTCAGTATGAAAAATAAAAATACTGATCAGCTGGGTCAGTTTGTAAGGCTCTGTAGAGGTTAAAATAAAAAAAGTGGGTTGTGGGAAGGATACCAGACCTGTACCACACCAACAACCCGGCTTTTACAATGGACTTGGTCCTTCAGGAGATGTCATGGTTGGGGGAGGAAGGAAGACTACTTGCTCCTGTGCCCCTAGAACTAATCATTTTTTGGGGTAGGAGGTCATGTTGCTCCACACATCAACTAACACAGGGTAGGATAAAGACACCAAGGGACAGATATTCAAGGCACAATGAATGCTTCCCTGGTGGTGTAGTGGATCCCCCCTCCCTCTTCCAAATCTGCCTGTAGAATACATATGAACATAGGTATGTGATGGCAGAAAGGGACCGCAAGCCCACCTAGTCTGCCCAGTTTGCCTAGATAACCACTAGGCCTTTTCTGTAGTCCTCCCCCATGCCAGTTGCCCTCTGCGCTTATCCCATGCCCTCGTGAACCCTCCCACCATTACCCTCAGCAGCCCATTCCAGTTGTCCACCACCCTGTCAGTGAAGAAGTACTTCCTAATCCTTCCTCTAAATTCCGCCCCCCCCCACCGATTTGGAATTTCCAACTACCACTCCATTGCAGTATAGCACACCGCAGCAGGCCAACTGTGACCATCTCTAGGCAGATATCCACAGCCACAACCAGACCCAGAACTCCCTGCAGCTGGCACCATGGCAACAGGCAATAGAAGTTTCAATAGCCTGCAGTGCATATTTGAGCTTCCACAATCTCTGATCAGATGTTTTCCACTTTTGCACTTCTCCAGGGGATAAGTCAGTCCATGACAGAACTTAGCCCAGGAAGTACAGTGGGGCCAGTAAACGAAAGAGGAGAGCCTATATAAACTCTTAACATGCACTGTAGGACAATCTCCCACTGCAAAGGACTCCAGGATCTGCTGCAAATGAAGCTGTCGGTGCAGAATCATGCAAAACCAGTTCATCATAATCCACTACATTATAGCACACAGCAGGCAAACCAAAATGGCTCCTCATACAAAGTACACATCGGCACCAGACCCACACTTGTGTGGGACCCTTGGCACAAGCCAGCCAGTGCGTATTGTGGTAAGGAGGGACAACACCTTTTACATGCAGGTACCTCATGGAGAAAAGGAAGGCAAGGGGAGATATTGAATGTCTGAAAAGGGTGGATGGAGCGAGGGTAAAAGATGATCATCAAAAAGCAGAAATACTGAACAAATACTTCTGTTTGGTTTTTACAAAGGAGGGGGCAGGAAATGGGCCAGCAATAAGTAATAAGGATGGAGAGATCACAGAAAAGGACATAGGTCCCTTTGCAAAAGAAAGGATCTTCATGGAACTGTCAGCAATAGGGCTATGGGCCAGACAGATGCATCCCTGGACACTGAGGGAGCTAAGGGAGGTGTTAGTAGGGCCTCCGACTACCCTGTTCACACTGTCTTTGTAAACTGGTGACATGCCCAGGGATTGGAGAAGGGCGATGTGGTCCCACTATACAAAAGTGTTAACAGGGAGGATGCAGGAACTACATACTGGTCAGCCTGACCACAACAGTGGGAAAAGTAATGGAAATACTGCTGAAGGAAAGAATAGTGGAACACCTGGTTGTCAATGGTCTACAGGGGAAGTGGGGAAAGGGAACATTGTTTAACCAGGAGTAGCACACTAAGATGAAGCTTGTTTCCAGATGCTACCTGGGAGCACAAGGAAGTCAAGTAACTTGCTCAGGATCACACAGTATGCACTTAGATGGCTGTTGGATTCAAACCCAGGACCCAAGATCTGTAGCTCAAAGCCTTTACCCAATGTGCTATACTGCCTCCAAGACCCAAGGCAGTTTGGTTTTATGGGAGAGAGGTTGTGCCCGACAAACTTAACTGAGTTTTTTGACTGGGTAACAAGGAAGGTGGATGGAGGAGGATGTGGCCTACCCAGATTTCAGCAATGCCTTTGACACTTTGACACATAGAAGGCTGGTAAATGAGCTGGAAAGCTTAGAGGTGGGACAGAAAATAACAAGGTGGGTGGAGAACTGGTTGAAAGACTGAAACCAGAGGGTGGTGGTAAGGCAAATGGAGTGCATTCCACGGTGAGAGTGGTGTGTCCCAGGGGTCGGTGCTGGGACCCATCCTTTTTTAATATCTATAGCAATGATTAACCCAGTTGCAATCAGGGGAGGAGAGCTGTTCTTTCCAGACTGGGGCTTGTCGCTGGAAATGGTCAGGGAAGGCATTCTGGGGCTGCATCGGCAGTGGGAGAGGATGGGATCACATCGATGATTGACAAGGAAGCTCTTGTTGGCGGGGGACAGGCCATGCATACCAGGGCCACAGTGGCCACAACTTTGCAAGCTGGTGACTCAGGAAGGAGCGGCCAATCAGCGAATAGGGAGCGATCCTTTGACTGTGTGACTGGGCTATAAAAGGTAAATAGTCCAGTCATAATCAGAGGAGGAGAGCTGTTCTTTGTTCCACACCACCCAACCTGTCCCCGACCTCTATTAAATGGTCGGTGAGGGTGGAGCCTTGGAGGAGGGCAAGTCGAAATTGGGTAAACTGGAACACTAGGAAACTGGATTGTTAATGATTGAGGAAAAGGGTCCTGTACACTGCACTGCTTGGGCAACACTGACTACTACCAGGAAGAGGCATAATGAAGCAGACTGTATAAATGACTGTGTATGCCAACTACATCTGAGGGAGTAGGCACACTGTGTGTGATTTGATTACTGCTAGGGCCTCTGAGCTGGCTAGTGTTGTGGTGGGCTAATTTTGCTTGTGAACTGTCTACTGCTAGAATTAGATAACTGGCTACTGTCAAGAAAGAGGGAAAATTGCAGTAATCGGAGGGGGCACACTGCTTGGGTTTTACTGTAACACTGACTGAATTATTTCTGTTAAAGGGCCGCATTGCTCACCTAAAATGAGGGAAGACTGGGGGTGGCCAAAGCAGGCATCTGGTAGAGGACTGGGGTGTACAGGATGCGGGTGGCACACATTAAATTTTGGCATGGAGGGTCAGAGGTTCCAGTGTGTTTTCAGTTAGCAGATCTTAGGGAGGAAGTAGAGGTGATCAGAAGGCAGCTGGAAGGCGGGAGGGATGGGGAGGAAAGGTGTGGAAAGCACCACATGAGAGTAGACAAGGTCAATATGGCATAACCCAGGGAACAGGAAGACAAGGATCATATGGTTACTCAGGAGGGGTGGGGCACAAAACAAGCAATGTAGATAAATCACTTTGTAGGAAGGTGGCTGACCAGAAGGATGGGGGCAGGAGAGAGAGCAAGTCGGGGGCAAGCATCACACTTACTAATTGATTCGCCCTGCTGTATCTGGGAGATGAGGTGGAGAGGCTGCCGGGAGGAGGGGAGCAGGCAGACAGAGAGGGTTTGGTCAGTAAGCTGGGGGGATGGGGCAGGAGAGAGCCAGATTGACAGAAGGGAGGGAGACATTAGCCTAGGTGGGAGGGGAGGTAGGGGGATGGGGAGTGCAGGTGAAGCCAGGTGGGAGGAGGGAGGACTAGGGTTGGGCAAGCATCCAGGTTAGGGAAGTCAGCCAAGGATAAGGAATACTCTAGATAGGCCAGCTTTGGGGTGGGAGAAATCAGATGAGGTGGACAGGAGGGGGAAGATGGGGGGTAGGGAGAAACACAGCAGATGGGGTGAAAGATGCAGAACTTGGAGGGGAAGCAAGGAGGAAAGCAGTAGAAGGGAGCCTGGGTGGGGGATCGGAGGATACCAGCCCAGAAAGAGTCTGGGGAGATCTGGGGGGACAATCTGTGCCACCCAGGAGGTTGGGGGGGAAGAGCAAACTGGGAGTTACAGGTAGAAGAATGAGCGTGGTAGGGCAGGCAGGGCTTGTGATCCCAGGCTGAGGGGGGCCAGAGAAGTAAGCTGGGGGTTGATGACAGAAGGAAGAGCCTGGACCAAATCAAACAGGCCAGTAAAGTGGGGAGGTGAAGGTGATCCTGCTTGGGCGACTCCATGAGCTCGGGGCATCCAGTAGGAGGGGCAGGGAGGAAAAAGCAAAGCCCAGTCAAGGCTACAAATGTATCCCAGGCGCTACTCCATACAGCAGTCAAATTCAGCATACTGATAGCATTGAATGTGGGAATCTCCAGACTTCCTAAAACATCTGGGAACAAATGACTTAGAAGAGAACAGTGAACTAGAAATCCATGCAAGATTCCGGGAACTGGCCAGGGTTTACCACTCTATAGGAAGCGCAATCTCCTTCTTTGAGATTCTGCCAGTACCTAGGGTGTCCGGAGAAACCAAACATAAACTTAGAGGTGTGAACCAGTGGCTCAGGGACTGGCACAGGGCAGAAGAATATGGGCTGGTGGGGGACTGGGGGATACATGGGAGGACAAAGAGTTATATGCCAGGGATAGGCTACTCCTCAACTTGGAGGGGAGGGAGATCTTGAAACTAAAACTTGCTGGATTCATAGCTCAGAGGTGGAGTTTAAACTTGCAAAGGGGGGGTTAAGAAAAAGAGTGGCCCAAGGCTGCTCAAGGTCCAGGTCTAGGGTATGAAAAGAAGGCAGGTGATCTGCAATGTAAATCCATCCAGAGCTGTGCAAGAAAGGGCATCTAGGGACTGCTCAGGCCGAGATGACCAGAGAAATAGAGAGGTGTCAGGGTGGAGGAAGGTCTCTGATCAATGCTAGAGCATTACAACAAAATACCCAAGCTCCAGTAAGATGCTGGTTGAGGATCATGGATAGCAGCAATTACTGAGACATGGGTCACTCAGAAAAATGATTGGGACCTAAATTTGGTAAGGCTACAAAATATTCAGAAGAAGGATAGAGGAGAGAGGGAAGAGGAGGGTGTAGCACTGATAGTCAGAAAATGACAGTGGTTAGTGGAGTGAAGGAGGCTGTAGGGGGGTGGAGGAGATCTGGATAACCCTACAAATGAGGGGAAGTAAAAGATTGAATATAAGGGTGGTGTACAGACCCCCCAAATAATGGAAGAGGCCCTGGAGGACAAACTAGTTGAGAACATCAAGGGACACTGTGACAGTGGAACGGGTATGGTGGTGATCATGGGTGACTTTAATATGCCAGGCACAGACTGGGACACTATAGCATCCTCTGTGGCCAAGGAACAGAGACTGATGGATGTGTTCCAGGATGCCTTCCTGGTCCAGCAGGTGGGGGAACCTACTAGAGGCAGATACTGGACGACATCACCAGCAGACAGTGACCAGATAAAGGGCCACCAATGTGCAACCAGCTGGCAGGTGGTGACCGCACTACAGTCTGGTTTCTGCTGTATTGGGGGGGAGATAACCATTTTAATATAGTAGTAGTGGACTTCAGAGGGGCGGACTTCATGGGCATGGGCAGGATTCTACAAGGGAGCTTGGACAAGATTAGGCCGAAAAATGGATGATGGCAGCTTGTGGGAGGCCATTGGAAAGGCATGAGGAGACTACGCTCACTGTACAAAGGTAAGCGCCAAACGTAGTGGAGCCACAAGCCATGTTGGTGACCAGGAGTGCAGGAGGCGTGAGATAAAAAGGCTGGCCCAAGGCGTGGCCCTAAGCACTCTGGGGGGGATAGGGAGAGGGGTATGAGTTGATGTCTAGAAGGGTCACCACAGTGGTGAGGGGAGCCAAGGTGAGGAGGGAGCTAAACCTGGCTAGGGATATCCAGAGGTGGGACAAGGGATTCTACAGAAACACAAGGGAGAAGAGAAAAGGGAGGGCACAGATCAGCATGATTAGGACTGAGGAGGGATGGACTCAGGAGGCGAGGGAATCAGGCAGAGGTGCTAAATGAGTACTTTGCCTTGATATTTATGGGGGCAGGGGATCCCTCCAGCCCAATGGGAGGAAGGGGGGAGCCATCAGAGTCGAAAAGGTCAGATGGGTCTAGAGGACTGAAGAAAGAAGGGTGGAGTACAGGCTGGGCCAAGTCTAGAAGGGATTAAGGTGGTTAAAAGAGGGGTGGGCTGGGCTGAGGGAGAAATTACAGTGAGTGATGAGGAGACCCTTCCGGACACTAAAAACCGATAAGGCACGAGGGCCAGATAGGCTGCATTCGATGTTAAGAAGGAATTGACCGATGAGCTAGCAGCACCACTGGCACTCTCTTACCTCCCCTGCTGACGATGGGTGCTTCAAGACTGGAGGTGGCTCATGTGTTTCCTATCTGCAAATGGGGGGTCTAGAGAGGAGATGGGGAATTATAGGCCTGTCATCCTAACATCTGTGGTGGGCAAAGTAATGGAGGGCATTATCAAGGACAGGCTCAGGAGGCAGCTGGAAAGGTTGGGGCAACTGGATGACAAACAGTATGGTTTAATTCTGTGGAGATCATGTTAGACCAACCCCATAGATTTTTATGACTGGGACCCTGGTCCGGCATAGACCAGAGGACTCCCATACCTGGATTTCAGTAAGAAATTTGATTCGGTAGCCCAAAATGGGCTGCTAATAAAGCTAGGTGGGTTGGGGTGAAAGGACAGTGCTCAGATGGGTAGAAAGTTGCTAACAGGAGATAAGGAGGGTAGTGGTTACGTTAGTCTCCTCCCCCTCGAAAGGTCTGTTATTGAGTCTCCCAAGGTTCGGGGTACTGGGGCCACTCCTGTTCAATGCCTATGTCTTGGATATGGGAGGCGATTAAGAGTAGGATGAGTCTCATTGGGATGACTTAAAACTGGGAGCATTGGCGGACAGGGACGAAGCAAGAGAGACAGTCCAGAGGGAACTGGATGCCCTGGAGGGGTGGTCAAGGAGGTGGGGACTGAGGTTTAATGCAGGGAAATTTAGGGTGCTGCACTTGAGGATCAGAAACCCGGCCCATGTATACATCCGGGGAAGGTCATGCTGCAAGCCACAATGAGTGAGAGGGATCTAGGGATGGTAGTAGACATCAAAATGAATAACACCGAAAATTGCAGAAGAACTGCGGCCAAAGCGAACAGGATACTGCATAGCCAGGGGGATTATGTCCAGGAGGAGCGAGGTGATTCTCCCTCTGTATAATGCCTTGGTCAGACCACATCTCGAGTACTGCATGCAGTTCTGGAGACCTCACCTCAAGAAGGATGTAACACTGCTGGAGTGTGTCCAGAGGAGGGCAACCAGGATGCTTCAGGGCATGGGAGGAAGGCCCTATGAGGAAAGGCTGGATGAGCTTGGGCTGTACAAAGCTGGAGGAGAGGTGAGGCAGGGGACATGATAGGGTCTTCAAATATGTAGAAAATAAACAGGAAGGTGCCAAAGAGATATTTCAGACTAAAAAGGTGGGGAACAACAGGTGACATGAGTGGAAGCTAGATAGGAAATTACATGGGGAACGGGAGACATTACTTCATTGAGAGGTGGCGGAGCCCTGGAATACTGTCAGGAGTCTGGTAGAGGATGGCACAGTGGAAGGCTTCAAGAGGGAGTGGGACAGGTACAAGGGTTAAGTGAAACAGAGGATGACCCTGTCTGGGGCTGGGTGGGAAAGAAAGCACCCATTAGGAGGCTGGCTACTGAGCAGATGCAGCAGACCATCAGGCCTATTCTGCTGGCTTTTAGTATGTTAGAGATAGCGGAGGGACTGCAGGGGAAGGTGCGCCTATTTGTAGAGGATACGAAGATCTGCAATAGGGTAGACACCCTGGTAGGGAGGAGGAGGCAATGAGGGAGGCCTAAAGACTCTAGGAGGTGGTTGGAAACTTGGCAGCTGAAATTTAATACCAAAGGTAGCAATAGCGCACATGGGTGTAATAACCGCAAACCATTTACACACGAGGAGGAGTGGTAAAAGGAAACTCAGCAGAGAGAGATACTGGATTATAATCACTCAGATATCCTTAAGCATGAGAACCAGTGCAGCACAGTGGTAGGCAAAGTGAATAGAATGCTGGTGTGCATACGGACAGGTATAAAACAGAAAAGGAGGTGCTGATGCGCTAGAAATCCATGAGTGAGGCCTCACCTGGAGTATAGAGGGTTTAGTTCTGAAGGCCTCACCTATACAAGGATATAAGACAGGATTAAGAGGATCCAGACAAAGGCAACCAATTTGGTGCAATCATGCATAGGAAGCCCTATGAGAGAGTGTGGAGGGAATCTGATCTGTACCCGCTTGGAGACAAGTAAGGTGAGATTGGGAAGCTTCTTTTGCAAGGAAAATAAGTACTAGAACTAGGGATCATAAACCAGATTAGAAAAGAAGGTTTAGGGGCGTGTGAGGGGCATTACATCACTGAGAGGGTGGTGAGGTCACAACAGACTACTGGAAGAATTGTGCACAAAAAATGGTGAAAAGAAAAGTTCAGGGGGCATGGGGACAGACACAGGAGCTAACCAGTGGGCAGAGTGGGGTGTCTCTTGACAAAGATGATGATGGGGAGGTGAGGGCAGACCGATTGGCCACAAAATGGTCCCTGTCACCCAGATTTCTATGATTCTAAGGCAGTTAAGTGATGGGACTTACCTGTTCCATCCAAGGTAGAGTCCAGAGTTGGGAATGTCCTTGGTTCGGGGTATTACAGTAGGACCTGAAAGGAGAACAGAAGGTTGAAGGACACAAAGGTTCGGAGGTGCTAGAGGAGAGATTAGAGTGTTAGAATTAAACAAAGATACTTATCTGATTGGTATGTTTGGCCAGACCTGCAGAAATAAAGGATAAATAGATCAGTATGGGGAAGTTATAGAGCAAGAGTAGAGAGATACAAAAGGTATATGGCACAGGAGTAAAGGAAGAGGAGTTTTAGAGGAAAAGACAAACTAGGTCAAAGTAAGGAAACTAGAGATGGAATAAAAAATGCAGACAGCCAAGAACAGAGAATAAAGTGGTATTTGGGACTTGAGCAAACCCCTAGGCGCCCTACAAGTGACCTGCAGGTAGCCAATAAATTTAAAGTAGTGCAGATGGGCAGGTAGGAATGCACATGGGCTGGTAAACCCTATATTATTTAAAAGGGGACACTGGTGGTTCAGAGTCTTGAGTTGTCCCAGGAGGCCAGTGGTTTGAAGAACAAAGCTCTGGTGATATAATGGAAGTCACCCCTCATGGACAGTGGCAATTTTTTTAATTTTGTATTATCCCTGGAACCTAGTGTGGGGATGTCTTAGGCCCCAGACTGTATACTTAGCAGGCAGGAGGCTGTTCAGAAAACTGCTGACCAGAGTGCTGCGGCTGTTGCTAGACAAGCTGGTTTAGTGCTACTGAACTACAGTGACAGTAATAGCAAAGCACTTTCAACTGCCAGCCAGAGGAGGACAACTAAAATAGCGAAAGGTCTGCACGAAGCCGTACAAGAGAGGCGAGTTGAATATGTATGCCCTTGAGGGAAAAGGGTGGGGGAGACAGGATAGAAATTTCAAGCACATCGAAATCAACAAAGTCCAAAGAGGTAGCATCTTTGGAAAAGAGTTTAAAGAACAAGGGACAAAATTTGAAGATAGATTGGGTGACTCAGGGCAGCATGAGAGTATTTTTTCACAAGGAGAATTGGTGAACACACATGCGGAATGGCCTTCTAAAGGAGTTGTGGGGTCAAAATGGTGGGGGACTTCAAGAATACTTAGGACAGACATGAGCCAATTCTATTGGTGGGTAGGAGGAAGTCAGCTGTTGGATAACTAGGATCTGCAGCTTATCCAATAGGTGAAATGGGCCAACTAGGTGGGCCAAGCGGTCTTATCTTCCATCAAGGTCTATGTGTCTATAATTTAGCCCTGAGCTCAGGATGTACAACTGTAATATGGAATGAAGATGGAATATTTTTGGGAGGAGGAGGCTAGAGCAAATATGCCTCCTCTACACAGTAGTCACAAAGTCATGTGAAGAGCCCCACAGGCAGGTTAAAGAGGTCTGGAGGGTGGGCAGGAGCAGTAGAGGCAGGAACCTTTAGCTAAGCCGCATGGTGGCAGACTGTAGGTGCCCTGAGGGGCCCTGGTAGAAAGGGACTGGAGAGCAAATGCACAAGATAGGAGCCACAAAGGAAAATCCGTGCAGCTGAAGGCAGTGCCTGAAATGGACTTAAAAAGTAGCTGTGGGTGGGAGGCAAACAGGAAATCAGTGGGCTCCTGAGAGACCATGAAAGCAGCAAGCACTGCGTACAGCAAGTTGCACAGCAGCTAATGTCAAAGTGATGCCAGGGGCTGTGAAAAGTTTGGGGAGGAAAAGAACAGCATCAGGTCCAGGACAGCTCACAATTAAAAAAACACAGCAGTAAAGAGGAAAGAGCCCTAATGGGTTATAAATATTAAGTAAATTTATGCAATTGGAGTGGACATAAATGGAGCATGCTAAATCCATTTTTATCTGAGCATGTACGTGTACACATGCAGAATCTTACATTTATACATATAGTTATTACGTCATCCTTAGTTAATGTGCATGGTGGACTGCGTCACACATCCCCATCCCTCACCCCCATTGTTTGGCACTGCTTACTAGTATCTTGCTTTTAGTTTTGTTTCTTCCAGGTTGCCCGTCTCAGCCACGCCACCTGCCATTCAGTCGTACTTCTCCCATTCTTCCCACTATCACAAGCGAACATGTTGTTTCTGTTTAACAACAGTTTTTGCTTTTCTGCAAACCTTTTTCAACTGGCTGCTCCAAGCTGCGCCCAGCTGTCACACTCCTCTGCATTCTGTTGCCGCGTCCTCGCCCACACCTCCGATAGGAACCAGACTTTTTTACTGCTTCCTCAAAAACTGATAAGCCCTCACTCTTACTTCCACTCTGGTTTCTCAAACTCGCTACAACTGCCGTCAGAGCTCCCCCAGCATATTTTTTTTCTTTAAACTGCTTGCTCGCAAACCCCACTGCTGATGAGCCCTCACTCTAGGTCACACTTCTGATGTGGTTTCCAGACCGCTACAACTGCAAACCATAGGGCTCCCAGAAGTCCTTCTCTGTAAACTCTAAATGGTCTCTGTAGGCCCTTATGACCCTCCTTCTTCCCTACTTATTTCTGAGATTTCCCTATGTCTATATACCACACGTTTTAAGCCCCCCACCACATTTCACTCCTGACCTCCAACACTGTAATGCTGTCAGTCTGTTCAGGTCACTACTACCCTTTCAGTGAAGTAACACCCCTCATCCATCTTACCTGCAAGCTTCATCATGTCCTTAGTCCTTTTCCTCTATTGGAAGGAGCTAGCACCTGTTCATCACTTGTAAAAGGTGCTTGTGGTCTCACTATGTCCCTCTCTTTCAGGGTTTATATGTTGAGATCCCAGTCTTCTCAAAGGCTTTTGCCAGCCCATGTACAATTTGTGAAGGTCTTTTATACTGCCTCCACCCATGACCTTCTAAGGTACAGCTCCAAACCTGGACACAGTACTCTAAGTCAGATCTCACTAATAAGGGATTACTTACATTACTCACCTCCTCCTCCTGCTCAAGCTTAAGATCATAATAACTCCAAGGTCCCCCACGAAGAGATCATCAGTAACACCCCAACCCTATAGCAGCTCCTGGTTTTATGTTCTAGGTGTGCACGATTCTGTAATTCTGGCCATTGAACCCCAACTGCCCCAATCTTGACCACTTTTTCGAGTTTCTCCAAGAGGCATGCGCATGCTCTCTGCTCCCTTCTTAGTGCCTAACCTACAAATTTTGGTATTGTCTGCAAAAAGGCATTCCATTCTTTGCCAGTTTTTCTGCAATGTCACTTATGAAGACACTGAAGAGGATCTGCGCCAGTATTGAGCTGAGCTGCTCACTGTCCCATCAGTGTAATGAGTGCCATTAACCATCACCCTCTGACACCTTAACCCCCACCCTAAGCAACTACTCTGTTTTTCAACCCGCATCTCTGGTCGCCCACCCCTTCTATTCAGCTACCACAACGCCATCACTCTGGCATCTGCCAGGACTTGCTCCACCGTAGAATGAATCCAATATGTGGAGCAGCTGCCTAGGTAGTCAGGATATGTTTGCATTTTCTTCTATCCCCTAGGACATAAGTGGTAAGGGTGCACAAACACATGCACAGACATGTGTGGCACAGCACCAGTCAATGTCTTCCCACCCATGGACTGCTCCCACCTGCACTGCCACTTGTGGTCACTCAGTTGGCAGTACTACAGCTGAGCTAGCTGTCCTCCTTCCCCAGAATAGAGCCTCTTGTTTAACAGCTAATCCTCGTCGTCTCCCCAGACTGCCCCTGACACGAGCTCATTCCTGAACTAAGGTCACCTCCGCCGCAGGTCATAGCACTACTGTTAAGCTGAAGGGCACACATGTTAACCAGTTTCTAATTAATTTCACCACTTTGGATCCCTTCTAGGCTGATCAATCTCTTTAGCCTCACCCCCCCTCCAAAATAGTCAACCACCCTCATCTCTGCTAGATCACCCTTCCAGGCACCAGACTATCCTCCATGCAGCTGGACAACTCTTCTAGCCCCGGCCTTTCACATAATGAGCACTGGAGCTAGAGCACCACACAGGCTCCAGGCCAGCCATTTACCCAGCCAGCCACCCTCCTTACATCTGGACCAGCCTCTAACAACATTCTGTTCAACCTCCATGTAGCTGGAGCACCACCCCAAACCTCCACTCTAACAGACCACATATCTGAAGCTGTCCCTCAAAGCCCTATACCAGCAGTCCCCCACCCAACCACTCAACCTACAGCTAGATCCACCAAAAGCCCCATACCAGCATCGAACCACCCACCCTGCAGCTGGACCTCACTTCCAGCTTTGAACTAGCCCCACCACCACCAGCCACCCTCCCTGCTGCTGGCTCACTCTTTCATGCCCTGGACTAGCCTCCCCCAGCAGACAATCCTCCCTGCAGCTGGACCCCTGTGTTCATTCCCACCCACAGACCAGCCCCCCTTCCCTCTGCAGGTTGAGTAACTTCCCCAGAGTGGAACACCCTTTCCAAAAGCTGGACACACCCTTCCATCCAGAGCAGAACCTCCCTACACCTAGACTCCCCGATCACCCTTCTTCAACCATGGACCCAATACTTCTCAAGGCAGTATTAAAACAAATAAATACGTGACACTGACATATTGCATTTGCAGTGTCAGTGGCTCAGCAAGTAGCACACTCACCTCCAAAGCTGCAAGATCAGAAGGCAGTGGGTTCTATTCCCATACCAGGCACTTGGCTTAATATCCCAATAGTGATGCTATAGTGCAGCATAAGGGGGATGGCTGCACTCCTGAGGCACCGTCTTTCAGATGAGACGTTAAACCAATGTCCCATCTGCCTGTTCTGGTGGTAGTTTAGGTGGATGTTAAAGATCCCATGGCACTTCTGGAAAAAAGCAGGGGAATTTTCTCCAGTGCCCTGGCCAAATTTCCCCCGAATTCACTAAAAATACCACCAACAGCTTAATCTGGTTCAAGGTCAGTTGACTTTCATCTGTACCCCCCTCCCTCCGGGTCGTGCCTGAAAATAGGCAAGAATCTGTCTAGTGCACTTAGCCGGTCAATAAAAACGAAATTAAATAAACATAAAATATAAATTAATGCAGTCTTCAGCAAAAAATAAAACACTGATCCCCAGACTACAAAATGGATTAACACTTGTAACTGTTAAATACAAATATTAAATGCAAAAAAACAGTTCCCCCACAAACACACTCAAATATCAGTAAATAATTCTTCCTTTATCTGCATATAACTCCAGATTTTCTCAAATTAAAAAAGTTGTAATCTTTTCTCTGTAAATATAATTAAATAGGTTACTAAATGGCTATACACAGAAAATGCATTCTGAATGTGCTCAGTTAACACTCATTCAGCTGTTAATTCTCCTGCCCCCGCCCCACTACTTTAAAAGTAACTAATTGCTTAAAATTTCCACAAATAGCAAGTAATCTAGAGGTACAATGCATCCTAGACACTTTAAAGGAGGGATGATAGAAAAATAAAATGTGTATTTCAAAGTTTAGCCATGAGTTCAGAGAAGAGAAAATCTTTTCAAGACAAAACATTGCTAGTGAAACCTGCACTGCATTTCATTAAGAAAATAAACCACCTGAGTGATAAATCACTTACTGTATTTAACATTTCAGGGAGTTAAAAAGATGTACTTTTTAAATATAAGCTCTTACCTTAACATGTAAATCTTAGCTGTAGGAAACCCCAGTTGTTCAAAAATGGAGACCACAGAGTGCTCGTGCAGTTTCATCAGGCGGGACACAGACAGAAAGTGAGCTGGGAAATGTAGGACTCTGACTGAGTAGACTTATGGAAAATGTAGTTTAGAATAGACTTTAAAAGGGACACTGGCAACTTTTTTTTCACCATATTATTTCCAGGTAAAATCCCACATTTTATGATTGCTTGCCTTCTCTAAAATGCATTAGTATTGCTGGTTGTTTTATCTGTCTCCTTACTTAGTAGAACTGAAATGCACAGTAATGTACCCAGCCTTGATTGGCTAATTTAAATCCTAAAACTACTCCGCTGATTGTAATCTTCTTTATGATTCAGTTGTATTAAAAAAAATGTGTACTTTTAAGAGCATTGCAGATCTATTTCTAATCTTCATTTAGTCAATAACTTACTTTGAACAACTAGTCTGCTTGAAATATACCTCAGAATTTAGTATTCTAAAGCGGATGTATTTTTGAATGATGATTAAAGATTATTAAAAATGACTAAAATTAGTCTTTGAAGGCAAATTAATGAATGCTTTAATACTGAATTTAGTATTTAACTTCAGTGAGGGTTCCCAAGTACAGCCCTTTGGACCTGCACTCTCCATGACCACTCACATCTTGAACACCCCCTGCTCAGAAGACCACCCAGCTGGACCACCATATCAACTTCCCAGTAGACCTCTCCCAAGCTGTGTACCTTGCCTGGCAGCTAGTCCACCCTACAAGCCCCAAACCGGCCTCTCCCCATCAACTATCACCCTCCCTGTAGCTGGCTGCTCCAGGCCATCCTTCCTACCCTCAGACAAGATCCCCCTGCAGATGGAACCCCCCAAGACCTGCCTCCCCACCTCAGTAGACCACCTTCCCTGCAGCAGGACCAACCTCCCAGTCTCACCAAACAAAGCATCCTCCTTAGAGCTGGACCAGCACCCCCTAGATAACAATTCTTTCTGCAGCTGGACCCACCCAGACTACCCATCTTGCCCAGATACCAGTTGCTCATCCCACCACTGACCACTCTCCTTGCACATAGAAAACCCAGCCCTGCTAGGTGCCCTTTTTTAATCCCAATGCTTGCTAGTCTGACATGCTGCATCCTACACACAACAACCCAACAGCCCCAGCAGCCCAACACACAGT
The DNA here is from genome assembly GCA_016271365.2 of Neoceratodus forsteri. Lineage (NCBI taxonomy): Eukaryota > Metazoa > Chordata > Ceratodontiformes > Ceratodontidae > Neoceratodus > Neoceratodus forsteri. The sequence goes on along the minus strand of CM057450.1, from coordinate 329,830,813 downwards.
GGTCTGACCCAGGACAATGCCTGACACACTGTCAGTCCAGAGGAGGTCGGGATGGTGTTCAGCTGTTGAGTGGATTTTCCACAAACACATGAAGCACCCGATCCCGACCTACACCACCCATCCCAGGACCTGAGCCACTACTGAATAGCACAGATGATGTGAAAACACCCACTCCCTATGTGGTACACCCTCTGAGGAGACACTGACCAGATCACAGACCCCCATTAAGGATGACTGTCTCACCATCCATGGGACAGGGATGAAACAAATAGCTGTGCATGCCCCAGTGTGTTGACCAGCCATCCCAGGCAGCATGGCGGATTGTCCGTGCATCCCTGCATGCATGATGATGTCAGCTGACAGCCAGCCAGCTGGGCATGCATGAAGGAATTGGAGTACCATGCCTGTTGGTCAGTGCATGCATGACACTGCAGGCACTCAGCAGAGAGGCACAGCGAGAGCATGGATAGCTGCACGAGGAAATGGTCACAGCAATACCACATGGGATGCCAGGACACAGAACAGCATGCCATTGCACCAGTCGTGCAGTGTGCATATGGTTGTGTCAATAGCCCATTAGTGGGCTTGCAGTAACCATAATAAGAAAAAGTCTGGAGGTGTTTGGGGGCCTGTGCCACAGGAGCCCATTGTGGCATCGAAGGCTGCCAGGTGTGTTGTGGGGTTCCACAAGTGCCATTGTGGGACTGCTGTTACCACACAGTTGCACAGCTGGAAGGATTAGGGGCACTCACATAGCTTCGGGCTGTGCAATTGTTGCACACATGAACAGCTGAAAGGATTTAGGGGGGACTCACACAGAATCAGGCCTGTGCAACATGCGACACACAGTGCAGATATGGCAGTATGCAGTGGGCTGCTTGGTGATACCCAGCAGTGTTGTGATGAAACATTGCCACTAGGTTAGGGAGCATGTGAAATGTGGGGGTGAAACTTTATTCAACAGTAAGGGGCCACAGTGGCAACCTGGTGGCTATGCATGATGTGTACTGTGAGTGTACAACTGTCAGTGCCACATGTCACCATGGAAACCCTACAGGGTGTTGTGTGAAAATGCCACAGAGGAACTTCAGCAGCTTGCTCTGTCTGGATGCCAGTACCATCCTTATCCACTCCTCATAGCTCTTCTTGGGTGGTGTCCATGGCAGTCCACAACAAATGCCTTCCCTGGTGACATTGCTGTTCCCTATGGAGCTCTGCTAGCATTGTCATGACCCCTACATGCACCTTCCCAAGCAGGGCATGAAGATGGCAGTGCCAGGTCTTGACATTGCTTTGGGTCCACAGTATACCTCACTCATTGAGATCTGAAACCAACCACAGCTGAGGTGGTAACATGGGGTCGTATCTCATGGGTACCTTGGCCAACCTACTGTACAGCTATATCCTGCCCAGCACATGTGTCTGCTCGAAAAAATAGAAGAGTATGGTGGCATCGGGTGGAATGGTTGGCTTGAGGAGGCTGAATGCTGCCGGAATGTCCTGTGCCAGGAGATGGGTGAGGGACACAAGTTCATGGATCTTCTAGCTGAAGTCTGTGTCACTTCCGTATTGTGGTGCAAGGCCAAAGCTCTGGACATTCTGCCACACAATCTGCCCAAAGTGGAACAGGCAACCCTTGTTTATTGCTTGTGGAAATTCTATCTTACAGGCATTGATCGCAGCCTGCTCAAAGTCAATGATGATCGTAGATGGTTTGAGGGTGCAGGACTGTATACTGGCATATTTATTCAGCTCCTGGAACAAGGTGCAGTAACACTGCAAGCTCTTTGTCGTCATCAGTGTATACACCCATGACATGATGAGGTTGTTAGGGCCCATCCCCATGGGTGCATGGATGGTGTACAATGAGTGAACAGGTGTGGCACAGTGTTGAGCATACCATCCATCACCCAGAAGGGTGCCTGAGCCAGGTGCCTGATGTTGTCCTCTGTGGTGAGTAGAAGAACCTGATGGGCAGTGCTGCTGGTGATTCTGCTGTACCATGGCCATCTAGTCATTGTCAGCATCTGCTTGGGGATAGTGAGGCCAGCCAGTATCACTGGTTCTGGTGAGAGGTCCTTGCGGCTGGTCCTGTTCACAATCTGCAGCAGGGCCCTCTTGCTTGGCAACTGTTGCCCCAGCTCAGTGGTCATCGCAGTTGCGTCACTCTGCAGTAGCTATGCGGGGCTAGCCATGGTGCTGTGTGCCTTCTACTTTATGCCAGCCAGCGCCTGTGCTGGTAGAGCATCTGTCACCTCCAGAGCATGATGGTGCTCATTCTTTTTCTTTAGGTGGTGCTGGCCATCCTGGAGCAGTGTGATAGCCTGGCTGAGGCAGGACTTGGACTTATGGTGCTGGTAACACCATTAAACTGTCTCAGTCTGGCCCGGTGGTGCTGAGGGTTGAGGCACTGGATGCCACACCTTGTGCCACACCAGTGACCCGGGTTCAGGATTGAGCCCTGGTCGTCGGGGGTCAGCAGGGGAGGACTGGGATTGATCATCCATAGGCTGCTCTCCCAGTCCTGGGGTGGGTTGGGGAATTTCACCGTGCTGTAGCGGTCCCCTGGGGATGCCCAGGGGCACTACTAGTGTCGGTGACACTAGATGGGGAGCACAGCAGATATTGGCATGTTGCATCTGGACATCATTGCACGTCAGTGCTACTGGGGTCAATCGAAGGAAAATTGCTGGGCACGACCTTGCAGCTTGATGGCTGTGCTCCATGCCACCTGGCAGACTTTGGTGGAGTCCTGTTGAGGAGGGTCCTGGCTGGTAGAGGCAGAGGGGGATCCCTCCAGCAGGATGGCATGATGGCCGTTCCTGATCCTCCTGGGTGCAGTTTGAGTTACCCACCTCTCCAGATGGGTGGAGCTGGTGGCTGGATGCCCCAAGCCGGAGTGTGTGCCACAGCAGGTGAAAAATATGATATGATAAAAAAAAAGTACACTGTCTCATTGCATGTCCATTCTTGGACCAGGTGGTAGCCATTCACATTCAGCTTGGACTTTCCCTTCCTGGATGATACCACCTCACAGATTGTTCCTGTTGTTGGGGTTGCAGTTGAGCACCCTGGCCCCTCCATGGCTTACACGCTGCCCTCCATTGTGCCAGAGGACTGTGCTACACTGTCCGGCTTTGGTTCCAGCTCAGGTATGCAGGTGTGATTGCACTTTGTTTGCACATCACACTCCATGGGCCACACCTGTGGCAGCTGCTACTTGTCTGTGGGTGGTTTGTACCAGTACTGTAGTGCCACTGTCTGCTCACAGTCCAAGTGCTTCATGGCTGAGCTGTGCACCATTTTCACATTCAAGTTCTGTGTTCATAGTGTCCTGGGCCCCCATCAGCTACTGTGCTGCAGTGGGGCTATGCTCCACAGTACACTTCCCTGCTGTCCAGCATGCAGAGGTCCCTGTGTGTTTTGCACTTTACCTACAGGTTAGTGTCTACCTACCTAAGCTGGCCTTTGCACCCCCCAGCATTGGCATCCCGGCATCTGTAGTTCCCATGATGCCGTCATGAGTGCACATCCGTCCGCTGCCCCATGCATCATTTTCCAGTGCTGACCTGTTCTCCATGTTCTCTTCAGCTATAGTTCCCTGACCTGTGACTTCTCCGGTAAATGACCTATTGTAGCCCCCACTGTGCTCTTTCCTATGGGGCTTGCATTTTCTGCCCCTGTGCTGGTTTGTTTGTCAGAGTTCCAGTTCACCTGCTTTGTTTACTAACCCCTCTCCCTGCATCTGAAATGGGCCCTGCCCAGCCAACCACTATCCCTGCAGCTGAATCACCCTTTCGGCCCCTGGAGAAACCTTCCTCAAGAAAGCACTGTCCATGGACCATTCCATAATTATAAGGAGGGAGGAAGAGGTCCCAGCTGTGTAGGAAGCAACTACTGGTGGGGGACTTAATTAGGGGGATAGACTTGTGAGCAGGGTGGGATAAAGGAGAGAGAGGTGAAATACCTGAGAGGTACTTTGGCTTGGAGGGATGAGAGCAGATGCAGTGGATCATTAGGCAGCAGGAGATGAGAGTGAGCTAGATGTCACTGTCCACCTGGGGACAAATGACCTAGCAAGGGATGGGGTAGGGGTAGTGCAGGGAAATTTCAGGGATGGGGGGTCCTCAAGCATGTATGGTGACTTTTGCCAAAAGGTTGCCCATATACATCTGGGGAGAAGATAATACTCTCCACACCAGCTTTCAGCAGTTGGTTAAAGGCATGGTGTGTGGCGGGTCTCAGTAATAGGAGTAGGGTACCTCAATATCTTCATAAGTGAAATTGCAGAAGAACTGAATGGGAAGGTATGTCTTTTTGCAGATGCCACCTAAACCTGTTATGGGGTGGAAACCTGTTATAGGGTGGACACTCAGGAGGGTGTGGAGAAAGGGTTCACCCATACTGGTGTGACAGCCATGTTGCTGATGCTAATTACAGCACAGGCCACATTACAGCACCAGGCATAACATATCCTTGGAGTTACATCACCAAAGCACCCTCCTGGGAAACAGTCTCCATTTGGCCACCCTTCCCTAATTATCCCACAGGTCCAGGTTCTTAATTTACCTGTTCTCCAGTCCTTCCCCATCCTACAATCACCCCACAGATATACAGTAGATTGTTACAATCCCTGATGTCTAGTGGTTCCCATTTATTTATTTATTCATTCATTTGTTTACCGAGTAGGTGCACTGGTCAGAGAATCATTTTCAGGCATGACCTGGACCATTGAGGATGGCACAGGAATACAAGCAAGTACAAAGGAGGCTGGGACAAGACATACAATAGACAGTAACTACACTGCAGGACAGTAGACAGCATGGCTTCATACGTGGCAGATCCTGCCAAACCAACCTGGTGGAGTTCTATGACTGGGTAACTAGGCAACTGGACAGGGGCCATGCAGTGGATCTCCTGTATCTGGACTTCAGTAAGGCATTCAACTCTGTGCCACATGGAAGGCCGAGAAGGAAGTTAGTAGGCACAGGGGCGGGTGCAAAGCTGGTGAGATGGGTAGGAAACTGGCTTCAGGGAAGGCAACAGAGGGTGGTGGTGGGTGGGCAGCTCTCACACCCAAGGGCAGTGACGAGTGGTGTTCCACAGGGCTCCATGTTGGGATCAGTGTTGTTTGGAATATTCATTGCAGACATATCATGGGACATCAAGAGCAAGATCAGTCTGTTTGCTGATGATACCAAGGTAGGAACAGTGGTGGATGACCTAGGGGATGGCAGGGATTCAGGATGATCTGGCAAAAGCTTGAAACCTGGTCAGACACCTGGCAACTGGGGTTTAATGCCAAAAGTGCAGGTGCTGCATTTTGGGATGAAAGAACACAGGAGGAGTTACCAGCTGGGGGAGTTCAGCTAGCCCAGACAGAGGAGGAGAATGATCTGGGTGTGCTCATTACAGGGTTAATGAACAACTCAGCACAATGTAAGAAGGCAGCTGCAAAGGCCAACAAAATGCTGGGTTGTATTGCAAGGGTATATCCTCGAGGAGGAGCGGTGATTCTGCCACTGTATAGGTAGTGGTTAGACCACACCTGGAGTACTGCAGTGCAGTACTGACGCCACATCTGAAAGAAGGACATTAAGTTACTGGAGGGGTGCAGCGGGTGGCAAAAGATGATCAAGGGCTGGGGACTTATCATACGAGAGGAGGTTGAAGGAGTTGAACATGTACTCACTGGAGGAGAGGAGGGACAGGGATGACATGACTGAAACCTTTAAATACATGAAAGGAATAAACAAGACTGGTACAGAGGGGCTGTTCAAAGTAAGGGAGGGGAGGGCCACCAGGTGCCATAATATGAGACTGGAGGGAGGAAGGTTCAGGAGGGAGATGAGGAGACACTTTTTTACAGAGAGGGTGGTGGCTGGGTGGAATGCGTTACCTGCAGAAGTGGTATCCAGTAGAACAGTGGACTGCTTCAAAAGAGGATGGGACAGGACAAGGGGGTTAATGAAGGGAAGGGTGGATGGGAGGGGGCAGCTGCAGAATAAAGAAGTACTAGCTGCACATCTCGAGCAGACTTGATAGACCTCTAGACCTTTATCTGCTGGCAAATTTCGTATGTTCAGATGTACTAAAATATACAGGATATTTATATGAAGATATATATAAACTTGCAGCACAATGGATAAATAACATTTATGACAATAGCAGGTACAGTAGTAGCCAAGTTGTAATACAAATTAGGCATGATCTGAGATGAGTAAAGGAAAAAGTGCATCATGGCAGTGTAGGTATGGACCAAGAAGGAAAAGGAGGGAAGGGAAGTAGAGGCATGATAATAAGTTGGGAGGACAGGAGCAAGGAGTGGAAGGCAGAAGGTGAGATCCAAGGAGAGAGTGGAAGAGTCCTGGAGAGTTAGCGGTGCTAAGTGGGGTGGGCAGGTTGTTCCAAAGGAAAGGGGCTGCAGATGAGAATGCATGTTTACCCATACAGGTGAAGAGTAGGGTGCACTCAAGCATAGGGCCAGCAGTGAGGCAGAGCTGTCGAACAAACACTTTTGGCCAAAGGAGGTGGGATTGTGGAGAGGTAGCTCAGTTTTGGATGGCCTTATTGACTGTACTGGCCAGGAGATAGGTCCGTTGGGCTGATGGGGGAAGCCAGCCCAGGGCCTGATAGAATGAGCAGTGGTGTGTTCAGTGAAAACCCTTGTCCTCTGTTTATCCAAAGTCCTCACCATGACCCAGTTAGTTCTTACAGCAAATACTACCCCCTGGTCCCCAGGCTTACTATATATTTGACACCCTTTCATGTTTGGCACAGACCATCCTCTCAGCTCTTTGATTGGGCACAAAATGGATGATAGTTCACAATCATGTGCTAACTGTACACAGCTGTTTATACAGTAGGCACATGAGTGCAAAACTTGCATTCTGTCCTCAGTTGGTCACAGAGGTTAGCAGAGTGTCTTTGCCAATTACCACTGTGGGGAGAGTGTGTAAACATATGGTGGGGGCCATGAATGGTGGAAGCGGTAGGACTGGGTGGGCAGGAAGGTATTGGCAGTTTCTGATGTACAGAATGGACAGCAGCACCAGTGAACACCAGGCGAAGTGTGATATTACTGATGGTGGAAGCTCAAAGGGGCAGTGGTAGGAGGCAGAGGTGATAATACCTGGTTTAGGGAGGCAACATCTTTTAGAGCCATTCATCAACTGATCAGAGACTCACTAATTATGCTATTCAAGATATCATTTTGTGATCCTATCCTGTTTTTGGGGTGCAAAGTGTTGTTTGAGAGTTTATAAACCATTTAGCGATTGCAAATGCTCTTTGAATGTTCTGGTTTATGTGAACAATAACAGTCCATTACCAGTAAGGTAAAGACAAGTGAACAAATAAGAATATGGAATTGAGAGCTGTTCTCCATGAGGTTGATAATGTAATTTATCTTAACAATGCGTTAAAGTACAGAGTATAATGAGATTAATACTGGTACCACTGTGCTACCACATGAGTCTAGGGTTGCTGTGAGAGGTACCAAATACTGAAATGTCAAAATAACGCAGTACCATCATGCTACCAGTGTACCAGTATTTGTGGGAGCCAACAAAAATCTAAAAATGTTGTGATACCCTTGTATTACCAGTGTATGTGTGAGAGACAAAGAAAATGGTAAAAAATGCCATAGGGATACCATTCTGCCAGTGCACTACCAATGCACAGAGGAAAATCTATATATCAATCACCACTGTGATACCAGTGTACCACTGGGTAGTACCATTGTGGATTTTTCAGTTGACCACAATATTGCCATTACTATACCACTGTAATGCCATTGTGACAAATTCAGTAAGGGTAACCAGATTGCTGAGACGATGCAGTGCTAAAGAAGTGTGATAACAATTATAAAGAGTTGCCAGTACTACTGCAGTGTGCAGCAAAAATCAGTGAAGGAAATACAGTGCTAAAGAAGTGTGCATGAAAATCTAATAATTATTTGCAGTGCTCTTGCAGTCGGCATCAAAATATAAGAAAGATTGAGCAGTACTACTGCAGTGTGCAGCAAAAATTGATGAAGGAAATACAGTGCTAAAGAAGTGTGCATGAAAATCTAATAATTATTTGCAGTGCACTTACAGTCTGCATCAAAAAATAAAGATTGAGCAGTGGTACAACAGTGTAGCAGAAAGTCAATGCAGTGTATTAACAGTGCACTGATGAAAAGCGGTGCTTTGTCAGTCTGGACTGAAATAACACTGAAATGAGACTCAAGATGGAAGTGTGTACACCACTTCCCTCTGGGTTCCCAGCAATTCTTCTCCAGTACTTTTCTGTGCTGTACTCCACAATTTGAGTTGGCTGGCTACCACCCTTCCAAATCTTGAATGAGTTAAATGCAACTCCCTCAATACTGTCCTAACAAACATCAACACCCCCCCCCACCTGAGGGTAATCTCCCTACACTGAATTCAAGTAACAGTTTAGGTGCAGCTCTGCCACTCTGAGTATTTGTCATCGCTGGCTACTCTCATCTACAGTCAGGTAGTGATCATGATGTTGGCAGCCCCACATTTCAGATCTCACAGTGATCTGCTTAACATCCTCCTTCATGTCTTCAACTAACCTGAATCTATCCAAGTTGAGTGCACACTGGGACAAAGGTGCTGCAGAAACTTACTTAGAACTCATTGATGAAAAAGTTTCCAGCACACAAAAAAACCCATAAGTGGAACGCCAGAAATCATTTACTGTGACTCACGAACATTTTCCAATTCGTATTATTCACTTCACAATAGTTTCCAATTCCCATAAAACGTCTAACATGTTTTGGACACAAGATCCTTTATCAAAGACACATATAAAAACTGCCACCACAAATCCCTTAGTTATAAAGACACTTAATTAGTCATGTGACTACAACACCTGTATATAATCAAAGAACTAAAACCATTCCAACACTTAATATAAAGGGAAAATTTCCCTCCTTTATAAAATGCATCTATTAAAACAGCTTTATCCATTATACATATACATATCTACTACATGCCATAAGTTTATAAGCATATCTCAAAAAGAATACAAAAAACATATAAACTTGGATTTAATTACTTAAAATCAAAAAATAAAAAACTATGCATAAAAGCAAAAAGGAAGGGGGGGGAAGGAAAATGAAACCTAATAAACAAAGACATCTGAAAAAAACCAACGACAAGAAAAATCAGCATACAATGGGGGGGGGAGAGTTCAAGAAGAAAAAGGAAGGGAAGCAAAGAGACCATATCCATTCAACAATATTAAAAAATACCAGTTTATCATTTTTTAAGATATGGACTTAACTCCAAATGACTATTAAGACCAGGTTTTTGATGTGCTCTCAAAGTTAGAATCCAGAAATTTTCCCTTTTCAATACCAAATTATCAAAATCTCCTCCTCTTGGATGCTTACTAACTTTATCTATGGCCATAAATTTAAATGCGTGTGTGCCATCATTTCCATTTTCCATGACATGGAGCACCGTAGCATATGCACTATCCTTTCTTGTTATAGCTCTAACATGTTCACCTACTCTTGTTTTAAAACTCCGTACTGTTTTCCCCTCATAAAATGCTCTGCAATTGCATGTTGGCACGTAAATAACACCTTCAGTGCTACACGTAATACATTGTCTAACAAAATATTTTTTATCTATATTACAGCTACCAAATTCCCTTCCTTGTGTGACAAATTCACAATAAATACACTTCCTACATTTTACACACCCAACCGGTGGTTTCAACCATGTGTTTTTCACTACTTCTTTAAAATGACTGTGGACTAATAAATCTCTTAAAGTGGGAGCTCTTTTGTAACACATTCGTGGGTAAACTCTTGCTATCTCTTTAAGACCTGGATCTGCTCCTAATACATACCAATGCTTACGAAGTATAATTTCCAGTTCTTTAGACTGAGCCGTATAGCCTGTCACATAATTGAACTTAGAATCTAACTCTGATTCCAAAGTTTTATTTATTAGAAGGCTCTTTCTTTCAGTATTTTTAGCTCTAATATAAGCTTCTTCTATATTCTTCATAGCATATCCCCTTACTTTCAACCTATTTTTCAGAATATCTGCTCCATTTTCAAATCTTTCAACTGTCGAGCAATTACGTTTAGTTCTCAAAAACTGTCCAACCGAATATTCACTGCTACATTGCGTGGATGGCAACTATTAGCCAGCAATATGGTGTTCCATCAATTTCTTTTCTAAAATATCTGTCGCTATTGTACCATCTAAGTTTTTGATTAACTTCAAATCCAAATATTCTATCTCACTATCACTTGCTCGACAAGTAAATTTTAGATTGGAATTCGTTATATGTAAATATTCTAAAAACTCTTTGAGACTATCTTCGTCACCTTTCCAAAGAAGTATTACGTCGTCAATATAACGCTTCCAAAGTAAAATATTGTTGTAAAAACTATTTGTCCCTTCTGAAAAAATAAACTCTTCCTCCCACTTCCCAACATATAAATTCGCTATTGAGGGAGCACATGTTGCTCCCATCGCTGTTCCTTTCACCTGTTGGAATAATTCATTATTAAAGGCAAACACATTATATTTTAAAACACATTCCAATAGCTTAACTATTAGTTCAGTAGGTGGTAAATTCTCTCCCATGCTTTTGTTCAAAAAATAAGCCACAGCATCCAATGCCCCTTCATGTGGGACATTCATATAGAATGATTCAATGTCCAAAGTCACTAAAAGAACCCCTTCTCCAAGATTTCAATCTTTAACACTAATAACTACTTCTTTAGTGTCTTTCACAAATGAAGGTAGCTTAAATACTAAAGGCTTCAAGTAGGAATCACAGAATTGAGATAATGGCTCTGTAAGAAATCCAATGCCACTAATAATTGGTCTCCCAGGGGGACTATTCAAGGTCTTATGTACTTTCGGCAAAAAAATAAAAAGTGTCTCTGGTGGGATTCGAAACTTTCAAGAACTCTTTAGTGCTTTTATTTATGATTTTTCATTCAAAAGCTGTTTCAATAATGTCATCAATACTGAATTTAAAGTCATTAATGTTCTCTTCTTGTATTTTTTTTATAAAACTCACCATTATTTAGCTGTCTATAAGCCTCTTTAAGATAGTCAGCTTTGTCCATTAACACCACCGCACACTTCCTTTATCTGCTGGTTTTATGATCAACTCAGTGTCATTCTGTAACATATTTATAGCATCCCACTCTTCTTTTTTTAAATTATTAAAGAAGTATGAATGAGGTGTTTCAAAAAATTTTTCAAGTTCAGCTTCAACTAGATCCCTAAAAACATTTACCGCTGGACATGATGGAGGACAAAAAGTAGAGGGATTTTTAAAAGTAATATCTTGATCTCTTTCTTTTTTCAAACTCCACCTTCCTTTTACTATAGAACGCTTTAAGATTTAATTTACGACAGCTCAAATTCAGATCAATCAAAGTCTGTACCCTGTCTAGCGTTTTTGTCAGAGAAAAGCTAAGTCCCTTCATGAGTAATTCCTTCTCATTTTCCAACAACTCATGCTTCGACAAATTTATGATTTGTGTTGGTACTTCCAAGTGATTCATTCTTACCTCCGCTGTCACCCCCTTATCTGAAAATTCCTCCTGTGTTGAACCCTCCCCCTGTTGCGTCTCATTTGGGAGCCATCTCTGAATCTTTGATTTCCTTCTTCTCCCTCTATGCGTTCTGCGTCGAAATCTCGAGTTCTTGTTTGTAGTCTCAAGCTCCTGCGCGGTGTTTGTGGACTGTACTTGGATACATTGTAATTGACATATCCTATTGGCGGCTGTGGATCCATACTGTGACTGCCTTCTTGAAAAAAATAATCCTGGTTAAGTCCATCACCTTCTGAATCACTATTCTCCGTATTATATTCAAAAGTCACATTTCTATTTGTTTTTAATATGCTTTTTAATTCTTTTTGTTTCCAATAAAAGATATGGCCTCTTTCAAAGCCCCTTATCTCTTAAAAATTAAGTACGTTTTACCTTCTGTAAATCCAAATCCAATTTAGAGATAGAGTCCTAAGTTTTTTATTCAGGACATCAAAATCAGAATGTTCTCTAAATTGGAGTACTTTCACCTCCTGTCTTTTAATTTCATCTCGGATCTCATTTTCTTTTTCTTTACTAAACTTTATCATTAAAGTCATTAGTTTAGTACTTGCTTCCAATAAAATTGCTTCCCATTCCTTCATAAAAACTTCCTGGAGTACAGAGTACAGTTCTGGAGACCATACCTACTTAAGGACATAGACAGGGTAGAGAAGGTTCAGAGGAGGGCAACAAAGATGGTACATGGATTGCATCACAAGTCCTATGAAGACAGGTTGAAGGAACTGAACATGTACTCCCTGGAGGAGAGGAGGGAGAGAGGGGATATGATAGAGACATACAAGTATCTTACAGGGAGGAACAAGGTGCAGGAAAACACTATTTTTAAGCGAAAAAGATGTTCCAGGACTAGAGGGCATGGGATGAAGTTGGAGGAAGGACGATTCAGAGGAAACATGAGAAAGAATTTCTGCACAGAATGGGTGGTGGACAAGTGGAACACCCTGCCAAAGGAAGTGGTGGGGGCTGAAACAATCACGGGATTTAAGAATGCATGGGATAGACATAAAGGAATTCTAGAGGTTAGGGGTAAGGGGCAACAGACTTCTAGGAAAACAAACTGAACGTACAAGCTCAAATGGGCAGACTGGGTGGTCCATAGGCCCTTATCTGCCAACACTGTCTATGTATCTATGTATTATCAGTCCCAAACGCAGGGTTTTTTACAAGAGGTAATCCCCTAGGTACCCTTTTTACTTGTATATATGCTTCTAGGTTAGTGCTGTTCCAATACAGTTGTCTCATTTGATGAGTTAATTTTTCCAATTGTCTCAAGGCTCCTATTAAGGACTGTGCTTCAGGTGCCAAATTCTCTACAATCTCATCTTCGTTTAGCAAAGGATTTGTAGTGGTTCCCGTTTGTAGAAGAATGTCCACATAAGCAAAGGGATTTTCCTGTTGAGAAATCATATTTGCATTTACCATATTTATGGATTGCAAATTCCCCTGTGACATCTTCGAAATATAGACAAATATCAGGGAAAATATGGAAAAATACTAAATTTTAAACTGTCACAGAAAGGCGTGTATCCACAGGTTTTTACACGGAAAGGTATACTTAAATACAAATCTTCCTTCAATCACTGATTTCCTTTCTTCGTAACCCGTGCGTGTCACTCACAAAACCAAAGTCTATCCAAGTTGAGTGCGCACTGGGACAAAGGTGCTGCAGAAACTTACTTAGAACTCATTGATGAAAAAGTTTCCAGCACACAAAAAAACCCATAAGTGGAACGCCAAAAATCATTTACTGTGACTCACGAACATTTTCCAATTCGTTTTATTCACTTCACAATAGTTTCCAATTCCCATAAAATGTCTAACATGTTTCGGATACAAGATCCTTTATCAAAGACACATATAAAAACTGCCACCACAAATCCCTTAGTTATAAAGACACTTAATTAGTCATATGACTACAACACCTGTATATAATCGAAGAACAAAAACCATTCCAACACTTAATATAAAGGGAAAATTTCCCTCCTTTATAAAATGCATCTATTAAAACAGCTTTATCCATTATACATATACATATCTACTACATGCCATAAGTTTATAAGCATATCTCAAAAAATGAATACAAAAAACATATAAACTTGGATTTAATTACTTAAAATCAAAAAATAAAAAACTATGCATAAAAGCAAAAAGGAAGGGGGAGGAAAATGAAACCTAATAAACAAAGACATCTGAAAAAACCAACGACAAGAAAAATCAGCATACAATGGGGGGGGGGAGAGTTCAAGAAGAAAAAGAAAGGGAAACAAAGAGACCATATCCATTCAACAATATTAAAAAATACCAGTTTATCATTTTTTAAGATATGGACTTAACTCCAAATGGCTATTAAGACCAGGTTTTTGATTTGCTCTCAAAGTTAGAATCCAGAAATTTTCCCTTTTCCTAACCTGAATATAGCTATACCCTGCTGGAATGGCCTCTTCAGTCCCTCTCTGGCATTCATTCTTCTCACCTGCACCCCACACCAAAAACTGGTGAGTCCACTACCCTTCTGCATCATGAATGTGGTTAGTACAGTCTCCCATGTTATTTTTACATATTACTAATAAACATGATCTTCTGGTAACCCAGGCTGATAGCTGCATTGCACAAGTGGAAAAATAGGCTTTCCTACCCATGTAAGATCTAAATCACTCATGATTAGGCACTATTAAATGATGTGCATAATGATGTGCACACCCATCATTTAATAGTGCCTAATCAAAGGTAGCCTAGATCTTTTAAGGATAGGAAAGCCCATCATTCCCCTTGTTCCCTGCTGCTATCAGCCTGACTTACTGGAAAGATATGTTTATATTTGATATGTCAAAATAAAATGGGGACTCTACTACTTGCATTCATGATGCAGAAGGGTGATGAGCTCACCAGTTTTCGGTGTGAGGAGGATTAGTGATGAATGCATACCACAGGGGGACTGAGAAGGCCACTCTTGCAAGGTACTGCTATATTCAGGGAAGGGGGAAGACAGAGGAAAGAAATATGAGCAGATTACTGTGAGAAATAAGATGTGGGCTGCCAGCACCTTGATCACTACCTGACCCTGTTGTCCTGGCCAACATTCCCCTTCCCATAAAACCAGTTCATGCAATTGTCCAAGGCTGTGTGTGGTTGTTAATGTATGATATGGCTGCCACTATATGTTCAGTCACTTCATTACCAGTCTAGTATTGCTTGTAAAGCACTTTGGGATACAATGTGTATGAAAACCACTATATAAATGCTGATTATTATTATTATTTCCAATGGAAAAAGAAGACAAGACAAGCATACATTTGAGCTTTGAGAAAGTACGAACTCTAACATTGGACTGAACAAGAACTTTGCTACAATAGATTGGTGGCTCTAAGGGGTAGTGAAGGGTGTGGCTGCCCTCCCCCCCCACACACACACATAGTAATGTACTTGTGTGCTGCTGCTGCATTTCACTTTGTTGAAGAAGTCTGATTTATTGATTGTACAAATGTTTACATTCAAACTATGGATTACATTTGTAGGTTCTGTCAAAAATGTACTAAACAAGAATAGCAGAAAATATAAAGGTTTAATAAAAATGTTAAAAAGTGCATATTAAGCATGCACACCACCCCAGCACCCCCACTGTAGTATCTTGGGTCCACCGTAACCACTAGACCACCAGGTTATTCAAGATCTCTACTGCACTGTGGTTTGCCACAGAGAAAGTCGGTTGGATTAAAACACAATTTCAGCATGTTAAAATAAACAAAATGAACAGAACCAAGACCTAACATGTGTATTATACAAAATAATGCACATGGTTTTGACATTTTGGGTGAAACAATTCTATACAAATGGGAAAAATAACTAGTTAGTGCTATAGAGAGCCATATATCTTTCTGACTTTGGCTAAATGATGTCATCACATAACACATTTGTCGGCCATTTTAGGAAGCAGGTAAGATAGTTTTTTTTAAATTAGAAGGCTGATTTTACAATATTCAAATGCTCTGGAACTACATTTAGGTAAATTATATATGTAGTTTTAGCCTTAATGAATACAGCAGCCTTTCCTTTAGTCACCTACGGAGTCACAGTTTTGAATAGTTTGTTGTCAAAATGTTGTTTAGGTATCCTTTAATATGTATATTTTATTATAGTAAAAAAAAAATTAACCTTGGTATAATCGCAATAAGTCACTCGGAGGATGTGAGTTATCGGGGTATCGGGGGATTTACCATAGCTAGCGAGGATTTACCCACTTGGTTGTGCATCATGGGCAAACCACTCCAGCCATGGTAAATTCCCTGATAACCCACACCCCCTCATGGCTTATTGCTTAAATAACTGACTGGTGTGGGTTATTCATGGCTGAGGCATTTAATGTAATCCACACCTGACGGTTATCGTGAGTATACTCCAGTTCATTGAATGATATTACTATTATATGAGTTGGAGTTGGTTTTGAAGATTTTTATATATTGCTGTTTCACTTATGGAGGAAAGGGACTAGTGATAGAGGAGTGTACCATGACATTGCGAGTTAGCTGTGTAATGAAATTCCGAGTGCTGATAATGTAAAAGCAGCCTGTCTGTGTGTGTGTGTGTGTGAGTGTGTGTGAATTGTTACTTGACAATGGAGATAAACTGCGCTGAACTTGCTGTTTTACCAGTGGCTGGAAGAATATTGGTGAAACAAGAGCAATTGTTTTTGTAGCAGGCAGCATGCTAAGGACAGGAGACCACCAAAAGTGCAGGAGTGTCCTGAGACTGTTGTGCTGAGGGGGATTATTTACAAACATATGAAATTGCCAGCAGATACAGGCCCTATGATCTATCTAGTCTGCTCAAGTGTGCAGCACTTCAGCTATTTAAACTGCAGCTGCCCCCCCAGCTTTATTTCCTCCTACTTCCTTCTCACCCTCCCAGTCTACCTTCAGTTTGGACACTCTCTTTGATCCTGTCCCACCCCTTCTTAAAGCTGCTCACCAACCTCAATGATACTACCTCTTCCAGCAGTGTAATCCACCCAGTAACCACCCTTTCTGTGAAATAGTGCCTCCTCATTTTCTTACTGAATCTTCCTCCTTCCAGTTTCAGACTGTGTTCCCTGGTTTCCCTGCTACCTTTGAATCTAAACATACCTTAGGTGTTAACTCTGTTCATGCCCCTTAGGTACTTTAAGGTCTCAATCATATCCCCTCTCTCCCTTCTATCCTCCAGGGAATACATAATGAGCTCCCTTAGTCTCTTCTCATATGGTTTACCTCCCAATCCCAGGATCATTTTCATTGCCCTACACTGTATCCCCTCCAGTAGCTTGATGTTCTTTTTCAAGTAGGGGCACCAGTACTGCACGCAACATTCCAAATGTGGCTTCATCAGGGACCTGTATAGGGGCAGGATGATGTCCCCTTTCCTAGAGGTGATTCTCCTTGTGATGCACCCAGCATTCTATTAGCCTTTGCCGCTGCCCTCCTACACTGGCTGAGTGGTTTATTTCCCTGTTACTAGTACTCCTAGATCCTTCTCCATTGACATGGATAATGGCACTTCCCCAGCCAGTAACTGTTCCCGGGATTTATGGCCCCCAAGTGCATGACTTTACACTTCTTGGCATTGAACCCTAATTGCACTATGTTTGACCAGCCCTCAAGTCTTGGTAAATCCTCTTGGAGTACTTTACCTCCTACTCCCCTGTCTGCTTCCACACAGATCTTTGTGTCATGTGCAAAGAGGCTGATCTAACTTTTTATCCCGTCCGATATGTCGGCAATGAAAATGTTAAACAGCACCAGTCCTAGCACCGAACCCTGAGAAACTCTACTTGTTACAGCCCTGGGCTCTGATAGCTCACTCCCAGAACTACCCTCTGTTGCCTATCCTGTAACCAGTTCTTAACCCATCTAACCAGTTTCCTCCCTGGTCCCAGGTTACCCAACTTGCTGGTCAGCCTTCCATGAGACACCAAGTCAAAGGCCTTGCTGAAGTCCAGGTAAAGGACATCCACCACATGGCCTTTATCCAGTACCTGCATCACCCAATCAAAAAGGTCAACCAGGTTTGTCTGACAGGATCTGCCCAAGACAAACCCATGCTGCCTGTTGCTTTGGAGACCATTCTCATCCAGATATTTCACCAGCCTCTCCTTAAGGATAGTTTTCTTTAGCTTTTTTACAATGGCAGTAAGGCTTATCAGTCTGTAGTTCCCAGTTTCATCCCTGGGCTCACTCTTATGGAGGGGCATCACATGCACTATCCTCCAGTTCCAGGGTGCACACCCAGTACTCAGGGAGGTGTTGAATAAGTCCACCAGCAGACCTGCCAGGACTTCTGCCAACTCTCTCAGCCTCTTGTATGAACTCTGTCCAGCACTGGTGCCTTATCCACCCTCAGGATCTTGATACCCTCCATCATCCTGTGCACTGGGATCTCCCCATCCATAATGTCCTCCCCCTACACCCATCCCACCTTTCCCCTTAGGCATGGGCCCTTCTCTCTGTCCCTGGAAAACACTGAACAGAAGTACATGCTGAATAGTTTTGCTACCCCCTTTTCCACCCATCCTCTGCCATTCTTGATTCTAAAAATCTGATCCTTTCACTTTCTCTTCTCCCTTATATACCTGAAGAAATCCATTTCCCCTTCTCTGATCCTCTGAGCTAGCCTCATTTCTCTTGACGCCTTAGCTTCCCTTACTATTCTACTCACCTCTCTGGATTTCCTCATGTATTCCTCCCTGTCCTCATCACAGTTGGATCTTTTATAGTTCCTAAAGGCCAACCTTTTTTCCCTCACCCTCACCTCAACCTCCGTGTTGATTCAGCTTGGCTTCCTGATCCTGTTTTTGTACTTTGGCTCTTTGCACATGTGCTAGTGACCTCAAGCTAGTCCCAGCTTGATGATTGCCCATTTTTGCTCTGTATCCATGTGTGGGCGGATGTTAGCTAGGTACCCTTCCAGTATACTTCCTGTCCAGCCAAAGTCTGCCCTTTTGAAGTCCAGGACATTAGCCTTTGTTGTGATTACCTCCTTTTTCAGTTTGAGAGAGAACCACACTATGCAGTGGTCAATTCCCACCATGGGGTCTTCCACTCCAATGTCTTGGACTTGTTCTCCATCTGTCAGCACCAGGTTCAGAATGTTCCTCTCCCTAGCTGTCTCTGCTACCTTTTGTGTCAGGAAACCATCCTGGAAGGCCTCTAGGAGGATCTGCTCCCTGGCATATGAGGCAGCAGCTGGGACATTCTAATCTACCCCTGGCAGGTTGAAGTCCCCCACAACCTCAGTGCTACCTTTGCAACTAAACCTCTTTATTTATTCCCCCAGCTCCCTATCAATCTCCTCCTTTTAGTCAGAGGTGTATGCACAACCCCCAATCTAACCATCTTATCTGCTTACCCTTTGAGCTCTAGAGTTGCACCCACAAGGCTTCTGTCCTGCCTACCTCCCTTCCTCCCAGTTACACATTATCCCTTCACTAACACAGATAACCACCACCCCCGCCACCCTTTTCCTTTTTCTCTGTCTCTGTGGTATAGCTTGAATCCTGGGATAGCTAGGTCCCAGTCCAGGTAATAGGTGGCCCATGTCTCATGTTTGGCAGGATAGCAGTGAATGAAGGAAAGGAAACAGCTACTTTGTATGGAAAAATGTTGGAAAGAAGGTTAAATGCCGATGTAATGTAAATGATGAATTCTGTGTGTTAGTATGTATTATGTGTGTCGTGGACTGCATTTCAGCAGCTCTGTGAAGAGAACTACATTGGTTTCTGTGAGTCCTTTTTTATGTTTGCTTGCATGCATGTGCAAGAAACATGATGTGACAGCTTAGGAGAGAAGCGGGCTGTGGAGGCGCAGCACTGTTGCAGCCAAGGGAGGCACTGCATTTAGGGGCTTGGCAGTGGTGGACCAGTGGAGGCACAGTGTGCCAATGGCACTGGTCTCCAAAAGTGCACCAAGTACAAACATTTTTGCCACAGCAATCTGGCGCTGTCTCGTCATTGCAGCATCAGTCATTGTGCTGCAATGAGGAAGCAACTCGTCTTTGCAGGGTGGAACGTTAGCTAGCCTAATACTGTTTGTGAACATGGCGGGTGGCTTGCTACCACGTTTACAAACAGTATTATGCAGCCCCTGTGCCTAGGGGGTGCCCAATTCCCCTCGGCAGCAAGTGCCCCCCCCAAACAGTCTTTGTTTGCCGATGGAGGCACCAGTCCCCGCTGGCTTCAGTCTGTCTGAGTTTTTGGATGTACCGACGGGGGAGCCCACTCCCCATCAGCATAATTCCCACACACACACACAAAAGCTATGTTTGTGCCAACAGGGTGCCCAATCCCCTGTTGGCTACAGTTGCCCTCTAACAAAACAGTAGGTTGGCATGCTGGGAGTCCACCCCAGCATGCCAAATGTCCAGTTAAATGTCCATACAAAACAAAAACCATCCCGCAATTTTTTTTTTCCTGTAAGGAAGGAAACGGTCCCTCGGCGGTCTGCCTGCCCCCCTCCCACAACCCGCATCCACCCATTGCGCATCTTGCCTCCCCACACCCCCCTCACCCCATACTTACCTCTGGAGTCCGGGGCAATGATCTTCGGTGGACCAGGAACATGTCTGCACTCTACAAAGCCGACTGCAAATTTAGGAAATGCCGGTAAGTTGTATAATGGAATAAATAGGGTTTTTTCAACTTTGATGCATATCTCAGGCATTTTTTGGAATTTTGGCACCAAATTTTCAACATGGGGTTTTTGGGACCCCTCCTCATGAATTCTTTCACTGTCATGGCATTAATCGACCCCAAAAGGTGGTTGCGTGGTCACTGCACAGAATCACCTTTCGGTACTGATTAACAAAAGGACAATGCCAGTATTCATGAGATGGGCTCTCAAAAGTCTATGTTGCAAATCTGGTGGGAAAAATTAAAAAAAAATGACTGTTTTATGAGCGTACATTGCACAGTAGCTAAACACACTCGTAGCTTCATGAATTTGCAATATTTCCACTCCAGATTTTCAATATTGGTACTTTTATGCATCTCCTTATGAACAGTGCAGCTGTCATGTTTTGCAACCAGGCCAAAATGTGTTTTCGCAGTTCCAGCGCAGAATAGCACAGTCACTGTGGGAAATCCATGTTCAGGACACATTACGAAAATCACAGTGACACTGTTCATTAGCAGAGGTCCTAAAATGCCTATGTTGAAAATGTGGTGAGAAAAGTCCATAAAATGACTGTGTTATGAGCATGCATTGCACAGTTTCCACACACACTCATAACTTCACACATTTGCAATATTTTCACTCCAGATTGTCAACACTGAAATTTGCCCACACCTCCTTATAAACAGTACAGCTGTCATTTTTCACATCCCGGCTGAAATGTGGTTTTGCACTTCTGGTGCAGAACAGTGCGCTTACTGTGGGAAATCCATTTTTGGGACACATTAGGAAAATCACAGTGATGCTGTTCATTAGCAGAGGTCCTAAAATGCCTATGTTGAAAATTTGGTGACAAAAGTCCATAAAATGTGTTATGACGTGCAGTGTGCAGTTTCTATGCACACTCGTTACTTTGCACATTTGCAATATTTTCACTCCATATTTTCAACATTGACATTTTTCTGCATCTCCTTATGAACAGTACAGCTTTCATTTTTCACATCCTTGCTGAAATGTGTTCTCGCACTTCCGGAGCAGAATAGCGCGGTCGCTGTGGGAAATCACTGTTTGGGTTACATAACAAAAATCACAGTGACACTGTTCATTAGCAGAGGTCCTAAAATGCCAATGTTGAAAATTTGGTGATGAAAGTCCATAAAATGACTGTGTTATGAGCGTGCATTGCGCAGTTTCCACGTACACTCATAACTTTGCACATTTGTAATATTTTAACTCCAGATTTTCAACATTGTCATTTTTCTGCACCTCCTTATGAACAGTACAGCTGTCATTTTTCACATCCTGGTCAAAATGTGTTTTTGCAGTTCCGGTGCAGAATACCATGGTTGCTGTGGGAAATCAGTGTATGGGACACATTAAGAAAATCACAGTGATACTGTTCATGAGCGTAGGGCGTAAAATGCCTATGTTCTGGTGACAAAACTCCCTAAAGTGACTGTGTTACATGCATGCGTTGCACAGTTTCCACGTATGCTCAGTAAGTGTGAGCATTTTTAATATTCCCACTACAGATTTCCAACATTGCCATCTCTTCATACCTCCCTATGGATGGTACAGCTGTCATTCTTTACATCCTGCCCGATCTGTGTTTTCATTCATGTGGCACAGAATGGCACTGTCGCTGTTGGAAGTCAGTTTTCGGGATTCATTGACAAAATCACATTGCCACTTTTCATGAGAAGAGGTCCTAAATGCTTTCCTGAGGTGGGGTCACAAAAAGGCCATGTTGCAAATTTGTACTGTAAATACCAACAAACAACTGAGGCATTAGGATTTCTAACCATAATGTCCTACTCTGTACAGACAGACAGGCATCGGGCTGTGCCTTTGAATTGCCAACTGTACTGCTCATGCCATCCCACCCCAACCCCCCAGCCACTGACAGGCATCGAGGTGTACCTTGGACTCTTCAGCCCAAGACTTCACCCCACTCTCCTATACTGCACCTATTTCACCATATGTCCTTATTGAATGGGGTGACTATAAAGCAAACACCCTAAGGCATACCTCAACACATGTCGACGTCTGCAGAATAGGGTGAGGTGACATGGCTTGACCGTCATGACCGACAACCCAAACACTAACCCCAAATCCTATCCATCAGGATGGAGGTGGGGTTCCGGTGAAGTTCAGTACTTCACTGCCATTCGTATTCTGCATCTGTCTAACTCCTGCATTTCCAATGCTAATACCAGCAAGCAAACAATCAGCATTGACAAATGCTTGTTTGTTTTTGTTTTTGGCTAGACTCGAGGTTTGAATAACCAGCTGTGTGTGTGTTTTGTGTGTGTGTGTGGTAAAAGTTTGATTAACCAACTGTGGGCATGGCAAACGTTTGATAAACTGACTAGGGGAGCAGTTTAGTTGAATAACTGACTCTGGGGCTTCTCAAATATAGTTTGTGTGACAATAACTGACAACTTTTCCTCATTGTGATTGGCTTAGAACAGTTACCTCTCATATAATATGTAATAAACTTACTTGGTTTGGTGTAGCTATTTTTTCAGGTTTGGTGGGTTGGGTGGGTGTCTTCATGGGCACTGTTTTGGATGGTTCTGATAAATGTAAAAAAAGGTATATAGACATATTGAATGAGTATATATTTAGTTCTTATAAATGTACAGTTTATCAATAGCTGTTTATCAGCATCTTATTTTATTTTACCTACCAACAATTGCATGTTTGTCTCAACAACTTTATTTTTTAACATACGTTCTCTATTAAAATGCTCATCATAATCAATAAAAACATTGCTTAAAACACAGAACCGGATTTTTGATTATGTTCCTATAAAACTGAACAATGTGTAACTAACCTGCACTAATCTACCTTGCAACAACCTAAGTAAATGAAAGTACAACATTTTCCATTTAAAGGAATTTATTTTCCAGTTTTCATTAAACATAAAAACTCACACAGAGCATGTATTTTTTTAAAGGGACACTGTCAGCTTTTGTGCCCATTTTCAAGGTGTATGTAATGAATGTGCCTGGAGCAGGCACTAGCAATGTAAAATATATAAATGGTTAAAGATTTGAACACAAGTGCAAGATAGTTATTATATTTGTAAAAAGCTTTATTTTGTATGTCCTGACTAAAGTATCCACAGTGCATGTCCATGATCTGGAATGGCACCAAGCCGTAGGTAAACTCATTCATAAATAAGTTAGTTATTTTTTTATCAGATGTCAATAAAAGATGTAGCCTCTTACTGTTCCAGCTAAGGATTCCTGCAAAAATATTCCCCTTCAGAAATAAGCACTCAAACCCATTGTATTTTCTGTAAATGAAAATTGAACTGTGACTACCAACACACGCATTAGTGTCTGCACATGCCCAGAATCATGGCTTCAATTTTTTTTTTTTTTTTTAAAAAAAAGTGTGACATCTACAGGACAACAACATATGTGGCTCTCAGAAACAGCACAAGCTGCCCTGACAAAACATTCCACAGATTTAAATCTGCTTCCTATGCAACACATACAAAATTTCTACTAATTGTGTCAAACACTGCCATAGCTATTAAGGTGGAAATTTAGGGGTTTAACATAGAACCACTCACACAACCCTTACTATAGGGGCACTACTGCACTCCTATAGTAATTAAAGGAAAATGACAACCTAAAATCAGGCCCTACCTCAGTGTGAGGTTGGGCCTGATTAGCATTTTCACAAAACATTGTGTTTTATTACTTGATGTGCCTTGTTTTATTTAGAATTTATCTGGCACTGAGACATGTACATTTATTTGTTGAAATGTTTCACCAGTAAGGCACGTTGAGCAACAGGTTGCTCATCTCCTGGTGCGACCTGGGGTAAAAGGGTGTAATAGGGATGAGACATTTTTACATTCAAGTTGTAAAGATCAACATAGCAGACAATTAATTAAGGCAGTTGTTACAAACAGTGCTGCATACATTTTATTTAAAATTTTATTTAAACCTTTGTTTACTGGGTAGGTACAATGAGCCAGGCCCATTTTCGTGTATGACCCGGGACCATAAATATATAGTCAAGATGTTACAAATAAAATTAACAAACTTACAATACAATAAATTACTAACAAGTATTAAACATACATCACAATATTACAATACAACAATCATTAAAATAATATACAGATGTAAACACTCACTCAAAAACAATGACAATGCAATTTGCCAAGAAAATAATTTCTTAGCTTAATTTTAAAAGTTTAGTAGGTAACATTCCCATATAAAACAATAGGAAGCTCATTCCATATGTAATTTGTGAGAACAATTAAGTGCAATGGTAATAAGTGAACAAGTGTTATCGTGAAATAAGGGGTGAAGGAGAGAGAGGATGAGATGAACAGCTAGTGCAGAGTTGCGTCCTGGAGAGACCCCTTCTGGATGTGAGGAACCCTGCAAGGGGACAGGGGACTGGAGTAGGGAATAGAGATGGAGAGAGAGAGGGAGTAATTGT
Source organism: Neoceratodus forsteri (assembly GCA_016271365.2). NCBI lineage: Eukaryota > Metazoa > Chordata > Ceratodontiformes > Ceratodontidae > Neoceratodus > Neoceratodus forsteri. The sequence goes on along the minus strand of CM057450.1, from coordinate 329,806,105 downwards.
AATTAACACCTAGGATGGGAACTAAGGCCTGACCAAAAATGAGAACCCTTCAGGGTACGATGAACCCAGCAAGGGGGCAGGGAAGATTAGGCAATTGTAAACCATCCTGTGGTTAGGCATTATAATTATACAGGGATAGTGAGAAGGAGAGAATGAGAAATAACACCTGGAAGGGGATGAGGTCAGATCCAAGGAAACCTACAGGATGCTGGGGACCCTATAAGGGGACCAGGAAGGCCAAGGTAGGTGGGGGAAGAAAAGGTAGCAAGCCTAGGCACTATAGGACCCCTTCAGGGTGCTGAGAACCCTGCAAGGGGAGTGTGAAGGCTAGGAAAAAAGGGGGAGAGAGTAGGGGATGGGAGAAAAGTATGAAAACTAGCACCTAGGAGGGGCTAGGGTCTGTAGAGGCAGCAGAGTCGATAGCGGCATTGGGTAAATTCCAAAGGGGGACAAACTGTAAGGAGCCAGATGAAGGAAATTAAGGCAGGTCATGACAGGAATAGTTAGGAGTAAGATAGTTGGAGAGGGCAGTGTTGATGGACTAGAGGGAGGAGGAGTGCCAGATTTGGGGATGTAGAGAGTTCCATATTTCGGGGAAACTGTGAGAGTACCCAGACTGGCTGTAGAGGGTGTAGCAGTGGGGGACAGCTTGTGTGTGAGTGTCGATTAATCTGAGGCAGTGGGAAGGAGGAGGGAGTGTTATAAATGAGTGGGAGAGGTAGGAAGGGAGTTCACCCAGACAATGTTTAGCAGTGAATTTAGTGCAGTGTGAGAGGTGTATATTTGTAAAGAGGGGAAGGAAAGGGCTCAATAGAAGTCACAGTGGTGGGTACGAGAGGGAGCATCAAGGGCAAAGCTGCAGAAGGAGTTGAAAAGAGTGTCCAATCTGGTCTGGGAGGACTTGGGAGTAGCACCATAGACTAAGTCGCAGTAGTCAAAAATGGGGAGGATCATCTTTTGGACAAGCTCACACCTAGCTGCAGGAGGGATGCAACTGTAGTTCCTGAACAAGGCACCAAGCATGTGGCATAATTTTTTCTGAATTACATCAATGTCCAGAAAAGTTGAGGTGTTGGTCTCACCAAACTCCAAGGTATCTGAAGGATGAGGTGTCCTCAAGTAAAGTCCCATCAAGAGTGCAGAAAGTGGGTAGGGATGGAAGCCTAGAGATTCTCAGCCTTGTGCCAAAGGTCATGGAGACTGTCTTATTGGTGTTGAAGAATAATTGATGGTTTGAAAACCAGAGCTGGACCTTGTTGAAGTCATGCCACAGGCTGGATTTAACCTCAGTAGGGCATGAACCAGATGCATAAAGGACAGTATCATCAGTGTACATGTGTATGGCGGAAGAGGAGGAGCAGACAGATGGCAGGTTGTCAAGGAAGATGGAGAATAGAAGGGGAACGAGCATGGAGCCCTGAGTTAGGCCAGTACAGATCAGGATGGGTGGCAAGATGGCATCTGTGATCTTAACTGATTGAGTTCTACCAGTAAGGTAGGCCTCAAACCAATTAGTGGCAGAAGGGGTTAGACCAGCAGATGAGAGGGAACCAAGGAGAAGGAAGTGGAAAACAATATCAAAAGCCTTGATAAGGTCAAAAAATATGGCTGAGGTGATTTTGCCATTGTCCATCCCGGAGAGGATGGAGTCAGTGAGACAAAGTAGGGAGGTGATGGTAGAGTGCTTTTTCCTGAAACCAGATTGGAATGGGGTGAATAAGGAGGTATCAGATAGAAAGGAGGTGAGTTGAGAGAGGACTTGATGTTCTTGTAGTCTGGCTAGGGTAGGGAGTAGCGAGATGGGGCAATAGTTGCCAGGGGATAAGGAGTCTCCACCTTTCAAACTGGAAAGCTATGAAAAGCTCCAGCTACAGTATATAGTAAACCTGTGGAAGCTACCGTGGCTGCTCCCTGCCTCATACAGTATGTCACTCTAGGGACAGCTGTGGGAGGTTGTGGATGCGCAGCTAGGGGAAGTTTGGATTTAAAATGTCGGTGAGGAGGGATGCAGGATTAACCAGATACATTTTAAATGAAAAAAGGCACATTAAATAATAGGAAACAAATCTGTGAAAATGCTAATTGGGCCCTGCCTCACTCTGAGGTGTGGCCCAATTTAAGGTGGATATTTCCCTTTAATATAATAAAAGTCTCATTACATATCAATAAAAACTGCTGCTTAAAACACAGTATCTTATTATAGTGTATGGTGGAATGTTGTTCTCACTCGAAATTCCACCATACCAAAATGCTGTTCATCCACACACAATAATGAATGGAATGCTACACTGACCGTATGTGCAGAACAGCATTCCATTCATTTAGACTGCGAAGCTTGAGACATGTTTTTAAAGCACAAATGAAAAACCGCCGCATGCCAATATTTCTCTAAATGCACCAAAAATGGCCATGGTGGTTTGTCAGACAAGGGATCAATTAATTAATAATAACTTGAAACGCTGTATCAACTAGATTTTATCTTTAAAAAAAGTTTTTACTTGCAAGTTTCGGCATATTGAGAGTTTCTTTTCTCGCTAAGTGAGACGTCCAGCTGCCATGTTTTTTTGTGTAAATTCTGCCCACACAAGAACAACAACCAATGGAAGTGTGTGCTGCTAATGTAGGGATGCCTAGTCCCTAGCAATCACACAACTTACCATATTATCAAGCAGGAGACAATTTTCATTTGAAAAATGCATTTTAAAACCAAAAATACTATTAAAACAACTTGAGGGGCACCATACAGGGGTACAGGATGGTAAGTTCCATGTAGAACCATGTGTTCTACCATCTCGGGGTCTGATTCCAAAGAACCTCTCGAGCTTTGCTGCTGAGGTCACAGGGAATCAGCCCCCTCTGTGGCAGAACACATTGGTTCTGCATGGTTACCCATCCAGTATTCTCTATATTGATTATTTAACTAGATACTGCACAACTCATAACTAACTGGCATACTGATAAGTCCTGGTAGGACGAAACACGTATCTTTGTCTTCTGTTGGCACCCTTTGCAAACTGTGAGAGAGGCCTTTTGGCACCATGCGTTTCTGCTTAAAGTTGAACCAGCATAATATTCTGTGCTGATTTTCATATGCAGCCCACGATGCTTTGCATTGTGGGGGCCTGTGTGATTTTGTATTTCTTTGAAACTTGGCTTCCTGGCCAAATGCCCCTTGTGGGTAACCATTGCCTCAGTACTTGCACACAGAGGTTCTTTGTCTTGTAACTCATAACTAACGTCCACTAATTTACCTAGCAGCAACTGAAGTAAATAAAAATGCCATCTTTTTCCATTTAAATATACTTATTTTCCATATTTTAAACAGAACCATTCACAACAGGTCATAGGTTCCTTCAAAATAAAAGCAGGTCCACAGTTCATTGAAATGCACACAGTTTTTGACATACTGTAAGATTCACCTATGCTACCTAGTAGTAATCAAATTTATGGAAAATAAAACTTTCTTTAAAAAAACATACATTTCATTTTGTAATCATAATAACCCACTCCAGGGTATGATTGGTTAAATTATATAATATATAATATACTGTACTTACTAGGTTGGGGTGAGGCAGGTTTATTAGGTTCAGTGGGGAGGGTTGGTGGTTTGGTGGGTACTGTTTTGGTTGGTTCTGATAAAAGTAAACAAGGTACTGTATACTGATTTATTACATGAATTATTTTGCTTTTATATATTTACAGTTTATCAGTATGCTATTGTATTTTACCTGACAACATTCTATAATCTTGCTGTCAACTACTTCAGTTTTCATATATTTTTTCTAAGAAAAGATTCATTACATATTACAAAAAAACTTTTAGTATGCCCAGTGGAATGATCAAGTGGTAGTACTTATACTTTCAGAGGACTGGGTGGAGCTGGCTGTTGAACATGAAAGAATAGTATTGATTGGGAAAATCAATATACTTACCAGAAGAGAGAGAGAGAGATTATGTGGCTTAGTCCAGGGTTTGTGTGGGGTGCCAAGATGCTTGTCCACCTGAAAGAGAACAGTAATAAAAAAAAAAAACAGTTATAATTTTATTTTTTACTGTTGTTACTTGTTTGCACATAACTTTTGTTATTGATATGCATATGTGTTTATATTTTATATAACAGTACATTAATTACAAACTGTTTCATATCTGGTTGCTTTTGCCTTTTTTGGTTACTCTGTTTCTCATGCATGCTCCGGGTTGCCTCCATCCCCTACTTTCCCCAACTTTGTTACTCCAGCATCCACCAGGATTTATTTTCATCTGGTGTCTTCCCCCAGGGCTAGCCCCCTCGGGTGGGGTTAGGGGGTTTCTCCAAACCCTACTGTTGAACAGGATCCAATTCTGCATGAGATATGCCTGGCAAACCAATTGCAGAGCATATGGGAGACTGGCCTCATCTTGCTAGTTGGTTGCTATTTTCTCACTCTTTGCTTTCTCCTCTGGAGGTGCAGATATGTAGTCAGGATGCACACTGTGTGCTCCCGTGTGATGTCCATCCACAGCTGCTGCACCTCCAGTGCATTTTGTTGGTCCTGGCCTGCCTGACCCCTGGTCTCCCACAGGCATCTGGTAGGTGTCGGTCGCTGTGCCCTCAAAGCCCCTGGAGGAGGAGAGCAGTCTGATGGACACTTGACCTTCTTTCTTTCAGCTTGCCCTTTGGCTTCTGAGCTTGCTTTTGAACCTGAGTCAGCAACATTGCAGGCAGTAGCACTACCATTGTGCCAGAGGGTGGTAGATGTTTTTAATAAATGTATGTGATATTTTTTTGATTTCATATGTACCTTCTCTATCCTACTCCAGAGGAGGAATGCCCTTTGCTTCATGTTATTCTTCCACTTCATTGGAACTCCCTTCTTCCTCATCAAAAGAAGAGCAGTAGCAGTGGAGGAGACTAAGGCACCAGGACCGGGTTTAAGCCTGACCAGATGATAGCCTTTGATTATATGTTTTTCTTCAAGGAAACAAATGTATGTTCTTAAATTTTGGACATTATTGTTGTTCTGTACTCTTAACATTAATTATATATGTAATTACACAAGATGGTACCTTTGACCTTTTTATGAATGTTTAGCTTAATACTGTTCACCAAGGAGTATATTACTGCAGACAATAGTTAAGTAAATGACATTAGACAGTGGGGTGTCAGAATCTTAAATTCTGATTAGGTTTGTTGCACTCTTCAGCATGGGTCAATCCTATTACAAAGTATGCAAAAAGTGCCAGTTAGTTGGGGTGGCAGTAGCACAACAAATAAATTTAAGACATCTGTCCACAAAATATACAAATAAACATACTGCCATATTATTTAAGTATTTACATTTTATTTTAAAATGTTTGATTTACTTTTCTAACAACTATACTGTTTGTTTTTTAATATGTTTTTTGTTCTCAAGTATCTGCTAATAAATCTATTTTACAGTACTAGATATATCATAGGAAACAAAACATTAACTCAGAGGGGTCACTTCACCATACTCAGGCTTCTTATCTGCTTCCTACATTTGTTTTCTTATTTAAAAATAGTCTTGGTACCTCACTGGAACTCATTTGGTAGAGTGGAGGAGCTTGTAAAACCACTGTCTAGTCACCCTCTGCATGTCACAACCTTGGCACCTTCATGTGTCCATGCATTGTTTAAAAATAAAACAAAATTAGCTAAATAAAGGTTTTTTAACTCAGAAAAAAAGAGTGTATAGAAAAAAGGATTAAATAAAATGTTTTTTTTTTAAATAAAGATATTGGGCTGGATATTTAAACTGCACCCAAAAAGTGCGCAACAGAAGCAAGCGCAAGTCACTTGCGCACATGCGCAATAGACGCGATATTCAAACATGGAGCAAGCCAAATTGCGCAACAAGCCAGCGACTGAATATCGCACAACCTGCACTATAGCGCAACCAGGAAGGGGAAGCTGAGCAGAGACAGTGCGCTATGGCGCAACAAGGGCTGCCCAGCTGAGCAGCCCAGAGGTGCCATAGCACAAGCAGGGAGCCCCCCAGCAGCACAGCAATGGAACTGCACAACCAGGGAGGTAGGCAGGGGCCCACCACCCATGCCACAGATGGGCACAGGGACACACTGCAGAACCAACAATGTACCCCCACACCCCAAGCACAGCATAACTGGGGAAGGGATGGAACAGCCATCGGACCATGGGGACAAGCAAACAAAGCACAGCTGGGCCATGGTGCCCCAGCACACCCACCTGCAAGCTGAGACTGCCACACAAGGAGGGTGGACCACCCCATGGCACAGCAGCCCCCCTGTGCACAGCACACCCTGCACTGTGACCCCAAGACACCCCCCATGAGCAGTGACCACCACTGCGGGAATCCCCATGCATACCACCACCCCCCCACTGCCACACTGCAACCTCGTGTACCACAGAACCATACAACTCAGACCCACCATGAGCCACAGCAGCCTGCACAGCACCCACAGTGGTGTGTGGAAGCATGCAGCACACTGGATGCAACACAGTGCAGGGGAAAACACATACCCATACTCATGGGGACACTAACACAGGGACGCAGTGGTGTGGCAGCCAAGCTCAGTGTGGGCCATGAAAACTGTGCACACACAGCCTGCAGTCCCTCATGGCACAGGGGACACCCACCCTGTGCATGAACTGTGGCCCTGTACGCCACCAGCAGATGCCTGATCACAAGTCACTGACAGTGTGCACACAGCCCCAATACACACAAGCCGCAGCATGGAGGTGGGACAGCAATCGGAGGCCATAGTGTCACCAGGTAAACATGCACCACACCATTGACAGAAGGCAACCCAGCATGGTGATGGTCACAGTGGATGACCTGCAGGGACAGCCACCACTGAGAAGGCAGCAGACCTCACAGGCCACAGACATACAAGGGTGTCAGCTGCGCAGGCCAAGGAGGGGTTGACAGGGGCACAATGGACACAGAGCAGACACCATGGACCACTGCACACAGTAATGCAATGCACAGGGAACAACACACATACCACAAATACCGACTGATGGCCATTCCCACACCAGAGACACTTCCCCACGCACACACACACACATACCCATGACTGAACCACCCCAGATGCCATGCACACCACTGCAACTGAGCACCTATAGCCAGCTGCAAATCAGAGACCACCACAGTATTCATATCAAAATAACTGTATTCCAAAAATATAACAACAACAACTAATTACAATTATGTACAAACATGGGGTGGAGGGACAGGAACAAGGTGGGGTGGGTAAGGGGCAGGGGTGAACATATGGGAGAGGGAAGGTGGGGTGTGAGGGTTGGTCAAAGGAGGGAGGTTGTCTCTCTTCACTGTCGGCCAGCCTGGTCCTCTGCTGCCTGGGGCTGTTGTCTGGGTCGCCTCCTCCTCCTCATGCCATGCTGCTGCAGATTCCGCAGGATGGCAAGGGACTCTTGCGCCACCCGCACAAGGTCCTGGATGGACTGCTGCATTCGCAGGAGTATCCACACACCTAGGACAAGGGATCAGAGTCAATGGGTGTGACTGTCCATCCCCCTGCAGCCCACCCAGTATGCATGGCAGATAGCCATGTGCCACACTCCTGTGATGGTGTGCACCCACCCACAGTGACCGTGTCCACAAGACATGCCCAACCAGGCAGCAACAGCCATGTGTACCACTGCACACACCCACCGCCCATGTCCAGCACAGCACAACCAAAGCCATACAGTAACATGGCTATGCGGTGAGCAGGCAGTGCCACAGCCATGTGCCCAGTGCATGCTTGGACCACCATTGACGCACTCCCAGACATGCAGTGGCACTGGACAGTGCTGACTGTCACATGTCGCGTGCATGGCAGTGGTGTCCATGGATGGTGGCCATTCCCTGCCTCCCACCCTGTCACACAGCATGCAATAGCAATCATGGTGTCATGGCACTCACCCTCATCAGGATGCTGCTGGCTTTGTGATTGTTCACTGCCATGATCCGGTCCTGCAGCCACCACCCTCCACTGCTGCTCCAAATTCCTCCTCCGCTCAGCCACGCCTGTGGGAGACAAAAGGAGAGAAACACATCAGTACAAACCCAAAGCATATTCCCCTCGCCCCAATGTGTGTGCCCACCCACCCAGCCAGACCCACCCATCCCATACCCTGTAAACACCGCCACAGCCAACCCTAGACCATCCCTCCCCTATGTGCTGGACACATGAGACAGTGTTACCCATATGGACCATACAAGTGTGTAGATGTATCACCCACCTGGACGAGGCACCATGCCCCTCCTGGCATGCGACCACAGACGTGCCAGTAGCTCCAGCTCCCTCCATCTCAGGTCCCCATACTGGTGCCTGCATTGCTCGGCCATTCTCCTGTGGCCAATGGCTGCCTCCAGGTCAGTGGCCACCTCTTCTCAGACCTGGGTCCTGGCCCTGTCCAGTGGCACCTCACCAAACAGTGGGCCATAGTGTGGCTCCACAGTGGCCACAAGGTTGGCCAGCTCAAGGGCATCCCACTGAGGGGCTCTCCTGCATGCCATCTCTAATGCTATAGTAGACAATATGGCACTCCGCAGTGCGGCAACCCCACGTGGAAATGCTGCGCGGTACATCGCCGCCATTCCCTATCGTGCTGTCGGTACAGCGCTGCCATTCCCTATCGCGCTGTCACCGAACAGCACGATAGAGCCATACACATGCCAGACGTACAGCGCCAGGGGGCAAAGGTCAGGCACAAGGTCAGGGATCAGTGGCACAAGGCCACGCGCAGCGCCATCGGACGTCTACTTGTCCTGCGCGAATGGTCACCTGTGTGCCAGTGCCACAGTGGACTATTGCGCAGTTGTGCCACAGCGCCATTTGGTTCCCAGTGCTGTAGCGCCACTGGCACAATGGTGGCCATGTCCTGAATTGCTGATCGCGCACAGCACGTCATCAGTGTGGCAGACGCCTGCATAAGCCACCTGGGTATGCGCAATGTGGTGTACTACACAGTCACAGAAATGCGCCATTGGCTCAGCCGGCTCAACCTTATTGCGCAAAGCGCAACGGCACGATATTCAGCCGACACATGCAAATCATCTGATCAGCCATTCAAAGGTGCAGTGGCGCGATTTGCATCTCATTACAGTTGCTCCACTCCTAATTTGCATGCATTGCGCTATAAATGTGCGACATTGGGCTGCGCTGGCCAGATTCAGTTACTGCAGGTGAGAGGTGGGTTGCATGCTGTGTGATGTTCTGGACAATGGTCATGGGATAACGCTGTAGACTGCACAGTGACAGGTGTCCACTTCCACCCATACAGACCGACATGACCGAGAAGAGCCAAGGTGAGGGTGAGGATGGTGGGTGGAGGAGGAGGAGGCCCAACTTCACCACGGCGGAGACAGAGGCCCTCTTCCAGGCCTACCTGGAGGAGGAGCCACTACTGAGTGGACGGCGTGGGGCACCCCTCAGGCCCATGTGGCTGCATGGGAGGGGGTAGCTCAGGCAGTGAACCTACACGGAAGCCACCAGCGCTCCGTGCAGGAATGCAAAAAGAAGATGGGGACAGACCGCAGGAGGGTGAAGGAGAAGGTGGCAACCCTCAGGGCGGCATGTGCTGGCACAGACGGGGGCCAGCCAGTGGTGGCAGAGCTGACCCTGGCTGAGGACCGACTGGCTGCATCAATGCAGTGGAGTGCTATTGAGGGCGTACCAGGAGGTGGATTCCAGACAGGTGGAAGCCCATCACTGCACGGTACGACATGGTGGTGGTGTTGGGGGGGGGGAAAGGTTGTTCACATGCACTCACATGTCCTCACTTTCTGTTACAGATCCTGTTTGTCTTCAGGGGACAGTGGTGGTGGGTCCAGGCAGTGAGGAAGACCTGCCGGAGTTGGAGGAGGGTCCATCCACCTCTGTCACCAGCCAGCATGCACTGCACCAGCATGCACACCTGGCTGCCAACTCTGTTGTCGGTGAGTCAGGTGTGGGGGGGGTGCACATCCTGTGTCTCAGCAGTCTGGCATGCAAGCATGCCAGCACACTGTGACTGTGACCGTAGCACGTAACTGCACCATTGATGATGCAAGGACTGCAATGGGCAGTGACATGTGTGTGTGTCCCATGACGGACACACAGCAGGCCAGCACGTGCCCCTGGGCCTACCTGTTTCCAATGTGTGTGCCAGCATGTCGGCACAGTCCCAGGCTGTGCCTGTCAGCACCGGTGGGGCAGCACCAGTGGCTGTGCAGGTGTCTGGCACTGTTGCAGCCACAGCAGTGGAACGAGTGGTCTCTGGGGCACAGCGGTTAGAGGGGCAGCATCAGCAGTCACCCACCAGGTCTGGGGGTACAGTGTCCAGCGGTGGCACATGTCCACCACCCTTTGATATGCCCATTCCTGGTCCTGGTGAACAGCACCCACCCTCAAGGGGTGTTGAGCATCAGGACCTTCCATACCCTGGGGTACAGGATGCCATTGTGGCACAGTACCCAATTGAAGAGCACACCCGCCTGCTGCAGGAATCAGTACAGCAGCAAAGGCGGGTTGCAATGTCCATGGAGGCACTGTGCATGGCTGTGGAGTGGCACAGCAGGGACTGTGCTCTGATCCTTGCAGAGATGGCCCATATGTGGATGGATGTGACCGCCGCCATTGACAGGCAGACCCAGGCATTGGTCACTGTCATGGCTGCATTGGGCACACAAGCAGGTGCCCCTGTAACGCGCACCCCACACAGTACGCTCACCACTCCCCATTCCCAGCACCGTGCGACACCCAGCTTGTCGACGCCGGGTTCTGCTGTGGGCATCCCGAGCACCCCTGGTGCAGGTATGTTTGGCATACTACAGACCCCAGTGCGGACAAGGTCGCGATTGTGCAGTGGGACCCCTGCTGGTCCATCGGTGCCACCCCCTGTGGCCCCTGCTCAGCCTGCCAGTGCTGTTGGGCCATGGAACAGTGCAACATGACTGACCTGTCTCCCATAGCGGGCCCTGTCTGGTGCTGCCCTGTGTGCAATGTGCATCATGGTGGGCAGTGCACTGGTGGGTGCCCTGCCCATCATGCCGACACATGGACCACCTGCACACCATCCTGACTGCTGTCCACAGGTGCGTGTGCATGATGATGCCTGCACTGTACTGTACACCAAGGTGCAAGGGTGCCCAGCATCTGACACACGTACTTGGACAGTACAGGTGGTGGGTGTGGTCTGTGGATCTGTGTGTTTGCCATGTCTGTTCCTGCTCTGCTGTGCACCTACCCATGTACGCTTTGTGCCTGGTGTGTGTGTGTGTGTGTGTGTGTCCATATGACTGTTCACCTCTCCCTGATGGTGTGTTAGTGTGCCTGGTCCCTTCCACTCCCCTTGCCGTCATGCACCTCTGGTGTTTTACTCTGTGTGCCTGTGAGTTGCGCCAGGACAGTGTTGGTTGCACATGGCCCCTTGACTTACCTGTGTTGTGCATAATGCTCCTCCATGATGGTGTCCCAGTGCAGCTGGGCCTGCCGGATCAGTCGGGGGTCCCGCCGTCCAAGAGGGGCTGCTCATCACCATCATCACCGCTCCTCTGGTGTCCCTATCGCTGTCCCCCCCCTCGACCTGAATGGCTATCCCACAGTCTTTGGCCATGTTGTGCAGGATACAACAGGCCAGGAATATCCCACAGGCCTTTGAGGGGCTGTACTGTAGGGCACCGCCGAGGTGTCTAGGGCATCGGAAGGTGCTCTTGAGCATCCCAAACACCCACTGACGATGTTGTATGTATGCATGCGCCTCATTATAGCATTGCTGCGATGGGGTCATGGGGTGCTGCATGGTGTGAGCAGCCAGGGACGGAGTGGTATCCGCTGTCACCTGTGTGGAGATGGTGGAGATGAGTATCATGTTCAGGTCCATATTGCCAATATCCCTGTGTGCCACTACCATAGCACCTGTGGCATTCCCACCCTTGCCCCACGTTTGCAATTCCTACATGCGTACTCATCCACTAGATGGCCTGTGGGGATGTCCTCACTCTTGAATCGATGGCACAGTGCGGACTGATACCATGTGAAGGCATCATGTGCTCCGCCAGCAGGGTGTGTGGCACAGACATTGATTATGAGCCCAGTGGCATCACACACCACCTGGCAGTTGACACTGGAATAGCCCTTCCTGTTCCTATATGCAGCCCCATCGGGGCCAGGTGGTGTGCAAATGGCCACATGGGTGCAGTCTATGGCCCCTAGCATGCCAGGCATACGTGCTACCCTGTGGAACTCCTGCATGTTTGCTGTATGCTCTGCCGTGGTGCTGGGGAAATGGATGTGCTCCACAGCATGTTGCAGCAGTGCACTGAGGAATTGGGTGAGGATGTGTGATGTGGCCGACTGTGTGATGTGATGCCTGTGGTGTCCCCTGTCGGCCTCTGGAAGGTGCCCATGGTGAGCAGGCACATGCAGGCTGTCACCTTGGTCTCCACCGACAGAGCGTGACTCCATCGTGAGGGTGCCTGCATCACATCACTGCACAGCTCACAGATCCACCTCAGTATTGCCCTGTTCATGTGGTACCGGCCCACGATCTCTACATCTGTGTACAGCTCAAAGCTTATGCGGGCATGGTACTGCCAGTTGGGGGTGTACTGCCGATGGGCCTTTCCACGGCCACATCCCCCTGCAGCATGCATTCTCACCTCCTCATTACAGCTTCCATGTGAAGCTGGCACTGTCCATCTCCCTGGCTTGTAACTTCAGCTGATGTTGCTCTGTTACCCCCGCTGTCCCAGACTGCTACCTCCACTGCACCGGTACCCTGCTGGCCTCTGCAGCCTATGGGCCCACACACTTCCCTTGCCTGCTCTGGACTGTCGCTGTCTGTCTCTCTCTGTCTGTCTTGCTTGGCATCCCTGTAGCATTCTTGCGCCTCTTACTTGAGCCTTTTTATTTTGGCTCATTTCCGCTGTGGCACACCTTCCGGTTGTTCCGCTATTGTGCATTGTGCAAACCTTTGAATATCGCATTGCTCTCTTTCTGCATGGATCCACCCCCTTTGGTTGTGCATGCCTTCATTTGCATTGCGCTGTTGCTCAGCCTGTTTTCAGTGGCACAACTGCCTCCTGCTGAATATCGCAGAATGATGCAAATTTGGACTTGCGCAAGCGCAACCCTATTGCGCATGGCGCAACCCTTTTGAATATCCCACCCCTTAAGTATTTCTAAACTAAAATCAGTTTGTTTTGGTCTAAAGTCTTCTTCTTCTTCTTATCTCTGAGTAGCAAGAATGGAATATTAGTGAGGTAGGGTATCTGGTATTTATATGGGCTGAAAAAGTAGCACATTACATAGTTTCAGTGCTTTCATTGTGCCTTTTGGATGTGTAAAGTGCATTATTGGGGGGTAGGGTTAAGTGTATTTATACTTTGTGATTATTTTATTATTTAATTTCTCAATTATTTTGAATTTTGCAGTTAATCTTTTAATTTTTATTTTTTTATTTAAAGTTTATCAGATTTCAAGCATGCCATAACAATGACGTCACTAATGAAAAACAGAAACAAACATGAACAGGAACAATTAAGTCCTAACGAAAAACAACAAAACACCCAACTGCCCCTACCCCCACCCCGGACCTTCCCCCAACATGAGTAACCCCACGTTGAACTGGAATATTGCAACCAGATGAGAACCACAGAAACCACTAAAACCACCCCCCACCCAATCTCCCAGAGCATACTATGCTACTGCTTCCCACCAGAAATGAACCAAGAGAAGAAAAAAAAATGAGTGCAGAAACCGGAAAGACTTGGGGGACAAGTATCATGGGGCCACACGGATATATAAAAAGGTGTGCAGGGTCTCCCATCTCTGCTGGTAACAGTGAAGGCCCCGGTGTAATCTGGCAATTTGTTTTTCCACCACAGGGGCCTGCAAGATTTCATTAAACTATTTCAGAAATGGGGGAGTTGATACATCTTTCCAATGTCTCAGAATAACAACCTTCTCCACTGCAGCTATCAATGCTATGTGGGCCTTACGGCATCCAATCAATGTGGAAGGGTAATCACCAACCACACAGATTTCACAGATTGAAGGTGTCATCCAGATCAAGAAGAGGGTCTAGCGAGGCCTTAATTCTCTCCCAAAATGGTGCCATCTTAGGACATTCCCATAGCATATGAAAAAGGTGGCCTATGCCGAGACCACAACGGAGACAAAGAGGAGAGGCAGATCTACCCATCAGTAGAAGCTTGAAAGGGGTATAATATAAATTGTGAAGAATACGGAACTGGGTCCATCTGTACTTGTCCCTCTTGACTAGTTTATAAAGATTCTACCATATAATGGTCCATCAAAAGCTATCCGGTAGCCAATCCAATGTTTGTTGCCAATTAAAACAAGTAAAGTCCAAGGCTGAAGGATCAGCCATTTGAAGGAAGGAATACAGGCCCACTACTGGGTGAGGTTGCTTGTCCAGAGATATCATTTGCGATAAAATGTCTCCACTAGTGGTAACACAGGGAGGGGGACCTAAGGCTGAGGCTAAAGCTTTGGTTAGCTGCAAATATTTAAAAGGATGGAGGACAGGGATGGGGAAAAGAGTTTATAGATGGACAGGAGAAAGAAACAAGCCCTGATCTAGGAGGGAATCCACTGTGATCACAGAGAAATAAGGACAAAATACTGTGGGCATCTGACAACCTCCAATACAAATATATTGGGGATCACCAGCACCAGTTGGGAGAGGGAAGTGGACCAATCTGTAGTGAGTAATTGCTCCCTTTGCAGGTCTTGAGAGACCACACCAGGGGAGCGACATGTAAGGCTGCCGGCAAGTTAGATGGCTTTGCATACAACAAGCTCTCTAGGCAGATACCAACTTTATGGCAAATATTTACCTCCATTTGTAACCAGGTGGGTTGGTATACCTCCCTGCCTGGTTCAGCAGGAGAAGTTGGCCATTTCAGGAACCGGGCCCATGTAGGGCTAAGTAATAAAAGAAGAAATTGGATAAATGCAAACCATCTTGGAAAGATAAATAATCTTTTTATTGTTGAGTTAAGACAAAAGTTACATAGGTATATACTTATGAATCACATTGGTTGTACACATGTTTGATACATATTCATTGCAGGCTGAAAAAGCAATATTCATCAGTCAGAGTTAAGTTCTTGATCCAATCTTTCTTTTTTTATTAATTTACAGCTAGGATTTTTTTTTTTAGTTGTTTAACCAGGAGTAACACACTAAGCTGAAAACTTTTTTATAGGAGTGACCTGGGAGCACAAGGAAGTTAAGTGACTTGCTCAGGGTCACACAGTATGCAAGTGAAAGCTGTGGGATTCAAACCCAGGTCTGGTCTGCTGGATGCCACCAGATTTGCAGCTCAGAACCTTAAACTATTGTGCCATACTACCTCCAAATTCAATACCTTTGAACCAGAGGTTCTTTTACAGAGGTTCCACATCAAAACAAACAGTACAGAATATGTAGTGCATGAATAACAAATCATAAATATAGGTGATAAGAGTGAATAACAGGATCAGTGAAGGTACAACTATATGCAATTATTTACAATATACTGTAATTACCATTCATCTCATTTGAGGTTGCGCAGTAGTACAGGGAGGATAACAATTATGGGATAAAGCACATACAGGTTATAACCACCATTTCTGATTCAGTAGGGAAGGAAGGCAGAAGATCAAGGGGGAGGACTTTAAGGAGTGTGGGTAAGAAGTCAAAGGAAGAGGTCAAAAGTCAGGATCAGTAGGGGATGGGAGGGGTTGGGGAGCAACCAAGAGGTTAAAGGAAGGGGTGGATAGGAGGAAAGGTAGGAGATGAAGGGAATGCAGAGTCAAAAGAGGGGGTGAGGTAGTCAGGGGATGACTTTGTCCTAAAAGGTATAGGTAAAGTAGAGCTGAAAAGTTAAAAGAAGGAGGGATTGGGATTCTGGTATGGGGAGAGGGTGGGGATAAGAGAAAGAGGAGATAAGAATGAGGTGGTGAGGCAGTCAGAGGAATGACTTTGTCCTGATAGGCGAAGATATTTGATGGGGATGGTGGCCTATACAGGCCTTCTATGGAGGCCTGAATAGGTGATGCAGGCTTTCACTGGGGCAAGAGGATGATCTCAGGGCAGGAGCTGTAGGGTTAAGGGCAAGTGTAACTATTTTTTAAACAGAGATGCTGGCATAATGTATTTTTTAAGGGGCCTGGGGTAGGGTAATTGTTAATCTCAGTGGGGAGGTTGCTGAGCCAGGAAGGGGCTCAGAACCCGAAGGATCACTGTCCCTGGACAGTGCAGCAGAAGGGGACCAGGAATTTTGATGTAGTAGTGCTATGAGTGCGGTGGATGTTTGTTACTGGCTGCAGAAGGGGCAGGGTGTTTGGTGAGGTAAGGACAAGATAATTTTTTTTTGGCAAGTAGACATGTCTGTTACATGATCCTACCTTTGAGATTCAGCCATTGCATTTGTGCATAGAGGTCACAAGTGTGTGTATATCTGGGGGCACTAGAGACAAGCCTACATGCTTTGTTGAGAGCCACAGAGACTCTTTTCTGTGCGGTATAGGTGGCAGCTCCATAGATGATCAGTCCGTAGTCGATGATAGAGATGAGGGAGCTGGAAACAGCAAGCCTCAGGGCTTCCAGGGTGAGGAAGTGTCGATGTTTATACAGAGTGCCGATCCATGAGTTGATAGTTTTAGAAATAAGGTTAATATGGGTGGAGTAGGAAAGGGAGCAATCTAGGGTTACACCTAGATATTTGAACTCCTTAACTTGATCGAGGGGGAGGTTTTGGTTGTTAAGAATGGTTAGGTTGGCTGATTTGTGTTGGTTGTGGGGACTGGTGAAAAACATTGCTTTTGTCTTTCTATAATTCATTAGCAATTTATGTTCTCCAAACCAATGCTCAACTGCAGCAAAACTTATTTGGAGCTCTTTGGTGAGCAGGGTGGGGTCAGAGTGGGAGGAGAAAAGGGCAGCATCATCTGCATACAGAATTATATTGTTTGTGCAGACTTTACAGAGTGAGTTGAGGAAGAGGCTGAACAATAGGGGTCCAAGGATGGAGCCTTGGGGGACCCCAGTGCTAACAAGGTGGCAACCAAATAGGGCATCATTAAGTTTGACTTGCTGTCTCCTACCAGCAAGGTAGCTGGAGAACCAGTTGGTAACCTCCATGGAAAGCCTGATAGACTGGAGTGAGTAGAGAAAGAGTGAGTGGTTCACAGTATCAAAAGCCTTGGTGAGGTCAATGTAAATTGACCCCACCAGGTGACCTTGGTCCAGAGCGCAGTGCAGGATGTCTGAGTATTCAAGTAAGGTGGTAGTTGTGCTGTGTCCCTTCCTAAAACCGTGATGCTCCCTACATTGGATGTTATATTTGCTAAGATGTTCGGTCAGTTGGTCTAAGACAATACGCTTAAGTGACTTGGGGGGGCTAGAGACTGAATGATAGTTAGAGGGTTGTGTTCGGTTGCCACTTTTATGGACAGGCATGACAAAGGCAGATTTCCAAACCAGAGGGAATTGCTCATGAGAGAGGGATAGGATAAGATGGATGATAAGGGGCTTGAGGACAGAGTCAAGTGTCAAGTACAGGAGTTTAAGGTTTAGGGTGTCACTACTGAATCTAGACTTTCCCTTTGCAGATACTTTTTTGTACCCTTTGTGGTGACTCTCCTGAAGTAGAAGGGGGGGCCATGGAGAGGTGGGGAGCCAAGGATACTGAGGGGACTGTCAGACTTCTTATCGAAGTAAGGGGGGAGTATACCATTGAGGTTGGTAAAAGCCTCATTGAGGGAATCTGCAATTTGTACAGGGTATTGCGTGAGAGCCCCATTTACAATAAACAAGTTAGGGGGTGCTTTAGGGTTTTTTCCGGTGAGGTCATTGATACTTTCCCAGAAACGTTTTCCAATTCCCCAAGTGTTTTTGAGTTCCTGCTTAAAGTAATCCATTTCAGCATGATGGATTTCCCGTGTACATGTATTACGTGCTGCCTTGTAATGCTGCATATCTATAGGTCTTTCAGAGTTATGAGCAAGATGCCAGAGATTGTCCCTGGCATGCATCATTTTGATTAAGTCAGGGGTAATCCAGGGATTTGTGGCCCCTTTAGCCTTCCGTTTATGAAGTGGGGCCGAAAATGTCATAGACTTTGCTAAATTGGTGGATGAAGTAGGCAAGGGCGGTATCAACACTAGAGGCAGAGTTTAAGGGGGACCAGTCAATGTGCACTAGGAAAAGCCAATGGTGCTGGAGTTGCCCTTTCTTCAGCACAAACTGGGCAAGAACATTGGCAGGAGCCTTGGGGGCTTTGTTTGTCCAGTGGTAGATGACAGTGGAGTGGTCGCTTAAAGAATCAGGTAGAACTTCAGTGTGGGTTATCCTGTCAGGGTGGGAGATAATGATGAGATCTAGGAGTGAGTTGTTACCAGTTCTGTGGTTGGTTCTAGTTGGGGTGGCAACAAGTTGTGTGAGGTTAACAGCTGCAATAGTGTACTTGAAGGGGTCAGCTTCAGGGGACAGCCACTTTGTGTTAAAATCACCTAGCACCACAACTTCAGTGTTATCAGGCATGTCAGTTAGACAATGAAGGACCAGGTCAAAACCTGTAGTTTGTTCACACGGGGGGATGTACATGGATAGCATTGCAATGGATTTTCCATTTTGGCCAAGGATGACCTTGACAGCTAATATTTGTGTCTTGTTTGGTTGTGGGGGAGGTATGGCTTGCCCACTATACATATTAGGTAGAGTGTACAACCACCATCTTTTTTACCAGTCCTGTCTTGTCTAAAGAGTGTATAGTCCATCATAGAGAGAGACGGCTGTAACAGGGACCTTAGGGGACAGCCAGGTTTCATTTATGGCAAGCACATCTGGGTTGTGCTGTAGGACCCAAACGAGGAGATCATCAATCTTTGGTAGGAGACTCCGGATATTCATGGAGGCAAGTTTGATGGTGCAGTTACTCCAATTGCCACTAGAAGTAAGCTAGAGAGGGGCAGGGTTGGTGTGAATGTTGCCCGACAGAAGGAGAAGTAGGGAAAGTTTGATCAGGTAGTGCTGGTGCAGCCAATGTAGGGCACGCTGCTTGGATCGATAGGGAAAATTATGCATAGTTATTATAGGGGGAGATGTAACGGTAGAGTAATGCAGTGTGATAGCCCGTCCCAGAGTCAGTCACTACTGTGGAGGTGGAGGGAACCTGTTAGTAGTGTAAAGGGGATCAGTGCCTGGCATTGTTTCTGGTATACTTGTTACCAGGTCGTGGATAGAGAGGCAATGGACATTAGGAGAGGCTGGGGGAAAGAGGATGAGGAGAAAGATAGTTGCAGCCAGGTAGTAAACATTATATCCATCTGATAATTTATAATTTATGTATGTATTTATTTGCAAATCTGGAAAATAGCTTTGAGTTTGATCTTTTTTTACAACGGTTCCACGTCAAAACAAAGAACAAAGTTACAGACATAGGGTTACAGCAGTTGTACAAAACACTTGGCAAGGTAAGGGCACTTTGACAAAAGGGGAAAAAAAGAAATATACAGTGCATTTGCAGTATAATATAATTAGTTATATGATTTAATTTGTCACATAGTGTGGCCCTGGGGAGCCTTGTCATCAATAACATGAAAGAGTGAGGAAAAGTCAGGGGAAGTGTGTTATGAGCTGACCTACCTTGACCAGGTCTACAGTAGAAGCAGGACTGGTGGCAGGGAGTTAAACCAGAGGGTCTGTAGAAAAGTTATGCACAGTCTGGAAGGAGAGAGATTAAAAGGGATGGGTGGGATAGATTGAGATACAATGAGATAGAGAGTGAGGGGGAGAGAAGTAGAAGATGGGAGGAAGAGAGAGAGAGAGAGAGAGAGAGCTGAAGGGGGAGAGACAGAGAAAAGGTGTGCTACTGCTGCATCCAGGGATTCAATAAATCAGACAAATAATAAATACAACTTCAGAGTGGTTTGAGCAAGTCTCTGGTGCACAATCCTACAGAGATACTATCATGCAGGTTGCATGCTTTCAGATAGGGAAGCCAAATGTCTTGGTATAATAGGCTGGTGTTCCTTGCAAAATGGGACAGCCTTGAGTGGGAAATCAGTGACTCCATAGCCTGTTGCCACTCCATGAACGCTGGGATCTCCTGGATTCTGCACTTCTTTAAGATTATTCTTACCATTTCCACCGAAGCCTGAGTCAGTCATAGTACATGTGAGCTTTGAACTGGGCCATTCTCTGGTACAGTACTCAGCAACCAAAATCTAAGAGTTGCCGGTAGGCTCTGATTTAAGATTTTAGAACCAAATTGCCTCATCTCGGTCCATAAAGACTGTAAGAGATGGCATTGCCAAAGGACATGTATTAGGTCAGCCCCCAGGGTGTTACACCTCCAGCAGTTGTCCTGTTGCAGCAGACCTATTTTTTTTAGCTGGGCCTTGGTCTGGTACCACTGGTGCAAGACCTTGTTTCTTATCAGTAGGCTGCATTGGTTTTCACATGCCCGGTGGACCGTCCTCCAGCATTTGGTCCAAGTCTGGGAAGGAATCTCTACACCCAACATTCTTTTCCACTTGCCTTTGGCCAGCATGGAGGGATCTGGGACCCCATCTCTGAGCTGCCTCTGTATAGCCCCTGCCAAACCTTTCTTTTTGGTGACCCAAAGCTTAAGGGGTAGCTTCTCCCTGTGTTCCCAACATGCAGGGCCACAAGAGTAGCATTTACATTGAGTTATAACCCACTTGTTGTATAGACTTCAGTTGCAGATATTGCCAAAAACATTCTTTAGGAAGGTGGAACTTATCTCTTAAATCCTGATAAGGAACAAAGGTTCTATTGCCATCCTGTATCAGGTCCCTGAATGTACTGATTGAACTGTCCTCCCACCTTACTCAGCATATTGTCTTGTTGTCTATTCAAAGATGGAGGTTGTTCCAGAGAGTGGTATAAGCACTTATCCCCAAAAAGCATTTTGCCAACTTCCCCACCTTCTGCCAGGCATGATGGCCTGCTTTGATTGTCAACCAGGCCTGTGCCATTTGGGGGAGTCCATGCTCTAGGTAGCTGTTTGGTGATAGGCCTTCAAAAACTGCCTTCTCTATTTCCATTCATGCCAGTCAGAGGTTGGCTTGTTTTTCCAGACTTTAGCACATTTTGGCAGTTATAAAGGCATAAGAGTATTTTGTAAAATCTGGAAGACCCCACCCTCCTTTTATCCATGGCATCACAGTTTAACTCTGCTATACCTGAGAGGCCTCTATCCCCATAGGAACTTACTGATTAGCGAGTGTAATTTGTGTGCAATTATTTTGAATTTTGCATTTGTTTTGAATAGTTTACTTTGTGTTTATGTCTACATTTAGTTTTGTTTTGAGGTGGGGAATGGCATATATATTTAATGCTTGTCACATACACAGCTGTGTCTGGTGTCTGTTGACCTGTTTGTTGTCTACTCTCTGACAATATATGGAATTGTTTGTGTACGTTTTGTAACTTTCCAGTGGCTTCTGCTCTTTTCTTCTCATTGATTTTAGATGTTTGTGAAGTTGTTTATTTTGAATTAATGAATGAAAATGTGTTGATTTTTATCCTGAAGATTAAGTTAGCATTGATTTATTAAACTTTCGAAAATACTTTTTGAAATGTTCGCCTACTTTGTAAACATATATGAAATTGTTGGTAATTTTGGTGTTCATAGTTTTCACCTACTTTGCAAATGTATATGAGATGTTTGGCCATTTTGGTGTTTCTTATGATTTCTGTATCTATCAATGTAGTCTGTTACATGTTTTTTAGTTGCTGTGTTTTTTAAATATGGCCATAGCATTTGTGGAAGATTTTAACATTTTGAACACATGATAGTAGGTTTCACTGTAATATTGTAGCTTCTTGTTATTTTGGGAAATTTAGTTTTCTTATATACTGTATTTTGAGAAAACAAACAAAGATGACAATTTTATAAATTCAGTTGATGTGCTTCTTGTTGGTTTTAATAAAATATACATGACATTTCAAAATTATTTATTAAAGTTATTGAGTAGCACAATGATTTCAATAATGATATGACACATTTAAAATCAACAAGTATCTTGTTGATTTTAATATTATCATATTTTAATGGTGGTATATCTATTTTTAACATATAAGGTGGTTCTGAAAAGAACCTTTGGGTATTCTGATGTGGAAAGAAATTATTTGGCTGACTAAGTGGCATCGTAACATTCACAACAAAAATGTTGTTTCCATTGGGGGGGCAGATGTACATATCTTTTAAGTATAACAAATTTTTAGACAGCTTAATATTTGGATGCCTAATTTCACCCATTCTTCCATCTCTTAGGAAAGCAGATAGCTGTATATTTACTCTGAGGTGGAAATTCTCTATACCCACAATACCACATTGCCCTAACCACATCTGTCTCTGAGGGATAGTAGAGAACAGCATTTTAGTGTGAGGCATTCAATAACAAACCCAATTAAAATCTGCCTAGATGGTTAAAATCAGTTGATGTCCAGAAATATGTCCTACAGTCGGTCATTTCTACCAAGATGTACAATCAGAACCTGAGGAGCGGTATGTCTCTTAAGTGGTGCTCAATTGTAGGTATCAGCTGATACCACCACCGACCACCTGTAATCCTCCAAATAATGTTATACTGTGCTAGACGCAGATTGAGGTGTTGGTTTTTCTCTTTAAGAAAAAAAAAAATCCACTGTTCTTATTCAGGAGGTTCCCACAATCCATGTAGTCTGTTTCTGAGTCATTGTATACCTGTTACCTGGAACTGGTAAAGATAGCTAGATCTCAGACATGGTGATTTATATAGGGTTTTTTGTTTTATGTTTTGGAATGTGAATATTACTGTTATGCTTATAAATGGTTTTTGAGTGGGTTTTCTAATTATCTGATTGATTGTAGTATATTTGTTTTCTATTTGAAAGCCATGTGTGCAAATGCCAGGAGCCTTAGCAACAAGATGGAAGATCTGGAGGCTGTCATGGTGCAGTCAGACCTGGACATCATGGCCATCACTGAAACCTGGTGTAATGATAACCATTACTGGGAGATGGCCACACCTGATACACACCTGATAAGCACTTAACAGGCTCATGGTCTCATTTTCTTGGGGGTCCTTGACAAGTATTTTTTTATTTGGCACTTACACTTACAAGTCATACTTTCATGCATCATGTATATATGTGTAGGTTAATGTGAGGCTTGTTTTCAACTTGCAGTTATACCTAATTTCTGGGTTTTGTCTCTCATTATCTGTTCTTTAATATACCAGGACAATTGGAATGTAAGTTGTAAGCTCATCTTACATGTATTAGAGAGAATGCCACTCCAAGGTTTTTTTTATCACTAGAATGCTTTCTTGGCATACTGAGACATTTTAAAATTTATGTGACAAGAACTCTCTGGCTATAGAGAATTCTTGGTAACCTTTGCCCTTGTGAGGCTCCTCAGTTAAAGGCATACTGGTGTTAATTAGCTTCTCTGATGTAATCTTCTGTTATGTTTTAAATGTATATGTTAAACCAATGAGAATTATTTTTGTTTTTTCAATATAATCTGCTGTTAATAGTATGGGATATTTGAAAAAAACTGCCACAAAGCTTCTGAAGAAGGACCTGGTTGGTTCGAAAGTTAGAGCACTTTGTTCTTTTCTGTAACATCCATGTTGGTCCAATAAAAGGTTTCAAATCATTTGTTTCTGGGTCTATCACACTACTAAAAATATGTGTTAAATGCTGGGAAAACTGTTATTACTGTAGCTGATGAAGAAGAAATTATGCAAAGTTGCTTGCAATTCGAGCTAGATGAGGAGCTGCTTATAGATCCTGCTGCTTTTGAAAAAGGGAAGACAACTATAAATACAGAGCAACTAAAAGACACTGGGCAAGAAAAATACCAACTAGACAGTAAATTCATTGATGATTACATAGAGTCAATGCAAAATGAGAATACTAAAAGAAAAACTGACTCAGACATTAATAATTAGCACCAGTTCATGAAAGAGCTTTTAAATATGCCAGCATTGATTGAAACCTTGTCTCCAGCTCAATTAAACACAGTGTTGTGTAATTACTTTATTCATATCACAAGAGAAGATTGTGCTGCTTATGAACCTCTAACCCAAGAGAGAAATTTCTAAGTTTTGAGCAATATTTAAAGAAACATCAGTATCCAGCATTTTTAACTACATCGACATCATTTTTTAAAGTGCAGGGAAGTGCTTTTGTCAAAACAAAAAAAAAATTTAAAGAAGAAGGAAAAGGCAATAGACCCTTTGCTGCCGACGAATTAACAGATGGCCTTATACAGGAACTGTATGAAAAAGACCTATTAGGTCCAAGAACACCACAATCTCTATTAAGTGCGATGTAATTAAATGTTACCATGTTTTTGGATTTAGGGGAATACAGAATGTAGAAATTTAAAGTGGGGTGATATTAAGTTATGCACTGATTATAAAGGGGGATAAGTTCATTGAATTTCACAAAGAAAGACAAACTAAAACAAGGAGTGGCAGTGATCCAAAAGATACTCAAGCACTGAAGCCCCATGCATACCCCATTGCTAAAGGAAAAAAATGTCCCATGGCAAACTTTATGTTTTATGCAGATAAAAGACCTTCTAAGTTAATTACAACAGTGCTCCTTTTTTCTTACCCATCAACTATCAATATAAATCATCCAATGGCAATACATGGTTTAAAAATCAAGCACTCAGTGTGAATACAATTGCTACCATATTAACATCCATGATTCAAAGTGCTGGCATAGAAACTGACAGGCATTTAACAAATCATTCAATTCGCAAACACCTGTTACAAAAACTGATCAACCACAACGTACCCCCGACAGACATAATTCAATTATCAGGACACAAATAAATTCAGTTAATTAATGACTACTCAAAAATGAATGAAGAAAAACAGAAAGATATTTCAAAATTATTAAGTTCCAAATTAGATCCACAGCCATCGACATCAGCAGAATGTAAAATGGAGCTACAGAATTGGAAAGTCATCGTATTTAATGCGAACATGCCAAACTGTGAAAGCGAAGCAAGCAGTCCCAAAGAGAAAGATATTTCCACACAGCAGCAGAGATTGCTCACAGTGGATAAACTCATGTCAGCTTGTTTTAGCAATACCACCATCACTACTAAAAATATAATGTCCAGTGTGTACCAGAGTAAGTATTACTATAGTTACTTTTGTAATATTTCAGTACTCAACAGAAACAAACATATAACATACTATTTTGTTTTCTGTAGGTTATGACAAACACAAACATCCCCAGAAAAAAACAAAGTGGATTGCCTCAGACAGCCGTAGCAACTGAGGAAGAAATACTTGAGAAGCAGCAGACATTTGAACAATCGAAGGCAGTAATCCATGAAGGCCATTCCATTAAATGCCATAAAGTTGCTAAAGCACAACATAAATAAATATAAAGTCCCATGAAGCACAAAGAAATAAATGTAAATAACAATAAACATCCCAAAAAAGAAAAATAACAGTATAAAACACATAACCATCCCGGAACACTTTGTAAACACAACGCTATGCCCACAGCACATCCACAATGAATCAATACACAGTTCACAATAAGTGTAATACCAAACAATGAATCATATTACAGAATTAAGCACCTATCCTACAAATTTGTTCCATAAGCACAACTAATTAAAATCCACAACCACACATCAGCCAATCACATCACACAAACCACTTCCATTCATAAAAAAATACTGTCCTCATTCACAACAGAGCCTAATAACAGTGCAGGTACACAGAGAAACAAAATAACACTGTCCTTTACAGTGAATTTCAGCAGTCTCTCAACTTAATAACCATAAACCTGCACTCCTACCCTATTGCATAAATTGAACACATGATGGTCAGCAGTGAGATATGAAAAATAATCTCACTCCTGCATCGTGAGATATCCATACCTCACTCTGCAGGAGTGAGATTATTTTCCATATCTCACTGCTGCCCATTATGTATCCTATATATGTTGATTTTAAATGTTAAGTTTAAGATTTGGTAAATAATGATCATGTTTGCATAATTTCAAATATTGTACATGATCTTTGCATTTCATTTTAGAATATTTACAAGATGTCCCCATATTTTTGGATTGTAGTTATTGTGTTTCTCATCAATTTAATCAAAATGTTCAAGTCATTCTGTTTTTCAAAATATTTTTTAAATGTACAAGATGTGTCTAGATCTTGAAATGATACTTAAAGTTTTCTTCTATATTTCTTTTTACATGTGACTCTCCATGAGTTTTGAATATTTTGAAATAAATATGAAATGCTCAAAGATTTTGTATTGATAATTAGATTGCTTCTGGTAGGTCTCATGAAAATATACAAGTTTTCATGCTTTGCACATATTAAATCAAATTTACAAGACATACAGATTTTTTTAGTTATGCTTACAGTGCTTATTGCATGTTTTGAACCATATGGAAATCTCTTTGAGTTTTGAGTATTTTGAAATACATATACAACATGCTCAAAGATTTTGCATTGATAATATAATTGCTTCTGGTAGGTTTTATCAAAGCATGAGAATTATTATGATTTGTGAATATTAAAAAATAGTGAGACGTGCATAGATTTTTAGAGTATTTCTTATAGGATTCTTTGTAATATGCAATGCATCATGATTTTTAAATATTCAAATATTTTTCAGGGACATGATGCTTGAATATTTTGCACTAATACTTACTTCTCATATGCTTTCAGAAAATATGCAAATCTTGCTTTGCAAACATTAAAAACATACGAGATGTGGGTAGATGGTTTATCTTTAGTGTGCACTTCAGTTTTTTAAAATATGTGAAATTGTCTGACTTTTTAATATTTTACAGACAAGTAAGATATACTTTGTGTGTTGTTTGTTAAATTATGTAAAATATTCCGATAGTTCTAATCCATATTCGTTATGTATTTTAAAGTAGTTTTAGAAGTATAAATATATACCGTTGGTGTTAAAAGAGTTGCTAAGAAGTTTAATGTGTAAATGGGAATCTTTAATTTTTGTAAGAACTTTAGAGTACTTTATAACATAGGTCATTATGTGTTTATGTGATATGTTTTTGAGATGTGTTTGTAATCTACAGTATGTGTTTATTAATTTAATCTGTTTTTTCCAGGGACTAAAAGAAATACTTTACAGTCAAATAGGCCAACTTTGGCAAATGAAAGAGGCAGACTAGAAAGGAGCAGTATAGCACAGCTAAAGAAGAAGCTAGTGAAATTAAAAAACAATCCAAGGTTGCAAGAAAGAGTAGGAAGACTTCTAGACAGATAGATCACACCAGTCTGAAATGTCTGTTATATTTAAATATTTAGGTATCACTACCAGAACTGGTTAAAAAAAAACAGCTAGGGACATGTCTCAACACACACACACACACACAAAAAAACAATCAGATGTTTCCCACATCAGTATTCAAGAGAAATGGTTGCAGTGGTTTAAAAATATTACTTGTCATGGTCATATTAATAACATTATTAGTGCAATTACGAGACAAAAAGGAAAACACCCCAAACATATATGTGTGACATTTTGTTCTGATGGTTTTTGCTGTGAAAAGCTCACTGAGTGACAAATTGAAATTTCATATGAATAAATTGAAACACAGAATTTATCAATGAAAATGCAGAAATGTGGTCATCTTACCGGTCAAATCTGAAAATGGTATGTGGTGGCAAATGGTTACGCAGTGTGCACAGTGAAGTACTCTTTTCTGAGGAAATGTGCAAATTCAGTATTTCCAAAAGATTAGTAGGGGACACAGTAGGACTTATTCATAATGCTCTGCCACTTACAGAATTGAACGATTCTCTAGTGGAGGATGTCATGTGATGTTCATGTGATAAGAACTGGAATATTAAGCAAGAATCATTGCACATTTATTGATTTTTGAACACATTTGTTATTGGCTCAGAATCAGAAAGGATCATATTGCTTAAAAACATGGATAGCTATCCAATTCATGATCACACCACTTTGTTGGCGTCACAGTTTGGCTTGCTTGGCACTCGGTGTGTGTCACAGCTTTCTACATCACATATACATGGTGGCAGTACATCAAGCAGGAATGAAGCAATTTGTTAGATGAATTTATAATGTTAGAGGACTTTTATTATTGGATTGGAAAAGTTAGTAAAATGTCTGTGAGATGGAGACATTGTTAATGCTGGCAGGTTACTTGAGCATTTCATTCAGATATAGGATCATGCTTCAAATGACACATCCTAATTCATAATTAGAAACATCTTCTCAAGTTTCAGAGTCAGAAATAAGTCTCATACAAAAGTTTGGATGGGAAACTGCTAAATTTGAAATAGCAAAATAGGAGAAATTTGATATGATTTGTATCTCCTGAGAATGACTGTTCTATAAAGTTCAAACTGTGGCAGTAGATCTTACTGTATATCTGAAATTTGCCATAATGATGTTTGGCATCATTTCATTGCTTCTTTATCTTTTAAAGAACTGTATAACTTGTATCATAACTGTATTTTCTATATTTACCATATTGTGATGTATCCTATGTTATGTAAATCCTGGGTCTCCCCTGAAAAAGGGACCTCCAGGGCCCAGAGGGCTCATCCGGTTACCAAAATTTAATAAATAAATAATTTGTTTCTGTATCTTCATGTCAATATTGTTTTTCAAAATTACAAAGCAATGACATCGCACCTCGGTCAGTACTGAATAAGATAGGTATGGACCATGTGCTGCCTGAAATTCAAGATTTAAATATGTTTGAAATAAAGTTAGAGTCATACACTGAAACCCTTTCAAACAATTTTGAGATTAACTCCAAAAGGAAAAAAATTACCTTCAATAGAGTTGGTGAAGTGTTTGTTGGGGTCAATTATGTATCTATCTTTGACAATGAAAACTAACGTGTAAACTGTTGCAGAAAATAATAGTTCAAATATTTTAGTCAATGAGGTTCCAACAAAAAGAAAGAGAGAAAACAATTTGGCAGGATGTGGAAGACAATGGAGAGTTCTGGGTAAGTCGGTTCCCTTCCAAATTAGGGATATGGATTGTGTTGGGGCTAGATGGGTGAAAATAGCCAGTACAAAAAAATTTACTAGCCACTCCAAAATTGATTTTTTCAAAAAGTTCAGTTTTTATTTTTCAGATGTTTTCAGTAAAGTTCAGATCATATGCCCGTTTCAACTGTAAAGGCCTCATCGGGGAGAGGATCTATTATTTAAAATATAAAAAAATTGTATTTAGTAAATAGTATTCATATTGCCATTACATCAGACTTTTTCTTAAAAACATTTTTTATATACATAATGCACATATACATCACTTGTAACACAGTCTGTGCTTAAGAAAACAGTTTTTTCTACTGTGTAAATATTCTGTCATAGTAGTAATGAAGTCATGCAGAGAGTATATTGATTAAAATATCCTTTACTTTTGACTACATTACATCCTGGTTACAATATCTTTACCCTCAGAGCTTAGCACACATTCACTGCACAAATATCTTTACTGATATTTAATTCACTTTAAATACTTTATAGAATGATTGATATATATCATTATCATCAAAAATTACTTAGTATTTCTAGATTTCAAGATTTTAACCAACAGTGCACTTTGATAATTTGCTATGCTCCTTCAGACAGCTTAACTATATTTATCAGTTTGTCACATACCTTTACTAGCTTTCAAGTATTCTTCTTATTCTCTCCTACGAGCATGCAGATGTTTACAACTGAAACCTGATGGTTTAATATAATGACAATTTCTATATTTGTAATACTGCTGTCTTATCTTTTTTATTTATTTTTAACTCCAGAAATAAACTAACCTTGGATACTATGCTTAGTTCCTTCAGTCTGTGTTGTAGTTTATGGCAGATTTCATTTCTGTAGTAGTAATAGATAACTGTCGATGCATTTCTATAATTTGGCCATTATACTTAATTACGGTTAAGCTGAAACTAACCTTAAAGTTTTTAAAGTTAAAGTGTTCTTTCCACTGCTGTAAATGTTCTGGTTTAGCCTTAAATAGCTATAAGTTAAAGAGTTATATATGCATCAGGTTTTTGTTTCTTTTAAATGGTCTAATACACTTTAACATTCTATGACCTAAGCTTTCATTTACCTGACCAGTTCTGTTGGTGTTAAACATGTTTCTGGGTGTTCATTAGTTCTGTGTCATAGCAGGTTCACATTTCATTTACCAGTCAGTTTTCCCTGTATTAATTACACAGTATCAGTGTTGTTTTGTTAAGTCATTTAGTTATCAACAAAGTGTGGCAGTTAGTAGGCACAGAACTTTACCTTTTGGTTATAATACATTCTCTCTCAGCTGGCAGTTTCTCTCTTTGCTGCACTGTGTTTGTGAAATGGCTTCTTTTTAGTTCCTGATGGACTGAGGGGCAGAACTAAGCTGCAAGTACTTTGATGTATGGAAATGACCAGATCCAGTTCCAAGCTGCTAGTGGTTGATAAGAAACCAAAGGGCAGAACACAGACAAGGCTATCTGTGTTCTGAGCGCTTTCTGCCCCCAGACCCCTCTGTTGTCTATAAAGCCACTATATTGGGTAATGCATGCCTCATAGTCAGTGCTAGTCACATTTTAATGCCTCTATGAAGAAATTCTTTCTCTGCATGCTTGATACCAGGCTAAACTTATGAAGTTAATTATTTAGTTAAAAGCACCTTCTTGTGTTGTGTAAGTGGCTATGCCATGATCTGACACTCATTCACTTGCATGGATTACTGCTTCACTTGGTCACTTGGTTAGGGGTCACTGCTCCCCATATCCAGTGAAAAGTGGTATACTACTTGTAAATAGCATATTTAACATGGTTCCGGCTGATAACATTGCCCACAAAATAAAGCGGGACACTACAATGCAGAAAGACCACCTGGCCACAACATCACAGTGCAGAATACCGCAGGCCACCACTCCACCTTGTTGTTTCCAGAGTCCTATGATCCCACCCGACGGCTGAATCCTGGTGCCTACCCCACCAGTGGGGGATGGAGACCTCTGTGTCAGGGAACATTTCATAGCGAAGTCACACAGTGTCTGAGGCTTCCCGGAACAGCAGTTGCTGCACTTGCAGTGGTGGGGCAGGCACCAGGATTCAACAGCCCATCATTGTGCCCTGTTGACCTTACATATCCTGCTGGTACCGTGGGCGGGACAGTGGGACTCTGGCAACAGTAAGGCGCAGTGGTGGCCTGAGATATTCTGCACTGCAATGTTGTGGCCAGGTGGTCTTTCTGACTGCGATGTTATGCCTGCATCGTAGTGTCCCGCTTTATTTTGCGGGCAATGTTATCAGCCAGAACCATTCAACATGAGTTAGTTTTTATGCAAGTACACTGATTAGGGGTCACTGCTCCCCTTATCTAGTGGCAAGGAGTCTACTGTATGTAAATAACCTATTCTGCATGGTATTCTCAATGCTTTGTCAAATAGATAAATTATTGTGCATGCCCCAATATTTATAAAGTTAAAAATAATAAGGATTGGGGGGTCAGGTATGGTGTGGATGCAAAAGGTCAACCCAGTCCACACAGCAACAGCTCATATCCCCACTGGCCTAATTGATGACCCCATTGAGAGCACTGATACCTTTAACTCTATGTTTACTTACCTAAGCGCATACCTAAGCAAGCTCCCCCACCTGTCCTCTACCAGACTCTATAGTGGCACCCATGGTGACAACCCCAGCTCCTCAGCAACTTACACTGCCATTCCACCTTTCTATTTTAAGACCATTGGTCACAAGGTCACCACTAAGCTGTTGAATGCACTTCCTAATAGAGGGAGCCTGGGCAGTGATGGGCTATAACCCTCCTTCCTGAAGATGATCTCCCCAGCTCTTGCCAGACTTTTAACTTACATATTCAACCTTGCACTCTCAGCAATAGTTCCTGACTCCTGAAAACATGCACTTGTCATGGCGATTCACAAATCTGGTGACCGTCTTGCAGCAGAAAACTATAGGCCCATCTCCCTCCTCCCACACCTTAGCAAGACATTGGAAAAAAGTGTGCACTTCCAGTTGTCAGAACACCTACATAAATACAACCTCTTATGTCCCCTGCAGCATGGGTTTCACAAATACCACAGCACCTCCTTTGCCTTGGTGCTCTTCACTGACCATGTCCTCAGGAACATGGACTCAGGCAAGGCAACAGGTGCAGTGTTTGTGGACTTGTCAAAGGCATCTGACCGTGTCAATCATGAGCTCCTTCATAACACCCTGTCTCACTTTGGCTGCTCCCCAAATGCTGCTAGTTGGTTTTGCAACTACCTTTCCTTTTGGGCTAACAGTATAGACTAGAGGTTAGAGGAACGAGCTGTGAATGAGCTTGATACATCCAGCAGACCAGACCTGAGTTTGATTCTCACAACCTCCATTTGCATACTGTGTGACTCTGAGCAAATCACTTAACCGCCCAGTACTCCCAGGTTGCCTCTGAAAACAGGCACTTGTGCCTAGTGGGTCTTACCTGGTTACCAAAGACTAAAATAAAATACAAAATAAAAACACAGGTCCCAGTCCATGCTATTTGGCAAAGACTCCTCAGCCTTACTGCCCATTCATGCTGGAGTACTCCAAGGCTCCATCCTTGGCCCACTACTGTTCTCTGTGTCTATCAACGCTCTCCCAGCATCTAGTCTGAGCTGCAATGTGCTATTATATGCTGATGACCTTGTTCTATACAACAGTGACAATTCCCTGCAATCCATCTCCTCCACTCTCACACACAATTACAGAGCCACACACAACTGGCCCCTCTCTAGTAAACTACTTGTAAATGAGAAAGAAACAAAAGCTATGCTCTTCGGCTCCAAACCATTCATTGTCAAGGTCACCAAATCCAATACATCACTCACTGTTCTCACTCCTGCAGGATCTTCCCTTGAAACTGTCTCCACGTTAAAACACCTGGGGGAATGCTTGATCCCTCTCTTACCTTCAATGAGCACATATATCTCACAGTGAGGAAATTTCACCAAAAACTATGTGCTGCCTACCACATTAAACATCTCCTGTCCTCTGAAGCTTGTCTAGCAATTGTGCAAGGTAATCTCTTGCCCCTTCTGGACAACTGTTCCCCTGTTTACTCTGTCATCCCCTTTTCTCTTCGCTCCTGACTTAACACCACTTATAACTCCATATGTCGTTTTGTCCTCCTAGCATCTCATAACACTTACCACTGTGTGCTCTATCAGTCTCTTGGCTGGCTCCCTCTCCAAGGCCAATCCAACTATGCTATGGGTTTCCTGGTCGACTTCATTCTCAGGAATTATCTGCAGTCCCCCATGCTCCTCTTCTGGCTGAAAGGACAGCCACTAGAAATCTCAGGGACTCCTGTATCACCCCTTTGGAAGTACTGCATATCTCAATAAAGATGGTCAATAAGGTCTTCTCTGCCTCAGCCCCCTCCCTCTGGAACCTACCAGGTCATAATGTCATACACTTAATAGCATATGACATTATAGCTAACCCGAGACAACGCTGTCCATGACAGTGAATGGTGCAATACTGCGTATACTGTGTACACGGTATTGCATCATTCACACAACCCCAGGCAGAGGATAATAACTCTGCTGGGAGTGGGTTCCACTGAGCAGCTACCATGGCTCACTGGACTGAGCCACAGCTGCAGGAACTCAGGCACTGCATCTGGGACCAGGTTTGATTCCCGGTCCCAGACATTTTATTTTTTCCACAAATCATGCGCTCCCCAAGTTGCCCCCCCCAGAGCTGAGAATCTTTAGTGGAGGGGTCTGGGGGGTGCAGACCCCCATAATGGGGTGTGTCGCGGAGCCTCCCCAGAAAAGAGACTTATGCCACATGGCAATATCGCACTGTATTGGTGGCGTGATTTTGCCATGCAGCATAATGTCTTGTGACATTATGACCCAGTGCCTCTCTGGAACCATCTCCCATTGTTACCTCACTCATCACCCTCCCACCTGTCTTTCAAAACAAACTTGAAGAACTGGCTTCTCACTGAGTCTATGTGTAAATGCTCCTCTGACAACCCTCAAGAACTACAACCACCCTAGCTCCCACAACAAATAGAAATTAATGTTTTACCATTTCTTTTTTCTGTACTATATTATTGCTCTATACTAGTCAGCCAAGTATATGTTAGACAGCTTATTGCATGTTTGGTATCCTGCACTCCCGTAACAATTACTGACTGTATTATCTGTATTTATCATGGAACATACTGTCTTGAGCTCTTGACCTCATGGCGTAGTGATGCTTTTTCATGTATTCTCAGGTACTTCTAAAAGCTGTCCTATTGGAACTATATTGTATCTTACCCATGTTATATATTTTGTTGTTGACTCTTGTTACAACTCTGTGGTCTGGGTCATGGCCGAAAATGGTCCATTGGATCAGCTCACTTACCCAGTTATCAAAAACATAAATAAATACATAGAAAATTGGAAATAATAGGCAGAATAGTTATGTATGAGTCAGTATAGAGAAGGAGGTTAACAGGGACCGACTAGAGTGGTCAGCCCTGGGGGGGGGGTCATTCAGGTTTTAGGAGACTAGTTAAAATAATCTCATCTCTGTCTTTGGTGTGTCTGCAGCACTTTAGGCTTCACCAGTATGCTCACCAATTTTCTTCCTCATTCAGGCCAAATCTATCACTTATAGTGTGTAAAGTATATATCCAAAACATTTCCCAATTATCTAGTGATTTGTTCCAGTTGTTCCATCTATCTAGGGGTTCCACATCTTCAATGCCCCATAATTTTAATAAGGCTGAATTGTGCCCCTCGGTTGAAAAATGGACCGCCACTGGTGACATCTCATTCCTTAACCTAATATTACTTTTGTGCTCAGAAATGCATTGTTTCAATGTTGTTTCAGTGGCCTATTGGTCTTAAGTGACACTAAAGTAGCGGTACTCAGCAGGGGCCTGTCATTTTCTCAGTTCCACCATCCAGATAGATTTAAGATTATGACTGATTTACAACATTTTTTTAGACAGATCAAGCTTAAAGAACAGTTCCATCTTGCATAACCCCAGGACCCTAATGTAAAAGAACTTAAAGTATGAAACAAAAATCAGTATACGATCCAACAACTGGCCATAACCGCAACAGGGAAGCCTATATAAACCAGGTACTAAATGATGTTGAGATGATAGTGAGGGACCAAACAAAATCCTGCACCTAAATATAACCTAAGCAGAGAAGAAACAAAAGCACTAACAGAACTAGAACAAGACAGTTCAAATGTAATAAAACCCACTGAGAAAGTGGGTGGCATTGTTCTCATGGACACTGAGTAATATGCAGCTATGTGTAATACCCTTTTGAATGTAGATACAAACTATGAAAAACTCAAGGGAGATCCCACAAACAGAATAATTTAAAGTCTGGAAGAAATACTTAAAACTGAAAGTGAACATGGACATTTAGAAGACTTGCAAGTGAGATTACTAATTAAAACTTCTTCAAAGATTCTTATCTTTTGTGGACTTCCTAAAATCCATAAAAACCCTACAATACCACCTGAATGCCCTATTGTATCTGGGAATGAATCTATATTAGAAGCACCTTCAAATTTTGTAAACCACTATGCTAAGAAAGCAGTCCCCCAGGTGCAAAGTTATCTTTGTGACACTAGAGATGTGATGGCAACAAAAAATAATCTGAATAAAACTATTGATGTTCAAAATATGATAATATGTACCCTAGATGTGAAGGAACTATGCACGAGAATACCACAAGAGGAGGGAATACAGGCACTAGAAATAGGAATAAATAAAATCAGGGATGAAAATTCACCACCAACCAGTACACTGTTGGAGTTAGCAAGACTAGTTCTCTTTTTGAAACCACTTCAGATTCAATGGGGTGTATTACAGGCAGAAGCAAGGAACGGTAATGGGTAGCACCATAGCACCCACCTATGCTAATCTTTTTATGGAACACTTTGAAACATTCTTCATCCTAATCTCCATGTATAAAGCATATTACAAATACATCACATATTACAAAAGATACATAGATGATTTACTTCTGATATGGGATTGCACGATGGAGAAACTGGGGGCATTCTGTGAGCACTTGAATACTGTTAGTGATCACTTAAAATTGAGTATGACAGCTAGTGACACAGAAATACTTTTCTTGGATGTATCCCTATACAAAAATAAGAACAAAATTGAACATTGTTTATATAGAAACAGCACTGACCGAAACACCGTGTCACATGCACTGAGCTACCACCCAGCTCATTTACTTCAAAGTATCCCTTACTCAAAAATGTTAAGAGTGCAGCATAACTGCAGTGAACTGGAGAGGAGAAAGGATGGATTTGCAGACATGGCAGCTAGGTTTGCTCACAGAGGATATGGGAAAAGGACCATCAGATATGCAGTCTAAAAAACAAACAAAAAACACCAGTGGACACTGACGAGGAAGATGAAAGTCATACACAGAGCAACAGAATGCTTTTGCCACTTATATACTCTGGCATTACTGAACCAACCAATCAAAAAAATAGTGTACAAACATTGGGACACACTCAGACTCATTGGAATTTCAGAATTCCTGAACAAACCAATAATAGTATCAAAACGAGTTAATACATTGAGAGAGACAGGCTTGTACACTTGGAACAGAAACCGACTCCCACAAAGACAGGACAGTTATTGTTAGGACATTTACCATCAGGAATGCAACCACGTGGACGTTGCTGCCACTGCAACAGCACTTCAAAGAAAAATGAATTCAAACATCCTAATAGCAACCAAACCTTTGCAATAAAAAGTTACATTACTTGCGACACCGATCATGTCGTTTATATCCTAACCTGTCAATGCTCCAGATTGTATGTGAGAAAAACCACTAGGTCACTGAAACAATGAATTTCTGAGCACAAAAGTAATATTAGGTTAAGGAATGAGACATCACCAGTGGTGATCCATTTTTCAACCGAGGGGCACAATGCAGCCTCATTAAAATTCTAGAGCATTGAACATGTGGAACACCCAGACAGAGGGGTGACTAGAATAAATCAATAGAGACTAGGCAAATGTTTGGGATATACACTTTGCACACTATAAGCAATAGATCTGACCCGAATGAGGAAGAAAACTGGGGTCCATGCTGATGAAGCCTAAAGTGCTGCAGACACACCAAAGACAGAGATGACACTCTTTTAACTAGTCTCCTAAATACTGAATACCCCCCCATAGCTGACCACTCTAGTCAGTCCCTGTTAGCCTCCTTCTCTATAGTAACTCACACATAACTATTCTATTATTTCCCATTCTGTTGTTGTGTGGGCTGGGTTAACCTTTTGCATCCACACCACACCTGACCCCCGGTCCTTACTATGTTTCACTTCTATAAATACTGTGACTCACACTATAATTTATCTATTTGACAAAGGATTAAGAATACCATGCAGAATGGGTTATTTACATACAGTAGACTCCTTGCCACTAGATAAGGGGAGCAATGACCCCTAACCAGTGCACTTGCATTAAAAACTAACTCATGTTGAATATGTTATTTACGCATAGTATACCTCTTGCCACTAGATAAGGGGAGCAGTGACCCCTAACCAGTGCACTTGCATTAAAAACTAACTCATGTTGAATATGTTATTCACACGTAGTATACCTCTTGCCACTGGATATGGGGAGCAGTGACCCCTAACTAGCAAAGCAGTAACCTATGCAAGTGAATGAGCATCAGATTGTAGCATAGCCACTTAGACATCACAGGAAGGCACTTTAAACTAAATAATTAGCTTCATAAGTTTAGCTTGGTATCAAACGTGCAGAGAGAATTTCTTCACAGAGGCATTAAAATGCGACTAGCATTGACTTTGGGACATGCATTATCCAGCATAGTGGCTTTATGCACAGCAAATGGGTCTAAGGGGAGGAAAGCACACAGAACACAGACAGCCTTGTCTGTGTTGTGCCCTTTGGTTGCCTAGCAACCACTAGCAGCTTGGAACTGGATCAGATAATTTCCATACATAACAGGTACTTAGAGCTTAGTTCTGCCCCATGGTCCATCAGGAAATAAAGAGAAGCCATTTCACAGACACAGTGCAGCAAAGAGAGAAGCTGCTAGCTGACAGAGAATATTTTATAACTAAAAGGTGAGGTTCTGTGCCTACTAACTGCCACACTTTGTTGACAACTAAATGACTTAACAAAACAACACTGATACTGTGTAATTAATACAGGGAAAATTGACTGCTAAATGAAATGCAAACCTGCTATGACACAGAACCAATGAACATCCAGAAACGTGTTTAACACCAGCAGAACTGGTCAGATAAATGAAAGCTTAGGTCATAAAATATTAAACTGTATTAGACCATTTAAAAGAAACAAAAACCTGATGCATATATAACTCTTTAACTTATAGCTATTTAAGACTGAACCAGAACATTTAAAGCAGTGGAGAGAACACTTTAACTTTAAAAACTTCAAGGTTAGTCTCAACTTAACTGTAATTATGCATATTTGCTGAATTATAGAAATGTATTGACAGTGATCTATTACTACCATAGAAATTAAATCTGCCATAAACTACAACACAGACTGAAGAAACTAAGTGTAGTATCCAAGATCAGTTTGTTTCTGGAGTTAAAAATAATAAATAAAAGATAATACAGCAATATTACAAATATAGAAATTGTCATTATGTTAAACCATCAGGTTTCAATCGTAAACACCTGCATGCTCTTAGAAGAGAATAAGAAGAATACTAGAAAGCTAGTAAAGGTATGTGACAAACTGATAAATATAGTTAAACTGTCTGAAGGAGCATAGCAATTTATCGAAGTGCACTGCTGATGAAAATCTTGAAATCTAGAAATGCTAAGTAATGTTTGTTGATAATGATATAGATCAATCATTCTATACCATATTTAAAGAGAATTAAGGCAAAGCAGGGTAAGGCAACTTTATTTCTAAGACACCCAATCCCAGAGGCTCTGGGTGCCATACACATTAAAAACAGAAGGCAAAATACAGATATAACATTTGTGCAGTAGCAAAATATTTAAACAGCATTCTTAAAAGCATAAATATAAAATATGCGATAGCTGAGTGTAGAGTAGGGGGAGATGGCTTAATCCTCAAAAGCCTTGCAGAAGAGATGGACCTTAAGTCTCTGCTTAAAGACACCAATCGAGGGG
This sequence comes from Neoceratodus forsteri, assembly GCA_016271365.2. NCBI lineage: Eukaryota > Metazoa > Chordata > Ceratodontiformes > Ceratodontidae > Neoceratodus > Neoceratodus forsteri. The sequence continues at coordinate 329,766,930 of CM057450.1, read as the reverse complement.
GCCTCCTGGACTTCAGCTGGAACCGTGTTCCACAGTGTCGGCCTAGAGAAACAAAATGCTCTGTCACCAGAAGTCTTGAGCCAGACCCTGGGAACATCCAGGAGACCCATTGAAGTGGAGCAGAGAGAGCAGGCAGAGGCTGCAGGTGACAGGATCTCAGACAGGTAGCTAGGACCCAGCCCATATGGGTCCTTTTAGGTGAGCAAGCCCACCTTGAAAAAGACCCTCCACCTGACTGGCATCCAGTGCAGAGCATGCAGGACCAGGATCACATGGCATGACCGAGATAGTCCTTCCAGTACCCGGGCTGCCATGTGCTGCATCAGCTGCAGCCTGTGAAGGGTCCGTCTCATGATCCTGAAGTAAAGAGCTTTATAGTTGTCGAGTCTGGAGGTCACAAAGGCATGTACTAGGGTCGGCAGATCTCTGGTCGGAATGAGGGGCTTGATCCAGGTGATGTTCCGTAAGTGGTAAAAACCACTCTTCACAGCAGATGACACCTGATCTTTGAAGGTCAGTCTACTATCCAGGATCACACCTAGATTTCACTCCCTCAGGGAAAGCAACTAATGGAGCAGACACTAGGAGAAGACAAGTGTCCGCTCCCAGTAGCAACCCCTCATGCCCACGACCTGGCTCGACTACCAGCACTTCTGTCTTGTCTGGGCTGAGTCACAGTCAACTGGAAGCCATTCAGTCATTGATTTTAGCCAGACAGGTGTTAAGCAGATCAACCATACTGGATGTCCTGGGGGCAAATGACAAATACAGCTGGGTGTCATCTGCATAGTAGTGAAACTCCATGCTGTACTGTCAAATGATCTCACCCAGAGGCAACATGTACACAGCATCAGTTACAAGATTGAGCCCTGTGAATATTTACACGACAGAGGCATTGGAGAGGAGGAGGAGAAATTCCCCATCACTACCCACTGCACCCTAGCTAAGATATAGGACTGAAACCATCTGATGGCAACACTGGTGAGTCCACATAATTCACAGAGCTGATCAAGAAGCACAAAGTGGTTTATGATGTCAAAACCTGAAGACAGATCAAGGAGCACAAGAACTGACCTGTTTCCTCTATCTCTTGCTCTGAGTAAGTCATTATGCACCCTGACTAGTGCAATTTCTGTGCTGTGTCTAGCCTGAAGACCCAACTGAAATGGCTCCTAGATTTCGAAGGACATGAGCTGATCCTTGAGCTGCTGTGCTACCAGTTTCTCAATAACCTTGTTCAAAAAAGGCAGGTTGGGGATAGGGCGGTAATTCACTAGGATGTCTGGGTTGAAGGAAGGTTCTTTAGGAGGGGTCTCACCAGTGCCTCTTTCAGAGAAGCTGGAAACACTCCCTTCTGCCATCAAACACCTGGCTATCCCAGTGAACACTGGGCCAACAACCTTGGTGCATCCCATCAAGAAATGTGTCGGGGCTGGGTCCAGTTCACAAGATGTATGCTTCAGCTCTAAGATCACCCGAATCACCTCAGACACATCCACTGGCCTAAACTCTTCTCAGGCAGGCAAGTTCCTCTGCTCCCAACATACCGGCAACTGCAAGGCAGAAGCATACCTAACAGAGTCCCTGACCGGATAGCCAACACCCTGTCAGAGAAGAACAGAGCGAACTACTCACACAAGGTGGATGAAAAGAATTTTTCAGCTGAAGACAGGCAGGATGAAGAAGCCTGTCCACAGTCCGAAAAAGCTGAGAAGATCTGTTCCTCCTGCCACAGTCTTCCTGGACAGGAACTCTGCCTTCTTATGGGAGATTGCCTCCAGATACTCATGATAGAGGGTGAGCAGGATCAGTTTGTCAGCATCTAGATGGGACTTTCCCCAGCAACACTCCAACTTATGACCCTTGATCTTCATCACCTTAAGATCCCCATCAAACAATGGGGATCTCATGTGAGAAGATCTGGGTTGTATACAGACTGGTGCTATGGCATCCAGAGCTTCAGACACCACCTTATTATAGGTGGCCACTGCCTCCCCAAACCAATCACACAAGCTGTCTCAACCCTAGATAAGTCAGCTAATACCAAAAGTCCTTTTGGGTCTAGCCCCCTTAAAGGGCGATAGCTAACTATCTCCACAGGGACAGGACTATTGGGGGGGCCCCAAACGTGAACTCAACAGTGCAGTGTCTGGACCAAAAACCAGATCAATCCTGAGGTTATCAACCCCAAGACCCAGCTAGAACACCAGACTGAGTGTGTGACCGCACTGGTGGGTCGCAGAAGAAACCGCTTGTGTCAGGCCCAGTGAAGACATTAACTGGAGGAGGTCATAACTGAAATGCAAGGGTTCATCATTGACCCAGGCATTAAAGTCCCCCAGGAATAAATACCTGGGGGACTCCAACACCTGATCGATGACAAAGTCCACTGCCTCCTGCAGGAATTCTCCCCCTGGCCCAGCTGGGTGGTAAATGAGGAGAATCCTGCAGCCTGCACCTAGAACCCCATGAACAGCGATACACTCAAAAGATCTGGTGTTACTAACTGAATACACTGTGAAGCCCAGGTTGGTTCTAAAAATGATGGCCACACCCCTGCTCCTGTGATCCTTCCTTGGGCAAGGCACCATAGAGTACCTGGTGGGGACGGCAACTGCTAGAACTCGGCCAGCATCATCTTCCAAACAAGTCTCTGTAATGCAAGCCAGGCTGACAGAGGAAATCAAATCCGTAAAAATAGCAGTCTTGTTCCTAATCAACCTGGCATTGCAAAGCACCATCAGAAGATTAGGAGAGGCAGCTGGTCCTATAGCTACCTGCCCACTTGGTCCATTAGGACCCCTGGGTATAGGGATCAAACACATCAGGGTCAGGACCCTGGGGAACTGTGGATTTAAAACCGGAGTTGTTTGTGGGCTCTGTCTTCTGAGAGAGAGAGAGAGAGAGAGAGAGAGAGAGAAAGCAGCCAAAAGCTTCCTTAAATCAAGGAGATAATTTAATAGACTACACTTATGAATGGTGTACTGGTGATAAATGTCTTCGATATGTGTTGCAGAAACATTCTAAATCTTTGGTTCTTTACCCTTACCCTGCAAATGTAACAGTTCAGCATTCTGAAAAGTTTCCACCTGAAGGACAGAGTACAGAACATTATTACTTGTCAGAAACTGAAAGACTGCACATATTTTTCTGATATCTATCACATTCTATGCCCAATGTTTCACCTCTAAATGCTTCATCAGAGAGATGATCTATTATTTAAAATATCAGAAAATTTTATTAATTACATAGTATTCATATATCCATTCCATTAGTCCTTTTCTTAAAATGTTTGTATAGCGAAAGAACTCCTTCCATTGCCAATAAGCCCCCTTAGGCAGCAAGCCTGCTTGTACACAGAAAGAACTCCTTCCACTGCCAATAAGCACCCCTAGCCAGCAAGCCTGCATGTACACAGAAAGAACTCCTGCAATTGCCAATAAGCACCCCTAGCCAGCGAGCCTGCTTCTATAGAGAAAAACTCCTGCCATTGCCAAAAAAAACCCATCAGCAAGCCTGCTTGTATACAGAAAGAACTCCTCCCATTTCCAATTACCCTACTCAGCCAGTGAGCCTGCTTGTGCACAGAAATAACTCCTTCCATTGCCAATAAGCCCACCCAGCTGGCAAGCATGCTTGTGTACAGAAAGAACTCCTGCCATTGCCAATAAGCACCCCCAGCCAGTAAGCCGGCTTGTATATGGAAAGAACTCCTGCCACAGCCAATAAGCCCACCCAGCCAGCATGCCTGCTTGAATACAGAAAGAACTCCTACCATTGGCACTAAGCACCCCCTTCCAGCAAGCCTGCATGTATATGGAAAGAACTCCAGCCATTGCCAATAAGCCCCTCCAGGCAGCAAACCTGCTTGTATTGTAGTGCCCCAGGGAAATTGGAAGCACCACAGAAAATAGGGGATCCTCAGAGATATGAGGGGTCAGACAGTTATGGGGACCCTGGCAGCTTAATGGGGAACCCTTGAAAAGCTTTGGTGACCCTCTGAAATACAGAACAGGCTCAACTCCAGCAGACAATCCTAGAAGTCTAAATTCAGGGTTTTAAAAGGAAAACCATTTTTTTTCTTTCTTTCTTCCCCCTTCCCCCTTCTCAAGACCGACACACAGCCAGCCAAACCAGTTGGGCAACATTCCTGTCCCCAGTGGAGAAGGAAGCCAGGCTGAGCCCTCTCAGCCAATCCCTGTGGCTAGGGTAGATTCAAATCTGGAGATTTTTTTGTTTAAGCCACTGACCCAGCTTCAGGAGGCAGACCTCTGGATGAAGGAGTCAATCCCCTGGCAGGCAGCCAGTACTGCCTCAGCCTAGAAGAGGCTCTTCACAGACTGGAGAGAGGGAGAAAGAGTTTGACCAGGGAGGGTGAAGGACAGCAAGGCAATGGATGTCAGCTTCCCTGTTAGGAAGTTGAAGCGATTCCCCTGGGTTCCTTTGGTGTAACTCCCTCCAGAAGATCCCCAGTAGCAGCCTCGGTCAGTTTTTGCAAAAGTCTGCCATCTAGTCAGGTCCCCCAGTGTGTCGAGTCAGTTCATTTGGCCAGGAAACAGACCCAGTGAACCTTCCATGCAGCAGTCTCCAGGAGAAGAAGCCTGATCACTCCTTCTTGGTTGTGCATTCCCCAGAGGACAGAAATCTTGGTTGAACTCCAGGGGCTCCTGCACACACCTCACACCTCCCACCTCACACCTCATCCAGAAGTCCTCCGGTGTCTCTTCTTCAACCCAGGGAAGGTCCCAGGAAGTCCAATATCACCTGCACCCACTTCCAATGACCTCCAACAACTCCAAATGTTCGCCATGATGCCCTAGGTTCGAGTTGTGGGTCATAAGTGGTAGCCAGCTGGTAGCTAGGGCCCACCAAAGTGAATCAGATTAGGGGCCACCCCAGCTCTAGCTCGAGGGACTTAAGTCGTCTGCCGAACTCGGAGTCATGTTGCCCATTCTCCTGAATAGACATTGTCCTAAGGTGGCAACAGTACCAGTGGCCTAGATCAAGGCCTTTCCGAGGATTGCCAGGCTCTGTGCCCCCTTCCCTGAGGTGGCATAAGTACCGGTGGCCCACGCAAGAGGCCACATCAAGGGTCACCACACTCTTGATTGTACTGCACATAGGTGGCTCATGTTCCAGTGATGCATCAAGAGGTCACACCAAAGATTGTCGGATTCTGAAGCTGCAGGCGTGAGGTGGTAAGGGTTCCAGAGACCTGCCCAGAGGTTGTCCAGTGGATCATCGCACCCAGCATCCTTTCCTCAACTGGAGAGCACCTGCCTGAGGTCACTGCAGCCAACATCCCCAGAGGAGGTTCTCTTCCCCTACAACCTGGTGTCAACACCCATCCTCGACAAGGCACTGCCCTGTCGACGTTGCCTCAGTGACACCAGGAGTCACCTTCTTCCCAGGGCCAGGAGGCCTACAGCATTTTACTGGTTTTTGTTTCACTGGGGGGACGCCCCATTTTATGGCCTGTGTAGGAAGCGCTTCCTTAGGTTCACCCTCAGCAGTCGGCCAACCAGAATACTAGAAACCCAAGCTGGGTGCATCGGATTGTGACACCTTTAAGACTTGAATAACCTGGAATTTTGTAGGACATTAGTGGGGCCAGTCTGTGTGCCCGGTAACCTTATTCACTCTTTCTTATGTGTATAGTGTTAGTGAATGCTAAGTCTTTTCTGTGTGCTCCAACTGTGGCTAATAAACCTTGCATCTTGGCTCTAGAGTACATCTCCAGCCTCTTCTTCTAGATTTATCTGGCATCACCCTAAACTATAGGAATACGAACCACCACAGCTCATCCACCACAAACAACTTGGTGCTGTGAACAGGATCAGAGTCAACAAGGAGCCCAAAGCCAGAGCAACTCCAACCCAAGATGCCTTCAGATACTGAAGAAGCCACAGCATCATCCTCACCTTCAGTTCAACCACCCCCAATAATGATGCCTTATTACTTCGGGGCACCGTGACTACCAAGGTATATGGGGGACCGAAGCTCAGACACCTGCAGCCTCACCGACTTCTGTGCGAAGCTGCAGGCTATGTTCCACCTCTACCAAGTGCCAGAGCAACAGAGAGTGGAAATCCTCATTGGGCAGCTGGGAGGAGCTGCCAAACGGGAAGTTGAAAGCTGGTCAGATGGACAAAAGGACACTGCTAAATGGATCCTGACCCGGCTAAGCAACATCTTCGACAAGTGGAGTGTCTCAGACCTAAAAATGAAATTCTTCTCTCGCACACAGGGCCCCCGGGAGACACTGTGGGACTTTGCCTTGAGCCTGCAAGAGGCACACTGGGCCCTGCGAAAATGCAACCCGAGTGAGGACCATGACCCAGACCAAGTATTGATAGAGTGGTTCATCGAGGGGGCCTGGGGAGAGCCTCTACGTCAGAAGCTGCGGATGTTGCACTGCCAAAACCCAGATGCAAAGTTTGTAGACTTCAAAGAGGAAGCCATAGAAGTCCTAGGCTCTGGACGATTTGAGGAAGAGATGGAGGCCATCCAGCAGATGGCTGGTGTAGCCGGAGCCATGGCCACTGGGGGTCCAGTGTCTGAACTCTGCTCGTCTTGCAATGCCTTCACCAGATGGAGGGCAGAGAAAAAGTTCAGCCAGGAAAAAGAGTATCTACCAGATCGGCTAGAACATGACTCCTACCCCCGAGGGGATAGAGAAAAAGTGTACCATCAGGTCACTCAAGCCCAGGACCGGCCAAATGACCAGGCAAGAGACAGTACCAGAGAGATGTCCTGCCAGCTGAAGGCCATGTCACAAAGACTAGCAGAAGTTTGCCGAGTCGTAAAAGACCTCCAGGGGAGCTGGAGCCTAGGGTATTCTACAGACCATCCCCAACACCCAGCAAGATCAGACTGAAGGAGTATAGGCCAGTGACCCACTGACTGGTTCGACAATCATGGACAACCTATCTGCAGACACTGTGGCATCAGTGACCATATGGAATGACAGTGTATCCAGGAAAGAGAAGTTGCTGTGACTTTAAAGAGGCTGTCCCCGAGGCAGTGGACCGACCCTCGGGAAGAAAGCTCCTAGGTCCAAACCCAAACCTGGAATGGTCAAAGTACGTAGGGAGGTGCCTGACTGTTCCCATCAAACTCGATGGTATCACCTTTACAGCACTTCTGGACACCGGCTCCCAAGTCACCATTATTCAAGGCTACCATTTCCTCAAGCACTGGACCCAAGACCAACTAAGATGCCCTCCAAAGACTTGGCTCAACCTGATTGCAGGCAACGGAATGGGTATCCCTTACTTGGGCTACCAGGAAATGGACATTCAGCTGGGAGATAAGATTTACCCTCAACAAGGGGTCATCATTAGAAACAGTGATGATGGCAACCTACCTCCAGTGATCTTGGGGATGAATGTACTGGACAACTGTCATGAGGAATTGCTGGATGCCCTCCAGAAGCAAGCAGCACAGCTCCCAAAAGCCAGCAAGAAGGCCTGGCAGCACACAATCAATATATTGCAGTGCCACCAGTGGTTCGCCAATGCTGAGGGAGAAATTGGGAAGATCCAGATTCTTGATGTCCAGCCAGTCAGACTGGACCCAGGTACAGAAACAATACTGCTGTGCAAAGTGAAGGTGGGACTGCAAGGCAAGGACTATGTGGCTGTAGTTGAACCACTCAGTGCCACAGGGGAGAAGCCAGTGATTGTTGCATGGAGTCTAACAACAGTTACCAAGGGTCAGGTCCCCATCCACATCTTGAACTATGGCACAACTCCTGTTAAGCTATACCGGAATCAGCCTGTGGCCAGGTTGATAAAGAGCCGAAGTGAGGACATAATTGAGCCCTCAACAGACCATGGGGAGAATGTCTTTCAATTAAATGGAGCTGTAGACCCTGAAGGAGCAGATGCCAAGAGCTGGCTTGAGGAAACTGACTTGGGCACAAAAGAAACCCCTGAAGAAGACAAACAGGGATTGCTGTTGATGCTAGAGAGACTAGAGAGAGTCTTTTCCAAGCACCCCCTTGACTTTGGGTGTACTAAGAATGTGCAGCACCACATAGTCACAGGACAGCACTCACCCATCAGAGAACGATTCTGCCCTATTCCACCTGCACTGTACCAACCAGTGAAAACCATGCTCCAAGAAATGAAGGATACCAATGTCATCACTGAGAGTCACAGTCCATGGGCTGCTCCAATAGTACTGGTCAAGAAAAAGGATGGGCAAATTCTCTTCTCTGTCGACTATTGGAAGCTGAACCAAGTGACACACAAGGATGCTTACCCATTACCACGGATAGAGGATTCCCTGGCAGCATTGAAATCAGCATCCCTGTTTTCAACCCTAGACTTGACTAGTGGCTGCTGGCAAGTTCTCTTTGCACCAGAGGACAGGGAGAAGTCTGCATTTGTGACCCCCATGGGCCTCTATGGATTTACTCGAATGCCATTTGGATTGTGTAATGCCCCGGGGACCTTTCAGCGACAAGTGAAACACTGCTTGGGAAACTATAATTTTGACATGGTCCTCCTCTACTTGGATAACATCATCATTTACTCTAAAATCTATTCTGAGCACCTGCAGCACCTCAAAACTGTTCTTACCCACCTAGCTGACTATGGGCTCGAGATCAAGCCATCAAAGTGTCACCTGCTCAAAGAAGAAGTTCACTACCTGGGGCATGTTGTATCTAAGCACGGAGTGTCACCAGACTCAGGCAAGATTCAAGCAGTGCATGAGTGGCCAACTCCACTTACAGTCCGGGATGTAAGGAGATTCCTGGGATTCATAGGGTACTACCAGCAGTTTGTCCCTAAATTTGCCCAAGTAGCTGCCCCACTGCATGACTTGCTCAGGGGAACAAAGCAACTTCACAAAAGCAGCCCAGTGCAGTGGAGTTCAGCCCAGCAGGAGTCCTTCAACAGCCTAAAAGCAATGTTGATCCAAGCTCCAGTACTTGCCTATCTGGATTATCAACTTCCCTTCAAATTATATACTGATGCCAGCAATCGAGGGCTAGGGGCTATTCTCTCCCAGGACCAGGATGGAGTTGAGAGGGTCATCGCTTATGCAAGCCATGGGCTGCATGGAGCTGAACAGAATGATGACACTACAGCTCCTTCAAGCTGGAATTCCTTGCTCTAGTGTGGGCCATCACTGAGAAATTTAAAGCTTACCTAGCCACCACACCCTTCACAGTCTACACTGACAACCCCCTTGATCATCTGAACACTGCACGACTGGAAGCACTAGAGCAGAGGTGGGCCTCAAGACTTGCCAACTACAATTTTACAATCAAGTACCGTGCCGGTAAATCCAATGCAAGTGCTGATGCACTGTCGAGGTTACCCACCCAAGAGGAGATGGAGGAGAATGACAACCACAGAGAAGCTCTAGAGATGCCTCCCTTTCTCCAGATCCCTGCGGAGGTGGTACAAGCCTGCTGCTATAGCTTCCCCACAGCTGTCTGCCCTGCTGCAACTGCAGAAGCACTGGAAGACGACATGCCTGAGACATTGAAGGAAACCCCTGACTTAGGGCAGCAGATCCAAGATCACAGCCCATCTACCCAACAGATAAAGGCCTTCATTAGTAACCAACAGGCCCTACTTCTGGAGGACAGAAAGCATGCTGACCCAGAACTTGTGAAGCTGTGGTGACATGTAGCTGATATGACGGTTGTGGATGGAGGGCTTATCCGCACCATCACTGACCCAAAGACACATGACCAAGTTCAACAAGTCGTCCTTCCTCGTGAAGCTGCAGATGTTGCCCTAGAGGCATATCATGACAAATCTGGACACTTTGGCTGCAAAAAGACAGAGGCTTATATGAGAACCAGATTCTATTGGGTTGGGATGCGTGAGGACATCCAAAAGCGGTGTGACAAATGCCCGACATGTACCCTCAAGCGAGCACCGGGTCAAAATCAAAGAGCCCCATTACATCCAATCACTGTTTATGCACCCCTTGAGCTGGTGGCCCTGGACCATCTTAAAGTAGACCCCAGTGGGGATGGCCTAAACTACATTCTCACCATGACGGACCACTATTCAAAGTTTGTCATTGCTGTGCCTGTCCGAGATCTGTCAGCCTGAACCACTGCCGAAAAGTTCTGGAGGCAGTTTGTCCAACCCTATGGTCACCATACCAAACTCCTGACTGATCAAGGTTCAGCATTTGAGTCTCACCTGTTTAAAGAACTGTGTGCCTTAATGGAGAGCAAAAGATCCACACCACTGCCTATCACCATCAGGGCAATGGGCTCTTCGAGAGGGCCAATCGGACTATCCTTGACATGCTCAGAACCCTACCAGAGTCTCAGCGACTGCACTGGCCAAGACTTCTCCCAGAGCTAGTGTACATCTACAATAACACAACTCATAGCAGCACTGGGTACTCACTATGCTATTTGATGTTTTGTTGTCATGGGAGACTCCCCATGGACTTGGTTCTAGATGTAAAACCAAACCCAGTGAAACCCCTCCATACCACAACCGAGTGGGTGACTGAGCACCATGAACAATTATGAGATGCTGGAAAAATAGTGGAACAAAACATAGAGAAAGTGCAGGTATGACAGAAAGCAAACTATGATGTCCAAGCCCATGCAATGCCTCTGGCCATCAGTGAAAGGGTACTATTAAGAAAGACTCACTGCCACAAGCTGGATGTCACATGGGAGTCAGAACCATATTTGATTGTTCAGATCCCGTTCCCGGACTTACCTGTTTACAAGATCCAAGAGGAGTCTGGCAGGAAGCAGCCACAGATTGTTCATCACAACAGACTTAAACCCTACACCTTCAGAGCTGCTCCACCATCTGGAAGTCACCTCCTGCACAGTAATCTGGAGGAGAGACGGGAACTACTCCCAACTGAGGAAAACACCCCAGAGTCATTTCCCACCCTGCTAATAACCCCATGGCTGTATCCAATGGTGCCACACCCTCCAGTAGCCACTGCTGTAGAGCCCCCTCAACATAGATCCCAGATGTCAAACTTTGGGGTACCCCCTCAGGGGTATGTGACTGAAGCGGTACAAAGAGTGTTCACATACAAGTAGGAAAATGGAAGAAGAGGCAAGACCACAGCTCAGTTGTAAATATGGTTTATTGAAATATTCTAAGATGTAGATTTTAGCTTTAAAGATGCAAGGAGTCATAAATGTTTTCTCATACACTGACAAAACCACTACAATAATGTTTATAGTGTTAGGAAAACATGGAATTAAGGATTTTAAGTTTATAATCTGTAGGCTGTTATGAATGGTTTGTTACAATAACACAGGCGAGGAATATGTCATTGTTTATGGATGAAACTGTCAAAGAGTTTAAGATTCAGAAGGTAAAAATTTGGGAAATACATGAGGACATGTATTGTTAGGCGGGCCTAAATCTGTAGTGCCCAAGGGAAATTGGGAGCACCACAGAAAATAGGGGATCCTCAGAGATAGGAGGAGTCAGACAGTTATGGGGACCCTGGCAGCTTAATGAGGAACCCTTAAAAAGCTTTGATGACCCTCTGAAACACAGAACAGGCTCAACTCCAGCAGACAATCCTAGAAATCTAAATTCAGGGTTTAAAAGGAAAACCATTTTTTTTTCTTTCTTTCCTCCCCCTTCCTCCTGCTCAAGACTGACACCCAGCCAGCCAAACCAGCTGGGCAATATTACTGTCCCCAGTAGAGAAGGAAGCCAGGCTGAGCCCCCTTAGCCAATCCCTGTGGCTAGGGTAGATTCAAATCTGGAGAATTTTTTGTTTAAGCCACTGACCCAGCTTCAGGAGGCTGACCTCTGGACGAAGGAGCCAATCCCCTGGCAGGTAGCCAGTACCGCCCTAGCCTAGAGGAGGCTCTTCACAGACTGGAGAGAGGGAGAAAGAGTTTGACCAGGGAGGGTGAAGGACAGCAAGGCAATGGATGTCGGCTTCCCTGTTAGGAGGTTGAAGCGAATCCCCTGGGTCCCTTTGGTGTCACTCCCTCCAGAAGATCCTCAGTAGCAGCATCTGTCTCTTTTTGCAAAAGTCTGCATCTAGTCGGGTCCCCCAGTGTGTCGAGTCACTTCATTTGGCCAGGAAACAGACCCAGTGAACCTTCCATGCAGCAGTCTCCAGGAGAAGAAGCCTTATCACTCCTTCTTGGTTGTGCATTCCACAGAGGACAGAAATCTTGGTTAAACTCCAGGGGCTCCTGCACACACCTCACACCTCCCACCTCACACCTCATCCAGAAGTCCTCCGGTGTCTCTTCTTCAACCCAGAGAAGGTCCTGGGAAGCCCCAGTATCTCCTGCACCCACTTGCAATGACCTCCAACAACTCCAAATGTTCACCATGACACCCCAGGTTCGAGTTGTGGGTCATAAGTGGTAACCAGCTGGTAGCTAGGACCCACCAAAGTGAATGAGATTAGGGCCACCCTAGATCTAGCTCGAGGGACTAAAGTTGTCCGCCGAACTCGGAGTCACATTGCCCATTCTCCTGAATAGACACTGCCCTAAGGTGGCAACAGTACCGGTGGCCTATACAAAGGCCTTGCTGAGGATTGCCAGACTCTGAGCCCCATTCCCTGAGGTGGCATCAGTACTGGTGGCCCACACAAGAGGCCACACCAAGGGTCACTACACTCATGATTGTACTGCACAAAGGTGGCTCGTGTTCCAGTGATGCATCAAGAGGTCACACCGAAGATTTTCGGATTCTGAAGCTGCAGGGGTGAGGTGGTAAGGGTTCCAGAGACCTGCCCAGAGGTTGTCCAGTGGATCATCGCACCCAGCATCCTTTCCTTGACTGGAGAGCACCTGCCTGAGGTCACCGCAGCCAACATCCCCAGAGGAGGTTCTCTTCCCCTACAACCTAGTGTCAGCACCCATCCTCGACCAGGCACTGACCTGTCGATGTTGCCTCAGCGATGCCAGGAGTCACCTTCTTCCCAGGGCCAGGAGGCCTACAGTGTTTTACTGGTTTTTGGTTCACTGGGAGATACCCCATTTTATGGCCTGTGTAGGAAGCGCTTCCTTAGGTTCACCCTCAGCAGTCGGCAGACCAGAATACTAGAAACCCAAGCTGGGTGCATCGGATTGTGACACCTTTAAGACTTGAATAACCTGGACTTTTGTAGGATATTAGTGGGGCCAGTTTATGGCCTGGTAACCTTATTCACTCTTTCTTATGTGTATAGTGTTAGTGAATGCTAAGCCTTTTCTGTGTGCTCCAACTGTGGCTAATAAACCTTGCATCTTGGCTCTAGAGTACGTCTCCAGCCTCTCCTTCCAGATTTATCTGGCATCACCCTAAACTATAGGGATACAAAATACCACAGCTCATCCACCACAGAATACAGAAAGAACTCCTGCTATTGCCAATAAGCAACCCCAGCCAACAAGCGTGCTTATATACAGAATGAACTCCTGCCATTGCCAATAAGTCTGCCTAGCCAGCAAGCCTGCTTGTGTACAGAAAGAGCTCCTGCCATTGCCAAAAAGCACCCCAAGCCAGGAAGCCTACTTGTATACCTAAAGAACTCCTGCCATTGCCAATAAGCCCCCCAAGTCAGCAAGCCTGCTGTACACAGAAAGAACTCCCGCCATTGCCAAAAGCAACCCCTGCCAGCAAGCCTGCTTGTATACAGAAATAACTCCTGCCATTGCCAATAAGCCCCCCCAGCCAGCAACCCTGCCTGTATACAGAAAGCATTCCTGCCATTGTGAATAAGCCCCGCTGCCAGCATGCCTGCTTGTATACAGAAAGTCCTCCTTCCATTGCCAATAAGCACCCCAGCCAGCAAGCCTGCTTGTATATAGAAAGAACTTCTGCCATTGCAAATAAGCCCACTCAGCCAGCAAGCCTGCTTGTATACAGAAAGAACTCCTGCCATTGTGAATAAGCAACCCGAGACAGCAAGCCTGCTTGTATACAGAAAGAACTCCTGCCATTGCCAATAAGCTCACCCGGCCAGCAAGCTTGCTTCTATACAGAAAGAACTCCTGTCATTTCCAAAAGCAACCCCTGCCATCAAGCCAGCTTGTATACAGAAGATCTCCTGCTATTGCCAATAAGCAAAACTAGCCAGCAGGACTCCTAGTACACAGAAAGAGCTCCTGCCATTGCCAATAATCCCATCCAGCCAACAAGCCTGCTTGTATACAGAAAGCATTCCTGTCATTTCCAATTACACCACCCAGCCAGTGAGCCTGCTTGTGTACAGAAAGAACTCCTGCCTTTGCCAGTAAACCCCGAGCCAGCAAGCCTGCCTGTGTACAGAAAGAACTCCTGCGCTGCCAATAAGCACCCCAAGCCAGTAAGTGTGCGTGTTTACAGAAAGAACTTCTGCATTGTCAATAAGCCCATGAAGCCAGCAATCCTGCTTGTATACAGAAAGAACTCCTGCTTTTGCCAGTAAGCCCACCCAGCCAGCGAGCCTGCTTGTATACAGAAAAAAACTAATGCATTGCAAATAAGCACCCCCAGCCTACAAGCCTGCTTGTATACAGAAAGAGTGCCTGCCATTTCCATAAAGCAATCCCTGCCAGCAAGCCTGCTTGTATACAGAAATAACTCCTGGCATTACCAATAAGCAACCCCATCCTGCAAGCCTGCTTGTATGCAGAAAGAACGCCTGTCATTTCGAAAAAGGAAACCCTGCCAGCATCCTGCTTGTATACAGAATGAACTCCTGCCATTGCCAATAAGCAACCCTTTTGCCAGCAAGTCTGCTTGTATACAGAAAGAACTCCTGCCACTGCCAATAAGCTCCTCCATCCAGCAAGCCTGCTTGTATACAGAAATAACTCCTGCCATTGCCAATAAGGCCCCCCAGCCAACAAACCTGCTTCTATTCAGATATGCCAATGCCAATAAGCCCCCCCATCCAGCAAGCCTGCTTGTATACAGAAAGAACTTCTGCAATTGCCAATGTTTTCCCCCCCCAGCCAGCATGCCGGCTGGAATACAGAAAGAACTCCTGCCATTGGCAATAAGCACCCCCTGCCAGCAAGCCTGCTTGTATATGGAATGAACTCCTGCCATTGCCAATAAGCTCCTCTGGCCAGCATGCCTGCTTGTATTCAAAAAGACCTCCTGCCATTGCTAATAAGCCCCCCCCCCACCAACAAGGCTGCTTTATACAGAAAGAACTCCTGCCACTGCCAATAAGCCACCCCCAGCCAGCAAGCCTGCTTGGGTACAGAATGAATTGCTGCCACAGCCAATAAGCACCCCAGCCAGCAAGCCTGCTTCTATTCAGAATGACCTCATGTCATTGCTAATAAGCACCCCCAGCCAGCAAGCCTGCATGTATATGGAAAGAACTCCTACAATGAAAATAAGTCAACCCCCAGGAAGCATCCTTGTATGTGAAATGAAATCCTGCCATTGCCAGTAAGTCCCCCTAGCCAGCAAGCCTGCTATATACAGAAAGGACTCATGCCTTTGCCAATAAGCCCACCCAGCCAGCCAGCTTGCTTGTATACAGAAAAACTTGTACCATTGCCAAAGAGCCCCCCCATCAAGCAAGCCTGCTTGTATACAGAAAGAATTCCTGCCATTTCCAATTACCCCACCCAGGCAGTGATCCTGCTTGTGTACAGAAAGAACTCCTGCCATTGTCAATAAGCCCCCCCCAGCCTGCAAGCCTGCTTGTATACAGAAAGAACTCCTGCCATTTCCAAAAACCAACCCCAGCCAACAAGCCTGCTTGTATACAGAAACAATTCCTGCCATTGCCAATAAGCAATCCTAGCCAGCAAGCCTGCTTGTATACAAAAACAACTCCTGCCATTGCCAATAAACCACTCAGCCAACAAGCCTACTTCTATTTAGATATGCCAATAAGCCCCCCATCCAGCATGCCTGCTTGAATACAAAAAGAACTCCTGCCATTGAAAAATAAGCCCCCCAGTCAGCATGCCTGCTTGACTACAGGAAAAACTCCTGAATTTGGCAATAAGTACCCCCTGCCAGCAAGCCTGCTTGTATATGAAAAGAACTCCTGCCATTGCCAATAAGTCCCCCCACCAGCAAGCCTGCTTGTATACAGAAAGATCTCCTGCCATGGCTAATAAGCAACCCTGCCAACAAGACTGCTTTATACAGAAAGAACTCCTGCCATTGCCAGTAAGTTCCCCCAGCCATCAAACCTGCTTGTTTACAGAAAAAACTCCTGCCATTGGCAATAAACCCCCCCTGCCAGCAAGCCAGCTTGTATATAGAAAGAACTCCTGCCATTGCTAATAAGCTCCTCCAGCCAGCATGCGTGCTTGTATACAGAAAGACCTCCTTCCATGGCTAATAAGCACCCCCACCAGCAAGCCTGCTTTGTACAGAAAGAACTCCTGCCATTGCCAATAAGTCCCCCCAAAGCAAAGAAAGCCTACTTGTATACAGAAAGAACTCCTGCCATTGGCAAAGGCCCCCCCAGCCAGCAAGCCTGCTTGTGTACAGAAAGAACTCCTGCCATTGAAAATAAGCACCCCCAGCCAGCAAGCTTCCTTGTATATGAAATGAACTCCTGACATTGCCAATAAGCACCCCCAGCCAGCAAGCCTGCTTATATACAGAATGAACTCCTGCCATTCGAATAAGTCCCCCTAGAAAGCAAGCCTGCTTGTGTACAGAAAGAACTCCAGCCATAGCCAAATACCACCCCCAGCCAGCAAGCTTACTTGTATACCGAAAGAACTCCTGCCATTGCCAATAAGCCCCCCCAAACCAGCATGCCTGCTTCTTTATAGAAAAAACTCCAGCATTACCAATAAGGCCCCCCAGCCAACATGCCTGTTTGTATACAGAACAAACTCCTGCCATTGCCAATAAGCACCCTAGCCAGAAAGCCTGCTAGTGTACAGAAAGAACTCCTGCCATTGCCAATAACCCCCCCTGCCAGCAAGTCTGCTGCATACATAAAGAACTCCTGCTATTGCCAAAAGCAACCCTTGCTAGCAAGGCTGCTTGTATTCAGAAATAACTCCTGCATTGCCAATCAGCACCCACAGCCAGCAAGCCTGCTTGTATACAGAAAGAATTCCTGCCATTGCCAATAAGCACCTCCAGCCAGCAAGCCTTCTTGTATACAGAAATAACTTCTCCCATTTCCAATTACCCCACCCAGCCAGCAAGCCGGCTTGTGTACAGAAAGAACTCCAGCTATTGCCAATAAACCCCTCAGCCAGCAAGCCTGCTTGTATACAGAAAGAACTCCTGATATTGCCAATAAGCACCACCAGTCAGCAAGCCTTCTTGTGTTTGTGTACAGAAAGAACTCCTGATATTGCCAATAAGCACATGTAGCCAGCAAGCCTGCATGTATAGTGAAATAACTCTGGCCATTGCCAATAAACCCCCTTAGCCAGCAAGCCTGCTGTATACAGAAAGAACTCCTGAAATTGCCAAATGCAACCCCTGCCAGCAAGCCTGCTTGTATATAGAAATAACTCCTGCCATAGCCAATAAGCACCCCCAGCCAGCTAGCCTGCTTAAATACAGAGTGAACTATTGCCATTGCCAATAAGTAGTTCTAACTAGTAAGCCTGCTTGTGTACAGAAAGAACTCCTGTCATTGCCAATAAGCTCCCCCAGCCAGCAAGCGTACTTGTATACCGAAAGAACTCCTGCCATTGCCAATAAACATCCCCAGCCAGCAAGCGTACTTGTATACCGAAAGAACTCCTGCCATTGCCAATAAACACCCCCAGCCAGCAAGCCTGCATCTAAACAGAAAGAACTCCGGCCATTGCCAATAAGCCCCCTTAGACAGCAAGCCTGCTGTATACAGAGAGAACTCCTGAAATAACCAGATGCAAACCCTGCCAGTAAGCCTGCTTGTATATAGAAATAACTCCTGCCATTGCCAATAAGCCCACCCAGCCAGCAAGCCTGCATGTGTACAGAAAAACTCCTGCCATTGCAATAACCACCCCAGGCCAGCAAGCCTGCTTCTGTAAAGAAAGAACTCCAGCCATTGCCAATAACCACCCCAGCCAATAAGCCTACTTATATACCGAAAGAACTCCTGCCATTGCCAATAACCACCCCAGCCAATAAGCCTACTTATACACCGAAAGAACTCCTGCCATTGCCAATAACCACCCCCAGCAAGCAAGCCTCCTTGTTTACTGAAAGAACTCCAGCCATTGCCAATAACCACCCCAGCCAATAAGCCTACTTATATACCGAAAGAACTCCTGCCATTGCCAATAACCACCCCCAGCAAGCAAGCCTCCTTGTTTACTGAAAGAACTCCTGCCATTGCCAATAACCACCCCAGCAAGCAAGCCTCCTTGTATACTGAAATAACTCCTGTCATTGTCAATAAGCACTCCAAACCAGAATGCCTACTTGTATAGAGAATGAACTCCTGCCATTGCCAATAAGCACCCCCAGCCAGCAAGCCTGCTAGTATACAGAAAGAACTCTTTCCTTTGCCAATAAGCAACCCCTGGCAGCAAGCCTGCTGTATACAAAAAGAACTCTTTCCTTTGCCAATAAGCAACCCCTGGCACCAAGCCTGCTGTATACAGAAAGATCTCCTGCCATTGCCAATAAGCCCACCCAGCCAGCCAGCTTGCTTGTATATAGAAAAACTCCGGCCATTGCCAAAAGGCCCCCCCATCCAGCAAGCCTGTTTGTATACAGAAATAACTCCTCCCATTTCCAATTACACCAGCCAAGCAGTGATCCTGCTTTTGTACAGAAAGAACTCCTGCCATTGTCAATAAGCCCACCAAGCCAGCAAGCCTGCTTGTATACAAAAAGAACTCCTGCCATTGCCAATAAGCCCCCCCAGCCGGCAAGCCTGCTTGTATACAGAAAGAACTCCTGCCATTGACAAAAAGCACCCCCAGTCTGCAAGCCTGCTTGTATACAGAAAGAACTCCAGCATTGCCAATAAACCCCTCAGCCAACAAGCCTACTTCTATTTAGATATGCCAATGCCAATAAGCCCCCCATCCAGCATGCCTGCTTGTATACAGAAAGAACTCCTGCCATTGCCAATAAGCCCCCCCAGCCAGCATGCCTGCTTCTTTATAGGAAAAAACTCCTGCCATTGCCAATACGCCGCCCCAGCCAGCATGCCAGCTTAACTACAGGAAGAACTCCTGAATTTGGCAGTAAGTACCCCCTGCCAGCAAGCCTGCTTGTATTCGGAAAGAACTCCTGCCATTGCCAATAAGTCCCCCCAACCAGCAAGCCTGCTTGTATACATAAAGATCTCCTGCCATGGCTAATAAGCAACCCTGCCAACAAGACTGCTTTATACAGAAAGAACTCCTGCCATTGCCAGTAAACCTCCTTGTTTACAGAAAGTACTCCTGCCATTGGCAATAAACCGCCCCTGCCAGCAAGTCAGCTTGTATATGGAAAGAACTCCTGCCATTGCTAATAAGCCCCACCGACAGCAAGCCTGCTTTATACAGAAATAACTCCTGCCATTGCCAATAAGCCCCCCGAAGCAAACAAGCCTACTTGTATACAGAAAGAACTCCTCCCATTGGCAAAGGCCCCCCCAAGCCAGCAAGCCTGCCAGTACACAGAAATAAATCCTGCCTTTGAAAATAAGCACCCCCAGCAAGCAAGCTTCCTTGTATATGAAATGAACTCCTGACATTGCCAATAAGCACCCCCAGCCAGCAAGCCTGCTTATATACAGAATGAACTCTAGCCATTCGAATAAGTCCCCCTAGCCAGCAAGCCTGCTTGTGTACAGAACAAACTCCTGCCATTGCCAATAAACCCCCTTAGCCAGCAAGCCTGCTGTAAACAGAAAGAACTCCTGAAATTGCCAAATACAACCCATGCCAGCAAGCCTGCTTGTATACAGAAATAACTCCTGCCATTGCCAATAAGCCCCCCCAGCAAGCAACCCTGCCTGTATATGGAAAGAACTCCTGCCATTGCCAAAAGGCAACCGCTGCCAGCAAGCCTGCTGGTATACAGAATGAACTCCTGCCATTGCCAATAAGTCCTCCTAACCAGTAAGACTGCTTGTGTACAGAAAGAACTCCTGCCATTGCCAATAAGCCCCTTAGCCAGCAAGCCTGCTGTATACAGAAAGAACTCCTGAAATTGCCAGATGCAACCCCTGCCAGCAAGGCTGCTTGTATACAGAAATAACTCCTGCCATTGCCAATAAGCACCCCCAGCCAGCTAGCCTGCATGTATACAGAAATAACTCCTCCATTTCCAATTACCACTCCCAGCCAGTGAGCCTGCTTGTGTACAGAAAGAACTCCTGCCATTGCAACAATCTCACCCAGCAAGCAAACCTGCTTGTGTTCATAAAGAATTCCTGCCATTTCCAATTACCCCACCCAGCCAGCGAGCCTGCTTGTGTACCGAAAAAAGTCCTGCCATTGCCAATAAGCACCTACCCCAGCCAGCAAACCTGCTTGTATACAGAAAGAACTCCTGCATTGCAAATAAGCACCCCCAGCCTGCAAGCCTGCTTGTATACAGAAAGCACTCCTGCCGTTGTCAAAAAGCACCAGAGCCAGCAAGCCTTCTTGTATAGTGAAAGAACTCCTGCCATTGCTAATAAGCCCCCTTAGCCAGCAAGCCTGCTTGTATAAAGAAATAACTCCTGCCGTTGCCATTAAGCACCCCTAGCCAGCAAGCCTGCTTGTATACAGAAAAAACTGCTGTCATTGCCAATAAGCCCCCCCCCAAACCAGCATGCCGGCTTGAATACAGAAATAACTCCTGCCATTGCCAATAAGCCCATCCAGCCAGCATGCCTGCTTGTATACAGACAGACCTCCTGCCATTACCAATAAGCCTCGCAAGGAAGCAAGCCTGCTTGCGTACAGAAAGAACTCCTGCAATTGAAAATAAGCACCCCCAGCCAGCAAGCCTGCTTGTATACAGAATGAACTCCTGCCATTGCCAAAAAGTCCCACTAACCAGTAAGCCTGCTTGTGTACAGAAAGAACTCCATCAATTGCCAATAACCACCCCAGCCAGCTAGCCTACTTGTATACCGAATGAACTCCTGTGATTGCCAATAAGCACCCCAGCCAGCTTGCCTGCTTGTATATGGAAAGAACTCCTGCCATTGCCAATAAGCACCCCTCACCAGCAAGCCTCCTTCTATACTGAATGGCCTTCTTTCATTGCCAGTAAGGCCCCCCAGCCAGCAAGCCTACTTGTATACAGAAAAAACTCCTGCCATTGCCAATAAGCCCCCCCTGCCAGCAAGCCTGCTTGTATACAGAAATAACTCCTTCCTTTGCCAATAAGCAACCCCTGCCAGCAAGTCTGCTGCATACATAAAGAACTCCTGCTATTGCCAAAAGTAAACCTTGCAAGCAAGACCGCTTGTGTTCAGAAATAGCTCCTGCCACTGCCAATCAGCACCCCCAGCCAACAAGCCTGCTTGTATACAGAAAGAACTCCTGCCATTGCCAGTAAGTCCCCCTAGCCAGCAAGCCTACTTATGTACAGAAAGAACTCCTGCCATTTCCAATTACACCACCCGGCCAGCAAGCCTGCTTGTGTACAGAAAGAACTCCTGCCGTTGCCAAAAGCAACCCCTGCCAGCAAGCCTGCTTGTATACAGAAATAACTCCTGCCATTGCCAATAAGCCCCCCCAGCCAGCAACCCTGCCTGTATACAGAAAGCATTCCTGCCATTATGAATAAGCCCCCCTGCCAGCATGCCTGCTTGTATGCAGAAAGTCCTCCTGCCATTGCCAATAAGCACCCCAGCCAGCAAGCAAGCTTGTATATAGAAAGAACTCCTGCCATTGCAAATAAGCCCACCCAGCCAGCAAGCCTGCTTGTATACAGAAAGAACTCCTGCCATTGTGAATAAGCAACCCGAGACAGCAAGCCTGCTTGTATACAGAAAGAACTCCTGCCATTGCCAATAAGCCCCCCTGCCAGCATGCTTGCTTGTATGCAGAAAGTCCTCTTGCCATTGCCAATAAGCACCCCAGCCAGCAAGCCTGCTTGTATATAGAAAGAACTCCTGCCATTGCAAATAAGCCCACCCAGCCAGCAAGCCTGCTTGTATACAGAAAGAACTCCTGCCATTGTGAATAAGCAACCCGAGACAGCAAGCCTGCTTGTATACAGAAAGAACTCCTGCCATTGCCAATAAGCCCACCTGGCCAGCAAGCTTGCTTCTATACAGAAAGAACTCCTGTCATTTCCAAAAAGCAACCCCTGCCATCAAGCCAGCTTGTATACAGAAAGAGCTCCTGCCATTGCCAATAATCCCATCCAGCCAACAAGCCTGCTTGTATACAGAAAGCATTCCTGTCATTTCCAATTACACCACCCAGCCAGTGAGCCTGCTTGTGTACAGAAAGAACTCCTGCGCTGCCAATAAGCACCCCAAGCCAGTAAGTGTGCGTGTTTACAGAAAGAACTTCTGCATTGTCAATAAGCCCATGAAGCCAGCAATCCTGCTTGTATACAGAAAGAACTCCTGCTTTTGCCAGTAAGCCCACCCAGCCAGCGAGCCTGCTTGTATACAGAAAGAGTGCCTGCCATTTCCATAAAGCAATCCCTGCCAGCAAGTCTGCTTGTATACAGAAATAACTCCTGCCATTGCCAATAAGCAACCCCATCCTGCAAGCCTGCGTGTATGCAGAAAGAATGCCTGTCATTTCGAAAAAGGAAACCCTGCCAGCATCCTGCTTGTATACAGAATGAACTCCTGCCATTGCCAATAAGCAACCCTTTTGCCAGCAAGTCTGCTTGTATACAGAAAGAACTTCTGCCACTGCCAATAAGCTCCTCCATCCAGCAAGCCTGTTTGTATACAGAAATAACTCCTGCCATTGCCAATAAGGCCCCCCAGCCAACAAACCTGCTTCTATTCAGATATGCCAATGCCAATAAGCCCCCCCATCCAGCATGCCTGCTTGTATACAGAAAGAACTTCTGCAATTGCCAATAAGCCCCCCCAGCCAGCATGCCGGCTGGAATACAGAAAGAACTCCTGAATTTGGCAATAAGTACCCCCTGCCAGCAAGCCTGCTTGTATATGGAAAGAACTCCTGCCATTGCCAGTAAGTCCCCCCACCAGCAAGCCTGCTTGTATACAGAAAGATCTCCTGCCATGGCTAATAAGCAACCCTGCCAACAAGACTGCTTTATACAGAAAGAACTCCTGCCATTGCCAGTAAACCTCCTTGTTTACAGAAAGTTCTCCTGCCATTGGCAATAAACCCCCCCTGCCAGCAAGTCAGCTTGTATATGGAAAGAACTCCTGCCATTGCTAATAAGCCCCCTCAATAGCAAGCCTGCTTTATACAGAAATAACTCCTGCCATTGCCAATAAGCCCCCCAAAGCAAACAAGCCTACTTGTATACAGAAAGAACTCCTCCCATTGGCAAAAGCCCCCCCAAGCCAGCAAGCCTGCTAGTACACAGAAATAAATCCTGCCTTTGAAAATAAGCATCCCAAGCCAGCAAGCCTGCTGTATGCAGAAAGAACTCCTGAAATTGCCAGATGCAACCCCTACCAGCAAGGCTGCTTGTATACAGAAATAACTCCTGCCATTGCCAATAAGCACCGCCAGCCAGCAAGCCTGCTTGTATACAGAAAGAACTCCTGCATTGCAAATAAGCACCCCCAGCCTGCAAGCCTGCTTGTATACAGAAAGCACTCCTGCCCTTGTCAAAAAGCACCACAGCCAGTAAGCCTTCTTGTATAGCGAAAGAACTCCTGCCATTGCTAGTAAGCCCCCTTAGCCAGCAAGCCTGCTTGTATAAAGAAATAACTCCTGCCGTTGCCATTAAGCACCCCTAGTCAGCAAGCCTGCTTGTATACAGAAAAAACTGCTGCCATTGCCAATAAGCCCCCCCCCCCAAACCAGCATGCCGGCTTGAATACAGAAAGAACTTCTGCCATTGCCAATAAGCCCATCCAGCCAGCATGCCTGCTTGTATACAGAAAGACCTCCTGCCATTGTCAATAAGCCCCGCAAGCAAGCAAGCCTACTTGTGTACAGAAAGAACTCCTGCAATTGAAAATAAGCACCCCCAGCCAGCAAGCCTGCTTGTATACAGAATGAACTCCTGCCATTGCCAATAAGACCCACTAACCAGTAAGCCTGCTTGTGTACAGAAAGAACTCCATCAATTACGAATAACCACCCCCAGCCAGCTAGTCTACTTGTATACCGAATGAACTCCTGTGATTGCCAATAAGCACCCCCAGCCAGCTTGCCTCCTTGTATATGGAAAGAACTCCTGCCATTGCCAATAAGCACCCCTCACCAGCAAGCCTCCTTCTATACAGAATGGCCTTCATTCATTGCCAGTAAGGCCCCCCAGCCAGCAAGCCTACTTGTATACAGAAAAAACTCCTGCCATTGCCAATAAGCCCCCCCTGCCAGCAAGCCTGCTTGTATACAGAAATAACTCCTTCCTTTGCCAATAAGCAACCCCTGCCAGCAAGTCTGCTGCATACATAAAGAACTCCTGCTAGTGCCAAAAGCAACCCTTGCCAGCAAGGCCGCTTGTGTTCAGAAATAGCTCCTGCCACTGCCAATCAGCACCCCCAGCCAACAAGCCTGCTTGTATACAGAAAGAACTCCTGCCATTGCCAGTAAGTCCCCCTAGCCAGCAAGCCTACTTATGTACAGAAAGAACTCCTGCCATTTCCAATTACCCCACCCGGCCAGCGAGCCTGCTTGTGTACAGAAAGAACTCCTGCTATTGCCAAAAGTAAACCTTGCCAGCAAGGCCACTTGTGTTCAGAAATAGCTCCTGCCATTGCCAATAAGCCCACCCAGCCAGCAAGCCTGCTTAAATACAGAAAAAACTGCTGCCATTGCCAATAAGCCCCCCCAACCAGCATGCCAGCTTGAATACAGAAAGAACTCCTGCCATTGGCAATAAGCACCCCCCTGCCAGCAAGCCTGCTTGTAAACAGAAAGACCTTCTGCCATTGCTAATCAGCTCCCTGCTAACAAGCCTGCTTGTATACAGAATGAACTCCTGCCATTGCCAATAAGTCCCTCTAACCAGTAAGCCTGCTTGTGTACAGAAAGAACTCCTGCCATTGCAATAACCACCCCAGACCAGCAAGCCTACTTGTATGCCGAAAGAACTCCTGCCATTGCCAATAAACCCCCTAGTCAGCAAGCTTGCATGTGTACAGAAAGAACTCCAGCAATTGCCAATAACCACCCCCAGCCAGCTAGCCTACTTGTATACCGAATGAACTCCTGCGATTGCCAATAAGCACCCCCAGCCAGCTTGCCTGCTTCTTTAAAGAAAAAAATCCTGCCATTGCCAAAAAGCACCCCCAGCCAGCAAGCCTGCTTGTATACAGAAAGAACTCCTTCCTTTGCCAATAAGCAACCCCTGCCAGCAAGTCTGCTGCATACATAAAGAACTCCTGCTAGTGCCAAAAGCAGCCCTTGTCAGCAAGGCTGCTTGTATTCAGAAATAGCTCCTGCCATTGCCAATAAGCACCCCCTACCAGTAAGCCTACTTGTGTTTGTGTACAGAAAGAACTCCTGCCATTGCCAATAAGCCCCCTTTGCCAGCAAGCCTGCTGTATAGAGAAAGAACTCCTGCTATTGCCAATCAGCACCCCCAGCCAGCAAGCCCACTTGTATACAGAAATAACTCCTGCCATTGCCAATAAGCATCCCCTGCCAGCAAGCCTGCTTGTATACAGAAAGCATTCCTGCCACTACCATTAGGCACCCCTAGCCAGCAAGACTGCATGTACACAGAAAAGCTCCTGCCATTGCCAAAAAGCCCTCCAAGCCAGCAAGCCTGCTTGTATACAGAAAGAACTCCTGCCATTGCCAATAAGCACCCCCTGCCAGCAAGTCTCCTTGAATACAAAAAGAACTCCTGCTATTGTCAATAAGCCCACCCAGCCAGCAAGCCTGCTAGTATACAGAAAGAACTTTTGCCATTGCCAAAAGACAACCGCTGCCAGCAAGCCTGCTTGTATACAGAAAGAACTCCTGCCATTGCCAGTAAGCACCCCCAGCCAGCTAGCCTGGTTATATACAGAATGAACTCCTGCCATTGCCAATAAGTCCCCCTAGCCAGTAAGCCTGCTTGTGTACAGAAAGAACTCCAGCCATTGCCAATACGCACCCCCAACCAGCAAGTCTGCTTGTGTACAGAAATAACTCCAGCCATTGCCAGTAAGTCCCCTTAGCTAGCAAGCCTGCTTGTATGCAGAAAGAACTCCTGCCATTGCCAATAAGCCCCGCTGCCAGCAAGACTGCTTGTATACAGAAAGAACTCCTGCTATTGCCGAAAGCAACACTTGCCAGCTAGGCTGCTTGTATACAGAAATAACTCTTGCCATTGCCAATAAGCACTCAAAGCCAGCAAGCCTGCTTGTATCATGAAAGAACTCCTGAAATTGCCAATAAGCACCCCCAGCCAGCAAGCCTGCTAGTATACAGAAAAACTCCTGCCATTGCCAAAGAGCCCCCCCAAGCCAGCATGCCTGCTTATATACAGAAATAACTCCTCCCATTTCCAATTACCCCACCTATCTAGCGAGCCTGCTTTTATACAGAAAGCACTCCTGCCATTGCCAATAATCCCACCCAGCCAGCAAGCCTGCTTGTATACAGAAATAACTCCTGCCATTGCCAATAAACCCCTCAGCCAACAATCCTGCTTCTATTTAGATATGCCCATGCCAATAAGCCCCCCCATTCAGCATGCCTGCTTGAATACAGAAAGAACTCCTGCCATTGGCAATAAGCACCCCCTGCCAGCAAGCCTGCTTGTATATGGAAAGAACTCCTCCCATTTCCAATTACCCCACCTAATCAGCAAGCCTGCTTGTGTACAGAAAGAACTCCAGCCATTGCCAATAATCTCAGCCAGCCACCATGCCTGCATGTCTACAGAAATAATTCCTGCCATTTCCAATTACACTACCCAGCCAGCGAGCCTGCTTGTGTACAGAAAGAACTCCTGCCTTGCAATAAGCCCCACAGCTTACTAGACTTCTTGTATAGAGAAAGAACTCCTGCCATTTCGAAAAAGCAACCCCTGCCAGCATGCCTGCTTGAATACAGAAAGAACTCCTACCATTGGCAATAAGCACCCCCTGCCAGCAAGACTGCTTGTATATGGAATGAACTCCTGCCACTGCAAATAAGCCCCCCAACCAGCAAGCCTGCTTGTATACATAAAGACCTCCTTCCATGGCTAATAAGCCCCCTGCCAACAAGCCTGCTTTATACACAAAGAACTCCTGCCATTGCTAGTAAGTCCCCCCAAGACAGCAAACCTGCGTATACAGAAAGAACTCCTGCCATTGGCAAATGACCCCCCAGCCAGAAAGCCTGTTGTGTTCAGAATGAACTGCTGCCACTGCCAATAAGCACCCCCAGCCAGCAAGCCTGCTTGTATACAGAATGAACTCCTGCCATTGTCAATAAGCACCCCCACCCAGCAAGCCTCCTTGTATATGAAAATAACTCCTACCATTGCCATTAAACCCTCCCAGTCAGCATGCCTGCTTGTATACAGAAAGTCCTCCTTCCATTGCCAATAAACACCCCAGCCAGCAAGCCTCACCTTCCACACCTACATTGATGCTCTTGCCTCAGCAACCAATGTGCGATTAGGTATCTTATACCACTACAAAAACTGTCTCACCCCCGCTGCCCTCCAGCTCGCGGTGACATCCTCTATATTATCCCTGGTTGACTATGGACTTCCGGTCTATGGTGCTGCCAACACAACAGCCCCCAACAAAATCTGCCTCATCCTAAATAAGTCATGCAGGCTAATCACTGGGGCCCCTAGGCTCACACATTCATGCCAGCTCTATGGCTTGGCAACATTGCTGAACCTAGACAAATGACTGCGATATCAAACATGCTTAATAGCAAAAAAAACTCTTCTAGGGCTATCCGCATCCCGGCTGACAGCCTCCCTCCACCTAGCCCAGCCCTTGGTCTGTACTCGGACCTCCTGCAAGACCACCTTCCTGGTACCAAGATCTAGGAATTCCCATGGGTAGAGGTCATTCCACCATAGAGCCCCTTCTTGGTACATCTCGCTCCTGATCCCCATCGTAGATGCCCCCACGATTTCCAAATTTAAAACTGCACTCAGAAGCAAACTACTCAACACTCATAACTGCACTTGTATAACTTGAGGCACAAGCCCTGTGCCCTGACAATGCCCAGTGGGCAGCATCTTTACCGCACCTCCTTAATTCCATACCACGGTTGCTTGCACTGACATTATTCCTGTTGCTTGCCCTTTCTCTGAGCAAGTATATACCTCTTCTGATTAAACTTAAACATAGAAACATAGAATTTGACGGCAGATAAGGACCGCTTGGCCCACCCAGTCTGCCCATTTCCATACCTAATGGATAAGCTGCAGATCCTAGTTAACCAGCAGCCTACTTCTTCCTACCCCTACCCCCTAGAATTGCCTTATGACTGTCCCATACATGCTTGAATTCCACCACTGTCTTTGACTCCACAACCTCCTTCAGAAGGCCGTTCCATGCATCCACAACCCTCTCTGTGAAAAAATACTTCCCTAAATTACCTCTGAGCTGCCACCCCCCCACTGCTTCTGCTCTGTTGACAGATCACAGTGTCGTTCTACTATGTGCCAATAAATAACCAATCTGGCCTCTCTGTATAATTGTTTCATCACTTGTCCTTGCTATCAGTGTAACTCATATCCTGGAACTAAAATGCTTGTATATGTATTTGTCATGTTCTTTATCACATGTGTCTGCAAACTATGTAACCTATATCCTGGAACCATGAATACTGTATTTGTATTTGTCCTCTATGTGACGAGGTACCCTTGGAAATGAGCCTCTGGTTCAAAGGTTGTAAACTGATGTGCAAATAAATAACTATAGAAAGAACTCCTGCCATTGCCAATAAGCCCCCCCACCAGCAAGCCTGCTTGTACACAGAAAGAACTCCTTCCTTTGCCAATAAGCAACCCCTGCGAGTAAGCCTGCTGCATACAGAAAGAACTCCTGCTATTGCCAAAAGCAACCCTTGCCAGCAAGGCTGTTTATGTACTGAAAGAACTCCTTCCATTGCCAATAAGCCCACCCAGCCAGCAAGCCTGCTTGTATACAGAAAAAACTCCTGCCAATCCCAATAAGCACCCCCAGCCAGCAAGCCTGCTTGTATACAGAAAGATTTCCTGCATTGCCAATAAGCACCCCCAGCCAACAAGCCTACTTGTATACCGAAAGAACTCCTGCCATTGCCAGTAAGTCCCCCAGCCAGCAAGCCTACTTGTATACCGAAAGAACTCCTGCCATTGCCAGTAAGCCCCCCCAGCCAACAAGCCTGCTTGTATACAGAAAGAATTCCTGCCATTGGCAAACCCCTCCCAAGCCAGCAATCCTGCTTGTGTAGAATGAATTGCTGCCACTGCCAATAAGCCCTTCCAGCCAACAAGCCTGCTAGTTTACAGAAAGAACTCCTGCCATTGCCAGTAAGCCCCCAGCCAACAAGCCTGCTTGTATACAGAAAGAATTCCTGCCATTGGCAAACCCTCCCAAGCCAGCAATCCTGCTTGTGTACAGAATGAATTGCTGCCACTGCCAATAAGCCCTTCCAGCCAGCTAGCCTGCTAGTATACAGAAATAACTCTTGCCATTGCCAAAAGGCAACCGCTGCCAGCAAGCCTGCTTGTATACAAAAAGAACTCCTGCCATTGCCAGTAAGTCCCCCAGCCAGCAAGCCTACTTGTATACCGAAAGAACTCCTGCCATTGCCAGTAAGCCCCCCCAGCCAACAAGCCTGCTTGTATACAGAAAGAATTCCTGCCATTGGCAAACTCCTCCCAAGCCAGCAATCCTGCTTGTGTACAGAATGAATTGCTGCCACTGCCAATAAGCCCTTCCAGCCAACAAGCCTGCTAGTTTACAGAAAGAACTCCTGCCATTGCCAGTAAGCCCCCCCAGCCAACAAGCCTGCTTGCATACAGAAAGAATTCCTGCCATTGGCAAACCCCCTCCCAAGCCAGCAATCCTGCTTGTGTACAGAATGAATTGCTGCCACTGCCAATAAGCCCTTCCAGCCAGCTAGCCTGCTAGTATACAGAAATAACTCTTGCCATTGCCAAAAGGCAACCGCTGCCAGCAAGCCTGCTTGTATACAGAAAGAACTCCTTCCATTGCCAGTAAGCACCCCCAGCCAGCTAGCCTGCTAGTATACAGAAATAACTCTTGCCATTGCCAAAAGGCAACCGCTGCCAGCAAGCCTGCTTGTATACAGAAAGAACTCCTTCCATTGCCAGTAAGCACCCCAGCCAGCAAGCCTACTTGTATACAGAAAGAACTCCTTCCATTGCCAGTAGGCACCCCAGCCAGCTAGCTAGCCTGCTTGTATACAGAAAGAACTCCTGCCATTGGTAATAAGCAACCCTAGCCAGCAAGCCTGCTTGTATACAGAAAGAACTCCTTCCATTGCCAGTAAGCCCTCCCAGCCAGCAAGCCTGTTTGAATACAGAAAGAACTCCTGCCATTAGCAATAAGCACCCCCTGCCAGCAAGCCTGCTTGTATATGGAAAGAACTCCAGCCATTGTCAAAAAGCCCCTCCAGCCAGCATGTCTGCTTGTATACATAAAGACCTCCTTCCATGGCTAATAAGCCCCCCTGCCAACAAGCCTGCTTTATAACCAAAGAACTCCTGCCATTGCCAGTGGTGTCCCCCAAGACAGCAAACCTGCACATACAGAAAGAACTCCTGCCATTGGCAAAAGACCCCCCAGCCAAAAAGCCTGTTTGTGTATTGAATGAACTGCTGCCATTGCCAATAAGCACCCCCAGCCAGCAAGCCTGCTTGTATACAGAATGAACTTTTGCCATTGTCAATATGCACCCCCAGCCACCAAGCCTCCTTGTATATGAAAATAACTCCTACCATTGCCAATAAACCCTCCCAGTCAGCATGCCTGCTTGTATACAGAAAGTCCTCCTTCCATTGCCAATAAACACCCCAGCCAGCAAGCCTGCTTGAATATAGAAAGAACTCCTGCCATTGCCAATAAGCACACCCAGCCAGCTAGCCTGCTTATATATAGAATGAACTCCTGCCATTGCCAATAAGTCCCCCAGCCAGTAAGCTTGCTTGTGTACAGAAAGAACTCCTACCATTGCAATAAGCACCCCCAGCCAGCAAGCCTGCTTGTGTACAGAAAGAACTCCTTCCATTACCAGTAAGTTCCCCAGCCAGCAAGCCTACTTGTATACCGAAAGAACTCCTGCCATTGCCAATAAGCTCCTCTAGCCAGCAAGCCTGCTTGTATAAAGAAAGAACTCCTGCCATAATATAATATAATACACTTGGTAACTAAAACACTGTTTTATTTCACATGTTCCTTTAAGTTGATGATTGGATGTATTATCTCATGTATTATAGATTAAGAGGTGTATTTAAGGAATGACGTTTTGATTTGTAACCACACCCCTGAGGAAGACTTGTTTGAAGTCGAAGCTCTGGGTGAGGGAGTTCTTACACTGCTGTTGTTGGTACTCTTTCTTATTAAACTCGCATTCGTTTGCAACTGGCATTTAAGTATTTTTTACAAGGAGAGACCCGAGTGACACCAGTTTTGGAATTTCCTGCTTGTATACAGAAAGAACTCCTGCCATTGCCAGTAAGCCTCCCCAGCCAGCAAGCCTGCTTGTATACAGAATGAACTCCTGCCATTGTCAATAAGCACCCCCACCCAGCAAGCCTCCTTGTATATGAAAATAACTCCTACCATTGCCATTAAACCCTCCCAGTCAGCATGCCTGCTTGTATACAGAAAGTCCTCCTTCCATTACCAATAAACACCCCAGCCAGCAAGCCTCACCTTCCACACCTATATTGATGCTCTTGCCTCAGCAACCAATGTGCGATTAGGTATCTTATACCACTACAAAAACTGTCTCACCCCCGCTGCCCTCCAGCTCGCGGTGACATCCTCTATATTATCCCTGGTTGACTATGGACTTCCGGTCTACGGTGCTGCCAACACAACAGCCCCCAACAAAATCTGCCTCATCCTAAATAAGTCATGCAGGCTAATCACTGGGGCCCCTAGGCTCACACATTCATGCCAGCTCTATGGCTTGGCAACATTGCTGAACCTAGACAAATGACTGCGATATCAAACATGCTTAATAGCAAAAAAAACTCTTCTAGGGCTATCCGCATCCCGGCTGACAGCCTCCCTCCACCTAGCCCAGCCCTTGGTCTGTACTCGGACCTCCTGCAAGACCACCTTCCTGGTACCAAGATCTAGGAATTCCCATGGGTAGAGGTCATTCCACCATAGAGCCCCTTCTTGGTACATCTCGCTCCTAATCCCCATCGTAGATGCCCCCACGATTTCCAAATTTAAAACTGCACTCAGAAGCAACCACTCAACACTCATAACTGCACTTGTATAACTTGAGGCATGGCCCTGTGTTCTGACAATAAGCCCAGTGGCAGCATCTTACCGCACCTCCTTAATTCCATACCACGGTTGCTTGCACTGACATTATTCCTGTTGCTTGCCCTTTCTCTGAGCAAGTATATACCTCTTCTGATTAAACTTAAACATAGAAACATAGAATTTGACGGCAGATAAGGACCGCTTGGCCCACCCAGTCTGCCCATTTCCATACCTAATGGATAAGCTGCAGATCCTAGTTAACCAGCAGCCTACTTCTTCCTACCCCTACCCCCTAGAATTGCCTTATGACTGTCCCATACATGCTTGAATTCCACCACTGTCTTTGACTCCACAACCTCCTTCAGAAGGCCGCTCCATGCATCCACAACCCTCTCTGTGAAAAAATACTTCCCTAAATTACCTCTGAGCTGCCCCCCCCACTGCTTCTGCTCTGTTGACAGATCACAGTGTCGTTCTACTATGTGCCAATAAATAACCAATCTGGCCTCTCTGTATAATTGTTTCATCACTTGTCCTTGCTATCAGTGTAACTCATATCCTGGAACTAAAATGCTTGTATATGTATTTGTCATGTTCTTTATCACATGTGTCTGCAAACTATGTAACCTATATCCTGGAACCATGAATACTGTATTTGTATTTGTCCTCTATGTGACGAGGTACCCTTGGAAATGAGCCTCTGGCTCAAAGGTTGTAAACTGATGTGCAACTAAATAAATAAATAACTATAGAAAGAACTCCTGCCATTGCCAATAAGCCCCCCCACCAGCAAGCCTGCTTGTACACAGAAAGAACTCCTTCTTTGCCAATAAGCAACCCCTCGCGAGTAAGCCTGCTGCATACAGAAAGAACTCCTGCTATTGCCAAAAGCAACCCTTGCCAGCAAGACTGTTTATGTACTGAAAGAACTCCTTCCATTGCCAATAAGCCCACCCAGCCAGCAAGCCTGCTTGTATACAGAAAAAACTCCTGCCAATCCCAATAAGCACCCCCAGCCAGCAAGCCTGCTTGTATACAGAAAGATTTCCTGCATTGCCAATAAGCACCCCCAGCCAACAAGCCTACTTGTATACCGAAAGAACTCCTGCCATTGCCAGTAAGTCCCCCAGCCAGCAAGCCTACTTGTATACCGAAAGAACTCCTGCCATTGCCAGTAAGCCCCCCCAGCCAACAAGCCTGCTTGTATACAGAAAGAATTCCTGCCATTGGCAAACCCCCTCCCAAGCCAGCAATCCTGCTTGTGTACAGAATGAATTGCTGCCACTGCCAATAAGCCCTTCCAGCCAACAAGCCTGCTAGTTTACAGAAAGAACTCCTGCCATTGCCAGTAAGCCCCCCCAGCCAACAAGCCTGCTTGTATACAGAAAGAATTCCTGCCATTGGCAAACCCCCTCCCAAGCCAGCAATCCTGCTTGTGTACAGAATGAATTGCTGCCACTGCCAATAAGCCCTTCCAGCCAGCTAGCCTGCTAGTATACAGAAATAACTCTTGCCATTGCCAAAAGGCAACCGCTGCCAGCAAGCCTGCTTGTATACAAAAAGAACTCCTGCCATTGCCAGTAAGTCCCCCAGCCAGCAAGCCTACTTGTATACCGAAAGAACTCCTGCCATTGCCAGTAAGCCCCCCCAGCCAACAAGCCTGCTTGTATACAGAAAGAATTCCTGCCATTGGCAAACCCCCTCCCAAGCCAGCAATCCTGCTTGTGTACAGAATGAATTGCTGCCACTGCCAATAAGCCCTTCCAGCCAACAAGCCTGCTAGTTTACAGAAAGAACTCCTGCCATTGCCAGTAAGCCCTCCCAGCCAACAAGCCTGCTTGTATACAGAAAGAATTCCTGCCATTGGCAAACCCCCTCCCAAGCCAGCAATCCTGCTTGTGTACAGAATGAATTGCTGCCACTGCCAATAAGCCCTTCCAGCCAACAAGCCTGCTAGTTTACAGAAAGAACTCCTGCCATTGCCAGTAAGCCCCGCTGCCAACAAGCCTGCTTGTATACAGAAAGAACTCCTTCCATTGCCAGTAAGCACCCCCAGCCAGCTAGCCGCTTGTATACAGAAATAACTTGCCACTGCCAATAGCCCTTCCAGCCAGCTAGCCTGCTAGTATACAGAAATAACTCTTGCCATTGCCAAAAGGCAACCGCTGCCAGCAAGCCTGCTTGTATACAAAAAGAACTCCTGCCATTGCCAGTAAGCACCCCCAGCCAGCTAGCCTGCTAGTATACAGAAATAACTCCTGCCATTGCCAAAAGGCAACTGCTGCCAGCAAGCCTGCTTGTATACAGAAAGAACTCCTTCCATTGCCAGTAAGCACCCCCAGCCAGCTAGCCTGCTAGTATACAGAAATAACTCTTGCCATTGCCAAAAGGCAACCGCTGCCAGCAAGCCTGCTTGTATACAGAAAGAACTCCTTCCATTGCCAGTAAGCACCCCAGCCAGCCAGCAAGCCTGCTTGTATACAGAAAGAACTCCTTCCATTGCCAGTAAGCACCCCAGCCAGCTAGCTAGCCTGCTTGTATACAGAAAGAACTCCTGCCATTGGTAATAAGCAACCCTAGCCAGCAAGCCTGCTTGTATACAGAAAGAACTCCTTCCATTGCCAATAAGCCCTCCCAGCCAGCAAGCCTGTTTGAATACAGAAAGAACTCCTGCCATTAGCAATAAGCACCCCCTGCCAGCAAGCCTGCTTGTATATGGAAAGAACTCCAGCCATTGTCAAAAGGCCCCTCCAGCCAGCATGTCTGCTTGTATACATAAAGACCTCCTTCCATGGCTAATAAGCCCCCCTGCCAACAAGCCTGCTTTATAACCAAAGAACTCCTGCCATTGCCAGTAAGTTCCCCCAAGACAGCAAACCTGCACATACAGAAAGAACTCCTGCCATTGGCAAAAGACCCCCCAGCCAAAAAGCCTGTTTGTGTATTGAATGAACTGCTGCCATTGCCAATAAGCACCCCCAGCCAGCAAGCCTGCTTGTATACAGAATGAACTTTTGCCATTGTCAATATGCACCCCCAGCCACCAAGCCTCCTTGTATATGAAAATAACTCCTACCATTGCCAATAAACCTCCCAGTCAGCATGCCTGCTTGTATACAGAAAGTCCTCCTTCCATTGCCAATAAACACCCCAGCCAGCAAGCCTGTTGAATATAGAAAGAACTCCTGCCATTGCCAATAAGCACACCCAGCCAGCTAGCCTGCTATATATAGAATGAACTCCTGCCATTGCCAATAAGTCCCACAGCCAGTAAGCTTGCTTGTGTACAGAAGAACTCCTACCATTGCAATAAGCACCCCCAGCCAGCAAGCCTGCTTGTGTACAGAAAGAACTCCTTCCATTACCAGTAAGTTCCCCAGCCAGCAAGCCTACTTGTATACCGAAAGAACTCCTGCCATTGTAAATAAGCTCCTCTAGCCAGCAAGCCTGCTTGTATACAGAAAGAACTCCTGCCATAATATAATATAATACACTTGGTAACTAAAACACTGTTTTATTTCACATGTTCCTTTAAGTTGATGATTGGATGTATTATCTCATGTATTATGGATTAAGAGGTGTATTTAAGGAATGACGTTTTGATTTGTAACCACACCCCTGAGGAAGACTTGTTTGAAGTCGAAGCGCTGGGTGAGGGAGTTCTTACACTGCTGTTGTTGGTACTCTTTGTTATTAAACTCGCATTCGTTTGCAACTGGCATTTAAGTATTTTTTACAAGGAGAGACCCGAGTGACACCAGTTTTGGAATTTCCTGCTTGTATACAGAAAGAACTCCTGCCATTGCCAGTAAGCCTCCCCAGCCAGCAAGCCTGCTTGTATACAGAAAGAACTCCTGCCATTGGCAAACCCCCTCCCAAGCCAGCAATCCAGCTTGTGTACAGAATGAATTGCTGCCATTGCCAATAAGCCCCCCCCAGCCAGCAAGCCTGCTGTATAGAGAAAGAACTCCTGCCATTGCCAAAAGCAGCCCCTTCCAGCAAGCCCGCTTGTATACAGAAAGAACTCCTGCCATTGCCAATAAGCACCCGCAGCCAGCAAGCCTACTTGTATACTGAAAGAACTCCTGTCATTGTCATTGAGGCCCTCCAGTCAGCAAGTCTGCTTGTGTACAGAAAGAACTCGTGCCACTGCCAATAAGCACCCCCAGCCTGCAAGTCTACTTCTATACAGAATGACCTCCTTTCATTGCCAATAAGCACCCCCAGTCAGCAAGCCTCCTTGTATATGGAAAGAACTGCTATGCCAATAAGTACCCCAGCCAGCAAGCCTGCTTGTATTTAGAAAGAAATCCTGCCATTGCCAATAAGCACCCCCAGCCAGCAAGCCTGCTTGTATATGGAAAGAACTCCTTCCATTGCCAATAAGCACCCCCAGCCAGCATGCCTGCTTGTATACAGAAAGACCTACTGCTATTGCCAATAACCCCCATCCAACAAGCCTGCTTGTATACAGAAAGAGCTCCTTTCATTGCCAATAAGCCCCCCAGCCAACAAGCCTGCTTGAATACAGAAAGAACTCCTGCCATTGCCAATACGCCCACCCAGTCAGCAAGCCTGTCTGTATACAGAAAGAACTCCTGCCTTTGCCAATAAGCCCCCATCCAGCAAGCCTGCCTGTGTACAGAAAGACCTCCTGCACTGCCAACAGCACCCCCAGCCAGCAAGCCTGCTTGTTTACAGAAAGAACTTCTGCCATTGTCAATGAGCTCACCCAGCCAGCAATCCTGCTTGTATACAGAAAGAGCTCCTGCCATTGCCAATAAGCCCACCCAGCCAGCAAGCCTGCTTGTGTACACTCAGAGGGAAGTGGAGTGCACACTTCCATCTTGAGTCTCATTTCAGTGTTATTTCAGTCCAGACTGACAAAGCACTGTTTTTCATCAGTGCACTGTTAATACACTGCATTGACTTTCTGCTACACTGTTGTACCTCTGCTCAATCTTTGTTATTTTTTGATGCAGACTGTAAGAGCACTGCAAATAATTATTAGATTTTCATGCACACTTCTTTAGCACTGTATTTCCTTCACTAATTTCTGCTGCACACTGCAGTAGTACTACTCAATCTTTCTTATTTTTTGATGCAGACTGCAAGAGCACTGCAAATAATTATTAGATTTTCATGCACCCTTCTTTAGCACTGTATTTCCTTCACCGATTTTTGCTGCACACTGCAGTAGTACTGGCAACACTTTATAATTGTTATCACACTTCTTTAGCACTGCATTGTCTCAGCAATCTGGTTACCCTTACTGAATTTGTCACAATGGCATTACAGTGGTATAGCAATGGCAATACTGTGGTCAGCTGAAAAATCCACAATAGTACTACCCAGTGGTATGCTGGTATCACAGTGGTGATTGATATATAGTTGTTCATCTGTGCATTGGTAGTGCACTGGCAGAATGGTATCCCTATGGCATTTTTTACCATTTTCTCTGTCTCTCACACATACAATCAATCAATCAATCAAGTCTTTATTTAACCAGGTGTTCATCGTTGAGCAGAAGCTCATTTGCAAGATGGACTTGGGTGGAGCATGAACAATTGTATATACAGGTCAACACAGGTATTTACAAGGCAATACAGATAATACTCTTTACAGAGAGGAAGAAAAAGAAGTTCATATGTATATAGAATTATACAGATATTGTACAGATTACACGGTATTTACATACATAGAAGTGTCTATAGGAAGATAAAGCAGGTTATCTAAGGTTGCAGGAGGAAGTAACGGAAGAAAAAAATAAAAATAAAAATATACACCAGGTAGAGGTGAAGGTAGGGGAGAAGAGGGAGGGAAGTAGGGGGAGAAAGGCTAGGAGGGCACGGTGCACAGAAAGGAGTTGGTAAAGCTGGATGTAGAGAAGGTGGATGGAGAAAAGGAGTATGTGAGAGCCCCGGGATTGAATGCCATAGCACGGGGTATGGTAGGATGTCACAACCCAGGGTAGTGAGCTCCTATCCGAGGTTGGGAAAAGGAAAATAAGGGGATGGATGGGCCTAGTGTTGATAAGACAGGGGATAAGAGAGAACAATTAGGCTGGTGAGGAGCAAGCTGGGGGGTCAGTACTTAAGGTGGGTCTAGGCAGCAGCAATATACCAGTACAGACACTGGTACTGGGTCTGAGTGGGTGAAGCAGTTACATACTTCTCTGATTGTACGGAAATAAAGCATCTTGAAAGCATTTATACCGATTAGAGTGCTTAATTTGAGGGTTTTTTGTAGATCGTTCCATAAGGTAGGTAGCACGAAGCTTATGGCTGCCCTGCCAGGCGGGATTTTGCTTTGGGTACTTTAAGCGTAATAGCTGAGTAACTTAACGCCAGATTTCAGTTATACCTGGGAAGACAGCAGAGATATAGTAAGGCAGCTTATTAGAGATGGCTCTATAGGTCCAGAGAGCCGGCTTCTTGTGGTGCCTGAACTTTAGTGATGTCCATCCCACTGCCGCATATAGGGTGCAGTGATGTGTGTGTCGAGAGGAGTCCCGTTATAAACCTTAGTGCTCGATGGCAGTGTGTCCAGTTTAGCCATGTAAGAGTTGGGGCATTGGCTGTAGAGGAAGTCAGTGTAATCAACTCAATGATAGGAAAATGGATTGGACCAGTTGTTTCTTGGCATCTCTGGTGAGAAATTGGCTGATTCTAAAAACAGTCCAAGCCTTTGTCAAGTCGCTTTAGCAAGTCCTAGATATGTTCAATGAAGGAGAGTCTTTGGTCTATCCAAACTCCCAGATACTTGAATTTTGTAACAAATTCTAGTTTTTCACCTAGAACTGTGGTAATTTGGGGAACTGTCCCACTGGACACAGGGTTAGCTGTAATGGATAAAAGGAGAGAGGACCATCGCTTAATTTTTTGGCATTAAGGAGTAGCTTTTTTGGAGGAGTTGGCTTTGCAAAGGTTGAATTCTGACTGTAGGTCAGTGCAGGCAGCTTCAGGTGTTGGGCGACTCCACGTAGAACTGTATCATCTGCAAACAGATGGATGTTGGCTTCTTTTATACAGTAGTCGATGTTATTAATGTAGATTGTAAAAAGTAAGGGCCCTAATATAGAACCTTGAGGTACCCCTCTTTGCAGAGTTTTTAAGGGGGACAGGCCTCCTTCGGCTTTAACTTGTTGAAGGCGCCCTGTAAGATAGTCAGTGAATCAATGCAGAGAGGAGGGGTCCACACCTATGGTTTGAAGGGCGGAGAGGAGCAGACTATGGTCGACAGTGTCGAAAGCCTTGCTTAGATCAAGGAAAACAGCACAAATAAAGTTTTTGCTCTCAAGATTACGCTGCCAGTCATTAGTAACTTTGGCGAGGGCTGAGATAGTGCTATGTTTAGCTCTGAATCCGGACTGCATAGGATTTAGCAGTTCTCTAGACTCAAGGTGAGTCCTCAGCTGTGCATTTACAATTTCTCTAGGAGCTTGGACAGGACCGAAGGAGAATTGGCCTGTAGTTATTGAGATCGCCACGGTCACCTGATTTGAACAGTGGTATGACATGTGCTGTCTTCCATATAGGTGGTAAGGTGCCCTGAGACAGGGATAAGTTAAAAAGGTGGGTGACGGGTATTGCTAGTACGTGGTAGGCAATTTTTAGGAAGTAAGGGTCAAGGGAGTCGGCCCCAGCACTTTTTCTAGTATCCAACTGAAGCAAGAGGTCCTCTACCTCTTTCAGTGTGGCAGGTTGAAGTGAGAAAGGCGGCGAAGCTATCGGAGTTTCAGGCAGTTGGCTGGCAGTCTGGGAGTGAAGTATGTTTGCAGGGGAGTTATCAAATGCCATGCCTGGACATACACTGGTAATACAATGGTATCACGAAATTTTTAGATTTTTTTTGGCTCCCACAAATACTGGTACACTGGTAGCATAATGGTACTGCGTTATTTTGACATTTCAGTATTTGGTACCTCTCACAGCAACCCTAGACTCAAGTGGTAGCACAGTGGTACCAGTATTAATCTCATTATACTCTGTACTCTAACGCATTGTTAAGATAAATTACATTATCAACCTCATGGAGAACAGCTCTCCATTCCATATTTTTATTTGTTCACTTGTCTTTATCTTACTGGTAATGGACTGCTATTGTTCACATAGACCAGAACATTCAAAGAGCATTTGCGATTGCTAAATGGGTTAGTGACTCTCAAACAACACTTTGCACCCCAAAAACAGGGTAGGATCACAAAATGATATCTTGAATAGCATAATTAGTGAGTCTCTGACCAGTTGGTGAATGGCTCTAAAAGATGTTGCCTCCCTAAACCAGGTATTATCACCTCTGCCTCCTACCACTGCCCCTTTGAGCTCCCACCATCAGTAATATCACATTTCGCCTGGTGTTTACTGGTGCTGCTGTCCATTCCGTACATCAGAAACTGCCAATACCTACCTGCCCACCCAGTCCTACCACTCCCACCATTCATGGGCCCCACCATATGTTTACACACTCTCCCCACAGTGGCAATTGGCAAAGACACTCTGCTAAACTCTGTGACCAACTGAGGACAGAATGCAAGTTTTACGCTCATGTGCCTGCTGTATAAACAGCTGTGTACAGTTAGCACATGATTGTGAACTATCATCCATTTTGTGCCTGATCAAGGAGCTGAGAGGATGGTCTGTGCCAAACATGAAAGGGTGTCAAATATATAGTAAGCCTGGGGACCAGGGGGTAGTATTTGCAGTAAGAACTAACTGGGTCATGGTGGGGACTTTGGATATACAGGGGGCAAGGGTTTTCACTCAACACACCACTGCTCCCTCTATCAGGCCCTGGGCTGGCTTCCCCCATCAGCCCAATGGACCTATCTCCTGGCCAGCACAGTCAATAAGGCCATCCAAAACCAAGCTACCTCTCCACAATCCCACCTCCTTTGGCCAAAAGTGTTTGTTCGAGAGCTCTGCCTCACTGCTGGCCCCATGCTTGAGTGCCCCATACTCTCCACCTGTATGGGTAAATGTGCATTCTCATCTGCAGCCCCTTTCCTTTGGAACAACCTGCCCGCTTTACTTAGCACCACTGACTCTCCAGGAATCGTCCACTCTCTCCTTGGATCTCAGCTTCTGCCCTCCACTCCTTGCTCCTGTCCTCCCAACTTATTATCATGCCTCTACTTCCCTTCCCTTCTTTTCCTTCTTGGTCCATACCTACACTACCATGATGCACTTTTTCCTTTACTCATCTCAGATCATGCCTAATTTGTATTACAACTTGGCTACTACTGTACCTGCTATTGTCATAAATGTTATTTATCCATTGTGCTGCAAGTTTATATATATATATATATATATATATATATATCTTCATTAAAATATCCTGTATATTATCTTGTATATTTTTATTACTGTCTATTGTATGTCTTGTCCCAGCCTCCTTTGTACTTGCTTGTATTCCTGTGCCATCCTCAATGGTCCAGGTCATGCCTGAAAATGGTTCTCGGACCAGTGCACCTACTTGGTAAACAAATGAATGAATAGAAACATAGAAACATAGAAACATAGACTTTGATGGCAGATAAGGACCGCTTGGCCCATCTAGTCTACCCATTTCCCTACCTACAGGATAGGCCGCAGATCCTAGTTAACCAACAGCCTATTTCTTCCAACCCCCCACCAGAATTGCCTTATGTCTGTCTCATGCATTCTTGAATTTTCCCACAGTTTTAGACCCCACAACCTCCTCAGGAAGGCTGTTCCATGCATCCACTACCCTCTGTGAAATAATACTTCCTCACATTGCCCCTGAACTGCCCTCCTTCTATCTTTAAATTGTGTCCCTTGTCCTTGCAAGTCTCTTTTCTGAAAGATGCTACCCTCTTGGACTTTGTTGATTCCACTGAGGTCTTAAAAGTTTCTATCATGTCCCCCCTCTCCCTTCTTTCCTCAAGGGCATACATATTAAGCTCCTTTAGTCTCTCCTCATATGGCTTCTCTTGCAGACCCTGCACAATTTTAGTTGCCCTCCTCTGGACTACCTCTATCCTGTCTATGTCCTTGAGGAGATGGGGTCTCCAGAACTGGACACAGTACTCATGATGGGGTCTCACCAACTGTCTGTACAAAGGGATAACGATTTCTTGTTTTCTGCTGCTGATGCCTCTCCCTATACATCCCAGTATACCCCCAGCCCTCCCTACTGCCTTCTCACATTGCTTGCTAACCTTAAGGTCATCTGATATGATTACCCCAGGTCCCTTTCCTTTTTTGTTGTTGTTACTACCTCCCCACCCATTGTGTATTCTTCCCCTGGGTTCTTGTTTCCCAGGTGCATTATTTTGCACTTCTTTGCATCGAATCCTACCTGCCATACTTCTGACCATTCCTCCAACCTTGCCAAATCCTTTTCATCCTTTCCATGCCTCCTTGTGTATCAACCCTGTTGCAGATCTTTGTGTCATCTGCAAAAAGGCATACTTTTCCTTCCAGTCCCTCTGCAATGTCACTGATGAAGACATTAAAAAGGACTGGACCCAATACTGAACCCTGCGGTACCCCACTAGTAACCCCTCTTTCTTCAGAGTGGACTCCATTTACAATTACCTTCTGTGTCCTGTTGTGCAGCCAATGTTTTACCCAGGCTACCACCCTGGGACCCACTCCCAGGCTGGTTAATTTGACTATTAATCTTTTGTGTGGGACTGTGTCAAATGCCTTGCTAAAGTCAAGGTAGGCCATTTCCACAGCCCCTCCCTGGTCTACTACTTTGGTCACCCAGTCAAAGAAATCCATTAGATTCATCTGACGTGACCTTCCCTGTGAACCCATGCTGCCTTGGGTCCTGTGCTCCACTGGCCTCTAGGTACTTAACTATTCTTTCCTTCAGAAGTGACTCCATCACTTTCCCTACCACAGAGGTCAGACTGACAGGTCTGTAGTTTCCTGCCTCTGTCTTGGTCCCACTTTTGTGAAGGGGAATCACATCCGCCTTCCTCAGTCCTCGGGTACCACACTATCCTCCATGATTTATTAAAAGAGTAGCCAGTGGTTTCACTAGTTTCTACATTAATTCTTTTAGAATTCTGGGGTGAATTCCATCAGGACCCATTGCTTTGTCCACCTTCAGTTTTAGGAGTTCTTGCAGAACCCTTTCTTCTGTGAAAGGACTGGGATCGACCCACCTATCAAGAGTGCTTCTGTTAATTGGATTAGGCACTTCCCTCCTCTTTTGAATTCTGAGCAGAAATATTCGTTCAGTATCCTGCTTTTTCACTGTCCCCTGCCCACCCAACGTTCATTCTATTCAGCCTCACTATCCTCCTTTGTCTTTCTCGCTCGCTGATGTACCTATAAAGGTTTTATCCCTTCTTAACTGAGTTGGCTATCTTTTCCTCAGTTTGGGCCTTTGCTATTCTGACTTCCTCCTGCTTCCTTCTGCCTTAACTGGTACAGCTCTCTGTCCTGCTCCTTCTGTGTTTCCTTATACTTCCGGAATGCTATATTTTCTTCCTGACTTTCACAGCCACCTCTTTTGAGAACCATAGTGGCTTTTTCTTTCATTTTGATTTGTTTATTTGCTTCACACAAAGGCTTGTTGCCTCTGTGATGGCAGTTTGATGTTTCCCATTGTTGCTCCACACCTCCTTCTAGCCTGTTTGCTAGTGCTTTTCTGAGGCACCTCCCATCTTGCAAAGTCAGCCCTCCTAAAGTCCAGTACACTCACTTTTGTATGGTTGACTCTGTAGCTTCTAGTTTAACGTGAACCACACTGTTTGATGGTCACTTTGTCCCCAGATGGCAACCCACTTCTAGATCTGAAATCCTCACTGCCCCCATTTGAGAGTACTGAGTCTAAGATTGTTCCCCTGCTGAGGGTTCCAAAACTAGCTGTCTAAGGCCTGCCACCTGTAGGGCATCAATCAATGGCCCTGCTCTTGGATGTAGCTGCAGCAAATGTGCTCCAGTTAACATCTGGCATATTCAGGTCTCCCATCAACAGTATCTCCCCTTTCTCTGCCATTCTAAGAATGCCTTCTATCATATTCTTGTCTATTCCTTCCCCCTGACATGGGCGTCTGTACACAACCCCTGTGTGGATTGTGGTGCCCTTTCCAGTCTCCAAGATGACCCACAGTGCCTCCTCTCCTTCCTGTTTACTCTTTTGTTCAGTTGCTTTTATCCCTTCCTTTACATAGAGAGCTACTCCTCCCCTTCCCCCTCTT
Organism: Neoceratodus forsteri; assembly: GCA_016271365.2. NCBI lineage: Eukaryota > Metazoa > Chordata > Ceratodontiformes > Ceratodontidae > Neoceratodus > Neoceratodus forsteri. Next base: position 329,722,409 of record CM057450.1, on the reverse strand, counting down.
CTCCCCTGCCTGTCTCTCCTGTAGGTTATGCATCCTGGTAGGTTAACATCCCAGTCATGGTTCTCTGTGTACCATGTTTCTGTGACAGCTACAATATCCAGGCATTCCTCTTCCATCAAGGCCACCAGCTCAGGGAGCTTGTTGCCCGGACTACGGGCATTGGTACTTATTAACCTCCATTTCCTGATTGCCTTACTCCCTTTTGCCCCATCCCTGTCCTTCTTGCCTTTGTCACTTTCTCCATTTACCCCTGCCCTTCTCCCTATCAACTCCTCTATTTTGGTGTTTGCCGCACTTACTACCGTGATTATTTTGTGGGGGACCAGGATTTCCCTGCTCCTTTCCAGTGCCTCCCCCCTTGGCTAGTTTAAAAGCTTGCCAATGAAGCATTCAACCTATCACCTAGGATCTGGTTTCCCTCCCGGACAGATGCAGCCCTTCATGCCAGTATAGGCTTGCCATCACTCCAGGTGGAACCCAGTCCCTATGAATCCGTCCTGAGCTCCACACCAGTTTTTCAACCACTGATTGAATCCCATGGTGCAGAACACCCTAGCCTCTCCTAAGCCATAGATGGGCAGCACCTCCAGAAAGGTTACCATGCATGCTACTTGACTAAGGCCCCTCCCCAATTCCACAAACTCTTCCTGCACTTCTCTAATCCCTTTCTTAGCCAGGTCATTTGTTCCTAGGTGGACAATGACATCCAGCTCCCTCCCCTGTGCAGCTGCTGGCAATCCTGAGGATTAGCTCCCTGTCCCTCCAAGCCATGGCGCCAGGCAGGCACCTTACCTCCCTCTCCCCTTCATCCCCCAGTTCTGCCTTTCTAACAATGGAGTCCCCCACCAGGAGTTGTTTCCTTCCCCTGCAGGGTCCCTATCCACCCTCCTGTGGGTCTCCTTTGTGGAGGTTTCCAGCATCCTCCTTGGTCTCCACTGCGGGTGCCTCCATAGAGGAACCACACTTTGCCAGAATGGCATAGGAATTGTGGAGAGGTACAACTGGAGGGATGTGCCTCTGTTCCACCACCCTCACCCTCCCTGAGCCCACTGTGGTCCAACCACTCCTCTTTCTTGGCAACCTCTGAGGCAACGGTAGTGGAACTGGTGGTCCCTGGGTGGAAGAGTAGGTCCCATAAATCCATAAATAAATAAATGGGAACCACTAGACATCAGGGATAGGAACAATGTACTATATATCTGCGGGGTGATTGTAGGATGGGGTAGGACTGGAGAATAAGTAAATTAAGAACCTGGACCTGTGGGATAATTAGTGGAGGGGGCCCAATAGAGACTGTTTCCCAGGAGGGTGTTTTTGTGATGTAACTACCAGGATATGTTATGCCTGGTGCTGTAATGTGGCCTGTGCTGTAATTAGCATTACCAACATGGCTGTCACACCAGTATGGGAGAATCCTTTCTCCACACCCTCCTGAGTGTCCACCCTACTTACAAGTTTCACCCCATAGCAGGTTTTGGTGGCATCTACAAAAAGACATTATTTCATCTCTAGTCTTACCTTGACCCTAGTTTGTCTTTTCCTCTAAAACTCCTCTTTCTTTCTCCTGTGCCATATACCCTTTGTTGTCTCTCTACTCTTGCTACTATAACTTCCCCATACTGATCTATTTTCCCCTTTATTTCTACAGGTCCGGCCAAACATACCAATCAGATAAGAATCATTGTTTAATTCTAACACTCTAATCTCTCTAGCACCTCTGACCCTTTGTGTCCTTCAACCTTCTCATGTTCTTCCTTTCAGGTCTACCACAATGCCCGAACCAAGGACAACCCAACTCTGGACTCCCCTACCCCTGATGGAGCAGGTAAGTCCTAATTACTTAACTGCCTTAAAATCATAGAAATCTGGTGACAAAGGACCATTTGTGAATCGAGTCTGCCCTTACCCCCCAATCATCATCTTTGTCAAGAGACACCCTCAAACGACCACTGGTCATCCTGGTGTCTATCCCATGCCCTTGAATCCTTTCACCATTTTTTGTACTACCTCTCTGGTAGTCTGTTCAGGACTCCATCACCTTCTTAGTGATGTAATGCCCCCTCATTGTCCCTAAACCTTCTTTCTTCCTAATCTTAGTATGATCCCAGTCTAGTTCTTTATTTTTACCAAAAGCTTCCCAATACCTTATAGTCTCCATGAGTACAGATCAGATTCCCTCCACCTCTCCTCATAAGGCTTCCTATGCATAGCGTGCACCATCTTAGGTTGCCCTCATGTCTGATCCCTTTCAATCCTGTCTATATCCTTGTGTAGTGTGAGCCTCCAGAACTAAACCCCATGCTCCAGGTGAGGCCTCACCATGGATTTATAAAGGTGCATCAGCACCTCCCTCTTTTCTGTTTATACCCGTCCATTATGCACACCAGCATTCTATTCACTTGCCCACCACTGTGCTGCACTGGTTCTCCATACAAGGATAATCTGAAATTATAATCCACAGATCTCTCTCTCCTGCTGAGTTTCCTTACCCACTCCCTTCCTCGTGTGTAAATGGTTTTGAGGTTCACCATGTGGAGTTACTGTACACCTTGGTATTAAATTTCAGCTGCCAAGTTTCTGACCACACCTCTCCAGAATCTTTAGGCTCTCACACTACCTCCACCTCCCTACCAGGTGTCTACCCACTGCAGATCTTCATATCCTCTACAAATAGGCACACCTTCCCTGCAGTCCCTCCGCTTCTCAAAACATACTAAAGCCAGCTAATCGGCTGACGGTCTATTGCGTCCCTGCTGTGATAGCCAGCCTCCTAGTGGTGCTTTCTTTTTCCCACCAGCCCCAGGAGAGGATCATCCTCTTTCAGTTTCCCTTGTACCTGTCCCACTCCTCTTGAAGCCTTCCACTGTGCCCTCCTCCACAGACTCCTGGACAGTGCATTCCAGGCTCCATCACCCTCTCAATGAGTAATCTCTTGCATTCCCCCCTGTAATTTCCCCCCTCTAGCTTCCACTCATGCCACCTGGTTATTCCCCACCTTCTTTAGTCTGAACATCTCTTTGGCACCGCTCCTGTTTATTCCTTTTACATATTTGAAGACCGCTATCATGTCCCCCCTGTCTCGCCGCTCCTCCAGCGAGTGCAGCCCAAGCCCTTCCAGCCTTTCCTCATAGGGCCTTCCTCCCATGCTCTGAAGCATCCTGGGTACCCTCCTCTGGCACACTCCAGCAGTGTTACATCCTTCTTGAGGTGAGGTCTCCAGAACTGCATGCAGTACTTGAGATGTGGTCTGACCAAGGCATGATACAGAGGGAGGATAACCTCCCTCCTCCTGGACATAATCCCCCTGGCTATGAAGTATCTGGTTAGCTTTGGCCGCAGTTCTTCTGCAATTTTTGGTGTTATTCATTTTGATGTCTACTACCACCCCTAGATCCCTCTCACTAATTGTGGCTTGCAGTATGACCCCCCCCCGGATGTGTACATGGCCCGGGTTTCTGACCCTCAGGTGAAGCACCTCACATTTCCCTGCATTAAATCTCAGTCCCCACCTCCTTGACCACACCTCCAGGGTATCCAGGTCCCTCTGAACTGTCTCTCTTGCCGTCCCCGTCCGCCAATGGTCCCAGTTTTAAGTCATCCACAAAGAGACTCATCCTACTCTTAACCACCCTCCTATATCCAAGACATAGGCATTGAACAGAAGTGGCCCCAGTACCGAACCTTGGGGGACCCCACTGGTGATCTTCGTGGGGGAGGAGACTACCCACCACTACCCTCTGTATTCTACCAGTTAGCAAATTTTCTACCCATCTGAGCAACTGTCCTCTCACCCCACCCCCCAGCTTTATTAGCAGCCCATTTTGGTGTACAGAATCAGACGCCTTACTGAAATCCAGGTATGGGACATCCTCCGGTCTATGCCGGTCCAGGGTCCCAGTCATAAAAATCTATGGGGTTGGTCTAACACGATCTCCCCAGAATGAAACCATACTGTTTGTCATCCAGTTGCCCCAACCTTTCCAGCTGCCTCCTGAGCCTGTCCTTGATAATGCCCTCCATTACTTTGCCCACCACATACGTTAGGCTGACAGGTCTATAATTCCCCATCTCCTCTCTAGACCCCCCCATTTGTGGATAGGCACCACATGAGCCACCCTCCAGTCTTGAAGCACCCATCCTGTCAGCAGAGAGGTGTTAAAGAGTGCTGCCAGTGGTGCTGCTAGCCCATCCGCCAATTCCTTCATAACACTCGAATGTAGCCTATCCGACCCCAGTACGTTATCAGTTTTTAGTGTCCAAAGGGCCTCTCTCACCCTTTCCACTGTAATTTCTCCCTCCAGCCCACCCCTCATTTAACCACTCATCCTTTCTAGACTTGGCCCAGCCTTGTTCTCCAACTTCTTTTAGTCCTCTAGACTCCATCTGACCTTTCGACTCTGTTGGCTCCCCTTCCCTCCCATTGGGCTTGAGGGATCCCCTGCCTCCCCCCAAAAATATCAAGGCAAAGTACTCATTTAGCACCTCTGCCTGATTCCCTCATCTCCTGAGTCCATTCCTCCTCAGTCCTAATCATGCTGATCTGTGCCCTCCCTTTTCTCTTCTCCCTTGTGTATCTGCAGAATCCCTCCCCCGGATATCCTAGCCAGGTTTTGCTCCCTCTTCGCCTTGGCTCCCCTCACCACTGTGGTGAACCTTCAGGCCATCAACTCATACCCCCTCCCTATCCCCAGAGCGCTTAAAACATGCATAGGCAGGCTTTCATCCCTCACCACCTCCTGCACCTCCTGGTCCACCAACACAGCTTGTTGGCTCTACCATGCTTGTGCGCTCTCACTCAGGTTGGTACAGTAGTCTCCTGCCCCCTTCTTAATGGCCTCCACAAGCTGCCAGCATACATGTCCAGCCTAATCTTGTCCAAGCTCCCCCGTAGAATCCTGCCCATGCCCATGAAGTCCACCCCCTGAAGTCCACTACTACTATATTAGAATGATTATCCTCCCCTCCCCCTGGATACAGCAGCAACTAGACCGTAGTGTGGTCCCCACCTGCCAGCGGACTGCACACCTCCAGGCCCTTTATCTGGTCACTGTCTGCTAGGACAACATCCAGTATCCGCTCCTCCATAGTAGGTTCCCCCACCTGCTGGACCAGGAAGGCATCCTGGAACACATCCATCAGTCTCTGTTCCCTGGCCACAGAGGATGCTATAGTGTCCCAGTCTGTCCCTGGCATATTAAGGTCACCCATGATCACCACCATACCCTTTCCACGGTCACAGTGCCCCTTGATGTTCTCAACTAGTTTGTCTTCCAGGGCCTCTTCCATCATTTGTGGGGGGGGTCTGTACACCATCCCTATATTCAATCTTTTACCTCCCCTCATTTGTAGGGTTACCCAGATCTCCTCCACCCCCCACAGAATCCTCCACTCCACTAACCGCTATCTCATTTTTGACTATCAGTGCTACATCCCCTCCTCTTCCCTCTCCTCTATCCTTCCTGAATATTTTGTAGCCCACCAAATTTAGGTCCCAGTCATTTTTCTGAGTGGCCCATGTCTCAGTAATTGATGCCTCAGCCACTGATCCCTCAACCAGCATGGCCTAGGGATTGGGCATTTTGTTGCCCATGTTCCTAGCATTGATCAGGGCTGTCCTCCATCCCAACTCCTCCCCCTTCTCCAGTCATCTCGGCCTTGAGCAGTCCCTAGATGCCCTTTCTTGCACAGCTCTGGATGGATTTACATTGCAGTCACCTGCCTTCTTTTCATGCCCTAGACCTGGACCCTCGAGCAGCCTTCCTGGAGCCACTCTTTTACTTAACCCCCCCCCCCTTTACAAGTTTAAACTCCACCTCGCGACTATGAATCCAGCAAGTTTTAGCTTCAAGATCTCCCTCCCCTCCAAGTTGAGGTGTAGCCTATCCCTGGCATATAACTCCTTGTTCTCCCATGTATCCCCCAGTCCCCCACCAGCCCATATCCTTCTGCCTTGTGCCAATCCCTGAGCCACTGGTTCACACCTCTAAGTTTATGTTTGGTCTCCCCGGATGCCCTAGGTACTGGCAGAATCTCAAAGAAGGAGATTGAACTTCCTTTAGAGTGATAAACCCTGGCCAGTTCCCCGAATCTCGCCTGGATTTCTAGTTCACTGTTCCCTTCTAAGTCATTGGTTCCCAGATGTTGTAGGAAGTCTGGGGATTCCCCATATTCCAATGCTATCGTGTATAGTTGGAATTTGGCCTTGTGTGCGGCTAGGCCTGGGATACATTTAGCCTTGACTGGGCTGCTTTTTCCCTCCCCTGCCCCCTCCCACTGGATGCCCCAGCTCATGGAGTCACCACGCAGGATCACCTTCACCCCTCAACTTTACTGGCCTGTTTGATTCCGTCCAGGCTCTTCCTTCTGTCATCAACCACCAGCTTACTTCTTTTGCCCCCCTCAGCCTGTGGATCACAAGCCTGTGCTTGCCCTACCACGCTCATTCTTCTACCTGTATCTCCCAGCTTGCTCCTCACCCCCCAACCTCCTGGGTGGCACAGATTGTCTCCTTGATCTCCACAGACTCTTTCTGGGCTGGTATCCTCAGATCCCCCCACCCAGGCTCCCTTCTACTGCTTTCCTCCCTGCTCCTCCCCAAGTTCTGCATCCTTCACCCCATCTGCTTTGTTTCTCCCTTTCCCCCTCCTGTCCACCTCATCTGATTTCTCCCGCCCCAAAGCTGGCCTATCTAGAGTATTCCTTATCCTTGGCTGACTTCCCTAACCTGGATGCTTGCCCAACCCTAGTCCTCCTCCTCCCACCCTGGCTTTCCTCACTCCCCCATCCCCCTACCTCCTCCCACCTAGGCTAATGTCTCTTCCCCTCCCCTTCTGTCAATCTGGCTCTCTCTCCTGACCCATCCCCAGCTTACTGACCAAACCCTCTCTGTCTGCCTGCACCCCTCCTCCCGGCAGCCTCTCCACCTCATCTCACTGATATCGCAGGGCGAATAGATTAGTAAGTGTGATGCTTGCCCCCGACTTGCTCTCTCCTGTCCCTCCTCCTTCTGGTCAGCCACCTCTTTACGAAGTGATTTCCGTACATTGCTTGTTTTGTGCCCCACCTTTCCTGAGTAACCATATGATCCTTGTCCCCCTGTTCCCTGGGTTATGCCATATTGGCCTCGTCTACTCTCATGAGGTTCTTTCCACACCTTTCCTCCCCATCCCTCCCGCCTTCCAGCTGCCTTCTGATCACCTCTACTTCCTCCCTAAGATCCGCCAACTGAAAACACACTGGGCACCCTCTGAATTGCCATGCCTAATTTAATATTATTGCCGCCTCGCACTCTGTACAACCAATCACTCTACTGAAGGTGCCCACTTTGGCCACCCCCAAGTCTACCTTCATTTTAGGTGAGCACTGCGGCCCTCTAACAGAAATAATTCAGTCAGTGTTACAGTAAAACCCAAGCAGTTTGCCCCCTCTGATTACAGCAATTTTCCCTGTTTCTTGACAGTAGCCAGTTACCTAACCCTAGCAGTAGACAGTTCACAAGCAAAATTAGCCCACCACAACACTAGCCAGCTCAGAGGTCCTAGCAGTAATCAAATCACGCACAGTTTGCCTACTCCCTCAGATGTACTTGACATACACAGTCATTTATACAGTCTGCTTCATTATGTCCCTTCCTGGTAGTAGTCAGTGTTGCCCAAGCAGCGCGGCGTACAGGACCCTTTTCCTCAATCAATAACATTCCAGTTTCCTAGTGTTCCAGTTCACCCAATCTCGACTTGCCCTCCTCCAAGGCTCTACCCTCACCAACCATTTAATAGAGGTCGGGGCCAGGGTGGGTGGTGTGGAACAAAGAACAGCTCTCCTCCTCTGATTACTACTGGACTATTTGCCTTTTATGGCCCAGTCACACAGTCAAAGGTTTGTGCCCTATTCGCTGATTGGCCACTCCTTCCTGAGTCGCCAGCTTGCAAAGTTGTGGCCAATGTGGCCCCGGTATACATGGTCTGTCCCCTGCCAACAAGAGCTTCCTTGTCAATCACCGATGTGATCCCATCCTCTCCCACCGCCGATGCAGCCCCAGAATGCCTTCCCTGACCCTTTCCAGCGACAAGCCCCGGTCTGGAAAGAACAGGTCTCCTCCCCTGATTGCAACTGGGTTAATCATTGCTATAGATATTAAAAAAGGATGAGTCCCAGCACCGACCCCTGGGACACACCACTCTCACCCTGGAATGCACCCCATTTGCCTTACCACCACCCTGGTTTCAGTCTTTCAACCAGTTCTCCACTCACCTTGTTATTGTCTGTCCCACCTCTAAGCTTTCCAGCTCATTTACCAGCCTTCTATGTGGCACAGTGTCAAAGGTCTTGCTCAAATCTGGGTAGGCCACATCCTCCCCCATCCACCTTCCTTGTTACCCAGTCAAAAAACTCAGTTAAGTTTGTCGGGTACAACTTATCTCCCATAAAACCAAACTGCCTTGGGTCCTGGAGGCAGTATAGCACATTGGGTAAAGGCACTGAGCTACAGATCTGGAGACCTGGGTTTGAATCCAACAGCCATCTAAGTGCATACTGTGTGATCTGAGTGTTACTTAACTTCCTTGTGCTCCAGGGTTGCATCTGGAAACAAGCTTCATCTTAGTAGTGCTACCCTGGTTAAACAATGTCCACTTCTGTAGACCATTGACAACCAGGTGTTCCACTATTCTTTCCTTCAGCAGTATTTCCATTACTTTTCCCACTGTTGTGGTCAGGCTGACCAGTATGTAGTTCCTGCATCCTCCCTGTTAACATTTTTGTGTAGTGGGACCACATCAGCCCTCCTCCAATCCCCGGACATGTCACCAGTTTACAAAGACAGTGTGAACAGGGTAGTCGGAGGCCCTACTAACACCTCCCTTAGCTCCCTCAGTGCCCAGGGGTGCATCTCTCTGGCCCATAGACCTATTGCTGCCAGTTCCATGAGAATGCTTTCTTTTGCAAAGGATCCTGTGTCCTTTTCTGTGATCTCTCCATCCTTATTACTTATTGCTGGCTCATTTCCTGCCCCCTCCTTTGTAAAAACCAAACAGAAGTATTTGTTCAGTATTTCTGCTTTTTGATGATCATCTTTTACCCTCCCTCCGTCCACCCTTTTCAGACACTCAATATCTCCCCTTGCCTTCCTTTTCTCCCTGAGGTACCTGCATGTAAAAGGTTTTGTCCCTCCTTACCACAGTACCCATTGGCTGGCTTGTGCTAAGGGTCCCACACAATTGTGGGTCTGGTGCCAATGTGCACTTTGCATGTGGAGCCATTTTGGTTTGCCTGCTGTGTGCTGTAATGTAGTGGATTATGATGAACTGATGTTGCTTGATTCTGCACTGACAACTTCATTTGCAGCAGATCCTGGAGTCCTTTGCAGTGGGAGATTGTCCTACAGTGCATGTTAAGAGTTTATATAGGCTCTCCTGTTTCATTAACTGGCCCCACTGTACTTCCTGGGCTAAATTCTGTCACAGACTGACTTATCCCCTGGAGAAGAGCAAAAGTGGAAAACATCTGATCAGAGATTGTGGAAGCTCAAATGTGCACTGCAAGCTATTGAAACTTCTATTGCCCGTTGCTCTGGTGCCAGCTGCAGGGAGTTCTGGGTCTGGTTGTGGCTGCGGATATCTGCCTAGAGATCGTCACAGTTGGCCTGCTGCGGTGTGTTATACTGCAATGGAGTGGAAGTTGGAAATTCCAAATCGGTGGGGGGAGGGAATTTAAAGAAAGGATTAGGAAGTATTTCTTCACTGACAGGGTGGTGGACAACCAGAATGGGCTGCTGAGGGTAATGGTGGGAGGGTTCACGAGGGCATGGGATTAGCACAGAGGGCAACTGGCAGGGGGGAGGACTACAGAAAAGGCCTAGTGGATATCTAGGCAGACTAGGTGGGCTTGCGGTCCCTTTCTGCTGTCACATACCTATGTTCATATGTATTCTACAGGCAGATTGGGAAAAGGGAGGGGGGATCCACTACACCACCAGGGAAGCATTAATTGTGCCTTGAATATCTGTCCCTTGGTGTCTTTATCCTGCCCTGTGTTGGTTGATGTGTGGAGCAACATGACCTCCTACCCCCAAAAAAAGATTAGTTCTAGGGGCACAGGGGCTTCTTCCCCCGACCATAACATCCCCTGAGGGATCGAGTCCATTCAAAAAGCCAGGTTGTTGGTGTGGTACAGGTCTGGTATCCCTCCCCCAACCCACTTTTTTTATTTTAATCTCTACAGAGCCTTTCAAACTGACCCAGCTGATCAGTATTTTTATTTTTCATACTGACCCATTTTACCTTTTATATCTGGCAGGACATTGACCAGGAGTAGGAGGACACTGACCATATGTATCAGATAAGTATTGTTTTTTTTTTTTTGTTTACCCTACATTGTTTGTCATATAATAGTTCATAACGAGCTACAGATCCTTTGTGAGCCCATTGCTGTTATTGTTTTACAGGCACGAATGGCTGCTGTGGGAGACACTGGGTTGGAGCTGTACCTTGTGCTTCAGAAAGGAGGCTATGGGCTGGGGGGGGGTATGTGATGGGCATTAAGGTTGGGAACTCTAGGGAACACCACACAGCCAATTTGCCAAGACTCATGAGGCTCAAACCCTGTTTTTCGTTTTCTTGCTTTGTGCGCTTTGCATTCTATTGCCTGCATTAATGTAGTGTTTTTGTTTTGCAACATACTGTCTCATACATGTGTGCATATGTGTAATAGATAACCCACTGTAGGGTGTGTGGTCATGCTCTGATATACACACGCCTTGGCGTGCATTGTTACACATGAGGCCGCAGGCCAAGTGCATCAACCACCCAAGCCGTGCGTATATCATTGCGTGACCGCACACCCCACAGTGGGTTATCAGTCTTATAAAATGGCAAAATTGTTTTGGAGGGGAGTAAAAGTGCAGGTGTGTGGTCGCACTCTGATATACGCACAGTCATCTAATGGTGTTTGTCCAATGTGATTGATAATCCCATTATAGATATAATATATACACACACACACACACACACACACACACACACTTACTTCACTCGGAACAGCCCCCTTGATACCGAAAATCATTTTCCTCACCGTGCATGTGCTCCCAATCCAAAGAGGCTCTCTTCTCCTTTTGAAGATAAACCTGGAAATACTGGTGAGGCCCTGCATGTCAGGGAGGCTCCCATACCATTTTCTGTAGACCAGAACCATCCATTTTCCAGAAATCCATTTTCTGCAAACCAGAACCATTGGTGGTCATTTCTTTAACTAAATGTCCACCCCTTCTTTGTGACTTTGAGTCAAACATGGGGTAACAGACTTTAGCACCTCCTATAGACATAGCCCCCAAGATCTCCAGCTTTGGAATTCAGAGATGACTTTCTCCTCAGAACCCTTACAAAGCTTCCTCTGCTGAGGTTGTAGATACTTGCAGATGAATACTTGTGTTTTTGTTGAATTTTATGTGACACCGTCTTTAATGCAGCCTAATACACTGAAATAGAACTGCAACACTGCTGACAAGAGTGCTGCTAAAATCACACTGCACACTGAAGTGCACTACAGGTGTTGATGCAGTGCTAATTAACATGATTCACACACACTGAGAAAGCAATGCAACACTGCTTCAGGCAGTGTTGCTGACACAACACTGCTTCAGCCAGTATTGCTACACTAACACTGCTTCAGGTAGTGTTGATGACAAACACTGCTACTTGCAGTACTTTTACAGTGAGATTGTAGCGCTAATTAACATAATTCGCACACACTGAAAAAAGCAGTGCAAAACTGCTTAAGGCAGTGTTGCTGACATAACACTGTTTCAGCCAGTATTGTTGCACTGACACTTCTTCAGGCAGTGCTGATGACAAAACACTGCTAATTGCAGTACTTTTTCAGTGTGATTGCAGTGCTAATGAACATAATTCGCACACACTTTGTCAGCACTGCATGTACACCAACAGAGACCTGAAGATGCACTAAATAAACACTGATGGACTGCATTATGAAATGAAGTGTGCAGGAAGTGTACACTGCTACTGTAACACTGAAATAACACCATATAGTGACTGAACACTTCACTTCCCTCTGGGCAGAAAGAGCTCCTGCCATTGCCAATAAGCCCACCCAGCCAGCAAGCCTGCTTGTATACAGAAAGAACTCCTGCCAGTTCCAAAAATCAACCCCATCCAGCAAGCCTGCTTGTATACAAAAAGAACTCCTGCCATTGCCAATAAGCCCCGCAGCCAGCATGCTTGCTTCTTTATAGAAGTAACTCCTGCCATTGCCAATAAGCCCCCCCATCAACAAACCTCCTTGTATACAGAAAGAACTCCTGCCATTGCCAATAAGCCCCCCCAAGCCAGCATGCCTGCTACTTTATAGAAAAAACTTCTGCCATTGCCAATAAGCCCCCCCCAGGCCAGCTGGCCTGCTTGTAGATAAAAAGAACTCCTGTCATTGCCAACAACCCCTGCAGCCAGCAGACAGCTTGTAGAGAGAAAGAACTCCTGCCATTGCCAAGAAGCCCCCCCAGCCAGCCAGCCTGCTTATACAGATTCTGCCAATACCACAAATGCCTCCCAGCCTGGCACTAGCCACATGATTGTTCGACTCCTGCCATGAATGCCTGCCAAGTGTCCACCTGCTTCAGCAGCAGCTGCCAGTGCGAAGAACACCTCCAAGTCTTACTAACCTCCTGCTTCTGCAGCTTCTGTCAGTGCCAAGAATCCATAGCCATCTATTTCCATAGCTCCTGCTTACCAGTGCCTGACTGCCTGTAATCCCACCATCCACCAGAAGCACATAAAGGTCTGATGTGTGTGCTACCATGGTAAGTTCATGTCCTTGAAATCAGCATTATTTTTTATTCTGCCAAGAATGCACTGCTGTACTTTATAAAGAATTATTTTATGAAATCTTCCTTCTCATCGCGCTGATGACCATGCATGCTTAATTTGCAGAGATGCTTTCAATAATTCAGTTATAGTAGTAATTAATGGCTGATGTCATTAAAGATGGTGGCCATTTTCAGGTTCTGAGCTTGTGTTCTATAAATGGTACCCCATATAGTAGCATGATATTTACCACATGACAGAATAAAAACAAAAGACGAAAGTCCTTTGACCTCACTCAGAAATCTTTTCAAATGTTTGTCTTTCTTTCCTTTTCTCTCCCTGCAGGTCTTGCTGAAGCCTTACTGTCAATGGCACCCATGCAGTATCGGACAATAAACAGCCTGTCCAGACCTCCAGCAGTAATACTTCAGTAAGTATCATTCTGATTTTCTGTTTATTTTCCTTGCATTTTGTTTTATTTTTGTTCTCCTTTTTCACAGGTGCCCAGTATGCCAAACTGGCCAAACAGAGGCTACCTAATTTCTCTTTATTTTTCTTCACAGGTGACAGGTGTAGTTAGTAAGATGTTGAGTTTACAACACCTATTCTGTGAGTCTACCACAGTGGTCGAATGCTGCTAAATAATTTCTCTAATGTATCGGCAAGTATCATTCTGATTTTCTGTTTATTTTCTTTATATTTTCTTTTTATGTTTTGTTCTCCTTTTTTCACAGCTGCCCAGTATTCCACAGTGGCCAAATAGAGGCCAAATAATTTCTTGTTTTCATTCACTGGTGACAGGTGTATTACTAAGATGTGGAGTCTACAATGTCTGTTCTGTGAGTCTACCACAGTGGTCGAGTGTGGCTAAATAATTTATTTTTTTCTTCACAGGTGACGGGTGTAGAATGTAAGACATGGAGTCTACAGCATCTGTTCTGTGAGCCTACTCCAGTGTTTGAGTGCAGCTACATAATTTCTCTTTTTTTCTTCACAGGAGACAGGTTAGTAAGACGTAGAGTCTACAATGTCTATTCTGTGAGTCTGCCACAGTGGTGGAGTGCAGCTAATAATTTGTCCTTTTTCTTCACAGGTGGTGACAGGTCTGATGTGGAGCTGACAATGGCTATAGAGAGAAGGCAGCACCACTTTGGGTACTGGAGTAAAGTCTAAATGATCTTTTCTTGTCTTCACAGGTCAAATGTGCTGCTGACTCATCAGGCTCCAGTAAGAAAATCATTGCCATCTTCCAATCTCCAGCCGGACAACACTGCAGAAAAAGTCAAGTGCTGAAAAGTACCTGAAATAAGAGCAACAGGAAACAAAACAGCATGATGTAAAGCATTTGTCAATGCCAAATGTTGATTGCGTTGGTCTGCTGAGCTCGCTCAGTGGCCCTGTGTCACTGGCTAAGTGTGTTTGTCCCGGTGCTGCAGGCTGCTTTTTTTTACTGGGCTGCTGCCTGCATTGGAACCTTTTTCTGCTGAGGAAGAAATCCACAGCTGCCCTGACAGAGCTCCACTGAGGTGGCTCACTCCCCCTGTCTCACTTGCTCATTCTGTTTCTCCTGGCGCTGCAGGCTGCCCTTTTGTACTGGGCTCCTGCCTGCATTGCTGCCATCTTATGCCCACAAAGAAATTTGCAGCAGTTACAATACAGCTGTGTTGAGCTCACTCACTCGCTCATTCTGGTTTCCTGCTACTGCAGGCTGCCCTTTTGTACTGGACCACTGCATGAATTGCTGCCTTTTTCTGCCCACAAAGAAATGTGCAGCAGTCCCAACAGAACTCCGTTGAGCTCATTAACTCACCCTCCCTCACTCGCTCATTCTGTGTCTCCTGGTGCTGCAGACTGCTCTTTTGTACTGGGCTCCTGCCTGCATTGGCGGCTTTTTCTTTCCAGAAAGAAATCTGAGGCAGTCCCAACACAGCTCCACTGAGCTCGGTCACTCCCCCCTGTCACTCTCCCATTCCGTTTCTGGTGGCACTGCAAGCTGGCCTTTTGTACTGGGCTCCTGCCTGCGTTGCCGCATTTTCTGCCCACAAAGAAATCTGCAGCAGTCACAGCAGAGCTCCATTGAGCTTGCTCACTACCGCTCTGTCACTCACTCTTTCTGTTTCTCTTGGCGCCGCAGACTGCGTTTTCCTATGGGGCTCCTGGCTGCGTTGGCACCTTTGTCTGTCCACAAAGAAATCTGACAGAGCTCCATTGAGGTCTCTCAGTTTCCCTCTCTCATCGCTCATTCTGTTTTTCCTGGCGCTGCAAGCTGCCCTTTTGTACAGGGCTCCTGCCTGCATTGGCGCCTTTTTCTGCCCACAAAGAAATCTGCAGCAGTCCTGATAGAGCTCCGTTGAGCTCACTAAGTCCCCTTGTCTCACTCGCTCACACTGTTTCTCCCACCACTGCAGGCTGGCCTTTTGTACTGGGAGCTTGCCTACACTTATGCCTTTTTCTGCCCACAAAGAAATCCGCAGCAGTCCTGACAGAGCTTTGGTGAGTTCGCTCACTCCCCCTCCCTCACTTGCTCTCTCGTTCTGTTTCTCCCAGTGCTGCAGGCTGCCCTTTTATACTGGGCTCTTGTGTTGGGGCCTTTGTCTGAACACAAAGAAATCTGCAGCAGTCCCGACAGAACTCAGTTGAGCTCGGTCACTCCCCCCCCCCCACTCAGTCGATCTTAATCTGTCCCAAACACTGATGTCCCAGAGTGACCGTGCTATTGTCCGGCAGAAGTGCAAAAACATATTTTAGCCAGGATGTGAAAAATGACAGCTGTAGTGTTCATAAGGAGTTGTGAAAAAATACCACTGTTGAGAATGTGGCGTGACAGTATTACAAATATGCGAAGTTACAAGGGTGCGTGGAAACAGTTCAAAGCACGCTTGTAACACAATCATGTTATGGACTTTCGTCACCAAATTTTCAACATAGGGATTTTTGGACCTCTGCTCATGAACAGGGCCACTGTCATTTTCTTAATCTGTCCCGAACACTGATTTCCCACAGTGACCACGTTATTCTGTGCCAGAACTGTGAAAACACATTTCGGTCAGGATGTGAAAAATGACAGCTGTACTGCTTATAAGGAGGTGTGAAAAAATGGCACTGTTGAAAATCTGGTGTGACAATATTACAAATCTGTGAAGTTATAAGGGTGTGTGGAAAGTGCACAACGCACACTTGTAACACAGTCAATTGATGGGCTGTCATCACCAAAATTTCAACATAGGCATTTTAGGACATCTGCTCATGAACAGTATCATTGTCATTTTCTTAATCTGTCCTGAACAGTGATTTCCCCAGCGACCGCTCTATTTTGCGCCGGAAGTGCGAAAACACATTTCGGCCAGGATGAAAAAAATGACAGCTGTACTGTTCATAAGTAGGTCTGAGAAAATGGCAATGTTTAAAATCTGGAGTGAAAATATTATAAATTCACGAAGTTACTAGCGTGTGTGCCAACTGTGCAACGCATGCTCGTAACACAGTCACTTTATGGAGTATCGTTACCAAATTTTCAACATAGGCATTTTAGGACCCCTACTCATGAACACTGTCACTGTCATTTTTATATTGGCTTGCCATGCTTGCGCGCAAGTCAACATCTTGTGACAGTGCAGATTTGGGGCGCGGCCGCTGTTGGGTGAATGCAGGGCACGTATCTGTAGGTGTGTCCCTCAGTCCCCAATCAGCCTGCATGCACGGCGCCACAACATGCATACATAATGGGGTGAGCACATCTAAGAAAAGGTCTGCTGCAATCCGAGCAAAGCTCATCATATGCAGCGGTCCTTTTCTTGCCGTGCTCGCCACCATTATAAGTATGGTCAGCGAGAGGGTGGCTGCCTAATGTTTTTCCGACATCAGGGGTGCCCATTCCCCCTGTTGTTAACCCCCCCTGCTGTGTTTGTGTGCCAATGGGGGAGCCCACTCCCGTCGGCATAACCCCCCAGTGTTGAATGCCGAGGGGATTCCCAATCCCCTCAGCTCGCCTCCCACTTTCTTTGTTTGCCAACAGGGGTGCCCAATCCCCTCAGCATTACTTCCCTGTTGTGTGCCAATGAGGGCCCACTCCTTGTCGGCATAAACCCCTCCCAGTGTTGAATGCCGAGGGGAGTGCCCAATCCCCTCAGCTCCCCCACTTTCTTTGTTTGCCGACGGAGTGCCCAATCCCCATCAACACTACTTTTCCCCCCCGTGTTGTGTGCCAATGAGGTACCCAATCCCCCATCGCGCACTGACAACCCCCCGTAAAAAGTGGTGGCATGCTGGAGCCCACCCCAGCATGCCAAATGCCCCAAAACAAAAACTGTCCCATGATGGTTTTCTTTTACCTTGTAAAGCAAAACCATCCCTCGTGGTCTCGATGCCCTCCCCACCCACACCCACCCACTGTGCACCTGCTCCCTCACCCCCCATCCCATACTTCACTTCGGAGTCCAGCTCGACAATCTTCCATGGACTGGAAACATGTCTGCACTCTTCAAAGCCGACCGCGAACTGAGGAAATGCTGGTAAGCTGTATAATGGAATGAATAGGGGTTTTTCAACTTTAGTGCATATCTTGGGCATTTTTGGGAATCTTTTCACCAAATTTTCAACATGGGGTTTTTGGGACCCCTCCTCATGAATTCTTGAACTGTCGTGGCGCTAGTTGGCCCCAAAAGGTGGTTTTGCTGTCACTGCGCGGAATCACCCTTCAGGGCCAATTAACGAAACAACAGTGCCAGTGTTCATGAGGTGGCACAGGAGAGGTCCCAGAAGACTGGAGAAGGGCTCATGTGATCCCGCTCCACAAGAGTGGTAGCAGGGAGGAGGCAGGAAACTACAGACCAGTCAGTCTTACCTCAGTAGTGGGCAAGAATATGGAGGCACTCCTTAAGGAAAGGATAGTGCAACACCTGGAATCCATAGGGGCACAGGATCCAAGACAGCATGAGTTTACAAAGGAAGGTCCTGTCAAACTAATCTCATAGATTTCTTTGACTGGGTAACCAGAGTGGTGGACCAAGGGGGAGCAGTTGATGTCGCCTACCTTGACTTCAGCAAAGCTTTCAACACTGTTCCACATAGAAGATTGATAAATAAGCTGGGTAGGCTAGGGGTGGGTTAGAAGTTGGTCAACTGGATGGCAAATTTGTTGACAGACAGAAAACAGAGAGTGGTGGTAAATGGTATCCAGTCAGAAGAGATGCATGTCACAAGTGGGGTACCTCAGGGAATCAGTCCTGGGGCAAGTCCTCTTCAATATCTTCATTAGTGACATTGCAGATGGACTAGAGGGTAAGGCTTGTCTGTTTGCAGATGACACCAAGATCTGCAACAGAGTAGATGATCCAGATGGGGTGGGCAGAATGAGAAGAAATCTGGATAAACTAGCAAAATGGTCAGAAGAGTGGCAACTGGGATTTAATGCAAAGAAGTGCAAGATCATGTACATAGGGAAGAGAAACCCTGAAGCCACCTATAGGCTGGGAGGGGAGTTGCTGGCAGTCACAAACGAAGAAAGAGACTTGGGCATCATCATCACCGACGACCTGAAATCATCCAAGCAGACCTCTAAAGCAGTAGGTAAGGCTAGGGGGATGTTAGGGTGTATTAGTAGGGGTATCACAAGTGGTAAGAGGGAGGAAATAATCCCTCTTTACAAGACACTGGTTAGGCCCCATCTGGAGTACTGCGTGCAGTACTGGAGGCCACACCTTCACAAAGACATTATCCAAATTGAGGCAGTCCAGAGAAGGTCAACCAAAATGGTGCAGGGACTGCATCAGAAGACATATGAGGACAGATTAACGGAGCTCAATATGTATACCCTTGAGCAAAGGAGGGAGAGAGGTGATAAGATCGAAACATTCAAACACCTTAAGGGCATTAACAATGTGAAACAGTCTAACATTTTTTAATATGTAAGAAAAATAGCAGGACAAGAGGACAAAGCATGAGAATAGAGGGAGGCCAATTAAGGGGGAATGTGAGGAAATTCTTTTTCAGAGAAAGAGTGGTGGATACATGGAACAGCCTACCTCAGGAAGTGGTGGCTATGAATACAGTGCAGGGCTTCAAACACGCATGGGATTGGCATGAGCGAGCAATACAGATGAATATGGATAGATAGGTCATTGACATTGTAAAGGTGTATGGCACATTTATATGGTAGAAAAAATGATCAGACTGGATGGGCCTTGCGGTCCTTATCTTCCGTCAACCTTTATGTTTCTATGTTTCTTTGATGATGGTCAAGCAGTGGGGTCTATCTTCTTAGACCTCACAAAGGCATTCAATACCATCGATACCATCAACCATCAACTCCTCCTGCAATACCTACTCTATATTGGCCTGTCCTTAAAGCTACCTATCTGGCAGGATACAACAAGTCAAACTCAGTGACATTCTATCTGAACCCACGGAAGTGACTCTTGGAGTCCCACAAGGTTCTATTCTGGGACCACTTCTGTTTAGCCTATTCATTAACCATCTGCTTTCAGCCTGCCAGCACACATCATGCTTTATGCAGATGATGCGGTTATCTCCATAAGTGGGACAGATCTACCCACCATCACCAATGAACTCAAAGCTAATTTCCACAGACTCGAGGCATGGTTCTGTGATAACAAACTGTTGCTCAACTACAAAAAATACAAGAGCATGCTTTTCTCACTTCTGCAGAGCAGAAAGAAATTCAGGAAACTATTGATACAGAGCTCCAAAGGGGATTTACTGGAGCAGGTCGACACCTTCAAACATCTCGGGATTCACCTGGATAACACCCTCTCATTCCTGACACATGTTAACCAGTTAGTCAAATCAGCAAACTCAAAACTAGGTGTTCTGTATAATACTGCCACTACATGCCCTCTGATGCATTAAAGCTTGTCACGTACTGCTCAGTGCTATCCTCCATTGACTACGGCCTTGCAATCTACAGTGGAGGTACCGACACTGTCCTAAAAATGTAAAAACCCTTCACAACAAAGTTTGTCAGCTGGTTCTAGGTGCAGACCACTGGTCTCATACTTGTGACCTCTATGAAGCAACTGGATGGCTACCCCTTCATCTCATGGCCCAATACCAGGGCTGCCTTATGGGAAAGAAAGCCATTTTTGGGTTTGCTCCTGACCCTACCTCGTGTCTATTTAAAATAGAGCAACCAACAATCAGTACATGGAGGTCCTCAGAGTAGCATGCTTGTGGTAACTTTCAAGCATACCTCAATAGCTCAAAGGTCCATGTCCTTCGAAGAACCCAACTGGATAAATGACTTGCTCCCTGACCTCATTGAATGTAATAAGATCAGCAATTTCAAAGCTGGTCTCCATGCACATCTAACACTTTCCTGTATTTGTGAGTGCCCCCACATACCCTAATCTAGTTACTTGCACTCATCAGATCTGGATACCTTAGCCAATAAATACTAGTAATATTTCCCTCAACCACCCTTCCCTGTCCCACTTCTTAAGACTAACTTTGGCTCATCCTAGTCCCCATGTGATCACCACCCACTCTTTACTTTCCAACTCTCTCCTCCCATACCCCTCGCCTTACCCCATGTGCTCACCACCTACTCTTTTCTTCCTCACTCTCTCCCAAATACCCCCCTTTTTTCTTTCATGGTCCTCCCCCGAACACTTTACATACCACTGTACCCCTCCCTCCCACTTCTTTACCTCCCACTCACCCACTGCCCCTTGTTCCTCCCCCACTTTCTTTCCTCACCTTCTACCCCCTAGATCACCGCCTTCTATTTCTTCCTATCAACCTTTTTGTCACTTTGATACCCCCCCCCGCCTCCCAGGACAGTGCCTCCCCAGGCTGCTACTCTCACATTACCTAACCCTAGCCCCTCTCTGGCTGCCTTTCTCCACCATAGTTTGGGCTCCTGAATTGCCCTGCTGATCCACTCTTTCAACACTGAGCAGCCTACTCCAACAAGCAGTCATATCTTACTTGGCTTCTGGTTGAATTGATGCTGAAATCTCCTTGCGAATTTCTAAACAGATTGGCAATCAAAAGTAATATTTACCTCATATTAGAAAAAAATCTATTAAGTAACTAGTGCTACTCTATCATCTAAGGAATCATTACTATGTTATTTTAATTTTTTGTTCATTACTTTTATCTTATAGAACTAATGTATTTTCTGTTGCTGTTTGTTTTATCTGTCTTGTACCATGTCTGACCTGAAACCTTTGTAAACGAGCCTTTGGCTCAAAGGTATTTAATCCCAAACTGAAATAAATATATAAATAAATAAAAATAACTGAAAGAACAATTTTAGCACACTGTTTAGTGGTGCTGCAATGTGCTTTATTGCATACCAGGCACTCAATGTTAAAAGTGAAACAACCAAATCAATACAGGGCTTTAATAAAGATACTTAAAGCTACTAATCTTCTGTTTCATGTTTATTAATGCAAGCTGCTGCACATATTCACAAAATTAAACAATAAGCAAAAGTCACTCTTTTATCAAGTGAATACAAACTTTCCTACAGTGGCCATGCTGGAAAGCACTGTTGCTGCAGTTACTTGCCCTTCCTCATGGCTCTTGTCCTCCTGGTCAGCCTTGTCCTTTGACGTACCCCTGATATTTCTGCATACTTCTTCCTCACTGATGGGACAACAGATGGTACAGTATCATCTATTTTAGTGTAATGCTGAAACTCACTCGTGGACATACCCGCTAGTAGTTTAGGAATTGGCAGCATATCATCAGCCTCAGCTTTCAAATCCATGCTTCTCGCCTCTGATGTCAGTGATGATGTGAACCTGGCTTTGTGGTAACAATTGGCTACTGTCTCTGGCCACACATCAGCCCATGCCGAGTCCAGTACCTGTATGGCGTACAGAATGGGTGTGTTCTTGGCAAGTTCTGAAATGCTTTGTGTATTCCCACTGTCCATATAAGTCAGAACCTGCTGAATGATCTGTGAAAAAAAAAAGACAGGTTAGCCTTTTTTATTGAAAGTACATGTGTTTGGAACATGTAGGATGGAGGTTAGATGACAGACTGACCTTTTTCCTGTAGAAATGCTTGAGATTCCTAATGAGCCCCATAACCAAGGGTTGGATTAATGATGTGTTCAGAGGTAAAAGATCAATTTCTCATTCAACAGGTTTATGTTTAGGTGTGCACTACAGTTAGTCAAAGTATAGCAATCCTCCTTCTGCATCTCTGCTTTTGAGTGCTAATTGTTTGTAGCCAGGAAGTGAGAATCTCAGCTGTCATCCACAAATTGGATTTAGCCTTGTAGATGACTTGGTGGGCACTTATTTCAATCCCATTGAAACATCTCAGTTTGCAAGACTTGCCAATGACAACAGGCTTTATTGTTTTTTTTTTTATACCCATCGTGTTCACACAAACCAACACCAAAATCCATTCACGGGCTTTTTTGTCACCACTGGCAGCCTCAGATTTAAATTTCAGTCTACCCCCCAGTTTTGCTCTGAAGTACAGCCTGATGTCATCAAAATTATTTTATTTATTTATTGAAATAGTTTCACCAGGAAAGGCACACTGAGCAACAAGATGCTCGTCTCCTGGTGCGACCTGGGGGAAGGGGGTACAAGGGGGTTGGATAACATGCAGGTTATCAACTGAGCAAATAACAGAGGCAAGTAGCAGCATATGGATACAATTGTATTAAATGACAAGCTACAACACATGGAGTACACTGGATATTGTATGGCGCATATAACAATTACTTGACATATAGCAGCAATACAAGGGAACATTTAGCACACAGTAATATGCAGGTATAAGCAACAGGAGACATAAAACACATGATGGTGCAGGACAAAAAGGCACAGGACAAAAGTGCATAGGTTGGGGCTATATGTCAGCATTTATAGCAAAGCTAAGGCTGCCAGTCTGGCAGTGAGAAGGGGAGCAATTGGCGCATGACTGAGACAGGTACAGGAGCAATTAGTGGTGAGGAAGTTAGCAAGGGTGGTAGAAAGAGAGTGGGTAGAGGAGAAATGCTGAATTTGAGGTGGGAGATCATTCCATAGCTTGGGTAACCAGTGTGAGAGGGCAACTTGCCCAGCAGTAGTCTTCTGCCTAGGGTTTGATAGTTGGCGGTAGTTGCAGGATCTAAGATAATGGGCGGGGGAGGGGGCAGCTGAGACCACGGAGGAGAGGTAGGAAGGGATGGTGCCAAGCCGTAGATTAGATACATATTTAGCACAGTGTGAAATGCGGTGGTTTCTGAGGGATGGTAGTGCCAGGGAACGGTAAAGGTTGCAGTGGTGGGTAAGGGGTGAGGCATCGAGATCAAAGCGGCAGAAGGCATTAAAAAGTGTGTCCAGCTTAGATAGAGTGGACTTAGGGGCTGCGCCGTAAACAATGTCACAGTAAATCAAATGAGGGAAATATCATCTTCTGGACCAGTTCACGTCAGCCGGGGGGAGGGAGGCTACTGTGGTTCCTATAAAGTGCACCGTGCATGGGGCGTAGTTTTTTTGAAATAGCATCAATGTGATCTGATAAGGAAAGATGGCAGTCGAGCCATACCCCCAAGTGGCGGAATGAAGAGACATCTTCAAGTTTTTGACCATCCAGGGTATGGAAATAGGGAAGGGATGGGAGTCTGGACAGGTGTTGTCGTGTGCCAAAAGTCATCGTGACAGTTTTTTTTTTACATTTAGGGAGAGTTGGTGAGAGCTGAATCATTGCTGTACTTTGTTGAAGTCGGCTTGGAGGTTAGTTTGAAACCACTTCAGGATCGGAGCCTGAGGAGAAGAGTACAGTGTTATCTGCATACATGTGGATTGAGGTAGTAGAGCAGATGAGCGGTAAGTCGTTTAGGAATATAGAGAACAGTATGGGTCCCAGAACCGACCCCTGGGGGACACCAGTAGTTAAGGGAAGGAGGGAGGAGATAGCATTTGTGACTCTAATGGACTGGGAGAGGTAAGATCTGAACCAGTTGGTGGCAGCAACGCAGAGGCCTGATTCAGTGAGAAAAGAGAGCAATATGGGTTGGGAGATGGTGCCGAAGGCTTTCACAAGGTTGATGAAGACGGCTGAGGTGATCATCCCACTGTCCATACCAGTCAGGATGGAGTCAGTAAGCCCTATCAGGGAGGATGCAGTGGAGTGTCCCTTTCTGAAACCTGACCGGTAGGGTGTGAAGAAATAAGAGTCGGTGAGGAAGGAAGTAAGGTGGGTGAACACAAGGTGCTCTTGTAGTTTTGCTAGTACTGGGAGGAGGGAAATAGGGAGGTAGTTAGAGGGGAAGGTGGGGGTACCTCCTTTTGGGAGGGGGATGACAGTGGCATGCTTCCATGCTTGGGGGACAGCAGTGGTGGCAAAGGATTGGTTGAAGAGTTTGGCAAGCGGAGTTGCTATGGTGGTGGTGGAGAGGTAGAGGAGTTTAGGGTCCAAGCCATCTGGGGATTTGCCTTTTGAAGGGTTGAGAGAAAGTAGTGCATCTAGGGCATCCATTGCAGGGATGTCATTAAAGGAAAAGGAGTGAGGCCTAGTCAGGTTCATTACATCTGTAGAGGGTGCAATAGGTGCAGGGTTTGGCAGGGCGGAGAGGAGAGTGGCAGCACAAGTGGAGAAATATATGTTGAACTCAGTAGCGACTGCTGTTGGCTCAGTGAGAATGGAGTTGTTAATATTTAGAATTGGAGAGGGACTGGCAGCTGATGGGGTGAAGAGAGAGTGAATGACCTTCCAGAATGTTGAGGGGTTATTTAGGTTGGACTGTAGGGAGCTGCTGAAGTACTCTGCTTTAGCTAGGCGAGTGGCTCTGGTACACTTGTTTCGGAGCATGCGGTATGTGGAGAGATGTTGTGGGAGGTATGAGGATTTATGCATTTTCCAGGCTTTGTCACAGGCAGTTTGACATGTAATCAGTTCTTGGGTGATCCACGGCAGATGGTTGCCTCTTACCCTGGTACATCACAGCGGGCATGTTTTTCCCAGACACTGAGGAAAGTGTCTTTGAAGTGGAGAAAGGCATTGTCAATGGAGTCCATAATTGGGACGGGGGCCCAGTTTTCTAATGCAAGGTTCTCTAACACGGGGCAAGATTGAGGGATTTGAAGGAGCGTTGGACTAGAAATTTAGGGGGGGATTTTGAGCGGTGGATTTTGTGCACTAAGAAAGTAACGTGGTGGTCACTGAGGGAGTCAGGAAGAATACTGGCATTTATAACCCATTGAGGGTGTGTGATAAGAGCCCAGTTGAAGAGTGAGTGCTTACCAGATTATAGGTTAAGCCGGGTGGGCTCAGTAATGATTTGAGAAAGATTTAGAGCAGCAGTGCTGGCAAAAAAGTGGGAGATTAGGAATAGAACCCTGGTCTCCACTGTCCCTGGCCAAGCTATTCCATGCCTCAGCCCTCCATGCCACAGGAGCAGCTCAGTCAGTCTCTCATTCATTTCAACCCTTGTCCTTTTACAGGAGCACAGACAGTGACCAGGGGAACACTTATAGTTAGCGTTGTAAAATTAAATATGTTCTCTGGTCTGTAGTCATTTAAAATCTGTGGCAGTACAGTCGTGACCCAGTGGTTAGCTGACTCAGCATCAGCAACCTTGTTTTTCGCTGTGGCATTTTTTATGCATTATGACTTGTCTCTCCTTCCAGAGACATAGACACCTGTTGGTAGGAGTAAAGAAAATCTAAAGCATGTCTGCTAGTTGCTATGCTTTATGCAGGAGTATTGGTCCACTAATGGCGGGCATCTACAGCACAGTAGGGCAATTTCTACTCTGTCATTTTTTTCCTCTTCATTTCCTCTTACTGAAGAGATTTTTTCCCCTCTTCTATTCTGCCAGAAAATAGTTATGTTCAGAATAAATCCTTGATACTGTGGAAACATCAATCCCATACATTCTAGCAATGTCAGAATGTTTAGAATCAGGTTGAGACACCTTGTTAACCAAAGCAACCTTATGCTTCAGAGTTAGTGGGCACTGGGTCTGAAGAGTGCCAACAAGAACATTATTGGCTAGGAGTGCACTGCAGTAACTGCACCTTTTTTCTTTTTCGGGGGTTCCACCCCCCACCCCCTCAACTTAAGGATTCCCACTCTGGGAATGGGGGAGCGGATCACAGGGCAAGTTAAATTTCTGGGGCCACGGAATACCATTCCATGGCCCCTTGTAAAAAAAAAACAAACAAAAAAACAAAGTCCCAATGATGGCAAAAGTTGGGAGATCAGGATTAGAACCCTGGTCTCCATTGTCACTGGCCAAGCTACTCCATGCCCCAGTCCTCCATGTCACAGGAGCAGCTCAGTCAGTCTCTCATTCATTGCAACTCTTGTCCTTTTACAGGAGCACAGACAGTGACCAGGGGAGAACTTATAGCTAGCGATGTAAAATCCTACTCACTGTCCATGTGAATGCTTACCAGACTAGCGCCGTATAGTGCGGCGCTATTCTGGTAGTGCTCACTTGACAGGGTACCGGGCTGGCATTGTCTACTTTACTTTCTCGGTTATAATGGTTCGGTTCAGAAAGGTAGCTGAGAAAGCTATCTACTTGATTTATATAGTACAGTACTGTGTCTAATTAAGGTAATAAAAATTAATTGGGAAGTTAAGGGACTATTTGAGGTGGGCAACAATTTCTGAAAATGGTACACAATATGCACTTAAAGGCTTGGAAGAACTAGAATTAGTGGGTAAAGATTAAGAAAAAGTGCATTTAACTGAATTGTGCACTTATGTGTAGTGCTCTTGAGAGGAAAATTTAGCATTGGCAACATCAGGAAAAAATGGGATATGAGAAAACTGCATTTAAGTGGGATGTGCACTTACGTGGCTCCACTGTATTAAATGCCGAATGTTGATTGCGTTGGTCTGTTGAGCTCACTCAGTGGCCCTTTGTCAGTAGCTCAGTCTGTTTGTACTGGGCTGCTGCCTGCATTGACATCTTGTTCTGCTGAGGAAGAAATCTGCAGCTATCTGACAGAGCTCCATTGAGGTGGCTCACCCCCCCCCCCCCCGTCTCACTCGCTCATTCTGTTTCTCCTGGCACTGCAGGCTGCCCTTTTGTACTGAGCTCCTGCCTGTGTTGGTGGCTTTTTCTACCCACAAAGAAATCCACAGCTGTCCCAACAGAGCTCCGTTGAGGTTGCTCACTCCTCATGTCTCACTCACTCATTCTGGCTCTCCTGGCGCTGCAGGCTGCCTTTTTGTACTGGGCTCCTGCCTGTGTTGGTGGCTTTTTCTACCCACAAAGAAATCCACAGCTGTCCCGACAGAGCTCCGTTGAGGTTGCTCACTCCCCGTATCTCACTCACTCACTCTGGCTCTCCTGGTGCTGCAGGCTGCCCTTTTGTACTGGGCTCCTGCCTCTGTTGGTGCCTTTTTCTGCCCACAAAGAAATCTGCAGCAGTCTCAACAAAGCTCCGTTGAGCTCGCTCACTCCCCTTCTCTCATTCGCTCATTCTGTTCTGCCGGTGCTGCAGGCTGCCCCCTTTTCTACTGGGCTACTGCCTGCGTTACTGCCTTCTTATGCCCACAAAGAAGTTTGCAGCAGTTACAATACAGCTCTGTTGAGCTCACTCACTCACTCATTCTGGTTTCCCTGCCACTGCAGGCTGCCCTTTTGTACTGGGCCCCTGCATGCATTGCTGCCTTTTTCTGACCACAAACAAATCTGCAGCAGTCCCAACATCTCACCGACTTCCCCTCCCTCACTCGCTCGTTCTGTGTCTCCTGGCGCTGCAGGCTGCCCTTTTGTACTGGGCTCCTGCCTATATTGGCGACTGTTTCTGGCCAGAAAGAAATCTGAAGGAGTCCCAACACAGCTCCATTGAGCTCACTCACTCCCCCTCTGTCACTCATGCATTCCGTTTCTGCTGGCACTGCAAGCTGGCCTTTTGTACTGGGCTCCTGCCTGCGTTGCCACATTTTCAGCCCACAAAGAAATCCTAAGGAGTCACAATAGAGCTCCATTGAGCTCGCTCACTACCGCTCTGTCACTTGCTCATTCTGTTTCTCTTGGCGCTGCAGACTGCGCTTTTGTATGGGGCTCATGGCTGCATTGGCACCTTTGTCTGTCCACAAAGATATCCACAGTTGTCCCGACAGAGCTCCGTTGAGGTCACTCAGTCTCTCTCTCTCTCTCATGCGCTCATTCTGTTTGTCCTGGCACTTCAAGCTGCCCTTTTGTACGGGGCTCCTGCCTGCATTGATGCCTTTTTCTGCCCACAAAGAAACCCGCAGTAGTCCTGATAGAGCTCTGTTGAGCTCACTAAGTCCCGCTATCTCACTCACTCCTATTGTTTCTCCCACCGCTGCAAGCTGGCCTTTTGTACTGGGCCCTTGCCTGCATTGATGCTTTTTTGTGCCCACAAAGAAATCCGCAGCAGTCCTGACAGTGCTTCGGTGACTTCGCTCACTCCCCCTCCCTCAGTCACTCTCTCGTTGTGTTTCTCCCAGTATTGCATACTGCTCTTTTGTACTGGGCTCTTGTGTTGAGGCCTTTGTCTGCCCACAAACAAATCCGCAGCAGTCCCGACAGAGCTCAGTTGAGCTCGATCACTCGCCCTTCTCACTTAGTCGATCTTAATCTGTCCCAAACACTGATTTCCCAGAGTGACCATGCTATTCTCTGGCAGGAGTGCAAAAACATATTTTAGCCAGGATGTGAAAAATGACAGCTGTAGTGTTCATAAGGAGGTGTGAAAAAATGCCACTGTTGAAAATGTGGTGTGACAATATTACAAATTTACGAAGTTACAAGGGTGCATGGAAAGTGCACAATGCACACTTGTAACACTGTCAATTGATGGGATATTATCACTAAATTTTCAACATAGGCATTTCAGGACCTCTGCTCATGAACAGTATCATTGTCATTTTCTTAATCCGTCCCGAACAGTGATTTCCCACAGCGACCGCTCTATTCTGCGCCAGAAGTGCGAAAACACATTTAAGCCAGGATGGAAAAATGACAGCTGTACTGTTTCATGAAGTAAGTCTGGGAAAATGACAATGTTGAAAATCTGGTGAAAATATTATAAATTGGCAGTTCGGCATGCGTGCCAACTGCATGTCGCTCGTAACAGTCATTTTAAGATTTTTCCGCAAATTTGCAACACAGGCTTTTTGAGAGCCCACCTCATGAACACTGGCACTGTTGTTTCGTTAATTGGCCCTGAAGGGTGATTCCGCGCAGTGACGGCAAAACCACCTTTTGGAGCCAATTAGCGCCACGACAGTTCAAGAATTCATGAGGAGGGGGTCCCAAAAACCCCATGTTGAAAATTTGGTGAAAAGATTCCCAAAAGTACCCAAGATATGCACTAAAGTTGAAAAAACCCTATTCATTACATTATACAGCTTACCGGCATTTTCTCAGTTTACGGTCGGCTTTGAAGAGTGCAGAGCGTGTTCCGAGTCCACGAAGATCATCGCGCCAGACTCCAGAGGTAAGTATGGGTGGGGAGGTGTGGGGAGGCTGCGCAGTCGGTGGGTGTGGGTTGTGGGAGGGGCGGGAGACTACGAGGGACCGTTTCCTTTTTTTCAGCTACAAAAAAAACAAGAAAACATCGCAGGAATGTTTTCAACTTTACAGGGGCATGTGACATGCTGGGGTGGGCTCTCAGCATGCCATCAGAGCCTGGCTTTGGGGGGACAGCTGTAGTCGATGGGATTGGGCACCCTTGACAAACAAAAATGGGCATACGCGCTGGGTGGGCTCCCAGCGTGCACGAAGTCTTGTTTTTTTTTGGGGGCAGATGTAGCCAACAGGAATTGGGCACCCCATTGGCAAACAACAAAGGGGGATTCCTTTCTGCCGATGGGGATTGGGCACCCTGTCAGCAGACAATTAAACGGGGGGGGTTACATTATGCCGACAGGGAGTGGGCTCTCCTGTCTGCAAATAAACATGCCGCCGCCATGTTCTCAAACAATATCAGGGGTCCTACATCCCGCCCTGCAATGACGGATCACTCTCTCATTGCAGCGGATGGCTGACGCTGCAATGGCGAGGCAGCCCCTGATTGCGGCGGCTGATTTTTTAGAAAGTTGCGGCACGCTGGCTGAATTAGTGCCAGCAGCAGTGTGCCATGGCATTGGGGGATGGGGGACAAGCCTTTGCAGGCTGTGGGGGCAGTGGGCACAACAGTGCCATGCCTCCATAACCTGCTTGTGCAGAAAGCTGACGCAACATGTTTCTTGCGCATGTGCAATCAACATGAAAATGAGAAAAATCAGCCATACTATTAAAGTCCCACTCTCACAGTCAAGCTGCTACAATTCCATGTGCCTACTGTACCTCACAAACAGTGCAAAATTACTAAGGTGCACACTAAGATGTAAGGAGATAAGAAGGCGCTTAATGCACTGAAGACCATTTGTTTTCTCTTATAATTTTGCATAGTACAGTACAGTGTTTGTCTCTCTCCTGAATCACTCTTGCTGTAAAGCACCGCTCCTTGACAGTTTGTTCCTGTCTTTATCCAACTAGCACTAGTGACGGCCCCTGAGATTCCTGGAATTAACACTGTAGAGGCTGTTTGCACAAGATTTCAATTTGTAACAAATTAACAACTAATTGAGGTTGAGAAATCATGTTTTGCCAACTCTATGAAGCTAACCTGGTCTTTTTTTTTTTCCAAATCTCTGTCACATAAGGGGGTAGCCACGCTGCAGTTTATGTTTAGTACACTCTTGTTTGGTTTGGGGAGGGTATCTATAGGTGACTTACATGTTTTAAAATCCAGTTAACATCTCAGTACTCCAGTCTGCCCAGCTGCTGAAATGGGTAGAAGCAGGACCCCACTGAAAACAAGATTGTTGCATCTCAGTTGGGCTATTCTGGCTAAATATATTATAAAATCATAGATCAAACCTAGTTTCTGCCAGCTTTAAGCTACATAGTGTGTGTGGGAAAGATATTCTGTCTGATTCTTGGTATTTATGATATTTGAGAATTATTTCTCAGCAGTGACAAGAAAAAGAAGGCGGTCTTTTGGCAAAAATTTTGGGACACAGATTTTGATTGTCTGCATTTCATGTCTGAAGAGAACTATTAGTTTATAAAGTGATGGGTGAAACACTCATTCAACTGACTAGTCCACTAAATTTCTGAGTATGAAAGATCAGTTTTCATCAAGTTAATAACTAATACAGGTATTCAAAATGAAGGGGGAGGTTTCTGTGGGCAATCACGGTATGCGGGTGGAATGCTGCCACCCGCCGATGATGGGGAGAGCTGGGTGGCTGGGGGCCTCTGTGGGTGGGAGGAGAGGGAAGGGGGAACCATTAGACCACCTGGTTTAATTTTATTATTACTACTGCCCGTAATTGGGCATATGGGGGGAAGGGAGTACCACCTGACCATCAGGTCAGGTAATAGATGTCAAATGCCCATGAGCGGGCATACCAGAGGGGAAGGAGGAGCTGCTAGACCACCAGGGTTCATTAATGTATGCAAATGCTTGCGATCAGGCATGGGGGAGGGAGGGGGAACACTGGACCACCGGTCTGGGTGTGGATGCTTGTGGACGGTGTCCCTACTGGGCGGGTGGTCACCCACAGCTTGCGGGTGCTGTGTTGTGCTGTGCAACACAGCAGCCTGCCTGTGGGTGGCCTGGCTTTGTGCCTTTTTGTTCCAGCTCAACTTTAAGCCCCTGTATGTGGCACACCTCAGGTTGTACCAGCATATGCGCCGCACATCTCGGGCTGAATACATGGATGTGCCGAATATGCATGGGCATGCCCACTGCATTTGCGCTGCATACATTAACTTTGCATCTTGGTGCATCGGGACTTGCATTGCGACAGTCTTTCTGTTCAGTATCACACTGGGGCACATTACTGGGGTTATGCTGGTGCAATTCGGTTGCGTCGGGCACAACCCCTATGAATATCTGGCCCATGATATACAGACTAAGTTATTGCTTAACAATTAGTCTTGGTCTAAGGTACCACCATACAACACTTTAACACCACACACTGTGTTTAAACTTGCACAAGTTTTCCAACCTTCAGTGCTAGGTGCTGTGAGTTCACTCACTGCACTTGTGCAAAAACTTTCATCTTTCCCATTTATTTATTTATTTAGTTTTTGTTGACCAGGAAAGGAGGACAAGGCAATTCTGCCCATTTCCAGCCTTGTCTCTGGGGAAGGGGAAGATACAGATGCAAACTGACATACAGAACCAGATTAAGCTGTTGGTGGTATTTTTAGTGAATGGTAAGAAATTTGCCCATGACAGTGGGAAAATTCCCTTATTCTTGGCTAGGGGTGCTGTTGGTTCCTAGTCCAAGATGGTGGACTCTCTGATGGAGGAAAAAGAGGATGTACTGCATCATACTGGGGAACAACTTTCCTCCCCAGCTACTGTGTTGCTGGTTTTGGAGACGAGTTTACTGACTGTGGAATACATACCTATTCTTTCCAGTTTAATGACTGATGACCTTCAGAGAGAGGAGCTGACGTTTGCTTTTGAACTGGTACAGTTGCCACAGGATGGTAGCATGGCTGACAGCCATCCTATCTGAGAATCTTTCATGCCTCCTGCATTGGAGGTTGGAAAAGAGCCCAAGCTGGAATATTCTTGTTCAGAGCATTCTGCAGTGCAAGGGGTGCAGAACGTCAGAGATGTATCCATGTCGAGCAGCACAGTTTGCAGTGTTTTCACAGAGAAATACTGAAGGTGCATCTACTGAAGAAACCGGATAACCGCAGACGGCATGCAGCAGACTTAAAAAAGCATTCGGAATAGTCTCACACTTGAGGGAAATGGAGACTTGGTCCCTGGAGCGAGAGCATTGATGGATGCAGGATGGAAACTGACATGAACTGGAAAGTGGATTCCAGATCCCAAGTGATCACCGGACATAGGGCTATCTTCACAAATATGGCCGTCTCTACTGGTCCAGACTGAGAAAACACATAGTATGTTCCCTGCATTTACAGAAGTTTCTGGGGCTTCTGCAGACCAGCTGAAGGGAACAGTTGTAGAGTCTGTAAGTACTATTTCTGGTGGGCAGAGGAAGGGAGACCAGAACAGGATGACTGGGATGCTTAGCCATACTGCTGTGGGAAAACGCAGTCCTGCTGTTATGGCTGATGAAGAAGGTCATAGCAGGAGGGAGGGAGGTCCTTGCTATGGGGATGGGAAATTCAGTGCCTACTGTGGGCATTCAGACAGGTGCTTCACATGCTCCTGGACCAGACATTTCTTTCGATGAGGCATATGGCCATCAGCCGGCATCCCTCTCCCCAAGGTCTGATACTTGCTGATTTTGTTCAAAACAGTCCCAAAACTCTACCAAGACAGAATGCAGTGTGGATCCGCTATGTAGGGAGCTTGGAGACCTGACCTGAAAGATTATATGAAAATCATTCCCTCCAAGGTTTTTGCCTTAACTAACATTTCAGGGGATGAGAATTTTGATGTTAATTTTAATACTCCTGCTGGGCTGGAGAGATTTTGGGGTCTCTATAAAAAACTGAAACAGACTACTTTGGGCAACATTTTGGCAAGCCCCATGACTAAACCCCTAGTTAAACTGGTAACAATCATGTTTTGCAATGAAAATGTAAATATGGGGGATATTCATTATTGGCTGAGTCTCTACTGCAAGGTAATTGAGCCTCCAGCTGCTGTTATTGGTTCTGAGTGTTTCTGGACTGGGGCCTAGAAATTTAGGGTGAGATTGCATCTGGGGCCACAAGGGGTCTGTCATATCCCTAACAGTTACTTTTTGGGAAGAGAACGGGGAATGTGCTTTTATGCTGGGTAGCCAAAAGCATGTTATAAATGTGGGGAGAGACCGCATTTGCCAGGTGCCTGCAATAAACTAAGATGTGGCCTGTGTGGGGCCCTTGGACATATTGGTTGGGTATGTTGGGACTGGAATACCTGTAACCTCTGTGGCCCAAATGACATACCTTTCGGGATTGTCCTTGGGCTTCAAGTAATCGACCTCCCCCCCTTTAATCAATTAGATTTGGTATACGCAGCACAGAAGTTGAGCACAGTGATTAGACCTATGTTAGAGGTTCCCCTCACTATACCAGGTTCTAGCTGCACACACCTGGAGGCAATCCCTGGACATGGGCACCCTTCCCCCCAGTTAGCAGACCCTCTGACTGAGAGCTTACCTTCTCCCAGGCCAAGCAGACTGGTGCAGTTCAGTATGACCCTACACTCTACAGGACTGGATCCCCAGAGTGATGTACCTCAAGCTGTCTTAGTCCCTGATGAGGACCCTCAGTTATCTGACACTGGACTGAACATGCCACCACCACAACAAACAAGAGAGCTCCCACCTTCTGTAGTACCAGAGTAGCCAAACTGGCTCAGCCTGAGGTGGATCTAGCACGCAGTAATAAATAAGAAGTGCTACAAAGTTCCAGGAACTGGGGTGACTCAGATTGGGATGATGTGGATTTTGAGACTTCTTCACATTCTACCCCCCAATGTGGAAGGTTAATCGCCGGATCATAGAAAAAAGAAAAAAAAAAGGGCACAAGAAACTTCTAAAGGAAAATGGAGGGGGAAGGGGGTTACTTGATTTTGGACAGTGGTAACTCCCTCTATTGTTTTGCATCTATGGAACAATTTAAAGTTGCTTCCTTAAATGTATGCTGTTTGAAGAATCAGAAGAGGAGGACAGCTATTTATGCTCTATTATTACAGGAACCGTTTGATATTATTTTGTTGTAAGAAACATGGATGGAGACTTTAGCCGACCTGCAGAACATGAAATGGGATTGGTGGTGGAGACCCACTTTTTGGTCCTTTGGACTAGATAGAGCAGGTGGTCTTGGGATTCTATTTAGGGGTACAGGTTTTCAGATACACAGAGTAGTGGACATTTTCCCAGGGAGAGCTTTGCTTCTAGATATTGGGTGGTACCACAAATGACTTTGATGTATAAATCTATATACCCAGCAAGTTGAAGCAGATCAAGTAGCTTTATTTGATTTGATTAACCCCTTTTTGGCAACTGCAAAACCCATCATTTTGGGTGGTGACTTTAACTGTTCCCTTAATTTTTCTATTAAGCATGCTAGTGGGAAAAAAAATCTATTGTGATGCTGTTGCCCTGAAGTGAATGATAGGTACTGCTGGATTAATTGATTGTTACAGATACAGACATTAAAGAGGAGGTTCCATATATCAGAGGGTCAATTTACATACAGAAATTGAATTTTTCTTTCTTTCCCTGGATTTGTTGATATGAACAATGAAAAGTACACCAATTGGATTCTCTGATCATGATCTCTGAGATGCATCAATTTGCTGTCAGCAACCCTCTATTATTTTCTTCTGTAGATGGAAGTTGAATATACCAGGTCATTGCTGAAAACGGGCCTTGGCCCAATGTGCTTACCGGGTGAACAAAGTGAAAATAAATGAATGAATGAATGAATGAATGAATGAATGAATGAATGAATGCAACATCTTTACATTCTGCCGATGTCCAGATCGGAGTTCAGGATTTGTTATATGCTAGAACCTTCATGTTTTGTCTTTATGACTTGGTGACTGACTGGTGGGAAGATACTAAGATTTAATTTAAACTTTTTTTTTTATCGAGTATGGGAAGAGTAAACAACAATCGGACTAATTTAAAAATCTCACTTACCGTTCATACTTGCAGCATCTTATGTCACTGGTGAGTGATATGGCAGTGAATGTCATTGACCAAATTCAATTAATCAAATCAGAAATTAGATATTATCAATATGGTAGGGCATTTTCCTTGGAAGCAGAGTTACAATATGGCACTCAACGCACTCCATATGGCAAACCTTGTTTGATGTGCAAGGAGAGAGCAGCAGCTTCCCATATCAAGAATTTGTGGAATGATTCTGGAGATGATATTTCTGATCCACTCGAGCTCTCAAATTTGATTGATACACACGTTTTTATTAAATTTGGAATTGGAAGGAATGACCCAGTGGATTTTCATTCTTGTTTCTCCCAAAATATTCCTGTGTTAACGTAATTGCACTCAGATGTGTTAACTTCTACAATTACAAAGGAAGAAGTGATAGCCATAGTAAAGTCGTTGAATTTGGGCACTTCCCCTGGATGAGACTACTCCATGATTTTTATTCAGAAAATGAATTATCACCCTACCTTGTGGGAGTATTTTATACTTTACTTGGCCAGAATTTCTTCCCATGGTCCTTTATTAAAGGTCTATTGATTTTTCTGCATAAGTCTGGTGATAGATAGAATCTGAATAACTGGAAACCTATTTGTATATTAAATTCCCGACTATAAAATCTTGACAAAATTGTTAAATAGACACTTATTACAAGTTGCACCACTGTTGATTCATTCAGCACAAACTTGTTCCATTCCTTCCAGGAATTTATGGGAGAACTTATATATTTTATACAGGGGCCCAGATATTCAAACTGTGCCCAAAAAGTGTGCAACAGCAAGAGCAAACGCAAGTCCACTGTGCACATGTGCAAGAAGCGCAATATTCAAAAACTGCGCAGGTCTAGATGTGCCTGCGGGCACATGACTGAATATCATGCCACCTGCATCACAGTGCAGCCAGGGATGTGCAGTTGCACAGTCCAGATGCACCATAGCACAATCAGGGATGTTCAGTGGAGCAGGGCAGCAGTGCAACAGCACAACCAGGGATGCAGGGGCAGGATGCAGGGGCTCACCACCCATGCCACAGATGGGCAGAGGAGCACACAGTAGAACAGTCATCACCTCCCACACCCCATGCACTGCACAACCGGGGGAGAGCTGGAATAACTACCGACCCATGGATACCAGCAACAAACCCACAGCCGGGGCAAGGTGCCTCAGCACACCCCCTGGCAAGCTGTGATCGGTGCACAAGGAGGACTGACCACCCCATGCCACACCATCCCACCAATGCAGAGCACACCCTGCACTGTGATCCCCAGACACCCTGCCCAGGAGCAGCATCCACCAGTGCAGGACACGCCATGCATGCCACCACCCCCACTGTGACAATGCAACCCTGTGCACCACAGAACCATGCAAGGCAGTCTCACCATGAGCACCCGTCAGCAGGTGGCAGCACACAGTGATGCAACGACTACATACACAGTGCCACCATGCATGTCCCCGCCGAGGTACAGCTGAGAGACTGACCATGTGTCAGCACACGAGGTACTCCACATGTGACAGGGCATGCCCCGGACCCCACCACTAGTGGTACATCACCCTGCACATGCTCCCAAGTACACACCCCGACCCAGCACTGGCCACAACAGCCAACGCAGACACCCACAGTGGTGCATGGAAGCATGTACCACACAGGATACAACACAGTGCATGGACAAACACCCACCCATACCCAAGGGCACACCAACACAGGGACACAGTAGCAGGGCAACCAAGCCCCCAGCGTGTGGCCATGGAAACCGTGTACACATGGCCAGCACCCCTCCATGGCACAGGAGTGCCAGCCACCCTTCGCAGGCACCATAGAGCTGTACGCCACCAGCAGGCACCCAGAGCACAAGTGACAGACAGTGGTGCACATCCCCTGCGACACACACAAGTGACAGCATGGAGGTGGGACAACAACAGCGGAGACCACAGTGTCACCTGAGGCAGACGTGCACCACACCAGTGACAGGAGGCAACCCAGCATTGTGCTGGGTACAGTGGCTGTCCAGCATGGACAACCACCACTGACATGCCAGCAGACCGTGCCAGTCACAGAGATGCAAGGGTGTCAGCTGCACAGGACATGGACGGTCTGACAGGTGCACCATGGACACAGAGCATGCACTGTGGACCACTGCACACAGTCATCCAGTGCACAGGAAACAACACACACACCACAGACAGTGACTGATAGCTACTCCCACACCACAGTCACTTCCCCACGGACACACACATACGCACATGACTGCACCACCCCTGACGCCATGCACACCACTGCAGCTGAGCACCTATAGCCCGCTGCAAATTAGAGACCACCACTGTAGGCATATCAAAGCAAAGTATTGTACAAAAGCAAACAAAACTATATACATATTTAAAAAAGGTTGGGGAGGGACACAAACAAGGTGGGGGTGGGTAAGGGGCAGGGGTGAACAAATGGTTGAGGGAAGGAGAGGTGTAAGAGTGGGTCCAGGGGGGTAGGGGAAATCAGGGGCAGTAGTAAGCTCAGCGGGAGCTCTGCTCCCTGCTCTGACTGCTCCTTCCGCCATGCCGCTGTCTTACTTCCAGCCTGTCTATCCTTTCAAGGATCTCCAGTGAGGCCCTGGCAACTTGAAGGATCTCCCACAGTGCCTCTCTGATAGCCGTCCACCTAGGACAAGGGATCAGAGTCAATAGGTGTGAATGCACAGCCCCATGCAGCCCACCCACTGTGCATAGCATATGGCCATGGGACATGCCTCTGTGATGGTGTGTGACCACCCACAGTGATCGAGTCCACAAGACCTGCCCACCCAGGTGTACACAGCCATGTGGACTGCTGCACACACCCGCCGGCCAAGTCCTGCACAGCACCACCGTGGCTGTTCAGTGACATGGCTATGCGGTGTGAAGGCGGTGGCACATCCATGTACCCGGTGCATGCATGAACCACCATTGACACACTCCCAGACATGCAGTGCCACTGGACAGTGCTGACTGTATCAAGTTGCGTGCATGGCAGTAGTGTCAATGGATGGTGGCCATGACCCGCTGCCCGCCCTGTTACACAGCATGCAAAAGTAATCATGGATGTAAGGCACTCACCATCATCAGGCTGGTCCCTGTGCCCATCTGGTCTGGCCGCCCTGCTGTTGCTCACTGCGCAGCCTCCCCTCCCTCCCACACTGGTGCTCCTCTGGGCCTAGGGTGCAAACATGGAGAGAGGAACATCAGTACAATCCGGTAGCAAAGTCCCCCTGCCCCTGTGTGTGTGCAATCCCACACAGCCATACCCATCCTCCCCCCACCCCAATACCACCACCACAGCCCACACTGGACAGCCCCACCATGTGCTGGACACATGCCACCGTGATAACCATATGGACGTTAACAGTGTATGGATGGGGCACCTACCTGGCCATGGCACTGTGCCCTCTCCTGGCATGTGCCCGCAGGTGGGCAAGCCTTTCCGGGTCCCAGCACTGCAGGTCACCATAGTGGTGCCTGCACTGCTCCATGGTCCTCTCCATGCCAGTGGCCTCCTCCAGGGCCACCGCCACCTCCTCCCACACCACACTCCTGGCCCTGTCCAGGGGTGCCTCCCCAAATAGGGCAGCAGCATGGGGCTCCACTAACTGAACCAGATTGGCCAGTTCCATTTGGCTCCAGATGGGTGCCCATCTCTGTGCCATGCTGTACTGTTTCAGTGTCAAAATGGTGCTCTGTAGCGCACATTCACCACATGCGGATTCTGCGCGGTACTGCACTGTCATTCCCCATCACGCTGTCACTGAACAGCGTGATAGAGGTGCACCCATGCAGATGCATGGTGCCTAGGGGCAAAGGTTGGCACAGGGTCAGGGGTCTCTTGTGCACGGACTGCCACAGTGCAATTGGTACTCACCACGTGTAGCGCGGTAGGGCACCTATGTGCCACTTCCTGTAGCGGCCTACCGCACTGTGGCCCCAGTGCGCCTACGGCACCCGAGTGCCAGAGTGCCATACATGTGAACAGTGCAGTAGTGCCACTGGCACAATGGTGGCTGTGCCCTGCATTGCCTCCCATGCACAGCACATCAGCAGCACGGCAGGTGTCGGCGTCAGCACCCCGGGCATCCACGATTTGGTGTCCACTGCACATGTCACAGAAATGCACCCTTGCCTGAACACGTTCAACACAATTGTGCAAAGTGCAACATCTCGATATTCAGCCGGCATATGCAAATCAGCTTTTCAATGGCGCAGATACCACATTAGCATTCACTTAAAATTGCACCTCACCTCATTTGCATGCGTTGCGCTATAAAAATGTGACATTGGGCTGCAGTGGCCATAGTCTGTTATTGCAGTCTATTGTGGTGAGTTGCATGCTGTGTGGGAGTGTGGACTGTGGTGTGTGGGACATGCATGGGACTGCACAGTCACAGGTAACACCTGTCATTCCCACAGAATCAAGAATGAACGATCGTGAGGTGGAGGAAGAGGAACAGAGACGTGGGAGGAAGAGGAAGCCTAACTTCACCAAGGCAGAAACAGATGCCCTGTTTGAGGCCTACCTTGACCAGGAGCCACTGCTCAGCAGACAGCGGGGAACACTACAGGCCTGTGTTGCTGCATGGGAAGAGGTGGTGCATGCCGTCAACCTACATGGCAGCCATGCAGGAGTGCAAAAAGAAGATGGGCACAGACAGGCAGAGGATTAAGGACAAGGTGGCTTCCATCAGGGCAGCACAGGCTGCGACCAGTGGGTGAAAGCTGGCCGTGCAACGCCTGACCCCACAAGAAGAGCAGGTCGCTGGCAGCATGTGGCGTTGTGCCATCGAAGGTGTTCCAGGTGGTGGATTCCAGACGGGTGGTAGCCCATCACTGCATGGTAGGTCCTGATCTGTCAATGGGGGGGAGACAGGATAGGGCAGATACATAAATGCTAATGTGTTCCCTTACAGCTCCTGAGCATCTATATGAGTCAGCGGTGGTGTGCTTGTCCACTGAGGGTGATACCATAGACATAGAGGAGGGCCCACCCACCTCCACAGGTGTCCGAGGGTCAGGGCGACAGTGGGCCCGCCTGGCTGTCTGGACTGATGTTGGTGGAGTAGGTGTGGAGGAGACCCTGCCCGTGTCCCAGCATGCCAGCATCCATGGATGCCATAATGCTGAGACTTGGAATGGAGCCAGATCCATCACTGATGATGATGGAGCTCACTTCATGGACACTGATATGTGTGGGCTGCAGGATGGCCACACAGCAGGTAACAGCATGGGCATAGCCATGGGTGGAGCCACCGTGGAGGCTTGCGTGACATCACAGTCCCAGCCTGTGCCTGTCTACACTAGTGGGGCAGCACTGGTGTGTGTCCAGGACAGTGGGGCTGTTGTGGCTGCTGCGGCAGCATTGTTGAGCCCTGGAGAGAGGCAGCCAGAGGG
Source organism: Neoceratodus forsteri (assembly GCA_016271365.2). NCBI lineage: Eukaryota > Metazoa > Chordata > Ceratodontiformes > Ceratodontidae > Neoceratodus > Neoceratodus forsteri. The sequence goes on along the minus strand of CM057450.1, from coordinate 329,681,590 downwards.
GCAGTGTCAGCAGTCAGCCAATGGCCATGGGGGTACAGTGTCAGGGGTTAGCGTCGGTGCACTGCCTGTGGACATGCCCAGGCATGGCCCTGGTGTGCAGTGCCCACCCTCAAGGGGTGCTGCCCATCAGGACCACGAACACCATGAGGGACAGCATGCCAATCAGGCAGATCACCTCTTAGAAGAGCACACCCGCAAACTCCAAGATTCAGTCGATCAGCAGTTGCAGCTTGTGATGGCGGTGGATGCACTCAGTGCGGCCCTGCGCCAGGCAGAGGAGTGGCGCAGCAGGGACACCGGTCTGTTCCTGGCAGGGATGGGCCGGATGCGGGAGGATGTGATGGCTGCCATTGATAGGCTGACACAGACAATCACAGCTGCCATGGCCACAGTGGGCACTCAGTTATTTTCCCATGCATCGCAGACACCGTGCAGTGCAATGTCCACCCCCGTTCCCAGCATCGTGCAACACCCTCCATGTCGACACTGGGTTCAGCTGTGGGCATCCCAAGCACGCTTGGTGTAGGCATGTTCAGTGTGCTGCAGATCCCTGCCCGAGTATGGTTGCGTTCATGCAGAGGAACCCCTTGGGGACCGTCGGTGCCACCCCAGGAGGCCATTGGTCAGTCTGTCACTGCTGGCGGGTCTTGGCGGGGCCGCCCATGCATCCGTGGCAGCTGTGGCACTGTGGCTTGTGACTGACCTGTCTCCCACCAAGGCTACTGTCTGATTCTGCCCTGTGTGCAGTGTGTTGTTCAACATGCAATGCACGGGTGGGGTACCCGGCCCTGCACACACACACACACACACACACACACACACACACACACACACACACGTTCCATCTGCACACCCTCCCGGCTGCTATCCACTGTGGTGTGTGCATGATGATGCCTGCATTGTGCTGTTTGCCACTGTGCAATGGTGCCCAGCGTCTGACACATGCACAATGACAGGCACTGGGCATGGTGGTCTGTGGACATGTGTGTGGCTAGGGGTGGTGGTTGAGGTCGGTGTGCCTCCTACCCTATGTGCATGTCTCTTGTGGTGTGTGTGTGCATGTGTATGTGTGTGTGTGTGTGTGACACCATGTGCCGTGTTAGACCTTGCCCATCCGTGATGGCGTGTGCGGTTCCATGCTTGGCCAATTCCCTTAACGACATGCACCCCGGGATTTGTCCATGCATATTTGTGGGTTGTGCCCTTGCCATTGGCGGTTGCACATGGCCCCATGACTTACCTGGGTTGGTTGAAGTGCTCCTCTGTGATGGTGTCCCGGTGCAATCCAGATCAGTCAGGGGTCCCTTCGACCAAGGGGGGGGCTGCCTATCACCATCTTCACCAGCATCCTCATCGTCCCCATCGCTGTCTCCCTCTTTGACCTGTACGGCTATCCCACAGTCATTGGCCATGTTGTGCAGGATGCAACAGGCCAGGAATAGCCCACAGGCCTTTGAGGGGCTGTACTGTAGGGCACCGGCAGACGTGTCCAGGCAATGGAAACGTGCCTTTAGCATCCTGAACACCCGCTCAATGACATTGCATGTGGTGGCATGTGCCTCATCATAGCGTTGCTGCGATGGGGTCGTGGGCCACCGGTATGGTGTGAGCAGCCAGGGATGGAGTGTGTATCCACTGTGACCTGTGTGTAGAGGGTAGACATGAGTTTGGTGATCAGCGTCACCCTGCCATGGGCCATCTAGGCCAGTAACCATGACACCTCTGACTATGCCCCTCCCAAGCTCCATGTCTTTCTGAGTGATTTGCATACTCACCCACTAGGTGGCCAGTGGGGATGTCCCCACTCTCAAACCTGTGGCACAGTGCAGACTAGTGCCAGTTGAAGGCATCATTTGCTCCCCCAGGGTGCGTGGCACAGACATTGACTATGCGCCCCCTGCCATCGCACACCACCTGGCAGATGATGCTTGCATACCCCTTCCGATTTGTATGCGGCCCCTTCGGGGCCAGGTGGTGTGCGGATGGCCACATGGGTGCAGTCTATTACCCCGAGCATGCCAGGCATATGTGCTACCCTGTGGAACTCCTGTATGTTTGCTGTGCTGTCCGCTGGTGTGCTGGGGAAACGGACGTACTGTGCAGCATGTGGCAGCAGTGTGCTGAGGAATTGGGTGAGAAAGCGTGACGTGGCTGACTGGGTTATGCCTGTCATGTCCCCTGTTGGTCTCTGGAAGGTACCCATGGTGAGCAGGCACATGACAGCTGTCACTTTGGTCTCCACTGACAGAGCATGGCTCTGTCGTGTGGGTGTCTGCATCACATCACTGCACAGCTCACAGAGCCACTTCAGGATCACCCGGATCAGGCGGTACTGGCCCACGATCTCAGTATCAGTGTACAGCTCGAAGCTGGTGCAGGGTCGGTACTGCCTGTGGGGGGCATACCGCTGATGGGCCCTTCCATGGCTGCGCCCCCCTGCTGCCTTCCTTCTCACCTCCCTCATTACTGCCTCCATCTGGATGATAGCACTGGCCATGTCCCTGGCTTGTGTTACCCCCACTGGCAGCTGTTTTACTGTTCCCTCCACTGTCCTTACTGCTACTCCCCCTGCACCAGGAACACCTCCCTGTAGTGGCCGTACCACCCACTGTCTGTGCCGTCAGTGCTATGTGGCACTTCCCAATTTTGTCCTGCGCTGTAGCACAGGCTCCCCACACCTTCCCTGTTCCTGGTGGTTCCAGGTGCTCTGTCCTGCTTCTGCCCTGTCCTGCTCACAGTTTCTGTGTGCCTGCCTGCAGTTCAGCAACATGTGGCTTTCCTGTAGCGTTCTTGCGCCTCTCTCTCTCTCTCTCTCTCTTGTTCCTTTTTATTTTGGATCATTTCCGCTATCGCGCAACTTCTGCTTGCTCCCCTATTGTGCATGGCGCATGTTGTTGAATATCGCACTGTGCTATTTATTCATGGTTCCTCCCCCTTCAGTTGTGCATGCATTCATTACCATTGCACTCCTGCGCATTGTGATTTTGGGGGGCGCATCTGCCTCTCACTGAATATCGCACAATGGCACATTTTCGGACCTGCGCTGGCGCATCCCTGTTGCTCATGGCGCAACCCTTTTGAATATCTGGGCCAGGATGTATTAGAATATTATAAGGGATTGGCCACTGGAGGTTATTGTATTGTCCCTTGTCGAGCCCAAGGTGTTTGATAATGTCTGTCATGATTTCCTGATCCACACTTCATTGCAGTATGGTGTTCCACAACTTTTTATTGGTTGTAGCTCTCACTTATATGAGTCAGCCACACTTGTGGCTTATATCGACAGATGACTGCGAAAGATTTCCTAAAAAGCAGGGGTCAGACAAGGTTGCTCCCTCAGTCCCCTGCTATATGCCTTTGCTCAGGACCCTATAATCTGCAGGGTTTTAGAAGCCCCCATCATACAGGGACTCCCTGGCCGAAGAGAAATAGGGTTTTGAAACTTTTAGCATTTGCTGATGATATTGGTGTAATTTTGCATAATATACAGAGTGGACAAGCAGTGTTGGATATCTTTCACACTTTCTCTAGTCTGTCTGGGGCAGTTCTGAATTACAAAAGTGTATAGGAATTAGTGGTGGGCAAAGTGGGCTCAATCTGCTCTGCGAAGTGATTCGTGGAGCAAAGGCAGATTCGTGGATTGCTCCGCAATGCAAAGCGGAGTACTTTGCAATATAATGAGGAACGCGAAGTGCATTGAAAACAGCTACTTTGCATTACTCCGCCTCCACTGGTCACTTCTCTTTCAATTTTTAAGGCGAAGTGCATTGGTGGCAGTTCACTTCACCTCACTTCGCCTTGTTTTTGAGCTTATGTGGCACTGAGTACACTGAACTTTTGCGTTTGCATCGCATTCCTTGTTCAGCATTGTACACAAAGTGTTCTGTGTTGTGTGTGCAGTGTTGCGTGCATCAAATATAATACACCTTTTAAAATTTGTGACACAGATCAGTGTAAGTGCAACTAAGCGCAGCAGTGTGAACCTGCTATCCACTGCAGCTGCCTGATTTTGTACTGCGATCGTGTTCTCTGTTCTTAGTGTTGCTGCTTGTAGTGCTGTAAAAATCAGCACTGCCTGTATTTAGTGCCCCCCCCCACATTGAAAAGGTATTTTTTACCAGACTGGATTGTTTTTGTGACACCATCAGCACCACTGGTTACTAAAGTTGTTTTAATTCTGTGACAGTGTCACAACACAGTAGTCCCTTATCTGTTGCTGAAGCCACAGTTGTTTATTTTGCTTCACATCCGGCTAGCGATAGTAGCCAGTAGCGACCCTCCAGTCAGAAAGTGAACGTATCAAAATTTGAATTTGGTAATAATATTTGTAGTTGATGATCATGTCAATGATAGCATACAATGTGATATTCCATCCACCAATCAAAATTTTGGGTATCATATTTGGAACGGGGGATTTGGCTGTCAAGCAGACGATGCATACTGATGAGTCCTGGTAGGACGAAAAATTGGTTTGAGAAACTGAGCACTGTATGACTGAGATCCAGAGATGGAAAAGCTGGCCATTCTCCAAACAAAAATGTGTATGGATAATTAAGCAGTTTTTGATGCTGCTTTTGTTATATATCAGCTATGCTTTCCCTTTACCAGTGCAGTTGGAAACCATGGTTTATAGTATATTTTTACAAACAATTTGGGGCAGCCACCTTAATCCGATCAAAGGCGATTTTACATAATTAACTAAATCAAAAGGTGGGGTTGGGATGCCTCACACAATTGTTTCTTTCTACACTATATTTTGGTTGAATTCGATGAAATGAGCTATTCAGGTATCTGATACACAGAGCAATGTGTGGGCAAAATGCATATTACATGATTATTTGCAATACTGGACTGATGCACCACTTAAACTATTTAAAAAAAAAATAAAGGTTCCAGATTATCTTAGATCATCTTTCTTGAAACTCTATGAATGGAAAATCACAAGATCTTGTCTATCAACTTCTCACCAGAAAATGTTATATGCTATGCTATTAGACACCATTTGTCCCTAGGTACCTGAATTTAAAGGTTGTGAGAGGTGGGGAAGCTCAGGTGGTGGTGGTAGAGCAACTTCAAGACTCTTGTGTTCCTTGAAGAATGTGATAGATTATTTGGCTCTGTCCATGTGGCAGATGAAATGTTTGAGGGAATCACAAACATAAATCAGTGGAAGAAAGAAGCTGTCCATTTCCAGAGTGTATGTATGGCTGCTTTGGTTACAAAGGAGCATTTCTGTTCGGAACGTCTATTAGTACGAAGTTTTTGGACCTATGCAGCGGGCTATTGGCAACTTCCCTGGCTTGTGTGACTCACCTATGAATGCTTGTTTCTAAATGATTGTTAGAAAATACAAAATCACACATGCCCACACAATGCAAAGCATCATGGGTTGCATATGCAAATCACCACAGAATGTTATGCTGGTTCAACTTTAAGCAGAATTGCATGGTGCCGAAAAGGCCTCTCACACAGTTTGCTAAGGGTGCTAACAGATGACATAGACACGTGTTTCATCCTACCAGGACTCATCAGTATGCCTCATCTGCTTGACACCCCAGTGGAATGAACCAGCTACCCTAAGACAGTGTGTCTTGGTTATGTTGTGGTGAACCCATTAAAATAAAAAACTATTTAAAAGACAAAGAACCTCTGTGCGCAAACACTGAGGCAAGGGTTACCCCAAAGGGCATTTGGCTGGGAAGCCAAGTTTCAAGAAAATACAAAATCACACATGCCCACACAATGCAAAGCATCATGGGTTGCATACGCAAATCACCGCAGAATGTTATGCTGGTTCAACTTTAAGCAGAATTGCATGGTGCCGAAAGGCCTCCTTTACGGAAATATAATAGTAGCACCTTGAGAGTATTCTTCGCATGCCTCAATTTTTTTTTTTTTTGTGGCAGGCGAAATGTAAATTAGTGCTACAACAACTGTGACTTCCCTACAGGACTATTATTGGTATGGTGGATACTGCTATGAAAGAGGTATATAGCAAGGATTGTATTAGTGTCTGCAACACATCATTTGGATTTAAAACAGGGGTTTCCATAGGGAAAACAAAGTTTTTAGGGCAATGGAGTCAGTTTTTCTGGAAGGTTTCCACAACCTGAAGGATTTTCTTCCTTTTTTATGTTTGCTTGCACGCATGTGCAAGAAACATAGTGCCATCATCCGAGATTTCTGAGGTGTGTCACCCCCCTCTTCCAATTCAGTCAGTGTGTTGGCAGGCGCAACCCCTGTAAGCCAATGCATGCTGGAGCTGTCTATGACAAGCTCCAAAATGCAGTGGCATACAGTTGAAAGGGGGAGCTACACTTGAGTGAGCAGTGATAGGATATCGCCTGCTCATGCAGCTTTCCTACACACACACACACACACACACACACGCGCTGCGCAGGCGTGCGATCCCCTACTGCAGCACACTGTATAGCCCGGCAGAGGTGCCCATTCCCCCATCAGCTGTGCTGCACTCCCCCCTGTCCCCAAAGCCTTCCAAATGCCATGCTGGGTGCCCACCCCAGCATGGCAACTCATGATATAGCCAACGGGGGGTGCCCAATCCCCCGTCGGCTCCACTGTCCTCACCCCAAGTACTGGGTGCCATGCTGGGAGCCCACCCCAGTGTGGCAATAGATGCTGGGCTGATGGGGTGCCCAATCCCCATCGGCTGAACGCCCAACGTCCTTGTGCACGCCTGAGCCCACCCCAGCGTGGCAAATGTCCCGCCGCTTGCCATTGAAAAAAAAAAAGAAAACCTGTAAAGAAAAAACAGTCCCATGTAGTCTCCCTGGCCCCCCTCCCACAACCTGCACCCACCCACTGCGCACCCTGCCTCCCCACACCCCCCCTCACCCCATACTTACCTCCGGACCTCGGCGCGACGATCTTCGGTGGACCGGGAACACGTCTGCACTCTTCAAAGCCGACCGAGAACTGAGGAAATGCTGGTAAATACAAAATCACACATGCCACCACAATGCAAAGCATCATGGGCTGCATATGCAAATCACCACAGAATGTTATGCTGGTCCAACTTTAAGCAGAATTGCATGGTGCCGAAAGGCCTCTCACACAGTTTGCAAAGGGTGCTAACAGAAGACATAGACACGTGTTTCGTCCTACCAGGACTCATCAGTATGTCTCGTCTGTTTGACACCCCAGTGGAATGGACCAGCTACCCTTAAGGCAGTGTGTCTTGGATATACTGTGGTGAACCCATTAAAATAAAAAACTATTTAAAAGACAAAGAACCTCTGTGCGCAAACACTGAGGGAAGGGTTACACCAAATGGCATTTGGCTGGGAAGCCAAGTTTCAAGAAAATACAAAATCACACATGCCACCACAATGCAAAACATCATGGGCTGCATATGCAAATCACCACAGAATGTTATGCTGGTCCAACTTTAAGCAGAATTGCATGGTGCCGAAAGGCCTCTCACACAGTTTGCAAAGGGTGCTAACAGAAGACATAGACACGTTTGGTCCTACCAGGACTCATCAGTATGCCTCGTCTGTTTGACACGCAGTGTCAAAAAGACCCCATGCTGGTAAGCTGTATAATGGGCTAGATAGGGTTTTTTCAACTTTGTTGCATATCTCAGGCATTTTTGGATTTTTGCACCAAATTTTCAACATGGGGTTTTGGGACCCCTTCTCATGAATGATGTCACTGTCATGGCGTTATTTGAGCCCAAGGGTGATTTTGCGTCACTGTGCGGACTCGCCAAAATCACCTTTGGGACTGATTAACAAAATGACACTGCCAGTGTTCATAAGGTGGGCTCTCAAGAAGCCTATTTTGAAAATTTGGTGGAAATTCTAAAAACAACTGTTTTACGGCGTGTGTTGCCCAGTTCTCCTGCGCCGTAAGTTCTGCAATTTTCAATATTTTACTCCAGATTTTCAACATTGCCATTTTACCACACCTCTTATGAGTAGTACAGCTGTCATTTTCACATCTCACCCAAAACATACCATGTAGCTAATGGTGCAAATGGTGTGCTAAATCAATGTACAAGACAAATTAAGAAAATCACAGTGACACTGTTCATGAGCAGAGGTCTTAAAATGGCTATGTTGAAAATCTAGTGAAAAAATTCCTAAAAATGACTGTTTTACGAGCGTGCGTTGCTCAGTTCCTACGCACGCTCATAAGTTTGCAAATTTAATATTTTCACTCCAGATTTTCAACATTGCCATTTTATTACACTTCCTTATGAACAGTACAGCTGCCATTTTTTGTATGCTGCCTAAAATGTGCTTTCGCACATGTAGCGCACAATGGTGCTGTTGGTGTGTGAAAGCAATGTTTGGAACAGATTAAGAAAATCACAGTTACACTGTTCATGAGCAGAGGTCTTAAAATGGCTATGTTGAAAATTTGGTGACAGAAGTCCATAAAATGACTTTGTTATGAGTGAGCATTGCGCAGTTTCCACGCACCCTCGTAAGTTCATGACTTTGTAATATTTTAAGTCCAGATTTTCACCAGTGGCATTTTTCCACACTGCCTTATTTACAGTACAGCTGTCATTTTTCACAACATGGCCGAAGTGTTTTTTCACACTTTCAGCGCAGAGGTGCGTGGTCGCTGTGGGAAATCATTGTTCGGGACACATAAAGAAAATCACAGTGACACTGTTCATGATTGAGGCACCAAAATGCCTGAGTTGACAATCTGCTGTAAAAATCCCCAACCTAATTGTAATACGGGTGTGATTTGCACAGTTTCTATGTACGCTCGTGACTTCACCATTTTTTTAAATATTTTTACTGCAGATTTGCAACATTCCCATTTTTTATGCCTCCCCATGAACAGTACAACTGTCATTATTTACATCCTGTTTGGAATGTTTTTGCACCTGTGGTGCTAAATGCCGTACATGCTGTGCATAAGCAGCTTTCGCTAAGAAACTTATATTCCCCCTGTTCATGAGGTGGGGTCACAAAAAAACATGTTGAACATTTGGAGTGAAAATACCAATGAATGCCTGAGGTATTAGGGTTTCCAACCATAACGCCCAACCCTGTAGAGAATGACAGGCATCAGGGGTGTGACTTGGGATTCTTGCCTGTAATGCTCATACCATTCCACACCATGCAGCCAGTGAGAGGCATCGAGGTATGCCTTGGACTCTTCGGCCCCAAAGTTCACCCCATTCTCCTATATCACACCCATCTCACTGTATTTCCTAATGGAATGGGGGTGCGCATAAGGGCCAAAGACCCCAAGGAACACCGTGACACTTGCCAGTGTCTGCAGGGTGGGGTGTACTGAAATGGCGTGGCTGTTATGTCTGATGACCCAAAGGCACACCCCAATGCCTGTCACTCTCTGCAGGGTGGTGGTGGGGTTCGCTTCAGTTCAGTACTTCACTGCCATTCCTATTATGCAGCTCTGTAACTTCTACACTACCACTGCCAATGCCAGCAAGCAAACATTCGGCATTGACAAATGCTTGTTTTCAGTTACATTTGTGTAGACTAGCTATTGTTTGGTGCAGTATACTGTAAGATGGAAACTGTTTACTTCTCTGGTTTCTTTTCTTGGGGAGGTAGGTCTTGTGATTGATCAAGTTTGTTATCTTTGTAACTTCCATTGTTTATTTGGAGTTGATATTTTTTTTTTTAATTTGTGTTTTTTTATTTCCTTTTCTTTTCCTATGTTTTAAATAGAAAATTCTCCTACTCTTTTCGAGAAGTTCCATGGAATCTTTACTGTCCACCTGAACAATCACCAGATCAGGCAGATGTGACCTCAGTTTAACATCTCATCTGAAAGACAGCAGCTCAGAAGTGCAGCAGCCTCCCCTTGATGCACTACAGTGTCAGTACTGGGATTTATCCCAAGTTCCAAGTGTGGGGCTAGAACCCACAAACTTCTGATCTTGCAACCTCAGACATGAGTGTGCTACCTGCTGAGACACTGACACATGTCCGTACAATCATAATCTCATGCTTCTTAGTGCTGTGCCACCAAAAGGTTTGCACACTCTGTGAGACTAGACTAAGCCATTTTTATGTTTGCTTGCATGCATGTGCAAGAAACATAGTGCCATCATCCGAGTTTTTAATAGGTGTGTCAGCGTCTTCCAATTCAGTCAGTGTGTTTGCAGGTGCGGTCGCAGTTCTCCAATCACTGCTGGAGCTGTCTACGACAGAAGTTAAAAATGCAGTGGCATACAGTTGAAAGAGGGAGCTACGCTTCAGTGAGCAGTGATAAGATATCGCCTGCTTATGCGTGCTCCCCACCCTACCTTGCGCATACTGTGTGCCGCTACGCACACACTGTATAGCCAACGGGTGTGCCCAATCCCCCATCGGCTGTGCTGCGCTTCCAACAGAGTTCCAGATGCCACGCTGGGTGGTCACCCCAGCGTGGCAACACATCCGTATGGGCGACGGGGGTGCCCAATCCCACATCAGCTCCAGACCCCCAAACAGTTTCATAGCTGCCACACTGGGAGCCCACCTCAGTGTGGCACAAGTCCGTGTCATCTTCCTGTTAAAAAACCTGTAAATAAGAAAACGTTCCCTCGGGTGCTCACCCAGCCCACCCGTACCCACCCACTGAGCACCCTGCCTCCCCACACCCTCCCACCCCATACTTACTCCGGACTCAGGCGCGACGATCTTCGTGGACTGGGAACATGTCTACACTCTTCAAAGCCAACCGTAGACTGAGAAAATGCTGGTAAGCTGTATAATGGGATAGATAGGGTTTTTTCAACTTTGCTGCATATCTCAGGCATTTTTGGAATTTTTGCACCAAATTTTCAACATGGGATTTTTGGGACCCCTTCTCATGAATGCTCTCACTGTCATGGCATTAATCAGGCCCAAAGGGTGATTTCTCAGTCACTGCATGAAATCACCTTTTGGGACTGAGTGAGAAACGACACTGCCACTGTTCATAAGGTGGGCTCTGAAAAAGCCTATGTTGAAACTTTGTTGGAAAAATTCCTAAAAATGACTGTTTTATGAGCGTGCTTTGTGCAGTTCCTACGCACGCTCGTAAGTTTGCAAATTTTCAATATTTTCACTCCAGATTTTCAACATTGCTATTTTATTACACTTCCTTATGAGCAGTACAGCTGCCATTTTTCACATGTCGCCCAAAATGTGTTTTCGCACATGTAGCACACAATGGTGCAGTCAGTGTGCGAAAGCAATGTTTGGGACAGATTAAGAAAATCACAGTGACACTGTTCATGAGCAGAGGTCTTAAAATGGCTATGTTGAAAATTTGGTGACAAAAGTCCATAAAATGACTGTGTTATGAGTGAGCATTGCGCAGTTTCCACGCACCCTGGTAAGTTCATGACTTTGTAATATTTTCAGTCCAGATTTTCACCAGTAGCATTTTACCACACTTCCTTATGAACAGTATAGCTGTCTTTTTTCACAACATGGCCAAAATGTGTTTTCACACTTTCAGCACAGAGATGCGTGGTTGCTGTGGGAAATCATTGTTCGGGACAGATAAAGAAAATCACAGTGACACTATTCATGATCGGAGGTCCCAAAATGTCTATGTTGACAATCTGCTGTAAAATATCCCCAAACTAATTACATTACGTGTGTGCGTTGCACAGTTTCTATGCACGCTTGTGACTTCACCAGTTTTTTTAATATTTTTACTGCAGATTTGCAACATTGCCATTTTTACACCTCCCCATGAACAGTACAGTTGTCATTTTTCACATCCTGTTCGGAATGTGTTTTTGCACCTATGGTGCTAAATGCCGTAGTCGCAGTGCATAAGCAGCTTTCGGCTAACAAACTGATATTGCCACTGTTCATGAGGTGGGGGTCACAAAAAAAACATGTTGAAAATTTGGAGTGAGAATACCAACGAATGCCTGAGGTGTTAGGGTTTCCAACCATAATGCCCAACCCTGTAGAGAATGACAGGCATCTGGGGTGTGACTTGGGATTCTTGCCTGTAATGCTTATACCATTCCACACCCTTCAGCCAGTGAGAGGCATCGAGGTATGCCTTGGACTCTTAGGCCCCAAAGTTCACCCCATTCTCCTATGCCACACCCGTCTCACCATATTTCCTGATGGAATGGGGTGCGCATAAGGGCCAAAGACCCCAAGGCACACCGTGACACTTGTCAGTGTCTGCAGGGTAGGGTGTGGTGAAATGATGTGGTCGTTATGCCTGATGACCCAAAGGCACACCCCAATGCCTGTCACTCTCTGCAGGGTGGTGGTGGGGTTGGCTTCAGTTCAATACTTCACTGCCATTCCTATTATGCAGTTCTATAACTTCTACACTACTAATGCCAATGCCAGCAAGCAAATATTCGGCATTGACAAATGCTTGTTAAATTAAGTCTTGCTTTTGCTGTGATTTTCTGTAAAACAAAACCATTTCATATTTATAACCATATAAAGACTAGCAGCAGTGAAGCATGGTTTGCAAAGTTCACACAAACTGATTTAGTTACATTCTGTTAATTAAAGTTGGATAATTAACTTTTTGTCAAAGTACCATTTCATGTTTTGCCAAACATTATTTGTTGTAGCTCCGAAATGTTTACCCACTAAATTGAGTTCATTCATAGTTACTCTGGGCTAAATGGGTTTATCCTTAAATCATGTTTTTATAAATGTTATACAGTGCCAAACAATTGTGTGTTTCTATACATAAATATACCGATGACCTAGTCATAGTGTTAGTGTTGAACAGCACACTGACTGTTTCAGTTTAGCAATTGTTCAGAATTTGATTTGCTGAAGAGGCCTAATTCAATTTACTTTTGTGCCTGAACTCATGTTTGTATTATATGTTACGTATTTCTAAACTAGTTTTTGTTTGCAGTAGTAGACTCTGTGCTTAACAATCTGGTAGACTCTGCTCATTGCAGGCTTAAAACATTTAATGGGTTGAAGACCTCTTACCTATTTCGCTATGTTTATCACTTATCTGAGCTCTGAGACTAGCAGCACCAGGTGGCTAGACACAATGCATCTTGTACCTGCAAGCCTATGAGCATGGTAACATGGTAAATTGCTCCCATCTGCAGGCTTTAAAGGGTGGCTAGTTGGGGAAGGAAAAGTGAAAGGCTGCACACCCTTCCCACCCTATAGTTCTTGCACCTATTTGGATACCTTTAAAAAAGAAGATTGTGTGAATGGGCAGGATAAGAAAAACAAAGAAACTGTTGCCCTTCCAGGTATATTAGCAGATTTTTGACTGTTGGACTGTTGGTTGTTGATACCACTTAGCTGCTTGCTGGGAGTTGGCATGAAGATGAAAGGATTGAGCTGCTCTGTGATAAGGGCAGCTTGCTCCTATCAACCTCATGAAGTTTCCACCCAGCAAGTATGATCAGCCACTCTAATCACTGGCCTGTCACTGTCGAGTCACCTGCAACCTGAGCTGCACTGGATCCAACATTGACACACATCTGAATCCCATTATTGTAACAATATGCTCACCTCACACATCAATAAAAGCAAACATCAAACTTATTTGAGTTTGGATAATTTTTTTTAATAATTCATCTACATGAAAATGGATTTGTTGTCTATACATTTAAATTATGTCTGAGGCTGAATCTAGAACTTACAGTAACTCATTATCTCCTCCTTATAAAATGTGCAATGAATGTCCCTCATACTGATTGTTTAAAAGGATTCTGAAGCCATGTGTTTTTGGATAGACAACGAATAATTTTGGACTTCTTTATGCAACCAGCACACGGCACTCCAATATATCAATGACCAGAATATGTTTGTTTCCATCTTTTATCCTATAAAACTTTTAAATGGGCATTTTAAAATAAAACTCCCTTATACTCCCCAGTACAGTATTTAAAACAATAATTAAATGTTCTTTCCTCTCATAGTCCCTTCCTTACACATGTACTATACACAAAATTGAAAAATAAAGCACTGTTGTGACCAATGTTATGTTGATTTGTGCTGCAAAGCAGTTCGACAGATCATGCCATGGGTGATGTGTCAGGCAATAAATAGAACAACAAAGGCAAAATAAAAGTTCACTTTGTTCTGTTAATTGCTCTATAAAGATTTCTGCCGTGATCCACAACACCACAGGAAGCAGCAAAACCCTATGCAGTGCTGGTCACAACTGTACTTTTTTTTTTAGAAAGCTTTTTCTTTCCTTATTAGCTTGGGAGACTATCAGCCCTGTTCCAGTCACCCTGATCTGACAACCATCTGACCCCTGAGTTACCTGCACCTAAGGTTCACCACAGCTTTCTCCCCATGGTGGAGTTGGAGGGTGGACTGTCCTACCCCTGAGACAATCACCTAAATCTAGTTTTTTGGCATCCCATGTAGCAGTGTGGGTTCAGGACTGGCAGCAGGGCTTCACGATGCCTCAAGCTGACATTTTCTGTTTTCTGTCCTTCTTTCCTGCCATGGCAAGGATGTAGGTATGTGGATGCACCCATGCCACATGTCAGCTGTGGCCTCTCCCTCCTTATTTTATTTAGTTTTTGTTGACCGGGTAAATGCACTAGACAAATCCTGCCTATTTTCAGGCACGACCCGGGGAAGGGGGATACAGATGAATGCCAACTGACCCTGAACCAGATTAAGCTGTTGGTGGTATTTTTAGTGAATGAGGGGAATTTGGCCAGGACATCGGGGAAATTCCCCTACTCTTTTCAATAAGTGCCATGGGATCTTTAACATCCATCTGAACTACCACCAATCCAGTCAGATGGGACCTCGGTTTAATGTCTGGTCTGAAAGACGACACCTCAGAAGTGCAGCACCCCTCTCATGCTGCACTACAGTGTCAGTACTGGGATATTAACCCAAGTGCCAGATGTGGGAACTGAACCCACAGCCCTCTGATCTCCTGGCCTCAGAGGCGAGTGTGCTACCTACTGAACCACTGACTTACCTACAATACCAGCAGTCTTATACCTGGTGGTAGTCAAGGTCTGAGCTAGCAAATCCCCCCAGGACAGGAGAGCAGTTCAGGGGATGCTTGATCCTCTTTCACACCCAGCTGCTGCCCAGTGATCAAAGTCCACTACTGAGCTCGGATCACTGGAATTGCAGGCAGATGCTCTACCACCAACTCACAGGGCTGCATACTACTCACAGTTTTGATTCCATGTGTTCCTTTGCTAACTGTGACAACTTGCCTCAGATCATTTAATGATTATCAAGGAAATATAAGGAATAATGTATGGGTGACCATTCTCAATGAGCCTGTTTTTCCATTGAGGGGTTGTGATACCAGCATATGAACCTTGAGAGTGAAGCTTGAGAGATCCATGCTGATATTTCAGCTAGAGATGGGCAAAATCCACAAATTTCATTCTGGGAAATATTTCGCAAAATTCATGCATTTCTCAAAATATTTTGCAGGTGTGAAATGTGAAATTCTGCTGGCGAAATGCAGAATTTCACCCGCAGATAGTGGGATTTCACCACTCATGGTTGGGAAGGGAGAGAAGAACTGCAAATAGAATCAAATGGAAACACAGTACTTGTCAGTGGATGAATGTGAGATTTTACTGTGGCTGAGGCCTGTCTAGAGTCCTTGCTTATCCTTTCTCTTGACCATATGCATGTACGATCACATACATGTGTAGATAGCAAGATATGGCCTAGCCATTAGACCGATCTGATGCCTTGCTAGCTGAACCCCTCTCACCCCCAGGAACTCTGACACTTGATACAATCCGGCTACAGTCACATTGAGGAGCGTCATACTGCACTTGGGGTGCTCTCAGACTCTCTCTGTATTATTTTCTCTTTACCCTTAGCAACTATACAGCTTCTGTACATTGGACACAGTGATATTTATGTTAAAGCAAGGTCAGCCTTTAGTCAGACACAATGACAGTTTCTTCCCCGGCAACTCCAAATTACCACTTGATATTTTAGAGCTTGTGTTTTGGGATATCATATTCAGAGAGGTATTAGAGGTACTTAATACTTATTACATATTAAAACAAGAGGGGTCTAAAGAGTAATTTTCTATGGAGGAAAACACTGGTGGAATTACTGAGAAACATTAAATAGTTTAGGAGACAGTAGCCAGGTTGTATCAAGTGACAGAGCTCCTGGGATTAGAGGGGTTCAGTTAGCAAGGAACCCAGGGACTCTGCAGAGCCCAGAGGGGATTGTGCCTTTGTCTTATTTATTTGTATTATTTTTTGCTTAGGGCATCAGATCAGTCAAATTACTGGCTTCCATCTAGCTATCTACACTGTTTTGCATGACAGTATACTGTAAAATTAATATATTTCACATGCTGAAATGTTTTCATCCCAACATCTATGATATATTGGTGATCACTGTTAATCACACATCCGTTGCCTGATGCCTTGCTCATGTTGGTGCATCCATGCCTGGTACAAGCAGCAAGCTGCATTCCATGACACTCCTCTCAATCCTCAAGTTGTGTCATGACCTATTAGTTGACATACCGTACTTTGCATTCAGTAGATAACTGCTGTCATGATCGAGGGGAAAGTAACCTCATGAGGTGTCTGTGCTGCTCAGTACCATCATATAGGATCACAAGGGCAGCTTGTCCAATGGAGGGGGATGCTTATTATGATAAATAATACTACAAATTCATTTTTCAGTACACATCATACGTATCTAAACTAACATTAAAAAAAATCACTGTTAGTACTCAGTCCAAAGGGGTGTTTCTCATGGCTTCTTTTATCTTTCCCTTTTTTTGACATCAGTCCCTGTCAGCACAATTACATGCTCTTTTAATGCCATTCCTGAGCACACCTTGGACTGACTGAAAGGGTGCATAGCAATCATTAACTCTGAATACTGCTCAGTACCGCCATGTATGGGAACAAGGGCAGTTTGTCTGATGGGGGGGTGCAGTGTGTTGTATAGCTAGTTGCTTTAACAATACAATTATTTAATAAAAAAGGTGCATGTCAGCCATATACTCTGCATGGGCTTATAACAACATAATGATAATGAAATTTTGTTTGACAGTTGCTGCAATTTAAATTCTGTCATCCAGTTTGAAGGGAGGCCATTTTTATGTTGGAATGTTTTTACATTCCTTGCCGTGTGATACTAGTAAATGCTGTTTGCATACTGTAAAGGGGGGGTAGAAGGTGTACAGCAATGCCTCTGAGGGAGGTGGGTGCTGGTTTTTTTTTGCACATTTCCATTATTGTTTTTAAATTCATTAGCAGAAGCAGACAAGAAGAGAATGGATGCTAAAAATACAGAAATTACTGCTCACTGAGTTGCTGATGTCTGTGAATTTTAAATGATTTTAATGGACAAGTAAATCAAGCTTTTTACACATTTTTTTAAATGACTCCATAGGCTCGTAAACGAGAGGCAGTTGTTTACATTTATACTGAAACTGCGTTTATTAAAGTGGGAGAAATTCAGTTTCATAGCATTTGAAAAATTTAAACACAGCCTCTCCTGATTCAGAAATCCTGCTCTGAGAATCCTAAAATAACTGTCTTGATGATGTCAATGAATTGAGAGATGCCAGTTGTGTAGATGCATTCTAGCTCCACTAACTGTATTTAAATGTGAATAACTTTAAAATGAAAAATGATAGCATGGTACTTTGAGCATGGAAGTTGTTCAGCACAAAAATATCTACATAATGAGAGGTGTTTCATTTATAAATACTTTACATTTTTTTAAAATTTGCAAAAAAAAAAGGAGCAGAAAATTCATTTATTTTGTCATTTTGGCACCAAACAAATGTAAATAACTTTAAAACAAAAAAATGATAGCATGGTGCTGTCCGTACGAAAGTTGTTTAGCACAAAAATATATACAAAATGAGTGGTGTTTCATTTATAGATACAATTTAGTTTTTTTATAATTAGCAAAAGCCAGCAGAAAATTAATGTTTTTGTTACTTAGGCAACAAACAAATGTAAATAACTTAAAAACAAAAAAAATGGTAGCATGGTACTATCAGCATGAAAGTTGTTCAGCACAAAAATATATACACAATGAGTGGTGTTTCATTTATAGATGCCTTTTCGTTTTTTTTATAATCAGCAAAAATGGCAGGAAATTCAATTTGTTTTTCACTCTTTTGGAGGTATGGTATAAATGGAATATGCTACATCCCTACTGGAAATATTGTTAAACATCTGGTCCATTAAGCATACAACAGTTTTGCACCCCCCCCAGTTCAAAAGGCAGGAGGTGGGAGCTATTTGAAAAGTAAATTGCAGTTTGATTAATTGGGAAAGGCACAATAACAAAAAATATCAACAGTATTTCTAGTAGGGAGGTAGCATATTCCATTTATGCCATACCTCCAAAAAAGGGAAAGCATTGATTTCCCTGCCATTTTTTGCTGGTTATAAAAAATCTAAAATGTGTCTATAAATGAAACACCACTCATTTGGCAGATATTTTTGTGCTGCACAACTATTATGCTCAAAGTACCATGCTATCATATTTTGTTTTAAAGCTATTTGCATTTGTTTACTGCAAAAAGTGAAATTCAGCTGTTTCTTGCTAATTATAAAATAACTAAAAGTTATCTATGAATGAAATACCACTCATTGTCTTGATATTTTTGTGCTGAACAACTTTTGTGCTCATTGTATCATGCTATCAGTTTTGGTTTTTAAAGTTATTTGCATTTGTTTGTTGAAAACGTGAAAAAGAAAATTGAGTTTTCTGCTGGCTTTTGCTAATCATAAAAACACTAAAAGGTATCTATAAATGAAACACCACTCATTTTGAAGATATTTTTGTGCTGAACAACTTTTGTACTCACAGTACCATGCTATCATGTTTTGTTTTAAAGTTATTTACATCTGTTTGTTGCCAAAATGAAAAAAAGCTGAATTTTCCTTCTGCTTTTTTTGCTAATTAAAATAAAACCTAAAAGGTATCTATAAATGAAACACCTCTTATTGTGTAGATATTTTTGTGCTGAACAAGTTTTGTGCTCAATGTACCACTCTATCATTTTTCATTTTAAAGTTATTCACATTTAAATACAGTTAGTGGAGCTAGAATACATCTACACAGCTGGCATCTCTCATTTTATTGACATCATCAAGGCACTTATTTTAGGATTCTCAAAGCAGGATTTTTGAATCAGGAGGGGCTGTGTTTAAAATTTTCAAATGCTATGAAACTACATTTCTCCTACTTTAATAAATGCTGTTTCCGTATTAATGTAAATGACAGCCACTCCTTTACAAGCCCATGGATTAATTTTTTTAAAAACAAAATGTGTAAAAAGCTTGTTTAATTGTCCTTTAACATTCATTTTGAATAAATTTAGTAAATACCAGTAAATGTCATAACAGTCATTGTAACTGTGTGTTGTATCTTGTTGTCTGTCACTTTGATGCTGATTTTTACTAGTAACAGTTGGTAGCAACTAGTTAAAATATTTCACTATGACAATATTTCACTATTACTCTGTTTTAGCGGGAATGCATCAGACTGTGAGAATTGCAAAAATATTATTATGTGTGGTTCATCGCTCATGCTTGTGCTGTGTACAGTAGAGCTGAATGATATAAGTTGTGCTTGGATACATAGGCCAGACCAGTAGGTGGGACAATGCCTGCAAGGTACTGTATAAGTTGTATGAAATGATTAGTGCTTAGATACTTCAGCATAGACATGAGCAAGTCGGTGATTGTAGTACACATGACCTGGATAGTATATGCATAGAGCTTAGGTGCTTTGACTGATGAGTAATTTGTCAAGTTGATGTTTTGGCCTTTCTCTGTATTTCACCTTAGGAAGGATGCTTAGTTGAGTAGGATGAGACCCCCCCCAAAAGAAACAATGATTGAAAGTATGATTACCTCCTCCAACTCTGAAGAGTGTGGCCAGTAGCACGCAGGAGAGGAAAACTCCCCCTTGGGGGGAACCTCTGAAGACCCATGGCTACTGACCTGCCCATCCTTCTGGGCATACTAAGGGAAAGTAATCCTAAATGAGCAATGTATACATAATATAAGCTAGTCTGAAATCCCAAGAGGAAGATCTGAAGGTCAAGAAGAGCAAATGGAATCCAGTACCAATGATGAATGGCCAGAGAAGATGGTAGCACAGCCGGAGCAAATTTCCAGATGAAGCAGTCAATGTCCAGGAAAACTATTGATTGAAGGCCATCCTGAATCCAGTGGAATTCACAGGCAATCTTGAAGTACAGATCTGAGATCAGCTAGAAGAGTTCACGGAAGCAGAGAGTCCTGGAAGGTGAGGCAAGTAAGCTGGACACAGGTGGGAAGCTGAAGAAGGTGGACTAGCTGAGCCCCTGGTCCTAAGTAGGAGAAGAGTAAATGGACAGAAGCCTAGTAAACCTCCAACACACCAGGCAAAGCAGGTTCAGCAAGGGACAGGACCTCCCTCCCTCCCCAAGCTGGGCAAGGGAGGGGTACAGCGAAAATTGAACCTCCAGGCCAATGGTCAGGCAAGGCAGGTGTAGATTAGGAATAGTGGAACCTCCAGGCCTCAGTGCTGGGTGAGGCAGGCATAGGGTAGAAATAGTCGAACCCACAGGCCCCAGTGTTGGGCGAGGCATGTGCAGGCTAGGCCCCCGCATGGCCAGCAGGAACAGCCAGACCCCAGGTAGGCCAGACAGAAGGGATATGGAGTGGCCAAGCCAACCTCTACAAAGGCTAGCAGGACCAGGGAATGCTGCCATGAAGGGCCGCCCGGTGCAGCAGACATCCCAGGGCTGAAGCCGAGGGAATGATTATAGGCAGGAAGCCTAAGTTTGCGTAAGCAAGAGTGTGGACCTGTACATAGGTCATTATTCCAAGGAATAGTGCCAAGAATTGATGTTATAACTTCATAAAACCAGAATTGGGTGTAGTTTCATGCTGTGAGAAGCAGACATGAGCTGGTATACAAGGAAGAAGGAGTTGTTCATAAGCACTCCGATTGTACTGCAGAAAAGGGGGATATGGCATATATGCCTGCGTTGATTTCATGCAACATACGGTAATGAAAATCCTGTGTGACCGCACTTTACAGCTTAATAGAATCCTGAGTGTTAGCAGTATGCAGCTGATAACAGTGCGACCTGTCAAGTGCAATAAAGAATGTTTGCCTGCACTACAAGTGCAGTGAATTGTGGTATTTGTAAGGCTTTCATTAAATGCCCTATAAAATGAAAGCAATGTCTTTGAGCCCATACTGCCTGCACAGAGACTGTTAGTTAAAGTTACAAAGTATTGAGTAGACATACATACTGTTCAACGTAGTTCCAAACCATGTCCCTGTCCTTTGTGTGTTGGTCCAACTGAACCAAGATTCTTATGCAACATGAGGTGTGCTGAATGGCTAATGGGTCCAGAAGTCGGCGCGAATGACAAGGTGGAGGCATAACGTGAGTCCTCGGTGAGTAAAATCCAATTGGAAGTGCAGCTCATGGTGGTGGCATATGCCGCATTGGAGGTGAGACAAAGGGTACGAGGAATGGGTGGTCTGAAGCTCTGTAGAGAAGAGAGCAGACTGAGGAACAAGACTCATCAGTTGCACGTTAACGGCTGCCCAAAAAAGAGAGAGAAGTGGAGGCAGGGAAAGAAATGAGGAATATGAAGGCAGGCAGAAGATGTGGTAGAAGGGTCCAGAAAGCAAAGGCACAGCAGGCAAAAAGAATAGCGAATCCCCAGAAAAAAAGGATGGGAAACAAACAGCAACAATGGAGGAGCGGGGGAGGGGGGGCAACAAAGGATCAGAGAGGAGGTACGGGGGGGGGCACAACAAGGGAAAAAGAGGAAGAGCAGCCAGGCACCAGCAAGTGCCATGAACAAGTGCTACTTGCTCTAAGCAAAGGCGATGGAGCCTGATGCATTATGTAGGATGTGGAGGGGGGAAACTCTTCCCTCACGTAACTTCAGTCATGCGCATTTCCATTATAGCGAAATATGTTAGTTCTACAGTATGCATATGATATAAATGTTTGCCAGTTGTAAAAGGATAAGTCAAGTGTTCTGCAGATGTGGGGTGTCTGGGATGTCACTATTTTAACAAAAGCTGTTGGGGAAATGAGAATGAAACCTGCCTACTGCTGTCTGCCCTGAATCAAGCCGTAAGTTAGTTAATGCATACTACAGAGGAAGGGACAAGAAGACACCTTCTTAAATGAGAGAATTTAATATTTAAATCTTTCTCTCTCTCTCTCTAATGGCACAACCCATTATCTGAATCCTAATTACGTTATTAGGATCCCAGCATTAGGCCACAGATCTGATTGCCTTGGATCTGAGATAAGCAACTTCAGTCATTTCAAGGTTATTCTTGTGTGTCCTTAAGGCTAGAAAACAAGCAGAAGTTTAGATTAAAGAGGTTTATTACAACTCCCCCCAACCCCCACACATAAAATGGATACTTACTGAATTAAAATATAAAACTAATGCAACATTTAAGAATATATAAAAATTAAAAAAACAGTTTCTCAGTCGGTTTGGTGCCATCAGGGGTCCCTATATTGTTTGTTTATGATTAAATTTACTACCAAGATTATTTTTGTCAGCTTTTTTCCATTTACTAAATTAATATTTAGAATTTGAAAATGCCCTTTAGAAACCATTTTATTGATGAAACTCTTTCATATAACACAAGGCTGTTTTTATAGGCAAAAGTGTGTTCTGTGGGTTTTGGTCCACTGAGATCTGGAGCCGAGGGGGGGCGGTTGTGTTTTGTCTGTGAGCTCCCAGTTTCACCAGTGAGAGAGCAGAGGTTAGGGTAGCAGCAGCACTATGTGAGACTTCTAGTACGTGTATTTTAGCTAGACCACATCATTCTGGAAGCAGGACTACCTCGTCTATGCAGTGTTTTTACATCACTTCTTACAGCTGCATATTTTTGAGCAGAAAAAAAAATCAATTGGTATGTTTTGTAATTATAATTTCCTGAACGATCACCATCAGTGCTTCGAATAGTATCACTAGGAACATGCATTTAAAAATGCACTAAATGTTTACATTGAGAAATGTCAACTTACCACATAAAGTTTAACTTAGATAAACAACTTGAAATATAGGCTGTTGGAGCATTGCAGTATGTGCGTTCTGAAACTCTGGCTGTAGGATGTTTTAGATTAAAGGGGCTTGTTACAATCCTCCACCCCGACTATGAAGCATGCCTGCTTGACTGGTCAAGTGTTAGGTCCTTCCCCTGACATACTTAGTGCTTTAGTAAACAATATGAAATCCATTTTACACATCTGCCATTCATGAGTCCACATAGATATGGACCAATCTTTAGGAAGCTGATTTTCCTGTTTCCTACATTTCACTCTTCTATTCTGAAGCCAGACCTGAAAAAACTGAAATTCTGCATTTCGCACCTGCAAAATATTTTTCGGAATGTGCGAATTTCATAAAATATGTTGTGCAGCGAAATTCATGATTTTGCCTTAATTTCACCTGCGAAATTAAATTGCACTGCATCTCTAATCTCAGTCCCGAGATGGAAACACAGGGCAAGTTGTGTATGGCCACCATATTTAGTTCTGATAGTGTATAGTTTTTAGAGACAGCTGATGGCAGTTTGAGAGCGGCTATTTACCTTTTGAATGTGTAGCTGTCTTTCTCAGCGCTCTCTCGCTCTCTCTCTCTCTCTCTCTTTCTCACTCTCTCACTGCACATATGAACTGCAACAATGCCAGCAAGCGTGCTGTGAAAGACAACTACACATTCAAAAGATAAACAGTAGACCTAAATGAAGTTGATAACTGTTTTTTTCTACTTCCGTCTATCAGTCGAACCAGTTCCTCTCCCAACCGATATTTTTCTGTAGCCCTTTTTTTTCATTTTTGTTTTAATAGAAGTTTCACTCCAACTTCTGTGAGGTACTGAAAAAAACAGTCAGAAAAGTCAGCACGAGTTGGTATGAGCTACTGGGGAAAGGGTAACTTGCATATCGAATGTGCACAATAAGGGGTGATTCATATTTGGAACGTGCACAATATGGGGGGATTTGCATATGTAACATGTACAATGCAGGGCAATTTGTGTATGGAACATGCACAATAAGCCCTAAGAAGGAACACAATAGGGTTATTGACTTGTGCAATTTCAGTGTACAATAAGCCCAAAACCATACACTATAAATTTCTTCTACTTATCTTGTCACAGGAAACACTGGGGCCATAGCTCCATATGAGGCATTCTGTTGTGTGTGTTTGGGAAGGACTATTCTTCTAAAGGAACTCTACAGAATTGTGAATTATTTTATTCTGGGGTAAACAAATATTCCTATTGGATTTGTTGAAAGACAGAAGATTGACAGATGAGGAGGGATTACATTTTACCTGTTATATTTACGAATATATTTTCAGATTTTTAAATTGTTTCTCGATTTACCAGTTTCATTGGTGGATAAGACAAAATAGGTCATGGGTAGTTAAATGAAAACTACACCTTCAGGTGTTGAAGGTACAGAAGTATCATGGCTACCAGTGCTCTTTTAGTTATAACATGAAAAACCCATGCCCACACCCAGTTGTGTCTTTTCTACTTGTGACAAGAAGTGGGTAAGTTAACAAAAATTCCCTTTGTGAATATCTTTGTGAAGTTGCCACACTTCAGAAAGTGCTCCACCATGGGAAGTGCTGCTTTTAAAAGTGTGGAGGGGATATATTTGCCTGAACTTCCCTAGCATAGTTTTTCACTTTGCCCACTGTCAGGTGACACTTTGCCAGTGAAGCTGATGTGAACTTAGAGCAGCGGTATCCAAAATGAGGTTAATTGTAAACAACATGCCATGTGACTGCAGAAGCTGCAGTCTAAGTATGTCACATGGCACAGAAACAGCAGTTACACAGAGTGGAGGTTCTGTTTTAGTGCAGTTCTAGGTAGTTTAGTGGTGTGACTAGTTCTGCACTCTGTCAGTGAGATTCAAATCAAAAGCAGTTTGCAAACCTTGCAAAGTTTGATCTTGTACTACTCTTTTCTCCCACTGTTTCTGCTGCAGTGTGGTTATTTTTATGTTGGTGCGCGTGCGCAGCCAACATCTTCCGACAGTGTGGGGATTTGGAGGCGCAGTCGCTGTTCAGCGAATGCAGGGCATGCACCAGTAGGTGCATCCTGCATTGCCCAATCAGTCTGCATGCTGGCGCCACACCATGCATACATAATGGGCCAAGTACATCTAAGAAAAGGTCCGCTGCAATCTGAGCAAAGCTTGTCAGATGCTGTGGTCCTTTTCTTGCCGTGCTCACCGCCATTATGTGCATGGTCAGTGAGAGGGTGGCCGCCTAACATCTGATGACTTTGGGGGTGCCCAATCCCCCTGTCGGTTAACCCCCCACTGTCTTTGTGTGCCAACGGGGAAGTCCACTCCCCATCAGCATAAACCCTCCCCAATTGTTGAATGCTGAGTGTGGTGCCCAATCCCCCTCAGCTCGCGCCCCCCATCTTTGTGTGCCAGTGAGATCCCACTCCCGTCGGCATAAACCAATTGTTGAATGCTGAGGGTGCCCAATCCCCTCAGCTCGTGCCCCCACTTTCTTTCTGTGCTGACAGGGGTGCCCAATCCCGTTGGCATTACTTCCTCCCCGTGCTGTGTGCCGTATTTAGGGTGCCCAATCTCGCTGGCTACTGACACCCCCAAAACAGTTAGGTGGCATGCTGGGAGCCCACCCTAGTGTGCCAAATGCCCTGCAAAAGGAAAACTGTCCCGCGATGGTTTTTCCTGTTTTTTACCTGTAAAATGAAACGGTCCCTCGTAGTCTCGATGCCCCTACCCCACCCGCCCACCCACAGCGCACCCTGCTTCCTCACCCCTCACCCCATACTTACCTCCAGAGTCTGGTGTGATGATCTTCTGTGGACCAGGAACACATCTGCACTCTTCAAAGCCAACCGCGAACTGAGGAAATGCTGGTAAGCTGTATAATGGAATGAAAAGGGGGTTTTCAACTTTAATGCATATCTCGGGCATTTTTGAGAATTTTGGCTCCAAATTTTCAACATGGGGTTTTTGGAACCACTTCTCATGAATTCTTGCACTGTCATGGCGTTATTTGGTCCCGAAAGGTGATTTCGCAGTCACTGCGCGGAATCACCTTTTGGGACTGAGTAATGAAATGACAGTGCAACTGTTCATGAGAGGGGCTCTCAAAAAGCCTATGTTGCAAGTTTGTTGGGGAAAATCCAAAAAATGACTGTTTAACGAGTGTGCATAGCAACTGCGCAACGCACGCTCGTAAGTTAGCGTATTCGCACTATTTTCATGCCAGATTCTCAACATTGGCATTTTACCACACCTTCTTATGAACCGTACAGCTGTCATTTTTCACATCCTGCTTGAAATGTGTTTTCTCACTGCCAGCACAGAATAGCGTGGTCGCTGTGCAAAATCAGAGTTCAGGACACATTATGAAAATGACAGTGGCACTGTTCATGAGCAGAGGTCCTAAAATGCCTGTGTTGAAAATTTGGTGACAATACTCCATAAAATGCCTGTTTTACGAGCGTGTGTAGCAACTGCACCACGCACACTTGTAAGTTAGTGCATTTGCAGTATTTTCACACCGCATTCTCAACATTGGCATTTTACCACACCTTCTTGTGAACCATACAGCTGTCATTTTTCACATCCTTGCCGAAATGTGTTTTCGCACTTCCGGTGCAGAATAGCATGGTCGCTATGCGAAATCAGTGTTCCGGACACATTACAAAAATGACAGTGATACTGTTCATGAGCAGAGGTCCTAAAATGCCTGTGTTGAAAATTTGGTGACAATGCTCCATAAAATTACTGTTTTACAAGGTGCATGGCAACTGCGCAACGCTAGCTCGTAACCTAGCGCATTCGCAATATTTTCATGCCAGATTCTCAAATTTGGCATTTTACTACACCTTCTTGTGAACTGCACAGCTGTCATTTTTAACATCCTTGCTGAAATGTGTTTTCGCACTTTCGGCACACAATAGCGTGTTCGCTGTGCAAAATCAGTGTTCGGGACACATTACGAAAATGATAGTGACACTGTTCACGAGCAGAGGTCCTAAAATGCCTGTGTTGAAAATTTGGTGACAATACTGCATAAAATGACTGTGTTACGAGCATGCGTTGTGCAGTTTGCATGCACGCTTGTACGTTCGCAAACTTCTAATATTCTCATTCCAGATTTTCTACAGTGCCATTGTTCTGCACCTCCTAATGAACAGTACAGCTGTCATTTTTCACATCCTAACCAAAATCTGTTTTTGCAGTTCCGGCGCAGAATAGCGTGGTCACTGTGGAAAGTCTGTGTTCGACACACATGATGAAAATGACAGTGACACTTTTCATTAGCAGATGCTCTAAAATGCCTACGTTGAAAATTTGGGAACGAAAGTCAATAAAATGAGTGTTTTATGAGTGTGCATTGCACAGTTTGCATGCACATTCATGACTTTCTGAATCTGTAACACTTTCACTTCAGCTGTTCATCATTGGCATTTTTTCACACCTCCTTATGAACGCTCCAGCTGCCTGAAATGTGTTTTCGCATGTCTGGCACAGAATTGCATGGCCGCTGTGCGAAATCAGTTTTTAGGACAGTTAGAGGAAATGACGGTGACACTATTCATGAGCAGAGTCCTAAAATGCCTATGTTGAACATTTGGTGCCGAAACTCCTCACAATGACTGTGTTGCAAGCGTGCATTGCACAGTTTCCATGTACCCTTGTAACTTTGTCAATCTGTAATATTTTCATGCCACATTTTCACCACTGGCATTTGTGCATATCTCCTTATCAACAGTCCAGCTGCCATTTTTCACAGCCTGCCCAAAATGTGTTTCCGCAGCTGTGGCACACAATGCATGCTCACTGTGCAAAATCACCTTTTGAGACACATTCACAAAATCACAGCATTATGCGTCTCTAGCTATGCCACTCCCACTGCTAATGCCAGCTCGACAACATTCAGCATTGACAAATGCTTGTTTGGTATTATTTTGCCGGTATTATACTTCACAGATTTGATTTTTTCATTTCTACATTCAAGCTAGCCAGCAGCAGTGCAGATCTCTGACCTGGGGAGGGACAGAGCAGAGGTTGCTGCTGTGAGTCTCTGCCATCGACACACACTATTTTTGTTCTCATCTGTATTCTATTATGGATACATATTTCATTTTAATGCTTTGTTCTTTTGGGTACAGTGTCATAATGTCGTGGATGAAACTGTGCAAGGAAACACCACGTACAGAAAACAGTGTGCGGCAACACAGCAGCAGTACATAATGCCAATCACATAACAATGCAGCACACCCAATGGATTGTTTCATTTTTGCAGGGGACTCCACCCCCTGCACTCCCCACACCCCCTAAAATAGTTATAATCAACTCCAAGGAGGTGTCAACAGAGGGGCAAGTTAAGATTCTAACTGCAGCACTTAGACATGGCCGCACAGACAAGAATCAAAATAAATATTCCATCAAGCAGGGTTTCAAGCTCTGGTCCCCCCTCACCTACTGCTGGGTTGAGTGCCTTGGCCACTCCACCACCAGAGTGGCTCAATCGAGCACTCAACCAGCAGTCCTCAAATCCCTTTTCCCCACTTCCATCTTCCATTCAACAGAGACGGGGTACTGATATTTTTGTATCACTCTAATACCCCTGTCACTGTACTTCCTTACATACTTTAGACAGCTCAGATCTTCATGTGCAGTTTTGTCCACGTTATAGTGACCCAGTACTGTTCTTTTTTCTTTACTAACCCTTTCTTTGTTGTTTGTTTTTATTAACCCTCTCATTATGACTGGCACACAATTAAGAGTGGTGGCACTGCTAGGGTTATAACACATCCCTGTCTCCATCCCCAACATGTCACTGTTCGATAGAAAGGAGGCAGCACAGAGTACACCACTAAGGCTGCAAGTAGCAGTGAAATTCCCCCCAGCAGTGGTCATCAATTTTAATATTTTATCTCTCAGGTATGTTACATTATTACTGACTTTCAGACATGAGCCAGCAGTGCCCATAAAATGTAATATTTTTTCTCTCGGGTATGCAGTATTATTACTGACTTTCAGACATGCGTCAGCATTTCATATATCTCTCGGGTATGCAGTATTATCACTGACTCTCAGGCACCTTACCTAGTAGGTGACAGCTGAGGATGGGGCATCCTGTACTGCAGTGGCAGATGAGGATGAGACAGGTAAGGAGAAGGCTGCAAGTGAGGAGGCAGCAGCTGAGGAGGTGGCAGAACAGGTAAGGTGCCATGGTGTCTGAGGATGTGACTGAAGCTGTGCTGCTTGAGGACAGACACCTGTGAAAAGAAAGCTAAAAAACATGCTTACACATGCCTCTGCTAGAAAAGCCATTTTTGAACCCAGATGCCCTGGCGAACTACCGTCCTGTCTCCAACCTTTCCTTTCTGGGAAAGGTTATTGAGAAGGTGTTTGCACTACAGCTCGAGACACACCTTACTATCTTCAACATTTGTGAGCCCCTCTAGTCTGGGTTTAGGGCAATGCACAGCACAGAGACAGCACTGATTCAGGTGCTTAATGACTTGCTGAGGGTGAGGGATAGGGGAGAACAGTCAGTTCTCATTCTCTTCAATCTTTCAGCATCATTTGATACCGTGGACCATGGGTCATTACTGGACTGACTCAGAGGATATATAGGACTCACTGGCAAGGTCATTGGCTGGTTTGAGTTCTATCCTAAGGACAGGACCCAGAGGGTTGTGAGGGGGGAATATTCCTCACGCCTGATGGCTCAGTCCTGTGGGGGTACCAAGGGTTCAGTTTTGTCACCTATGTTGTTCGCAGCGTACATGCTGCCCCCTGGGTCACATAATTAGAAGGTATGGGCTTGGGTTTCATTGTTATGATGATGATACTCAGCTTTACCTGTCCTTTGCACCAAGGACACGGTGCAGTCAATGTGCTTAATAAGTGCTTGTCTGAGATCCAGTCATGGATGCCATCGAGCTGGTTGAGACTGAACCCAGAGAAAACTGAGGTACTAGTGGTGGAGACGGGTTGTAGGGCAGGAGTGGAGGCTTCCAAGGCAGAGACTGGGCTTTGGCTTAGCTCCTCTAGGATATTAGCCTCCACCAAGGTGAAAAATCTGGGAGTTATCCTGGACAAGAAGCTAACACTGGAGACTCAGGTGGAGGTGGTTGTCCTGAGTGGGTTTTATCATTTATGAAATATCAGTCAGATTAAGTCCCTTGTCCCAACTGATGACCTGGCCACACTGGTACATACATTCATGATTTCAAGGCTTGACTACTGCAATGTTCTATATCTTGGGGTTAAAGGAGGGGCACTGCAATGCCTACAGCAGCTGCAGAATGCTGTGGCCCAGCTACTGACAGGCCTCTAGAGGTCCTGTCATGTGTCGCTGGTACTGCGCAAACTGCATTGGTTACCGATGAAGTGGCATGCCTTCTTTAGAGTGGGTCTCCTGACCTACAAGGCCCTATATGGGCTGGGCCTGGGTTACCTGTCAGAGCTCCTGCATCCTCACGTTCCTAGTCACCATATCCAGTCCATCGCAGAAGGCCTCCTGGTAGTCCAGAAGGCAAGATTAAAATCATCTGGGGACCAGACATTTGAGGTGGAAGCTTATGTCCTATGGAATTCTTTTCCTAGGACTTTGAGGGAGGCCCCATTAGTGGAGGCCTTTAAACAGGGTCTGAAAATGTTTCTGTTTATACAAGCATTTGGGAATTAAATAAGTACATTAGATATAAACATTTAAATATTTATGTATGTGTATTTTAATTGCATTGAGCAGAGTTGAGAGTATTCAGTATTTATGTATTTTATTATTTTTTGTAATGGCGCCCTGGGCCTCTGTGGAAGTGTGCAAAAAACAAATAAAGACTGCTACTACTACTACTACTACAGCTATTCTGAGGCATCCTGCTATATGTTCTGTTACTATGAGAATAAGGTAACTACAGTGACTATTAGCAAAAAGAAAAAAGATATTGATTGAAAACTTATCATTACAGTCAGCGGGTCATTCTGTGAATGGCATGACAGTTGCCACGGGAATAAGAATTAATTAGCAGGGCACCCTGGTGGAGCAGGTGTTAAGGTAGTAGCAGATGTTTTGGCTATAGCTAGTGACCTGTGGAAAAAAAGTTTAGAGACACTGTCAACCTTTTTTCCATCATGTTATTTATATTTAATTAAAACACTATATTCTATGATTGCTTACCCTTAGCATTCATTGAAGTTGCTGGTTATTTGGCAATTTCCTTTTTCAGTTTAACTGAAATGCACACTAATGCTGTGATCATACCTTGTTTGTTTGTTTTCCCCAAACCCTTGGTCTACTCTTATTGCAATCTTTCGGAACAATAGGAACACCCTCAAACAGTGCAGCCACTCATGATGCAATAGTCTCCTCTCCTCTCCTAGCACTGCATCATGAAAGAATAGACTGTGTTGGTGGTGTTCTCAAGTCCAGGAAAGGTGCTGTGGGAGTTAATCAAGGAATGCAAATAAACATATTTTGTGTGGTAACACCAGCATGGTGGGAGTCCATTTTTCACTGTTAAAAAGAAAACAGGAATCAGAATCAAACTTCCAGCTGCATAAGTAGTCTCTACAGAATGTAAACACTTATAATGTTTTTTTTTTTTAAACTAGACACTTTGAGGCTTAAGGGGTGTGATAATGTTAGTTTAAGCAAACATGGGTACACAACTGTTCTGAGGCAAGGCACCACACCATATGCTCTGTCACTGTGAGTCTAAACTGAATCCTGTGGCTGTACCAGCATAAAAAAAAAAGGTCTTATCAGAGCCCCAATGGCTGATAATTGATGCAATACCACCAAAGCAATATGACTATTAACTGCACTGTGAAACACTTACATGGAAAAGACCCGGTCCAGCGTCTGAGCTGCAGAAGTTTAGAAGCAAAGTTGCAGTAAATAGGCCTGGTACATGTAGCAGACCTGGATTTGATTCTGATAACCTCCACTTCCATTCCATGTGATCCTGAGCAAGTCAATTAACCTGTAGTGATCCCAGATCACCCCTGTAAACAGGCTTTGTGCCCAGTGGGCTTTACCCAGTCAGCAAAGAATTAAAAAAAAATTGCAAGCTCTCGGCTGTGCCTTCACTCCAGAAAAAGGCCAAATGTCAGGTAGCTGTACTAGTACAGTCACTGACTGGGTCTAAATGTGTTTTATGCTGAAATTCAGCATTTTATTATCTAACAGGTCCCCTGTGTCCTTGTGGGGGTGTGAGTGCACATGGCAGTAGTGACTGACCTGCTTCTCAAGGCAATCCAACCATGAAGCACCTTTACAACATATCGAGGAGGTTGTACAGCTAAGTGGTTAGAGCACACAGCTGTAACCCTAGACACCCAGCCTACCTGGGTTTGAATCCCACAAGTGCCACTTGTATGTACAGTGTAACATGGTCCCAGAGCAAGTCACCTAACCTACTTTTCTATGGCTGATTCTTTCCAGGGTTGCACCTGCAAGAGCGACTAAGTGTACCTTTCCCAGCCAGTACTAGTATCTGACTTAATATAACACACAAAGCACTGTGTTATAGAGCATGTACTAAAGGTGTGGTATCAGTCCAAAATTCTATTCTATTTAATTCTGTTCTATTTTATGATATTCTATCATGGTCTTTATACATTTTTGACAATATTTGCATATAGCAGAGAAGTAATTAAAATTATAGTGTATAGTGGAATGTTATGCATGAAATTCCATGCCTGGAATATGCTTGTTCTGCTGCAGTAGTGATGTCATGATGTTGTTCTGCTGCAGTAGTGATGTCACTACCACAGCAGAACCACTTGGAATCCTGGCACATTGTTGCTTTCCTCTATTTAATTCTGTGGTGACAGTATTCTGGAACCTCTAGAGTCTTTTCAAGTCAGTTTCATTATGAAAAAGAGAGAAAAAAAACACAAAGCACACATTTCACACAGTACTACTATACACTATAAAAAATACAGGATGAGCAACTTTATGCACAACCTGTGTGTTCTGTCACCTCAGGGTTCTGATTCCCATGGGCCTCTCGAGCTTCGCTCTTGAGGGCAGAGGGAATCAGAACCCCTCTGAGGCAGAACACACTGGTTGTGCATAGTTGCCCATCCAGTATTCTCTATATTATAGTTTCAGGCCCAGGGTAACTATAACTTTATTCTACAAAATGCTCATGTGGACATTGCATTCTGCTTACCTTAAGGGACCCATAATGCAAACAGCAAATATCTCTGTCTTTTTATTGGCATGGAAGGTTTTTGAGGCCATGGTAGAAATGTTTACAGCTTCAAGAAGATCTACATTACAGTAACTTTAAATGTACAACCAGATTGATAATTTTAGTTGCACTATGTTAATCTGTACCTTCTTTACTTAACTCTGGGAACCAGAAACAATTCATCTTTATACAAATATAGTAACATTAAGAGAAAATGATACTAGCCCACCCAGTGGCATGCAGGCTGAGGCATCAAGCCTCACCTGCCACCGCACCAATGACCCGGGGTCAGGAGCAACCTCGGGGCATCAGGGGTTGACTGGGGAAAGGAGGATCAAGTGTCCAAGGGACAGCTCTCCTCCCTCTGGGGGAGGATTGGGTAGGGCCCACCACTTGCTTGTCTCCTGGGAGAAGTTGTGGAAAGGAGGATTGAGTGTCCAAGGGACAGTTCTCCTCCCTCAAGGAGGAGGATTGGGTAGGGCCTGCCGCTTGCTTGTCTCCTGGGGGAAGCTGGGGGAAGGCAGTTTCAGCCAGAAGACTGAGAGATGGGGCAGATATCAGCGCATGTCGCATGGGAGCGTGTGGAATGTTCTTGAACATCCTTGCATGCCACACCTCCCAGGGGACCAGAGCACAGGAAAATCACCAGCAGCTAAATGACTGCAGGTACCCACAGTTCCAGCCCCTTCCCCCCCTGAATAATTGGGCTCACCAGTCCAAACTGGATATGGTCCTTGATGAGGGCCTGGGACCCACCCAACAACCCCGCCAAAGGAGAGCAAGCCCTGGTGGGAGACAAATGGCAGTATGTCCTGGTGGATGTTGGGGGATGGGACTTAAGCTCTGTCCTGAATGAGGGATGAATTGGTAGGAGAAAAAAAAGAAAAGAAGAAAATGACTACCCCCCAGCGCGCGCACACACACACACACACACACACACACACACAACATGGTTGTCTGATCTTTGGTGCTCCAGTAACACTGCTATGATATTAATTTTAACTACAACTTTAACTGAGACTGGGACTGGCAACTCTTCTAGCAATGTAGTAATGTACCTGATCTCTCTCAAACAGGACCTCTCTCCTCCCAAACTACTGTTCTCTCACATGACACCTCTCCTCTCTCATACTACTGCTCTCACATGGCACCTGTCCTCTCTGGAACTTCCAAACTGCAGTTAAGTTATTTTTTGTTTTGTTTTTAACAGTAAAATGCTGCAACTACTGTGCTCTAACTCTGTATAGCTCAGGCAGTAGGTAGGAGTGAGAAAGACGAGTGAAGAGTGATGACTAGGACGGGGGTGGGAGGAATAAAAGAGGCAGAAAGATGAGCAGGCAGGAATGGAATAATGTGAGAGCTGAAAAGAGGCAGTCAGTGGCAAGGAGGTGGAGATGTGCAGTGTCAGCTGTGAGCTGGTGGGTCCAGTAGGAGTGCAGCTGAGCACTTCCCCTTTTCTGGGGGAACTGGACCAGAATGGAGTGCCACCAAGCACATCTCTTCTGCTGGGGAAGTGGGACAGAAGTGCCACCAGAATGCCATCAAGTGTATTTGCTGAAACAAAGAAAACAAGCATTTGTCAATGCCGAATGTTTGCTTGCTGGCATTGGTATTGGTAGTGTAGAAGTTGCAGAGCTGCATAATAGGAATGGCAGTAAAGTATTGAACTGAAGCCAACCCCACCATCACCCTGCAGAGAGTGACAGGCATTGGGGTGTGCCTTTGGGTCGTCAGGCATAACGGCCACGCCATTTCACCACACCCCACCCTGCAGACACTGACCAGTGTCACGGTGTGCCTTGGGGTCTTTGGCCCTTATGCACACCCCATTCCATCAGGAAATACAGGGTGAGATGGGTGCGGTATAGGAGAATGGGGTGAACTTTGGGGCCGAACAGTCCAAGGCATACCTCGATGCCTCTCACTGGCTGCAGGGTGTGGAATGGTATGAGCATTACAGGCAAGAATCACAAGTCACACCCCTGATGCCTGTCATTCTCTACAGGGTTGGGCGTTATGGTTGGAAACCCTAATACCTCAGGCATTCATTGGTATTTTCACTCCAAATTTTCAACATGGTTTTTTTGTGACCGCACCTCATGAACAGTGGCAATATCAGTTTGTCAGCTGAAAGCTGCTTATGCACAGTGACTACGGCATTTAGCACCACAGGTGCAAAAACATTCCGAACAGGATGTAAAAAATGACAGCTGTACTGTTCATGTGGAGGTGTAAAAAATGGCAGTGTTACAAATCTGCAGTAAAAATATTAAAAAAACTGGTGAAGTCACGAGTGTGCATAGAAACTGGGCAACGCACACCCGTAATGTAATTAGTTTGGGGATTTTTTACAGCAGATTGTCAACACAGGCATTTTGGGACCTCCGATCATGAACAGTGTCACTGTGATTTTCTTTAACTGTCCTGAACAATGATTTCCCACAGCGACCACGCATCTCTGCGCTGAAAGTGTGAAAACACATTTTGGCCATGTTGCGAAAAATGACAGCTGTACTGTTCATAAGGAAGTGTGCAAAAATGCCACTGGTGAAAATCTGGACTGAAAATATTACAAAGTCATGAACTTACGAGGGTGCGTGGAAACTGTGCAATGCTCACCAGAATACAGTCATTTTATGGACTTCTGTCACCAAATTTTCAACATAGCCATTTTAAGACCTCTGCTCATGAACAGTGTAACTGTGATTTTCTTAATCTGTCCCAAACATTGCCAAGACAACGACTGCACCATTGTGCGCTACATGACAAAACACATTTTGGGCAACATGTGAAAAATGGCAGCTGTACTGATCATAAGGAAGTGTAATAAAATGGCAATGTTGAAAATCTGGAGTGAAAATGTTGAAAATTCGCAAACTCTACGCGTATGTAGGAACTAAGCGCCAGCTCCGTAAAACAGTCATTTTTGGAATTTTTCACCAAATTTTCAACATAGCCATTTTAAGACCTCTGCTCATGAACAGTGTCACTGTGATTTTCTTAATGTGTCCCATACATTGATTTACAACCGACTCGGCATCATGTAGCGCCATATAGGGAACCATGTTTTAGGCAAGATGTGACAAATGACAGCTATATTGCTCATAAGGAAGTGTAATAAAATGGCAATGTTGAAAATCTGGAGTGAAAATGTTGAAAATTCGCAAACTTACGAGCGTACGTAGGAACTGCGCAACGCACACTCATAAAACAGTCATTCTTAGGGATTTTTTCACCAAATTTTCAACATAGCCATTTTAAGACCTCTGCACATGAACAGTGTCACTGTGATTTTCTTAATGTGTCTCATACCTTGATTTCGTACACCGACTGCGCCATTGTGCGCTACATGGGTGGAAACACATTTTGGGCAAGATGAGAAAAATGACAGCTGTACTGCTCATAAGGAGGTGTGGTAAAATGGCAATGTTGAAAATCTGGAGGAAAATATTGAAAATTCACAAACTTACAAGCCTGCGAGGAACCGCGCAATGCACGCCAGAACAGTCATTCTTGAAATTTTTTCATCAATTTTCACAAAATAGGCTTCTTGAGAGCCCACCTTATGAACACTGGCAGTGTCATTTCATTAATCAGTCCTGAAAGGTGATTTTGCGCAGTGACTGCGAAATCACCCTTCGGGCCCAAATAACGCCATGACAGTGACAGCACTCATGAGAAGGGGTCCCAAAAACCCCATTTTGAAAATCTGGTGCAAAAATTCAAAAAATGCCTGAGATATGCAGCAAAGTTGAAAAAACCCTATCTATCCCATTATACAGCTTACCGGCATTTCCTCAGTTCGTGGTCGGCTTTGAAGAGTGCAGACGTGTTCCCAGTCCACCAAGATCGCGCGCCGAGGTCTGGAAGGTAGGACGGGTGAGGGGGTGGGGAGGCAGGTGAGCAGTGGTGGCGGTTGTAGGAGGGGCAGGAGAAGCGCCGAGGGACAGTTTGTTTGCAGGTTTTTGTTTTTTTAATGACGGCGTGGGACATTTGCAGCTGAGGTGGCTCCCAGCGTGGCACAAGGACCTGCTTGGGGCTACGTGGAGCCGACTGAAGATTGGGCACTTCGCCAGCCACAGAGCCTGCTGCCACGCTAGTGGGCTCCCCAGCGCATCCATGTACTCTGGGAGGACAGTGGAGCCGATGGGGATTGGGCACCCTCGTCGGCTATACGATGAGTTGCCACGCATTGGGGTGGGCACCCAGCATGGTATATGGAAGGCTTTGGGGGCCGCAGCACAGCCAATAGGGATTGGGCACCCTGCCATACAATGTGCGTGGGGGCATGCAGTATGCGTGTGTGTGTGTGTGTGTGTGTGTGGGAGCACGCATGAGCAGGCGATATCTTATCGCTGCTCACTGAAGCGTAGCTCCCCCTTTCAACTGTACTCCACTGCATTTTGGAGCTGTCATAGACAGCTCCAGCAGGCATTGGAGAACTGCGGCCGCACCTGCAAACACACTGCCTGAATTGGAAGAGGGTTGCCACACCTCCGAAAACTCGGATGATGGCACTATGTTTCTTGCACATGTGTGCAAGCAAACATAAAAAGTGCATGGAAGGGGAAGAAGGGAGGAGGAGGAGAAAGAGAGAGAGAAGGAGAAAGCGGACAAATTCCTGTATACTGTAAGTGCTTCTACTCCACTAACTGGGTTGAGAGCAGAACAAACAACTGTGATGCATTAGCCCCTTTTTCCTCATCCTCCCATTTGTTATACATCAACATAGTTCTTGCTATGCAGCTGTAAAAATGATGTTGACTATTTACCGTCTTAAAACTGACTATGGGGATAAGAACTCCATTAGAATGGTACTCAAGAGAAGCACAGTGTGGTAGCTGGGTTTCTGAGTAGATGAAGACATTATTCTTCTGAAGTGCTGAATCAATCCTATCCACCTCATAGATGAATGTTAATCAGATGTTACTATGGGAGGATTTATTTATTTATTGAATTTTGGTAACCAGGCAAGCTCACTGAGCCAATACAGTCCCTTTTTCAGGGGCCCCCAAGATTCAAACAATACAACATAAGCACAACATTTAGGAGAGAACGAATACAATGAACAGTTTGATACAATGATATACAATTATAGGTACAGTTACAAGGTGGCCTTGGAGTCAGACCATGTACAGCATAACAACGAGCCATTAGGCTACGTGCATAGCACAAATTCTAAGCAGTGCAGAGATTATCTGGAGAAGTAGGTTAGTGGAAACAGGTGCAGGGAATGGGGTCAGGAAGATAGCGTGAAAGTTTGTGTTTGAACTAAATGAGGCAGCTAGAAGAATCTCATGCCGGTGTGAATTCCAGGCAGGCACTGCTGTAAAGGCAAATGACCATCTGCTAACCATCAGATGGGGGCTGGGAGTAACCAGGAGGGGGAAGGCCATGGTACGTAGGGTGCGCTGAGTACATTTACAGTTGATGAGATCACACAGTCAGGGTGGGGTATAATGATGAACCAAGTTAAACATAAGGCACATTGTTGTATACAGGAATTTGATCTCAAGATGTGCCCAGCCTAGGGAGGAGAGAACTTCACAGTGATGAAGACAAGGGTCGAACCGAGAGTGTAATGCCTGATCATTATGTAGAGTTGATTAATACATGCAAGAATGGATGCCCATGCTCAGAGGTACAGTGGGGTGCCATAAGCTAGCAGGGGCAGGAGAGTAGTCATCACTATTTTTAGACATGAAGCCGAGTCAGGAGGGGCAGAGGCAGTAAAGGAGTCCAAGCCATTGGCTGAAAGCTTTCAACAAAGAATTGACATGGTTCTCAAAAGTGAGTGAGGGGTCCAGGGTGGCCCCCAGGTATTTAAAGGAGACAACTAGCTCTAGGAGTTTGCCACTTTTTGATCTGTCTGCAAGCAGGTGCTGAGATGTGGATACAGATTCCAAGTTATGAAACAACATGGTCTTGGTCTTCTTTGTGTTAAGGACCAGACGGTTATCATGAGACCATTCCTCAAGGACAAGGAAATCGGATTCAATGTTTTGGTTTATCCAGCCCAGGTCAGAGGATGAATGATAGACAATTGCATCATCTGCATAGAGATGAACTGTGGCACCCCTGCAGTTAAGTGGCAGGTCATTTATAAATAGTGAAAATAATATTGGCCCCAGTATGGAGCCCTGTGGAACACCATGCTGGATTTGTCTAAGTTCTGACAGGGCCCCAGACCACTTGACCCTTAGGGAATTATGCAAAGGGTTGTTACAGAGCCATGCCAGGGCAGGAGAATCAAGGCCTCGGGCATGGAGTTTACACAGTAGTAGATTGTTGTCAACTAGGTTAAAGGCCTTTGTTAAGTTAACAAAGACCATTCCCATAGCTTGACCTTGGTTCAAGGCGGTGAATATGTTACTCGTAACTTTTATTAGAGCAGTCAGGGTACTGTGGTTCTTCCTGAAACTGTGTTGGTACATAGAGAGGAGGTTGTGTGATTCAAGATAGTCCTTGAGTTGATTATAGAAAATATGTATTTTTGCAAGTGGGCACAGAATTGAGATGGGTCTGTAGTTTTCAACTAAAGCAGTTGGACCTCCTTTGTGGATTGGGACTACCACTGCTACCTTCCATTTGTCAGGAACCATGCCTGTGAGGAAAGAAATGTTTATTAAGTTCCTTACAGGTATGATGTCACCATTCATTGATTGATTGATTGATTGATTCATTCATTCATTCATTCCTTGGGACACTGAAGACAAATGTGAACTGCTCCACCATGGGACCATCTTCTTCTAAGTTCCACATTCTGACATATATATCATTTTTATTTGGGGGAGGAAGGCAGTAGGGGCTTGTGAGTTTGTTGGGAGGGTTGTATTTTAAACTGGGGGGTTGCGTCTAGTACCAGAGTGGAGGGAAGGTTGGAAGCTAGTGATTTGGCACAGGTGGGAGGTATGAGTTTTTTTATTATAAGGCTACAATAATAAAAAATGTCCTCACAGAGAGCTTGGGGAGGAAGGGGAGGAAGGGGAGGAAGGAGGTTGGGGATTAGAGGGTGGTTTGGGAGAGTGTTTATTGGGATGGGGCCCTTTTAAAGGGTGGGATAGATTTTTGTTACAGGTAATTTAGGATTTAGGACATTCTGCAGCTTTATGTGAATACTCGTATCCAAAATTGTGGCCAGTATTCACAATATCCATGTTGCAAAATATATATCCAGGCATCCCTAATGGTGAGTTGACATGACAAGTTTGACAAGCCTCTGAAATGACCATTAAACAACAGTGAACTTGCCATAACAGGCCTACATCACTTATCATAACAATCATGAACTGATAAACATTCTGTGAGGATTTTGTAGATCATATATGTTTTTTCAGTATGTGTAGTGCTGCTGGTATGTATGTAACTCAATGGCTAATGGGGAGGGATGACATGTGACACATAAGAAAGTACATTATGTAAAGGTGAGGTGAGATGACATTGCAGCATTCTGAATATGGTCCTGCTGAAACCTGACATTGGAGTGGCACTAACTCACTAACCAATACATGACCATATCTTGTCACAACAAGTGATGCTAGCTTTGATACTGTGCTGACAATGTATTTTAATTTTTGTACGATACACTAAAAACTGACACAAATGGCACAACACTGAGATTAACAAACACTTCTAATCACTATGCCACCTACTGAGCCCATAAAGCTACACAGAGACATGTTAATCACCCTGTGAGTCTTCATCACTCCTGCAGGATTCCTCAGATGTCCCTATCTTTGCCTTTGTATAATATGCGACCGTATCAATACTGTTTGTTTGTTTATTTGAAAAATGGTGACTGGGAAAGACACACTGAGCCAGGCTGGTCCAGGTGTGACCTTGGGGAAGGAAACAGGGGAGCCAAATACAAAGCTTGGACACAGTACACATTATTCATTACACAGCATTGACAGTTCAGTGTTCCCTTACCAAAGAACCGAAATAGGTTCAAAGCTTTGGGGTATTAGTGCTGTCCTCCAGTTGTCACATTAAACACCCTTTTTTGCAGCATTTGCCTTCTTGTGGCTTTTGTATTTGCACACTTGAGTGTTTTTATTTGTTTTGATAGTTTTTACAGCTGCTTGCAGCATAGCCCTGCAGATGTCTTGCT
This sequence comes from Neoceratodus forsteri, assembly GCA_016271365.2. Lineage (NCBI taxonomy): Eukaryota > Metazoa > Chordata > Ceratodontiformes > Ceratodontidae > Neoceratodus > Neoceratodus forsteri. The sequence continues at coordinate 329,640,335 of CM057450.1, read as the reverse complement.
ATCACTTGGGAAAAAAGGTCTCTTCAGACCCCCACTGAAGCACAATTTTGGTGTTGAACCACAATCCTTCTACTACAGAAATCATGCTGCTGAGGAAAGGGGTGAGAGAAAGAGTTCCTTTCCTACATGCAGAATTCTCATGCCAGGTCAAATTACAATTAGTGGATACGCTCAGTGTAAACAGCACAGGTAGCTTGTTTTAGTTTTAAAGGACACCTAAACCATCTTTTTACACATTTTTATCTAAACAATGCCCTGTTGGCAGGGGTGTAGTGCTCCAATACTTCTTAAAGTCTTCAATGATGTTTTTTCTTTTTTTATGTAGTTCTCAAGGCAGCAGTCTTAAATCAGAAACTTATCATTCTTTGACACACAGCTGTGAGGGAATTTTGTTTTAAAGCTTTTCTGCTGAATTCCTTCACAGTCTTTATTGGAGCACAAGGTGATTTGAGTTCAGGTTTCGGTTTGTGGCAGTGGGGTCACTGGGCTGGGACTAGCAGACAGACATTGTGATGATCCTCCAACTGAGTAAAACAGAAAGTCTAATTTTTTAGTAAATCTGTTTGTTTGCTAAGTTAAAGTTACATTCCCTACTAAGGTAAATAAAGATCATGTAACCCTCTGTCCAGTTTTTGTATTGACAATCCTGTGGAAACACTTCTGGTGGTTACACTTTATTTGCATTTGTAAGGAGTTTATTTGGAAATAGTACTTGATTGATAATAAAGTGGCAGTTTTATTGGTGTCTGTGTCTAATGGCTATCTTCCCTCTGAGACTTGTAAGGTGCTGTAAGCTCCAATGGTGCTGGTGGGTGAGGGGTTGAGAAGGGGGAATGAGGCTTCAGTTCAGTTTTCTTCTTTTAGCCAGAGTCTCCTCTGTTTAGTACCATAATCAAACATGCAAACAGTAAGATATATGGGATATGACATGAGTGAGTGTGAGATAGCAGAAATATCTCCATGAGCTGCCATTGAACTCTTGATAGCCCATGAATGGCGAAGCCATGAGTGGGATGCCTAAAGTTTAATGACAGCGAGTGGCGATATTTCTACTATCTCACTGCACCCATGTCATATTCAATTTATGCAAAAATTGTAGGTCTTTCTTTATTCAGTTTTAAAGTTATTTACATTTGTTTGCTGCAAAAAGTGAACAAAATTGATTTTGTGCTGTTTTTTTGCCAATTAACAAAAAACTAAAAGGTATCTGTAAATGAAACACTGCTCATTGTGTAGATCTTTTTATGCTGAACAACTTTTGTGCTCAGAGTACTATGCTATCATTTCGTTTTAAAGTTATTCACATTTGTTTGTCGAAAAAGTGAAAAGAAAAAAAAGTTTTGCTGTTTTTTTGTTAATTATAAAAAAACTAAAAGGTAACTATAAATGAAACACCACTCATTTTGTAGATCTTTTTGTGCTCAACAACATTCGTGCTCACAGTACAATGCTATCATTTTTCATTTTAATGTTATTTGCATTTGAATATGGTTAGTACTGTTACTGAGACCGAACATTATAAATGAGTTCCGAACCTTTTGCGACATACCTAGCTTGCCAAGATATCCATTGTAACATACCCAACTGTGAAGATATAAATGATATCTCACATGTGGTCAGTGAGATATCTCTTTTATCTTCATGAAAAGAGACCCACACATGTTGTATAAAGAATAACTATGACATTACACTGGGATTATACTTAGCACATACCTTCCCTATGGTGGTGCCTAATTATGCACTTGTGATAGCAAGGACCCTGGAATTGAATGCACTGCTCTGCTTTGATTTGTGATATTGTCACCTACATATCTACTTCTGTGATATTTTTCTGTTTGTATTAAATGAAGCATTTGGCTGACATGATAATTCTATGTATGTTTTGCTGCCCAAACACACAAGTCAGTACCAAACATGTTTGCTTTCATGCTGTTTCAAGTTAGAACAACAGTATCTTGAGGTTATAGGCAGGCATTTCTTACCCCCATGAGCCATTGTCTGATGGACTTTGGGTTCCACTGGGCTAAGGAGTATAGGCCCCAATATTCAGAACTGGTCATGTGCGGTCTGTGGCAGTTTGCACACAGCCTGTCTGGGGGCAATATTCAAACAATTAGCTCTCTGCAACAGGAGCATGCAAACTGTCTAAATACGAGGCCATTTTGATACAGTGCATAGTGACTATGCACTATGCTAACACAGATCCAGACTGAATATGGCCGACAGGAGTGCAATGAAGTAGCATGGATCAAATGGGATAGCGGCAGGTCTCCTGTGGGCCATATTTAGCACTAACATACTAATGACCACTTTGAGCATGGAAGGTGCTACGGCCTATTTGCATGCCCATTATGGGCCCATTAACATGTCTGCATGCCCCCCCATTCTGTTACTGTCTTACATATTCCTTATGGTCTAGTGGTCCCCCCAACCCCCTATTCACCTGTTCTGTAGATGTCTCAAATATTCCTGGTGGTGTAGTGGTTCCTGTACCCACTGATTGACTGTCCTGTAGTTGTCTTGAATATTTCTATTAGTCTAGTGGTCTATTCCCCCCCCCCACTGTAAGGGCATCTGATCTTCTGTCAGCTCAGGACCCTCCTCCCCACACACACACACCCACTCAGGTCACCTAAGCCAAAGTACAGCAATAGTGACAGTGACCTGCACAGCCTTCAGCTCACCACATTGGCTGTCCACCATCTGATTGTCAGTGAGTGATCATGAGTGCAGTAGAAACAGGTGTTTGTACAATACATGCGATTGCTCAGAGACCATCAGATAGGAACCAGTTTAGGTGGTGAGCAGAGGCCTGTGCCAGTCATCACTGTTGCTGTAGTTTGCATTATGTGACATGATCTGGGAGGGTTCCTGACAGGGTGAGTAGGGAGGTGGTCAGATGCCCTCATGGGGGGACCACTAGGCCACCAGGAATATGCAAGACAGCTACAATATGGATGATTTGGATGCTTGTACAATGTATTTTTCAAGGATAGATTAGCTTACATGCAATATCTTCTTTTCAGTGGGGTTCTGCTGTATGGTTTTGCTTTTACAGTTTTACAAGATCGGCCACTAACAAAGACCGATCACTTGACTGCCGCAGCCTAGCCATGGGAACCACTGAAAGGCAACCATTGGAGGAACAGAGAGAGAGAGGGTTGGGCAATGAGGAACCAGGAGGTCTTGCAGGGAGTTTGGTCCCCGGCCGTGTAGGGCTTTATAGGTCAGTAATCCAGCCTTGAAGACAATCCTCCACCTTATTGGCAGACAGTGCAGTCTGTGGAGAACAGGAGTGATATGATCTAATCTTACTGCACCAGTCAACAGCCTGTCTGTTGCATTTTGCACCAGCTGCCGATGGCGGATGTTACCTCCAGATAGCCCTACGTAGACAGCATTGCAGTAATCTAACCTAGACATGACAAAGGCATGCACTAGGGTGGCAATGTCCTTGGCCTGTATCAGGGCTCATATCCGGGCAATGTTCCTCAGATGGTAGAAACCACTTTAAATGACAACTGACATCTAAGCATCAAATGTCAGAGCATCATCAAGGATTGTGCCCATATTCCTCACCTGATTGGAGGGGACTGAAGGGGTACCTCCTAGCCTCAAGTCAGGATCATTCCCTAACCCTCCTCTATCCCATCGATGACCAGAATCCACCACCAGTACTTCCATCTTGTCTGGGTTGAGTCATAGTCAGCGTGACAGAGACCTTTAAATACTTAAAAGAAAAAGACATAAACAGGGCCAAAATGGGAGGATTGTTCTGCTTAAAGGGTGGGAGGGTCCTGAGGGAGTACAGTCTGAAGTTGGAAAGTGTAGATTCAGAAGGGTGATGAGGAGGCACTGCTTTATGGAAAGGGTGATGGCTGGGTGGAATGAACTGCCGGAAGAGTGGATCACATTGAAGACAGTGGATAGTTTTAAAAGAGGGTGGGATAGAGTCAAAAAGAAGGTAAGTACAGATGAGTCCAATGAGGGGGATTCCAGGGGGTAGGGATGAGAAGAGGGGACTGAGGGGGCAGCTGCAGTAAAAGTAAACTGAGCCACACATTTGGGCAGACTTGATAACCCTACGGGCCTTTTCTGCAGGCTTTTTTGTATGTTCATAAGTAACTGGGCTGTCTACATGCCACAGAACATGCTTGGGATTAGGTCATCATCTGTTACAGTTGGTTGTGCACCCCTGCAGGCTGGTTGTCATGTGGGGGTTATGCTGGAGTGCTTGATGGTGTTATGGTTCTGGTGTATGACATATGGGGATTTGGGGGTTGGCTGCCATGTACTGGATATGAATGGGAAACAACATCCTGCTGTAGAGCAGTGATAATTATGGTCATGCCATTGTCCAAGGTCTCACACAGGTTGTGGAACTCTTGCTCATGTCAAATCTGTAGGCTATGATGTCACTGCATATGCCCTATATTTCATGCAGCTGTCCCTGCTGCGCCTTACCCTCCCTGCACCAAATGTCTCAGCTCAGGGTACATGCAGGTAAAGCATTCATGACTGATATACATCCTGTGTCAATGCTGGACCTTGAGGGACCCTCCAGTGGGTCCTGTGTATCAGTTCCATTTTCTGGCATGGATGGTCTGTGTAAGTGTCTGCTGTATGACAGACACATGCACCTCCAGGATACTGTTTTGTGTGCTCTTCTCACTGCCTTGTATGTCTGACTAGGTGGTGCACTGTTTGGGGGTTGGGGGGGCAGAGTCTTCTGTTCAGGTTGCAAGGTAACAAGTGCAATGCCTGCTGCAGTGATAGCTGACTGTACTCAAGAGAAGTGATGTATATAGTTGGGTGTTTGAATGGTGGCTGGAGTGGGATTTTTCACATTAGTTTTGACAATTTTTTTTAAAGAAAATAAAAAGTTATTTTGATAGTGATACTGGTTGTTTGTAACAATTTAAAGAAGGCTTTAAAGTAGCCAAATAGTGCCAAAATTACCTTTAAAATGTACCAAAATGTATCTCAAACTTGATAGCTTTTAGGGACCTAGGCAGCCCCTAGACCCCGGGCCTCTAGGGGGTTGGGGACATAGCAGTTCATGGAGACCCTGCACTTCTAAATTTAGCACTGCATCACTAACTGTTGGTCAAAATTGAGTTTGTAATGAGTCTGCATTGGTCCTGCAGAGATTCAAATTAAACTTCTTTCTGTCTCCCAATTGTGTATGTAGCAGTGTACAATGATAATTGCTGTCTATAGGGTTTGTTAATCCTTTCACAACTGATCTAAGACTGAATGATAAACAGAGCTCCACCATTCCTCCTCCTCCCCTCTCTTTCTTATTTATTTATTTAAAGTTGGTAATTGAGAGAGGCACACTGAGCCGAGGCTCATTTCCTGGTATAACCTGGGGAAGGAGAGAAAGGGAACAATATTTATACATGAGATTCAAACAAGAAATTGCAGACAATAACAAGTAAGTGTACAGGTAGACACCTAAACCCTATTTTTACACATTTTTATCTAAACAATGCCCTGCTGGCCAAAACTTAGTTTGTAATAAGACTGCATTGCTCCAGCAGAGATTCAAATTACACCTCTCTCTCTCTCCCCCAATTGTGTGTGTGTGTGTGTGTGTGTGTGTGTGTGTGTGTGTGTGTATGTGTGTGGCAGTGTACAATGAGTTACTGCTGTCTGCAGGGTTTGTTAACCCTTTCATGACTGATCTAAGACTGAATGATAAACAGAGCTCCACTATTTCTCCTCTCTCTCTCTCCCTCTCTCTCTCTCTCTCTCTCTCTCTCTCTCTCTGTCAACCAGACAGGGAAATGCTGAAAAGTGAAGCTGACCAAATGTGATAACTTACTTGACTTTTTTGTCAACTTGAACTTTTAAATTATTTCCTAGTCTTTTACAACTAAAGCTTGCTATGTGTACTGAGTGGAGGCTGATGGCTTGAATAAAACAATTATGTATTTCCGAAATCACTGACTGTAACCTACAGAATATGTATGTAATGTTCATCACTGCTGGGCTTAATGCAGTGTATGGTATTACATGGCAGATGTATTTAGTTTGTTTTATTTTTAGTTTCAGTTAATCCTTACCCCTCCCTCCAACAACCACCACACACATTTGTATCTAAACTTGCTCTGTAAACCAACGGTGCAAGCACAAAACTGTAACAGCCGTGTGCCTTATCCATTTGAATCACATAACCTGTCATACTTAACAATGTAGCCCTTCCTCCCATGTCTAGGGGTATGAATGGAATATGTCCATATGGAGGGGGGCACCCACAGCAGCAGAAACACTTCCAGTGACCATGTTTCCCAGGCCCAGATGTCACACAGGGTCCCTTTTCCTTGCTGATGCTGGATGAAAACAACAGATTAATGCATCTTAAATGGTTTCTTTCAATAAGGGAATGTCCACACAGAACTTGAAGAAACAAAAGGGATCCCAGATTTGGTAAACATATTCACACATAGCTCTGGAGAGCATCAGTTAATTCCTGGGGAACAACACATTCAGCTGCCACAGTGCCAGTATAGCCATAATTGCAGTTTTTACCTGGACTATCTTTAGGGCAGCATTAAGTCGGGACTGCTATGGTCACAAATGTTTCAAGGCAGCACATGTCCTGAAACAGTTCATAGTCCCTAACAGCCCATTATTCTTCATAGGCACCAAAACTCTCAATGATCTTCATCTCTCCCTCTTTCTCTCTCTCTCTCTCTCTCTCTCTCTCTCTCGTCCTCCACACTAGCTGAGTGAGTCCCCTTCAGAATATGCAGTCCTCGCAGATTGGGAATTTGTGGGTTCCCGCATGATGTCTACATCCTTTCTCAGAACTGGCAGCAACTGTCCCTGAATTGAGAAGGGGGACACATCCAGCAGAACTCTAGGGCAACTCACTCTCTCTGGACATTCCACTCTCTGCTGTATTCTTGCCCACTGGATCCATACAGGAATCAGTACAGGCTGCCAGGACACTCTGCAACTTGTGGCTGCTGGCTCCCCTCTCGACTTTAGCTGTCCTCCAAGATACTGAGTGGTTTGCTGCTACTGTATCTCACTTCTTCCCCTGTGTCCCCCCAAGTGTCACAGGCCATGGGCTGGAGCGGGCAATCACCCCCGCCCAACCCTAACTCACTTTTACTCCCTTGCCGCTCACTCCTCCAACCAGAACCCCACCTCCCAGCTAAACTGCTAGTTTTGTCCCCCCCCATGCACCGGTGGTGACCTCCCAACTAGCAGGAGTGTCCACCTGAGCACTGAGAAGAATTAACCCTTTTCCCTATTGGGTCGAATTAGGTCACAAAAACCCAGGGAGGGGGAAACAGATTTGTAATCTCCCAAAGGGTAGGGCTCATAAACACAAACACTGATGACAGATAACAACTGCTGGGCTTACCTAGTCTGCCTATTTTTAATTATGATCACTTTTGCAGACCCAACTTGTCCTACAGCATTGTCTCTTCCACCCCTTTCATTCCTCCTAGGATTCCTTTGTGCCTGTCCCAGGCATTTTTGAAACCTACCACTGCTTTCACCCCCACTGCCTTCTATGGAAAGCTGTTCTAGGAATCCACCACCCTTTCTTTGAAGAAGTATTTCCTCACATCTCACCTGAATCTATAGAACCTATACTGATGTGATGGCCTGCTATAGGTATAATTGATTTGTCATATTAACTGCTTTCCCTTCCCCTTCTACTCCTGGTTTTATCTTTGCTTACGCTCCACTGCTACTCTATCAAATCTCTCCTCCCTCCCATATCAGTTGTAGACTGTTGTTTGTTCTAGCTGCCAAAATACTGTATATTTGATTTGATTTGATTAAATCAAATCACACCAGTCATCATGTTTCATTTATCAGTATGCGACCTATAAGTCGCTTCCCTGTCTCATATCAATGTTTACCACCTGCGGTCACCCTATGTGGTACCCTTGTATGTATATCCAGCCTGTATCATGTAACGTATATTTCATGTATATACTGTTATTATCTATCTGTGTTTGTACTTTAAGTGTTTATGTCACAGGACCTCCTTGTGAATGAGCTTGCTCAATGGAGTTTTCCTGCAATAAACTTGAACTTGAACTTGAACTTGAACTTGAATCTACCCCCTTTTTCTGCAACACCTTTTTCTCTGAACCATATCATTCTCCTGTACTTTATTAACCCCCAAGAGGTATTTAAAGGTCTCCATAATATCCCCACTTTTCCTGTTCCGTGTGTTAACATCGTGTGACATATCATTCCAGAACAAACTATGGCAGTCAGTACATCGCAAACAATAATAAAGCCAGGTAATAGCATCACAGGAAAGATATGTGTGTGCAGGGAACAGGTGGTACAAGCCCTGTGGTGCACCCCTCTGTTACTTCTGAATGGGTGTGATGGACAGGGGATTCCATGAATGTCCCTCTGTCACCCTCCGAGTACTGCTTGCAGTCCATCGCATCAGTGGAGTGGGTGACTCCTGTGCTGCCTCAGGTACATGTGTCATTTTCTTCCCCCGTACCATAAGCATGCTAACTAAACTGGGTGGGGGGGGGTGATGTGATGTGGCACATGTGTCCATATGGTTGCAGAGTGACTGGCAGTCCTGTCTGTCTTAATGGGTCCTGGCTGTGTGTGTGTGATGCCCTGTTTGTATGTGGGGGTGTGGTGCTCCTGTAATTGTCATGGCCATGCCCCTGTACCTGTGCCACTGTCATCCATACCTATCTGTTGCTGATCACTGTTGCATCCCCTCTCCTATTGGATGCTTGTGCCGCCTTTAGTCTCCTGGGTACTCCCTCTGCCTCTGGCCCAACCCCCGAATGCCACACACTGCTGCCCTCCTGCTTTTGCTGCATGAGACCCTGGCCACATACCACGGGCTGTGCACATGCGGAGTTTCACCCGACAACTTTTGTACTGGGTGATCTATTTGCCTGCGATCTGCTGGCCACGATATTATTTACTGCTTTGTTTTTCTGGTGATATCAATGCACAGAAGCACTTTCCCTTCTCTCCTCCAGGGTGTTCATATTGAATTCGTTCAGTCTCTCCTCATAGGATTTGTGATGCAGATCTTACATTATTGTGAAAACTCTCACCTCTTTTCTTGCCAGTTTCTCCATTTTCCAATTGTTCCCTCTTCCACACCTTTCTCCTTTGACTGCTGCTTTCCAGTGTGCAGACTGAACATTGAAACTTTTATGGTGAAATCCCTCACAGCGACAATTTCGACAGGTTTCAAAATTGTTGCTGTGAGGGACATGAGGGCAAAATTTTGCTCCTTCACCATGTGTCACCCCCCCTTCAAATCAATTCTGACTCAGAGTTGATAATCTTCAGAAGGGGGGGTGCAGGTGGCACAGCCCCCTGCATAGGGAGTTCAGGGGGCACTGCCCCACGTGAGAAACACTCCAATGTTGGATAGGCAAAATTTTGCCTGTCGACAATGGGGATCTCACTATGCCAAACTTTGACTAACTGTGTTTTCAGTTTTGCAGAGGTAAACCCTCCTCCCCCTTTCTTCCTCTGTTAACCCCCTGCTTTCTTGAAAAACTTGCATCCTGGTGGGTATCTCTTCCCTTGGGATCTCCTTACTCTCAATCTTAGCTTGTGATGGCCCACTTTCTGCCTCCCCTATTTCTTCTGTCACCCCCTCAGCTACTTTAAATGTCCATCAAAGTAACATTTGAATTGTCCGCTGAGGACTGTGGTTGCCTCCTGGATGAAAGCAGGCCATCACATCAGTATAGGTTCTTATCCTTCCAGATTGGCCCACTGTCCCCAATGTAGACATACCTCTCCTCTCTGGACCATTCCTTCTACCATTACATGAAGGCCTTGGGGCGGAGCTGCCTCTCCTACCACGTATGGTACAACACACACTTGCCAGTTGTATTTTAATCACATGGGATACACAGAAGCAAGCAGATAAATGATCTACATTTACCAAAAATGAAATGTACACACGGAGTTGACTACGACAATTTATCTTTATGTTTAAGGCCATGAAACAACCTTCTGAAATTAATGTATTAGCAGCTATAGTGGTTCTGATCAGAGTTTATTTCCAGTGCTGTAGCATTTCTGAGCACCTTATTTACCTGTTGGTTTCCCAGAGGCAAATACATAGCAGGGGTGCAGTACACAGTTTTGCATTACATATCATTGACAAAGTTTTCTGTTACAGTAAAGTGGAACACAGCACAAGATTTAGGACAGGAGTAAATGCAATAAGAACAAGCAGCAAAAATCAGGCATTTCAGCCACATCTACACTGGAGTAGGAGGAAAATGTTAGGGGTGAGTCAGGTAGGGGGAAAACAGAAGTGGAGAAGGAAGGAGATTCAGCTGGTACTTGAGGGAAACAGGGCAGGGAGAGGAATGGAAGAAACATGGGAGTAGGTTCCAGAGTGAAGGAAGGTGACAGGAAAAGGCAGGCTGCCCAAAAGAAGAGCAGGGATGAGGAATAGCTAAAGTGTGAGGATTCCTGGAGTGGAGGACTAAAAGAAGAAGAAAAATCAGTATTTTTATAGCACTTTTCATACACATTGTATCCCATAGCACTTTATAGGCAGTACTAGACTGGTAGTGAAGTGACTGAATGTTAGAGCCCAGGTTCGGTGACTTTTTGGGGTTCGGATTCAGTTCTGGTTTGGCCAAGTAGAGTTCTAGTTCAGTTTGGTTCTCGTGGCCCCATGAATTTAACAGTCCAGGTTCAGTTCAGTTCACCTGCAGTTCAATTAGCTGTTCACACTAATCTATTGCCTCGATGCCTCCAACTGTTCTCTGTGCCACAAAAAAAATACTTCCCTGATCTCTCCTGCCTCTCTGGTGTGCAGCACCGAGTGCATCCTGTGGCACAAAAAAACAAAATTATTTGCCCGGTTTTCAGGAGAGGGTCCCCTGGGTTGTGGAAGTGGGCTGGTCAGTAGGGGGTATGGCTCAGCTGCCACAAGGGTATCAAATGGTCTCTAACAGTTGCCACACATCAGGGAATAAAATTGGGTCACTGTTAAGCTACAGCATCAGTTCCCATTTCCTTAGTGGAATGGTGACCACATTTTCTTTTCAAATCTTCCCCCACTCTCGCCACCTGTGCAGCAAAAAATCCCCAACAACTTCCCCGGTCTCTCCTGTCTCTCTGGTGTATGGCACCATGTGCCTCCTGTGCAGCAAATTAAGTAGGCATTACTTGCCACAACTTAGAGCCCAGGTTTTGCCCACAATGGTTCAGGTTCTGCAGGGCTTCTTCAACAATGGTTCAGTTCTTAATATAAACCCACCGTTCGCATTTGGTTTTGGTTCGCGGCCAAACCTGGGCTCTGTCGAATGTGTAGTGGCAGCCATTTTGCACATCAACACCCACACACAGCCTTGGTTAATTGTATGAACCTGTTTTCTGGGAAAGAAAATGTTGTAGCAGTAGGCAAACTGGCTCAGGAGCAGTTCCAAGCTCTACCCAGACCAAGCCAACTCGCTCTGACTGGGAAAACCAAGCCTTTCATAGCTCAACCAGAACTGCAGAGTCACCCAGTTCAGAAGTGTAGTCTGGTCCAGACTAACACTTTCACCATTAGTACTGCATGGAAAAGGCAGGGCAGGGTGCAGAAATGTGCAGAAAATAAAAAAAAAGCATTTCCCTTTTTTTACGATCTCTGCTGAAAACTCCAGAGTCCTGAACCATCACATGACCAAACAAGGAAAACACACATGATCCTGGGGCACTGAAGGGAGCCAACCAATGAGGGTCTCTCTTCTGCAATTGACACATGTTCTAGCCAATCCTCTGTGTCAGCCACCACAGCACATCCCTCTGTTGAGGCAACATAGTCTAGAGGTTAGAGTAACAAGCTGTGAATGAGCTTGGTACATCCAGCAGACCTGGGTATGATTCCTACAGCCTCCACTTGCATACTGCGTGACTCTGAGCAAGTCACTTAACCTCCCCAGTACTCCCGGGCTGTCCGTGAAAACAGGCACTTGTGCCTAGTGGGCCTTACCTGATTACCAAAAATAATGAATAATAAATAAAATCTCAGGAAACTGAATATTGAGCGCATTTGGGGTTTGCATTCAACTTGAGACAGTCGTGTGTGTGTGTTTGTGTGTGTGTATGTGTGTGCAGGTTTCCAAAATAACCCAGCAAAAATCACTTTGTTAAGGGGGGGGGGAGAGAGACAGTGAGAGAGTAGAGACTGAGAGACCGATGAATTTAACAGCAGAGTGCAGACATTGCAGCAGACTGCAGAGCACTCTTATTAAAAACAAATTTTTTTTTCCATTAGAAAGAGAGAGAGACCAATGAATTCAACAGCAAAGTGTAGAGTAAACAGCTGCAGAGTGCAGATGTTGCAGACTCCACAGTAAAAAATGAAAAAAAAACACCCATTTTTGTCAGAGAGAGAGAGAGAGAAAGTAGAAAAGTCATACTGCTCCTAAACTCCGTGTTGCCCATCTCTATGCTGCCCTGAAAGGTCATACTGCCATAGACTCTGTGTTGCCCATCACTGTGCTTGAACTACTACTAGATCATAGAACCATTCTAATTATGAAGGGGGGGGCACATCTCAGACTCTGTGTTGTCCATCTCTGTGCCCAAACTACTGCTAGGTCATAGTGCCATAGCATAGACTGCATGTTGCCCATCTCTGTGCCTGAACTACTAAGTCATATAGTGCCCCACATGTTTTGAGAGGGGGAGTGTCACATCTCAGACTCTGTGTTGCCCATCTCTGTGCCTGAAATACTAATAGGTCATATATTGCCTCAAGTATTTTGAGAGGGGGGTGTAATGTCTCAGACTCTGTGTTGCCTGTATGTGTGCCTGAACTACTACTAGGTCATATAATGCCTCATATATTTTAAGAGAGAGAGGTGTCACATTTCAGAATCTGTTTTGCCCACCTCTGTGCCTCAACTACAGTACTTCTAGGTCATATAGTGCCTCATGTATTTTGAGAGAGGGGGTTGTTACATCTCAGACTCTGTGTTGCCCATCTCTGTGTCTGAACTACTACTAGGTCATAGTGCCATACAGATTGTGAAGAGGGGTTATCACATCTCAGACTCTGTGTTGCCCATCTCTGCATCCAAACTAACACTGTTAAGTAAGCAATTAGGAACACATGAACATATTAAATTTGCTAGCAGAAACAGGCCACGTGGTCAATCAAGTCTGCTTGAATGTGCAGCTAGCACCCCTATCTTGCAGCTGCCCATCCCCTTACACAATAATTCAACTCTCACCCTGTCCCATCCCCTTATGAATCCCCCCACTGTCTTGCAGGATACCATCTCTTCTGGCAGAGAGTTCCATTCTGCCACCACCTTCTCCGTGAAAAAGTGTCTCCTCATTTATCTCCTATATTTTCCCCCTCCAATCTAAGACCATGACCTCTTGTGTCCCTCCACCTCCTTATCTTAAATATCCCTTCTGTACATGTCTTGTTAATCCCTTTTAAGTACTTGAAGGGCTCAATCATATCCCCTGATCTCTCCTCTCCTCCAGGGAGAACATATTCAACTCACGCAGCATCTCTTCGTATGGCGGTTCCCCAATCCCTGGATCATCCTAGTTGCTTTGCGCTGTACCCCTTGTAGTAGTCTGATATCCTTCTTTAGATATGGGCACCAGTACTGCATGGAGTACTCTGGGTGCAGCCTAAGCAGTGACTTGTAGAGAGGCAGGATCACCTCCCTGTTCCTGGAGGAGATTTCTCTCACAATACACCCCAGCATCCTGTTAGCCTTTGCTGTTACCCTCCTGCACTGCCCCATGTCATTCATTTTCCCAGTTACAGCCACCCCTAGGTCCTTTTCCTCCTTGGTGGTACCTAGCTGTACTTCACCCAGGTAATAGCTCCTCCCTGGATTCTTCGCTCCAAAGTGCATCACCTTGCACTTTTTAGCATTGAACACCAGCTACCACTCTTCCAACCACTCCTCCAGTTTAGTCAGGTTGTTTTGCAGTCCCTGCCGTCCCTCTTATGTCGCTCACCACTGCCTCCAACTTGGTATCATCAGCGAAGAGGCTGATCTTATTCCTGATACCATGGAGATGTCCACTATGACTATCCCAAACAACAACGGCCCCAGTACCGATCCCTGTGACTCCCTGTTTGTCACTGCTCTTGGAGACGAGGGCTCCCCCCCCCACTGCCATCCTCTACTGTCTCCCCTGTAGCCAATTTTTGATCCAGTTAACCATCTTCGTCCCAACTCCCACATACCTCAATTAAGTTAGACCCCAAAAAACAGATTCAGAATCAGAGTCTGTTATGAAATTGGAACATGTGGCCAACACCAGCAGCACGGCTGATATTGGTACATGTAATAATAAAAATACTTCCTGAAAACAAATTCAGAAAAAAAGTGAAATTCACTGTTGAAGTTGTCATTAATACAATCGATGAAAATGAAGCAACACAACCAGAAAAAGAAAAGAATGCTGGTGAATCCTCTGATCAAAGAAGTGCAGCACTGTCAGCATTGCCAGACAAACCAGACAACGTAAAACACAAAAACAGGTAGGCAAAACACTTAGACCTAGAGATAGAATAGTCAATGATTATGAAGAAGGCTCTATCTAGTACCACTAGATGTGGCACTCCATATGCCACTCATGCATATCAGGCTCCTTCATCAGAAAGCAATGCCTCAGATGAAAAGAGGCTGTGAATGTATAAGAACAAGATCATGATCATGAATGTATCACAGTTGCGCTCTTCCAAGAATGATGAATCAGAAAGTGATACTGATGAGGTAGAGGATGCCACCTGGGTTCCCCTTCACAAAAAAAACAACAAAAAAAACATATACAGAAAGCACCACCAGTAGCCACAGTCAGTAGTGGGAAAAAAAAACAATACTCTCTTCTGGGATAGCCGCAGTGTGCAAGAATCAGGGTCAGAAACAGCTGCCACCAAAATTGCTGCAGTTCCTGGCATGATGACAAAACATTCCACCTCAGTTGTGTGGAGCTTTTTTCAGATACAGTAAGTCCCAAAAATAAATGTGTTGCATTACAAAGTGATCAGTACACTTCTGGAGGATACATGCCTACCAATCTCCCTACCCTGATGTGAGTAAGGATACTAATTCTGTGCCAGACATCCTATACTCATCCTTCCTTTCCTTTTTAATCAGCTTGCATGGCCCGCACCAGCTACACAGGGCTGCTTGGGGCCTGCACCATTGCATGGCTGCTCCCACTCCAAACAACTGTTGCAGCCAGGGCTTCCCCTTCAACCACCATACCACTGCTGGAGTTCCCTGGTGCCTTCGCGCCTCCTAGAAGCTAACCTGCTTCATCAGACCCCAGCCCATGCCCCAACACTCCACTACCTCAAGGATTATGCTGGCCATTTACTTTGCTACTGGGTGGCATTCCCTCTTTTTGTTTTAGAACTTCTGCCTTGCTGTGCTCTTTGCCACCACCACTTATGCTCCCAACTTCCTACTACAGCCACTTACCATTCACCATTCAATTAAATGGAGGCTTACCAATTCAACCTGTACTCACTGCCCTTCTGACAGTGATTTTGTCCAGAGGGAAGGAAGAAAGAGGCTGGGCTTCAGTGTCCTAGCTCTTTCAATGCCTCTTTGCTCCTCCCCTCCAGGCAAATGTTCCCCTACCCTGGGCAACCCTATTCTCCTGACCTAAACCCTCCTCTTTTCCCATCCTATCTGCCAACCCCCTCCTACTCACCTTCTGCCACGCTTCAAGGAAGGGCCCACAGACAAATCCTCCCCAGCTTCAAGGATCCCCTTTACAGGCTGTCTATTACAAGAGTTGTTCTGTGCTTGAATTACAGGCCTCTATCTCTGGTACTTGATGTGACAGTTATGTCTTATTATGCAGCTAGCAATTCACATTGCCATACAATTCCACATGACTCTACTTTGCTTTAATTCAATAACAAGTAAGGGATTGTATTTAGTGTGCCTCTGTTTGAGTGTCATTATACAAACCTTTGCAGAGTTTAAAATGTTAATAATTAGATGGAATTACTGAAAGATAATATATGCTTCTTTACATTAAGGACCACCGTTCTTTGATGAAACCCTACTGGGCAAAAATTGGGTGAGGGTCAAGAAATTACAGAACTGGAGAAATCTCTGGTTGGCATGCCATCTGTATTCATAAAAATGCAGAGTGAGATAAAAGCAGGTTTTGTTAATATTACTGCTCAACTAACTCACCTGCAATCTGTAGTAGCTGGCCTCACTAAAACAGTTGCAACACACACCACGCGTCTGGACAAAGCCGAGAAACTAATCAGTGAGTTGGAGCATACCCTTGCAGACTTGACCCCTGAATAGAATAATTACACAAAATATCTTGAGGAGCTGAAAGCCAGGTCGGATGACCCAGAAAACAGGTTCCAACATTCCAATTTAAGAATAACTGGTCTGCCCGAGGGTATAGAAAAGAAACACGCAGAGAAGGAAGTGCAGAGCTAGCTAAAGGAGCATCTTAGGCTGAGAGATGGTGCCCCACAATTTGAAGTAGAATGGACACACGGAACTGGTCCCAAGCCAAGACCAGGTGACTGGCCCAGACATTTTCTTATTAAGTGTCTCCAGTAAATGGACAAAAAACAGGTGCTCTGTACTGCTAAATCAGTGGTACCCATTCAATTTGAAGATGGGCAGAAGGTAATGGCATTTCAGGATTGCAGCCATAAACTTCAGCAGTGCCATCAAAAGTTTAATGGAGTAAAACAAAGTTGCACCATAGGGGCTGGGACTTTATCCACTTGTACCCCTCACCTGAGGATCACTTAGCCTGGATGTCCACCACATTATTTTGAGGACCCACAGTCTGTTGAATGCTTCATGGAGGATGAAGATATGGCTAACAACGGGTGATCCTATGTCAGGGAGACAGCCCCAGCCTGAACCAAAGGTATGTTGAACTGAGTACTGTACAGTCTGGGGACCTCCTAGTTGCTAAAGTGAACCCCACTGTGCTGCCCCGCTGTGTCGTACACAAGGCCTGGTGGTATCCAATGTCATACCTGCAAACTGCAGCATCAGCAGCTATGGATTAAAGTACAAGCCTGAGTCTTAGCACTGAGCCTACCTGCTAAATTTAGTGCTTTGTTCTGTAACAGATGACTGTGACTGACCCCAATAATAACTGTGCTGGGATTCCAGGGTCCAATGTGGATGACAGCTGAATGGGGTTGGGGGGGACTGGAGACTGAGGACTTTAATGCCTCTCACACAGACTCACTACATCACATTACCCTTGGAAGCAGTCCCGAAGCAATGTGCTTATGGTATGTCACAACTTCAGAGGTCTGCAACATCCAGATGTATATAATTTAAAGCACCCTGATCAAATTAAAGTGGGAAACCCCACCCAGACAATAGCATATTTGGAGCAGAGAATATGAGCCCTGGAGAGGGGAGCTACTGGAATGAGGGGTGAGGAAGAACTGCATGAATTAATAGTTCAGAGGAGGCCCTTAACCTCCGTTTAACAGAAGAAGCTAAATCCAAGTTAATAGTCACACGCCAGAAAATACATGAATGGAGAAATAAACTGGACCCAATCCTGGTGCGCCTGATGAAAGGGGGCAGAACTGCAAAAAGAATAGTGAGCATTAGGAATAAAATGGGTAAATAATTCTGGGTGATTCCCGAATTAGAAGCTGTTTTAAAGCCTTTTATGAACAATTATATCAGGCGGAATATAGGGGCTTGGATCATTCACTTGAGACATTCTTTGAGGGCTTAAATATTCCCACTCTAAATGATGATCAGAGGGCACTACTGGGAGCCACAATCACTAAGGAGGAGGTGCTCAAGGCTATTAGCACCCTGCAGAGGTGGAAGGCGAGAGGTCCTGATTACAAAGAGCTCTGGGAGGAGATAGCATGGGCCTTTAAGGAACCTTCTAGAGGAGGCTAGGGGGAGAGGGCGCTCCCTAAAACCTGTTGTGAGGCTATTATCTGCACGCTCCCCAAGTCAGAAAAAGACCCACTGGAGTGCTTCTTATATGGACCCATCTCCCTGCTAAATTATGACTGTAAAATTATGACTAATGCTCTGGCTCCTAGGCTGGAGGGTATGCTCCCATATATTGTTCATCCTGACCAGACAGGGTTCATCCAGGGAGAATGTCTTATTATAATATGCAAAGGCTGTTAAATGTGATCTGGTAAGGTTCTCGGCATCCTGAATGGGCTTGCGTCCTGTCCATGGATGCCAAGAGAGCCTTTGATACAACAGAATGGCCCTACATGATGAAGTCTCTTTAAAGATTTTGCTTGGGAGATGAATTTGCCTTATGTTCACTTCATACTTCAATTTAAAAAAAAAGGTTTGCTTCATACTTGGGGTATAAACTTTGAAAGATCCCACCATATAAAGTTATCTAGTCTGCCACCATCATATTTTCAAATCATAACAGTGGGTGTTCTCCCTGCAACTTTGTTGTTTCCCCCAAGGCAATGCTCCTCACACTGAATTAATCAGACTGGAGCTTATTTCCTCCATGAAATAGATGACTTTTTCTGGAGTGATCCAGTGGCAAGAACGCACAACTCTGGCAAGAAAATCAAAGGGATAGCTAAAAACTGCCTTGGATGTAAATGTTCTATGTATATGTTCTAACAATTTACCCTTTTGATCTGGCAATGTGGTGGCAGCTGTTTCACCTAATTCTCGAACATCTGCTCTAAAATGGATGCCTATCCTTCAAGGAATGGCTAACCACTGCAAAGAAAACCACTGCAGGGTCTCTGCGAATGTGCAAACGTGATTGGTCCAACCAAACATCTGGTGCTAGAGCTCAATATCTACAGTTTTGTAATGTTCCTAGATGTCTGTACTGTGTCATTCCCTCCTAGTAATCCCCACAATGAACTTTGCTTGAATTACCTTGCCCTCTTGCCGAAAATTAAGATGCAGACTTTCTGATTTCTTGAAAGTGGCTATGTAGTAGCAGTCATTACAGCACTTACCCAGGCATCAACTTCTGTGGGGAAAAGAGTGTCAACCCCTCAAATTACACTCAACCACCAAGAGGGAATCTGTTGTGCAGCCTCTGCAACCTGCGAATGTGTGAATATTCTTCTTAGGTGCCAGATGCTCCATTCATTTCAGCTGCCAGGATTTGCTAAAACAAGAGAGGGGTTTCATCTCATCAATGGTGCACACATTCTAAATCACCTTACACATTATGAGATCAACCTGCAGTAAATGGACATACCCTCCTGACTGCACCTAAGGTTGCAGGTTACGGCAGAGGGGGGAACAACACATGAACCTGTGGCAGCAAAGACTTCACTCGTCATGCTAATCCTAGATTTACTCTGTCTCCCCAACAGCCAGATAACCTATACTTCTGACTCACGAAACTCAGCAGGGGGTCTGGGGGCTGCAGTTGTAATCTGTTCTTCCCACTCCCAAGAACATAACACCTGTGGTACAGAATAACCTTGTTTGGGAAATAACACTGTACTATTCTCTCAGTCCCAATGACTTTCCCTCAGGGTTAGCATTTTGGAAAAGTTTAATCATTTAATTGTTCTGTTTTTATGTTTAAGCTTGTTTTACTCTATTCTAAATGTTCTCTACCTTGGGTATTCCTTTCTGATAAAATTCTACTGTGTTCAATATTCATGGTCTTGTTTAGAAAATATTATTATTGTGGATGGGGTGTCACTCATGTCCTCCCATCTACACCGCTATTAGATTGTTATAATGTTGTCTAATGTAACTTCTATATTTTTTAAGAGCATTTTATGCCCTCAACCTTCTGCCATCATTAATTGCAGAGAGGGGGACTGGTCAACCCATATGCCAGCTGAGGAGGGAAAGTATTCCATGCAGTTCATTATCACTATTTTTAACTGGTTCTCAAAGACAATCACTACTGTCTAAAGAGTACCTAAAAGTACGCTCCACAGAGCAGGTACCTAACTGCCAGGACTGGGTCAAGATAGCATGAACTAAACCGTGCATACAATACCACGTATGGAATGTGGCGCATAGCTATACAGCAAAAAGGGGGTTTGCATCATATGGTAGTAACCATTACCCCTGTTGCTGTATGCTTACATAGTGGAACATCAAGGACACTGCTGGGATAGTGCCTGGCTGAGCCACTCCCATGGTGGAGTGGCTAGAGCACCTGCTTCCAGTGGCATTGGGGACCCGGGACTGTGGTTTGCTTCTCCCCAAGTCCTACTGTAGTGTGGTGCATTTTTTTATTTTTAAAATGAGTTTTCCCCTGCTTTGGGGATTCCTTTTTCCCCCAAGTCCATGACTCCCAGAAGTTGATTATTTTAAGTTCAGAGGGTGTGTGGGTGAAGCCCCCCATGTCAGGAGGTGCAGGGTGTGAAACCCCCACAAAAACAAAGAAAATCCTGCTGTGTGCACTGTATTTGTAGATTTGTAGTGGTCAGTGTATTGTGCTGACAGTATTTTGCCACATGCTATTTTGCATGTGGCATTGTAGCTGTGTGCATTTTTTTCTATGACTTTATGACCCCATGCCAACTGCGGAGGGGAGGTTATTTTGTTTTGTTTAGTGGGGTAAAACTAGGGGAAGGAAATGGTGGGGGTGAGAAAAGAGGGAAATTACTAGCTTACATTACAGTATGGATGTTACTACAGTGCAAAACTATTCTTTGGGTACAGCATTGAGTCTAGGAGCTGATTTGACTCTGAGATTACTCATAACAACAATGCTTAACTATGGATAGCTTAATTAGCATAACCACTTGGAATGTTAATGAACTAAAAAATACCATTAAAAGAAAAAGAGTCTAAGTGAGGATTAAGAAGCTGGAATCCACCATAGTATGACAGCAAGAGACCCATATGGGACTAAAATAATTTGAAAAGATTAATGGCACCTTGGAGGATACTTGAGTGGCTGCCTGTTTTAGTACTTGAGTGGCTGCCTGTTTTAGTACTAAAGCAATGAGAACCCTGATTCACAGTTACACCAGCCCCACAGGGCGGTATGTGCTGGCACAGTTGGAGCTCCACTCAGGAGAAAATATTTCAACTGTTTCCATTTACAGCCAAACATTGATGATCACATTTTTGCCAAAAAACTCTCCATAGACATGGTACAATTTAAGGGTTGCTAGATATTGGGCAGTTACTTCGACTGTGTTAGCAGTACTATGGTGGGCAAATCAAATCCAACTCCTGCTCCTGCAATCCATAATGCAAAAACGTTGAGAGAGGTGGAGTCTGGTTACTCCCTCATTAATGTCTGGAGACACTATAGTCCATCAGGGAGAGAATACAGTTTTTTTCCCATCCACATCAATCTTATATCCTTCTGAAGAGGCTTCTGATCTCCTCCTCCTCACTATTCATGAAAACCAGGATAGAATAAGCCCTATATGCAAGTGCCTGACCATGCTCCACTAAAATTGTTCTTGCAATTATGTGTGATGTGTCCCCAAGTGAGGCGTTGGCATCTGGAACTCGTCCTGCTACATGATAAAACTTACATAAGCCACATTAAAACAGCCATTTATGAGTACTTACCCTTGAACCCATCTGGTTCTACCTCCCACTTGACTCACTGGGAAGCCTAAAGGCCTATATCAGGGAACAGACCATGTCATATTCCTCCTATAAAAGGAAAACTGAAATGGCAGACATTTCAATGCTAGAAATAAAGATAAAAGAATGTGAAAAGGCCCATATGCTCTGACCCTCCCCATCCTTATATCAAGTGCTTCAAAAACTAAAATGAAGGTATAACTCCCTCAGCAGTGTGCAAATAGAAATGAATATTCTGCTAGGACAGAGTGGTCTGTACTTTAAAGGAGACAAAAGGAGCAAGCTTGTTGCTTGTCAACTAAGAAAGCAAGAGGGAGAACTAACAACGAAGGGAATATAAAAATACTGGGGGGGGGGACTTAAACACCAGTAGAGAGTCCATAGGTAAGGCCTTCTCAGACTTTCATTAAAATCTGTACACCTTAGAAGTGTCCCCTTCAATACAACAAATGCATTCTTTTTTCAAAAGCTTAAGTCCCTTCTATCTCCCCTAATATTTCTTAGCAGCTAGACCTTCCAATGAAAAGAGAAAAAAACTAGTCAAAGCAGTTAAAAAGCTGAAGGGGGGTTCCTGGCCCTGATGGTCTTCCTATAGACTTTATTAAAACCATTATTTCCCATCTAATAGATCCCTTACATGATATGATTCAGAAGAGCCTGGTCAATGGTGAACTGCCTCCCTCCATGTGGTCTGCTATTATTACTGTATTTCCAAAACCAGGCAAGGACTCAGCAAAATGCTCTTCTTATCTTCCCATCTCCCTACTTACCTCTGACTATAACATTTTAGCAAGGGTTATAGCTGCTAGGCTAGAATCGATGTTACCTCATTTCATTTGCTCTGGTCAAAGTGGGCTTGTACAGGGTAGAGAAGGGAAACACAATATCCCTCTTAATGTCATTCATTATTAGGCAAAAAAAGTCAGGATCCCATGGTGGTGTGATCCTTGCCCTGGAAAAGAAAAATTATTTTGATCATGTAGAGTGGGGATACATGTTCACCACTTTGCTAGGGTATGGAATAGGCCCTTGGCTGATAGGTTGGATTAAAACCTTGTACATGAATATGATTGTACAACTGGTGGTCAGTGGCTCTCTCACTCCCTCATTTACTCTGGGTAGGGGGATAATGCAGAGTTGTTCAATCCCCCCCCCCCCACTTTATGTACGCTCCCTTGAGCCTCTAGCTGTGGCCATCCATAATCACCCTGGTATAGAGGGCTTTGTAAATCAAATGGAATACAAAGTTGCTCTGTTTGCTGATGATTTACTGCTATACCTAATGAATCCCAATATAGGGCTTTCCAATGTCCACATCCTACTTACTGAATATGGCTCCCTGTCAGGGCACAAGATTAATTGAACTAAAAGTGAACTCCTGCCAGTGGTGAGGGTGGGTAGTGAATCACTATCCAATAACCCTCTTGGGGTACAAGCGGTGAATCTCATCAAGTATCTAGGGGTGATTATCCTGGTGAAACTGAGCTTGCTGATGCAGTTAAATTATGGTCCACTAATGATACCCTTTCAGAGGAATGAAAAAGATGGAATGATCTGCCATTGACACTGCTGGGATGAATTAACACTATTACAATGAACATTCACCCTGGTGTCTTTATTATTCCAGTCTCTCCTGGTGCACATCCACAACAAGGTCTTTAAGCAATTGGATGCCATACTTCATACATTTCTCTGGAAAGGGAAAGGCATACAGATTCAGAGGGCTATCTTCTTGGCACTCACAGTGGGAGGGGGAGGGGACCTGTCAGACTTTAAAATGTATTACTGGGCTGCTCAATTAGCCTTTCTTCCTGCAGGGGAATCCCCAGTAACACCAACTTAGATGGCTATGGAGGGGGAACAGCTTGGATGAGATCTTTGTAGGAACCTTCTCTCCCCTGCTGTAACCTTAAACAAACCAAAATGTATAACAACCCCTTTACCTACAACCTTGTGCAGGTATGGTTGGCTGCCCATGCTCACTTAGAGGTCCCACAGGTGCTTTTACAACATGCCTCTATTCTCTCAGCCTTAAAATTTACCCATAAGTACTCAGCATTCCTACACAGGGGGCTGCTGAGATGGAAGAAAAAGCCATTTGTTTTTTCATGCAATTATACAAGTTAGACTGATTTCTCTCCTTTGGTGAATGAAAAATCCAATCGGCATTAGGTTCAGAGGACCCCTTTGTCTGCTTACAGGTTTTCCAGAGATTGTCTACTCTACAAGTAACCCCACTCCATGGGACCAGCTCAGCTCCTATGGAGAAGGAATTATAGTGGCCTCAACCAAACTCTAAACCCCTCTGTTTTTACAGGATTCTGCTTGGAAGACCCTTCCCCAACAACAACTCATTTTACATAAATGTGATGAAGACCTGCATCTCAAATTTACTCCAAAAATGTTGGGAGAAGCCATTAAACATGGGAATTAACTGCTCTGAAAATAATAGACTGAGGCAGACTCAATTAAATGTTCTATATAGAACATATATCCCCCCCCCCAAAATGCACCAATTTAACACAGAGATACCTAAGCAGTGTCTTAAGTATAAAGTGGGGGAAGGCTCCTTCGTACACATGATATTGGCTTGAAATTCATAAAATTATTGCTAGTGTTATAAGTACTCATCGTCCTAACTCTCCTAGAAGAAAAAAGACCCTTACTCAGACATGATCTCCCTCTCTGGTCTCATGTCCTTGTCAATGTGTGGACAATACTGGCACAGTGTTGTATCTCTGAGAACCTGCCATCCATTCAGAAATGGTCACATATCCTCCAAAACTGTCTTAGAACAGAAAGAGCTCAATCACTGGTAACCAGTCATATTCAGGCTTTTTACCGTCTCTGGGAGAAATTGGCCAACGCTATCACAGGTGGTGTTTTCCCCATTTAATTTCCTTCTTAACTTCTTGGTATCTTTACATTTGAAACAAAAGCAGCCTTTTATCTTCTCTGTAACTAAACCCATACCCTTCTCAAACTGGCAGAGAGAATATTTTGCATATATTGTACATATAGCAGCACTATGAATGTTACACGAATGAATTTCCAGGACTTACACTTCATTCTAGCCTGACACTCCATACTATAACTGTCATTGTAAACACCTTTTGTACCCATTAATTGTAAATTTTAAGTGTGTTTCTTGATGTAATTGTTAGAACATCCATTCAAGACTGTATAACTATTTGTTACTATATTTGCTATTTCACAAAAAATGATTTTACAAAAGAAAAAAATAATAGTGTTTGCCAATAAAATGTTGGGCAGTCCTATGCCCATAAGTACTGCAAGTACAGTATTGAGACATAACTGACTGGTTCTAGCTGGAAGGTTTAAAATAATTCTTATAGCATTTTTTTCATTTCACTTGACTATCATTTCAGTTGAATATCATTTGCAGGTTACTGTATATACCGTTAAAAGGCTTTTCATGACCACAACTCCTGTAAATGTAGGAAAGCAAAGCACCTGTCAAATTTTATTTTTATTTAGTTTAGACTTTGGTAACTGGATAAGGACCACTAGGCACAAGTGCCTTTTTTCAAGGGTGACCTTGGAGCACTGGAACCGCTGTGAACATGATGCTGCAACTTGTGGCCTGGGCTTTCAGCAGAAACTTTTAGAACATCATAATCCAGCTCATTTTAGAAGTGCCCATTTACAAATGGAAGGGTAGAATACTGCAGCAAAATTGAGGGTGGAATTGGAAAGACCCACATCCAAAATAGAGGTTATGAAGTACCAGAAACACGGAGTCCCATTTTTCAAAACAGCTTAATGTCACTTTTGATAAGCTGTCTTCTAATGAACTGGGCAATGGGCTGAGAAATTACATTAAGAAGCAGAGAAAGAAATGTGGAGATAAAACCAGTTTATGTAAATGGTTTAGGAATCTGACTCATAAAATATGATTCATATTATATTATGTTTCTTGCAGCCTTATCTGAATTGCTGAATTATGGCTGCTTAAAACAATTGGTAGCATTATTTAAATATTTTTAGTAACTGTGTAGCATAGCAATGAGGTTATGCTTTCCAGAACATTGCACTGGAAGATGCAAAGCAAACCATTATTAAAATGATCTGACATTGGAATTTATTACCCACAGCATGTCTTTACTATTGAGAAGGGAAAACAACAAGAGATTATGTATAGTCTTGTTGATATATGCATATGGGCAATGTCAAAAAAGAAAGGAAGTCCAAAGTTAGGGTTTTAAAGACTTGTAATCCATGTTTACAACACTGCTTACAAACCTGACTCCATTGTGTTAATAATCTGAAACACAGCATAACATGCAGGTTTTCAATAATATTATAAAATAATTATCAAGATACATGATAGCATGAAGGGTTAAGTTTGCCAGCAGTGTTGTGAATGTGTATTACAAGTTTCTAAACCTAACTTAGAATTTCCTTTTTTTGTCTGCAAACTCCATTTTAACACAGTTTTCTTTCTTTGCTCATTAACATTATTTATTTAATTTTAAATGTACAGTATTATTGAAACATATTATTACTTGCTATAAATGCTTGCAGCACCCCCTTCCTCTCCTATTCCAATTCCAAGCACTCCTTGGTGCTCCCTTTCCCATGAAAATCACTTCCTGTTGCCCAGTTGTGCCCATTCCTTTCCCTGTCCTGAGTAGGGCTGGGTTAAATGTATCTTCCACCAGCAGAATTCTGGTGAAATGCTGATTTTGCTTACAAGACATTTCATGAACGTTTTGTGAAAATGTCATGACAGTTCACCAGAATTGTGATTTTGGTTATTTCCATCTAGTTTTCCAACCATTTGTCCAAATTGCACCAAATCTGGCATGGCGACTTTGCCAAGGTCCATATAGAAGCAAACCAAGCTTCAAAGGTCTGTCTTTAAAGGTGACTGGGGTATAAGCCTCCAAAACATGCAAAAATTTTAAAATGACAGTTAACAACTATGTAAACTAAAAATGTTTGTCCAGATTGCATCACATTTGATATGGTAACTTTACCAAAGTCTATCCATATGTGTGTCATGTTTCAGCTCTCTAGCTTTAAAGATGACTGAGTAATAAGCCTCCAAACTGTCAGAAATTTTAAACTTACATTTCACAATTGCATAAACTGCTGAATTTTAAGCCCTATAAGTTTAAAGCTAGAGAATGGAATATCACCAATGTTGTTAGGTTCATTGACCCTAAATATTAGGCTTTAATGAAACCCCTATGACCCAGCATCAAAGCATCATGGTATTATGCTGATGACCAGGGTTCGGAAGTGAGGACAGGAAGTTATTATCAAGAGGCGGGTTATGGCTAAAATTTACAATTTACATAACCATTACTTCTCTATTTAGCAGTTTCTATGACTCTTCCAAGAAAGTACATGTCTAAGTTGTCAATTACTGAACTCCAAAGGTGGATAGGTTGTAAGCACAGGAATATGCTTAGACATTTTCAAATGAATAGTAAATTGCCAGAATTTGAACCCCTATAACTTATATACCCTTCATCCAAATATTATGAAACATGACACTCTTTTAGGGTTCATGTTTGACAATATGCATGCCAAATGTCATACCTCTAGCTGAAATAACCATCTGAAATAACAATTTCATAACCAGCCTACTCAAGATTGTGCAATTCAAGTGGGCCCTAAGGGCTAACATTGTTCTGAACTTAGATTGCTGCTGCCATGAGCCTACCTGAATCTACATTTACTACTCCATCTCCCCAATGCCCACACACCAACTTTCCCTCTCCTTGTGGCAGTTCCCCCATTACTGCATTCACTCATTATAGCGTGCATGTCCTTAGGTAGCACACACAAACTTTGCTACCAACTGCAACCTACCAACCTAGATCTCGCTGGTCTCTTTACAATTTGTGTTCTTCACTGTACCATATCTACTGCTTCCTACCCTCCTGACTTGGTGTTTGCACTACTTGTGAATACTCGGTGCTATACAGTTACCTGATCTTCCTATTAATGAATACATTATTTTGTATTTTATTGTAACATACTGTATTTATCTTGTTTGCCTTCTGTAACTACTTGTATCCCTTTGACTAGGCTCCACTTGAGCTGACCAATTGTATTGTCCTTTGTATTGTCTCCTGTATTGTCCCCAAATGATGTGGAACCTTTGCAAATGAGTAATCTGTTCTCAAGGGTTATTTTCTGAATATTGCAATAAATAAAGAAATAAAATATGATCCAAGTAATAGCCAATTAAGGAATTTCAGAAAATTCAAAATAATTTCACAACATTTCATGGAATTTCGTGAAAATTCCATGAATACAAAATTTGATGGTTTCAGCCAGCTCTAATCCTGTGCCTGAGCACTCTTTAGTTTCCGTTGACACCCTCTTCCTTCCCATGTTCCAATCAAGCACTCTCTGGCATTCAGTGAAACTAGGTACTCTCCCAATCCCACACTGAACGTTCATTGTTGTCCACAGCACTTCTCTTTTCTCACTTTCTCACACCCTGCACTTCCTGGTGTTCAATGGCACCCACACAATCTCCATATCCCACACCTCAAACTCTCTGGTGTGCAGTGGCACTTTCTACCCTCTCCTCAAATCATGCCACACCTTTCGTGTTGTCTATTGGCTCCCTGTGCCAAGCCTCACCCCTTCTCCATCCCACTGAAATAACTCCCTCTTGTCCATTTGAACTTCCTACCCTCTCCTTGAACCACACCACACACTCTCAGATGTCTTAAAATAGTTCCTGCCCTCTCTCTGAACAACACAGAACACTCTGTGATGTCCAAGAACATGTTCTTCATCACAACCACAACATCACAAGCAAAGCACTCCCTGGTGTCTTGTGGCTTTCCTTCCTCTCTCTGACTGATGACATGCACGCCTCAGTATCCAAACAATCCTTAGTATATCATGGCACCTCCTTCATCTCCTTGTCATTAAACAAGCCCTTACTGGTATCTAGGGACATCACCCTCAAATTTCAAGATTCAAAGGTTCCTAGTACAGGTTGTACTATCAACCCTCTTCAAGATGGCAACCACGAGGCATAAAGTCAACAACAAAACACAACAGGGTGTGCAATTATGGTGAGATCACTTTATGTCTCAGGTGCATTGTAAGGCAAAAGGCATAGCTACATGCTGTTACTTGCACCAGAGAAGTGAAATTGTCATACCATATTGCACTGTATAACAGATGAATAACCCAGGAGATGATTATATATATATATATATATATATATATATATATATATATTTCTTTTCAAAAAACATCATTAATGCATCAGTTAGGGTGAATACCACAGCGACAAAAGCAGGGAAATGTGTTGTGCATTAGTGTTTCCAACCCTAATGCCCCACCCCAAGGATTCCCACTCTTATCACCCTACCCCCATCCCCCACCCTCCACACACCAACAGGTGTTGGGGTAAGCCATTGGATTGTCAAGCCCATCTCTCACCCCATTCCACATGTAAACAAGCTTACATGCTACAGTATAGGACAATGGCATGAGAGTTAAGCTTGACAACTCAATGGCACACCCCGATGCCTGTTGGTGTATGGGGTGGAATGGCAGCGGTGGGAACTTTGGGGGTGTGGTGTTAGGGTTGGAAACCCTAATGTCACATTTCCCTGCTTTTGTCACTATGGTATTCACCCTAACTGATGCATTAATAAAGTTTTTTTGCAAAGAATTTCCCTTCTTTTTCATATAGTATAATTGTATCCTCATTTTACTGTGGGAGCACAGGATTTTTGGATCCTTCACTCCCATCCCTCCATCCAGATAGTACAACAGTGTCCAAATGTCATGGTGGGAGTCCCTCCATCAAGATAGTACAACAGTATCCATATGTCATGGTGAGAGCGCAGGGTCTGAACCATCCATCAAGATAGTATAACACTGTCCATATGTCACAGTGGGAACACAGGGTCCTTCAGACCATGCACTCCCACCCCTCCATCGAGATAGTACAACAGTATCCATATGTCATGGTGGGGTCCATCCCTCCATCCAGATAGTACAACATAGTACAACAGTATCCATATGTCACTTCAGACCCTGCACTCCCATCCCTCCATCGAGATAGTACAATACTGTCCATATGTCACAGTGAGAGTGCAGGGTCCTTTGGACCCTGCACTCTCATCCCTCCTTCCAGGTAGCACAACAGTGTTCATAGGTGATCATGGGAGTGCAAGGTCCCTCTCTCCATCCAGATAATACAACAGTGTCCATATAGGACCCTGCACTCCCATCCCTCCATGCAGTTAAAACAACAGTGTCCATATGTCACGGTGGGAGTGCAGGGTCCTTTGAACCCTGCACTCCCATCCCTCCACAGATGCACATATGTATCTAGCTGTGAAAACACAAGAGTCTCAGGCCACTGTGCTTCCACACATTAAGTTATGAGCAGGCATACCAAAATTGCAACAAATAGTCATAACTGTGTACAAATACTTTTCACCCAAAATGTTCAACATAACCTTCTTAGCACCTCACCACATGTACCCAGTACAACAAACTTTCAAACCCCCGTGAAAATGTAATTCTGCAAAACTGGAACACCGTTATTGTGCCACAGTTGCAGAAAAACATTTTTAGTAGGATTAGAAAAATGACAGCTGTGTTGTTCACGAGGTGATGTGGAAAAATGGCAATGTCAAAAATCTGGACTGAAAACCAGAAAAACTGGCAACGTTACGGATGTGTATAGAAACTGCACAATGCATGCTCGTAACGTGGTCATTTTTTACATAGATACATAGATACATAGACAGTGTCGGCAGATAAGGGCCTATGGCCCACCTAGTCTGCCCATTTGAGCTTGTAAGTTCAGTTTGTTTTCCTAGAAGTCTATTTCCCCTTACCCCTGACCTCACCAAATCTTCAACTTTGGCATTATGGAACCTCCCCTGATGAACAGTGCAACTGTGGATTTGTTAATCCATTCCAAAGGTTGAGTCTGCACAGTGAGTTGCTCATTTTGTGCCACAGGTGTGAAAACTCATTCCAGGCAGGATGTGCAAAATGACAGCTACACTGTTCATAAGGAGGTGTGAAAAAATAGCAAATCTTAAAAATATGAAGTGAAAATATTAAAAACTGGTGAAGTTACAAGTGTGTGTAGAATCTGTACAATGCATGCTCATAATGCAGTCATTTTTTGGAATTATTTCACCAAATTTTCAACATGGGCTTTTTGGGACCCCACCTCATGAACAGTGGCACTGTTGTTTCTTGAATTGGTCCCAAAAGGTGATTCCACACAGTGATCATAAAATCACCTTTCGGGACTGAGAAACAAAATGACAGTGCCAGTTTTCATGAGGTAGGATTCCAAGAACTCCATGTTGAAAATTTGGTGCACAATTTCTTAAAATTGACCCAGATATCAACATAAGTTGACCCCCCCGCCAGATTCCCATTATACGGCTTACCTTGATTCCGCAGATCACAGTTCGAGTTTGAAGAGTGCAGATGTGTCCAGGTCCATAGAAGATCACTGGTCCTGACCTCCAGAGGGTAAGTATGGGAGAGGGGGGATGCAGGGAGGTTGATGCACAGATGGAGGGTGGGGATGGGGAGGGAGTAGACAATGGACTGCTTTCTTTTTTCAGGGTTTTTTTTTAACATAAAAGACTATGGGGACAATTTTCTGTATTAAAAGGATAATTTATTTAAAAAAATAAATATGGGCACACTGGAGTGGGATTCCAGTGTGCCAGATGAGTCTGGGGGGGTATACATGATGCCGACAGGGGAATTGAGCACCCTCGTCGGCAATGAAAATGTCAGTGGACGGGACAGATGATTCATATTTTAAAATGGCAATTAATGTTACTTTTTTTGACAGTCCATATCTCAAACACCACAAAACCCAGCCACATAAAATTTGGAATGTAAAGTGACATAACCCTGGAGATTATGCTTGCCACATTTCATGCAAATCTATTGAGCAGTTCCAGAGTTATTAAAGTTCAAAAATAAACAACTTGGTTTCATTTTTGCAAGCAGACTCATTTTCACAAATGGTCCAATTTTGTGCTAAACATTTAACTTTTCCCAAAGGAAATAATGGGAAATTTAAAACTTTAAAAACTTTTGAATGAATTAATATTTTTCATCAAACCTTCAAAAGGTGCATCTGTGATCTAAGGACTTTCTACCCTGAAAATGTCAGCCCACAACATAAAGCCATTTCTGAGATCCAGGATGATAAAGAAATGTCAAAAAATCCAGATATTTCTGTTTTTTAACACTTCATATCTGAGAAACCACTTGATAGATTCCCACCAAATGTTGCAGGTCAAGAGACCTATCCATAGAGATTATGCATGCCACATTTCACAAATACCCATTTAACGGTTCCAGAGTTATTAACCCTCAATGTTTGAACTTTAACATAGAAGTGCACTTTCACCCTAACTATACTGCTGCAACTGCACCAGTATAATACATATTTATATATAATATATATGTAATAGATAACCCACTCTGGGGTGTGCAGTCATGCTCTGATATACACACACCTTGGTGTGCATTCAACCACCCAAGGCGTGCGTATATCAGAGCATGACCGCACACCCCAGAGAGGGTTGTATATCTTTTAAAATGGCCATAAATGTGATGGGGGGAAGTAGTCCTGACGTGGCACACATAATTGTTTTATCTGTAGAGTATCTGGTTGATGCTGCCATAATTTAAATGGGTTTAATTTGTTGGTAATGGTTATCTGGTTGATCCTGCCATTTTTGCTGTGGCTCCATGTTGAAGGGCTTTTACTTTCTGTTGCAATCTAGTGTGACCTAGTGCTGCCACTGTTTGTGAGTTGCTGCCAGAAGTTTAAGTGTTACTCAGTTTAAAAAGTATAAAAAAAAGTTGTTTGTTTCTGTTTTATTCTCAGAAAAAGAAAGCTGCTGTCTGTACATGGAGAAGACCCCACCATGGTGCACTTTCACTTTTATTGTATTGATTTGTAGCGTAACCGAGCGTACTCCGTTTCCAAAAGTAAAATACAAGTACATGTGTAAAGTAAGTCCCTCTTAGCTGAAATCTAAAGTAAAGTGTTTTTTTTTTCATTTGTAGTCTAGTTTCTAGAAAAGAAGATGCTGAGACGCAAGGCAGAGCGAGCGCTGCTAGAGCAACGCTCGCTCTGTGTTGTGTCTGTCTTTCTGAAGTCGCCGACTGCCTCCCTCTGCACTTTTTCTCCTTGCACTTCAGTCAGTGGCTTCTTTTCTAGAAACTAGACTACAAATGGAAAAAAATAAACTTTACTTTAGATTCACATCCTTGTTCAACTCTTTTGAAAATCCCCCAATGTGTTCAAAACCACTGCCTGCTAGGTTGTGGGGTAGAGTAAATTTCTCCTGAAGAGTAACAAATCACTTGCTCCAATGCATATGTTGTTGGGACTCATTTTGAAGCAGTTTGGGTATGCCTCAGCCATATTAAGGCATTTTCCCACCATTCTGCACTGTTTCATTATATTATTATTACCTACCTTCTCTAAAATTCATTGATGTCACTGGTTGATTTATCTGCCTCCTTTCTTAATAGAACTAAAATGCATATTAATGGTATAGTTGAACCTAACCTTGTTTTATTCCAGATCCTTGATCTACTCTTATTCCATCCTTCCTGAACATTAGGAATGCCTCAAAACAATGCAGCCACTCATGATACAGTTGTCTACTCTCCCACTACTGCATAATGAGTGTCCAGTCTGTTCTGTGGGTGTTCCCAAGTCCAGGAAATATACAGTGGGAGTCAATCAAGAAGTGTAAACAAATATGTTTACGTGTGGTAACACCAGTATGGTGGAGAGTCTGTTTTTAATTTTTTTTAATGAAATCAGAATCAAACTACTAGTTATATCAACAATTTCTACAGAATGTGAACAATCAGAACACATATTGTTACAGCCGCAGTGGGTGGTGCCTTGCAGATGTATTGCTATTAAAGTAAAAAAAGGGAGATCTCAAGATTCCTAACTGATTAGATAAAATTGGAGGTTTTGTGCTATCACTCCACTCTGCTGTGTTTATTCAGCTGAGCAGTGTTGCATTGGACTATTTTGTGTGATAACTATTAGCTTCAATTTGGTTAGTATTCTCTTTCAAGAAAGTTTTCTAGCTCATAAACATGTCAGCTTATTCACCCTTTCCCAGCAGCAATTCTTGTAAAAAATATTTAAACTGTTTTTTAACCTCTTAAGACATTATCTGATTAAGCACTGTCTCAGACATAGTGTACTATAGCAGAATGTTTCTTTAACCCCTAAGACAAGTAAAGAACTGTTAACTTTTGTTACTACTTTAACTATGCTTTCTGAAAAAAATATATTTATATTGCTCTTTAGCTGGCAAACGCATTGTGAAACTTTTAGTCCTGAAAACAGCCACCTTTTCTAGTTTAAAATCTAAGTGCATAGTACAACCAAATTATGTTAAACTTGTTATTGCCCTTAGCAGTATCTAGAATGCATTTTAGTATAGCAGAAGACCGCTGCTTCTTTAACCCATTCTGGTGATGTCACATGCATCTGCATTTCTTCACTGGCCCAACATATGCATGTGCATGCTCCTCTGTCTCTCTCTTACTACAGGCAGCCTTTTTTTGACATTAATACTTTTTATTAAGCATTTTCTCATTATACAGATCTATGAAGAAAAGCATGATTCAAATGAAACAGATGTACTGAACAGTACAGAGGTCTGGAGAGTGATACAAAGCACATGATAATAGTACAAATGAGCATAAGCTGAGAACTTACAGTAGGAAGAACACCACTAAGTCTGACAATCTGTAACTGAAATAGCATGTCAGATTACCTGAAATAACAAACACATAACAGAATCAGGGTGTATTCTTATAACCTGTAATGTTTGACTAATGACCTCAAGAATCAGACCACTAGGTGGCATTTGACCTAGGTTGAGCAAGGTGAAAGGAAAAGATTTAGTCAGAAGAGGACAGCAATCAGCCACAGGGATACACAAGTGTGATCAATCCAAGCAGGTCGGGAGCAACATAACCTAACCCCAGTTCTGGAAACAGATAAGTAAGAAAGGGGTCTTAACATGCATACTATTTAGGAAGGGAGTTAGCCACTGCACAGCATGGATGGTCTAATGCAGCTATCCTGGAAAATGCATTAAGCAGTTCAGATATGGTGGGCACCTCCGTGGTTCTCCAATGACACAGAATAAGCCGTTTGGTCTGGAGACCAAGAAGGGCAAGCTAGCACATTTGTTGTGGTTTAAGCCTTTTTGATGGAGTAGGGAGACCTAACAGCCAGAATTTAGGGTCCAGGTCTATATCTGAACCAGTGATTTGTGTGGCAAGTCCATCAATTGATGTCTAGAAGGGTTGTATTAAAGGGCATAGCCAGATTATATGATGTAAGTCACCAACTGCAGTTTGACATCTCCAACAAAGGTTACTGTCAACTAATTTGAGCTTAAAGAGCACAGCAGGGGTTCTGTACCAATGGTGGAGAATTTTATTCTGAATGAGTCTGCTTTTAGTGTCTGGATATGCTGTATGGGTGTGTTTTCAACAGAGTCTCCATTGTGCCTCTGTGATAGATTCTGAATATTAGGAGAGCAACCTGTCACAGATGTTTAGTAAATCGAGCTGGCTTGCCCTTTGTTAAGTGCCAGCCACTTATTCAGTGGCATTGAGCTGCTCTCCCTCACTACATTGTTTTTTAAATATGCCATTGTGGAGCTACGTAGTTGCAGATATTGCCAGAAACATATCTTGCCAAACTTAGATTCTTGGTCCAACTCCTGAAAGGATTTTAGACCCATCCCATCAACAGTTAACAAATCTATAAATGTGGCGACCCCTTTCTCCATCCATAGTGGCCAGTACAGAGGTTTATTACCAACCCAAAGGTGTTCATTTCCCCAAATGGGAGTATGAGACATGAGACAGGGATTGGCTTGGAGTTTCTTTTGAATTTTGTGCCAAATTTAGACCATTGGAGCTATAATAGGGTGCTGGGCTAGTCTTTCAGGAAGTGGGTTATAAAGTAACAGTGGAAGGGAGTGAACCTGAGATAGTGCTGATTCCATGTGTAGCCACTGTGGGGCATCCCATGAAATAGGGAGGAAGCATTTCAGTGTTTGGGCAGCAGAGTAGCTCATTTATAACCTTCCATTCATGGCAGGCCCCAAATCCCTGATTTCCAATGGGCCCTTAATTTGTTCCAGCTATACCAGGGCTTATATCCATCTCAGATAAATTTATCAAAAGTAGTATCAACTGTTTTGTACCATGTAGTAGGGGGGTCAAGGGGAAGATAATGTACAGGATTTTAGGGGCCGAGATCATTTTGAGAGCAGACATTTGTTCTGCAAGTCTAAGATGCAGTGTTTGCCATTGTTCACATTCAGTTTTTAGCTCTGCAACCAAAGGCCTGAGATTCAGGTCACATATTTTGGTCAGGTTCAGGGAAAAGTGGATCCCTAGATACACCTATTAGTCTGGGGACCAGTTCAGGCCATATGGGGCCACATGAGCCTTGGTGCAAGCCAGACTCAAGGGAAGCGCTTCTGTTTTAGAGCAGTTTAGTTTTAGGCCAGAGTGTACAGTGAAGTCTGCAAGCACAGTGAGCAGGGCTGGGAGGGATGATTCCATATCAGCCAGCAGGACTAAAAGGTCATCAGCATACATGAATGTAGTATAGGTCTGGTTGCCAGTTGTGATCCGCTGTATATTGGTATACTGCCAGATGGCCACCACCAGGGTTTCTACTGCCAAAACAAACAAAAGGGGAGATAAATGGCAGACCTGTCAGGTACCCCTCCCCAGGGGGAAAAGTTCAGACAGGATAGAGTTTGTCAGCACCTGTGCCATAGGTCCATGGTATAAAGCATAGATCCAGCTCCAAAATCTCTTCCCAAAACCCAGGTGCACCAATACCTGCTGCAGATAGTCCCACTTCAGTGAATCAAAGGCTTTTTCAAAGTCAATGGCAACAGCTGCACCTGGAGCAGGACTATCCTTAGCATGGTGCAGTATGCTTATCATAGACCAAATATGATCTCTACTGTAATGTCTTGGAACAAAACCAACCTGGGAGGGGTGTATGAGGGAAGGGAGAAGAGGGTGCAGTCAGGTGGCTAGTATTTTAGCAAATACTTTACTCTCTGAATTTATAAGTGATATTGGGCAGTAGCTGGATGGGAGAGTAGGGTCTTTCCCTTTTTAAGGGAAGACTGATACAGTAGCCTCTCAAAGGGTTGGAGGGAAGGAGCCAACAGTTAGAGCCAGATTGAATACTGAACAGAGCAGCAGGGCTATTTGTTGGGAGACAAGCCACCAGAGCTCAGGAGGGAAGCCACCCCCCCCCCAGCGCTTTCCTCCCATTCTGGTCGTGCAATGTAGTTGTGACTTCTGTTGAAGTGATGGGAGCTTCTAGTATAGTGGCCTGTTAAGGGGTGAGCTGGGGAAAGGTCAAGGTTGATAAGATGTTTTTAACCCCCTAGTGGTCCATAGATCTAGAGGAGGTGTATAGCTCTTTGTAGAATCCTCTCATGATTTCATTAATCTGGTCTTGTTTAGTAAGAGTCCGTCCTATAGGATCTCGCAATGCAGGGATAACATTTTCAGCCCTCTGCTTCCTTAATCTATAAGCTAGCACTCCTCCCCCTCCAATATTTTTGTTTTAACTGTAAGATAGCTACCTCTGCCTTCCTAGCTAGTAGGTCATTAATTTCTAAGCGCACTCTGGTAATGTTACAGCCAAACAGAGAGTTAGTGCTGAAGTGTGGAGTTTTTTTGGACTCATATTTCAACTCTTTTAATTGGTCTTTGAGTGATTTAAGGAACTTCTCCCTTTGCTGCCTGTGCCGAGCTTCATATCCCATGATGGATCCCCAGATAATGGCCTTAAGGGACTCCCATGCAAAAGCTGGTGTCTTATCTGAGAGTGGATTCTCTCTAAGAAAATTTTCCACCTCTGCTGTTAGCCAGGGTTGGAAGTCAGGTCCTTTAGGAGCAATGGGTCCAGTCTCCAATTGGGAGTGGTGGGAAATTTAGGTTCCCAAAGGATATACAAGTGGACTGGTGACTGGTGAGTGGTCCAAAATAAACATAAGGGAGGATTTCCACCCCAATGGAGCTTTGCATAATGTCCAAAGAGACTAACTAATAATCAAGTCTGCTATGGCTATTATGGACAGGGGAGAAAAAGGTACAGTCTCTGTCCCGGGGATGATGTATTCACCATGCATCTTGAAGTCCCATTTCTACCATAAGTTGAGACAGAGAGATCTGGGTTTTGGAGTGATGGTCAGGGCTTGTGGAGTTCCTATCTGTGTTCAGATCTGGGGCTAGGTTAGAGTTACCTCCCAGGACAATCAGAGTGGATGGTTGAGCTAAGGATCCTAATGTTTGGCCATGTCATTAAAAATCTCTGGGTGATCCTCATTAGGGCCGTAGATATTGCTGAGGATCAGTGACCCTTCTGGAGTGTTCATTAAGGCTATTACCCACCTCCCATTTGAATCGTGTTTGGTCCGGACTACAGACAATTTAAGGTTTTTATGCAACAGTATGGCCACTCCATGCTTTCTCGTAGGGGCAGAAGAAGACAAGATCTGTCCAACCCAGTCCCTGCATAGCTTATCATGGTCCTGCTTGGTTAACTTAGTTTCCTGCAGGAAAGCAAGACCAGACTGCAGCCTCTTCATATGAAACAACACCTGTTTATGTTTTATTGGGGTGTTAAGGTCCCGAACATTCCAGGTGTGAGCATGGAGATCACCCATGATCATTAGAGGGGAACTGAGAGTATGGAATGGATGCAGATACTAAGATAGAAGAGGCTGAGGTGAGGTCTAGCACTTTCCGAGGTATAAACCCCCTTGACATCAGTTTGCAACCTTAATATGTAAATGCCAAGTAAAAAACAAGTCTACACACACTATGTTCTGGTTCAGGTCAAACACAGAAAACACATTAGGACTACTAGCCCAATTATGTAGAAACATTCCCCAAAAATATTTACAATAAACAACATTGTCAAAAACTCTGAGAATCTTAGAGGCATATAGCAAGCAGGAGATCCCACAAGACTGCCTCTAACTCCCATGGGGGAGATGACACTGGCCACGCTGCCCTGTGGGGTTAGGTCCATCCGAACACCACACAGGCACCGGGAATTGATGGGTTATGGCTAGTGTTGTAGTAAGCTTCCCTGTAGCAAGGGTGGCCCAAAAGGCAGACTGTAAGCCAGCATCACCAGCATGGAGAAATGGCCTTTACTCCATGAAGGCACCAAGCATTTAGTAGCACCCCACGACACTACAGGTGCTTGGCAAAGGTCACCAACAGTGCAGAGTGATATAAAGTGGAATAGCTGAAGGCAAACCAAGTAAATGCTTATATATGAAGTGGCTGTAAGTGGCAGTGCCACTGCTACTGCAGTTAGGCTCCTGGATCATATCTAAATGACCCCTTAGGGACATAATCATAAAGGGAGGAACACATAGCCAGAAGCAAGAGAGCCCTGTGTGGAAGATCAACACAGGAGCTCCTGGTTAATCTACTGGTATTGACATTACTAGTGCAGGATAAAGAAAAAAAAATGAAGCTCCCAGTAGGAAAAACAGTAAAGCAGTCATGATACATTTCTATAGTCTGCCTATCTGGCACGTTTGCCTGATAAACCAACAATAAGAACAGCAGTCCCATAGCTGTTGGTAGGCCACTGATCAGGTGTCCAGTACTGCATGTGCCAGATCCAACCTAGGATAGGCCCTAGCAGCCTCTGATGGAGAAACAATAACTGCCTGAAGGTCGACACTGCTGCCTGGAGAGATTGGGGGGACTCAAGGGGGGAATCAGCATAAGTACCCCCTGAAAAGAGACCTCTATCCCCCTTCTCCAACACCACCCCTCCTCGAATAACAAAACCAAGCCAAAAGTACTTAGCTGTAGGTTTCAGGCTGGGTAGGCCAGATTGTCGCTGATGTGGTCCAGTTGTTGTGGGCCCAGGGCTGAGGCATTCTAGGTGGGGCTGGACAGAGAGCTAGTAGCGGGCTTCACAGGTGCTGTAGCTAGACCTGATACTGAGATAGTGTTCCAAGACTTTTCCAGTAATGAAGGGCTTGATTGCTTATGCCCTCCAGCCTGAGCCAAATTGACCTGTATCAGTACTGCTGCTTCAGGGATAGTCTGTTGAAGCACTGCGTAGTGATTCAGTGAATAAAAGGCTTGTAGACTGAATTCCTCCACCACATTGGGATTGATCCTTGCTCCGGTGCTGGATGATCTTGCTCAGTTTGCTGGATGTCGTCTCCTTGTATGTCTATGAGAGGGATGGTGCTTTTTGGATTTGGGTTGCAGAGAAGCATCGAAGACTTGCATTTCAGGGGAGAAGGCTGAAGTTGGCTACATGGATCCATGGTCCATGTAGTCTGCCTCACAAGGTGAGTGCCCTGTCACACCTTGCATATTAGGACCTCTGAACTTAGTAGGATAAGTTTTCCGAAGAAAATCCATTAGGTTTTCTGGAGAAACAAGCATGAGGGGGATCCATTAAGAATCACCCACATAGTCGTGGGGTAGCGGAGAGAAAAAGAGGTGTTTAGTTTGTGCATCAGCCTACGGGCCTCTGCATACACCTTTCACCTCTCTGAGAGCTCCCTCAAATAATCTTGAAATATTTGTACAGTACACTGTTCCCATGACAGGTTAGCTGACCTAGGTTTCTGGCAGCCACCGCCACAGATTCTTTTTGCTGGAAGTCTAAGAAATGGGCCAGTAGTGGCCGAGGTCAATCTCCAGGCTGGGGAGGGGGAGCAAGCGAGTAGTGGGCTCTTTCAATTTGGAGCAGTATGTCAGTTGGAAGCCCAAGTAATTGAAGGACAGTTTGCTGGAAAAATAAAATTGGGTCTTTTTTGCTCTGCCCCCTATGGAAATCCCACAAACCGCAAGTTGTTATGCCAGCTG
This sequence comes from Neoceratodus forsteri, assembly GCA_016271365.2. Lineage (NCBI taxonomy): Eukaryota > Metazoa > Chordata > Ceratodontiformes > Ceratodontidae > Neoceratodus > Neoceratodus forsteri. Next base: position 329,599,875 of record CM057450.1, on the reverse strand, counting down.
CGGTTCTCCAAATCATCTGCTTTGTCCTGTAGTAGAGGGATAGTTTTGGCCTAGTCTCGCATAGTGGCAGTCATTTCTTGAAGGGTTATTTCATGAGATCCAATTCATCTTTCTGACTAGAAGATTTGTGTCTCGATGCTGTGCAGCATTTGTGTAGTGGCATTAATGGCAGTATTCATTTGGACCCTTTGGCTCAGGAGCTGGGTGAACAATTGTTCCATTCCGAAGCCACCTATAGGTTGGGAGGGGAGTTGCTGGCAATCACAAGGGAAGAAAGAGACTTAGGTATTGTCATCACAGATGACCTGAAACCATCCAAGCAGACCACTAAAGCAGTAGGTAAAGCTAGGGGGATGTTGGGGTGTATTAGCAGGGGTATCAAAAGTCATAAGAGGGGGGTAATAATCCCTCTTTACAAGACACTGGTTATGCCCCATCTGGAATACTGCATGCAGTACTGGAGGCCACACCTGCACAAGGACATTAACAAAATCGAGGCAGTCCAGAGAAGGGCAACCAAAATACTGCAGGGACTGCATCAGAAAGCATATAAGGACAGATTAACGGATCTCAATATGTATACCCTAGAACAAAGGAGGGAGAGAGGCGATATGATCGAAACATTCAAACATCTTAAAGGCATTAACAAGGTGAGTCTAACATGTTTCAATATAAGAAAAATAGCATGACAGAAGGACATAGTCTGAGATTATAGGGAGGCTGATTAAGGAGTAATGTGAGGAAGTTCTTTTTCAAAGGAAGGGTGGTGGATGCATGGAACGGCCTACCTCAGGAAGTGGTGAATATGAATACAGTGCAGAGCTTCAAACAGGCATGGGATAGGCATAAGGAAGCAATATGGATGAGTATGAATAGATAGGCCATTGACAAAGCAAGGGCCGATGGCACATTCATAAGGTAGAAAAAATGGGCAGACTGGATGGGCCTTTCAGTCCTTATCTGCTGTCAACTTCTATGTTTCTGTGTTTCTGGGTGGAAAAGAGGAGAACGCCATCCTTTGGGCTTACCACTGCAGCTGATAAGGTGAGGTAAATCTGGGTTGCTGAAGAGAAACTCGTGACCAAAATTCTTATAGTTGCTGCAGAAGCGTTTCTCAAGTAGTTACTGTAGGTGACCTCTACTTGCTTTAGTGGTACACCTAAATGCAGGATGTCACTGGATTATTTTAATTTTTTTATTTAGTTTTTGTTGGCCGGGTAAGTACACTAGACAAATTCTGCCTATTTTCAGGCATGACCCGGGGAAGGGGGATACAGATGAATGCCAACTGACCTTGAACCAGAGTAAGCTGTTGGTGGTATTTTTAGTGAATGAGGGAAATTTGGCCAGGACAGCGGGGCAATTCCCCTACTCTTTTCGATAAGTGCCATGGGATCTTTAACATCCACCTGAATTACCACCAATCCAGGCAGATGGGACCTCGGTTTAACGTCTCATCCAAAAGACAGCACCTCATAATTGCAGCATCCCTCTCATGCTGCACTACAGTGTCAGTACTGGGATATTAACCCAAGTGCCAGATGTGGGAACTGAACCCACAGCCCTCTGATCTCCTGACCTCAGAGGCGAGTGTGCTACCTGCTGAGCCACTGACACTAGATTAGTCCAGAGGTTCATGGAGCTAGGAGTCTATGCTGCCATACTGGCTCAAGGCTTGGCAACACCCCCTACAGGCAGCCTATTTTGATATTAGAGAGGCAGTGCATTGCCATACTTGTCCATGGATTTCCAGCTGATTCAGTAACATGCTTTTTCTGTACCACTTTGTTCCCATGGTTGCTGGACAGCTTGTTACTTCAGGAGACTCCATGTCTTGCCAGCTTGTTGGTAGAGGCAGGCAGGCTCCTCTCCCTTGTGTTTTTTTTTTTTTTGTCAACTTTGTTTCTTGCACCTCCACTGAGGGGAACTCTCTCTGGCGTCTTCCTTCCCCAGGTCTCTACCTCCGGCTGTAAGACTTACTCCTGTAGCTCCACTCCCCAAACCTGGCGAAACCCCCAGATCTGAACCCTCACAGGGAAGGGAAACCTTATCCACCCAGGGCACGCTATCTAAGGGTAGAGTACTGGGTTAGGGAGCAGTGGCAGGAGAAAGGAGAGCAACCAGCTTTGGGAGTGTGGTCCTGGGAGGAAGCCCCATAGTCTATCCCCAAAGGGAGGGGATTTTCTGTTGTTTCACCCCATGGAGATCCAGGCATGCAATGGCGGCTGGACACAACATGTTGCCTGCCAAACTCAACGCCCTAGCTACATAGATACATAGATACATAGACAGTGTCAGCAGATAAGGGCCTATGGCCCACCCAGTCTGCCCATTTGAGCTTGTAAGTTCAGTTTATGTTTTCCTAGAAGTCTGTTGCCCCTTACCCCTGACCTCCAGAATTCCTTTATGTCTATCCCATGCATTCTTAAATCCCGTGATTGTTTCAGCCCCCACCACTTCCTCTGGCAGGGTGTTCCACTTGTCCACCACCTGTTCTGTGAAGAAATTTTTCCTCATATTTCCTCTGAATCGTCCTCCCTCCAACTTCATCCCATGTCCTCTAGTCCTGGAACACCTTTTTCGCTTAAAAATAGTGTATTCCTGCACCCCGTTCCTCCCTGTGAGATACTTGTATGTCTCTATCATATCCCTTCTCTCCCTCCTCTCCTCCAGGGAGTACATGTTCAGTTCCTTCAACCTGTCTTCATAGGACTTGTGATGCAATCCATGCACCATCTTTGTTGCCCTCCTCTGAACCTTCTCTACCCTGTCTATGTCCTAATGTAGGTATGGTCTCCAGATCTGTCACGCTGTACTCCAGGTGGGGCCTCACTAGTGTCTTGTATAGCGGAATTATGACCTCCCTTTTCCTGCTGGTGATGCCCCTGCCTATACATCCCAGCATCCTATTTGCTTTACCTGCTGCCTTGTCACACTGTTTCCCTACTTTGAGGTCATCAGAGATGATAATCCCAAGATCCCTTTCCTGTTTGGTGCATGCTATATCCTCACCCCCCCAACTGATATCTTGTACCAGGGTTTTTGTGCCCCATATGCATTATCTTGCACTTCTTTGCATTGAATTTCAACTGCCAAACCCCTGACCATTCTTCAAGTTTCTGCAGGTCCCTTCTCATTCTGTCTACACCCTCTGGTGTGTCTACTCTGTTACAGAGCTTTGTGTCATCAACGAACAGTGAAATTCTGCCTTCTAGGTCCTCACGCAATGTCACTGATGAAGATGTTGAATAGGACCCGGTCCAACTGCACTGGTCCTATGGTACCCACTGGTCACTCTTCTCCTCTGTGGGAGTGACAGCCATTTACCACCACCTCTGTGTCCTGCCACCCAGCCAGTTACCTACCCACCACACTACTGTCCTGCTCACACCCATATTCTTGTGCAGTTGTCTTCTATGTGGCACAGTGTCAAAGGCCTTGCTGAAGTCTAGATAGGCCATGTCCACTGCCCTCCCCTGATCCACCTCCCTAGTCACCCAGTCAAAAAATTCAACGAGGTTGGTCTGACATGACCTCCCCCTGGTGAAACCATGCTGTCTTGGGTCCTGTAGTCCATTGACAACCAGATGTTCCACCAATCTCTCCTTCAGTAGTGCTTCCATGATCTTCCCCACTACCGATGTAAGGCTGATTGGTCTGTAGTTCCCTGCTTCCTGTTTGTTCCCACTTTTGTATAAGGGGACTACATCTGCTGTCCTCCAGTCTTTGGGTACCTCCCCTGTTTCCAGTGATCGGCTAAACAGGATAGCCAGAGGTTCAGCCACCACCTCTCTTAGTTCTTTAAGGACCCTGGGGTGCACCCCATCTGGCCCCATTGCTTTATCAACTCTTATTACTTCCAGTTCCTTCAGGACCCTTTCTCTCGTGTAAAGGGACTTGTGTTCATTTCTGCACCATTCTCACCCCTTGTACTCCCTTCAGACCCATTACCCTCCTCTTCTTCAGTAAAGACTGAGCAGAAATACCTGTTCAATATGTCAGCTTTACTATTGTCATCCTCCACGCAGCCCCCATCCTTTCCCTTCAGTCTCACTATCCCTCATTTGTCTTTCTTTTTTCACTTATGTACCTGTAAAAGGTTTTGTCCCCTCTACCCACTTATTTTGCAATGTGTTCTTCTGTCTGAGCTTTGGCTTCCCTTACTGACCTCCCTGCCTCCCTTTGCTTCTCCTGGTACTTCTCCCTATCCCTTCTGCCTGTGTCTTTTTGTATTGCCTGAATGCAATCTTTTTGGCTTTCACTTTCTTTGTTACCTCTTTGAAACCATAATGGTCTCCTCTTCCTTTTCCCTCTTGCTAACCTGCTTAATGCATAATTCTGTTGTTCTTGTAATCCCCATTTTAAATACTGCCTACTGTTCCTCAACCCCTGATTCCTGCCCCATTCCCCTTAATGCCTCTTTCAAGTATCTCTCCATTTTCCTAAAGTCTTCCCCCTTAAAATCCAGGATACGTGTTTTTATGTGGTTTGGTTCTGCTCTTTCTGTGATTTCAAACCACAGTGACTGGTGGTCACTGTTCCCCAGGTGCTCCCCCACTGTTACCCTCATCACACTGTCCCTGTTTGTGAGCACAAGATCCAGTATTGCCTTCTGCTGAGTTGATTCCATGACCAGTTGCTTGAGGAAGGCACCCTGAAGGGAGTCCAGGATAAATCTGCTCCTAGTTGCTCCTAGCTATACTTAGCACCGCTATGCATGTGCTATCCGAGCCACCGCCAGATGCCACTATAACACAGTGCTTCCACAGAACCCACACCAGGGAAGGGAGAGCTGTCCTATGGACACTAGATCCCTTTCCTCCCCTGCCTACCCCCAGCACCCCAGGCTCATTCCCGAACCTGGGTCGCCGGTGTGGCACAAGGTGTGGCATCCAGCACCTCAACACTCAGTGCCACTGGGCCGGCACCCTTGTGAGTGTCAATTATTCTTTTTTTCCTGGATACACATCAGCTGTGGAAGGGGCAATGAGTTCCAGGTGATACTCCTATCCGCAGTAGGATGAGTAGCTCAGTGCAAAATTATTAGCAGCTCCTGTGTTGTGTATTAGCAGCTCTTGCGTGTTGTAATACTGAGTTCTGGCACAGAATACTGGTACCGTGATTTATAGGAGACCTGTAGTTTTGAAACGATGTATGACATGTTGGAGGATGATGAGACCCTCCCCACTAGGGTTCTACTGTCCTAATTGTGTAACACAATCTAACATTCCTATCTTAGTCCCCTTCCCCCAGCCAGACCCGAGCTGGGGGTGTGCAACTGGGGTACTGGCTGACAGTGGCAAGACAGAATTACACAAATCCTTTTCACTGCTCTTAAATGAACTGGTAGCTTTTGATGTTCCACAGGACATCCCTACTAATGCACCCTAACGCAAGATGGGCCCTTTAGGCTGGGGGGCCCACACAGGCATGTCCAGGTGCACCAGTGTGGAATGATAATGCTCATCCAGATCCACAGTCAGACTGCCAACCTTGACAATATTGTTGGTCAGAAGGAAGAATCTGGGGGCTACTGGGGAAATTCTGACACGTCTCATTATTTGATGAAAGAGAATCCCTCTAATGGGGAGGAAGGGGAGTGGACAGAGTCTAAGAAAAATATTCTGATTCTGCCCCTGTTTGATACAAAATCTCTGTCATATTTCATAATGGAGACTTGGTGGACGTTACAGCTGAAGGAGGTGCAAGTCATGGAGTCTTTGAATGTGAACCCAATTCTGTCTTCCTCTTCCTCTGCACCAAAGTGTTTTTCAAACTTTGTATACTGCAACCAGATCATTGAGCAGGAATTTATTTATTGTTTTATTTATTGAAAATGTTTTACCGGGAAAGGTACACCTGAGCAAAAAGATGCTCGTCTCATGGTGCGACCGGGGGGGGGGGGATTACAGAGGAGGCAAGTATACATACAAAAGTTGAACTTACAGTAGCACAATGTGGTGGGCTGATGCAGAGTGGCGCAGGCATCTCTTTAAACTGAGGGTGAGATGCTATCCATTTTTAGTGGAGAGCTCCCAGAAGTGAGAAGTTTTCCCCTTGGAAAATAAAGCTGTGAATAATTCTGTTAAGCACACCGCTTTACCTATTGAGAGTTCATTGGCCCTAACAGACACTCATGATAAGAGTGTGAGCACCTCATAAAGAAGAGCCTTTTCTTCAAAGGGGGGTGAACACCTCATATGCATCCTTTATTGTTTCCAGAGCTTTGAACTCATAGATAATGACCCTAGGTAGTTTTGTTACCCCAGATATAAAAGGGGTGAACATCTTGTACCTAGGGTCTATGGCATCTGCTTTTCTGGGAGATACCGCAGTAGATAATTTAAGGATGTCAGCACACTCAGCTTATCACATTGCTGCAGCTATGTTTGCTGTTTGTCTCAGGCACTGGGTTGCAGATCAGGTGTCAAAGGCAAGAAGGCAAAGCTGTTTAACCTGGCCTTTGAAGGCGGATGATTATTCGGTTCTGGACTGGATGACATCCTGAAGGACATTCAGGATAAGAAGGAACAAATTACAGTGTTGAAAGAGCAGCAAAAAGTCAACTCAAACCCAAGGGGTGAAGGAGGAAATTGGCAGTGACAGCTCCGAGATGGTTTTCTTCCCTTTCTGAATTTCAGAAACCTACGATCCAGTGGAGCCTATTCTAGATTCAAGAACAATAGTAACAAAGGATCCTTTGCCCACAGGCATAATGGAGGTGCAGGATGAGGAGGAGGTAGCTCCCAATAAAGGTGCATGGGCAGTCTCTGTTTCCCTTCCCCTGGTAGAAGACTAGAGCAGTTTTATCAGAGATGAGCTCAAATCACGTCAGACACATGGATACTGAAAATTCTTATTCTAGGATATGCTATAGAATTTGCAACAGTACCCACAAGAGGTTGGTTTCTGCTATCCCCTGTGCCCCAAACCCCAGTGAAGAGGCAGGGTCCTGGTAGCCCCCATTGAGGATGGTTGAGGGTTCTACTCAATCTACTTTGCTGTTCCCAAGAAGTTGGGGGGGGGGCTTCGGATTGATTCTGAACCTGAAGCACCTAAACAAGTTTGTCTGTCACATGAACTTCATGATGGAGTCATTGTGGTCAATAGATCTAAAGGATGCCTACCTCCACATCCTTACACACCAGTCGCACCAGAAGTTTCAGAGGTTTGCAATTCAGGGATGGCATTTCCAGTACTGGGTGCTTCCTTTTGGGCTGGCAACAGCTCCTCAATTATTCTTGAAGGTCCTTATCATCCTAGTGGTGCAATTGAGATAGGAGGGACATCATGTGCATCCTTACCTGGATGACCTTCTTATACAAGTATTGTTGGCTCACGGGACAAAGGGGTCAGTGTCAAGGACCTTGGAGATGTTAGAGACTCCTGGTTGGGTCATCAACTGGAAGAAGAGTTCTCCTGGGAGAAATTTTCAGGATGGACAAGGGGAAAGTCTTCCACTTGACATCCAGAAAGGAGACCCTGAGGCAAGAGGTTCAGTGGCTGAGCAGCCAACTGTCGGCCTCTGTTCACAGGCTCCTCTAGATCCTGGGATTGATGGCAGTAGCAATAGAACTAGTCCCATGGCTCACATGCATATGCAACCTCTTCAGAACAGGATGCTGCAAGCTTGGAATCCAGCCACGAAAAACAACCAAGCCCTGATCATGTTTCCTCAGTCTGTATGGCAATGGCTGGCTTGGTGGGTAAGTTCCAAGAGCCTCAGCAGGGGTTCTCCTCTGGAAAACCCACCACAGCTGATACTGATGGCTGATGCTAATCTAGCTTGGGGCACTGTCCTGGACCACATTCCTGCACAGGGCATTTGGTCCCCTCAGGGTCAGTGGTTACAGATAAAGGTATTGGAAATTAGGGGCAATATTCCTTTCCCTACTTCATTTTAACTCTTAAGTGTGGTTCAAGAATGTGAAAGTAAGATCAGATAATACTGTCACCATGGCATACATAAACAACCAAGGAGACACAAGAAGCAGGGAAATGCTGGCAGAAGCCACCAAGGTTCTGCTGTGAGCAGAGAAGCACTTTCTATCTAAGTCAGCTGTTCACTTGGCAGGAGATCTGAATGTTTTGGCTGATTAGCTGAGTTGAGAGACAGTTCATGCAGGGAAGTGGATGTTGAATCGGGAGGTGTTCGACCTTCTGTGCAGAAGGTTGATCATTCTCAGATCAATCTATTTGATCATTCTCAGATCAATCTATTTGCATTAATGGAAAATGTTCAGGCATGATGGTTCTTCAGTCAGTACCAGTGTCCACAAGTAGATGCAGTGGATGCCCTATATCAGATGTGGGATTTAGTCAGAGCATACATGTTCCCTCCACTGCTGCTCCTTCCCGTGTTGCTTCACAAGGTAAGGCACTGAACAGGAAGCTGCCTTCTAATAGCACCAGAATTGGCAAGAAGACCATGGTTCTCAAACCTGGTGAATCTAGCCCAGCAGGACCCATTCCAGCTCCTGCTGTAGTGAGTGATCTGCTCTTTCAAGGGTCCATTCTGCATCTAAATCTAGAGGCGATCCAGTTGGCAGCTTGGTTCCCAAGAGGAAGAGATTGTTAAGATGGGGTTTTTCCAAGAAAGTCATGGACTAATGACTACCCTAATGACTACCAGGAAGGTGTCTACATCCATTGGTTATGAACATGTGTGTGTAATACTTTCTTGGCTTGGGCTAGAGAGAAGGGTATTAGATCCTCACAAAGTTATGGTATCACAGATATCAGATTTGTTGCAGGTAAGAGTGGAGAAAGGGCTTGCGCTGTGCACTCTGAGTGGTCAACTGTGTGCATTAGGAGCAGCCTTGGGAAGTTCCATGGTTAAGTCCCTGGGGATCATTTAGGAGGTTATACATTTTCTGAGAGCTATTAGTAGAAGCAGGCCATTGTTCCAGTCTCCGGTTCTCCAGTGGGATCTTAATTTGGTATGGATCGCTGTTTGTCAGGCTTCTTTTGAACCTCTTTCTTCAGTGCCATTGGATATCTTGTCATACAAATTGTGCTTCCTGATTGCAATCTGCTCTGCCAGGAGGACTGGTGAACTCTAGGAGTTGTCATACAAAGAACCTTACCTTACTATTCATAAGGAGAAGATGATATTCAGGATGGTTCCGTTCTTTGTTTCTAAGATTCCAACAGCTTTTTATATAAATCAGAATATATGCTTACCATCCTTCAGTCCCAAACTAGCAAATCCAAAGGAGTAGGAACTGCACAAGTTGAATCTGTGCAGAGCAGCCAGGATATACCTCAAAAGGACAACATCATTCAAGAAGTCCAAAACTCTGTTTGTTCTCTTTGGAGCAGCTAAAAAGGGCCAGAAAGCCTCCAAGGCCACCTTGGCTAGGTGGGCGAGGGCTTGTATCACCAAGGCCTATGTGGCAGAGAAGAAAAAAGCTACAGCCCTCATCAAGGCTCACTCTAAAAAGGGCTCTGGCTACTTCCTGGGTGGAGTGGAGGGAGGCATCTGCGTTAGAACTGTGCAGAGTGGCAATGTGGTCCTCTGTTCGTACATTTCCTAAGCACTGCAAATTAGATGGTCAAAGTTCCACTGATGTGGCCTTTGGTCACAGAGTTTTGCAGGCAGTGGTTAGTAGCTAATTATTATTCTTCACCCATATGGGTTATATATGGGGACAATATTCTGCCCCACCCAGTTGGATAATGGATACTGCTTCTTAGCAACCATATGTAAAGACTTCCCATTTTCAAACCACTAGTGACAGCTACCAGCAGTTTCATTCATGCCACCACAGATTTTCTCAGGAAACTAAAGCAAATAGGACAACTATCAACCAGCACTATCCTAGCCATGGTATACCACCATAACGGCGACTGAAAGTGAGTGACTCGAATATGAGTGACTCACTTTCAGCATCTACAAGGGTAGCGACAGGAAAGAACAGGATGACAGGAAGAATGGAAGGGAGACAGGAAGAGAAGGGATGGTATGTAAGGGGTAGTGCGGCATGAGACTGCTGAGCTGGTGCCATGGTGGAGTGGTGAGGGTGACTGGCTACAGTGTGGAGGGTGCAGGGTTCAGGGTTCAGGGTTCAGGGCTGGGGAGGGAAACAGTATCTTTATTTTGTACTCCGTAATTTTTTTTTTCTAAAGATGCTCCTCTTCTCCGACATGAACCCCCCCCCACCAGAGTTACTAATCTTTAGTTGAGGGTGATGCAGGGGCACAGCCCCCAGCAAAACAACCTTTTTCATGTTCGCCGTGTTCTTCTCTGGGAGTGTACATCGCCTTTTTTTCAGTGATGTACATTCGCTGTAACGGTGATCGCTATTCTGTGATTACCGTTATTTATTTGTTTATTTATTTATTTGAATTTTGGTAACTGGGTGAGCCCACTGAGACATTGCAATCCCTTTTTCAGGGGTGACCCAGGAATTACAATACATTAGTAATTACAATACAATACGGACATGTCACATCACACCGGTCCTGCGCGAACTGCACTGGCTGCTGGTTCGGTGGCGGATCACCTTTAAAATTGGATTACTGATGTATAAAGCTCTACATGGACTTGGCCCTGACTACCTGAAAAAGCTTCTGTTTCCCTACTGCCCCAAGCGATGGCTCCGCTCGGCTGATGAGGGGTTGCTAGAGATTCCAAGAGTATCATTAAAATATTCTGGGGCCCGTGCGTTTATGCACATGGCCCAAACTCTTTGGAGTTCTCTACCCCATCAGCTGCAAGAGTGCACAACCCTGGGGGGCTTTAAGCAGGCACTAAAAGCATATTTATGGGGTCAAGCTTTTGTTAACTAAATATATTCCACAACAGATTTTATTGATTGTTTTAGATTGTTGTTTTATATCACCGTTTTAGCGATTTTGTAAAGTGCTTTGGTACTCTGAAAGGCGCTAAATCAAATAAAGTCTATTATTATAATTTTTATTTTATTTATTTATTTTATTTAGTTAGTTTTTGTTGTCCGGGTAAGTGCACTAGACAAATCCTGCCTATTTTCAGGCACGACCTGGGGAAGGGGGATACAGATGAATGCCAACTGGCCTTGAACCAGATTAAGCTATTGGTGGTATTTTTTTAGTGAATGAGGGAAATTGGGCCAGGACATCAGGGTAATTCCCCTACTCTTTTCGATAAGTGCCATGGGATCTTTAACATCCACCTGAACTGCCACCAATCCAGGCAGATGGGACCTCGGTTTAACGTCTCATCCGAAAGACAGTTTAATAGTACATACATCACAATTGACATCGAAGTGCCGATTACATTGGTTTAGAATTATATAAAGTTCATTACATAGGTTGAGAATAAAAACAGGAACTCTGCAAGTTCACAGTATGGAAAGATTCACATCAGTTAGACAGTACCAGATTTAGAACAGTTGGACAATTACAACTAGGCAGACATTGAATATGCAGTGACTTGTAAAGGCGAAGACAATGGGAACAGGTAACAGTAATCATGTTACCAGTAGCAGAGTAGGCAAATGAGTGTGATAGAATAATTGCAAAAAACACATTTTAACAAAGTTTTTCACCTAAAGAAGCTTATGTGGGCTACACAGGATTAATCAAATACTATGTGATGTGTAGCAAGGATCATCTGAAGCAGGAACAAGGAGCCCAAAGGTAAAACATCAAAGAGGATTGAAACATAGAAAGCAAGGATCAGGATAGTATAGGTTGTGACAAGGAGTTCTAGTCAGACACAGCAGAGTAGGTGAATGATTTACGGGCAATGGCAAGCTGCAGTTTGGGCATTACTAGCAAGGGTAAGGAGGCAGATCTGAGAGCGCACTGGGGTTGCCGGAGCTGAACAAGCTTACCCAGACAGGGAGGAGTGTATTTATGGACCAGCTTGTGCATCCGGCTGAGGGAGGCATATCATAGTTTAGATTCGTAGGGCAGCCAACCCAGGGAAGAGAGGACATCACAGTGGTGGTGACGAGCATTGACACCAAAAGCAAATCTCCCCACCCTGTGGTAGGCTAGTTTAATGCAAGATAGAACTATAGAGTTGGTAGTGAGCAGAAGTGGGGCACTATAAGTAAGGAGGGGAAGGAGTAAGCCTGCCGCGATTTTGTGACAGGAGACTGATGTGAGGAAGGGACAGATATGATATAGAAGGCCAAGTTTTTGGTTCAGTGATTTGGTAAGGAGGGTGTTCAGTGAAAGTGGGGTATCAAGGGTGACACCCAGGTACATGAAGGGTTGGACAGATTCAAGGTTGTCACCATTGTGAGAGCAGATCACAAGGGGTGGGTTGGCATGCAATGAAGAGGGTAGGTGGGAGAACAGCATGCTTTTAGTTTTTTTTGTGTTGAGGACTAGTTGATGTTTTAGGAACAAGTCTTCAAGAGCACTAAAGTCATGTGCTAACATACTATTAAACCACCCAACATCAGAAGAGGAATGATAGATAATGGAATCATCAGCATAAAGATGTATGGAGGCCCCTCCACGGATATATAGAAGCTCATTAATAAAGAGGGAGAATAGTAGTGGGCCCAGGATGGAGCCCTGTGGTACTCCATGGGAGATGGGTCTGAGGTCTGAGAGCGAACCAGCCCACTTGATTCTTTGCATGTGGTCATGAAGATAACTCTGAGCCCAAGTTAAGGCACTGGCTTCAAGACCAAGGATATGCAGCTGCCAAAGCAGGAGACCATGGTTGACCAAGTCAAATGCCTTAGTCAGATCAACGAAGACAGCCCCAGTGGCAAAGCCTTGGTACATGGCATGAAACAGATCAGAGGTGACCTTTAGTAAGGCAGTGAGGGTGCTGTGATTTTTCCTGAACACTTGCTGGAAGGGGAGAGTAGTTGATGGTGTTCAAGATAGTTCTGAAGGTGATCATAGAAAATTCACTCCTGGATTTTTGCAAGTGAACATAGTATAGCTATGGGTCTATAGTTCTGTACCACAGTGTTTGGTCCACCCTTGTGCACTGGGACAACCACAGCAACCTTCCATTTACCCGGGACAGTACTTATGAGAAAGGACTGAATGATCAAGTCACAAATGGGATGGGCTAGAGCTGCAGCCCCCAGCTTCAGAAATTTTGGTTCAAGGGCATCATGGCCAGGGGAACAAGCAGCTATCAGATTCATGAGAAGCTGACATACTTCATTAAGGGTTACAAATTTCAAGTGAAAAGCAGGGTGATCTGCAGCAACCACTGAAGGAGGTGGGTCTAGAAGGCGGGGGTGAGTTGGCAAATTGTGAAGTATAGCTATGCAGATCAGTGAAAAATTCATTAAAACCTGTGGCAATGGATGACAGGTCATTGAAGATGGTGTCCTGTACAGTAAGGGAGCTAGGGATCTCCGAGGTCTTTCCCTTTATCAGTGAGTTTCTCTCCTTCCAAAAGTCCTTGGGATTGCAGAGGTGCTCTGTTTGGAGTGACCTGAAATGGAGGCATTTGACCTTCTGAATATTATTCTTCCACTTGTTCCTGAGCTCCCTGTAGACTTGCCAGTCATTGGGCAACCCAGTACGTTTATAAGACTGGCAGGCATGATCTAGAGTGGACATGAATTTCCTGTGTTCCTTAGCGATTAAAGGAGCTTTGATTCCTTTAGACCTGCACTTTTTTAGTGGGGTATGTTGATTAACAATAGCAGTGATGGTGGAAATAAAGAAACCAAAGACTAGATTGACATCAGGGAAAGTGTTAATAGGTCCCCAATTGACCTCATTTAAGGACACAGCAAAAGCCTTGGAGTCGAATTGGGATATATCCCGTACCTGGAGGATCCTTAGAAGAGGGTTAGGGAAGTTATTGTGCCAGATGCAGAAAGTAGGGGAATGGTGACTGATGCTGTCTGAGAGAACTCCAGCTGATTTTACCTTAGGTGCACAATTGGTGACAACTCAGTCAAGCACGGTGTGATTGCTCGACTTGGTGTTAAGCCAAGTTGGTTCATTGATAAGTTGAACTAGACTGCAATCAGCAAGAGTTGTATGCACCTTATTTGAGTTGGAGTGATGCCAGTCTATGTTAAAGTCATAACAAAGTGCAAGGTCATGGTTAGCGAGGTTGGTGAGGGAGGAAATGAGGGAGGGGAGGTAAATAGTGGCTTATTTAGGGGCAGGTAGACACATCCCACAAGTAGCTTTTTAACATTGTCAAGGGTCAGTGAGGGGAGTAACATCTCACCTACTGGGGCCTAGGACCAGGAACAGGGATTTTGAAGGTATCTATGTCAAACTGAACATATATAGGGACTCCACTTCCCCTTTTACCCACCCTGTCCTTCTTAAAACAGTTATAACCAGATAAAGCGATCTCATGCTGCCTGATGCTAGGCTTCAGTCTGGACTCAGAGATATAAAGTGCAACAGGTGAATGCTAACTGACCCACACTCTGCTCACATAAATGCACAAAGTCTATGCCCCAAAATGGCAGAACTCAATTTTCATCCCTTTGGGGGCTTTACATGCTGCAGATGGGGAAGGGGGATTGAGGTGGGGCATGTACTGTAGGTCCTGGACTGAGTTCAATATCTCCTGCCAGTATCAGTAGGATGAGGAGGTAGATCATGGTCCAGCTGAAAGTATAAAGTTTCTTCCTTCTCATCTTAGGATGAGTGGCAGAGACAGGCAGTCTTTTATGGAGCCAGTGCCCCAGATGAGCAGCACCAAATTTAGGGAGGCATGGAATAAGAAGGTGCATGCGCACTGGCTCTGGTGTATGATGATGAGGCGGGCAGTGCAGACTGTTCAGAGGAGGGTGAAATAACATGGAACCCCTAGCCACAATAGATGGCAGTGCCCTCTAGACTAATATTCCATCTGAAGATGGCATATAAGCATGTTGAAGATTTTTACAGGACAACAAATCCAGAAGAGACATCCCAGAACCCCTCCCCCCCATCAGCACCCTAATACAGTTCAGACACACAAAAACTTCACAGTTAATGGCAGGCACTATTTGCACCTAATGGGGAGAGTAATGGGCACAATAATAGCAACACAATATGCCAATCTTTTCATGCCTATCAAGATGAACATTATTTTAAACACCACCATCATAAACCATTAGTCTACCTTTGATATATAGATGACATATTCCTCATTTGGACAGAAGCCAAAGATTCCCTTAAAAAGTTCCATCAGTATTTCAACAACTTTCACCACTCTACAAAACTCACTATTGAATACTCCACCGCAAGCATGAATTTTCTGGATACCACAATCAGAATTGCTAATAGTGGACATACAGTGGCAGCCACAATATTGTCAAATATTTCCAGAAATTTCATGAAATATCTAAAGAACTTCTCTCTGGTGGACCATAGTGGTAATGCAGGCAGACAAGAAATTTCCAGATATATCACAGACATTTCAGGACGTATCTGACCATTTCTACGGCTGCTACTGTATACAAACTGCTGTTTACAGAAAACCTACTGACAGACACCGATACCTGCATAATTCCAGTTTCCAGCAAAGGCACACAAAAATCTGTGGTCTACAGTCAGACAATTCAATACAATGGGATCTGCTCAGATGAGATAAGATACAGACAACTCTCCTCACTTTGTAATTCCTTCATCCAGCAGGGAACTCCTCAAGACAAACTGACAGAGAAATTGAACATCCTATACAAACACCACAAGATAATCTACTGGAATACAAGCAAAAAAATCTGACTAATCACACACCCCTAGCTGTTACATACAGGCCCATACTAACATCCCTTAAGCAAATGATTAAAGAACTGTAACCCATGCTGAGGGAAAATACAAGACTTAGAGACATCTTCCCTGAACCACCTCTCATTGCCTACACGCAGCCCCCTAATCTTTCTAACATGCTAATTCATAGCAAACTCCCAGCAGATCAAAATAACTTTGAAATGAGAGAAACAACGCCATACAACAATGTAAGATGCAAGTACCACTATGGTCCACCAGAGAGAAGTTCTTTAGATATTTCATGAAATTTCTGGAAATATTTGACAATATCATGGCTGCCACTGTATGTCCACCAGGACCCTAGGCAGCATGGATTCTCAGCGGGAAGGTCATGCCAGACGAATCTAATAGATTTCTTTGACTGGGTGACCAAAGTAGTAGATCTGGGAGGGGCTGTGGACATGGCCTACCTAGACTTTAGCAAGACATTTGACACAGTCCCACACAAAAGATTAATATACAAGTTAGCCAGCCTGGGAGTGGGTCCCAAGATGACAGCCTGGGTAAAGAATTGGCTGGAGAATAGGACACAGAGAGTAATAGTAAATGGAGTCCACTCTGAAGAAAGGGTGGTTACTAGTGGGGTACCGCAGGGTTCAGTATTAGGACTGGTCCTCTTCAATGTCTTTATAAGCGACATTGCAGAAGGACTGGAAGGAAAAGTATGTCTCTTTGCAGATGACACTAAGATCTGCAACAGAGTTGATGCACAGGGTGGGGTGGAAAGGATGAGAAGGGACTTGGCAAGGTTAGAGGAATGGTCAAATGTATGGCAGCTTAGATTCAATGCCAAGAAGTGCAAGGTAATGCACCTGGGAAACAAAAATCCAGGGGAAGAGTACACAATGGGGGGTGAGATACTAACAATGACAAAAATGGAAAGGGACCTGGGGGTAGTCATATCAGATGCCCTAAAGATGGGCAAGCAATGTGAGAGGGCAGCAAGGAGGGCTGGGGGGATACTGGGATGCATAGGGAGAGGCATCACCAGTAGAAAACAGGAAGTTATTATCCCTTCTGTACAGACAGCTGGTGAGACCCCATCTGGAGTACTGTGTGCAGTTCTGGAGACCTAATCTCCGCAAAGACATAGACAGGATGGAAGCTGTCCAGAGGAGGGCAACTAAAATGGTGCAGAGTCTGCACCGGAAGACATATGAAGAGAGACTTAAGGAGCTTAATATGTATAGCCTCAAGGAAAGGAGGGAGAGGGGGGACATGATAGAAACTTTGAAGTACCTCAAGGGAAGCAACAAAGTCCAAGAGGGTAGCATCTTTCAAAAAGAAGTGTGTAAGAACAAGAGGCACAATTTGAAGATAGAGGGAGGCTCAGAGGTAATTTAAGGAGTATTTTTTCAGAGAGGTTGTGGATGCATGGGACGGCCTTCCGGAGGAGGTTGTGGAGTCAAAATCAGTGGCAGAATTCAAGCATGCAGGGGATAGTCATAAGGAAATTCTGGGGGGTGGGGGTAGGAAGAAGTAGGCTGCTGGTTAACTATGATCTGCAGCTTATCCAGTAGGTAGGGAAATGGGCAGACTGGTTGGGCCAAGCGGTCCTTATCTGCCGTCAAATTCTATGTTTCTATGTTTCTATGTCCACCACCCACATATGCACACAGACCACTATCAAAAGAGGTCTGAACAGCACAGTAATAATACATGGATCTTACACGTGTCAATCAAGCAATGTGGTTTAATCATTTCCATGAAAAAGTGCATACACTGATGTTATATGGAGAAAACAAGGAACCATTACAAATCAGCATGAAACACCACCAACATACAATTGTAAACTAGATTATCAGCAGACCAGTAGGACAACATTTTCCCAATCAGACCATTCCCTCTCAGACCTGTCTGTTCTAATACTAAGAGGCAACTTCAAAAACACACAGAAGAGAAGGACATGTGAACTAAAATATATCAAACAATTTAATTTGAACTTTAATGGATTCAATCGGGACATGTGACAAGGCAGCAGGTAAAGCAAATAGGATGCTGGGATGTATAGGCAGGGGCATCACCAGCAGGAAAAGGGAGGTCATAATTCCGCTATACAAGACACTAGTGAGGCCCCACCTGGAGTACAGTGTACAGTTCTGGAGACCATACCTACGTAAGGACATAGACAGGGTAGAGAAGGTTCAGAGGAGGGCAACAAAGATGGTGCATGGATTGCATCACAAGTCCTATGAAGACAGGTTGAAGGAACTGAACATGTACTCCCTGGAGAGGAGGAGAGAGAGGGATATTATAGAGACATACAAGTATCTTACAGGGAGGAACAGGGTGCAGGAAAACACTATTTTTAAGCGAAAAAGATGTTCCAGGACTAGAGGGTATGGGATGAAGTTGGAAGGAGGACGATTCAGAGGAAACATGAGAAAGAATTTCTTCACAGAACGGGTGGTGGACAAGTGGAACACCCTGCCAGAGGAAGTGGTACATAGATACATAGATACATAGACAGTGTCGGCAGATAAGGGTCTATGGCCCACCTAGTCTGCCCATTTGAGCTTGTAAGTTCAGTTTGTTTTCTTAGAAGTCTATTTCCCCTTACCCCTGACCTCTAGAATTCCTTTATGTCTATCCCATGCATTCTTAAATCCGTGATTGTTTCAGCCCCCCACTTCCTCTGGCAGGGTGTTCCACTTGTCCACCACCCGTTCTGTGAAGAAATTCTTTCATGTTTCCTCTGAATCGTCCTCCCTCCAACTTCATCCCATGCCCTCTAGTCCTGAAACATCTTTTTGCTTAAAAATAGTGTTTTCCTGCACCCTGTTCCTCCTGTAAGATACTTGTATGTCTCTATCATATCCCTCTCTCCCTCCTCTCTCCAGGGAGTACATGTTCAGTTCCTTCAACCTGTCTTCATAGGATTTGTGATGCAACCCATTCACCATCTTTGTTGCCCTCCTCTGAACCTTCTACCCTGTCTATGTCCTTACGTGGGTATGGTCTCCAGAACTGTACACTGTACTCCAGGTGGGGCCTCTCTAGTGTCTTGTATAGCGGAATTATGACTCCTTTCCTGCTGGTGATGCCCTGCCTATACATCCCAGCATCCTATTTGCTTACCTGATGCCTTTCACACTGTTTCCCTACCTTGAGGTCATCAGAGAAGACAACCCCAAGATCCTTTCCTGCTTGGTGCATGCTATATCCTCACCCCAACTGATATATTGTGCCAGGTTTTTGTGCCCCATACATTATCTTGCATTCTTTGCATTGAATTTCAACTGCCAAACCCTTGACCATTCTTCAAGTTTCTGCGGGTCCTTCTCATTCTGTCTACACCTTCTGGTGTGTCTACTCTGTTACAGGCTTTGTGTCATCAGCGAACAGTGAAATTCTGCCTTCTATATCCTGTGCAATGTCACACAGTGAAGATGTTGAATAGGACCGGTCCAGCACTGTCCCTGTGGTACCCACTGGTCCTCTTCCCTCTGTGGAGTGACAGCCATTTACCACCACCCTCTGTGTCCTGCCACCCAGCCAGTTACCTACCCACCACACTACTGTCCTGCCCACACCCATATTCCCCAGTTTGTGTAATAGTCTTCTATGTGGCACAGTGTCAAAGGCCTTGCTGAAGTCCAGATAGGCCATGTCCACTGCCCTCCCTGATCCACCTCCCTAGTCACCCAGTCAAAAATTCAATGAGGTTGGTCTGACATGACCTCCCCTGGTGAAATGCTGCCTTGGGTCCTGTGGTCCATTGACAACCAGATGTTCACCAATCTCTCCTTCAGTAATGCTTCCATGATCTTTCCCACTACCGGGTGAGGCTGACTGGTCTGTAGTTCCTGCTTCCTCTTTGTTCCACTTTTGTATAAGGGACTACATCTGCTGTCCTCCAGTCTTGGGTACCTCCCCTGTTTCCAGTGATTGGCTGAACAGGATAGCCAGAGGTTCAGCCACCATTCTCTTAGTTCTTTAAGGACCCTGGGTGCACCCCATCTGGACCCATTGCTTTGTCAACTCTTATTACTTCCAGTTCCTTCAGGACCCTTTCTCGTGTAAAGGGACTTGTGTCCATTTCTGCACCATTCTCACCCCTTGTACTCCCTTCAGACCCATTACCCCCTCTTCCTTAGTAAGACTGAGCAGAAATACCTGTTCAATATGTCAGCTTTACTGTTGTCATCCTCCACGCTGCTCCCATCCTCCCCTTCAGTCTAACTATCCCTCCCTTTGTCCTTCTTTTTCACTTATGTACCTGTAAAGGTTTTGTCCCCTTTAACCACTGATTTTGCAATGTGTTCTTCTGTCTGAGCTTTGGCTTCCTTACAACTTCCCTGCCTCCTTTGTTTCTCCTGGTACTTCTCCCTATCCCTTCTGCCTGTGTCTTTTTGTATTGCCTGAATGCAGTCTTTTGGCTTTCACTTTCTTTGCTACCTCTTTGAAAACCATAATGGTCTCCTCTTTCTTTTCCTCTTGCTAACCTGTAATGCATAATTCTGTTGTTCTTGTAATCCCCATTTAAATACTGCCTGTTCCTCAATCCCTGATTCCTGTCCCATTCCCATAATGCCTCTTTCAAGCATCTCCCCATTTTCCCAAAGTCTGCCCCTAAAATCCAGGATACGTGTTTTGTGTGGTTTGGTTCTGATCTTTCTGTGATTTCAAACCACAATGACTGTGGTCACTGTTACCCAGGTGCTCCCCACTGTACCCCCATCACACTGTCCCTGTTTGTGAGCACAAGGTCCAGTATTGCCTTCTCCAGAGTTGGTTCCATGACCAGTTGCTTGAGGAAGGCACCCTGAAGGAGTCCAGGATAAATCTGCTCCTAGTTGATGCTGCTGCTGGGATGCTCCAGTCCACATCTGGTATATTGAGTCTCCAACCAGTACTACCTCACCCTTGTCAGCCATCCTTTGGATAGCTAGCATCAACTCTATCTGTTTCTTCCTCCTGGGCTGGTGGTCTATAGACCACACCTGTGGATAGCTGGCCCCTTTTCCTTTCCAGCTTAACCCACAGTCCTCTCCCCATTTTGTTCCTCCTGGATCTGTGTGGCCCTTATGTCATTTTTCACATACAGTGCCACTCCTCCTCCCTTCCTGCCTGCTCTGCCTCTTCTGAATATGTTGTAGCCAGGTATGGCCATCTCCCAGTCATGGTTATCATTACACCAGGTTTCAGTGATGGCCACAATGTCCAGGTCTGACTGTACCATGACAGCCTCCAGATCTTCCATCTTGTTGCTAAGGCTCCTGGCATTTGCAACACATGGCTTTCCATGATTTGACCTCCCTAGACTGCTTCCTGTTCTCCAGCCCTTCCTTGGTTGTCATTTATCCCTGGTTCTCCTTGCTGTCTGCCCTTCTGCTGAATTTTGCCCTTTTGCTTATCCACCTTTTGGACACTAATCTCCAACTTTGCACACTGCTTTGCAGAGATAGCCACTCCTCTGGTTCACTGGTTCCATTACTAGCTGTGGGGGGTGAGCAAGTAGGTACCATCCTTGCTGGCCTGCCACCCCCCTTTGCTAGTTTAAATGCTTATCAATGTAGCATTTAAACTTATCATTGAGTGCTTGGATTCCCTCCAGGATGGATGCAGGCCGTCAGGCTTAGACAAACCTCCATCCCTCCAGATGGGTCCCCAGTCACCAATGAATCAAACCCTTCCTCACAGCATCAGTTCTTCAACCATGAGTTAAAGTTCTGGTGCATGCACTCTATGTCTCCCTTGCCTCTCACAGGTAGTACTTCGAGAAAGTGACAGAAGTAGCTACTTGCGAGACCCCTCCCCAGTTTCCTAAACTCTTCCTGAACTTCCTTTGGCTCCCCATTTGCCAAGTCATTAGTACCTAGGTGGATAATGACATCCAGCTCACCCTCCTGTCTTGCCTTCCCAGTGATCCCCAGTATCTTCCTTCCATCCCTCCATGCCATGGCACCTGGTAGGCACCTCACCTCCCTGTCCTCCCCCTCCTGTGTTCCTAGCTGGATCCCTCTTATGATGGAGTCCCCCACCAGGATTCGCTTCCTCCTCCTCTGGGGTCCACTGCTTTCCCCACTGAGGTCACCTCCTTGCCTAACCTCCACATCCTTTCCTTCCACTTCCCTGGGTACCTCTATTTGGTTTGTCCTCATTTGCCAGTGTGGCATATGAGTTCTTGAGAAGGAATAGGATCTGGGATGTGCCTCTGCCTGACTGCTCTAACCCTCCCTGAGCCCACTGTCATCCAAGTGCTCCTCGTTCTCGGCATCCTTTGAGGCAGCTGCATTGGACTGGGTGGTTCCTGGACAGGGTGATGGTACTCCTGACCCAGTTTACTTCGCTCTGAGTCTGGCTACCTCATCCTCAGTCCGAGAGATGCATGCAGAGGGCAGCACCTCCAGTGTCCAGAAGGTCTGCCTGAATAGCTGGACACTGCCCACAGCCACTACATTGCACCACTCCCCACATTATACTGTGAATTCCACTACTTATCTGCTACTGAAGCTCTCTTAGTTCTCTTTTTATTTATTTACAGTATTAAAATCCTGTAACTGATCCTCAGATATATATTTTTTAAGGAAAAGAAACCAATAAATAAATAATATGAGTCAAAACACTTGTCGTTATGAGGGTGGTCTTCTTCCCCTTATGCCCTCCTACTTCACACCTCTTACTATACCTGTGTTTAGCTCCTGTCAATCAGATTTATCAGGGCATATAATTAAGAGTTGGAGGAAGGGGTGGGAGGGGTCAACAATTAAAGACAGCACAGAATTACACCACCACTATTTTTAAATTTTCAACAACCCAAAAACAATTATAAGTAAAGACACACAGAAAGAAAGTATAGTGTCACTACAAGCCTACAATCTAAGTTTAAAAGAAAAATACCAGTTACCAGTTACTCTGAAGCACTGAATTGAATATGTTTCCTTCCTTCACCTTCTGGCTTCTTCTGAGAAGATGAACTTCTATTTGCTGCTTTAACTGTGACTAAGCCCCACCTTCAGTTATCACGTAGCTGAGGTCAGAGGCCAGACAATTAACACCCTTCACCCAGCTACAGGACAGTCAGACAAGCCAAGATAAAATTTGCAGCAATTAAAGACAGCACAGAATTACACCACCACTATTTTTTAAATTTTCAACAGCCCAAAAACAATTATAAGTAAAGACAACACAGAAAGAAAGTATAGTGTCACTACAAGCCTACAATCTAAGTTTAAAAGAAAATTACCAGTTACCAGTTACTCTGAAGCACTGAATTGAATATGTTTCCTTCCTTCACCTTCTGGCTTCTGGGGGCTGAAACAATAACGGGATTTAAGAATGCATGGGATAGACATAAAGGAATTCTAGAGGTCAGGGGTAAGGGGAAACAGACTTCTAGGAAAACAGACCGAACTTACAAGCTCAAATGGGCAGACTGGGTGGGCCATAGGCCCTTATCTGCCGACACTGTCTATGTATCTATGTATGTATCTATGGGATGTATGACACACTATGAAAAATGTTAATACTGTATGTTACATTTTACAAATATATTTTTTATTCCTATGAGTTGCCCTATCCCCCCCCCCCACGCTGTGTATCTCAGGTCTTTATTATTCTTAGTTCCTGTCAGGATGCCTTTCAAAATTAACACTTCAAGGCAGCCTGTCCTACAAACATCTTAGCACTTCCTGCAAATCATCCCCTCATAGCTATAGGCCTGTTCCTATTCATTGCTGGCCCACCCATCCTGTTAAGTTCTTCTCACCAATCCTATCATATTTTTTTTTTTTGAAACACTGCATCACAGGGTATATAGTGTTGCTTATTTTGCTCAGTTTGCTATTCACTGGAAGAAGGGACCTGTGGGGGCCCAAAAGCTTGTGTAATCGATGATTTTGTACAAGACATATGTTGGCCCAATAACAGGAATCAAACTATCCAACGACTCCTGTTTTCCAAGGACCAAAATGACTAAAATCTCTTTCTACTTTAGATGTCTTATAACCTTTTACAAGCCTTTAATGTCAATCTGACTAGTACTATAAGTTGGAGGACAAAAATGGTAGTAAGGCAGAGGCTCAGGCAGCTATTATACAGTAGTAGGTATGCACAGTAGATAGTTACACAACTAGCATATACTTCTCTTGTCACATGATAGGGATTCTACCATGTTAGACCTGGTCTACAGTGGTCTAGGGTTGATATGAATGATTTTCATTACAAGGGCTATTCTCATTAAACTAGGAACAATGGCACAAATTACATTTTAAAATAACATAACAAACAAGGTGTGGCCAGAACCACTATGGTTGCTAATGCATTAACTTGATAAAGGTGTTTCATGGGCTTAAACATAAAGATGAACTGCCGTAGTCAGCTCTGTGCGTAAATTTCATTTTTGGTAAAGGTAGATAATTTATCTGGTTGATCCTGTGTTTCCCATGGGCCAGATGTTCAGACTGTGCTGGGCAGTGGCACAAGCCTGGGCACAGAGCAATTGGGCTGCGCCGGGGCCAGGACCAGGTGATATTCAACGGTGATGTGCCATGGCTCAGCACCATTGAATATGGCAGGGAGGGCACACACATTGCACATGGCGCAGTGGCACTGTTCCAGCGCAAGATGCAGAAAGGGAGCACGGGGTTGTGCCAGCACAAGTGCAGTTGCACTAGATGCATCACTCACAATATTCAGCTGGGGGCATGCAAATGAGACCAAATGCATGCAAGGTGCAAATGGCGGCATTTGCATGTTATTATAGCCCCATTTGCATGTGATGTGCTGATCCACGGCGAATTGCACCTGGTGCCCTGCCAGGCTGCCCCCCCTGGGTTGTTGCAGCCCCCCCACTCCGGCACATCTGGTCATGGGCTGTAATAAAATTAATATCCCAGTGTTCGGGTAACTCCCCCGTATGCCCAATCATGGTCTGTAGTAAAGGTAAAATCCCTGGTGGTCTAGCAGTAACCTACCCCGGTATAGTGTCGTGGGTTGTAGAAATGTGTAAACATCCTGGTGGTCTAGCGATAACCCCCTGCCCCGAATGCCCGATCATGGTCCATTTTGGAAATGAAGTATTACCTGGTGGTCCAGTGGTACTCCCCTCCCACCCACCCACAGAGGTCACCCGGTCAAGCACCCCCCTGTCATTGGCAGGTGGCAGCCCCCACATTCTGCCCAGCTGCCTGCCGAATGGCAGCATACAGCATGATCTGCATATGTGGACCAATGGGCTTGCAGGCCATACCATACTACACAGGATCAGAAATGTGAATAAACACGTTCATTCACATTTCTGGTCCAATGTAGTACAGTATGGTCTGACCAATAGGCGTACAGATCATACTGTATGCTGTCATTCAGTGGATGGCCAGGTGGAATGCGGGCGTGAGCTGCCCCCGCCAATGATGGGGACTGCTGGGTGGCCGGGGACCTCTAAGGGGTGGGTGGGGAGGGTACCACTGGACCACCAGGTAATACTTCATTTCTGAAATGGCCCCACAATCAGGCATACGGGAGGGTGTGGGGTTCCTACTAGACCACCAGGGATGTTTACCAGGGATGTCTACACATTTCTACAGCCTGTGATCAGGCATACCAGGGGGCAGGTTACTGCTAGACCAACAGGGATTTTAACTTTTACTACAGCCCACGACTGGGCATACAGGGGAGGAGTTACAGCTAGACCACTGGGGATATTAACTTTTCTTACAGCCTGTGATTGGGTGTATGGGGTGGGTGGGGGGTTCACTAGACCACCAGGGAGGTATGTGTGCCTGGCAACAGTGTTCTGGGAGGGCACATGGCCACCCCACTGCTGGTGGATGCTGTGTTGCACCTTGCAATACAGCAGCCAGCCTGTGAGTGGCTGGCATTTGCTCCTGTTTTTTGGGGCTCAACTTTGAGCTCCCCTGTGCGGCACAATGCAGGGTTGCACCAGCATATGCACCACACATCCCTGGGCTGAATATCGGGATGTGCCACATATGCATGAGCACACCCCCTGCATCTGCGTTGCATAGGATTACATTGCTCCCCTGCACATCGGGACTTGTGCTGTGCTTGGCAGCCTTTTGAATATCCCTCTGAAGTGCAATGTGGGATTGCACCAGGTGCAACCCCCTTTGAATATCCCAGCCCATGTGTTTAAAATGCAAGCAGTGAGCACATGTTGTACTATACGAGGAAGAAGAAGGAGCTCTGCACTAAGGCCTTTAAGTAATGGTAGAAGGAATGGTGCAGAGAGGAGAGGTAGGTCTACACTGGGGACTGTGGGGCAACCTGGAAGGAAAATATCCTATGCCAAGGTGATGGCCTGCTTTCATACAGGAGGCAACCACAGTCCTCAATGGATGATTCAAATGTCTCTTTGATGGACATTTAAAGTAGCCAGGCAGGGGTGACAGAAGAACAGGGGAATCAGAAAGTGGGCCACCACAAGCTGAGACAGAGAGTAGGAAGAAAGGGACAGAGTCCTACTAGGATGCAAGTTATTCAAGGAAGCAGGGGGTCAACAAAGGAAGAAGAGGGAAAAGAATCAGCCAACGGAGAAAGGTGTGGAAGGGGGAACAATTGGAAAAAGGAGAAAGAGGCAAGAAGAGAGAGGTGAGGGCTGTCAAAATGGTGCAAGGTCTGCATCAGAAGCCATATGAGGAGAGATTGAAAGAGTTTGATAAGTACACCCTGGAGGAGAGGAGGGAGAGGAGGGAGAATGGTGATATTATGGAGATCTTTAAATACCTCTTGGTGGTTAATAAGGTACAGGAGGGAGACATGTTTCTGAGAAAACGGTGTTGATGGACAAGGGGTCATGATATGAAGCTGGAAGGAGGTAGATTCAGGAGTGATGTGAGGAAGTACTTCTTCACAGAAAGGGGGGTGGAATCCTGGAACAGCCTTCCATGAGAGGTAGTGAGGATGAAACTAGCGGTGGGTTTCAAAAATGCCTGGGACAGGCACAAAGGAATCCTACCAATAACCAAAAGGTGGCTGCAAACATATAGACGGAGCCAAATAAATGTTTTACTCACATAGCAGATGGTGAATTCAGCTACACCACCACTGACCAGGTGATTGAAACAGCTTTGATGCAGGCAGGATAAAAGTCCATATGCTTTATTTCTGAAACAACCAACCAACAGCAAGTTGCAAATGCCCCTCCCCATGAGACAGCCAAACATTTTCATGCATGAACAGTGCTTTCTCAAGGCTGGGGTGGCATATGGCATTGCAGTTAATAAAGGCAATCATTTAAAGTGACAGTATATATGTAACCCTTTCACTTCAAATCACGTAATGTGTAAAGTGCATACAATATAAGTTATATAAAGTGAAAATGTCATAAAGCGCATCATATTATTATTACACCTATAAAATGTGAACAATTTTTGTTTTTCACATGTTAGTAATACCTTAAGTGCCATCCTAACAAAGTAGGTAATGTAAATGAAAACACACATGAAATTACACACAAAAACAATTGAAAAACAGATTAAAATTAGTAATTCTTTTATATATCTACCTTATTCTATTTGTATATCTATCTATTATAATAGTCATTGTATTTATTAATCTTAAGGCACAAAATTTGTAATGTGTTGACTTTTAGGCTTCTATTCACTTATTCATAATTCATGTGATATTCATTTAATAAATTCCTTGTGGATATTAAACTATTCACTGTTTAAACTGAACTACTCCTTATTTAACGTACAACTATAATCTCAAAGATTTTAATAAGGGGTATATGGAGAATATGGAAGGGAAGGGGGAGGAGGGGGAGGAAAAATGATGAAAGCAGGTAAGAAAAGGGGACCCTCTTAATGTTTTATATTTACTCAAACTATGTAATTCAAAGAAAACATCAGCAACTAAATCCACCAGGGAAAAAGGGGCCAAAAACATTTTAAATATATATATATATGTATTATAAAGTGCAGGTACTGTGCAGAAGGTTCAGAAATTCATATTCATAAGTATGGAGACAATTGAAAAAAATCATTTAGACCCAGGGGTACATATGACCTCAATTACAGCTGCCAAAATGTTTCCCTTTGTGTAATTCATTTGTCCAAGTCCCCACCTCTGATGTGTGGGTATATTTTTTCCATCATTTGAAACAAAAATCTGTATGAACTTCCTCTTTGTTGAACATGCTGGGACAAGGCACTGATATCATCTCTATTTATTATCCTTCCATTATGCATCAAAGCTGTTTTGATCACCTATTCAATGATGGTGTAGTCAAATTCACTGTCTACAAAGGAATCCTATGAGGAAGGGAGGGAGTGGAAGTGACAGTGCTGTAGATCAAGTTGGGTCTGCATCGAAAGTAATCATAATTAAAAATGTGCAGACTAGATGGGCCCAGCGGTCATTATCTGCCATCAGTTTCTATGTTTATGTAACTACCCCTTTGGGAGATTACTAGTCTATTCACTACTCCCTGGGTTTTTCTAGCCTATTTAGGCCCAGTTGGGAAAAGGGTTAATTCTTCTCGGCACTCAGGTGGAGCCTCCTGTGGGTTGGGAGGCCACCATGGGTATGTGAGGGGGGGTAAAGCCCAGCAGTTTAGATTAGAGGGGGAGTTCTGGTCTGAGGAGTGAGTGGTGAAGGGGTGAGAGTGAGTTGGGGTCGGGTGGGGGCGACTGCCCAATCCAGCCCTCAGGTGGTGTCAGTTGGGGGGACACAGAGGAAGAAGTGGTAGCCAGTAGCTGCAAGCCAAAGAGTATCTTGGAGGGTGGCTAATGTCAAGAGGGGAGCCAGCAACCACAAGTCACAGAGTGCCCTGGTAGCCTGCGTCAATTCGTGTAGGGGTCGAGTAGGCAAGAATGTGGCAGGAAGTGTAGTGTCCAAAAACCAAGTTACCTTGGTGCTCCGCAGGAAGTGTCCCTGATCTCAATTCAGGGACAGTCGCTGCCACTTCTGGGAAAGGATGCCGAGGCCAAGAGGGAACTTGCAAATCCCCAAGCTGCCAGGATTGCATGTTCTGAGGGGGATCTGCTGAGCCAGTGCTGAGAGAGAGGGATAGAGAGATGGGGATCATTGAGAGTTTGGGTGCCTGTGAAGAATAATTGGCTGTTAGGCACTGTGAACTGTTTTGGGACTTGTGCTGCCTTGAAACATTTGTGATCATAACGGTCCCAATTTAATGTTGCCCTAAAGACTGTGTGGCATCCTTGGTCCAGGTAAAAGCTGCTGTTATGGTGATACTGGCCGCATGAAAGCTGAATGTGTTCTCCATGAATTAACTAATGCTTCCTTTGGCTATGTGTGAATATGTTTAAAGGATTTGGGATCTTTCTTGTTTCTTCAAGTTCTGTGTGGACATTCCATTATTGAAAGGAACTGTTTGCTATGCATTAACCTGTAGTTTTCATCCAGCACCAGTGAGGAAAAGGGGCCCTGTGTGTGATATCTGAGCTTGGGTAATGTGGCCACTGGAAGTGTTTCTGCTGCTGCTGTGGGTGCCCCCTTACCACAGACATATTCCATCCATACCCCTAGACATGAGGAGGGGGGGCTACTTGTCTATGAATAAGGCATATAGCTGTTACAGTTTTGCGCTCATGTTGTTGGTTTACAGAGCAGATTTAGATACAAATGTGTGTAATGGTTGTTGGGTGAGGGGTAAGGAGATATGGGCTTGAGGATCAAATGAAACTAAAAACAAAACAAATTACAGTACTATGCATTCCATCAAGTCCAGCAGTGATGAACATTACATACTGTACATATTCTGCAGGTTACAATCAGTGATTTCAGAAATGCATTTTTTTTATCCAAGCCATCAGCCTCCATTCAGTGCACATAGTAAGCTTTACTTGTAAAAGACTGGGAAATAATTTAAACGTTTAAGTAGACAAAAAAGTCAAGTAACTTATCACGTTTGATCAGTTTCACTTTTCAGCATTTCCCTGTATAAGTCTGGTTTCGAGAGAGGGAGAGAAGGTATGGTGGGCCACTGTTTATCATTCAGTCTTAGATCAGCCCTGAAAGGGTTAATAAACCCTACAAACAGCAGTAAATCATTGTACACTGACACACACACACATACAACTGTGAGAGAAAGAGAGAGAAGTATAATTTTAATCTCTGCTGGAGCAATTCAGTCTCATTACAAACTCAGTTTTGACCAACATGGCATTGTTTAGATAAAAATGTGTAAAAAGAGGGTTTAGGTGTCCTTTAAGACTAAACAAAAATGATAACAGAGTGCAATTTCTCCAGTGACAGATGTCTAGTTTAACAAGCTGCCTGTGCTGTTTTCTCTGAGTGCATCCACTGATTGTAATTTGCGCTGGCATATGTATGCTGTATGCAGGAAAGGAACTCTCCCCCCTAACCCCATGGACTGATTTTAGATAATGAAGGAAATCATACTCCAGCTCCAAAATGGTGCTTTGGTGGGAGTTGGAAGTGCTTTTTTCCGCAAGTGATAGCAAGATGGCTTGCTGAGCTCCACCCTCCAGCTGTAAAAAAGTCCTAACACTCATTCAACATATGTTCCAACATGAAAAACATACAGAGACAACAAAAAAGCTGGACATACAGAAGTGGTCCACTAAATATGCATTTAGTGCAAATTCAGTAAAAAGTGCAAACAGATTAAATCTCATCATTGTAGTGGGTGAGGTAGATAGGAAATACATCAATGTGTAGGGAATTCTGATATTTGTGGCCAGCTGTCAACTTGTGCAAATGTGAGACTTTTATCTGATTACAGTTTGCAATGATGTTGCAGTAAATAAATATTTAAGGAACCCTTCTTATGTGACAACATTTTTGGTTGCCTACATTTTTTTTATTTCTGTCCCCCCCATCCTAGCACTGTCACCCGACTAACTAACCCCCATCCTGTTGTGGATTGCCCCCCAGGTGGGGATGGGGTCATGGACCTCCCATACCTTCAGATCTCGTTGGCGTCTCCTATCTGCAGCAAGCCCAGGTAAAATGAGGGATTTTTCCCCCCTTTTTGGTGCTGCTCCAGGATGGCTATTTTTTACTGTACTCCCCCCAAGGATATGGCATGCTCTGACACCTAGGTGCATGCACTGACATTCGTCACAGTCCTCCCCTTGTTTCTGGGCTAAGTCATGCCTTACCGCTGGCCTCCACCAGAGGTAGTCATGTGCCGATCCAGGCACCCCATCCCTCCTGGAGGAGGTGAGTGGTCCAACGGAAGCTCAAGCCTCCTCCCCCTCCTGACCCACCAGTGACCCAAATCTGTTCATGAACTGAGGTCACTGGCGTGATGCAAGGTATGGCCTCCAGTGTCTCAACCCTCAGCGCCACCAGGCTAGTGTTGTCTACATTTTATTGCATACCATGTATAGATAAAGTTCCAGAGTCCTTGTGTGACATTCCATTAAGGTTGTTACAGTTATGCCCCTTGCCAAGTTCCTTTTTTGGCTAGTTATGTAAGTCAGGGTTTTCAGTAAACAAACTCTGGCTAGAGCAGGTACAGTGGCAGCCCAGCTCATGGAGGTCCCATTTCCCATTGGCCCACCACTTTGGCCCGAGTTCCTGATGCTTCTTGAGTCTCTGTCCAGCCCAGGTAATGTTTTCCTTCTAAAGAGTAGCAGAAGTAGCAGAGATGTGAAGCCACTTGCAGCCACACCAAGAATGTGCGAGCTGGAGGTCAGCACATATGTAGTGGTGCACATCCATTTTCTCACCAAAATAGCAGTGCATCAAGAGCTCTCCCATGCTTATGGGCCTCAGGACCAGTTAGTTGAGATCTGAAGACATGATGGCTGTGGTGGAGAAGCCACAAAAGTATTTGTTTAAAGGTGCCAATGAGCAGAAGTCAGGCATGGTTCATTAATATTCATGAGTAGTTAATTAATGTGTATATAAATGAAATCCCATAGTGCTCATTGGTGCTCTTTAAATAAATACTTTTATGGCTTCTCCATTGCAGCTATCCTGTCTCTGGACCCTGTCTAACAGATCTCAGGGTCCAGGAGCACCATGGGAGCTCCTGATGTGCTGCTATTGTGGTGAGAAAATGGATGTGCACCACCATGCATGAGCCAACCACCGTCTCGCACATTCTCAGTGTGGTTTCAAGCAGCTTCACATCTCTGCTCCTCCAGCCCATCTATAGAAGGAAAACATTACCTGGGGCTGAAGGGAGCATCAGAGACTCGGGCCAAGGCAGCATTGAGCAAATGGGAAATAGGAAACGGGACCAGACATGGCAGCAGCACCCACCAGGGAGGTGAAAATTAGTGGAGTGATTTGGATTTGTGAAAGCGTGTTCTGCAACTCCTAATTTGTGCTTCAGTATCCCATTTTCAGAGCTACAGCAAGACAGCTGAGTCTCTGATAATTTATAACTTTGTCTGATCCAAAGTCTCCATTGTGCAAAAGAAATAAAAAGCTCTCAGGAGCACCCACGTCATTCTTCACCAAAAGAGAGCTGGAAATAGGACAGAGGCAAGGACACTACAAGGAGTTCTCACTCTCCGTGTCACTATTTGGCCACTGCCGGTCATGTGGCCTCCATAAGTTAATTGAGTGATTCCTAAAAAAAATAAAGTTATGACATCAAAGTGTTAGAATGTTAAAGTGAAACCATGTCCCTTTGGACCCACTTCAGCAGTGTTATATATAAGTTCTGGTTTTCTTCACATTTACCAGATTCCAGTTTGGCATTGAATCATCCCCTGCCACTAGGCTACACTACTTAATCTTTCCCAGTGTCAGTGACTTTCTGCTTTTCACCTTTTCTCATGACTTCAAATGCTTTTCTTCCATTCCTTCTCCTTATTTCCTCAGTCAGACATGTGACAGTGATTCTTGGCCTAATATTACTTTTTCATTGCAGCCTTATTCTTATATTACTTCCATGATGTGTTGTTTTACTTC
The DNA here is from genome assembly GCA_016271365.2 of Neoceratodus forsteri. Classification (NCBI taxonomy): domain Eukaryota; kingdom Metazoa; phylum Chordata; order Ceratodontiformes; family Ceratodontidae; genus Neoceratodus; species Neoceratodus forsteri. The sequence goes on along the minus strand of CM057450.1, from coordinate 329,567,364 downwards.
TTTTATACAATGATTTTCCTTATCTGTTTTGTTCTATATTAAATTTGTGAAGTATTACAGAATGCGTAATGTGGTGCAGAATGTATAAAAGACAACATACAAAATAAAGTTGCTTTTTTGTATTGTGAAAGGGTAAGAATGGAAATAATGCATTTCCCCTGGTCAATACTAATCTTTATGTTGGCTTGCGCGCATTTGCAAGCAACATCTTGTGCTAGCAGCATGTTTCAGAGGTGTGTCAGAGTTAGCGAATGCAGGGCATGCTTTAGAAGGTGTGTCCCTCATTCACCAATTAGCCAGCATGCTAGTGCTGACACACCTATTATGTAAAGTGGACATAACTTGTAAGAAAAGTGCCGCTGCAATCAGAGACAAGCTCGTCATGCAATGGCACAAAGATAGGCCTCCCCACCTGCATTTCCTGGTGAAACATTTCTACAAATCCTATGCAGATTTCTGTTCACCGTGCCATCCCACCAACAGACATCTTTCTTACCCCCGCTACTGTTGTGTTCAGGTTACTCTCTCACACAAGCACACACACATGCACTGGTGCACATACACAGACCACCTCAGTATCTAGTGTATTATCATTATTCAGTAAGATAGAGAAGGCATCTTCCTTGTAAAAGCAGTGGCTTCTTTGATTGAAAGTGTAGTAGTCATCTTCGGAGCTGCAGCTCCATAGCGCTTGTGCTCAGTAATAATAATAATCTTTATTTTTTTTTTAGACCTTCTGTTCCTTACTGCGAGATGCTCTTTTTTTAAACTTACCTCTCCAACTTGTTTTTATCAATGTTATGCTGGCCATAGCTGTTTTTTGGCAACTGATCCTTATAAAATCTGTTAAAATCCATTTTTGTGGCTAGAAGCTCCTTCAGAGAGTCCCACAACAGTAACCGTGATCGCAGTCAGAAAAACAGATTTATGCTGAAAGCCGCTACCCTATTGGCTTGTTTAAGTAATAAAGATCCATTTTTAACAACTGGTATTGTCTCATTGGATTATTTGTAATTCCATATATGATGATTGGTTGGAAATGTATTCTACGATGCTAAAGCAAAAATAAACATTCTACTAGTAAACTCAGTTGTTTCCACAGTATTATTAGCTTTTAACTCTGTTTGAGGATGTATCTTTGGTTATGAGGACTGCTTTGACCCTTGGCATTTTTTTCCAGGTGTGTGTAGCTGGGGGAGAGACACCATTTATTACATTCTAGGTACTGCTTGTCACAGTCCCGTAATGTTATGCTTTTTCATATAAGCCAAGTTGCTTTCCCGGTGTCCAACTCCCCCGCCCACAAGTTTTTCAACTGGAGTGCCATAGTAAATGCTAATTTACTCGTATTAGTGAGCTGAGCTGCAGTCGCTGCAGTCGCTCATACTGTCTGGGTGCATCATGTGATCCATGGCTAAACACTATGGCTCGCAGTTTATTGGGCAATTTTCCCGATCTCTGTCACTCAACACTAGTTAATCACTGAAGAGCACTTCCTTCTAATTTTCTTTAAACTGAACTAAAGCATAGAGTTGCAGTCAGTGCAGTAGTAAACAATAAGTGACTCTGGCAGGATTTGAAGTCCTGGATCTCCACCAGAACAAATACATCTTATAGAACAAATTTAAAAAAAAAGACGGCATGATTATTAACAGTCACATCAGATTTCAAGAGGTGATGCAGGGGCTGTCTCTTCCTGAACAATGGAAAATATTTTGCCACTGACAGCAAGCAAAAACATGGCATATGTTTTTTTTTAACTTTCAGTTTATAACCCACTCTGATCCATTCACCCACTTATCCTCTGTACGTCTGTTAGTCTGTCTACCTACTTCCTTACATACATACCTACCTACCTACCTACCTCTCTATTGATCCATCTGGTATTACACATAATGGGAATTCAATAAGATTCACTAAGGAATACAGGAGCAAAAAAGGCCAAGGCCCAAGAGCTGCTTCTTAGGACAATAAAATATATTTATCTTTAAGGAGATTAGAATGCAAACCTTCAGGGCATACTGCATATCAACGTGTTGCGATCCTAAGACATGCTCCTGCAGTATATTGTGTCAGTGTCAGCAAGTGAAGGTAAGTGATCCAGTGATTATAGGACCCAGCTGCTGACTGGCATTTTTACCTTGAGCAAATCAATGGGCCCTTTGTTTCCTAGTCTGACCCTGCAGGTTGCAAGCTCCTGTAACAAATAGATTTTGTTTTTGTTTTTTGCAATTGTTTAACCAGCAGTAGCACACTAAGCTGAAAGCTTGTTTACTGGTGCGACCTGGGAGCACAGGGAAGTTAAGTGACTTGCTCAGGGTCACACAGTATGCAAGTGGGGGCTGTGGGATTCAAACCCAAATCTCCAGATTTGCAGCTTAGAGCCTTAAGCCACTGAGCTATACTGCCTCCCGATCTGATCGATTCTACTTGAAGGGACTAGGGGAGAGAGAGATGACCTGCTGCTTAGTTCCTCACCCATGGCTCGAACTTGCACCCTAGGGCCCATGGCTGACTGGATCGCTTTAAGAGAAAGTTCTTGGCATCCAGACAGTTTCTTTTTTTTAATGAGATGATTTTTAAAGAAGAATTATTATAATTTTGAGGTGTAGTGCTCCAGGGACTGTCCACATATGGTATAGTTTCGGAGAGATGCACAGTCCAGCTGCGAAAATATATTTAATGTGCCTGAACTATAACTGCCCAAACTGTTGGAGATGTAAATAAACGCGGGGATCCATGGGCCCACAGCTGCAGTGTTCACACAGCTGTCACAGTAATCTGGTTGCTCACAGCAACGTACCCATACACAACAGTTAATCTGACAGTAGATCACTTAGTTGAAACTTCACTGATAATTGTTTTTTAATCTGAAAGTTTCTTTTCCCTTTGACAGTAACCTGGCATAAATAGCAGCAGCGACTGGCAATACTTTGAATACTGTTTCACGTGTGAAGAAAGATAATTTAATTTGGCAACCCTGTATTTTCCCCCCACTGCTGTTTAAAAGTAGCTATGCCGTAAAGAGAGAGCGAGAGAGGCAAAGAAAACAATGGCACAATAAACTGTATTTCAAAAAGACAATCGGATTGGATCCAAAACAAAACTACCTGCAACATCCAGCAGATACAATGCATAACAAATAGAAATATTGAGATCGAAGTCATAATTACGTTTATTCTAAGCAAAGTAAACACTATATTTATCAACAAAACTGCATTTGGTGATGAATAATAACTTATCTAAAATATGCACCAGCTCTGTATTTAGCAACAGAACAAGCAAATACCTAAACAATATAATACTGATACTGAACTCAGCATATGTAAAACATTTTTTTCAATTTCCACACTAGTGCAAAGAGATGATGTATATGTCTACTATCTCTTCAGACAAAACAGTGATCTTTGACATACTACAAAATCATACTACCAGCTGAAAATGGCTATATCAAGATTAGTATTGACAATGCGATGGACTTGTAATAAATACAACAAGGTTTGCCAGTTTTTGTAAGGGGGCAGTCAAATCTTGATGGGAATCCCACATCCCTACAATTTGCAGTTAGCAAACCAACAGCTTGACTGGTTTGATGTTTTATTGTATGAGTATAAACCTTAGTGTGGAAGTTGCAGTGAAATGGGACATAGAGGCCCTATAAATAGTGGATACTACTGAAAGAAGCAGGCAGACGGTCTGTTTCAGAACAGGCCAAGACAAGACCAGAGTTTTCAAGTATAGCCGTATCCATCACTGCTGGTTCGGAATTAGAGGGGCTGCCAGGACATAGCCCCATTGGCACTTGAGTTACCCCCTGCATAGCTGCTGTCACTGCCAGTGACTTTTAAGTCTCAAAGCTGATATAAAATGATTGACATGCAACATTAACTTAACCATTACTACAGTAAAACAGGGTGGTCTGTTTCAAAAACGAGAAATACAGTATAACAGACATTGAATGTATAGCTTTATTTGTGTTCTTCTTAGTTTGTGCATTGCTTCTAGTATGTGCGTCAGAGACAGGGAATGGTTACTTCCCAATACGTGTGAGAACTCATCTTTAAGCTCTTTGCTACACACGACTTTATTTAAATTGCAGTGCTCTTTGTCTTAATAGTTGGAATGTGGCTGACTGTTTACATTTGATATGTATTGAGTATGTTACACGGCACACTCAAACACAATTGCATACAAGAACTTAACTATACTGTATTCCTCAATCAAAGAAATGACATGTTAAACTGACAAAGGAGCTAGAACTAAACATTAGGAAATTAAAGGTTACATTTCTTTGATTGGGGGGGGGTTAACAAGGAGATAATCCCATAAGTTATGTTACTAATCACAAAATAAAAAAAATACACATCTGTGGACGGCATTAGGAGCATCTTCTGCCGCCCCTCTGTAATATGAGCATACTGTAGGTAATGACTTTTTCCCCAGTGAGTAGCTGCCATGCGTGGTCTAGCTGAAGTAAAGACCCATATCCTAATATTTATTGGTAAGTGTTTTGCATGCAGCATTCTAGTGATTTGGGTCAACATCCTGAATTCCTATTATGCCTTTTCCTCTTATTTGAGGAAAGGCAGAATGCTGCATCAAACACAAAATAAGTAATGGCCCCTCTAGCTAAAAAACTGACACCACACAAAGCCCATAGCATGAATTTATATTTTACAAGGTTACCCATCAAACACAGCCCCTCTCTCCAAGATGTGTATCTTTTTTATGTTCACAGAGCTGCATTTGTAATTGCCGGATGCAATGTACAGCGTCCCCGACTCAGAGGGAATATGCTAATAGATACATTGAAATTAGGCACTGCATTTCAAATACAGTAAAAACGTTTTAAAATTATGTTACAATAATCGAACTAGAGATATTCCCCTTACTCTAATGAAATGTTCAGTTTGCATTGGTGGCAAAGATGGGAGCAGATAGGAGAAATATTAAGACTAGCTATAAAGTAGGTAACATGTCTTGTTGACATGTTTGCAGTGACTATGTAAAGATCATTACTGCATCAAACCTTGTTGGCAAAGTTGAGATCGTCAAATCTGCAAATATCTCAGAAGTACAGCACCACCAGCATATTGGTTATTTAATGGCCCTCTCCTTTGTTCATATTCAGCATAATGCAAATTGTGTGCCTTAGAAGAAGAAACATTTACTGATTTGTGTCTGATTTATAATTGCTTTACTGGAGAATCTACACAGCAATATGAATGAAACTGGAGAATAAAATAAAGCTCTAAAGATTACTGGAAAATATGAAAGGAAAACCATTACTAGAGTTACCATCTTTAAGGTGAGGAAATAAACTGGGAGACTCAAACCATCTGTCTTTAATTTATATATTCATGAGTGTGTATTTTTATTTATTTTATTTATTGAGAGTATCGGAATTACAATCCTTTGAGTCAGGGACTCATTTACAAAGGCTCCACATCAACAGGTACACATAATAAAAGTAGATTCTGGATGCAACCAGGGTACATTAGGAATAGACGGCAAAAGTAACAGTTAACTACCATCACAGGGTTATTATCAGGCAGTAACATCAGGGTGGAAGTATAAAGAAACACGAAATACATTATACAGTAGTAGATTAACACATGGGGGAGGGAGATTGTAGGAAGAATGGGGGGGGAGTAGAGGTAGGGCAGAGGCCTACAGCGGGAGGAGGAGGAAGGAGGTAATTGAGAGGAGGGAAGTAGAGGAGAAAAGGAAAAATGGAGCAGTCCACCAAGACATTGTCTAACTTGGGAGAAGTGGAGGGTAAGGTGTGTGACATATGGAGAAATGCAATGGTACTCTATACAGTCGCAGCGGTTGGAGGCCAGGAGATGCTGTCTGAGCAGTTTTTTTGAAAGGGCCAAGTTTACAGGTGGATGAGATCTCCCAGGGCATGTTAACTATAGGAGCACCAATTTCTTTCTTTTACTGTAACCATGATCATATGAATAAAATAACATAAATACTGCTGAAGCAATTAGAAAACTCGGAGTACATTATAAACAAGCATTTGTCAATGCGGAACGTTCGCTAGCAGGTATTTGCAGTGGTGTTTGGCATGTATGGTGCTTTACCCTAATGCCCTGTGCGATTGCTGGTATTTGCACAATAAATTGTCAGCATGACCTTTTTGTTACCCCCATTGTGCGCTACATAGGCAGAAAGACGTTTTGAGCAGGATGTGAAAAATGACAGCTGTACTGCTCATAAGGAAGTGTGGTAAAATGGCAATGTTGAAAATCTGGAGTGGAAATATTGAAAATTCGCAAACCTACAAGCGTGAGTGGGAACTGTGCAATGCACGCTTGTAAAACAGTCATTTTTAGGAATTTTGTCACCAAATTTTCAACATTGCATTTTAAAACCTCTGTTAATGAACAGTGTCACTGTAATTTTCTTACTGTGTCCCATACATTGATTTCGCACACCGACTGCACCATTGTGTACTACATGGGTGGAAAGATGTTTTGGGCAGGATGTGAAAAATGACAGCTGTACTGCTCATAAGGAGGTGTGGTAAAATGGCAATGTTGAAAATCTGGAGTGAAAATATTGGAAATTCACAAACTTATGAGCGTGCATAGGAACTGCACAACGCGCGCTTGTAAAACAGTTATTTGTAGGAATTTTTTTGCCAAATTTTCAACATAGCCATTTTAAGATCTCTGCTCATGAACAGTGACACTGTGATTTTCTTAATGTGTCCCATACACTGAGTTCGCACACCAACTGTGCCATTGTGTGCTACATGGTCGGAAACACATTTTGGGCAAGATGTGAAAAATGACAGCTGCAGTGCTCATAAGGAGGTGTGGTAAAATGGCAATGTTGAAAATCTGGAGTGCAAATATTGAAAATTCGCAAACATACGAGCGTGCATAGGAACTGCGCAATGCATGCCCGTAAAACAGTCATTTTTAGGAATTTTTTCACAAATTTTCAGCAAGCCATTTTAAGACCTCTGCTCATGATCAGCATCACTGTGATTTTCTTAATGTGTCCCTTATATTGAGTTAGCACACCGACTCGCCATTAGCTACATGAGGCAGAAACACATTTTGGGAAGGATGTGAAAAATGACAGCTGTACTGCTCATGAGGAGGTGTGTTAAAATAGCAATGTTGAAAATCTGGATTACAAATATTGAAAATTCACAAGCGTGCAGCGTGCATAGGAACTACTGCAATGCGCGCTGTAAAACAATCATTTTAGAATTTTTCACAAATTTTCAACATAGCATTTTAAGACCTCTGCTCATGAACAGTGTCACTGTGATTTTCTTAATGTGTTCCATACATTGATTTCGCACCGACTATAGCCATTTATGCGCTTACATGGGCGGAAACACATTTTGGGTGAGATGTGAAAAATGACAGCTATACAGCTCACAAGAAGGTGTGATAAAATGGCAATGTTGAAAATCTGGAGTGAAAATATTGAAAATTCACGAACTTACGAGCCTACGTAGGAACTGCGCAACGCACGCTCGTAAAGCAGACATTTTTTGGATTTTTTGCACCAAATTTTCAACATGGGGTTTTTGGGACCCCTTCTCATGAATGATTCACTGGCATGGTGTTATTCAAGGCTGAAGGGTGATTTTTGTGCAGTGACTGCGCGGTGCCTGCAAAATCACCCTTCGGAATGAATCTTACCATGACAATGACATCATTCATGAGAAAGGGTCCCAAAACCCCATGATTAATTGGTGAAAAATCAAAAATGACTGAATATGCAATAAAGTTGAAAACCCTATCTAGCCCATTATACAGCTTACGGCATTTCCTCAGTTCGCGATGCGCCTTTGAAGAGTGCAGGCGTGTTCCCGATCCACTGAAGATCGTCACAGCGTGAGTCTGGAGGTAAGTATGGGGTGAGGGGTGGGGAAGCTAGGCGCAGTTGGTGGGTGCGGGTTGTGGGAGGGGCTGAGAGGCGCACCGACCGTTTTGTTTACAGGTTTAACAAAAAAGGCGACGTGGGATGTTTGCCATGCTGGGGTGGGCTCCCAGTGTGGCAGAAGATCTAGGGGGCCTAGGAGTTGATGAGAGTTGGGCACCTCGAAGGCAAACTTCTGGCGGAGTCGATGAGCGGCGAGTTAGGCACCCGTGTCGGCAACAAACTGAACGCTTGCCACACTGGGGTGGGCTCCCAGCATGGCAGCAGGATAGCTTGGGGGCCATGGAGCTGACGAAGATTGGGCACCCTGTCCAGCAAACAAAGTTTGCCACACTGGAGTGGGCTCCCAGCGTGGCACCAAAGCTTTGGGGCGTATGACGCCGGTTGGACGGCGGATGGTGGCGCTCAGTATGGCAGTGGTGCTTTCCTTTGAAGCAGAGGAACACCGCTGTCATACTGAGCTCCTGCACCCATTGGTGCAGGACCGCCACGCCTGCTCAAGGGAGCAGTGCATTGGATGGGAGAGGCACACCTCCAAGTGTGCTACTCTCCCAAAATGTTCCTTGTGCATGCGCGCAAGTGAATGTAAAAACTTACTGGATGTTTCCATAAAATGCTGGCAGGTGTGGCAAAGTAACCTTGACATCTGCAGTGTCATTAGTGACAAATGTAGTGGTAGTAAGTAGTAAAATCAGGAAGCTGACATTCAACATCATTAGGTTCAAAGGGCCTGTTTTCAAGATGGTCCTGTTATACGGTTAGTCCTCACTTCATACAGTTACTCCTCAGTTATTATGAGAATTACTTCTAAGAGATTTCTAGGACAATTTCAGTTTATCTAGACAGTCATATACTATATCACTGAGCTAGAATGATGCCAACATACTTTTTCTTATTTTATGTGGCTTGTGTGACTGCACAAACACCATCTTGCACTAGTAGCACATTCAGAGGTGTGTCAGTGTTGGTGAATGCAGGGCATGCTCTAGTAGGTGCGTCCCTCATTCACCAATTAGCCAGCATGACGTACATATTATGTAAAGTGGACAATCACAGACAAGCGTGTCATGCAGTGGCTCAATGACACTCCTCTGGACCTGCATTTCCTGGTGAAACATTTCAACAAATCCTATTTAGATTTCTGTTCACCTTCCAGACCACCACCATATCTCTTACTTACACCCTCTACTGTTGTGTTCAAGTTACACAAACACACACGCGTGCACACATGCACATGCTCAGACCACCTCAGTATGTAGTGTAGTATCATTATTCAGTAAGATAGCGAAGGCATCTTCCTTGTAAAAGTGGCGGCTTTGATTGAAAGTGCAGTAGTCATCATCAGAGCTGCAGCTCCATAGCACTTGTGCTCAGACCTTCGGTTCGGTTTGCGTGATATACTGTACGTAGCTTTAAGTTTTCAGTTGACCACATGTTCCAATCATATTCAATTTTAATGAGGAAAATAGAACACTTCGATTCAGCAGCCAGATTGTCACTTTAGTGCTCTGCTTCATGTTGTCCAATTGAATCACTAGTTGTGTAACAGCAGTTTTGTTGCCATTTTTAGCAGTAATGCACTTGATATGCCACTGTTGTCAGTAATGTATCAAAGCAGGTTTGTGAAAGCCTCAACTTTGATCAAATGTATGGCATTTATGAGTTTAGTGCACACGGTGAAAGCTATGGCTTTAGCTCATTTACAGAGCTCTTTACTTTGATTTGTACCAGATTTCAGGAGCTGCAGATACTCCCACCCCCATCGCTGCCACCTTTACCTTGCTACATGGTAAAGGTGTCAGTGACTGCAAGGGCTTGATTTTCTTTTCCTGGCCGAAATGTAACAGAGCTGAAAGTTGATGGCAGAACAAGTCACTTTCAGCTGTCTGTGCCATGACAACAATGCATACAAGCATGGAATCAACTAAAAGCAGTAATAGCAGTTGTTTTGTAACCTAAACAATTAAAAACTTTGAGCATTTTTTCCTATGTTTCTCTATAGAGGCAGATGATTTTTAAATAACATGAGCAGCCGGTGGCAATGGCACACGAGCATAGAAATAATTCAAAGCAGTAATAGTAGCTGGTTTTGTAACTCAAAAAAATTAAACAAAAACTTTTGATCATTTTTTGCGTATGTTTCTCTGTAGAGGTAATTACTTTTTCAGTGACGCGAGCAGCTGGTGACAGTGGCTCACTTGTTCACCCTTTGGAGGGTGGGATGTTCAGTACACTTGCAGGAAGGATGATGGGAGATCGGAGAAACAACAACACTGTAAAGAGGTGCAGCCAGAATCAGAGGAGAAGCAGTTATGACATGACTTAGTTTTTTTACAGTAATGTTATTTGATAGGCTGGGAGTATGGGAAGCAAGAGGAGGGTGAGATGTTTACCTGCTGGGGATTTGGGTGGGGGACGAGGATCTGTGACTGCAGATCAGAATTTTTGTTTAAGCTGGTTGGCACATATGGATCTCTGGCTGTGCAGCATCCTTGACAGCCTAACTAGGGCCAGTTACCAGTTTATGGCTGGATAACAGCACACCAAAATCTAGCTCTTATCCAATCAAAGAACAGGGAATTGTCTACTCATTTTATAAAATGCAACTAATACACACTTTTCACTGACTTGGCAGTCCTTGGATGCCTTTCTAGGTGCAGCCTGAAAACATATTGCAGCTCACTCTAGCCAATCACAATGCTCAACCCAGCTGCACTATAGGGCACTACCTAATCCCCATGGATCCCAGCTAATGAACACTCCTAGTCCTAGGGAGTTCCTGGATGCATGGTGCCCAGGTGTTGGACTGTGGCAGGCCCAGTGATGTTACACCTGGCCAGCCTGGCTGACATTAGCATGCTATACAACAATTCAAGACACAGCCCCAAAATTCAGTATTTATAAATTTCATCTGAATGGCGTAGCTCAAAACAACTAAAAGTTAACTTGCAGCCTTGTACAACTATATTCAGGGTTTTATGGGGAAGGATCTGTGGGCCTTGATTCAGTAGTCATGGTTACCCTAAGGAGGGCAGGATTCCATCCCTGGCTGCAGTGCTTGCTACATGTACCCGCTTTGTTCCATAGCCCTGTGTCACCTCCAAAAGCTGTCTCAGCTTTCCTCTGCCAGTCACTTGCTCTGGCACCTCACACAGGTTCAGCTGGGCTCTCAACACTTTTGATTTCTTAGAGTGTTATGAATATCTCAGGCCTCTGCAGCTCACCTGCCAATGTGCCAGTGCAATACCCATTGCTGTTGTCTCATGTCTGTGAAGATCAGTGTGGTGGCTTTAGGCCCAATTTGGCTCTGTAGAAGTTCAGACCCCATAGGTCTGATAAAGAAAGGTTTATACGGCTGTACACTGAAGCTCTGCTGCAGGGCAGATTACTCTTGCAGGCTAAAGCTCTTAGCTGCAGATGCATTCTCTCTCCCTTTGTGCTATGCACAGCAGTATCCTCCTTAGTGGCTGTAAAACCCTCTGAAGGATCTGCTCAGTCTTTCTTTCACTGATGCTGATGACAGGTATGCACTCCCTCACACTGTTAACTGGTACTACAGTGTCCCCCAAAGCCATCTTGTGGCTCTGGATCAGGATTTGGAGCCTACTTGACTGATTACTGTCCTCTGAACACAGAGACCATGTGTGTCAGGGGTCAGAAGGATAACATAGCTGTCAGTTTTGCAGTCCCATGGGCTCTGGCTATAATATCCTTTTTTTGAATAGGGCTTCTTCCCAGAAACATTTAGTTTGGGGCCCCAAAAAGTTGTTTGCATGCTGTCACACTACTGTCTGGTTGGGTCAGGACACTGGTCAGAGGCAACCCCACTCTTTGAGAATGCCACTCACTCCCTTCAGTGGCAACAGGTAGTCACCTTTGATGAGTTCAGCAGAACTGATGTTCATTATGGTGCAGAAGGTGCCAAAAACAGACAATCCTCTTCTGCATCATTGCAGAATTTAAGCCCTTTGGGCCAGAGCAGGTAATAATGTTGCTGGTGGCTGGACTGTGCTACACTGGGCTCCAGAGTGCAAAAAAGGTAAGCCCCACACTTTGGTTGGGTGGAGGGGTTATACATATATCATTTATGTAACAGGAGTGGAATAAAATGACTAGATAAAAGTGATAGCTAAGCAGATAACACTCACAACAAGACATCAAAAAGTGCCTGCATTATATATTGCCATAATTGAAATAGTGAAGGAAAATATGATCACTGTGAAATAGTGAACCAATCATAGAGCAGCTTTCATAATTCTGACATCACTATTGCCCTGTGCAACAATGAAACCAGCCACTGAAATCAAAGAGAAACTCTTAAATCTTCCTTTAAATATTAAACTGGTGTTGGATAAACCAAATATCCAATGCCCAGATTCTAAATGGAGTTAAGTGTGTGTGGCATAGTAATGTATAAGGCTGCAGTTTGAGTGCCTTCAACCCCTGGACATGCATTTATCTTAGCACACTGCTTCTCATTGGAGAGTCTTAATGACCTTATAAAATGAGCTATTATTTCTAAAATTGGTTTCTTTCTTGAAATACTCATTTTTTAACATCCAAATGTACAAATGAATTTGCATTTTTTATGTAAAGCAATTCTTTCATCTACTGGGACTAGACTGAATTTATGACTTTGATTTAGATATTTTGACTTAATGTAGAATCTATACTTGTACTATTTCATTAGAGTTTTGTAGTGTCACAATACTGCAGTGTGTATGCATCTCCCTGACTGTCTAAGTAGTAAATAAAATGAGATATGTTTAGAGTGCATGTTTGAGAGTTTTTTGCTTTTTTCATTTACAATGAAAGGCCATAAAAAAAAAAACTCTGCTGAGCCACTCTGATTGGCAGCTTCAATAACTGAGGCCAGAAATTGTTCCCATGGCACAGGCACTTCGATTGGCGGTCTGACTGGTAGCTGATGATTACAGAGGTAGCTCAGGCTCAGCCGGTCTGACTGGTGAGATCGAGCACTCTTCTGGGCAAGTCAGTGAATGAGCAAGTCTGTGCAATGCAAAGAGATAGATAGATAGATAGATAGATAGATAGATAGATAGATAGATAGATAGATAGGTAGATAGACAGACAGACAGACAGATGGCTGTTTAGATGCTGCACAGTGTGGTTGGCAACATGAGAGATGTGGTGGATGCAGGATTAGTAGAGACTGACAAGTTAGTTGGGAGTTTGCCATGGACACATTTGCAAATAACAATTACCCATGTCAGCTCCCTCCCACCTAGTGGAAGGAGTGAGAGAATATCGCATGAGGATACAGAAATGACCATCATTCTGATATATAGATTTAATCTTTGCCAAATTGGTCCTTGTAAAAACAGATCCAGAAGCAAATGATTTGATACCTTTAATTGGACCAACATAGATGTAACAAAAGGAACAAAGTGCTTTAGCTTTCAGACCAACCTAGTCCTTACTAGGAAGCTTAAACTTGCGAGAAAGGCATTGGTTGGTCCAGAAGTTAAAGCACTTTGTTCTTTTTGTTACATCTATGTTGGTCCAATAAAAGCTATGAAAGTTTTATGTTATCTTGCATGCATGCGCAAGCAACATCTTGTGCTAGTATCACATTTCACAGGTGTGTCAGTGTTGGTGAATGCAGTGAACACTTTAGTAGGTAAGTTGCTCAGAGTCACACAGTATGCAAGTGGGGGCTGTGGGATAGTTTCACTCCAGATTTTCAACATTGCCATTTTTTTACACCTCCTTATGAACAGTACATCTGTAATTTTTCACATCCTGCCGAAATGTATTTTCGCACTTGTGCCGCTCAATGGTACAGTCACTGTGGGAAATCAATGTTCAGAACACATTAACAAAATCACAGTAAGACTGTTCATGAGCGTAGATCCCAAAACGCCTATGTTGCAAATTTGGTTACAAAAATCCCCAAAATAATTGAGGTATGGGAATGTGTTGCACAGTTTCTACTCACACTCATGACTTCACCAATTTTTTATATTTTCACTCCAGTTTTTCAACATTGCCATTTTTACACCTCCTCATCAACAGTACAGCTATAATTCTTCACATCCTGCCTGAAATGTGTTTTCATACCTGTGGCATCAAATAGCGCAGTCGCTGTCCAAAATCACCTTTTGGCTAACAAACTGGTACTGCCACTGTTCATGAGGTGGGGTCACAAAAAGCCCATGGTGAAAATGTGAAATGAAAATACCAACAAACACACAGGGTGTTAGAGTTTCCAACCATAATGCCCCACCCTGTAGAGACTTGACAGGCTTCAGGGGTGTGACTTGTGATTTTTGGCTGCAATGCTCACACCATTCCACCCTCCCCAACCCTGCAGACAGTGATAGGCATTGAGGTGTGCCTTGCACTCTTCAGCCCCAAAGCTCACCCCATTCTCCTATGCTGCATCCATCTTAGTGTATTCCCTTAATGAGGGCTGAGGGGATACTGGAATGCAAATGGAGAGGCATCAACAGTAGAAAACAGGAAGTTGGTATCCCTCTGTACAGACAGTTGGTAAGACCCCATCTGGAGTACTGCATCCAGTTTTGGAGACCCCATCTCCACTAAGACATAGACAGGGTGGAGACTGTCCAGATGAGGGAAACCAAAATGGTGCAGGGTCTGCACCAGAAGACATATGAAGAGAGGCTAAAGGAGCTTAATATGTATACCCTTGAGGAAAGGAGGAGAGGGGGTCATGATAGAAACTTTCAAGTACCTTAAGGGAATCAAAAAGTCCAAAAGGGTAGCATCTTTCAGAAAAGAGATGTGCAAGAACAAGGGGTACAATTTGAAGATGGGGAAGCTCAGGCGTAATGTTAGGAAGTATTTTTTTCACAGAGAGGGTTTTGGATGCATGGAACAGCCTTCCTGAGGAGGTCGTGAGTCAAGAACAGTGGGGGAATTCAAGAATGCATGGGACAGTCATAAGGTAATTCTAGTGGGGGCAGGAGGAAGTAGGCTTTTAGTTAACTAGGATCTGCAGCTTATCCATCAGGTAGGGAAATGGGCAGACTAGTGGGCCAAGCAGTCCTTATCTGCCATCAAATTCTATGTTTCTATGGAATGGGGTGAGCGTAAGGCCCAAAGACTGAAGGCACACTACAACACTTGTCAGTGTCTGCATAGTAGAGTGAGGTTATGGCCGACTGCCCAAAGGCACACCCCAGTGATGTCAGTCTCTGCAGGGTGAGGATGGGGTTGGCACCAGTTCAATACTTCACTGCCTTGCCTATTATGCATCTCTCCAACTCCTGCACTACCAATGCCAATGCCAGCAAGACAACATTCGGCATTGACAAATGCTTGTTAAAGCATGTACTGTATAGTGATGTAAGCAATGGTCTTTTGTAGAAATAAAAGAAGATAAATGTATATAAATTGTACTAATGCTAAGCTGAACACATGCTTGAAAGTGAATCAAGAATAAAATATGCTTGCAATTAAGATAGTAGATAACATGATCCTTATCAGAAAATAATTGGATGTACAGAAAAATAAACAGATTTTAGAATTAAACAGATAATTACTCATGTCATTTTATGGATCTTTGGAGATGCGTAGAAAGAAAATAATGAGCCAGCAGTCCATAAAACTCAGACCTCATTTTATCATTCATCTATGCATGTAACTATATCATGACAAGCAGATTATTCCTTGATAAACTGATGGAAATAAGAGTTAATGAATGCATCTTTACGTGATTTCCCTCATGACTTTCTTAAAACTTTAGTTGGTGTCATGTTTGTCTTCAATGTTTGCTGAAGTTGACAGGAAGATCACTTTCTGAGGGATTGGTTCTGTCTCAGAGGAAACAATAGTTCAGGCAGTAAAAAAAGGGGACAATACTTTTATAGATATGTTAATGAAAGGAGAAAGACAAGGGATGGGATTGCAAGGCTTAAGGGGGAAGAAGGGGAGTGTGCAGAAGGGGACTTGGAAAAAGCAACAATCCTAAACAAATATTTTTGTTCAGTATTCACAGACGAGAGGGAAGATAAGGGGACCACAATTAAGTGACAGGAGCAATAATTTTTATTTTTATTTTAGTCTTTGGTAACTAGGTAAGGCCCACTAGGGACAAGTGCCTGTTTTCAGGGGTGACCTGAGAGCACTAGGCAGTTAAGTGACTTGTTCAGAGTCACACAGTATGCAAGTGGAGGTTGTGAGAATCAAACTCAGGTCTAGTCTGCTGGATGTATCAAGCTCATTCACACCTCTTTCCTCTAACCTCTAGGCTATACTGCCAGGGAAGGGAGGTGGACACCAGTGCATTTACAGAGGATGAGTTCTAAAGGAACTTGTAAAACTGAAAGTGGACAAGGCAATGGGACCAGACTGGGTGCATCCTAGAATATTAAAGGGGCTTAGGGAGGTGCTGGCAGCCCTGTTCAATGAATCACTGGAAATGGGACGGGTTCCAGAGAACTGGAGGAGAGCAGATATTGTTCCTCTACACAAAAATGGGAGCAGGGAGGAGGCTGGAAATTAAAGACCAGTCAAACTGACCTCATGGTGGGGAAAATAATGGAATCACTGCTAAAAGAAAGGATTGTGGAACATCTTGAATCCAGCAGAGCACAGAATCCATGGCGGCATGGATTCACAATGGGAAGGTCATGCCAAACAAATCTGATAGATTTCTTGGACTGGGTGACCAGGGAAGTGTATTGGGGAGTGGTGGATGTGGCCTACTTGGACTTCAAAAAGACCTATGACACAGTTCTGCATAAGAAACAAAGAAACATAGAATGTGATGACAGATAAGGACCACTTGGTCCACCTAGTCTGCACATTTCCTTACCTAACGGATAAGCTGCAGATCCTAGTTAACCAACAGTCTACTTCCTTCTACCCCCACTAGAATTGTCTTACGTCTGTCCCATGTGTTCTTGAATTCCCCAACTGTATTTGACTCTATGACCTCCTCAGAAAGGCTGTTCCACACATCTACAACCCTCTCTGTGAAGAAATACTTCCTCACATTACCTCTAAGCCATCCCCCCTCTATCTTCAAATTGTGCCCCCTTGTTCTTGCACATCTCTTTTTCTGAAAGATGCAACCCTCTTGGACTTTGTTGTTTCCCTTGAGGTATTTGAAAGTTTCTATCATGTCCCCCCTCTCCCTCCTTTCCTCAAGGCTATACATCTTAAGCTCCTTTAGTCTTTCTTCATACATCTTCTGGTGCAGACCCTGCACCATTATGGTTGCCCTCCTCTGGATAGCCTCCACCCTGTCTATGTCTTTGAGGAGATGGGGTCTCCAGAACTGTACACTGTACTCCAGATGTGGTCTTATCAACTGTCTGTACAGAGGTCCAACAACTTCCTGTTTTCTACTGGTGATACCTCTCCCTATATATCCCAGTATCATCACAGCCCTGATTTCTCACATTGCTGGCCCACCTTTAGGTCATCTGATATGACTACCCCCAGGTCTGTTTCCATTTTTGTTGTTGTCAGTATCTCACCCCCCATTGTGTACTCTTCCCCTGGGTTTTTGTTTCCCAGGTGCATTACTTTGCACTTCTTTGCATTGAATCTAAGCTGCCATACATTTGACCATTCCTCCAGCCTTGCCAAGTCCCTTTTCATCCTTTCCACCCCACCTTGCATATCAACCCTGTTGCAGATCATTGTGTCATCTGCAAAGATACATACTTTCCCTTCCAGTCCCTATGCAATGTCACTTGTAAAGACATTAAAAAGGACCGGCCCAAGTACTGAACCCCATGGTACCCCACAAGTAACCCCCTTCCTTCACTGTGGACTCCATTTACTATTACCCTCTGTGTTCTGTTGTCCAGCCAGTGTTTTACCAGGCTACCACCCTGTGACCCACTCCCATGCTGGCTAATTTGTTTATTAATCTTTTGTGCAGGGCTGTGTCAAATGTCTTGCTAAAGTCTAGGTAGGCCATGTCCATAGCCCCTCCCTGGTCTACTACTTTGGTCACCCAGTCAAAGAAATCAATTAGATTTGTCTGACATGACCTTCCTGCTGTGAATCCATGCTGCTTTGGGTCCTGTGCCCCACTGGCCTCTAGGTACTCTACAGTTCTTTCCTTCAGAAGTGATGCCATCATTTTCCCTACCACTGAGGTCAAACTGGAGGTCTGTAGTTTCCTGCCTCTGTCCTTCTCCCATTTTTGTAAAAGGGAATCAAATCCACCCTCCTCCAGTCCTGAGGTTCCACACCATCCTCCTATGATTTATTAAAAAGGGTAGTCAGTGGTGTTACTAGTTCTTCCCTTAGTTCTTTTAGAATTCGGGGGTGAATCCCATCAGGCACCACTGCTTTATCCACCTTCAGTTTTAAGAGTTCTTTCAGAACCCTTTCTTCTGTGAAAGGACTAATATCAACCCCCCTTATCTAGAGTGCTTCTATTAACTAGATTAGGTATCTCACCCTGCTCTTCCAATATGAATACTGAGTAGAAGTATTCGTTTAGTATCCCTGCTTTTTCACTGTCGCTCTCTGCCCAACCACCTTCCTCTTTATTCAGCCTCAGTATCCCTGCCTTCATCTTTCTTTGCTCCCTAATGTACCTATAAAAGGTTTTATCCCCCTTCTTAACTGAGTTGGCTATCTTTTCCTCAGTTTGGGCCTTTGCTGTTCTGACTACCTTCCCCGCTTACTTCTGCTTTAACTGGTACAGTTCTCTGTCCTGCTCCTTCTGTGTTTCCTTATACAGTGCTTCCTGAATGCTATATTTTTCTCCATTACCTTCCCCACCACCTTTTTTGAGAACCGTAGTATTTTTTTCTTTCATTTTGATTTGTTTATTTGCTTCACACAAAGGCTTGTTGCCTCTGTGATGGCAATTTTGATGTTTCCCCATTGTTGCTGCACCCTACCTTCTTGCCTGTTTGCTAGTGCTTTTCTGAGGCACTCTCCAATTTTGACAAAATCAGACTTCCTGAATTCCAGTGCCTTCACTTTTGTATGGCATGACTCTACAGCTAAGTTTATCATGAACCACACTGTTTGGTGATCGCTTGTTTCCAGATGGCTACCCACTTCAAGATCAGAGATCCTCTCTCCATTCCCATTTGAGGATACCAGGTCTAAGATTGCTCCCCCCCCTCGAGTGGGTTCCAAAACTATATGTTTGAGGCATGCCCCCTGTAGGGCATTGAAAATGGCTGCCCTGCTTTTGTATGTGGCTGCAGCAAAGGTGCTCCAGTTAACATCTGGCATATTCAGATCCCCCAACAGCAATATCTCCCCTTTCTCTGCCATCCCAAGGATGCCTTCTATAATTTCCTTGTCCATTTCCTCCCCCTGAGATGGGGGTCTGTACACAACCCCTGTGCAGATTGTGGTGCAACTTCCCATCTCCAGGGTGACCCACAGTGCCTCCTCTTCTCCCTGTTTACTCTTTAGTTATGTTGTTTTGATTTCATCCCTTACATATCAGATGACGTAAAGGTGGCCAAACAATGTGCCAAAGCTATGGGGAGAGCCAGTGGGGTACTGGTGAGCATAGGGAGAGGCTTGTAATCATGCTAGGCAGCCTGGGAATAGGTCTCAAGGTGGTAAACTGGGTTAGAAATTGGTTGAGGGAAAGAACACAGAGGGTGGTGGTGGTAAATGAAGTTCAATCTGAGGAATGGAAGGTAACCAGCAGGGTGCCACCAGGATCAGTTCTGGGGCCAATCCTATTTAATGTCTTCATAAGTGACATTGTGAAGGGGCTGAAAGGAAAGATATGTCTCTGTAGATGACACTAAGCTCTGCAACAGCATAGACACTCTGGGAGGGGTGGAAAACATGAGAAAGGGCCTAGGTAAACTAGAAGAATGGTCAAGAGTGTGACAGTTAAGACTCAATGCAAATAAGTACAAAATCATATATTTGGGGCACAGGCACCCAGGGGAGGCTTTCATGATAGGGGGAGATACTGGCGGCCATCAAGCAGGAAAGAGATATGGGGGTAATCATATCAAATGACCTAATGGTGGTCAAACAGTGTGCCAAAGCTATGGGGAGAGCCAGTGGGGTACTGGGGTGCATAGGCAGAGGTATCACCAATGGAAGAAAGGAGGTGGTGATGCCACTGTACAAATCATTGGTGAGACCCAATCTGGAGTACTGTGTTCAGTTCTGGAGGCTGCATCTCCATAAGGACATAGACAAGGTAGAGGCAGTTCAGAGAAGGGCAACAAAAATGGTACAGGGTCTGCACCAAAAGTCATATCAGGAGAGACTGGAGAGCCTCAATATGTTTACTCTGGGAGAGAGAAGCAAGAGGGGGGATATGATATAGACCTTAAAATATTTAGGGGCATAAATAAGGTACAAGAGGTAGCATCTTTTAGAAAAAGAGATGTTCTAGAACAAGGGGACATGACATGAGGCTGGAAGGGGTAGACTAAGGGGTAACATTGGGAAGTATTTCTTCATAGAAAGGGTGGTGGATGCATGGAACAACCTCCCAGTGGAGGTGGTAGGGTCTAACTTGGTTGGGGAATTCAAAAATGCATGTGATAGCCATAGGGGAACCCCAGCAACTGGAAAGGGAAAAAAGCCAGAGATCAAGCAGGGTCTGTAGTTTTTACAGCAGGTAGGGAAAATGAACAGACTGGGTGGGCCTAGCAGTCCTTATCTGCCATCAATTTCTATGTTTATATGTTATAGTCCCGCATCCTATATGCACAGCAGACTTCAGCTGAGATAAATAATCATCTCAACCTGAACACAGAAAGATCTGGTGTGTAGAATTTAAAAGAATAAAATCAGCTCCGAAGGTTACATGAAGTCTCTGTATGCAGTTACGCTTGACTGCATAGAAGAGTGATGCCTGGCTGAAACTGTAATTACTGTTTTGCATATAACACATCATCCAGCAATCATGGGCATAGAGTAGCCTAGTGGGTTTAATCTAGAAACAATTCAGCATTAAACAATATTCAAATATATTTTCTGTCTTTAGCAAATCAAAAAAAGCAGGTTATTTTTTTCTTTGGCTGCTGATGCAATAGTGTTTTCATGCAGAGATTTAATCTATCCTGAGGCAGAACAGCTATTTGTATATATATCTGATATATTGTAGCTGCTTGAAGGATATTTTAATTATTTTGATATGGTGTCATGGACAGCTTTCTGAATGCTGTATGTAGGCAGTGGTTATTCTTTTTACTTGAAAAATTGGGAAGGGTGTTTCTTACGTGCAAGCATATTGGTTGGTGGCCATAGTGTGTCTAGTTAATGAACAAATAAGTTAATTGACTCGTCTGATGTACTTTCATGTCAGACTGTTGATTTAGCTTTACATTTATGTTAATCAATGAAAAAGCAATCAAACAAAGATACTTGTATATTCATAAATAGATTTTCCAGCGGAAAAGATTTCAGAAATAATACATAAACAAGATGTGCTTTCCTTTGTCCTGTCAATTGTAAATCAACCAACTGATTGTAAAAAATATCTGAAGCCCATGTTACTTATTAAAACAAAGAAGTAAATGATATCAAATATCCTAATTGCTTCATCCCTGGAAGAAACAGAACAGCCAGGATTATCACATATTGCAGTATACCATCAGTGCTCTAGTCCACCCAGTTGTGGCTATAGTTAGCAACAGAACATGCAGGAAACAAGATGTTGCATCTCAGCTGGGCTCTCCTGAGCAAATAAATTGTAAACTACAGTATATCTGACTTTGTACAGTACCCTCAATACCATTATCCATGGATTATTAGGCCACACTTTATTTTTAAGTGATGGCAATTACACCCAAATTGCATATGAATGACACTGGTATAATGATAGATACTTAGGTTAGCAACAAAAGTATGGAAATGAGGCGTTAGGGTTGAGCCCCTAACACCCCGCCCTACCACCCCATCCCCCATTCTCCACACACCAACAGGCATCGGGGTGTGCCATGGGGTCATTATGCCCAACTCCCACTTCATTCCATGCATAAACAGGCTGACACAGGTACAGTATGGGAGAATGGAGGTGAGAATTAGGCCTAATGACCCCAATGCAAACCCTGATGCCTGTTGGTGTGTGGAGGATGGGGGTAGGGTAGGTGGGTGGGGTTAGGGCCTCAACCCTAATGCCTCATTTCCATACTTTGTTGCTTCAACCTCTAACTGATGCATTAACAAAGTTTTCTGCAATTTATTTCCTCACTTTTTGAGAGAGTATAATAGTATTTTTATTTTTCTGTGGGAGTACAGGGTCCTTTGGACCCTGCACTCACATCCCTCCATCCAGATAGTATAACAGTATCCATATGTCACGGTGGGAGCACAGGGTACTTAGGACACCACACTCCTATCCCTCCACAGATGCACATATGTATGTAGCTGTGGAAACACAGGGGTCTCTGGCCCCTGAGCTCCCACACATTAAGTTACAAGCAGGCATAGTGAAATTGCAATAAATCATAACTGTGCCATCTTAAATAATTTTCACCCCAGATGTTCAACATAACTGTCTTATCACCTCAAAGCATGCACCCAGTAAAAAAACTTTCAAATCTCTGTTGAAATGCAATTTAGCAGAACTGTAATGCCGTTTTGTGCCACAGGTGTGGAAAAACATGTAGGCAGGATTTAAAAAATTACAGCCGTACTATTCATGAGGTGGTGTGGAAAAACAGTAATGTTGAAAATCTGAATTGAAAACATGAAAAACTGGCAAAATTGCAAGTGTAGGTAGAAACTGTGCAACGCTTGCTCAATTAATGCGGTCATTTGTTGACATTTTTTCACCTAATTTTCAACATGGGCTTTTTGTGATCTCCCCTCATGAACAGTAGCACTGTAATTTCATTGGTCCATCCTAAAAGTTGATTTTCCACAGTGACTGTGCCATTCTGTGCAACAGTTGCAAAAACACATTTCAGGCAGGATGCAAAAAATGACTGCTGTACTGTTCATAAGGAGATATGGAAAATGGCAAAGTTGAAAATCTGGAGTGAAAATATTAAAAATTGGTCAGGTTACCAGCGTGAATAGAAACTGCACATTGCGTGCTTATAATGCAGTAATTTTTAGGAATTTTTCTTCAAATATGCAACATGGGCTTTTTGGGACCCCACCTCATGAACAGTGGCACTGTCATTTCAGTCCCGAAAGGTGATTCCATGCCATGATCACAAAATCACCTTTCAGAATCAAGAAATGAAATGACAGTGCCAGTGTTCATGAGGTGGGGTTCCAAGAACCCCATGTTGAAAATTTGGCGCCAAAAGTCCTAAAAATGGCTGAGATATCAACCTAAGTTGAAAGCGCCATTGACTGCCATTATACATCGCTTACCTTTGATTCTTCAGTTTTCAGTTCAGTTTTGAAGAGTACAGCAGAGAAGATCACTGCTCCCAACCACCAGAGGTATGTATGGTAAGGAGGGTTAAGGGAGATGGGTACACAGAGGGAGGGTGGGGATTGGGGATGGGGGACAGGGGAGATGATGACAGACCATTCCCTTTTTTGCAGGTTTAAAAAAAATTAAAGACTTCGGGGGACAGTTTTCTTTATTTACTGGTATTTCAAAATATTAATACATATTAGGGCACATTGAGGTGGGCTCCCAATGTGCCATATTAGTGGGGAGGTGGATACATGCTGACACAGGGATTGGGCACACCGTGTCGACAACTGAAGAATATCAGCTTTTGGGGGGGCATCATCAGACACTGGGAGTGGGCATCCCTGTGTCAGAAGCATTAAAATTAAATTAAAAATACATATATATTTGGCACACTGGGGTGGGCTCCCAGTGTACCATATTAATGTGGGGTAGGGATACATGCTGACATGAAGATTGGGCACTCTGATGTCGTCATTTAATAAATAAGTGCTGGGGCCATTTTTTGCTAGAGGAAATCCACCATTGTGAATCCCAGTTTGTCAACCAATTCCCATTAATTCAGTGGGATGATGACCAGATGGCCCTCTCTGACTATCTGGTCTTCATCTCACAACCAAATGGCCATATCTGACCATCTGGTCTTCATCTCATGAACAGAAATTTTATCACCTCATGAACGGGGATTAGCTGACAAATGGGGATTTTGAAACCTCATGAACAGGGATTTTGTTTGTATAATATCTGATAGCGAAGTGTCTAAATCTGTATTCATCGGCCAAATCCCTATTCGTGAAGTGTCAAATCCTCATTCGTCAGCCAATCCCTGTTCATGAGATAGAGCCATCTGGTCCTTATCTCATAAACTGGATTTTGACAGCTCATGAACAGGGATCGAAAGCGAGTGACAAACAGGGATTTCCCGTAGCAAAAAATTGCATTTTTTTAATATAGTGAGGGAAACCAAAGACATGGGTTTGTAGAGGACATTGCCCTGCACAAAACCCATACACTTGTTTACAACAAATACATCAGTAGGGCAGGATACAAGAGTTTGTTTTGGGCAAAAAGTAAAAACAAGATAGCAGCTCACAAATGGGGATTTTTTTTCTCATGAACAGGGATTCCCGTTCATGAGCTGTCAAAATCCCCATTTGTGAAGCAAATCCTTGTTCGCAAAAAAAAATACCCCTATCCATAAGACTGAACTGAGCGTGCTCAGAACCCAAAATTTCAAAACTGAATAAATTCGGAACGGATTTATATTTTTTCACCAAACCAATGCTGGATTGTTCCTTGTGGCAACCTCTTTCTATATGGGCAATCTCAGGCCAAAATTCCAAATGATGTGGCTGAAGTGCGATATGCAAAAATCAGCAGAAACTGGCAAAAAAGCAAAAACACTTTTTTTTTTACTATGTGCTGCAAGAAAACCACATATCTGATCAAAACAAAACTTGGTACTTCAGGAGATCTACCCGACAGGACAACGCATACATATATATATATATATATATATATATATATAGTATACATCTATCTATCTATCTATATATAATGTATATATAATGCTGGATAGAATGGTTGAAAAACTAATATAAACTAATCTTTCCACAGCTGGGTGGCACTAGTGGTAACTAGCAAGGGATGCCTGATGTTGAGGTGATTTGTTTGTGATGCATTGTTTTTGATTGCCCCCCAAAATTGTGATGCTTACTTATTTTTTTTTCCCTTTGTGAATTTATTATGGTTGTCTGGTGTATGTTGGTGGTGTGATCCATTCTGAAGATATGGCTTGGATGTACAGTCTGCAAGAGGGAATGATTAATTAGTGCATGTTGATAGCCCTGATTTTGTTCTTTGAAGTGAGGCGCAGAGTATGCCATTGCAGGAATGCAGTTCTTTATTCTAAAAAAACACACTGGAGGATTTGGAGGCATATTGCATGCAGACAGGTACACTAAGCCGTGGATATTGGCCACCGTGTTTGAATGAGTAGCAAAATCAGCAGGTAGCCACTGAGGTTTGGAATGCCACAGGTCACTATAATATGTTGTTGTCATGGTGAGATCTACTAGTAGAAGCTTGAAAAGGCAGGGCCTTTAGGTTGGTGATGATCTCAGTGTGGCTAGCAGTTGAGGAAAAAAATGTTTGCAATTTAAAAATGTTGATTTGTAGGCTGTGAGCTGAGTGAGAGAAGGTGAAAGAGCAGTGAGTGATCATGTAAGTAGATGGGGTGGGAGTACAGCAAACAACAGATACAAAACTAAGTGGCAGAATTAGTTTGCAATAGATGCAGTGGTAGTTTCATAAAAATGGTGACCATATAAAAACAAAAATTCTAAGTGGGCACATTGATAATCTTAGATCAGGTGGCCAAGATGGCGCTGGTGTTAATTCTCATTGGTTGTGCTGGTATAAAAGTATGACTGCCAGCCTGTCTTGGCCAATCAGAAACGTAGAAAACATAGAAACACAGAAAATTTCAAGCAGAAAAAGATTGAAGTTTACATAGTCTGCTCTATAAGAAAGCATCATTTCCCCCATTTATTAAATACGAACACACGGACATATGCAATTATCCAGCAGATAAAGGCCTAGAGGTCTATCAAGCCTGCTCGAATGTGCAGCTAGCACCCCTTATTCTGCAGCTGCCCCTTCCTTCCACCCTTCCCCTTCATTGACCCTCCCCCTTGTCCTGTCCCATCCCCTTTTGAAGCAGTCCACTGTTCTACTGGATACCACTTCTGCAGGTAACACATTCCACCCAGCACCACCCTCTCTGTAAAAAGTGTCTCCTCATCTCCCTCCTGAACCTTCCTCTCTCCAGTCTCATATCATGGCCCATGGTGCCCCTCCCTTCCCTTACTTTGAACAGCCCCTCTGTACCTGTCTTGTTTATTCCTTTCATGTACTTAAAGGTTTCAATCATGTCACCCCTGTCCCTCCTCTCCTCCAGTGAGTACATGTTCAACTCCCTCAGCCTCCTCTCGTATGATAAGTCCCCCAGCCCCTTGATCATCTTTGTTGCTCTGCGCTGCACCCCCTCCAGTAACTTAATGTCCCTCTTCAGATGTGGTCGCCAGTACTGCCCGCAGTACTCTAGGTGTGATCTAACTAATGGCCTATACAGTGGCAGAATCACCTCCTCCCTCCTTGAGGATATACCCCTTGCAATACAACCTACCATTTTGTTGGCCTTTGCAGCTGCCTTCTTACATTGTGCTGAGTTGTTCATTGACCCGGTAATGAGCACCCCTAGATCCTTCTCCTCCTCTGTCTGGGCTAGCTGCACTGCCCCCAGCTGGTAACTCCTCCTTGGGTTCTTCATCCCAAAATGCAGCACCTTGCACTTTTTGGCATTAAACCCCAGTTTCTAGGTGTCTGACCAGGTTTCAAGCTTTGCCAGATCATCCTGCAACCCCTGCTGTCCCTCTAGGTCATCCACCACTGCTCCTACCTTGGTATCATCAGCAAACAGACTGATCTTACTCTTGAAGTCCAGTGATATGTCTGCAATGAATATTCCAAACAACACTGGTCCCAACACCGAGCCCTGTGGAACACCGCTCATCACTACCCTTGGGTGTGAGAGCTCCCCACCCACCACCACCACCACCACCCTCTGTTGCCTTCCCTGAAGCCAGTTCCCTATCCATATCACCAGCTTCCCTGTGCCTGCTAACTTACTTCCCAGTCTTCCATGCGGCACTGAGTAGAATGCCTTACTGAAGTTCAGATACAGGACATCCACTGCATGGTCACTGTCCAGTTGCCTAGTTACCCAGTCATAGAACTCCACCAGGTTGGTTTGGCAGGATCTGCCCCATATGAAGCCATGCTGTCTGCTGTCCTGTAGTCCTTTGGTCTCTAAGAGGGCCACCAGACTCTCCTTCAGGACAGTCTCCATTAGCTTACCCACGATGGATGCGAGGCTCAATGATCTGTAGTTTCCCGGTTCATCCTTGGGGCCACTATTGTGGAGGAGCACCACATGAGCCATCCTCCAGTCCTGGGGTACACACCCCAAATGTAGTGAGGCATTAAATAGGTCTGCCAAAGGTCCTGCAAGGACCTCTGCCAGCTCCTTCAGTACCCTGGGGTGGATGCCATCTGGGCCTGGCACCTTATCTGCCCTCAGTGACTTCAAACCCTCCTGAACTCTGCCTCCATGATTTGCCCATCTGTCAACCCCTCCTCCCTGTTTCTGCCATTTCTCCCCCCTTGGGTGTTGCTTAGTTTGTTTTCCTCCTGCAAATAGAGTACCTGTACAGTTAGAAATATTAAAGTCTTGAGAAGCGTAGCAGGCTAAGTTAATGGACTAGATATATTGATACATGACATGTTCCAAAGCACTGCATATAACCGTATATCTTGAATTATACAATGGGTCTTAAAATACTGCTTCCTGATTGACTGGCTGGCATGATTTACAATGTGTAAATCCTATCACGCCGTGGGAAAGAAGTGCCTGCCAGCCACATCTGCCATCCCCACTGTGAAATCACTGTGACCCCCAAACACAAACAGAAAAGACACCAGGTTCAGTCATCAGTAAATGGTGGTTAAACACAGTTTTTCCCTTATTTATTCTCAGGAAAAAACAAGTGGGCCACTGTATAATCACAATATCCTACTTGAAGGTGTGGGTGATGCCAGGATTTAGCCACTTCTGATTAGACCACACCAGGCATGGGTAAATCCTGGCATCACCCACACTCTCTCGTGGTATATTGCTTAATTCAAAATGAACTCATAAATAATGCATGCATGACTCGTGTAATACTGACTCCTAGAATGTGCAACAGAAAATTTATCCTGGACGTATTTCCCGAACAAAAGGAAAACAGAAGATGATAGTTATAAGGACTACTAGATTTGGCAATAGAATGCCCTTTTCTAAATGTATTTATTAATTTCATTGTTTTACCTGGGTCAGCCACTGGGCCCAAGAGAATAAACTAAAAAACACACTATTAAATGACTCTACCACATACCTGTAAATAAATTATATATACACACACACACATAATGGTAGCACAGTAGTGCTACTATACCATAGTTAGGGTTGAGTAGCCCTTTTAAGGTTAATGGTGAAACTTTGCACCTTAATAACTTTGCCACCATTTAATGGATTTGTCTGAAATTTAGCAGGCACAGGGCATAACCACAGATCTTGGGATCTGGTAACTTTTGTACCAGTTGGATATACGGCTGTGGAGTTATTAAGCAACATCCATGTGTGCAATTATGTTTTTTTTTTCATTCTTTGCTCACACCTACCAGTTGCACAGTTTGCGTGACTGGTCCAAAAACTTCACGGAATGTGCGACCAGTGTCCCCAATGTGCCTTTTGAAGATTTTGTGAAGAAATATTGCACAGTTCAAAAGTTATTCAAAAAACAAGTTCCCATTATAAGTCATGGGGAAAAGTTAAACATTTTGACACTTTCGCAAATGCAGTTTTTAGTGTCACAAATGGCTCTAGTAGTGTCACAAATCCACCATTTTGTTTTCAGTTACTGATCACAGAAATGCTTGCCATTTAAAATTGGGACCATCTAGGGACTTAATTATTTTTGTGTCTACCTATTCAAGCCCTGATGATGCTAGCCATGTCTTTATTTTGGGGTTAAACATCCCAGAAATATGTTTATCAAATTTCTGGGAAAAGTAGTGTCGGGAAGTAGTGTCGCACTTGCAACTCTTTCACAGGTGTCGCAAATCACGACACTACTTTTCTAAACTACGGCCAAAATGACAGGAATTCTTTGCCACCCTGCTGCAAAAAAAACAGTTTGATGTTTTGGGCTGCAATTTGGAAAGAAGGCACCCAATATCTCACAGATGTGCCTTTTGTAGTTTGGTGACAAAATATTGCAAGGAAGCAAAGTTATGACACTCCGAAGTTGACCTTTTTTCCCCTAGACTAACATGGTGGCATCCGCCGCACCTTTCGGGGCTCATATCTCAGAAACGGTGCAAGATAAGGATTTTTTGTCACATTAATGCTACACATTCAATGAGAACCTAGCCAGGAAACTCATGAATCTTGTGAAATTTAAATTTTTTTTCTACCTCGTATGGTTACTGAAATATTACCATTTTAGTATTACAACTGCTCGTTTTCTGCTCCGAGGCCCATTATTGTGCATACATTCTTTGTTTTCACTGTTCTTCTAAATGGAGCTTTTGGGGAAAAATACAGTGTCTGCTCCAATTACTGTTACATGTAGGCTTTACACTTGTGTTTCTGTGCCCATTAGCGTTCCCATGTACGCCACCGAGTGCATTACCCTTTGCATTTCCGTTTGTACTACTGTTACCATTTGTGTCTCCACTACTGTTTGTGTTTGTCTTTTGCTTAACATCACCGTGCGCATTACCATTTCCATTGCTGGCCACCCTTCCATTTTCATTTGCATTTGTCTTTCGTTTTGTGTCATCATTGTTCTTACCATTACCATTTGCATTTCCAATTTCATTCCCATGCCCATGTGCATTACGGTTTGCATGTCCATACATGCTTACATTTGCATTTCTGTTTTCTTTGGTGTTATTGTTGCTGCTACCATTATCATTTACAATTGTGGTACCGTCACTGTGCACGTTATGGTTCTCGTTTCCGTATGCACTTGTGTTTCTGTTTCCCTTCACATTATTGTTCCTGTTACCGTTATCATTTGTGTTTACAATAGCAGTGCCATGACTGTGTGAGTTCCCAGTTGCATTTCAGTATGCACTTGCGTCTCCATTTGCGTCACTGTTCACTTTGGCATCACTTTGCGCCAGCATTTCTGTTAACGCTTGCGTTACAATTTACATTTCTGTCACCATGTGCATAACCATTACCGCTTGAATTTGCATTGCTGTTACCATTACTACATCACAAAACATTATGTGGTGGGAGCATTCCATTCACTATTTATAGTCCTCATTCTCAAACAGAAGGGAAATTAGAGGGGAAAAAACTCTATTAAATACATCAGTTAGTGTTGTTCCACAGCAACAAAAGTAAGGAAATTTGGTGTTAGGGTTGAAAACCCCCCTTGCACCCCTCAACCCACCCCCCCAACTGGCATTGGGGTTTGTCGGTACTAACTCTTACCCCATTTAGGGCCAATGACCAAAAGACATACCCCATTGCCTGTTGGTCTGAAGAGGGTGTGTGTGGGTTTGGGCTAGCGGGGTTGGATGAGGGGTGTTAGGAGCTCAATCCTAATGTCTCAGTTCCCTACTTTTGTCACTTTAACCCTAACTGATGCATTAATAAAGTTTTTTGCAATTTATTTCCTCACTTTTTGAGATAGTATAATAGTATTTTTATTTTACTGTGGGACTACAGGGTCCTTTGGACCCTGCATTCCCATCCCTCCACAGATGCACCTATGTATCTAGTTGTGGAAACACAGGGGTCTCTGGCTGCTGTGCTTCCACACATGAAGTTATGAGCAGGTATAGCGAAATTGCAACAGTCATAACTGTGCCATCTTATATAATTTTCACCCCAAACGTTCAACATAACCTTCTTATCACCTCACCGCATGTACCCAGTACAGAAAACTTTCAAATCCCTATCACAATGTAATTCAGTGCAACTGTAATGCTGTTTATATCACAGGTGTGGCAAACATTTTTATCAGGATTTGAAAAATTACAGTGGTACTGTTCATCAGGTGATATGGAAAGATGGTAATGTTAAAAATCAGGAGTGAAAATATAAAAAATTGGTGAAGTTGTGAGTGTGCATTGAAACTGTGCAATGCATGCTCTGAACACAGTTATTTTTGGGAATTAGTCACCAAATTTGCAACATGGGCATTTTGGGACCTCCCCTCATGAACAGTGGCACTATGATTTTCTTACTTTATCCTAAAATTTGATTTAGCACAATGAACATGCCATTCTGCACTACATGTGCGAAAACAAATTTTGGGTAGAATGTGAAAAATGACAGCTGTACTGTTCATAAGGAGGTGTGAAAAAATGGCAATGTTGAAAATCTGGAGTGAAGATATTAAAAATTGGTGAAGATATGGGCATGCGTAGAAACTGTGCAATGTATTCTCCCAACACAGTCATTTTGGGGAATTTTTCACCAGATTTGCAATATGGGCTTTTTGGGACCCCACCTCATGATCAGTGGCACTGTCGTTCCATTAATTGGCCCCGAAAGATGATTCCACACAGTGACAGAGAAATCACCTTTCCAGACTGATTAACAAAATGACAGTCCAGGTGTTCATGAGGTGGGATCCTAAGAACCCCATGTTGAAAATTTGGGGCCAAAGTGCCTAAAAATGTCTGAGATATCAACATATGTTGAAAAACCCATTGACTGCCATTATACGGTGCTTACCTTGATTCTTCAGTTTGTGGTTTGACTTTGAAGAGTGCAGATATGTCCGGTCCTCAGAAGATGACAGCACCTGAGTTCCAAAGGTAAGAATAATGGTAAGGGAGGATGCAGAGAGGTGGGTGCACAGAGAGAGGACTGGGATGGGGAGGGTAGCGGCATGGGTGTCGAAGGACCATTTTCTTTTTTTCAGGAATAAAAGACGTAGGGGGCAGTTTTCTTTATTTAACAGATTTTTTTTTCAAAATTCACATTTGGGCACACTGGGGTGGGCTCCCAGTGTGCCACATTAGTGGGTGGATACATGCTGACATGGGGATTGGGCACCCCGATGTCGGCAATGAAATCATATGGGCTTGGGGGGCATCCAACACCAGGAGTGGGCATTATGGTGTCAGAAACATAAATTAAATATTTTTGTGCACTGGGGTTGGTTCCCAGTGTGCCACAGTAGTGGAGGGGGGACACATGCTGACATGGGGATTGGGCACCCCGATGTCAGCAATGGAAGTATATGGGCTTGGGGAGCATCCAGTACCGGGAGTGGGCATTCCGGTGTTGGAAACATATAAATTAAACAATAAACAATCTGTTCGGCACACTGGGGTGGGTTCCCAGTGTGCCACACTAGCGGAGGGGGGTATACATGCTGACATGAGAATTCAGCACCCCGGTGTCTGCAAACCATAGAGGGGCAGTCTGATGCAGGATTCTGCAGTGAAAAGTTTGTTGCAGGATTCTGCATCAAAAAAAGATGTTGGGGGACTGTTCTCTTTTTTCAGCTACAAAAAACTTAAAAACAACACAGGGAAGGCATCACAACATTTTATTTTCTGTGCTCAGTAAGTGAGAAAACAAAATGGCAGTTGACGAAGATGGATTTTTCTCATGAAGAGGGATTTTGTGAGATTTCTGAATCCCTCTTCACAATCCCTCTTCATCAGCCATTCACAACTAGAAATCCTTTATTGAAACTGTGCATCTATCCCAAAGACTGAACAAAGTATGCTCAGAACCTCATATTTCAAAATGTTATAACTTTGGAATGAATTAATATTTTTTCACCAAACTGATGCTGAATTATTTCTTAGTATAACCTCTTTCTGTTCTGAAAATTTGAGGCCAAAAGTCCAAATGGTGTGTGTAAAGCGCAATGTTGGAAAATTACCCTGACATTTGCTCAAAAAAGCAAAAAAAGCATTTTTTGATGGTTTGCTGCACAAAACTGGAAAATCTGATCAAAACGCAACTTGGCAGATCAAGAGATCTACCACTTCAGAGTAAATATGCCAAATTTCGTGTAAATCCGTTGAACGGTTGCAAAGTTATTAAAGTGCAACATTTGGGGTTTAATATTAAACTGCCCACTCAACCCTAACTATAAGGGTGCAACTGTGCAGTTATAATATATGTGTGTGTATATATATATATATATATATATATATATATTAATTATAGTAGCATGGCAGTGCTATCATAGTTAGGGTTGAGGAGCCATTTACATGTTAAACCTACAAATTTGCACCTTAATAACTTTGCAACCATTCAAGGTATTTGCCTGAAATTTGGAATGCACAATTAAGAGCCATACATCTCAGAATATGCCAACTTTTGTACAGTTTGGTTACATGGCTGCGGAGTTATTAAGCGTGATCTGCACACGCATTTATGCTTCTCAGAATTCTTTGCGTGTCCCTACAGATCACACAGTTTGCGTGACCGGTCCAAAAACTTCAGGGAATGTGTGGCCAGGGTCCCCAATGTCCCTTTTGAAGATTTTGTGTGGAAATATATTAAACGGTTCAAAAATTATTCAAAAAACCATTTCCCATTATAAGTCAATGGGAAAAGTTAACAAAGAGTTCGACAGTGTCGCAAATGCACTTTTTTAGAGTCGCAAATGGCCCTAGTAGTGTCGCAAATCTGCCATTTTGTTTTCAGTTGGCGATCAGAAAATGCTTGGCATTTAAATTTGGGACCCTCTAGCAACACAATTCTTTTTGTGTTTACCTAGTCGGACCCTGAGGATAATAGACATGTCTTTATCTTGAGGTTAAACACCCTAGAAATATGTTTTTCCAATTTCTGGAAAGAGTAGTGTAGCAAAGTAGTGTCACACTCACAACACTTTCGTAAATCTGTGCGAAAGGTTTCTCAAATCACGACAGTACTTTGCGACACTATGGCCAAAATGACAGGAATTCTTTGCCACCCTTCTGCAAATGAACGGTTTGGTCTTTTAGGCTGAAATTTGGAAGCAAGGCAGCCAACATCTCACAGATGTGTCTTTTGGTGACAAAATATTGCATGGATGTAAAGTTATGGTACTCCGAAGTTGACACTTTTTCCCATAGACTAACATTGCGGCATCTGCTGCATGACAGGAATTCTTTGCCACCCTGCTGCAAAATAAGGGTTTGGTCCTTTACACTGAAATTTAGCGGGAAGAAAGCAAACATCCCACAAATGTGCTTTTTGGTGGTTTGGTGAAAAAATACTGTATTACAGGGCGGCAAAGTTATGGCACTCCAAACTTCTCTTTTTTTCCCGTAGGATAACATTACGGTGTTTGTAGCACCTTTCAGGGCCTGTACCTTGGAAACGGTGTGAGATACAGACTTTTCATCAGAAAAATGCTTAGCCCCACTGGGGCTAAGTATAGAACTAGCCAGGAATATATATATATATATATATATTTATAAAATGGAGAACATTCTCCTCCAAATCCAGTGTTCTGATTGTATAAAACACATCACATCAGAGTGCGACCACACATCTGCACTTTTACCCCATAATTTTTTTACAATTTTATAAGATCGATAACCCACTCTAGGATATGTACACCTTGGGCGGTTGACGCACTTGGCCTGTGACCTTGAGCATACAATGCACACCAAGGCGTGCGTATATCAGAGTGCAACCTCACACCTAAGAGTGGGTTATCTATATATATATATATACAGTATATGTAGTACTGGCGTGGTAGCGCCAGTATATTAGGGTTGGCTAGGCAGTTTAATGTTAAACCTCAAACTTTGCACTTTAATAACTTTGCAACAGTTCAACAGATTGACACAAAATCTGGCATGCCTAGTGGCTAAGGGAAGATCTCTTGAGGTGCCCAATTTTGTGTGAATCCCTTTTGCGGTTTTTGAGATACAGCATGGTGAAAAATGCAAAATTGCACTCCATTATTTCTAATTTTATTTTTCTCAGTTTCTTTCTACAGTTGTGGTCTGAACTTTTCAGAGATTAAAGGTTTTTTGCCACAGATGTGCCTTTTTAAAGTTTGGTGAAAACATATTAATCTGTTCAAAAATTATTAAATTTTTAATTTTGCCCACAAAATAGATGTGTAGTGCAAAAACAAGCTTGATTTCATAGCGAGGTAGCATGTTTCACCAGGGAGGTAGATTGCTTTTGCAGGCAGGGTTCATAGGATCACAGGGAGCCTGGTTGTTTACTGGCATCCCTTGCCCACCTATTATTTTTCCATATCCCTGGTGCTTAGTGGCACCCCTCCATTATGTTGCCCTTGTCTAGTGGCACCCCCATCACCCTCCCATTACTTATGTTTCTTGATAATTTGCTGACAGGGGGTGCCAAATCCCCCTGTCAGCAATGTAAGCTCCCCAGCCAGTGTGGGACACTGGGGATCCCACTCCCAGTGTCCCAAAATCAGTCCCCCAATGGGTATTAATTTTTATTAAACCTGAAAAATAACAAAAATGGTCCCCTGTCATGGGACACTGGGGAGCCCACTCCCAGTGTCCCAAAATCAGTCCCACAATATCTTATTATTGTTTCTTTTTAAAAAAAGGTCCCAGATGGCCCTGTGGCATGGAGAGCTGAGGCAGCGATGCCTAACCTCCTGCCACACCAGTGACCCATGTTCACAGTATGAGCAGGTTGCCAGGAGTTGGCTGGGGTGAGAGAGGACTGGGTGTCTGGAGAATAGCCCTCCTCCACCAGGGAGGGTGGGGAACAGAGATTGACATTTGCCTGACACCTAGCAGAGCATAGGTGTTGGCATGTCAGGTCCTGTACAGTGGGGCACAGAGGCAGAACAGCAGATGTTTGTGCTGCATGCAGATGCACATGCAGCCTGGCCATTGTCACTATTGCACACTACCCTCCACAAGAAAAGTGGAAATAGCAGTCCCAGTCAAGTGGCATGATACCCACACTCCACAGGTGCTGTCCCTGGGAAGGCACCTCCCGAACAATGGATCCAGTCCTGGTGGGTTAAGTTGGGGGCTCCCCACCACCCTGCCATGGAAGGTAAGCCATGGGGGTATAATGTAGGTGCCTGAACATTGGGGGTCAGGGCTGGGAGGATGGCAGGAATAAAACTAAACACAAGTGCTGATGGGGACTGGGGGGAGAAAAAGTATAGCAAAAAAAGGTCCTTCATCTTGGGACACTGGGGAGCTCACTCCTAGTGTCCTGAAATATTTATTAAGATCCAATAATAAAGAAAACTGTCCCCAACGACTTTTGGTTTTTCCTGTAAAAAAGAAAAAAATGGTCCCTCATCATTCCAGACTCTCCCTCCCTATCACCACCCTCCCATTGAGCACTCATCTCTCCACACACCCGTCACCCTGTACTTACCACCTCATGAACACTGTCTTTGTCATTTTGTTAATCAGACCCGTAAGGTGATTTTGCAGTTGCTGTGCAAAATCACCTTTCTGGACTGATTAACAAAATGACAGTGACATTGTTCATGAAGTGGGGTCCCAAAAAGCCATTGTTGAAAATGTGGTGCAAAAATTCCAAAAACTGCCTGAGTTATGCACAGTAATTGAAATTTTTTTACACACGCTTTTAACTTTTGCATTTTTTATAGTGTCACTCCAAATTTTCATTATCATTTTATAACTCCACCTCATGAAGCGTACAACTGTCATTTTTCACATCCTGCCCAAATTGTGTTTTCACACCTGTGCTGCAGAATGGTAGGGTGGCTGTGCACAATCACCTTTTGGGACCAATTAAAGAAATGACAGTGGCCAGTGTTCATAAGGTGGGGTGCCAAAAAGCCCATGTTGAAAATCTGGTGAGGAAACCCCTAAAAATGGCAGAGTTACAGCAGTCATTGAAAATGTTCTATGCATGAGTGTAACTTTGGTCATTTTTAATATTTTCACTCCACAGTTTCAATATAGCCATTTTATCACATCACCTCATGAACAGTACAGATGTCATTTTTTTACATCCTGGCCAAAATGTGTTTTCACCCTGTGGCACAGAATGGCATTTTCCCATGGATTTGAAAATGTTCACCTACAGGGTTCATGAGGTGGGGTGATAAGAAGAATATGTTCAAAATTTAGGGAAAGCAAGAGAGAGACACTACGCTGGTGGGGGGACTAAGAGAAATGTAACAGTCCCAGAATTCCCAAATAAAAGTTTCTATTTTTTCTGACTTCAATGTGGCTGTCAGTACAGGACAAAGGCAGGCTGGCAAAATAAATATTTCACTTGTGCCTCAAGAGGAGAGAGAGAGACAGAGAGAGACAGAGAGAGATTGCTGGGGGGGGGGCTACAAGAAATTTAACAGACCCATAAGTCAAAGGCAGGAAGGCAAAATAAATATTTGACTTGTGCCATCCAGAGGTGGGGGAGACAGAGAGAGAGATTGCAGTGGGGAGGGGGCCCAAGACAAATTTAACAGTCCCATAAATCCTAAATAAAAGATTTTTTTTTTCTGGCCTAAGTATGGCTCTATGTACAGGGCAAAGGCAGGCTGGCAAAATAAATCTTTGACATGTGCCATCCAGAGGGGAGAGAGACTATGAGGCCCATGAGAAATTTAACGGTCCCGGAAATCCCAAATAAAAGTTTTTTTTTACTGGCTTCAGTATGGCTGTATGTACAGGGCAATGGCAGGCTGGCAAGATAAATATTTGACTTGTGCCATCCAGAGGAGAGAGAAAGAGAGAGATGGGGTGAAATTTAATTGTCCCAGAAATCCCAACTAAAAGTTTATTTTTCCCTGGTTTCAGTGTGGCTGTGTGTACAGGGCAAGGGCAGGCTTGCAAAATAAATCTTTGACTTATGCCATCCAGAGGGAAGGGAGAAGGAGAGAGACTATGATGGGGCATTAGAAATTTAGCAGTCCCATAAATCCCAAATAGAAGTTTCTTTTTTTTCTGGCTTCACTGTGACTGTGTGTACATGGCAATGGCAGGCTGTTAAAATAAATCTTTGACTTGTGCCATATAGAGAAGGTAGAGGGAAAGAGAGAGATAGAGAGTTTGCAGGGGTGGGCCCTTGAGAAATTGAACAGTCCCAGAAATCTCAAATAAAAGTTTATTTTTTTCCTGGCTTCAGTGTGGCTGTGTGTACAGATGAAGGGCAGGCTGGAAAAATACATTTTGACTTGTGACATCCAGAGGAGAGAGACAGGGAGAGATTGTGGATTCAGGAACAGGTGTGACAGGTGTATCTTGGCATTTCAAACCCTAATGCTCATCCCATTCTATTATTCTGTGCCCATCTTAGTGCACTTAGTCTTGTAATGGGGTGATCATTAGAGTTCAAAATGCCAAGGCACGCCCGTCAAACCTGTTCCTGCATGCAGAGTGGGGATGGCGTATTAGGGTTGGAAGCTGTGGGATGGGGTGGGGTGTAGGGGTTGGGAAACTGAAGGGCTCCTCATGCCTGTTGCTGCATGCACAGTGGGACTGGAGTCTTAGGCTTGGGAATCTTAAGGTTGTATTTCCCTACGTTTGATACTTCAACCCTAATGGTGCATTAACAAAGTTTTTGCAATGGATATATATATATATATATATATATATATATATATATATATATATTCATGGCAAAACTGCATTTAATCATTATTTGGGGATTAAAAGCAAAAAGTCAGGGAAATAAAACCCTAGCATGAACCCTAAATCCCCACAGACCTCGCACCCCCATCCTCTACAGACTGACAGATGCCAGGGTGTGCCATTAGGGTGGTGAGGCCTAAATCTCACCCCATTCTCCTTTACTGTGGCATGTCAAACTGCTTACACATGGAATGGGGTGAGATTTAGGCCTCACCACCCCAATGGCACACCACAGTGTCTGTCAGTCTGTGGAGGATGGAGGTTCGGGGTCTGTGGGGGGTTGGGGCTCAACCCTAATGTTTCATTTCCTGACTTTTTTTGCTTTAACCCTAAATGATGCATTAAATACAGTTTTTTTTGCCATGAATTTCCTTACTTTTGGAAAAAGTGTAATATAACTAGTAAAAAACATGTATTGGTGGATGCATGCCAAGTTGCCAATTTTTGCATAATAATATGCATCTGTGGGAACATGAGCCATCCAGGCCTGTGCTTCCACTTACGCAAAGCTACAGAGCCATACAGCAGCCCAATAGGGCACCAAACCCTTGTAACAGTAATATCTGGATATCTTGCAAACCATAAGAGCTAGGAAAAAACCTCAAGCGTCATTGTAATCGTGACAGCGAGTACTACACACAAAAATGACCAAACCTGTATCTCACATTGTTTCTAAAATGTGGGCACCGAAAAGCAGTGGAGAGGCACTCTTTGAACCCTTGTGACAATAATTTTACAATATTTCATGAACCGAGCAATGTACGAAAAAAATTCCACTTCAGGTTTACTCTATGATTTCAAATCTTTTGCGCCGAAAGTTTTGACACAGACTGCAATGTAATTCTATGGGGAAAACGTCAAATTCATCATTGAATAACTCTGCAACCGATTAATTTCCCAACACCTAAACAGCATAATTCTCATCTCTAGGATATCCCCTCAACACCCTGCAAATTTCAAGCAAAAAGACCAAACCATTATTGAGATATCGGCATTCCAATTTGGGCCATCTGGTCATCCCTAGGGACATTTGGTCTTCCCAATGGACATTGCAAAATATACATATAAATTTTCCCATAGGATATAATGGGAACTTCAAATTGTGATAACTTTTGAACAGATTAATATTTTTTTCACCATACAAATGCTGGCATGTTTTTGGCCCCCAAGCTCTTTCTACATCCCAAGTTTTGGACCAATAGATCACATGGTGGCCATGCAGCACCACAGACAAAAAACACACAAAAGTGGTGAAAAGTGCATTTTTGGGTGCTTCACTGTGCAAAAACCATAAGTCTGACTGAAACACAACTTGGCAAATCAATAGATCTTCTATACCAGACTGTACATTCCAAATATCGTGCAAATCCATTGAACAGTTGCAAAGTTATTAATGCACAAAATGTGAGGTTTAACATTAAAGTGCTTACTCAACCCTAAATATAGAGGCACGACCGTGCCACTGTAATAACTACTAAAAAACATGTATTGGTGGCAGGAGGCCCCAGTCTCCCACCAACTTGCACATTTCTGCATAACAATATGCATCTGTAGGAGTGCCAGCCGTCCTGGCCCATGCTTTCACTTACGCATTGCTACAGAGCCATACAGCAGCCCTATAGGCCGCCAAATGCTTGTGGCAGTAATTTGTTCATATTTTGGGAACCATAACAGCTAGGACAAAAATTCAAGTGTCACTGTAACTGTGACAGTGAGTAGATTACTAGGCAATCACTGACTAAACCCATATCTTACATGGTTTCCAAGATATGGGCACCAAAAAGCACTGGACAGGCACTCTTTCAACTCTTGTGACAGTAATTTCACAATATCTCGTGAACAGTGCAACACACAAAGAAAATTCCACTACAGGCTTACTCTACCATGTCAAATCTTTTTCTAGTGGCATAGATGTCACCAGTAGCAAAAAGTCTGTATATTGCTTTGTTTCCGAGATAATGGCATCGAAGGTCATGACACAGACCTCAATGTAATCCCATGGGAGAAACATCAATTTTGCCATTGAATATCTCTGCAACCAATTAATTCCCCAACACCAAAACAGCATAATTCACATCTCTAGGACATCCCCTCAAAACCCTGAAAATTTCAAGTAAAAAGACCAAACCCTTATGGAGATATGGGCATACTAATTTAGGCCATCGGGTCTTCCCTAGGGACATCTGGTCTTCCCCATGGATATTGCAAGAAATACATATAAATTTCCCCATAGGATATAATGGGAACTTCAAATTGTAATAACTTTTGAGCAAATTAATATTTTTTTCACCAAACAAATGCTGGCATATTCCCTGGCCTAAGCTCTTTCTATGTCTCAAGTTGTGGACCACTAGACCACATGGTGTCTATGCAGCACCATAGAAAACAAATGTGCAAAAGTGGTGAAAAGTGAATTTTTTGGTGCTTCACTGTGCAAAAACCATATGTCCAACTGAAGCACAACTTGGTAAATCAAGAGATCTAGCATTTCAGACCAGGCTTTCCAAATTTCATGCAAATCTGTTGAACTGTTGCAAAGTTATTAAAGTGCAAAGTTTGAGGTTTAACGTTAAAGTGCCTACTGAACCCTAAATATGGGGGTGCAACCTTGCCCCTATAATAAATATATATATATATATATGTTTGTGCATAGTACTTGAGAGACTTAAATGGTCCATGAATTAACACTGCAAAAAAATTGAAAAAAGAAAAAGATAATGTTGAAATGTAAGCTGTCATGGGTAGTGCAGTTAATAAAGATATAATGTTGATAAAATGAGCTTGTTTTGTCTCTTTATTTAGTTGTGGCATAAATGGAATAATCATT
Source organism: Neoceratodus forsteri (assembly GCA_016271365.2). Taxonomy (NCBI): domain Eukaryota; kingdom Metazoa; phylum Chordata; order Ceratodontiformes; family Ceratodontidae; genus Neoceratodus; species Neoceratodus forsteri. The sequence continues at coordinate 329,526,100 of CM057450.1, read as the reverse complement.
TTACCCCCTTTAAATAGTTGCCAAAGTGTGACATTGCTTACCGGCATATAAATTATTTTATTTGTCAATTCACACTTTGCTTTTGAAAACATTTTCATTGTGGCTTTAATAGCTTTGTTCAACAACTTTATAGTACACCTTTAGTTATCAATAAAGAAGAAAGCATTTTTTTATTTTTGTCCCAGTTCTGTATCATAAACGTTTATTACATATGGTGTCCATCTCCTGAAACTTTGTGCATCTTCTCAGTACTCCTATGTATTGTTATAGTATGCCATTTACACAGTTCCTGTGCATAAAATCATTTGCCCGTAAAAGTATGTTTAGTTGTTTTATTTTTTCTTTTCTTCAATTTGCTCTTTTCAGGGCAATTGTTGTGCTCTTAAAATGGTGTCCACCTGTAATGAACGAACTTGCCAGCTCTGAACCTGACCCGTGAATGTGCCTTCACTAAGTGCTAAATGACCTATGTGATAGGCGTTCTTTGGTTTCTTAAAAAAATACACTTTTATTGAGGTATCTCATTTTTTTCTGCCCCTCTCTGAGGAAAATAAGCTCATTGTGCTGAGAGCAGCTGTTGTATGAATATGCTTGGTGTCTTTGAAATGAACATGTCTGTGAGCTGCCTTAACACCTCATTGTTGATTTTTTATTGTTTTTCCACCAAGTGTGGGCCAAGGTTTCCACCACATCTCATAGGTACCTGTGCCTTCTTAAACTGAACCTTCTTAGGTTCAGATCCTTGAGCAGTGGTCACAGTTTCTATGTGATGTAATGGTGAGATAGATTCTGAATGATAACCTTGGCTGTGTGCTCATGTCCCAATCTGTGATCCCCTGTACAATAAATTAAAACCATTCCCTCGTATATAGCAGACCCCTCCACACCACGGCCCGGCAGGTTGTGCCTCCTTACCCTGCTCCTCCCTATCCTAACCCTGATCTGGTGACTGGCACAGCCCTCCACACTCCACCATGGCCAGCCACTGACTGAGCTGTCAATGAGCTCATACTGTAACAGCTGATAGTACACTATGTGCTTAATGACAGCTCAGTCAGTGGCTGGCCACAGTGGTGAATGGAGGGCTGTACTGGTCACCAGCTTGGGGTCGGGATTGGGGAGAATGGGATGGTGGTACACTACTGGCAAGGGTGGGGGTGTCTGGGGTCTGCTGAATACCAGTGAACAGCTTTAGTTCATTGTACAGAGATAGGGAAGTGGTCAGCTAGACATCAAGGAATGGTTTTACATTATTGTACAGGTGATTGGGGATAGTGAGCGGGTCTGCTAGATACCAGGGAATGTTTTTTTCTGTATGATATAGGGAATCAGGATGGGGGGACCACTGTACATCAGAGAATGGTTATACTGTACTATAGAGGGGATCAGGATGGGGGACCTCTGGACATTAGGAAATAATTATTGTGTATGATACTGGTGATATGGTTGGGAGGCAGAACCACTAGACAACAGGGACTGCTGTGTTGGAGGTTAGGACAATGCACTTCCTCCACTAACTATGAGGGTTGCATGGGAGTAAGTTATGTTTCAGCCAGTGGTATCTGTGCCACACAAGTGGACAACACAAAACAGCCACATACAGCATAAATACTGTGATTATTGGAATTTACCAATATTCAGGTCCCTGACCCTTCATTTGCATTGCACCCCTCTCTGAATATCACCCAGGTACATACCTTGTTTGCCCACACTAAGAAGGATTTTGAAAATGGTAAATCTGTGCAAATTGGGGTTTGTGCACACAAACTAGGCTTTGCACACAGGCAAACATTTGAATATTTGGCCCCTGGAGTCATTTTTTTCTTTCATTTTTATTTCTTAATAAAACACATTTTGACAATGAAACAACCCACTCCAGGGCATAGTTGTATTCACTAATACTCTTCATGTGTTATAGGATGGCACTCAGCCTGCAATCATGAATATCATAAGCACCAAGGGTGTGCATTATTGCCAAACATTCACATTCACCTCACTTATACATAAAGAAATAAGTCGGATTTCCTCTCTCTCTTATTCTGGACTTGAAACCAGCTGGTATGTCTAACAGACAGACCAGGCAAGTTTCAAGCCACACTATACTATGCTATGCTATGCTATGGTATACTGTACTATACTATACTATACTATAATATACTGTGTAGCATAAAACCTTTGTGGCTGTTATATATAGATTGTCCAGTGCTCATTAGAGACCAGGGAAGTTTCTGGACTCCTTGAAGGAGGCGATGCTGACAATCCTCCTTAAGAAACCCTCTCTCAACCCAGACTGTCTTGCCAACTACAGATGCATCTCTAACCTTCCCTTCATAGGTAAGGCTATTGAAAAGATGGTTGTGCTGCACTTGGGTGACCATCTTGCCATACATGACATCTACAGTCCCTTCCAGTCAGGATTCAGGAAAAGGCACAGTACTAAGACTGCCCTTGTTCGGGTGCTCAACGACCTCCTTATAGTGGAAGATCAGAGGACTCATATCATCTTGGTTCTCCTTGATCTCTCTGTGGCATTTGACACTGTGGACCATGGGGTACTGCTGCAGTGACTGCAGCTGATCTGTGACCTGTCAGAAACAGTCCTCAGATGGTGCCATTCTTTTCTCACTGGCAGGTCAGACAGTAGTGTCTTGGATTTATTCTTGAAATGCATTCTCCCTGCCAAGTGGGGTACTGCAGGTCTCTGTGCTGTTACCCATGCTGTTTGCAGTGTACATGTTGCTGCTGGGGACATTGTAAGGCAGTACAGTTTGAGTTTTCACTGCTATGCAGATGATACTCAACTGTACATGTCCTTCACACCTGATCAGGATGTAGCAGTCTCGGTATTTAAAAACTGCCTATCCAAGATCCAGGACTGGATGAGAGCCAACTGGTTGAAGCTGAATCCAGACAAGACTGAAGTTCTGGTCTTAGACCTGGGTCATCAGGTACAGAGGCCTTCAGCTGAGCGGGCCTCTGGCCTTGTACTTGGGGACTGCTAGCTGAGGACCTCTGAACAGGTGTAGAGACTGGGCATTATTTTTGATGAGGGGTTGACCCTAAAGTCTCAGGTGTCCTCCATAGTCAATACCTTTTTTTGTCATCTGAGGAATATCACCCGGATTAAGCACCTGGTTTTGCCTGATGATCTTCCTACTTTGGTCCACGCCTTTGTGACCTCCTGTCTGGATTACTGTAATGCTCTCTGCCTAGGGCTACTGGGGGTTAATATCCACCATTTGCAGCTGATGCAGAATGTAACATCCAGGTTACTAACTGGGCTTTCTCGAACTAGCAATATTACACCTGTGCTGCATGAGCTGCACTGGCTGCCTGTTCAATGGTGGATCACCTTCAAGGTCAGCTTGCTGACCTGCAAAGCCCTACACAGACAGGGACCAGGTTTCCAGCAGGAATTTCTCTGCCCCTACTACCCATGACTGCTCTGCTCTGCTGACGAAGGATTGCTGGAGATTACCATGATTCAGTTACAGACATCTGGGGCCCAGGTGTTTTCATATGCAGCCCCTACCCTGTGGAATTCTCTACCTTGTTGGGTTCATGAGTGCCAGACTATGGACAACTATAAATCTGCTCTGAAAACATATTTATTTAATCTTGCTTTCTCCATTAACTGATCGGTTTGGATTGCACTGTTTTATTGCTTTTTTCACTTATCTGGTTTTAATGTTTTATTAGTTTATTATTGTTAAATCACTTTGATTTTATGAATTGCACTTTATAAATGAAGTTTATGATTATTATTATAATATAGTATCATATAATGTTATGAATGCAATGTTCAACATTTTCTAAAATGTTCTAATGAATACCTATAGTATGAATTTACTATGTATTTTTTTAGTTGTACATCAGAAGTAACTTGTGATGTGACTTGATAAGACACTTGGTATGATACTGATAAGCTGTTGTTGTGGTGTCCATATTAACCACATGATATCTTATGAAAAAACTTCTCATAAGTAAAGTATCATTAACTTTCAGAAAATTTCATGATTTCCATCTTACCCCATAAGGGTAACATAGTTATGCAATAAAATTGTGCTAAAAAATTAATAAAATGAATGCAGCAGCAAAACTTGGACATGTTCCAGTTTGGACGTAATGGTATCAGAATATATATTGTGTCATAATTATCAACAAGTAATGCATAATTACCAACAATTTGCAGTGTCAGTGGCTCAGCAGGTAGCACACTCGCCTCTGAAGCCAGAAGGTGGTGGGTTCTAACCCTGCACCGGGAACGTGGTATAAATCCCTATACTGACACTGTAGTGCATTGGGGGGGGGGTGCTGCACTTTTGAGGTGCCATCTTTTGGATGAGATATTAAACTGAGGTCCCATCTGCCTATTCTGGTGGTTGCGTATGGCACTTCTCGATAAGAGCAGGGGAATTTCCCCAGAGTTTTGGCCAAATTCCCACCATTCACTAAAATACCACCAACAGCTTAATCAGGTTCTGTTAATCAGTCTACGTCTGTACACATATTCCCCTTCCCTTGCCCCCGGGTCACACCTGGAAACAAGGCACAGCTTAGTGTGCCTCTCCCAGTCACAGACCTTCACATAAACAAATAAAGTAATGATTGTGATAAAATGATGAAAGGTTACATAATATACTACTTAAATAGATACCATAAACATAGAAATATTAAAAAAATACAGGAACAAAGCAAGAGACGCTACCCAGTACGTGATGTGTAAAGTAAGAAAATCACTGGGAAAACAATGGCACACACTTATGCTTGTACACTGAGCAAAGACTGAAAATGCTTAAAGTCCATTATTTTAAAATTTCAGCAGCCCCCACACAGCAAAACATGTAGCCAGGAAAAACTCAAACTCAACATTTCACACAGACGCACCTGCACTTTGTCAAGAGAATGATGTGCCCTTTACCCTTACCACTTAAATAGTGCGCAACACTCAGGCGCAACATATAAATAAATAGACATCAACATGAGTCAATTAACATACTATACATTGAGATATATATATATATATATATATATATATACAAAATCACACATGCCCACACAATGCAAAGCATCATGGGCTGCATATACAAATCACCACAGAATGTTATGCTGGTCAACTTTAAGCAGAATTGTATGGTGCGAAGGCCTCTCCACAGTTTGCAAAGGGCGCGCAGATCGCACGCAAGCGTAATGCCTGGCATCGCTCTAATTCTGTAAATGGACTCTGTGTGTTATATGCAACCATAATGCTTTTACGTGTATTAACATGTGTGTTCTATTTCTTGAAACGGCTGACAAATGCCCGCTTTGGGTAACCCTTGCCTCAGTGTTTGCACACGGTGGTTCTTTGTCTCATATATATATATATATATATATATATATTATAGTAACCGATAGTGCTACCATAGTTAGGGTTGAGGAGCCATTTCAATGTTAAACCCCCAAAATTTGCACCTTAATAACTTTGCAACTGTTTGACAGATTTGCCTGAAATTTGGAATACTCAATAAAGAACCATAGACCTTGGCATCTGCCAAGTTTCGTACCAGTCGGATACACGGCTGCGGAGTTATTAAGCGTGATTTGCGCGCATGTTTAAGCTTTTTCTGGAATTCTATGGTCGCGCGTACAGGTCGCACGGTTAGCGCAACTGGCCCAAAATCTTCAGGGAACATGTAGCCAAGGTTCCTGATGTGCCTTTTGAAGATTTGGTGAAAAAATATTAAACGGTTCAAAAGTTATTCAAAAAACAATTTCCCATTATAAGTCAATGGGAAAAGTTAACAAAAAATTCAACACTTTCGCAAATGCATTTTTACTTTCGCAAATGGGCCTGTTACTTTCACAAATCCGCCATTTTGTTTTCAGTTGGAGATCAGAAAAATGCTTGCCATTTAAATTTGGGACCCTCTAGCAACCTAATTATTTTTGTATTCACCTAGTCAGACCCTGAGGATGCTAGCCATGTCTTTATTTTGGGATAAAACACCCCAAATATGTTTTCAAATTTCTGGAAAAAGTACTTTCAAATTACTTTCATGCTCACGAAAGTGCTCATAATTTTTGTGAAAGTTTACGTAAATGCGACAGTAGTTTTCTAGTCTGTGGGAAAATGACAGCAATTCTTTGGCACTGCACTGCAAAAGAGAACGTTGGGAGTTTTGGGCTGAAATTTGGAGGAATGCAGACGACATCTCACAGATGTGCCTTTCAATGTTGTATTGAAAAAATATTACATGGCAGCAAAGTTATGGCACTCAAACTGACATTTTTCCCCATAGGATAACATTCGGTAGCATTACAGGGAATCCTTTGGCACCCTGCTGCAAAATAACGGTTTGGTCTTTTCCTGAAATTTTGGAGGAAGATAGCCAACAGCCCACAGATGTGCCTTTCCATGGTTTGGTGAAAAAATATTACAGGAGGCAAAGTTATGGCGCTCCGAACTTCTCTTTTTTCCCATAGGATAACATTACGGCATTCACCATGCCTTTCAGGGCCCGTATCTCGGAAACGGTGCGAGATACAGACTTTTTGTTGGAAAAGTACTAAGCCCTAAACTAGCCAGGACAGTCATAAATCATATGACTTTTAAATTGTTTTTCTACATTGTATTGTTCCTGAGATATAACCTATTTAGTATTCCAAGTCCTCATTTTCTGCTCCGATACCCATTATTATGCATACATTCTTTGTACTCACTGTCTTTCTCTATGCAGCTTTTGGGACAAACCAGCCTGTGCGCTTGCATTACTATTACCGTTGCCCTTTCCGCTTGTGGTTCCGTGCCCATTTCACTTACCGTTGATGTCTACGCCATCATGTGCGCTATCCTTTGCGTTTTCATTTGCGCTTGCGTTTCTGTTATATTTTGCCATTTGTGTCTACAGTACTGTTTCTCTTTCTGTTTCATTTTGCGTCACCATGCCCATTGACATTTCCGTTTGCAGGCACCATGTTACTATGTGACAACACATCATGTGGCAGACCATTCCCGTCTACACCACCGTGTGCGTTACCCTTTCTGTTCTCATTCGTGCTTGCATTACCATGTGCACCACTGTTAGTGCTTCTGTTTGTGTTGCTGTTCCTGTTACTATGCCACAAGACATCATGTGTCGGGAGCACGGGGCCCAAAGGGCATTACATTCACTATTTCTCATTATCATTCTCAAAAAGAAGGGAAATTAGAGGCAACAAACTAAGTGTGGTACATTGTGTGCAGCTGCAATCAGGGATGTGTATGTTTGGTGTACATGGCCTCAGTTTTGCTGTTGATCTCCAGTGAGCATGCAGTACCTGGTCAGGTGGGTGGGGATGTCTCGTAGTACATTAAGACAATTGTTTGTTATTTCTGTCACCTGCTGCTGGATGTCTGTCATTGGTTGTGTTGACTTGGTCCTCCCCCATACTTGCATATGTGTGTGTGTGTCTGTGTGTGTGTGGTGCTGGGGGGGGTGAATTCAGAGTTAGGGATTTCAACCCTAACAGCGAATTTCCTCACTTTTGTCACTGTGGAACAACCCTAACTAATGCATTAAATGGGGTTTTTTGACTCTAATATATATATATATATATATATATATCATATATATATATATATATATATATATATATATATATATAAGACAAAGAACCTCTGTGCACAAGCACTGAGGCAATGGTTACCCAAAGGAATTTGGCTGGGAAGCCAAGTTTCAAAGAAATACAAAATCACACATGCCCCCACAGTCACACAGGCCCCACAATCACATATGCCCCAATTGTTGGGGCATGTGTGATTGTGTATTTCATATATATATAAATTGACCAATGTTGTCTGAAAATGTTTTCTATTTTCCCTGACTCTATACTATAAGTTGTTACAAAATTGAGATGATCTGAATCAGCTGCAGTGAGACTTCTTTCTATTAATAAATTATCTCTAGGTATAGTTGCTGCATATTCCCTAGCCCACAAAACATCCAATTTACTACACCCTCACTTATCAAATCCAGCTTCCATGACATCAGACCAATGTTCAGATCCCACCTCTAGAGTATGATTCCTATTGGAGTGCATCAATTCACTCCCGACAATACACGCCGCAACAACTCGCTCCTGACAATACGCTCCTGTCAATTCACTCCCGATGTCAACTCACTCCCTATGTTAACTCGCTCCCTCTGAAAATAACTAAATAAATAAACAGTACTTGGACAAATTGTAGCAGTAAAATCACATTCAAATACTACTGCTGAATTAAACTCCTTAGCTGTTCCCAAAATAAAGGTTCTTTTTAAAGCCACATACAATTGATACTGTACATAAATACCTCCCATCACAGATCCCGCATAGAAGCTATATGGTCCATCCAATAGTGTACTACACACTCTTGGCACTGATCGGTGGCTACTGCACTCATTTTAGAACAGGACTCTGGAAGTGACTAGACTTAGAAGCAGGTCAGGTTCCAAGGCTGTTCCCAACATTTAATTATTTAAAAATAAAGTCTATATTGATGCAAATGTCATGGTATGCAACATGCAAGTCTCACAAAGACACACCATTGCATGCTCAGCGTAATGTAAAACTTCCCATCTTTTGTGTGGGGCATGCCTAATGCTGATCTTACTATTTAGCAATCGTTGTTCTTAGATGTTTAGGCAGAGACGGCTGAGCATCCAACATAACAGCATGCTTTACTAATCACTGCATTTATAAACAATAACGTCTGACCTTGTTTCTCTCCCCATTGATTTTCATATTTTGCATAATCCATAAAGCATTTTCCTTGCATCTGTGAGTTCCAATTCCTGTCAGGCACATTTCAAACCCCCCGGTCCCTGTTCCATGCTGCCGCTGTTCAAAGAGTTATGAGCACACATAAATATTATCAAAATAAGCAAAAAAAAACACATCAGCATTAAAGTTTACACAATGTTCTTCTTACTGCTGCTGGTCTAATCTGCACAGCATATACTGCACACATAAAATACTGTAATGAATCTCGACATGAGGAACAGTGTTATTTCACGTAGCACTTGGGTGAAAATACATGGAGGCGTAAAATGCGGGAGTTAATTGAGGTGGATATGAATTATCCGGGAGGAAGTGTCACGCGCGATTGGAGGAGTTGTCGCGAAGCGTATTGTCGGAGGAGTTGAATGACCCGATTCCTATGAGCATGGATAATCTGGCTCCTAGGAATTGATTTAATAGTGTGCCTAGCATGACAAGATTTGGGCAACAGATATGTGTTTCTATCAGTTTCTTTACAATATGTTGTAGACAGACCATTTTCATTGTCCTTTGTGACAGAAAAATCCAGAAATGCTATCTGCTAAATGCAATCATTCATTGTGAAACAAATATTTCTATTGGTAGATTCGAGATAGCTAACAAATTGTCTCAACTCAGCTTCTGTGCCCTGAAAAATCAAAAAGCAATCCTCAATGTAGCATTTGTATATGGAGATGTGGTGATATAATGAATTAATGTCAGAATCATATATATATATTTATATACTCCCACTTCTCCATATACAGATTTGCAAAGTTAGGGGCAAAAGATGCCCAGATTGCTACGCCACTTGTCTGTAGAAAGAACTTGCCTTGAAACATGGAAGCATTCCATTTAAGCACAAACTTGGACTCATTTCAAGATAAATTGCTTGGTGGGGGAATCAAAGTTACCCTTATTCAAGTAATACTCTATAGTCATCAAACCATCAGCATGGGGTATATCAGTATACAGGGATTCCATGTCAAATATGACTAACAAGTCAGAATCCTCAATGTGGCAATCCCCGAAAATACTCAATGCATGTTTTGTGTCCTTAATATAGGACCTAAGTGCCGGTACAAAGGCTTTGATGCAATGGTCAACAACTTGGCTAAAATATTCAGTAACTGAATCTATTCCCACTGCGATAGGGCATCCTCGAGGTTTAGAAACATTCTTATGGGCCTCAGGAAGGAGGTAAATGGAGGGGCGAACTGGATGCATTACTGTCAAAAAATTAAGAGTATCACCATCAATAACACCAGACTGCCATGCTGCATGTAAATAATTATCTATGTCTTTCTTAAATACAATTGTAGAATCACCATGCAAAGGTTTATAATGCTGGGCATTCGATAGATGATGTTCCACTTCTGCACTACAAACAGTGGCATTTAACACCACCACACTGCCCCCTTTATCAGCCTGCTTGATGGTGATAACTTGATTAGAATCAAGTGGTTTAACAGCATCAGATTCAGCCCAAGTCATATATAAAAAATATATGTTTGATAAATTGTCAAATTTGATGTCAAGGACACCATGTTACCCACGTTTTGTTGGACCTGTGGGAATTTCTAGACACATTTTTTTAGAACCTCAGAACTATTAATTATCTTTATGTTTATTAATACACTACTACATTATGTACCTTGTATAAGCATGATATAGTTATCACAATTAACAAAAAAAATGTGGACTTGAATGTCACACTTGATTGCTTCAGTAGCAAATCGGGATTCATGTGCATTTCTCCAGTTAATTTTTCTTAAGTAGATGCATTCAGCATCATTGGGTCTCAAGTTGTCTTTAGTTAAAAAAAATGATGACTGCTCACATTTTGTATAGATTGCTGATGTAGCTACTAGTTTGAGTTTCATTCCTTTTTTTTTTTTTTGAAAGTGAAAAACAGATTGCCCACCATACTGGTGTTATCAAACAAAAATATGTTTGTTTTCAGTCCTTGATTAACTCACACTACATCATTCCTGGATTGGGAACACCAACAACAGGCTAGCCACACATGATGCAGTTGGAGAAGAGGAGAGGAGACTAGTGCATCATGAATGGCTGAATTTTTGGGGGGTGTTCTTAATGTTTAAGAAGTATTCAATATGGGTACAGCAGGCATTTAAAACAATTTAACGTTGCGTATAATTGCACCATTAGTATGCATTTTAGAGCTACTAAAAATGAAGCAGATAAAAACTGCAACATTAATTAAGCAATAAGACATGACAGGGTATGTGTTGTGCTGGGATAACAGCATGCCTCTGATGGGTTGAAGCATAAGGCTGAAGACTGAGTGCTTCCAACATCTGAAAACTGTCATTATCCCAGCACAATGCACACCTTGGAGTGACTTACTGAGATTATGAAAACCGTCCAATACCATTAGTAAACAGGGTATTTAAAAACATTAACATTTAGATTAAGAAAAAGTACAACAAATCTAAACCTAAGTTGAAAAACCATAACATAGTCCTAATTGGGCATTGTAATACTGACACCTAGCTAGAAGGTGGCACAAATATTGTATACAGTCAGTTGTAATTATTTGAATGAAAGTAAGGGCAAACGGGATGGCGATGGCTTTAAGTGTCTGTGTGGCACTGGTGTCTAATTAGATCAGGCTGTTTTCAGATGCTGCCTTGAGTGCTACAGCATGTCATGTGGTAGTTTAAAGGAACTGTCAGCTGTGTAAATGGGTTTGATTGGGCTGGGAGCAGTACCACGTGGTTAAGCAGTCAATGATTCTTAGACACGTAACATAAAACAGCATGCAACTAAATAGAAACAGTGTATTAAAAAAATGGTAACCGTTGATTTAAATTACCACTGCAAGATCGAGAATGTTGATGGCAGTCTGAAGACTATGGGAGATGTGGTCAATGGTACTGATCGAGAGAGAAACCTTGGTTGACAGTGTTTTTGGCAGTCCTAGTATAAAATGGTGCTTTTTTTTAAAAAAATGCAATTTGTACTCCTCAGGTCCGGTGAGCTCCGACCCTTCAGAGCTTGCCATGGAGTCATCCTCCTGCCTCCCGCCCATCCCACGCCTACCTTCAGGCTCCATGGAGCTACGGTTTACCTCTCGAGCGAGGATGAGGTGGCACCCCCTGACACCCCGAGCTACTCACTTCTTATTGGTCTGTAGGTGGCTGGGTGAGCAGGGGGCACATAGGAGGCATGCTCCAGGCAGCCCGTTTTCCTGGCGCTGGCAGGCATTTCCACCAGTTTTCTCCCAGTATGCCATCTAGTCCTTGACGTCATGACACAATGCGTCAACGTCCATCGCGTACTCTAGGCAGCCCTTCCCCAGTGGGGCTTGTTGTATCCCAAGCCTCTGCTTGGGGTCAGACAAGTCATGGGCATTGCCCCCCTCTCCCCCCGCAGAGAGGGCAAGCTGTCATGGGATGCTCAAGCCTCTCTCCCCCGGCTGGCCCTCCAGTGACCCAAGTCCGCTCCCTTACCCGGGTCACTGGCATTGCAAATGGAAATCCAAGTGCTGCACTTACGGGCTGGCAATAAAATGGTGCTTTAAGAGCTTAAGGTAGGAATCTGTCATGGAAAGTGGATACATCATTTTAATAAAGGGAACATAAATGTCTCAGGTTTTTTTTGTGCTGTTTACATGGAAGGGGATTTTAAATATGTTATGGTTTAAATGATGCCAGGTAGCCATGCTTACTGTGTGAATTCTAGACTGAAATATGTGCAGAGTAGTAATTTGGTGGGTAAGCAGCCTAGGCAGGTCACTTGATGCTTTTGCTGTACTGTTGCACATGGATAACGAACATGGGTTCTAAGTTCCTAAGGGATATATTTAATAACAGTGATCACAGAATAGCGATCGCTGTTCAGGCGAATGAAAATAGCCAAAAAAATACTTTGGCGATGCAGTCCGCAGAGCCCAGCAAAAGGGTGCTGAGGGACTTAGATTTTACATGCAAATGTGGGGCTGCATCCCACCCCCCATAAGGATTCTCAACACCAGGGTGCATGCTCAGGAGGTGCAAAACCCATAAAAATTTCAGGCAGGGCGCAACAAAAAATATCGGTGCCTGGACCTGAACCCCTCACCATGCCACAGGGCAGCAGCAGCTCACCGTAGCACCACCCCTCAGAATCCCTCCTTCCCACCCCACCCCCACATCCAAGCGTGCTCGCCACCCCATGCGTGTATACATGCAATGATAGGATGTCACTATATTTAGCACCTCCCCAATCTGGTCACCCTCCTCCCTCTCCCTTCTCACTGTGGTGTAAGGTGTTGCGATTGAGTCATCGTTTTGGTAGGCGCCCAGTCACAGTTGCTGAACTCACAGGATACCGCTCCTCAGCCAATCAAAATACTGGATTTTTTTCTACCATATAATAATTAATTTTAGAGAAGGTAAGCAATACTAAAATGTGAATTTTCAAGCAGGAATATTATGATGCAAACAAGATTGACAATGTCCTTAAAAGAACTTACTTGATTGTAAGATTATTCTATATCAAAGTAAGTGGGAGCCAAGGCATAATAGTATTAAGTCAGTGCGTAGTCATCATCAGCGGCAGCACGATAACTAAGAACAGACAAGTCAGATGTGATCCTGCTGAATTCTGCCCTAGGTCTTTTCTAAAAATATTTGAATTGTTCTGATTCATGCTAGAGCTATTTTGGCCTATGGGACAAGTATCTGGACTGTTGTTTAGGCTCACTCTCTTTAACTCTGCTTAACAAAATCCACTCTTTTAATGGTTTCAATTAGGAATATCTGTTCACTTCTTGATTTGCTTAGTAGGGAGGCAAGCTACTTTCCTGGCAATTCTACTAATGAGCTTGGTCAAAGTGCTTGCCTGATTGTTATGACAGGTAGCATTGCAATAAAAGAAACTGGAATAGGATCAAAACTACTGAGAAACTGATCATGTCCTAGGAAATAAGAACCAATTAGGGGGATGGGTGCCCCAAGGCACTGCCAAGGGCCACCTCCCTCTAACTGGTTGTTAATCCAAGGTAATGGCCATCTTTGAGGTTGATTATAAGTCCAATTGAAATAATCATGTCTGTTATTGCGTTTTTTTTAAATCTTATATTTAAATTTTAGCTGTATGGCACAAGTGGTGAATGCCTCACAGCATCAAGTGGCAGCAGGATCAATCATTTCTAAGATGTTAATGACTGATCCAGTAGTGAATTAGAAGCCTCGCTAGGCACAAGAATAACTAATTAGACTTAGAATCATTTTTATGCAAGAAGCATGTTACTGTAGATACCAATTCCTTCCACCCATTGTCAGCTGTTTCACATTGTATTTCATGTCATGGAAAGTTTCTTGGCCTCCAAATAAAATGAAATATTGTGGCAGTACACAGTTTTAAACTGCTTAATTTTTCCTTTTTTAATGTATATTTGTTTGTAAACAATAAGATATCTGGTCACAGTAACAAACAGGCTACAACATCTTACAGTTTAGCTTCTGCCCGTAGCATAGAAAACAAGCATTTGTCAATGCAGAATGTTTGCTTGCTGGCATTGGCAGTGGTAGTGTAGAAGTTACAGAGCTGCATAATAGGAATGGCAGTGAAGTATTGAACTGAAGCCAACCCCACCACCACCCTGCAGAGAGTGACAGGCATTGGGGTGTGCCTTTGGGTCATCAGGCATAACGGCCATGCTATTTCACCACACCCCACCCTGCAGACACTGACAAGTGTCATGGTGTGCCTTGGGGTCTTTGGCCCTTATGCACACCCCATTCCATCAGGAAATACAACGAGATGGGTGAGGTATAGGAGAATGGCGTGAACTTTGGAGCCAAAGAGTCCAAGGCATACCTCGATGCCTCTCACTGGCTGCAGGGTGTGGAATGATATGAACATTACAGGCAAGAATCCCAAGTCACACCCCTGATGCCATTCTCTACAGGGTTGGGCGTTATGGTTGGAAAACCTAATACCTCAGGCATTCGTTGGTATTTTCACTCCAAATTTTCAACATGTTTTTTTTTGTGACCCCACCTCATGAACAATGGTAATATCAGTTTGTTAGCCGAAAGCTGCTTATGCACAGCGACTATGGCATTTAGCACCACAGGTGCAAAAACATTCCGAACAGGATGTAACAAATGACAGCTGTACTGGTCATGGGGAGGTGTAAAAAATGGCAATGTTGCAAATCTGCAATAAAAATATTAAAAAACTGGTGAAGTCACAAGCGTGCATAGAAACTGTGCAACGCACACCCGTAATGTAATTAGTTTGGGGATTTTTTACAGCAGATTGTCAACACAGGCATTTTGGGACCTCCTATCATGAACAGTGGCACTGTGATTTTCTTTATCTGTCCCGAACAATGATTTCCCACAGCGACCATGCATCTCTGCGCTGAAAGTGTGAAAACACATTTCGGCCAAGTTGTGAAAAATGACAGCTGTACTGTTTGTAAGGAAGCCTGGAAAAATGCCACTAGTGAAAATCTGGACTGAAAATATTACAAAGTCATGAACTTACGAGGGTGCACAGAAACTGCGCAATGCTCACTCGAAACACAGTCATTTTATGGACTTTTGTCACCAAATTTTCAACATAGCCATTTTAAGACCTCTGCTCATGAACCGTGTAACTGTGATTTTTTTAATCTGTCCCAAACATTGCTTTCGCACACCTACTGCACCATTGTGCACTATGTGTGCGAAAACACATTGTAGGCAGCATGTGAACAATGGTAGCTGTACTGTTCATAAGGAAGTGTAATAAAATGGCAATATTGAAAATCTGGAGTGAAAATATTGAAAATTCGCAAACTTACGAGCGTGCGTAGGAACTGCACAACGCACCCTAGTGAAATAGTCATTTTACGGAATTTTTTCACCAAATTTTAAACATAGCCATTTTAAGACCTCTGCTCATGAACAGCATCACTGTGATTTTCTTAATGTGTCCCATACATTGATTTAGCACACCAACAGCGCCATTGTGCGCTACATGGGTGGAAACATGTTTTGGGCAAGATGTGACAAATGACAGCTGTACTGCTCATAAGGAAGTGTAATAAAATGGCAATGTTGAAAATCTGGATTGAAAATATTGAAAATTCGCAAACCTACGAGCATGCGTAGGAACTGCGCAATGTATGCTCATAAAACAGTCATTTCTATGGACTTTTGTCACCAAATTTTCAACATAGCCATTTTGAGACCTCTGCTCATGAACAGTGTCACTGTGATTTTCTTAATTTGTCCCGTACATTGATTTTGCACACTGACTGCACCATTGTGCACTACATGGGCAGAAAAACGTTTTGGGTGAGATGTGAAAAATGACAGCTGTACTACTCATAAGAAAGTGTGGTAAAATGGCAATGTTGAAAATCTGGAATGAAAATATTGAAAATTCATGAACTTACGAGCGTACGTAGGAACTGTGCAACGCACGCTCATAAAACAGTCATTTTTTGGAATTTTTCCATTAAATTTTCAAAATAGGCTTCTTGAGAGCCCACCTTATGAACACTGGCAGTGTCGTTTAATTAATCAGTCCTGAAAGGTGATTTCACACAGTGACTGCGAAATCACCCTTCGGGCCCGAATAATGCCATGACAGTGACAGCATTCATGGGA
Organism: Neoceratodus forsteri; assembly: GCA_016271365.2. Taxonomy (NCBI): domain Eukaryota; kingdom Metazoa; phylum Chordata; order Ceratodontiformes; family Ceratodontidae; genus Neoceratodus; species Neoceratodus forsteri. The sequence continues at coordinate 329,509,727 of CM057450.1, read as the reverse complement.
AGGGGTCCCAAAAACCGCATGTTGAAAATTTGGTGCAAAAATACCAAAAAATGTCTGAGAAATGCAGCAAAGTTAGAAAAACCCTATCTATCCCATTATACAGCTTACCGGCATTTCCTCAGTTCGCGGTCGGCTTTGAAGAGTGCAGACTGTTTTCCCGGTCCACTGAAGATAGTCGCGCCGAAGTCCGGAGGTAAATATGGGGTGGGGGTGTGTGGGTAGGCAGGGTGCGCAGTGGGTGGGTGTGGGTTGTGGGAGAGGGGCAGGGAGACGCGCCGAGGGACAGTTTTTTATTTGCAGGTTTGTTTTTTTTTTAGAATGACAACGCGGGACATTTGCCATGCTGGGATGGGCTCCCAGTGTGGCACAAGGACAGCTGGTTGGGGGGGCGTGGAGCCGACATGGGATTGGGCATCCCGTCAGCCATAGCATCAGTTGCCATGCTGGGGTGAACTCCCAGTGTGGCACCCTGTACTCTCGGGGGGTGGGAGCGACAGTGGAGCCGACAGGGATTGGGCATCTCTGTCGGCTATACGATGAGTTGCCATGCTGGGGTGGGTTCCCATTGGGAAGGCTTTTGGGGGGCAGCGCAGCACAGCCGACAGAGGATTGGGCAACCCTGTCAGCTATACAGTGTGTGTGTAGGGGGGGCAGCACTCAGTATGCGTGTGCGTGTGTGTGTGTGTGTGTGTGTGTGTGTGTGGAGGGGCGTGCATGAGCAGGTGATATCTGATCACTGCTCACTGAAGCGTAGCTCCCCCTTTGAACTGTACTGCACTGCATTTTGGAGCTGTCATAGACAGCTTGAGCAGGCATTGGAGAACTACGGCCGTGCCTGAAAACACACTACCTGAATTGGAAGAGGGCTGCCACACCTCCGAAAACTCGGATGATGGCACTATGTTTCTTGCACATGCGTGCAAGCAAACATAAAAAGGCACAAAAGGTAAAGGGATAGCCACGCTGTTTAAGTAGCAGTAAGTCAGCATGGTATGCTTTATTTAGCAAGTAAAATGTTAATTCTATTTAAAAATACATAACAAATATAAATAATGGTTTGGCAGTGCATGTACTATGCATTTATTAGTACAATAAAGGAATAAAATAATGGAGATTGTATGGGCAGCTATCACGTGTTAATTACCAGCAAAGCCAGCACATTATGCTTTGTAAAGCATGTTTATTTTATTCTTGTTTAGAACTGTTTTCAATGAGGCATGAAATAAATAATGCATTGGTGCAGTATGTGCATTGTGCTAATCTGAGCACTGAATAAATGAAAGATCTCAGACTGTAGGTGCAGTCTCCCATGTTAAGTACCAGCTGATACATTAAACTGCATATTCCAAGTCATGCAGTTAGTAGTGCATTGTGATGGTCCACCTCCAAACCACAGAAGTTGTATCATCTAGACCAGTGCCATCTTCAAAGCAGAGCTGATGGAGCTGAAAATGTTTGCTGGTCAGCATTTGCAGGTTGCATATAAGGAGATTAAGGGGACCTTGTCAGTGATATTCATGACTTTGTTGTATTTTTTATCTTTGACATCGAGGGGGACATTTTCAAATGAGATGCACCTGCGCATCTCAAGAAATGTGCCACAGCACAATATTCAAAGGGAGGAGATGCATCACATATCTCCAGCTGTGCTCAAGTGCAATGATATTGTATGTGGCACATCTCAAGGGGGCATGCCCATGAATATGTGGCACATCCCCATATTCAGCCAAGATGTGTGGTGCAGCTGCCAGTGCATCTTGGAGATGTGCCACACAAAGTTAGGCATGGAAGAACCATGCCTAAGTCCTGGCCACCTACAGGCGGGCTGCTGTACCTAGCAGCACAGCAGCTCCCAGCCCTGCAGTCTGGTGGCACCCCCTCATCCCTGACCCTGATTGCGGTGTACGTATGGGAATGTGAAAGTCCTCATTCCCTGATGGTATAGTGGATCCTCCCCAAGCCCAAACCCCACTCACCATAGCAGTACCCATGCCCATAGTGTAGTGGACCCCCATCCCAATCCCCATTTAAGATTATAATGGTAACCCCCAACCATTTCCATAGTGTAGTATAGTGGCTCATCTCCTCATCCCGATCTCCATTTGAATAAAAAACAAATATGTTTCCAGACCCTTGTTCCACAGTGTAGTGACCCCCCTCTCCATACCAATCCCCATTCGAATAAAGAAGAAATTATTTTCCCAGACCTTTTTCCATAGTGTAGTGGCCCACACCACACCACCCACTCAGGCACCCACATTCCACCCCATGTCCCCCATCCTAGCATAGCCAGTCAGCCGGCAAGCAGCAGAGCCCATTGTACACCTCCAAGGCTGCCGACAACTGAACTGTCAATGAATGGGAGCTTATAGTAATCACTATAAGCCCATTGGTTGACACTGTGACCAATGGGCTTGCAGTGTGTACTGTAAGCTTGTGAATGACAGCTTACAGTTCACACTGCAAGCCTTTAAGTTGACATTGTCTACCAATGAGCTTGTAGTGATTACTGTAGGCTGCCGTTCATTGACAGATCAGTCAATGGGCAGCCGTGGAGGTGTGTGGGGGGCTGTGTTGCTGGCCAGCTGACTGGCCATGCTGGGACAGGAGGAGCAGGCTTGGATGTGGGTGTCTGAGAGGGTGATTGGGTGGGGGGGCCACTGCACAATGGAAAAAGGGTTGGGAAAATAATTTTTTTATTTGAATTGGGATCAGTATGGGGAGGGGGGCATGACACTAAGGAAAAGACTGAGAAACATATTTGTTTTTTCTTCTAATGGGGATCAGGATGGGGAGGGGGGCCCACTACACTATGGAATGGGATGGAGGTTACCAATATATTTTGAATGGGGATCAGGATGGGAAGGGGGGCCCACTACGCTACGGAATGGGATGGGGGTTACCATTATATTTTGAATGGGGATCAGGATGGGAGGGGCCCACCACACAATGGAATGAGGGGTTACCATTATATTTTGAATGGGGATCAGGATGGGGAGGGGGGCCCACTACACTATGGAATGGGATGGAGTTACCATTATATTTTGAATGGGGATCAGGATGGGGAGGGCCCACTACACAATGGAATGGGGGTTACCATTATATTTTGAATGGGGATCAGGATGGGGAGGGGGGCCCACTACACTATGGAATGGGATGGAGGTTACCATTATATTTTGAATGGGGATCAGGATGGGGAGGGGGGCCCACTACACTATGGAATGGGATGGGGGTTACCATTATATTTTGAATGGGATCAGGATGGGAGGGGCCCACTACACTATGGAATGGGATGGGGTTACCATTATATTTTGAATGGGGATCAGGATGGGGAGGGGCCCACTACACTATGGAATGGGATGATGGTTACCATTATATTTTGAATGGGGATCAGGATGGGGAGGGGCCCACTACACTATGGAATGGGATGATGGTGACGATTATATATTGAATGGGGATCATGATGGGAAGGGGGGCCCACTACACTATGGAATGGGATGTGGGTTACCATTATATTTTGAATGGGGATCAGGATGGGGAGGGACCCACTACACTATGGAATGGGGGTTACCATTATATTTTGAATGGGGAACAGGATGGGAGGAGGGCCACTACACTATGGAATGGGATGGGGTTACCATTATATTTTGAATGGGGATCAGGATGGGAGGGCCCACTACACTATGGAATGGGATGGGGTTACCATTATATTTTGAATGGGGATCAGGATGAGGGCCACTACACTATGGAATGGGATGGGGGTTACCATTATATTTTGAATGGGGATCAGGATGGGAGGGACCCACTACACTAAGGAAAGGGGTTACCATTATATATTGAAAGGGATAAGAATGGGAGGGGGCCAATACACTATGGAATTGGATGAGGGTTACCATTATATTTTGAATGGGGATCAGGATGGTGAGGGGGGCCCACTACAATATGGAATCGGATGGGGTTACCGTTATATTTTGAACGGGGATCAGGATGGGGAGGGGGGCCCTCTACACTATGGAATGGGATGGGGTTACCGTTATATTTTGAATGGGGATCAGGATGGGGAGGGGGGCCCACTACTCTAAGGAATGGAATGAGGGTTACCGTTATATTTTGAATGGGGATCAGGATGGGGAGGGGGGCCCACTACACTATGGAATGGGATGGGGTTACCATTATATTTTGAATGGGTAACAGGATGGGAGAGGGGCCACTACACTTTGGAATGGGATGATGGTTACCATTATATTTTGAATGGGGATCAGGATGGGGAGGGGCCCACGACACTATGGAATGGGATGGGGGTTACCATTATATTTTGAATGGGGGATCAGGATGGGGAGGGGCCCACTACACTAAGGAATGGGATGGGGTTACCATTATATTTTGAATGGGTATCAGGATGGGAGGAGGGCCACTACACTATGGAATGGGATCGGGGTAACATTACATTTTGAATGGGGATCAGGATGGGGAGGGGCCACTACACTATTGAATGGGATGGGGGTTACCATTATATTTTGAATTGGGAACAGGATGGGAAGGGGGGCCCACTACACTATGTAAAAGGATGGGGGTTACCATTATATTTTGAATGGGGATCAGGATGGGGACGGGGCCCACTACACTTTGGAATGGGAAGGGGGTTACCATTATATTTTGAATTTGGATCAGGATGGGGGGGGCCCACTACACTATGGAATGGGGGGTTACCATTATATTTTGAATGGGGATCAGGATGGGGGGCCCCACTACACTATGGAATTGGACGGGGTTACCATTATATTTTGAATGGGGATCAGGATGGGGGCCCACTACACTATGGAATGGGATGAGGGTTACTATTATATTTTGAATGGGGATCAGGATGGGAGGGGCCCAATACACTATGGAATGGGATGAGGGTTACCATTATATTTTGAATGGGGATCAGGATGGGAGGGGCCCACTACACTATGGAATGGGATGGGGTTACTATTATATTTTGAATGGGGATCAGGATGGGGAGGGGGGCCCACTACACTATGGAAAAGGATGGGGGTTACCATTATATTTTGAATGGGGAACAGGATGGGGGGCCCACTACACTATTAAATGGGGTTACCATTATATTTTGAATGGGGATCAGGATGGGAGGGGCACCACTACACTATGGAATGGGATGGGGGTTACCATTATATTTTGAATGGGGATCAGGATGGGAAGGGTGGCCACTACACTATGGAAAGGGGGGGTTACCATTATATTTTGAATGGGGATCACGATGGGAGGGCCCACTACACTATGGAATGCGATGTGGGCTACCATTATATTTTGAATTGGGATCAGGATGGAGAGGGGGGCCCACTACACTATGGAATAGCATGGGGGTTACCATTATATTCTGAATGGGATCAGGATGGGAGGGGGCCACTACACTATGGAATGTGTTGGGGTTACCATTAAATTTTGAAGGGATCAGGATGGGGAGGGGCCCACTACACAATGGAATGGGGGTTACCATTATATTTTTGAATGGGGATCAGAATGGGGAGGGGCCCACTACACTATGGAATGAGATAGGGGGTTACCATTATATTTTGAACAGGATCAGGATGGGGGGGGGCCAACTGCACTATGGATTGGGGGTTCCATATATATTTTGAATGGGGATCAGGATGGGGAGGGCGACCCACTACACTATGGAATGGTATGGGGGTTACCATTATATTTTGAATGGGGATCAGGATGGGGAGGGGTCCACTACACTATGGAAAGGGATGGGGGTTACCATTATATATTGAAAGGAGATCAGGATGGGAGGGGGGCCCACTACACTATGGAATGGGGGTTACCATTACATTTTGAATGGGGATCAGGATGGGGAGGAGGGCCCACTACACTATGGAATGGGATGGGGTTTCCATGATATTTTGAATGGGGATCAGGATGGGGAGGGGGGCCAACTGCACTATGGATTGGGGGGTGACCATTATATTTTGAATGGGGATCAGGATGGGGAGGGGGGCCCACTACACTATGGAATGGGGGTTACCATTAAATTTTGAATCTGGATAAGGATGGGGAGTGGGGCCCACTACTCTGCAGTTGGATGGGGGTTACCATGATATTTTGAATGGGGATCAGGATTGGGACGGGGCCCACTACACTATGGAATGGGATGGGGGTAACCATTATATTTTGAATGTGGATCAGGATGGGTAGGGGGGCCCACTACACTATGGAATGGGATGGGGTTACCGTTATATTTTGAATGGGGATCAGGATGGGAGGGGCCACTACACTATGGAATAGGATGGGGGTTACCATTAAATTTTGAAAGGAGATCAGGATGGGGGCCCACTAAACTATGGAATGGGATGGGTGTTACCATTATATTTTGAATGGGGATCAGGATGGGGAGGGGGGCCCACTACACTATGGAATGGGGTTTACCATTATATTTTGAATGGGGATCAGGATGGGGAGGGGCCCACTACACTATGGAATGAGATGGGGGTTACCATTATATTTTGAACGGTATCAGGATGGGGTGGGCGCCAACTGCACTATGGATTGGGGGTTACCATTATATTTTGAATGGGGATCAGGATGGGGAGGGACCACTACACTATGGAATGGTATGGGGTTACCATTATATTTTGAATGGGGATCAGGATGGGAGGGGTCCACTCACACTGGAAGTGATGGGGTTACCATTATATTTTGAATGGAGATCAGGATGGGGAGGGGGGCCCACTACACTATGGAATGGGGGGGTTACCATTAAATTTTGAATGTGGATAAGGATGGGGAGTGGGGCCCAATACTCTACGGAATTGGATGGGGGTTACCATGATATTTTGAATGGGGATCAGGATTGGGACGGGGGCCCACTACACTATGGAATGGGATGGGGTAACCATTATATTTTGAATGTGGATCAGGATGAGTAGGGGGCCCACTACACTATGGAATGGGATGGGGTTACCGTTATATTTTGAATGGGGATCAGGATGGGGAGGGGGGCCCACTACACTATGGAATGGGATGGGGGTTACCATTATATTTTCATTGGGGATCAGGATGGGGAGGGTGGATCACTACACTATAGAATGGGATGACGGTTACCATTATATTTTGAATGGGGATCAGGATGGGGAGGGGGGCCCACGACACTATGGAATGGTATGGGGATTACCATTATATTTTGAATGGGGGATCAGGATGGGGAGGGGGGCCAACTACATTAAGGAATGGGATTGGGGTTACCATTATATTTTGAATGGGGATTAGGATGGGAGGAGGGCAACTACACTATGGAATGGGATGGGGTTACCATTATATTTTGAATGGAGATCAGGATGGGGAGGGGGGCCACTGCACTATGGAATGGGATGTGGGTTACCATTAAATTTTGAAAGGGGATCAGGATGGGGAGGGGGGCCCACTAAACTATATAATGGGATGGGTGTTACCATTATATTTTGAATGTGGATCAGGATGAGAAGGGGGGCCCACTACACTATGGAATGGGAAGGGGTTACCGTTATATTTTGAATGGGTATCAGGATGGGGAGGGGGCCCACTACACTATGGAATGGGATGGGGGTTACCATTATATTTTCATTGGGGATCAGGATGGGGAGGGGGCCCACTACACTATGGAATAGGATGGGGGTTACCATTATATTTTGAATGGGTATCAGGAGGCGGAGGGGAGCCCACTCCACTATGGAATGGGATGAGGGTTATCATTATATTTTGAATGGGGATCAGGATGGGGAGGGTGGATCACTACACTATGGAATGGGATGATGGTTACCATTATATTTTGAATGGGGATCAGGATGGTGAGGGGGGCACACGACACTATGGAATGGGATGGGGATTACCACTATATTTTGAATGGGGGATCAGGATGGGGAGAGGGGCCAACTACATTAAGTAATGGGATTGGGGTTACCATTATATTTTGAATGGGGATCAGGATGGGAGGATGGCAACTTCACTATGGAATGGAATTTGGGTTAACATTATATTTTGAATGGGGATCAGGATGGGGAGGGGCCACTACACTATGGAATGGGATGGGGGTTACCATTATATTTTGAATGGAGATCAGGATGGGGTGGGAACCCACTACACTATGGAATGGGATGGGGGTTACTATTATATTTTGAATGGGGATCAGGATGGGGAGGGGGGCCCACTACACTATGGAAAAGGGTGGGGTTTGCCATTATATTTTGAATGGGGATCAGGATGGGGGCCCACTACACTATTAAATGGGGTTACCATTATATTTTGAATGGGGATCAGGATGGGGAGGGCACCACTACATATGGAATGGGATGGGGTTACCATTATATTTTGAATGGGGATCAGGATGGGGAGGGTGGCCACCACTATGGAAGGAGGTTACCATTATATTTTGAATGGGGATCACGATGGGAGAGGGCCCACTACACTATGGAATCGTGTGGGCTACCATTATATTTTGAATTGGGATCAGGATGGAGGGGCCCTACACTATGGAATAGCATGAGGAGTTACCATTATATTCTGAATGGGGATCAGGATGGGAGAGGCCACTACACTATGGAATGTGTTGAGGGTTACCATTAAATTTTGAAGGGGATCAGGATGGGAGGGGCCCACTACACAATGGAATGGAGTTACCATTATATTTTGAATGGGGATCAGAATGGGGAGGGCCCACTACACTATGGAATGAGATGAGGTTACCATTATATTTTGAGCAGGATCAGGATGGGGAGGGCCAACTGCACTATGGATTGGGGGGTTCCATTATATTTTGAATGGGATCAGGATGGGAGGGCGACCCACTACTATGGAATGGTATGGGGTTACCATTATATTTTGAATGGGGATCAGGATGGGGAGGAGGGTCCACTACACTATGGAAAGTGATGGGGATTACCATTATATATTGAAGAAGATCAGGATGGGAGGGGGGCCTACACACTATGGAATGGGGGTAACCATTACATTTGAATGGGGATCAGGATGGGAGGAGGGCCCACTACACTATGGAATGGGATGGGGTTTCCATGATATTTTGAATGGGGATCAGGATGGGGAGGGGGGCCAACTGCACTATGGATTGCGGGGGTCACCATTATATTTTGAATGGGGATCAGGATGGGAAGGGGGGCCCACTACACTATGGAATGGGGGGGTTACCAATAAATTTTGAATCTGGATAAGGATGGGGAGTGGGGCCCACTACTCTACGGAATTGGATGGGGGTTACCATGATATTTTGAATGGGGATCAGGATTGGGAGGGGGGCCCACTACACTATGGAATGGGATGGGGTAACCATTATATTTTGAATGTGGATCAGGATGGGTAGGGGGGCCCACTACACTATGGAATGGGATGGGGTTACCGTTATATTTTGAATGGGGATCAGGATGGGGAGGGGGGCCACTACACTATGGAATAGGATGGGGGTTACCATTAAATTTTGAAAGGAGATCAGGATGGGGGCCCACTAAACTATGGAATGGGATGGGTGTTACCATTATATTTTGAATGGGGATCAGGATGGGGAGGGAGGCCCACTACACTATGGAATGGGGGTTACCATTATATTTTGAATGGGGATCAGGATGGGGAGGGGGGCCCACTACACTATGGAATGAGATGGGGGTTACCATTATATTTTGAACGGGGATCAGGATGGGGATGGCCAACTGCACTATGGATTGGGGGGTTACCATTATATTTTGAATGGGGATCAGGATGGGAGGGGACCCACTACACTATGGAATGGTATGGGGTTACCATTATATTTTGAATGGGGATCAGGATGGGGAGGGGTCCACTACACTATGGAAAGGGATGGGGTTAATACTATATTTTGAATGGAGATCAGGATGGGGAGGGGCCCACTACACTATGGAATGGGGGTTACCATTACATTTTGAATGGGGATCAGGATGGGGAGGAGGGCCCACTACACTATGGAATGGGATGGGGGCTTCCATGATATTTTGAATGGGGATCAGGTTGGGGAGGAGGCCAACTGCACTATGGATTCGGGGTGACCATTAGATTTTGAATGGGGATCAGGATGGGGAGGGCCCACTACACTATGGAATGGGGGGTTACCATTAAATTTTGAATGTGGATAAGGATGGGGGAGAGAGACCCAATGCTCTCTGAATTGGATGGGGGTTACCATGATATTTTGAATGAGGGATCAGGATTGGGATGAGGCTACACTATATGGAAATGGGATGGGTAACCATTATATTTTGAATGTGGATCAGGATGAGTAGGGGAGCCCACTACACTATGGAATGGGATGGGGTTACCGTTATATTTTGAATGGGGATCAGGATGGGAAGGGGGGCCCACTACACTATGGAATGGGATGGGGGTTACCATTATATTTTCATTGGGGATCAGGATGGGGAGGGTGGATCACTACACTATAGAATGGGATGACGGTTACCATTATATTTTGAATGGGGATCAGGATGGGGAGGGGCCCACGACACTGTGGAATGGTATAGGATTACCATTATATTTTGAATGGGGATCAGGATGGGAGGGAATAGCGACATTATGAGATAGGATTGGTGTTACCATTATATTTTGAATGGGGGATTAGGATGGGAGGAGGGCAACTACACTATGGAATGGGATGGGGGTTACCATTATATTTTGAATGGAGATCAGGATGGGAAGGGGGGCCACTGCACTATGGAATGGGATGTGGGTTACCATTAAATTTTGAAAGGGGATCAGGATGGGGAGGGGGGCCCACTAAACTATATAATGGGATGGGTGTTACCATTATATTTTGAATGTGGATCAGGATGAGAAGGGGGGCCCACTACACTATGGAATGGGATGGGGTTACCGTTATATTTTGAATGGGGATCAGGATGGGGAGGGCCCACTACACTATGGAATGGGATGGGGGTTACCATTATATTTTCATTGGGGATCAGGATGGGGAGGGGGGCCCACTACACTATGGAATAGGATGGGGTTACCATTATATTTTGAATGGGTATCAAGAGGCGGAGGGGGGCCCACTCCACTATGGAATGGGATGAGGGTTATCATTATATTTTGAATGGGGATCAGGATGGGGAGGGTGGATCACTACACTATGGAATGGGATGACGGTTACCATTATATTTTGAATGGGGATCAGGATGGTGAGGGGCTCGACCCTTATGAATAGGATAGGGATTACAACTATATTTTGAATGGGGATCAGGATGGGAGGGACCAGCTACATTAAGTAATAGGATTGGGGTTACCATTATATTTTGAATGGGGATCAGGATGGGAGATGGCAGCTTCACTATGGAATGGGATTTGGGTTACCATTATATTTTGAATAGGGATCAGGATGGGAGGGGCCACTACACTATGGAATGGGATGGAGTTGACCATTAAATTTTGAAGGGGATCAGGATGGGGAGGAAGTACTAAACTATATAATAGGTGGGTGTTACCATTATATTTTGAATGGGGATCAGGATGGGAAGGGGGGCCCACTACACTTTGGAATGGGGGGTTACCATTATATTTTGAATGGGGATCAGGATGGGAAGGGGGACCCACTACATTATGGAATGGTATGGGGGTTACCATTATATTTTTAATGGGGATCAGGATGGGGAGGGGCATCCACTACACTATGGAAAGTGATGGGGGTTACCATTATATATTGAAAAGAGATCAGGATGGGAAGGGGGGCCCACTACACTATGGAATGGCGGGGTTACCATTACATTTTGAATGGGGATCAGGATGGGGAGGAGGGCCCACTACACTATGGAATGGGATGGGTTTTCCATGATATTTTGAATGGGGATCAGGATGGGGAGTTGGGCCAACTGCACTATGGATTGCGGGGGTGACCATTATATTTTGTATGGGGATCAGTATGGGGAGGGGGGCCCACTACACTATGGAATGGAGGGGTTACCATTAAATTTTGAATGTTGATAAGGATGGGGGTAGGACCCTATAAATTGGATGGGAGTTACCATGATATTTTGAATGAGGGGATCAGGATTGGGACTGGGCCCACTACACTATGGAATGGGATGGGGTAAACATTATATTTTGAATGTGGATCCAGGATGGTAAGGGGCCACACTACACTATGGAATGGGATAGGGTTACCGTTATATTTTGAATGAGGATCAGGATGGGGAGGGGCCACTACACTATGGAATGGGATGGGGTTACCATTAAATTTTGAAAAGGGATCCAGAATGGAGGGCCCACTAAACTATAGAATAGGATAGGTGTTACCATTATATTTTGAATAGGGATCAGGATGGGGAGGGGACCACTACACTATGGAATGAGGGTTACCATTATAATTTGAATGGGGAATCAGGATGGGGAGGGTATTACTACACTATGGAATGAGATGGGGGTTACCATTATATTTTGAGCAGGATCAGGATGGGAGGGCCAACTGTACACTATGGATTAGGGGGTTACAATTATATTTGAATGGGGATCAGGATGAGGAGGGGTCCACTACAGTTTGGAGAAAGTGATGGGGGTTACCATTATATTTGAATGGAGATCAGGATGGGAGGGCCCACTACACTATGGAATGAAGTTACCATTACATTTGTGAATGGGGATCAGGATGGGGAGGGGCCCACTACAATTATGGAATGGGATGGGGTTTCCCTATTGTTTGAATAGGGATCAGGATGGAGGGGCCCACACTATGGAATAGAAGTACCATTAATTTGAATGTGGATAAGGATGGGGTGGGGCCCAGTACTCTCACGGAGGAATTGGATGGGGTTACCATGATATTTTGAATGGGGATCAGGATTGGGACGGGGACCCACTACACTATGGAATGGGATGGGGGAAACCATTATATTTTGAATGTGGATCAGGATGAGTAGGGGGGCCCACTACACTATGGAATGGGATGGGGTTACCGTTATATTTTAAATGGGGATCAGGATGGGGAGGGGTCCCACTACACTATGGAATGGGATGGGGGTTACCATTATATTTTCATTGGGGATCAGGATGGGAAGGGGGGCCCACTACACTATGGAATAGGATGGGGGTTACCATTATATTTTGAATGGGTATCAGGAGGCGGGTAGGGCCACTCACTATGAATGGGATGAGGGTTATCATTATATTTTGAATGGGGATCAGGATGGGGAGGGTGGATCACTACACTATAAGATGGGATGGCCGGTTACCATTATATTTTTGGAATAGGGATCAGGATGGGGAGGGCCCCGACACTATGGAGATGGGATTGAGGGTGCCATGTATTTTGGACTGAGATCAGGATGAGGGAGAGGGGCCAACTACATTAAGGAATGGGATTGGGGTTACCATTATATTTTGAATGGGGATCAGGATGGGAGGAGGGTAACTACACTATGGAATGGGATGGGGGTTACCAGTATATTTTGAATGGGGATCAGGATGGGGAGGGGGCCCGAATACACTATGGAATGGGATGGGAGTTACCATTATATTATCAATGGGGATCAGGATGGGAAGGGGAGCCCACTACACTATGGAATGGGGGGTTATCATTATATTTGAATGTGGATCAGGATGGGGAGGGGGGCCCACCTCACTATGGAATAGCATGGGGTACCAGTAAATTTTGACTGGGGATCAGGATGGGGGGCCCCACTACACTATGGAATTGGATGGGGGTTACCATTATATTTTGAATTGGGTTCAGGATGGTGAGGGGGGCCCTCTACACTATGGAATGGGATGGGGGTTACCATAATATTTTGAATGGATATCAGGATGGGGAGGGGCCCACTACACTATGGAATGGGATGGGGTTAACCATTATATTTTGAATGGGGATCAGGATGGGGAGGGGGGCCCACTACACTATGGAATGGGATGGGGTTACCATTATATTTTGAATGGGGATCAGGATGGGGAGGGGGACCCACTGCACTATGGAATTGGGGCGTTTACCATTATATTTTGAATAGGGATCAGGATGGGAGAGGCCCCTTCACTATAGGAATAAGATAAGTTTCATTATATTTTGAGCGAATCGGATGGGGAGGCGAGAACTGCACTATGGATTGGGGGGTTACCATTATATTTTGAATGGGGATCAGGATGGGAGGGTCCCACTACACTATGGAATGGTATGGGGTTACCATTATATTTTGAATGGAATCCAGGATGGGAGGCCCACTACACTATGGAATGGGGGTTACCAAGTACATTTTGAATAGAGAGTAGGATGAGGAGGGAGGGCCCACTACACTATGGAATGGGATGGGGTTTTCCCAGATTTTTTGAATAGGATCCAGGATTGGGAGAGACCAACTGCACTATGGAATGGAGGGTGACCATATATATTTTGAATGGGGATCAGGATACGGAGGGGCCCACTACACTATGGAATGGGGGAGTTCCATTAAATATTGAATGTGGATAAGGATGGGAGTGGGACCTACTCTATGGAATTGGATGAGTTACCATGATAGTACTGAATGGGGATCCCAGAGTTGGGATGGGGGCCTAACACTATGAATGGGATGGGGGTAACCATTATATTTTGAATGTGGTTCAGGATGGGTAGGGGGGCCCACTACACTATATAATGGGATGGGGTTACCGTTATATTTTCATTGGGGATCAGGATGGGGAGGGGGGCCCACTACACTATGGAATAGGATGGGCGTTACCATTATATTTTGAATTGGTATCAGGAGGCGGAGGGTGGCCCACTCCACTATGGAATGGGATGAGGGTTATCATTATATTTTGAAAGGGGATCAGGATGGGGAGGGTGGATCACTACACTATGGAATGGGATGATGGTTACCATTATATTTTGAATGGGGAACAGGATGGGGAGGGGGGCCCATGACACTATGGAATGGGGGGTTACCATTAAAATTTGAATGTGGATACAGATGGAGGAGAGACCCACTACACTCTACAGGAATGGGATGGGGGTTGACCATGATATTTTTGAATGGGGATCAGGATTAGGAAGGGGCACTACACTATGGAATGGGATGGGGCTAACCATTATATTTTAAATAGAGGATCAGGGAAGGGAGGAGACCAGCTACACTGTATGGAATGGGATGGGGATACCATTGTTTCATTGAGGATCAGGATGGAAGGCCCACTACACTAGGGAAATGAGGATGTTTACCATTATATTTTGAATTGGTATCAGGAGGCGGAGGGGGGCCCACTCCACTATGGAATGGGATGAGGGTTATCATTATATTTTGAATGGGGATCAGGATGTTGAGGGTGGATCACTACACTATGGAATGGGATGATGGTTACAATTATATTTTGAATGGGGATCAGGATGGGAAGGGGGGCCCATGACACTATGGAATGGGATGGGGATTACCATTATATTTTGAATAGGGGTTCAGGATGGGGAGGGCCAAGTACATTAAGGAATGGGATGGGGTTACCATTATATTTTAGATAGGGATCAAGATGGAGAGGAATGGGATAGGGTTACAAATATATTTGAATGAGGATCAGGATGAGAGGGTGTCACTACACTATGGAATGGGATAGAGGTTACCATTATATTTGAATCAGATCAGGATGGAGGGGCCAACTACACTGTGGAATGGGATTGGGTTACCATTATGTTTGAATTTGGATCAGGATGGGAGGGGCCTACATATGAATGGGATGGGGTTACTATTATATTTTGAATGGGGATCAGAGATGGGGAGGGGGGCCCACTACACTATAGAATGGGATGGGGGTTACCATTATATTTTGAATGGGGATCAGGATGGGAGGTGCCCACAACACTATGGAATGGGATGGGGATAATATTATATTTTCAATGGGGATCAGGATGGGGAGGGGTGCCCACTACACTATGGAATGGGATGGGGGTTACCATTATATTTTAATGGGGATCAGGATGGGGAGGGGGGCCCGCTACACTATGGAATGGGATGGGGTTTACCATTATATTTGGAATGCGGATCAGGATGGGGAGGGGGGCCCACTACACTATGGAATGGGTGTGTTAGCATTATATTTTGAATGCGGATCAGGATGAGGATGGGGGCCCACTGCACTATTTAATGGGATGGGGGATACCTTTATATTTTGCAAGGGTATCAGGATGGGAGGGGCCCACCACTATTGAATGAAGGGTTGCCATTATATTTTGAATGGAGATCAGGATGGGAGGGCCACTACACTATAGAAGGATGAGGATTATTTATATTTTGAATGGGGATCAGGATGGGAGGACCACTTCAATATGGAAGGGGATAAGTTACCATTATGTTGAATAGCGTCAGTATGGGAAGAGGCCCACTACACTATGTAATGGTAGGGTTACCTTTATATTTTGAATGGGGATCAGGATGGGAGGGCCACTACACAATGAGAGAGTTTCCATTATTTTGAATCCGGATCAGGATGGGAGGGCCACTACAATGGAATGGGATGGAGTTACCATTATACTTTGAATGGAGATCTGGATGGGAGGGCCCACACACTATGGAATGAGAGTTACATTTATATTTTGAATAGGGATCAGGATGGGAGGGCCCACTACACCACAGATGGGATATTCTTACCATATATTTTGGGAGTCAGAATGGGAGGAATACACTATGGAATAGGATGGGATACCATTATATTTTGAATGAGGATCTGAATGGGAGGGGCCCACTACACATGGAATGGATGATTACCATATATTTTGAATAGAGGATCAGGATGGGGAGGGCCAACTACACTATGGAATGAGTTGGGGTTACCATTATATTTGAATTTTGATCAGGATGAGAGGGCCTAGTACACTTTGGAATGGGATGGAGTTACTGTTTTAATTTCAATGCAGATCAGGATGGGAAAAGTGGCACAACATATGAATAGGATGGGGTTAACATTTATTTTGAATAGGGATCAGTATGAAAGTGGGGCCACTACACTGTGGAATGGGATGAGTTACCATTATATGAAGATGGGGTCAGGATGAGAGGGGCCACTTCACTATGGAATGGGATAAGGTTACCATTATATTTGAATGGGGATCAGGATGGGGAGGGCTACCTACTGGAATGAAGTTACCATTATATTTGAATGAGGATCAGGATGAGGAGGGGACCACTACACTATGGAATGGGATGGGGTTACATTTGCATGGGTATCCCGATGGGGAGGGCCCACAACACTATGGAATAGGAGGTTACCATTATATTTTGAATGGGGATCAGGATGGAGGGCCACTACACTATGGAAAGGGATGGGGTTACCATTATATTTTGAATAGGGATCAGGATGGAGGATGGCCTACAAAGGAATGGTGGTTACAATTATATTTGAATGGGATCAGGATGGGTGGGGTCTACTATGAATATGAGGTTACCATTATTTTTGAATGAGATCAGGATGGGAGGGGCACTACACTATGGAATGGGATGGGGTTACCATTATATTTTAAATAGGGTTCAGGATGAGGAGGGGGCCCACACTATGGAATGGGATGGGGGTTACCATTATATAGATAGGGATCAGGATGGGAGGGCCAACTACACTATGGAATGGGATGAGGCTACCATTATATTTTGAAGTGTGATCAAGGAGGAAGTGAGACCCACTACAACATGGAATAGGATGAGGTTCAGTATATTTTAATGGTGATCAGGATGGGGAGGGGCCCACAACACTGCTCGGATGGGGTTACAAGTATATTTGAATGGGATCAGAATGGGAGGGGCCAACTACACTATGGAATGGGATGAGGCAACCATTATATTTTAATGTGATCAGGATGAGGATGGTCTCCAACTGCACATATGGATTGGGGGTGCCATTATATTTTGAATAGAGTTATGATGGGGAGGACCCACTATAGAATGGTATGAGGTTACATTATATTTTGAATGGGAGTCAGAATGAGAGGGTCCTACACTATGGAATGGGATGGGGGTTACATTTATATTTTGATGGGGATCAGGATGGGGAAGGTGGCCCATTACACTATGGAATGGGATGGGGGTTACCATTATATTTTGAATGCGGATCAGGATGTGGAGGGGGGCCAACTACACTGTGGAATGGGATTGGGGTTACCATTATATTTTGAATGGGGATCAGGATGGGAGGGGCTACACTATGGAATGGGATAAGTTACTATTATATTTTGAATAGGGATCAGGATGGAGGTTGCCAACTACATATAGAATGGGATGGGGTTACCATTATATTTTGAATAGGGATCAGGATGGGGAGGTGCACAACACTATGGAATGGGATGGGGATAATATTATATTTTCAATGGGGATCAGGATGGAGGGGCCCACTACACTATGGAATGGGATGGGGTTACCATTATGTTTAATGGGGATCAGGATGAGGAGGGGGCCAGCTACACTATGGAATAGGTTGGGTTTACCATTATATTTGGAATCCGGATCAGGATGTGGAGGGCCCACACTATGGAATGGGTGGGTTAGCATTATATTTTGATATTGGATCGGATATGAGAGCCCCTGCACTATTAATGGGATGGGGATAAGTTTATATTTGCAGGGTATCAGGATGGGATGGGGCCCCACAACACTGTGGAATGAAGGAGTTACCATTATATTTTGAATGGGGATCAGGATGAGGAGGCCACTACACAATGGATGATGGGATTATATTATATTTTAAATGGGATCAGGATGGGAGGGCCCACTTCAATATGAATGGGATGGGGTTACATTATATTTTGAATGAAATCCGTATGAGGGAGGCCCACTACACTATGCAAATTCGGTTACAACTATATTTTGATAGGGGATCAGGATGGGAGGGCCCACTACACATGGAATGGGGGTTACCATTATTTTTGAATGCGGATCAGGATGGGGGGCCCACTACACTATGGAATAGGATGGAATTACCATTCTTTGAATGGAATCTGGATGGAGGGCCCACTACACTATGGAATGAAGTTACCTTTATATTTTGAATGAGGATCAGGATGGGAGGGCCCACTACACCGGGAATAGGATTGGTCTTACCATTATTTGGTGGAGATCAAGAATGGAGGGGCCCACTACACTATGGAATGGATAGGGTTACCATTATATTTTGAATGAGGATCTGAATGGGAGGGCCCACTACACTATGGAATGGGATAGAGTTACAATATATTTTGAACGAGGATCAGGATGAGGAGGGGCCAACTACAATGAAATGGGATTGAGGTTACCATATATTTTGATGCAGTCAAGATGGGGAGGGCCCAGTACACTATGGAATGGGATGGGGGTTACCATTTAATTTCAATACAGATCAGATGGGAAGGGTGGCCCACTACACACTACAGATGGATGGGGTTAAATTTATTTTGAATGGGATCAGTATGAGGTGGGGCCACTACACTGTGGAATGGGATGGGGTTACCATTATATTTTGAATGGGGATCAGGATGGGAGACCCACACTATGGAATGGGATAGAGTTACCATTATATTTTTGAATGGGACCAGGATGGGAGGCCACAACACTATGGAAAGGGATGGGGTTACCATTATATTTTAGATAGGATCAGGATGGGAGGCCCACTACACTATGGAATAGGATCAAGGGTTACCATTATATTTTGAATGAGGATCAGGATGGGGAGATGCCCCACCACACAAAAGACAGAGTTACCATTATATTTTGAATAGGGATCGGATGGGGTGGTCCACTACACTATGGAAGGAGTTACCATTATTTTTGAATGAGGATCAGGATGGGAGGGGCCCTATACTATAGAATATTATAGATGTTACATTATACTTTAATTGGAGTCTGGATGGGGCGACCCACTACACAATGTAATAGAGTTACATTATATTTTGAATGTAGATCAGGATGGGAACGAACCCACTACAACATGGAATAGGATTGGGGTTACATTATATTTTGAATGAGGATCAGAATGGGAGGGGCAGTACACTATGGAATATTGGTGGATCCATTATATTTTGAATTGGGATCAGGATGGAGAGGGCCCAGTACACTATGGAATGAGATGAGATTAAAATTATTTTGTATGCAGATCAGGATGGGAAGGTGGCCCTACACTATGGAGGGATAGAGTTACCATTATATTTGAATGAGGATCAGGTTGGGAGAATGGCCCACTACACTATGGAATGGGATGAGGTTACCATTATATTTTAAAGGGGATCAGGATGGGAGGGGCCCTACACTGGAATGGATGGGGTTACCATTATATTTAAATGCGGATCTGGATGTGGAGGCCCACACATGGAATGGGACAGGGTTACCATTATATTTTGAATCGGGATAGGATGAGGAGGGGCCCCTTCTATGGAATGGGGGTTACCATTATATTTTGAATGGGGATCGGAGGGGACCACTACACTATGGAATGAAGTTACCATTATATTTTGAATGGGATCAGGATGGGGAGGCCCACTACACTGTGGAATGGGGTTACCATTATATTTTGAAGGGATCAGGATGGGAACGAACCACTACACTGGAATGGGTTGTAGGTTACCATTATATTTTGAATGGGGATCAGGATGGGAAGGGGCCCACTGCACAGTGGAAAGGAATGGGTTACCATTACACAGATGGAGATCAGGATGAGAGGGCCACCACACTATGGAATGGGATGAAGTTCATTATATTTTGAATGGGGATCAGGATGGGAGGGTCACTACACTATGGATGGATGAGGTTACCATTATATTTTGAATGAGGATCAGGATGGGGGGAGCCCAGTACACTATAGAGATAGGATGGGGCACCATTATATTCAGATGGGGATCAGGATGGGAGGGTGGCCACACACTATAGATAGGATGGGGGTACCATTATATTTAAATGGGATCAGGATGGGGATGGGCCCACTACACTATGGAATGGGATGAGGGTTCCATTAATACAGATAGGATCTGGATGTGGACACACTACACTATGGAATGGGATGGGGTACATTATATTTTAGATCGGATAGGATGGAGGAACACATAACTATGGAATGGGTGATTACCGTATATTTTGATAGGGATCCGGAAGGATGAGACCTACTACACTATGGAATGAGGATATCATTATATTTGAATGGGGATCAGGATGCAGGCCCACTACACTGGATGGGGGTTACCATTATATTTTGAATGGGATCAGGATGGGGAGGCCCACTACTATGGAATGGGATGAGGTTACCACTATATTTGAATGGGGATCAGGATGGGAAGGGGCCCTACACCGTGGAATGGGATGGGGTTACCATTACATTTTGAATAGGATCAGGATGGGAGGAGCCCACCACACTATGGAATAGGATGAGGTTACCATTATATTTGAATGGGATCAGGATGGGAGGGGCCCACTACACTATGTAATGGATGAGGTTACCATTATATTTTGAATGGGGTTCAGGATGGGGGCCCACTGCACTATGGAATGGGATGGACTTACCATTTTATTCTGAATGAGGATCAGGATGGGAGGGCCCACTACACTATGGAATGGGATGAGGTTGTTATATTTTGAATGGGGATGAGGATGGGAGGAGGCCCTACACTATGAATGGGATGGGGTTACCATTATATTTTGAATGAGGTTCAGGATGGGAGGTGGGCCCACTACACTATGGACTGGGATGGGGGTTACCATTATATTTGAATTAGGATCAGGATGGGGAGTTGGAGGCCCACTGCACTATGGAATGGGATGGGGTTACCATTATATTTTGAATAGGATCAGGATGGGGGAGGGGCCAGCTACACTATGGAATGGATGTGAGTTACCATTATATGTTACAATAGAGGATCAGGATGGGAGAGGGACCAACTACACTGTGGAATTGGATGGGGTTACTATTATATTTTGAATGGGGATCAGGATGGGGATGAGGCCACATACACTCTGGAATGGGGGTTACCATTATATTTAGAATAGGGATCAGGATAGGGGAGGGGGCCACTGCACTATTTAATGGGATGAGGATACCTTTATATTTTGCATGGGTATCGGGATGGGAGGGGCCCACAACACTATGGAATGAAGTGGTTACCATTGTATTTTGAGTGGGGATCAGGATGGGGAGGGGCCCACTACACTATGGAAAGTGATAGAGGTTACCAATGTATTTTGAATGAGGATCAGGATGGGGAGGAGGCCCTTCGCATACAGAATAGGATAGGGTTTTATTCTATTTTGAATGGCGATCAGGATGGGGGGCCACACACTATGGAATAGAGATTCATTATATTTTGAATAGGGATCCAGAGGATGAGGAGGGGCCCACTACACTATGGAATGGGAGGTTACCATTATTTTTTGAATGGGGATCAGGATGGGGAGGGGGGCCCACTACACTATGGAATGGGATGGAGGTTTCCATTATACTTTGAATGGAGATCTGGATGGGGAGGGGGGCCCACTACACTATGGAATGGGGGGTTACCTTTATATTTTGAATGGGGATCAGGATGGGGAGGGGGCCCACTGCACCACGGAATGGGATTGGTGTTACCATTATATTTTGAATGGAGATCAGAATGGGGAGGGGGGCCCACTACACTATGGAATGGGATGGGGTTACCTTTATATTTTGAATCTGGATCTGAATGGGCAGGGGGGCCCACTACACTATGCAATGGGATGGGGGTTACCAATATATTTTAAATGGGGATCAGGATGGGGAGGGGGGCCCACTACACTATGGAATGGGATGGGGTTACCATTATATTTTGAATTTTGATCAGGATGGGGAGAGGCCCATTACAATATGGAATGGGATGGGGGTTACCATTATAATTTGAATGCAGATCAGGATGGGAAGGGTGGCCCATTACACTATGGAATGGGATGAGGGTTAACATTTTATTTTGAATGGGTATCAGTATGGGGAGAGGGGCCACTACACTGTGGAATGGGATCGGGGTTACCATTATATTTTGAATGGGGATCAGGATGGGGAGGAGACCACTACACTATGGAATAGCATGGGGAGTTACCATTATATTTTGAATGGGGATCAGGATGGGGTGGGGCCCACTACACTCTGGAATGGGGGTTACCATTTATATTTTGAATGGGGATCAGGATGGGGAGGGGACCCACTACACTATGGAATGGAGACGAGGGTTTCCTTTATAATTTTCATCGGTATCACGATGGGAGGAGCCCACTACACTATGGAATGGGATAAGTTACCATTATACTTTGAATGGAGAATATGGATGAGGAGGGGCCCACTACACTATGGAATGGGGAGTTACATTTTATATTTTGAATAGGGATCAGAGATGGGTGGGGCCCACTGCAACACAGAATAGGATTGGTGTTACCATTATATTTTAGTGGA
This sequence comes from Neoceratodus forsteri, assembly GCA_016271365.2. Taxonomy (NCBI): domain Eukaryota; kingdom Metazoa; phylum Chordata; order Ceratodontiformes; family Ceratodontidae; genus Neoceratodus; species Neoceratodus forsteri. Next base: position 329,486,381 of record CM057450.1, on the reverse strand, counting down.
GGAATCAGAATGGGGAGGGGGGCCCTGCACTATGGGAATGGGATGGAGTTACCATTATGTTTGAATGGGGATCTGATTGGAGCGAGGGGGCCACTACACTATAGAATAGGATGGGGGTTACAATATGTATTTTTGAATGAGGGATCAGGATGGAGGGTCCCACCACACTATGGAGCGACATAAGGTTACCATTATACTTTGAATTTTAGATCAGGATGAGGAGGCCCAGAACAATATGGAATGAGGATGGGGGTTACCATTATAATTTGAATGCATATCAGGATGGGAAGGGTGGCCCATTTCACAATGGAATGAGATGAGGTTAACATTTTATTTTGAATGAGGGATCAGGATGAGGAGGGGCACTACACTGTGGAATGGGATAGAAGTTACCATTATATTTTGAATAGGGATCAGAATGGGAGAGGGCCCACTACACTATAGAATAGCATAGGGTTTACCATTATATTTTGAATTTTTATCAGGATGGGTGGAGGTCCCTACACTCTGGAATGGGTGGGTTACCATTATATTTTGAATGGGATCAGGATGGGTAGGGGGGCCCACTACACTCTGGAATGGGGGGGTTATCTTTATATTTTGAATGGGGATCAGGATGGGGAGGGGGGCCCACTACACTATGGAAAGGGATGGCGGTTACCATTATATTTTGAATGGGGATCAGGATGGGGAGGGGTGAACACTACACTATGGAATGGGATCGGGGTTACCTTTATATTTTGAATGGGGATCAGGATGGGGAGGGTGGCACACTACACTAGGGAATGTGGGGGTTACCATTAATATTTCGAATGGGGATCAGGATGGGGCGGGGGTCCCACTACACTTTGGAATATGGGGGTTACCATTATTTTTTGAATGGGGATCAGGATGGGGAGGGTGGCCCACTGCACTATGGAAAGGGATGGGGGTTACCATTATACTTTGAGTGGAGATCTGGATGGGGATGAGGCCGACTACACTATGGAATGGGGGTTACCATTATATTTTGAATAGGGATCAGGATGGGAGAGGGCCCACTGCACCATGGAATGAGGTTGGGTTACCATTATATTTTGAATAGGGATCAGAAGAGGAGGGCCCAGTACTCTATGGAATAGGATGGTGACCATTATATTTTGAATTGGGATCAGGATGGGGAGGGGCCCAGTACACACTATAGAATGGGATGGGGATTAGCATTATATTTTGAATGCAGATCAGGATGGGGAAGGTGGCCCACTACACTATGTGAATAGGATGGGGTTACCATTATATTTTGAATAGGGATCAGGATGGGGAGGGGCCCACTACACTATGGAATGGGATGGGGGTTACCATTTTATTTTGAATCGAGTCCCAGGATGGGCAGGCACCCACTTCACTATGGAATGAGGAGTTACCATTATATTTTGAATAGGGATCCGGATGGTGAGGGCCCACTACACTATAGAATAGAGTTACCTTTATATTTTGAATAGGTATCAGGATGGGAGAAGGCCCACTACACCATGGAATGAGGGGTTACCAGTTTATTTTGAATGGGGATCAGGATGGGGAGGGGGCCCACTACACTATGGAATGGTATGTGGGTTACCATTATATTTTGAATGGGGATCAGGATGGGGAGGGGGGCCCACTACACTGTGGAATGGGATGGGGGTTACCATTATATTTTGAATGGGGATCAGGATGGGGAGGGGGGCCCACTACACTATGGAATGGGATGAGGGTTACCATTATATTTTGAAGGGTGATAAGGATGGTGAGGGGGGCCCACTACACTATGGAATGGGATGGGGTTACCATTATATTTTGAATGGGGATAACGATGGGGAGGGGGCCTACTACACTATGTAATGGGACGGGGTTACCATTATATTTTGAATAGGGGATCAGGATGGGGAGTGGGGCCCACTACACTATGGAATAGGATAGGGTTACCATTATATTTTGAATGGAGAACGCTGGATGGGAGGGGCCTACTACACTATGGAATGGGATGGGGTTACCATTATATTTTGAATAGGTAACAGTATCGGGAGGAACCCACTACACTATGGAATGGGATGGGGTTTACCATTATATTATGAATAGAGGATCAGGATGGAGGAGGCCCACTACACTGTGGAATGGGATGGGGCTTACCATTATATTCTGAATGGGGATCAGGATGAGGAGGGGACCCAATACACATATGGAATGGGATGAGGTTACCATTATATTTTGAATGGGGATCAGGATAGGAGGAGGCCACTATATACTATGGAATGGGATGGAGTTACCATTATAATTTGAATGGGGTTCCAGGAAGAGGTGGGCCCATTACACTATGCACTGGGTTGGGGGTTACGATTATATTTTGAATTAGGATCAGGATGGGGAGGTGGAGCCCACTACACTATGGAATGGGATGGGGGTTACCATTATATTTTGAATGGGTATCAGGATGGGGAGGTGGGCCAACTATACTATGGAATGGGATGTGGGTTTCCATTATATTTTGAATGGGGATCAGGATGGGGAGAGGGACCAACACACTATGGAATGGGATGGAGTTACTATTATATTTGAATGGGGATCAGGATGAGGATGAGGGCCCCTACCCTCTGGAATGAGGAGGTTACATTATATTTGAAGAGGGATCAGGATGGAGGGGTGCCACTGCACTATTTAATGGGATAGGGGGATACCTTTATATTTGCATGGTATCAGGATGGGATGGGGTCCCACAACACTACGGAATGAAGGGTTACCATTATATTTTGAATAGGGTTCAGGATGGGAGGGGCCCACTACACTATGGAAAGGATAGGTGTTACCATTATATTTTGAATGGTGATCAGGATGGGAGGAGGCCAATTCACTATGAAATGGGATGGGGTTACCATTATATTTTGAATAGCGATCAGGATGGGGAGGGAGGAGCCACTACACAATGTAATGGGATAGGGTTACCATTATATTTTGAATGGGGATCTGAATGAGGAGGCCCACTACACTATGGAATGGGATGGGGTTACCAATATATTTTGAATGGGGATCAGGATGGGGAGGGGGGCCCACTACACTTGGGAATGGGATTGGGGTTACCATTATATTTTGAATTTTGATCAGGATGGGGGGGGCACAGTACACTATGGAACGGGATGGGGGTTACCATTATAATTTGAATGCAGATCAGGATGGGAAGGGTGGCCCACTACACTATGGAATGGGATGGGGGTTAACATTTTATTTTGAATGGGGATCAGGATGGGAGGGGCCACTACACTGTGGAATGGGATGGGGGTTACCATTATATTTTGAATGGGGATCAGGATGGGGAGGGGCCCACTACACTATGGAATGGAATGAGGGTTACCATTATATTTTGAATGGGGATCAGGATGGGAGGAGGCCACTACACTATGGAATGGGATGGGGTTTACCATTATATTTTGAATGGGGATCAGGATGGGGAGGGGGGCCCACTACACTTGGGAATGGGATTGGGGTTACCATTATATTTTGAATTTTGATTAGGATGGGGAGGGGCACAGTACACTATGGAAGCAGGATGGGGTTACCATTATAATTTGAATACCCAGATCAGGATGGGAAGAAGTTGGCCCACTACACTGTGGAATGGGATGGGGTTTACCATTATATTTGAATGAGGATCAGGATGGGTGGGCCCACTACACTATAGATATGGGATGGGGGTTACCATTATAGTTTGAATGGGGATCAGGATGGAGGGGCCCACTACACTCTGGAATGGGGGTTACCATTATATTTTGAATGGGATCAGGATTGGAAGGGACACTACACTCACGAATGGGATGGGGGTTACTATATTTTGCATGGGTATCACGATGGGAGGAGGCCCACTACACATGGAATGGGGGTTACCGTTATATTTGAATGGGGATCAGGATGGGGGGGGCCCACTACACTATGGACAGGGATGGGGGTTACCATTATATTTTGAATGGGGATAAGGATGGGGAGGGGGCCTACTACACTATGGAATGGGATGGAGGTTACCATTATATTTTGAATGGGGATCAGGATGGGGAGGGGAGCTCACTACACTATGGAATGGGATGGGGGTTACCATTATATTTTGAATGGGGATCAGGATGGGGGGGGGCCCACTACACTATGGAATGGGATGGGGGTTACCATTATTTTTTGAATGGGGATCAGGATGGGGAGGGTGGCCCACTGCACTATGGAAAGGGATGGGGGTTACCATTATACTTTGAGTGGAGATCTGGATGGGGATGGGGGCCGACTACACTATGGAATGGGGGGTTACCATTATATTTTGAATGGGGATCAGGATGGGGAGGGGGGCCCACTACACCATGGAATGGGGTTGGGGTTACCATTATATTTTGAATGGGGATCAGAAAGAGGAGGGGGGCCCTGTACTCTATGGAATGGGATGGTGGTTACCATTATATTTTGAATTGGGATCAGGATGGGGAGGGGGGCCCAGTACACTATAGAATGGGATGGGGATTAGCATTATATTTTGAATGCAGATCAGGATGTGGAGGGTGGCCCACTACACTATGGAATGGGATGGGGGTTACCATTATATTTTGAATGGGGATCAGGATGGGGGGGGCCCACTACACTATGGAATGGGATGGGGGTTACCATTTTATTTTGAATCGAGTCAGGATGGGCAGGGGCGCCCACTTCACTATGGAATGGGGGGTTACCATTATATTTTGAATGGGGATCCGGATGGTGAGGGGGCCCACTACACTATGGAATGGGGGGGTTACCTTTATATTTTTGAATGGGTATCAGGTTGGGGAGGGAGGCCCACTACACCATGGAATGAGGGGGTTACCAGTTTATTTTGAATGGGGATCAGGATGGGGAGGGGGCCCACTACACTATGGAATGGTATGTGGGTTACCATTATATTTTGAATGGGGATCAGGATGGGGAGGGGGGCCCACTACACTGTGGAATGGGATGGGGGTTACCATTATATTTTGAATGGGGATCAGGATGGGGAGGGGGGCCCACTACACTATGGAATGGGATGGGGTTACCATTATATTTTGAAGGGTGATAAAGGATGGTGAGGGCCCACTACACTATGGAATGGGATGGGGTTACCATTATATTTTGAATGGGGATAACGATGGGAGGGCCTACTACACTATGTAATGGAGCGGGGTTACCATTATATTTTGAATGGGGATCAGGATGGGGAGTGGGGCCGACTACACTATGTAATGGGATGATGGTTACCATTATATTTTGAATGGGGAACTGGATGGGGAGGGGGGCCTACTACACTATGGAATGGGATGGGGGTTACCATTATATTTTGAATGGGTAACAGTATCGGGAGGGAGCCCACTACACTATGGAATGGGATGGGGTTTACCATTATATTATGAATGGGGATCAGGATGGGGAGGGGGGCCCACTACACTGTGGAATGGGATGGGGCTTCCCATTATATACTGAATGGGGGATCAGGATGGGGAGGGGGGCCCAATACACTATGGAATGGGATGGGGGTTACCATTATATTTTGAATGGGGATCAGGATGGGAGGAGGGCCACTATACTATGGAATGGGATGGGGGTTACCATTATAATTTGAATGGGGTTCAGGAAGGGGAAGTGGGCCCACTACACTATGCACTGGGTTTGGGGTTACGATTATATTTTGAATTAGGATCAGGATGGGGAGGTGGAGCCCACTACACTATGGAATGGGATGGGGGTTACCATTATATTTTGAATGGGGATCAGGATGGGGAGGGGGGCCAACTATACTATGGAATGGGATGTGGGTTTCCATTATATTTTGAATGGGGATCAGGATGGGGAGAGGGACCAACTACACTATGGAATGGGATGGGGTTACTATTATATTTTGAATGGGGATCAGGATGGGGATGGAGGCCCACTACCCTCTGGAATGGGGGGTTACATTATATTTTGAATGGGGATCAGGATGGGGAAGGGTGCCCACTGCATTATTTAATGGGATGGGGGATACCTTTATATTTTGCATGGTATCAGGATGGGATGGGGGGCCCACAACACTACGGAATGAAGGGGTTACCATTATATTTTGAATGGGGTTCAGGATGGGGAGGGGGGCCCACTACACTATGGAAAGGGATGGGTGTTACCATTATATTTTGAATGGTGATCAGGATGGGAGGGAGGCCCAATTCACTATGAAATGGGATGGGGGTTACCATTATATTTTGAATAGCGATCAGGATGGGGAGGGGGAGGGGGGCCCACTACACCATGTAATGGGATGGGGTTACCATTATATTTTGAATGGGGATCTGAATGGGGAGGGCGCTACACTATGGAATGGGATGGGGGTTACCAATATATTTTGAATGGGGATCAGGATGGGAGGGGCCAACTACACTTGGGAATGGGATTGGGGTTACCATTATATTTTGAATTTTGATCAGGATGGGGAGGGGGCACAGTACACTATGGAACGGGATGGGGGTTACCATTATAATTTGAATGCAGATCAGGATGGGAAGGGTGGCCCACTACACTATGGAATGGGATGGGGTTAACATTTTATTTTGAATGGGGATCAGGATGGGAGGGGGCCACTACACTGTGGAATGGGATGGGGTTTACCATTATATTTTGAATGGGGGATCAGGATGGGGAGGGGGGCCCACTACACTATGCAATGGAATGGGGGTTACCATTATATTTTGAATGGGGATCAGGATGGGAGGAGGGCCACTACACTATGGAATGGGATGGGGTTTACCATTATAATTTGAATGGGGTTCAGGATGGGGAGGTGGGCCCACTACACTATGGACTGGGATGGGGGTTACCATTATATTTTGAATTAGGATCAGGATGGGGATTGGAGCCCACTACACTATGGAATGGGATGGGGGTTACCAATATATTTTGAATGGGGATCAGGATGGGGAGGGGGGCCCACTACACTTGGGAATGGGATTGGGGTTACCATTATATTTTGAATTTTGATTAGGATGGGGAGGGGCACAGTACACTATGGAACGGGATGGGGGTTACCATTATAATTTGAATGCAGATCAGGATGGGAAGGGTGGCCCACTACACTGTGGAATGGGATGGGGTTTACCATTATATTTTGAATGGGGATCAGGATGGGTGGGCCCACTACACTATGGAATGGGATGGGGGTTACCATTATAGTTTGAATGGGGATCAGGATGGGGAGGGGGGCCCACTACACTCTGGAATGGGGGGGTTACCATTATATTTTGAATGGGGATCAGGATTGGAAGGGCGCACTACACTACGGAATGGGATGGGGGTTACCTTTATATTTTGCATGGGTATCACGATGGGAGGGGCCACTACACTATGGAATGGGGGTTACGTTATATTTGAATGGGGATCAGGATGGGAGGGGCCCACTACACTATGGAATGGGATGGGGTTACCATTATATTTTGAATGGGGATCAGGATGGGGAGGGCCCACTACACTATGGAATGGGATGGGGGTTACCATTATATTTTGAATGGGGATCAGGATGGGGAGGGGGCCCACTACACTATGGAATGGGATGGGGGTTACCATTATATTTTGAATGGGGATCAGGATGGGAGGGGCCCACTACACTATGGAATGGGATGGGGTTACCATTATATTTTGAATGGGGATCAGGATGGGAGGGTCCACTACACTATGGAATGGGATGGGGGTTACGATTATATTTTGAATTGGGATCTGAATGGGGGGGCGCACTACACTATGGAATGGGATGGGGGTTACCAATATATTTTGAATGGGGATCAGGATGGGGAGGGGGGCCCACTACACTTGGGAATGGGATTGGGGTTGCCATTATATTTTGAATTTTGATCAGGATGGGGAGGGGGCCCAGTACTCTATGGAACGGGATGGGGGTTACCATTATAATTTGAATGCAGATCAGGATGGGAAGGGTGGCCCACTACACTATGGAATGGTATGGGGGTTACCATTATATTTTGAATGGGGATCAGGATGGGGGCCCACTACACTATGGAATGGGATGGGGGTTACCATTATAGTTTGAATGGGGATCAGGATGGGGAGGGGGGCCCACTACACTATGGAATGTGGGGTTTACCATTATATTTTGAATGGGGATCAGGATTGGGAGGGGGATCCACTACACTATGGAATGGGATGGGGTTACCTTTATATTTTGCATGGGTATCAGGATGGGGAGGGCCACTACACTATGGAATGGGATGGGGGTTACCATTATATTTTGAATGGGGATCAGGATGGGAGGGCCCACTACACTATGGAATGGGATGGGGTTACCATTATATTTTGAATGGGGATCAGGATGGGGAGGGGCCCACTACACTATGGAATGGGATGGGGGTTACCATTATATTTTGAATGGGGATCAGGATGGGGAGGGGCCCACTACACTATGGAATGGGATCGGGGTTACCATTATATTTTGAATGGGGATCAGGATGGGGAGGGTGGCCCACTACACTAAGGAATGGGGGTTACCATTTTATTTTGAATGGGGATCAGGATGGGGAGGGCCCACTACACTATGGAATGTGGGGGTTACCATTATTTTGTGAATGGGGATCAGGATGGGGAGGGGGACCCACTACACTATGGAATGGTATGGGGGTTACCATTATACTTTGAATGGAGATCTGGATGGGGAGGGGGGCCCACTACACTATGGAATGGGGGTTACCATTATATTTTGAATGGGGATCAGGATGGGGAGGGGCCCACTACACCATGGAATGGGATTGGGGTTACCATTATATTTTGAATGGGGATCAGAATGGGGAGGGGGGCCCACTACACTATGGAATGGGATGGTGGTTACCATTATATTTTGAATTGGGATCAGGATGGGAGGGGCCCACTACACTATGGAATGGGATGGGATTACCATTATATTTTGAATGGGGATCAGGATGGGAGGGGCCCACTACACTATGGAATGGGATGGGGTTACCATTATATTTTGAATCGGGTCAGGTTGGGGGGGGCCCACTTCACTATGGAATGGGTTGGTTACCATTATATTTTGAATGGGGATCAGGATGGGAGGGGCCCACTACACTATGGAATGGGGGGTTACCATTATATTTTGAATGGGGATCAGGATGGGGAGGGGGGCCCACTACACTATGGAATGGGGGGTTACCATTATATTTTGAATGGGGATCAGGATGGGGAGGGGCCCACTACACTATGGAATGGGATGTGGGTTACCATTATATTTTGAATGGGGATCAGGATGGAGAGGGGGGCCCACTACACTGTGGAATGGGATGGGGTTACCATTATATTTTGAATGGGGTTCAGGATGGGGAGGTGGGCCCACTACACTATGGAATGGGATCGGGTTACCATTATATTTTGAAGGGTTATCAGGATGGGGAGAGGGGCCCACTACATTATGGAATGGGATGGGTGTTACCATTATATTTTGAAAGGGGATCAGGATGGGAAGGGGGTCCCACTTCACTATGGAATGGGAAGGGGGTTACCATTATATTTTGAATGTGGATCAGGATGTGGAGTGGGGCCCACTACACTATGGAATGGGATGGGGGTTACCTTTATATTTTGAATGGGGTTTAGGATGGGGAGGGGGGCCCACTACACTATGGAATTTGATGGGGGTTACCATTATATTTTGAATGAGGATCAGGATGGGGAGGGGGGCCCACTACGCTTTGGAATGGGATGGGGGTTACCATTATATTTTGAATGGGGATCAGGATGGGGGGGGCCACTACACTTTAGAATGGGATATGGGTTACCATTATATTTTGAATGGGGATCAGGATGGGAGGATTGCCACTACACTATGGAATGGGATGGGAGTTACCATTATATTTTGAATGGGGATCAGGATGGGGAGGGGGGCCCACTACACTATGGTGTGGGATGGGGGTTACCATTATATTTTGATTGGGGATCAGGATGGGAGTAGGGCCACTGCTCTATGGAATGGGATGGGGGTTACCATTATATTTTGAATGGGGATCAGGATGGGAGGAGGGCCAGTACACTATGGACCAGTTTAATGGTTACCATTATACTTCAAACATTGATCGGGATGGGGGGCACTACACTATGGAACAGGGCAGGGGTTTCACATTACATGGGACTGGTTGGGGGGACAGGCCACCCAACACATCCTGCCGGATGCATCCCTGCTGTATGTGTGCAAACGCGGCAGTAATGAGCATGCAAATGGCCTGTTTGCACCTTGCATACTTAATGACCGCATTTGATATTTTCTGGCTGAATATCAGGAATTTGGAAACAATGCATCTGGCGATGCACTCCACATCCCCATTCCAGGTGTTCAGGCCATCCCCTGAGATGTGCTGGTGCATTGTCAGCAGCCCCCATTTGAGCCTTCCCCCTGGATTGCTATATTCAGATCAAATGCATAATCGGACATCTTGTTTGAATGTTGCATTTTGTTTGCGATGGCCCATTTATTTGAGTGGTGCATGTAGGTGTGCCTGGTGTCCCCTGTTCTTTGTAAATGGGGCCCTAGTCTTTATGTGGACAGTTCTCTCCTAAACTCAGTTTGGCATACACGGTAATTTATTGCTGTATGTTTTAATTCCATCATTCCATTTCAAGCACTTTAGTTTTTTTTCCCTCTGCCTGCTGTGCCTTTGCTTGATGACATAACTTAGCTCTGTGTGACAAATGCATGACTGCACTGGGTAGTCAAACTGCAAGAAGACATCATTTCATGATGTAACTAACTAATCATGTGTACAAGAGCTCAGAGTCTGCCTTCACTTAATATAATCCCCACAGTCAGCAGATTATGTCATTTCAGTGTTGAACATGTTCTCATACTACTGCTTTATTTGTGCATGTGCACTGGTTGGGGACGTCATCAGCTCTGACCAGAGAGATCTTATATATGTAAAATTAGAGGGAGCATTACATGATATTTCTGGGGCACTGGGTTGCCCATATGCATGTTATTCCCAATATTTTGCATTAGGGAAATGAAAGATAGGAAACAACAGTCATGTGATATTACAGTACCTCTATTTTTTATATACTGTATATTCAATCCCTATGCTACTGATATCTTTATGTTGACATTCCAGCACAATCAAATCTACTATCAAATGGAGCTCTGTCATGTTAGTAGTCAAAAACCTCAACAAAGGGACAAAAACAGATAAAAATTACTTGCAATCCAACAATGCCCACTGGGCAGCATCCACTCCACATTGCACTAATCCTCATCCATTGCTGTTTATACTGCTTTGCCCTTGCTACATCTTGCAAACTTGCTTATCTGCTGACCAGATGTAGTCACTGGTGCTTGCTACCATTAATCCAAATGCTGTAACCAAAATTCAGTTGTCTCCTGTGCTTGCTACCATTAATCCAAATGCTGTGACCAGAATTCAGTTGTTTTTCTGCATCATATGTAAGTCTGTTATGTATTGTCCTCACTGTGACGAGGTACCTTTGGAAATGAGCCTCTGGCTCAAAGGTTGTAAACCGATTTCTCAAATAAATAAAAAAAGTAGACTAAAGGAACTAGAAAACCAAAGCAAGAAAACATATGCCACACAGAGTGAAGAAGACTAGTTTAAAAAATAAAATGTTATTGTTAAGGAGATACTGTTTTGATACAAGATTTGTTCCAAAATGTTTAAAATTTTCTGCAATAAGGATTTCAAGTCAGATTTGTTTGCCTGTATTTTAAAAGTAGACCCTATCTGCTGTTAGACCATTTTAGAGCAAAATATAGAACTGTATTTACATTAAAAACAAATTCTGGCCAGAACCGATAGAGTTGCAGCTGAGGAATTTGGGGTGAAAATATTGTAAATTTGCTTTTTAATATTTTTATGCCAAATTCTCAACATAGGCTTGTTATGACCCTGCCCCATGAAGATGGGCAGAGAAACTGTTTGACTCCTTGCTTAAAGGGGATTTGGGCAGGGACTGTGAAATCAACTTTAGGGAAGGTAAAACACATTTTGGGCAGGAGTCAAAAAATGACAGCTGTCACATTCATGAGGTGCTGTAAAGAGATGGCTATGTTGAAAATGTGGGGCACAAATACTGACAATTACCAAAGTTATGAGTCTGTGTTTGCATAATTCAACAAAGGCTCATAATTTTGCTGTTTTTGAATATGTGTACACCAAATTTTCAGCATCATCTTTTTATCACCCCATCTCATGAACAAGAACTAAGAAAAGTTTCAACTCCTGCCCAGAAGGTGATTTTGCACAGGGACCATGAAATCACCTTATGGGTTGTGAAAAAAAAGATTTTGGCCAGGATTAGAAAAATGACAGCTGTCACATTCATGAGGTTCTGTAAATATATGGCAATGTTGTAAATTTGGAGGAAAAATATTGAAAATTACCAAAGTTACTAGCCTGCATTTTCAAAATTCAACGTTCATAACTTCGTTTTTTTTTTATATTTTAACACCACATTTTCAACATACCCTTCTTATGACCCCACATAATGAACAGGGGCAAAGAAATTTTTCAACTCCTGCCCAAAAGGTGATTCTAAGTAGGGACTGCAAATTCACCTTTTGGGACAGATTTGCTAATGGCATTGACAGTGTTCATGAGATGGGGTTCCAAAGAAGACATGTTGAAAATTTCAGCCAAAAATATGCAAAAATGCCCAAGTTATGCCTCTAAGTTCAAAACTCCACTGAAATACAGTACATTGAATGGCATACCTATTTCTTCAGTATGTGGTTGGGCTTTGAAGAGTGAAGACATGTCTGCAGTCCAGAGAGGATTATGGTGTTGGAGCCCCAATGGGTAAGTAAGGGCTTGGGGGGTTTGGGGTGGTGATTGCTTAGTGGGAGGGTCAGGTGGAGGAGAAATGGTGCAAAAGACATTGATGGATGGTTTTCTTGTTAAAGGTTAAATCAAAGAAAAAAATAAAAATCAGGACTGAGATGCCGATTGTGACACTGGGTGATTGGGTACCCCAGTGTCACTGTTATTCGGGGGTGGGGAGGTGGGTATGAAGAGGGAGGGTCAGGGTGGGGGGAAATTAATTCAGAAAAATAAAAAATAAATAACCGCTCATGCATGGTAGATAGGGGGAGATAAGGATTCCTGCACTGGGGGATTGGGCACCCCCCAGCCCCACTGTTATATTTCTGGGGTGGGAAGTGGGACAGTGAGTGCTGAGAGGGAGGCTGGGTTAGGGACAACTACAAAAATAAATAAAAAAAAACAACAGCCACACATGCGTGGTAGTGGAGGGGTGGGGATTTCATGATTGAGATTCTGGGGGATTGAGCACCCCCAGTGTCACTATTATGTTTCTGTGGGGTGTGGAGTGGTGGGTACTGAGAGGGTTGGTCAGATGGGGGGGTTATGTATTTCAGGGGTCATGGACTGCCAGAAGTAAGAAAAAAAAATAGTGCAAGAAAGGAGCATTCCGACAAAGAGTTACCTTTTTTCCCAATTCAACATGTTGATTCACTAGGAATGCAGGAGTCCTTTCAGTTAAAGCAAGAGGTCTGCATGGCTCCATCCACTGCAGCTCTAAAAAGCTTGGGAAAGGCACAGTGGGATGCTGGTAGGTAGGGGAGGGGGACACTCCTTTTACTAGCAGAATTTGAAAAAGTACATCTCTTAGGGATGATACAACAGTCTCAGTGGGCCAAAGGTCCTTATCTGCTGACAATTTTTATGTTTTTATTAGCACACCAGTAGGACAGCACCAAAGAATGAATATAAAAAGCTGCCCACTGTGGGAGTTTTTGATCTCCACCTTGGGATGCACTCAGACTTTAATGCTGGATGGAAATCTCCAGCAAAAAGCTGGAGAGTTGTAGGGCATTAAATCTGCATTGTGAAAACAGTATTAGTGGAACCCCTACTCCATAAGTCTAGTACCATAATATTCACAACAAATATAGAGGTTACAAAGCTCCTCTACCCATCACATTTTACACAAATATATGTTGGTGAACCCATGTTTTATGGGTTTCTAGGGGTAGCAAGTGGCATCATAGGGGATCTCAACCACAGTCCCGGTTTACCCCATAATGACGTCCCTGTGTAAGTCCTTTCAGGATGTTTGCAGCTCCCTTACCTACCACATCGGGTCAATAAATATCTGTGAACTGTACTGTATGTGTCCAGTCATCAAAACTATAATTCCCAGAATGCAATATTGCAGCTAAGGCAGTTAAACAACTGACGCATAATCAAGATTACTCACATGAAAACAGGAACCCAATTACTTTGCCAATCACCTGCCTCTGAAACAAGTATGAACCTGTGTCCCCTGTTTTTCCTCCTCCCTTTCTAGAATATCCAAACAGGCAGTTTTCTACAAAGAAAGGTCTTGCAGTTTGTTATTTAAAAAGTGCCTAAATCTGTATTAAAGAGGGACTCTGACCAAAAGTGCTACACTGCAGAATTAGAATAAGCATACCTCCAATAAATCTCATACCAAACATTAGGTTTCTGTGTTACTTCATTTTAAAGTTATGGGCTATTTTGTAACCCTGATGTCACTACCTGTTCAAAAAAGTCAGTTTCAGTGAAGAGGTGCTGATGATGTCATCTCCTGAACTCAGTCTAGCACTCCCTGTCAGCAGGCTTCTATGACCTGTTTCTCCAAAGTTAAAAGATCATTCTGCAATGATTTTAACAAGTAAAACAGGCAGCACCATTCTAAAAACAGTGCTATAGAATCTATGTGTTTCAGGTTTTGTAAAAAAATTGACAAATTTGTATTTTAAAGCCTTTTTTGTGTGGTTCATTTCTCCAGCGTTGCAGGATGCAGAGTCAGCATGCCTCCAGGCTGCGGATACCATGTGAAATGTTACTCTGCAGTGCCTGTTTGAAAGTTGTATTGCTGCAAGTGTTGCAATGTTGGAAACTGCATTGCTGTTTGTCAGTATTTGCTTTACAATAAGTTTTAATAGGGGCCTTGTTAATTCTTACTAGGGGATGGAAGCGTTAGCCCTGGTAAAACAATCACTGTAATGTGGAGTACAACACAGATGAGCCTGAATATAGCTCAAATAACAGCCTGTCAATGAGAAAACAGAACATGCGTTCTGCTCAACTGAGTATCCCATTCATTCATACTTTGATGATGAATAACATATTGATTGATTGATTGATTGAGCAATTAAGCATTGAGCTGGTTACTGCACAAAAACTCTTAGTAAGGTTTCAAAACAGCACTACCCCCATTACAGGGTGATGAAATAATTGATTTAAAGTGCCTTCCTGAGAAACCACCTCAATTGAGTGATAGGTGTGAATGATCAGAGCCTTTCACCACATCAGAGATATCCAGTCTGCAAAATTATTTTAGTGGCTGTTTTATGGCTGTTTACTACCATTTTATTATCAGCTTCACTCAGCTAAGATATGGTTGCCGGACTACCCTCATGTTCCCCATGCCACAACAGTCTTTCTAGTGATTGCTGACCTTGTGCCACATTGGGTGGAGTTTCTCCTACCCTCCCTTCCATGTTCTGACAGGGGTAAATAGGGGACTTCTTTTCTTCTGGATGGCTGGTTTGGGATGTTGTTTCCTGTTTCTTCCTGTTTTGACTTTATGGTTTTTAAAGTTTTGTTGTTAATCAGTTCCTGGTTCTTCCAAGACTTTACATGTTCCTTACTTTAAGGGTTGCTGACTATAAATGCATGGTATGGGGCATTATTATTAGGAGGTCTAGCTTTGTACAGAAGAGTGAAAGACTTCTCTTTTGTTTTACACTTGGTCTTCTGGGTACATCATAGTCATTTCCCCTATTTTCCTTCATGGCGGTCTCACAGTTAACTTGTGTAACTTGGAACATTAAAGAGGGTATTTCTCCCACAAAATGTATCCAAGTCCTTAAGCACCTTATTACTCTCAAGACTGACCTTGTTATACTTCAAAAAACATATACTTCTGCTAAGGGTGCTATTTTTTTTCATCAGTTATGGTGGGCCAGTATTATGGTTCAGGCAACCATCGAGCTGGGGACCTTATTTTAGTTCAGAAACTCCTCCCTTTTCAAGTCCTCTAGAATCATGCTGATCTTGAGGGTTTTTTTCTTTTTCCTTTTTTTTTCAGACTCTATTTTTTGCACCTCTACTTACTCCACTGAACTCTCTCCAATGGCCTCTTTGGCCACCGTCTCTACCTTCCTGCATGACCCAAATATCCCTCCACCCCACTCCGGCACCAGACATCCCCCGGATCTTCCCTCTGGGGAAGGGTCACCCCCACCTGGGGAGCTCTTTCTTATAGTGTTGAGCACCAGGCCGAAGGGGGGGGACAATGGAGAGGGCCGAGTCTGACTCCAGGAATGTGAACCATGTGTGAGAGGCGCCATCACCTACCAGTGGAAAGGGGGTGATTTTCTTGTATGACAAACCCTGTGGAGCCTGGCTGTCGTGGCAACATGCTTCTGCGGCTCCACCCCCAGGCATATGCCAAGCCACTGCTATCAGTGACCTCCAGCCGCTACCGGAGGTCGGTCCCTGAGCGAGCGCTATACCCCAACCCTCCCCGGGAACAGAGAGCAGTCCACTGGATGCTCAATCTCTTCCCTCCCTTGCCAACCCCCAATGATCTGGGCTCGTTCCTGAACCTGGGTCATCAGCGTGGCGTGAGGTGTGGTGTCCAGCACCTCAAACCTTGGCACCACCGGGCCAGTGATCATTTTCTTTTTCTTCATGTTCTGATAGGTACACAAGAGATGTTATGGGGCTGTATTTATGGTCCAAATGCTGACACCCCCTCTTGTTTTGCCTGTCTTATGAATATTATTTCAATCTATATTCCCTCCCTAAAATCATTATGGGGAACTGGAACATCACCCTAGATGATATGATGGATAGATCTGGTATCAGCCATAAATGCTTCTCTCCAACTCAAAGAGAGATTTAGGACCTCCTCAACAACTGTGGCCTGGTGGACATTTGGCATGTTCTCCATCCCTCAGAGAGGGATTATACCATTCATTTGCCTGTTCATGGCACTTATTCATGGATAGACTACACCTTGATTAGTCCTGGCTTTATTCCTGCAATTAGTTATTATGAAATTCACAGCCAGGTGATTTCTGATCATGACTTAGTTTCCCTTTACCTCTTCTTGTCTCTTTTATCGGAGGTGGACAAATGCTTTGAAGGCTGAATAATCATCTTCTAAAAGATGAATGGTGTCTAGCCAAATTGAAGCAAGTGACAGCAGATTACCTTAAATCAAACCCCTACTCAATCCCCTGCCACTTGCTGGAGTGCTTATAAATGTATCATCCAGAGAGAACGTATTCATTTGGCCACCTTGAGGAAGAAACATAGAGAGAAACAATTACATGATCTATCACAGTCCATTTCATCACCTAGAAAAATACATCCACTACGACTCTTCAGAACATGACTGGCTTCAACTTAATTAAGAATGGGCCAAATATGCTGAACTATATGCTGCCTTAACCCCCCCCCAACAAGAATCATTCAATTTTGGGATTTTGCCAAACTAAACCGAACTGCACTTCTCGAGGATATTAATAATATAGACTGGTCTCCCATCTATCACACTGATGATGTAAACACTGCACTTGAATACCTGATGTCTCATCTTCTTACCCTTCAGGATCTGCACATCCCTGTGAAAAAAAGGCTTCTCAGGGGCTCCCCTAATAAATGGCTAAAAAAAGACTTCCTTCGAGCCATGATAAAAAGAGACAAGGCCTGGACCTTGGCAAAGAAGTCCCAACAATCAGAAGACTGGGTTAACTATAGACAACTGAGAAATGCCAGCAAAACAGATATTCGGAAGGCTAAAAGGAGCTACTGCCTTAAGCTTCTCCAATCTTCAGTGGGTGATACCAGTGGTTTTTGGAACCACATCAAAAAATTCATTGGGCAAAGGCCCAAGACGGCCATTACCAACATGACACTGAATGACGCAAACTGTAATAAGTTACCTACTATTGCTAATGCTCTTAATGCACAATTCTCAGATCTCTCCGAATACACTGAGAAATTCAACCAACCACTCTCACCTCCTCCTCCTGAGGTGCAACTTTTGCATGAAACCCCTCTTCGTCTCACATTATTCTCCTCCACCGAAGTGCTGCATCTCCTCAAATCAGTATCCACCTATGGATCTGCTGGCCCGGATGGGCTACTGCCAAGCTTCTTGAAGCAGGCAGTCCCTGCCCTTGCTGTTCCTATTGCAAGAATCTTTAATCTTTCCATAATAACCCAAATGGTACCAACATTGTGGAAAACCGCTCGCATTGTCCCTGTTCACAAAAAAGGGGATACCAAAAATATGTCAAACTATAGACCAATTGCCATTCTCTCTACCCTAAATAAACTTCTCGAGAAGGCCATCACTACTCAGGTCACAAATTACATGCAACTTCACAACCTTATATCCCCTACCCAGCACGGATTCTGAACAGAATGCAGAACCACAACTGCTCTACTTCAGCTGACAAATGCAGTCCTTACAGCGATGGATAAGAGCCTGCTCACTGGGGCCATATTTATCAATCTCACAAAGGCATTTGACCTTGTGAATCATTCTTTGCTACTTTCCAGACTGTCCCACCTTGGCTTTAACCTGTTGACCATCTCCTGATTCGATAGCTACCTCTCAGGGAGGTTGCAATTTGTCCAAATTGAATCCGCCACCTCAAAGCTTTCCCCTACCTCTGTTGGAGTCCCCCAAGGATCTATTCTTGGCCCACTACTTTTCTCTCTTTTCATTAACAACTTGCTCTCCCTTCCCTGCTCCTCCTCTTTGATCCTTTATGCTGATGACATGGTGCTTCTCTCCAGTGGTAAAGATCCCTTATCAGTAAGAGCACATCTTCAAGCAGACTTCAACTGCTTGCAGGAATGGTTACTACAGAAAAGGATCCTAACAAATGCTAAGAAAACCATAACTATGCTTTTTAGCCTCCCGTCAAGAATCAGATCTCTTACTCCAGACTTATTGATACATTCTCTAGATGACTCCCCTCTTGAATTTGTTACCTCCTTCAGGTATCTAGGAGTCACTCTCGACCCATCTCTTGACTTTAACCTCCACATTGTGGCTACATGTAAGACAGTTTACTCAAAACTTGGTCTTGCCTTTAAAATTAGGTCCTCCCTCAATGATGCTGCCTGGCTTGCTATTGCACAAGGGTTTCTCCTCCCTGCTCTGACATATTGCTCTCAGGTTTACCTTAAAGCTAGCAAAGGAGCGCTCCAGAAATGGAGCACCTGCTATAACAGTATATGCAGATTTGCTATCTCTGCTCACAGACTTACCCATCATTGCCTGCTCTACTCAAAACTAAATTGGCTCTCCCCAGACTCACTCAGACACTATTCTGTGGGCTGTACAATTGATAATGTGATCAGAACGGGGGCCCCTAAATACCTTGCCAAACTATTAACTCAGCCCTCCCAAGCATACCTCCTCAGGGCATCTGCTCAAACCCAACTTGAAATTCCCAGATATCTCACAAAAAAAGGAGAATGATCCTTCACCATATCTGCCCCCCCACTCCTGGAACTCCATTCCCTCCCACATCAAACTCTCCAGATCCCACAAGGCCTTTAAACAAGGTCTTCAGGCACACCTATTAGAATCCGACTGCTGCTCTTGTGCTGTAACTTGAGCCTCTCTCCTAACATTTTCTCCTCCCTATAGCACTTACTGATTTCCTGCTGGTCTCCAAAATCTGAAAGTTTCCCACATCCAGCAGAAATCCTATTGATATAATGCTACTTCATTTAAGTTTTGTTTGTTGCTTGTCATTTCGATTTAGTCATTGATGTATCATCAGATGAAAATAATTAATGTAATGTTATCTGTTTCTCTTTGTTATCACTGATAATGACTCTACCTGGCTGTATACTGTTCAAATGTTTGTTCTCACCTCATGCTGCATCATGAAATACTCTTTAATGTTGACTCTGGTATCCCCTGTCTGTACTCTCCCAAGGTCATGCCTGAATATAGGCAACATTGTTGTCTAGTGTACTTACCCGGTAAACAAAAACCAAATAAATAAACAAACAGAGAACAGGCAGAACATGCTCTTTTTCAAGCAAAGTTAAATTATGAAATGTATGGGGGAAAAGCCTAGTAAATTTCTGTCTATGTGGCTTAAGCAACAGGAAATGGCCTGCTTGATCAAAGTAAGTCAGTCTACCCAAGATAACTCTTTGTTAACATCCCCCAGGGATATTGCAGCGGAATTTAAGCGTTATTATGAAAAGTTATATAGTGCGAATAACTCCTTACCAAGTTTTAATCTCCCTATTATAGATAGAGGGAGCACTCCAGACCAGTCGGAGCACTCCTTTCTCCTGTGCATGAGACTATTATTCTGTGAAGAGTGTCTCATGCACTGATGCCCTGAAAACAGGCATGTTGCAGGACAGTTTTTTTTCTATTAAATGTCATGGAGAGCTAGTCAATCTATGATATAGTAATATGTCCCCCATCACCACTCGTTGCGGGTAAGAGTGGTTTCACTTCAGCTTAAACTTAAACCAGAACACCTCAGCTTTTCTTCATTGTTTTCTCTCAAGCAGAATACACGTGAAGCCACTCTTATCTTGCAACAACTGTCTATGGGGGAGGTATTAATATGTATTACTGAATACCTCCAGCAAGCTCAACTTCCACACCTAGACCCATCAGTGATAAAGCCACTTATGGCCCCCATTACTGTTCTGGAAGTTGAACAGGCTATTTCTGCCCTTACCACAGATAAATCTCTGGGGTCCAATGGGTTTTCCCCTAATTTTTATCTGGCTCGTAAGTCCAAACTGGCGCCCTACCTCACTGAACTTTATAACTATTGTTATCAGTCAGATACCTCCCCCACATCCTTCCTTGAGGATTTCATTATCCTTATACCTAAAACTGTCAAAGATCATTCAGAAATTAAAAACTATAGGCTGATTTCCTAATTGACTGTTTATGTTAAAATTTTATCCCACATTTGGGCTTGCCAACTTGGTGCAATCTGTCAACCTTTATCTGGTCGGGAACAGACAACTTTATGCAGGATCATCTGGTCTCCAACCATATGCAAAAAATGTTTTCATCTGCTCTAAGTGTCTAAGGAGTCCAGATTCCTGTCAGTGCTGGTCTCCATGGACACAGAGAAAGCATTTTTCCAAGGCTCAGAATTCCATTACTATCCACCCCGAAAGCAGACCACAAGGCACAATATGCTCAAATTCACAACAACTAATTAAGGCAGAAAATGTGCAAACCTCAAAAGTGCTGGTGCACAGACCAGAAAACATATAGGCAGGACCCCACTGACTTCAACTGGTTTTGTCAAAGGTTCTTCAGCACTTTCTTCTGTCTTAATAATCTGCTGAGAATTTGAGCATATTATGCCTTGTGGTCTGCTTTTGTGGTGGGTAGTGCTGGAATTCTGCACCTTGGTTTATGTTTGCTCCACTTGCACACCCAGCTGGAGGGTGGCCTCACATGAACCCTGACCTTTCTCTTTCAAACCTTGGCTGCTTTTGCGCTTCCAGAAGAATCTACCATATGGATTAGATTGCTTTACTCTACCCCTCAGTGCATATTTTGTGCAATGCATTTTTTTCTGATTCTTGTATATTAAAAATGGGCACGTGCCAAAGTTGCCCTTTATTATCCTATTTGTTTAATTTTTATCTTGAACCCCTTACTACACATATCCTACTACACCCGAGGATCTCAGGTATTCTTATTTGTCCTTTTTCTTTTAAATTATCCACATATGCAGATGATATTTTATTGCATTTATCCCATTCCGATAGATTTTTACTGGCCACCCTCCAAGTGCTTGTAGATTTTGGGTCACCGTCAGGTTATAAGTTAAACATCTCTATAATTGTAATTAATCCTTTTAACTCCCTGACATGTAAACATGATTTACCCCCAGATTTACAGAGTTCTTGGTCTGCTTCAGACCTTACCTACTTAGGTATTATGTTGGTACTTGGTGCCCGATCACTGATTAATGGAAATCTTAATTCCCTATTACATACTCTAAAGGTCAACCTCTCCCATTGGAAAACTCTCCTGTTAACTTTGTGAGGATGAATATCTCTCATCTGTACTGTATGAATGTTTTGCCACAGGTGCTTTATCCCCTTAGTATGACAGAGTCCCTCTTTCTCAATCATGGTTTTCCCAGCTCCAACATCTCTTGTCGGACTTTTTGTTGAAAGGCAAAAAGCCCCATACTGCTTTTTCTAAATTCATTTTAGGGAAGCATCATGGGGGAATCCAGCTTCCCAACTTCTACTAGTGCTACCTAGTAGATCAAACTAGTAAATTCCTGGCCTGGAGCTTCCCCAAAATGGATTCTGATTCCCCCCAACCCTACTGAAACAACACTGAACTGTATCTGTGTAAGGTTCATGGTATCTCCCCCAGGCATTACCACATTTATCTTGGTCTAAATTGGTTTCTTCCTTGCAACATAACCTTTTAAGGTGGTCTGTCAGAATTATTGTTCAGTTATGTTGGGTTCTTAAATAAGCTTCTCAGAAAGATCCCACCCAGCCTCTCTGTCGCAACCCTAATTTTAAGACAGGTGATGAACCCATCCATATGTCTTTCCCCCCTTGGACAATTTGGACCAACTTATACCTTGTTTGCTTGTGTGTTGTTTGGGATAATGTCACGCCTCAGTTGTTGGATGCACTTGGCCTGCAGCCTCGTGCCCAACCACCTGAGGTGTGATGTTATCCCAGCATAACACACATCCTGTAGGGCATTATTGCTTAATTCCTAGTCAAAGATATTATGTTTATTTTTGTGGTTTGATGTTACTTAGTATACAGAGTGCTCCAGATGGAATTCATTTTCTTCCTTATTAATTACTGTTAGTTTCTGATAGCTTTCATGGTTATTTTCTACTTTTTTTGTTTCCCTTATGCTCAGAGTGTGGGTGCTTCAATCATTGTAAATACTCCTGAAGCTTTTATACCTTTCATCATTGCCAAATCAAATCCTATTTTTAATTCCTTTTATCTTCTGTTTATTAATTTCTGCAATAAAGGGGGACCATATCTCCTCATATTTGCTATATGCATTTTCAAGCCTATATAGTGCTCTTTCTACTTTACTTGAGTCTAGTGTTAGACAAGGTAAGGCATATTTATTTATATGGCACCCTATCCAACAGGCTGTGGGCTCCTTATGTAAAAAGAGAATAGGCAGGGTTGGTGCAAATAAAATAGGGTACAAGTAAATACAACATGTATTAAATAATACAACATTTAAAGCAGTAAATATAGTCATAAAAATATATTAGCTTTAATGAATCTGGGAAAGCCAGGCAGAATAGGTGAGTCTTTAGGCCCCTTTTAAATGCCTCCATCATCTGGGCCTCCCTGACAGAGATGGGAATGAGTTCCAGAGGGCTGGACCAGCGACTTCAAAAGCTCAGTTGATGGAAGTTTTTAACCTGGCCCTCAGAACCACAAGAAGGCCCCTGGTGGAGGAGCGAAGGGAGTGGACTGAGGTTTCAGGTGCCAGGAGATCAGCCAGGTAGCTAGAAGCCAGTCTGTATAGGGCCTTGTAGGTGAGCAAGCCCACCTTGAAGATGCCATCCACCTAACAGGCAGCCAATGCTGAGCTTGAGGGATCAGGATCACATGACTAGACATGGACAGGCCCATCAGTAACCTGGCTGATGCATTCTGCACTAGCTACAGCCAGCAGAGAGTCCCTCCACTGACCCTGAATATAGAGCATTGCAGTAATCAAGCCTGGATGTAACAAAGACATGTATCCATGATGGCAGATCCTCAGGCAGAACTAGGGGTTTAGTCTTGGTGTTATTGCTTAAGTGGTAAAAACCACTTTGGATGACAGATGACACCTTAGCATCAAGTGTCAATCTGTCATCCAGGATAATGCCAAGATCTTGTCTTGGATCGTGTCCTAAGCAATGGGGACAGGATAAAGGAAGTAACAATGGGGGAGAGCCTTGGGGCTAGTGACCATCGAGCTGTGAGGTTCACCATTAGGACTTCGCAGGAGGCTAGCCACACAAGGACTAGAATTCTGGATTTCAGGAGGACAGACTTCAGTAAGATGAATGACGAATTCAGGAAGGCTATGCAGGGATATAATGACAAAAGGGGAGTTGTGGAGCAGTGGGATAAGATAAGGGAAGTCCTGCACCTAGTAGCAAACCATTGATCCAGGCCCTGCAGCAAGAGCAAAAGAAAAAGGAAACCACTTTGATTCTTCAGGGGAGTAGCAGAGCTAGTAAGAAGAAAAAATATGGCATTTCTGATGTACAAGGCAACACAAAGCAAGGAGAACAGGCAAGAATACTTGGAAAAATGAAGGGAAGCAAACAAGACAGTAAGGGCAGCAAAGGCCGAAACCAAGGAAAAGATAGCTAAATCAGTGAAGGAAGGAGGGAAGGCATTCTTAAGGTATATTAGCAAGAAGAGTAAGACAGGGTGGGAGATTGTGAGACTTAGGGAAGAGGGAGGTAGGTTATTGGAGAAAGACATTGACAAGGCAACCATCCTCAGCAAATACTTCTGCTCCATATTCATGGGAGAGGACAATGGGGACTGTCCTCCATTAATGGAGAAGGGCAAACAGGGAGACGGGGTGGACATTAGACCTTTTTCAGAGGACAGAGTATAAAGAGTACTAGAATGGCTTAGGGTGAATAAAGCTATGGGACCCAATGGGATACACCTGAGGATCCTAAAGGAGCTCAGACAGGAACTGGCTAAACCTCTAGCTAAGATGTTTAGTGGATCCCTTGAAACAGGCATGGTTCCAGAGGAGAGGTAGAGAGCACAAGTGGTACCCCTGTACAAAAGTGGTAGCAAGGAGGAGGAGGCAGGAAACTACCACCCGGTCAGTTTGACCTTGATAGTAGGTAAAATTATGGAAACCCTGCTTAAGGAAAGGCTGGTGGACTACCTAGAGACAAGGGGGCTGCTGGACCCAAGGCAACATGGATTCATGGGAGGGAGGTCATGCCAGACCAACCTGACTGATTTCTTCGAGTGAGTGACAAAGGAAATAGACCATGGCAGAATGGTAGATGTGGCCTATCTGGATATCAGGAAGGCCTTTGACACAGTCCCACACAGGAGACTAATCCACAAGCTGACAAATCTGGGGAAGGGGACAGAGACATGTGGGTTAGAAACTGGCTGAGTAACAGAACACAAAGAGTGGTGATAAATGGGGTTAGCTCACAGGAGGGACGGGTAACAAGTGGTATACCCCAGGGATCAGTGCTGGGACCAATGCTCTTCAATGTCTTCATAAGAGATATTACAGAGGGTCTAGAAGGTAGGGTTAGCCTGTTCATGGACAATACAAAGCTATATAACAGGGTAGATACACAGGAATGTATAGAAAAAAATGAGGAGAGATCTGAAGAGGCTAGAAAACTGGTCCAAGGAATGGCATTTGGGTTTCAACGCAAAAAAGTGCAAGATTATACACCTAGGGAGAGGGAATCCTAGGCTGAAGTATGAACTAGATGGGGTAACACTGGAGGCTACCACTGAGGAAAGGGATTTAGGGGTAGTCATAGAAGACTACCTTAAAGTGGCTAAACAGTGCAACAAAGCAGTTGGAAAGGCTAACAGAATACTAGGGTGCATAGAGAGGGGTATAACAATTAGAAAGAAAGTGGCGGTACCATTGTACAACTCCCTAGTAAGGCCTCATCTGGAGTACTGTGTTCAGTTCTGGAGGCCCCATCTCTAAACAGGCATAGACAGGATGGATACAGTACAGAGGAGGGTGACACAAATGTTGTCTGGTATACAACATAAGTTGTATGAGGAAATACTCAGAGCCCTCATTATGTACCCCATGGAGGAAAGGAGAGAGAGGGATGACATGGTATAGACCTTCAAGTATCTAAAGGGGATCAACAAGGTACCAGAGGGGAGCATCTTTCACATGAAGGAAAATAGCAGAACAAGGGGGCACAGCATGAGTCTAAAGGAGGAAAACTTAGAGGGAACGTGAGGAAATTTTACTTCATTGAAAGGGTGGTGAAGAGATGGAGCAGTCTCCCCCAGGAAGTGGTGGGGGTGGCCATGGCTCAGGGATTCAAGAATGCATGGGACAGGCACATAGAAACATAGACTTTGACGGCAGATAAAGACCGCTAGGCCCATCTAGTCTGCCCATTTCCCTACCTACAGGATAGGCCACAGATTCTAGTTAACCAACAGCCTATTTCTTCCTACCCCCCACAAGAATTGCCTTATGTATGTCCCATGCATTCTTGAATTCTCCCACAGTTTTAGACCCTACAACCTCCTCAGGAAGGCTGTTCCATGCATCCACTACCCACTCTGTCAAAAAATACTCCTCACATTGCCCTGAACCTCCCTCCTTCTATCTTTAAATTGTGTCCCTTGTTCTTGCAAGTCTCTTTTTCTGAAAAATGCTACCCTCTTGGACTTTGTTGATTCCACTGAGGTACTTAAAAGTTTCTATCATGTCCCCCCTCTCCCTTCTTTCCTCAAGGGTATACATATTAAGCTCCTTTAGTCTCTCCTCATATGGCTTCTCTTGCAGACCCTGCACCATTTTAGTTGCCCTCCTCTGGACTGCCTCTATCCTGTCTATGTCCTTGCGGAGATGGGTCTCAGAACTGGACACAGTACTCCAGATGGGGTCTCACCAACTGTCTGTACAGAGGATAACAACTTCCTGTTTTCTGCTGCTGATGCCTCTCCTATACATCCCAGTATACCCCAGCCCTCCCTACTGCCTTCTCACATTGCTTGCTAACCTTAAGGTCATCTGATATGATTACCCCCAGGTCCCTTTCCTTTTTTGTTGTTGTTACTACCTCCCCACCCATTGTGTATTCTTCCCCAGGGTTCTTATTTCCCAGGTGCATTATTTTGCACTTCTTTGCATTGAATCCTAGCTGCCATACTTCTAACCATTCCTCCAACCTCGCCAAGTCCCTTTTCATCCTTTCCACGCCTCCTTGTGTATCAACCCTGTTGCAGATTTTTGTGTCATCGGCAAAAAGACATACTTTTCCTTCCAGTCCCTCTGCAATGTCACTGATGAAGACATTAAAAAGCACTGGAAAGGAGCAGGAAAATCCTAGCCCCCCCCAAACAATCACGGTAGTAAGTGTGGCAAACACCAGCATGGAGGTGTCGATAGGGAGAAGGGCAGGGGTAAATGGAGAAAGTGACAAAGGCAAGAAGGACAGGGATGGGGCAAAAGGGGGTAAGGCCATCAGGAAATGGAGGGTAAAGAGTACCAATGCCCGTAGTCTGGGCAACAAGCTCCCTGAGCTGGTGGCCTTAATGGAAGAGGGATGCCTGGATATCATAGCAGTCACAGAAACATGGTACACAGAGAACCATGACTGGGATGTTAACATACCAGGGTACATAACCTACAGGAGAGACAGGCAGGGGAGAAGAGGGGGAGGAGTAGCTCTCTATGTAAAGGAAGGGATAAAAGCAACTGAACAAAAGAGTAAACAGGGAGGATAGGAGGCACTGTGGGTCACCTTGGAGACTGGAAAGGGCACCACAATCCGCACAGGGGTTGTGTACAGACCCCCATGTCAGGGGAAGGAATGGACAAGGATATGATGGAAGGCATTCTTAGAATGGCAGAGAAAGGGAGATACTGTTGATGGGAGACCTGAATATGCCAGATGTTAACTGGAGCACATTTGCTGCAGTGACATCCAAAACAGGGCCATTCTTGATGCCCTACAGGTGGCAGGCATTAGACAGCTAGTTTGGAACCCACTCATGAGGGACAATCTTAGACCTCGTGCTCTCAAGCGAGGGCAGTGAGAGGATCTCAGATCTAGAAGTGGGTTGCCATCTGGGGACAAGTGACCATCAAACAGTGTGGTTCACGTTAAACTCAGCTACAGAGTCAAGCCATACAAAAGTGAGGGTACTGGACTTTAGGAGGGATGACTTTGGCAATATGGGAGAGTGCCTCAGAAGCACTAGCAAACAGGCTAGAAGGAGGTGTGGAGCAACAATGGGAATTATCAAAACTGCCATCACAGAGGCAACAAGCCTTTGTGTGAGCAAATAAACAAATCAAAATGAAAGAAAAAGCCACTATGGTTCTCAAGAGAGGTGGCTGTGAAAGTCAGGAAGAAAAAGATAGCATTCCAGAAGTATAAGGAAACACAGAAGGAGCAGGACAGAGAGCTGTACCAGTTAAGGCAGAAAGAAGCAGGGAGGGAAGTCAGAATAGCAAAGGCCCAAACTGAGGAAAAGATAGCCAACTCAGTTAAGAAGGGGGATAAAACCTTTTATAGGTACATCAGCGAGCGTAGAAAGACAAAGGGAGGGATAGTGAGGCTGAATAGAATAAACGGTGGGTGGGCAGAGGGGGACAGTGAAAAAGCAGGAATACTGAACGAATATTTCTGCTCAGTATTCACAAAAGAGGAGGGGGAAGTGCCTAATCCAATTAACAGAAGCACTCTTGATAGGGGGGTCGATCCCAGTCCTTTCACAGAAGAAAGGGTTCTGCAAGAACTCCTAAAACTGAAGGTGGACAAAGCAATGGGTCCTGATGGAATTCACCCCAGAATTCTAAAAGAATTAAGGAAGGAACTAGTGAAACCACTGGCTACTCTTTTAATAAATCATGGAGGATGGTGGTACCAGAGGACTGGAGGAAGGCGGATGTGATTCCCTCACAAAAGTGGGACCAAGACAGAGGCAGGAAACTACAGACCTGTCAGTCTGACCTCTGTGGTAGGGAAAGTGATGGAGTCACTTCTGAAGGAAAGAATAGTTGAGTACCTAGAGGTCAGTGGAGCACAGGATCCAAGGCAGCATGGGTTCGACCGGGAAGGTCATGTCAGACGAATCTAATAGATTTCTTTGACTGGGTGACCAAAGTAGTAGACCAGGGAGGGCTGTGGACATGGCCTACCTAGACTTTAGCAAGGCATTTGACACAGTCCCACACAAAAGATTATTAGTCAAATTAACCAGCCTGGGAGGGTCCCAGGGTGGTAGCCTGGTAAAACATTGGCTGGACAACAGGACACAGAAGGTAATTGTAAATGAGTCCGCTCTGAAGAAAGGAGGTTACTATGGGGATACGAGTTCAGTATTGGGTCCAGTCCTTTTAATGTCTTCATCAGTGGCATTGCAGAGGACTGGAAGGAAAAGTATGCCTTTTTGCAGATGACACAAAGATCTGCAACAGGGTTGATACACAAGGAGGCATGGAAAGGATGAAAAGGGACTTGGCAAGGTTGGAGGAATGGTCTGACGTGTGGCAGCTAGGATTCAATGCAAAAAAGTGCAAAATAATGCACCTGGGAAACAAGAACCCAGGGGAAGAATACACAATGGGTGGGGAGGTAGTAACAACAACAAAACAGGAAAGTGCCCTGGGGTTAATCATATCAGATGACCTTAAGGTTAGCAAGCAATGTGAGAAGGCAGTAGGGAGGGCCGGGGGTATACTGGGATGTATAGGGAGAGGCATCAGCAGCAGAAAACAGGAAGTTGTTATCCCTCTGTACAGACAGTTGGTGAGACCCCATCTGGAATACTGTGTCCAGTTCTGGAGACCCCATCTCCGCAAGGACATAGACAGGATAGAGGCAGTCCAGAGGAGGGCAACTAAATGGTGCAGGGTCTGCAAGAGAAGCCGTATGAGGAGAGACTAAAGGAGCTTAATATGTATACCCTTGAGGAAAGAAGGGAGAGGGGGGACATGAGAGAAACTTTCAAGTACCTCAAGGGAATCAACAAAGTCCAAGAGGGTAGCATCTTTCAGAAAAAGAGACTTGCAAGAACAAGAGGATACAATTTAAAGATAGAAGGAGGGCGGTTCAGGGGCAATGTGAGGAAGTATTATTTCACAGAGAGGGTAGTGGATGCATGGAACCGCCTTCCTGAGGAAGTTGTGGAGTCTAAAACTGTGGGAGAATTCAAGAATGCATGGGACAGACATAAGGCAATTCTTGTGGGGGGGAAGGAAGATAGAGGCTGTTGGTTAAATAGGATCTGTGGCCTATCCTGTAGGTAGGGAAATGGGCAGACTAGATGGGCCTAGCGGTCCTTATCTGCCGTCAAAGTCTATATTTCTATGTTTCTATGGACCCAATACTGAACCCTGCGGTACCCCACTAGTAACCCCCCTTTCTTCAGAATGGACTCCATTTACAATTACCTTCTGTGTCCTGTTGTCCAGCCAATGTTTTACCCAGGCTACCACCCTGGGTCCCACTCCCAGGCTGGTTAATTTGAATATTAATCTTTTGTGTGGGACTGTGTCAAATGCCTTGCTAAAGTCTAGGTAGGCCATGTCCACAGCCCTCCCTGGTCTACTACTTTGGTCACCCAGTCAAAGAAATCTATTAGATCTGTCTGACATGACCTTCCCTGCTGTGAACCCATGCTGCCTTGGGTCCTGTGCTCCACTGGCCTCTAGGTACTGGACTATTCTTTCCTTCAGAAGTGACTCCATCACTTTCCTACCACAGAGGTCAAACTGACAGGTCTGTAGTTTCCTGCCTCGTCTTGGACCCACTTTTTGAAGGGAATCACATCTGCCTTCCTCCAGTCCTCTGGTACCACAATCATCCTCCCATGATTTATTAAAAGAGTAGCCAGTGGTTTTACTAGTTCCTCCTTAATTCTTTTTAGAATTTGGGGTGAATTCCATCAGGACCCATTGCTTTGTCCACCTTTCAGTTTTAGGGAGTTCTTGCAGAACCTTTCTTCTGTGAAAGGACTGGGATCGACCCCCTATCAAGAGTGCTTCTGTTAATTGGATTAGGCACTTCCTCTCTTTAGAATACTGAGCAGAAATATTCATTCAGTATTCCTGCTTTTTCACTGTCCCCTCTGCCCACCCACTGTTCTTTTCTATTCAGCCTCACTATCCCTCCTTTGTCTTTCTACGCCGCTGATGTACCTATAAAAGGTTTTATCCTCTTCTTAACTGAGTTGGCTATCTTTTCCTCAGTTTGGGCCTTTGCTATTCTGACTTCCTCCCTGCTTCCTTCTGCCTTAACTGGTACAGCTCTCTGTCCTGCTCCTTCTGTGTTTCCTTATACTTCTGAATGCTATCTTTTCTTCCTGACTTTCACAGCCACCTCTTTGAGAACCATAGTGGCTTTTCTTTCGCTTTTGATTTGTTCATTTGCTTACACAAAGGCTTGTTGCCTCTGTGATGGCAGTTTGATAATTCCTCATTGTTGCTCCACACCTCCTTCTAGCCTGTTTGCTAGTGCTTTCTGAGGCACTCTCCCATCTTGCCAAAGTCAGCCCTCCTAAAGTCCAGTACCCTCACTTTTGTATGGCTTGACTTTGTAGCTGAGTTTAACGTGAACCACACTGTTTGATGGTCACTTGTCCCCAGATGGCAACCCACTTCTAGATCTGAGATCCTCTCACTGCCCCTGTTTGAGAGTATGAGGTCTAAGATTGCTCCCTCACGAGTGGGTTCCGAAACTAGCTGTCTAATGCCTGCCACCTGTAGGGCATCAAGAATGGCCCTGCTCTTGGATGTGGCTGCAGCAAATGTGCTCCAGTTAACATCTGGCATATTCAGGTCTCCCATCAACAGTATCTCCCCTTTCTCTGCCATTCTAAGAATGCCTTCTATCATATCCTTGTCCATTCCTTCCCCCTGACATGGGGGTCTGTACACAACCCCTGTGCGGATTGTGGTACCCTTTCTAGTCTCCAAGGTGACCCACAGTGCCTCCTCTCCTCCCTGTTTACTCTTTTGTTCAGTTGCTTTTATCCCTTCCTTTACATAGAGAGCTACTCCTCCCCCTCTTCTCCCCTGCCTGTCTCTCCTGTAGGTTATGTATGCTGGTATGTTAACATCCCAGTCATGGTTCTCTGTGTACCATGTTGCTGTGACTGCTACAATATCCAGGCATCCCTCTTCCATTAAGGCCATCAGCTCAGGGAGCTTGCTGCCCAGACTACGGGCATTGGTACTCATTACCCTCCATTTCCTGATGGCCTTACTCCCTTTTGCCCCATCCCTGTCCTTCTTGCCTTTATCACTTTCTCCATTTACCCCTGCCCTTCTCCCTATCGACACCTCTATGTTGGTGTTTGCTCCACTTACTGCCGTGATTATTTGGGGGGGCTAGGATTTTCCTGCTCCTTTCCAGTACCTCCCCCCGTGGCTAGTTTAAAAGCTTGCCAATGAAGCATTTAAACCTATCACCTAGGATCCTGGTTCCCCCCCAGACAGATGCAGCCCATCATGCCAGTATAGGCTTGCATCACTCCAGGTGGACCCCCAGTCCCCAATGAAGCCAAATCCTGAGCTCCACACCAGTTTTCAACCACTGATTGAATCCCACATGGTGGAACACCCTAGCCTCTTCTATGCCATAGATGGGTAGCACCTCCGAGAAGGTTACCGTGCGTGCTACTTGACTAAGGCCCTCCCCAATTCCACAAACTCTTCCGCACTTCTCTAATCCCTTTCTTAGCCAGGTCATTTGTCCCTAGGTGGACAATGACATCCAGCTCCCTCCCTGTGCAGCTGTCGCAATCCTGAGGATCTCGCCTGTCCCTGCAAGCCATGGTGCCAGGCAGGCACCTACCTCCTCTCCCTCCTCCCCAGTTCTACTTTCCTAACAATGGAGTCCCCACCAGGAGTTGTTTCTTCCTGCAGGGTCCCCTGCCACCCTCCTGTGGGTCTCCTTGTGGAGGTTCCCAGCATCCTCCTTGGTCTCCACTGTGGGTGCCTCCATAGAGGAACCACACTTTGCCAGAATGGCATAGGAATTGTGGAGAGGTACAATGGGAGGGATGCACCTCTGTTCCACCACTCTCACCCTCCCTGAGCCCACTGTGGTCCAACCGCTCCTCTTTCGTGGCAACCTCTGAGGCAGCGGCAGTGGCACTGGTGGCCCATGGATGGAAGAGGAGGTCCCACAGATCCTGGCCAACTCAGCCTGGAGATGAGCAACCTCCTCCCTCAGCCCAGAGAGGCGCCTGCAGATGGGACAACACCGCATCCTCCAGAACATCTCCCGGAAGACTGCTGCTCCACAGCCACTGCACTGCACCACCAATCATCTTGTATTTCGGCCCCTTAACTGTTTGCAATCCTTACTCTTTCCTCTGTTTTTTTTTTCTCTCTCTCCTTACTTTCTGCCTGTGTGCCCTTTAAGCTCCTGATTGTCCTGTTCTGAGACAAGAATATCCTATATTTCGCAGTAGACCACTTACTTGCTCAGAGGCAGACCTCCAGCAGCTAGAGGAGGCCGGAGAGCTACTCTTGCCCTTCTAGGATGGTGGGTCCTTGGTGGTTCTGTGATCACTCACTTCCTGCCCCTAAACAGGAAGTTCCTGTTGTCAGTCAAATTCTGTGCCTATAAAAATAGAACTAGCTTTGGGTGGGGAGGTGGAGGGGAGGGAAGGAGGGCAATATAGTCACAGCAGAGAAGTTCAGTCACACAGCAGTCCTTTCTCCTGGTGTCTTCTGCCAAGCTATTAGCAGAAACTTTCTAAGGCAGTCTTTAAATGTAGCTTCCTTCTAGCTAAGCCACTCCCCCTGCTTACCAGATCTTTCTACAAGTAATTTAAACCTCACAGCAGTTAAGTCCTTTCAGTCACCTGAAAGTTACACCTAGATAACTCTTCACATACCCATTCAGTTCAGTTAACCCAAACACACACTTTTTTTTTTGTATGTTAGTTTTTTTACCCTAAATTAAAGGTCAAATACAAAAGTTCTTCTACTTTAGTCCCAGCAGAGAAGTTCAGTCACACAGCAGTCCTTTCTCCTGGTGTCTTCTGCCAAGCACATGGAAATTATCAAGCTATGGTGAAGAGGGGGAACTTGTAGCATCTAGGGTACCTTAAGCATTAGAAAGAGGGATAGGGCAGACTGTATGGGCCACAAGGCCCTTATCTGCCAACGACATCTATGTTTCTATGAATCTATGCAGTTCTATGGTATCATGTGTTCCGAGGGCAAAGGACATACACAGGTGGGTAGGATCTACATAGCAGTGAAAATCCAAACTATAATGCACAAGGCCACTGTTTTACTGTAATTCCGTGATCATGGATAGAATCACGGAATTCCCATTGGCTGCTGGAATTTGAAACTTCCCGCCAGTGCTCATGGAACTCACAATGCTTTCAGGAGTTTGTCCCTTTAAAAGCAGGCACATAGCACAGCTTCTCCCTATTTTCAGGAAAACCAACCAGAAGAAGGAGGAGAGAACGCACTGCAAATGCTGAAAACCACGCGGTTTGGATGCCAGAGAACCTCACTGCTGCTAGCTTTTATTTTAGTCATTCTCGATCGCGACAACCGATATTAAAAAAAAAAGTATTTATTGCTGCCGCACTCGCCGCAACAACCACTCCAGCCACCACTTGAAGAACGCCCAGCTCAAGAATAACCGTTCTGAGGTACACCAGGCCACAAACCTTCAGGTATTTGCAATATATTGCCTAGCTGTTATTTAATATATAATTTTAGCGCGCCCTCACTTTATCAGTCACTCCTCACACTTTAGCCATCTGATTGCCCTTTCCACGCAGATTGGTGACCGTTTTCAGATGGACTATTAAAGTCTTCCCGAGTTAGCCACGTACTGCAGCAGTAGCAGATATGGGAAGAGATGGGACAGAATACAATATGCTGCCTTTCCGGTGGTCTCGATGGAGGATGGTTGGTGAGTTTGGTGGTGGGGAGCTGCTGCTTCTCCTGCTGCCTATTCCCCACTGAGAATCCTCTCCCATTCGGTACCTGGTTCCCTTCTGGCAGAGTCAAGTGCAGCTGTGTGCTCTCGCATGCCTCTCGTGCCTTGGGGCTTCACTGCAGACTGCTTGGGCAAGCGTCCGAATAAAGGCAACCATCGCAAGGGGGCATTGAAATACCAAAAGATTGTCTTTTGCAAGAGTGCAGTAGGGCAACAGCAGCATCACGATCTAGTTTCCTATTTCAAATGTTTTTCGTGTTTACTCTAAACCATTCCAGTGTAGATATTTGCCAGTATACACTATGCACTGATGTCCTTAGAGTCAGTAGTATCCCACCTGCCTTAAACTTTGTTTCTGCTAACTTAGAGAGAGATAAGGAAAGTCTGTAATTTGTGCAGCTATTTTAAAGCAGATTTCTCTGTTCTGAAGGGAAAGGGTAAATGGAACACAACTGGCAGTCGGGAGGATATGGTGGGTAGATATTTGCCAGTATACACTATGCACTGACGTCCTTAGAGTCAGTAATACATGGCTAAAGTACCCAAAAGAGGAGCCGAATATATTATTGAATACAAAAAGCACCCCTCCTCCCCCATCAACATACATTTCACATCCAAAGATGCTTTATTAAGCATCTTTGGATGTGAAACATACGTTGAGGGTGGGGGGTGCTTTTTGTATTGTTTTAAACGTGCTCTAGCATTGGGCTTTCTTGTGTGGTAGACTTGTAGCCGAAGGTTTCTATTTACTATTGGAGAAGCTGTGGAATAACATAGAAACATAGATTTTGATGGACCGCTTGCCCGCCTAATCTGCCCATTTCCCTACCCACAGGATGTGCTGTAGATCCTAGTTAACCAATGGCTTGTTTCTTCCTACCCCCCCTACAAGATTTGCCTTTTGTCTGGCCCATGCATTCTTGAATTCTCCCACAGTTTTAGCCCCCACAACCTCCTCAGAATGGCTGTTCCATGTGTCCACCACCCTCTCTCTTAAAAAATACTTCCTCACATTGCCCCTGAGCCGTCCCCCCTCTATCTTCAAATTATGTCCCCTTGTTCTTGCACATCTCTTTTTCTGAAAGATGCTACCCTCTTGGACTTTGTTGATTCCACTGAGGTACTTGATCTCAGAAATGTTAAGGCTAGCCTTCCTGTTAAGTAATACAACAGCTCCTACAGCTACCTATGTGTGGGTGTCATCAATTCCCAGTCCATTCTGAACTGCCTATATAATGTGCTTTACTGGGTGCTGAGAGGGTCACTGTCCATTTTGCATATTGCTACAGTGAGAGTGTTCCAGTGTAGAAGTGAGGGTTTTTTAACTGGAAGAAATCAAGTGCTGTGCCAAGAAAGGGTATACAGCTATTGTAAAGTACCTCAGTGCAGTGCACCAGGGAGCTGTACACCATTTTCGGGTACTTGGGCATATTAACCTTTTGGGGGGTCTGAAGATTCCCAAGCAGCTACTGTGTTCCCCAGAGCATATGTGTGTGTGTGAGAGGGGGAGAATCCCCTAGCTTGCTATGTGCACTATAGTAGGGGGAATGGCATATATGCTAATTTGGGCATGGTTGGAGTAAGAGTTGGTGCATCTGTAATGTCAGAGGGTCTGTGTGCCCCTGAACAAGTGTGGAGAGGGGTTTAGTGCCCTTGTCTGCCTGCTGTGTGCCTCAGAGAAGGTGGGGTGAGGTGGCGGAATGATGCAGCATGCTAACATGGGCACGCTTGATGGATGAGAGTTGGTAGTGCTGCACCTCGGAGCACGTCTGAAGGGGCAGTGTTGGTTGCTGTGCACCCAGAGCAAGTTTGGTGAGGGGTGTTGGGGCTAAACAAACTGTCCACCATCCAGCACTGACTCAAACTCCCAGGGCTTTTCCCCACTGGTGGGGCCAGTGGGGGTTCCCCAGCCCCCACTGGGGACCGTATTCATTGGGCTAGTGCTGTGGCTAACTGGGAGCAGAGCCTGTGAGGCACCCTCCACCAGTGTGCTCTTCATTTTTCTGTTTTTGTCCTAGGCTGGCACCAATGAGTTTTTTTTTACCTTAGAGGTGTGTGTGTGTGGGGGGGGGTGAAGTTTCCCAACTCAAAGAGTGATCCAGAATAAGCTGATAAATAGGGCTTAGATTCCCTGCAAAATCCCACCTCACCCCCTCTGTATTGAGAAAGTCAGACATGCTCCCACACTAGTGCCTCCACCATGGCTACTACCAGTACTGGTTTAAAGGGCAATGCCAATGTTTGTCCATCAAGAACTGTTAGCTGTTTTGCAAAATTTATTTTTTTTCCTGACAAATCAACTCATTCTATCTTGTGTGGCCATTTTGGTTCAGGTAAGTAAATGTTGATGGTTTGGCACCATATGGCACTAGCAGTAAGAATGGGTTAAGTATCCCTCATACTGGTTGATCCTGACTGTGTCCTGTCATTTTTTTCATGAGTTTATGCGGCATGCCCACAGTTACCCATGGCTATCTTAAGTGTGCGTCATTTCATACGGTGAGCAGGTGGGGGAGTACGTGCCTATAGACTGTCTACGTAAAGGCAGCCATTAAAAGCCCCAGCTTTCAAACTACATGTCCCAGCTGTATACAAAGATGAGGTACAGACTGGCACTCGAGTGGCTGTGGGCATGTCGTGCAATCATGAAAAGCTGACGGGGGGGATCAACCATATATGAGGGATATATATTTACTGAGATATGCAAGGTAAAAAAAGATTGTTGCAGCTAATTAGGGCACCATGTGTCCATGCCTTACACCCAGACATGGCCCAACCTTTTGGTGGACCAACTGTGTTGCCTTTTGTGTTGCTCAGACAATATGTATGTGGTGGTGGGAAGAGTCTGAACAGATAGGGGATCTGGGTATTCTGTTGTCCTTTGTTTGCCCCAGATAATGTGTGTTTGTGGGGGGTGCCTCAGAGAGGTGCAGGTTTATCCTGTTTGTGTCTCAGTTTATGCACTTTGCTCAGAGGAGGGGGTTCTAAAATATTGTACTGGTTTCTATGCTGCTGTGAAGTTTAAACTAAATAAGTAGTGACATTTCCCCAAGTTATGAAAATGGTGTACAGCTCTGTTATGTGGGCATACATACAAAGCCCTCAAGTGCAAGAAGTTGATGTGTTTAATAAACAAAAAAGGGGGGTCCATGTCTGTGGTGGTGCTGGGGTCAGAGTTGGCAGTGCTGGATCTAAGCATGTCTGAAGGGGCTGTGTTGGTTGCTGTGTTCCTCAGAGCAAGTCTGAGGACAAAATGTTTTCTAGATCTTCAGGGATGTCTCTTATAGGATGTCTCTCAAAAGGAACATGGTAGACTGACATGGCAAGACAGAGTTGCCCTGGGGATTGTGTTGGGGGGGGTCCCAGCCCTCACCAGCAGAAAAAAAACTTGCACCTGCCACAGCAATGTGCAAATAAAATCCCTACACCTAGGTTGACCTCAAAAGCATAGCAGGCAGGTGTGGAGACAGGGCCAAACCAGGCATCAAAACAAAAACACTCATGAGAACTCACTGTTACCATAGATATTCAAGAGTCTCTTGTAGCTGGACACACCCCAGGAACCTCAACCATCAGGCACCAGGACCACACAGAAACCATCCTACCAGCAGTCCATCTGGGGCCATGCACTGCATTGTCATGAGGTTGACATCTTCCCTATGCAGCTGTGGGTGGCCCCAGATAGACCACTAGCAAAAATGTCTCCATGTGGTCCCAGCGCCTGGTGGTTGCAGACCCAAACTGTGACCCACTGCAAGAGACTGTCCTGAAGATCCACTGCTAATGGTAAGTTCTTACATAAGTGTTCCCTTTTTCGCGGAGGGGGATGGAAAGCTCCCGGATCCCCACAGTAACCTTGCACTCCACACCTGCCTGCCACACCTCAGAGACCAGTGGTTTTTCCATACCACTCTATGCAGACACAAGCCATCCCCACCAGGGACGTCTATGGAAATACCCCCACTTCCCACTGCAACAATGCCTTGCCATACCTGCCCACAGTGTTTTGTTTTGAGAGGACCAGGTAATCTGAGCATGAACCCATTTCCAGACTGCAGAAAATCATGTAAAAGTGCAGCATGTTAAAAGTTCTGCACTTTTACATGATTTTCTACACTGCACCTGGAGAATGGTGGCTATATGCTGCTCCCCCCACTGCCTTCACACCCGGAGGATGGGAGTCATAGATTGCTGCTGCTGCCTTCACACCCAGAGGATGGGAGTCGTAATATGCTACTGCTGTTGTACCTGGAGGATGGGAGTTGTAGATGGTTGCTGCCATCTCATCTAGTGAATGGTGGTCACTGGCTACAACTGCCATCCCAGGAGGATAGGAGTCGTAGGCTGCTGCTGCCATTATACCTGGAGGATGGGAGTTGTAGAATGCTGCTGCTGTCATATCTGGATGATGGGAGTTGTAGACTGCTGCTGCTGCCTTCACACCCAGAGGGTGGGAGTCGTAGATTGCTGCTGCTGCCTTCACACCCAGAGGATGGGAGTCAAAGATTGCTGCTGCTGCTGCCTTCACACCTGGAAGATGGGAGTCGTAGAATGCTACTGCTGTTGTACCTGGAGGATGGGAGTTGTAGACGGTTGCTGCCATCTCACCTAGTGAATGGTGGTCACTGGCTACTACTGCCATCCCAGGAGGATGGGAGTCGTAGGCTGCTGCTGCCATTATACCTGGAGGATGGGAGTTGTAGAATGCTGCTGCTGTCATATCTGGATGATGGGAGTCATAGATTGCTGCTGCTGCCTTCACACCTGGAGGATGGGAGTCATAGATTGCTGCTGCTGCCTTCACACCCAGAGACCTTCACACCCAGAGGATGGGAGTCATAGATTGCTGCTGCTGCTGCCTTCACACCCGGAGGATGGGAGTCATAGAATGCTACTGCTGTTGTACCTGGAGGATGGGAGTTGTAGACGGTTGCTGCCATCTCACCTAGTGAATGGTGGTCACTGGCTACTACTGCCATCCCAGGAGGATGGGAGTCGTAGGCTGCTGCTGCCATCATATCTGGAGGATGGAAGTCATAGGCTGTTGCTGCCATCATACCTGGAGGATGGGTGCTTTATGCGGTGGCTGCTGCCATAATAGCCAGAGGATAAAAGTCATGGACTGCTCTATCCAGGGGATCTGAGACTCCCATTTTGTTGAATTTTTATCTTATCAAGCAGATACTGGAACACACTACTAATATTTTTTTTTGGTTGTGATGTCAGTATTCACACTTCCTGCATGATGTCTGCTACACCAGTGAATAAGAAAGCCAAGCTCTGCTACACCTCGGCTAAGGAGCGAGCTCTTCAGTTTAAAGCTGAAGGCCTCTATGAGGATGGAGGAAAACTTTTCTGTCCATACTGCAACCATGTCCTGGACCATACCAGAAAAGACACAGTCAAAGATCATCTGCTCAGCAAGAAACATGCTAGGAATAAGGAACGAGCTGCTAGCGAAGGAAGACCAGCAAGACAGGTGACCCTGACCAGCAGTTTCAAAGCTGCAACAGAATCATCCATAGTAAGAAATGAGATGGTCATGGACACAGTTAAGGTATGCGGGGCTGTAAATATCCCATTGGAGAAGCTGGACCATCCACAGCTGAGGGAATGGATGTGCAAGTATGTGAAGGGGAGTGGAGTGGTGTCAAAAGCAGACACCCTGAGGCAGCTCTATCTACCCAAGGTAAGAGAACAAATTGATGAAGACCTTAAAGCAGCTGTGACTGGAAATCATTGTCTGTGATATGTGATGAGAGCACAGATGCACAGTCACGCTGCATTCTTAATGTTGTCTTTGTGTTGGAAAGGGGCAAGACATATCTTGGAAACAGCATAGAACTAGACTCTGTCAACCATTCCACAGTGGCTCAAGCTGTCTTGAAGACTCTCCAGAGTTGTGACATTGACTTTATGAATGTAGTTTCCTTTTTCAGCGACAGTGCTCGTTACATGATTAAATGTTTTAATGACGCACTTCGTGGGGTTATTGGGGACCATGTTGTGCATGTGTGTTGCTGGGCACATGTCTTGTCCCTTGTTGGGGATACATGGCTGCACCATTTCAAAAAAGTTAATGAACTGGTTTTGTTGGTAAAATATGCCTTTCAGCAGTCACCAAAATGCAAACGAGAATTCATCACGCTTT
Organism: Neoceratodus forsteri; assembly: GCA_016271365.2. NCBI lineage: Eukaryota > Metazoa > Chordata > Ceratodontiformes > Ceratodontidae > Neoceratodus > Neoceratodus forsteri. The sequence continues at coordinate 329,445,501 of CM057450.1, read as the reverse complement.
TGGAGGATCTGGAAGCTCCGTGGGAAATTATTGCTTTGCCACTGGTTCCTGTTTTAACTAGATGGAACACATGGTTTGCAGCTGTAGTATACCATTCAACACACCTGCAATACCTGAGGGACTTTTTCAGAGTGGATTCAAGTGATGCCACCTCAATAAACAATCTACGGGCATTACTGGATGAATGGTATGATGAGCTATGAGCACAACTGGCATTTATTACAGATAATTCAGGTGACATTATTGCTGCAATAGAACTTTTGCAGTTGAGGGAGAAACCTCTTGCGACATCCACATATGACATGCTAATGTCAATCAAGAGCCGCTTTGAGGCTGGCACAACTAAAAATGATGGCTTTGGTGAGAAAGCAGAGATTTACCTCTCTAAACTGAGGAATAAAGTAAGAGATGAGAACATCAAATTGTTCAAAAATGCTTTCAAGGTCAGTTTGGAGAAACTGACAAAACACCTGCAGTCAAACCCATCGGTACAGTTTCTCATGGCCTGTCGAATTCTAACCCACTCAACCTACCCAAACTCAATAAGGACTTCCAACTGTACTTGCCCTATATCCCAGTGTTCACTTTACACAATAAGAATGCACTGATAAGGGACTGGGAGATCTATGTATGGCAGGATGTGCGGGAACTACCAGAGATCGAATCATTTGATCTTCACCAATACTGGATCTCTATGTCCTCACAGGTACAAACTCTGGCAAAGGCAGCTCTTCAGGCCATCTGGGTCCCTGTTTCTAGTGCAGAAGTGGAGCAGTCATTTTCTGCACATGGACAAATCCTGACTGACCAACGGAGAAGCTTGACTGTGGACAATTTAAAATTATTTTCAATGCTGCTGTTCAATAAGTAGACCCAGAATCTCCCACCATCATTTGTGTAATTGCAGATCTGATGCACTATTGCGAAAAATGGTGCTCCTCTGTGCAATAAAGTTGCAGACATGCAGTTCTAGTACAATGTTGTAGAAAACAAAGTGGTGCTTCACTATGCAATGACGAAGATGTGTTCTGGTGCAGTATTGTAGGGAAAAAATGGTACTCCACTGTGCAATAAAGTGTCAATGTGCAATATGTAGTATCTCTGCATTATATGTAGCTATGGGTTAGATTCTACTGTCCTTCACATAGTATGCTTTATTTCATGTTGTCTGGGTAGCATATTTGTCTGGTAGCGATTTGTCTGGGTAGCGATTTGTTTCACCCATGTTCAGTAGTCAATATTTGAATTGTGTTTTTACACATGTTTATCTTTGTAAATCTTTTTAAAATAAAACACATGAATTGCATTTTAGCTTTGAGAAGTTTTTATTATACATGTCACAGAACACATTGTTAACATTAAAACCAAGACAAGCTTTTTTTGTCTTTAGTATTGAACAGTCTTCAGAATTGGTTCCTCCCTGTGAGAAAAGTTACTGTTACATGAGACCTTTTATTTTCACCAGCTGCACTGATCTGAGGGATATATTTATGCCAGTTTGGCCAATGGAGTTCCACGGTCAACTCATTAGCCATCATAGTTGGTAGATGCAAAACTTGGATAGCTAATATAACAGGCAACATGAGAGTAAATGCTCTTGTTTTCTGCTGATGTGACTTAAATCTGCATAAAAACATGATAAAACACTGAAAGATAAATTTATTACTTAAAATGAGTGAATAATATAAAGTTTTGTATTACTGGAAAGATCCCGGAAATTGGATTCCCAAACACTGGCAAAATCCTGGAATCCAGGATGGTCAAAATGGAATTTGCCTTTTCCAAACACCGAAAAACAGTGGCCTTGATAATGCATAATGAGCTCACCCAGGGGAAGCATGTACACTGCGAATAAAAACTGAGGACATGATCAAACCCTGAGGCACTGCACATGGCGGGAGCTTCGGGGGTGAGGAGAAACTCCTCATCATCACCTGTTGCTTTCTGTCCTAGAGATAGGACTCAAACCAATTAATGACAGTACCTGTCAGTCCACAGTATTCTCAAAGGCAATCTAGAAGCAAAGTGATCCACGTTGTCAAATGCTGATGAGAGATCAAGGAGAACAAGAATTGACCTGTCTCCTCTACCTCTTGCCCTGAGGAGATCATTTTGCACCCTAACCAGTGCCGTTTCAGTACTATGCCTAGCCCAGAAATCTGACTGGAATGGCTCATAGATTTCAAAGGTCATTAGGTGCTCCTCGAGCTGCTGCACCACTACTTTCTCAACAACCTTTCCTAATAATGGAAGGTTGGAGATAGGTCCGTGACTCTCTCGGTCATCAGGGTCGAGAGATAACTACTTTAAGAGGGGACTTACCAGTGCCTCTTTCAAGGCATTTGGGAAGACTCCCTCTAACAATGAACATGTATAATCCCAGTGAACATCAAGAAATAGGTTGAGGCCAGGTACAGTTCACAATAAGTGTGCCTCATCTTCAAGATCACTTCAATGAACTCAGCTACTTCCATTGCTCTAAACTCCTCTCAGACAATTGGAGTGCCTCTGCTACTACCTGGCAGGTCACTGCGAGGCAAAACTTGCCTCACTGACAAAATCCCCAGCTGAATTGAGGACTCCCTGGCAGAGAAAAATTGAGCAAACTCATCACATAATATGATTGAAAAAGCTTTCTTCGGCTGTGGACAGGTTGGGTGAAGAGGTCTGTCCACAGTCTGAAAAAACTGAGATGGTCTCTTCTTCCCTGCAGCAATCTCCCTGGATGGGAACTCTGCCTTCTTACAGTTGATTGCCTCTTGGTACTCACAGTAGTGAGCACGCAAGGTCAATTTGTCCTCTTCAGAATGGGTCTTCCACCAGCAGTGCTCTAACTTCTGACCTTTGGTATACATCACCTTGAGATCCCCATCAAACCAAGGGGATCTCAAACAAAATGATCTGGATCATATACAGACCAGTGCAATGGCATCAAGTGCCTTGGATACTGCCTTGTTATAGGCAGCCACTGCCTCACCCATACCAACAGCACATGCAGCAGTCACACTAGATAAATCAGCAACCGCCAACAATCTCTCTGGGGACAATCCACTTAAAGGGTGATACCTGATCATCTCAGCATGGGAGGGACTGTCAGGGGGCACCAAACGAGAATTCCACCATGCAATGATCAGACCAAATGACCCCATCCATCTTGAGGTTTGTAACCTCAAGCCCCAGTGAGAAAACCAAATCAAACATGTGGCGACGGTGATGGGTCACAGAAGTAACTACTTGTGTGAAGTCCAGTGGTGTCATCAGCTGGAGAAGGTCATAACCAAACTGTGAGGATTCATCACTGATCCAGGTGATGAAGTCCACCAAAATCAACCATCTAGAGGTCTCCTAACACCTTGTTGATGATAAAGTCCACAACCTTCAGCAGGAAATATACTCCCAACCCCAGTGGGTGGTAAATGAGGAGAATCCTGCAGCCCACACCAGGAACCCCACAGACTGCCACACACTCAAAGGACCTCATTGAACTCACTCTGTGCACAGTGATGCCAGAGCTGGATCTAAAACAGATGGCCACACCCTCATCCCTGGATTCCCTCCTCATGCAGTGCACTACAGAGTACCCAGCGGGAATGGCTGCCTCCAAAACTGATCCAGTATTGTCACCTAGCCAGGTCGCTGTAATGCAAGCCAGATCAACTGAAGAAATCAAGTATGCCATAACTGCAGTCTTCTTTCTCATTGATCTGGCATTACACAACACAATGCAAGGGGGACTAGTGGATGCTGCAGGACCCCTGGCTACCTGCACACTCAGTCCAGTCGGAACCCTAGAAATGGACACCAAACCCATTTGGTCTCTCTTTTGGTTCCATCTAGCCCCAGGGCATCTCCTCCTCTTGACCACCCCAATGCCGATCACCTCCGCCAAGCTCACAGCACCCTGCTGTCACCAACCTGCATGCTCCCTAGTGATACCCACCTTCCTGCAGCACCTTGCTGCTGCAGCTGGAATAGGGAGGTCAGTAAAGGGGTACAGGTCACACAACTGGGATGCATCATAAGCTATACAGAGGAGTCCAAGACTCTGACTCATCCCCAGCAATAACCAAGGCCCCTAATACATTAATGTGCTCAAAACAACAACCATCCTATCCCCAGATAAAGGACAGCAAAACAGCCAGTTAAATTACTATAAACCTGTCTCTACACAAACATCCAACATCCACCCTAATACACAGATTATCCTGAAGATGCACGCACACACACACACACAGCAATCACACCCTAACTAAAATCACCCCTCCCCACCAATCCCAGATAATAAAATTAAAATAATAAACAACAGTTTATATGAGAATCCTCAAAGGCACTATGTCCAGGTGGCAGGTCAAGTCAGAACTGCAATTGCAATGAATAAAAGCCCAAAGCACATAAACAGTTTGCACAGAGTCTCGGGCTCTAGACTGCAGGACTAAGGATGATGCTCTTACCAGCTTCCTCAGTGTACTGGAGACAGAGAAAGAGAGAGTCAGATGGCTGCTACGTGTTCTGGCATCTTGTGGAGTAAGACTCAGAAGCAAGGGGATTAATATAATATAGAGGCTTTTAACAGGTATACCACCGTTGTCTGAATTTTTCCCCTTACTGGATTATCTTGTTGTGGTCATCTGCTGGTGTGTGCTCTGCCTGTTTGTGTCTGTTGTTTTTTGCAGAAGGCCGATATGGCCCTACGGCGGGCCTCCTTGGAGTTGGTAACTGTCGTGGAAGACTTCTGGGCCAGTATTTCTGCCAGCACTTTGGAGTATCCTAAGTATCCTGCTGGAAAAGCTCTACTGGAATAAAACAGTGCTGGTGTGTTGAGGTTGGTGTGGAGTGAAGTGCTGAAAAAATGCCATCAAAACTGCAGTTGTTTAAAGACGGATAATAAAAGATGAGTGCTGAGCTAAGCTGACTGACCAATCTGAGCGAATAGTATAGGATTGACTGGGGAAGGCTGCAAGAGTTTGTGTTCTGCAAAAAGAATGAAAGAGCCTGGTATCAGGCTTGTAACAGAAGCTGCTCGGAACAGTATATGCAACAGAGTGGAGTGGTACTGCTGTGTAAAAGGAAAAGTGTTTTCTCTCTCTCCAGGACATATGGATGCTTTTCCCTGTTGTATTTTGTGAAAAGCATATTTATGATATATATGTGCACTGTGCATCGGCTATGACTTTTAGGTGACTGTGAGTGATTTATGTGTTTTTAAATGATTTTTGCTACACCCCATTTATTTTCTTTTTCTTTTAATCTTTTTTATTGCTTGTTTGTTTTGACTCTCATGACAGTTGTTCAGTGTTTCCTGTGTAGGATTTTGGAATGGTAGTGGTGCAATAAGGAGATTATAGCGATTGTTTGTAAGTTGCAAGTTGCAAGTATTATGAGTATATTTTAATTCCTTTTCTTTAAAAAAAAACAAAAAAACTCCAGGATAGGCAAAACAGATTGAGGGGGAAGGGGAGCAAGTTTAAAATTTGCACCATATGCTAATGCAGCTTTAGCCATAGGGATAAAGCACATGTGTGATTGCTAAAGCAGAATGCTGTGAACTGTGTATAGCGAGCACTAAGACGGAGTGGAGAGACGGCAGTTAATGCAGTTATATATATGGATCTTCAATTTAACAGGTGTGTAAAGCATACAAAAAAAATCTGGTAAAACCCTCAAAGATTCGGTGATAAAAGTATTGTCAATCACTTTTAATACTATTGTCAATCACTTTTAATAGTATAGTTTTGGGCTGATAGTAGTATCTCTGCAAGCGCATGAAAATATACCTTCTGCCCCCTACATCTTAAGCATGCCTCCTCATTGGCTGCTTTTCCTGTGTGGGTGGGCAGAACAATTAAAACAACATGGCAGCCCTTCTCTTGTTTACCGGGAGTGAACTCGGTCATTGCGCTTCTTCTTTTTTGGTTTATTTTTTTCCCACAGTAAATGAAAATATCTGGTTGATCCTGCCATTCCGGTCATAAAGAGCAAGTAGGAGCTGAAGTCATTTTTAAAATCGGGCACGGGGCCGGAACATCACGAGTGAGCAAGTAGCTCAATGCAGTGCAGGATAGTGTAGCGGCTGACCAGGACAAAGTCAGTTCTCCAGTAAAACAGTTGACCGCCCATTACAAACAAATGTCAGATCCATATATTAAAAAAAAATAACCGATAGGTTTGTTTGTCCATTACCAGGGAGTATTTACATCTCGAGGTTCTGGGCACACTAGAACCTCTCAAGCTTCACTCTCGAGGTTCATGTGCTCAGAACCTCTCAATGCTATTACTCTGGTAATAGACACCAACCTATCGGTTATTCTCTTTATAACCTGGTTTAAGTTAATGACTTGGCGAAAAGAGTTTATAGCAACTACAGTGTGTAGTTCAGATGGTGTGAAGGAGTAACCCTGAGGTACAACTGAGCTGGTTGCAATGCTGAGTGGGCATGAACAAAAGCACTGCAGAAAACTAAAAAATAGCCCTATAGTGAAGCCGCTGAGAAAGCTGGAGCAAGTTACTGGAAAATTTATAACGTTTTCTTTTGGGTGCCAGTGCGATTCTGCTGCAAGTAAGTGTAGCTGGATGCTTTTGATATTATAGTTCTATCTTTGCTGTTGATGTTATGGTTATATCTTTGTTATATCTTTTATTCGTTGATGTGATATAGTGAATGTCCAGGCTGTATTCTAGATTGTACTGTTAGTGTTTAAAAGAACTCTTTTCAGCTGATAGCATTTTTAGTTTATAGCTCAAACACTTTTTTTCCTTTTTCTTCCCATTGCAGTGGAGGAAAATAAGGTTTGCTACTTGACCATTTTAAAACTTGGAAATCTTGTTCAAGATCGCCTGCTAGAGTCAAGATCCTTGGGGATATTATTCAGATAGCTGTAAGGAGAGTGCCTCAAGGTGTTATAATTGTGGATTTGGGTTGGTGTACTCATTAATAAGCTGACCTTGACCTGAAAGAAGTGTTCATTGAACTCTCCCAGAATTATGGACCTGGAAAATTGATGATGGTTTAAGCCAATTAATTTTGAAATTTAACTTGTAAACTGGTAAAACTATTAAGTATTGTAAGACCTTAATATTTTATATTTAATTTTGATTAAATTTTATTTCTTTGATAAACATCTAGGGCTGGATATTCAAAAGGGTTGTGCCATGCACAATAGGGTTGCACCTGCGCAAGTCCGAAATTGCACCATTCTGCCATATTCAACAGGAGGCAGTTGCGCCACTCCCAAGTCATGCTGAGCAACAGAGCAATGCTAATGAAGGCATGCTTAACTTTAGGGGGAGGAACCATGCATAAACTGCACAGCCCGATATTCAGCCGGGCTGTGCAGAGTTGTGCAGGCACAACCCCCAACCTGCACCTGCACAACTTTGAGCCAAAAAGAAAAAAGGGGTAAGTCAAGGGCCACCCACAGGTGAGCTGCCGCATTGCAGGGCACAACACAGCAGCTGCCACCTGTGGGTGGCCCTCCACTTCTTCTCTGTGCCCCCCCTGCAGCCCGATCCTGGGCAGAACATTATTAACCCCCCCGACTGGCCCGATCGCGGGCAAAACAGAACCACATCCCACCCCCCACTAGCCCGATCATGGGCAGAATGGAGTTCAACCCTCCAAAGACCAATATCCCCAGTGGTCCAGTGGACTGTGAAGCCCGATCACAGGCATTAGAGTCGACCCCCCAAAGAGCAAAATCCCTGGTGGTCCAGTGGACCACGAAGCCCAATCGTGGGCATTAGAGTCAACCCCCCCCAGGTCCAAGTACCCTGGTGATCTAGTGGACTTACCCCACCCACCCACAGAGCCCCACCACCCCGATCCTGTTAGCCAGTGGGCAGCAGCACCCCACCCGCCTGCCACCCTGCCGCCAACTGACTGACTGCTCGGTAGGCTTGATGCCCATTGGTTCAGAGCAAGAGCCAATGAGCGGGTGGTGGGCCTGCGGGTGGTGGGCCACAGATCACCAGGGTACTTGGACTGGGGTTGACTCTAATGCCCGCGATCAGGCTTCGTGATCCACTGGACCACCAGGGATTTTGCTCTTTGGGGAGGGTTTAACTCTGTCCTGCCCACAATCGGGCTAGTGGGGGGTGGGGTTCAGCTCTGTTTTGCCTGCGATTGGGCCAGTCGGGGGGTTACTAATGTTATGCCCGCGATCGGGCCAGTCGGGGTGGGGTTCTGTTTTGTCTGCGATCGGGCCAGTGAGGGGTTACTAATGTCGTGCCCGCAATCGGGCCAGTCGGGGGGGATTTACTTCATTCCCACGATCGGGCTGCAGGGGGCGTTGGTTCCTGACGGCTGCTGCCTGGCAGGGAGCCAGGCACAAGTCTTCGGGGATCAGTGCACCTGCATGCTAATGGCATGCAAATGGGGCCATAAGTAGATGCAAATGGTCCCCCTGCACCTTGCATGAATTATGGCCCCATTTGCATGTCACCTTTTGAATATCGGAAATTTGTGCATGGTGCAATGGAACTTGTGCCACCGCTTCTTGAATGCTCCACTCTGACCACTTGCAGTGGCGCAAGTTCCACTGAGCTATGCACAGTGGCTGTGGCTAGGGGGTGATATTCAAAGGAGTTGCTCAATAGCACCACTCCATTGAATATCACCTCTGCCACACCCCCAGCACAACTTTTTTGAGCAGCGAAAGGGCTTGCACCACAGAATGGTGCAGTTTGAATATCCAGCCCCTAGTGTTTAAGTGTTGTGAGGAAACACATGAGAAAATGGTGATAAGAGTTTTTGCTGTTTAGGAGATTGGGGGTACGGATTACTTGTTTCAAAGGATGGATGTATTTTTACAAAAATGCAGAAAAAGGATAGCAAGAAAAGTAAGGGAAAAAAGAAAGCTAAGACAAAAATCAAAGAAAAAAGGGGACTCCATTTAAATAACACAGTTTCTAAATCGTCAGGAGGAGCACATAGAGGTAAGGGGGAACAAGTAAATAATGAAAAACTTTGACCCCAAAATGACCTCATCCAAGTAACAGTGCAAAGCAGGGGGATTTATTCATGTACTCATCCCCTGATGAAATTTATTAGAAGAATGAAAGAAGTATCAGATAGTGTGAAAGTAATTATTGAGGCAGTATAGCGCAGTGGTCTAAGGCTCTGACCTGCAAATTTGGTGACATCCAGCAGACCAGACCTGGGTTTGAATCCCACAGCTTCCACTTGCATACTGTGTGACCCTGAGCAAGTCACTTAACCTCCTTGTGCTCCCAGGTTGCTCCTGTAAAAAAGCTTTCAGCTTAGTGTGCTATACCTGGTTAAACAACTAAATAAAAAAAAATTAAAGGGGACCATAAAACAAATGTTACTGGGCCAGAATGCCACCTTTCTGATTTGGTTATTTTGGATGGGATAATGGTGAAAGATGAAAAAATGTTAAGCAAGTTAGCAATGATATTTTGTTAGCTAATGAAGGGAAACCAATTCCAGAGAAAGAAGGGTTGGCTAATGAGCAGATTGTAATAGGAGTAACACTTGATGTTACTATGAGGGAAGGACAAAAAATACAGACAAAACAGGAAAGTCAGTCTAACAAAGAGGTAGTATGTGATGATAGTGGGGAAAAAAGGAATTGAATGGTTATAAGCAACCAAGGATAACAGCATTTCTGAGGCCAACTGAGACATTGCATAACTTAGTAGGCGATGAAAAGGAAGTACTAAATAAAAGAGGAAGGAGACAATTGGGGATTAGGATTTATAGTTCTGCTATACTAGAGGTGGATGAGAAAACTGAGGAGAGTGGTACCAATAGCAGTATAAGCTTACTGGAGGACTCTAACTTACCTGATAGGAATAATATCATTAAAGAATCCATAAAGCTGCTCAGTTGAAATGTGGCAGGTTTGAGAATTAAGTTATTGGAAAAAGAATGTCTTGCATGGATGAAAAACTACAATATTATTATTACAGAAAACATGGTTAAGAAATAGGGAAATTCAATCATTGGTGGGTTTCACCTCATGGGCAGTAGCAACTAAAAGGTCAAAAAGATCTGGATGCCTAAAGGGTGGTTTAATGATATTGATAGACATATCTTTGGAATTTAAAACACTAGAGGTTGGTGCAGTCTCTGAATCTTTTATGTATATCATAATATCATGTTTGGATATAATGTGGGCACTTTTTAATATCTGTATTCCCCCTAAATTAAATCTACAAAAATATAAAGCAGTCTTGAAATTGTTAGGAAACAGCACAGAGTCAATTAAGGGTAGATATATGGGAATTAAAGTGACAATTGCAAGCAATTTTAACATACATGTAGGGAGTTTAGAAGAGCAGTTTAATGATTGGTGTCTGGATGACGTCCTAAATTTCCCAGTAAGAAACTCTAAACATAAGGTTATATCTAGTAAAGGGAAGAGTGTAATACACTTTTGTGAGAGATTTAACCTTATATTACTTAATGGGAGAACCAAAGGTGATAAGAAGGGAAAATACTCCTTCCCGACTACAAAAGGGGGGGGGGTGTCCTTGACCTATGTATGACTGAAGCTAATGATTACCATTTGGTAGACATTTCGGATAATGAAATGTGGAATAGTGATCATTTCCCTCTTAAATGTAGTTTAAATTTAAATATAGGTTTGAGGAAAATGAATAAAATTCTAGAGAAACAGGCAGATGTGCATATGTGCATTAGGTATGGCAAAAAGATTAAATGGAATGAGTATGCAAAAGAGACAAATGACAAATTACTTGTTCAAATAATAAGCGAAGAAAAATAAAATTAAAGGTGATAATTTAGAGGCAGGTGAATATATGATTAAAATGTATGATAAGTCAATGAACAATATTGTTGGGGCTTTATTAGAACAGAAAAGACCAAATAAGTTGGTGGACGTAGATGCAGAACGTCCATGGTATGATAAAGATTGCCATATACAGTATTAAGAAGTGAAATAAAAAAAGTGGGAAAGATAAGAATAAAAAGTCCAATGTTTGAGGTTATGAAGGCATTTAAATATTTGAAAACAGAATACAGGAAAGTAGTAATGGAAAAGAAAGTAAACTATAAAAATAGATTATGGGAAGAGCTGCAGCAATGCATAGCCCAAAAAGATTCAAAGACCTTTTGGACACTGGTTGCTTTTGGGTATAACGAGGATAATGTACAATACAATATAGTGGGTATGGTCATGGAAGAACTATGGATTAAACACTTTTCAGCTATTTATAGTATAAAGAATGAAGAGTATAAGGAGAATAAGTTGCAGGAAGGAAAGTTCATGATTTTAGCTAGTAATAACCTACTTATTTTTGAGACTAAAGAAGTCAAAATTGCGATTAATGCACAAACGAACAATAACGCAGCAGGAGGAGATGGCATTCTGTCAAATTATTACAAGTACTACAGATTTATGGGCTAGCCTCCTTACTCCCATTTTTAATTATACAACTAATTCCCTTTTGATTCCGCAGGCTTGGAATAAGGGGATAACAGTATCCCTATTTAAAAAGGCAAACAAACAAGACCTAACATGTTACCGCCCAATTACTTTGTTATCAATAACACAAAAAATATATTCCAGATTGATACTGAAAAGGTTTCTTAACTGGGTAGAGGAAAATGAGTATATCTCAAAATTCCAGTGTGGGCTCAAAAGGGACTACGGAACTATGGATTTGGTGTTCACATTCAATTATCTAATTGATAGTTATGTGCGGGAAAAGAAAGGTACATTGTATATTGGTTTTATTGATATCAAATCAGCATTTGATTATGCACAGTAAACAGATCCAAATTATGGGACATCCTGGATAAACTGAAAATTGATCAACATCTTTTGGCTGTTTTAAAAATACTGCATACAAACACGTCAGCTAATATTAGATATGGGAGAAATGGTGCGCTCTCTAAAAAAATAGCAGTTTCTAGGGGTGTGAAACTAGGGTGCCTGCTGGCACCTCTTCTTTTTAATTTATATATTGAAACATTGAGTAATAATATTAGGAAGGCAGTACAGCACAGTGGTTTAAGGCTCTGAGCTGCAAATATGGTGACATCCAGCAGACCAGACCTGGGTTTGAAGCCCACAGCTTCCACTTGCATGCTGAGTGACCCTGAGCAAGTCATTTAACTTCCTTGTGCTCCCAGGTCGCACCTGTAAAAAAGCTTTCAGCTTAGTGTGCTACTCCTGGTTAATATTTTATTTAGTTGTCTAAGTTAGTTGACTCTTTTGCACCCAGGATAAATAATGAGTTAATACAATTATTATTATACCGGATGATGCGATTGTGATTTCACAAACCCCTGTAAGATTACAAAGATTGTTTACAAAGTTAAACAATATGGATTCACTAAAATCATTAGATTTGAAATTGAATGTGAGCAAGTCAAAAATCCTAGTTATTGGGCAAACTAAAAAATAGAGTAGTGAAAAAAATGGGGTGATAGGAATCAATAAATTTGAGGAAGTATCAGATTATAGATACTTAAAGGTAAAAACTGACAAGAAAGAGACCTAGTTGCAGCACTTAACAGAAGTAAAGTTCAATGCATATAAATCATCTGGTGCTATCATAAGTTTAGCAAGTAAATTTACAAATAATTATTTGTGGCCTTAAGGAACACTTTTGATATTTGTGTGTATGGCAGCTATTTTATGGGAATGAAAACCAGGGATTATATATGGACAAACAGAATTTAGAGGTTTTTCAAGATTCTTTTTTGAGAATAACCCTAAATTTACCAAGAGATTGGCCTGCTAGTTTTTTAAAGAGCAGAAACTGGGGCCCTCCCAATCAAAACAAAAATCTTGATTCATGCCATAAAGTGGCTGGGTAAAATACTTCAAATGAAGGGAAATAGGTTACCAAAATTGTGTTGGGATGACTTTAAAAACAAACATGCATTATATGTAACAAATAATGACTGGTTCATGAGGTTGAATGATGTGCTGAAAAAAGCTGGTTTCATGGAAATCTGGAGCAGAAATATAGCAAACTACTTTGGAGCATATGTCAATGAAGTAACAGAGAGATTAAAAGATACTGCAATGCAAGAAGATATGGGGAAAATTCATGTGATAGACACTTATGGTTTATATTCCAGTATCAAAGTACAGTGTGGTATGGAAGAGTATTTAATGAAATGTGAAAATTATAAACATAGAAATGTGTTATGTATATCAATATTGGCTAGCCTGGGCAGCACATTTTTCAATCTGCAGAACAAATTATATGGAAAAAACATGAACAATTGCAAATGTTGTAATAATATGGCACCAGAAATTGCTCATGTATTAGCTGAATGTACGCTATGGCAGGGACAAAGGAAGAAATGACTCATTCCACTGAGTGATATAAATGATTATTGGCAGGAAGATGATTTTACAAAGGCTGTACTATCTTTGAAAAAGATTAAGCCTATGTATGGGGTTGCAAGATTCTTTTTAAACCATTAAATGAGAATTAAGTGTTAATAGAACTATTTATATATGTATTTATATGGTCTGTTTATATGCAAGATGTTTTATGTAATATTTATGCATTTTTCATTATGAATGCAACACACTTGGTGTTTTATACATTTACTTAATAAAAGAATCAATCAATCAAGCAATCTCCCTTCAATAAATCCTGTTTGATCAGGATATATCAATGAATAAAAGCCCAGAGCACATAAACAGTTTGCACAGAGTCTCAGGCTCTAGAGTGCAGGACTAAGGATGATACTCTTACCATCTTCCTCATTGTGGAAGTCACTAGCACAAGGACAGTCCCGAGCACAAGAGGCACTGAGCATCTTTAACATTTGCTGCCATAATATAAAGGCACTCTCACTGCCAAATCATTAGTTTTCCTAGCAGCACTTAAAGTATAATCTGGAAGGGGGAAGATAAAAGCCAGTTTGCAGAGCTCTCTCTCTCCACTCTGCATAATCAGAGAAACATTTACTTAAAGCAGAGAGTGTCATTTCAAGAGAATAATCAATCCCAAATCTCACTGTCCAACAGTCAATATGGTGCTTTGCAGTAGAAGATTTGATCAAATGCGTCCAAGTTCAAGGGCTGCCACTGTTCTTCCTACTCCACCAATGCTCCAGTATTCAACAGGTGCATTGTCGAGCCGAAAGCACAGACTCACAAATTGAGTTAATGGCAAAGCCAGCAAAACAATCCTCATCAACTTCACCTGCCTTCTCTTCTCCAGCAGGGCTTCCTGATGATTTTCCAGCCTTGACTCCCCCATGAAAAATGTCGACACACTGAAACACAGATAACAGTAACCTCACCTTGGTGACCAGTTCCACAGCAAGCCAGGAACCCTTTGCTTAACAATGCAGTGATGTAAGTAGTAAAAATGTGAGTAATTTGTAATGAAAGAGCTCCAGACAAAGGCCACTACAGGAAACACTAAAAACCAAAAATACTACGCTCTTATCATTTTCTCACTTTACCCCTACCTGCAAATAAAAAGCCCTAAACTAAACTTGATAGAAAGCAGCATCTGTACAAGCAATAAAGATAATGCTTGTAGTAAATGAAGTAAAACTTAGAAGCAAAAACTTAAAAACGTCTCTCCCCAGAGATGTGCTGGGGAGAAACCTCAAAGATTCTCTAAGGATTCTACTGAATAAACACGAGGAATGCTTTTTGGAGGTAGATAATTTAGCGCTACACAGAGCGCTGTAGACAGTCACTCAGCCTGGCGGCAGTGTTCCTCCACCCACCCATTCTGCATATTCTGGGACTTTCTCATCTTTCCAGCATTGCAATAGCACTTCTTAGCCACCAGTAATCCTATATTTATTAAGTTAATCTATTCATTTTGTGAACAATCCTCTACCTCCTTTCCAAAAATTATGATTCCTGGACCAAATTGGAATTCCCGACCCACAATTTTCTCTAATACAGAGAAGATTCTCCCAAAGTACTCTCCAATGTTCTTATAATTAGCTACCATATGCCATAGTGTTCTCTTTCAGTCCTGCATCTTTGGCAAATCCATGAGGCAGTCACATCAAACTTATTGAGTCTGGTCGGGGTTAGGTAGGTTCTATGCACCGTGTTAATATGTATTTGCATCAATCTGTTATTTTTTATTTCATTATGATCAAAATTTACTATATTGTTCAATTATTCTACTGATATTATCTGTCCTGTGTCTCTCTCCCATTACTTCTTTATTCCCTCAAGAATGTAGAATTGTTGTCTCTAATTGTTATATATGTTTTAGCAATCATATGTTTGCTGGAATCCAGCCTTAGAAAAATCTCTCTCAGTTTGGAAAGAGGTAGTTTATTTAGGTTTTGCCTTCTTTTATAAATGAAATTCTTAATTTGTAAATATTGAAATGCTATTGTGTCTGAGAGATTATATCCATTTATAAACTTTTCTAATGAGATAAATCATTCCTCATCAAATAGGTCTTCAAGCTGACATATAGCTTTCTCTTTGTACCACTTCATAAAAGTTTTGTCAAATATTGAAGGAGGGAAAAGTGTATTATTAATTGGTGTAAATTTTGAGAGTTGGTTAATATCTCCAAGCAGTTTCTGAACTGTATGGCAGACATTGTTAATGGATTGTTTAGTAGGAAGGGTTGTTTTGTAGTATGAAACGCAGAATAGTTTCACAGTAAGAGAATTCTTCAGTTCAGAGCCAGAATATTTAATTACTTCTATCTGAAACCCCATTATATCTCTATCCAAGAAATTACCAAACCAATAATAAACACATCCTATTTGAGAGGCTGATAATAACACCAGAAATTTGGGCAGCCTAATCTGCCTTTTTCCTTTGGCTGATAACATTTTTTTAAAGCTATTCTGGGCTGCTGGCCCTTCCAAGAAATGTTCTTACTATATTTTCTAGTTCTAAAAAAATAAAATGTTTTTTTCTAGTTTTAAGGAGATTGCTTCAAAAATAAAAATAATAGCTTAAGAAGAACATTAATTTTAAGAATGTTCACCCTACCAATTAGTACTAAGGGAAGTAGTTGTCACTTTTCCAGCTCTGATCTTATTTTTCCCAAAACTGGATTATAGTTTAAGGTTATGCCCGCCTTTGTGTCTACTGCTACCTGTACCCACAAATATTTTATTTACTGTTTTTGCATATAATGCAGTGGGGAGTTGGTAGGGAATGCATGGTCTTCTCCTAAATAAAGGACTTCACTTTTCTCCCAGTATACTTTATATCCTGAATATTGGCTGAAATTGAATATGATTTTCATAGCCATAGGGTAAAAGTTATGGGGTTTAAAAAGGAACAGCAAAATATAATCTGCATACAAAAGAATAGTATGCCTATGCTCTCCTATCTTTATTCCCAGTAGATCCTTCTGAATACTGATCTTTGTTGCAAGTGGGGACAGTGGTCAAACTATCTGATGCCTAGTGTACATGAGAAAGTAATCTGATAGTTGTTGGTTAGTTTTGACTCTAACTCTAGGGGCCCTTGTATAGAAGTGCAATCCATTCTAAAAACCTGCCTTCAGTACCAAAGGCCTTCATGGTTTCCAGCAGAAAAAGCTAGTAGACCCTATCAAATGCCTTCTCTGCATCTAACGACATTATTGTTGTATCTGTGGCCGATTCGTATTGTATCATATGAAATGCTTTTCTTATATTATGATGCAGTCTTCTCGCTTCAATAAATTCTGTTTGATCAGGATGTATCGATTTTGGTAGTATTTTTGTTAATCTGTTTAAAAGGATTTTTGTAAATATTTTGTAATCTCTATTCAGAAGTGCTATAGGCCAGTATGGTTTACAGATCTCGGGTGGTTTATCCTTTTTAAGTATTAGTGATATAGTGGTAACATTAAATGATGGTGGATGTTTTCTAGATGAATGGACATCTTGAAAAAGTTATTTCAATACTAGTGCTATACTATATTTTACATTTTTGAAAAATTCTAAAGTGAAGCCATCAGGCCCTGGAGATTTTCCATTATGGACATCTTCCAACACTGTGTAGATTTCACCTATAGTTCTGTCTTTATGCAATATGGCCCAGATATTCAAAAGGGTTGTACATGGCGCAACAGTGTTGTGCCATGCGCAACCCACTGATGTGCTCTGACACGATATTCAAAAGGGAAAAGTGCATGGCACAAATCCCGATGCACCAGAGTGCATCAGTAAAGTATGCAGGCGCAGGTAGAGGGAGCGTGCCCATGCATACCCTGCACAGCCTGATATTCAGCCCAGGATATGCAGAGCCATGCATGCACAACCCCTACCTGCACCAGCACAAAGCTGATCCAAAAAAAAAAGGAACTGATGGCCACCCACAGGTGAGCTGCCACACTGCAGGGTGCAACACGGCAGCTGCCACCTGTGGGTGGCCACCTGAGCTCCAGCTGCACCTGACGGTGACCCCCCATGCCCAATCATGGGCATTGTTAAACAAAAATTAATTAATCTGTCCAATATCCCTGGTGGTCCAGTGGACCGCTATCTGCCCGTTCACGGGCATTTGTAAAAAAAAAAATATGTCCAATATCCCTGTTGGTCTAGGGGTACCCTCCCCACCCACCCACCCACTGAGCCCCACTACCCCACTTCCCCCGGTCAGCCAGCAGGCAGCAACATGCCACCCACCTACTGCCCCACCGCCCACCGACTGACACCGTTGATAGGGCTGTACGCCCATTGGTCCACTGGACCACCAGGGATATTGGACATATATTCCTTTATTTACAAATGCCCATGATCGGGCAGATAGCAGTCCACTGGACCACCAGTGATATTGTACATTTCTTCATTTACAAATGCCTATGATCGGGCTATGGAGCACATTGCCGGCTGCAGGGGGCGTCAGTCCCTGACGGCTGCTGCCTGGCAGAGCGCCAGGCGCAAGTCATCGGGGATCCATGCACCTGCATGCAAATGGGGCCATAATGACATGCAAATGGCCCCACTTGCACCTTGCATACATTATGGCCCCATTTGCATGTCAAGTTTTGAATGTCGTGGTTGCTGTGCATAGCACAATGGAACTTGCGATAGTGCATCCCCATGCTCCACTCTGGCCACTTGCGCTGGTGCAATGCCACTGCACCATTCACACTGCGGGTCGCCAGGGTGCGATATTCAAAGCTGCTGAGCCATGGCGCAGCTCTGTTTGAATATTGCCCAGTCCGCACCCCTGCACAGCCAAGTTGAGCTGCGCCCATGCTTGTGCCACAGCCTGGCGCAGTTTGAATATCTGGGCCAATACCTACATCTGATGAAGTTATTTGTGGCTAGTTTAATTCTTTTCAATAAGTTTGTATATTTCATATATCCGGATTTGTTTCTGGTGTATATAACTCTGTATAATATGTTTTGAAGGTGTCAATAATTATTTTCCAGATCTGTAGTATTTGTTCCATCTTCCAGCTTTAATATGTCAAGTCTTTTGAAGTTTTGTTCACATTTTAATTGATAAGCTAAAGACTTGTCAGGAAGATCAAAATAATAATAATTCACTCTTATTCTAAACATTGCCTTTTCTGTGTGTTGCTGTTAAATCTTTTCTATGTCATCTCTTATGCTTATTACTTTTAGTCGGGTTTGTTCTGATCCAGAACTCACGTGCTCCATTTCAGCTGAACTTAGACCCAACTCCAGTTCTGATAGTTCCTGATTCATTTTTTCTTTCTTTCAGATACTACCTTGAGCTGTAATCCAGCCCCTCAAATATACTTTCAGTGTTTCCCATATAGTCTATACAGAGAATTCTTCTTGCTAATTCTAAGTGAGGAACATCTGGATTTCCTCTTGTAACATCTTAGTGAAGTTCCTGCCTTCCCAAAGTGTGCTGTCCAGTGTCCAAAATCTAGCTGTGTGTTTGGTTTGTGCTGTTAGATTTAAGTTCAAATGGCAAGACACATGGTCCAAAACTGTGATGGACTCATATGTTAATTTATCTACCTTGTGCAATGATGATTGCGAAATTAAGAAAAAAATCAATTCTGGAATAAGAATCATGTAATCCTGAATAATAAGAGAAGGTTTTAATGTGTGGAAAATAAAATCTGAATGGATTAATGAATTTTAAATCTCCCATGTAACAATTTAGTAGTTGTACAGCTCTTGTTTTTCATTCTGGTAATGTTACTGCTCTTTCTACCGAACTCATGGTGAGGTTAAAATCACCTCCAATTATATAGGGTGAGTCAAATGTAGCCATCTTTAAGAAGAAATTAAAAAAAGTGTGTCTTCTTCATTAGGGCCTTACAGACTTAGTAATGTTTGATCTACTTGCTGTATGCCAACTATGGCCATTACGTACTGCCCATTAGGGTCTATGTAAGAGTTCAGGATCTTTGAATTTAGACTATTTTTAATCAAGATGGCAGCTCCTCCAGCTTTATTTGAGTACGATGTATAGATTCCTGTAGCTTTAAATAGGTTTGCAAAGTAACTGGCATCTCTCTGCTCAAAATGTGTTTCCTGCAGGAGAAGGCAGTTCACTTTTTTATTGTTTGCTACATTTCTGGTCTTCTGAATTTTGGTTCTGTCTTTGTAACCATTTAGATTCCAAGTCATTACCCTTAAATTAGACATATACTTTTTGTTTTACTCACTTTCCACTAGAGTTTTCTAAGTCTGGATTCAATCCTTACATCTTTCCAACATTGTCAGTGATCCCCAGGGAGCCCACAGAGAGCAGGAGTTTTTAGCCTCAATCAATTTATTGAAGTATAATTTTATTGAACAAAAATGTGTGTCATTGTTTGGTAAGGCACCCATATCTTCTGCCAATTTCTATCCCCTCTACTTTATACAAAAAATTCCTCCTTCCCTTCTTTCCCCTTTCATGTTTTCCTGCTATTTCCCCTTTTTTGTGTTTTTCCATTCTTTAGAAACACTGATCACATTTCTGAACTTCACTTCAAGTCCTTCCCACTGCTCCTTTCTCACTTCCCACTCCTCTTTTGGCTACATATCCCATACTTTTGGGGTGATTGCCCCCCTTTCTGAGGTGATCATGCCCTCTACAATGTGAAAGGTGTAATGCGAGTAAACCCTAGCAAAGACCTTTAATCATACCCATTTTTATAGCTAACCAATTTCCATTGTTTTGAACTGACTATTCCATATTGGTCTCCCCCCCCCAATTTTTTTTCCTTTCCCCTAGTAATAAGGGTGTCTTAAAGGTAGTAGCCTCTTTAGGGATGTTAAATGTATTGGTAGTCATATAGCTTGTGTAGGGCATTTCAGAAGAATGTTGTGTTCTTTTATTTAACACATATTCAACCTCATGCAGAGTGTAGAAAAACATGTGCTTTCCATCCAAGTTTATTTGTAGTTTTGACAGATGCAGTACCATAAAGGAGATTCCTTCCTTGCTTAGGTTATCCTTTATAGGATCAAATGTCTTTCTTCTTGCAATTACTGAGGGGGCCGATCAGGGAATATTTGTAGTCTCATGCCCTTATACAATATGTTAGGCCTTTTTCTATTTCGGCTTTCTAGATAATTTTCTCTCTGTCCTGATATCATGGAAGGTGGATATACATGAATTGCAGCCTATTCCTGTTAAATTGTTTTCCAAAGGCCCTGTGTGCTTAATCCAGTTCAGTTCTGTATTTGGGATATTGCAGGCCCAGACTTACAGCACTTTTCATAGAACTGTCAGTTCCTTGGGGGAAGATTTCCAATTTTTAAGTTAAATTTCCTTCCAAATCTTCCACCTTCAATTTGAGTACCTTCAATTTTTAACTGAATTTTCCAAGTTTTGAGAAATCTTTGGAATTTCATCCTCCACTATGCCAATCCTTTTTTCACATTCCGCTGTTCATAACGATAATGTTTTTAGTTAGTTTGCTACCTTTGTGAACTTTTGGGTTCACGACTCCAGTGCATTATTCAAAGTTCCAATGCCCCGTTTCATCTCTTTTGAGATCTTTTACTGTGATTCTTCTATGTTATCTGAATTCCTTACTTTGCTTCTGTCATTTACTTCTTTGGTTATTACTTTCAGCTTTTCAGTTCTCCGGTTTTTGTTTCTCACCAATTTTATCCATTTTTTCATTTTCTTCTATTTTGTCCATGGCCTTAGCACCCCTTTATTTTACCCACTAGTAACATTTTTGTGGGCTCATCCATTATGTCCATTTCTCCTGATTTTTTGGCACTAATTTAACCCTTAGGCTGCTGACAGAATTAAAACTTACAGGAATTTTGGATGTATATATCAGTCCGCAGCCCTGCAAGTGTTAATGGTGTCAAATGTACAGCCTGGCGAGTTAAGAATTAAAACTGCGCCAAAGTGTTGTAATTTACTAAGTGAGAATCTCTGCTCTTTAGGAAGCTCTTCTGCCCCAGGTGATTTTAATAATACTGGTGTTTCACTACCTTGGGCCACAAGCTGTGAACAGTGATCATTTTTTGCAAGTAATTTATATTGAGTTTCCAGACTTTTTTGCTATTTTATCAGTAATAGCAGAATCCACAACCATAGATGTAGATGTACCTTGTTACAAGAGGTTTGGATTACTAAAAGGGTTACCTGTCTAGGGCCACCCTTTTCAGAGACATACAAACCATTCTGAGCTTGGGTGTTCTTTTGTGTTCAATGTTGGCATTCTCTGCGTGTTTACTGAATCCTTAAAGTAATCAGTGATTTTCTCTACTTATCAGTATTGTTTCAACATCCCCTTCTGGATCAAAAAAATGAGAAGGAGATGACATCAACCATGAAAAGACAAAATGAAAAAGCTGTCCCCATTTTTAAACTTTCACCATTATCATTTGACCTGTGCTGCTGGGCTGTTCACATCACACAGCTCAACTTAGCTTACCATTCTTCCAGAAAACCACACCACTCACCCCAGTTATTTTATACTTTATGGTCTGTTACAAGGCTTGGCCTCTTACCTTGTCCTATAATGTAGATATTGTGTTTGCACCCTGATTGTTTGCTTATTTCACTTGTTTTGTTTGTTCTTTTTTTATTTCTTCTATTTTGGTTTCTCGTTGATGCTTTATATTTCTTTAATAAAGTGAATTAAGTTTAAAAAAAAATAATCATGGGGTGGAGAGTTCACACCAAGACGCATTGCAATAATCTGTCACTATTTCAAAACCCTGCATTTGTGTAGTGCCTATGAACCTCTTTCCCAGCCCAGGAGTGCTTTGTCAGGGGGTGAACCTTACCTTGGTGCAGGTCAGCTGAAGGTGGGACTGGGGTTGGGAGGGGGTATGGATTGGTGAGTAGATTCTTCTGCAGGCCAGTCACACTGGAAAATCTTAAGAGCAGCAGAAGCAACTGTTGGTTCATGATTTTTTCTAAACTGTTTAAACTGGTAAAACATGTTAACCACTGCAGCGCCTTACAAGTATGAGGCCCCCTCAACTGTGTTGCAAGATTATTGCAGTTCTTATGGGATGCAGGTACCAGCAAGGGGATGCCATCAAGTACACTGGGCCAACACAGTTACCCACAGATTGGTGGGTGCAGACCTCTAGTGCAAACCTTAACTACTTACCACCACATGAAAGGACGTTTGAATTCCTGCAATCACAGTATGTGATGAGAGCAAACACAAGGCATGTGTCACATACACTGGGGCCCTGACATTATGAGGCTATAAGCCATTTAAGTATAACTGACTCCACCCCTCCTTTAGCAGGAGTAGAAGTATAGCCACATTTTAGTCTGCACTTCTTTATATTGTTACAATTGCTATTACTGCTAATAATTCTGTAATAGTTTAAAAGGGAAGATGTTCCTAGCATCCAGGAGCTCAGTGGGGAGGGGGGTTGGGGACCATGATGATGTCAAATTGTTATGTCTTTATAAAGATTGCTTGGTGTGGCTAGCAGTCGGGGCGGGAGAGGAAGGGACTGGCCCAAGAACGTTGTTGTTATTCCTAACGTTCAGGCTTATTTTCACTATCTAATGGGGAGGGAGACTGGAGAGGAGGGGGCACACCAGGAGACACTGGGACAGTTTGTGTTAAAAAAGTTTATCTTTTGTTGTGCACACAGAAAGAATATCAGTACTCAGTATGACATTATGCAGTACCATAGTCTATGGAGCAGCACCTCTCAGGTGGCCAAACTGTATGGAGAGGAGGTGAGTGCCCCCTCCCTCCTATCAGTTATTTTTGCTGCCAAACAATGTTTCACTTCGTGGAAGGTTAATGGGGTAAAAGTGTTGTCAAATGTAAAAGGGTCCTGGGGAGGGTTAGAAAGCTCTGAACACAAGTACTGATGCTGCAGAACAATATCCTGCTGTGGTTTAGGGCAGTGTGCTGCAAACCTTGAGACATTGGTTTGAATCCCACAGCCCCCCCAGCATACTGTGTTACCCTGAGTAAGTCACTTAACTTCCTTGCACTCTCAAGTTACACCTGGAAGCAAGATTCAGCTCAGTGTGCCTTTCCTGGTTAAACAATTTTCTTACCTTTCCCTTACAAGAAGCTCATATGACAGAGGGGACAATGGCTAAAATGGTAAGGAGCTGGGGGGATATGTGGGTGAAGGCTTGTTTTAATACTCAGTCAAGGGGAACTGCAAAGTAGTTAAGGGCACAGTTCCCACATAAAATTACAGCTTCTAAAGTAGATGCAGGTGGATGGTATGTCATCTCATGGATCTAGCTACATGATGGAACATATTTTTCAGTGGGCTCCATCTATGGTCCCAATGTGGATGATAGTGTCTTTAATAGCTAAGTGGTAGTGGACATGCTGGCTTTCTCAGGGTCATGGTATATAGGTGGGGACTTCAAATGTGTTGCTGATAATTTACACGATAGCTTCAACACTGCACTGGTACTTCTAAAACCAAATGCCAGGGCTACGGGCAAGGTGACTGGCTCCTATGGGCTTTTAGACATATGGAGGCATTAAAACCCCATGGCCTGAGTTTATGCATTTATTCATATGTCATCATGTACAGACCCCAGCACAGTTTCAAGCCCCTGTCCTTCTATTACAAATTAGTTCTGGGTGGGGGACTGTGGACCAACCTCAGACATTAGGGATAAGTGAAGCGCAGCCATAGATACAGTTATAATACCCCAAATATGGAAGGCAGCAATAACACATCACACAAACTACTCTCATAATAACTGTCTGTGACCGAGGTCAGTAAAATTTTCTATATAGATCCAATATAATCTCCATAAGAATGCATGAATCTGATAATGGGATATCTCCCATGTGCCCTAAATGCCAGGTAAGAGAGGATACATTCCTACATATGGTGCTTACATGTGATAAAATAATCCCTTTTGGGAAAGAAATGCATAAACTTATGGTAACAGTCACGGAACCCCCTACAAGATTTTCCTGTGGAATAAATCTTGGAACAGATCCTAGGAGACCAACGCAGCCAAGAATCAGACATCGTTTGGATTTATCCCTGACTAATGCCATAAAAACTGTGGCCCAGTATGAGAAAAAGTACAGTTACATAAGAACTTATCATAACAGTAGATCTTCAAGAAAGGCCCTTGCAGTAG
Source organism: Neoceratodus forsteri (assembly GCA_016271365.2). Lineage (NCBI taxonomy): Eukaryota > Metazoa > Chordata > Ceratodontiformes > Ceratodontidae > Neoceratodus > Neoceratodus forsteri. The sequence goes on along the minus strand of CM057450.1, from coordinate 329,421,073 downwards.
GTAATTACATATAGGACTGACGCTGGCAGGTGGCAGGATCCCACAGAAAAATTTCTAGCTAGCAGTCCCTGGCGAGGGACCGGTCCCAGACGCCCACCTTCCAGTTCTTTCCCACCACAGGCTGAAAGAGGCCAGACGAGAGAGGAGCGGATATTTCCCTCAATGGAAAAGGAGCTGAAAAAGCCTAGGGGGATGGAGGGCGGGAAGGTATTACCTGCTGCAAGAGCCTCTCTCGAAGATCTGCTGTTATGGTAAGTTCTTACGTAACTGTACTATCTTACTTCAAGAGGGCTCTTGCAGTAGGTAATTACATATAGGACTGAATCCTAAGCAGTCTGGAACAAAGAAAGGCACCGGGAGGAAGAAAACTACTCCAAGAAGCAGTTCTAGCCGTGCAAGTCTCAAGATAGGAGGCCTTGCAAAACAGCTAGCTCAAAGCCTGTTCTACAGTGAGAGGCAACATCCAAACTAGTGTTTTGTAAAGGTAGGGACGGAAGTCCAGGTGGCGGCAGTGCAGATGTCTGCCACAGATACATTCTTGAAACAAGCCGCAGAGGCAGCTACTTCTCTTGTGGAGTGGCCTCTGACTTGACCAGGGAGGGTCTTGTTGTATTTGTCATAAGAGAAAGTGATGCAATGAGCCAACCACTTAGACAGGCATTGCCTGGAAACAGCATTGCCTTCCCTTTTGTGAGCAAAAGAGATGAACAACTGATCAGTCTTTCTGAGATCCTTCGTCCTGTTGGTGTAGTATCTCAGAATCTGGTGAACATCCATAGTATGGAGTAAATATTCCCCTTGATTAGAGTACTGCGTGAAAAAGGCAGGTAGCTCTATGGACTGATTTAATGTAGACTCTGCTACTACTTTAGATAAAAACTTAGGATTCATGCAAAGAGCAACTCATTCCTTGTGAAAAATCAAGTAGGGGATTTTACACATCAGGGCCTGGAGCTTGGAGATTCTTCGAGCCGAAGTAATGGCCACCAAGAAGAGTGTCTTCCATGAAAGAAACTTCAAATCCACAGAAGCTGCAGGTTCAAAGGGAGGAAGGGTAAGTTTCTTGAGAACAAAATTCAAGTCCCAAGGGGGAGCAGGAGTACGGATGGGGTGCCTCAGATGGAGGACCCCTCTGAGAAAGGTCTTGGAGATCTCCAGTTGAGCACAAGCCTTGTCTGCAAAGGAAACATGATAGGCTGAAATGGCCACCATGTGTACCTTCAGAGAGGAATGGCTGAGACCCAGGTCAAACAGATGATGTAGATACTCCAGCAGAAGCCCTGCTGAACAGGAGAAAGGTTCCATGTTCTTGGAAGAGGCCCAAATAGTGAATCTTTTCCACTTCATGACGTAAGTGGATCTGGTGGAGGGTTTTCTGACCTCCACTAAAATCTCCGCCACTTTGGGAGACACTCCAAAATGGGATTGGGCTAGGTCTACAGGAGCCATGCATGCAGTTGGAGGGATTTGAGGTCTGGATGGACCAGGGTCCCCTGATCCTGGGTCAACAAGCCTCGAGATACAGGAAGAGGAAGAGGAGGATCCTCTGAATATTGTTGAAGAAGAGAGAACCAGACTTGCCTGGGCCAGAAAGGAGCGATCAGAATCATTCACGCTCTTTCTGAAGCCAGTTTCTGCAAGACTCATGGGATAAGTGGAACTGGGGGAAAGGCATAGATGAATCTGTCCTTCTAGTCTAGAGACAGAGCGTCACTCAAAAAAGCGCCTCACTCTGGAATGAGCGAGCAGAAGACTGGAAGTTTTGTGTTTAGGGGGGATGCGAACAGGTCGACCTGTGGTGTTCCCCAGAGTTGGAAGATATTGTCTAGGACCCCTTAGTCCAGTTCCCACTTGTGAGTCAGCACAGTAGAGTGACTTAGCTTGTCTGCCAGGGTGTTGTCGACTCCCAGAATGTGAATCACTGTGAGGTGAAGGTCGTGTTGTATTGCCAATCCCAAACCCTCATTGCCTCCTTGCATAGAGGGTTGGACCGAGTCCCTCCCTGCTTGTTGATATACCACACCACGCACATGTTGTCCGTCTGGACAGTGAGGTGGCCAGGAAGGATGTATTGGTGAAGGGCTTAGAGAGCGTACAACACTGCTCGAAGCTCGAGCACATTGATGGGGAGAGCTTGTTCTAGTTTGGACCAGGAACCCTGGGTCCGATGAGGGCTTAGATGGGCTCCCCAATCTTTGCCTGAGGCATCTGTGGTTAGAGTCTGGGAGGGGGGAGGATGAAAGAAAGGAACTCTGCAGAACAGGTTCTCTCAAAACATCCATCATTGCAAGTCTTGCATCATTGGCGAGGAGATCAGAACTGAGTGATCTAGGTCGTCCACTAGCTGATCCCACTGAGAGCGTAGAGTCCACTGAGAGATCCTCATGTGGAGTCGAGCAGGAGGTACCATCTGGATAGCAGCCACCATGAGCCTGAGAAGGCGAAGGACCGACTTTGCAGAGACCATCCTGCGGTCGGACAACAGACTTATTTGGGTCTGAAGGATGGCCGCCCTGTCCGGAGGCAAGAAGGCCTTGCCCATGGTCGTATCGAGGATTGCCCCAATAAACTGCAGCCTCTGGGATGGGTCCAGATGAGACTTGCAATGGTTGATGGTAATACCCAGGCAGACAAAAACCTGCTGGATAAGGGAGAGGAAACACAGGAGTTCCTCCTTGGATGAGGCCGCCAGGAGCCTGTCGTCCAGGTAAGGGAAAACCTGTACTCCCTTGGTATGCAGGTGGGCCGCCACCACTGCCAGGCATTTGGTAAGTACTCAGGGGCCAAGGATAGACCAAACAGGAGTGCCTTGAACTGGTAGTGGTCCCCCTGGAACACAAAATGAAGGTATTTGCAATGAGATGGGCGAATGAGAATGTGCAGATATGCATCCTGCATATCCAGAGCACAAAGCCATTGACCCAGCCAGAGGAGGGCAGAAGACTCTGCAAATAGAGCATCCTGAACCTTTTGTACTCTACATAAAGATTCAGGGAACTGAGATCTAGAATTGGTCTGAGATCTTCTGTCTTCTTTGGGATCAGGAAGAAATGGGAATAGTAACCCATCCCCTGAAGATGAAGGGGGACAGGCTCTATCGCTTGCTTGAGCAGAAGAGCCGAGATTTCCTCCTGGATCAAAGGAAGATATTCCTGTGAATATGATGACTTCAGAGGGGGGGTGGTGGGTCGGTTTCTGAAGAAACTCTATGGAGTGTCCTTCTGCTATGAGCTGGAGCACCCAAAAATCCGTGGTTATCCTCTCCCATCCCGGAAGGTGGAGGGAAAACCTCCCTCCTACTGATTCCTCTGGGGAGTTTGGAGGCAGTGGGAGAGGAAAGGAATCAGATGGTGTGGGGCAGTGCCGCAGCTGAAGCACCCGCTGCTGTTTGGGCGGAGGGGCTTAGCTGCCGAGGGGGCCCAGAGTTTTGTGGCCCGCCTTCCCTGGGGTTTTGCCTTTAGCCGATTTCGTCTGCGAAAAGGATGGCACTGCTGCTGATGGGGACAGTACACAGAATCAACTGACTTCAGAGCCATCCCCTTTTCTTGCAAATCAGTGATGATGTCCTTGACATCTCCTCCGAAAAGCACCGATCCCCGGAAGGGTGCTTCCTGGACAGCAGATTGTACCTCCGGGACCAAACCTGACATGCAGAGCCAAGCATGATGCCGTAGGCCTACAGCGAAGTCTGAGCTCCACCCCGCAGTGTCCACTGCATCGTATGTCACATGTAGCATGTGTCGACTGGCCAAATGAGCAGAGCTGATGAGATCAGCCAACTCCTGCTTGACTTGGGAGTCAGGCAAGGAGTCCAATTTGGCTTCTGCCTGAGTAAGGATGGCCTTCTGATAGTCCCCCATGTGGCCGACGTAGTTCATGGCCCTGATCCCCAGTGTGGAGGAAGTGTAAATCTTTTTCCCATACTGGCCCAGAAGCCGAGATTCCTTATCAGGAGGTGACGAACTAAGATGTTTTGGGTTTGCCGCCTGGCCGTGAGCAGCGCTAATCATGACCGAGTCGGAGCGAGGGTGAGAATCCAGGAAATCAACACTCTTTGGAGCCTGATATAGCCAGTTTGACTTCCTGGGAAGTGGGGCTAAGGCCGACGGCTGTTTCCATATAGTGGTAACAAGGTTGGCATGAGGCTCTATCCAGGGTGGCACTGAGGTAGGAGCTGTCACAGGCAGATCCAGATGTTCAGTGAGTTTCAGATGCTGAGGATCTGGTTTCAGGGAATGCCACTGATGAACTTCCTGGATTTTCCTAAGCAACTCCGTAAAAGAAGGATCCTCCAGAGGAGACTTCAGAGAAGCCCTTGGCTGGGGCTTAGATAGACAGCGAGGCTCATTGTCCCTCTCGGAGCAGTCATCAGAAGAGTCCGAGGAGTCCGAGAGTGAAGAGGAGGATGAAGAAGAGAAAGACTCCCTTTCCCAACCTGGGGGAGGAATGGATGGGAGTCCCCATGGAAGCAGGTCCTGCCCCTCTCTGGATCCAGATGGAAGAATCCTGGAGTCCGGAGGTGATGAGGGAGTGTGCCACCTGGGGCGTATGGGAACCTGGGATGGCACCACTGCCAGAAGGCAGCTGTCGACCTCATTGGTGAGCTGAGCCTTGGCCTCAGCCCACCAGGAGGCCAGAGTCTCCCGCAAGTCCATTGGTGGCCACGAGGGCGGATGAAGGGGGGGGATAAGGATACGGGTTATACCTGTATGGAGTGTATCCAAAACCAGGCTGCAGGTAGCCCGGTGTCGGGTATTGCAGCATCGAGTACTGTGGCATCGAGAAGCCCGGTGTTGGGTACTGTGGTGCCGGATACTGCGTTCCTGGGTACACTGGCGTTGAATAAGATGGAGAATACCCGGGAGCCAGGGGGGCTGCTGGAGCACGCGGCCCGGCCAGGAACCTCATAGGCAGGTAAGTAGTGGAGAGCCCAGAAAGACGAGGGCCCAATGGGAGCACAGTGTCTCCCGGAGTCGGTAAGGCCAACGTCAGGGCCGATGGCAGAGGCCCTGGCACCTGAGGTACCGACGTCGGAGGGGCCGGTGTCGGAGCTGGTGTCCGGGGATCCGACGTCAGGTCTGGTGCTCCCGATGGAGGAAGGACTGATGGAGGCAAAAGATCCCCAGTTTCACTGGGGGACGGAGGGGAAAAGTCCCTGGGGTCAGGTTGGGTAGACTCTGGTTCCCCAGATGGCAGTGAAGGCTGCGGGGAACTGGGAGCGATGGACGTTGGGGGGTCTGTCGTCAGTTCCTTCACCGGCCGAACGTGAGACGAGTCGACATGAGACTTAGAGGCGAGCTCTCGGCGGGTGCCGGAGGAGTCAATGTCTGACTTACGAGAGTCATCACCAGAGACAGGCCAAGAAGAGTGATCGGTCTGGTCCAGTGGAGAGGAGGCCGCGCCTCGCCTTGGAGGGTCAGACATCTTACCAGCCCTCTCTGGACAGACGTCAGAGGAGCCGACGCTTACCAGAGTCACCCACGGTGGTAGGCTGCAAGCCTGTGGCGAACCAGGGTGAGCCTCCAACTGCCGGAGGCGCCACTTAAGGCTGGCGCGACCCAGATAGGTGGGCCGCGCGCCTCAGAAACCTCTGAGGCGGCCGTTGAGGAGCGATACCCCGGAGGGGATGTTACCTGTGTCCCAGCGACTCCCGAAGGAGACGCGGTGGAGAAGTCTTTGTCCCAGTGCCTCTCCTTGTCCTTCTTCCAATGGCCTTCAGGGGAAGTGGATGCCTGCCTCAGTTTTTTAAGCTCTTTCTCCATAGAACTTATTTTCTTCTTGAGAATATGGGCTTCCAGGGATTGCTGCCGCCTTTTTTTGGTAGCCGCATTAAAACTGAGGCAATGCTGGCACTTCTCAACTGGGTGATTGGGGCCTAGGCAGAACAGGCACAGGGAGTGGCTGTCCTTGAGCGGTAGTTGAGCGCTGCACGAATCGCACTTATTCTTGTGCTCGGAGGGTGTAGGGGATGAAATACACCGACGCTAGCACTGGCGTCAGTCAAAAAGAGTTTTTCAGTAAAAAAACGATGAAGGAAGGGCTGACAAAGCACAAACTTTTCCGCGAGGTGCTGCACGAACTAACAGCGGGAAAGAACTTGAATGCGGGTATCTGGGACCGCCCCTTTATACTAACATTTCCTTACACCGGTCACCTGACATGGGGGCGGTCCCTCACCAGGGACTGCTAGCTAGAAATTTTTCCGTGAGGTCCTGCCACCTGCCGGTGTCAGTCCTATATGTAATTACCTACTACAAGAACCCTCTCAAAGTAAGATCTGCTAAACCACCTTGTGTGGCACACTAGAGTAAACACTTACTCTCATGCTGCAAGATAGAGCAAACACAGCTATCTCACACTGGGCACAGTGACATTTTGTTAAAACATCTGGCAACCTTTACTGACATCAATTGAGAGAGGGATGTTGCCTGACTAAGTAACCTGCAGCAATACCATATGTTAATGTAAACCTAAATCTAATTTAATCTACAACTCCAAGGAAGGAATGGAATATTACCCTATGAATGAAATATATTTGCATTAGTTTGATGTGGAATGAATCTTTTGCCTATAGAAGTGTAATACCCCAAATCTGAGGTCCCCCAGCAGTCCAGATTGAAAGGTATAGGAGTAGTGAATAGGGGCCCCTGTCAGCATTTCCCTCCTCACAAAAGCAGCAGTATTAAAAAAAAAAGTGTTGTTTACTTGCTGCCTGCTCCTTCACAGAACCCCCGTCGAGCAGGCAGCGCAAGCTGTGGCCACTCACACACTGGGACTGCTGTCCTCGTCCAGCACTTGGGGCTTTTATTTAAAAATAGCTAATTGTGAGTGGCAGGTGCTTGGGGTTCCAGAGCCAGAATCCTGAATGCAACAATTTAAAGAAAGAGTTAACTTTTGGGGAGTAGTTGGGGCTGAGACAGAGAGGGGTGAGGACATGGTGAGTGACAGGGATGTGGAAAAGTAAACTTACATGTGCCATAAGTTGTCCTATCTGCACTTCTACATGCCTGCACCTGCTTCCTGTCTCCAGCTCCGTGAAGCAGCATCCAGCTGGTCTGTCCAAGAAGAAGAGTAACGGTCCTTTAGTGTTGCTGCAGCGGAATCCGTGGTGTGGGTTAAGTTGGCCCTGATCATTTCTTTATGTTTTTTATTTAATTAAGAACTCTGGTCCCTCATCAGTAGCTGTGCCAAGAGCCACATCTGGAGAGAGAGAGAGAGAGCACGTCGGGTGTTGTGGAGCCCTGTGAGGACCCCAAAGCCCAGAGCCATCTGCCCAGTGCCTGCAGTTCCTCCTCTCTGCCAGCATCCCTTGTCCTCCCTGCATCTTCTTTACCCTGGGCCATGGCAGTGAGTCGCCGGCAGCAAACAGAACAAAGTGCTGACTGCCAAAGAGTTTTAAATAAAAGAAATAAATTGTTTTAAAGTGCCTAGGGTGCGAGGAGCAATCAACTGAGAGCTGAGAAGGGGCTGGCTAGAAGGCTGAATTTTTCATAATTAATTTTCATTCTGGTGCGGTGAAGCCCAAAGGAAGGGCCAGGCCTAAAGGCACATAGGGAGGATTTATTAATATTTATGAAGGGGATGAAGCAAAAGGAAAGTAATAGATGGAAAGGCCTTGCTTAGGCCTACAGAATATTTAAAGGGGCAATGTCAGGCCCAGAGTGTTAGAGGGGCAAGGCAAGCCCAGGAACTTAAAGGTGTCCAGTCAGTAGGCCTGATAGTCATTTAAATGGGCAATCAGACCCAAGTTATTAAAAGGGATGACCAGGCCGAAGTCCAAAAGGGCCAATGTAGGCCCTCAGCTTAAAAGGGGCCCAGCAGAGAGGTTCACAGTTTAAAAGGGGCCAAGAGCAGAAAGGCCCACTGTGTTAAAGAAAGATTTGAAAGGGCAAATCATTGAAGGGGAATTAAAAAGTGCTGCGCAAGTAGGCCCACAGATTAAAAGGGGCTCATCCAGAAATGTCTCTGTAATGTAAAGGGGCCTTGCTAGCCATTTAGGTGTACAGGTGTTGAAGGGACCTAGCCAGCCATAGCAGGGCAATTAATTGTAAGGGGCTCTACCCAATTAGAGTACCTCACATTCTAAGAAGGCCATTTAGTGTTTAGCCACCAGTGTGCTCACAGTAGCAGGAGAGTCCATTTTAGTTAGAGGGACCCCACTATAGTAGGTCCACACTTAGTAAGGGCTTCACCAAAGAAGGTGACCAGAGAGAAGCAACAAACTGCTTGCTATTTACTGTGGTTTGTACATCCTGAGACTGTGATATTGTGCATAACTGTCAGAACTGTGACTTTAAGAAATACTGTTGAAACTGTCACGTTTAATTGCATTGAGACAGCATCTTGTGCTAGTGTGTTTGAATCAGTCTTCAGCAGCCTTCGAAGGGCATTCAGCAAGTCCATCCCAGAGTCAGTTTTCAGCAGCCTTGGAATGCTGTCCCACAAGTGAGAGCCCAAATCAGTCCACAACAGCACCTAGAAGGTGTTCAGCTGGTGTTTCCACATCTTCAGGTCTCCACCTGAAGAGTGAGATCCTGCCGTGAGGTTCTCAGAAGAACCACATCAACATCCCCTTGCCATCCACCGAGTGTCATAATCCAACGTCTGACTGAGTCACGGCCGCTGTTTTATTGTCTTCTTAGTGCTTCTTCATTGCTCTCTTTAAGATCTTCTGTTCCAGTTTCTTCATACCTATGTCCAGTTTATTGTTTTACATTTATCCTTGGCACATCTAGCCTTGGTACCCCGAACATTGTCATTCTCCGTCTGAAGAGTTTTTCATCCTGATTCATGATTTCCATGGGGTCCTCCCATCTTCTTCTTCTTCTTTACCAGGCAGTCCAGAAAAGGGCTGTGGCAGGGTGGTCTGCTTCTGTTGTCTCATTCTGGCTGTCAACCAGAGGACTGTGTCAGGATCTTTGCATCTGTTCTTAATGTTTGGTGGCCCACCAGTGGGTTTTTAGCTGAGAAAGTTTTGCAGTTGTCTTTCAATTCCGGCAGCCCACCAGCAGGTTTTTAGCTAAGGAATCTTTTGAGTTTGTTCTCATTTTTGGCAACCCGGAGAGGTAGGTGTAGCCAATGGACCCATGGCCTGTTGAAAAAACTCTCACTATCCCAGTAGCCTCCCCTAGGCCAGCACTACAGGTGCCAGTGTCATGCTTGCAGGATTTTCCCCATCTTCATTCTCTTTTCTTCTTCTTCTTCATCACCCCCTCAACTTTGTGCATGAAGGTCCTCACCAGAAGTGAACTCAAAGTGTATTGACTTTACAAACTTGTTGTAGTCTGATTATAGTCTGCGTAAGAGGAAGAGCTCCTGGAGACAGAAGTCAACCAGTTGTTGCTTATTTAATGTACTCAGTTTGACCTAGAAATATAAACATGCTAGTCCAAAGTGCACCTTTCTAGAGTTTACAGTACTTTCCAGAGTTCATGTTAGATAATTGTGTTACTGTTCCTATAACCGTAATGCTGACCATACTCTCTTTTGTTTTTACTGTTAGTATCCTCCTGTATGACCATGTCCTCCTCCCCCTCCTGTCAAACAAACATCTTTGCTTCATCCGACCTCTTTATATGACTCCTGCCTCTCCTTGTTGGTTAATTCCATCCACCCACACCAATTCAAACCTTCAGCATCCCCTCGCCATCCAACATGCTGAGGATGTCACTGGTGCTGCTGGTAGTGAGACAGTTACATCCACCTCTCCAAGTGAAGAACCCCAAAGTCTGCTAGTCCAGCACCATTGCACTGTAACTCTATGGAATTGCTCTGTAAAGTATATAGCCTAACTGCCTTGATAACCAATTGATTGTATTTCTATGCACTGTCATACAAATGCAAATACTTATTAAATGTGTGTAATGTTATGATTTATTTATCATCTAAATAAGCTATATTTACAAAAAAAAAAGAAGCAGAAAACAGGATTCCTGAGTATGGGATAATTCTGGTTGCTGTAGATGCAGATAGAAAATGCATTTTCATCTGTCCCACCCCTTTTTCCCCTTCCCATGTCCAATAACAGGACACTGATACTGTTGTCGGGCCCTTTTTTTACGGCTGTGGGAGGAACCTACAGCCATCTCACTTTAGCTTTTTAAATGGGATATCGAAGCACAACTATCCTTCCAAAATTACAAATCACTACACCAGTTGAATGAAATACTCTCTTCTCGCTGTTGAGTAGACCAGTTACAACACTATTTTTTCAGTGAGTCTCTCTCTTGTCTCTCTCCTTATGCCTGCTTTAAGTGACCTGACAGCTAGTACATATCTGATTATATGGGATTGTTGTTGATTTGTGCCTTCCTTATATGAAAATAATCCCTTCACAGCTTTTCTAGGCTGAGGACCTTGTGTTTAAATATCCCATTTCTGCTGTGCTGTGCTATGCTATACCACTTGTCAGTGCACCTTCCCCTCATTACTGACATTCCAAAGTTGAAGTCAATGAAGCACAAAACAGAGAAAGGTCTATAGTCAAAGATCTAATAAAACAATTTGTTCAGTGAGATTTATTTTTCAATTCCTCTACTTTGCCTTGTGATCTGAAGCGAAACAGTTTCTTGTGTGCATGATGACTTCTGGTATGGGTGGTAAGGGGTGATCCCTGTGTCATAAATGTGTGGAGAGAGACAGAGAGAGAGAGAAGGGGGAGAGAAACAGCTAGCATTTTGCAGTTGATATGGTTAACCTAACAAAACAAAGCACATGCCAGGTTGCAAGTGATTTCCCAAAAATGAATACAGTGGTACAAAAAAAAGGTCACAGATTGTAAGGAGCATCCTTGGTTGTGCCATTAGTGTGTGGACAATGTATGGATTATTAGAAATAAATAAAATCCAATAATGTAGATAACTCAACATTGGTATGCAGCTGCATACCAACATAATGCAGTTACTTCATGCAATATGTACCTATCATAGATTACTGCTCACAGTTTGGGGGAGCTTTAAATATTACTATTACTAATAGAAACAGATTAGTTGCCGTATTGGTCCTTGTAAGTAAAGATCCAAAGATATCAAATCATTTGCTTCTGGATCTCTACTATTACCAATAGGAAGACAATTGTATTTAGTCAGAGGAAGGTAACAAGAAAGGGTTTGGAACATAAGACATAAGGAACCTTTGAAACTCCTCAGATGACATTATTTATTTATATATTTATTTTGAAAAGTTTCACAAGGAAAGGCACACTGAGCTACAATAGCTTGTTTCCAGATGCATCCTGGGGGAAAGGGGAAAAGGGAATACAATTTGAATACAAGATCCAAATAAAAAATATACATAGAGATAAGTCCGCACAAACTACCATATTAATTTAAAGCTATAGCAAACATTTTTGTGGGATAGGTAGGCAGTACTTGCTATTCAGAATATAGTCTATATACATATGTGCATTATACATATACACGCATATATATTTTTAAGCATATACACATGCACTTACTTTTATATTCATATACATACCATATATATACACAAAGCATTTTGACACAGATACATTTGACTTTTTTAACACTTGGAGTAGTAAATAGCAGTGTCAGTGGCTCAGCAGGTTGCATACTCACCTATGAGGCTAGAAGATCAGAAGGCTGTGGGTTCTATCCTTACCACTTCAACAAAAATCCCAGCACCCCTCCAATACTACGTGTCAAAATAAAAGTGATCAGCAAAAGGAGGCAAAAACTAGGCACCACAGAAGCTCAAACACACAGGATAAGGATTAAAAAGATTTATTGGATAAACAGACCATACTGCCATGGCACTGGGTAGCTCCCCTTTACCAGTTTCACACCCTGTGCATCATCAGAAGGTGGTTCTATCCCCACACCAGGCACTTGGGTTAAATCCCAATACTGACATTGTAGTGCAGAATGGGGGGGAGGGTGCTGCACTTCTGAGGTGCCGTCTTTCTGATGAGACATTAAACCGAGGTTCTGTCTGCCTGTTATGGTAGTTGTTCAGGTGGATGCTAAAGATCCCATGACACTTCTCAAAAAGAGTAGGGGATGTTTTTAATAAAGAAAGCAAACAAAAGGCAACAAAACAATGGTACAGTCAGAAGTCATGACCACAATATTCCCCAGAAGAAAAAAATCACAAAAAGAAAACCACATTCAGGCATCCTGATTACCCCACAAAAAGTAGTAAATATGAAAAGAACAAGCCAAACCAATAAGGAAGGTCATAAATGGGGGGGGGGGCCCTGGGGGGAAGTGACAGAGGGATGGCTCAAAAGAAAACCTCTCAAAATAATAACCAAGGCTCCTAAAAGTAAGGAAATGCCCCACAAAACAAAGGAGAAAACCACAATCAAAAGCACCCAGCCAGGGAATGGTTCACTCTCGCAGCCACACTCCCCTGGTGGGGGAATTGGGGGACCTATACATCCCCAAACCCATCCCAGCAGCCAGTTACATGACCGGCACAACACATCTCCAACAGAATTGAAGGAAAGTAGGGGCCAAGACAGACCAATCCCACCAATACAAGGTACATAATTCTGTCTCCACCATACGTAGTAAAATATGGGGAGTAAGAACCTGTTGCTGAAAGAGGAAGGCACATCTGGCGCACCAAAGATAATATTTCAGACAGGTAAAGAGAAGACACAGAGTGCTAGGCTCATATCCCCAGAGGGAACAAGGCTTTTACAAGATGATGTCTGTGTACATCAAGGAGGACCAGGCCCCATCCCCCCACACTGTAGTGACATAGGCCCAGAACCCCTGGACATACGAGTAGTGTGTGAAAATATGGGGCAAAGAGTCCAAAAGTAATTCATATCCCAGTCTTGGACAATTGCATTCTGGCAGATTCTTATGCTTGGCATTGTCCTAAACACTGAGGCAGCTGTGGTAGCTGAGCCACAGGACATCCCACATTTTGGGTGGAGTTCAAGGATCCACTAGGGACTTCCAGAGTAGAAAATGAGCCATTCCAGGCATATCAGGGACATCTGGAGAGTCTGAAAAACATTTCCACATCACCATTCCATGCAATTGTTTGGAGGAGAGCTGCCTCAAACCAAGAGGGTTGAGTGACCAATGAACAATCCTATCCACAATAGTACAAACATAGAGGATGTCATGTCTGGACAAATGCCATGGGGTCAGGTGAAAGCCCAAGTGCAAATGCAATAGAAGCATCTAGGGCCACCCATGGGGTCCAAGGGCTCTGATACTGGTGAAAGAATGGCACCAAATTCTAAGCCAAACAATGACAGAAAGAGAAACCCAATGGGTTAATCAGGTTCAACCCCCCCTGCACAACAAGGACGTACAAGAGGTTGCAGCAGAGAGGGTTAAACCTACTGCCCCATACCATAGGAAAAAAACAAACCATAAAATCTTGTTTTCAGAGCTTTTGGCAAGGGAAAACCCCATACTGAGATAAGTAAAAAGGGGTAACATGAAGTGCTTCAAGATAGCCATTTTCTTTTTCTTGGTCTACACCTAGGACTGCCAACGCTGAGTTTTCCCCTAACAGGCCATTCTATGTGTATCCCAGCTGAAAAGAGCCATATCCCCAGCCCCATAAACAATACCCAGGATCTTAGGATGGGGAGGGTAGCATCAATCCCCCCATCATAGATGCCCAGGAAACCTGGATAGCCACAGTCAGGCCCATACACTTACAGAGATTTAGCAAAGCCCCCAATATTGGGGTAAAGGAATAAGACAACTCCAGTGATAGTGCTCCAGAAATGTTATCCTGGACAAATAGGGGAACATCACTGGCATAAGCCGAGACTGTAATGGGGGATGTGCCATCTGGAGTAGACATACCTTGGATCTGAGGGTGGTGCTGAATCTTCCAATGGATAGGGTCAATACAAAAAGAATAAAGTAGAGGGCTCATTGGGCAACCCTGCCAGATCCCCTGATGTAAAGGGATGGCCTGGCCCACATGACCATTAATGAGAAGAATAACAGAAGCTGCCTCATACAAAATCTGAAGCCAAGACACAAAACCCCTAAGGACATGATAGTGATTCATGACTTCAAACAGGTATTCATGCAACACCCTGTTGAAGGCCTTCTCCTGGTCTAGTGTAAGAAGGTACCCAGAAGCAGGACCCTCCCCGCAGAGCCAATAACTTCACAAAGGAGGATCAAGTTATCCACTATTTGCCTATCGGGATTGCACAAGTTTGTACTGGAGATATAAGCCAAGGAAAGGCAATTTTTTTTGTCGGTTGCCTAATCCCGGAGGTGCCTAACAACAGTTAAAACAACCTTCGAAGCTAGAGGGGCATGATGTTGAGTCAAAATAGTCATCAAGATTTTGAAGCCCGAATTTAGGAGAAAAAGAGGATGCCAATTTGTCAGATCAGTTTTCTGACCCTTCTTGAATAAAAGTATCTGGGAGGCCTCCATAAAACTGGGAAATGGGCAGCCAGCCTCTAAGATTTAATTAAATACAGCCATCAAAATTTCCATCAGGGGAGTCTGGAATGTCTTATAAAATTCAGAGGTAAGACCGTCCAGGCCCGGGGATCTGTTGCTATGCAATTTAGTAATAGCAATCAGGACCTCATCAGGAGAAATAGGACTTGTCAAGTCCTTTGACCGGTCCTCCAGGGGTGGTACACATCAACTGATGGGAGAAAAGTTCCAATAGGGCTCACAGGCTCCCAAGTGCCAAACATATCAGAAAGATAAGAATGGGCATGAGCCAAGATACCTGGAGTATCGGCCACAATGTCACTCATCTCAGAGTCAAGAGCAGTGATAGGCCACTTTTGAAACCTCTTCCTACAGCTCTCATAAGGATCCCCAAGGCATCATGTGCCCTGGGTGCCTGTCTGGTGTTCCATGTGCAGAGACGTACTGTGTGTCATACTGCAACAGCTTCATACACTACTTCAAATTCGTTATAATCGAGCCATACTCCCCAATGGACTCATTCTGTAGAGAAATGGCCCAAAAGAGATGGAGCCAAAGGGAAAGGTATTCTTTAAATTCCATCGATTTGGACTATACAGTCATGGAACGTAAGAAGGCTGCAAGTGAGGGTTTAGTAGAATCCCACCAGTCACTAAGGAAATCCTCCATACAGGTCAGGGATTGGCAGGCCCTCAGAAAGTCCAAAATCCTGTTGCATGTGAGATCCTCAGCAAACAAGGTATTATTAAACCTCCAGCATCTCCTTTCCATATGTGGGACAGGGGCAGTACAGAAAGTACCATACAACAAAAGATGTTTTGAAATCTCCAGGGGCAGGAGGCCCACGGTCTTTGACTGAATCTGGGCAGAGTGGAAAAGATAATCTATTATTCTGGCTAAATTAGACTGGTGATATGTCATGCCTCCAATAGAGTAGTGGGTATGGAAAGCATCCAGAAAAGATGCATCTGAGAGAATCTTCCTCAGAGATTGGGCATCACAGTAAGTCTTCACCCCTCGACTTGTAGGGTCAAGGCCCACATTGAAACCCCCACCCAAAATTATGGGGTGGGACATGTGGAGATATGGATGGAGCTCTTGAAACAGCTTCAATCCTGACTTCTTAGTCAATGGGGCATATATGTTAAGGAGGTGCATGGGAGACCCCTGAAATAGCACATCCAACAACAAGGCTCATCCCGGGATGATATCTACCAGGGACTGAAGCTTAAAATCAAACAAAATCGCCACACCATCGCAAACATCCATGTCTATAGACCAATAAGAAGGTTCTCAGCACCAGTGCTTCTCAGCTTGCAGTATGTCCCCGTAGAATATCAGTCTCTTTTCCTGCAAAAAAATAATATCCAAATGAAGGTCAGAAAATAGTGAAAATAAATATGTGAGCCCATGAGGAGCCTTCATATTGTTAACATTAACAGTTGCAAGGTGGAGATTAAGTGCAGCCACAATGAGTAAGAAAAAAATGGGCCATTGACATGGTCAAGTCACATCCTTATCCACACTCTGTTTAGCAGAAGTCTTCCTGGAGGCCATGTGTTACTTCTTATGGGTCTTCACAGGTGAAGCCACCCTCAGAAAGTCCATTTCATCCTCCATAGCCATCACCACTACAAGTTTAGATGAAAGGCAGGAGGAGTAGTCCAGCTCCTCTCTGGTATCCCCATTCTGGGATAAGGTAGCCAATGCATCGAATTGGTTATCCAAGGTAAGAGGAGTGCATCCCTCCAGAGAAGCAGCGCAACCTTCTGGAGCTTGTGCGAGCACAGAGAGCATTTCCTATTATGAATCAGCAGTATGGGGGGGGGCATGGAATGGTGAGTCAGTGCTGGTGGGGCTGAGGAAACAAGCGCCCCAGAAGTGGGCAGAACAACAGCATCCTCTACTGGTAATCCACGTGAACCATGATCTGCACTCTGGGGGTCTGGTGAGTGCTCGGGAGAAACATTTCACTGAGATGGTCCATCCCTCACAACCGGCTCCTGATCCATTGACACGTGGTGGGCCAATTGCACTGCCAAGGGTTTCCGTTGGCATTGCTGAGCTTGACATCTCACCTGATCCAACAATTAAAGCTGGGTAAAATCCTCCTTCTGGTTATGGACCCCCACCGGCACTGGTGATAAGTGTGACAAGTAACTTTGCACAGGTTGCACCATAGGTCATTTGGGCATTGTGCACTGGAGTGGCTTAATGACAGACAGAGGTTGAAGCAGAGAGTATAACAAGCAGTTGCCAGATGGGAGTCAGAACCATGTCAGAAGCAGGTCTTCGGTTGTCCAGGATAAAAGCACTGAGCATGGTCCCAGCCAATATAAAAAAAAAAACCCACTCAGGATATGCTGGAGATCAAAGGCCACATGCCAGAGCTTGATTTAGAACTTCCAATGTCCAGTCCAAAATTCCTCTGGGTCTAAGATGTGGTCTGAATCCCCCAATATGTTGCAGTGTTGAGAGAGCCAATAGCATATGTCCTGTACCTGCATGCCTTTGCTCTTCAACAGCACAGTCAAGGAACGTACCACAGGTTTCATAAGGAAGAGGGCCTCGAAAGGAAGCCAAAGTGATGTACCTTTCAAGTCGTCATATTGCATCCAGAAATGGTCTAATAAGATCGGAGTACTACAACTCAAGTCAAAATAGACATCAGCAGGAGCGTGGAGCAAGGCATAAAGTTTGTTGGGAGTAATGTGTAATGAATCCTTCAATAAAATCTGCCCCATGTAAGATTGGTCCAGGTGGTCAGTCAAGCACCCCTTGTACAAGAGACAGACTGCATTACAGTGTCATGCAGGGGAGGGCAGCAGGTAAGGCATCCATTTTCTGAAACTGAGCCCACCACTGCGCCGAAGACGGAGGAGGAACTGGCACCAGAACTGCATTCTCTGTAGTTGGGGTCATCTATAAGAGTTCAATTCAGTCCAGCCAGGATAGAGGTGCCGGCGCAGGAGGGACACAGACCTGTGCTGAGGGGGAGGCCAACTGGTGTACTAGGGGCATATGTGGGGAGATCAGCCCCTGTACAGAGAAGACATGCTCAGGCATGGCTAACAAGGAAATGGGCCTGGCTGAACAGGATCCAAACTTGGCCCAAGTGGTACCAGCTGAGGTGTACTGGGGGGCCCACTCCAAGGCAGCAGTGACAAGCTCCTGAGGGCTAGGAGCTGTGATTCGAGGGAAGGATTGTGGCAATGCCTGGGGCAAAGAATCTAACAAAGGGGTGGAAGTTCCCCAGGAAACATCCAGAACAAAGACCGGAGCTGTAGTGATTCAGGAGGGGGCACTGAATGCCACTGGCACACCCCATCCTGTGTCCAACTTGTCTCCACCAGGGCCTGTGCCGGTGACCAAGCTGCCGGTGGATAATCGGTGACATGTATAGTATGACTGCCTGTTACGGGAAAGATCCACCCACTGTGCCTGTGGTCCCGCGGCCTATTGTAAGTCCTGCTCTCCATACAACCCTGAAACTGGGGGCACCGAATTACAAGAATCCGTTTGGGCTGGAGGAGTAGTGGGCAGGGTTCATGCTGTGAACTGCGGCTTAGAATGGGAAAGCTTAGCCGGCATGAGAATGGGTCTGCTGTCTACTTGGCTGAACCAGGACTCCTCTCCACCCCCAGATACAAAGACATGCTGCACTGACCCCTGCAGTGGCTGCAACATGGGAGGAGCAGCCACCTGCAGAAGTACCTGACCATCCACCTCACCTGAATGAGCCGCAATGTCCTCCATGCTGGTGCTTACTAGTCCTTTGCTGTGTTCCAATCGCAACCTGTCCTGCTCATGGTGAAAAGTCAGCTCCTCTTCTGCCAACAGCAACATGAGGTAGTCCCGTTTCTGTTTCAGCATGTCCTGAAGTCTATCCTCTGCCTCCCAAAAAGTGGAGGCGGGCTGTGGTTGCTGTCCAAGTCCAGTTCCTTTGGTAGGGGAGGCCCAGGTAATGCTCACTTAATGAGCCATACCATCCATTGCAAAATCAGCTCCAGGCTAAATTCAAGGGGTGGAGCCTCCTTCCCCACCTCCTGCTCCAACTCCTATATCTGTGCATCTGACAGAGAATCAAGGGAAACAGTGCCACCTATCCAAGAGTAGGGGAATTTTTTTATTATAGCTGGACTTCATTACCATACAAAGTGTAACAGTTTGAGATACAGACTTTAAATATCACAAACAATAAAGCAAAAAAAACTATGCATACTTCTACATAACAGTAAATAAACTTCTTCCAACAAATACCCACATGAAAACATTTAGTATTCTACTTAAAACTCTAGTCCCACCAGAAAAATATATTTCCCTAAGTTACCCATTTTGCACAGTTTAACTATAAATGTGATTTCTCCCAAAGGTATATCTTAATACCTGCCTTCTGTATGCTCTGCAGAGAAAGACATATAGGGCAGGATTCACAAAACAGATGTACCTGGAGCATCTCAGATGTGCCAGCGCAAGTCAGAAATGCTCCGGAAGGCAATTCAGGCACAGGGAGGAAGTGCCAGAGCAAACAAGATGCCCTGCGCCGAAAGACATGTGCCATAGAAACAACGTAATGACATGCGACGCATGTACAGGGGGCGTACCCATGCATACACCGCACATCCCTATCCACAGAGCAAAACCAAGGAGCAGCAATGGAGCAACTCCAGTGCAAAGCCAGGATTCACCCTAAAAAGATAAGTATAAAAGAAGGAGACTTAAGTCCAGCACACCAGCTGTCTGTCAATGGAACGACAACAGCAGGACACACACAGAGGGGAAGTCAAAACAGAGGGAGAGGCACAGACAGCAAGCCACACCACAATGCTACAGCAACAAAGCGGATTAACCCAGCAGCAGTCGCCATTGTTGGTGCCCCAATGTGAAGAAGGAGGTAGAGTACCAGAAGTAACCGTAGGTGGCCAGCCTAATGGCAGTACTATGCCCGGCTGTCCTTCAAGCAGCTGACAGAGGTGGAGACAGTTGGGTGATACCACCTCAACAGGGCCATGCTGAGGCAGCTATGTGAGCTGTGCCATGATGTGGTGCAGGCACCCACTGCATGAGGGCATGCCATCACGGTGGGGACCAAGGTGACAATGATCATGTGCCTGCTCACCACAGGAACCTTCCAGAGGCCTACAGAGGACACCACTGGCAAATCACAGGCCTTAACGTCCGACCCCCTTACACAGTTCCTCACTGTACTGCTACCGCATGCTTTGGAATACATCAGATTTCCCAGCACTCAAGTAGAGTGGACAGAATCCATACAGGGGTTCCACAGGGTGGCACACATGCCAGGTGTCATAGGGGCCATCGACTGCACCCATATGGCAATCCGTGCACCACCTGATGAGGAGGGCATCACATATGTGAATCAGAAGGGGTACCACTCAGTGAACTGCCAAGTGGTGTGTTATGCCACGGGGCACATCACCAATGTCTGTGCCACACACCCTGGGAATGCACATGATGCATACATATGGCACCAGTCGGCACTCTGTGCAAGGTTCGAGGCTGGGGGCATCCAAACTGGACACTTGTTAGGGACATGTGACTGGGCACCAGCAGCCCGGGGGGGCCACCATGCCCAGGACACCTGGGGCAGGCCGTGGGTGGTAGGCTGCAGGCATGGGGGCACTGGGCCAGCAGGGATGTAGAATGGTGCTGCGGCAGCAGGGTGCTATGGTCCCGATGTGCACCACAGGATGGACAGGAGCAGGCAGGGGCAGCAGGGGAAGCAGGACTGCCAGGCATGCAGCAGCATGGGCGGGGGGGCAGGACAGGGGTGCAAAACACAGGGCGAGATGGGATCTGGTCACATGCCACAGTTTAACACCATTAACTAATAGAGACACATCTACCGCCACAGGTGATGCTGTATACCCATTGCGTCTCTGGCTCCTTACCTCCTTCCGATGACCTGGAACAGTGGCTGAGGTACGCTACAATGAGGCAAAAGCTGTGAGGCGCACCATCATTGAGCGTGTTTTTGGCATGCTGAAGATGTGTTTCCAGTGCCTGTGCCGGTCAGGCGGTGCCCTACAGAACTGCTCTGAGAAGGCCTGTGGCATATTCCTGGCCTGTTGTATGCTACACAACATGGCCCAAGACCATGGGATACCTACAGAGGCCAGTGAAGGCAGCAGTTCCGGGGTGGAGGAGGGGCAGGGAGGGTGCAGCAGGGGTACACCCAGAGGAACATGGAGCCGATGACGGACACAGGTGCAGGAATCCAAGGCTGGCAGCCAGGGCATGGGCATACTGCACGAGAGTGGTGGAGGAACACTTCTGGACATGCAGGTGAGTATGCAGGATGGTACATGTGCAGGTGTGGGCACCACAATTTAGGGACACCATAGCGGGGGCAAGGCAGGCACCGTATGCCACACCAGGGCACACATGCGGGCACATGGACACGGTGAGGGACACACAGACACACTGCATGCACCACACCAGAACCACACAGACCACGTCCACACTGTCACGGGTCAGTGTGCACTGCTGCTGGCACATGGGCACTGCATGCACCATAACGCTCTCATCATATCCATGACACATAGCATGACTGCAACACACACACACACAGGTGCACAAGCACAGGTGACATGGGGGTGTGCCAGGGTAACCGTATGGCTGGAAACCACCATGCACAGCAGCACTGGCACCACCTACAGGGCAGCCAGTGTGCACGACCATGCCACCCACCACCACAGGCCCTTGGGCATGGACATCACAGGGCTGCTCTACGGCTGCCATGGACACGCGGTCAGCCTCTGCCATGGCCACTGGTGATCGGGGTGCCACCACCAGCCACAGGGGTGTCCCCAGGGACCCCACAGGGGTGCTGCACTGAGACTGTGAATGGGTGCTCAGTGGAGTGGCCGATCCATGTCCCCCCAGCTGAGCCATGGCTGGTGGGGGTGGATGCCAGCGGCGATGGGGTCAGCAGGAGGGGGCCCACCTGGTCCCGTCGACAGGGTGTCCAGGATGTGCTCCTGGATGTCCGACTGGACACATGCTGTTCGCAGCATGCTGTGGATGCAGCCACTGCCTCTGCAGCAGCTGCGATCTGCTCCATGGCTGCAGTCATGCCCACCCTCATAAGGCATGTCTCAGCCAGCATCTGAGCACGCCATGCTGCCGAAGACTCATTCTCCTGGATCATGACAGCCCGATGGCTATGGAACTCTGCCCGGAGTGCCTCCTGACCATCCACAGTTGCCCACAACAGGTCAAGGTAGACACCCATGTCATCAGCAAGCAATGCGGCATGGGGTGGCACCACTGAACTGGGGATTGGGCAGCCTCACCACGGTCATCCATGGGTGGTGGATGCACCCTGCCAGGCTGTGCTGTGTGTGTATCATGGCTGGGCATGGTTACCTGCTGTCCATGTATGTCATCCAGTGGTCCCACTGTAGTCAGTGCATGTCCACTGGTGCCCTGCCTGGATGCCACTGATGCTCCAGCACAGTGGGAACACTGTTGGCACCCAGGGTCCCATGCACATGCAGCCTCATGCTGTGTGCACTGCAGTCACCCATTGCAGTGGCACTACTGATCGTGGAACATGCATCAGTGCTAATGCCCTCACCCTGCATGCCACTGGCAAGCACAATGAGTGCATCCACTATGTCCACCACATCCTCTGGGTCACCATCAGACAACCCAACCAGGCCCTCCATCTATGACATGTACCCACCTGCAGTACCGCCATCACTGGTGGAGGGCTGTGCAGGGCCCTCCGCCACAGGTACCATGACTGGTGGTGTGTGGAGCATGGACACGACCACATCAATGTCAATGGCCCCATGTGGTGGGTCCGCATTATTGTCTATGGGGGCTGTGCTGTCGGCCGCAGCCGTGCCATGGAGTCATGATGGAGCTGTGGAAGACAGAAAGGGAGATGTGGTTAATGCACAGGATTCAAATGGCACAATGCACAGTCAGCCACATACCACCAGCTACACACGCCTGTCCATGGCGACTGCGGACAGGGTGAACAGTTACTCGCCATGCTGTGACTGGCTGCTCCCCCATCTGGAAGCCACCTCCAGGAATGCCATGCATGGACATCCCTGACACATTGGCAGCCAGGAGGGCCTCGTTGGGGCTGAGCATTGCCACCGAGCCAGGTCCACCCCATGTCCACTGCAGGGAGGCCTGGATGCTGTCCACCCTTGCCTTGGCCCTCCATTGCCTGTCATGCCAATGCTTCCTGCACTCCTGCACTGTGCGGTTGCATGGTGCGACCACGTTCACATGCTGGGCCACCTCCTCCCAGCCCGCTGCATGCACCTTTCTGCTGCCACCCCTGCCAGTGAGTACATCCAGGTGTAGATGGCATGCCTCGATGAGTGCCCTCTCCTCATCCTGTGTGAAGTTTGGTCGCCACCTGCTGGTGGCACTTGACTCCTCAGACATTCAACACACTGGGGGTAGAAGCAACCTTGTGTCAGACCCACCCAGGTGTACACAGTCCGACACCAAGCTCCCTCTCTTTACAAGCTCACCATGGTCTGTGGTGCCAGTGGCCTGTGCCATGGTCCATGCATGGGCTGCCTGGCACAGGTGGACATGCACCATGGTGTGCAGTCCGTGAGGGACGGCGCACGTGCCACACATGGCACCCAGGATGCAGCAGGGGTACCTTGTACCCACCACAGGGTGTGTGACACCGACCTGTCCGCTGTGTGTGTGTGTGTGTGTGTCCCAATACCCCTGCTATGTGTGTTCCACTACCATGGTGCACCTTCATACCTGGGTGCCACCACTGTGTTGGCTGCAGGCTGGAGGGGGACTGCCATGTGGTGGCATGCAGTGTTTGCATAGCGGCGGTGTGCTTGCTGGCAGTGGTAACACTGTGCCTGCACAGGTGTTGCACTGTGTGACATACATACATGTGTCATGGAGCTGCATGCACCTCACAGTACAGTCCACCCCAAGCCATCCGTACCATCCCTGTGTCCCTGTGCACTATGTGTTTTCCTCTGTACACATTGAACCCCCACCTGCAGTGCACCGCAGCAGTCAACTACCCTGAGGGGTACTGTAGTTACTTCAGTATTTACAACAACATTTTCCACATCAGTATTTTCAATAGTCAAATCAGTAGATATAGCATTATTAGAGTTACCCCGGGGTTTGAGAGACACATCGTCAGTGGCCACTGGTAAGCCAGAATTCTGCAGTAAATCCTGAAAGGAGGGGTCTTGAGGGTCGGGAGACCATCTCCCTGTTGAATCTTATGTCCATCCAGCCCCTTCCAGCACTGTTTTAGGGGACCAATCAATTTTATGTAGTTCTTTCTCCATTATTTCACTCTAGTCCTTTTAACCCCGTCCTTAAATGAATGTCTGTTCTGTGCTTCCCAGTGGAAGCTCTGGAGCCTGCCATGGTAATGCAGCTTTTCCCTGGGCCTTTCCAACTGACACAGTCCCCAAGTGATGTCTTTGTGCTTTACTCATTGTTGCAGGCATAGAATTGATTTGAGGCTCTAGGCACACAGGAGGAGTTCTGTCTTTATTGTCAGCCCTTATACTCTCTGCACAGACTTTTGCCTCAGCCAGAGCTCCTGCATGTTCACTTGCTGAGCTATTCGAGGGGTGAGTCAATGCAGTTGCTTCCAGCAAATTGGCTCTGACAGGGTCGTAGGGCATATTGACAGCCACTTGCAAATTCTGCATCAATGCAAATGCCGAGTCTAGTTCTTTTAAGCACTGCAACTGTTTTTCTTTCTCTGATTACAAAACAACAGCTTACTTTGCACCAGAATTGCCTGCTCCTGCTCTGTCTCAGTGAAATAAATGCAAGGCCCAACCTGCTCGTTTCCATTTTCTGTAGTTTGCGACCCAATTATAATGTTCATATTCTCTAGCACAACCATTTCTTCATTTTCAGGCAGATTTCCATGTAAATCAGTACCTTCCATTAATTCTTCCATCTCCCCCTGCCACATCAGCACTTCCTCCTCCTCCTCCTCTGTCCAGCTCTAAACTGGGCTCCTCCATTCTACTCCCTGGAAGTCAAGACCCCTGCAGGCAGAGTAGGGGAATTCCCCTGGAGTTCTGGCCCACTTTCCCCCATTCACTAAAAATACCACCAGCAGCTTTATCTGGTTCAATTTCAGTCGATTACCATCTGTATCCCCCCCCCCCCCCAATCAGTCGCCCCTGATAAAGGGACTTCTAGTCTCAGTGGGCCTATCCAGTCAACAGAATTCAATAAATAAGTGAGAAACCTTGTCAGAACAGGGGGATGAGGAAGTGGGAGATAGCTTGAGATTAGGTGAGCCTTCACCCCTCCAGAATGCACACCCCACAAGTGGATTGGCAGGGGATATGGGGGGAGTGGTGAGGGATAATACAGGGAACAGAATACTGGCACAGAAGAGGTGGGTGTGGTTTACATGAGGAAAGAGTGGGGGGAGGATTGGGAACAAAAGGGGGATGGGAGGAGGTAGTATGAAATTGTGAAAGGGAAGAATTAAAGAGGAGTGAAGAGAAAGGTGGGTAAGCCAGTAGTGGAACACCAAGGGTATGAACACTACTTGATGTAAACCCAGCTAATGCTATAGGCTATCGGCATGCCTAGGGGTGGGTAGAAGGGGGTAGGGTAGTGGTAATAGAACAGAAGATAAGGCTGGGAGGGGTAATGAAGAAGAGGTGGGTCAGGTGCATTTGCAGGATGGGGAAATATAGTGTCAAAGAAGATAGGACAAAGAATGAGTAGATAGGATTGAATGGAGATCTAAGGAGAGGGAATTCCAAATGTTTGGAAAATGATAGAAGTACAGGCAGGAAGAATGAGGGTCGTGTAGGGGGAGTTGTGGAGGGAGTAGACATGGGTAAATACTCTGAACAACATACATATTGGGGGAATGGGTTGATGATGTACAAAATCATTAACAATGATGATCTAATGGAAGAATTAAATTTAACATTTTAGAATGGAACAAAAAGTAAGGGGACATACACAACAAATTAGGCCAAACAATTTTAAAATAAGCAAACATAAGGTTTGTTATACACAAAGGACATTAGAAATCTGCAATGATCTGCCTTCTGAAGTGAAAAATAGCAATCAGATTTTTACTGCTGCATGGGCCAAGTTCTGCAGACATTATACCATCATTATATTTGTGTAAAAGCACTGTGGAAGCATGTAACTGGACCGCTGTCTGATGTGCTGTACAGTGCTCTGGCTTAGTTTCCAGTGATTCTGTTTATGCAGCCCTTCCCCTCCGCAGGCCACATAAACAGCCCCCCCTTCCTGGCACACTACGCTTCCTCTCCATAATTGCAGAAGTGACATCCACCATGTACAACATATCGGCGCTGACTTAAACTGCACATGTGTATTGCATCGCGCATACATAGCCAAGTCAGTACCACCATGTTGCGCACTGCTGGCTTTGGGGCAAACTCCACATGCACGAGTATCACATATGCAATACTGTAATCACTACAGTATTAGTTACAGCTGACTCCAGTGTTACTAAAGCACCGCACATTCTTTTTAACATTCTTACCTCTCCTAAAAGCTCTCAACAGCCATATCGGATCTGGCCAGTTTGTTGTACTCAGCCTTGTCATTTTCATTCTTAATGTACTGGGCTAGATTCAGTTCACTGCCATCTTTCATGTAGCTTTCTTGCTTTTTTACCCTCAATATCCAATAACTCCCTCTCCAGACTTATAGAAAATCCTTGTGTTACCCTTCAGTTTTCCCTTTGTTCCTGTATTTGCACTGCTGTACAGTTACTGGCTTTGTGTTCTTTTCTTTGAAATCCCCCATAGATTCTTTGCAAGAACTTTATCCAGTACCAGTTTAAAATTTCATTGACAAACAGTATCGCATGTCCTATTTTGTATTTACACTCAGTTCTCCAGTTTTGTTTTTTCTATTTCTTTTTAATTCACACAAAACGTAGACTGCTCCTGTGCTGTCTTTTCTCAAATTTTCCCCATTCTTTTCTTTTCAAGACAGCCTATAACACCAGGGTTTTACTGTCTGTTTTGAGTGTCATTGCCCTGTGCTCAGACTGAGTTTGAAGTTTCTGGATAATAAATGATGTTTATACACACAGGGCAGGATATTCAGAAATACACCAAAGCCAGGCACAAGACTTGCACAGCACAAATCCAGTGTGCCATGGCGCACTGAGCACGATATTCAAAGGCTGCACATGATGGCATGCGCAGACTCAGCCCAGTTGAATATCGCACAGATGTGCCATAGTGCAACCAGGGCTGCACCGGGGAGCAACCCAACATGTGCAACAGCACAATCAGGGAGGTGCAAGGGGAAGAGGTGCCTGCACCAGGACACATATGTACTGGCAACAGGCACAGCAAGGAGCAAGCCACTAGGGTGGGACATCCTGCCAACAGGGTGCCAGGAGTGAGGCACAGCAGGCACATGACTGAACGCTGCCCAATGCACATGGGGAGGCAGCAGGCCCCCGCTCACGTGTATCACAGTGGTGCAGTGGTGCATGGAGGCAGGGTGGCACCAATGGCCACTGGTGAACAGCCACTGGCAACCCCCCACAGGAATGCATGTGCCATGCCACCGGGACTACAGCTGGCATCACATAGGCAGACATCACACAATGCATACGCCACACAACTGGGACTGAAAGGCCATGGCCACCGCAGGGCACAGCCACCGAACAATGGGTGAACACCATCAGGCAAAACCCCCTGGCCACCCCAGGCTCACACCACAGCCACCATGCACACCACTGCAGCATGGCTTCACACACCAGCCGCAAAGCAGACCCAGACACAGATGTGTAACCATAGAAATGTGTATTTACAACATCAAAAGAACACAACTATATACAGATAAAAGCAGGGAACAGGGATAATGGGGTACCTATGTAAAAGAAGGCTAACCCAGGGAAGGGAGGGATGAGGACAAGGGTCAGGGCAAGTTAAGGGGACAAGGAAGGGCAAGGGTTGAAGAACAGTCATGGGCCAACGGGCTCTATGGGCGGCCATGCCCCACTGCAGCCTGGCACTGTAACCTATGAATGGCCCTCTGCATAATCCTCACCCACAACGTGGCAGTGGAGACCTTCAGTATCCTCCTCAGAAGGCGGGTGTTCACGGCCGGGTGTCAAGCACCTAGGACTATTGGGGCAGCCATGCAAGGTGCACAATAGGGGCATGTGGACACCACGGGGTACTGGGCAATAGTGCCCATGTGCCGGACACCCCATGGCACCAGTGCACCATCAGCCCTATGGTGCCCCTGCACAGTAGGCCCCACAGCACCTGAGTGCCACATGCCCGACAGTGGCAGAGAGCTGTATAGCGTATTGTGCAGTGTGCATATGCTGCACCATTGGTGTAGATGCCAGTAGTGCGTGCATGCATGCTTCAGGGCTTATTGAGCATGTCACAGTGTTGTGCCATGACTTCAGCAGGTGCAAGTCCATTGCGCCAGGTGCAATAATGCCATATTCAGCTGGAATATGCAGATTAGCTCATCAGCCTATCTACAGTGCATCAGGGGCATTTGCATCTCATTACAGTTGTGCATACCCTCATTTGCAGCGATGCACTATAGTGACTTCGTGGGTTAAGCACAGGACATGGATCGGTATTGCTTCCTTCAGAGGTAAGCCGCAAGGCTGAATGGGAGATGGGACAGTGGTTTGGGTAGGTGGTGTGGGTAGTAGCAGTCACTGACCACATGTCTCATCCCATAGGATGTAGCATGACTGATCATAAGGAGGTTGAGGAGTGTGGGCCTGCATGGAAGCATAGGCCCAACTTTACAAGGTCTGAGATGGATGCCCCCTCCGTTCAAGGCGTATCTCAACCAGGAGCCTCTGTTGAGTGGATCGGCAGGCACCCAACAGGCCAGGTGGGAGGGTGTTGCAAGGGCTATGAACCAGCAAAGAAGCCATCAGAGGTCTGTGCAGGAGTGCATAAAGAAAGTTGGCACAGACAGGCTCCGGATAAAGGAGAAGCTGGCAGCCATCCGGGCCGCACGTGCAGCCATGGGCAGTGGACAGCCAGACATGCCACAGCTGATGCCACAGGAGGAGATGGTGGTGGCCACCATGCAGTGCAGTGCCATTGAGGGGGTGCCTGATGGCAGATTCCAGATGGGTGGCAGCTCATCACTGCATGGTAGGTACACCAGATGTGGGGGTTCCGGCTGATGTGACAGTGGCAGTAATGCTACTGTGTTCCCTTTCAGCACCAGAGCATCTGCATGCAGTGGCGGGGGCAGAGGTGTCTGCCATGGGGGTGAGCCTGGACCTGAAGGACCATCCATCCACCTCCACCAGTGTCCAGGGGCCAGAATGGCTGCAGCCTAACACCGCTGACCAGCTGGATGCCTGTGGTGTGGTTGCAGACTAAGTCCTGGCTGTGTTCCAGCATGATGCCTGCCATGGCATGCAATATGCCAAGACACAGATTGGGGTGGGGTCAACACCGATGATGATGTAACGATCGTCCAGGTCAGCAGTGTCACTGTCTAGGGGGAGGCACCCATACCACTCACCCAATACAGGCAGCACAGACGGTGCCCTGGTGGCGGTTGTCCTGCCACAGGCCACTGTTTTATCGCTTTGGGCAGCAGCAGTGCGGCGCTGGTCAATAGGGGTGGTGGTGGAGCAGCTGCACAGGTGCTGCCTAGCACGTAGCAGCCGGAGGGGCAGCAGCAGCAGTTGGACGGAGATGTTGGGGGGCCGGGTGCAGCTCCTGCCAATGGTGCACCAGTGAATGAACAGCCCCAAAAGGGGCCAGCTGTGCAGCACCCACCTGCGCAGTGGGCAAGGCAGTGGGGCCAAACACCACCCCATGGGCCGGTGCAATGTCCTGCCACCCCTGGGTGCCAACCCCTTGCCTGAGCACACCCGTCTGCTGTAGGCCTCCATGGAGCAATAGGTGCTGATCGTGGCAGGGGCGAGTGCACACCATGCCAAGCTGTACCAGGCTGCAGAGTAGCACAACAGGGACTTTACGCAGCTCCTGACAGCCAATGATTATATACGGGTGGACATGACCGCAGTCCTGGATCAGCTTACTACTGCTGCTGTCAAGGCAGGCCTTGCAACAGTGTCCGCATTGGTGCATGGCCATCTGCCGCAGACCCTGTAGAGTGCATTCTCCATCCCTCAGTCATGGCGTCGAGCGACCCCCTTAGTGTTGATGCCAAGATCAGCTGTGGGCATTCCGGGCATGACTGGGGTGAGCATGTTTGGCGGCCTGCAGACCCCTGCCAGGACACAGTTGTATTCCCACAGTAATACTCCTGGGGGACTGTCTCAGACACTCCCTGTGGCTGTCACACAGCCTGAGTCTGCTGGGCAGTCTCGGCGGGGCCACCCACATGTCTGCGGTGGCCGTGCAACTGCGCGGTGGTCCTGGACTGCCCATCACCCTGTCCACTGTCTGCTGCTGCTCTGTGTGTACATTGGTATGGCATGTGTGTGTGTGTGTGTGTGTGCAGTCTACGGTCATGGCATCCGTGGATGTCGCCGCACACTGGCCGTGTGCACACCCACCCGGCTGCTGGCCATTGCAGCATGTGCATGATGATGCCAGCACAGTGCTGGGTGCCACTGTGCCCCGGTGCTCAATGTCTGACACACACCTGGTGCCAGCCTCTGGGCGCATGTCTGCAGGTGCCTGTGTGCATGTGAGTGCGGTGTGTGTGTGTGTGTGTGGGGGTGGGGTGTGCTGTGCTGTTTGGTTCCATGGCATCCCGACCCTGACCCATCCATGCCCCCCCCCGGCTGCTTCTGTCGCACGGCCCACCCAACCTTGCCTGTGCGCTGTGCCATGGTTGCCTGTATGTGCATGGAGACATGTTCACCTACCTGCCTGCACCGTAGTGCTCCTCTGCAATCATGTCCTGGTGCCGCTGGGCCATCTTGTGCAGCTAGGGTTCCCTTCACCCGGTGGGGACTGCTCACCACCACATGGCCCAGTGGCCACAACGTCCCCACTGCTGTTCCCCTCTTTGACATCGACAGCTATGCGACAATCAGTGGCCGTGTTGTGTAGCATACAGCAGACCAGGAATAGGCCATGGGCCATTGAGGCGCTGTATTCTAGGGCACCGCCAGACCTGTCCAGGCATTGGAACAGTGTCTTCAGCAGCCAAACACATGCTCAATAATGTTACTTGTCCTGGCGAGTGCCTCACTGAATCGCTCCTGAACTGCGGTCAACAGGCACCGGTATGGGGTGAGCAGCCAGGGACAGAGTGGGTAGCCACTGTCACCTGTGTGGATAGAAATATGGTTAGCATAGTGGTCTGTGTTGCTGCACCAACCATCTCTCCCGGCCGAACCCTGTGGTGCCTCTACCCTGGCAGCCCCCACACCTTTCCCAGTTGTGCAGGCTGCCCGTGTTCATGGCATACTCACCTACTAGGTGGCCAGTGGGGATGTCTCCACTCTCAAACCTGTGGCACAGTGCCGAGCTGTGCCAGATGAAGGCATCGTGTGCTCCCCCAGGGTGTGTGGCACAGACATTGATTATGCACCCCCTGGCATTGCACAACACCAGGCAGTTGACACTGGGGTAGCCCTTTCTGTTGATGTAGACTACCCCCTCCAGACCAGGTGGTGTGCGGATGCCAACATGGGTGCAGTCGATGGCACCTAGCACACCAGGCATACATGCTACCCTGTGGAACTCCTGCATATTCACTGTATGCTCTGCCTGTGTGCTGGGAAGTGGATGTGTTCTGCAGCATTTGACAGCAGTGTGTTGAGAAACTGTGTGAGGAGCTGTGACGCGGCCGACTGTGTTATGCCTGGGGTGTCCCCTGTTGGTCTCTGGAAGGTTCCCATGGCGAGCAGACACATGACAGCCATGACCTTTGTCTCCACAGACATGGCGTGGCTCTGTCTGGTGGGTGCCTGCATCTCATCACTGCACAGCTCACAGTGCTGCCTCAGAATTGCCTGGTTCAGGCAGTACCAACCCACAATCTCTGTATCACTGTATTGTTCAAAGGTGGTGTGGGCACAGTACCACCTGTTCCAGGCGTACCGCTGATGGGCCTTTCCACGGCCACGCCACTCTGCCTCCTGCCTCCTCACACCCCTCATTACTGCCACAATCTGGAAGATGGCACTGGCCATGGCCTCAGTTGTCCAGATCCCCCTGCGCGGTAGGTCCCTCGGGTTCCCCTGGCTGTGTGCTGCTGCATGTGTGGTTGTGCTAGGTGCACACCTGGTTCATCAGTTACCAGTTGGCAGCCTGTGGTCTGTGGCCTGTGGCCTCTGCCTCCCACCTGTCTGGGCACCTGTGCCACCCTTTTTGTGCCAGGTGACATGGGCACACACTCAGGCTGTGCCCTCCCTGACGGTCTCTCATGCAGACACATACACACAGCCACGCGGCCACTCTCTCACTCCCTCTCACTTTCACACTGCCTCTGTCCCTGTCTTGCACCCCTCCTGCTGTTCAGCCTGGCCACTGTGTCTCTCCCACACCTGCTCCCCTCTGGCACAAGTGTCCTTCACCTGCTTGCTCCCTCTTTTTATGGGCTCAGATGTGCTCCACGCATTTTCCATTTGCTCCACACTTGCGCCGTCCGTTAGGTGTTGAATATCGCACTGCACCAAATAGTCATGGTTCCGCCCCCTGCACTTGTGCATGCATGCATTACCATTGTGCATTGCCGCATGGTGATTTGTGCTGCGCAGTTGCCATGGCTGAATATCACTCTCTGGTGCATTTTTGTGGTTGCACTGGTGCAACCCTGTTCCGCATTGCACAACTGCTTTGAATATCCCACCCACAGTCTACTGCAGTCTTTTGTTTCTTCATTATCACCTTCAACAACTTAAATAAACTCACAGTCTGCACTCTAGTGCTGAACACTTTAATGTTGGCTTTCTTTCTGATTTCTATTGCCTTTAACTTGATGGAGTATCAGGTATCACGGTCTGTTTTCAAAGTTTATGCCCTGTGCTCTGGCTTAGTTTTCAAATCTTTGTTTTGTTGTTTTTACCTTATTCAAAGAAATAAACAGTTTCCTTTCCTCCTGTGCACACCAGTTGTTACTCAGATATGCAGGTAATCAAAGACCTTTTCTCGGGGAGCCCACCTCATTGTCTGAGGATGTTCTCTTGGTGGCGTTCTCTGTAGATGCTTTGCAGGAAGCTTATGAGTTCTGCCACTGTGCCCACTGCTGCATTTCTTCCAGCTACATTTTTCTTGGATGATATATATCTGTTTTAGGCCCTTACCAGGAGCAGTCTGCACTGGGAGTGGCCATTCTGCTGCTTGCCCATTGCTTCTAGCAGCTCTCACAGTTGGCCTAAGTTGTTCTTGTGTAGAGAGGCCCTCAGTTTTAGCTGTCATTAGCAGGCATGTTCACCATTTCGGACTGGCTGCCTCCAATCATCAGGTACTTTTCCTCAGCTTTTCATGACTATTCATAGAGCAAGGGTGGCAATATAAGCTGATGATATAGTGTCCCAGGTACAGTGCAGTCATAAACACAGCTGATTGCTTATGTACAGGGGTCATGGGAAGTAGAGAAAGTGTCACAGAACAGCTTCTTTGAAAACTGGCACTGCCAATATTTGCAGCATGTTAGTTGATAGTGAAAGGTAGAGATGGTGTCAAGGAGAGGATTCTTTGAAAACCATCATTCCAAGTGTTTTCTGCAATGGGTAGAGAAATGGGAGGCAGACTGAAAAAAGCTGAGTAACTGACTTGTGCTCCAGAAACAATGGAGAGTTAAACTGCCTTGTTAGTACAAAAGAAACCTGGAGCATCCCATTAGAGTATTAGACTGTCAGTCACACTGATTGACAGGCTGATAGAGCAATGAGTATGTTAGTTCGGCAGGACATTTGCATCCCTCTGATATGATACGGTAGTACAGCTCTCTCAGTGGCCTACACAGCATAAAGGGATAAATGTAATATGGAGCTCTCTCTCACAAGTAGAGCATGTACCGAGCCCAAAAGTATAAATGCACATTAGCAGCATGAATCACCAAATAGTAGTTTGCCATGTGAGACCATGCACACTCCATGGTTGTACACCAAAAATACTAGCACACAGAACTGTCTTGTACAATGATTTATTGGCATGAAATAACTACAGTAATGCCCAGCATCAGGTTTCCTCATGTTAATCAGTATCCTGAGTAAAACAAAGGTGAGAAAAATCAAGATCATCACTTTTCACTTGCCTGTTTTCTTGCAGTTTGCCAGCTTATTACTAGTCCACAGGCTGAAGGGCTTGTGGCAGCGAAAACACATACAGCATTGTTTCTGTCCAGTGCCATCTGCTGATTCATTAACAACGCTGTAGGTGATGTATTTGTAAAAGCATTTAAACACATTGACACCAAGTGGCAACATGAATTAAAACCAGTTGAAACTAAGGACATTATGCCAGCAGTGCCAGAACTCTTTTAGTCATGAGAGAACCTGATGCTGTGCACCACTGTATAATGCAAAGAAGCCAGATGAAAAACAGACCACTACATAATATCTTATGCAGCAGAAGCCTCAAAACATGTTTACCCTGTTTGTCTTCCCAGCACAACTCTGAGTAATTGAATATGTTTGTGTTACCAATGCAGACAAATATACAGTAACACCAAAGAAGTACTATGATCATTTGAATTAAATCAGATCTTCGTCATCCATTTCCTTTTCTACTACTGCCCTTAGAATTTATAGGTAAAGTGATCTAGTCTGATAGAAACACAGAAACATAGAATCTGATGGCAGATAAGGACCGCTTGGCCCACAGTTTGCCCATTTCCCTACCTAATGGATAAGCTGCAGATCCCAGTTAACCAACAGCCAACTTCCGACTACCCCCCCATTATAATTGCCTTTTGTCTGTCCCATGCATTCTTGAATTCCCTCACAGTTTTCGACTCTACAACCTCCTCAGGAAGGCTATTCCATGCATCTACAACCCTCTCTGTAAAAAAACACTTTTTCACATTACCTCTGAGCCGTCCTCCCTCTATCTTCAAATTGTGCCCCCTTGTGCTTGCACATCTCTTTTTCTAAAAGATGCTACCCTCTTGGACTTTGCTGATTCTCTTGAGGTATTTGAAAGTTTCTATCATGTCCTCCCTCTCCCTCCTTTCCTCGAAGCTATACATCTTAAGCTCCTTTGATCTTTCTTCATATGTCTTCTGGTGCAGACCCTGCACCATTTTGGTTGCCCTCCTATGGATAGCCTCCACCAAGTCTATGTTTTTGTGGAGATAGGGTCTCCAGAACTGTACAAAGTACTCCAGATGTGATCTTACCAACTGTCTGTACAGAGGGCCAACAACTTCCTGTTTTCTACTGGTGATGCCTCTCCCTATGCATCCCAGAATCCCCCCGGCCCTCCTTACTGCCTTCTCACATTGCTGGCCCACCTTTAGGTCATCTAATATGACTACCCGCAGGTCCCTTTCCATTTTTGTTTTGTCAGTATCTCACCCTCATTGTGTACTCTTCCCCAGGGTTTTTGTTTCCCAGGTGCATTACTTTGCACTCCTTTGTGTTGAATCTAAGCTTCCATACATTTGACCTTTCCTCCAACCTTGCAAAGTCCCTTTTCATCCTTTCCATCCCACCTTGCATATCAACCCTGTTGCAGATCTTTATGTCATCTGCAAAGAGACATACTTTTCCTTCCAGTCCCTCTGCAATGCTACTTATTAAGCCAATAAAAAGGACTGGTCCCAGTACTGACCCCTGCGGTACCCCACTAGTAACCCCCCTTTCTTCACTGTGGACTCCATTTACTATTACCCTGTGTCCTGTTGTCCAGCCAGTGTTTTACCCAGGCTACCACCCTTGGACCACTCTCAGGCTGGCTAATTTGTTTATTAATCTTTTGTGTGGGACTGTGTCAAGTGCCTTGTTAAAGTCTAGGTTGGCCATGTCCACAGCCCCTCCCTGGTCTATCACTTTGGTCACCCAGTCAAAGAAATCAATTAGATTTGTCCGACATGACCTTCCCGCTGTGAATCCATACTGCCTCAGGTCCTGTGCCCACTGGCCTCTAGGTACTTAACAATTCTTTCCTTCAGAAGTGATTCCATCATTTTTCCTACCACTGAGGTCCAACTGACAGGTCTGTAGTTTCCTGTCTCTGTCTTATGCCCACTTTTGTGAAGGGGAATCATATCTGCCCTCCTCCAGTCCTCATGTACCACACCATCCTCCCATGATTTATTAAAAAGGGTAGTCAGTGGTGTTACTAGTTCTTCCCTTAGTTCTTTTAGAGTTCTGGGATGAATCCCTTCAGGCCCCATCACTTTATCCACCTTCAGTTTTAAGAGTTCTTTCAGATTCCTTTCTTCTGTGAAATGACTAATATCAACCCCCTATACCAGAGTGCTTCTATTGATTGGATTACTATCTCCCCCTGCTCTTACATTGTGAATACTGAGCAGAAGTATTCAATCAGCATCCCTGCTTTTTCACTGTCGCTCTCTGACAAACCACCTTAATCTTTATTAAGCCTCAGTATCCCTGCCTTCATCTTTCTTAGCTCCCTTATGTACCTATAAAAGGTTTTATCCCCCTTCTTAACCAAGTTGGCTATCTTTTTCTTGGTTTGGACCTTTGCTATTCTGACTGTCTTCCCCACTTCCTTCTGCTTTAACTGGTACAGTTCTCTGTCCTGCTCCTTCTGTGTTTCCTTATACTTCCTGAATGTTTGCTTTTTCTCCATAACCTTCCCTGCCACTTCTTTAAGAACCATAATGTTTTTTTCTTTTGTTTTGATTTGTTTATTTGCTTCACACAAAGGCTTGTTGCCACTGTGATGGCGGTTTTGATGTTTCCCCATTGTTGCTCCACCCCACCTTCTTGCCTGTTTGCTAGTACTTTTCTGAGGCACTCTCCCATTTTGACAAAATCAGGCGTCCTGAAGTCCAGTGCCTTCACTTTTGTGCGGCTTGACTCTACAGCCGAGTTTATCGTGAACCACACTGTTTGATGATTTCTTGTTCCCAGATGGCTACCCACTTCAAGACTGGAGATCCTCTCTCCATTCCCATTTAAGAGTATGAGGTCTAAGATTGCTCCCTCCCAAGTGGGTTCCAAAACTAGCTGTCTGAGGCATGCCCCTTGTAGGGCATCGAGAATGGCCCTGCTCTTGGATGTGGCTGCAGCAAAGGTGCTCCAGTTATCATCTGGCATATTTAGGTCCCCATCAGGAATATCTCCCCTTTCTCTGCCATCCTAAGGATGCCTTCTATCATTTCTTTGTCCATTTCCTAGTCCTGAGACAGGGATCAGTATACAGCCCCAGTGCAGATTGTGGTGCCATTTCCAATCTCGAGGATGACCCACAGTGCCTCCTCTCCTCTCTGTTAACCCTTTAGTTCTGTTGCTTTGATCCCTTCCTTTACGTAGAGAGCTACTCCTCCTACTCTTCTTCCCTCCCTGTCCCTCCTGTAGACTGTGTACCCTGGTATGTTGACATCCTAGTCATGGTTCCCTGTGTACCATGTTTTTGTGACTGCCACAATATCCAGGCAGCCCTCTTCCATCAAGGCCACCATTTCAGGGAGCTTTTTACCTCGACTACGGGCCTTGGTACTCATTACCCTCCATTTTTATGGCTTTATTTCTTTTTGCCCCATCCCTGTCCTTACTGCCTTTGTCTTTGAGGAAGGTGAGACAGAATACATTTTGAGAACTAATCCTGGAACAGCTGTCAGATACAACATATCTTGCAGCACTAAGGTTACATTAATAGAACACACTAATAGGTAAACTACTTAGAAACATAATGGAAAAGGAGGTGCATTGTGGCCAGATCCCTTCATCCCAGTATTTTGAAACATCAGCACTGATACTTAGAAGTGTATCATAGAAAAAAAGTGTTCACCGTTTTGCCTAATGACAGGGGAGGAGCCCATACAAAAAAAATAGGCCTAGTGCTCAACTACCTCAAATCACTAATAATTAGTTAATGTTTAATTATTCCTCAGTTTTGCTTTGGTTGATTTTTTCACATGTCAATGAGTTAGTGGCTAACTCCTCCTAGCTCAACCTACTGCTAACTAATTGTCAACAGTTTCAGCAGTTAGTTACTGACCGGTTTCCTAATTAAGAATTAACTAATCCCCATGAATTGAGTATTAGTTTGCCATTCATTAATTACTTGTTGAGCTTATGGAATAAATAATTCATGATCAATACTCAACTTGTTGAGCATTAACTGATAAGTAACTGTACACCACATAGTAAGCATAGTTATTAGTTAAGAATAACTAATTCTTAACCAGCTCATTTGCACAGTGCTGCTAGAAACTACCCAGCTGGGAGTCCAGGTAAGCTGCAGGAGCACATCCACTCCTCACTGAAGGTGCCACACATCTGACTGAGGCACCCTGAGGTACCCCTCCACCCCCCAAAGTCAGAAACTAGTCTCTGCCTGGGGTAGGCTCCATCCCGCCGGTACAGCCTGGGGGTTGGCTTAAGTGTTAAACAGGAGGCAGAGGTAAGTCCCAAATGACTATCTGAAATAAACTGCATGTATGCAAGAAAAGACTCCCTTACCCAGCTGGAGTCACTTGTTCGTAATTTTGCAGTCATATACTAGCACATAGACTGGGTACATGCTCCAAATGTGCCACTAAAAAGTCAAGCAACTTTATGGTAACTATCAAGCAATCAACTGATAAGTGCTGAGTAAACTGGGAGTGTGTTGTAAAAATGCTAATGAAGTGCCTTATAGTTGTTCCTGATATACACCGCCAATGGAGTACCTTCTCAGTTGGGAAACTCCTGCATTACTCCAGAAAAGCACCTTTAGAGTGTGTTCCAAACATGTTACTGAAGTGCCTTGGAATTATAGTGTATATACACTTCAAATTGGGTACCCGTACTCTGCAAATGCACCAAAAATGCAATTTAAGTACCTTCTTGAGTAAACTTCAATCTTTCAGTGTAAAATATCCTCACAGTTAGGGCACAATCGTAAATTAAAACTTCTGAAAGAGACCCGTGTGCCACAATGGGGTGGTGGGCCTATCCCTGTGTAGATTCAGTGCCCTCCCAGAGAACTGAACTATGCAAATCTAGTGCTCAGAACATGCTCTTGCCCTCATGTCAGTTGCTCAGCATCTGACCTGACTAGCCGCACAAATCTGCAAGCAGAGCAGGTCTAAGAAAGGGGATGGGATGTACATTTTTTTTTTAAATAAGGGTTAGGGAGTCCTGGAAGCCATAACATAGGGGTGTACATTTACCTTTTTTAAATTTTCACTGGCAAATACTTTTGCACCTCAGATACTCTGCTATTCATTACTCACTATTCATATTCCTTTTCAAGCTGACCCCCAGTCAGCAGCATGGTGTCAAATAGTGTTTTATCACATAATTACCAAGAAAACCCTACAGATGCAACATTTCAGTGGGGTCCGTCTTAATATAATTTTACAACTTGGAGCAGAAGCTCAATGGAGATCAGCATCACTTTCTCCAAGACACACAGTGAGTCAGAGGCTGTGGCTGGACTTGAACACAGATATCCTGCTTCACAGTTTCAGAGACAATATTATGATGGAAAGAAAGTCCAACTAACCACAATTCAACACTACACCTCCCTTCCATATCTTAGGACATTTACTTACTGGTGGTGGAGCTTTCTTCAGGAGGCTGATGGTATACTTTCATTTCTGCTCATTGAATTAAACACTGTGAAGTCTTCATCTTTCTCAAACATCAAACAATTTTTCATAATTTTTTGGGAGTTAAATCCTGAATGTGTTCAGAAAAGAAAGATAAAGGTCATATACACTGTTTAGAAATGAAACTGTAGCCCATACTAGACCACATTTTTCTATCATGAAGTTCAATGGACACTTTCCTCAACTCTCTTTGTGTCTTCCTAGAAACTGTGAATACCCCCAATACAGCATAGACACTCACGGTGCAGTGGGAGGAGAGGACACTATTGTATCATGAGTAAATGCACTCTTTGGGGTGTTCTTAATGTACAAGAAGCACGTAACAAGAGTAGATCAAGGATTTGAAACAAAATGTTGGGAATAAATGCACTGTTTGGATGCTTTTCAGTTATGCCAAAACATAGTACAGCAGTTAAAATAACCAACCACTTGAATGAATTGTAGAGAAGGTAAGCAAACATTAAACATATTTTTTGCAATTATAAATAATATAATGCAAAAAGGATTGACAAGTGTCCCTTTAACACCAACTCTATACCAAAATGTTTATGTGATGGTCAAACAACAGAACTTTTTTAAAGAATTTTACTGTTAACAAATTATTTTTTTCAGTTAGTCTTATTTCTCCCCCGTGCACTGGCAGCCTCCACTATACTGGCCACCCCAGCCCCATCGCCCCAGCCAACACCACCAGGACTTGCTATCCCTCAGAGACAGCACGGTCTGGGTCGTCAAGTACAGGGCATGTAGGCAGCTGGAGTCATCATGCAGCCAGTGTACAGAGTTTCCTAGTACTCCCCCCTAAAGTGCAGCATGCCCCCATGCACTGTACACCTGACATCTGCCTCTCCTCTTCCCAACTCTGGTGGTTTCAGCCTGCTTATCCTCAGCCACTGATGGTATCTGGCAAGCACCAAGCTCTGCTCCACTCCACTCCACCCTGAGATGAGCAATCCAGCAAGGACTCAATCTTCTTCCCTCTTGCTGACCCTCTAACTCCCAAGATAACACTTGAACCTTGGGTCTTCAACACTGCAAGTACAGCACCATCAATGCAATGGTGGACCTGCAAAAATCTAGGATCTGTGAAATGTAACTGGTCTGCACATCCACATGTGTAGTTGTAGGTCCTGTCATCTTATTTTTTGTGGCTATTTGTGCCCTAATAAACATAGAATCTGTCAGCAGACAATGACCATACGGCCTACCTAGTCTGCCAATTTCCATACTCACTGCTGCAGCCCCAGATCCTATCTGGTGCATTTTTGTAAGCTGGTATTTATTGCCCAATAACCCTCTCAGTTATTGAATAACCCCTAAAAATATCATAATGATGACACTGGGTAGGGGATGGGGCTTCAGGCACTCTGTGGGCATTGTAGTGGGATCGGGGAAGGGGGGCACCTACATATACTTGGATCATCTTTGCTGGCAGGTATACATGTATGGGGCTATTTACCTAGCATAATCATTATGCTGTTTTAGGGCTAGGGCTGCAGTGCTTGGTAGCCACTTGACTCGCACAAGGAAACTACAAGCCAGGCATTATGGACTAAACTCTTTAGGCAAGTCAAAAAACATTATATGTGGCTAAAATAGTTTCTGAGGTAGGCACCATCATGTTGTGAGTTGCCTGCCTGGAACTAGCAATGATATCAGTTGCTCCAAAAAATGCATGCCCTTCCATTTCCATGTGGAAAACAGCAAGCTGGAACATGCAGATGAAGCTGCAAAAGAGTCAGCTGCTTGGTTGGATACCATATGGGGTTCAACAGGCCTGGTCACAGGTGGATTAAGAGCAAGGCTAAGCATACAGCAACAGTGATACAGTGTATAGTAAAGTACTATTCAACATAGAAATCCATAGTTTTCAAAATGCTGCTGTACCACAGTTCAAACATCATGGAATGTGATTGTACCCTTCTATGGTAGAACAACATTCTAAAACCTCTAGAGACATGCACAAGTTAATTTCGCTGTAAAAGAGAAATATAAAATAATGCATGGAGAAGTGTGGTTTATGGGGATTTTATGCACCCCAATGTGTGTGATGGCCCATGAAGCCTGAGGGGTTTATATGGGCATCGCACACCGAGATGGTGCATAAAATCCCCATAGAATCACA
The DNA here is from genome assembly GCA_016271365.2 of Neoceratodus forsteri. Taxonomy (NCBI): domain Eukaryota; kingdom Metazoa; phylum Chordata; order Ceratodontiformes; family Ceratodontidae; genus Neoceratodus; species Neoceratodus forsteri. The sequence goes on along the minus strand of CM057450.1, from coordinate 329,379,883 downwards.
CTTCTCCATGTTTTATTTTTTCATTTACTGTTTTTGGGTGTTTTTTTTGGTTTAAATTGTCTTTGACGCTTTGTGAGGGTAACTGTTACCACCGACAAGCTAGTCTCACGCTGAGTGACCGATTGTGTAGCACTTGTGAACATCCAGCACAAGGACAGCTTTTTCGGTGGTTTTTCAGGTGATGCTGCAGTACTGTTCTGCCCATCACTTATGGAGCTCCATAAACAACACATGTGGGTTATGAAGCTGTTGGGCACTCACTGGCAGTGGTTTCTAACCACTAACAAGTAAATATAAAAACAACAATGCACATATTTCACATAATAATATACACTATAAAAACACAGGATGAGCAACTTTATGTATAACCAGTGTGTTGAGCCACCTCGGGGTTTTGATTCCCACGGACCACTCGAGCTTCATCCTCAAGGTCAGAGAGAATCACATGCCCTCTGTGGCAGAACACTCTGACTGTGCATAGTTACCCATTCAGTATTTTTTATATGCTGATGGTTACCCAATTTTGTTGAATGTCAATATGCTAGTTTAGTTTTGGGCATCATCTTCAAACCACTAGCAAGCTGGGAAGAGTTTTGTTGTGGAATTTTGGCATGGCTATCACCGAAATAACACCCCCCTCCCCCAGTTTGGATAGTCTTTCCCTGCACAAGACTGATGCCTCCTCCTCCCCATCCTGTAACAGGTATTTCCTGCTGTACAGTGCCATCCTCTTTCCACTCATCCTATATGGACCGCTCCCTGGTTTCTAGTGGCGCCTTCTTCCCACCCCATGCAAAGTTTTTTGTTGTCTAGTGACATTTGTCTGGCTTTCCCAATATTGTGCCATTCCCTGGTGTCTGGTGGCCCCAACCTCCATCTCTATGATAAACACTATAGTACATGATGGAGTGTCATTGTATATGGAGATCTATACACTGTGGTATGGTCTGGCATGGAGACAGGGACTCTGTTAAGCCACACAAGGGCAAAAGTATTAGATATCAGGAGGGCATCTTTCAATGAAATGTGTAGATGTTTCAGAGCAGCCCTGGTAATAGAGGGGAAACAGTGGGGGAGAATAGAAGGAGTCATTATGGAGGTAACTAACCAAAGCATTAGAATAGTGGCCAAAGGAAAAAGAAGAAAGAAACCACTACGGTTCTCTAAAGAGGTGGGAGACTAGGTAAGGGCTAAAAGAGCAAGTTTCAGGAACTATAAGGGAAACCAAACGGAGGAGGACAGGGAGGTGTACCCTGAATGTCTAAGAGAAGCAGGGAAGGCTGTAAGGAAAGCCAAAGCACAGACAGAGGAGAGTTTAGCACAGACTGTAAAAAAAAGGGGACAAGACATTCTACAGGTACATAAACAAAATGAGGGGTGAGATAGTGAGGCTCAAAGGGGAGGAAGGAGAGTGTAAGGTGGAGGATTAAGACAAGGCAGAAATACTGACCAAATACTTCTGTTCAGTATTCACTGAGGAAGGAGAGGGTCAAGGACCACAGTTGGACAGCAGAGGCAATTGGGGGAGAAGTGGACACCAGTCTATTCACAGTGAGAGAGTTCTGGAGGAACTCACAAAGCTGAAGGTGGATAAAGCCATGGGGTCAGATGACATACACCTGAAGATATTATGGGAGCTGCACAGGGACCTAGCAGCGCCTCTGGCCACCCTTTTCACAGAGTCACTCAATACAGGTGTGGCTCCAGAGGACTGGAGCAGGGTGCATGTAGTCTCACTGCACAAAAATGGCAGTATGGTGGAAGCAGGGAGCTACAGGTGAGCCAGCCTCACTTCACTAGTGGGGAAGATCATGGAGGCACTGCTGAAAGAAAGGGCAGTGGCACACCTGGAGTCCATTGGTGCCTAGGATCTAAGGCAGCATGGATTCACATGAGGAAGGTCTTGTCAAATGAATCCGATAGTTTTTTTTTATTCAGTGAGTAGGAAATCAAATCAGGGAAGGGCCATAGATGTCACCTACCTAGATTTCAGCAAAGCCTTCCATACTGTCTCACACAGAAAGTTGGTTAACAAGATGAGTAGTCTGGGCATGGGGCATAAGCTGATACAGTGGGTTAGAAACTGACTGACAAACAGAAGGCAAAGGGTGGTGGTAAATGAGATCCAATCCAGGGAGAGAGGAGTGACAAGCAGGATACCACAAGGATCAGTTTTGGGACCAGCCATGTTCAACGTCTTCACTAGTGACATTACAGAGGGGCTGGAAGAAAAGGCCTGCCTATCAGCAGATGGCACCAAGATTTGCAACTGGGTGGATACTCCAGAAAAAGTGCTGAAAATGAAGAGGGACCTGGAGAAGCTTGAAAGATGGTCAGAGGTGTGGCAACCGAAGTTCAGTGCAAAAAAGTGCACTTGGGTAGGGGGAACACTAGGGAGAGCTACAGGATGGGGGGAGGTGCTGTCACCAAAGAGGAAAGGGACCTAAGGGTCATCATATTTAATGCCCTTAAGGTACCAAAGCAGTGTGCAAAGGCTGCAAGAAGGACCAGTGGCATGCTGGGGTGCATATGCAGGAGATATTACTATTAGGAGGTGGGGTGATGCCATTGTATAAAACACTGGTAAGGCCTCACCTGGAAAACTGCATTCAGTACTGGAGACCACTTATGCATAAGGACATTAGCAAGGTGGAGGCTATCCAGAGAAGGATGACAAAGATGGTGCATGGCTTGCATCACAAAACATATGAGGATAGACTAAGAAACCTCAATATGTAATCACTGGCTGAAAGGAGGGTATATCATGAGTACAGCAATGGAATATGAGCACCACAAAAAAACGGCAACTCATATTGGGCACTATACTTTTGGGCTACCCTGCAAGGGTAGCAAATGTACACAAACATGAGGGTAGTGGACAATGTCAGGAAGGGGGTGAATAGTGAGGGGAAGAAGAGGGACAATGAAGGGATTTTGAGGGACGAGTGTGTCTGCTGCCATCGAGCTAGCCTTGTGGTGTGGGTGGATAACTCTGGTACAGCAGGTACAGGGTTTTTTGTGTGATATGGAATTTTGCCCCCTGCCCGCATATGCACCCAGAGTTGATAATCTATATTCAGAGGGTGCGGGAGGCACACTTCCAATCACTTTTACCCGTCTTGTGACATTTAGGTTTTTTGGTTTCCTGAATTTGTATATGATGCATATAATACCTTTCAATAAAGGAAAAAAAAAACTAAAATTTGCATTTATGATATATTTCTTTGAATTTAAAGCAGTAGTACAATGTGAAAGAAGTGTTCCTTTTTGACAGTTTATTCCCTGTGCTCTGCTAAGCATATACCTGGTACTCTTTCCCACCAGCATCGTACTATCACCCTGTAATTTGTTCAATAATCCTATGTTTTTGTTTACATTTCTGCTGCCTGCTGCTTTGACAGCAGTAGTACTAGATAGCAGCCGCCATATTTTCTGTGGAGCTGCAACAGTCGTGAATAAGATCACTTTCTGGTTAGGGTAGTACTGCTGCTTTAAAATGTACAATAATTAAAGTGCGGACTAACACAAGATATATACCAACTAGGATGCATCTGAGTAAAAGACTCAAAGGAAAATTCCATGTAAAGTAGAAAGACCCACTCTTATAATGGCTGCAGAGTTCGGTGGACATCTCGCATAACGGGGTGGCTTCAATGAAGGTTATGCTAACGAGGGCTGCCAACTCAGCCATTTGTTGGTAGCCCTCATTAGCATAACCTTTGTGGTGGAAGCCATCTGGGGTGTGCAAAATGTCCACCAAGGGCTCTGCAGCCATTATAGATGGAGTGGGTCTTTCCAATTAAACCACCAGACAGCAGGTAAATAAAATAATTTATTTTATCCTAAAACCCCTAATCGGGCATTTCTATAGCAGCTGCTGCACTTAGGGGCAGTACAGGAGTTTCCCTGTAAGAAAATTCTCACTCAGATAAAAAAAGGGAGAGACTAATGTCTTAATCTATCATTCTGTTATTTAAATAAGTTAACTGTAATTCGCATAATTTTGCTTACTATATATTCTGGGTGTACAACATGGCAATATTTTATAGCTAAGTACAAGGAGTACAGTTACAACTTTGAAACTCTAGAAACTGTTGCCTAATTTAAACAATGTTACCTGATTAAGTGAGCTTCCGGTCTGTTATGGTCTTGAAAGCTGTGAAAGGACATGAGTGAAGCAAAGGCCCTACCCTTTTCCAAGGTCAATAACTCCAGAAGATGCCCTACACTTCTCAGGGTAATATTGCTATTGTAAAAATTTTTGGAAACTCACCTTTTGGTGCATTTTAAACAGTGTGAGTGGCTGGAGTGCATTCTTAGACTATTTGTTTCCATTAGCAGACTCCTTCTATGAAGTTGCCTTCTTGCGTAGCCAGTTAGTGCACCAAGACATTCAGCTCAATGCTCTAGGTATATGATGAGGATTATTTCACCTCTTTGGTTGTTGAATGGCAAGGCAAGTCAAGTTTTATTTAAGAGATGCCAATCCCGGAGGCTCTGGGCGCTGTACAACAATCAAAATAGATACAAAACAACATAATAAAAACATTTATATACAATATACCAAACAGTTAAAACAGAATCTACTGCTCTACAGCAACTAAAATCAGAATAGTGGAAACTAAATTAAACATCCATTTCTAAAAGACAGGTATGGACTATAAAACACAGTCTGGGAAGGGCCTGATTATACAAGAAGGCTCTGAGGTGCGCCCAAATACTTCTCACACAGAAGGCCTCCCTATCAAGAAGAAAGTTGATTCCACAGGACGGGCGGCAACACTAAATGCTTGTCACCAGCAGTTTTTAACCTCGGCCCTGAATTGTGAGGAAGCCTCTAGAGGAGGCGTGGAAGGAGTGGACCAAGACAGCAGGTGCAAGAAGGTTCTTCAGGTAGCCAGGGCCCAGGCTGTGTAGGGCACTAAAGGTGAGCAAACCCAACTTAAAGAGGACCCTCCACCTAACCAGCAGCCAGTGCAGTTGATATAGCACCAGAGTGATGTGACAATACTTAGGCTGTCCTGTCAACAGCCTCGCTGCTGCATTCTGCACCAGCTGCAGTCAGCGCAGGGTACCCCCAAAGACCCCAAGATAGAGTGTATTAGAATAGTCAAGCCTGGACATCATGAAGGCATGCACCAAAGTAGGGAGGTCCAGTGGCGGAACTAGGGGCTTTATCCTGGCGATATTCTTCAGATGATAAGAACTGGTATGGACAACGGACACCCCCTGAAACTCAAGTGTCAATCTGCTGTCAAGAATAACACCCAGATCACACACCTTAAAGGAGGCCTTCAGTGGTATAGAGTCAAGACAAAGCCCTGCCTCTGCACCAGTGGCCAACCTATCACACCATTTGTTCCACTCCACCACCAGTACCTCCATCTTACTGTGGTTCAGTCACAACCAGCTTGAGGCCATCTAGTCACTGATCTCAGCAAGGCAGCTGTTAAGCACTTCCACTGCGCAAGATGTTCCAGGGGCAAAGGAAAGATACAGCTGGATATCATCACCATAGCAGTGAAAACCCCAACTGTATTTCCTAATGAGCTCTCCCAGGGGCAGCATATACACTGCAAATAACATTGGCAACAAAACCGAACCCTGGGGAACTCCACATGACAGGTGGCCAGGGGAGGAGGAGAAATTCCCCATCACTACCCTCTGCCTCCTGTTAGATAGAAAAGACTCAAACCAGCAGATGACAGTGCCAGCGAGTCCACAGAATTCCCTTAGGTGGTCAAGTAACACTCGATTGTCCACTGTGTCAAATGCTGAAGAGAGATCGAGGAGAACAAGAATTGTCCCCTCCCCTCGGTCTCTAGCCCTAAGGAGATCATTATGCACCCAAACTAGTACAGTTTCTGTGCTATGCCTCACATGAAACCCAGACTGGAGCTGCTCATACAGATCATGGGCCATGAGATGCTCTTCAAGCTGAAGCGCCGCCACCTTCTCCACAATCTTACCCAAAAATGGGAGATTGGAGATAGGATGGTAATTTGCTTTGACGTTGGGTCCAACTATGTTTTTTTCAGAAGGGCTCTCATTAATGCCTCCTTCAAGACATCGGGGAAAACCCCCTTTGACAAGGAACACCAGACAATTAAGGCAAACACCGGGCCAACAGAGTCAACACATCTCATTAAGAAACGAGTTGGCACCGGGTCCAGTTCACAAAAGGTGTGCCGAAGCTTGGAGGCAATCTCACTGACCTCCACCAGTCTAAACTCACCCCAACCAGGCAGAGTGCTCTCCGGTCACCCATGGTGACCACTGTCAGCCAAAGTTGGTCCACTGGCGGAACCCCCCTGCCTGATGGCAGACACCCTGTCTGAGAAGAACTGAGAAAACTTCTCGCACAATGCATTCGAAAAGGCTACCTTCGGCTGTAGACAGGAAGGATGAAGAAGCCTGTCCATAGTCCGAAAGAGCACAGCTGGTCAGTTCCTCCTGGCAGCAATCTCCTTGTACAGGATTCTACCTTCTTACAGGTGATTGCCCCCGGTATGCACCGTAGTGCACATGTAGGGCCAGTTTGTCTACCTCCAGGCCAGACTTCCACCAGCAGCGCTCTAATCTCTGACCCAAATCGTTCATTGCCTTGAGCCCTCATACCAGGAAGACCTCAAGTGAGAAGACCTGGTCATACATAAGGGCTGGTGTGAGGGAGCCGGCGCAGAGAGTGCCTTATTAGAGCATCCACTGCCATCCACACCCCCAACACATGCACTGTCCATACTATAGGTCAGCCACCACCAAAAACCTCGTGTCAACTCCCCAAAGGGCGATGAGCTGACCATCTGTACAGGGGAGGCTATGAGGGGGCCCTGAACCAGAATCTCACTGTGCAATGATCGAACCAAATGACCCGATCAATGCTGAGACTATTTATCTCAAGCCCCAATGAAAACATCAGATCCAACAGCCCCAATGAGAACACCAGATCCAACATGTGGCCACACTGATGCGTCGTGGAGGAAACTCCTTGTGCAAAGCCCAGAGATGACATCATCTGGAGGAAGTTGTAACCAAGCAGAGAAGATTCATCCTTGACCCAAACATTGAAGTCCCACAGCACTAAACATCTGGGGGCCTCCAATGTTTCCCAGACAATGAAATCAGTGACCTCCTGCAAGAAATCTCCCTCCACCCCAGAAGGGTGGTAAATCAGGTGAATCAAACAACCTGTGCCCGGACCCCCACGGATGGCCACACATTCAAATGAATGTGGTGCTGTCACTGGGAGCAGGGTGATGCACTTTGTCTTTGGCCTTTTGTCTTAAACTTCAGAGTTCCGTAACCCTCCCCCCAAACCCTGTCCCCCAAAAATACATGGCCTGCCCAATATTTCTAAAGAAGTGACTATGTCCTATTGCCTATTGCTTTCCAATTCAAAGAAATGGAAATGAAAGTCTGTGAACCATGCTTAGTTTAAATATATGCTGTAATTTTTAATTTTTTTATTATCTTTTAAAAGTTCCCTCTCCAGCAATGTAGTTTACATCTGTAACACTAGCACCCATGGGGAACTGATGTCTTTGGGCAGCTGAGAGTTCACAATGAGGTGGTGCCAAAGTATCTTTCTAAGGAAGTGCCCCGCTGCATTGTGCGGCCTCGGCTGCCCCAGACAACAGTTCCCCACTGGCGACAGCACTGCAAATGTAAACAAAGCTTTGGGGGAAGGGAGATTAAAGAACTGCTGATGCCTCAAAACTTTGAAAAACATACTGTTTGGGTACAATTCAGCTTACATTCTGTATATATTCTATAGAGTTCTTCCTGTCCATTGATTATTACTGAGAACATTTGCATGAATACGTAGATCTTTATTTCTTAGAGTTCATCTTCCCTACAGCTGACTCCCTTACTTCAAGTCATAATCCTCTGTTGTGACATAACAAACTGTTGTCATGGGGGAAACCTGACACAAATCTGTGCAGTATGACCTTGGGTAGCGAGAAAGCAGCAGGAAAAGATGGACTCTTCAAGAGCAAAGATCCTGTTGTCATGTAGCTGACCTCAGTAATAAATAGTGAGGAGAAAAAATACAGAATGCATGTGAAATACAATCTGAACTGTCTAAATATAGTTTTTGAAGTTCTACTGAAGGTGTCAGCTGCTCTTTGAAAGGTAACAAATAAAAACACAAAATTCCAGTATTTTTTTATGGTTCCCAGGCTCTCCTTTTCCATTTCTTTGAGTTGAAAAGCAATGGCCAATAGGAGATAGCCAAACTTAAAGAAAGCAATACCAACAGACCATGGGTGAATTACATACAAATATACAAAGAAGCCAGCAGAAGAAAGCCATTTGGTCTGTCAAGACTGCTCGTACAGCAGGGTCCACAGCTTGAGCTAATGTCCCTGCCCTCCTCCTCCCCCTCCCTCCCATCCCGCACCACATGATCCTTACCTTTCCCATGCTTATCCCAGCCTCTTACAGCTTCCCACTGTCTTCAATGAGATGACCTCATCCAGCTGTGCATTCCAAGTGTCTACCACCTCTCTGTGAAGAAGTGCTTCCTGACCTCCCTCCTAAACCTCCCATCCTCCAGCGCTTAAGACTGTGCCCCTCGTGTTATGGTTGCCACTCAGATTAAAGAAAACTATCCTTATCAACCTTATTTATCCCTTCAAGTACCTGAAGGTTCCAGTAATGTCCTCTCTTCTCTCTCTCTCTCCTGTCTTCCAGGAGTACATGTTCAATGTCCTCAACCTCTTCTTGTATGCCTTGCCCTACTGACTGGCTGTCATCTTTGTAGCCCTCCTTTGGACCTCCTCCAACAGGTTAATGTCTTTTTTGAGGTGTGGGCACCAGTACTGAACTCTATACTCTAGATGTGGCCTTACCAGTGACCTGAACAAGTACAGTACAACCTCCTCTCTCCTAATACTGATCCCTCTAGCTATGCATCCCAGTATCTTGTTTGCCTTTGCTGCTGCTTTCTTGCACTGTGTGGAGTGTTTCAGGTCACTAGTGATCATCACTCCCAGGTCCTTCTCCTCCTCAGATGCAGATACTCGGACTCCACCCAGGTTTTACTCTGTCCTGGGATTCTTGGCTCCAAGATGCATAACTTTGCATTTACTGGCATTAAAGTCAAGCTGCCACATCCTGGACCACCTCCCCAGCTTTTCCAGATCTTCCTGGAGGTCCGGTATCCCTTCAGCTGTGCCCACTCTTCCACAGAGCTTGGTGTCATCTGCAAATAGGCACATTTTGCCCTTAATGCTATCCCCAATGTTACTGATGAAGACATTGAACAACACCAGCCCCGGCACCGAGCCCTGTGGGACCCCACTGGTTACCTCTCTAGTGCCATATAACTCTCCCCCCACAACCACCCTCTTGGTTCTGTCCCTCTGCCAGTTTTCCACCCATCTAGCCATCTTTTCTCCAGCTGCAAGATCCACCAACTTACTGATCAACCTTTTGTGGGGCACAGAGTCAAAGACCTTGCTGAAATTAAGATAGAGGATGTCTGCTGCTTGGCCCTGTCTCACTGGTCTTAGTGGGACAGTCAAAGAAGCTGGATCAGATTTGTTTGACACATTCTCCCATGAACCCATGCTGCCTGTCATCCTGGAGACCATACTCCTCTAGATATTCCATCAACCCTTCCTTTAGAATGGTCTTCATGAGCTTGCCCACAATGGAGAATTGGGGCATTAATGCATGCCCTGGGAACACTGTGAGGCATGAGAGCAAAGTCTGAGTGCTCTCCAACCACCCGTAAACTGTAATAAATGTCCCTCCTTTCATGAATGTGGTATAGTTAAAGAACAGTTTAGAGATGCCAAACCCTGCATCACCAACCACCTGGCAAGTGAAAGCCTACAGTTAGCACCATTACAGGTTTACATCCTGGCACAGATAAGAGATCTCTTACCTGTTTCCTATGGAGCCTGGGATAATGGGGTCTCAGGAGACTATCCAGTTGTACCTGTAAAACAAAAACAGCAATGGGGTCACAAAGGATCTGCAGCTCTTTATGAACTAACAATGAAAAAACAATGTAGGATAAACAAAAAACAATACTTATCTGGTACATGTAGTCTGTGTTCTCCTTCACCCAGTCAGCATCCTGTCAGACCTGTGGACATATAAGGGAAAATGGGCCACTATGAAGAATAAAAACACTGATCAGCTGGATCAATTGGGAAGGACTTACAATGGTTAAAAAAAAGTGGATTATGTGCTGGAGGATACAGACTGGTACCTCACCATCGACCTGGGTTTTAGAATGGACTCTGTCACTCAGGGGCCATCATGAAGGAAAGTCAGAGCCCCTAGAACTGATTTTCTCTTAGGGGTGGGGGGCCATTTTACTCCAGCAATCGACTTGACACAGGGCAGGACGATGACACCAGCTGTTATCCTTCTTGCACCATTGATAAGGCTCTGGACTGCCAAACTGGTAAAGCATCTTGGGATGGGTTACCATGGCTAATGAGAGAATGACCCTTCCCTCTGCCTCCCCCCCCCACAGAGAGAATGGCTGTACCGAAGGTCCAAATTTAGTCCATGGAATGGTGGGTGATATAGCTAGGTGGTTGGTGGCAGTATGGCACTTCTCCTTTGTGCCAGCCTGCTCTGACTGTGGCTTCATACTGGCAGCTGCTATTTTTCCCAGTTTCCATGCCGGCCCACCTCATGCGACAGTACATAGTCTTACCAGACTTCACCATGTGCAAAGATCCATGTATTTTTGAACTCTATCAGTCCACCACCAGAAAAAATGAGAAGAGCCAGCTTCCCCACTGCTTTCACCAACATCAGCATTCTATTCACAACACCCAAACGAAAAACAGCAGACTCTTCCATCGTACCAACATGAGTAGCTGAACATCCTACCAGCATGGTCAGCCTCCCTCCTCCAAATAAAACTAACAGCCAGCATCCCTAACCCCACAGCCTCCCTCCCAACAATGCCTCCCTTTACCAGCACAGCCAGCTACCCCAACCACATGGCCAGCCCCTTGTCATTCACACTGCACTCCTCTTTTCCCATACATGTGCTTGCTCAGGTCACTGCACGCGGTCACATCCATGGACAACACTGAACCTCACATATGACTATCCTTACCTTCAAATATGAACTGCATCCTACAATACCACTGAGACCACCTTACTGACAACATATCCACAGTCCACACCCTTTCATTAGCACAGCGCTCCTTACTGGCACACTGCACAAGATCAACACCATTTTGTCAGCTCCCCTCCAAGCACAGACCAAACCCCCACCACCAGCATAATAATCTAGATGCCCCCACCCAAAATCAGTCAGGTATCCATGTACAAATCAGCTGTACCACCAACCATAGTTAATCACCTTGGTTGCGGACAGTCTCTCAACCACCACCACCAAGAGCATCACACTGGTGGTAAATTTTAACACCTCATAGAACTGTTTATTTTACATTCTGGAGCACTTGTCGTGCAATTGGATGTAGGTAGGCAGTACTGTCTCCCAAAGTTCCTTGCCCATTAGATCCTGCCCTAATATGCAAGCAGAAAATGCTGGAAGACACAAGATAAAAAAATGTGTTGTACTATGGCTGGCAGAAATCACAGAATTATAGCCCCAGCAAGCTTCATACTCAACCCTTAACACAAATATAAACAAACTAGCAAGATGAATTTCTACCCCACACTTCACAACACAATATAATATATATTATACAGGCAGCCCTGGCAAAGAAAACTGCTGTAGGCTTTCCTTTTTAAACATTTGTTTGCAGTTTTATGTCCAGGGCCATACTGCAGATGTGACTTTCAAAAAAATTACCCTTGCAAGATTTGTTTCCACTTTGTACACAGCATCACAAGTCTTACCCCTGTCTACCCCCCAATGCCACAACACAAACAGCAGACAAACAGTGTGCTTGACATTTTTTAAAAGTTCAGACTGGCACAGGTTTTAAAAGGAAAACTACAGTAAATGAGAATGATCTACCTTTAATGTGTGTCAGCATTGTTGCAGGCAGGTATGGCAAAGCGGGGTTGCAGTGAGCCTGGCATACTTTTTGTAAAGGAGAAGTCTCTTGTACACTCTAGGAGTTTATTTTCCTCACCTGGTCAGCTGTGATTGTTCCTGGAGGTCTCGCTTGTTATATACTGCATTGTTTTTTTTTCAAATCAGTTGATTGGTAAAGTTTTTATTAATAAAATAAATACATTTGCAGTCTGCCATCCATTTGAACTAGAAGAGATCCTTTTCAAGTGTCAACACATGCAACAGGCTTCTCTGACGGTGTCATACTGAATAATGTCCATGTTGCGCAACTACTGCCAACATTTGTTCCACCTGTCAGTAAACGGAGGACAGAAATAAGTGATGCACATTCATTCCAGTGTGTAGTGCAATGTGTTAAAGTGTTGCTTTGTCTGGACAGTTGTAATGAAAGCATATGCTTAACACAGAGAATGTTTAAAATGAATAAATACTGTAAACAAATCATATGTGTTGTGTTCAGTTTTTATCTCCTGTGTATTACAAGCATGCACTTCCTTGTTTAGTTTTTTTTATTTAGAATGTCAGTACATGGAATCCATTGTACCTAAGTCCCAAGGTATTGCCACTTTCAGTATTGATTGGGTCACATACCTGTATTTTTCCTCTATAAAACATATCACAGACAGGCCAGCCCGGTGGTGCTGAGGGTTGAGTCACTAGACGCCACACCTCACACCTCGCCGGCGACCCAGGTTCGGGACTGGACTCCGGTCATTGGTGGGTCAGCCAGGGGGAGATAGGCAGGAGCATCCAATAACAGCTCGCCTTCTCTGGAGAGGGATTCGGCTGATGCCTGACACTTGCACAACCCCGTGCGGAGGCTCGCAGAACTGCAAGCTCCATTTGGGGATGGGATGCGGCCACTGTGCAGCATGGACGTCGGCGCTTGCGTCATGATGTCGGGGGAGTCACTTGCTGCACGGGGAGGGAGAAAACATGAAAAGAGCCTGCCGTTGTAGGGAAGATGGGAGACCTGGCTGTGCCCACAGTTTGCCTAGCTCACCCAGCGGACCTCTGACCAACAAAATTGTGTTACAGGTGCTCCGTCTCTACCTCGTCCCCAGCCCGGGGTAATCCTGGCTCCATTGTGCTCTGGGATCCATCTGGGAAGGGTTATAGGGCAGGGATGGCTAATTGTCTCTCCTGAAAGGTCGGAGGTGGCAGGCTGGGAAGGGGATAAAATATCAGGAAAAAAAAAAACATATTACAGACTCACAGATTTAATAATCTGATTCCATACATCAGCACTGAGTGAATGAACTGATCACCTTTGAATTTCATTTTTCATATTTTTTTCATTTAATTTCATTTTGATTGGTTAAACTGGAAAAGCATGTGAGCATTGTTGCCTGTTTACACAAGCTTCCAGCATCACCTTTGAATTTACTAGCAATTTGTTTTTTGCAGCATTACTGAAGTACTAATTCTAACTCATTGTAATACTGCATACCTTCCAAGGGAGGTCTGAAGCTTTGCTAGATTATTTTAGCAATCTTTCGTGAGATTTTCTGGAGGAAATAGATTATATAAATGTTGTGGGTTTGGGGACTGCTGTGACCTCAGAAAGTCTGCAGTGCATTTTGGAGCTTATACACACTTATGGTTGCGTTGAATTCACTAAATGTAATTACTGTCCTGCAACACAGCAGTGTCCTGTGTTTGTTGAACACTGTTGAGCCCTTCTTTGTAATGGCCAGAGCCCAAAATAACCACGTTAACATCCATGTAGTGGCAGTGTGCAGAGTCCCCAGCATGGATAGGGATGGCTCTGGGAGCCTACGGCAAAGGGGAGGAGGAATTGCCAAATTTGTGATTAAGTAAAAAAAAAAGCAGAGGTCCAAGGAAAGGGAGGGGTCATCCTAGACACCAGCTGTCAATGGCCCTGTATTACATTCCCATTACATAAGGGAACAGCATAGTACTCTCACCATAATTTGATGTGCAGCCATACATCAAGGATTGCAGTCTGCCACACTGCTCACATCCTGCTTTTACTCACCTACATAAAGCTTGGTGTCACTTCTGCTTGTTTTATTTCCACTCATTCTGGTCACTCCTTATGTAACTCTTTGAGGTTGATTTTTTGCATTAAACCAGTGTGATATGTCCCGTACATCCTCCCATTTTCACCAGTCATTACCACATTCTTTTGAGTTCTGTGTTTCACAGGCTACTGAACCGGAAGTCCAAAGTTGCAATATTTCCTGACCAGTCTTAGAGTTCTCAGAAGTCTAACACTGCAAAGCTTCCTGATCAGTCTTTCTTTCAAGTTCTGTGAGAAACAAGTGTAACCCCTAGGTGGCGCTATCCTACGGGATACTACCCTTGCCTGCATGACTAGGTGCAAGTTGAGAGGCCTGAGCTCGGTAAATGGGTGTCTCCATGGGAAGAGTTGGTTTAAGGGTAGCGTAGCTGCTCTGGGTATAGCCCTCCAGGACACTGATACCTCCCTGAATGGCTTGCACTGGTCAGCAGATAAACAATCACTGTTAATGTCAGAACATAATGTTGAACCCACTCTTGGCACAATTACCACCAGGGCTGGTTCAGCTGCACTGGACCTGGAGACCCCCTATAAAACAGGACCTGCAATAGAACAGTGCAGTGGCAATACAGTATCCCCTCCACAAAGGTACACTCTAGCCAAGTTAAATGCAGAAAGAACAGAATCTGGTTTATTCAGAGGACGTGAACAAGGGTGGGGCAGCAATCTGGCATTTGATTTCCTATCTGATTTAGTCAGGTTAAACATGCATGCACTAAGAGTCCCTCTAGCACAGTTACACACACCCTGGGTACCCAGTTGTTACTCAGGCTAGCCTGATGCATTGCCCAGGGTAAGCTGGCATTGCAGTTATTGTTGGGGCCCTTAGGAAAGAAACAAGCAACATGTACTTTAACCCACAATTTATATTCCAGAGCCAGAAGGCTCAGTTCTTAATGACCAACCAAAATAAATCGGATGACACACAATACATACAAACATACAAATCTGCCAGCAGACCAGACCAACTGGTCTATCAAAGTCTGCCCAAGTGTGCAGCTAGCACCTAGATTGCAGCTGCCCCGGCCTCCTCCCTCACTGTCCCTCCCATACCTGTCATAGCCGCTGCCCTCCAGATCCTTCCTCTTGCTTTGTCCCCTCCTTCTTAAAGCTTCTGACTGTCATATGTTACCACCCCCACTGGTAGAGCATTCCTGTCAGACACCACCCTCTCAGTGAAGTAGTGCCTCATCTCCTCTTAAGTCATCCCTCCAACCTTAAGTCCATGCCCTCATCTCCCTACCTTTCCTCAGTTTAATGCCCTCAGTGATAGGTTTATTTACCCCTCAAGTATTTGAATGTTTCAATCATATCCCCATCCCTCCCTCTCCTCCATTGTGCACATATTCAGCTCCTGCAGCCTGACTTCATAGTCCTTTCCTTCCATCCCATTTGACATTTGTTGGCTCTTCTTTGTACCCTCCAGTAATTTTATATCTCTCTTCAAGTATGGCCTCCAGTATTGCACCAGTACTCCAAATGTGGTCTGACCAAGGATCTGTAGAGACAGGATTACATCCCTATGCCTGGATGAGAAACCCCTGAGATATAACTCGCATCCTGTTTGCCTTAGCTGCTGCTTTTCTGCATTGGACAGAGTTGTTCATGCTCACTGTTACTAACACCCCAAGGTCCTCCTCCTCCACAGTGATCCCTAGCTCTCACCCCTCCAACCAGTAGTCCCTCCTATGGTTTTTGCCCGTGAATCACCACACTCTTCACATTGAATACTAGCTGCTACTCTCACTATGTTTCTAGTTTGGTGAGGTCCTTGTTCTATTGTTTCCATCCATCCTCTTCGTCCACCACCACCCCCATTTTGGTATCATCTGCAAAACAGACTAACTCCTGCTCCCAACTCCATGTAGCAATATTGGGGATAAAGAGCCCAACAGCACCAGGCCCAGCACTGAACCCCGCGGCACCCCGCTTTGTCACTGCTCTGGATGCTGAGAACTCCACCCCCACAACCACCTCTGCATCCTCCCCTGTAACCAGTTCTGTATCCAGTTTGTCAGCTTTTCTCCACCCCCACAGCAGTCAGCTCTTCCAGCCTCCATGAGGCAATTGTATCAAAGGCCTTGCTGAAGTCCAAGTACAGGACATTTACCACATGACCCCCCATCTAGCTCCTTTGTTACCCAGTTGTACTTCTCTGTTAGGTTTGTTTGACAGGACCTCCCTGAGACAAAGCCATGTTGCCGCCCATCCTGGAGGTCATTACCCTCGAGGAATGCCACCAGCCTCTCCTTCAGTATAGTCTCCATAAGCTTTCCCACTATGGAAGTGAGACTGACCAGCCAATAGTTTTCTGGCTGTTCCCTAGGCCCATTCCTGTATATGGGCACCACGTGGGCCACCCTCCAGTCTGGAGGCACACACTCCATTTCCAGGAATGTTGAATAGATCTGCCAGTGTCTTGGCTAACACCTCCGCCATCTCTCTCAGCACCTGAGGTGGATGCCATCATGACCTGGTGCCTTGTCCACCCTAACACCCTCAGCCCCTCTAGCACTATATTCTATGATCATTTTTTTTTGTCCCCCTCTTCTTCATTCAATCCCCAGTCCATAATGGTAGTGTTCCATCCTCTCTTAGTGAAAGCAAGTAGAAGTACTCATTCCATATTTCCTTGATCCACACCCCTTCCACCCATTCTCCCACTTAATTCCTCACTATGTGTTCTTTGCACTTCTTTTTCTGACATATCTAAAAGGTCTCTCCTCCCTTTAGGGCCTGCAGGTAACCTTAATTCCCTGGAGGCCTTGGCTTTTTACCCACCTGGCCACCTCCTTGGACCAACTCCCATAAAGCCTCCTTATCCTTACTTTTGTTCTCCTGTACTTCCAATATGCAGCCTCTTTCCTCACCCCTGCAGCACTTCACTGTTCAGCCAGCATGGTTTTCTGACTCTGCCCTTCTTATTCCTAGCCCTGGTGCAGGCTACTGTGGCCTCCATTAGCCCAGCTTTAATAACTTCTCACTTTTGCTCTGCATCCATCCCCGCCTTATATCCTGGAGTCTCCCTTACAGTATTCCTCCCATCCTCCCAAAGTCCACCCTCCTAAAGTCCACCACCTTCATGCTCATGCCTCCAGTCTCTCTGCCCAATGCGAGAATGAACCACACTGTTTGGTGGTCACTACCAGCTAGTGGGTCCTCAACCCTCACCTCCCCACTGCCTCACCATTTGTCAGTACCAGGTCCAGTGTGTTTACCAAGCCTTGTAGGCTCCATTTCACCATTTGTGTCAGGAGGCCATCCTGATCACATCCAGGAGTAATTGTCTCTGGAGCTGTTGGTGGCAGGGGTGCTCCAGTCAAACCCTGGAGGTTGAAATCCCCCACCATCACCATACACCTCCCTACACACTCTTCTTATCTGTTCTACCAACTTCCCATCCATTTCCCTACTGGGTTGGTGGTCTGTACACCACCTCCAGCCTCAGCTTTCATCCTTGGTCCAGAAGCCACACCAAATTGCCTCCATCCTCCCATCCTCCCCTCGTCCCTCATGCATTTGATCTCTCTTCACACAGAGTGCTACCTCCCTCCAACTCCCCATCCCTCCTGTATATACTGTACATCTGGATTGCTAGATCCAAGCCATGGTACTCAGTGGTCCAAGTCTCTGTTACTGCAGCAACATCCACATTCCCTCTGAGGGGTGTCTGTAGTTCCACAATTTTGTTTCCCAGGCTTCTTATTTAGGAGACCACCTTCCATCCGTACCTCCTCTTTCCTCCCTTCTACTACTTGGTCTGCTCCCCTCCTCTCGGTAGCCACACCCTTTTTTCACCTATTACAGGATGGTGCTGCCTTCTGCACTTCACCCTGCCTACCCTGCATGCCTCTTCCCTGAGTCACTTCGCCTCTACCTTTACCCATATCTAGGGGGGTGAGCTCTCTAGGCTCCCCTATCCAAACTTTTTTACTATCCTCAGTCCTCTTGCCACCCCTCAGTTTAAATCCACCTTAGTTGATATATACCCTCAATTCACCATTTTAGTATTCCTCCCTCTCAAGTGTAGCCTGTTTCGCGTTAGTGCTTCACTATTCCCTCAGACCCTACCCCAGTTTGACACTAAACCATAATTCTTGTGTGGCAATTCATTCTAAGCTACTTGTTGAACTCCTCCATCCTTCCCTTCCCCATGCTCACACATGGTACTAGGAGTACCTGTGAGAATGCCAGCGACCTCAACCCCTCACACTGCCTGCCCAACTCCTCGAACCTCCCCTTCACCACTTCTACAGGCTCCCCTGCTAAGTCATTTGTACCTATGTGCAACACTAGGTGAGGTTTCTTTCTCCCCATCAATTCACACTTGAGCAGTGCTTTCCCTGCACTTCCCATGGTCAGCTCAGGAATATCTTTAGCCCAAATACAGCTATGCCTTTCCCCTTTCCACCCCATCTGACCCCTTTCAGTATAGAATCCCCCAGCACAAGTGACACCCCATTCCTGTCCCTTACCCTTTCCTCTCTTTTACCTTACCTCTACTCAAGAGTTCATTCTACCCTGCTTCTTACACTCCAACTGTACTCTGTGTCTCCTGCAACTGCTCCCTGTTTCCACCTCACTCCCTGTCTCTGCCCTTCTCCTCTCATCCCCTGATCATCTTACAGCCTGACTTCTGCCTTATTGGGATTTCCTATTGATCTCCCTCCACTCCTGCTGATCTCCAACCCCTCCTTACCCCTCCATTTCAGATTTTGAGCACCCATTACCTATGAGCCTCAATGATTTGAGCTTTGTTGCAGGAACTACCCTGATGGTTACTCATGCTACCCAGTCCAGGAGGCAAGACTGACAAGATGAAAACCTCAGAATGGTATGCTGTTTGTTAGGGGAAATAGGGCCCACATGATGCACCATGATGGTCGATCCTGTTTGATGGTGTTGAGCAGGGAGCCAAGCGCCTGAGGGTCTTTCATTGGATGAATCTCTGCAGTGTGAGTGCAGTCTCAGGCCGAGGTGGTGAGGCCAGACCAGGTGAACACTTTGGATTGCAGTCCATTTTAGGTGCTGGGATGCAATGGCCAGCTAGTGCGACACATTCAGGGGGTGGGAAACCAAATTGTGACCCACATTACACATTCAGCACAATTATAACCAAAACAGCCAGATACCACAGTTCAGATGACAGTCTGGTTGCAATAGCAGTGTCTCTGCACAAACAATACGCCTGTGGTCTTCTCCAATTCCTGACAGGTCTATCGCTCCAGGAGCAAGTCTTTGGTTCACACCAGGTGAAATTCACTCTCACTATTCAGGATTCTGGTCTCATAATAGCAATTTGGACAAAGTCCAATATCAGATTAAAGCTTCTTCACACTGGAAGACTGGTAGCAGGCAAGCCAGATACAGCCTCCCACCAAATCCCCATGCTACCGTGCAGGAGCAGGCTGGTTCGTTCAGGCTGACAAGTGGAATCTTTGTCCACAACACATGAGTCTCAGGGATCATAGAATATAATTTAATATTTATTTAATGATTTATGCAGGCAAACATTCTGGGACATTGCCTAGGGAGTGGAAAAGAAATCTGGCAGACAGGGTGTGCAGCGTTTGCTGTGCAAGAGTGCTAATGACAGTCAGGGCAGGCATGGAATAGATCAAAATCTAAACTATAATATAAAAGTGCCCAACAGGATTAGACTGCTTGGGGAGGGGCAGAATTGTTCAAGTTGAGCAAAGAATACTGGCAACACCTATTCTCCCCCAAAATCTATGCAGTAGATGGGCAGCAACTGGAATCACAAAGGCTATGCAATATCCTCCAGAAGCATGTCTTTCAGTACTGGGGCATTGACTGGTGAAAATATGTTTGCCCCAGCAGAGATATTGATCAAGGGTATAAGATTAGTAATCTCCACCCACCTGCTATTCTGTAAAAGAAAGTAATTTGGGGTGCATAGTTGGCAATCATCTCCTGATCCTCCTACCATTCCAGTGCCTTGGCAGTCCCCAGGAGCATAAGACTGCAGTCTCCCCCACACAGGACAGGTAGGATGGTGGTGTTCCTTCTGGTGGCTGAGGGTAGTGGAGGCAGTTCTAGCATTGATCCAGCCATAGCCAATGTTGTCTGGATAGAGTGAATGTTGTATGCTGGTGTTCCATCTTAGTTCCATTCTATCAAGACTTGGAAAACTTTGTGAATGACAGGGTACAGTACACATTGCAAGTTCATTGGTCGGCAGGCTCCACAATGGGCTTCCAGGTGTCATTCCCAGACAGCTCTATCAGCAGGAGCAACTGTGGCAGCACATGGGTGACTTGAGCTGCCCACTGACATTAGGACCATGCTGTGATAGGGTAGTGGGGTGGGGGCGGATTGCCTGAGGGTGGGGGCCCACTGACCACCGGGTTGACTTAAGGGATTACGTGAATGTGTGGATTAGGTCAAGCTGGTGGGGGGATCAGTTATTATTCCTTTGCCACTGCAGTGTGCAGTATAAAATCAAGTGCTGGGCAGGGAGGGTTCGTATATGTGTTATTTACTGTTGCAGTGTGCAGCATACAGTCAAGGTGGGTGAGCAGGAGGGATTCATGTATGTTTATTTACTCTTGCAGCGTGGTATACAATTGGGATGGCAGGCAGGGAGAGGCACTGGACTGCCAGAGAAGGAAAGTTGCCAACGTCTGTCTGCAGTACAGCAGCCTGCCAGTGGGTGAACACCCACTTAATCTACTTGTTGGTGATTTATCTTGAGGAGATACATCTCCGGATTTGCTCTGGGGATGCGCCTCCAATGTGGATTGTGAATGGGGCTGCGCACCATATGCATGGGAATGCCCCCTTCACAACCCCTCCAGATGTGCTACATAACATTAAGGGTGGTATGTGATGCGCATCAATGTGCATCAGAATTGCACCAGTGCACAAGTTGGGGTTGCACCGGCACATCTCGGGTGTGCAGGGTGCATCCTTTTTGTGAATCCTGCCCCCAGAGTGGACCGTACTCCTGGACAGGTGAGCCCATTATCAAGTAGCGTGTGGCTGCAAAATATGCTAAGTTAAAATCTCAGGTAATTAATAACTGAGCCATTTCTTGCATTTCAAGTAAAACAACTGAAAAATGTTCTAAATTATATAAACAACTAACTCTCAAACTGGATTATGTTTAAGTAGAAAACTTCAATTAATTCCTAGCTACAGTATTTTCCAGTCTCATTTCTCAACTAATGACTAAATAAACAAAAACAATTCCCAACTAATTGCTAGATGGCAAAAGTTAAAATTAATTGGGAAAACTCTCAACCAATGATCAGGCATAATGCTTAACTTTTTAGTTAGCCATTACCTAATGAAAAGATAATCACTAGTTATTTGCTATCTTATTTTTTGTATGGGAGGTTATTTCATGAGCAAGTGGAGGCTTTTCAGTGTTAAGCAGCTTTAATCAAAAGTGGTTCCACTCACTGAATAGATAATTAAATTAAACAGTGAGGCACAGCAGGGTGTTGGACAAGTGTCCCTTTAACATCAACCTATACCAAAATGTTTATGTGGATGGTCAAACAACAGAACTTTTTAAAGAATTTTACTGTTAACAAATTATTTTTTCAGTTAGTCTTATTTCTCCTCTGCACTGGCAGCCTCCACTATACTGGCCACCCAGCTCCATCGCCTCCTGCCAACACCACCAGGACTTGCTATCCCTCAGAGACAGCACGGTCTGGGTCACTGCTACAGGGCATGTAGGCAGCTGGAGTCATCATGGCCAGTGTACAGAGTTTCCTAGCACTTCTAGTGCAGCATGCCTCATGCACTGTACAATTGGACATCTGCCTCTCCCCTTCCCAACTCTGGTGGTTTCAGCCTGCTTATCCTCAGCCACTGATGGTATCTGTCAAGCACCAAGCCTGCTCCACCCCACCCACCCTGAGATGAGCAATCCAGCAAGGACTCAATCTTCCCTCTTGCGTTGACCTCTAACCCCAAGATAACACTTGAACCTTGGCTTCAACACTGCAAGTACAGTACTATCAATGTAATGGTGGACCTGCAAAATCTAGGATCTGTGAATGTCTCTGGTCTGTACATCCACATGTGTAGTTGTAGGTCCTGTCATCTTATTTTTGTGGCTATTTGTGCCCTAATAAACATAGAATTGTCAGCAGACAAATGACCATACGGCCTACTCTAGTCTGCCACCTATATCACTGCTGCAGCCCCAGATCCTATCTGCATTTTTGTAAGCTGGTATTTATTGCCCAATAACCCTCTCAGTTATTGAATAACCCCAAAATATCAGCAATGATGACACTGGGTAGGGGATGGGGTTTGCACCTGTGGGCATTGTAGGATCGAGGGGGGCACCAGCATATACTTCAATTATCTTTGTTATGGTACATGTATACACACTAGTAATCATTATGCTGTTTTAGGGCTAGGCTGCAGTGCTTGGGTAGCCACTTGACTCAGACAAGGAAACCAAGCAAGCCAGGCATTATGGACTAAAACTTTAGGCAAGTCAAAAACATTATATGTGGCTAAAATAGTTTCTATGTAGGCACCATCATGTTGTGAGTTGCCTGCCTGAACTAGTAATGATATCTGTTGGCTCCAAAAATGCATGCCCTTCCATTTTCTGTGGAAACAGAAGTTGAACATGCAGATGAAGCTGGCAAAAGAGTCAGCTGCTTGGTTGGATACCATATGGGTCTCAACAGGCCTGGTCACAGGTGGATTAAGAGCAAGGCTAAGCATACAGCAACAGTGATAGGTATAGTAAAGTACTATTCAACATAGAAACTATAGTTTTCAAAATGCTGCTGTACCACAGTTCAAATATCTTGGAATGTGATTGTAATCTTCTATGGTAGAACAACATTCTAAAACCTCTAGAGACATGCATAAGTTAATTTGCACAGAAAGAGAATATAATAATGCATGGAGAAGTGTGGTTTATGGGGATTTTATGCACCCTAATGTGTGATGGCCCATGAAGCCTGAGGGGTTTATATGACATCGTATACTTAGATGGTGCATAAAATCCTATAGAATCACACACTTCCATGTTTTATTTTTTCATTTACTGTTTTTGGGTGTTTTTTGTTTAAATTGTCTTTGACGCTGTGAGGGTAACTGTTACCACCCAGGCTTAGTCTCTACTGAGTGACCGGATTGTGTAGCACTTAGAACATCCAGCACAAGGACAGCTTTTCGGTGGTTTTTCAGGTGATGCTGCAGTACTGTTCTGCCCATCACTTATGGAGCTCCATAAACAATACATGTGGGTTATGAAGCTGTTACACTCACTGGCAGTGGTTTCAACTACTCACAAGTAAATATAAAAACAATAATGCACATATTTCACATAATAATCATACACTATAAAAACACAGGATGAGCAACTTATGTATAACTAGTGTTGAGCCACCTGGGTTTTGATTCCCACGGACCACCTTGAGCTTCATCCTCAAGGTCAGAGAGAATCACATGCCCTCTGTGGCAGAACACTTGACTGTGCATAGTTACCTATTCAGTATTTTTATATGTGATGGTTACCCAATTTTGTTGAGATGTCATTATGTTAGTTTAGTTTTGGGCATCATCTTCAAACCACTAGCAAGCTGAAGAGTTTTGTGGGAATTTTGGCATGGTTATCACCGAATAACACCTCCTCCCCCAGTTTGGATAGTCTTTTCCTGCACAAGACTGATGCCTCTCCTCCCCTATCCTGTAATAGGTATTTCCTGTTGTACAGTGCCATCCTCTTTCCACTCATCCTATATGGACCGCCTCCCTGGTTTCTAGTGGCGCCTTTCTTCCCAATCGGTCATGCAAAGTTTTTGTTGTCTAGTGACATTTTGTCTGGTTTCAACATTGGGTGCTATTCCCTGGTGTCTGGTGGCCCCAACCTCATCTCTATGATAAACACTATAGCACATGATGGAGTGTCATTGTATATGGAGATCTATACACTGTGGTCTGGTCTGGCATGGAGACAGGGACTTGTTAAGCCACACAAGGCAAAAGTATTAGATATCAGGAGGGCATCTTTCAAATGAAATGTGTAGATGTTTCAGAGCAGCCCTGGTAATAGAGGGGAAACAGGGGGAGAATAGAAGGAGTCATTATGGAGGTAACTAACCAAAGCTATTAGAATAGTGGCCAAAGGAAAAGAAGAAAGAAACCACTACGGTTCTCTAAAGAGGTGGGAGACTAGGGTAAGGGCTAAAAGAGCAAGTTTCAGGAACTATAAGGGAAACCAAACGGAGGAGGGACAGGAGGTGCACCTCTGAATGTCTAAGAGAAGCAGGGAAGGCTGTAAGGAAAGCCAAAGCACTAGACAGAGGAGAGTTTAGCAGACTGTAAAAAAAAAAGGGGACAAGACATTCTACAGGTACATAAACAAAATGAGGGTGAGATAGTGAGGCTCAAAGGGGAGGAAGGAGAGTAAGGTGGAGGATTAAGATATGTCAGAAAATATTGACTAAATACTTCTGTTCAGGAATTCACTGAGGAAGGAGAGGGTCAAGGACCACAGTTGGACAGCAGAGGCAATTGGGGAGAAGTGGACACCAGTCTATTCACAGTAGAGAGAGTTCTGGAGGAACTCACAAAGCTGAAGGTGGATAAAGCCATGGGGCAGTGACATAATTTGAAGATATTATGGGAGCTGCATAGGACCTAGCAGCCTCTGGCCACCTCTTTTCAGAGTCACCATCAGTGTGTGTGGCTCCAGAGGACTGGGAGCAGGGTGTATGTAGTCTCACTGCAAAAAATGGCAGTATGGAGGGAAGAGGGAGCTACAGGTGAGCCAGCCTCTATCAGCTTGTGTGGGAAGATCTGTGAGTCACTGGCTGTTAAAGAAAGGGCAGTGGCACACCTGGAGTCCATTGGTGCCTAGGATCGGATGGCATGGATCTCACATGAGGAAGGTCTTGTCAAATGAATCTATAGTTTTTTTTTATTCAGTGAGTAGACAAACCAGGAGGGCCATAGATGTCACCTACCTAGATTTCCAGCAAAGCCTTCCATACTATTGTCTCACAGAAAGTTGGTTAACAAGATGAGTAGTCTGGGGCATGGGGGCACAGCTGATACAGTGGGTTAGAAACTGACTGACAAACAGAAGGCAAAGGTGGTGGTAAATGAGATCCAACCAGGGAGAGAGAGGAGGTGATGCTATGATACCACAAGGATCAGCTTGGGACCAGTCATGTTCAACGCCTCTCACTAGTGACATTACAGAGGGGCTGGAAGAAAAGGCCTGCCTATCAGCAGATGGCACCAAGATTTGCAACTGGGTGGATACTCCAGAAAAGTGCTGAAAAAAAATGAAGAGGGACCTGGAGAAGCTTGAAAGATGGCTGAGGTGTGGCACCTAAGTTCAGTTCAAAAAGTGCACTTGGGTAGGGGGGAACATTCAGTAGAGCTACAGGATGGGGAGGTGCTGTCACCAAAGAGGAAAGGGACCTAAGGTCATCATATTTAATGCCCTTAAGGTACCAAAGCAGTGCAAAGGCTGCAAGAAGGACCAGTGGCATGTTGGGGTGCATATGCAGGAGATATTACTATTAGGGAGGTGGGTGATGCCATTGTATAAAACACTGGTAAGGCCTCACCTGAAAACTGTATTCAGTACTGGAGAATCACTTTATGCATAAGGACATTAGCAAGGTGGAGGCTACCCAGAGAAGGATGAATACAAAGATGTGCATGGCTTGTATACTACAAAAACATATGGAGGATAGACTAAGAAACCCTCAATATGTAATCACATATGGAAAGGAGGGTATATCATGAGTACAGCAATGGAATATGAGCACCACAAAAAAAGGGCAACTCATATTGGGCACTATACGTCACACCCTGCAAGGGTAGTAAATGTACACAAACATGAGGGTAGTGGACAATGTCAGGAAGGGGTGAATAGTGAGGGAAGAAGAGGGACAATGAAGGGATTTTGAGGGACGAGTGTGTCTGCTGCCAATCGAGCTAGCCTTGTGGGTGTGTGGGTGGATAACTCTGTACAGCAGGTACAGGGTTTTTTGTGAGATATGGAATTTGCCTCTGTCTTATATGCAACTTCTAGAGTTGATAATCTATATTCAGAGGGCTGCGGGAGTGCATCCTTCCAATCACTTTTTACCCGGTCTTAGGACATTTAGGTTTTTGGTTTCGTAATTGTATATGATGCATATAATACCTTTCAATAAAGGAAAAAAAAAAACTAAAATTTTACTTAAGGATATATATTTCTTGAATTTAGTGCAGTAGTACAATGTGAAAGAAGTGTTCCTTTTTGACAGTTTATTCCTGTGCTCTGCTAAGTATATACCTGGTACTTCTTTCCCACCAGCATCGATCTATCACCCTGTAATTTGTTCAATAATCCTATGTTTTGTTTACATTTCATGCTGCCTGCTGTTTTGACAGCAGTAGTACCTAGATAGCAGCCATATTTTCTGTGGAGCTGCAACAGTCGTGAATAGATCACTTTCAGGTTAGTAGTACTGCTGCTTTTAAATGTACAATAATTAAAGCGTGACTAACACAAGATATACACCACTAGATGCATCTGAGTAAAAAGACTCAAAGGAAAATTCCTTTAAAGTAGAAAGACCCACTCTTATAATGGCTGCAGAGGGGCTCGGTGACATTCGCATAACGTGGGTGGTTTCGAATGAAGGTTATGTTAACGAGGGCTGCCAACTCAGCCATTTGTTGGTAGCCTCATTAGCATAACCTTTGTGGTTGAAGCCATCTGGGTGTGCAAATGTCCACCAAGGGCTCTGCAGCCATTATAGATGGAGTGGGTCTTCCAATTAAAACCACCAGACAGCAGGTAAATAAAATAATTTATTTTATCCTAAAACCCCTAATCGGGCATTTCTATAGCAGCTGCTGCACTTAGGGCAGTACAGGAGTTTCCTGTAAGAAAATTCCTACCCAGATAAAAAGGGAGAGACTCATCGTCTTAATCTATCATTCTGTTATTTAAATAAGTTAACTGTAATTAGATAATTTTGCTTACTATATATTCTGGGTACAACATGGCAATATTTTATAGCTAAGCACAAGGGAGTACAGTTACAACTTTGAAACTCTAGAAACTGTTGCCTAATTTAAACAATGTTACCTGATTAAGTGAGCTTCTGGTCTGTTATGATCTTGAAAGCTGTGAAAGGACATGAGTGAAGCTAAAGGCCCTACCTTTCTGTTGTCAATAACTCCAGAAGATGCCCTTGCACTTCTCAGGGTAATATTACATTGTAAAATTTTTGGAAACTCACCTTTTGGTGCATTTTAAACAGTGTGGAGTGGCTGGAGTGCATTCTTAGACTATTTGTTTCATTAGCAGACTCCTTCTATGAAGTTGCTCTTCTTCGTGTGAGTCAGTTAGTGCACCAAATAGTTATCTAGCTCAATGCTCTAGGTATATGATGAGGATTATTTCACCTCTTGGTTGTTGGAATGGCAAGGCAAGTCAAGTTTTATTTAAGAGATGCTAACTGGAGGCTCTGGGCCATTGTACAACAATCTGAACAGATACCAAAACAATATAATACTAAACATTTATATATTAAATATACTCAAACAGTTAAAACAGAATTTACTGCTCTCTACAGCAACTAAAAATCAGAATAGTGGAAACTAAATTAAACATCCATTTCTAAAAGACAGGTATGGACTATAAAACACAGTCTGGGAAGGCCTGATTATACAAGAAGGTTCTGAGGTGCGCCCTAAATACTTCTCACACAGTAGGCCTCCCTATCAAGAAGAAAGTTGATCTTACAGGACGGGCGGCAACACTAAATGCTTTGTCACCAGCAGTTTTTAACCTCGTCCTCGGAATTGTGAGGAAGCCTCTAGAGGAGGCGTGGAAGGAGCGGACCAAGACAGCAGGTGCAAGAAGGTTCTTCAGGTAGCCAGGGCCCAGGCTGTGTAGGGCACTAAAGGTGAGCAAACCCAACTTAAAGAGGACCTCCACCTAACCAGCAGCCAGTGCAGTTGATAGCACCAGAGTGATGTGACAATATTTTAGGCTGTCCTGTCATCAGCCCTCGCTGCTGCATTCTGCACCAGCTGCAGTCAGGGTACCCCTAAAGACCCCAAGATAGAGTGTATTAGAATAGTCAAGCCTGACATCATGAAGGCATGCACCAAAGTAGGGAGGTCCAGTGGTGAACTAGGGCGTTTTATCCCGGCGATATTCTCTTCAGATGATAAGTAACTGGTATGGACAATTGACACCCCTGAAACTCAAGTGTCAATCTGCTGTCAAGAATAACACCCAGATCACATACTTTAAAGGAGGCCTCTCAGTGGTATAGAGTCAAGACAAAGCCCTGCCTCTGCACCAGTGGCCAACCTATCACACCATTTGTTCCAGTCCACCACCAGTACCTCCATCTTACTGTGGTTCAGCTCTCAACCAGCTTGGAGGCCATCTAGTCACTGATCTCAGCAAGGCAGCTGTTAAGCACTTCCACTGCGCAAGATGTTCCAGGGCAAGGAAAGATACAGCTGATATCATCACCATAGCAGTGAAACCCCAACTGTATTTCCCTAATGAGCTCTCCCAGGGGCAGCATATACACTGCAACAACATTGGCAACAAACCAACCCTGGGAATTTCAAGATGACAGGTGGGCCAGGGAGGAGGAGAAATTCCCTCTCACCCCTGGCCTCCTGTTAGATAAAAAGACTCAAACCAGCAGATGACAGTGCCAGCGAGTCCACAGAATTCTCATTTGGCTGGTCAAGTAACACTCGATTGTCCATCAGTCAAATGCTGGAAGAGAGATCGAGGAGAACAAGAATTGTCCCCTCCCTCGGTCTCTAGCCCTAAGGAGATCATTATGCACCCAAACTAGTACAGTTTCTGTGCTATGCCTCACATGAAACCCAGACTGGAGCTGCTCTTACAGATCATGGGCCATGAGATGCTCTTCGTTGAAGCTACCACTACCTCTCCACAATCTTACCCAAAATGGGAGATTGGAGATAGGATGGTAATTTGTTTGACGTTGGTCCAACTATGCTTTTTTCTAGAAGGGCTCTTCATTAATGCCTCCTTCAAGACATCGGGGAAAACCCCTTGACAAGGAACACCGGACAATTAAGGCAAACACCGGCCAACAGAGTCAACACATCTCATTAAGAAACGAAGTTGGCACCGGGTCCAGTTCACAAAAGGTGTGTCAAGCTGGAGGCAATCTCACTGACCTCCACCAGTCTAAACTCACCCCAACCAGGCAGAGGTGTTCTCCGTCACCCATGGTGACCACTGTCAGCCAAAGTTGGTCCACTGGCGGAACCCTCTGCCTGATGGCAGACACCCTGTCTGAGAAGAACTGAGAAAACTTCTCGGACAATGCATTCTTTAAAAGGCTACCTTCGCTGTAGACAGGAAGGATGAAGTAGCCTGTCCATAGTCCGAAAGAGCATAGCTGTCTGTTCCTCCTGGCAGCAATCTCTTGTACAGGATTCTACCTTCTACAGGTGATTGCCCTGCATGCACCGTGAGTGCACATGTAGGGCCAGTTTGTCTACCTCCAGGCCAGACTTCCACCAGCGCTTCATCTCTGACCTAAAGAGTTCATTGCCTTGAGCCCCTCATACCAGGAAGACCTCAAGTGAGAAGACCTGGTCATACATAAAGGGCTGGTGTGAGGGAGCCGGCGCAGAGAGTGCCTTATAGCATCCACTGCCATCCACACCCCCAACACATGCACTGTCCATACTACAGGTCAGCCAGTACCACCAAAAACCTCGTCGTCAACTCCCCAAAGGGCGAGGCTAGCTGACCATCTGTATAGGGAGGCTATGAAGGGGGCCCTGAACTAGAATCTCATGTGCAAATGATCGAACCAAATGACCCGACTCAATGCTGAGACTATTTATCTCAAGCCCCAATGAAAAATATCAGATCCAACAGCCCAATGAGAACACTACAGATCCAACATGTGGCCACACTGATGCGTCAGTGGAGGAAACTCCTTGTGCAAAGCCCAGAGATGACATCATCTGGAGAAGTTGTAATTCAAGCAGAGAAGATTCATCCTTGACCCAAACATTGAAGTCCCACAGCACTAAACATCTGGGGCCTCCAATGTTTCCTAGACAATGAAATCAGTGACCTCCTGCAAGAATTTCCTCCACCCAGAAGGGTGGTAAATCAGGTGAATCAAATAACCTGTGCCCGACCTCACGGATGGCCATACATTCAAATGAATGTGGTGCTGTCACTGGAGCAGGGTGATGCACTTTGTCTTTGGCCTTTGTCTTAAAACTTCAGAGTTCCGTAAACCTCCCCCAAACCCTGTCCCCAAAAAATACATGGCCTGCCCAATATTTCTAAAGTGACTATGTTCTATGTTTATTGCTTTAATTCAAAGAAATGAAATGAAAGTCTGTGAACCATGCTTAGTTTAAATATATGCTGTAATTTTTAATTTTTATTATCTTTTAAAAGTTCCTCTCCAGCAATGTAGTTTACATCTGTGACTACACTCATGGGGAAACTGATGTCTTGGGCAGCTGAGAGTCACAACAGGTGTGGTGCCAAAGTCTTTCTAAGGAAGTGCCCGCTGCATTGTGCGCCTCGCTGCCCCAGACAACAGTTCCCCACTGGCGACAGCACTGCAAATGTAAACAAAGCTTTGGGGGAAGGGAGATTAAAGAACTGCTGATGCCTCAAAACTTTGAAAAACATACTGTTTGGGTACAATTCAGCTTACATTCTGTATATATTCTATAGAGTTCTCCTGTCCATTGATTATTACTGAGAACATTTGCATGAATACGTGATCTTTATTTCTTAGAGTTCATCTTCCTCTACAGCTGACTCCCTACTTCAAGTCATAATCCTCTGTTGTGACATAACAAACTGTTGTCATGGAGAAAACCAGTGACAAATCTGTGCAGTATGACCTGGGTAGCTAGAAAGCAGCAGGAAAAGATGGACCTTCTTAGAGCAAAGATCCTGTTGTCATGTAGCTGACCTCAGTAATAAATAGTGAGGAGAAAATACAGAATGCATGTGAAATACAATCTGAACTGTCGTCAATATAGTTTTTTTGTGTTCTACTGAAGGTGTCAGCTGCTCTTTTGAAAGGTAACAAATAAAACACAAAATTCCAGTATTTTTTTATGGTTCCCAGGCTCTCCTTTTCCATTTCTTTGAGTTGAAAGCAATGGCCAATAGGAGATAGCCAAACTTAAAGAAAGCAATACCAACAGACCATGGGTGAATTATATAAATATACAAAGAAGCCAGCAGAAGAAAGCCATTTGTCTGGTTAAGACTGTTTGCACAGCAGGGTCCAGCTTGAGCTAATGTCCTGCCCTCCCTCCTCCCCCACCCTCCCATCCCGCATCCCATGATCCTTACCTTTCCCATGCTTATCCCAGCCTCTTACAGCTTCCACTGTCTTCAATGAGATGACCTCATCCAGCTGTGCATTCCAAGTGTCTACCACCCTCTCTGTGAAGAAGTGCTTCCTGACCTCCCTCCTAAACCTCCCATCCTCCAGCTTAAGACTGTGCCCCCTCGTGTTATGGTTGCCACTCAGATTAAAGAAACTATCCTTATCAACCTTATTTATCCCTTTCAAGTACCTGAAGGTTCCAGTAATGTCCTCTCTTTCTCTCTCTCTCTCTCCTGTCTTCCAGGGAGTACATGTTCAGTGTCCTCAACCTCTTCTTGTATGCCTTGCCCTACTGACTGGCTGTCATCTTTGTAGCCCTCCTTTGGACCTCCTCCAACAGGTTAATGTCTTTTTTGAGGTGTGGGCACCAGTACTGAACTCTATACTCTAGATGTGGCCTTACCAGTGACCTGAACAAGTACAGTACAACCTCCTCCTAATACTGATCCTCTAGCTATGCATCCCAGTATCTTGTTTTGCCTTTCTGCTGCTTTCTTGCACTGTGTGGAGTGTTTCAGGTCATAGTGATCCTCACTCCCAGGTCCTTCCTCCTCAGATGCAGATACTCGGACTCCACCCAGGTTTACTCTGTCCTGGGATTCTTGGCCCAAGATGGCATAACTTTGCATTTACTGGCATTGAAGTCAAGCTGCCACATCCTGGACCACCTCCCAGCTTTTCCAGATCTTCCTGAGGTCCGTATCCTTCAGCTGTGCCTCACTCTTCCACAGAGCTGGTGTCATCTGCAAATAGGTACATTTTGCTCCTTAATGCTATCCCCAATGTTACTGATGAAACATTGAACAACACCAGCCCCGCACCGAGCCCTGTGGGACCCTACTGGTTACTCTCTAGTGCCATATAACCTCCCCCACAACCACCCTCTTGGTTCTGTCCCTCTGCCAGTTTTCCACCCATCTAGCCATCTTTTCTCCAGCTGCAAGATCCACCAACTTACTGATCAACCTTTTAGGGGCACAGAGTCAAAGACCTTGCTGAAATTAAGATAGAGGATGTCTGCTGCTTGGCCCCTGTCTACTGTCTTAGTGACACAGTCAAAGAAGTCAATCAGATTTGTTTGACACATTCTCCCCCCCCATGAACCCATGCTGCCTGTCATCCTGGAGACCATACTCCTCTAGATATTCCATCAACCCTTCCTTTAGAATGGTCTTCATGAGCTTGCCCACAATGGAGAATTGGGGCATTAATGCATGCCCTGGGAACACTGTGAGGCAGAGAGAAGTCTGAGGTTCTCCAACCACCCGAAACTGTAATAAATGTCCTCCTTTCATGAATGGTATATGTTAGAAGAACAGTTTAGAGATGCCAAACCCTGCATCACCAACCACCTGGCAGGGTGAAAGCCTACAGTTAGCACCATTACAGGTTTACATCCTGGCACAGATAAGAGATCTCTTACCTGTTTCCTATGGAGCCTGGGATAATGGGGTCTCAGGAGACTATCCAGTTGAACCTTGTAAAACAAAACAGCAATGGGGTCACAAAGGATCTGCAGCTCTTATGAACTAACAATGAAAAAACAATGTAGGATAAACAAAAAACAATACTTATCTGGTACATGTAGTTCCAGGTTCTCCTCTTCACCCAGTCAGCATCCCTCAGACCTGTGGACATATAAGGAAAATGGGCCACTATGAAGAATAAAACACTGATCAGCTAATAATTGGGAAGGACTTACAATGGTTAAAAAAGTGGATTATGTGCTGGAGGATACAGACTGGTACCTCACCATCGACCTGGTTTAGAATGGACTCTGTCACCAGGGGCCATCATGAAGGAAAGTCAGAGCCCCTAGAACTGATTTTCTTAGTGGGGGGGGCACATTTACTCAGCAATCGATTTGACACAGGGCAGTGACTGATGACACCAGCTGTTATCCTTCTTTGCACCATTGATAAGGCTCTGACTGCCAAACTGGTAGGCATCTTGGGATGGGTTACTCATCTAATGAGAGAATGAACCTTCCTCTGCCTCTCCCCCACAGAGAGAAATGGCTGTACCGAAGGTCCAAATTAGTCCATGGAATGGTGGGTGTATAGCTAGGTGGTTGGTGGCAGTATGGCACTTCTCCTTGTGCCAGCCTGCTCTGGACTGTGGCTTGCACTGGAGCTGCTATTTTTCCCAGTTTCCATGCCGCCCACCCATGCGACAGTACATAGTCTTACCAGACTTCACCATGCAAAGATCCATGTATTTTTGAACTCTATCAGTCCACCACCAGAAAAATGAGAAGAGCCAGCTCTCACCTGCTTTCACCAACATCAGTATTCTCTTTCACAACACCCAAACGAAAACAGCAGACTCTTCCATCGTACCAACATGAGTAGCTGAACATCCTACCAGCATGGTCAGCCTCCCTCTCCTCCAAATAAAACTAACAGCCAGCATCCCTAACCCCACAGCCTCCCTCCCAACAATGCCTCCCCTTTTACCAGCACAGCCAGCTACCCCAACCACATGGCCAGCCCCCTTGTCATTCACACTGCACTCCTCTTTTCCCATACATGTGCTTGCTCAGGTCACTGCACGCGGTCACATCCATGGACAACACTGAACCTCACATATGACTATCCTTACCTTCAAATATGAACTGCATCCTACAATACCACTGAGACCAATTTCTACTGACAACATATCCACAGTCCACACACCTTTCATTAGCACAGCCCTCACTGGCACACTGCACAAGATCAACACCATTTTGTCAGCTCCCTCCAAGCACAGACCAAACCCCCACCACCAGCATAATAATCTAGATGCCCCTACCCAAATCAGTCACATGTATCCATGTACAAATCAGCTGTACCACCAACCATAGTTAATCACCTTGGTTGCGGACAGTCTCTCAACCACCACCACCAAGAGCATCACACTGGTGGTACCTTTAACACCTCATAGAACTGTTTGTTTTACATTCTGGAGCACTTGCCTGTGCAATTGGATGTAGTAGGCAGGCAGTAATGTCTCCCAAAGTTCCTTGCCCATTAGATCCTGCCCAATATGCAAGCAGAAAATGCTGGAAGACACAAGATAAAAAATGTGTTGCACTATGGCTGGCAGAAATCACAGAATTATAGCCCCAGCAAGCCGACACCCAACCCAACACAAATATAAACAAACTAGCAAGATGAATTTCTCACCCCACACTTCACAACACAATATAATATATATTATATAGGCAGCCCTGGCAAAGAAAACTGCTGTAGGCTTTCCTTTTAGCATTTGTTTGCAGTTTTATGTCCAGGGCCATACTGCAGATGTGACTTTCAAAAAATTACCCTTGAAGATTTGTTTCACTTTGTACACACAGCATCACAAGTCTTACCTTTGTCTACCCCCAATGCCACAACACAAACAGCAGACAAACAGTGCTTTGACATTTTTAAAAGTTCAGACTGGTACAGGTTTTAAAGAAAACTACAGTAAATGAAATGATCTACCTTTAATGTGTGCAGCATTGTTGCAGGTATGGCAAAGCGGGCTGCAGGAGCTCAAGCATACTTTTTTGTAAAGGAGGTCTCTTGTACACTCTAGGAGTTTATTTTCCTCACCTGGTCAGCTGTGATTGTTCCTGGAGGTCTCGCTTGTTATATACTGCATTGTTTTTTTTTCAAATCAGTTGATTGGTAAAGTTTTTATTAATAAAATAAATACATTTGCAGTCTGCCATCCATTTGAACTAGAAGAGATCCTTTTCAAGTGTCAACACAGCAACAGGCTTCTACGGTGTCATACTGAATAATGTCCCATGTTGCGCAACTACTGCCAACATTTGGTTCCACCTGTCAGTAAACGGAGGACAGAAATAAGTGATGCACATTCATTCCAGTGTGTAGTGCAATGTGTTAAAGTGCTGCTTTGTCTGGACAGTTGTTAATGAAAGCATATGCTTAACACAGAGAATGTTTAAATGAATAAATACTGTAAACAAATCATATGTGTTGTGTTCAGTTTTTTATCTCCTGTGTATTACAAGCATGCACTTCCTTGTTTAGTTTTTTTTATTTAGAATGTCAGTACATGGAATCCATTGTACCTAAGTCCCAAGGTATTGCCACTTTCAGTATTGATTGGGTCACATACCTGTATTTTTCCTCTATAAAACATATCACAGACAGGCCAGCCCGGTGGTGCTGAGGGTTGAGTCACTAGACGCCACACTCACACCTCGCCGGCGACCCAGGTTCGGACTGGACTCCGGTCATTGTGGGTCAGCCAGGGGAGATAGGCAGGAGCATCCAACAACAGCTGCCTTCTCTGGAGAGGGATTCGCTGATGCCTGACACTTGCACAACCCCGCGGAGGCTCGCGAGGAACTGCAAGCTCCATTTGGGATGGATGCGGCCACTGTGCAGCATGGACGCCGGCGCTAGTGCTGCTGTCGGGAGTCACTTGCTGCACGGGAGGGAGAAAACATGAAAAGAGCCCTGCAGTAGGGAAGATGGTAGAGACCTGGCTGTGCCCACAGTTTGCCTCAGCTCACCCAGCGGACCTCTGACCAACAAAATTGTGTTACATGCTCCGTGCTCTACCTCGTCCCCAGCCCGGGGTAATCTTGGCTCCATTGTGCTCGGGGATCCATCTGGGAAGGGTTATGGGCAGTGGGATGGCTAATTGTCTCTCCTGAAAGGTCGGAGGTGGCAGGCTGGGAAGGGGATAAAATATCAGGAAAAAAAAAAACATATTACAGACTCACAGATTTAATAATCTGATTCCATACATCAGCACTGAGTGAATGAACTGATCACCTTTGAATTTCATTTTTCATATTTTTTTCATTTAATTTCATTTTGATTGGTTAAACTGGAAAAGCATGTGAGCATTGTTGCCTGTTTACACAAGCTTCCAGCATCACCTTTGAATTTACTAGCAATTTGTTTTTTGCAGCATTACTGAAGTACTAATTCTAACTCATTGTAATACTGCATACCTTCCAAGGGAGGTCTGAAGCTTTGCTAGATTATTTTAGCAACTTTTCGTGAGATTTTCTGGAGGAAATAGATTATATAAATGTTGTGGGTTTGGGGACTGCTGTGACCTCAGAAAGTCTGCAGTGCATTTTGGAGCTTATACACACTTATGTTTGCGTTGAATTCAATAAATGTAATTACTGTCCTGCAACACAGCAGTGTCCTTTGTGTTTGTTGAACACTGTTGAGCCTACTTCTTGTAATGGCCAGAGCCCAAAATAACCACGTTAACATCCATGTGTAGTGGGCAGTGTGCAGAGTCCCCCAGCATGGGATAGGGGATGGCTCTGGGAGCCTACGGCAAAGGGGGAGGAGGAATCACAAATTTGTGATTAAGTAAAAAAAAAAAAAGCAGAGGTCCAAGGAAAGGGGGAGGGGTTCATACGAACACCAGCTGTCAATGGCCCTGTATTACATTCCCCATTACATAAGGGAACAGCATAGTACTCTCACCATAATTTGATGTGCAGCCATACATCAAGGATTGCAGTCTGCCACACTGCTCACATCCTGCTTTTACTCACCTACATAAAGCTTGGTGTCACTTCTGCTTGTTTTATTTCCACTCATTCTGGTCACTCCTTATGTAACTCTTTGAGGTTGATTTTTGCATTAAAACCAGGTGATATGTCCTGTACATCCTCCCATTTTCACCAGTCATTACCACATTCTTTTGAGTTCTGTGTTTCAGGCTACTGAACCGAAGTCCAAGTTGCAATATTTCCTGACCAGTCTTAGAGTTCTCAGAAGTCTAACACTGCAAAGTCCTGATCAGTCTTTCTTTCAAGTTCTGTGAGAAACAAGTGTAACCCCTAGGTGGCGCCTATCCCACGGGATACTACCCTTGCCTGCATGACTAGGTGCAAGTTGAGAGGCCTGAGCTCGGTAAATGGGTGTCTCCATGGGAAGAGTTGGTTTAAGGGTAGCGTAACTGCTCTGGGTATAG
Source organism: Neoceratodus forsteri (assembly GCA_016271365.2). Classification (NCBI taxonomy): domain Eukaryota; kingdom Metazoa; phylum Chordata; order Ceratodontiformes; family Ceratodontidae; genus Neoceratodus; species Neoceratodus forsteri. The sequence continues at coordinate 329,342,484 of CM057450.1, read as the reverse complement.
CCCTCCAGGACACTGATACCTCCCTGAATGGCTTGCACTGGTCAGCAGATAAACAATCACTGTTAATGTCAGAACATAATGTTGAACCCACTCTTGGCACAATTACCACCAGGGCTGGTTCAGCTGCACTGGACCTGGAGACCCCCTATAAAACAGGACCTGCAATAGAACAGTGCAGTGGCAATACAGTATCCCCTCCACAAAGGTACACTCTAGCCAAGTTAAATGCAGAAAGAACAGAATCTGGTTTATTCAGAGGACGTGAACAAGGGTGGGGCAGCAATCTGGCATTTGATTTCCTATCTGATTTAGTCAGGTTAAACATGCATGCACTAAGAGTCCTCTAGCACAGTTACACACACCCTGGGTACCCAGTTGTTACTCAGGCTAGCCTGATGCATTGCCCAGGGTAAGCTGGCATTGCAGTTATTGTTGGGGCCCTTAGGAAAGAAACAAGCAACATGTACTTTAACCCACAATTTATATTCCAGAGCCAGAAGGCTCAGTTCTTAATGACCAACCAAAATAAATCGGATGACACACAATACATACAAACATACAAATCTGCCAGCAGACCAGACCAACTGGTCTATCAAAGTCTGCCCAAGTGTGCAGCTAGCACCTAGATTGCAGCTGCCCCGGCCTCCTCCCTCACTGTCCCTCCCATACCTGTCATAGCCGCTGCCCTCCAGATCCTTCCTCTTGCTTTGTCCCGCTCCTTCTTAAAGCTTCTGACTGTCATACATGTTACCACCCCCACTGGTAGAGCATTCCTGTTAGACACCACCCTCTCAGTGAAGTAGTGCCTCCTCATCTCCCTCTTAAGTCATCCCCCCCTCCAACCTTAGTCCATGCCCCCTCATCTCCCTACCTTTCCTCAGTTTAAATGCCCCCTCAGTGATAGGTTTATTTACCCCCTCAAGTATTTGAATGTTTCAATCATATCCCCCATCCCTCCTCTCCTCCATTGTGCACATATTCAGCTCCTGCAGCCTGACTTCATAGTCCTTTCCTTCCATCCCATTTGACATTTGTGTTGCCCTTCTTTGTACCCCTCCAGTAATTTTATATCTCTCTTCAAGTATGGCCTCCAGTATTGCACACAGTACTCCAAATGTGGTCTGACCAAGGATCTGTAGAGAGACAGGATTACATCCCTATGCCTGGATGAGAAACCCCCTGCGATATAACTCGGCATCCTGTTTGCCTTAGCCGCTGCTTTTCTGCATTGGACAGAGTTGTTCATGCTCACTGTTACTAACACCCCAAGGTCCTCCTCCTCCACAGTGATCCCTAGCCTCACCCCTCCAACCAGTAGTCCCTCCTATGGTTTTTTGCCCTGAAGTGCATCACCTTACACTTCTTCACATTGAATACTAGCTGCTACTTCTCCGACCATGTTTCTAGTTTGGTGAGGTCCTTGTTCTATTGTTTCCATCCATCCTCTTCGTCCACCACCACCCCCATTTTGGTATCATCTGCAAACAGACTAACCCTGCTCCCAACTCCATGTAGCAATATTGGGGATAAAGAGCCCAAATAGCACCAGGCCCAGCACTGAACCCTGCGGCACCCCGCTTGTCACTGCTCTGGATGTTGAGAACTCTCCACCCCCACAACCACCCTCTGCATCCTCCCCTGTAACCAGTTCTGTATCCAGTTTGTCAGCTTTTTCTCCACCCCCACAGCAGTCAGCTTCCATCCAGCCTCCCATGAGGCACTGTATCAAAGGCCTTGCTGAAGTCCAAGTACAGGACATTTACCACATGACCCCCCCCCATCTAGCTCCTTTGTTACCCAGTTGTACTTCTCTGTTAGGTTTGTTTGACAGGACCTCCCTGAGACAAAGCCATGTTGCCGCCCATCCTGGAGGTCATTACCCTCGAGGAATGCCACCAGCCTCTCCTTCAGTATAGTCTCCATAAGCTTTCCCACTATGGAAGTGAGACTGACCAGCCAATAGTTTCTTGGCTGTTCCTAGGCCATTCTGTATATGGGCACCACGTGGGCCACCCTCCAGTCTGGAGGCACACACTCCATTTCCAGGGAGGTGTTGAACAGATCTGCCAGTGGCTTGGCCAACACCTCCGCCATCTCTCTCAGCACCCTGAGGTGGATGCCATCATGACCTGGTGCCTTGTCCACCCTTAACACCCTCAGCCCCTCTAGCACTATATTCCCTATGATCATTTTTTTTGTCACCCCCTCCCTTTCTTCATTCACCCCCAGTCCATAATGGTAGTGTTCCATCCTCTCCTTAGTGAAAGCAAAGAAGTACTCATTCCATATTTCCGCTTGATCCACCCCTCTTCCACCCATTCTCCCACTTAATCCTCACTATGTGTTCTTTGCACTTCCTCTTTCTCCTGACATATCTAAAAGGTCCCTTCTCCCTTTAGGGCCTGTGCAACCTTAATTCCCTGGAGGCCTTGGCTTTTTACCCACCTGGCCACCTCCTTGGACCAACTCCCATAAAGCCTCCTTATCCTCTTACTTCCTTGTTCTCCTGTACTTCCAATATGCAGCTCTCTTTTCCCTCACCCCCTGCAGCACTTCACTGTTCAGCCAGCATGGTTTTCTGACTCTGCCCTTCTTATTCCTAGCCCTGGTGCAGGCTACTGTGCCCTCCATTAGCCCAGCTTTAATAACTTCTCACTTTTGCTCTGCATCCATCCCCGCCTTATATCCTGGAGTCTCCCTTACAGTATTCCTCCCATCCTCCCAAAGTCCACCCTCCTAAAGTCCACCACCTTCATGCTCATGCCTCCAGTCTCTCTGCCCAATGCGAGAATGAACCACACTGTTTGGTGGTCACTACCAGCTAGTGGGTCCTCAACCCTTACCTCCCCCACTGCCTCACCATTTGTCAGTACCAGGTCCAGTGTGTTACCAAGCCTTGTAGGCCCACTTACCATTTGTGTCAGGAGGCCATCCTGGATCACATCCAGGAGTAATTGTTCCCTGGAGCTGTTGGTGGCAGGGGTGCTCCAGTCAAACCCTGGTAGGTTGAAATCCCCCACCATCACCACACTCCCCCTCCTACACACTCTTCTTATCTGTTCTACCAACTTCCCATCCATTTCCCCCTACTGGGTTGGTGGTCTGTACACCACCTCCAGCCTCAGCTTTCTATCCTTGGAGTCCAGAAGCTACACCCAAATTGCCTCCATCCTCCCATCCTCCCCCTCGTCCCTCATGCATTTGATCCCTTCTTTCACACAGAGTGCTACCTCCCCTTCCAACTCCCCATCCCTCCTGTATATACTGTACCCTGGGATTGCTAGATCCAAGTCATGGTACTCAGTGGTCCAAGTCTCTGTTACTGCAGCAACATCCACATTCCCCTCTGAGAGGGGTGTCTGAAGTTCCACAATTTTGTTTCCCAGGCTTCTTGCATTTAGGAGACCACCTTCCATCCGTACCCCTCCTTCCTGTTTCCCCTCTACTACTTGGTCTGCTCCCCTCCTCTCGGTAGCCACACCCTTTTTTCACCTATTACAGGATGGTGCTGCCTTCTGCACTTCACCCTGCCTACCCTGCATGCCTCTTCCCTGAGTCACTTCGCCTCTACCTTTACCCATATCTAGGGGGGTGAGCTCTCTAGGCTCCCCTATCCAAACTTTTTTACTATCCTCAGTCCTCTTGCCACCCCTCAGTTTAAATCCACCTTAGTTGATATATACCCCTCAATTCCACCTTTTAGTATTCCCCTCCCCTCTCAAGTGTAGCCTGTTTCCTGCGTTAAAGTCACTATTCCCTCAGACCCTACCCCAGTTTGACACTAAACCATAATTCTTGGTGTGGCACCATTCTCTAAGCTACTTGTTGAACTCCTCCATCCTTCCCTTCTTCCCCATGCTCACACATGGTACTAGGAGTACCTGTGAGAATGCCAGCGACTCCTCAACCCCCTCACACTGCCTGCCCAACTCCTCGAACCTCCCCTTCACCACTTCTACAGGCTCCCCTGCTAAGTCATTTGTACCTATGTGCAACACTAGGTGAGGTTTCTTTCTCCCCATCAATTCACACTTGAGCAGTGCTTTCCCTGCACTTCCCATGGTCAGCTCAGGAATATCTTTAGCCCAAATACAGCTATGCCTTTCCCCTTTCCACCCCATCTGACCCCTTTCAGTATAGAATCCCCCAGCACAAGTGACACCCCATTCCTGTCCCTTACCCCTTTCCTCTCTTTTACCCTTACCTCTACTCAAGAGTTCATTCTACCCTGCTTCTTACACACTCCAACTGTACCCTCTGTGTCTCCTGCAACTGCTCCCCCTGTTTCCACCTCACTCCCTGTCTCTGCCCTTCTCCTCTCATCCCCCCTGATCATCTTACCAGCCTGACTTCTGCCTATTGGGATTTCCCTATTGATCTCCCCTCCACTCCTGCTGATCTCCAACCCCTTCCTTACCCCCTCCATTTCAGATTTTGAGCACCCATTACCTATGACCCTCAATGATTTGAGCTTTGTTGCAGGGAACTACCCTGATGGTTACTCATGCTACCCAGTCCAGGAGGCAAGACTGACAAGATGAAAACCTCAGAATGGTATGCTGTTTGCCAGGGGAAACAGGGCCCACATGATGCACCATGATGGTCGATCCTGTTTGATGGTGTTGAGCAGGGAGCCAAAGCCCTGAGTGGGTCTTTCATTGGATGAATCTCTGCAGTGTGAGTGGCAGTCTAGGCCGAGGTGGTGAGGCCCAGACCAGGTGAACACTTTGGATTGCAGTCCATTTTAGGTGCTGGATGCAATGGCCAGCTAGTGCGACACATTCAGGGGTGTGGGAAACCAAATTGTGACCCACATTACACATTCAGCACAATTATAACCAAAACAGCCAGATACCACAGTTCAGATGACAGTCTGGTTGCAATAAAGCAGTGTCTCTGCACAAACAATACGCTCTGTGGTTCTCTCCAATTCCTGACAGGTCTATCGCTCCAGGAGCAAGTCTTTGGTTCACACCAGGTGAAATTCACTCTCTCACTATTCAGGATTCTGGTCTCAATAACAGCAATTTGGACAAAGTCCAATATCAGATTGCAAGCTTCTTCACACTGGAAGACGGTAGCAGGCAAGCCAGATACAGCCTTCCCACCAAATCCCCATGCTACCGTGCAGGAGCAGCTGTGTGCTGTTCCAGGCTGACAAGTGGAATCTTGTCCACAACACATGAGTCTCAGGGGATCATAGAATATAATTTAATATTTATTTAATGATTTATGCAGGCAAACATTCTGGGACATTGCCTAGGGAGTGGAAAAGAAATCTGGCAGACAGGGTGTGCAGCGTTTGCTGTGCAAGAGTGCTAATGACAGTCAGGGCAGGCATGGAATAGATCAAAATCTAAACTATAATATAAAAGTGCCCAACAGGATTAGACTGCTTGGGGAGGGGCAGAATTGTTCAAGTTGAGCAAAGAATACTGGCAACACCTATTCTCCCCCAAAATCTATGCAGTAGATGGGCAGCAACTGGAATCACAAAGGCTATGCAATATCCTCCAGAAGCATGTCTTTCAGTACTGGGGCATTGACTGGTGAAAATATGGTTGCCCCCAGCAGAGATATTGATCAAGGGTATAAGATTAGTAATCTCCCACCCACCTGCTATTCTGTAAAAAGAAAGTAATTTGGGGTGCATAGTTGGCAATCATCTCCTGATCCTCCTACCATTCAGTGCCTTGGCAGTCCCCAGAGCATAAGACTGCAGTCTCCCCACCACACAGGACAGGTAGGATGGTGGTGTTCCTTCTGGTGGCTGAGGGTAGTGGAGGCAGTTCTAGCATTGATCAGCCATAGCCAATGTTGTTCAGATAGAGTGAATGTTGTGCATGCTGGTGTTCCATCTTAGTTCCATTCTATCAAGACTTGGAAAACTTTGTGAATGACAGGGTACAGTACACATTGCAAGTTCATTGGTCGGCAGGCTCCACCAATGGGCTTCCAGGTGTCATTCCCAGACAGCTCTATCAGCAGGCAACTGTGGCAGCACATGGGTGACTTGAGCTGCCCACTGACATTAGGACCATGCTGTGATAGGGTAGTGGGGTGGGGCGGGATTGCCTGAGTGGGTGGGGGGGGTCTACTGGACCACCGGGTTGACTTAAGGGATTACGGCGAATGTGTGATTAGGTCAAGCTGGTGGGGGATCAGTTATTATTCCTTTACCACTGCAGTGTGCAGTATAAAATCAGAGTGCTGGGCAGGGAGGGGGTTCGTATATGTGTTATTTACTGTTGCAGTGTGCAGCATACAGTCAAGGTGGGTGAGCAGGGAAGGGATTCATGTATGTTTTATTTACTCTTGCAGCGTGTGGTATACAATTGGGATGGCAGGCAGGGAAGGAGGCACTGGACTGCCAGAGAAGGAAAGTTGCCAACGTCTGTCTGCAGTACAGCAGCCTGCCAGTGGGTGAACACCCACTTAATCTACTTGTTGGTGATTTATCTTGAGGAGATACATCTCCGGTTGCTCTGGGGATTGCGCCTCCAATGTGGATTGTGAATGGGGCTGCGCACCATATCCATGGAATGCCCCCTTCACAACCCTCAGATGTGCTACATAATTAATGGGGTGGTATGTGATGCGATCAATGCATCAGAATTGCACCAGTGCATTGGTGTTAAAGCACCGCACATCTCGGGTGTGCAGGGTGCATCCTTTTGTGAATCCTGCCCCAGAGTGGACCCTAGATCCCTGGACAGGTGAGCCCATTATCAAGTAGCGTAGGCTGCAAAATATGCTAGTTAAAATCTCAGGTAATTAATAACTGAGCCATTTCTTGCATTTCAAGTAAAACAACTGAAAAATGTTCTAAATTATATAAACAACTAACTCTCAAACTGGATTATGTTTAAGTAGAAAACTTCAATTAATTCCTAGCTACAGTATTTTCCAGTCTCATTTCTCAACTAATGACTAAATAAACAAAAACAATTCCCAACTAATTGCTAGATGGCAAAAGTTAAACATTAATTGGGAAAAACTCCTCAACCAATGATCAGGCATAATGCTTAACTTTTTAGTTAGCCATTACCTAATGAAAAGATAATCACTAGTTATTTGCTATCTTATTTTTTTGTATGGGAGGTTATTTCATGAGCAAGTGGAGGCTTTTCAGTGTTAAGCAGCTTTAATCAAAAGTGGTTCCACTCACTGAATAGATAATTAAATTAAACAGTGAGGCACAGCAGGGTGTTGGTCATTGTACCCTAGCATACAAAGACACCTTGGGGAGTCCCAAAGCATGGAATTCATTGCCTTTAAATTTGTGTTCAAGTACTGTCCCACACTTATCCTTTGAAAAGATAAAACAATGTTTTCTTTTTTTAACTTAAGCAAATGGTCAATGTCAATTAATAGTAGAAGACCCAGTCAATTAATAGTAGAAGACCTCTTGGGTCTAGGAAGATTTTGTCAATCAGTTTTTACAGTCAAGGTCAATATACATTATGTCTTGAGAAAGTTAGAATGTTTGTTAAGGCATGCAAAGACATTGACATCAGGGGAAAAATATAAATAGAACATGCATTTTCAAAATCTTCATGGTACCAAAAATATTGATAAAGCATTTAAGTTAGAAGTTTCTATCCCCAAATATTAGAGATTGGATCAACTGTTTGTAAATGTGTGTGTTTATTTTATTTTGTTAACCGGGTGGACACATAATGGCTCTTTATGAGGTGTGACCTAGAGTTGATAAAATGACAGCAGGTTCTATTATATGCACAGTCACACCTACCGATGCAGCCGTTTAAAACAATCACAATTTGATTTAACAGTAATGAAATTCTTTAGATTACTTTTAAATTTAGCATGACAATAAGCAAGATAAACAGCTCAAGGGAAGTCATTCCAACTCTTCGTGACAGTTACAGAAAAGACTTGCTCATCTATTGCAGTGGAAATAGGAGGAATATAGAGAGATAGTTATCATTTGACCTAAGAGTTCTAATACTAGTTTATGTGTCAACAAAGAAAACAAAGGAGAATCAGAACTGGACCTTAGAGTCTTGTCTACAAGATTATAAATTATACAATCTACTCAGGTCAGGAGGCAACAGTTTTGAGTTGGGCATGCATAGAACAATGATGTGAATTGTAAGGTATGTTTAACACAAAACAGATTTTTTTTATTCTTTGGTAACTGGGTAAGGACCATTAGGCACAAGTGCCTATTTTTAAGGGAGACCCAGGAACACTGGGTTGATTAAGCGACTTGCTCAGAGTAATACAGTACACACATTGAGGTTGTGGGACTCAGTCCCACGTCTGCTGGATGTACCAAGCTCATTCACAGCTAGTTACTCTAACCTCTAGGCTGTTCTGCCAGATACTGTTCAATGATGTGTTTAAGAAAGATGAATCAGAAGAGGATAAACTTGCAAAAAAAAAATTGTAATTTAAAATTGGCAGTAATATGCCTTTAGCAATGGAACACCTTGACACTGTTGTTAAGTGCTACCTGAGTCAGAAAGTGCCTGAGGTACTGAATACAGATTTGAAAGGGTTAAACTACTATCAAGATGTAAACTCGGATATCTGGAGTTTTTGACTTGTTTAAGATGCATACCATTAGAATCAACAATTGAAATAGTAGGGGAGCATTTGAATAATTTTGGTTTAGAACCAAAAGCCGTACATTAATCTTTACTGCTATTGAGGACTAGAGATTGCCGAAGTTGGAAAACCTCCCTCTGCAAACTAATTTGTGAATTTGCCCGCAGCTTATCCGTATGGTCTCCTGCTCATGTTTCCTTACTCCCTCCTGCACATTACTCTTTGAATTAACTGTTTAGTTGACTTGTTACTGGTCACATTCTAATTGTGTTCACCATTCTCATGTGCTGCATCACATGTATGTTCATTTTGTATGTTTCAACTGTATCTCTCCCGGGTCGTGCCTGAAAATAGGCATTGCTATGCCTAGTGCACTCACCCGGTTACCAAAAGCAAATAAATAAATAAATAAATAACTTCTTCTTACATATCTCTCCTGCCAATAACTTCTCCTTACTCAATCCTGTACATACTCTGTCCTGCCCACAACTTCTCCTTATGATCTACTGCCCATAGCTTCTCCTTACACTCTCCTGCCCATAACTTCCCCTTACTCTCTCCCATCCAATAAATTCTTCTTACTCCCTCCTGCCCATCACTTCTCCTTATGCCCTCCTGCCCATAACTTCTCTTTATGCCCTCCTGCCTATAACTTCTTACCTTCTATTGCCATTAAACATCTCCTTACACCCTCCTTTCCATAACGTTACCCTACCTCCTCCTACCCATAACTTCTTCTTACTTTCTACTGCCCATAAACATCTCTTTACTCCCTCCTATCCATAAATTTTCTGTTTGCCCTCTTGCCCAAAACTTCTCCTTGTGTGCTCCTACCTAAAACATCTTCTTACTCCGTCTTGCTCATAATTTCTCCTTACTCCCTCCTGCCTATAACATCTCTGTATACCCTCTTGCCCTTACTATCTCCTTACTCCCTCTTGCCCAAAACTTATCCTTATGCCCTCCTGTCCATAACAGCTCCTTACTCCCTCCTGTGCAAAATGTCTCCGTACACCCTCCTGCCCTCAACTTATCCTTATGTACTCCTGCCCATAACATCTCCTTACTCCCTCCTGCCCATTTCTTCTTACATATCTCTCCTTCCCATAACTTCTCCTTATTCTGTCATGCCCATATATTCTCCTTACTCCATCCTGCCCATAATTTATTTCATCCTTTTACCCACAACACTCCTCTGCACATAACTTTTCCTTAGTCCTTCCTGCCCAAAAATCTCTCCTTATTCCATCCTACCCATAACTTGTCCTTACACCCTCCTGCCCATAATTTCTCTTTACTCCCTCCTGCTCATAAATTTCCCTTTCACCCTCCTGCCCATAACTTTTCCTTGCTTCCTTCTACCCATGACTTCTCCTTATGCCCTCCTGCCCATGGCTTCTCCTTTCTGCTTACTCCTCATGACTTCTTCTTACATATCTCTCCTGCCCATAACTTATCCTTACTCCCTCCTGCTCATAACTTCTCCTTACTTCCTCCTGTCCTCAACTTTTCCTTATGCCCTCCTGCTCATAATGTCTCCTTACTCCCTCCTGCCCATAACTTCATTACTCCCTCCTGCCCATAACTTCTTACTCTCTCCTGCTCATAACTTCTCCTGACATCCTCCAGTCCATAACTTCTCCTTATGCCCTCCTGACTACAATTTCTCCTAATGCCCTACTGCTGATGCTGGAGCACCAGTTATTCACCTTAACAGGCATGCATTTACCATTCATGGCACTGTTGCCCCCCCCCAGCTCAGGAAGGGAGTTCTGCTGTTGCAGAGCAGCAGCAACAACAGCAAGTGAAACAGCAGCAGCAGCAGGAACAACAGCAGCAACAGCCACAAGTCCCACCCAGAGGAGCCCGCCATCTCCTCAGTTGCTGCTGTCCCACTCCCACAGCACTCTGTAGTCTGGGGATTTTTGATAGGCACCCTGCAGATGGGACAGTGGCCATCTGCAAGGTGTGTGGGCACTGTGTGAGGTGAGGGGAAAAGGGAGCTACCTTGGGACCAGCAGCCAGAGGAAGCACCTCTGCATCCACTACCCCAATGAGTGGAGGGCCAAGGTGTGCAATGTGGCTGCATTACATGGTGGTGGCAGTGGTGGTGATGGCCTGGGTGCAATGTTGTGGAGCATAGGGAGGTTGGCCATGCTGCTGTTGTGAACTGGCATGGTAGCCATAGGATGGACCACAGCAGTACTCACCCTGTACCTCCCAGACAGCAGCATGCACTATCAAGTCATTATGGCAATGATGTCCCCATGGCACCTGCCACACATGGCTATCTGGCAGTTGTGTGGGATGAGATGCTGGAGCAGTGGCATGATTTCAACACTTTCTGGCAGGAAGTGATGGATCAACTGGTCAATGTCATGTCCAGCCATGAGAGAATCCTCACTCTCCTGGCTGAGCTGTGTGGCAGTGGTGGGCATGGCTCAGCTTCTGACAGTGCTGGTGGGGTCATCTGAGTGGTTGCCAGAAACTGTTTATTTTGTATTTAGTCATTCTGTAATCTGTATTCTTAATTTCTCCACCCTCTATCCCCCATTAAAATTAAAAAAATATATATAAAAAGTTATAAAAACTAAAACAAAAACTTTTCTGTAGTTTTCATGTCTTCTTTTTATGTCCTTTTTTAATATTGTCTCATTCGTTTGGATGCCCCTTGCCTGTCCCATTCTGTTATTTCTTTAATCTTCTTTATACATTTTATCTTTTATATATTTTTATATACTTTTATATATTTTATATATTTTATCTTCTTCTATCGGGTAATGTCCATGCCAATCCTGGCCCACCACCAGTATCAAACGCAAGGGGAAACACGAGTAAAGGCCTGAAAGTAGCTGCACTGAACATCTGCAGCCTCACAGCAAAGTTTGACCTACTCCAAGCGTGGATGTCCGACCATGTACCTGACATTCTGTGTCTGACAGAGACCTGGCTGTCAAGCAGGATAAAAGACAATGAAGTGATGCTTCCAGGATATCAAACATTCAGGAAAGACAGGTGTGGCAAGAGAGGTGGAGGAGTCCTTATCTATGCCAGGGATTACTTATGCTGTTCGGTCCTCCCTGTTACCAGGGTCGAGGATGATCATGAACTACTAGCAATAAAAGCACAGGTTGGACGGCACGGCAAATCTCTGATCTTAGCGTCGGTTTATCTTCCACCCACTAAAGCCAGGGATGTCCTCCCAAAAATACTGGATACAACTGCTACCCTTTCTCAGGGCACAGAGCTTCTCATAACAGGTGACTTTAACATCAACTGGGAGGGCAGGGAATCTATGCCTTTCAAGGACATGGTCGCTACTTCCAATCTGACCCAACTTGTAACCAGCCCAACAAGGCAGAACCACAAAACAGGAAGAGACACCTTCCTCGATTGGTTCCTCCTTGTTACCTTCTCGGATCTCGGAACTTAAGGTCCTGCCTGACACCTTAAGTGATCACTCCCGTCACTTTCACATGGCCAAACAAATTGAGCAAGCCCGCCTATCATAATTAATAGTAGGGTCTTGGGAAGGGCAGCTTGGGTCCGTCTCCTCTGCCCTCTCCCAGTATGACTGGTCCCCCATCGATCATGCTCCTAATATTGACCAGGCCCTAAGTTTCTTTATAGAGGGCTTCAACAAGATTTAGATATCTTTGCACCACTGAGGAAAAGAAAAATTCTAGGGTCAGGTTAATGGTTGGATCACAGGGGATCTCTCACCAGATGAAGGAAAGGACAATCTCTGGGAAAAGCCAGGTCCTCTCACAGCAAACACAACTTCAATGCTACAGAGCTGCAAGAAACCACTGCACCAACCTTATCTGCCAAGCAAAGGCCAACTTCCACAAGGAGCAACTTAAAAAAACTTGGGGCAATGGGAAGAATTTTTGAGATAACATCCAAAACCTTCTTGGAAGGATGAGAAGAAGATCCCCCACTAGCTCAACATTGACAACATCATGATTACTGACCCTCAGCACATCGTGGATTCTCTCAACACAGCATTTACTGATCTGACTGGAGTGCTACCCCCTGACTACCTACACCCTGCTGGGGAACAAACCAACTGCACGCCTCAAGAGGGCTCAATCCCTGTCTTCTACTTCAAAAAAGTGTCAGTGAAGGAGGCTCACAAATACATAAAAGAAATACTAGGCAAGACCAGAATGGGGAGTGATGGAATTGATATGAAACTCCTATCCCTAACACTGGATGTCATCATCGTGCCAATTACAAAACTATTTAACAAATCACTGGCTCTTGCACAGTTCCCCGGGATCTGGAAACAGGCTCTCGTGACGCTGGTGCACAAGAATGGTGATATGACATGCACCACCAATTACAGGCCAATATCCATCCTCTCTCCCTTATCTAAAGCCCTGGAAAAGACTGTGGCCACCCAACTCACAGATTACCTCAACAAATACAACCTGTTATGTCCAAACCAACATGGCTTCAGGCAGAATCATAGTACCTCCACAGCTTTGCTGGACTACACTAACTACTTGCACAAGGCACTAGATGAAGGAAAGCTGATGGGGTCAGTCTTCATAGACCTCACCAAAGCCTTTGACACTGTCAATCACTCTCTCCTCCTGACTCAACTACAGAACCTGGGGGTTGCAACCAATGCTGTCTGCTGGTTTAAGGACTATCTAACACACAGAAGCCAACGTGTAAAAATTGAGCACACAGTATCTAGCTCCAACGAGGTATCTTTAGGGGTCCCACAGGGGTCAATACTGGGGCCCTTACTATTCAGCCTCTTCCTTAATAATCTTCCTGAAGCCTGTGACGCTAAACTGATACTTTACACAGATGACGCTGTGCTTCTCACCAGCAGTTCATCAATAGTTGCCCTCCACTCCCAGCTGCAGGCATCCTTCTACAAGCTGGAAGACTGGTTCTGCAGCCATAAACTTCTATTAAACTACAAAAAAAAACAAGGTGATGCTCACAGCCAGCCCACAGCACAAAAAGAAGCTCCCTCCCCTCACCATCTCCAATAAAGTCAGTGAGCTGCTGGAACAAGTTCAGACCTTCAAGTACCTGGGGGTCACCGTTGATGACTGCCTCACCTTCACCCAACACATCGACACAGTGGTAAAGACAGTGAACACCAAGCTGGGTGTACTATATAGGCATAAAAAGTATCTCACTCCAGAGGCCCTCCATCTCTTAGTCTCCAGCTCCATCCTTTCTACCATTGACTATGGATTGGTGGTCTATGGCGCAGCAACAGACACTGCACTAAAAAGGATTCACATTGCCCTCAACAAGGCATGTAGGCTCACAATAGCTGCAGATCGAAATAACCACACCTGCTCCCTATACAAGGAGACCAATTGGCTGCCACTAAAGAACAGGATTATATTCCAAACATGTCTCCTTGGAAAAAAGGCACTAATGGGTAAAACCGCCCCATGCATTTCTAGCATCCTAACACCAAGTGCTACCAGCTATACCACCAGAGGTAGGATGAGGGGGGCCCTATCAACACCTTTCCATCGAACTGTGCAGGGACAGCGTGCTTTCAGCTTTAGAGCCCCCAATGGCTCAATGAAATCCCAGTGCACATTCTAAACTCCCAATGCATCTTGCAATTCAAAAATGGCCTAAGGCAACACCTTCTTACTAGGACAGTTTGTGACTGCCACTAAGACTCTAACACCCATAATGCCACTCACCCACACTCTCCTTCCCCTTCCTTTTACACCCACTCTTCCCTATTGCCCTATCCCTCTGTCTTCCTCTCCCTCCTGTGCCTTTTCACCCACTGGATCAACCTTAAAACCAACATACTACCACTACCTCCCCAACCTCCTAGACAAAGCCACTTCTTCTGGCTGCCTCCCCCCCTGCCTCCCTCCTCACCTTGACTCCTCCTTGACTCTCAGCACTAGTGTCACACCTGTTTATCTCCTTCGCTACATATAAACACTGTCCTTTACCCTAGTTGAATGCTCTTGACGCTGTACTATCACCATTGGTACTGTGAATGACATTGTATCCTTACTGTATACTAGCTACCTACTATTGGAGTATTGTATGTAAACTGTTTGTTATTGCTGTCATTGTCACGGTTTGACGTGGAACCTTTGTAAAAGAGCTCTGAGCTCAAAGGTATGATCCGAATCCCTAAATAAATAAATAAATAAAAAAATAAATACATGATGAAGCACTTTCCTTCCTTTTGTTTTTGTTACTAATTCATGTGTACTCCTGCTATCCACAAATGTCAAGTATTTCCCACATTAAATAAAGTGTTTTCAATGGTACATGATGGTGCGTGACTGGTAGTTGTGTGCAATCACCAACCACCCAAAGGAGTGCAAATCATAACACACACATGATCTATTCTACTGAGAATTTCAACATATGTCTGTTTTAAGCACTTAAGATGTTTACTGCACATGCCAGAAATGTCCAATTGTGTCCCCACAGAGAAAGCGTTTCCTTTCTGTCAAATACTGTTGCCGCACACAGCTGAGAAGGTGGTGCAAAGCAGATGTGAAACTTGTAAAAGAACTTAATCATATTTATAGTACTAAGCATGTATGAACCTGCCACCCCACCACCACCAACACCATCACTATGCCAGAACTGTCAGGTTGTGTCCCCAGAGAGAAACTGCTTTTCTTTTTGTTAAATACTGTTCCTACTCATGCCAGACATGGTGTCAAAAACCACATTAGGAAATTGCAAGACAAGATAAACATAATTATGGTACTAAGCATTTTTGGTCCTGCCACCCCACCACCACCAGCAGCACTGTGCCAGAAATGTAAAGTTGTGTCTACAGAGAGAAAACACTTCCCTTCAGTCAATGGAGTTTGCCCTTTAAGGGGCAAACCATGTTGTCCTGGTGCACCCTTTCCCCCCTTAGTATTGTTGGAAATGGTTTGCTCAGAAGGGAGGGGGGAGGTAGGGGGAGGGACTGGGAGCGAGGACAATGGACATGCTACAGGAAGGGGAGGGGCCAAAGGGGGGTACAAAAAGGTCAGCACAGAGCTGGTTCAGCCCACTTTTGCTGAAGTTTTGTTAACAGAGGAACTACAGCACATCAGATTGGTATATTGATTAGAGAGGTTTGTTGCACTAGAGAGAACAGGTAAGAAACCAATGATTTTAACCAGGTTTGAAGTAAAAAGAAAATGGAGACCAATTTGTTTGAAGTCGGTTGGTGTACTTTGTTCCCTTGGACCCTAGAATTGGCTGCAATTGTGGCCTCTCTTAGGGTACTTTGGTGTTGGCTGGCTTTATTTTCCTGGGAGCACACAGTGGTAAGCACAGGAATTTTTTAAAGGAGTTTTTGCAATAAAGTTGGTCACTGTTTCAGCCCTTGGAATTATTTGTGGATTATGCAGGTTTTGGTGGTACCTGGACTCACCCTTACTTAATCCTGGACCTGGACTGAAGAGACTGCTGACCCCTTCCTGACTTTTTTGTGAATTATTAATTCTACTTATTTGGTCAATCAGGTGGTGAGAGGACCCTGCATCCATGTACTTTGCTTTGCTTTGCTGGATTTTATAGCTGTCTTCTTTGACAGTGTGGAAGATTGTAATTTTCCCTCCCCTCGGTTGTGAGAGGACTGAGGGGGGAGTTTACAGCTTTTTTTTTTTTATTTTTTTTTGTAACAATGTTGTTAAGTTTATATTCATTTGTTTGTTTTAATTGTTTAGCAGTGAGAGTGTTGCCCTTTTTCTCCAGTGGTGAGAGGATTGGGTGGGGAAGGGGAATTCATTATTTATTGTATTTTGTTGTATTATGTGTTTGGGTTTGCGGGGTGAGAGTTCCTAAGCTCTGTTTTGCTGTGTATTTGTTTTTAGTGAGTTATTTTGTGTCTAAGGGGGGTTGTTGGGGTCTCTAAATTTCAGGTTCTGAATTGATGTTAAGTTAAGTTGGGTGTTGGGTGGGGTTCTTAAATTATTTTTAAGTGGGTATTGTTAGTTTGTTAGTTTCATTTTTATGTTTGCTTGCACGCATGTGCAAGAAACATAGTGCCATCATCGAAGATTTCGGAGGTGTGTCACCTCCTCCTCCAATTCAGTCAGTGTGCTGGCAGGTGCGGCCCCTGTAAGCCAATGCATTCTGGAGTTGTCTATGACACGCTCCAAAATGCAGTGGCATGCAGTTGAAAGGGGGATCTACGCTGGAGTGAGCAGCGATAAGATATCGCCTGCTTCCGCGCGCAGCTCCCCACCCACACACACACGCCAGCACTCCACGCAGGCGCGGCGTGCCTCTTCGCGACACACTGTATAGCTGATGGGGTGCCCAATCCCCATCGGCTGTGCTGCGACTTCCCAAAGGTTTTTTAAATGCCTACGCTGGGAGCCACCCCAGCATGGCAAACGCCCCACGCCGTCGTTGTTTCCTTTTACTCTTAAAGAAAAACGTCCAACGTTGTCTCCCTGCCCCTCCCACAACTCTGCACCTCACCCACTGTGCAACCAGCTCACCACACCCTCACCCCATACTTACCTCTGGAGCTTAGGCGACAATCTTAGGTGGACCCGGAACACGCCTGCACTCTTCAAAGCCGACTACTAACTGAGGAAATGACGGTAAGCTGTATAATAGGCTAGATAGGGGTTTCAACTTTGTTGCATATCTCAGGCATTTTTGATTTTGCATCACCATGGGTTTTGATTCCTTCATGAATGATGTACCGTTATGCATTATCTTCGCCTGAAGGTGATTTCAAGTCGCTAGCGTAAATCACCCTTCAGGCCTGAATAATGCCATGACAATGACATCATTCATGAGAAGGGATCCCAAAAACCCCATGTTGAAAATTTGGTGCCAAAATTCCCAAAAATGACTGTTTTACGAGCATGCGTTGTGCAGTTCCTACGCAGGCTCGTAAGTTCACGAATTTTCAATATTTTCACTCCAGATTTTCAACATTGCTATTTTAACACACCTTCTTATGAGTAGTACAGCTGTCATTTTTCAAATCTCACCCAAAACGTGTTTCCACCCATGTAGCGCACAATGGCGCAGTCGGTATGCGAAATCAATGTACAGGACAAATTAAGAAAATCACAGTGACACTGTTCATGAGCAGAGGTCTTAAAATGGCAATGTTGAAAATTTAGTGAAAAAATTCCTAAAAATGACTTTTACGAGCGTCCGTTGCAAAGTTCCTATGCATGCTCGTAATTTGCAAATTTAATATTTTCACTCCAGATTTTCAACATTGCCATTTTATTAAACTTCCTTATGAACAGTACAGCTGCAATTTTTCATATGTGGCCCAAAATGTGTTTTCACACATGTAGCACACAATGGTGCTGTTGGTGTGCGAAAGCAATGTTTAGGACAGATTAAGAAAATCAGTTACACTGTTCATGAGCAGAGGTCTTAAAATGGCTATGTTGAAAATTTGGTGACAAAAGTCCATAAAATGACTGCGTTACGAGTGAACATTGCACAGTTTCCACGCACCCTCATTAGTTCATGACTTTGTAATATTTTCAGTCCAGATTTTCACCAGTGACATTTTTCCACACTTCCTTATGTTCCTATTCCTATTCCTATTCCTATTCCTAGCTGCTTGTCCCTGAACAGGGCTGCTCCAGCTCACCCACGGTCGGCCGGCACCCAGCCAGCCACTGACCAAGACCAGGACACCCGCCTGCAGCTCCTTGGAAGCTGCTTGTCCCTGAACAGGGCTGCTCCAGCTCACCCACGGTCGGCCGGCACCCAGCCAGCCACCGACCAAGACCAGGACACTCGTCTGCAGCTCCTTGGAAGGTACGGGACAGCGCAGCCAATCGGAATACGGGTGCTTCCAGCAAACCCACTCTGATTGGCCAGGAGTTTTCCTGCTATAGACACCTGGCACTTTGTTAGATTTTCGATAGAACTAAGCACATTTCAACTGTGTTATTAGGAGTTTTTCAACTGTATTAGCTGGATTGTAATTTCTACTACTGTTTTAAAGTGCTTACACCTCTTCTGTCTGACCGCTCTCCCTGCAGCCCCCCATCCAAGCACTCTGCTTTGGTGCCGATAAGTCTAACTATCTTTTTTTTTTTCTAGGTGGCTAGTTCTCCATTAGCAGGTTATACAGACCTGCAACTAGAGGGATTCTTGGTCTTCTACATAAATCACTGTATTCATTCGTGGGCAATATGGCCTGCATTATCATTCTACTCTTTTCCTGGTGCTGCTACAAGGGGACTTGAGTCTGAAGGGTGGATGGCCACTAACTAAGTTGCCCTGCCTCTTGTTCCCCTTCTGCTGTATTTTCTATCTAGGTTTTAAGTGAGTACCTAGGTGGGCAAATTCTTGCCGAGAAAATATTGCACTAATACAAATCATGAGACCACTCAATCTGGGACCATGGCTCCTTATTGTGTTTTTATTGCTCTAAGGTGCAGAGTTTTCAGCAATACAGTGCAATCTGAAGTACCTCAATGCAATCAGTTCTCCAATGTACCTTATCAATACTCTAATGTTATAACAGTCTACTGTGCAGACACTGTCATTCTCCTCTCCCTTTTAGCCTATTCCCCGGTTAGCCTACACCCCCTTGCTACTGTCCTCACCTATTTCTACCAAGCACTGCTACTTGATCACGATCAACTGTCATTACATGGTGCTGCCTACCTCTTGGCGCTGGCACGGTATGGGTTGCCAAGAAATTAAAAAGCAGTCTCCATTCTTATAAGCTCCTTAAAGAAAGTTATACTTGCTTCTTCTCTGCTCAGGAAATGTGGAGCTCAACCTCGCCCTCTACAACTTACCTTGCCTATTGATTATGTTGAGGCTACAGGTCTCAAAATGATGATGCAACATTTTAAGCCTGCCTAAAAACTTGTATAGCTGCAAGCCTGGGCTGTACACGTTAACCCAGACCTCATCATAATTACTGAGTCGTGGTTAAAAAGACAACACTGATCAACAAATATCACTGCAGGGCTACAATTTATTTAGAGCAGATAGACAGTCTAGAGGCGGGGGTGTGGTTATCTACACCAAATCTAAGTACTTGGTCACCCATATTAGTTGCAAATCTCTAGCCAAGGAATTTTAGTTAGTTTCGCTGAGCCTTCATCTCCCCTCCTCGGAATGTATCACTATCCTAGGTGGCTATAGACCCCCTTCTGGTGGTGATGAAGTCCTTAATCTTCTGAAATCCATGTTCGTAGTTGCAAAAACTGAAACAATATTTCTAGGAGATCTAAATATGGACTGGCTGTCACCTAAATCACGCTGCCTCAAATCCCTTTGTGACGAGCTAGGTCTTGGGCAATTAGTCAGTGAACCTACTAGAACAACACTCTAAATACTGCCAACAGTTCCATTCTAGATGTGGTACTAACCACCCATCCACACAAAATATCTCATTTGGCAGTGTTTCACAATGACATGAGCGATCATGGAATTGTTGCTTGGATAAGATCTCAAATTAAGGCCCATCCGCAACCCATCTTTATAACAAAAAGATCCTTTCTCAAATTCAGTGCAGTAAACTTCCTATCTGACCTGAGCATGATCAGATGGCAAGATCTTTACCTAGCCAAAGATGTCAACAAGGCAGCTTGCATCCTTAATGACAAACTCACTACAATAATAAATAAGCATGCCCCTTTCATCAAAGTAAGGGTACGGAACAATTCCAACCCCTGGTTCACCTCAGATCTCAAGGCAGCCCTTATAGCTCGAGATAAGCTCTGGCTAAAGCTAGACATTCCAAAGAATCTTCGGATTGGCAGGCCTTTTGAACAGCCAGAATAACTGTGTGAAAAAACTCAGTCTGCTAAAGCTAACTATTATATTTCTACTCTTGAACATGCTTCAAGGTAACCCTCATAAAATATGGAAGACTATCAAAGTTATAGAAGGATGGCCCATGGCCCTCTGTCCCAACAAAGATAGTTGCAAGTGGCAAGATTGTGGAAAACAAGTCCCTAATCCTGGAGGAACTTAACTCCCACTTTGCCATAGCTGGATTAGCTTTTGACTTGTCACCTTATGCTGGTGCTGCGGTGAGCCAGCATACCCTCCTGCCACATCTAGTCCTGCACCCAGCCCTTCCAGCTGCGTGAGATAACTTATAAAGAAGTAGAAGATTCTCTTAACTTAGACACCAAAAAGCGCAGGGGACGATGGCTTGGAACCTCTTTTCCTAAGGTCAGGCTATGCCCATCTCACTGCCCATTCTCCATATCTTCAATCTTTCCATTACATCTGCATTGTGTCTTCTGCTGGAAATCAGCACATATCCTCCCTCTATTTAAATCTGGTGACCCATGCAATGTAAACAACTATAGGCCTATCTCCATATTGCCTATCCTTTCTAAAGTTCTCGAAAACTGATCCATATTCAGTTAAAATCTCACTTGAAACCTTCTCTCTCATTAACCCAGCTCAGTCTGGCTTCCAGGCTAATCATAGCACAATCACTGCACTAGCAAAAGTAACCAATGATTGGATCTCTGCTATAGATGCTAAGAAGGTAACTGGTGCAGTCTTTTGACCTCAGCAAAGCTTTTGATACTGTTGATCACAAACTATTAGTCAATTGCCTTGCAAAGTTAGTGCCATACCATACCACCCAGTGGTTCTCTAGCTACCTAACTGAAAGATTCCAAAAAGTAAAGGCGGAAGGCTTTTTCTGCTGCCTTACAGTTGCAAGAGGAGTCCCCAAGGATCCATCTTAGGCCCTATCTTGTTTTCTCTGTACATTAATGACTTAGATGCTAACTATATCTATGTCCAATCTGCACTTTTTGCAGATGATACTGTGTTGTATACTTCTGGCTCATCGTTATCTGAAGTCAAGGCAGTGCTTCAAGCGGACTTTGCACAACTTGAGCATAATCTAATAAAGGCACAGCTTCTGCTCAATGCTAAGAAGACTAAAGCGATGATATTCTCCTGCAGTGCTGTCTCAGGCCCCCCCAATACCCTTGCCCAAGACTTCATTGTCACCACGCTAAACGAGCCTCTGGAAGTTGTAACCAAATTTAAATATCTAGGTATCTGGATCGACAATAAATTATCTTTCAGTGACCATGTCAAGATGTCTCTAGAAGGTTAAAAGCAAGGTTAGGTTTTTCTCACAGAATAGCCTCTTTTCCCTTGGAAACTCGAAACAAGCTTGTACAGGCCACTTTTCTCCCCTACTCAACTATGGCGATGTAATCTATTCCTCCACCACTCTTGCAAATCTAAGTAAACTGGACATCCTTTGTCACCGTGCATTCTGGTTCATTACCAACTCCTTACTGCTTGCATCACTGTGACTTATATGCAGCTGTTGGTTGGACATCCCTTACTACTAGAGCCTGCTCATGCTGGGCTATGGACTCTTAGACTGCTCCTGCAGAAATTGCCAAGCTATCTCTCTTCCTTATTAGTATCTCCATAGTGCATACGTTAAGAAAATCTGACTTTATTATGCTTGACATACCAAAGACGGGACTTCTTTTGGTAAACGTGTTATTGCATATGCCCTTCCTCCATTTGGAACCATTCATATGTTACTGAAACCATCCAGCACAGTTTCAATAAACTTCTACAAATCACTAAGTTCAACCAAAATAAAAGACACCTGTAACTGTCATTAAGTCTCTTCCTTCCCATGTGTGCCATATTTATCCACTGTAGGTATAATTGATTTGTCATATTAACTGCTTTCCCTTCCCTTCTACTCCTGGCTTTATCTTTGCTTATGCTCCACTGCTACTCTATCAAATCACCTCCCCATATCAGTTGTAGACTGTTTGTTCTAGCTGCCAAAACACTGTATATGTATTGCACACACCAGTCATCATGTTTCATTTATCAGTATGTAACCTGTAAGTCGCTTCCCTGTCTCATATCAATGTTTACCACCTGCGGTCACCCTATGTGGTACCCTAGTATGTATATCCAGCCTGTATCAGGTAACGTGCATTTCATGTATATACTGTTATTACCTATCTGTGTTTGTACTTTAAGTGTTTATGTCACAGGACCTCCTTGTGAATGAGCTTGCTCAATGGAGTTTTCCTGCAATAAACTTGAACTTGAACTTATGAACAGTACAGCTGTCATTTTCACAACATGGCTGAAGTGTGTTTTCACACTTTCAGTGCAGAGATGCGTGGTCGCTGTGGGAAATCATTGTTCGCCACAGATAAAGAAAATCACAGTGACACTGTTCATGATCGGAGGCACCAAAATGCCTGAGTTGACAGTCTGCTGTAAGAAATCCCCAACCTAATTATATTATGGGTGTGCGTTGCACAGTTTCTATGTATGTTCGTGACTTCACCATTTTTTTAAATATTTTACTACAGATTTGCAATATAGCCATTTTTACACCTCCCATGAAAGAGTACAGCTGTCATTTTTTACATCCTGTTCGGAATGTTTTTGCACCTGTGGTGCTAAATGCCGTAGTCACTGTGCATAAGCAGCTTTCGGCTACCAAACTGATATTCCCCCTGTTCATGAGGCGGGGTCACAAAACAAACATGTTTAAAATTTGGAGTGAAAATACCAACGAATGCCTGAGGTATTAGGGTTTTTAACTAACGCCCAACCCTAAGAGAAGGACAGGCATCAGGGGTGTGACTTGGGATTCTTGCCTGTGATGCTCATACCATTCCACACCCTGCAGTCAGTGAGAGGCATCAAGGTATACCTTGGATTCTTTGGCTCCAAACTTCACCCCATTCTCCTATATCGCACCCATCTCACCATATTTCCTAATGAAATGGGGTGCTTATAAGGGCCAAACACCACAAGGAACACTGACACTTGTCAGTCTCTGCAGGGTGGGGTGTGGTGAAATGGCGTGACCGTTATGCCTGATGACCCAAACGCACACCCCAATGCCTGTCACTCTCTGCAGGGTGGTGGTGGGGTTGGCTTCAGTTCAATACTTCACTGCCATTCCTATTACGCAGCTCTGTAACTTCTACACTACCACTGCCAATGCCAGCAAGCAAGCGGCATTGACAAATGCTTGTTCTTTAAAGGTTTTGTTTGTTTTATGTGTAATCAGTAGTACAGCTTACAGCATGTGTTGGCCTTATTCCCTATAGTTGTGCTATTTTAAGTTAATAGTTTGAGGTGTGGTTAAATTATATTTTGTTTCATTGTAGAGCTTTGTATTTATTTAAATTTTAGAGGTGGGCTAATTTCTGGATTGTTTATTATGTGTTGGGATAATATTAGGACATTCGGGTATTATTCCCTTTTTATCAATCTTGTTTTAAATCTTGTTTAAATATTTATTGTTTTATGTAATTTGTAAAGGCACCTTTGTTTAATAAAGGCGCCTTAAATACATAAAGATTGATAGATTGATTGATTATTTGAAGTGTTTAAAGGTGCCTGCAAGGGTTGGTTTAACTGGGTTGCACTGGAATCTCTTGGGACCGGGGTTTTTAGATTTGTACTTGTTGAAAAATGCTGGTGGTTACCTGTGTGAACTGTGCTTAAGAGCCTGTATGATTTGGTTTTAATGGGTTGCACTAGTATTGCTTGAGACTGTTAGTTTGTACTGTGGAGGAATGCTGGTGTTCTACCTGTGTGAAGAAGTTGGGTTTAAATGGGTTGCGCTACAATGGCTTGAGACTATGGTTCAGTTTGTACTTGCTGAGGAATGCTGGCATTTTACCTGTGTGAGAAAATTGTGTAAAGGAATCATGGGAGAGTAGCCAAATTAGACACTGGAACTGGGAGAGCAGAAAAAAGCAGGGAGTTTCCATGAATGGAGGGCCTCGTTGTTAAAGAAAAGGGCTGTTAGTGGACAGGAGCAACCACTGGGGTGATGAAAGTCAGCAAAGTGGTGGAGCAAGGGGTCAGGAGTGGCCCTGAAGTGCGGACCAGGCTGCATGTGCAGGCCATGGATGGCAGTCACTTGAACAGTGAATGGGGGGGTTCATGCAGAGAAGCCAAAGAGAAGCTGAGCAGAAGCTTGGCACAACTAAAAAGGGGGTTGCAGTGTGTGGAGTTCAACTGAAGGAGCACGACTGGAGCTGAGAACCAACGGGAGTGGCTGGTGGCCACAAGTGGGGTGAAGTCATGTGGCGTGACATCACATGCTGCTGCAAGGGCAGTAAATAAGGGGATTGGGCCTCAGGATACCATGTGGCATGACGTCACATGCCGCGACAAAGGGGGAGGCAGGGAGCTTTCAGCCAGAGTCCCTTAAGTAAGTGCAAGAGAGATCAGTGAGACACAGGCTTCTGGGGCACAGGGAGGGACAGCAGCTAAGGAGTGAAAGCAGATGTCACCTTCTGGCGGGTGCAGGGCAAATGAGAGCCAGGCCTGGTGGCCACAAGGCAGGTCTACAGCCTACAAACAAGCAGAAGAATTGTGATGGGGTTGTTGGAGCTGGGCCTGCCAGCCACGTGGCAGGCCTGAGGTGCAGAGCAGCCTCGTGATTTCTCTAACAGCAGCTGGTAATGCAGCAGAGCGAAATGCAGAGTGGGCATGTGGGCCAATCCATCCTTCAGGAATCAAGGGCAGGGAAGGGGCAGCAGTAATAAGGGTAGACACCGCTGAAGTCGACGGGTAAGAAGGGGCTGCTGACCACATGGCAGGCCTGAGGCCTGTGACTCCGAAGGAGGTGAAAGAGCTAGATTGGGGTGGGGCCCATCAGCCGTGTAGGCCAGTGGCTCATGGCGCATGAGAAGGAGAAGGGACGGAGTTACACATTGAAAGTAAAGCTTATAGATGAAGGGAGGAATGCTAGGGTGGAGAAAGCCCACTCAAAGAAATAAAGGGCCCATAACCACACGCCTTTGGGCACAATCAGGACAGCTGGTGGGGGGCAAGGCAGGCTGGGGGAGTGAACAAAAATTTAAAGAAAATAACACAAGGTGTTCGCGAAGTTAAAAAGCGATAAGAACGGGTAGCTGGGAGTAGGAATTGGCTGATCGAAGCAAGACAAGGACAACAGGGATATTTATTAATAAAATAATTTTTTCAGTTTATTTGCAGCGTTATACAGGCAAGAAAGTGAGATGGCACCTAAGAAAAACAAGCCCTCAAAGGAAGATGCCTATAAGGCCATCGTGGAACTAGCGGAAAAAGCTAACAAGATGTGGCAGTTGGTGGAAGAAGAGGAGCCAGCTAGATCCGGGGAGAAAAGGAAGACGGGAAAGGGAAAAGGCAGTGGTGGGAAATGACCAGCGGGGAGGGCATTGATCCCAAAGTGGCTGGAACCACCAAAAGTGATTCCTCCCTGAGCTGTCAGCCCAGTACCACTGCAGCTCTGTGTACTGGAACTGTCAGTACCTCCCCAAGACCAAGTGGTGCTGACACCACTCGAACCCAGACTGGATCCCCCGAACACAACAGCTCCCCTGCGGATGATGCCACAACCTGTGGTCCAGCTGCAGGAAGCTGGGCCAGGGTCTCTTGATGATATCAGGTCACAGGGAGCTGACAGACCCACAGATAATGTATCAAGCACAGTTGGGAGCAGCATTAAAGAATACATAGGCCAGATCATTACAGCACTGGGGACAGGGGGGTTAGGGCAGATGGAATGGGCACTGGCAGAGATCAGGTCAGACAGAGAAACAGGAGAGGTGGAAAATGTAATGGAGAGCACAGGAAGAGGTACTAGGGAGATAGGAGCCCCAGGGATGAGAATAGGGGAGCATGTACCTCTAGCAACGAAGGAAAAGATATGGAAATGGGAGTATGTAGACATTTTTGCCTTAGTCAGTAGGGAGGCAGCAGCAAAGTATGAGGAGATGGAGAGTATTGGGAAAAGTGAGATAGTGGCAGTGGAAGTTTTTCAAGGTAAAAAAGAAGAGGACGCATTTACAAAAGGTAAGACATGGGAAGGGTGGTTTGTGGGTTTCGCCACATACTCAGCTATAGTGCAAGAAAAGAAACCAGAGTTGGATATCCCTCTCATTACGTACTCACTGATCATTAGAAGAGTGAAGGCAAAAGGAGGGGCAGGCTGAATATATTATGATGAATTTTTCCAGCAAAGGATGGCAACCTATGTTCCCCCTAAGGTGTGCACATGTGCACCCGCACAGCAGTTAGAAATAACCCACACACAGCTTCAGTAGTAGTGCACAAAGCAGCTGACAGGGATCCTCATGTTCATGAAGTAGTGACTACAATCATCACTCAGATTTAAGACTCAGACAGCAGGACATGAAAGTGAATGGGAAAGAAACATTGTATGCCACCCCCGTGTATGGCCACAACCCATTAACTTTAACAAGCCAAAAGTTAACAAGCCAGACATCTCGCTCTCGCTCCAGTTATTGAAAAAAGGAACCGACTGGCAAAATTCCAACCAATCGGCTTTCCAGTAACAGCAATGTTTTCAGCTTGACACTTCTTTTCAGTAAGACAGTACTTGATAATGAACAGTATTCCCCTGCTGTTCACAGAAATGGCATGTTTTATTTGTTTGGTAGATGCCCCCCAACAAAGCAATGCGAGAGATTCTCTGACATAGGGTGTATATTATATTATTTCAGTTTTAAAGCTACACAACTTCAGTGTAATCTGCCTTCTCCCCAAGCAGTGTCTCACATATAAAATGTGTTTATAATGGATTTAAAGCCTCACCATTGAAAGCGTGTTCATTTTTTTCAATACAAAAAATGGGAAAACTATAGTTTTTGTTTACAATAAAAGCATCAAAGCAACCTACTGTCTGTTTCTGTGTCTTTTTTTTATGTATTTGTTGGGGGCTGGGATGGGTATAACCTTCTCAATTAGCAGGCTGAGACATTGTACATATATCTAGAGAAATGAGATTGCGCTTCTCTTTAAAATGGAGTCTCACATTATATACACTTTTGAGATTCAATGAATCAGTGCTTGTAAAAGGTTGCCCATGTTGGCTACACGGGGATAGTAATTCTAAAGTGGAGAGCAAGAAATGGCAGTGCAAAAAATTTCCTTTTCATTTAATTTCATAAATTCAGACTGTGCTTAGTATGGATCAGGAGCGGAAGAGAAATAGTCTCCTAAATGTATCTCCTCTCTCATGTCACATTGATTCACTCACTACACTGCAAAAATACATTTTAAAATCCCCACTGAGCTTGACAATACCCAGCGTAGTTATTGTAAACCATACCTAGGGTAAATGACATTGCATACAATTACGCAGGCATCCATCAAAGATCTCATTGCTAAGTACCGCTGTCCAACCCTGCATACCACGTTGCCATAACAGTATTAAATGATGTACTTTTGGAGTTGGCAGAGTTGTCTAAGATGTTTCAGAAAAGTGGTCTAACAACAGTTGACGCTGTACAGATTGCTAGGGCAAAAATAAAAAAGATCAGAAGCCAGTACCTGGGTGAAACTGTCTACTGGAGCCAGTCAGTAAAACTGCTTTTGGCTAATTGCACAGTTGAAGTAAGCACAACAGCAATTTTGCAATTCATTAGCCTGTTATGTGACCATCTGGACAGCTGATTTCCTACAGGTGAACTTTCTGACTGATCTGCCTTTGATTTTGCAGCAATGCCACATTGCAGCTTTGAGTTTGGCTTATCAAATATTGAGAGACTGTGCAGCAAGTATCAGGACTATTTATTTTCATCAGTGGACCAGGCAGAAATTGTTAGCCAGTACAATGACTTCAGATTTATAATTGCTGAAAAAATAAAGGCAGGATCATTAAAATCATTTACTGACATGATCCACTTTGCTTTGACTAAAGTGCAGTACAGCATGGTGGCTAAACTTATTGATGTATGTGCCACATTCCAAGCTAAACATGAAGCTATCATGTATAGAGATTCCTACAGTCTTATCCTTTCCCAGAAGAGATTCTCCATAGGGAGGTGCAGAGTGAGAAGGATACGACAGCACAGAGAAAAATCTTAGGAGTGATAGAGGATCATGTACTGAAGCAGAGAGAAGTATGGCTGAGTAGGACCATAACTATCTTTGGGTGGAAGGTTTCACTCAAGGATTCTCATAGGAAAGTTAGGGAAGATTTGTTGCTGCTCTTGAAAAAGATCATTAGGATTTTATATCTCCAGAAACATGATGGAGTCCATAAAGTTATATGGTGATCCTGAGTGCAAAATACAGATTGATATTACATTTAAAAATACTCATACAGCTAGCAGCTTGCTTTCTCTGGCCAGCAAGCTGGATTGTTTGGGAATACATTTAGTTAACACTTTAGACTTTGGCGAAGTCTTTTCCGGGTTGACACAGACTAAGGATAGTCGAGAATCAATCTTAGAGGCAGATAACCCCCTGATTGACTTTGGAAACCTAATTGACCCTAATACCTACTCACCGCTGATGGTTACTGATTCAGCCTGACAAATGCAGCTTGTAGATAATATCAAATAAATGAACTCTGAATGCCAGCTAGATTTGGATAAGGGGAGCTGGGGATTGAGATGTGGATGCCCTTTCTATACTTTCATGGAATATTGAGGGCATCCACCTTAAAATAATTGACCCTGAAGTAGTGAGATTTCTGGATAATTTTGATATTATTGACTGCAAGAAACATGGTGTACAGAAAATGTAACTCCCAAATTGGCTGGATATTCTGTCTTTACTCTGCCAGCAACTAAAGATAAAAACTTTGGAAGGTTTAAAGGGGGTATTTCCTTTTTTATCAAAACTTTGCTAAATTTTCAGATCACTAACATTTCTACTAAGTCAGAAGGTATTTTGGCTGTAATGGTTAGCAAGGGACAAGAGAAGATAATTATCTGCAATATGTACTTTCCCCCTCGCAAAAGAGCTACTGATCCCACTGACCTTTTCATACAGGATCTAAACATGACACTTGATGAATTGTCAGATAAGAGTATATCTTGTCCTATAATTATTTTGGGAGACTTTAATGCCAGAATTCCTTCTCGATTCTTGGAGGATGTATATTCAGATATGATCCATACAATATCTATAATTAATCCAAATATCTCATACTAGGACTGCTCAGGATCTAAAATCTAACCTCAGAGGTAGGGAATTGCTAGTGGGCTTGACCAGTAGAAATTTCTGTATTTTAAATGGAAGAACTCAGGGAGATCTAGTTGGATCCTTAACATATAGAGGACCTACTGGCTCTTCAACCTCTGATCAGGTTTGGACCAATTTGGAAGCAGTAAAGCTGATCTAAAAGTTAGAGGTCATGGATAGATTGGAATCAGCACACTGCTATTGTAATTAACATCAAATGCCCTTTTGGAACTTTAAGGAGTGAAGCACAACAGGAAAAGAGTCTGGAAGTCATAAACAAGAGAAGGATTAGATGGGGGGCTGATTCATCAAGCTAGTTTCAAAGAAATTCTTAGTACAGGAGTCTTTGGTGATATTCACGAGTTGGTCCTGGACAAAAGTAAGGCCTTTAATATTTTGGAGAATTGGGAAACTATTCATTCTTTACTTGGACCTAGATGTAAAACAACGTACTGTCCTAGGTCCCTTATAAAAAGTCTTAGTTTAATTCGTATGCCTA
The DNA here is from genome assembly GCA_016271365.2 of Neoceratodus forsteri. Taxonomy (NCBI): domain Eukaryota; kingdom Metazoa; phylum Chordata; order Ceratodontiformes; family Ceratodontidae; genus Neoceratodus; species Neoceratodus forsteri. Next base: position 329,312,474 of record CM057450.1, on the reverse strand, counting down.
CAGGCAAAGAAAGAGTTTGGAGGAAAACTAAGACAGCAAAGAAGAAAAGAAATAAGTCTGCAGCAGATTTTAAATTGCTAAAGACTGAAAGAGAAAATATAGGAAAATTCTAGAATGGAGAGACATAAACATACTCAGGGACTTTGGGAAAACTGAGGCAGGCTGTTTTGGATAGGGATGGAAGGAGATTTTGGAATATTGTTGCCCAGGGATATAATAGATATGCCAATAGAATTGAAGCTTATATTACATCTGAAGTTTTGGCATCTCATTTCTCCAAGCTCTATTATTCTTATGAAGAGCAGGAGACACCTGATGCTTTCAAAATACAGGAGGATGACATTTTTCAAGACCTATCTTGATCACAGAGGATGAAATCTGGATGGCACTGATTGGCTTAAGGCAAAATAAAGCACCAGGGCCAGATGGGGTCCTAGGTGATCTCTATAAGGTTTTTACCAACTGTGGATTCCTTTTCTTCTTTTGCTGTTTAATGGCCTGGTTCAGGATACTCTTACCCTGCCAGTTGGGCAGGTAGTGTTATCTTCCCATTTTTAAAAAGAGGATCCAAATGACCCAAGGATGTATAGGCCTATTAGTTTGATAGATGTTTCACAGAAGATTTTCCTAGGATAATTTTGGGCAGATTGCTGTCATGGGTCAAGGAGAACTCAGTATTGAATGAGGCACAGAATGGTTTCTGAAGGACCGTTCTACAGTACAACACTGTTATGTGCTTCAGCACCTGATCTGGAAGTATACTAAAGTGAGAAAAAACAGATTATATTGCTGTTTTGTGGACTTCTCCTTGGCTCTCGACAGCATTAGTAGAAAAACCTTTGGGCTACATTAAGGATCTGAAGTTGGAGGCTCCACTTTGATGTTATTATTAGACTCTTATGAAAATATGTGAGCAAGGGTCCAGTATAATCAGTATGGTCATCTAACTGATAGATTTGAGACAAACGTGGGGGTCAGAAGGTGTATTTTGGCCCCACTCTTTTAACATCTACATTAATACAGTCTTGATCAGCTTGGTAACCCAGATTTTCATGCTCCAAAAATTAATGATCAAAGGATTGAATGTTTGGCATATGCAGACGATTTAGTCTTGCTCTCTACTTCAGTCCTAGGTCTTAAAGAGAAATGGCTCACTTTTTATCTCTGTTCTCAAGGAAACTAAAAGTTAATCTCGCAAGACCAACATTGTAGTTTTGGCTCTCAAACCAAGAATACGATAGGTTTTAGGCTAAGGATAACCATATAGACACTGTTAAGTGTTATGGCTATTTAGGTGTCCGTTTTCTTTGCCTTTAGAAAATGTGGGCTTTTTATTTCCTGGTTTCTGATTGGCTGGTACTTCCCTGCTAGGGGATATATTAACTTTCAGTGGTGACGACCAGGAACAAAAGTGCTATGCCAAAGTGCCCTTCACCCAACTGAAGTATCTTGGTGCCCACCCTGTGCCTTAATTGACTAAAAGAACCTTATTTAAATTTCAAATTGCTGCCATTTTTATCTTGCTTAGCAAGAAATACTGTTCCCGCAATACCTGTTGCCTGACCTTATGGCACCCAACCTCAGCTGTGCTCATTTACTGTATTTTTGTTTTTTGTTTGTTTGTTTTTAGCCAGACAAAAGCCAGAGACAGTCCTACCACACACATATATACTCACTCCCACACATACCCTGCCCAAGGTGCCAGCCTATGATACATGTCTCCCCCATCAACCATCTCCACTTGGGTTGCTTCTCCTGACACACTCAAGTTTATGAACAATACCCTGTCTCCCAGCTGATCACAGAAACACATACATCTTCCTGTTTTTTTCAGCTTTGGTGACCCACATCCTTCCAAAATCTACAGACCTTCTGCCCATACTCAACAGCTCCATGATGCGGCTGCCCATAACCATCGCTCCTCACTGATGTCCCAAATGATTCACTTGCTGACTCATAGCACCCCAGAACAACAAACACAGACAAAGCAAAGAATTTTAAATAGCCGCCAAGAGTATCTAGCAGACTTACTTTTTTTTCGTTTCCCGACAGCTCGCCTGCCCATCAAAAGTGCTGTTTTGTAATTCTGCAGCTCGAGCAATCACTCGCTCTTCAGCACCTAGCTCATTACTGTGCTATTTGAAAAAAATGGCAAAAATAGAAACCATGGGCAGCAGCACCATGGAGGTGCATAGAGGGATGGGAGGTCTGGAGTTAGAGTAGCGGGGGGGGTCAGGTGAGCTGCAGATTGAAAAACAAAACAGCTCTGGAGAAACAGTTAGATCATTTCATTATTTGGTAGTTTCTGCCTGCAATTTTTAACATGAGGAACTCAGCTGGCTAAAATGTTTCTTTGCAGCATGGAAACAGCCCAATGGGGGAGCAGTGCTAGCCATGATGGTCGGTTCTATTTAGAGCTATGTAGCTGCTCCAAGGGACAAGTCCTCACTCTGGACAAGAGACAAAAAACATTCCAATATAGGTGGAGGAACCATTTTATTACAAAACCTATTTTAAATTATTTTTTAATTCACATCTTAACTAACCTTTTGTGACTGTGCCCATTTTCTAAGCGCAATAATACCTCCAGGGTGGGTGGTATTGGCCATACCAGACCTTCTAAGGTCTATAAGTCCTTCGCCTATGGCGCCGGGCCTCATACACACCTGGGTGGTCCAGTATAGCCTCAATTTACCACCCTGTCGGTATTATTAAGCTTTACATAGCTTATCTTGGACCAAACATTTGAGGCTATTTGATTTAAAATGGGTTCTTCGGTAAATGCCCTAAAATATTTAACAACAAGATGCGGAAGTCTTCGATCAGAGGGGTATTAAGAGTTGTTAATACCAAAATAAGAATGAGCATGTTATATGCCTCTGAAATCTGGGGTTATACTAAGGTTAGAGAATTAGAAATAATTCTGAACAAACTCTATAGATACATTTTAATGTTGCCAAATGGAACTCTAAGCTGTATTCTTGCCTTGGAGTTAGGATAACGTTCCTTGACTTCTCATCTGTGAACGACAGATTCTCTTTCTGTTGAAACTTTCTCTTTTGCCCCAACAAAGATATCCCAGAATGTGTGTAGAGGAAGCCATCAAATTGGCCAGCATGGGATATGTACATCCCTTTATTTCAACTTATTAAGGAAACAATAATGCCAGCCAGATTGGGCCACCTCTTAAATAAAATTGACATGAGACCGTTTGAGGAGATTAGGCAGGATGTCAAATTGAGGCTTATTGACTTAGACATAAAGTCTTGTCATCTTCAGCTTTCCAAGCTTAAGTTATATGGGTTTTATAAAAAAGTAAAGATTTCATGGGGATATAAGCCCTGTCTCTCTTTTTTAACCTGTCCTAAACAAAAGAGAATCTATACAAGATTCAGAACGGAAAACTATAATGCTCAATGCACTCATTTCAGACAAAAAAGAGAGGGGGTACTTTCTCCCTATTGTAAATGTGGAGTGGTGCCACATGTTTAGACAATCTTAAACATGTGGTACTTGTGTCCTAGGTACGAATCAACTAGGAAAAAACTGCTGGGTGGATTGTTAGGGGATCTCAGCCTTCCCCTGGAGGATCTTTTGGAATATTTATTTACTATGAAAGAGAAGAATATGGTAGAGATCTTTGTAAGATTTTTAATTTCAACTCATTTGTAAAGTTTATTAGGGAAACTTGAAGTCCTGTGGAGGTTTTTTATGTGAAAAGTTACTCAAGGAACACTGTTAAATTGAATTGCACTGTAAAGATATTTAAGTTCCTTGTTTATTTATTTATTGTCTATTTGTATTTACTCTGTATTTTGTCCTAATTTTAGTATATTGTAACTGCTTTATGCTGAACAATAAATTGTACTACTACTGCTACTACATTCCAAGCTTCTAGTGCTGACTGTGAAAGAGGCTTCAGCCTCATGAACTGTATTAAGGGCAAACAAAGAAACCACTTGAAAGAAAGCCATTTAGATATGCTGATGTGAACAAAATTATTTTTAGCTTCTGGTGGAAAAATGGATCTTAATAAAATATATGTCCAGTGACAGAATGGGAAAAACAGGAGAGAAAAACAGTAAGGGCCAGATATTCAAAAGGGTTGCACCATCCGCAATAGGGTTGCGCATGCGCAAGTCCGAAAGTGCGCCATTCTGCGATATTCAGCAGGAGGCAGTTGCACCACCGAAAACATGCTGAGCAACAGCGCAATGCAAATGAAGGCATGCGCAACCGAAGGGGGTGGATCCATGCATAAAGAGCGCAATGCGATATCCAAAGACTTGTGCAATGCGCAACAGCGGAACAGCCGGAAGTTGCGCCCCAGCGGAAATGAGCCAAAATAAAAAGGCTCAAGGAAGAGGCGCAAGAACGCTACAGGGATGCCAAGTGGGGAAGAGAGAGAGAGAGAGAGAGAGAGACAGACAGTGACAGGCCAGGGCAGGCAAGGGAAGCAGTGTGGGCCATAGGCTGCAGAGGCCAGCGGGGGGTGCCCGGTGCAGTGGAAGTAGCAGTCAGGACAGCGGGGTAACAGAGCAACATCAGCCAGGGGGGTCACAAGCCAGGGAGATGGACAGTGGCAGCTTCCACATGGAAGCTGTAATGAGGGGGGTGAGAATGCAAGCTGCAGGGGGACGTGGCCATGGATGGGCCCATCGGCGGTATGCCCCCAACAGGCAGTACCGTGCCCGCATCAGCTTTGAGCTGTACACAGATGTAGAGATCGTGGGCCGGTACCACCTGAACAGGGCAATACTGAGGCGGCTCTGTGAGCTGTGCAGTGATGTGATGCAGGCACCCTCACGACGGAGTCATGCTCTGTCAGTGGAGACCAAGGTGACAGCCTGCATGTGCCTGCTCACCACGGGCACCTTCCAGAGGCCGACAGGGGACACCACAGGCATCACACAGTCGGCCACGTCACGCATCCTCACCCAATTCCTCAGCGCACTGCTGCCACATGCTGCGGAGCACATCCATTTCCCCAGCACCACGGCAGAGTGTACAGCAAACATGCAGGAGTTCCACAGGGTAGCACGTATGCCTGGCATGCTAGGGGCCATAGACTGCACCCATGTGGCCATTCGCATGCCACCTGGCCCCGATGGGGCCGCATATAGGAACAGAAAGGGCTTCTCCAGTGTCAACTGCCAGGTGGTGTGTGATGCCACTGGGCGTATAATCAATGTCTGTGCCACACACCCTGGCGGAGCACATGATGCCTTCATATGGCATCAGTCCGCACTGTGCCATCGATTCGAGAGTGGGGACATCCCCACAGGCCATCTAGTGGGTGAGTACGCATGTAGGAAATGCAAACTCGGGGCAAGGGTGGGAATGCCACAGGTGCCATGGTAGTGGCACACAGGATATGGGCAATATGGACCTGAACATGATACTGATCTCCACTATCTCCACACAGGTGACAGCGGATACCCACCTGGTCCCTGGCTGCTCACACTCAGACGGGCGCCCATGACCCCATCGCAGCAACGCTATAATGAGGCACATGCCGCCACATGCAACATCATTGAGCGGGTGTTTGGGATGCTCAAGGCACGCCCGATGCCTAGACACCTCGGCGGTGCCTCACAGTACAGCCCCTCAAAGGCCTGTGGGATATTCCTGGCCTGTTGTATCCTGCACAACATGGCCAATGACTGTGGGATAGCCATACAGGTTGAAGAGGGGACAGCGATGGGATGCCAGCGGCGCTGGTGTTGATGGTGATGAGCAGCCCCCTTGACGGCAGGACCCCGACTGATCCGCAGGCCCAGCTGCACCGGGACACCATCAAGGAGAGCATTATGCACAACACAGGTAAGTCAAGGGCCATGTGCAAACAACACTGTCCTGGTGCAACCCACAGGCACACAGAGTAACACACCAGGGGTGCATGGCAAGGGAGTGGAAGGGACCAGGCACACAAACACACCATCAGGGAGGGCGAACAGTCATATGGACACACACACACACACACACACACACACACACACACAAACACACCAGGCACAAAGCGACATGGGCAGGTGCACAGCAGAGCAGGAACAGACATGGCAAACACACAGATCCACAGACCACACCCACCACCTGTACTGTCCAAGTACATGTGTCAGATGCTGGGCACCCTTGCACCTTGGTGTACAGTACAATGCAGGCATCATCATGCACATGCACCTGTGGACAGCAGTCGGGATGGTGTGCAGGTGGTCCGTATGTCAGCGTGATGGGCAGGGCATCCACCAGTGCACTGCCCACCATGACGCACAGTGCACACAGGGCAGCACCAGACAGGGCCCGCACTGGGAGACAGGTCAGTCATGTTGCACCATTCCACAGCCACCGCGGATGCATGGGCGGCCCTGCCGTGACCCAACAGCACTGGCAGGCTGAGCAGGGGCCACATGGGGTGGCACCGATGGACCACCAGGGGTCCCACTGCGCGATCATGACCTTGTCCGCAGTGGGGTCTGTAGGATGCCAAACATACCTGCACCAGGGGTGCTTGGGATGCCCACAGCAGAACCCGGCGTCGACAGGCTTGGTGTCGCACGACGCCGGGAATGGGGAGTGGAGAGCGTACTGTGTGGGGTGCGCGGTACAGGAGCACCTGCTTGTGTGCCCAATGCAGCCACGACAGCGACCAATGCCTGGGTCTGCCTGTCAATGGCAGTGGTCACATCCATCCACATATGGACCATCTCTGCACGGTCCAGAGCACAGTCCCTGCTGTGCCACTCCACAGCCACACACAGTGCCTCCACAGACGTTGCAACCCATCTTTGCTGCTGTACTGATTCCCACAGCAGGCGGGTGTGTCTTCAAATGGGTACTCTGCCACAACGGCATCCTGTCCCCCAGGGTATGGAAGGTCCTGATGCTCAACACCCCTTGAGGGTGGGCACTGTTCACCAGGACCAGGAATGGCATATCAAAGGGCAGTGGGCATGTGCCACCGCTGGACACTGTACCCCAGACCTGGTGGGTGACTGCTGCTGCTGCCCCTCCAACCGCCTGCCCCAGGGACCACTCGTTCCACTGCTGTGGCCGCAACAGTGCCAGACACCTGCACAGCCACTGGTGCTGCCCCACCGGTGCTGACAGGCACAGCCTGGGACTGTGCCGACATGCTGGCACACACGTTGGAACCAGCTAGGCCCAGGGGCATGTGCTGGCCTGCTGTGTGTCCGTCATGGGACACACACATGTCACTGCCCATTGCAGTCCTTGCATCATCAATGGTGCAGGTATGCTACAGCCACAGTCACAGTGTGCTGGCATGCTTGCATGCCAGACTGCTGAGACACAGGCTGTGCACCCCCCACACCCGACTCACCGACACCAGAGTTGGCAGCCCAGCGTGCATGCTGGTGCAGTGCATGCTGGCTGGTGACAGAGGTGGATGGACCTCCTCCATGTCCAGCAGGTCTTCCTCACTGCCTGGACCCACCACCACCATCCCTGAAGATGAACAGGATCTGTAACAGAAAGAGAGGACATGTGAGTGCATGTGAACAACCTTCCCCCAACACCACCACCATGTCATACTCGTGCAGTGATGGGCTTCCACCTGTCTGGAATCCACCTCCTGGTACGCCCTCAATAGCACTCACTGCATTGATGCAGCCAGTGGTCCTCAGCCGGGGTCAGCTCCACCACCGCTGGCTGGCCCCGCCAGTGCCAGCACGTGCCGCCCTGAGGCTGCCACCTTCTCCTTCACCCTCCTGTGGTCTGTCCCCATCTTCTTTTGCATTCCTGCATGGAGCACTGGTGGCTTCCGGCAGGTTCACTGCCTGAGCTACCCTCCCATGCAGCCAAGACGGGCCTGAGGGTGCCCGCCTGCCCACTCAGTAGTGACTCCTCCAGGTAGGCCTGGAAGAGGGCCTCTGTCTCTGCCAGGTGAAGTTGGCCTTCCTCCTCTCGCCCACCATCCTCACCCTCACCTTGGCTCTGCTCGGTCATGGCGATCTGTATGGGTGGAAGTGGACACCTGTCACTGTGCAGTCTACAGCGTTATCCCATGCCCATTGTCCAGAACATCCCACAGCATGCAACCCACCTCTCACCTGCAGTAACCGAATCTGGCCAGCGCAGCCCAATGTCGCACATTTATAGCGCAATGCATGCAAATTAGGAGTGGAGCAACTGTAATGAGATGCAAATCGCGCCACTGCGCCTTTGAATGGCTGATCAGATGATTTGCATGTGTCGGCTGAATATCGCACCATTGCGCTTTGCGCAATATGGTTGAGCCAGGCTGAGCCAATGGCGCAGATCTGTGACTGTGTGGTACACTGCATTGCGCATGCCCAGGTAGCTTATGCAGGCGTCTGCTGCGCTGATGACGTGCTGTGCGCGATCGGCAATTCAGGCCATGGCCACCATTGTGCCAGTGGTGCTACAGCACTGGGCACCATATGGCACTGTGGCACTACTGCGCAATAGTCCACTGTGGCACTGGCACGCAGGTGGTCGGTCGCGCAGGATGCGTAGACGTCAGATGGCGCTGTGCGTGGCCTTGCGTCATAGACCCCTGACCTGGTGTCCGACCTTGCCCCTGGCGCTGTTCGGCTGCCATGTGTACGGCCCTATTGCGCTGTTTGGTGACAGCGCTATGTGAACCGATGGCGCTGTGTGAACAGCATGATTGGAACCTATGGTGGTCTATTGCGCAATATTTCCACGTGGGGTTGCCGCGCTGCGGGGCGCCATATTGCCTGCTGTACAACATGAACCATGGCACGCAGGAGAGTGCCCCAATGCAGCCCAGTGGAGGTGGCCCACCTGGTGGCCCTGGTTGAGCCCCACTATGGGGCACTGTATGGGGATGAGCCCCTCACCATGGCTCGCACCCAGGTGTGGCTGCAGGTGACCACTGACCTGGTGAGGGTCATAGGGTGGTGCCGGTCTGCAGATCAGTGCAGGAACAGATTCAGTGACCTCCGCAGGAGGGAGCCAGATGTGCTGCAACGCCTAAGGTCATGTGCCAGGAGGGGCATTGTGCCTAAGCCAGGTGGGTGTACCATCTGTGCACCTGTATTCTCCATAGAGGTGTGACTGTGTTTTGGTGGCAGTGCATGGGGGATGGCTCTGCCATGGTTGGCTGTGTCAGTGTGTGCAGGTGTGAGATGCATGGGTCTGGCTGTGTGGGCAGGCACACTCACTGGGGCAGGGGGCAGTCTGCTTTGGAGTCACACTGATGATTTTCTCAACATTTGTCACCCACAGGCCTGGCAGGGAGGATGCAGGCACGGGCTGAGGAGGGCCGTGGCAGGGCCCAGGTGGCGGACGGAGGTGATGTGAGGGGTGGGCCACAGTGGCAGCAGCAGCAGCAGCCACAGCTGCTTGATGAGTGTGAGTGTCATTACATCATGGATGCTATTGCATGCTGGAGGGGTGGGCATGACCACCAGCCATGGATAACACAACCATGCATGACACAGGCGACAGTCATCACTGTCCAGTGTCACTGCATGTCTGTGTGTGTGTCACTGCTGGTCCATGCATGCACTGGGCACATGGCTGTGGAACTGGCATCCCACCACATTCCACATCACTTGACAGCCTTGTTTGTGCTGTGATGGACATGGGCAGTGTGTGTGTGTGTGTGTGTGTGGTGCAGTGGCATATAGCTGGTGCTGCCTGGTTGGGCATGGTCACTGTGGGTGGGTGCATACCATCACAGGTGCGGGCACTGGGCTATATGCCTTGCAGGATGGGTGGTGTTCAGGGTTGTGGACAGTCACAGCCAATGACTGTGTTCCCTTCCTAGGCCTCAGCATCCTATGCAGAATCGAGTGTGCCCCTCCACCAGCTGACCAGGGTGTCAATTGAGAATCATCACATCCTCAGGGACATTCAGCGCCGTGGGCTCCGGCGACGGCACAGCTGACAAGGACAGCACCAGGCAGCAGCAGACCAGCCTGCTAGGCGTTAAACAGGCTTCCCCTTCCCACTTCACCATCCCTCCCACCCTGCCTTTCCTCTCCCAGTTGTTCACCCCTACCCCTTGCCCACCCTACCTTGTACCCCTACCCCCAGTCTTGTAAATATCTGTAAATAGTTTTGTTCTTGTTCTTGTTGTTCTACTTCTCTTTTGTAATATATATATATATATATATATATATATATATATATATATATATATATATATATATATTTTTGTTATGAATACTATGGTGGTCTCTGATTTGCAGCTGGCTGTGGTTGCTCAGTTGCAGTGGTGTGCATGCCATCTGGGGTGGTATGGTCCTGGGTATGTGTGTGTGTGTGCATGGGAGGGTGTCTCCGTGTGGCAGTGACTTTCAGTCGGTCTTGCCATCTGCTGCCGCCACTGCTGGGTGCCCAGGTGGGTCTCTTGTATGGTTCTATGCCATAGAGGTTAATGTGTGCAGGGGGATGCATGGTGTTTACTGCAGTGACAGTCACTGCACATGGGTGGTGTCTTGGGGTCACAGTTCAGGTGTGACTGTGCAGGCGGGGGCTGATGTGCACTGTGGTTGTCAACCCTGTGTGTGGCAGTCTCAGCCTGACAGTGGTTGTGCTGGCGTCCATGGCCCTGCTGTGCTTTGTTAGCTTGTCCCCATGGGCCAGTGGATGATCCATCCCTCCCCAGTGATGCTCTGTTTGGGGTGTGGGGTGTCTTGTTGGTTCTGCAGTGTGTTCCTGTGCCCATGTGTGGCATGGTTGGCAGTGGGCCCCAGCCTGCCTCCCAGGTTGTGCAGTTCCATTGCTCTGCTGGGGCGGGGCTCTTGCTTGCTATGGCACCCTCTGGACTGCTCAGCTGGGCTAGCCTTGTTGCACTATGGTGCAGCCTTTCTGCTCAGCTTCCCCTTCCTGGTTAAGCTAGCAGCGCAGTTTGCTTGTAAGTTTTTACCAACTAGATTCTTTTCTTCATTTGCTGTTTATCGCCTGTCCAGGATACTATTACCCTGCCAGTTGCAGTGTTATCTTCAGTTTTTAAAGAAGATCAAACCAGGATGTATAGGCTATTCATTTGATAGATGTTTCAGAAGAGTTTTAGCAATTTTGGGCAGACTGCATCGGGGTCAAGAGAACTCAAAAATGAATGAGGCACAACAGTTTGGAAGACAGCTCTATAGTAACACTGTTAGTGTGCTTCAGCAACCTGATCTGAAGTTTACAAAGTGAGAAAAAAGCAGATTATATTGCTGTTTTGTGGATTCTCCTGGTCGACAGCATTAGTAGAAAACTTTGGCCACATTAGGATCAAGTTGAGGCCCCACTTTGGATGTTATTATTAGACTTTATGAAACATGTGGCAAGGTCCAGTATAATCAGTATGGTCATCTAACTGATAGATTTGAGACAAACGTGGGGGTCAACATATATTTGGCCCCACTTTTAACACCTACATTAATACAATCTTGATCAGCTATAAACTCAAATTTCATGCTCCAAAATTAATGATGAAAGATTGAATGTTTGGCATATGCAGACGATTTATCTGCTCTCACTTCAGTCCTAGTCCAAGAAAATTAGTTTTTTGTTCTCAATGGAAACTAAAGTTAATCTCAAGACCAACATTATATTTTGGCTCTCAAACCAAATACGAGGTTTTAGGTAAAGTGATAAACATAGACACTGTTAAGTGCTATGGCTATTAGGTGTCCGTTTGCCTTTAGAAAATGGGCACTGTTTCCTGGTTTCGGATTGGTGGTACCCTGCCAGAGATACATTAACTTTCAGTAGACGACCAGGAAAAAAAGTGCCAACCAAAGTGCCCTTCACCCAACTGAAGTATCTCGGTGCCCACCTGTGCCTTAACTGACTAAAGAACCTTATTTAAATTTCAAATTGCTGCCATTTTATCTTGCTTAGAAAGAAATACTGTCCAGAATACCTGTTGCCTGACTATAGCACCCAACCTCAGCTGTGCCTTTTACTGTATTGTTTTTTGTTTGTTTGTTTTAGCCAGACAAAGCCAGAGAAAATCCTACCACACACATATCTCACTCCCACACACCCTGCCCAGGTGCCAGCCTATGATACATGTCTCCCCATCAACCATCTCCACTTGGGTTGCTTCTCCTGACACACCAAGTTTATGAACAATACCCTGTCTCCCAGCTGATCACAGAAACACATACATCTTCCTGTTTTTCAGCTTAGGACCCACATCCTTCAAAATCTACAGACCTTCTGCCCATACTCACAGCTCCATGATACGGCGCCATAACCATCGCTCCTCACGTGTCCCAAATGATTCACTTGCTGACCATAGCACCCCAGAACAACAAACACAGACAAAGCAAGAATTTTAAATAGCCGCCAAGGTATCTAGCAGACTTACTTTTCGCTTCCCACAGCCCGCTACCCATCAAAGTGCTGTTTGTAATCAGAGCTCGAGCAATCACTGCCTTAGCACCTAGCTCATTACTGTGCTATTTGAAAAATGGCAAAATAGAAACCATGGGGCAGCACCAGGAGGTATAGAGGATGGGAGGTCTGGAGTTAGAGTAGGGGAATAAGAGCGAGATTGAAAAACAAAACAGCTCTGGAGAAACAGTTAGATCATTTCATTATTTGAGATTTCAGCCTGCAATTTTAACATGGGAACTCAGCTAAAATGTTTCTTTAGCATGAAACAGCCAATGGGGAGCAGTGCAAGCCATGATGGTCGGTCTATTTAGAGCTAAGTGCTCCAAGGACAAGTCCCTCACTCAGCAGAGACAAAAAAGCATTCCAATAGGTGGAACCATTTTATTACAAAACCTATTTTAAATTATTTTTAATTCACATCAACTAACCTTTTGTGACTGTGCCCATTTTCAAAGCGCCAATAATACCTCCAAGGTGGGTGTGTAGACAATAACCAGACCTTCAAGGCTATAGTCCTTCCGCCACGGCGTGGGCCCGATACACACCTGGGTGGTCAGTAAGCCCAATACACCCACTGTCGAAATATTAACCCTCATGCTATCTTGGACCAAACATTTGAGCTATTTGATTTAAATGGTTCTTGGTAATACCTAAAATATTTAACATCAAGAGAAGTTCGACAGAGGGGTATTAGAGTTGTTAATACAAAATAGAATGAGCATGTTATATGCCTCTTGAATTCAAGATATACTAAGGTTAGAGAATTAGAAATAATTGAACAAACTCTATAGATACATTTAATGTTGCCAAATGAACTCTAAGCTGTATTCTTAACCTTGGAGTTAGGATAACGCCTTGACTTCTCATCTGTGACGACAGATTCTCTTTCTGAAACTTTCTTTGCCAACAAGATATCCCAGAATGTGTGGAGAGAGCCATCAAATTCACCAGCATGGGATATGTACATCCTTTATTTCAACAATGAGGAAACAATAATGCAGCAGATTGGGCCACCCAAATAAAATTGACATGAAGTTTGAGATTAGGCAGGATGTCAAATTGAGGTTATTGACTTAGACATAAAGTCTTGTCATCTTCAGCTTTCCAAGCTTAAGTTATATGGTTTATAAAAAGTAAGATTTACGGGGATATAAGCCGTCTTCTTTTTAACCTGTCCTAAACAAAAGAGAATCTATACAAGATTCGAACGAAAACTATAATGCCAACGCAATCATTTCAGACAAAAAGAGAAAGGACTTTCCCATTGTAAATGTGGAGGTGCCACATGTTTAGACACCCAAACATGTGGTAATAGTATCTAGAAAGAATCAACTAGGAAAAACTGTAGGTGGATTGTTAGATCTAGTCCCCTGGAGGATCTTTTGAATATTTATTTACTGAAAGAGAAGAATATGGTAGAGATCTGTAGATTTTAATTTCAACTCATTTGTAAAGTTTATTAGAAACTTGAAGTCCTGTGAGGTTTTTATGTGAAAAGTTACCAAGGAACACTGTTAAACTGAATTGCACTGTAAAGATATTTAAGTTCTTGTTTATTATTTATTGTCTATTTGTATTTACTCTGTATTTTGTACAATTTTAGTATATTGTAACTGCTTTATGCTGAACAATAAATTGTACTACTAATACACACATTCCAAGCTCAAGTGCTGACTGTGAAGGGCTTCAGCCTCATGAACTGGATTAAACAAAAAAACCACTTGAAAGAGCCATTTAGATATGTGATGATGAACAAAATTATTTTAGCTTGTGGAAAAATGGATCTTAATAAAATATATGTCCAGTGACAGAATGGGAAAAACAGGAGAAAAAAAGTAAGGCCAGATATTCAGGGCTGCACCACAGCATAGGGCTATATGAAGTCCAAGCCATTCTGCGAGATTCAGCAGGAGGCAGTTGCACCACCAAACATGCTGACAACAGCGCAATGCAATGAAGGCATGCGAAACCCAAGAAGTGGGATCCGCATAAAACGAATCCGACATCCAAAGACTTGTGTAAATATGCACAGCGAACAGCTTAGAAGTTGTGCCCCAGCGAAAATGAGCCAAAATAAAAAGGCTCAAGGAAGATGCAAGAATGCTACAGGGTGCCAAGGGGGGAAGAGAAGAGAGAGAGAGAGAGGACAGACAGCGACAGGCCAGGGCAGGCAAGGGAAGCAGGGGCCTAGGCTGCAGGGCCAGCGGGGGTGCCCGTGCAGTGGAAGTAGCAGTCAGGACAGCGGGGTAACAGAGCAACATCAAAGGGGTCACAAGCCAGGAGATGGACAGTGCAGCTCACATGGAAGCTGTAATGAGGGGTGAATGCAGCTGCAGGGGGACGTGGCCATGGATGGGCCCATGGTATGCCCCAACAGGCATACCGCGCCCACATCAGCTTGAGCCAGATGAAGAGATCGTGGTCACCACTGAACAGGGCAATACTGAGGTGATCTGTGAGCTGTGCAGCGATGCGATGCAGGCACCTCACGACGAGTCATGCTCTGCCAGTGGAGACCAAGGTGATAGCCTGCATGTGCCTACTCACCATGGGCACCTTCAGAGGCCGACAGGGACACCACAGGCATCACACAGTTGGCCACCCACCCTCACCCACCTCAGCGCACTCTGCCATGCCGTGGAACTCAGTTCCCAACGGCAGAGTGTAGGAAAACATGCAGGAGTTCCACAGGTAGACGAGGCCCGGCATGCTAGGGCCATAGACGCACCCATGTACATTCGCGATAACCAAGTTCCGCGAAACCGATATAGAACAGAAAGCTTCAATGTCAACTTCCAGTGGTGTGTGATGCCACTCAAACTACAATCATGTTCAGCCACACACTGGCGATACATGATGCCTTCATATGGCACAGTCAGCACTGTGCCATTGATTCGAGAAGGGGACATCCCACAGCCATCCAGTGTGAGTACGATGCGGGAAATGCAAACCAGGCAAGGTGAATGCCACAGGTGCCATGGTAGGGCACACAGGATACGGGCAATGGACCTGAAAATGATACTGATCACTATCTCACACAGTGACAGCGGATACCCACCTGGTCCCTGGCTACCACATCAGACTGGGCGCCCATGACCCCATCACAGCAACGCCATAATGAGGCACATGCCGCCACATGCAACAACATGGGAGCGTGTTTGGGATGCTCAGGCACGCCCGATGCTAGACACCTCTGGGGTGCCCACAGTACAGCCTCAAAGGCCTGTGGGATATTCCCCAGGCACACTCCTGCACAACATGGCCAATGACTGTGGACAGCTGCAGGTTGAAGAGGGGGACAGTGATGGAATGCTAGCGCCTGTGTGTTGATGGTGATGAGCAGCCCGCCTTGACGCAGGACCCGACTGATCCGCAGGCCCAGCTGCAGGGACACCACACAGAGGGCATTATGCACAACACAGGTAAGTCAAGGCCATGTGCAAACAACACTGTCCTGATGCAACCACAGCCCAGAGTAACACACCAGGGGTGACGAACGCAAGGGAGTGGAAGGACCAGGCACAGAAACACACCATCAGGAGGGGCGCAGTCATATGGACACACACACACACACACACACACACACACACACACAACAACAACACCAGGCACAAAGCGCACATGGGCAGGTGCACAGCAGAGCAGGAACAACATACAAACACACAGAACCACAGACCACACCCACCACCTGTACTGTCCAAGTACATATGTGGTCTGGCACCCCTGCACCTTGGTGTACAGTACAATACAGGAATCATCATGCAGCAACTGTGACAAGTCGGGATGGTGCAGGTGGTCCGTAGGTCAGCGTGATGGGCAGGGCATCCACCAGTGCACTGCCCACCATGATACACAGTGCACCAGGGCAACACCCAGACAGGCCGCACGGGAGACAAGTCAAGTCAGGTTGCACCATTCCACAGCCACCGCGGATGGGCGCCCTGCCGTGACCCAACAGCACTGGCAGGCTGAGCAGGGCCACATGGGTGGCACCATGACCACCAGGGTCCCACTGCCAACATCATGACCTTGTCTGCAGTGGGGTCTGTGGATGCCAAACACACCTGCACAGAGGTGCCAGGATGCCACAGCAGAGCCAGGCGTTGACAGGCTTGGTGTTGCACGGCGCGGGAATGGGGGAGTGGAGGGGGCGCACCATGTGGGGTCGCAGCGGTACAGGAGCTTTCCTGCTTGTGTGCCCAATGCAGCCACGACAGCGACCAATGCCTGGGTCTGCCTGTCAATGGCAGTGGCTGGCATCCATCTACATATGGACCATCTCTGCATAGTCCAGAGCACAGTCCTTGCCAGCCACTCCACACACAGTGCTCACAGATGTTGCAACCCATCTTTGCTGTACTGATTCCCACAGCAGGCGGGTGTGTCTTCAAATGGCATCGCCACAAGCATCCCGTCCCCAGGGAAGGAAGGTCCAGTTAACACCCTTGAGGGTGGGCACCGTTCACCAGGACCAGGAATGGCATATCAAGGCAGTGGCACATGCCAACGCTGGACACTGTACCCCAGAACTGGTGGGTGACTGCTGCTGCCCCTCCAACCGCCAGGCCCCAGGGACCACTGCTTCCACTGCCAGGCCGCAACAGTGCCAGACACCTGCACAGCCACTGGTGCTGCCCCGTGCTGACAGGACAGCCTGGGACCAGCCGACATCTAGCACACGCTGGAACCAGGTAGCCAGGGGCATGTAAGGCCTGCTGTGTGTCCGCCATGGACACACACATGTCACTGCCCATTGCAGTCCTTGCATCATCAATGGTGCAGGTATGTGCCAGCAGCCACAGTCACGCATAGCTGGCATGCTTGCATGCCAGACTGCTGAGGCACAGGCTGTGCACCCCACACCCGACTCACCGACACCAGAGTTGGCAGCCCACCGTGCATGCTGGTGCAGTGCATGCTGGCTGGAGACAGAGGTGGATGGACTCTCTCCATGTCCAGCAGGTCTTCCTCACTGCCTGGACACACCACCACCATCCCTGAAGATGAACAGGATCTGTAACAGAGAGAGGACATGAGTACATGTGAACAACCTTCCGCCCAACACCACCAATGTCATATCGTGCTGTGATGGGCTTCCACCTGTCTGGAATCCACCTCTGTTTACGCCCTCAATAGCACTGCACTGCATTAATGCAGCCAGTGAGTCCTCAGCGGGGGTCAGCTCCACCACAGCTGGCTGGTCCTCGCCAGTGCCAGCACGTGCACGCCCTGAGGCTGCCACTCTCCTTCACCCTCCTGTGGTCTGTCCCCATCTTCTTTGCATTCCTGCATCGGAGCACTGGTGGCTCTCGCGGCAGGTTCAGCCTGCCTGAGCTACCCCTCCCATGCAGCCAAGACGGGCCGAGCCGTGTGTCCGCCTGGCCCATCAGTAGTGACTCCTCCAGGTAGGCCCAAGAGGGCCTCTGTCTCTGCCAGGGTGAAGTTGGGCCTCCTTCTCCTCCGCCCACCATCCTCACCCTCACCTTGGCTCTGCTCTCGGCACGGCGCGATCTGTATGGGTGGAAGTGGACACCTGTCACCAAAAGCAGTCTACAGCGCTATCCCATGCCCATTGTCCAGAACATCCACAGCATGCAACCCACCTCTCTGCAGTAACCGAATCTGGCCACAGCCCAATGTCGCACATTTATTGGGCGCAATGGCCGCAAATTAGAGTGGAGTAACTGTACGAGATGCAACGCGCCACTGCGCCTTTGGAATGGCTGATCAGATGATTTGTATGTGTCGACTGAATATCGCACCATTGCGCTTTTGGCGCAATATGGTTGAGCAGGCTGAGCCAACGGCGCAGATCTGTGACTGGTGGTACATCGCATGGCGCATGCCCAGGTAGCTTATGCAGACGCCTGCTGTGCTGATGACTGCTGCTGTGCGCGATCGGAATTCAGGCCATGGCCACCATTGTGCTCAGTGGTGCTACAGCACTGGGCACCAGATGGCACTGTGGCACTACTGCGCAATAGTCCACTGTGGCACTGGCACGCAGGTGTCAGTCGCGCAGGATGCGTGACGTCAGATGGCGCTCGTGGCGTATGCTGCGTCATAGACCCTGACCTGGTGTCCGACCTTTGCACCCATTGCGCTGTTCGGCTGCCATGTAATACGGCCCTATTCTGCGCTGTTTGGTGACAGCGCATGAACAGGCCAGCGCTGTGTGAACAGCATGATTGGAACCTATGGTGGTCTATTTATTCCAAATAGGGTTGAGCGGCACATGCGGGCGCCATGTACTGCCTGCTGTACAACATGAACCATGGCACGCAGGAGAGTGCCCCCAATGCAGCCCAGTGGAGGTGGCCCACCAGGTCTCCTGGTTGAGCCCCACTATGGGGCACAGTATGGGGATGAGCCTCACCATGGCTCGCACTCCAGGTGTGGCTGCAGGTGACCACTGACCTGGTGAGGGTCATAGGGTGGTGCCGGTCTGCAGATCAGTGCAGGAACAGATTCAGTGACCTCCGCAGGAGGAGCCAGATGTGCTGCAACGCCTAAGGTCATGTGCCAGGAGGGGCATTGTGCCAAGCCAGGTGGTGTACCATCTGTGCACCTGTATTCTCCATAGAGGTGTGACTGTGTTTTGGTGGCAGTGCATGGGGATAGCTCTGCCATGGTTGGCTGTGTCAGTGTGTGCAGGTGTGAGATGCATGGGTCTGGCGTGTGGGCAGGCACCTCACTGGGGCAGGGGCAGTCTGCTTTGGAGTCACACTGATGATTTTCTCAACATTTGTCACCCACAGGCCTGGCAGGGAGGATGCAGGCACGGGCTGAGGAGGGCCGTGGCAGGGCCCAGGTGGCGGACGGAGGTGATGTGAGGGGTGGGCCACAGTGGCAGCAGCAGCAGCAGCCACAGCTGCTTGATGAGTGTGAGTGTCATTACATCATGGATGCTATTGCATGCTGGAGGGGGTGGGCATGACCACCAGCCATGGACAACACAACCATGCATGACACAGGCGACAGTCATCACTGTCCAGTGTCACTGCATGTCTGTGTGTGTGTGTCACTGCTGGTCCATGCATGCACTGGGCACATGGCTGTGGAACTGGCATCCCACCACATTACCACATCACTTGACAGCCTTGTTTGTGCTGTGATGGACATGGGCAGTGTGTGTGTGTGTGTGTGTGTGTGTGCAGTGGTGCACATAGCTGGTGCTGCCTGGTTGGGCATGGTCACTGTGGGTGGGTGCATACCATCACAGGTGCGGGGCACTGGGCTATATGCCTTGCAGGATGGGTGGTGTTCAGGGTTGTGGACAGTCACAGCCAATGACTGTGTTCCCTTTTCCTAGGCCTCAGCATCCTATGCAGAATCGAGTGTGCCCTCCACCAGCTGACCAGGGTGTCAATTGAGAATCATCACATCCTCAGGGACATTCAGCGCCGTGGGCTCCGGCGACGGCACAGCTGACAAGGACAGCACCAGGCAGCAGCAGACCAGCCTGCTAGGCGTTAAACAGGCTTCCCCTTCCCACTTCACCATCCCTCCCACCCTGCCTTTCCTCTCCCAGTTGTTCACCCCTACCCCTTGCCCACCCCTACCTTGTACCCCTACCCCCAGTCTTGTAAATATCTGTAAATAGTTTTGTTCTTGTTCTTGTTGTTCTACTTTCTCTTTTGTAATATATATATATATATATATATATATATATATATATATATATATATATATATATATATATTTTGTTATGAATACTATGGTGGTCTCTGATTTGCAGCTGGCTGTGGTTGCTCAGTTGCAGTGGTGTGCATGCCATCTGGGGTGGTATGGTCCTGGTATGTGTGTGTGTGTGCATGGGAGGTTCTCAGTGTGGCAGTGACTTTCAGTCCGGTCTTGCCATCTGCTGCCGCCACTGCTGGGTGCCCAAGGTGGGTCTGGCTTGTGGTTCTATGCTACATGAGGGTTAATGTGCAGGGGGATGCATGGTGTTTACTGCAGTGACAGTCACTGCACATGGGTGGTGTCTTGGGGTCACAGTTCAGGTGTGTGCTGTGCAGACGGGGGCTGATGTGCACTGTGGTTGTCAACCCCCTGTGTGTGGCAGTCTCAGCCTGACAGTGGTTGTGCTGGGGCGTCATGGCCCTGCTGTGCTTTGTTGGCTTGTCCCCATGGGCCAGTGGATGATCCATCCCTTCCCCAGTGATGCTCTGTTTGGGGTGTGTGGGTGTCTTGTTGGTTCTGCAGTGTGTTCCTGTGCCCATGTGTGGCATGGCTGGCAGTGGGCCCCAGCCTGCCTCCCAGGTTGTGCAGTTCCATTGCTCTGCTGGGGGCGGGGGGGCTCTGCTTGCGCTATGGCACCTCTGGACTGCTCAGCTGGGCTAGCCTTGTTGCACTATGGTGCAACCTTTCTGCTCAGCTTCCCCTTCCTGGTTCTTGCATGGCGCAGTTTGTGCGATATTCAGGCATTGGCAGCTGTTTGCAATTTGTTTTGCTCCATGTTTGAATATCGCATCTGTTGCGCCTATGCGCAGTTGACTTGTGCCTGCTCCTGCTGTTGTGCACATTTTGGGTGCAGTTTGAATATCTGGGCCTAAATGTTTATTTCTTAACAATGCATTATTAGCAGCACCCCTTTTAGATGCATGCAAGACTCTTTAAAATGTACATAGTTTACACATGTTTCCAGTTCATACTGTTATGGTGCTCATGCACATCCAATCTTCGGACTGTGTCCGAATGTATATTTATACTTTGCATTGAGTATTTGAGTGTTTGGTTATGTTTTCTACTGTTTATTGGCAATAGAATATGCCACTTGTTTGGGCCATCCAATTTGCACACATGAATCAATTTTTTTGTACAAAGTACCACACACACATCAGTCGCCCACCCACAGAGACTGAAAATTGGAGGGAACATTGATGGCAACCTATGGGGATTTAAGGTGGGATACAAAGCAGTTAGATTTATGGATGTAACCGATCAATTCACACCGGAAGGAAAGACAGGGAAAGGGGGGGGTACTCGAAAAATTCTGCTGGGGCTATAACACGGCATCCTGTTCCTGGCTGCAATGTCGGTTTCAACATGCCTGCTCAAAATGTCGGGGGGGGCACATCCTGTGAGCAAATACTGTACTACCTGGACACAAGGGGCCCATGGGGGAGAGGGGCAGGGCATAGGCCAACAGTTCTTTCAGGAAGGCCATGGCTATAGTGGATAGCTGTGGAATAGAGGAATGAGAGGCAGAGGATATGGGGTAGGGGGAATCAAGCTTACCAAACAATTAAAGAGATGGGGGGCCGGGGTGGGGGGTTAGGGGAACAATTTCAGATGGCAAAAACCTGTATCAAAATAGAGTTGTGGGTGAGATGACTAAAAGGTTACCCAGATAGAGAGGCAGTGGAAACATTAAGAAGAGGTTTTAGAATTGCTTTTCCACTGCACTGCGAAGGCCCAAGATGGGCAAGAGAGGCTAACAACTTGGGGTCGGTTATGGGGAAGGAAGAAATTTTGAAGACAAAGACAGAGAAAGAAAAAATGGTGGGGAGAGTGGAAGGACCATACCCCACCCCCCATTACCAAATATGAGGATCTCCCCACTTAGCTTGGTTCCTAAGAAACAGGGAGGTAATACAGGGTGATTCACCACCTGTCATTTCCTGAAGGGGACTCAGTGAATGATTTTATAAAGGAGGAACACAGCAGAGTCACTTATGAAACACTGGAAGAGGCCGTGCAGATTATTAGGGTGACACTAGATACATGGATGGCCAAGACAGACACAGAGTCTGCCTTCTGATTGCTCCTAATTAGGTGGGAAGATTGGGATCTATTGGGTTTCAAGATAGTGGACCAGTACTATTTTGACAAGGCCATGCCTATGGGTTGTTCCATAGCTTGTGCCACATTTGAAGCTTTCAGTACCTGTTTGCAGTGGATATTTCAGGAGCAGACGGGTTACAGAGTGGTCATACGTTACCTGGATGACTTCCTGTTAATAGGCAGGGGGATGGAAGGAGTCAAAAAAGATGCTGATTAGCTTCCAGAACCTATGTAGAGAACTGGGGATACCATTTTCACCAGATAAAATGGAAGGACCCAGTAAGGTTCTAGAATTCTTGGGTATCGAGACAGATGCACAAAAAGAGTTTTTTAGGTTGCCTAAGAGCAAGATATCAAAACTTAGAGAGCTGATTCAGGTACATACGAGCAGAAGATGGGTGCAATTGAGGCAGGTACAGCAAGTAATGGGACATTTGAACTTTGCCTGTAGGGCAATTGGGCCAGGGAGGATGTTCACTAAGCGACCATCGAGGGCCACTGCAGGGGTAACCAGACACTGGGTGGATATCACAAGGGGAGTAAAAGAAGATTTCAAAGTATGGGAAGAATTCCTCAGCAGCTATAACGGCTCCTCATTTTGGCAGGATGATTGGGTTTACACATAGATCTTGAGCTGTATAAAGATGTTGCGGGGGATTTGGCATGGGGGACTATTTGAGAGGAAAATGGTTCTCTGAGCCTTGGCCAAGCCACTGGGTGAGAGACAGAAAAATAAGGGACATCACACTGTTAGAAATAATGCCCACTTGGGCCTGCACCTTGGTATGGGGGAGGAGTTAAGGAATCAGAAGGTCCCATTCTGGTATGAAAACAAATCTGTGGTGGAGGTTTTAAACAGGGGATCCAGATCTGAAACAGTCATGGGGTTTTTGAGACAGCTGGTGTTAAGAGCTTTGCAATTGAACATGTCATTCAGGGCCAAACACATAGAAGGGGTAGAAAATATCCTGGCTGACAGCCTTTCCCGTCCACAGCTGGATCATTTCCAGATGCTGGCACCAGCAGCAGAGGAACTGAAAACACCCATACCAATGAACATCTGGGATGTTGGCAGGAGGGAGCGGAAATGTTGTTTCATAACTCATGGGCATCACAGACTTTGAGGGTCTATGAAGGTGCCTGGTGGGTGTTGCAAACATTCAGGGCAACACACCACATGGAGGTAAGTGGGCCCCTTATGGAAGAACAGTTAGGAAAATTTACAGTGAACCAATGGCAGAGAGGTACAGCCCACACCATGATCTAGGTTTACCTAGCAGGGATTAGTGTAGTTTGTAGCCTAAGGAGATGGAAGGAACCTATGAAGTCAATGTTGATACGGAGAATGATGCAGGGATGGAGTAGGTTGCAGCACAGACCCAGGGATGGAAGATGGCCAATAGCAGACCATTGGCTAGCAAAATTAAAGGTGGTACTGCCGTCAATTTGCAGATCCCAAGGATAAGGCACAATTATTTCACACGATCTACTTGGTGATGTTTGCAGGAGCCTTGAGAGTGAGTGAGATGGTAGGGCATGGTGAGAAGGACACAGAAGGGAGGTTAGAATGGGGGGACATTACCTGGGGATAGAAGGAGATACAAGTCCTAGTTAAAAGGTCAAAAACGGATGAAGTGGGACACAGGTGCACCATAACTATTAAGGCTCACATGGATGGGACAGTGTGCCTGGTACAAGCTCTGTGGGCATACACCGCAGAGCATGGGATTAAAGAAGGGAAATTATCTGTACATGGGGACGGGAAGAGAGTGATGAGTTACCGAGTAACGGCCATGCTAAAAAAGGACATGGAATTCCTTGGCGAGGATCAGGGCAATTATTATTCTCACTCTTTCTGGATGGGGCTGCTTCAAAGTGGGTAGCAGCAAGGGAAACAATGAACAGTATGATGGAAAAGGGGTGTTGGTGGTCTGCCAGCTATAAGAGGTATATTTGAGATATACAGATGTGAGATTAACACGCCAACTTTGTTTTGCCTACAAAAAAAAAGTGAGGGGGGTTCGGGAAAAGATGCAGATATAAACAAGGCAAGTAGGTGAGTAAGATGTCTATTTGCTTCATTTCTATAGGTAGAGGGATGACCACTGACGTATGGATCTGCGGGCATGCATACATTTATTGGGCGAAAAAGGGAGCGGAGAAAAAAGCAGGGGAAAAGCAGCTGTACCAGGATGCCAGACAGTGCAGGCTTGTGTGGTGTGGCATCCGAGGAATGAGATGGGCACAGTTGCTTCCTACTCTGAGGGACATGAAGGAAAAGAGGCCCATCTCAGATTTAATTATTGTACACCTTTGGGGTTATATGACCTTGGTGGGAAGCCATGGGTGTACACGTATATGCAGTTAAAACAGGACTTAGGGAAGATACGGCAATGGTGACCTAGAGTGAGCATAGCCTGGTCAGACATGATACCAAGGAGGGTGTGAAGACATGAACATAGCCATAGAGCAATAGACAGAGCCAGGAGGAAGATGAATAGAAGGGTATGAACTTTGGCTAGGAGTATGGGAGGGCACGTAATAGTGCAAGGGGTGGAAGAATGGGTAAAATAATTCTACAGGCCAGATGGAGTGCACCTGTCAGACCTAGCAATAGATATGTTTAATACTGAAATGATGGGGTTTATTGAGGCATGGAGGAGACAAGAAAGGAGATAAACAAGAAAGGGGGGAGAGGAAGAACCCTAAAAGGATGGAAGGCCAGTCATCCAATGCAAGCTGGAGACAGGCTGTGGGGAAAATTGGGAGGATGGAAGGAAAATGAAATATGATGAGAAGAAGAAGAAACTGAATGACAAAAAAGTGGTCTCAGTTCTCACCGTTACCGACTAGAAAAGAGAAGGCACCCAGGTTGTCACCTTGAGAAGCAAGAAGAAAAGAGAAAGAGATAGGATCAGAGTTGAAGTTTTGGATGCAATACAAATAAAATCGTAAAAAGACATTAATAAATGACAATGAGAAGTGAAAAAGAAATTATGAAATATATAATAAATTGATTGCCAGTCTGAGCACAACATACAGGTGGTCTGTCTTTTGTCGGGGAAAAGGGTGAATCCAGGATAATGGAGTTTGCCCTTAAAGGGGCAACCCATGTTGTCCTGGTGCATCCTCCCCCCCCCAGTGCTGTTGGAAGTGGTTTGCTCAGAAGGGAAGGGATAAGGCAGGGGAAGGGACTGGGAGCCAGGACAATGGACATGCTGTAGGAAGGGAAGGAGCTAAGGGGGGTACAAAAAGGTCAGCACAGAGCTGGTTCAGCCACTTTTGCTGAAGTTTTGTTACCACCCACCCACTCGACAAAAGAGAGGGAGAAAGTGGTTAATAAAAAAGGGACTGACTTGGACTGTCAAAGGTGGATGACAGAGGAAGTCCGGTTGGACAATGGTGGACTGCCAGAGGTGGATGGTATGGAGGACAAAGGGGAGGGAAAGGAGGGGAGGGGTGAAGGAAAAAGAAATATAATGAGGAGAAGGAGGAGGAGAAGAAGGAGGAGAAGGAGAAGAAGAAACTGAAGGACAAAAAGTGGTCTCGGTTCTCACCATTACTGATCAGAAAAGAGAAGAAGAAGACACCCAGGTTTTCACCTGGGGAAGCAAGAAGAAGAAAAGAGAGAGAGAGAGGATCAGGGTTGGAGTTTTGGATGCAATACAAATACAATTGTAAAAATACATAAATAAATGACAATGAGAAATGGAAATGAAATTATGATATATATAATAAATTGATTGTCAATCTGAGCACAACAACATACAGGTCGTCTGTCTTCTGTGAGGGAAAAAGGGGAATTCCAGGACAAATATTGTTGCCACACACACCTGAGATGGTGGTGCAAAGAAGATGTGAAACTTGCAAGAGACCTTAAAAATATTGATGGTACTAACCATTTTTCAGCCTACCACCCCAACTCCACCACCAGCACTGTGCCAGAAATGTAAAGATGTGTCTCCAGGGAGAAAATTCTTCCCTTCAGTCAAATACTGTTGCTGCACACACCTAAGAAGGCGATCCAAAGCAAATGTGAAACTTGCAGGAGAACTTCAACATATTTATTGTGCTAAGTATTTTTGAGCCTGCCACCCTAGGCTACCACCACCACCAGCACTGTGCACAAAATGGAACGTTGTATCACCAGAGAGAAAAATGTTTCCTTTTTGTTAAATACTACTGTTGCACCAACCATAGAAGTCAGGCAAAACAAGATTAGAAAACTTCAAGAGGAGTTATACATAATAGCGTAGTGGTGCAAGGCTGAGCTTTGATCATCCCATCCCAGTAACACAACACAAATATCAAGTGGCTGTGTTTATGTAAACATGTGAGATTAATGGCACAACAAAGGATAACGTACATTAAAAATACATAGGTGTGCTTCTCAATTTAATTTCAAAAAATATAAAACAAAAAAAAATACAGAAAGCAAAATAAATGGTTAGTACCAGAATAACTCAGACCACTGATTCCATTCAACAGGGCCTGTGGCTTTGTTTCAGCCAAAAATTCCATATAGTGTGAATAGCAACACACTATCATCTAATTTTGAACAGTGTGGAAATCAGCACACTAGCACAGGTCTCTCACCATCTACCATAAGCACTCAGCTGACCTGACTATCTGATTTACCGCTGGTAGTGATCCTTTTTATATTTCCTGGGTCTGACACCACCATCTAGGGATCCACCCCCATTTCCTATATCCTAGAAAAGCAGACCGAAAATATATAACCTCCTATCTCGGGCATATATAGGGGGGAAGCTATAATATCCTGGCATATCATAAAACACCTGATATTAAACATAAATAATAATAAAGGCATTATATTCCCTTTGAATATCTAATGAGGCTAAGCCCCTCCTCTCAGCTGTGACATCACTCTCCCTGGAAGCCATAAGAAGTGCCATTCTGAGGGCAGCCAGCCCTATAGGAACATCACAGTACACAAGGCTCCCCACAGGTAATAAATTTTTATTTATACATTTTCCAAGAATTTCCTTTGCTCAAGTGTCTCTGAGTTGGCAAGGGGAATGGCAGATTGAGGGAGTGCTCCTCATCTCCCTCCTCCTGCCAGCTCATGAGACCTGTATTGTGGCAGTGAACCAAGAAATGAAAATAAACATCTTGTTTAGTTTATTTTCCCCAACAGGTTACTTTATTGCAGCACTTTTCCTCCTTTCAGAGCACTTATGCTGTGCCCACCATTTATACTCTACATAACAGCCCCTCTAGGGGCATTTAAAAAAAAAAGACAACTTTTCCTGTTTGGTAAGACGACTGAAATTGTCAGGCATCGTGTTCAGTTTCATTTGGGCCCTTCATTTATTCAGTCCCTTTTGTCTTCCTTGGCTGTGGTCATAATAACATTTTTTTCCAGGCTGTTTCAGCATAACTGAGGTCACATATTTAATTACAGATGCTATGGGCTTTATTTTACTCATGCCCATAGTGTCCGCTTTACTCAGAAGCTCTTGCCACATCTTGTGGCATTCATAATTCTTCAGAGCACCATCCTGCTCTGAACTCTGGGGCTGCAGCTTCATGGAGCGCATCCTGTTCCAATCAAAGATTTAAGCCTGAACCATCTTTTGCAGCAGTTGGCAGATCAGAGTTCAGCACCGAAGGAGTGGAACATTGTACAGAGAGCTCCCTTTACTTTTGAAGCACAGATAAACTTACTGCTCCCTCCCTTCTGTCACTTTGGGGCACAATGTATTTTATTTATTTAAGCAGAGTGGAACTCGCGCTTACATTTACAATCTCCCACTTGGGGGGAGTTTCGAATAAATAAATGTGTGGCTTGTGCCAGGAGCGTACAGCTTCGGGGGTTGTTCAAGAAAAAAAAGGACAGTAAAGATTTTGAGTTTACTGCCAGTTTGTCCACCCTTACAGCAAAGAAAAGAAAGGGGAAAAAAAAAAAAGCAAAGGAGAATGGGACAGAGTGAAAAAAGAAATTATGGGGGGGAATCCACACTCTGACTGCATATATTTCATTAAGAGGGGTCACCCTGTTAGTTACAGTTTACATTGAGAATGGAGGAAATAGCTTAAGGAAAGGATGCTTTGCTGCTCTGTGTGCTGTTGTTGTACCGGAGTATGAGAGATGGACTCTTGCTCAGTGTGGATAAATGATGGCACATAGACATAGTGCACAGGTAAGTACCTTTTTTTTTTCTTTTCATTGTAAGGGGGAATTATTGCTACTGTTTGAAGTCTAATATATTCATACTGCTCTTTCATTCATTTTCAGTTATGTGTGCTGATGACATCATACTGCTGGACAGCTGCAACATAGATGTTGTCATCATGCACAACACTGGCCAACCACTAAGATAGGTATTTAGTTATTTTTTTTTGGGGGGGGGACTTGCTTCTGTACCATTATTGATACATTAATTGTATTTGTAAATCACTGTCTCTACTCTTCTTCCTTACAGGTTTTCCTTGTGCCTGTATTTTGTCCAATGATGGGCTTGATTCACCAAGCAAATGATGTTGACTGAGTGACCCAAGGGTCCATGCGGAGTTCCAACTTCCATCAAGCTTGATCTGTTGTACTGCACACACCTTTCAAGGTAATAATTTTTTTGTTTTGCTTTAATGAAGTTTGGGGCATTTTCATTGGCAATTGTGCCGGATGCAATACTCAATATTTCCTGTTGCTGTTGTTATAATTTCAAGTACAGTACTTTGCAGACTGTGTATGTGCTGCAATTTACTTGAGTTGACTAAACTGAGAAGATGGAAATGGCTCGCTTGCCTGCAGGATCTCTTCACGCACAATTTCATTCCAGTTAGAGTCAATATAGCACCTATGAAGACAAGAAAAGATTTTTGGAAAGGAACGGAAAGGAAAGGAAAGGAAAGGAAAGGAAAAACATAAAATCATGATACTTACCGTCAGAGTACTACTGCTGGCTGTGCAATGGTGTATGTTTTAGCATCCGTGCATACTGAACCAGCAAAACCTGCATGAATAAGAAATTGCATGAAAACATGTTAATACCACAATGAGTCACATGGACTGATTTTCTGCCTCTAGTAGGCTGATAAAAGGGCTTCAGTTTCTGAAGAACAGTGCAGGTGTCTTACCATCACAGCCGATGAAGAAAGTTTTTGCTGCAGTGTGATTCTGCATGATGAGGTCTTGCCAGCTTCAGTCAGAGGCTTGATATAGACTGTAGGACCATCACTTCCTTGGGCTAACAGTTCCAATGTTGTGGCATGCTATATGATTCTGGTGAGTAGGACCAAGATGAATTAGGCAGGAGGAGTTCTGAGGAGGTACAGGAGGCAGTTCTGTTTATCACATTGGTGGTAGTGAGTGCAGCCTATCGCATTATCACTATGGCGGTGGATGTGGTTGCCAATGCTGTTTCATACTTGCTGTGAGAAGGAGGACACAGCTGAAGCAGCCCAGGGAGTACAAAAGAGGTAGAGAAAGTGGTTCTGTTTATCACATTTGGGGGAGTGGGCAGCCTGTGCCTTGCATTTATTTTAAATTCATTATCCTGATGAATCGCAACGCTAGTAGCTGCTACTGTGGTGGTGGAAGTGCTGTGCCATGCTGTTTCTGCCTGTGTTGGAGGATCCAAGGTGACTACACCCAAGAGATGATAGGAGGAAGAGGAAGAGGAGGAGGAGAAGAAGGTTGAGATGTTGAAGTCAATGCTTCACAGCTGCAGTGTGTCTTACTACCAGAGTGGGTGTTCATTGTAAGTGGCATAGTGAATTGTTTGCAGGTGCTCCATTTGATACAATTAAAATGCAATGCTAATTAATAGTGTTGGATTTATATCTGAGCACTGAATGTGAACATTATAATTGTTATTAATTTGACATCCAGGATTACATTGAGGATGAGTGGGGAAGGAGAAGGAGAATATAAATTGGAGAGTTTGTTATTCTTCCACATCGTCCATGAAGCATCAATCACGATCTTCAAGGCTGGAATTGTTACCATAGGGGAACTCCCTCTCCATCAGTGCTTCATCCACTTCAGTGTTGCAAGACAATAATGAGGTACATCGCAGTTTGCCAAACAGCACTTTCCTCATCACCATCATCATCATCATCATTGTCAAGTGGTGGTGTGACAAGGGTCATTACTCTTCCTGTTGGAATGTGAGCCTAATTCACTTTAATGAATGTTTGCATGACAACATTTTTGAGAGAGAGGTTGGTGAGCCTGTCATGCACAATGGCACCCACTGAACTGAACTGAACACCTGTTCAATGCTGACACGCGAGAACAGGCAGCTAAGATATTTCAGGGCAACCACTATCAGGGCTGGCCAGTCATTGATCTTAGTGCCCCAGTAAAGCAGATATTCATCTGCAATGGCTAGGTTCTTTATATCTGCCAAATATGCATCTACCATGCATTTTGCTACTCAAAGTTGTGCAGTGTGATCATCCTCCTCCTCCTTCTCAAGTTTCTTTCATGTCTGCGACTCCCACCCGACTCAGGTGGCCCAAATGGGATTCAGCATAGGTTCCTTTAAGTTGTATGGTTTTACTGAAGTTTTACACCCCTGTGATGATAAGATGAGTAGGTGGCAGGAACACCAGTTCGATGTGCAGTACCCTTGAGTGGGCTTGACCCCTGTGCCTATAGTTGCAACTGTGTACCACTCACCCTCTGAGTGAGAATTTCTGTCAGTTTCTCCACCTCCTGATGCCCACCTTGTATTATGGCTGTGAGCCCACAATTGTAATGTGGGTCAAGTATTGTGGCAATCCTGAACTCCTCAGACTGCAGAATATTGCTTATGTGGGTGTTGGAGTCTAATGTGGACAGCATGTGTTCCAGCAATGAGCAACTTGCTCTGTCACCACATGCCTCCAACTGGTGCTGCATGTTCAGCAGTGTCTGCCTCAGCACCCATAGCAGAGAGATGGACTCACTGATGCAGGCAGTGTCCCCACTCACTGCCTGTGTTACATGCTCAAAGGGCCTTAGAACTGAGATTAGCCCATCCATTTGGTTCCATTGATTGGTTGTGAGACACATGGATGCCTCACTGCTGTCATGATTTGCATGGAGTAGCAGATACTCTGAGATTACCTTGTACTGGTGGAGTTCCATCTGGTGACAATATCAGGTATGAGACGATGCTGAGACAGATTGTTCTGTACCTGCAGAACACGGAGATTGTCACGCACTTTTGCTGAATGTGCAAAGTGGGCACAGATGCAGCAGGCCACAGTCAATATTTCCTAGATATCAGGATGGTCGATGAGAGCTTGCACAACAAGGTTAAAACAGTGTAGCAAGCATGGCACCCTAAAAAATCCACCATCACTGATGCATTTCTGTACATTAGATCCATTGTCACAGGCGATGAATTCAGCTTTCAGTGCATAGTGGTGGAGCCACTCATCGATCTCTCTGAGTAATGCTTCAAGCATCTTTTCTCTGGTGTGTGACCCTGGGATACTCTTCATGGTCAGAGTTGCATGCTGCTAAACACCAGGAATGTTGTTACTACCACAGTTTGACTTAGAGCAATTCTTGCCTTGCCTTCAACCAGATGCTACCCCAGGTACCTGTGCCCAGTGTGCTGTAATGCACAGGTAAGAGCTACTAGCTGTTTTCCCACTGGTCCACATGTCCATGCTCAGATATACATACTGTGCTGAGGAATGCTGCAGGGCATGACGTACCATGTCACAGATATTACTGTACAGTTCATGGATGGCACGCTTGGAAAAGAATGTGCATGATGGTACATGCCGTTTTGGCAACACACAGGCCACAAACTGTCTAAATCCCACATTCTCTACAAAGGAGAATGGCAACAAATCCTGAGCAAGCATTTCTGCAGCTGCTGCGTTCAACACCAGTGTTGTAGCATGATTAGGCAGGAATTTAGTTTGACACTCCAAAATTGAATGCAGTGTAGGCTGAACTTTTCTTGATACTGGCAATGGACCTAGTGTGCCAAACAGTTTGGCTCAGCAAGGTGGTATTATTGGGGTGCTCATTGACTGGGGATTGGCAATGTTACTCTTAATCACTACACAACTGACCTCAGTGCCTTTTTTGTTTTTCAGTACTGGGGTACGTATCATACCTAGACTCAGGGTGGCAGTCCTGATGTTAGGACCACTACTTGGCCCACTTCCAGAATCATCCTTATCCTCTAACACCACATAGATGTTCTCCTCCTCACCTGCACCTCCACCTTCATTATGTACTACCATGTTTATTTGGCTTACATTGCCTGATGGTCTGGTAACACTGGCGCTGGCAGCCTTCTGGTTTTGATGCCACCACATTGGTTGCCTATTTTCAAGGTGTGCATGTTGCTTACCTGTGCCGAGGTGACTACCCTTCTTACCTATAGTTACTCTTGTTTGACACAGTTGGCAAATTGCCACTGTCTCATCAGATAGGTCCAGTACATAAAACTCCCACACTAGGGATTTTTTTGGCCTTATTTTTACTTGGTGACAAGATGACTGGGATAGTAAAGGAGAAGGGTTGATCTTTGTAATGTTTTGGGATGACAGGAGACATGGATGAACGTGAGAAACAGTGCTGGGGGTCCTTGGTGGTTGAAGCAGTGAAGGCAATAGGAAACACACCTTTTGCATCCTTAACACTCTGCTTTGATCTTTTCTTTTCGGGATCCCATAAGGGATCCAAGTCTGACACATCATCATCATCATCATCTAAACAATCTGGACACCCTTTACCACCAGGCTTTAAGATTTATCTTAAATCTGCCCCGTAGTACACATCACTGTCATCTATGCCAGGTTTCGGGATGGACCTCACTCTCAACTAGAAGAAAAAGGAATGCTCTTCTCTGGTTTTTTAGAGCATTATCTGATAACCTCTCTGCATACATCTCGAACATCTTCAAACGGGCTAAAGGTTCCTATGGCCTGAGATGCTTCTCCTTAATCTGCTTCCAGATTCCTACAGTGAAAACTACCCTTGGCTCAGCAGCAATCAACTTCTCACTTCCATCACTTTGGAACACTATGCAAGAGTCATTAAAATTATCCTCACTTCTAAGCATTTTCACATTCAAAGCTCTATTAATGGATTATCTAAAGGAATCATGCAACTGTTTCAGACGCCAATGACCCCTAAGCCCCAGGTGCCACTCTCAAATCCTACGCCTAAGTATCTCATCCACCCCATGTTCCTAACAGAAACTTAGGACCTACAAGCCTAGTTCCCTTAATCCAAGATGGCCCTGCCTATTCTCTACCTTACCTATTCTGGCCTCCCTTTTGGCTGCCTACTCTTTCACCCCAGTTTCTACCCTATTCCTTAAAACCTCCTTATTTTTTATCATTTAGGTATGAGCTCTTACTTAGCGGAGACTATCTGGGATTGTTGTCTCTTCTCATTTCAGTAAAGCTTATCATTATGTACCTTTGCATATTAATTATGTTGACCGGTATGTATAAACCCATATTGACCAGCACCTTCACAATGTTTTTTCTTTTTTTTTTGCACCATTGTCCACCATAATTGTAATCTTATGAAGTGTACTGTATTGTATTAATGCCCAGGACCACCTTGAAAATGAGCTTGCTCAATGGTGTTTATGCCTGGTTAAATAAGGTGATTGATTGATCTGCAACAAAAAAAACTGCCATTCTCATCATCCTCAGCAGGTCTGTCCTCCTCAATAACAACAGGCTCTGTGACACGCACCTCCTCTTCGTGACCAGTGTCACCATGTTGCTCGACATATCCCAGCTCACCCTATCCCACTGGACACATTATCAGGCTCTGAGCCATTATCTACAACAGCACCACTTTCCAAGTGCACTTCAACACCAACCACCTTCATCCCCACAGTTCGTTGCTTGGTGGTGCTGCTGCTTTCTGTCATTGTGTCACTTGACACATCAATCAACATGTCTGCCACAGATGTGGCAGAGAAAAATTTAAATGCAGAAAAGCCACCACTACTGCTAAATATGTCTGTGCTACTACTGCTACTGCCTGCCACAGTGTCATCTGAATATTGTCTCTCTGCTCCCATGGACCTCTTCTTGGCACATGCACCACTCTTAGGGACAATGAACTAAGAATTGTTCTTTGTAGGTGTTCCATGGCCTCTTCCTTTAGTTGTCCTTTTCTTCCCAGTCATTCATGCTTTACTACATATGGTTACTCAACAGTAAATTACACCTGTTAAATCGCAGTCAGGAGGACAGTGATTTTATTCCTAATACATGTGTGCCAACAGGGACACAAACATCAATCACTTTCGTTAAAGCACAGTCAGAAAAGTGATTTTTTTATAAAGAAAATACAGGGCACTGGGCCACTTAAATTGCAGTCAGGAGAACAGTGATTTTTTTCCTATGGCAGGTGTGCTGTGACGCAACAATCACTCGGGTTAAATTGCAGTCAATCCACAAGTGAGGCTACTTAGACTCCAATAAATGTAACAAATGCTTGCAAGATGAGGGCATGCTGTTTCACATGCTTTGGTCTTGCGCAAGTATTTCCACCTTCTGGGTCTCAATTCAAACCTCCTTAGACCACTTACTGGGCCTCCAAGAATACTTTACCCCTGAGGTATGTGTTTTCCATTAGAGTCAAGGTGCATAAATTTCACATATCTATGGTCGCCTTGTCGGCTAAGAAAATAATTCTCCGTCACTGGAAAGTCAGGTCTTCCTCTTCTTTTCAGGAATGGGTAAGAGAAGTTTTATCTAACTTGCGCACAGAAAAAGCAATAGCCAGCCTTCATAACAGACTGGCAACTTATGTTAGATTCTGGGATCCCCTTCACTCATTAATTTCTTTGGTTCCAAACTAAGTTTACTATAGGCTCAATGCTCTTATAAGGCCTTTTAATTAGAGGCTCAGCATTTTTGGGTTCTGCGATGGGTTACTGCAGTAAGGGGAGGTGAGGGGTTACAGCATCCTTTTACTATGTATCAATGTGTCTCTGTCAGCTTCTTTGTATGCTGCCTTTTATGGTGGAAACTGTGTGAATAAACTTTATATTAAAAAAAATATAGCAGTCAAGAGGACAGTGATTTTATTCCTAAGGCAGGCATGCTGAGTGCCAAAAGGGACACAAGTCACACAACAATCACTCTGGTTAAATCACAATCAGGAAGACAGTGATTTTTTTTTTCCAAAGTACGTGTGTGCATGCCAACAGGGACACAAACAACAATCACTTTGATGAAAGCACAGGCAGGAAAGTTATTTTTCTTTTTCTTAACTCATTGTCTCCTAGCAGACGCCTGTAGTCATCAGTAAAAGAACACTGGTGTGTCCTGAGGATGTCTGCAGAAGTCGGCTACTGACTCCCAGTGTGCCCAAGCAATGTCTGGAGAAGTCACTTATATATTTTAATATATAGTGTAACAGAATATAATATATGTTTGACTACATAGCACCGTTGGAAAGGTAATTTTATGCTGAACAACTCTGTCACTGATATTTTGTGCATATCATGTATACTTTAGGAGTTATTTGCATTTGTTTATGGTATGGTGTGTATGGCTTATGTTGCCTGTTTTTAGTGAAAAAAAAATTTTTTTTTGCTGTTTCAACCAGCTTAAAAAAATTACATATTATTATTTGCATACCACCATTGCGAAGGTAATTTTGTGCTGAACAACTTTGCCACTGATATTTTGTGTATATCATGTATACTTTGAGTTATTCACATTTGTTTATGGTATGGTGTGTATGGCTGACATGTTTTCCATCAAGATTCACCTAAGCAGCTTGAATAAAATTCACTTTTTTGGCACTTCAGCAGATATAAAATAAAAACTGTATTGATTACAACTGGTTGCATAGCACCATTGGAAATGCATTTTTGTGCTAATCAACTTTCAAGCTGATACTTTGTGTGTATCATGTATACTTTTGCAGTTATACACATTTGTTTATGATATAGTGTGTGTGTGTGGTTGAGATTCGGCCCTCAAATCTCACCAAAGCACCTTGACTAAAATAGGGAAAAATTACATTTTATAGTAAAAAGATATCTTTTTTTAACTAAAATAATATTAAAACACCATCTAATGTCTGTATACTTAATTTGGTGTTGATATTTTACATATTTTCCAACAAAAAAAGGCTTATGTTGCCCTTTTTTAGTGAAAAAAATATTTAGTTTGCTCTTTCGACCAGTATAGAAAAAAAAAACAAAATTACTTATTATTACATGCATGCCACCATTGGAAAGGCAATTTTGTGCTGAATAACTCTGTCACTCATACTTTGTGTCTAGCATGTACAGTTATTGAGCTATTAGCATTTGTTTGCAACATGCTGACTATGGCTTGATTTTGCTTAGAAAGGCCCAGGATTCACTGTTAAAGGTATACAGGAGATTCAGGAGGCAAGTGGTGTAATCTCAGAGTGAGCCTGTGGAGGCAATGAGTTAAGAAAATAGGGGAGTATGCTTGCTGCTGGGTTGGAGGACAAGGGACTTCTGAATCTAGGAGGAATAGATTACATAGGAGGAATTTAACCAGCTCCAGAACCAGCTCCTCCATAAAAAAAAAAAACTTCTAAATGCTAATAAAGCAAAAGTAATGTTGTTCTTGCCCTATAGCCATGTAATGACTCTGTCCAGCTCTGGAGCAGTACCTCAAATTACCCCAATTCTTGGAGAGAAACTGGAGTTTGTCTCAAAGTTTAAAGACCTAGGTGTGTGGTTAGAGTATAATCTATCATTCACTGATCATGTTGAGGACCTTGTAATGAAACTTAAGGCAGAGGCTGGGGCTATTCTTTAGAATTAACCAGTTTCTTACAAGAGATGCAACAGTGCACCTTGTCCATATTACTTTTCTTTTGCTGATCGATTATGCAGATTTTCTTTATAGTCAATGTCCCAAAGCCTCGCTTGCAAAGTTGGATACGCTTTACCACACGGCCATCTGGTTTATTACTGGTCTCCCCATCTCTACTCATTATTGTTCCTTGTACATAGCCATAGGGTGGGCCTCTTATGTTAAGGCATAATAGAAACACAGTCCTTTGGACTTATAGAGTTTTCTTGAAGTAGCTTCCTCAATATATAATAGACTGTCTCCCACTAAGTGAGCCAGGAACGTATGCCCTAAGAAGCACATCCTACATCACATTATGTATCCCCAAGGCTTCCTCTTGCTATGGTAGAGTGGCCATTAGTTTCCTGTTGCCAATATTGTGGAACAAAGTACAAAAATTATTGAAAATAAGCTGCCTACACAGTATGAATGCCTTTAAATCTCTATATGCTCAGTGTGTGTGAGCCATGCAATTGCTACCCCAGCCCCTAATTTTTGACCAAAGCAGCAGGCTGCCACCCCCTGAGCATAGTTGAATTTATGATCGCTTGTAACCTTTGGTGACTTTAGCTTTGTCAGTGTCTTATGCCTTAACTGTTTTTCCCCTCTAGAAATCCCAGTAGGGTTATCTCTTCATGGCTTTGCGACTGCTACACCTTTCTCACCCTGCTGTCTTTTACATATCGCTTAATCTTTGGCTCTTATTCCCCTACTCTGTACCATTTAACTGCCCTATTTCATCTTTGTATTCCCTTTCCACTGCATTCCACACTTACTATCTCTTTTCTCTGTCCCTTAACTCTCTTCCCTTCCATAGACTAGCCCTTCAGGGGCTCCCTGCTCCTCAGGTGGGAGAAATGTGGATTGTTACTTCCATAGCCGCCGACTGAGACACTTACACTGGACTCATTACTAGTGAGGTCTGGCATTGCCAATACCCATTTGGAACACGACCGCTTTTCTGCTTTGGCATCTGATTTTCTCCTGCAATCTGCTCCTCTGTCTCTTTCAATACTAAGCTAAAGTTTGATTTTCTGTCAAACTTGCACAAAAAAGAGATGTACTTACTTATTGCCTAACAGTCATGACTTCTATTTTTTTCCTGATTAGAATGTCAAGAGATGGGACTTTGTTTGATTACACTCCTTTCTGAATTTCTGTGGTTGGTCCAGTCTTTAGGCATCAAGGAATACCCATTAGCAGACATCCATTCAGAACATGAGTGCTCTTCGTCGTTGGCTTCCAATTGGTTCCTGCAGTCTGCTTCTGTGTCCATTCTAAACCAAGCATAACTCTGATTCCAATGCCAAAATTTGCCAAAAAAGAGCTGTAATTACTTTTCTCCTTGGCTGTTAAAACCCTTATTCCTCTATTTAGAGTGTTACATTTAGGGATGCTGTGTAATTACACTACTTTTGAAATTCAAAGCTTGTGTCAGCTCCCTACACGTGTGGCTGATCTCTTCTCCCTACTGAAGTTCCTACTAAGCCTCATCTCATGTCCTCCTTAAATATTACAGAAGCACTCTGAACTGATATGACTGATGTAACATTGAGTACTTACTTACATTAATTGTTTTTTACTTGTGTTATTTGGCTCTATTGTAAATATCTCTGTATGCATTGTACCATTTGACCAGGTCCATCTTGTAAATGAGCTTGCTCAATGATGTTCACCTGGATAAATAAAGAAGTTGATTGATTGACTGATTGGCATAGAACATGTAGAAGTATACATGCTTTATGATGACCAGAAGGCCCATTATAGCATGCCAAGAAGGAAAATATATCTAATTAAACCATTATGTTCCTATGACTGAGATGATTATCTAGTTTTAATTTGAACTCTGCCATGTTTTTACTTGCTACCACATTGACTGGTAATTCATTCCAAACCTTAACTACCCTAACGCTGAACCAGTACATTCTTCTCAAGAGGTAAATTTCTCACCATATACTTGTAACGGGTGAGCCCTTGTACAGTATGGCATATCCCTTAAAGACAGACCTAGTTGCTCCAATAGTATGTCATCTGTTAGTGCACTAAAAACAGGACACATATCCCCCTGAGTCTCCAATACTCCAGTGAGTATAACTATACTATCTGCTTGACGAGCAGGATTACTTTTTATGGAGAAACTTTCAATTTAATTTTAAATAATTTGTTAGTGTGTGTGTGTGTGGTTGCATTTGGTGTTCATGTACTTCATCTCCCACTGAATTAACTGAGGAATTCTATAGGCAAGGAATTGCAGAGTTAGTCCAAAGAAAGTGCTTATTGCATTAGAGTTTGTTAGACCATATTATAAAGATAATTTTTAAAAATTATAAAATATTTTTAAAGTTTCATGACAAAGGTCACATGACCAGGGGGTACAAAGGCACATGCATGGTGTACTGTAGCCAGATTTGCATTCTTTGACAGCACTTGTGGCAGGAGCAGAAGGGAAAGTGCAGTGGCTATTGGAATCTCAAGCTTAAATCAGTTTAATTCAGAAAGCCAAAACTTGGGGTTTGGGAGCCTCGAATTTGCCAGTGAAAGTAAGTTTTTCAAACCAATATTCTAGTCTAGCTACTTTTTTTGTTACTATTTCACTATCTTGCCCTGAATAATATACTGTGAGCAGGGAAAGCCGGTATTCATTTTTCAGCATTCAATTGTGGAAAGACAATTCAGTTTAACAGCATA
This sequence comes from Neoceratodus forsteri, assembly GCA_016271365.2. NCBI lineage: Eukaryota > Metazoa > Chordata > Ceratodontiformes > Ceratodontidae > Neoceratodus > Neoceratodus forsteri. Next base: position 329,272,865 of record CM057450.1, on the reverse strand, counting down.
CAAATAGACACATAGTAAGTTTTCTAAGTAAATGTTATATGTATATGTATTGGTATTTAGTAGTGTTTAGAAGTACTTACAAATATTTACCTGCACTAAACTGCTAAATAAGAGAAAGATAAAATGGGTTGCCATAGGAGGCAGCCCTCATTGTTCCAGGCCATCTGACCCTGAAAAGAAACTGGAATAGCAGCAGGGGTGGGGAGGGGAAAGGGGAGGTGGAAGGGAAAGGGTGGGAGCTTGGGAAGAAAAGGAGAATACAAAGAGGAGGGGAGGAGAGATGTCAGAGGAGGGGGGATGTCCCCCATGAGGTCACAATAGTGTCATGAAAGGGGGCCGGGATAAGGACCAATAAGAAAGAAAGGCTGGAGAAGGGCAGAGCAGAAAGGGGTTTAAGAGGGGCAACACAGAGGGGCTCTGCCACTTTCTGCTATATTATTGGGTATGTAATTTCAAAAAAAGAGCCTAGCACATCAGTCGGGAATTCCTAAGGAATACAGTAAGAAAAAGAGGATCTATCATTAAAATCAAATCCTATAAAGGCTATGGGGATTGCTGATGCAATAGATTTTCAATATTAGGATACATTAGTTAGGATAAAATAAAAACATTTTAGCCAATTCTAGCAAAATTTTTAAGACATGCATTGTAACTACTGTAGACATTTTATCTGGTTAGATTAAACACGTGGCGAGAATACAGTGAGCTACCAGGTAACCAAAATCAGAAGAGGTTACAAGAATGGCTGAAACGGTTTAGGCAGGGAAAAGTAGTTTTTAAGGAGAAAATAACTTAAAAAGGAAGGGAACTGGGGAGTATAAGAGCAGCCGTAGGACACAAAACCAGTGGTTGCTGAATGGCGCAGTTGGTTTAAAGCTTTTCTTTTCCAAGAAGTTTAAAAAAAAAAGAAAAATTGGGAGGACAAAACATGTAGCTGATCGGGTCAGAGAAAGAAGGATAGTTGTGAAGGGGGAGAAGAGCAGCAGATCACATGCACAGGAAGTGGTTGTTACAGCAATAGAGAACAGAAGGAGTTACCTAAGCATGCAGTGCATGGACCTAACAAGCCACATGGCGAGTAATGCGGAACAGTGTACAGAAAGGGGGACGCAAAGGGTAGGGTGATCCCAGCAATTACCAATGTCAGCAGGTACCGACCTAATGAACTGCATGTCAAGTACCGCCGGACAGTGAATATGGAGTGGGGCGCAAAAAGGGAGGATGAGCCCAGCAGGCACGGACCTAAAGAGCCATGTGGTGAGTACCCCAGACAGTGCACAGAGAGGGGGGGTGCAAAGCGGAGGATGAGCCCAGCAGTACCTATTCGAGCAGACAAGGACCTAAAGAGTCACGTGGCGAGTAACCCAGTCTGAGAGGGTTTTTGTACAGGGAGAGAGTGGCTAGCGAGCGGGGAGGACATATTTTAAATAACTGGGTGAACGGCAGTACAATTGGACACCGAGAAAAGAGTCAGGCTGGCGGGGTAGGTGACCACGTGGGACCGCAAAAAAAGGGGAACAAAGGGCCGAGAAAGCACAATAAAGCAATCACAGAATTGGATAAGGGGTGTAGCGTAATGGTGAAAGTAATTAACTTTTGGCCTATTTCATTATGGATGAGCTAGGACAGAGGTATTTTTTAGGATTGGTTATCTTTAAAAAGGATGGAACACTTGAAACAGGAAAAGGACAGGGCCATGAAATGAGGCAACAGATGAGTTACAGGAGCAGGTTTTAAAAGGGGTTGTTTAAAAAAAAATGAGAAACACACAATGGCAATAAGGGGGGGTAACAAGGGAAGTTGGAGAGATCAACCCATGGAACAGCAGAAGCATTATAGTTCATGCACAGGGGTACACAGACAAATAGGTCTGGAAGGGCCCCTGGTCTGCAAAAACAAACAAAAAAAGAATGGTTCCTGGTCACAAGCTATAAGGTCTGGGTCGATCTGAACACCAGCTTCTGAAGCACATGGCTAGCTACCTGGGGCCCCCCAAAAAAAATTAACAGTCCCTTTTCACAAAGTTAGAAGGACTGGGTCAATTGGATTGGAGCACCAGCATCCGGGGGCCTTCCCCCTTCAAGGGACAGCCATTTTAGAAAGGGGTGGGGTACAAAAGAGGGTGGCCATCTTGGGGGGAGCATGGCTTTTGGTTTTGATAGAGCATGGGGGTTACAAGGTTTCTTCCTAAAATGTAGCCATACATACAGTTATAGGCACTAAGGAGGAGGACCACTGACCAACAAAGAATAAGGGGGGGCATATGTATTTGACAGATCTAGTGGATGCACAGGGAAAACCCAGTGAGTTAACTAACAATGTATCTTTTGTTGTGAGCAGAAAAGAGATGGAATGAACACACGTGGATCCAGTTCAATGAAAGCAGACGCTATGAAAATGATTATGGATCTCATGGACAGGGCTCACAAAGTCCTGGATACAGTGGAAGACACGGGGGGGGAAGTGCCAGCACAGAAGGTCAGAAAGAAGAGGCAGAGTGGGGCAGGAGGAAAAGGGAAGGGAACTGGGGCCCCGGTGCCAAAATACCCCAGAACAAGATCTCCAGAGCAGCAAACAACAACCCATGTGATCCCCAACCCAATACCTGTGCTCAGTCTGGAGGGGTTGATGCCTGAACCAGAACCCAGCCCAAGGGAGGAGGTTAGGCCTCACCTGGGACTGGGACCCAACATTCCAGCACCCAAACCTAGTCAGCTAGAGATACTACAGCCAGGCGGAGGGAAGACCAAACCCGGGCCTGGTAGTAACCGGCAGGCCCCAACTAGTGGACCATGAGAGGGAGCAGAACCAAGAGACAAGGCAGCAATCAGACCATCAAAGGAACCCCATGGAGAATCAGGTACAGTGTTGACATTAGACAGTAGCATGAAGGAGTATGTGGAGCAATTATTATTGGGCATGGGGGGAGATGGTGTTAATTTACAAAAGGTACTGGAGGATTTAGAAGAAAAGGAGAAGTAAGAAAAACAGAGGGATGGGGAAGGAAGGGATAGAGCAGAAAAAGTGGGGTGGAGGAGTATGGATTGGGGACCATGTTCCATTAGCAATGAAAGAAAAAAATCTGGAAAGGAGAATTTGTTGATATTTTTGCCCTGGTATACAAGAAAACAGCTGAGCTATATGAACAAAGAGAGTTTCAGCAAAAAAGAATTAGCCGCAGCAGTAGTTCTGGTCAAGAAGGGAGAGGAGCAGAAAGGACAAAAATATAAAGGAAAATTATTGCGGCTTGGACCCTGGGTTCCACATATTGCAGTGCTATAGCACAACAAAAAGGCCAAAATTGGGCATTCCCTTGTTAGCTTACTCGTTGATCATAAGAAATGCGTATAAGATGATGGGAGGCACTAATTGGCTACAGTATGATGAAAAGTTCAGGACCCAGATGGTCAATTATGGAGAGGATTGTTGATGGGATTCTAGACACAATGACCTATGGTGGGAAACCATGACGGTAGCAGGGGGGGCTGAAGGCGAGTGGCAGAAGGGAGGTCTGCGATATCAAAAATGCTGTTGGGGGTACAACAGGGCACACTGCTCCTTCCCACTCGGCAGGTCCAGGCATGCCTGTTCCAAATGTGGGAGAACCTACCCAGCCTCTCGATGTAGATCTTATGGTGAAGCTAACTCCGGGGGAAGACAAGGAAGTGGTTCCTTTCAGGGAGGCTACATAGGGATGCAGAGAGATAATACAGGAAGAGGAAGGGGCTATTCAGGCAGAAGAGGGTATCACAAAGGGGGAAAATAAAAAAGGTCGATTCCAGCTGGCAAAAACCCCGATCAGAGTCAAAATAGTAGAACTGTGGATGAAGGAGTACCCGAATAAAAATTGGGCTGGAATTAACAGAAGGCTTTCAAAAGGGCTTTAGTTTACATTACCAGGGAAGGAGGTTTGGAACATGGGCAAAACATCTAAATTTGATTAAAGGCAAGGAGGCACTGCTAAAAAAGAAGATTGGTAGCGAAAAAGAGGCAGGTAGGATAGAAGGTTCCTTCAAAGACGCCCCTTTCCAGCACCTATGAGTATCACCATTGGGCCTAGTCCCTAAAAAACAGGCAGGGGAATATCGGGTAAGTCATCAGCTATCCTACCCTGAAAAAGAATCGATCAATGATCACATTTCAGAAGAGGATAGTAGGGTGTCCTATGGGACTTTAGAGATGCAGTGAAGATCATCAAGGCAAGGTGCACCCCATGGCTGGCAAAGACAGATATCAAGTCTGCATTCTGGCTATTGCTGGTCCACAGGGAGGATTGGGAGTTGTTAGGTTTTCAGATCAAAGAGGAGTATTATTTTGACAAGGCCATGCCAATAGGATGTTAAGTGGCATGCTCCACCTTTGACAAATTCAGCACATGACTGCAGTGGGTATTCAAAGTCAGGTATGGGCATGACACGGTAGTCCATTACCTGGATTATTTTCTGTTCATAGGGGAGGGCAAAAAAGGGGTACGGGCAATGCTGGAGGACTTTCAAGAGCTGTGTAAGGAGCTTGGAGTGCCATTAGTGGCTGAAAAAACAGAAGCCCCCAGCAGGTACTTAGAATTCCTAGGTATAGAGGTGGACATAGGACAGGGTTTATTCCATCTGCCAAGTCAAAAGGTAATTAAGCTAAGGAGAATGTTGTTAGATATCGGAAAGAAAAAATGGAAGCTCCTAATTGACAGCCAGCAATTAATGGGTCACTTGAATTTTGCATGTAGGGCAATAGGGCTAGGATGCACGTTTACATGATGTCTGGCAAGTGCCATGGTGGGGGGGGTCAAAGCCATATCACTGGGTCAGTCTAGGGAGAGACAGACCAAAGAAGACCTAAAAATTTGGGAGCAATTCATAGAAACACACAATGGGATAGCCATTTGGCAGGAGGAATGGCTATACAACACAGATCTTGAACTTTACACGGACGCCTCTGGGGGATATGGGGTGGGGGCCTACTTCCAGAAAAAATGGGTAGTAGAACCCTGGCCACAAGGGTGGATCGAGAGGGGTTTGACAAAGGACATCACTTTTTTGGAGATTTTCCTAATTTGAGCGGTGACAAAATGTGGGGAGCATGGTTACAGAACCAGCTGGTCACATTCTGGTGTGACAACAGGGCAGTCATTGACGTGCTAAACAACAGAGGGTAAAGGTCAGTGTTGGTACTCTGCATCTTACATCAGCTAGTACTACAGGGGCTGAGGCTCAACATGAGTTTCTGGGCTAGGCACATTGCAGGGAAAAACAACTATTCCTAACAGCCTTTCCCGATTACAGATGGAGAGGCTTTGGGCACTAGCTCCCAATGCAGATCCAACAGCAGAGAAGATCACAGAAGAGTTATGGGAGACTGGCTGGAGGGAGCAGCATATCTCTTTCGAAGTTCATGGGCAGACAACACCCTAAAAGCTTACAAAAGCTTATGGAGAGTTTTCCAAATTTTTAGAGCACACCACAACATGGAGGTAAGTGGTGCAGTCACAGAAGAACAAGTAGGGAGGTTTGTAGTGGCAAGCTGTGAGGAAGGAGTGGCTTGCACCACTGTGAGAGTACATCTAGAGCTAATAGGTTAGGTTTGCCAGATGAAAGGTTGGGGAGAACCTTGCAATAGTATTTTAGTAAGAAGAATGATGATGGGGTGGCAGAGGATAAAAGGGAAAAAGAGGGAAATGAGAGAGCTTATCTCTGAACACATACCAGAAAGGATACTGGGAAAATTGGCAGAAATTTGCTACACCCCATACGAAGTAATACTATTCAAAGCATTGCTTACAGTGTTACACAAAGGAGCATTCAGAGTGTCCGAAATTGTAGGACCCGCTACACCCTCCCCGAGAAAAGGTTTATAATCAGATGACATAGAATGGAAAAAGGAAGGGCTCACCCTCAAAATTTCAAGGTCAAAGATGGATCAGATAGGAAAGGGCTACAGAGTAAGTATCAAGCCTGAAGAGAACCTGGACCTGTGCCCATGTCAGCTTAGGCAAGATTACCACAGAATTAGGCCAAAACAGGGGGTCTGTTTTTTGTACACAAAAACAGGAAGGAGGTAAAAGAGAGTCAAGTGTTGGGGGTGTTGAAGCGGAATGTAAAAACTAGAAGAGAACCCAGACAGGTTCTCATCTTATTCCTTTTGGATCGAGGCAGCCTTAGAGGTGGCAACACAGGGAAAAGGGGTGAGAACATAAAAGCCATAGGGCGATGGTAGTCAGACTGCTACAAAAAATACATTAGAAATACAGTACATTAACCTTATCACATTTTGTCTCCCCTACAGGAAAGAATTGAAGGTATAAGGTACAGGAAAAGAGGCGGGAGGGGTTAAAAAAAAACACATTGGTGTTTTCTGTCTTCACTATGTCTTATTGTTTGTTATAGATGCACGAAAAAGGAAGGGCATATGGATGGTGGGACACTCACAGATTTATTGGGCAGAAAGGGAGGCAGCACAGAAGAAAGGTGGAAAACAACTGGGTTTTGACCACAAAGGAATAAGGATCCTGGTCCGAAAATGATTCCACGTAGGGTGTGGAGACAAGCCAGACAGCACAAGGCCATAGAAAAGGTAAGGAGGTGGATGACTAGTAGGGTGGGGAGGTTTATGATAGAAAATGGAGGAGCTGCAATCAGGCATGATGAAAGAGAAGAGAGAATACATGGGCTATATCGGACGGATGGGGTACACTTATCCCAGATGGGAAATCACATATTCATCACTGAACTAGGTAGCAGGATAGATCAGTGGTTGAAGTGTGGTTCTAATGGGGGATGCTTACCATCCAACGCAAGCTGGAGGCAAGCTAGTGGAAGGTAGGAAGTAAAGATTTGATAAGAAAAAGGGGGGGAACGGGTATGGAGGGGTTAGGGGAAAAACAAAAGGGGGGAATTAAAAACCAGAAGAAGGTGAAGGGTATGGACACCCTGGTAAGTGGACAAGAAAGGTGGAGCAGGAATTGGACCTGCCCAGAAAAAAAGAAATTATAAGACCAGCTCGGGTTTACACCCGGGAAAGGAGTGGAACAGGGCCCCCCTTGGGTTTAGATGCCTGGGGGAGAAAACAAAAGAAACCAAAACTTAAAATGAAAGAGGATTTGAATAAAAATGTGACAGAAGAAAGAAGTAAGAGGAACTCAATATTGTATAAGTGTATATAGTTATGTTTTTATGTGGAAAATAAAAGGTTTTGCCAACTGAGCAGCCAAATCTACAACATTAAATGTGATGTCTCTTTGTGGAGAATGGGATCTGGAACAAAATGGTTGTTATAGGGGCAGCCCCCATTGTTCCAGGCCATCTGACCCTGAAAACAGACTGGAGTAGCAGCAGGGGTGGGAGGGGAGAGGGGAGGGGAAGGAAAGGGTGGAACTTCGGAAGGAAAGGGAAGGCCAAGGAGGGGGAGTGAGGTCAGAGGAGGGGAGATGTCCCCATGAGGTCACAATGGTGTCATGAAAGGGGGTGGAGGATAAGGACCAATAAGAAAGAAAGAAAGGCTAGGGAGGGGCGGAGCAGAAAGGGGTTTAAGAGGGGCAACATGGAAGGGCTCTGCCACTTTCTGCTAGGTTATTGGGTAAGTTCTTTCAAGACCCACCCGCCACCCTAGGGAATGGGGAGGAAGGTAGGAAGTAAAGATTTGATAAGAAAAAGGGGGGAACAGATATGGGGGTTAGGGTAAAAACAAAAGGGGGGGAATTAAAAACCAGAAGAAGGTGAAGGGTATGGACACCCTGGTAAGTGGACAAGAAAGGGGGAGCAGGAATTGGACCTGCCCAGAAAGAAAGAAATTGTAAGACCAGCTCAGGTTTACATCAGGGAAAGGAGTGGAACAGGACCCCCTCGGTTTCAACTCCCGGGGGAGAAAACAAAAGAAACCAAAACTTAAAATGAAAGAGGATTTGAATAAAAATGTGACAGAAGAAAGAAGTAAGAGGAACTCAATATTGTATAAGTGTATATAGTTATGGTTTTATGTGGAAAATAAAAGGTTTTGCTGACTGAGCAGCCAAATCTGCAATATTGAGTGTGATGTCTCTTTGTGGGGAATGGGATCTGGAACAAATAAGCCCTTATACTCCCTATTACTTTCAACTCTGTTCTTCTTTTATCCATAATAGTGATGGCTGCAAGTATCAAAGGAAGATAACTGCTTCCTCACCAAATTACCTGGTTGTATTGGCAGTTACGGAGGAAAAGACAGTGGATACAAACTGGGACATAAGGATTAGAAACTGTAAACATCAGAGTCCTATAACTCGACAGAGACACTATCTTCAGGAGGGATTTAGATGGGAATTTACACAAGGACCTGTGCAGGTAGAGGGCATAAAAACAAATGGGAGAACAAAGTGTTCAGGTGAGTGCATCCTGAGTACCCGAGTTACAGAGTGGTGATCTGGGCAGAGAATCAAAAGCTGAACATGCTGCATTTCCTCCAAAGGCAGAAAAATAGCAGAAAGGAAAGACAGTAAAAGTGTACTGTCCAGTGTATTAAGACCCACAGAAAGAGGGAAAAGTTTGATTTGATATTAAAGGGACTGACTTCATCTAGGAGTGGACTGCATGATCTAAGCAAAGAAAGAAACAGAGTGGAGAACAAAAGTGGAAGGCTGCAGGCCACAGAAAACTTACACTGCTTCTCTTTATCATGCTATCTTAAGAGACTGTAATTTTAAAAGTCACAGACTTATTGACTTTTCTTAGTGGTTTGAGTTTTACTTAAGGGAACTTTTGAACCTTGTTTTCCTTTGCTGGGGTGTTGTTTAGTGCTTATTTTAATGTACCTAGTACATCTGCTATAAGCAGTGAACTTTATTATAGAAACTGATAGGAAATATCAAAGTATGGTAAACACAAAGCTGCAAAGACATTTTCAGGAGGAGTGCTCGCCACTAACAGAATGTCCTCTGTTCTGATATATAAAGAAAGGTATATGTGTCTCCTCCCTATATTTTCTTTTCACTCTTTACTTTGTTTTTTATCCTATTCTGCCACTTCGTCCTCCTTGCACCCTTTCTACCCATCATTGTGACTTATACAAATCGCTTGTTTGGCTCCCACTTCATGGACACTTTGACTGTGCCTTGGGCTTCCTAATAGACACTACACTCAGAAATGGTCCCCTGTCCCCTTAATCATCTCTACTCATGGGCAGAGTGGCTGCTAGGTGCCTCCATGATATCTGACATGACACTACTATTTGTGGGATTATGACTGAACACCTCTAAGTCAGAATCCCGCCTAAATGTAATGATAAGGTTAGTTTTACCCTACTAAGAATAAGATAAAGAACAAAGTAAAGAGTGAGAAGAAAATATAGGGAGGGGACACATATAGCTTTCTTTATATATCAATACAGAAGACACTGTGTTACATCCACTATTAGATGAATGGGCTTTAGAAAAAGCTAAGAAAATGAAAAAAGAAAGCATCTAAAATTGTTAAAACAAAACATACCAAAACAACAGACCATTTGATTATGCATAGTCTAACTGAAGGGGAGAAATCTTCCACCCCAAAGCCAAGTACAGAGTTATCTTGGCCTGTGATTGTGATTAGTGAAACCCTATCTCTAGAAAAGTCTCCTAAACTTGTCTATAGTAGCAATGAGGACATCTTGAATATTTCATATAATACTTCATATAATACCTCATATAACTCTATGCAGTGTAAAGAATCTATTTTGGTTCCTTCTGAATCAATACCGGGTATACACTTAGCAGGGCAAAGTGTGATAGAAACAAATCCATCTTAAATATTAGAAGAAAAGAGTCCTCAAAAAAATAGACAAGAGGAGTACCACTAATTCCAGTAAGTAGTTTTTGATGATATCTGACAAGGAATTTAGAAATGTTACTGCAGACTTGCAGAAACCAATTTTAGGCATGAAGAAAATAGTTGCAAGACAGGAAAATTATATAACAAATGATGACAAATTATTAAGTACTCAATCAAGAGAACAGGAGAGGGGGGATGGTTTAGATCAGAAACTGAACCCAGCAGTCCACAGCATGTACCAGTTTCCCTCAGTCAAGATATAGTAGCTCTTTTAAGCCATCAGTATACAGCTAATTTTGTTGATAATGGAACAACTAATAGTTCTCAAGAACAAGATTGAGAATACGTGATATGATGTTGTTGTTATAGGTGCTAAGCTGGTGACTATATTAGATAAATTGGACGAAGCCTTCCTTGTAAAACAATCTGATTCAATGCCCTTGGTAAATTCAAAATCTAAGTTAGAAATTCAGATACCTGATTTCTTAGAAGTTGTTATGCCAAGCTCCTCGGACTGAAAGAAAGAAAATCAATAAGAGAACAGTAAAAAAGAAGAAACAAAAGAAACAGTGTTCAGCTATAATACAGGAAAAATAACAAAACAAACAACAAAAAGGGGAACTGGGGAAAAGAGGAAAAAAGGTTGTTAAACAAAACATGGTATGCAGGGGTAGCTGAAACCTGAAGATAAAAAGGGACCATCTATACATCAAGTAAATAATAATGAATGCTGCAATTTAATGTGTTTTTGTTTTGGGCAATCAGAGTTGGGTGATAACCTAAAGAAACTTGAGAAAGAGATTGCTCTTTTTATTAAGCAATGCTTTCAGGACCTATACCAAGCTGAGGAGGGGTTAATGACAAACAACCAGAACACAAAGGAAACTATAGGGACTGAAGCACCTGTTTGTATAACTACACACTTTGTGAACACTGGGGCACAGTACAGCATGCATAATGGCATGCAGTTAAAAAAATCGCTTTCTCAGTTTCCTTATTTAAGATTGATGGCAGATTATGAATGGCCTAACGTAATAAATGGTAGTTTACTCACCTGGTAAAGGTGATTGTGGGGGAATGGCTCTCTGAGGCACTCCACTTACCTGACATCATGGGTTGTGTACACCTGATAGGTTGTCTTGATGCACATGTGACTAGTTTTGAGGACGTCCCCTCTGAGTGTCTCTGGTCAGTTCTAGTCAGTTCGATGTTTTCCAAAGCTGTGTCTGAAATGTAAGAAAGTTAAATTGCCTCCACTGTACCATAATAATGATTATGCATGGCTCTGTAGAGGAATGAATTGTAAAATGGAATTTTAATGGATAAGTAGCAAATACATGTCGTGAGTCAGAGAGTATGCGAAGTGTCCAAAGTTGCTTCCATGTGTCATTGTCACGCTGAGCTGTGGGTGAGTGAGTGCCTCAGAGAGCCATTCCCACAATCACCTTTACCAGGTGAGTAAACTACCATTGTGGGGATGGTCTCTGAGGCACTCCACTTACCTGACATCATGGGTTATTAAAAGCAGTGAATGAAGTCTAGGGTGGGTTAGACGTGACAATGTCAGTGTTTCCTGAGTTTGCCGCTAAGTACTGCTCTTGCAAAGTTTGTCTTGTGTTGTTGGGACACGTCCAGTCTGTAATGTCTCGTGAAGGTGTGGATGGCCCACATGGCTGCAGCCAAAAATTTCTTCGCGGTGGCCAAGTTTCTTTCTGCCCATGAGGTAGCAATGGCTCTGGTGGAGTGTGCCTTTAGTGTTGTTGGCACCTGCAAGTTGTTAGCCTTATAAGCCTCTGATATTGCTTTTCTGAGGTACTTCCTGCAATGGCAGCTTTGGAGGCTGCCATGCCCAGTCTGCGTCCTTGAGTGATAATGAATAGTCTGTCTGATTTGCGAATAGTTGCCGCTTCTGTCTAAGTACGTAGAGAGTAAGCTTTAGTCATGCCTAGTAGGGCGGTTGCGGGTTCGGCTTGAATGTCCTCTGTGGAAGTTGTGCTGGTATTTCGATAGTTTGGTTAAGGTGGTATAGAGACGCTACTTTTGGGCGGAATGAAGATATTGGTCTCATAGATATTCTGTCAGGGTAGAATAACAGGAAAGGTTCTTTGTGGGATAGTGCTTGCAATTCTCCGTCTCGCCGTGTTGATGCTATGGCTGTTAGGAAGACTGTTTTGAGTTGTAGCCAGTTAATGTGGATGGACTCGATTGGTTCGAAAGGTGGCTTTGTCATCGCTGTTAGCACCGAAGGTAGATCCCATGGTGCAAGAGTGGGTTTTTGTGTGGGTCTGAGGTTATTGGCTGCTTTTAGGAAGCGAATGACGTCTTGGTGTGAGCCTGGTGTAGTGCCCTGTATTTGTCCCCGTGCTGCGCCTATGGCCGCAACTTGTACCCTTAGTGATGACGGGGAGAGTCCTAGTTGGAGACCTTCCTGTAAAAATAAGAGGATCTGTGGAATTGTGCATTTTGCAGTGTTAATTTTGTGGTGTCGGCACCATGTGTCAAAAATGTTCCAGTGTCGTAAGTAAGTGGTAAGAGTGGAAGGTTGACGTGAGGATGCCATGGTCTGAATGATGGAAGGGTGATAACCTGCTTTTAGCAGTCTCTTCCTTTCAGGAGCCATGCCGTCAGTTGCAATTGCCGTAGGTTCGGGTGTGTAATCGGTCCTTGTGTGAGGAGGTCCGGTAGCAGTGGGAGTTGTCAGGGATCGGTCAGTGCCATGGAGACGATCGTAGCGAACCATGCTTCATGCTAACGAGGTGCCAGTAGAATGACTCTGGCTCGATAAGCCGGATCTTTCGTAGCACTTGAGGAATGAGTGGAATGGGGGAAAGATGTATGCTACTTGGAAGGACCATTTTGCCGATAGGAGTCCACCTATTGCTTTGTGATCCTTGAAGGGACCAGTATTTCGGCATTGGTGATTTTTGTGCGATGCCATGAGGTCTATCTGTATTGGGCCCCATCTGTGGTCGATTGTTTGGAATACTTGTGGGTGAAGTTTCCATTCTCCGGGGTGTATCATCTGGCGACTGAGCCAGTCCGCGGTGACGTTGAGTTTTCCCGCCAGGTGGATTGCTGATATTGATTTTAAGTTTGTTTGAGCCCAGTTGAGTATTTTGGATGTTAGTGACATCATAGTTCTGCTTTTTGTTCCGCCTTGCTTGTTTATGTAAGCCACCGTGGTTTGATTGTCTGACCTGATTTGTACGTGCTTGTGTAGGACGTGTTTGGAGAAGTGCAGTAGTGCCTTGAACACTGCCTTCAATTCTAGTGCGTTGATCGTAAGTTTTGCGTCTTGTGTGGACCATTTTCCTTGTGCCGTAAGTTGTCCGAGCACTGCTCCCCAGCCGGAGAGGCTTGCGTCCATTTCTATGGTGATGTCTGGTGTTATATCTATCGGAACACCTAGGGTCAGTTTGTGTCTGTTTGTCCACCATTTGATGCTTGCTTTCACTCGGGTGGGAGAGTGACACGTCGGGATAGGTCGAGATTGTCTGGTGGACCTTGAGTTAACAGGAATAGCATGAGAGGCCTTGTGTTCCATCTTGCCCATGGGACAGTGTCTATAGTGGATGACATGAGACCTAGCATCTGAGAAATGTTCCATAGTGTCGTTTGTTTTGCGGAGCGCAGTCTGTGTGCAGTTGATAGTATTGTGTTGATTCTGGAGATGGAGGGAGTAACTCTTCCTTTTTCTGTGTCTATGAGAGTGCCTAGGTGTTCTAATCTGTGTGTGGGGGACAGTTGGCTTTTCTTGTTGTTGATTATCCAGCCATGGGTTTCCAGGCATTGTACCACCTGTTCTGTCTCACGTATGAATTGTTGTAGAGAGCATGTTCTTATGAGCCAGTCGTCCAAGTATGGAATGACATGGATGCCCTGTTGTCGTAGGTGAGCGGCGAGTACCACTGATACCTTTGTGAACACTCTGGGCGCGGATGCTAGTCCGAAAGGCAGAACCTTGTATTGATAGTGTTGTCAGAGAATGCAGAAGCATAGGAATCTGCAGTGTGCGGGTCTCATTGAAATATGCAGGTAAGCGTTCTTTTAAGTCTATTGAAGTGAGGAAGTCTCCCTGACGGAGAGCTTTGAGTGTGGATTTTGTAGTTTCCATTTTGAATGGAATGTGACATACTGACTTGTTGACGTGTTTGAGATCCAGAACGGTCGGAACCCCACTGTCTTTTTCGGCACCAGGAAAAATAGGGAGTATATGCCGGTACCTTGTTCGTATTTTGGGACAGGTGAAATGGCATTGTTGGCTCGTAATTCTTGAATAGCTGTAGTAATCTGAGCTGTTGTGTATGATAGTTTTGAAGAGTGGATTGGAGCATTCTGCATACTTGTGGGACAGTAGCGAATTGTATTGCATAGCCCTGTCGTATTATCTCTAGTACCCATTTGTCTGTGGTGGTCTGTACCCATTGTTCTAGAAATAGTGACAGTCTTGCTCCTACGGGAATTTTTTGTAGATCTGGAGGTAAGTAGTCATGCTTTGAAATTGTTTCGGCGATGGTAGTTGCCTCTGCCTCTGTGTGTGTTGCCCCTGCCTCTGTATCGGTTGTATTGGTACAGAGTGGAGTAGTTCTGGCGGAAGGTGGTGCTGCAAAAAATGTAGGTGGCACGTCTCTTGTCGCGAAAGGACAATTGTCTGCCTCTGGGACGAGATGGGAGGTAACTCGATCGTGGCTGTTCTCTGGCCAGTAACCTGCCGTCCTCTTTACCCTTGAGATACTTTTCGAGGGCCTGTCCGAAAATCATGTTGCCTGTGAATGGGAGTCTATGTAGCGTAGCTTTGGATTCCTTATCGGCATCCCATAGTTTCATCCAGAGGGATCTACGGGCTCTATTAGTAATAGCTGCTGATCTGGCGTTTATTTTCAGTGAGTCTACGGCCATGTCCGCTAGGTATTTAGTTGAGAGTATGGCATTGTCTAAGAGGGTGGATTGGTGAGACTTTGCGGAATGGTTTTCTGTATTTCCTGGAGCCAGGTGAGTTGGGCCCTAGTTGCGTAGATAGCTGTGGCAGCAGCTCTGCTCCCCAAGCCTGCTAACTCGGCTGTTTTCTTTAGGTTTTCCTCTAGCTTTCTGTCAATCAGGTCTTTTAAGCCAGAAGCGGTATCGGTGGGGAGTACCGTCTTTCTGTTTAGTGCTGCGATTTGAGGGTCCACAGCAGGAGGTGTGCACCAGAGTGCTAGCTTATCCTCTTGCAGTGGGTACATTCTGTCCCATGATTTTCTTTTGGGAATTCTTGCTGGTTCAGAGGAAGACCATTCTTTTAGGACAATTTCGTCTATAGCTTCACAGACTGGGAAGGCATCGGCAAGTTTTGCCGCAGGTTGTAGGGAGGGTAGTAGTTTGGATGTGGGTGTAGGGGTTACCGTCTCGAACCCCACTGTTTCCATAATGTGGCGCATTCAGTGTCGGATTTGGTCTGGGAAGCACCACTTGGCTGTGAGAGTTTGTGGGTCTTGTTCTAGACTGGCTTCCTCCGAATCGGAGGAGTCACTGGAGTCTACCTGAGGTTCTGGCGGAGTATCCATTGTCGTGTGTAAGTCTGTGTGGAGTCTTAGTTGGCGTTGTTGTTGTTGAGATAGTTCTGTCAGCTTTTGTAGCATGGCTGTTAAGACTTCTTGTTGTGCCTGCATTAATTGGTTATTTTGTATTAGGGCTTTAGTGGCGCCCATCTGGTGTGTGTATCGTGACTAGTGGACGGTGGAGAGCAGTCATCATCTGAATCTTGTGTCTCAGTGTGCGAGTGGTATCTTCGGTGCAGGATGTGCATAGTCTGCCTGAGTGTAGGTGTGACAGTGGCACATGGCATTGTTTGCAGCTTTTGTTCTGGCATGTTCACCTGATAAGTACAGAAAGGAGATGCTTAGTGTGCTGGCTTAGGTATAAAATAGATATATATATATATATATATATATATATATATATATATATATATATATATATATATATATATATATATATATATATATATATACTGCACTGTGCTGTCAAAAACATGTGAAATGTAATGAGCAGCATCTGTAATAATGGTTCGGCAATCCCTGATTTAAGAGGCTGGTACTTCATAGTGGGTGCACTGTACCTTTAAAAGTGATTTGTGCTGCTTCTGGTACTATCCTTACAAGTAGTTTGGTGCTGGGGCTTAATAAGAGTACTGTACCTTTAAATGTGTTTTGTGCTGCTTCTGTAAGACGTTTGTAGTGCCTTGTTGCTAGTTGTAGTGCTTACAGCAGAAGTAGCAAGCAGCGCTACAAGTGAACGCGTGAATTGCGTTAGCTTAGTTATGCTGGGCGCTTGCTGCTATGCAGAGCATTTAGTGAATCTCTCTAACTGGAGTGGTGTCGCGAAGAGTGGCGAAGTCTCACGAAGGCTTCTCTTCACGCGAAAGCGCAGCCTTGACGCCGCAAGACTACGTCAAAGTCTCGCGATCGTCATAGGCGGGAGTCTCGCGAGAGTATTAGAGCCAATCGGAAGGCTCTGAGTGCATGTAGAAGAAGCAGGAAGTGGTGACTGCCTCTGGATGGGAGAGCAAGGCAGGGCGTGGGCCTTAATGGGGCCATAAAAAAACAATTGGGAATCGCCATGACGGGAGACAAACAAGAGGGATCGCCGTGAAGGGATGCCTGCGATTGAGTGAGTCTATAAATAATGAGCAGAAATAGAAAGTAGCGACTGATAAGGCAAGGCAATAGTCTTGTGTATATTAAGTGTCTGAGACCGCTGAATTAGGGGTAAACAGAGCACTGAGGGGGATTGCTGATTGCCTTCTGTATAGTAAGTGTCTGAGACCGCTATAATAGGGGTAAACAGAGCACTGAGGGGGATTGCTGGTTGTTGTGGATGCCATAAGTTTGCAGATGGTAGCCTGGAGTGTCTGATACCGCTGTAGAAGGAGTAACAGAGCACTAGGGTGGCTGCTGGGCAGAAAATGTCTGTAGGTAGTACTAAGTAGCAGCAGTGATATGGTCAGCATCTGGGACCGCTAACTAGGGGAACCCAGAGCACTTTAAAACGCTGAGGTACAGAAGCAGGAAAGTGGCTGTGAATATTTTACCTTAGTTGGAAATATAAACATTGTAGTAGCTCAAAAGAATGCGAAGATAAACATTGGCTCTTGCCTGTCTTGCTAGCAATGAATTACAAGGCTGGTACTAGAACCGACGTATCAAAGAACGCAGAAACAAGCTGTGCTGTCTACAGGCTAGCTGGCTACAGGCTAGGTTTAGCAGGTACATAAGAGTGTAAAAGGAGCTGTTCTGCCTACCTTATAGTGAGTTGTTTAGTCGTTGTATGATCTGGAGCTCTGGAAAGTGCGACAACCTAGTTAAGATGCACAAATTGAACTGACTAGAACTGACCAGAGACACTCAGAGGGGACGTCCTCAAAACTAGTCACATGTGCATCAAGACAACCTATCAGGTGTACACAACCCATGATGTCAGGTAAGTGGAGTGCCTCAGAGACCATCCCCCACAATGAAACTTTTAAGACAGCAGAGTTAGATGTACAAGACAGCAATTTCGTGTATGTAAGGAAAACACAGGATGGAAGATTTAGGACAGTTGGTATTTACTGCCACTCTCCTAAAGTAGCAAATTACATCTGGTATCATGATTGGCTGTTAAGAAGAGAGGGAATAAGGCTCTCTTTTGTGAACAGAAACAAATTTAATCTGCTGTATGAGAATTATGAGGCTATGGAGGCTCCAGTGACTATCATTGTATGGTATGCCCAGAAAGACTAGAGAATAATTATAAATGAAGAGGTTCCCTCTATAATTTGTTTAGCAATTTGTTTGAGGTGACACTAGGATACCAAGGTGTCATGCAGGTGCGTAGGAATTACAATACTTCCTAGATAGAGATTGTAGTAAGAAATGAGATGTTAGCCCAACAACTGATACAAAAAATAGGGTGTTAGACTCTATGGGTCTATACTTAATAGACCCAAATAAGATTTGTTTTTCTCAGGACAAAATAAATGGGAATAAAGAACCTCCAATTTTGTCTAATTCCTCTGGTCAATCAAGGATACCAGACACTGAAAGGAAGTTATGACTTCGTACAGTCAATACTGAAATGAGCAAAGAGAAAGATTCCCAGATATTTTAGATAATCTCATGGAATGTGGCTGGTATAAAAAATAAACTTTCAGGTAAGGATTGGCAGGATTTGTTAAATAATGTAGATATTCTATGCTGCCAAGAAATGTGGCATGAAACTGAAGAGAATGTGGCATTAAATGGGTATGATGTACTCTACAGTAGTGCAAGTAGGGACAAGAGTTTTGGCAAATCATTGGGAGATATCATCACATATGCTAGAGTGGGGCAGTGGAAAAACACCACAAAATATTAGCTGAAAAAAAAATTATATTTTGTCATTAGTTAAATCTATGGGTAAAAATTTCATCTTGATAAATGTTTGTATACCACCAGATAGTTCCAAATTCTGTCAATATAGTGTTTGGGATGGTTTTGATGCAGTTAGTATGGATCTGCAAACTAAGTATGCTAATTTGGACATCTTAATAGTGGGTGACTTAAATGCATAGATTGGAACATATGATGGATTACTTGATAATTCTTTCTTTGGACACCTGCATTTTAGTGGGGCCTATGATTTTATTTATTTATTTATTTCAATCTAGGATTACAATACCTTTGAGCCGAGGCTCTATTACAAAGGTTCCACATCAGCGTGTGCAACAATCATCATTTTTAGTTACAAACATATAGTCATTGACTTACAGACATGTAATAACCAGTACAAAGACTTGAGCATGATCAAGACAAGGGAAGGGGGTGGGTGGTGGGGGAAGGAGGATAGGAGATCGAGGGGAGGGCAGGGGGTAAGAGGGAGTACAGGAGGTGGCTGGGGCAGGGGCAGGAGTGGAGATACGGTGGGGAGGTGGGTGAGGGTGGGAGACAGTGCAGCCAGGGGGCCTTGTCGAGGGAACATGACAGGTAAGATGCTAGGGGTGCAAAGACTGATTGTAAGTGCTTGATGCTGGGGCATTTGCAGCTGTAACGGTGGAAATGTTAAGCTGGGCAATCGCAGGATACAAGCAGTGAGAGGCGCAGCTTGGACTCAAAGAGGCTGAGTGTTGGAGCAGTCGCTATGTCGCTGCCAAGAGAGTTGAGCCAGTTGGATACCCGATAGGTGAATGATCTTTGTCCTTGGGTTGTGCAACATTGTGGGATATGTAGTAATGGGAATTGGATCTCCTTGTAGTGACATTCTTATGTCTAGGCTTAAGGAGGGCACAGACTCCAGGTGGGCTGGACCCATTATAATTTTCTTGGCTGTGATGCAAGTTTGGTATTTTATGCATTTGTCCAGCTGAAGCCATCCAGATTGGGAATAAAGGTCACATGTATGGGTACGGTGATGTGAGCCAGTTATGAGATGACAGGCCTTATTCAGGGAGGTTGTGATACATTTGAGAGCAGAGGTAGCTGCAGACCCACATATGATAAGACCATAGTCTATGATGCTGATGGAGCTTTGGATGGCCACTGCCAGTGCTTCTGGGGTTAGGTGTTTCCTGTGATGGAATAATATGCCTAACCTTGCATTGGCATACTTTGCAACATTGCTGATATGGACAGCGTATGAGAGGTGGGGATCAAGGCTGATGCTGAGGTACTTGAACGATTGTGTTTGCTCTAGGATGGCTCCTTGTTTGGTTGCAATGGAGAGGTGGAGTTGTTTGTTTTTGTTGTGGAGGCTGCAGAAGACCATAGACTTGCTTTTTTTCTGATTGAGAAGCAGTTTATGATTTAGAAACCAGGATTCAATGGAGGAGAAGGCCTGCTGAAGTTTATTTTGTAATTGGATTGGATCAGGGTCCGAAGTGAGGATCACAGCATCATCAGCGTAGAGAATTTTGTTCTGGGCTGCTGTCTGGTAGTGAGTTTAAAAATAGGCTGAAGAGGAAGCGTCCCAGAATGGAGCCCTGGGGGATTCCCGAGTGGACCGGTCTAGGGTACAAGAGTGTATCAGTGATTCTTACTGTTTGGGACCATTCTTCAAAGTAGCTCTTAAACCAGCCAATGGAGTCAGTTGACAGCCCAGTGTTCTGAAGCTAGACAAGCAGGAGGCGGTGACTAACGGTGTTGAAGGCATTAGTTAAGTCAATGTAGATTGAGCCTAGTAGTTCACCGGACTCAAGTGCATTGTGGTTTGCACCAGTGAATTCAAGTAGGGCTGTAGAGGTGCTGTGACCTTTGCAGAACCCGTGTTGTTGCTTGCACAGGATGTTGTATGTATCCAGGTATTCTGTGAGCTGGTCCGAGACGATACGTTCTAGTGCCTTGGAGAGTGGGGGTAGTAGGAAGATAGGTCTGTACTTATTGTGGGCAGTTTTGTCACCACTTTTATGGATTGGGGTGACAGTGGCAGATTTCCATCTGTCCAGGAACTGGCTAAGGCTGAGGGAGAGGTTGAAAATTCTGATCAGAGGACTAAGCACTTCATCAAGTGTGAGAGACAGGATTTTGAGATTGAGGGAGTCATTACTGAATCTTGACTTACCAAGGGCTATGGTTACATATTTGTGTACTTGGTGAGCCTTGACTGCTTCAAAGTAGAAGCAGGGGAATCTGGAGGAGTAGCGTTCATTGCGGACAGAGGGGCTTCACCATCTTTGAAGCAGTCCTGGGGTAGGACAGTGCTGAGGTTAGTAAAGGCTTTGTTAAAGGTATCTGCAATGGTTTTTGGGTTGAGAGTTGTGGTTCCATTGATGTTGAGTATTGATGGGGGTTTTCAGGTGGATTCCCAGTGAGTTCCTTTATGTTCTTCCAGAATTCCCGACCATTGCCCCAGGAGTTTGTGAGTGCATGCTTATAGTAGGTGGACTTCATTTGCCGGATGGTTTTGGTGCAGTCATTGTAGGCACGTTTGTAGTTTTGGATGTCGTTTTGCCTTCCAGAGTTTCTGACCAGCTCCCATAGGTGGTCTCTTGTTTTTAGCATCCTGAGGAGGTCACCTGTGAGCCAAGTGTTACTGAATGATTTGACTTTGCATTTCTTAATAGGAGCATACGTGTCACAGGTCACAGTGAAGATGTTTATGAAGTGGTCAAGGGCAGTGTTTATGTTGGTTGCATTGAAGATAGAGGACCAGTCTTGATGGAGAAGGTGAGATTTGAATCGAGGAAGGTGACCACTGGGTAGAACTCTGCTGGTGATAGTTTTTGGTGGTTGTTTGATGAATTTATTTGACCAGGTGCAGCTAATAGGGGAGTAGTCACTGAGACAGTCAGGGAGGACATTAATGTTAGATATCCGTGATGGGTGACTCATAAGAATCCAGTCTAAGAGTGTGCTGGTGCCGGTTCTGTAATTTTTCCTGGTTGGTGAGTCAACCATTTTTGTGAGGTTCGCCGCAGCAATGGTATCACTGTGTGCACCAGCATTGGCCGCAGGCCAGTTGATGTTGAAGTCGCTTAGGAGGATGGATTCAGTGTCCAGTGGGAGTGACTTTACAAAGTCAAGAACAGCTGTTAGACCAGTTTCCTGTTCTTTGGGAGGGATGTAGATGGTGGCAACAGTGAGGGTTTTGTTTTGGGCCCCAAGGAGGATGATAGAAAGACAACAGATGGAAAAATAAATGAATCTGGACAGAAACTTATAAAAATCTTGGACAAATATAATATATATATCCACTTAATGGAAGACCAGATGGAGATCATCAGAGTAGCTGTACCTATATAAAAGCAAAAGGGGCTACACTATCAGATTTAGCATTATGGACTGGGGATCCTCAATGTTGGATAAGCCTAGAAATCCTCATAAGGGCAGAAAGTGATCCTCTACCACTGGTCCTGCAGAGTTACTTTAATAGTAAACCAAGGCTGAACAGGAGACTATGGCAGAATCATATATTACAGAAATAAAGCACAACAAGAAATTAAAATGGGACGATCACATTGAAAAATTAGTGGCTGGATTAACAGGAGCCCTATTAAAAAGAGACACTGTGTAATTTGATAGAAAAATCTAGTAAAGAGATGATTGAGTTTATTTATAACATCTTTGAAGCATTAAAACATAAATTGAATAGACAGCAGATGAAGAATCCATCTGCTAAAAATAGGGAAACCTGGTTTGATAAAGAATGTAAATTAAATAAAGCTATGTTAGTGACTCAAATCAGGAAAACAAGGAGATCAAAAGAAAAACATAATTTTGTCTTATTAAAAAAAGAGAGAACTAAGTATAGAATGTTACTGGGAACAAAGAAAATGCAGTTCTATAATGACAGATGGCTAAAAATGCTGGAAGTAATTATTACAGGGGACTCTAAGGAATTTTGGGCCCTTGTAGCAACTGGAACTAATAAAAATAAGATAGCTTTGGATACATACATTTTAGAGCAATTGTGGGTAGAATATTTCACACAGATGTTCTTGGATGGAAACCCTTATAGGAATAAATATATGGAATTTTTCATGCTGCACACATAAAACTACCCATGTGATATGCTTGCTGCAAACATGATTTAAATGTTAAATTGGAACCAATTGCATGCATGTGGCATGCATGCAGCAAGCAAGTGTGGAAAGCATGCTTCTTATGTCAAATTGGAACAGACTGCAGCCGGCCCACTGGTACTGAGGGCTGAGGCACTGGTTACCTTACCTCACACTATGCCGCCAACCCATATTCGGGAATTAGCATGGGCTGCTGGGGGTCAGTAGGGGAGTAGAAGGATTGAGTGTCCGAGGGACAGCTCTCCTTCTCCAGGGAGGGGGTCCACCAGCAGTCAATGTCATCTGGCCCCTAGTGGTGGCTGGGGGACAGCACATTGACATTTAGAAAGTAGAGGAGAAGAGGCAGACACTTGGAGGACCAGGTGCAGACTCATGGATGTGCTCTCCATAGGGTGTCATTGCATACCTCCTCTCCTAAGGGGAGAAAAAGGGGGGAAAAAGAGTCCTGGGTGTAGCAAGATGGCAGCTGATCCCAGCAGGCCCCACTCCTGTGAATAGCAGTAACCTTTGCACTGGATCCACTCTGGTGGGTTGAGGGATCCCTGCCACCCTGCTACAGGGGGCAAGCCATGGAGGACAGTGGAAGGTAGGCCGCAAGTGGGGGATGGGGCTGGAGAATCAGGCATGAAGGAGTACAGCAAGGATAAAGAAATTAACTGCAAAAAAGAAAATTGGAACAGACTGCTTGCATGTGGCATCCATGCAGAAAGCAAGTGGTCACTGATAACTACACATATAAAAGTTAAGTGACTTACTCAGGATCAAACCATATAAAAGTGGGGGTTCATGAGATTCAAACTCAGGTCTTCAGGTCTCCAAGTCTTCTGGTCAGGAGTTCAGTGTCTTAAACCACTAAGCTATACTGCCTGCACATATATGGATTGCATGTACTTCAATGCAAATTTGCATACATCTGCACATATGCAACATGCTTGTAGCCACTGTTATACTTTTTAGTTTTCTTGCCCCTATCATCACAGCTGGACAGCTAAACTGTTGCACATATACCAATAGAAACACATGTGGTTCTTCCCACCCCCAATACACACAGTTACCCACAAAACTACTTAATTACTTCTGTCTGGCCTGTACTCATACTATTTTCTCTCCATAGTTTTGACTGTTTCCATGCAAACAGACTTTAAGGGGCAAACACAAAAGCAGTAATAACTCGATACCCACCCATATGACCAGCCCCTGCCATGCACACACACTGCAGCAGGTGTGGCCATGCTGCTACAGACAACCCACCAAGTATAGATATAAGTTGAGAGTCTCTTACCTGTTTACTAGGGTGCCAGAGGCATGTGGTCTTTAAGAGATGATGTCCATGGGTCAGAACGCTGGGGTGCACCCCCTAAAATGAATGGAGGTATTTTTCATTACTATTTTACACATTATGATTGTGAGTTGGAGAATAATGAAGGCCACTGTACTACTAACAAGGCCCCTGTTAGTTGAGCGATGGCCTTCATTATTCTCCAACTCACCATCAATAATGTATAAAATAGTAATAAAAAAATACCCCCATTCATTTCAATGGTGCACACCTCTACAGTCTCCCTTGCCCTATGTCATAATGTGCTTTAGCATGGGGATGTGGAAGTCAGCTTTGGGGGGGCATAAGCCGGACTATAGTGGTGCTCCAATAGTATGTGCATACCATACCACTCAACTGTCCCTGAATGCAAGGGATAGCCTTAATTTTACCCCTGAAAACTGCTCTGCTCCTCATTCGTCCCTCATGGGAAACATGCTGCTCACACAGTTGATGTCCTGTAAATTTAGACTTTATGGCAGGGGCACCATTTCAGATTTCAGCAGGGTAGAGCCAACAACCAGTGGAGGCCAAGTACTAGTTAGCCCCTAGGTGGCAAAAAAAGTCTGGAGCATCTCTGAAAGTTAAAACTTCTTTGTTGTGACCAGAAAGTGATATGCAATTCAGGAAAAATTCAAATCTGTAAGATTCATCTGTTTATTCCTGAGAGCAGTGCATCACATTTGGGCTTACCCCACCCAGTTACTAACCAATTGTTTTTCGGGCCAAAGTTCTGATCCACCCCAAAAAGAAATGTTGTCCCAATTTCTCTCTAGACTCCTTTCCATTCAATACCCATCTAATATGGGTCGTGAAGTTGCCCAAAGGTGCAGAAATGTGAAAATACATCAATATTTCAGTCATTCTGCCTTCCCCAGTCCCCCTTTAAAAAAATGTTTACTTTTACTTACCTGGCCATTTGGCCAGAACCGGAAGCCTGGCCCAGTGTGCCACCAACCCAATTTTCACTCCACTCCTACTCTGTTCTTCTGCCAGAAGTTGGATACTAGACCCAGCCATCCCACATCCCTAATGTAGTACCTGACAGTCACCTCACCAACTGAACCCACCCAGCCTGTGTTGTTTGCTTCTTGTTTGGCTGCCACCACACTACACTGATCAAGTCCTATGATAGCAGCCCACACTGCTGTCACTGCCGCTGCTAGGCCTAGCTTTCTGCTGTTTTTATTTGTGAGGTGTGCCTACTAGAGGAAGTAGGTAGTCTAGTCTCAAGTTGGCTTCTGGCTCACCTTCTGCCCCTTCAGCCACCAGGGAAGACAAGACTCACTAAGAGAAGACAAAAAAAAAAATAAATAAGCACCACAACACTGCTATTGAGAATTCAGTGCTCACTGACTCCTTCAAGCTGTAGTGTGCAGCCTGTCTACACTGTGTTGGGAAATACAGTGTCCCTCTCACGTCACTCATGTGCTCTTGCTTAGCTGGAGCTCCTTAACATCACATGTCATGGTGCCACTGCTAATAGGTGAAGAGAGTGGACAACACAGTACAGACATAGTTGAGTCAGGAGTGCACCTGCAACATGAATGCACACAGGCCACGAGGGTACTTATTGTGCAAAAGATTAAATCCAAATTTAATGCCATTATTGCTACACCATAAGAACAACCTAGGCACAAATGTGGGGGGGGGGGGGGGGCAAATGCCCCTTCTTCCGTACCAAAATGGCACCCCCTGCTTTATGGTAGAAATTCATTCTCAGATATTAATATCAGTACAAGTAAATACAATGGTTTCTGCTGTGTTCTGAGATGCTGTAGCTCCATGTTTCAGGATGTGTCATGATCATCGTGAGGGTCAGTGTCCCTCATTGTCCTTCATTTTGAGTGTACATGTCCCTCATTTCAGTGATGAAATGTGAGGTATTGTGCATGCTTCCAAGACCCTACTCAGCACAAAGAGTGTAGAGAATGGCCATAGTGTATATGCTCCAAACAGCATGACAAAGGGAAAGTAAGTGAGCCAAATCAATGATGGAGAAACATATTTGTAGTACTAAAAATGCATAAGGGGATTTGCATGACCCAAAACAAAAAGGTCAAGCTTCAGAACACAGAGGCCACTGTTCGCACATCTAGAATAGGGGATGTTGGCCGACTATATCCTAGGCATTGAATGCATTAAGAAAAAAATTGTTTACAAATTAATGGAAATTTAATGACAAATATCAAAAGCCTTTAAACAACTTGCAAAATTATCAGAATTAATGAGTTTACATAATTGTAATGGGAAATCAATGAAAATGTATTTTAATTGCTCTAATTTCTAGCAATAACATGAGAAATAGAAACTGATATTTTTAGATGAGATTTGCACCAACTTAGTTACTGCATACATGGCAAGCATGCAACATGTGAATTTAATGTGATTTTTAAATGATCACACCAGTTTAACTGCTACACTCTTTGCAAGCATGCAACATGAAAACTTGACGTGATTTTTGTTCACACTAGCTTAACTGCTGCACACATGTCAAAGGCAGCATGAAAATCTGGTTTGGTTTTTAGACCTGGTTCACATATGTTCACTTTGTGTATGTGAACTGAATACGAACCTTGTACAATTAAGCATGTGGCATGCATTCTGCATGTACACAGCACACTTCTATTTCTGCAAGGGAACACAAGTAATAAGGTACCATATACTAAAGAGAATGGAACCAATGTTTGTATTACAAGACAAGATATTTATTTTTCTATTAAATCCTTGAAATTAAATAAGGCAGATCAAATAAAAGCAGAAGTGACTGTGGCTAATATTGGTGTCTGGGGGGACATATTCACCTTATTATTCAATAAATGTATTGTGGAAGGCACATATCCAGAAACATGGAAGGGATTGATCATTGGGCCTGATTCTACAAGGATGGTGCAAGTCGCCACCAAATTTGACTTGCACCATTCCTTGTTCTGCCAAGGACCCTGCACCTGATTCTGCAGTGGGCAGAGTTCCCATGGCTAAGTCCTGTGACTTGTGATACGCCCAAAGGTATGCTGAACAGAGGGTGTACCTGAGGGGCATGTCACAAGCCACATGCACCATTCATAGGGCTCAGGTCCTCCCCCCCACAGCCCCATCCACATCCCTGTGCTGCCCTGCAGGGCAATCAGAAACCCTCTGCCCCATGTCATCCACAGAGTGACAATTGGAGCCCCTCAGGGCTATCAGACCCCTGTCCCAAGCCCCAGACTCAAAATGCCCTACAGGGCTGCTTTTGACTGACACCCCCCCCAGCAATGCCAGTCCACCCCGCACCCCCCACTCCTGACCTGTATGGAGTTGGTGACTGGCACAGCCCACTGCTCACCACCATGGTCAGCCACTGATTGAACTGCACCAGAGTGCATACTACTGTACATAATATGCACATGAATAAGAACATGCATTAGGTACAGCAGTATGCACTCCAGTGGAGTTCATTCGGTGGCTAGCCGTGGAGGTGAGCGGTGGGCAGTGCCAGTCGCTGGCTGGGTGGGGGGTGCTTGATGGTCTGGCACTGCTGGGTGAGGGGGCTGGGAGGCCATTAGACTACAAGGGATGAGGTGCATCTACCATGCAGGAGATGCATGTTGTGGGTGGCAGCCGATTGGGGATTGGGGCATTGGATGGCATGAATAGCCCTGTGGAGCTTTGGCTGGCATGTGCAGGGGTTGGAGCATGGGGGGACAGCAATAGCCCTGTGGGACAGTACCTAGGGTGATTGGTGGTTGTGGCATTGGGGGGATGGGGCAGTACATGTGGCTATGTGGGAAGTGGGCAGTGGTGGGGGAAGGTGACATGGCATTGGGTGTTGGGCCAGTGGCACGTACATGCAACCCCTGGAGGGCATACATACACTTTCACCATCTAAAAGCTGGTGTAACTGTACTTTGAAGGATGTCCTCCGGGGAGTTTTCTAGAATAGCAAGTATGGGGAAGGGACTTTGTTGCTGCCCTTCCAGAATAGGGTGCAAAAGCTACTGTAAACCCCCTAGAGACATGAGACAGGGGGTTTAGGGCGTAACTCGGTGGTGTACATCCGCTTTGGCACAAGTAGTCTGGGGCATGTCACATGCTGCTTTGCAGAATACCAAATGTCACAACTGCTGGCATAACATGCTAGTTGTACCATTCTTTTTGGAGCAAGTCAAGTTACGCCAGATGCAACCTTTTTTGAGAATTGAGCCCATAACGCCTATTCACAAGATGGGAAATATTATGGACCCACTGATGTACAGACCCAACAGTTTACAGGATCTCAACCTTAAGGTATTTTCAAAGATAGTGTTAGATGGATTAAGAGGTGAAATTGAAAGAACTGGAGGGCTACACAATTCTCAGGCTGGGCTCAGAGCAGGTTATAACACTTTGGATAACGGTTTTGTATTAACCCATTTAGTGAAAAAATACACTGTACTAAGAAAACAAAAATGATGTGTCCTGCATGTAGATTATAAGGCACCATTTGATATGGAGAACAGAAATATTTTGTGGGAAATTATGAATGTAAGAGGACTTGACCCTCAGTTAATTAATATTATTAGACCATTATATGAAAATACCTGTGCTAAAGTGCATATTCGTCCAAATGGGAAATTGTCTAAAACTATTCCTACATTGTAGAGGAGTAAGGTGTGTAAGGGTACCTACATTGTTTTTTTTTTTTTTGTACATTGATGGTTTATTGGGTAAATTATAGAAGTCTGAATCTGATTCACCAAAATGTATTCAAACCAAATGCAGAGTTTTGGCCTATGCAGATGACATTATTCTTTTATCTCTCACAAAATCTGGCCTACAAAAAAAGATTAATCTTCTGGAGATGGAATCTAGGTCATTAAAATTACAAATAAATGTTACAAATATGCAAGTCTCCATATCTGGTAAAGGTTCGATTTCGGGAAGATGGTATATGGGGAGCAAAAAAAAAATGGAAGTGATTAAAGATTATGGGCCGGATATTCAAACTGCACCCAAAAAGTGCGCAACAGCAGGAACGCTGGACAAGTCAATTGAGCACATGCGCAATACACGAGATATTCAAACATGGAGCAAGACAAATTGGGCAACCAGCCAATGTCCGAATATCGCACAACCTGCACCATAGCGAAACCAGGAAGGGGAAGCTGAGCAGAGATGATGCGCCATAGCACAACAAAGGCAGCCCAGCTGAGCAGTCCAGAGGCACCATAGCGCAAGCAAAGAGACCCCCAGCAGCAGAGCAATGGAACTGCACAACCAGGGAGGTAGGCAGGGGC
Organism: Neoceratodus forsteri; assembly: GCA_016271365.2. NCBI lineage: Eukaryota > Metazoa > Chordata > Ceratodontiformes > Ceratodontidae > Neoceratodus > Neoceratodus forsteri. The sequence goes on along the minus strand of CM057450.1, from coordinate 329,244,005 downwards.
CCACCACCTATGCCACAGATGGGCACAGGGACACACAGCAAAACCAACAATGTACCCCCACACCCCAAGCACAGCATAACTGGGGGAAGGATGGAACAGCCACCAGACCATGGGGACAAGCAAAGAAAGCACATCCCGGCCGTGTTACTGCAGCACACCCACTGGCAAGCTGAGACTGCCACACAAAGGGGGCGGACAACCCCAGTGTCCAGCAGCCCCCTTCCGTGTGCACAGCACACCCAGCACTGTGGCCCCAAGACACCACCCATGTGCAGTGACCAGCACTGCAGGAATCCACAGGCCCCCCGGCACACTGCAACCTCATGAACCACAGAACTATACAAGCCAAACCCACCATGAGCACCCAGCAGTGGGTGGCAGCACATGGCAATACTGACTGGAAGCCACACCCACACCAGAGACACCACCCCACGTACACACATACCCATGACCATACCACCCCAGATGCCATGCACACCACTGCAACTGAGCACCTATAGCCAGCTGCAAATCAGAGACCACCACAGTACTAATATCAAAATACAAATGTAATGAAGAAGAATAACAAAACAACAAAGCAACTATGTACATATATACAAAGCAGGGGTGGGGGTATGGGTATAAGGTAGGGGTGGGTAACCGGGAGAGGGAAGGTGGGGGTGTGGTGATGGGCAGCTACTGCCTGGCAGCCTGCCCTCCTTCCACCTGGTGCTGGGCCCGGGGCCTCCTCTGGCACCGCATCCCATGCCGCTGCATGTCTAGAAGGATGGCGTGGGAATCCATGGCCACCTGTGTGAGCCACCGCAGTGCTCACTCGATCTGTTGCAGGATCTGGATACCTAGGACAAGGGATCAGAGTCAATGGCTGTGACTGTCCACATCCCTGAATCCCACCCATCATGCATGGCATACAGCCAAGTGCCACGCTCCTGTGATGGACTGCACCCACCCACAGTGACTGTGCACAAGACCTGCCCAACCAGGCAGCAACAGCCATGTGTACCACTGCAAACACACACACCGCCCATGTCCATCACAGCACAACCAAGGCTGCCCAGTGACGTGGCTATGTGGTGGGATGCTAGTGCCACAGCCATGTGCCCAGTGCATGCATGGACCACCAGTGACGCACACACACATGCAGTGCCACTGGACAGTGATGACTGTCACATGTTGCGTGCATGGTAGTGTTGTCCATGGATGGTTGCCGTGCCCCCCCAGCATGCAATAGCATCCATGATGTAATGACACTCGCCCTCATCAAGCCGCTGCTGCTGCTGGTGCTGCTGCGGCTGTTGCAGCTGTGGCTGCTGCAGCTGTGGCACACCACCTCTGTCAGCCACCCCGGCACCGCCATCCCATGCCTCAGCCTGGGCCTTCCTCCACTCCTTCACGCCTGTGGGAGACAAATGAAGAGAAACACATCAGTGAGACCCCAAAGCAGACAGCCCCTTGCCCCATTGAGTGTGCCTGCCCACACAACCAGACCCAAACAGAACACACCTGCAAACACCTTCACAGCAAACCATAGCTCAACCCACCCCAATGCGCAGGTCACATTACACAGTGTCACCCATGCGGACAATACCGGTGCATACACAGCACACCCACCTGGCCTAGGCACAATGCCCCTCCTGGCACGAGACCTGAGGTGCTCCAGCAGAGCATGCTCCCTCCTTTGCAGGTCACTATAGCAGTGTCTGCACTGCTCAGGAGTCCTCCTCCACCCAGTGGCCTGCTCTAGGGCAGTGGCCACCTGCTGCCACACATGGGTGCATGCCATCTGCAGGGGCACTCCCCCAAACAGTGTCCCATGGTGAGGCCCCACCACAGCCACCAGGTTTTCCAGCTCCAAGGCCCCACATTGTGGAGCTCTCCTGCATGCCATTCTACAGATGTACAGTGGCAATATGGCGCTCTGCAGGGCGGCAACCCCACGTGGAAATGTTGCACAATACAACTCCATGAGTCCCTATCACGCTGTTCATACAGCGCCGTCGGTCCACATCATAAGCTGTCACTGAACAGCGCTATAGAGTCGTACACATGCCAGACGTACAGTGCCAGGGGGCCAAGGTTGGGCACAAGGTCATGGGTCAGTGGCGCAAGGCCACGCACAGTGCCATCGGACGTCTACACGTCCTGCATGATTGGACACCTGCGTGCCACTGCCACAGTGGACTATTGCGCAGTTGTGCCACAGTGCCATTTGGTGACCAGCACTGTAGCGCCACTGGCACAATGGTGGCCGTGTCCTGAACTGCTGATCGTGCTCAGCACGTCATCAGCGTGGCAGACGCCTGTGTAAGCTACCTGGGCATGCACAATGCAGTGTACTACGCAGTCACAGAAATGCGCCGTTGGTTCAGCCAGCTCAACCGTATTGCACAAAGCGCAACAGCGCGATATTCAGCCGACACATGCAAATCATCTGATCAGCCATTCAAAGGCACAGTGGCGTGATTTGCATCTCATTACAGTTGCGCCACTCCTAATTTGCATGCATTGCACTATAAATATGTGACAGTGGACTGCGCTGGCCAGATTCGGTTACTGCAGGGGAGAGGTGAGTTGCATGCTGTGTGATGTTCTGGGCAATGGTCATGGGATAACGCTGTAGACTGCGCAGTGACAGGTGTCCACTTCCACCCATACAGACCGACATGACCGAGCAAAGACCAGGTGAGGAAGAAGATGGTGGCGAAAGAGGAGGCCCAACTTCACCAAGTCAAAGACAGAGGCACTCATCCAGGCCTACCTGGAAGAGGAGTCACTACTGAGTGGACAGCGGGGCACCCCTCAGGCTCATGCTGCTGCATGGGAGGGGGTAGCCCATGCGGTAAACCTGCATGGAAACCTGGCGCTCCCATGCAGGAATACAAAAGATGGGACAGACGGAGACGGGTCAAAGAGAAGGTGGCAGCCCTCAGGGCGGCACGCGTTGCCACAGGTGGGGACCAGCCAGAGGTGGTGGAGCTGACCCCGGTGGAGGACCGTCTGGCTGCATCAATGCAGCGTAGTGCTATAGAGGGCGTACCAGGAGGTGTATTCCAGACAGGTGGAAGCCCATCACTGCACAGTATGACATGGTGGTGGTGTTGGGGGGGGAGGTTGATCACATGCACTAACATGTTCTCACATTCTGTTACAGATCCTGTTCGTCTGCAGGGGACAGTGGTGGTGGGACCATGCAGTGTGGAAGACCTGCCAGAGTTGGTGGAGGGTCCATCCACCTCTGCTGCCAGCCAGCATGCACTGCACCAGCATGCATGCCTGGCTGCCACCTCTGTTGTCGGTGAGTCAGGTGTGGGGGGTGCACAGCCTGTGTCTCTGCAGTCTGGCATGCAAGCATGCCAGCACGCTGTGACTGTGGCTGTTGCACGAACCTGCACCATTGATGATGCAAGGACTGCAATGGGCAGTGATACGTGTGTGTCTCATAACGGACACACAGCAGGCCAGCACGTGCCCCTGGACCTAGCTGGTTCCAAAGTGTGTGCCAGCACGTCAGCACAGTCCCAGGCTGTGCCTGTCAGCACCGGTGGGGAAGCACCGGTGGCTGTGCAGGTCTCTGGCACTGTTGCGGCCACAGCAGTGGAACAAGTGGTCCCTGGGGCACAGCAGTTGAAGGGGCAGCAGCAGCAGTCACCCACCAGGTCTGGGGGTACAGGGTCCAGCGGTGGCACATGCACACCACCTGTTGACTTGCCCACACTTGGTCCTGGTGAACAGCACCCACCCTCAAGGGGTGTTGAGCAGCAGGACCTTCCATACCCTGGAGGAGAGAATGCCGATGTTGCACAGGACCCATGTGGCAAGCACACCCGCCTGCTGTGGGCATCAATACAGCAGCAGATGCGGGTTGCAGCATCCGTGGATTCACTGTGCATGGCTGTGGAGTGGTACAGCAGGAACAATGCATTGATCCTTGCAGAGATGGTCAGAATGCGGACGGATGTGACCGCCGCCATTGACAGGCTGACCCAGGCAGTGGTCTCTGTCGTGGCCACATTGGGCACACAGTCAGGTGCCCCTGTACTGCACACCCCACACAGTATGCTCTCCACTCCCTGTTCCCGGCATTGTGCAACACCCAGCCTGTCGATGCCGGGTTCTACTGTGGGCATCCCGAGCACACCTGGTGCAGGTATGTTCGGCATGCTGCACACCCCTGTGTGGACAAGGTCGCGATCGTGCAGTGGGACCCTTGGTGATCCATCGGTGCCACCCCATGTGGCCCATGATCAGCCTGCCAGTGCTGCTGGGTCATGGTGGGGCCGCCCACGCATACGAGGTGGCCGTGGCACAATGCCACCTGAGTGACCTGTCTCCCAGTGTGGGCCCTGTCTGATGCTGCCCTGTGTGCAATGTGTGTCATGGTGGGCAGTGCACTGTTGGGTGCCCTGCCCAACACGCCAACACACGGACCACCTGCACACCCACCCAACTGCTGTCCACAGGTGCATGTGCATGATGATGCCTGCATTGTACTGTACACCAAGGTGCAAGGGTGCCCAGCATCTGACACACGTACTTTGACAGTACAGGTGGTGGGGGTGGTCCGTTGATCCATGTGTTTGCCATGTCTGTTCCTGCTCTGCTGTGCACCTGCCCATGTACGCTTTGTCCCTGGTGTGTGTGTGTGTGTGTGTGTGTGTGTGTGTGTGTGTGTCCATATCCATATGACTATTCACCCCTCCCTGATGGTGTGCTTGTGCGCCTGGACCCTTCCACTCCCCTTGCCATCATGCACCCCTGGTGTGTTACCCTGTGTACCTGTGGGTTGCGCCTAGATAGTGTTGGTTGCACATGGCCCCTTGACTTACCTGTGTCATGCAAAATTCTCTTCCGTGATGGTGACCCGGTGCAGCTGGGCCTGCCGGATCAGTCGGGGTCCCGCTGTCCACGGGGGGGCTGCTCATCCCCATCATCACCGGCGTCACCGATGTCCCCATCGCTGTCCCCCTCCTTGACCTGTACGGCTATCCCACAGTCTTTGGCCATGTTGTGCAGGATACAACAGGCCAGGAATATCCCACAGGCCTTTGAGGGGCTGTACTGTAGGGCACCACCGGAGGTGTCTAGGCATCAGAAGCATGCCTTAAGCATCCCAATTACCCGCTCGATGATGTTGCGTGTGGCAGCATGTGCCTCACTATGGCATAGCTGCGATGGGGTCATGGGGCACCGGTAGGGTGTGAGCAGCCAGGGATGGAGTGGGTATCCGCTGTCACCTGTGTGGAGATAGTGGAGGTAAGTATCATGTTCAGGTCCATACTGCCCATATCCCTGTGTGCCACTACCATGGCACCTGTGGCTTTCCCACCCTTGCCCCAACTTAGAAATTCCTACATGCATACTCACCCACTAGATGTCCTGTGGGATGTCCCCACTCGAATCGATGGCACAGTGCAGATTGGTACCATATGAAGGCATCATGTGCTCCACCAGGTGTGTGGCACAGACATTGATGATGCACCCACTGGCATCACACACCACCTGGCAGTTGACAGTCGAGAAACCCTTCCGGTTTCGGTATGTTGCCCCATCGGGGCCAGGTGGCATGCAAATAGCCACATGGGTGCAGTCTATCGCCCCTAGCATGCCAGGCATACGTGCTACCCTGTGGAACTCCTGCATGTTTGCTGTGCGCTCTGCTGCGGTGCTGGGGAAATGGATGTACTCCGCAGCAGTGCGCTGAGGAATTGGGTGAGGATGCGTGACGTGGCCGACTGTGTTATGCCTGTGGTGTCCCCTGTTGGCCTCTGGAAGGTACCCGTGGTGAGCAGACACATGCAGGCTGTTACCTTTGTCTCCACTGACAGAGCGTGACTCCGTCGTGAGGGTGCCTGCATCACATCACTGCACAGCTCACAGAGCCGCCTCAGTATTGCCCTGTTCAGGTGGTACCAGCCCACAATCTCTACATCCATGTACAGCTCAAAGCTGATGTGGGCACAGCACTGCCTGTTAGGGGCGTACCACCGATGGGCCCTTCCATGGCCACGTCCCACTGCAGCATGCCTTCTCACCCCCCTCATTACAGCTTCCATGAGGAAGCTGGCACTGTCCATGTCCCTGGCTTGTGTTCCCCCCCGGCCGTTGTTGCTCTGTTACCCCCGCTGTCCTGACTGCTACCTCCACTGCACCAGGTACACCTACTGGCTTCTGCAGTCTGTGGCCCCCACACCCTCCCTTGTCCTCTTCTCTCCTGTGCACTCCTGGCATGCACTGTTTGCCACTGTCGCCTTGTCTGTCTCCCTGCCTCATGTGGCTTCCCTGTAGCGTTCTTGCTCCTCTTCCTTGAGCCTTTTTATTTTGGCTTATTTCCGCCGTGGCGCACCTTCCGGCTGATCTGCTGTTGCACATTGCGCAAGCCTTTAAATATCGCAGTGCGCTCTTTATGCATGGATCCATCCCCTTCGGTTGCGCATGCCTTCATTTGCATTGCGCTGTTGTTCAGCATGTTTTCAGTGGCACAACTGCTTCCCGCTGAATATGGCAGAATGGCGCATTTTCGGACTTGCGCATGCGCAACCCTATTGTGCATGGCGCATGCCTTTTGAATATCCGGCCCTATGTGTATTTGGAATTAATATTTTCCTCAAAAGAAAATCAGAAAAAGCATATGGTTAATACAACAGAGAAATTGAAAAAGACAGCATGTAAGCTAGAAAAATTTAACTTTGCCTATGACAGCCTGGCAGTAAAACAATTAATTTAGGCAACAAAAATGAAATATCTCGCATGGGCAACATATATGCTGAGAATGTAATGGTCCCAATATATAAAGCCCTTAGGAGGAGTATGGGGGTTGGCCATTCTTTCACTGTAGTATATATGAGAGAAGAACTGAGTCTAGATAATATAACTGTATTATGTGACAGCAAAAAAATTAATTTCTGGTTCACTGAAAAAATTAATTTATGGATCAGTTTAACTGACTTAAATGAGGATTGGATAGCAAAAATATGCCTTCTGGAGAAGGAAGCCTGGAGACAAAGGAATTGTTTTAGATCATCATGGCATAACACAATATTTTCTTCTGACTATCCCTTCCAAAATGATTCAATGTTCAAACCAGTTTTGGGTGCGTGAAAGGCAATTAATTTATTTACACCATTAAAATATATTACAGAAAATTAATCAAAATTCATCAACATAACAGTTGTTCCTTTATTGTCCATACACTTTCCATTCAATCTTTCATTGAATTTTCCTCAGTCCGTCCCATTCTTCACCTTTTGATCCTTTATTCTCGGGGCCCGGATGCGTCATCCGATCCCCCACCACCATCATTCAGCCCTCCCTTCCTTCCTAGGCTAGGTCCAGATGTCTTAACCTGACCCCTAGCCCTTCTCTAAACTCCCCCCACCTTCTAAGCATGTCCAGGTGCAGTGCCCCTGACCCATGTAACGTACCTCTCCTCCATCTGCCCCCTTTGCCCTCTTGCCTTCCCCTCAACTTCCCAATCCACTAGCCCCTACACTCCAGCTTGCTTTGGATGGTGGGGCTTCCCCCCATGGGGCCTCCTTTATATCCCACTTAGCTGTTTGCTTCCACCTGCCAGAAGGGTAGTAAAAAAAACAGGCCATACCTACCTCCAAGAAATGGACCATATCTCCCTATACAAATCCGGTTAGTCAAAATTGATTCTTTTATGCGATATGTTGCTTCCCCCAACCTTCCCTATAAACCCAGCTACTCTCCGGTTTATCCTCTTATGGTCCCTCTCCTTTGTCCCAATGTGGACTGCATGCTGCCACACCCATTGGGATATAATCTCTAACCAGACAATTTCCACCCCTGGCCACTGTGTTTCTGTGACCCTTAAGTCGGCCTGATTTGCCTGTAATAAAATTCCCCAAAGCATTCTTCTCAGGTCATTCCTCCCAAGGTGGATCATCAAGAAATCCAGTTTTCCCCAAACCAATACTATCTCCTCCATCAGCGGAAGCAACTGGGCCCAATGCATGACCTGGACCCCCTTCCAGTGAATCTGTGTGTTTCTTAGTCCTTTAATGTATTCCCTGCCCTGCTGGCCAGCTGCTGCATGCCTCTCCGACCAGTATATGTATGAGTGCCCCACAATCCACATGGACTTATTCCTGCTTGCACTTGCTGACACAAAGAAACACAGTTAATTCAAGTTATGACATACTGCTTGTAACAGGCAGATCTCCATCTGCCAAGCTCTTTGATTTCTTCTTTACACCCCACCTCCCAAGCCAGGATGGAGGCTGCCCCAATCCTAAATGAATGAACGGCGAGTTGTGCCAGGTTGTGACCTTTGAACGCCAATGCCTTTTTCAAGATTCCCCCCACCTGATATCAAGTAACCAGCCCACAATTCCCGTGTCAGATCCACAGGCCCATACCTGAGGGGCAAATGGCCCAATATTTCTCCATCACCCAGACCACACACCCTTGGTCCCCCAGACTAGCTTGATCTGAAAGTGCAACACCCACCCCAATTGGTCGGTTTTTGAATTCCGTAACCAAATACTCAGGCCCTCTCTGTTAAACTGAACCTCTTCTAGCTGCAGACCTCCCTAAATATCCCTTTTGTTACTGGGCACCACTTCCCCTACCTGGAAGGCCCCTTTGTACATAAGGGTAAAATGTGCCTGAAGTGCAGATTACAACCAATGCCCTCAGGACAGAAGATAAAATGTCTAGGGTGATAGGCCTCCAGGAATCTGACTACATGGCCCATCCCTTCTGCTATCCTAACAGCATGTGCCACACCCACCTGCTGGTGGTCAGCTCAGGCCAACTTCTGGTGCTGCAGGCCCATCCAATACCAGCTAACTGCACCACCATGGCTGAAGGGGCCCCACCTTTTTCCCATCTCTCCACCATGAAACTTATTACTTGTTCGTTGGTGATGGGCAGACTCACCACCATGCCCTGCTGTGACCGAAACCCCTGGAAGACTTCCCATGCACCTTTATAGGCCTTCAGAGCGTTGGCTGACCACAAGCTCCAGTACATCATTTGGGCTCTTGCCACCCAATCTCCCACAGTTGTCTTGGCACCACAGTTCTCACCACCGCTGCCTGAGGGACCAGCCTCCTGAACCTGCCCAACTGCAAATGGCAAAGGCTGTCAGCAATCTCATTTCGGACCTCTTCCACATGCCTAGCCCTAAATGAGAGGTTAAAGCATAGCCCCAGCACACCAACTATCTCAGTACCTGGGTTACCATGTCTGTGGATCCTTTCCTCCTATTGATAACCTCCACCACCCCTTTACTGTTGCACCATAATATGACCTTGTTCAAAAACTCTTCGCCCCACACTGTTAGTGCAATCCAAACATTTCTAACTGAATGATGTCCATTAGCAGAACCTTTCATCACCGGCTATCTGGCTAAGCTTTGGAAATCAATCTGTCCCTGATACCCCCATGCCCAGAACCCCCGATGCAACAGTGTACAATTGCAAGGTTTCACTGTCAACCTATTCGTTCTACCTAAAAGTCACTCCATTATAATCAGTTAGAAGACTTCCCACACCTCCAGGTCATCCTTTACCTCTTTTGTGATGTCCACCCAGTGGTATGACCTCAGCCTTCCCTGTAGCCCACCCCAGCCAATGCATAAAAGCTCTGCCCAGGCCTATTGCCTTACAGGCAAAATTCAGGTATCCCAGCAACTGCTGCACAACTACCAATGGTACCCTCCTTCTCCCCAACACCTGACCTAGTAGCTCCCTCAGCCAGAGGACTCTGCCTTGTGGCTGCCTGAAACACTCTCCCACTCTGTCTATTTCAATCCCAAAAAATTCTAATACCCTGGCTGGCCCTTCCGTCTTATCCCCCTGCTAAAGGGATTCTGATCATCTTGCACAAGAGTTGAAAATCCTGTAACATGCCTTCCGCTTCCTTTTTCATTTCCCCAATCAATAAAAAAATCCTCTAAATAATGTACTACCCTTCTGTGCCCGTACCTGTGCCCAAATACCCATTGCACCCATGTGCTGAAGGCCTCAAACATGGAGCATGCTACTGAGCACCCCATCGGCATGGTCTTATCAAAATAAATTCCCCCATCAAATTGAAACCCTAGCAGTTCCCAGTTCTCTGAGTGCACTGGTAACAGTCTAAAGGCAGACTCAATGTCCATCTTAGCTAGCCACACCCCATCCAGCACCCAAATGAGCAGTACCGCTGTGTCCAGTGATGCATAGGACACGGCACTGTGTTAGTCAGCTATACCGTCATTCACTGATGAACCCTCTGGATAGGACAGATGGTGGCTCAATAGGAATTCCCCAGGCTCTTTCCTGGGTACTATGCCTAAAGGGGATATGTGAAAAAGCTCACAAGTTGGACTGACAAAAGGCCCTTCAACCTTGCCCATGCTTTTTTTCTTAATCTTTTTGCGCACCACCTCTTCCTTCCCTCTGACTGATGCCAAGTTCTTCGCTGTCATCTTTCTCCTAATCCCCTGGAATGCTAACGTAAAACCTTTTGTGAAACCCTGTCTCAGCATTGCTCCCTGCTATTGATCTGGGTACCCAGTTGTCCAAGCCTCCACCATCTCAGTCTTGATGGGAGTCCTGGCCAGCTAGAAACCCCATCTTAGAACCCCCATCCCCTGTCTCTCAACTCCACCCATAGTTGGAATTGTAGCCGCCTATATTTCCTGACCCCTTCCCCATCCACTATTGTGTCCCCCTTCCCCTTTACACCCCTTGAAAGGGCTGCCCCAAAGCACTCATTGTTCCCCATGCACTTAACTACTGGATGCTACCCACTGCATTTTGAGCACAGGTGTTTAAATTTGCAGGTAGCCCAGGTGTACAAAAGCTCTGTTATACACCCAGCAATTTGGCCCCCTGGCAGTGCCATCTTTCTGGCCCTTCTGTCATCCCCCACTTTGACTGGACAAGGTTCTGACCCATAGTTCCAAATGTGTGCAGTCCCACTGCAGGTCTCCCCTCACAGCCATTCATTGCTGGAAAGCGTTGCCATATTCCAACCACCCGTAACCCTTTTGGGCCTTGTAAGCATCCCTAACAATGGCCGTGTAGCTCAATAGAGGAATGACCAGCTCCGGTTGTTTCTCCAATAAATGGCACTATAAATCAAGAAACCCACCTGCCACGTGTCTAAGTTCTTCCCCATGTAATTGGCTTTCTCTTACTTATGGCCCACCACTTCTAATGCAGCTGCCATTTCTGACTTACCTACCATCTCCTTTTGTTCGTACTTCTTGGCCGTCTTTTTATCTAAGAGGCCGAATATGTCCACATACTCACCCTTCCATATCTTTTCTTTAATAGATGCTGGTACACAGTCCCCCAAGGAGAAACCCAGTGGGGCATCATATAACTTCCTTTCCCCACTTGTGCCAACGCCACCCCCCTTTTCCCCCTTTATCCTTAAGTTCCACCAAAATCCTCTCCATTGTATCCAGGTCTTTATCACCATCTCTGTCAACAGCCCTTCTATATATTCTTTCAAGCTTCCCTCTCCTGAAGGCTCATCTAAACCCTTACCCACTTCTGTGTCTGGATCCGATGGTTCTGGTGTAGGGTCTGGCAGAGGTGCCAGTTCTGGGGCTGGTGCTGGCCCCCTTAGGCGTTTTCCACCAGCGCCTCTGCCCTGGGTCCTGCTGGCTGCTTCCTTTTCCTTTCTGCCACCTCCTCTTCCTCTCTCAGCTGGGCCTTCTCAATAAGCTCCAACATCTTGCCCATCAGCATTGCAGTTTCTGTTCATAGCTGAGAACTGAACTCTGTGGCAGGTTGCTTTCTGGGTACCATTCCTGAAATAGATGCTATCAAGAAACAAGGGATGAGGAAACATGATCTGAGCAGTGCTTTTTTAATTTCCATTTTTCCATCATCATGCAAAGCGCTCCGCCAGCCTAGGCCTTGTGGTCATGCTAGAAGAACCTGCTTGCCAACCTAGCATCCTTTGTTCTGGGTCCAGAAGGTGCCCCATACATCCATATGTTCACTATGTACTGCAGGAACATGCAATATCAATGGACCCCTTAACTGCAGCTGGCCAAGCATGCCCCCCCGCACGAATAACTGCCACATCAGTAACTCCCCCTCAGCATTCCCCACTCTGTTCTCCTGTGCTTCCATTGTTAGCTGCTCAAAGGGACCCCTTCAAGGTGCGTATTCAGCATGTGTCCTACCAGTCAGCTGCCTGGGCATTGCTGCCCAGTGTTCTCCATTCCCCCCATGGTGGCGTGCCACTCGCCGAATCCTCAAGACGCCTGAGCCAGTGTCAGCTGAGGCCTGCTCTGCACCACCCGGTCAAGGCCTGTGATGATGTCTCTATGTAGAACGCCATTCCCCTGCCCCAGCAATCCTGCCTTAGTGCCCCCTTCCTCCCCTCAAAACAGACTTCTTGTTCTGCTAGCTTGTACAAGCATGAGTGTAAGGTCCTGGTTATGGAGCTTACTGAGGCCTTCAAAACTAGGCCCCCACTGCAAATATCCCCATACCTGGATCCCTGACTTTTTTGAGCACTTGCGCCACTTATTTTTCCTTTTTAAACAAAAGGCTTGCAATGTCAGTAACCTGGCCCTTTGGTTAAAATGCTCCTAAAAGTCCTTTATATCTAATGGCATAAGCTCTGTTGCTATGCAGGGTTTGCCTGTCCCCTTACCAGTTGCCCCAACTTGAAAAAAAACTGTATCCTGTTACCCTCCCTCATCGCGTGGCCACAGTCCCACCATTCTGGTCTGCCACATGGTCCCCCTCTTGGAACCAGCAAGAATTATCCCCCAGGCCTGGTGCCTTGTGCCATCCACAAAACAACCTCACCTGCAGTGACAGACCCAGGTGCTCCATGCCTATTATTCCTGACCACGTAGCAGTGATGTCAAATGCCACCACTACATGGTCGATGGCCTAAATACTGAGCCCACACCTCTGTCTCCACATGGTTGCCCCTTCGGTGTCCTGAAGCACTTCCAATTTCCAGCTCCCAGGCCTCCACCATTACAGCCTTGTCCCTTTGCAATTAGCCAGGAAATTCATCCCTGGGCTCCCCCAGCCCTGCCAATGCACTCCTTGACATTTGCGCTCTGGTCCTTTTGATGTCCCCCGACATTGGGAATGAGCGCAGACAACAACATCATCAATTCCTCATGCATCTTAACCTTTTGTCCCTGCCCAGACTACAAAAACGACGGTGCCTAGTGGTCTCCAAAGCAAAAACCTTGCAAAGTCTGACACTTCTCCCTCAATCGACCCTGAAGACATGTACTAGACGACACTAAGCCCCAGGAAGCAAAAACCTTTTCTGCTGCTCAAAAAATGGCAACAAAAAATTCCACAACCAAGGGATCAATGTAAATGATGGTAAAAATGCCCAAAAACCAAATGCAATCTGTCCCAAATTGTCCTACAAAGCACCAGCGTTTTTGCCTTACATATTATCTCTTTTATTGCAATACCACTTGCCTGACCAAGGAAAGAAATAGGGCTTGTTGCCCCCTTTGCTACATGGTTAGCAGGCCGCAAGTCCCCACCAAATGCAAACTAATACAGAAAACAGCAAATTATTCGATAATGCAAGTAAATGAATAGCAGGAGGGACCCTACTGTAGCCCCACAAACATAATTTTCAGACATAGTATTCCCCTTAAAACATGCAAAGCAGTGAGAGAAATCCCTTTCAGGCATAGGAAAACTAGACCCAGAGTTGCAGTACCTTACCTATTGGTGTAAATGCTTCAGAAAATTGCCAAACACTGTGAGATACAAACTGAAAAAATCCCAGCAGAAAGAGGCAGAAAACCCTCATCCCAGGGCTTATAAACCCCCAAAGGACCCCAGGCAAGGACCCCGCCAAGCCATGCCTCCAGCCAGTCCTGTGGCCCCACAGGTGTATGCATTCCTCCACCCCTTGTACCTGCCAATCATGACCTCACTTGCTCCCTCCCCTCCTTCTACCTGTCTGTCAGCTCTGATATCACCCAGCTCTATCCCCTCCTTCAGACCAGTCCACCTTCCTTCCCTGCTCCCTTCTTCCCTGTCCTTTCTGTTCCTAGCTCAACCCTCCCCCATTTCTTCAGGACTGCCATCAGACAATTCTGGTTGCCTTTTATTGGCAACTCTGTTTATTCTAACTTGAAACCTATGAATTAGAATACCTATTAAGATATTATGAAATGAAAGTTATGATTAGTAGACATTGTGGCAAATTTGTTAACAAGAAAATTAAAAAGTACTGGAAAGAAACAGATCTACAAAAAAATCAGGGACTCGAAATACTCCAAGTGGTATGCTAATACTGAAGTTATGCATGAATTTAAGTCATACCTTCAAGTACTAACAGATAAGAAAGTCAAATTTGCCTATGTTAGATATAAATGTGAGATTTTTGACAGTAACATTCTTTGTGCTAGATATGACAAAACTCAGACTGTGAACTGTTGCTATGAAGAAGTGGGCCCTGAGGATCTGTTTCACATACTATGGAAATGTAATTGGTACAAGGCGAACTGTAAATATTTACTGAAAATTTGGGGTATACAATGAACATGGCAGAAACAGATAAAATGTGCTTAACTAATGTTTTACTCACAATGGAAGATGAGAAAACAATCAAATGTGTGGCAAATTATTTTTTAGCTTTTTTAAAGTAAACAAGCATTTGTCAATGCTGAATGTTTGCTTGCTGGTATTATCATTGGAAATGCAGGAGTTAGGCAGATGCAGAGTAGGAATGGCAGTGAAGTATTGAACTTCACACCAACCCCACCTCCACCCTGCAGAGACAGACAGGCATTGGGGTATGCATTTGGTTATAGCCCATAACATTCATACTATTTCACCTCACCCTATCCTGCAGACATCGATAAGTGTTGAGGTGTGCCTTTGGGTGTTCGGCTTTACAGTCACCCCACTCCATAAGGACATAAGCTGAAATGGGTGCAGTATAGAAGAATGGGGTGAACTCTGGGACTGAAGAGTCCAAGGCACACCTCGATGCCTGTCACTGGCTGCAGGGTGGGGGTGGGGTGGGGGTGGAATGGCATGAGCATTACAGTCAACAATCCAAAGGCACACCCCTGATGCCTGTCAGTCTGTACAGGGTGGGATGTTATGGTGAGAAACCCTAACACCCTGGGTGCTTGTTGGTATTTGCACTAAAAATTTTCAACATGGCCTTTTTGTGACCCCTACCTCATGAAAGCATTTGGGACCTCTTCTCATGAACAGTGCCACTGTGAGTTTGTCAATGTGTCCTGAACTTTGAGTTCCCACAGTGACTGTGCCATTGTGTGCCAGGTGTTGAAAACACAGATTGGGCATGATGGGAAGAGTGACAGCTGTACCATTCAAAGGGAGGTGTGAAGAGATGGCAATGTTGAAAATCAGTAGTAAAAATATTAAAAATGCTGGAACTTCCGAGAGTACATGGAAACTGCGCAATGCATGCACATAACACAGTCATTTAGTGGAATTATTTCACCAAATCTTCAACACAGGCATTTTGTGACATCTGCTCATGAACACTGTCACTATGATTTTCTTAATCTGTACCGAACATTGACTACCCACAGCAACCACGGTATTCTGCTCCAGATGTGTAAACACATATTTCGGACAGGATGTAAAAAAAATGACAGCTGTACTGTTCATAAGGAGGTCTGAAAAAATGCCAGTGTCAGAAATCTGGAGTGAAAGTGCTACAGATTTGCAAAGCTATGAGGGTGCGTGGAAACTGCACAAAGCACGCTTGTAACACAATTATTTTATGGACGCTTGTCACCAAATTTTCAACATAGGCATTTTAGGACCTCTGCTCATTAACAGAGTTACTGTGATTTTAGATATGAACATACACGCAAACATATGAATCTGCCAGCAGAATAGACCAATCTGTCTATTTAAATCTGCCCAAGTGTGCAGCTAGCAGCCTAGATTGCAGCTGCTCCAGCCCCTCCCCCTCAGTTCCTCCCCCTCTTGTCCGAGACCCTGTCCCCCGACTATTCCTCTTGTGCTATCCCAGTCCTTCTTAAAGCTATTGACTGCCCTACATGTTACCACCACCTCTGGCAGCGCATTCCAACTAGACATCACCCTTTCAGTGAAGTAGTGTCTCCTCATTTCCCTCTTGAAACATTCCCCTTCCAACCTTAGTCCATGCCCCCACATCTCTCTTCCACTCCTCAGTTTAAACACCCCCTCAGTGCTAGGTTTATTTACCCCCCTCAAGTATTTAAACACTTCAATCATATCCCCCCATCCCGCCTCTCCTCTAGTGTCTACAAGTTCAGCTCATTCAGCATAACTTCATATTCCTGTCCTTCCATCCCCTTTAACATTTTTGTTGCCCTCCTTTGCACCCCCTTCAGTAACTTTATATCTCTCCTCAGGTATGGCCTCCAGCATTGCACACAGTACTCTAGGTGTGGTGTGACCAATGATCTGTAGAGAGATGGGATCACATCCCTGTGTCTGGATGAGAACCCCCTTGTGACGCACTCCACCATCTTGTTTGCCTTCACTGCTGCTCTCCTACACTGGGCTGAGTTGTTCATGCTCCCAGTTACCAACACCCCTAGGTCCTTCTCCTCCTCTATGATCCCCAACCTCACGCTCCCAACCAATAGTCCCTCTTCTGGTTCTTAGGCTCGAAGTGCATCATCTTACACTTGTTTGCACTGAATCCTATTTGCCACTCCACCGACCATGCCTCTACTTTGGTTAGGTACCCCTGCAGTGTTTCCCATCCATCCTCTTTGTCCACCACTGCCCCCAATTTAGTATCATCTGTGAACAGACTAACTCTGCTCCCCACTCCATGTGCTATATCAGTGACAAAGGACCCAAATAACACCAGGCCCAGCACTGACCCCTGCATCACCCCACTTGCCACTGCTGCAGGTGCCAAGAGCTCCGCCCCCACCACCCTCTGCACCCTCCCTGTAAGCAGGTCTCTATCCATTTAGTCAGCTTTTTTCCCACCCCCACTGCCGTCACCTTCCTCCCAGTCTCCCATGATGCACTGTATCAAAGGCCTTACTGAAGTCCAAGTTCAGGACATTTACCGCATGGCCCCAGTCCAACTCCCTTGTCACCCAGTCATAATACTCTATTAGACTGGTTTGACAAGTCCTCCCTGAGATGAACCCATGTTGTCATCCATCTTGGAGGCCATTACACTCTAGGAATGCCACCAGCCTCTGCTTCAATATCGCCTCCATAAGCTTAACCACTATGGACATGAGACTGACTGTCCAATAATTTCCTTGCTCATCCATTGGCCCAGTCTTGTGTATGGGCACCACATGGTCCACCCTCCAGTCCTGGGGCACACATCCCATTTCCATGGAGGTGTTGGACAATTCTGCCAGTGGCTCAGACAACGGCTCTGCCATCTCCCTCAGCACCCTAGGGTGGATGCCATCGGGACCTGGTACCTTGTCCACCCTTACTGCCCTCAGCCCCTCTGGCACCCTAGTCCCTGTGATCACTTTGTCTGTCACCTCCTCCCCCCTTTCCACATGACCCTAGCCCATGCTGGTTGTGGACCATCCCTCTCCTTAGTGAAAATGGAGCAGAAGTACTCATTTAGAATTTCCACTTGCTCCTCCCACTTTTCTACCCAGTCCACTCCCTGCTTTATCCTCACAATATGTTCCTTGCACTTCCAATTTTCCCTATACCTAAAAATGTTCTTTCCCCCCTTTATGCCCTGTGCTAACCTTAATTCATTGGAAGCCTTAGCTTTCTTCACCCTCCTGACCACCTCCCTTGACTAACTCCAATAAGCCTCCTTATCCTCTACCTTCCCTGTTCTCCTGTACTTCCAATTTGCAGCCCTCTATGCCCTCACCTGTTGCAGCACTTCCTTGTTCAGCCAGCATGGTTTCTTAGGTCTGCTCTTCTTACTCCTGGCCCTGGTGCAGGCTACTGTGGCCTCTGTTAGCCCAGTCTTTATGACTCCCCTCTGTTGTTCTGCATCCATCCCCGAACTTATATCCTGGAGTCTCCCTCACAGTATTGCTCCCATCCTCCCAAAGTCTACCCTACTGAAGTCCACCATCTTAGTGCCTGTGCATCCTGCCTCCCTGCCCAGCACAAGAACGAGCCACACTGTTTGGTGGTCCCTACCCGCTAGTGGGTCCTCCATCTTTACCTCCCTCACCGCCTCCCCATTTGCCAGTACTAGGTCCAGAGTGCTACCAAGCCTTGTAGACTCACTTACCAATTGTATCAGAAGGCTGTCCTAAAATGCTTCAACAAGTACCTGCTCCCTAGTACTGCTAGTGGCTAGGATGCTCCAGTCAACCCCTGGTAGGTTAAAATTCCCCACTATCACCACACTCCCACTTCTACAGACCCTCCTTATCTGCTCTGCCAACTCCCCATCCAGTTCCCCGAATTGGGCTACTTGTCTGTACACCACTCCCAGCCTCAGCTTTCTGCCCTTGGAGTCCAGGAGTTGCACCCAAAGCTCCTCTGTCCTCTCCTCTTCTCCCTCATCCATTATGCATTTGATCCCTTCCCTCACATAAAGTGCAACCCCCCTTTCAACCCCCTGTTCCCTGCTGTATATCCTGTATCCCATGATTGCTGAGTCTCAATCATGGTACTCTGTGGCCCAAGTCTCTGCCACTGCAGCAGTGTCCACCTTCCCCTCTGAAAGGAGTGCCTGAAGCTCTGCAGGTTTGTTCCCCAGGCTTCTTGTGTTGAGAGAGACCACCTTCCATCCATACTCTCCTTCTCCTCACTCTTCCCCTTGGCCTGTGTCCCTGCTCCTGGTGGTCTGCACCCATTCTCCTCGTTATTCTTACTGGGTGGTGGTGCCTTCTGTATTACACTCAGACCAATCTGCCCACTTCCTCCCAGGATTACTACGCCTCTGCCTTTACCTACATCTGGGGGGGTGAGCTCATTAGGCACCCCTGTCCAGACCTTTCTACCAACCACAGTCTTTTGGCCACCTCCCACTAGTTTAAATCCACCTTAGTAGAGATATACCTCTCTAATTACGCCTTTAATACTCCCATGTTCTCCCTGCTCAAGTGTAGTCTGTGAGCCATTTACAAGCCACTATTGCCCCAGACCCTACCCCAGTTAGTCATTAACCCATAATTTTGGGTATGGCACCAATCCTTCAGCCACTCCTTGAGCTCCTCAATCCTCCCCTTCCTCCCCATGCTTGCACATTGTATCGGGAGTACCTCCGAGAATGCCACTGACTCCCCCATGCTCTCACACTGCCTGCCCAGCTCCTTAAACCTCCCCCTCAATACTTCCACAGTCTCCCCCGCCAAGTCATTTGTACCCACATGCAACAGTAAATGAGGTTTCTTCCTTCCCCTAGCTACACATTTGAACAGTGCCTGCCCCTCCTACAGTCAACCCAGGGCTAGCTTCAACCCAAATACAGCTTTGCCTTTCCCTCCTTCTGCCCCATTTCACTTTCAGTATAGAATCCCCCAGGACAAGTACCCCCCTATCCCTTACCCTCTTTCCTTCTAATGCCCCTTCCACCACCCAGTATTCATTCTTCCCTGCCCTTACCCCACCAACTGCACCTCTGTGACTTCTGTATCTGCACCCCTACTTCTGCCTCAACCCTTTCTCCACCATATTTCCCCCATCCCCTCGAACCCCTTCCCAGCCTGACTACTTCCTACTGGGCTTCCCATGTTGACCTCCCTTCCTCCCCTGCTAATTTCCAAACCCTCTCCTATCACCGTTGTTGTTGATTTAGAGCCCCTATTCCCTTCGACCCTGATAGTGATGCCCCTCCCATCCTTCCCCTTCCCATTGCCTTCTCTCCTCAAGTCACCCCCTCCTTCCTTATTAGCCCCTTCTACCCTTTCATCCCCACTATCTCTTCCTCTACCTTATTTCCATCCCTTCATGCCCCACTTGTCCTCCCCCTTCAGTATGTTCCTGCTCTCCCCTCCCATAGCAGAAGCTCGAATCTAGTCAATACCCCTCCTACACCTCATCTCCTTATTGGTTCCCCCTCCTACTTGTTCCCCTTTGTGACCCCCTGGTCCTACCCCTGTTCCCTCCCTCACCTTGGGCACCCTCTCCCTTCTCCTCTCTTTTCTGCTAGTGTCTCTGATACTGGGGCCTCAGTCCCTAGCTGTTCTTCCTCCGTCCCCTGCCATCCCCTGTCCCCCCAGCCAGGATGCCTACCATACCATCTCGCCCCTGCCACTTAGACTCCTCCCTAACCTCCACAGTTCCTCCCTCAAACTAGCCAGTCATCTACAGACCATACACACACCCTCATCCTCCAAGTCCAATCCAGGATTATGGTGGACCCACTCCCTGTACACCCCACCACCCTTCCAAAGATGCCTGCCCTATTGACATGCAGCACCTGCCCCATTTTGGCCCCCATCTTATGTTACTCCCAGTTTCTGTACCCTACTACAACTGTTAGGGCCCTTATAACTCAAATTCCTGTTTCTCCCACACTAGTCTCCTACTGTCCCCTTGCTGACCGGGTTAATTCAGCCTCAAATCTGATCCGTTATACGCTGTATTACTATAGCAATCCTAAAGCCTCCTTGTCTGTTTTTCCACCCCTCAGCTACCATACTTTTTGTTCTCAGCCAAAATAATTTCACTTAGCCCAGTTAGAAATCATATTGCAATCCACAGCTCAGTTAGAGAAATAAACAGAACAAATATGTATTATTACAGCAATCCTAACAGTGTAGCTCAGTACTTAGCTCAGTTAGAAAAATAAACAAAACAACTAAATCTATATTATTATTACAGCAATCATTAAAGTATCCAGTCATTGCTTTGTCTCCACTCCAGAGACCCTGCTATAATATAGGACCACATATGACCCTGGGCAGGTGGGTGGGTAACTCTAAAGTCCTGACAGAGCTCCGTTGAACTTGCTTACTCCACCCCCCCACTCACTCATTCTGTTTCTCCCAGCACTTCAAGCTTCCCTTTCATACTGGGCTCCTGCCTGTGTTGGTGCTTTTTTCTGCCCACAAAGAAATCTGCAGTAGTTTCAGCAGAGCTCCACTGAGCTCGCTCACTCCCCCTCTCTCACTCACTCATTCTGTTTCTCCCAGCGCTACAGGCTTCCCTTTTGCACTGGGCACCTACCTGCATTGGCGCCTTTTTCTGCCCACAAAGAAATCTGCAGCAGCCCCAACAGAGATCCGTTGAGCTTGCTCACTCCCCTTCGCTCACTTGCTCATTGTGTTTCTCCCAGCACTGCAGGCTGCCCTTTTGTACTGGGCTCCTGCCTGCATTGGTGCCTTTTTCTGCCCACAAAGAAATACACAGCAGTCCCGACAGAGCTCTGTTGAGCTCGTTCACTTCCCCGCCCTCACTCACTTATTCTGTTTCTCATGGTGCTGCAGACTGCCCTTTTGTACTGGGCTCCTGCCTGCATTGGTGCCTTTTTCTGAACAGAAAAGAAATCTGCAGCAGTCCTGACAGAGCTCTGTTGAGCTCGCTCACTACCCCTCTCTCACTCGTTTGTTGTTAATCTGCCCTAAACACTTACTTCCCACTGCAACAGTACTATTCTGTGTTGGAAGTGTGAGAACACATTTTGGCCAGGCTGTGAAAAATGACAGCTATACTGTTCATAAGAAAGTGTGAAAAAATGCCAGTGCTGAAAATCTGGCATGAAAATATTGCAAATTTGCGAAGTTACAAGGGTGTGTGGAAACTAGGCAATGCATGCTTGTAACAGTCATTTTATGCACTTTCATCACCGAATTTTCAACACAGGCATTTTAGGATCTCTGTTCATGAACAGTGTCACTGTCATTTTCTTAATATCTCCCTAAAACTGATTTCCCACATTGACCGTGCTATTCTGTGCCGGAAGTGCGAAAACATATTTTGGCCAGAATATGTAAAATGACAGCTGTAGTGTTCATAAGGAGGTGTGGAAAATGCCAATGTTGAAAATCTGGAGTGAAAATATTACAAATTCAGTTATGAATGTGCGTGGAAACTGCGCAACACACGCTTGTAAAACTGTCATTTTTTGGATTTTTTTCACCAAATTTGCAGCATAGGCTTTTTGAGAGACCACCTCATGAACAGTGGTACTGTCATTTTGTTACTCAGTCTCAAAAGGTGATTCTGCACAGTGACTGCAAAATTACCTTTTGGGACTGAGTAATGCCATGACAGTGACTGAATTCATGAGGAGGGATCCCAATAACCCCATGTTAAAAAGATTGGTGCCAAAATTCCCAAAAATGCCCGAGATATGCACCAAAGTGGGAAAAAAAAACTATTCATGCCATTATACAGCTTTCTGGCATTTCTTCAGTTCGTGGTTGGATTTGAAGAATGCAGACATGTTCCGGGTCCACCGAAGATTAGTGTGCTGGGCTCCAGAGGTAAGTATGGGAGTATGCGGTGATGGGGGTAGTGGGGAGGCAGGATGCGCAGATGGTTGGCGCAGGTTGCGGGAGGAGGCAGGAGAGACCATTTCCTTGTTTTACAGGTAAAAAAAAGACAATGCGGGTCAGTTTTTCTATTTTTGCAGGTGTTGTTTGGTACTGTGGGGTGGGCTCCCAGTGTGCCACCTGCATTTGTGGTGAGGAGGACTGAAGCCAATGGAGATTGGGCCCCCCCCATCGGCACAGAAATAGGTGGAGGGTGCATGATGCCAAGGGGGATTGGGCACCCCTTGGCACACAGCAGAAATCTAGGGGTGGGAATATAATACTAATGGGGAGTGGGCTACCAATCAGCAAATTGAACTGAGAAGGGGGACTGAAGATGATGGGGATTAGGCACCCCCTTGGCACACAACAGAAACTTGGGGGTGGGGACATTATGCCAATGGGGACTGGGCTCCCCATCAGCAAATGAAGGGGGTCGGGGGCATGCTGTCAGGGGGACTGGGCACCCTCATTGGCTCTGAGGTGGGGCATAGAGCCATCATGTTCCTGGTATTGTTGCATCAGGCAAGGTACCACCCCGCAATGACAGGTCACTCCCTCATTGCTGATGCTGCAATGATGAGGCAACCTCTGATTGCAGTGGCCAAATAATTTCAAAAGTTGGTGGCACTTCTGCAGAACTAGTGTCATCAGGACACTGGGCCTGCATTGGCTGCACACTGCCAAGCCCACAAATGCAGTGGTGGCATTGGCCACCACACTGCCGCACCTCCACAACCTGCTTCTCTCCTAAGTTGCTGCATAATATTTCTTGCGCATGCACACAAGCAAATATAAAAAGCAGAGGATGTGCAATAAGAAATGAGTTAACTTATTGTAAAATTCATTACTTAAGAAAGAGTAAGCAGGTCGGTAGTTTTTTTTATGTATTGTAAAAAATGTTTTAGTAGTTTGTTTATATATGTGACTCTTTAATATTGCTGATGATAAAATATTGTAAGGAATGTATATATGTATGTATGGATTTTTTTAACTATGTGATATTGATTTTATAATAATGTTGTATAATAACCTTGAGTTGAACAATAAAATTGACTTAGGAAAATACAGGGCACTGGGCCATTTAATTCGCAGACAGCAGGGTAGTTATTTGTTTTTTCTAAGGCAGGTGTGTTGACAGAAACACACCAATCACTCGGGTTAAATCACAGTCAGGAGGATGGTGATATTATTTTAAAGGCAGGTATGCAGAGTGCCGACAGGGACGCAAGTCACACAACAATCATATGGGTTAAATCGCAGTCAGGAGGACAGTGATTTTCTTTCCTATGACAGGTATGCCGACAGGAACACAACAATCACTCAGGTTAAATTGCAATCAGGAGGACAGTGATATTATTCCTAAGGCAGGTATGCTGACAGGGACACAACAATGACAGTCAAGAGGAAAGTGGTTTTCTTTCCTAATACATGTATGCTGACGGGGATACAAACAACAATCATTCTGATTAAAGCAGTCAGGAAAATTATTTTTTTCCTTAACAATCTACAGGGCACTATGGCAGTGATTTTTATTGAACACAAGAGTGCCTTCTAAACTGCTGCTACCCTTCCCCACACAAGCCACCAAACCACTACTTCTCTGTTAAGATAAAAGTAAATACTTCTAGTAAAGAATTCAGGAGAAAATAAACACAAAAAGTACTGTGTGTGCACAGGGCACTCACAAACACAGTTCTGAAGACATTTGACCACAAAAGTGATCTTTTGTATAATGTTATATTTAGATTTTGACTCTAGACTGCTACAACAAGCACAAGCTCTGCTCTCTAACTCTTTCCAACACACCACCCTCAGAGAATGACCAAACCAGCTTCTTATTGGCTGTTCAGGAACATGTGACCTCCTATCCCATGGTACATTGCAAACTTCGAATATTATGCAAAACTTCAATGGCAAGGTTCCAGTTTCATAGATCTGGGATACTTCCATTATTGAATTAACATGCATCGAAGTTTTCAAATTTGAAATTTTACAAAACTGCAAATAGAATGTGAAGTACAACTTTGAACTGCGGACAACTTTACAGCTCTGTTAACATAAGCAACATTTTATGCAGAGGAAAGTTTTGCAACTTCGCACATCTCTACCTCCTGTCCATAACTTCTCCTTACTCCCTCCTGCCCATAAACATCTTACTCCTTCTTGTCCATAACTTCTCTTTACTCCCTCTGAGAAAGTAAGGAGAAGTTATGGACAAAAGGAAGAAAGGAAATGATAAGGGCAGGAGGGAGGGAGTAAGGAGAAGTTATGAGCAGGAGAGAGCATGAAGAAGTTAACAGCAGGAGGGTATAAGGAGAAGTTATGGACTGGAGGGAGTAAGGAAAAGTTCTGGTTAGGAGAGATATGTAAGAAGAAGTTATGGGAAGGAAGACGTAAGGAGAAGTTAAGGGTAGATGGGCATAAGGAGAAGTAATGGGCAGGAGGGAGAAAGGAGTTTATGTGCAGGAGAAAGTAATGAGGCATTTATGGGCTGGAGAGAATAAGGAGAAGTAATGGGCAGGAAAGATACGTATGGAGATGTTTTGGGCAGAAGTGAATAAGGAGAAGTTTAAGGCAGGAGAGATGTAAGAAGAATTTATGGGCAGGAGGAGGTAAGGAGAAGTTATGGGCAGGATAACGAAAGGAGAAGCTATGGGCAGGAGAGATAAGTAAGAAGAAGTTATGGGTAGGAGGGAGTAAGAAGAAGTTATGGGCTGGAGGGCCTAAGAAGAAGTTATGCACTGGAGGGCATAAGGAAAAGTTATAGATAGGAGAGATATGTAAGGAGATGTTATGGGCAGAAGAGAGTAAGGAAAAATTTATGGGCAAGAGAGATATGTAAGAAGAAATTATGGGCAGGAGGAAGTAAAGAGAAGCTATTGGCAGGAGGACATAAGAAGATGTTATGGGCAAGAGGGCACAAGGAAAAGTTATGGCAGGAGAGATGTAAGGAGAAGTTATGGGCAGGAGGGAGTAAGAATAAGTTATGGGCAGGAGGGTGTAAGGATAAGTTATGGCTGGAGAGATATGTAAGGAGAAGTTATGGGCTGATGGGCATAAGGAGAAGTTATGGATAGAAGAGATATACAAGGAGACATGAGCAGGAGGGAGTAAGAAGAAGTTTATTGATGGGAGAGATATGTAAGATGAATTTATGGGCAGGAGGATGTAAGGAGAGGTTATGGGCAGGAGGGAGTAAGGGGAATGTTATAGGCAAGAGAGCATAAGGAGAAGTTATGGGCAAGAGGATGCAATGAGAAGTTATGTACAGGAGAGAGTAAGGAGAAGTTTATGGGCAGGAGGGATTAAAGAGCAATTATGGGCAGGAGGGCATAAGGAGACATCATGGGCAGGAGGACATAAGGAGAATTTATGGGCAGGAGGAAGTAGGTAGAAGTTGCTGGTAAAGTTCCATGACTGGTGAAGTTACCAATGAAGTTGCCTAGGTGAATTTCCTAGCCTATGAGAACTTCACGTATTGCTCCAAGGATACAAATTTACCAACATCACCAAAATTTTGCCAGCAAATTAAAACTTTGCCACATCTCTACTGAGGGCCAAATGATAAGATAATGAAGAAGCCAAGAGATTAGAATATCAAAATCAGTCTCTGATGCAACGTTACCCTCCTTTGAAGATGAACTGACAGACATAATGATGTCAGCAGCACAAAGAACGATGTTGGTATTTAACAACACTGACTGTATTGAATTTATGAAAATGGAAAATAAGGGGAGATCACGTGATGCAGGATTGTGAGTAGCAGCACTCCGATCATCTCCTGCTCGCTCCATGTTAAAAACCATGGTAAAAGCCTTCTTTTCTCACTCTAAATGGCAGAATTTACAATTCTCAGACTACAAGAAACATCCTAAGAGGCAAGTCTGCAGTTTTCCAAACTAGCATGGAAGCAGAGATGAGGCAAGCACTTCCTAAACACGCACCTTCCCCAACACTGGAAAAGGCCAACAAAAAAAACATGCCGCAAACTACCTCAGCCAAGTGCACATCTCAACCCCAGGATCCCAACGTACTTACAGTGGATTGGTTCCTGTTGGAATTTAAACCCTTCCATGAAGAACTACGATCGTTGACCTTGGAGTTTAAATCCATGGCTACGGTTTTGGAAAATATTACTACATGAGTAGGGGACAACAAAGTGTGCATAGCATCTGTAGAGAAGCATCTGGGCAGATTAGAACAGGAGCTAGAAATGAACAGGCAAAAAATGGCTCAGCTAGAAGCCGGAATCGAAGATCTGGAGGGGCGCAGCAGGTGCAATAATGTTGTGATTATTGGTCTGCCAGAGAAAGAAGAAGAATCAGACACAGTCCTGTTTATTCTAAAACTGATGGCAAAGCTGTCAGGCCCTTCTCTGTATGGTTCTGTTTACTCAATCGAAAGGATTCACAGATCTTTGTACCTTATGCCTGCAGTGGCTGCTCCCCCAAGACAACTAATACTACGTTTTCTTAATTATTTAGAAAGGCAGCATTTCTTGATGAAACTCCGGAGCCTGGAAGAAGTTAAATGGGGCAAAGCTAAGCTTAGAATCACTCAAGATTTACCAGTGTCCATATTTCAGTGCACAGCCCAATTTCATCCCCTTGTGAACAAACTAATACCAGTAGGGATAAAGTTCAAAATGTTATACCTGGCGAAATTCCAAGTATTGGTCGATGGTACCTGGTCCAGTTTTGAAGACCCAAAGGCCACAGAGACTGCCCTGAGGGCTACTATGCCCAACTTGTTCAAGGATCATTGAAGGAGAAGAAGAAGGCCTGAGATAAGTATAAATCAAAGGCGATGTTGCCACCGGTATTACTGCCTGGGGACATTGAGACTTTCACTTTTGGTTTTTATTTGCATTTTAAACACAAGAATGTGGATGTGGCTGGTTTGTGTACTTTAAGTGGAGGGTTTAAAGCCATAAGCCATGAATTTCTCTTTGCCAATTCGCATAGGTTTAAAGAAGAGTTCAGAACTTTCGGGACAATATTCACGGACTAATTATGCAATCTGGTTGGTTATGATCTGTACTTCAGCATTATTTTAGATAAAGTTTGACAAATGTAATGGCTCTCACTCTTTTCTTCCGGCATGGAGAAAGTCTCAAGGAATAGTAGCAGTTTAACCTTACAAGGCTATAGGGAGAGCTGGGCTGACCGGCATCCTGGCGATGGTTACAGAGGCGTTATACTCACAGTAGGCTGAAAGGGGCACCCTGACATATTCTAATTGCCAATTTCTAAGTTTTGCTGTTTTACGGTTTTTGTTTTAGGAATCTGATATGTGCCTAAAAGAGGAATTAGTAGCAAAATACAAAGAACAGTGTGTTATCAGTCCTAACACTCCTCATTTCATGTGTTTATAGTGCTTGTTGCACTGTTTCATGTTTTAATACTTGTCTTGGAGACATAACAGAATATTAGGTTAGCAATGTAGCTTTTATATTTACTTTGTCTCCTAGTAGGGATGACATAGAAACAGGTGAGCAGGAGGGAGGAGGTGTTGATCGTTGTATCTGTTCATCACGTACCATAACATGATTATGTTGGTGGGGAAGGGGGGAGTTGCTTTCATTTTAAAATTTACGATTAAACAAGGCTGTAAGGAACAATGGATCATGGGAGGGTTTTGGGGTTTCCTTTATTTTTCTTTACAGGGTTACAAGGTATTAGGGAGGGAGGGAGGGGGTAAGGAGGGTGAACTTGGCTGGATGTTATTAAAAATAAGGAGCAAAACATTCTATATGGTCTTACGTCTGAAAGTGCATGAGATACTAAATGGCGGGTAGCGTGAAAATGCTCACTTGGAATGTCATGGATGCCAGAAAGAAAGTTAAACATTAACAAATTCTGAAGCATATACAACAGCTTACATGGGCTGTTACATTCTTGCTAGAAATCCACCTGTTGGAATCACAGGGCCCCCTTTTTAGAAGGCAGTTTGTGGGCCAGATCTTTAATGCTGGGGATAGCACACAAAGTAGAGGGGTGGCCATTTTATTTGCAAGAAATGTCCCATTTAATTGTGAACATTGTATTCGAGATCCAGATGGTAGGTATTTAATCTTGAAGGGGCTACTGGATCATACAGAGATGGTGATATGTTGTATACATGGCCCTAACTCTGACACTCTGGCCTTTTTTTTTGCCAATTTATTAAAAACCTTGCTCCCCCATGCTTCCCTTCCTCTGATATTAGGAAGAGACTGGAATCTGTCTTACTCCTGACCTGGACAGATCAGGAGTAAGAAGATCTGGTCTCTCACCTGCACAAAGGGCTATCAGAGACATGGCTGACCAATTAGGCCTGGTTGATCCCTGGAGGGTCTTATATCCCTCATCGAGAGAATACACATCTCACTCAAATGTTCATGGGACATCTATAAGAACTGACTACTTTCTAATCAGTCATTCTTTTTTACCTGGGGTTTAAGACAGCACCATAGTATCAGGACTTATTTCGGACCTTGCAGTGGTATGGTGTTCATTAAACCTTTCCCCGAATGTGCCAAGACAGACCAGTTGGAAATTGAATAATCAATTACTGAGAGATGAGGTAGTGATCAGGGACATCTCAGAGACCATTGATCAATATACGGCATCTAATCTTAATTCTACAAGTAGAATAGACCTAGAATGGTGTGCTTTGAAATGCATTCTGAGGGGGGAATTGATTAGAATAGCTTCTTATAAAGATCAAAGAACAAAAGGCTCTCACCCTACTCCATAATATACACCTGATAGAAAGAGATTTATCGCCTGCTACACTGGAAGGAGACAGAATAGGCTATTGGTCTTAAGGGATCAATACAGCTCCCTCTTACTTGAAAGAGCTGAGTATGCTTTACTACGAACTAAAGTTACTTATGTAGAACAGGGTGAAAAGGCAAGTAGACTGCTGGCTCTCCAGCTGAAGTCACATGAAGCTTCAAGAATAGTTAAGGGTATTGGGTCCAGACAAGACAACACCATACAACTGAACCCTAAAAAGATAGTTCAGGAATTCACTAGCTATTACCAAGACTTGTATAGCCCAATGCTTAACCCCCCTGGGAAACAAAAGATAGCAGAATATCTTGCGATCATCCCTTTGTCAAAACTTTCAGAGGCCCAACAGTTAGAACTGCTGGCTCCTATAACGGAAGCAGAAATAGGAAATATAATTAATTCTCTCTCCCCTCTGATAATGGCATTTTTATAAAGCGTTTCATAAACAGATAATGCCCTGGTTAGGTAGGTTGTATAAATGGTTTCTAGAAGTGAATGATATGGATGACAGTTTACTGGAAGCCTTAATTATTGTCCTACATAAATCAGGGAGGAATCCAGAAGAGGTAACCAGTTATAGACCCATCTCATTATTGAATTATATGAAAATCATAGCTAAATTATTAGCAAATAGAATGGCTGGGGACCTGCCCTCCATAATTCACCCAGATCAAGTGGATTTTATGAGGGGGAGAAACTCTTCAGATCACTTACAAAAACTGTCACACATTTTCTCCGCATCCAGGGATTCAGACACACAAGCTGGTCTGCTGTCCCTGAGTGCAGAGAAAGCCTTTGACAGAGTGGACTGGGATTTTCTATTTAGCAGAATGGGAAAACTGGGGTTCCCAAAGAAATTTATTGAAACATAACATAGAAACATAGACTTTGACGGCAGATAAGGACCGCTAGGCCCATCTAGTCTGCCCATTTCCCTACCTACAGGATAGGCCGCTGATCCCAGTTAACCAACAGCCTATATCTTCCTGCCCCCCACAAGAATTGCCTTATGTCTGTCCCATGCATTCTTGAATTCTCCCACAGTTTTAGACCCCACAACTTCCTCAGGAAGGCTGTTCCATCATCCACTACCCTCTCTGTGAAATAATACTTCCTCACATTGCCCTGAACCGCCCTCCTTCTATCTTTAAATTGTGTCCTCTTGTTCTTGCAAGTCTCTTTTCTGAAGATGCTACCCTCTTGGACTTTGTTGACTCCCTTGAGGTACTTGAAAGTTTCTATCATGTCCCCCCTCTCCCTTCTTTCCTCAAGGGTATACATATTAAGCTCCTTTAGTCTCTCCTCATATGGCTTCTCTTGCAGACCCTGCACCATTTTAGTTGCCCTCCTCTGGACTGCCTCTATCCTGTCTATGTCCTTGCGGAGATGGGGTCTCCAGAACTGGACACAGTATTCCAGATGGGGTCTCACCAACTGTCTGTACAGAGGGATAACAACTTCCTGTTTTCTGCTGCTGATGCCTCTCCCTATACATCCCAGTATACCTCCGGCCCTCCCTACTGCCTTCTCACATTGCTTGTTAACCTTAAGGTCACCTGATATGATTACCCCCAGGTCCCTTTCCTGTTTTGTTGTTGTTACTACCTCCCCACCCATTGCGTATTCTTCCCCTGGGTTCTTGTTTCCCAGGTGCATTATTTTGCACTTTTTTGCATTGAATCCTAGCTGCCATACATCTGACCATTCCTCCAACCTTGCCAAGTCCCTTTTCATCCTTTCCACGCCTCCTTGTGTATCAAACCTGTTGCAGATCTTTGTGTCATCTGCAAAAAGGCATACTTTTCCTTCCTGCAATGTCACTGATGAAGACATTAAAAAGGACTGGACCCAATACTGAACCCTGCGGTATCCCACTAGTAACCGCCCTTTCTTCAGAGTGGACTCCATTTACAATTACCTTCTGTGTCCTGTTGTCCAGCCAATGTTTGAGTCTCACCACCCTGGGACCACTCCCAGGCTGGTTAATTTGACTATCAATCTTTTGTGTGAGACTGTGTCAGATGCCTTGCTAAAGTCTAGGTAGGCCATGTCCACAGCCCCTCCTGGTCTAATACTTTGGCCACCCAGTCAAAGAAATCTTTAGATTCTGTCTGACATGACCTTCCCGCTGTGAATCCATGCTGCCTTGGATCCTGTGCTCCACTGACCTCTAGGTACTCAACTATTCTTTCCTTCAGAAGTGACTCCATCACTTTCCCTACCACAGAGGTCAGACTGACAGGTCTGTAGTTTCCTGCCTCTGTCTTGGTCCCACTTTTGTGAAGGGAATCACATCCGCCTTCCTCCAGTCCTCAGTACCACCCATCCTCCCATGATTTATTAAAAGAGTAGCCAGTGGTTTCACTAGTTCCTTCCTTAATTCTTTTAGAATTCTGGGGTGAATTCCATCAGGACCCATTGCTTTGTCCACCTTCAGTTTTAGGAGTTCTTGCAGAACCCTTTCTTCTCTGGAAGGACTGGGATCGACCCCCCTATCAAGAGTGCTTCTGTTAATTGGATTAGGCACTTCCCCCTCCTCTTTTGTGAATACTGAGCAGAAATATTCATTCAGTATTCCTGCTTTTTCACTGTCCCCCTCTGCCCACCCACCGTTCATTCTATTCAGCCTCACTATCCCTCCCTGTGTCTTTCTACGCTCGCTGATGTACCTATAAAAGGTTTTATCCCCCTTCTTAACTGAGTTGGCTATCTTTTCCTCAGTTTGGGCCTTTGCTATTCTGACTTCCCTCCCTGCTTCTTTCTGCCTTAACTGGTACAGCTCTCTGTCCTGCTTCTTCTGTGTTTCTTTATACTTCCGGAGTGCTATCTTTTTCTTCCTGACTTTCACAGCCACCTCTCTTGAGAACCATAGTGGCTTTCTTTCATTTTGATTTGTTTATTTGCGCAAAGGCTTGTTGCCTCTGTGATGGCAGTTTTGATAATTCCCCATTGTTGCTCCACACCTCCTTCTAGCCTGTTTGCTAGTGCTTTTCTGAGGCACTCTCCCATCTTGCCAAAGTCAGCCCTCCTAAAGTCCAGTACCCTCACTTTTGTATGGCTTGACTCTGTAGCTGGATGGGTTTCTTACTTTTATAAGACCCCAAAGGCCCGCATTTATTGTAATGGGGTTTTCTCAGAAAGGTTCTCTCTTCACTTGGGACTCAAGGATGTCCATTATCCTCACATCTTTTTAACATTTATTTGGAACCTCTGCTCTCTAAGCTCAGAGGCACCTCCTTAACAGGCATATCCATCCAGGGTTTAGATTTCAAACTCTCAGCATATGCAGACGATGTTCTGCTTCATTCTATTAGCCCTGCTGAGGCATTTGGGGTAGCCTTGCAAGTTATCTCAGAATTTGGTTCCTATTCTAATTATCATTTTTTTTATTTAGTAGTTTAATCAGGAGTAGCACATTAAGCTGAAAGCTTTTTTACAGGAGCGACCTGGGAGCACAGGAAAGCTAAGTGACTTGCTTAGGGTCACACAGTATGCAAGTGGAAACCATGGGATTCAAACCCCAGTCTGGTCTGCTGGATCTCACCAGATTTGCAGCTCAGAGCCTTAAGCCACTGCGCTATACTGCCTCCAATGCCAATTAACCCAGATAAGTGCATGTTTTTTCCCCTTAATTCTAAATTGTTAAAGACTGATATGATCCAATTGGGGCTCTATGGTCTCCTAAATATTTGAAATACCTGGCCATTTTTCTTGCCAAATCTGACTCCCTAATGTGGAAGTTAAACCTTGAAGATACTCTCCAAACTATTCAACATGACCCAACCAGATGGACATCTCTTTCTGTCTCCCTTTGGGGATGCATTAATGTTGTTAAAATGAACATTCTACCCAGGATTTTCTATCCTTTGCACATGCTTAGCTTATGGTTACTCACCAAATAGTTCAGGAAAGTCCACTCCATAATTTCCTCCTTCATATGGGCAGGCAAGCTGCCTAGAAGAGCCTACCAGAAATCAACTGCTCCCAAGAACAGAGGGGGCTTGAGACTACCACATATTGGTGGCTATCACTGGGCCAGTCAGGTCAGCAAATACATAAAATGGATGCCCAAAGTTGAGACACTGGGCTGGATATTCAAACTGCGCCCAAAAAGTGCGCAACAGCAGGAGCAAGCACAAGTCAATTGTGTATGTGCGCAACAGATGCGATATTCAAACATGGAGCAAGACAAACTGCGCAAGCAGCCAACGTCTGAATATTGCACAAACTGCGCCATAGCGCAACCAGGAAGGGGAAGCTGACGAGAAATGATGCGCCATAGCGAAACAAGGCTAGCCCAGCTGAGCAGTCCAGAGGTGCCATAGCGCAAGCAGAGCCCCTCCCCCCAGCAGAGCAATGGAACTGCACAACCAGGGAGGCAGGCTGGGGCCCACGACCAGCCATGCCACACATGGCCACAGGAACACACTGCAGAACCAACAATACATCCGCACACCCCAAGCACAGCATCACTGGGGGAGGGATGGATGATCCACTGGCCCATGGGGACAAGCCAACAAAGCACAGCAGGGCCATGACGCCCCAGCACAACCACTGGCAGGCTAAGACTGCCACACACGGGGGGTCGACAACCACAGTGCACATCAGCCCCCCCTTCTGCACAGCACGCCCTGCACCGTGACCCCAAGACACCACCCATGTGCAGTGACTGTCACTGCAGTATACACCATGCATCCCCCCCGGCACACTGCAACCTTGTGTAGCACAGAACCATACAAGCCAGACCCACCCTGGGCACCCAGCAGTGGGCGGCAGCAGATGGCAAGACCGACTGAAAGTCACTCCCACACCGGAGACACCTCCCATGTGCGCACACACACACACACACACACACACACACACACACATGACCCAGGACCATACCACCCCAGATGGCATGCACACCACTGCAACTGAGCAACCATAGCCAGCTGCAAATCAGAGACCACCACAGTATTCATAACAAAATATATATATATATATTGGAAAAGATATGTACAACACCAAGACCAATAACACAACTATATACAGATATGTACAAGACAGGGGGGTAGGGGTACAAGGTAGGGGTGGGTAAGGGGTAGGGGTGAACAACTGGGAGAGGGAAGGCAGGGTGGGATGGATGGGTAAAGTGGGAAGGGGAAGCACATTCAGTGCCTGGCAGGCTGGTCTCCTGCTGCCTGTTGCTGTTGCCATCTCCTCCGGTGTCGCTTGACCTCATGGCGCTGCATGTCCCTGAGGAGGTCATGTGTCGCGACTGACACCCTCGTCAGGTGCTGGAGGGCATGGTCCATCCAGCATAGGATGCTGGGACCTAGGAAAAGGGAACACAGTCAATGGCTGTGACTGTCCACAACCCTGAACACCACCCATCCTGCAAGGCATTTAGCCTAGTGCCCTGCACCTGTGATGGTATGCACCCACCCACAGTGACCATGCACATGACACGCCTAACCAGGCAGCACCAGCTATGTGCACCACTGCACACACACACTGCCCATGTCCATCACAGCACAAACAAGGCTGTCAACTGGCGTGGCAATGTGGTGGGATGCCAGTTCCACAGCCATGTGCCCAGTGCATGCATGGACCACCAGTGACGCACACACAGATGTGCAGTGACACTGGACAGTGATGACTGTCGCCTGTGTCATGCATGGTTGTGTTGTCCATGGCTGGTGGTCATGCCCACCCCCTCCAGCATGCAATAACATCCATGATGTAATGACACTCACACTCATCAAGCAGCTGTGGCTGCTGCTGCTGCTGCTGCCGCTGTGGCCCACCCCTCATGCCTCCTCCGGCCACCACCTGGGCCCTGCCACGGCCCTCCTAATCCTGGGCCTGCATCCTCTCTGCCAGGCCTGTGGGTGACAAATGTTGATAAAAACATCAGTGTGACCCCAAAGCAGAGTGCCCCCTGCCCCAGTGAGTGTGCCTGCCCACACAGCCAGACCCATGCATCTCACACCTGCACACACTGACACAGCCAACCATGGCAGAGCCATCCCCCATGCACCGCCACCAAAACACAGTCACACCCCTACGGAGAATACAGGTGCATAGATAGTACACCCACCTGGCCTAGGCACAACGCCCCTCCTGGCACGTGACCTGATGCATTGCAGCATGTCCGGCTCCCTCCTGCAGAGGTCACTGTATCTGTGCCTGCACTGCTCTGCAGACCGGCACCGCCCTGTGACCCTCACCAGGTCAATGGCCACATGCAGCCACACATGAGTGCGGGCCATAGTGAGGGGCTGATCACCATACAATGCCCCAAAGTGGGGCTCAACCAGGGCCACCAGGTTGGCCACCTCCACCTGACTCCACTGGGAGCTCTCCTGTGTGCCATAATTGCGATTGTACAGCAGGCAATATGGCGCCCCGCAGTGCGGCAACCCCACATGGAAATGTTGTGCAATAGATCACCAAAGGTCCCAATCGCGCTGTTCGTATAGCGCCATCAGTTCACATAGTGCTGTCACCAAACAGCACAATAGAGCCGTACACATGGCAGCCGAACAGCGCCAGGGGGCAAAGGTCGGATACCAGGTCAGGGGTCTATGATGCAAGGCCACACACAGCGCCATCTGACGTCTACGCATCCTGCACAACCGATCACCTGCATGCCAGTGCCACAGTGGACTACTGCGCAGTAGTGCCACAGCGCCATATGGTGCCCAGTGCTGTAGCACCACTGGCACATTGGTGGCCATGGCCTGAATTGCCGATCGCGCACAGCACATCATCAGAGCAGCAGATGCCTGCGTAAGCTACCTGGGCATGTGCAATGCAGTGTACCACACAGTCACAGACCTGTGCCATTGGCTCAGCCGGCTCAACCGTATTGCGCAAAGCGCAACGGCGCGATATTCAGCCGACACATGCAAATCATCTGATCAGCCATTCAAAGGTGCAGTGGCACGATTTGCATCTCATTACAGTTGCTCCACTTCTAATTTGCATGCATTGAGCTATAAATGTGTGACATTGGGCTGCGCTGGCCAGATTCGGTTACTGCAGGTGAGAGGTGGGTTGCATGCTGTGTGATGTACTGGACAATGGTCATGGGATAACGCTGTAGACTGCACAGTGACAGGTGTCCACTTCCACTCATACAGATTGACATGACCGAGCAGAACCAAGATGAGGGTGAGGATGGTGGGCAGAGGAGGAGGCCCAACTTCACCACGGTGGAGACAGAGGCCCTCTTCCAGGCCTACCTGGAGGAGGAGCCACTACTGAGTGGACAGCGGGGCACCCTTCAGGCCCTTGTGGCTGCATGGGAGGGGGTAGCTCGGGCAGGGAACCTGCATGGAAGCCACCAGCGCTCCATGCAGGAATGCAAAAAGAAGATGAGGACAGACTGCAGGAGGGTGAAAGAGAAGGTGGCAGCCCTCAGGGCGGCATGTGCTGGCACAGGCAGGGGCCAGCCAGCGGTGGTGGAGCTTGCCCCGGCTGAGGACCGACTGGCTGCATCAATGCAGTGGAGTGCTATTGAGGGCGTACAAGGAGGTGGATTCCAGACAGGTGGAAGCCCATCACTGCACGATATGACATGGTGGTGGTGTTGGGGGGGAGGTTGTTCACATGCACTCACATGTCGTCTCTTTCTGTTACAGATCCTGTTCGTCTTCAGGGGATGGTGGTGATGGGTCCAGGCAGTGAGGAAGACCTGCTGGACATGGAGGAGGGTCCATCCACCACTGTCACCAGCCAGCATGCACTGCACCAGCATGCACGCCGGGCTGCCAGCTCTGGTGTCAGTGAGTTGGGTGTGGGGGGTGCACAGCCTGTGTCTCAGCAGTCTGGCAGGCAAGCATGCCAGCACGCTGTGACTGTGGCTGTAGCACATACCTGCACCATTGATGATGCAAGGACTGCAAGGGGCAGTGACATGTGTGTGTCCCATGACGGACACACAGTAGGCAAGCACGTGCCCCTGGGCCTAGCTGGTTCCAACGTGTGTGCCAGCATGTCGGCACAGTCCCAGGCTGTGCCTGTCAGCACTGGTGGGGCAGCACCGGTGGCTGTGCAGGTGTCTGGCACTGTTGCAGCCACAGCAGTGGAACGAGTGGTCCCTGGGGCACAGTGGTTGGAGGGGCAGCAGTCACCCACCAGGTCTGGGGGTACAGTGTCCAGTGGTGGCACATGCCCACCGCCCTTTGATATGCCCATACCTGGTCCTGGTGAACAGCGCCCACCCTCAAGGGGTGTTGAGCATCAGGACCTCCCATACCCTGGGGGACAGGATGCCATTGTGGCAGAGTACCCATTTGAAGAGCACACCCGCCTGCTGCGGGAATCAGTACAGCAGCAAAGGCGGGTTGCAATGTCCGTGGAGGCACTGTGTGTGGCTGTGGAGCGGCACAGCAGGGACTGTGCTCTAGACCATGTAGAGATGGTCCATATGCGGATGGATGGATGTGACTGCCACCATTGACAGGCTGACCCAGGCATTGGTCGCTGTCGTGGCTGCATTGGGCACACAAGCAGGTGCCCCTGTACCATGCACCCCACACAGTACGCTCTCCACTCCCCGTTCCCGGCGTCGTGCGACACCAAGCCTGTCAACGTCGGGTTCTGCTGTGGGCATTCCGAGCACCCCTGGTGCAGGTATTTTTAGCATACTACAGACCCCACTGCAGACAAGGTCGCGATCGCGCAGTGGGACCCCTGATGGTCCATCGGTGACACCCCATGTGGCCCATGCTCAGCCTGCCAGTGCTGTTGGGTCACGGTGGGGCCGCCCACACATCCGCGGTGGCCGTGGAATGGTGAACATGATTGACCTGTCTGCCAGTGAGGGCCCTGTCTGGTGCTGCCCTGTGTGCACTGTGTCATGGTGGGCAGTGCACTGGTGGGTGCCCTGCACATCACGCCGACATACGGACCACCTGCACATCATCCCGACTGCTGTCCACAGGTGCGTGTGCATGATGATGCCTGCATTGTACTGTACACCAAGGTGCAAGGGTGCCCAGCATCTGACACACATACTTGGACAGTACAGGTGGTGGGTGTGGTCTGTGGATCTGTGTGTTTGCCATGTCTGTTCCTGCTCTGCTGTGCACCTGCCCTTGTATGCTTTGTGCCTGTGTGTGTGTGTGTGTGTGTGTGTGTGTGTGTGTGTGTGTGTGTCTCCATATGACTGTTCACCCCTCCCTGATGGTGTGTTTGTGTGCCTGGTCCCTTCCACTCCCCCTTGCCGTCATGCACCCCTGGTGTGTTACTCTGTGTGCCTGTGGGTTGCACCAGGACAGTGTTGGTTGCACTGGCCCCTTGACTTACCTGTGTCATGCATAATGCTCCTCCGTGATGGTGTTCCGGTGCAGCTGGGCCTGCTGGATCAGTCGGGGGTCCAGCCATCCAAGGGGGGGCTGCTCATCACCATCATCACTGGCGCTGCTGGCGTCCCCATCGCTGTCCCCCTCCTTGACCTGAATGGCTATCCCACAGTCTTTGGCCATGTTGTGCAGGATACAACAGGCCAGGAATATCCCACAGGCCTTTGAGGGGCTGTACTGTAGGGCACCGCCGGAGGTGTCTAGGCATCGGAAGCGTGCCTTGAGCATCCCAAACACCCGCTCGATGATGTTGCGTGTGGCGGCATGCGCCTCATTATAGCGTTGCTGCGATGGGGTCATGGGGCGCCGGTATGGTGTGAGCAGCCAGGGACGGAGTGGGTATCCGCTGTCACCTGTGTGGAGATGGTGGAGATGAGTATCATGTTCAGGTCCATATTACCAATATCCCTGTGTGCCACTACCATAGCACCTGTGGCATTCCCACCCTTGCCCCATGTTTGCAATTCCTACATGCGTACTCACCCACTAGATGGCCTGTGGGGATGTCCCCACTCTCGAATCAATGGCACAGTGCGGACTGATACCATATAAAGGCATCATGTGCTCTGCCAGGGTGTGGCACATATATTGATTATGCGCCCAGTGGCATCACACACCACCTGGCAGTTGACACTGGAATAGCCCTTCCTGTTCCTATATGCAGCCCCATCGGGGCCAGGTGGTGTGCGTATGGCCACATGGGTGCAGTCTATGGCCCCTAGCACACCTGGCATACGTGCTACCCTGTGGAACTCCTGCATGTTTGCTGTACGCTCTGCCGCGGTGCTGGGAAACTGGATGTGCACTGCAGCTTGTGGCAGCAGTGCGCTGAGGAATTGGGTGAGGATGTGTGACGTGACTGACTGTGTGATGCCTGTGGTGTCCCCTGTCAGCCTCTGGAAGGTGCCCGTGGTGAGCAGGCACATGCAGGCTGTCACCTTGGTCTCCACCGACAGAGCATGACTCCGTCGTGAGGGTGCCTGCATCACATCACTGCACAGCTCACAGAGCCGCCTCAGTATTGCCCTGTTCAGACGGTACCAGCCCACGATCTCTACATCTGTGTACAGCTCAAAGCTGATGCGGGCATGGTACTGCCTGTTGGGGGCGTACCGCCGATGGGCCCTTCCACGGCCACGTCCCCCTGCAGCATGCATTCTCACCCCCCTCATTACAGCTTCCATGTGGAAGCTGGCACTGTCCATCTCCCTGGCTTGTGACCCCCCGGCTGATGTTGCTCTGTTACCCCCGCTGTCCTGACTGCTACCTCCACTGCACCTGGTACACCTACTGGCCTCTGCACTCTGTGGCCCCATACACCTTCCCTTGCCCGCTTCTGTCCTGTGCACTCCCTGGCCTGCACTGTATGTTACTCTGGCCTTCTCTGTCTCTCTGCCTCATGTGTCTTCCCTGTCACGTTCTTGCGCCTCTTCCTTGAGCCTTTTTATTTTGGCTCATTTCCACTGTGGTGCAACTTCCAGCTGTTCGGCTCTTGTGCATTGCGCAAGTCTTTGAATATCGCATTGCGCTCTTTATGCATGGATCCACTCCCTTCGGTTGCGCATGCCTTCATTTGCACTGCGCTGTTGCTCAGCCTGTTTTCGGTGGCGCAACTGCCTCCTGCTGAATATTGCAGAATGGCGCACTTTCGGAATTGCACATGCGCAACCCTATTGCGCATGGCGCAACCCTTTTGAATATCCAGCCCACTGTCCCTAATGCAATATGTTTCACCGTGATTAATTCTAGACAGAAAGATGATAGTGGCAGCAAAGATGCCCATATCTATGATACTATATTGTAAAATGGAAAATCTCCCACCTATTCTCTCACTCTCCCATAGGGGTTTCTATAAGATGCCATGCGCAGCTGTGTGCCTTTTTAGAATATGACCCCACACGAGACTGGAATCAACAGTTAGTAGAAATTAAGAACTTTAGGATAGGTGGGAAACAGATTCCCAAACTTTGGATTCCCCAGTTTCATGTTGCAAGAATAAGACTTTGGATGGTGAGGGGGATTGTCTTTCAACAAATTCTCCCTAAACCAAGGGTAGATATTCAAACTGTACCAGGTAACTCATCTTCTAAGCTGTTTTAAAAGTCAAGTGGTTAAACAAGATACATTTTCTCATTTTGTTTTTTATTTCAATGGTGAACATTGTTCACCTTCCTCATGCAATATCCCAGCTATACAGCTCTTTTTTTTGGAATTGACATCCACTAATCAGGATGGAAGGCCCAATATTGGGCTAGGCAATTCCCAGATCCTAACATTAATTGGAATAAAATATGGGAAGGAACCTACATTTATATGTCTCAAGATAGGCTTAGACTCACACAATTTCAAATTTTACAAGATACGTATTGGACTCCTTTTAAACTATTTAAAACTGGCAGTAAGGAGATCATGTGATGTGTTTGGCGGGTTAGCCGCAATCCCAGATAGCTCCTGCTCCACCTCCGTATTTT
Source organism: Neoceratodus forsteri (assembly GCA_016271365.2). Lineage (NCBI taxonomy): Eukaryota > Metazoa > Chordata > Ceratodontiformes > Ceratodontidae > Neoceratodus > Neoceratodus forsteri. The sequence goes on along the minus strand of CM057450.1, from coordinate 329,203,024 downwards.
ATTGTTTTTAAGTTTCTCAACAGCCATCCACGGATAGTGAAACTTAATCGGAGAAGACCTGGACAATACGCGATCCCTCTCCACTGAACATCAACGTCTTGCAGCGTGCCCGTAAACAGCTATGGAGACCGAGATGAGGGCGGCCCTCCCCAAACATACTCCACCAGTCTCGCCGGACAAACACTCCAAGAAGGCCAAACAGGCCCAATCGTCAGCCTCAGCTAAACATTTAACAGCTCTTGCCAACCCAACGCCACTCTCTGAGGAGCGTTTTCTAGAGGAGATGCAACCTTTTAAGGAGGCGCTTGTAGAAATCACATCTGAGCTGAAAACCCTGCGTAGCGAGATGACCAGTGTAAAACAAAATGTTGCAGACAACCAAGCGTGTATTCGCTGCTAGAATCCTGGAAGGACAAAATGGAGCCAGAACTGATTAAATTAAGGCAGCAGGTCATGAAACTACAACAAAAAACCGAGGACCTTAGAGGCATAGCCGTAATAATATTTTTAATACATGGGCTCCCTAGGCGTGGAAGGCCCTAGCCCATCGTTTTATACAAAGCGCTACTTGCTAAAATAGTGGGTCCTTCTCCACATAATTCAGCCTATATATTGGAAAGGGCGCACAGATCTCCTCCGATCGAAACCGGAAGCCTCAGCACCCCCAGGCCTATAATAATAAAGATGTTGAACTATCTGGAAAGGCAGCATATTCTCCTAAAGGTTAAGGAGCTGCAGTCTATTTCCTGGGAGGGGAAAAAGCTTTGGATCACGCAGGACCTGCCACTTGAAACTCGCCAGAGATGAGCAACATTCCACCCAATAGTTAGCAAACTAATTGCTTCCAGCATCAGATTCAGAATGGCCTACCCTGCACGCCTTCAAGTACACCTAAAAGGGAAGTGGCACTCTTACGAATCCAGCTCACAAGCCCAGGTCGATTTAGCCCAGAGGCTTCCCTCTCTATTTAAAACCTCCTGATCCAACTAAAAAGTGGCCTTTGGAGTGATACCGATATGGGGTTTGTGATCACTTTCAATTTATGTTGCCTCCTAATATTTGTGCAATGATAGCATCTACTACCATTTGCTTTATTTTTCTTTACCTGAGAAAGGGGGACTGAGAGGGACATCATGTTCACTTTATTTCTTCTGCCAAGTGGTTGGTACTCCGAGATCTTGTGGGAAAGCCTTGGGAGCTCTGGTGCTCAGGCCTTGTTGTGAAGTCTCCAGAGAGGAACCTCTGTCCGAGAGGCAGTTTCTAGGACTCCAATTTCTGAGCTGCACCGCAGTGTCCCATGAGATTTAGGCTCCTCTGGGAAACACTCTATCACGAGCTTCAGGTTCCAGCACAATAAGCTGATGGATACCATACCACCTCAGTATGATTCCCCCCCTTTTTTTCCCTTTTCTCTTTCAGGATCCAAGCGACCTCGACTCAGTCATGGTTGATCTGCTCATCGGACTGAAGGGTTAAATCTCTCTTCTGTAATTTCTAAGGGCCTTATTTGATGCCCTGGTTCATAATCCGATAGAGGGCCTTATTGTGTGAGGAGCTTTCGAGTGGTGAGGTGTCCGGCCTTATGTCCTAAGCAGGCTGATCTGGCAATGGACTTGGGGTGGGGGAGGGAGGGATGAAGTGGACTGACAGGCGTCCAACCAGCGTACTGGGAAATGGGGGATTCCTAAGCTTTCCTCATTGAGGAATTCATCTACACAACTACTGGGATAGTAGGCTGTCAGACTGTTGGGTGTTATTGGAAGATAACTATATTAGGCTGTTCTTTATATAACCTTCTAGTTTTGATTAATGTCAATCGATCTGCTCTCAAAGAGATAAAAGGGGGCTATGCTAGGACTTTGAAGCTACACTACTAAGTTTAATTGTTGTTATTGGATTATTAGGGGTTAAGCAGGGGATTTGCTGTATATAGTTGTAAGGGATGTTAAATGGGGAGGGGAGGTTTGTGCACTCCTTTAGACTGGTCTGTTATAAGAATACAGGGGTTTTATTATTATGGGCAGATATGGGTTTATTTCTGTGGGGGGGTGCTGTGGTGCATAAGTTAAAGTTATTTACGAAACAGGTTATACAATTTAATATAGGGACCAATGGCATTGAACTTTAACAGATTTGTGACGTGGAACGTGAGAGGGGTCCGCGTACCCACTAAAAGAGCGCAAATACTTAGCCACCTGGTTTCACTGCAAGCCAGAATTGTTTTCATTCAGGAAACGCATCTTCTGTCCGGCGAAGCTATCAGCTTGCGCAAGAAAGGTTTTGGACAGGTTTTTGCCACGGGCGTCTCATCCAATAAGGGGGGAGCGGCTATCCTTATACACCGTTCAATTCCCTTTCAAGTCAAATCTGCCATCGCAGATCCCGAAGGTAGATATATTATACTACATGGTATCTTAGACCAAATGGACATTGTGCTAGGAAGCATATATGCTCCAGTAGGGAGTCGGATTTTTTTATGGCGTTACAGGGTAAACTATGTGACTTTATGTCCCTTCCGATGATTCTTGGTGGGGATTGAATTTACCCCCACACAAGACCTAGACAGATCACACTCTCTTAAGCCTCTGTCCATGGCACAGAAAGTACTCTCAGATTTTATAACCTCACTTGGGTTATGTGACCCATGGAGATTGCAGAACCCAGCTACTCGCCTATTTACTTTTCAGTCTATGGTCCATGCTACATGGACCAGGCTGGACTATATACTACTTAGCACTTCTCTCCTGCAGGGCTTAGGTAATTCTGGTATAGAGCCTATAGTTCTGTCGGATCATGCGACAGTCTGGCTGGAGTTGGCACTCAATAGCGGACACCGCAGAGATACGCTATGGCGGCTTAACAACCAACTCCTGAAAGATGAGCACGCGGTGTCTAGAATATCCGATTTGATTCGAGACTTCTTCGTGCATAACTGAGGGTCAGTAGCAAGAGCTGACCATGAATGGTGTGCTCTGAAATGCTATTTAAGAGGTGAATTTACCCGTTTAGCTTCCACACATAAAAGGAAGAATGAGGCTAAAGCTTCTGCGCTCTTGTCTCAGATCAAAGCTCTCTAAAACTGCCTTTCTTCGACATCATCGCAGGATTCTTTGAAAACACTTCTATCTTTAAGGAATCAATATGCCCTATTGCTTCAAGATAAAATTGAATTTGCCATACTGAGATCCCATGCAAAATATATAGAACAAGGTGAAAGGGCAAGCCACCTTTTGGCCTTGAGGCTCAGGAAACAGGAGTCTTCTAGGCTTATAAATTCGATTGAGGCTCCTAATGGGGAAATTAAGACTCACACCAAGGATGTAGTGTCTACACTTGCAAGTTACTTCTCCTCACTATATAGCAAATCTGCTACCTCCCCTGCTCCGTCAGAGATGTTAGAATATCTTGCATCAATACCTCTACCATCTCTGTCCCTGAACAGCAACAATCATTAATCATGCCTATTTCCATCCAGGAGATATTGTCGGCCATCAAGGAGCTTGCGCAACAAAGCCCCTGGCCCAGATGGCCTCTCTTCCAATTTTTATAAAAGATGCTGAAGGACCTCGCACCGGTTTGCTTAGTCTATACCAATATTTGCTCTCGAAATGTACAAGATTCACACTCGGAGGCTCTTATTATCCTTCTACTTAAACCGGGTAAACCCGCACACCTCCCTTCGAGTTACCGGCCGATATCGCTCTTAAATAACGATATTAAGATTCTCGCCAAGATCTTGGCTAAGAGAATAGAAGCGATCTGGATCTCGTTAATTAGTCCGGAGCAAATAGGTTTCGTCGCTAATAGGTCCCTAACAGATCACCACCGTAAACTCCAGTATATCATTAACACAGCAAAATCCTCACCCGTCCCAATGGCTCTGATTTCTCTCGGCGCGGAAAAGGCGTTTGACAGGGTGGATTGGATGTTTCTTTGGGCTACGCTGCAAGCTATGGGCTTTCCACCCCTGTTTATTAGTTGGATCCAAGCGCTATATTCGGCGCCCACAGCTAGGCTATATTGTAATGGGATCCTTTCCGATCTTTTCTCTCTTACCTCAGGTACCAGGCAAGGTTGCCCACTGTCTCCCTTTTTGTTTAATCTATATCTTGAACCCCTCCTTAGACGATTAACCTCATCCCCATCAATTGCTGGCATCCCCGTAGTCAGATATCCTGCAAAAATCTCAGTTTTTGCAGATGATATTCTCCTTCATCTTTCCAATCCAGTTTCTTCCCTAGAGGCTGCTCTAACAATAATTAAAGACTTCAGTCAATTCTCAAACTATAAACTCAATGTTAGCAAAACCGAAATTTTTCCCCTTAACCACTTCACTCATAGTTCAGACTTTGCACACTTTGGGATGAAGTGGGCCCCGCGCTCCATAAAGTATCTAGGGATATACATTACCTTAACCACTTCCCAATCTCGGAAACTGAACTTGGATGATTTATGGTGTGATATTCAACAAGATTTAACGAGGTGGGCCAAACTCCCATTGTTGTTCTGGGGTAGACTCAACGCTGTTAAAATGAATGTACTCCCCAGAGTTTTTTATCCACTTAACATGCTCGATTTGTGGCTGCCAATGTCTTACTTCCAAAAAATTCACTCGGGTATCAGCTCATTTATTTGGAATGGCAAAACTGCTAGAATATCATACCATAAGTTATCCTGCCCCAGAAATTACGGTGGCCTCCGACTCCCTAATTTCTTATTATACTATTGGGCTTCACACCTGTGTAAGTGTGGGAAATGGCTGGCCAGCACGAATACCCGTATTCATGGAGAGTATACTCCAATTTGGCTACTGGAAGAACTGGAGCTTTAAAGTTCATAATATAGCTCCAGCCTCTCTTTTTATATATCCAAAAACATATACCAAAACGTTTCAATCTCTCCCACTGGGACCTCTCTTAACTTTATTTCTCAGTTTTTAAACATTACAAAATCTCTCAACCTCAGATCTCTCTCAGCCTATCTCGAAAATCCCAATCTATATATAGGTAACACCTTGATAAAGAAAAATGGATACCGCCCTTTCCGAGTGTAAAGTCTCAGATTTTACACATCAGATAGTATGTTAACTGCGGTGGAAGTTCTGAGGAAGTTCGAATGCCCGGTCACAGCCACTTTCAAAGTCACTCAAATTATACACTTGCTGAGCAAAATGTTTGGGCGTAGTACTAAAATTTCCCATTTGGATGGTTTCCTCCAACAGATTTCCACTATGGTTAGTAAACCACACTCCATTTCCAATGTTTATAGCATGCTTCACACATTCCCTGAAGCTCCAACAAACGCTGGTGCTTCAATTTGGCAAGACTTCTATTCGGGAGAAAGAGTTAATTGGCAAAATGTGTGGAAAGATTTATATATCTACCATACCCAAGATAGGTATAGGATAATGCAATACAGTATCTTAAACAATCTTTACTACACTCCTGTTAAATTGTCTCAAATGAGACATATATCCTCAACAATTTGTACTAGGTGCCAGAAGGAAGAAGGCACCTTATTGCATATATTATGGTCGTGTGAGTTGGTATCGCCTCTATGGGAACAAATAGAATTAACTACGGACCCTATCTTGGGATTATGTGGATTATTTTCCCCAAAACTTGTATTTTTGAGATTATTCTGTAATCCCAATCAGAGAGAAGAGATACCATCTAGCCTTACTATCGATGGCGGTTAAAAAATTAGTGCTCAGGCACTGGAAAGATCAAGCCAGTCTGACGTACTCGGAGTGGTTACATGAACTATGTTTCGCTCTCCGGACTAAACATTTACTTGCACAAATGAATTGTCATCAATCTTCTTTCATGACAAAGTGGGGCAAACTATATGCCTTTTACTTGATCTGAGGTTGGGTCTGGGTATAGATGATAGGCTTTCCTCCTGACCTAATGAGATCTGACCCATTATCTCTACCTATCCGTAATGTGATACAGCCTGTGAAAGGCACAATACTTATGCACCACAGCACTAAATGGGGGGTTAGAGAGGGTGGGGATTATTCTGGTGAAATCTTTCTAGGCTTTTACTCTTTGGGATTTTTTTTCCCCTTCTCTGTTAGGATTGTCTGTTTGTTCATAAATGTACTTCTCTTGTAATGTTCTAAATATGTTCTGAATTTTACACTGTAAAATAAACTAAATAAAAACCCAAGGATAAAGAAAAAAGGGGGGGGGGGGACTGGCAGTGTCCCGTCCCCAATTTGTAATAGATGCAAGCTGGAAGAGGGTTCCCTCAAGCATATTTTCTGGGACTGTCCTTCTATCCAAGATCTCAGGATGGAAATCCGGGATAAGGCTGACCTGTTGCTAGGACTTAATGAGTTTTTCACTCTGGAGATATGCATCACTGGAGATTATTCCAAGGTAAAGGTCAGAGTATGTAGGTACCACATGGCAGTGATAGCATTGGCACTTAGGAAACTGATAGATGGGAGGAGCAGCTGCAGAATAAGGGGTGCTAGCTGCACATTCGAGCAGACTTGATAGACCTCTAGGCCTTTATCTGCTGGCAAATTTAGTATGTTCGTATGTTCATATGATAGTAAGACACTGGATTGATGCTCAGAAGATTCTTTACATTGAATGGCTTCTGGAACTGTTGAGTAACTTGTGCGTAGAGCAATATAAGGTAGGCTGGGAATGTCCCTCATCTAGATATAGGAAGAGCTGGGCTGTGATGCGTGCTATTTATTTGCTCAGGTACGAGTTAGGGAGGGTTAAAAGCCACTCAGAGCACCCACTCTTCTTTTGTGCAAGAAAAAGACATTTCCCTTCCTTCGCCTCAATCCAATGCCTCTCCAAGAATAGTATTTTGCCCTTAAAGAGTTTGGTGGTAAATGGGTACATCTAAGCCAAAGTAGGGAGGGAGGTGGGTGGAACAGAAGGGCAGTGTCTGGGACATAAGGGGTAAGGGATAGGTAGAGGGGGAGGAATAAGGGGGGGGGCATGTAACTCTTGTATCTGTTTCTGTTTTCATGTATGTAAATGTAGTTTATTACTACTCCTGTAACAGTGTCATGTCATTCAAGTTTGTAATTGAGAAAATCAATAAAATAATAAATTAAAAAAAAGAAAGAAAAAATGGAAAATAAGAGGGGCCATAAGATTGAGCCATCAGGTATATCCACTGCTAGAAATTTACTATTGGGATAAGGTGGTAACATTTCACTCTGAGATGATGGGAACATAAATAACTTTGAAACCAACATGGCCAGTGAGACAGTACTATGTTTTTCAGGCACCTAAATAGCAAAGGATGGCTCACAAAGTCAAATGCCATGGACAGGCCCACAAAGACTGTGCCAATAAGCATTCCTCAATCCATTGCTCATGTGATGTAGCCAGTGAACCTGGCAAAGATCGTGCCAGTAATGTGATGTTTGTCAAATCTGTGCTCCTCAGGAGCTTGGAGTCAATTAGTGTGTAAATAGTAAATCTGTGTATTTACCAGCTTTTCCAGCAATTTACTGAGTGGTGAAAGAATTGAGATTGAGCAATAGTTATCAGAACTGATACTAGATCCACATCCAAGAATGAGGATTACAGTGGTATTATTCCATAAAGAAACGCATATGTGAGTGTGCACAAGGCTGTGGTGCTCTCGAACAAAAATTAGCATTCAACACAAGCAGTTCAGGCACTCACCACCACATATGATACTGACACCATCCATAAGGTACAAAAGGAGGAAATTTATTGTATAAAATAACAAAATGCCTGCATGACGCATTTCAGGTCCTACCCGGACCCTTTCTCAAAGGCTAAGGCATACAAAGTGCTGGTGCATTATATACAAGGGCAAATAGGTGTGGCATAATGACATCATTGATTGCTACATCAATTTAATTTGTTAAAACACCTGCACATTCCACACACATAAAAAACAACATGAATCATCACAGAAGTCCCATGAGGCAAATCTATGACACACAAAATATATTATCTAAGGAAATTATTCTACAAATATTTAAATACTAACCATGTTAAAAGCATATATATAAACATAAACATCAAGAAGCTGAGAGACTGGGAGGAAGGGAACAGTAATAAAGGACATAAGCAGAGATCTAAATACTAGTGTTTCTTTGGGAGAAAAATTCAAGTAATGCATAGAGAAAGAAAGTTGGGGGGGGGCTGAATGATAAATCTGGATTCACAAAAAACCTCTATAATTCATTTTCTATCCTGTAGATATGGTTTGATTTCAAAACCTACATTTAGATCTGGAGGTCTGGTTGCTTTTAAATTAATAATCCAAAAGGCTGCAGTTGACTTGGTCAATTGCCATGTAGGAGAATTTGTGTGTATGTCTGTCTTTTTGATTCATTACATATTGAGCTGTGGCATATGTGATGTCACTTTTTATGTTGATTGCGCGCATGTGCAAGAAACATGTTGCAGCAGGTTTCTCCAGAAGCAGGTTGTGGAGGCATGGCACTGTTGTGCCCAATGCCTCCACAGCCTGCAAAGGCTTGTCTCCCAATGCCATGTCACGCTATTACTGACACTAGTTCAACCAGTGTGCCACAACTTTCTAAAAAATCAGCTGCTGCAATCAGGGGCTGCTTAGTCATTGCAGCGTCAGCCATCATCTGCAATGAGGGAATGATCTGCCATTGCAGGGCGGGATGTAGAACCCCTGATATTGTTTGTGAACATGGCTGGCGGCTTGCCACTGTATTCAAAAACAATATTTTACACCCCCATGTTTATTTGCCAATGGGGGAGCCCACTCCTCATCGGCATAATGTACCCCCCTGTTTTATTGTCTGCCAATGGGGTGCCCAATCCCTGTCAGCAGGAAGGAATCCCCCCTTTTGTTGTTTGCCGACGGGGGTGCCCAATCCCTGTCGGCACAAAGGAACCCCCCCTTTGCTGTTTGCCAATGTGGGTGCTCAATCCCCGTCGGCAGAAAATAATTCCCCACCCTGTTGTTTGCCAATGGGGGTGCCCAATTCCCCGTTGGCTACAACTGCCCCCCCATAAAAATGAGTCCGGTGGCACACTGGGAGCCCACCCCAGTGTGCCACATGCCCCTTTTGTTGCTTGCCAATGGGGTGCCTACTCCCCTGTCAGCTACAGTTGCCCCCCAAAGCAAGAGTCCTTGGTGGCACGCTGGGAGTCCACCCCATTGTGCCACATGCCCCTGTAAAGCTAAAAATGGTCCCATGATGTTTTTTCTTTTTTTATTACCTGAAAAAAAAGGAAACGGTCCCTCATAGTCTCCCTGCCCCCTCCCACAACCCGCACCCACCCACTGCACACCCTGCCTCCCCACACCCCCCTCACTCCATACTTACCTCCGGAGCTCAACATGATGATCTTCGCTGGACCGGGAACACTTCTGCACTCTTCAAAGCCGACCACGAACTGAGGAAATGCTGGTAAGCTGTATAATGTAATACATAGGGTTTTTTCAACTTTAGTGCATATCGCGGGCATTTTATGGAATTTTTCCACTAAATTTTCAACATGGGGTTTTTGGGACCCCTCCTCATGAATTCTTGAACTGTCATTGCATTAATCCGCCCCAAAAGGTGGTTTCGCAGTCACTGTGCAGAATCACCCTTTGGGGCCGATTAATGAAACGACAGTGCCAGTGTTCATGAGGTGGGCTCTCAAAAAGCCTATGTTGCAAATTTGGTGGAAAAAATCCAAAAAATGACTCTTATGAGCGTGCATTGAGCAGTTGCTACGTACGCTCGTAACTTTGTGAATTTACAATATTTTCATGCCAGATTTTCAACATTGGCATTTTGCCACACCTCCTTGTGAGCAGTACAGCTGTCATTGTTCACATCCTGGCCGAAATGTGTTTTTGTAGTTCCAGTGCAGAATGGAATGGTCGCTGTGGGAAATCAGTGTTCAGGACAGATTAAGACAAGCATTTGTCAATGCCGAATGTTTGCTTGCTGGCATTGGCAGTGGTAGTGTAGAAGTTACAGAGCTGCGTAATAGGAATGGCGGTGAAGTATTGAACTGAAGCCAACCCCACCACCACCCTGCAGAGAGTGACAGGCATTGGGGTGTGCCTTTGGGTCGTCAGGCATAACAGCCACGCCATTTCACCACACCCCACCCTGCAGACACTGGCAAGTGTCACGGTGTTCCTTGGGGTCTTTGGCCCTTATGCGCACCCCATTCCATTAGGAAATAGAGTGAGATGGGTGCGATATAGGAGAATGAGCTGAACTTTGGGTACGAAGAGTCCAAGACATACCTCGATGCCTCTCACTGGCTGCAGGGTGTGGAATGGTATGAGCATTACAGGCAAGAATCCCAAGTCACACCCTTGATGCCTGTCATTCTTTACAGAGTTGCGCGTTATGGTTGGAAACCCTAATACTTCAGGCATTCATTGGTATTTTCACTCCAAATGTTCAACATGGTTTTTTTTGTGACCCCACCTCATGAACAGGGGGAATATCAGTTTCTTAGCCAAAAGCTGCTTACGCACAGCGACTATGGCATTTAGCACCACAGGTGCAAAAACATTCCGAACAGGATGTAAAAAATGACAGCTGTACTGTTTATGGGGAGGTGTAAAAAATGGCAATGTTGCAAATCTGCAGTAAAAATATTTAAAAAAATGGTGAGTCATGAGCATACATAGAAACTGTGCAACACACCCATAATATAATTAGGTTGGGGATTTTTTTACAGCAGATTGTCAACTCAGGCATTTTGGTGCCTCCGATCATGAATAGTGTCACTGTGATTTTCTTTATCTGTCCTGAACAATGATTTCCCACAGCAACCACGCATCTCTGCACTGAAAGTGTGAAAACACACTTCGGCCATGTTCTGAAAAATGACAGTTGTACTGAAAATAAGGAAGTGTGGAAAAATGCCACTGGTGAAAATCTGGACTAAAAATATTACAAAGTCATGAACTTACGAGGGTGTGTGGAAACTGCGCAATGCTCACTCATAACACAGTCATATTATGGACTTTTGTCACCAAATTTTCAACATAGCCATTTTAAGACCTCTGCTCATGAACAGTGTCACTGTGATTTTCTTAATTTGTCCCGTACATTGATTTCGCACACCGACTGCGCCATTGTGCGCTACATGGGCGGAAACACATTTTGAGTGAGATGTGAAAAATGACAGCTGTACTAAATAGACACATAGAAACATAGAAGTTGATGGCATATAAGGGCCGCAAGGCCCATCCAGTCTGCCCATTTCTTTTTCTACCTTATAAATGTGCCATCGGCCTTTGCTCTGTCAGTGGCCTATCTATTTATAGTCATTTGTATTGTTTCCTTATGCCTATCCCATGCCTGTTTGAAGCCCTGCACTGTATTCATAGCCACCACTTCTTGTGGTAAGCCATTCCATGCATCCACCACCCTTTCTGTGAAAAAGAATTTCCACACATTCCCCCTTAATCGGCCCCCCCCTCTAATCTCATGCTGTGTCCTTTTGTCCTGCTATTTTTCTTATATTTAAACATGTTCAACTCTTTCACCTTGTTAATGCCCTTAAGGTGTTTGAATGCCTCGATCATATCACCTCTCTCCTTCCTTTGCTCAAGGGTATACATATTGAGCTCTGTTAATCTGTCCTCATATGTCTTCTGATGCTGTCCCTGCACCATTTTGGTTGCCCTTCTCTGGACTGCCTCAATTTGGTTAATGTCCTTGTGAAGGTGTGGCCTCCAATACTGTACGCAGTACTCCAGGTGGGGCCTAACCAGTGTCTTGTAAAGAGGGATTATTACCTCCCTCTTACGACTTGTGATACCCCTACTAATACACCCTAACACCCCCTAGCCTTACCTACTGCTTTAGAGGTCTGCTTGGATGATTTCAGGTCATCAGTGATGATGATGCCCAAGTCTCTTTCTTCCTTTGTGACTGCTAGCAACTCACCTCCCAGCCTATAGGTGGCTTCAGGGTTTCTCTTCCCTATGTGCATGATTTTGCACTTCTTTGCATTAAATCCCAGTTGCCACTCTTCTGACCATTTTGCTAGTTTATCCAGATCTCTTCTCATTCTGTCCCATCTGGGTTATCTACTCTGTTGCAGATCTTGGTGTCATCTGCAAACAGACAAGCCTTACCCTCTAGTCCATCTGCAAAGTCACTAATGAAGATGTTGAAGAGGACTGGCTCCAGGACTGATCCTTGAGGTACCCCACTTGTGACTTGCATCTCTTCTGACTGTATACCATTTACCACCACTCTTTGTTTTCTGCCTGTCAACCAGTTTGCCACCCAGTTGACCAACGTCTGACCCACCCTGAGCCTACCCAGCTTATTTATCAATCTTCTATGTGGAACAGTGTCAAAAGCTTTGCTGAAGTCAAGGTAGCCAACAGCAGCTGCTCCCCCTTGGTCCACCACTCTCGTTACCCAGTTAAAGAAATCTATGAGATTAGTTTGACAGGACCTTCCTTTTGTAAACCCATGCTGTCTTGGATCCTGTGCCCCTATGGATTCCAGGTGTTGCACTATCCTTTCCTTAAGGAGTGCCTTCATAATCTTGCCCACTACAGAGGTAAGACTGACTGGTCTGTAGTTCCCCGCCTCCTCCCTGCTACCATTCTTGTGGAGCGGGATCACATGAGCCCTTCTCCAGTCTTCTGGGACCTCTCCTGTGCTCAGAGACTCACTAAATAGTTCTGCTAATGGCTCTGCTAGTTCCACCTTTAGCTCCTTAAGTACGCTGGGATGTATGCCATCAGGTCCCATTGCCTTATCCACCCTGAGTTTAGCAAGCTCTTGTAGGACCCTTTCTTTTGTGAAGGGAGTAGTGCTCACCTCCCTCCCCCCTGTGTCCATGATGCTTGAGCTGTGGGCCTGCCCTACCTTCTCTTCAGTAAATACTGAGCAAAGTATCTGTTTAGGATAGATGCCTTTACAGGGTCCTCCTCCTCACATGCTCCCTTTTCTCCATTAAGCTTAGCACATCCCTCTGACTTTCTCCTTTCACTAATGTATCTATAGAAAGTCTTGTCATCTTCTTTTACTGTTCGTGCTAGTGTTTCCTCAGTTTGGGACTTTGTCTGCCTTACTGCCTTCCCTGCTTCCTTTAGGGCAGTTTGGTATGCCTCCCTATCTTCATCCCGCTGTGTTCCCTTATATTTCCTGAAGGCCAGCCTTTTGACTCTGACCTTTTCTGCTACTGTATTTGAGAACCAAAGTGGTTTCCTTCTTCTTTTGCACTTCCTTTTCTGTCTAACACAATGGGATGTTGCTTCAAGTATTGCATCCTTAATCATAAGAAGGTGTGGTAAAATGTCAATGTTGAAAATCTGGAGTGAAAATATTGAAAATTCTCGAACTTACGAGCGTGCGTAGGAACTGCGCAACACACGCTTGTAAAACAGTCATTGTTAGGAATTTTTTCACCAAATTTTCAACATAGCCATTTTAAGACCTCTGCTCATGAACAGTGTCACTGTGGTTTTCTTAATTTGTCCTGTACATTGGTTTTAGCGACCCCACTGCAGTCAATAGTGCACTGCATGGTTGGGTGAGATGTGAAAAATGACAGCTGCACTACTCATAAGAAGGTGTGGTAAAATGGCAATGTTGAAAATCTGGAGTGAAAATATTGAAAATTGGCGAACTTACGAGCGTGCGTAGGAACTCTGCAACACACGCTTGTAAAACAGTCATTGTTGGGAATTTTTTCACCAAATTTTCAACATAGCCATTTTAAGACCTCTGCTCATGAACAGTGTCACTGTGGTTTTCTTAATTTGTCCTGTACATTGGTTTCGCACACCAACTGCGCCATTGTGCACTGCATGGGTGGAAACACATTTTGGGTGAGATGTGAAAAATGACAGCTGCACTACTCATAAGAAGGTGTGGTAAAATGGCAATGTTGAAAATCTGGAGTGAAAATATTGAAAATTTCGCGAACTTACGGGCATGCATAGGAACTGCGCAACGCACGCTAGTAAAACAGTTGTTTTTTGGAATTTTTCCACCAAATTTTCAAAATAGGCTCTTTGAGAGCCCACTTCATGAACACTGTCAGTGTCTTTTATTAATCAGTCCCAAAAGGTGATTTTGCAAAGTGACCGGGCAGTGACTGTGAAATCACCCTTCGAGCCTAAATAACGCCATGACAGTGACATCATTCATGAGAAGGGGTCCCAAAAACCCCATGTTGAAAATTTGGTGCCAAAATTCTGAAAAATGCCTGAGATATGCAATAAAGTTGAAAAAACCCTCTCTAGCCCATTATACAGCTCACCAGCATTTCCTCAGTTTGTGGCCGGCTTTGAAGAGTGCAGACGTGTTCCCAGTCCACCAAGATCATTGCGCCGAGGTCCGAGGTAGGTATGAGGTGAGGGGTGTGGGAGGTAGGTGCACAGTGGGTGGGTGAGGTTGTGGGGGGCCAGGAGACTACGTGGGACCGTTTTTCTTTACAGGTTTTTTTTAATGATGATGTGGGACATTTTCCACTACTTGGGGTGGGCCTTCGTGTGCGTACAAGGATGGTTGACGGGGGGCGCTCAGCCGATGGGGATTGGGCACCTCTGCTGGCTAAAGCATCTATTGCCATGCTGGAGGGGCTCAGCGTGGCACCCAGTACCGGAGGGGGGTGAGGACAGGAGCCGACGTGGGGATTGGGCAACCCCGTCGGCTATATCATGAGTTGCCATGCTGGGGTGGGCACCCAGCGTGACATTTTGAAGGCTTTGGGGGTGGGGAGCACAGCACAGCCGATAGGGATTGGGCACCCCTGGCTGTTCAGTGTGCATGCAGGGGGGTACACTCTGCGTGCATGGTGTGTGTGTGTGTGTGTGTGTGTGTGTGTGTGTAGGGGGAGCTGCGCATGAGCAGGCGATATCTTATCACTGCTCACTGAAGCGTAGCTCCCCCTTTCAACTGTATGCCACTGCATTTTGGAGCTTGTCATAGACAGCTCCAGCATGCATTGGCTTACAGGGGCCGTGCCTGCCAACACACTGACTGAACTGGAAGAGGGGATGACACACCTCCGAAATCTCGGATGATGCCACTATGTTTCTTGCACATGCATGCAAGCAAACATAAAAATGACAGTGACACTGTTCATAAGTAGAGGTCCTAAAATGCATATGTTGAACATTTGGTAACGATACTCCATAAAATGACTATTGTGAGAGTGCGTTGCGCAGTTGGTATGCACGCTCATAACTTCACGAATTTTTAATATTTTCACTCCAGATTTTCAACATTGCCATTTTCCCAGACCTACTTATGAACAGTGCAGCTGTCATTTTCTCCATCCTGGCTGAAATGTGTTTTCACACTTCTGGTGCAGAATAGAGCGGTCACTGTGGAAAATCACTGACCGGGACAGATTGAGAAAATGACAATGATACTGTTCATGAGCAGAGGTCCTAAAATGCCTATGTTGAAAATTTGGTGATGATAGCCCATCAATTGACTGTGTTACAAGTGTGCATTGTGCACTTTCCACGCACCCTTGTAACTTAGCAGGTTTGTAATATTGTCACACCAGATTTTCAACGGTGTCATTTTTTACACCTCCTTATAAGCAGTGCAGCTGTCATTTTTCACATCCTGACTGAAATGTGTTTTCACAGTTCCGGCGCAGAATAACGTGGTTACTGTGGGAAGTCAGTGTTTGGGACAGATTAAGAAATTGACAGTGGCACTGTTCATGAGCAGAGGTCCTCAATTCCCTATGTTGAAAATTTGGTGACAAAACTCCAAAACATGACTGTGTTACAAGCGTGCGTTGAACTGTTTCCACACACCCTTGTAGATTCGCAAATTTGTAATACTGTCATGCCACATTTTCAACAGTGGTATTTTTCCACAACTCCTTATGAACACTACAGCTGTCATTTTTCACATCCTGGCTAAAATACATTTTTGCTCTCCTGCCGGACAATAGCACGGTCATTCTGGGAAATCAGTATTTGGGACAGATTAAGATCGACCGAGTGAGAGGGCAGAGTGGCCAAGCTCAACTGAGCTCTGTTGGGACTGCTGCAGATTTGTTTGAGGGCAGACAAAGGCCTCAACACAAGAGCCCAGTACAAAAGGGCAGCTTGCAGTACTGGGAGAAACGGAATGAGAGAACGAGTGGGGGGGGGTGAGTGAACTCACCAAAGCGCTGTCAGGACTGCAGCGGATTTCTTTGTGGGCAGAAAAAGGCATCTATACAGGCAGGGGCCCAGTACAAAAGGCTAGCCTGCAGCAGTCGGAGAAACAGTATGAGCGAGTGAGACAAGGGGACTTAGTGAGCTCAATGGAGCTCTGTCAGGGCTGCTGGGATTTCTTTGTGGACAGAAAAAGGCACCACTGGGCAGGATTCCTGCACAAAAGGCGCGGGCAGCTAAAGCGCCCAGGACAAACAGAATGAGCGATGAGGAGAAGGAGATGCGTGACCTCAATGGATCCTCGTCAGAACAATCATGATTTCTTTTGTGACAGACAAAGATGCCAACACAGCCAGAAGCCCCATACAAAAGCACAGTCTGCGGCGCCAAGAGAAACAGAATGAGCGAGTGACAGAGAGGTAGTGAGCGAGCTCAACGGAGCTCTACTGTGACTGCTGCAGATTTCTTTGTGGGCAGAAAATGTGGCAACGCAGGCAGAAGCCCAGTACAAATGGCCAGCTTGCAGCGTTGGTAGAAACGGAATGCTAGAGTGACTGAGGGGGTGTGAGCTAGCTCAGTGGAGCTGTGTCAGGACTGCTTCAGATTTCTTTCTGGCCAGAAAAAGCCACCAATCAGGCAGGAGCCCAGTACAAAAGGGCAGTCTGCAGTGCCAGGAGACACAGAACGAGCGAGTGAGGGAGGGAGGGGGAGTCAGTGAGCTCAACGGGGCTTTGTTGGGACTGCTGCAGATTTGTTTGTGGGCAGAAAAAGGCAGCAATGCATGCAGGGGCCCAGTACAAAAGGGTAGCCTGCAGTGGTAGGAAAACCAGAATGAGCGAGTGAGTGAGCTCAACAGAGTTGTATTGTAACTGCAGCAACACAAGCAGGAGCCCAGTAGAAAAGGGCAGCCTGCAGCGCCGGCAGAACAGAATGAGCGAGTGAGAGAATGGGAGAGAGCAAGCTCAACGGAGCTTTGTTGGGACTGCTATAACATGACTATGTTACCAGCATGCACTGAACTGTTTCCACACACCCTTGTAACTTCGCAAATTTTAATATTGTCATGCCACATTTTCAACAGTGGTATTTTTCCACAACTCCTTATGAACACAACAGCTGACATTTTTCACATCCTGGCTACAGTATGTTTTTGCAATCCTGCCAGACAATAGCACGGTCACTCTGGGAAATCAGTGTTTGAGACAGATTAAGATGGACTGAGTGAGAGGGGGGAGTGACCGAGCTCAACTGAGCTCTGTCAGAACTGCTGCGGATTTGTTTGTGGGCAGACAAAGGCCCCAACACAAGAGCCCAGTACAAAAGGCCAGCCTGCAGCACTGGGAGAAAAAGAACAAGAGAGCGAGTGAGGGAGGGGAAGTGAGCGAGCTCAATGGAGCTTTATCGGGACTGCTGCACATTTCTTTGTGGGCAGAAAAAGGCGACAACAGAGACAGGAGCCCAGTACAAAAGAGCAGCCTGCAGTGCCAGGAGAACCAGAATGAGTCAGTGAGACAGGCAGAGTGAGCGACCTCAACGGAGCTCTGTCAGGACAGCTGTGGATTTCTTTGTGGGTAGAAAAAGCCACCAACACAGGCAGGATCCCAGTACAAAAGGGCAACCTGCAGCACCAGAAGAAACAAAATGAGCGAGTCAGAGAGGGGGAGTGAGCCACCTCAATGGAGCTCTGTCGGGACAGCTGCACGCTCTCCTCTGAGGTGGGGAGATTAGAAGGCTGTGGGTTCTAGCCCCACACCAGGCACTTGGGTTAATATCCCAATACTGACACTGCAGTGCAGCATGAGGTGGGGTGCTGCACTCCTGAGGTGCCGTCTTTCAGATGAGATGTTAAACCGAGGTCCCATCTGCCTGTTCTGGTGGTAGTTCAGGTGGATGTTAAAGATCCCATGGCACTTATCAAAAAGAGTAGGGGAATTTTTTATTATAATAACATCAAATAATTACGAACCGTCTTAAGTCACACAAAATAATATACAAATCATAAAGTAAATAAAATCTAAGTATCACAGTCATACGTTAACAGATAATTGTGAAAATAACTATGCATAAACCCCAGCCTACTAATAAGAGTAGGGGAAATTTTTTTTTTTTTTAACAACAAAACAAACTGATTATCCACAGTGTTAAGTCACACCAAATGATATTCAAATCATTTGGCAAACCAAATTAGAAAGATATTACAATCATACATTATCAAATCGGTGAGTGCCACAATCTATGTATAACCCTCCCCCCCATTATAAAGCAGGGAATATTTTTTTTTAAGTGCAAAGAACCCAATTACAAACCATCATATGTACACTTACTACACCGGGAGAAAAAAAAGAACATTTTTTACATGCAGCAAACCAACCAACTCTGTACCAGTTCCTACTATCACTCATCTACTCATCCATAGAAAGCCTAAGACTTCCCATCCTAATACTATATACCACCTTTAACTATTTGTATTTTATAAACCTGGTAAACCCTCTCCACCAATCCATCACCTGCCTAGTGGTTGCAAATCCTAAATCATGGAGATACACCCTTTCCAGGGGTCCCTGAATCAATCACCCCACTGTATCATAGGGCATCATTTTTTGATACAGAACCCATTGGCATCGAGCCTAACTTAAATAATATATCAAGGCACAAGAAAAGATCTGTAGAGTTCCTACATGATACCTGTTCCCCAACTGAGAAAATTGACCCAACACCAGTATATCATAATCTAAGTACCATAACCACCTCATCTTTCACTTAAAGGCCAGGAATTTCCAAAGAGACCTGGCATATGTACAAAAAAAGGAAAAAATGCTCCACTGTTTCCTCCTGAGCCACACACTCTAAAAAAGGGCAAGTTCTTTCATTCACGACCTTGTGCTTAACATTGCCTTGAACCCCAGTCCTTCCGTACACCGCAAGCCATACTATTTCCCACATATAATCAGGCAGTCTGGGATTATTTAACCTCTAAAGCACTGTCTCCATGTGACCTGAAGGACAGTTTTTGAAGGCAGGTTCACTCGGATATAAGAGCTGCATGACTTTAGTATACAGCTGCGGCCCTGTACTATCCCTTACCACTTGGGCCAAAAACCCCCCATTTAAATAACTTCTTTGCAATTGGCCAAAAATAAAAAGGTATAGACAGTATAGGAATAGGTTTAGGAGGACTTGTGAGCCAGGCAGAGTAATATTGAACTAACACCTGTCACGTCAATATCCCATAATTTGATGCAGATGTCCTCCACCCTACCTTAATATTCAATGTTATAAGTAATGTAGAGAAAAAAATAACTGGATCCACCATCCCTAATCCCCCTTTTTCTTTTGACAAATCATTTAATTGGGTTGCGTCTGTTTCGCCACACCATCTGAAAGAACAAACTGTATATCCTTTTTTCAAATTTTATTGGTAACGGAAATATTATTGCCGTGTATAATAAACTCGGAATTACAAATTGTTTGATGTCTTGTACCCATTTTAATTTAGACAGTTTCCAATGTTTCCAAATATGTATTTTCCCCTCTATCAAGGTTAATACCTTTTCCCAGTTTAACTCAGGCAAATTCTGAGCCCCGTATAATAAGCCTATAATTTTGATAGGCTCAAATGAAAAACATAGTCCCTGAATCTGAAGAGTGGCAGGAATGCCTACTCCAATAAACAATCCTTGGCTTTTTTGTTTATTAAGTTTAGAATTGGAAATCCCAGAATAAGAGTCCATAAACTCCAAAAACTGTGCCACTTGTTTATAGTTAGCAAAAAACACACAAATCATCTGCATATGCCTATTCATGTAATTCCTCCAATGGGGGGGGCACAGGCCCCATTCCATAGTGGATACTATGACAAATATTGAATCAGAGTGTATATTGTGAAGGCATATAATAAAGGGCTCAGGAGACATCCCTGACACCCCCCCCCGAAGGAACATGAAACCCCTCCCCAATTTCTGTCTGAATCATGGGATGAGTAATAGTAGTCTTATGGATGGATCTAATCCAATTTAAAAAACACTCAGGCACTCCATAGTGTGATAAAACCAAAAATAGAAATGGGTGATAAACCTGATCGAAGGCCTTCATTTGGTCCACAGAAATGATGCACCCAGAGAGTTTATTCAAATTGGCATATTCTATCCAATCTCGAACAATCATGTGCGCATGGTGAATATTTTTCCGGGAAGCCCACAGATTTGATGGGTGGAAAGGACAGTGACCACCAACTGTTCAAGCCTCGTATTCAGAATACCCACCAACAGCTAATAATCTGAATTCAGAAGCGTAATTGGTCTCCAACTCTCCAGGAGTTTTTTATCCCCTGATTTATATAAAAAAAAATTAACAATCCCTCAGAGAACCAAACTGGAAATTCCACTGAGGCTAGAAAAAAGTTAAATACCTTCTCCAAGCATTCAGAGAATTCCGCCAGTAAAGCTTGATATAATTCTGCTGTCAGCTCATCAATCCCTGGTGATGTACCTAATTTTTGAGCTTTAATAGCCCTGACTATTTCTGCCCGTGTGATGGGAGAAATGAGTGATAATTTATTAAATTGTGAATCTGGTAATTTTATCTTGTCCAAAAAGTGCCTCATAGTGTGTACACTAGGGGGTATCTCCAACCTATGAGCAAGAAAAAAAGTTTTTATTACCGCCTGAAGGTTCTTTGAATCCCTCACTAGATGTCCATCCTGAGTTATAAGGGTATCCAAAGATGTATTATGTTTATATTTTTTGAAAGCCTCATAAGGATCTCTGGAAGGCTGTTTTTTAACCCCATATTGAAAAAGAACCTAAAGTGTACTGACTCTACTATATTGAACCTCCTGAAGTTGTTGTTTCATCATTAAAATTTGAGATGAGAGATCATTCTTTGATGTATTTGCCATCGAGATTAAATAATACAATTGCTGCCTCAATTTAAGATAATGGAGAAATTTTATCATTTTCCCTCTATCTTTCTTGATTTTTTAATCATTTACAAAAATCATCTTTGGAATCTTTACACCACTGTCGCAAATTTTCATATAAAAAGACCACTGAAAGTCTTGCTAAAAGTAAGGCTTTAATCTTCCCCACCACCTTAGGGCATTTTAATAAAAGTGCATTCAGTTTCCATCATGCCCACTGTCTAAGTGGTACCAGATAAGGGGAAAAAGTACATTGAAGGAGCATGTGGTCTGAAAAGGAAGCTGGATAGGTATAAAATTTAAAGGGAAGTTTCTCCGAAAGAAAGACATAATCTGTAGTAGACATATAGAGGTGTTTCTGATAAGTAAATGTTAAACCTCCTTGTTGACGGCTACTGATGGCATTGACCAAACTGGATGATTTAATTAGTTGCCATAATGCATTGGAATCACAGTAAATTCCACCTCCCCCCCCGGGACTTGGCTTTCTGCCGCCTTCAACTCACAATTGAAGTCTCCACACAAAAAAATTTCATAAGAAGTCAATAAAAAAGTTTTATCATGTGAAAAAGTGCCACCCGTTCTGCTTTTACCAGTGAACAATACACATTAACAAAGCGACATGTCAGGGATCTCCACACCCCGTCCAAAATCATTAACCACCCTGGAACTAAGTCCATTAGCTTAATTAATGAAAAATCGTAAGAACTGAAAAGAAATCCAATGCCATCTGCTGATTGTTGTCCAAAGGACCAATAGGCTGGCCCCCACAGTACTCTTTTTGGAAAAGCCAGGCCTGGTCTAAGGAATACATCCACATTTCTTGTAGGTGGCAGATATCTAAAGCATGATTATGCACAAACTCATAAATCACTTGCTGTCTTTCAAAGTTTAATAAACTGTGGACATTCACTGAACCAAGTTTAAATGCAGCCAGTTATGAAAGTGAGTGTCAGACATCTTTTTTCCGTCTTTTTTTCTTTTTCCCTTTATAACCTTCCTGCACCTGAAAGGGGGAAGGAGGATTATCCTGCATGGGCTGTGAGTCTGGTTCATGGCAATCCATTTCTGAATCACCCCACTGAGCTGCCAATACTGCAAAGGGGTTACTAGTTTCCACCTCTGCTGGGTTGGAGACCATAGGGGGTTTAAGGTTCTGAGAGGACCTTCTAACTGGGATAACTGCCGGAGTTCTTGAGGCCTCATGAGACCCCTCCTCTTTTTGTGCTGTACAACACACCAGAGAAGGAATGGGAAATCTCTGGCCTGGCACTTCAGAGGACTTGCCTTGCACCGTGGCCATGGTAGGATGCACCACTGGATCTACGCCTTCCTCTCCCGACTCCGGGACCATCAGGTCAACACCCATAACCAAGTCCTGGGCTTTCTGAATCAACAGATCAGGGCTACCACTAGAGGCCTTGTTTTTGGCTGCCCACACACACTCCAAAAACACATGACTGGTTTCATCACAAAGGTCACATTTGGTGAAATTAGCACATTGAAATGCGATATGACCAATTTCCCCACAGTTATCACAGCGAGGCTTATCACAAGAACAGGATAAATGTGTTCTGGACCCACACTTATAACAAGCATGGGGCTGCCCCAAATAAAAGCATACCCCTCTGTCCCACCCCAACAAAATGGAATTTGGAAGATGGTCTGTCCCCCTATCAGTTTGCCTTAACTTAACTTTGAAGTGCCATCCCCAAGTCCAAAACTGCTCAGAATCCAATATCGCCTCTGGAGGACTCAAGATCTCACATTTTTGAGACAACCAGTGTGAAATATCATCCACATGAACACCCTCATTCCTAAACATGATGGAAACATATTTAATTAATGGTTTTGTTAAAGGAGTCTCTAAGAAGGGTGCCCATAGGGGAGAAAATTTCATCTGGTTGTATCTCTCCCAAAAAAAGATCCAGGGCATAGGCCGAACAAAAACTCACATCAAAGTTATCCTCTCCAGATATATTTATAAATGCAAATACCTCCCTGGGTGAAAAATGTAAAGATTATTTTAACAAACTTTTCCCCATATACAGCCTATCAGGTCAAACTTCAAGACCCCCCCTTATAGCTAAACTCACTGCATTTCTGCGAGGTGCAGTTTCTTTTTTTAATTTTGGAGAATAAATCAGACATCAAGGGTTTCTCAGAAACAGGAGTACCCTGTACAGCCTCCCCCTGTTCCTCCATTCCTAAAATAGTAGTGACTACTGAAGCCATGGTCTGCAAGGCAACCTCAGGAGCCCTGACCCCCCAGCACACTTCAAGGGCCCAGTAAGTGCAGGTAGAGCAAACCAATTGTGGTTGCCATGCAGGTTCTTTCTGGGAAAACTTGAGTTTAGGGTCCCACTCAGGTGTAGGTTGCCAAGACCCTTTGTCCAGTGTCCATCCCACCTCACTTAACGCTCTTTGAGGGGACCATGTTTCATTGGTCAAGGGCTGTCCCAAAGGAACAGTATCTGAAGCCCTCTGACCTGTCTGTATTTTAGTAGACCCAGCAGCATTCCCTTCTTCAAGTGCCCCCAAGTTCCATTTTGCAAACATCACTGCTGCTCTCTTCTCCTTTCCCTCCTCTCTTAATTTCTCTTGACAATTTACTGGCCATTTCAAAAATGAAAAGTCCGAAACTCCCTCTTGATTACGAGGGTCCATTTGAAAAACACAGTTCACCTCCATGGTTAACAGGGTGGAAGAGGGATTCGAAAATGGTCCTCGGAGCACAAACCCTGCTGTTTTTGTTAGTGTGGCCGCATACCTGGAGGAACCGGAGCCTCTGTGCTCCGACCGAGCCACATCCGGGACCTGCAAGAGCTCCTTAGCAACCTGCAGGATGCCCTGAGATGCCACCAGTACTTCTAATTCCACTGAAGGCTTTTGGCACTGAATCTACATTGATTCCCCACTGCCAGCCTTCTCTAGTAACCCAACAGTTTGTTCCAGCTGCTCCACAGCAGCTACAGTGTATGACTCACCAGACCGCTCCTCTCCTGGACTCGGAGACACAGACTCTGCCTTCTCAGCACTGACAGCTGCTGTACAGTTAATGACAGCTACCTCCTCTGCACTGAGTGCCGATAGCTGCTCCATGACTCGTTCTTGCTCCCACTGCAACTCTGCAAGTTGCTGCTTCAGTTGCTCCTCAGCATTTGGCAGTGTTGCCCACTTCCTCATTATCTCGGGTCCTGGAAAACTTGACAAATCCTCGGTAGACACAAACAGCTCTCCCTTCTCCACATCCTTAGCTGGAGCCAACTGCTCCTCGGGCTCAGTGCAGTCCTGCAATCTCAAGGGGGAACCTCCCCACTCTTCCTCCACTGCAACGTCCATCCTCCACCAAGTCTGACCACTGAGTGATCTGACTCATGACAGCAAGTCCCCCTACTGCCAGCAATGTAGTAGGGGAATTTCCATGGTGTCCTGGCCAAATTTCCCCCCCTTTCACTAATATATCACCAACACCTTAATCTGGTTCAAAATCAGTTGCCATTCATCTGTATCCCCCCCACCAGGTCGTGCCTGAAAATTGGCAGAATTTGTCTAGTGCACTTACCCGGTCAACAAAATCTAACTAACTAACTACTGAAAAGTCTGTTCCATGTCTCCACCACCCTCTCAGTGAAAAAGTACTTCCTAATGTAACCCACAGATGGCACTATCCCAAGGGATACTACCCCTGCCTGTGCAACTGCTAACAGGTTAAGGGGCCTGGGTCCAATGGTGGGGGCCTCCACCCAGAGGACGGGGTTAAGACAGTCTGGTATGACTTGGTCACAGCCCTCTGGGTCCCTGCAACACCCCCTTCTTCCCACTAGTGGCCCACACAATATATAAGAAGTACCTTCACAGTATACACTTACCCCCAGGACTGGTTCAATCAGCTTGACTCTGGGGACCCCCTGTAAAACAAGATGATACAGTGCAAAAGCCACAGTGAATCACTTTAACATAAGTGAATACCTCAGACAGAGTAACTTTGCTGAAACAAACAGATCTGATTTATTTAGGGGAATATAACAGGGACAGGGGAAAATCAGGTTAATTAGTTTAGACACCTTAATAATCACAGTACTGTATGCATGTTCAGAGTCCCAAATTGTCTCTTTCACTGAGTACCCAGGATTGGGGGGGCTAGCCAGGATCAGTGCAGCTGGATGGGGCCCTGTGATGGAAAAACACTTGCACAATACCCAATTGTAATCCAGAGCCGGATGGCTCAGTTCATGAAGAAATTAAACAGCAACAAATAGATGACACACACTTGCAATTTGATAAACAGATGGCAGGGAGCTACCCTGCTTTGTACTCACAGACTCAGTACTGGGAACTGGATGGAAAGCAGATTGTCATGGATTGCCAGGAGGAGCAGAACATGTGGAAAAGGTCCTTGTGACTGGACTCCACTGCAGTTTAGAGCAAATGGATGTAGTCTGGATTAAGCTGGCATTTACTTCCAGCTTCATTCACTCAATTCACTGTACAGGGGATTTGAAACGCGATTCCCCACAAGCACTACACACATTTATATGTAAAAGGAAAGTACTATAACAGGCAGGCTGCTTCTTGATCCTGACTGCAATTACTGCACGATACCCGGGAGAACACACAGCAGCTTCAGTTCCTGACAGACCCAGCGCGATTCAGCAATTTCTCCAGTCTTCTACAGGGTAAGCCTGGTTTCTACACTTCAGATCTCCTTGATCCTCTTCACTGGTTAAATTCAGTCTGAACAGACACTTGCACAAGCTGCAGACTGAAACTTAGGGCCTTACACGTGATTCCTGCGCTAAAACTACACACTGGAGAAGCACACTGTTCCCTGTCTCTTCACTGCCCAAACTGATCTGATCTTTCCAGTACACAGAGCCGGGCATTTCCTTAGAGTTCCTTCCAGTTCAGTTGGCTGGTTTTACTGTCACTTACAATAAACTCCCCCTGTTGGTGGAAAAAAGGTGCTGAAGTCCAAACTACAATTCCCAGAAGCATTGGCCATACAGTACATAGATGGCTGGCTCCACAGTGGGAGTCCAGGTTCTGATTTGCCAGCAGCAGGTTCCATTTCAAAGGTCCCCCCCACACTGATTGGTCCAGTTTAGCAGTTCAAAACCAGAATGGGGGACTAGGAAAACACAGTTCTGACTGCAAAGAAAAGCAGGTTAGACAAAATGTATTTTCATTATTACTCTAAATGATTTCTGGCAAACAGTTACATCTTTGAAAAGTGCTCACTCTGTCCACTTAGTGACGGCAGAAACAGAGCTATTTGGCAGCAGCTCAAGAGGGACTCAAGCAGGGAAACACACAGACCCCCATCCAAATTAATTATGTCTGCAGGCAGACAGCTGTTAAACAGACAGTACCAGAGGCTCTATAAGCACTCACAGATAAAATGGCTTAGATGCCGAACACTATCCAGGCTTGGAGCATTCAAGCAAGCTCCTTGAAGACTTTTGGGAACCCCCATTTGCAGGGGGTTTACACCCTTCCCGGCCTGGAAAAAGCTTGGCATCTGCATCAAGCAAGTACCCCCATAAGTTTCAATTGCAACCATATAATGTACATTTGCATCAGGATCACATTAGGCTCATACATGTAATCATCGGTCAATATATCACTTTACCAGAAACACATTTCTGAAACTTTGCAGTACATCACTCTTTACACAGTATTACACACACATTGTACCATAACTCAGGTTATTACCTCTTCTACATGAAACCTGAAGAGAGGGGGGCCTTCCCTATCAGTTACCTTGGGGCTGGATGGGGCAGGGGCACCATACCTAGAGGACAACACAAGCAACTTGGAGTTAGCACTGATGTTCAGTTTGGGCAATGAGCTCGGAGACACATACACTCCTTCATGGACAACATTGAGAGGCAAGTCCACAGGCCTCCTAGGGTAATCATAACTTAGGCACACCACAGGCTTTACAGCTCGACCAGTCTTTCTAGGGGGAGCTGTTACAGTCTCTGCACTCTGAGCCTCATTTTCAGGATTGTTCTCACTTGTCAGGGGGGTCTCCATTGGAGTAGAGAGGCTAGAACTTGGGGCACTTTCAGTTCCAGGAGTTACAATCTCTGAGTCCACAACACTTGGCTCACATGGAGAGCTTTCTGACACTGACAGTGAATTATCAGGGTACTCAACACACTCTTCTTGTTCTGGTATGTCACCAGTCTGTTCCAGTCCATCATTTTCCTTCCCTGAAAGCTCAAACAATTCAACCATACACAATGATTCTATATCATCTGACTTGATGCTTTGCACTTCACTTTCTGGGAGCATTGGCTCCAGGGACAAAGCTGGGGGATTAGACAGTCCAGAAGGCCCAGCTTCATCTCCAGTATTGACTAGGGGATTGCCTCGAAACAACTGACTCAGTTCATAAGAACAGTAGTATTCAAAGTCACACTCACTTTCCTCTGATATGTAGTGACAGTCATGCTCAACTGGGACTTGTGGAGGGGAATGTTTTAACGCAGCTTCTGTAGGTGCAGACTTTCTTGATTTTTCCTTAGCAGCAGCTCTAGTCACTGGTCCAGAGGGGGCATTTTCTGGGGGCTCAGACTCAATCAAGATTTGTCCAATGGGCAGCAAATGATTTCTATGCATCGTTTTAACATCTTTTGAATTATTGTCAGACCTTACTTTGTACACTGGCAGATCATCTAGTTTGCACACTACAATGTGAGGGAGATGGTGCCATCTGTCAGCAAGCTTGTGTTTGCCATGCAGTCCCAGATTTCTTATCAATACCCAATCTCCCTCCTGGAGTGCCTGTGCTTTCACCTTTTTATCATACCTTTCTTTGTTCGCCAGATTTCTTTTGGTAGCCATGGTTTGAGCCAGTTAGTACACATGATTTAGCTGGGTCTTTAACTTTTGCACATACTGTAAATAGTTGTCAGCTTGAACCCCATCAGGAGAGACCCAAAAACACACATCTACTGGCAATCAAGCTTCTCTTCCAAACATCAGGAGGTAGGGAGAGAACCCAGTGGCATCACGTTTGGTGCAGTGGTAGGCATGTACCAGGGTGTGCTAATTTGTTGGCTCCATCTAGGCTTGTCCTTTGGGTGGAGAGTGCCTAGCATAGCTAGCAAGGTGTGGTTGAAATGTTCAGGCTGTGGGTCCCCCTCGGGGTGGTAAGGGATGGTTCTGGACTTTCTCACTCCCCACAGAGAAAGCATCTCTTTGATCAGATGACTCTCAAAGTCTCTCCGTTGATCAGAATGAATTCTTTGTGGAGCCCCATAGTGAACAAAAAGTTTTCTACAAGTACTTTTGCCACAGTGGATGCCTTCTGGTGCTTGGTGGGGAAAGCTTGGGTATATCTCGTAAGATGATCCATGACCCCCAGCACATTACTAATATCACTTTGATCTGACTCCAAACTCAGAAAATCAATATAGACCAACTCCATGGGTGCACTGGTGGTGATGTTAACTAGGAGGGCAGCCCTCTGGGGCAAAGCTTTCCTCTGTAAGCAGCGACTACAAGTTTGAATGTGTTGCTGCACATCAGCCCCCATCTTAGGCCAATAGAATCTGGATCTCACCAAGTCAAGTGTTCTGTCTATACCAAGGTGCCCCATGTGGTTGTGTAAGGACCTCAGCACTGAGTCTTGAAAAGCAGTGGGCAGCACTAGTGGTTGTTTGTCTACTTGTCCCCCTCTGTCTACTGTTTCTCTGTATAACAGTCTATTGATCATTTTCAACTTAGGACCTTCTTTGTATAACAATGCAGTTCTCAAATCAGTGAAAAGTAATTTGGACACATCATTCCCTGCATATAGGGCTTCTAAAGCTGATTTGATCATGGGATCTTGGGATTGAGCCCGCCGAATACTGACATTGTCCAGCTGAGGCAGTGCACCAATGTCTATTGTAGAAAAGTGGCAATAAGCAGCAGGTATGCAGTTCTCAGAGGGGCCCAAACAATCCACCATACAGTCCACTGCGTCCATGGACATTTGTTCCTCCCTGTCAAACTTCTGGCAGAGTGCTCGAATATCAGGTTCTGACAGTCTGACCCAGTCACTCTGGGGAACAGGCCTCCGGGAGAGAGCATCAGCATCTATGTGGTTCAGGCCTGCTCTGCATTCAACTGCATAGTCATAGGTAGATAAGGCAGAGAGCCACCTATGGCCAGTGGCATCCAACTTAGCTGAAGTCTGCACATAGGTCAAAGGATTATTGTCAGTTTTTACTAGTATCTTAGCCCCATACTCATGGAATTGATCAACAATGGCTCACTTCAAAGTTAGAAACTCTAACTTGTGTACAGGATAGTTCTTTTCGGAAGGGGTCAGGCTTCTGCTGGCAAAGGCCACTGGTCTCAGGCCATTCTTGTGCTCATGATACAACACAGCCCCCAACCCTTGCAAGCTAGCATCAGTGTGCAGGACATAGGGTTTTGTTGGATCGGCATAGGCCAACACTGGAGGGTGGGTAAGTTCATATATGATCTCATGAAAAGCAGTCTCACAATCAGGTGTCCAGTGAGCCCCAAATACTTCACTTGGATGAAAATAAAATCTTTCAGTCTCGAGGGATGCTGACTTTTTGTATTTTTTGTGGGTTGGAGGATACCTTTGACTAAGGTTAAGTAAAGGGCAGATCACTCTTGAATAGTCCTTGATGAAACGCCAATAATAACCACAGAATCCCAGGAATCTTTGCAGTTCTTTTAGATGTTTGGGCTGTGGCCAGGTGGTCAAGGCCTCAACTTTACTTGGGTCAGTCTCTATTCCCTCGGTGGATACTATCTGTCCCACATACTTTACTGATGTTTGAAAGAATTGACATTTATCAATAGACAGTTTAAGGCCAAAGT
This sequence comes from Neoceratodus forsteri, assembly GCA_016271365.2. Classification (NCBI taxonomy): domain Eukaryota; kingdom Metazoa; phylum Chordata; order Ceratodontiformes; family Ceratodontidae; genus Neoceratodus; species Neoceratodus forsteri. The sequence continues at coordinate 329,173,155 of CM057450.1, read as the reverse complement.
CTTCCAATCAGTCCAATACCTTGAATAATCTGCTCTCATGTTCCTCCAGTGAGCTGCCAAACACAATAACATCATCTAGGTATAGCAGGCACTCTAGTAAGCTCATGTCCCCCACTGCATGCTCCATCAATCATTGAAAGTGGCTGGGGTGCCTGAAATCCCTTGAGGCATCCTCATGAATTCATAGAAGCCAAGCAGACAGATAAAGACTGTCTTCTCATGGTCCTCTGGGGCCATCGGGATCTGGTAGTACCCATTGTGAAGATCCAGCACAGAGAACCACTTGCTTCCATTCAGGCAGTCCAAAGCATCCTGGATGCGGGACATTGTATACTGATCAGGGATAGTCCGCCAGTTCAAGGTGCAATAATCCATGCACTTTCTTACTGTCCCATTCTTTTTTCTCACTACTATGGTGGGGGAAGCATAGGGGCTTCTGGATTCTTGCAGCACAATTAAGGTGAATGGAGTGTCACAATTATGACAACTAGCGTCTCTTGCAGATGCCGTCTTACATTGTCTATGTCAGCAGGAGCCAGGCGCTGAGACCTCTCATGAAATGGTCTTTCATCATGCAGCCGGATGTGGTGCTCAGCAACTTGCACACATTCTACATCCCATTCTTTTAAAGAAAACACCTGGGCTCTCTGGGCAAGCTTCTCACTGATCCTCACTTTCCATTCAGCTGGCAACTGGCAGTCACCAAAATCAAACAAGTCAGGCGTTACTCTACCACTGTTCCCTGAACTCTTGCTACTGGGTAGCACTGCAGTATTTGCACAATGTACATTAGCCAGGGTGCAACCTCTATTTACCTGGATCTCTCTATCCGACACATTACGAACTTGAACTATTACCCTTCTAGCATAAGCATGGGCTCTGGCAGGCAAAATACTTGGTTTGACCAGCAGTCCTTCTGGCAATTTCCAATTGCCTGGTGCATCCAACATGAGGATTTTATTCTTGACATCCTTTCTGATATGGACTTCCCCCTGTAGGGTACACTGGGCATTTGGCACCAGGATCAGAGACTCAGGATCCTTTTTCCAGACAACTCCAACTGGTTCCTCTAGTTTCACTTTGTCAGCATATCTCTGTGCTTCATAGGCCTTCTAGATCAAGGCCAGAATAGTTAAAGCTCTACTAGTCCTTGACGCCTTTTTTTCATAACACAACTGTGCCAGCCATCCAAACATATGTGCATTAGTCCCATTTAGTAAAGGAACCCCATCATACAGTCCAGTAGGAGGACCCGCTAAGGCCAGGGTCTCTACATGCTCTGCCTCTCCAGCAACAGAGATGGGGGAAGACAGCCAAATTTGGATATACCCGGAGTAGGGGTTGGCTGTCTCACTTAACCCCATACATGCAGTCCTTCTAATGGTTGTAAGGGTACATCTGATGAATGCTTCTGATACCAATCCTGGAACATAATTGTCACTTGGGAGCCACTGTCTAATACAGCTCTTATAGACACTCCATTCACCTTGACAGTGGTCTCCATGGAGGGACTCACTATTCTGGACCAGTCTAGAGAGGCGGTAGCAGGGGCCTGGGCAGCTGACCTTGCCACAGAGGGATGTGAGTTAGCATTTTTGGGACCCTCACTGGGACCATTTCGTGCACCTCTTAACCACTGACTTGTTCTCCGAAGCTCTCCTTGTAGCCATCTCACCACTCTCTCTAAGTCTTTCTGAGACCGGCATTCCCTCTTTGTGCCCATCCTTCCCACAATTATGGCAAAATATGTCTGCTGAAGTTTGGGTGACCGAGGCATCACTGTGGGGGCTGCAGCATTGGTACTATCAGTAGAAAACCTTGGGGCCACCTCCATCAGCGATGGGTTGGACATTTGGAGAAATCTCTTCAGTTCCCTCACTTCCATAGCCAATGCATCAAGTTTTGAACTGTTGTCAACATGAGGGCCGGGATGGGCACCCCCTTCCCACAGCAGTGCCTATGCTCATAGGAGCGGCCTTCATGATGAGACTGTCCGTTACTTTCCTAATCTCCCTCAGCAACTCCTCCCAGTGCAGGGTATTTATAGCCATCCCCGTTTGGCAGGCACTTAATCCTTGACTTTCATCATGGATTTTCAGTGATCCCTGGCCATCAGCAGCTGACCCCGCCCTTGGAGCAGAGGTTGTAGCAGCTACAACTACACGAGCCTCTGAGAAACCCTCCTCCTCCTCCTCAACTTCTCAGATTTCTTTCATCAAATCACAATGGTCCAGTGGGTTACCTCTCCTGTCTTGAAGCCTCAACTGAAGGAGCTGCAATTTTGAGTGCTTTGCATGTTGCAATATTTGCCCCAACCTCGCATGGTTTAAGTCACTGGCGGCCAACCCCCTTTCCGGTAGGTCCTCTGTAGCACTCCTTCCAGATGAGTAACATATGCAGATAAACTTTCCCCTGGCCATTGTTTTGTACCTTGAAACTTCCACATCAAGCTCTCCCCTGACTCAATACTCCCAAAATTGCATTCAAGCGCAGTTAGATACTTTTGGGCAGATGCCTCAGAGTTTGTGGACCTCAAAGACTTAATGGCTTCCAGAGTGGGACCTCCCAGGCTCTCTAGGATTCTTTTCTGTTTCTCAGCATCTGCACACAGCCACTCAGATACCAAAGGGCAACACAGTCTATCCAGGTCTCCCAATCATCCTCCCCTTGTGGTGTGGGGAAGGTGCTGGAGAAAATTCTCAACCTGCGGTAAAAGGCATGACTATTGACAGGTACAGACATGGGGGCTTGCACTGGCACAGAAGGAGGGGCAATAACAGGTGCTGGAGGGGGAAGAGGGTGTTGGTGGAGGAATGTTCTCAGGTGGCAATAATAGTTTCTTTAAATCCTCCACAGTTTTCCTTTCCCCCCCAACAACAATTTAGCAAATTTCTCCTCAAACGTTTCAGATAATGGGGAGGCTCATTCTCCTTGGGGTCTTTACTGTCCCTGGTTATCACTCTCCGGACAGTGAGAGTTTCCCCTGGAGTAACAGTCTGTGGCACTTTAGAACTGTCTACAGGGTCCTTACACTCTATTAGGGCCATGAAAGTTTGGGCAAGCAGATCAGCCTGTCGCCCCTCTACCACAGGGTCTTGTAAACATTTGACCTTGGCAAGTACTCCCCTCTACAGTGTCCGTATTGGTACCCAGCAGGATATCCAGGATAAGTATAGTATTTTGTGGCTAGATCTCCTCTCCAGTACACCACTTCACCAACTGGTGTACAGCCATTTCTGTTGGGATACCCATTTATTTTTTAACAGTAATTCGCAAATGTGGCCACTAGAAGATGCTAATCCCAGTGGTGCCTCCAAGATGTAACACCCAGGAGGCGCTATTCCAAGGGCTACTACCCCTGCCTTCGTAACTATTAACAGGTTAAGGGGCCTAGTTCCAATGGCGGGGGCCTCCACCCAGAGGTAGGGGTTAAGACAGTCTGGTATGACTTGGTCACAGCCCTCTGGGTCACTGCAACCCCCCTTCTTCCCACTAGTGGCCCACACAATATATCAGAAGTACCTTCACAGTATACACTTACCCCAGGACTGGTTCGATCAGCTTGACTCTGGGAACGCCCTGTAAAACAAGATGATACAATGCAAAAGCCACAGTGCAACACTTTAACATAAGTGAATACCTTAGACAGTGTAACTTTGCTGAAACAAACAGATCTGATTTATTTAGGAGAATATAACAGGGACGGGGAAAATCAGGTTAATTAGTTTAGACACCTTAATAATCACAGTACTGTGCGCATGTTCAGAGTACCAAATTGTCACTTTCACTGGGTACCCAGGATTTGGGGGGGCTAGCCAGGATCAGTGCAGCTGGATGGGGCCCTGTGATGGAAAAACACTTGCACAATACCCAATTGTAATCCAGAGCCGGATGGCTCAGTTCATGAAGAAATGAAACAGCAACAAATAGATGACACACACTTGCAATTTGATAAACAGATGGCAGGGAGCTACTCTGCTTTGTACTCACAGACTCAATGCTGGGAACTGGATGGAAAGCAGATTGTCCTGGATTGCCAGGAGGAGCAGAACATGTGGAAAAGGTCCTTGTGACTGGACCCCACTGCAGTTTAGAGCAAATAGATGTAGTCTGGATTAAGCTGGGGTTTACTTCCAGCTTCATGCACTCAATTCACTGTACAGGGGATTTGAAATGTGATTCCCCACAAGCACTACACACATTTATATGTAAAAGGAAAGTACTATACCAGGCAGGCTGCTTCTTGATCCCAACCGCAATTACCGCACGATACCCAGGAGAACACACAGCAGCTTCAGTTCCTGACAGGCCGAACGCGACTCAGCAGTTTCTCCAGTCTTCTACAGGGTAAGCCTGGTTTCTACACTTCAGATCTCCTTGATTCTCTTCACAGGTTGGATTCAGTGTGAAGAGGTGCTTGCACAAGCTGGAAACCAAAACTTAGGGCCTTACACGTGATTCCTGTGCTAAAACTACACACCGAAGGAGCACACTGTTCCCTATCTCTTCACTGCCCAAACTGATCTGATCTTTCCAGTAGACAGAGCCGGGCATTTCCTTTGAGTTCCTTCCAGTTCAGTTGGCTGGTTTGGCTGTCACTCACAGTAAACTCCCCCTGTTGGTGGAAAAAAGGTGCCAAAGTCCAAACTACAATTCCTAGTATCATTATACATACATAGGTGGCTGTCTCCACAATGAGAGTCCAAGTTCTGATTTGACAGCAGCAGGTTCCATTTCAAAGGTCCCCCCACACTGATTGGTCCAGTTCAGCAGTTCAAAACCAGAATGGGGGACTAGGCAAACACAGTTCTGATTGCAAATAAAAGCAGGTTAGACAAACTGTATTTTCATTATTACTCTAAATGATTTGTGGCAAACAGTTACATCTTTGAAAAGTGCTCACTCTGCCCACTTAGTGACAGCAGAAATGGAGCTATTTGGTGGCAGCTCGAGTGGGACTCAAGCAGGGAAACACACAGACCCCCATCCAAATTAATTATGTCTGCAGGCAGACAACTCTTAAAGAGACAGTACCAGAGGCTCTAAAAGCACTCACAGATAAAGAGCTTAGACACTGAACACCATCCAGGCTTGGAGCATTCAAGCAAGCTCCTTGAAGACTTTTGGGAACCCCCATTTGCAAGGGGGGTTACACCAACATTACCCTGAGCCTTCCACCCTTCATCCTCATATCATGCCCCCTTGTTCTTCTGCAGAGTTTTCTCTGAAATATGCTTTCCACCAGTACCCTGTTTATTCCCATATGGTACTTGAAAGTCTCTATCATATCCCCCCCTTTCCTCCAGTGAATAGATATTAAGGTCCTTAAGTCTTTCTTCATAGGGCTTCTGGTGCAGTCCATGTACCATCTTCATTGCCCTTCTTTGGACTGTTTCTGTTTTGTCAATGTCCTTCCGGAGATGTGGATTCCAGAACTGGACACAGTACTCCAGCTGAGGCCTCACTCAGCTGTGTCTGTTCCACTTTTCTTCCCTGGGCTTATCCTGTAGATTGCAATATCCTGCCCAGGACTTCACCCCATTTACACCAACTATTTAGCTAACTCAAATACAGAAAGACTTCTCAGAGCTGTAGCCTAGAGGTACTTATAGTCTGAAGAATCCTGGAGGGTGTTGGGAAAGGACACAAATTAGTGGAACCCTCTGGCAGCAGCAAACAGTCTCTCTGTGCACAGCAATGTCTGGGCGCTTTGCCTGATGGGTTCCTTGTCGTCTTTGCCTCTGGGGGCCTTTCGTTATCTTTGCCACTGGTGGCCTTTCATCATCCTGGGGTGACAGGGTATTCAAGTATTCACCCTGGACGTCCACCAGATGCACCACTTTCTCTGGCACGGAAACACAGCTGGGCTCCAAGACAGCCTCAAGCCCCAGCACAAATAACTTTCTTCCAGGCTATCCACGGTTCAAACAGTATCAAAATGTTCAATACTGGAAGCTACAAAGCTGGGTTGCAAGTTAATTTCCCACACAGGGACACATATCAGCAGTCTACTTTATCCCCATGCTGCTAAGTGAGTCTTGTAGGCACTCTGCCTAAATTTGCCTTTTGTGGCTAAAAAAAGGCCTTACCACACCCTGACTTATCTTTGGACTGGTGCAGCCTTTCCCCACTCTCTCCCTCTCTGATCTCTCTGGGGATCTCCCCTTTAATGGGCTCTGCTTTTTCATTTATAGCAGCCCATCTCTCCCCACCACATTGGTGCAAATCTTTTCCAGTTTCTGCTGATGCTCTTTCACACTTTTCCATTAGTCCCTGCTACCAGAAAAACTCATGGGGGCCATCATGTTTATTTATATTCTGCTGCTTATTTTATACAGCCTCTAAAATTTAATAGGATCCCATTCAGGGCTATCAAATGCACAGCGTGGGTCCACTTGCTCTGAAGGAGCCAGCCAAATCTATCTTTTACTTTCAGGGAACCCCGCTTTGCTATCGAGGCTCTAGAAATAAGTGGTGCCCTTCCCCATACCGTTAAGGGAGCCACAGCTTCTTTAAGGCTTTTGGCCACACATGCTCAGGACTTGCCATGTGCAGCTATATTTGTTTACCTTTCTGTCCAGTCATGGCCACCCCCTGGACCAGCAGAGTGTTCCCACTGGTGCCCACAAACAACACAGCGGACCTCATCCCCTTCTCTATATGGGGCCGAGAACCAAAGTATTCAGTGGCCACTGCTGTGAGGACCACACAAGCCCTCTGGTCCCAATTTTCAGTCCTGGGAACTAGAGACAGAAAAAGAGCTCAGTGGGGCAAAAATTGGTCTGGAGCTTGCAAAAGGTAAGCCCCAGATCAGAGGGGGGTTACACACTCCCATTGTCAAATGCTTGGTGTCCTTGGCATGCCATTATCCATCTGACAAGTGAGCACAGGAATAAAATGCATAAAGCATAATGGATAGGCAAGTGTGTGTTGTGGTTTATTTTTTCAGCATTCGAGGTGTGTGATGACCCATAAACCTCAAGAGTGAAGCTTGGGAGGTTTATGAGGTCATCACACACCAAGGGTGTGAAAAAAAATCCTTAAACACACACTTGCCTATCCTTTATTTTTTATAATTACTGCTGCAGGGAGTGAATGCCAACATTAGGTAAAGCAGTTCTTCCTGTCACACACACACACACACACACACGCACACAGATACACACACACACACACACACTCCCTGTCCAGCAAGGATATTTTTTTCTCTTTTCGCTCTTTTATAAAAATGCTTCTATTAATCGACAGTGTTAAGAGGCAGAGTCACACAGGAGATCGTGCTGGGTTGGACCAAAGCCCTGATCAAAGTGCAATAGCAGTAGGATCAACCAGATAGATTTATTTAATTGTAATGGCAGGATCAACCAGATAAATAGTTAAAAAAATATAACTTACAAGGGGGGGATGGTGCCCTGCAAACTATTAGTCCAGGCAGGCGATTGCTGCAGTTTCTCAGAAACGGAGCTGCCATGTTTTTTTGAGGTGTTCAGACCGACACAGATATTAACAGCCAATCAGCTGTTGTGCTATGAATGCTTGGCACTGATGGTAAAAGAAACTTTTTTGGAATACCATAATAATCAGTTTTAGGGTTGTCATGGCATTTGCCAGAGGCTTGTGAGCTGTTTGATAAAGGGGGTCATCCGTAATTATAACACAATATTGTATACATTTATAACTAACACCTGATGCCTAACCATCCAGATTATTTGCACACACATACATACACAGTTAACATTTGCTGTCTAGATAATTGGTACCTATCTAGCAGCAGTAGTTATTGGCATACACATACACTTTCCCACCCTGTCCATTTTGCAACACAAGGGAGGTGAGTATAACACAGGGACAATATGCTTTTGAACCACATGATGGGGAGTACCTGAAGAGGTAATGAGGGTGTCATAAGTGAGCCTAATAATAGGTTTGGGTTCTCTTCCAGACCATCTGAAGAATACTGCATCTTTCTTATGAATAGGGTATGCATTTCCCTCTTCTGGCACTGTGTCCACCACAGGGGCATTGTCATGAATACCAGAGTTTCTCCAGTTTATTTGTGGGTTAGGAGCACATTGGGTCAGATTAGGCACTAGGGTGTAGTACAAGATGTCATCATCATTATCTTCTGACAGCTCAGTCATTGGCTTTGGAGTGGGCACTGCATTTGAAGTACTTGAGTCAGGGTGTGCTCTCTCATTTAATTGCTTGGAGGTTTGACTCCTGGTGTTTGATCTCCTTGCCACTGGGCATTCATTTTCTGGAGCTGAGTGAGGCACAATTTCTCCAGTGGGTAGCAGATGGTTTCTATGCACAGTCTTTTCTGGCCTTTGCCATGTTCTGGCCAGCTCTTATAGACTGTCAGGTCTGACATTTGTTCCACTAGTATGCACCTACCAGTTTAACAAAGACTAAATAAATAAGCTTCTGGTACCCAGAGATCCTATATCTTACGCTTCCCTTGCAATCCCAAATTCTTCAGAAGAACAGGATCTCCCACGTGTAGCTCCTGATGTCTGACTCTTTTGTCATATCAGTTCTTGTTCTCTGGGCTATTTTTGGTTGCAGCTACAGAGGCGAGTTGATAGGCTTTCTGCAACTGTTCCCATAATCTCCTGATGTACCCTAGGTAGGTTCCTCAGAAGCACTATCGGCTGATATGGGCCACTGTGCTTCTCATCCAAACATTAAGAAAGAAGCTGACCTGTGACTGGTATCATTTTTTGTACAGTTATATGCATTTGCCAATAGAATTGCTGGAGTGCTTTGCTAGAGAAATCACCTCTAGCAGGGAGGAAGTCATTCTTCCACTGTACAGGTCACTGGTGAGGCCACACTTGGAGTACTGTGTACAGTTCTGGAACCCATACTTAAAGAAGGACATCAGGTTACTGGAGGGGTACAGTGGAGGGTGACTAAAATGATCAGCGGTATGGAGTGGAAGCCTTATGAGGATAAGTTGAGGGACCTCTAAATGTACTCATTGGAAGAGAGAAGAGAAAGGGGTAATATGATCAAAACCTTCAAGTACTTAAAGGGCATCAACAGGGTTAGTATAGAGGGCATGTTTCGATTAAAGGGAGAAGGGGTTACTAGGGTGCACAGCCTGAAGTTGATGGGGGGTAGAGACAGGGAGGAGATGAGGAAGTATTACTTCATGGAGAGGGTGGTAGGGGGATGGAATGTGCTCCCTGAAGAAGTTGTACCTCTTAAAACAGTGGAGAGCTTTAAAAGTATAGGGTTAAGGGCAAGATACTAGTCAGTGGGAAGATGAGGGGGGAAGAAAGGGGGTCAATGGGTGGGGGCAGCAGCAGGAGTCTAACCTCTGTGCAGCACAATCCAGCAGATGTGAGAGACCATTTGGTCTGTATCTGCTGGCAGTTTTGTATGTACATATGCATTTGCTTTCTGGCTCCAATTTAACTTATCAGCAGGGTCCAAAGTACCTAACATTTCCAACAGAGTTATGTTAAAATGTTCAAGTTGAGGGTCCCCTCGTGGGTGGTAAGGTGTGACGTGGGACTTTTTAATACCATATGCAGTGAGGAACATCTGGACTAATCTGCTCTGAAAGTCTCTTCCATTGGTCATAATGGATCCTCTGGCAGATCTCAGAGTGACTGACACATTGTTGCAACACTTTTACCACTGAGTTTGTGTTCTGATCCTTAATGTGGTACACCTGAGCATAACATGTGTAGTGATCTGTTATCACCAGGATGTTGGAAATTATTTTGCTGTCAGGCTCTAGAGAAAGAAAGTCTGTGCATACTAACTCTAATGGTCCACTTGTTTTGATATTCACAAGGGGCACAGTTTTCCTAGGCAGGATTGTTCTCTTTATGCATCTGATGCAATCTTTACAGTGTTTTTCAATATATTTCATAATCTGTGGCAAATAGAATCCTGCTCTTCCTAAGTCCAAGGTGCGTTCATACCCCAAATGCCCTATTTCATCATGAAGCAACATAAGGATAACTTTCTGGTACTTCCGGGGCAGTACCAGTTGTTTTTGAGGAAGCTCAGGTCAGGTACTGTCATGACTAGTGCAAATTAAGAGTCCATTTTTCAATGACAACTTGCTCCTCTCCCTTAGAGTAACTGCACAGCAGGGTGAGTTATTCATACTTGGTCTGTGTTATCTTCTTTCTCTAATTCTCTGATTACTCCATGCAACACACAGTCCTCTCTTTGAACACATTGCAATTCTGGCTTGCTAGGCTGAGGCAAAGATGATAAGTGCAACCCAGTGAAATTTAAATAAGCAGCAGAAATAGCATCTGGAGAGGCTCCCAACAGATCAATTGCTCTGTTGGGCTTCACCAGAGTGGCACGATCAATGGTATCAAACTTTGAGCACATGGCCTTGATGGTTGTACTCGAAAGCTGCACACTTGACTTTGGCAGCTCAGGATGAAGGCATCTGGTTAGGGCAGCCACATCAATATTGCTTTTTCCACTCCAGTACTACAAGCTGTAGTTGTAAATTAATGGAGCAGCTAGCCACTGGTGTCCAGCTGCATCTAACTTGGCAGTGGAATTCACACATGAGAGAAGGTTGTTGTCTGTGTGGATGGTGATATGGAGGCCCTATAGGTAGTCATGAAACATTTCAGTTACTGCTCACTTGAGGGCTAAGAACTCAAGCTTGTGCATAGGGCAGTATTTCTCAGAAGGGGACAGACTGTGGCTAGCAAATGCTACTGGGTGAAGTCCTTCTGGGTGCTCTTGGTACATAACAGCTCCCAAACCACTCAGAATGGCATCTGTATGCAATAAATATGGCTTGGTAGGGTTGACAAAAGCTAGCACAGGTGCTTCACACAGACGTTTAATAATTTCTTGGAAAGTTGTTTCACATTGTTCTGTCCATCAATCACAAAAAGGCTCATTTACTTTCAAATACCCTTTTTGAAGACTACTTTCCCTCAAACAGACTTTATTTTGATGGTAGTTGGGTACCACTGTGTGAGCTCATTTGGGGGATGAGCAATCATAAAGTAATCTTTCACAAAACACCTATAGTATCTACAAAATCCAAGGAAGGATTGCAAAGCTTTGAGATTGTGTGGTCTGGGCCAGGTAGTAAGGGCTTTCTTTGGTTGAGTCCATCCATATATTATCAGCTGAGACAATGTGGCCAACATACTTCGCCGAGGGCTGGCAAAACTGGCATTTGTCAATAGATACTTTCAAACCAAACTCCTCCAACCTCTCCAGTACTTTCATAAGTTGGGCTTCATGTTCTTCCAGGGTTCTTCCAAGCATGATTAAAACATCCAGGTACACAGTTACTTCCAATAGGTTCATATCACTCACTACTTTCTCCATCAGTCTCTGAAAAGTAGCTAGGGCCCTTGATATTCCTTGGAGCATTTGTTCAAACTGGTAGAAACCCAGAGGGGAGATGAAGGCTGTTTTTTCTTTATCTTCCCCTGCCATGGGGGATCTGATAATAGCCACTGTGCAGGTCCAGTACCAAAAACCATTTGCTCTCTGACAAGCTAACTAGGGCAACTTCTGCTCAAAGCATGGTAAGACACCATCTTGCCTTCTTCTTGTTCAGGGTATGATAATCAATGCACCATTCTTCTTTTGGGCCACCACAATAGGTGATGCATAAGGGCTCCATGAGTCCTTTATAATCTCCACCACAAATAGTTCCTGAAGATGGTGCCAGACATCCTCAATGTCCCCAGGGGCCAGTCTTTGGGACCTCTCTCAAAAAGGGCAGTCATCCTTCAGTCGAATATGGTGGCTCTTCTCCACAGATGCATCCAATGTCTCACTGATGCAAAGAGAATACCTTCTGGCGTTTGTCCAACTTGTTGCTCAGTCCCCACCAGTACTGGTCTATTACTGGCGATTCTCCATTGTTGAATAAGTCAGGATCTATTTCAGCATCACTCGCCAAAGTAGGATCCATTCCTGTCACACTGTCAACATGGAAGATGTGTGCCAGCACTTGGCCCTTCCTTAGAGTGGTGGGTTTCTCTGTTTCATTCTTTACCCTTACAGTCACTCACCTGGTCCAGGGAACAGCAAAGGGTGGCATCACTCCTCTCTGGACCATCAGCCCCTGTGGTAAACTATGTTCAGGGTGAGCATCTATGATAAGCACCTGTCCAGCTGGCTGACACGTGAATTCTGCAATACCAACAACTCAGCACAGCGAATTGGGTGGCAAGACCAGAGCTTTACTGTCAACTCTGTGAATGACTCCAGTGGATTCATCTGCAGGCACAGACACAGGGTCAGCAAGATTCAAACTCACTCGCTTCACTACTGCTTATAATTTTATGTATGTATTATTTATTAATTTATTTATTTATGTTACAGATTACAATGCCTTTGAGCCAGAGACTCTTTTACAATGGTTCCATGTCAGGATTAAACAGTTGATTTCAATAAAAGGACAATTGCAAAGTACAGTGACAATATTACAGAAGCAGTTACACACATTAGAACTTAACAACGTAAGACATTGTAATGGTTGGTAAAACCTAGGAGATAGTAGAGACAAAAGTGCCATCAGTAGGACGACTTTGTCAGTGGCAGGGTTAATAGGCAGCAAATCGGTAGATGTTCTCGTAACGATATTCGATGGAAAAACTTAGAGAGATGCACAGAGTTACAGATAGGTATTAGATAAAAGGTAGATAAACATAGCAGTCAGTAAACTGATATTGTAAGTGTTATAGAGGGAAATAGGGGAAGAGAGAGGGGCTTTGTAAACTTTGAGCTCCTCCTCTCTATTGGTACATTTCAGCTAACCTGCCAAACATTTCTGAATTGGTGCCAGTCAGCACAGGGGTATTATCTATTGCTTTGGACTCAGGACAGATCAGTGCTATGGCATCAATTTTGTGTGTCTCTTTCTTGACTGTTCTGGGGAACTCAAACTGCACAAGACAGTAACCATCATATGGATAGCTGGTGTCATTCAGGCCCAACAGGGAGAGTCCTTTCAATGGCTGCAGGGGCAGGTGTCTCAAGTAGCAATTGTAGAAACATAGAAACATAGACTTTGATGGCAGATAAGGACCACTTGGCTCACCTAGTCTGCCCATTTCCCTACCTACAGGATAAGCTGCAGATCCTAGTTAACCAACAGCCTATTTCTTCCTAACCACCACAAGAACTGCCTTATGTCTGTCCCATGTATTCTTGAATTCTACTACAGTTTTAGACCGACAACCTCCTCAGGAAGGCTGTTCCATGCATCCACCACACTCTCTGTGAAACAATACTTCCTCACATTGCCCCTGAGCCATCCCCCCTCTATCTTCAAATAGTGTCCCTTTGTTGCTGCACATCTCTTTTTTGGAAGGATGTTACCCTCTTGGACTTTGTTGATTCCACTGAGGTACTTAAACATTTCTATCATGTCCCCCCTCTCCCTCCTTTCCTCAAGGGTATACATATTAAGCTCCTTTACTCTCTCCTCATATGTTTTTTTCTTGCAGACCTTGTGCCATTTTAGTTGCCCTCCTCTGTACTGCCTTGATCCTGTCTATGTCCTTGTAGAGATGGGGTCACCAGAACTGGACACAGTACTCCAGATAATGGTATTTTGTGACCAACTGTCAAGTAACGCATCACAGAGGTGTCCTTCAACTGAAATCTGAACATCCGCTCGAGGGCCCAATAGCCCTGATGGCAAGTTGCTCTCTGGAGGGATCTTAGACTCAGTCCATTTTATAGAGACTGGCATGCTTGGAAACCCAGGTTGCTCCCTAACTGGGCTCCAATGGTTGCTTCCCTGTTGGGGTTGGCTTCCTCTCATTTTCTCATCTATCATATGTGGAGTCTCCAGGTATCCACACCCACAGGCAAAATGTCCATCTTCTCCACAATAACAGAACAGTCCTTCTCTGGGCAATGCATCGGGCCAAGGTCTGACCCTCAAGGCACAAGCAGGATTCATCAGGTTTCCCTATTCAGGCGTCATGGTGATAGGCACTGATTGAGATTCTTGGACCATCTGCAGTGCCTTTATACACTCTTTGATTTCTTTAAGCTCAGCACCCAGATCAGGGCTGGTACTAGGCTTTTTGTGACTCTCTACTTGTGGTTGCAGGGGTGCATCTTTTACAGCAGGTGCCCATTGAGAGTAGGCAATGTCTTCTTATGCTTCTTCCTCCCTTACCTCATCATGACCTATCACAATTTTCTGTGCATTGCAATGATCTAGAGGCATTGGTTTTGGTCTATAATAATGCCATCACCTCTGCCCTGGATTCTGTTGCTTCAGTTCATGTGTGCCCTCTCTCCCTTCAACCTCGGGCACCTTGGTTTGATGGGGCCTTGAGGGAGTTGCGGCAACTAGGATGCAGGTTAGAACATTGTTGGCGGAAATCTAGCCTGGATGCCGATCATCTTAGAATTGATAATGTTCTAGCAGTCTATCCATCAGAAATTTCCCTTAAGAAGGTAGAATTCCTGTCCAGGGAAATTTCTGCTGCCCAGAACCGATCAGTTCAGCTCTTCAGAACCATGGACAGATTGTGCAACCCAACCTGTCTCCAGCTTCGAAGAGCGTTTTCACAATTACAGTGTGATAAGCTTGCTCAGTTCTTCGCTGATAAGGTGATGGACATCAGGTCAGAGATCCTCCTGACACATTCTATGTGAGCTGATAGTGATCAGGACTTGGTCGCTACCCCTCTGTTTTCCTGGAGTTCCTTCGACCACCTGGAAATCGTAGATGTTATGTGGATTGTCCTAGGGATGCACCTTACGTGCTGTAGTTTAGATCCGGGTCCTATATCTCTTATTTTGGGCTGTGGGGAGATCATTTTCCCGGTTCTAGCACAGATAGTCTGGTGCTCCCTTGACTTGGGTGAATATCCCTGTTCTTTGAAAGAGGCAGTGGTGGCACCATTGTTGAAGAAAGCTTCATTGGACCCAGACTGTCTGGCCAAATACAGGCCTATCTCGAACCTCCCCTTTGTGGGGAAGGAGATCAAGAAAATAGTGGCAGCCCAGTTGGAGAACCAATTGACCATCCATAGCATCTATGAACCGCTGCAATCAGACTTTGGAAATAGGCACAGTACCGAGACTGCACTGGTTCCGGTGCTCAATGATCTCCTGATGGCGAGAGACCACAGAAAATGGTCCATTTTGGTACTATTAGATCTGTCCTCAGCATTTGACACCGTTGACCATGGGGTCCTTCTTGAGCACTTGAGATATACTTGAGGGCTTTCTGGGGTGGTCCTCAGATGATTCACTTCTTACCTCACCAGAAGAACTCAGAGGGTGGTTTCAGGGGTCTTTTCTTCTGACCCCACCTCTCTGTCTTGTGGGGTGCCTCAGGGCTCTATTTTGTCCCCCATGTTGTTTGCAGTGTATATGCCTCCCCTCGGAGACATTGTGAGATGGTTTGGTCTGAAGTTTCATTGCTATGCCGATGATACTCAGCTATACCTGTCTTTTGCCCCCAACCAGGAAGGAGCTGTTTCGGTATTTAATAGCTGCCTCAATGAAATCCAGAATTGGCTGAGGTCCAGTTGGTTGAAGTTGAACTCGGGGAAGATGGAGGTGTTGGTTTTGGATCCTGATTGCTGGATAGGGGGTCCAGTGGCCAGCTCCCCATCTGGATTGTGTCTTGGAGCTGTTGAGCTACTGGTCTCTGAGCAGGTGCGATACCTGGGGGTGATATTGGATGCTGGGCTGACACTTGCGACCTCAGGTGTCAGCTGTGGTTAAGACATCTTTCTACCATCTAAGAACCTTCACCAGGATCAAGCACCTTGTTGTGTCCGGTGATCTGCCAACTTTGATTCATGCCTTTGTGACCTCACCCCTTGACTGCAACTTGCTTTACTTTGGGCTTCCGGGAGTTCATATCTGCTGCTTGCAGCTTGTGCAGAATTCTGCAGCATGGTTGTTGGTGGGAACTCCTAGATCCTCCCATGTTACACCGGTGCTGCTGGAACTGCACTGGCTGCCAGTTCAGTGGCGGATCACCTTCAAAGTCAGCTTACTGACTTTTAAAGCCCTACATGAACTGGGCCCTGATTACCTGAAAGAACTCCTGATTCCTTACCACCCTGTGAGACCACTCTGCTCAACCGAAGAGGGGTTGCTAGAGATTCCTAGTGTGAATTTAAAATCTGTTGGGGCCTGTGCTATTATGTTTGTGGCCCCTTCCCTTTGGAATTCTCTACCCCATCGAATTAGGGACTGCATGACCATGGGAGTTTTAAACAGGCTCTGAAATCTTTTCTGTGGGAAAAATCCTATGGATGTACTATCTGTTGAATTGTATTTATTATGTGGCTGAATCTGTTGGATATTATTCTTTTATTGTATGGCACCTTGATGCCTGAAAGGCACTTAATAAATAAAGCATATTATTATTATTATCATCATCCTGCAGCTGGCATAAGTTTGGGGGATCAGTTCTGCAATCTCTCAATCTAAGAGACTTCAGAATCTATCATGAATTCACAGTACCTATCAAAATCTGATCAAGCCTCATCTAGGCAATCTAAACAGGTGTAACCTCTCCAGCTTCACCAGTTTTCTGTGTCACCGTCTCAACTTGGGTAATGTAGTGGGACAACATTTCTCCTTCTTTTTACATGGTGGCCCCCAAATTGAAAAATGAGGTCCTCTTTCCTCTCCACAGCTCCAAATGTACTTTTTATCATGGCCACATGATCACTTGCAGTACAGTTAGGCTGACTCGCATGCAATGAATGAATTATGTCCAAGGCTATACCTCTCAAGGTTTCCACAATTATTTTACATTTCTTATCATTGGAGCACTTCCATACTAATACCACATGTGCAGCTTGGCTCATCCAGCTCTCATAATCATCTTCTTCAGCAGGAATGGGAATGGCTCACAAGAAAGTACATAATCTGTTGTATGGTTCATGAGAGGCTACCAAATAAAGGGTTCAATCCAGTCCCACAACCTTAGACTCTCCAGGCAGCACTGACAAAGTGGTCTCTTCCCCTTTAAATGAGGCTTTCATATATTTGACAGCTTTTCCCTCAGCTTTCAACAACAGTTTAACCTTTTCCATCCAATCTGTCTCCGGTACTGGTGAAGGAGGGGGGTCTGACTTCGGACTGCTCCTCTTGCCAAACAGTTTCCATACACTCTTAGAACCTTCCAATTTAATGGTGACAGGCACTTTGCTCACAGCTATTTTCAAATCATGTTCCTCTAGAACAGTATTGCTTTGGTTTGCGAGGTCATACCTCATACCCACAATGCCTCCAAGCCCCTACCAGAGATGTAAATTTGACAGTTTGAAAGCTAGATGCATGGTTAAACCCTGCTGTTTTGTATCCTGGCTTCCATAATTGTTGATGGTTAAACAGTTCTAAACTGCATAGGTAGGATTTAAGGCTAAAACAAAAGGGGTGTGACTGAATTGATCATTATGTGGCTGATGAATTAGTTCCCATTATAAATAGACACAGCCCACTTTTCTTTCTGTCACTGTATGTTTCGGAAAATGGACACCACTGCTGTATATCTTATTATACTTATGTCTGAAAACTGACCACAAAAGAAAACTTTTTTGAAACTGCATATGAATTGTAGCAGTTAGGCCATTTATTAATGAGTAGCACATTTATACAGAGAAAGCAAGTACTGAGGCAAATAATTGAATTGATATTGACATCAGGCTTTGATTCTGTGACTGATGGGGAGAGACAGCTGAAGATTAACAACAAAGCTGCCACCAATGTAGCACCACCCTACCATCCAGACTGCTACACTGACAAAGGTGCTGCAGCAGGTTTCCAGGCACTTGATGAAAATACATGTTCTTTAAGCTTCTGCAGTACAGTACTTATTTACAGTTTCCACCAATTAGGCTTCTGTGGCAAAAGCAATATTATCAACTCTGCAGCAGACAAGGATCCAACTTCACCAATCAAAATGCAAATGATCAGCACGCCTAAGTGATTCCATCTCTCCAAATCACCATGAGGGGAGGGAGGGAAGGAGGAGACAGAAATACTCCTGTTATAAAATGAATCCCCCTGCATTGGTGAGAAAAAATAGGGCACTTCAGGCAGCAGTCTCTCTGTCTCATATGCACACTCACGCAACTAGAAAGTGAAATGACTTTGCAGATGCTGAATGCAGCACAGTGGGCAAATGGTGAAAAAGCCATTACTTCCCCTACTTCATCAGCTAGCTGTGGATGAAACAGATTTAAAGTGGGGAGCTATTTCAATGAGCCTGTTGAGTCTCAGGCAGCCAGCCCTCACAGATACACCATTCTTGGGTATGGGTCACTTATCCTGTACTTCTGTACTTTGTCATAGTGTGATTGTGGGAGCAGTAGATTGGGGGGGGGCATTGGACTGGTGAGAGTAAACTTTTGCAAAGAGTAAACAGCTTTTTTTCCCAAAGATGGAGTACTGGCTTGCAGGATGAGGGGTATAGGAATGATTGGACTGTTGACTAGCAGAAGGGAATGGATCGTGTTTTTTAAAAGACTTTTCTCCAAGACCACTGATGCTAAATGCAGTACATCTGACAGCTGGTGAAAAAGCCAGTAATTTCCCTTCTCCATAAGCCATCTATGGCAACCAGCCTCTGTAGCCCTACCATCCCTGGGATGGGCCAGTAATCCTGTTATCCAAGTGCGAGTATGAAAGGAGAGAGCACTGGACTGGCAAAAGAGGTAAATTTTTTTTTCTTTTATCTAAAAGTAGAAGTATCTTTTTTTCTTCTTCTTTCAAAGACAGAGTGTTGGTTACGGTGTGAGAAAGATCATCAAAACAGGGATTTATGAGAGACTGACTAGTGCTGGTTTGTGGGGCTAGAGACAATCGGTCCCACGGGGGCATCAGACTGGTGAGGGTAAATGGATTTTTGTCTTCTTTTTGCAAATAGTAAACATATCCTTCTTTTTTCCAAAACAGAGTGCCAGCATGGGGGATATGATCAGGACCATAATTTGCATGGTGGTTAGAAAGTATCAGACCACTGAGGTTAAACAGATTGCTTTTTCTAGCAAAGACAGAGTACTGGCTTGGTGGAAGGGATGATCTGAATCACAATTTGAGTGGGACAGGTTCTTGTGTGTGAAAAGAGATTTAAAAAAAGAAATAAGCATATCTGGGAATGGGTTGAAAGAGTACGTGGGAAGGCCAGTTGTCTCCTGCATACCAATGATGTGATGAAACTCTACGGAGGTACAATGTGATTAGTGTTGGATGCTGTGTTATACTTCCAGTCCCTGCTGTCTCTCCTCCACTGTTGGCAATGCATCATCATAGCTCTCGCTATGCAGCCATAGAAAGGAGGAAACGGTTGTGCCAACAATGAAGGAGCAAAGATAAACTCCTGGGATCCCTCCTGGTCTGTAAAGGGCTTCTTATATTGAAACAGCTCGGTACATTTATTGGCAAATATATGGCTGAGACAATAAAAAGACATTGCAAGAAATGACATCAGCAGTTTCCTTGCTTGCTGGGTCACCCAAACTCTTAACCACTGAGCAAAACCTTTTAGGATCCCCAAAAGATTCATTCAGTTTATTTTGGAAATACTTAGATTGTGGAAATATTTAGATTTAGATAATTGGATGTAGGATTTTCAGGGATTCCTGAGGTGTAAATATTTTTATTCCATTCTGAGATACCATTTGTAGCTTTCAAATCTTTTCAATGAGTATCTGTTTCATTATGGAGAAAAGACTGGAAGTGAGACAACTATTTTCCCATTGTCTAACATGTTTGGTTTTAAAAGGAAAACATTTATTTTGGATCTCAGACTAAGTATAAGGTAAAAAAGTCAACAGCTAAGTCGGCTTCAGGGATATCCAAAAATGTCCAGTCGACTTGATTGAGTTCTCTAATTAAAGCATCCACACTGACATTGTTGAAATTTCTATAAAATATAAGTTTTGGTTGTGCCTACAGTATTTTAATATTCCAGATGCAAAAAACATTGAAAGGTTGTTGCTGATGGAATCAGTAAAAGTACAACAACTAGTAATTTTACTAGTGTTGTTCATGAATCGGATAAAGTATCTTTGTGGGTATGTAAATTTATACAGGTAGGGGTTGTGATAAACTGAGAAAAAACAGAATGAGAAATCATAGATTCCAGATTAGTGTCAAGTTTTAAACTACAGACCAGATTAAAGTCACCCACAATAAGAGCATCATTATCATGACTGCGAGATTCAAAAAAAAGTCTAGGAAATCATTGATGCCCATAATTCCATTTTTAGGATTATAAACTATACTATTCCTAAATTTATAATGACCATCTAATTTTGGCTCTAGAAGGAGACACTCACAGCTAGTTTTAGGTTGATAGTCAATGGCCAATATCACAAAGGTCAAAATGATCCCTGCAGTACACTGTAATACTGTCCCCCTTTTTTTACCTGATCTGTTCTTCCTTAGAAATGTGTAGCTCTTAATCGTACATTGGTTGTCCGGAACTAGTCTACAGCTATGACTCTATTAAACCTAATATATCAGGCTGATACAGGGTCATCCATGCTTCTACAATAGTTTGGATTTCTTAGACAGTAGGCTGCACAAACCTCACACCAGTAGAATTAAACAAGCATTTGTCAATGCCGAACGTTCACTTGCAGGTATTTGCAGTGGTGTTTGGCATGTATGGTGCTATACCCTAATGCCCTGTGCGATTGCTGGTATTTGCACAATAAATTGTCAGCATGACCTTTTTGTTACCCCCATTGTGCGCTACATAGGCGGAAACATGTTTTGGGCAGGATGTGAAAAATGACAGCTGTACTGCTCATAAGGAAGTGTGGTAAAATGCCACTGTTGAAAATCTGGAGTGGAAATATTGAAAATTCGCAAACCTACGAGCATGCGTAGGAACTGTGCAATGCACGCTCGAAAAACAGTAATTTTTAGGAATTTTTTTACCAAATTTTCAGCACAGCCATTTTAAGACCTCTGCTCATGATCAGTGTCACTGTGATTTTCTTAATGTGTCCCACACATTGAGTTCTGACACCCACTGCGCCATTGTAAGCCTACAGCAGGGAAAACACATTTTGGGCAGGATGTGAAAATGACAGCTGTACTGCTCATGAGGAGGTGTGGTAAAATGGCAATTTTGAAAATCTGGAGTGAAAATATTGGAAATTCGCAAACTTACGAGCATGCGTAGGAACTGCGCAACGCAGAGTCATAAAACAGTAATTTTTAGAAATTTTTTTACCAAATTTTCAGCACAGCCATTTTAAGACCTCTGCTCATGATCAGTTTCACTGTGATTTTCTTAATGTGTCCCACACATTGAGTTCGCACACCCACTGCGCCATTGTGCGTTACATGGGCAGAAACACATTTTGGGCAGGATGTGAAAAATGACAGCTGTACTGCTCATGAGGAGGTGTGGTAAAATGGCAATGTTGAAAATCTGGAGTGCAAATATTGAAAATTCGCAACCGAAAGCGCGTCAGACGGGCGTAGGAACTGCATAACGCACGTCAGAAACAATCATTTTAGGAATTTTATCTCAGATTTTCAACATAGCCATTTTAAGACCTCTGCTCATGAACAGTGTCACTGGGATTTTCTTAATGTGTTCCATACATTGATTTCACGACACCGACTAGCGCCATTGTGTGCTACATGGGCGGAAACACGTTTTGGGTGAGATGTGAAAAATGACAGCTATACAACTCATAAGAAGGTGTGATAAAATGGCAATGTTGAAAATCTGGAGTGAAAATATTGAAAATTCGTGAACTTACGAGCCTGCGTAGGAATTGCGCAACGCACACTCGTAAAACAGTCATTTTTTGGAATTTTTGCACCAAATTTTCAACATGGGGTTTTTGGGATCCCTTCTCATAAATGATGTCACTGTCATGGCATTATTCAAGGCTGAAGGGTGATTTCACGCAGTGACTGTGCAGTGCCTGCGAAATCACCCTTCGGGCTTCGAATAACACCATGACAGTGACATCATTCATGAGAAGGGGTCCCAAAAACCCCATGTTGAAAATTTGGTGTAAAAATTCCAAAAAATGACTGAGATATGCAATAAAGTTGAAACTCCCCTGTCTAGCCCATTATACAGCTTACCAGCATTTCCTCAGTTCGTGGTCACCTTTGAAGAGTGCAGACGTGTTCCCGGTCCACCGAAGATCATCGCGCCAGAGTTCAGAGGTAAGTATGGGGTGAGGGGGGTGTGGGGAGGCTGGGTGCACAGTGAGTGGGTGTGGGTTGTGGGAAGGGGGCTGGGAGACGCGCCGCGGGATCATTTTTATTTTACAGGTTTAACAAAAAAAAAAAAAGACGATGTGGGACATTTTCCACACTGGGGTGGGCTCCCAGCATGGCAGAAGATGGCTGGGAGGGGGGGGCCGATGAGCCGATGGGGGATTGGGCACCCCCGTCGGCAAAACAAACTGAACGTTTGTCACGCTGGGGTGGGCTCCCAGCACGGCAGCAGGATGGCTTGGGGGGGTCCATGGAGCCGACGGGGGATTGGGCACCCCCGTCGGCAAACAACGTTTGCCATGCTGGGAGTGGGCTCCCAGCATGGCACCAAAGCTTTGGGGGGTGTGACGTGCGCGGGGGGGCAGCGCGTGACGAGAGGGGGGGACGGCCTGACGACGGCGCTCAGTATGGCAGCGGTGCTTTCCTTTGAAGCAGACGAACACCGCTGTCATACAGAGCTCCTGCACCCATTGGTGCAGGACCGCCATGCCTGCTCAAGGGAGCAGTGCATTGGATGGGAGAGGCACACCTTCAAGTGTGCTACTCTCCCAAAACATTCCTTGTGCATGCGTGCAAGCGAACATAAAAACTATTAGAGTCAAGAATATAACTCTCAACTGAACCTGGATTTACTTCAATGTCTCCTGACAAGAGTAGTAGCCACCATCAAAAAGGGGATGTCACTGACTTTAAACTAGGTGTAAAAAAATTTGACCTACCAATGGAATAGTTAAGATACCAACCTAAGTCACTCACAGATTTGGGGTTTAAACATCCTACTCTGAACACACATGCAGAGCAAGTAGTGGAATGAGCAACAAGCAAATTACAAAAATAAAAATTATCAGTTGAAATATGAGTTGGACTGGTTGAGCTCCACATACCTGCTGCATCTTCCTACTCCCTACGGTCATTGGGCTCTGGTGCTCTCAAAGTCACTGCCACTCATACACAAGTGAGGGATAGGGGTTTTGCTGCATGTGCTCCCAGAATTTGGAACTCCTTTCCCTCCCAGGTCCACTCCTCATCCTCTCACTCATGCCTCTAGAGCTCCCTCTGGACTGACCTGAAGCTTTCCTCCTCATGTGGTTGTCTTAAACCTCTATAATCCAGTCATGGTTCCTGCACTGGGTAACTATGTCCCTGAATGTCGGGCAGCCCCAGCGAGGGCCCTGAGGGTGGTTTTCATTTGCTTAGGTCCTGTTTGTATCATATTGTACATACTCTCTGCTCTAGGTGGAGTTTGTCAGATGCACTGTTCAGTGGTC
The DNA here is from genome assembly GCA_016271365.2 of Neoceratodus forsteri. Lineage (NCBI taxonomy): Eukaryota > Metazoa > Chordata > Ceratodontiformes > Ceratodontidae > Neoceratodus > Neoceratodus forsteri. The sequence continues at coordinate 329,149,684 of CM057450.1, read as the reverse complement.
CTTGTTTGTATAGAAATGTACTCGCACCTGGGCAGCGATTTGTTGATGCACTCTTCTTCTCCCTATGTGATCCAATGTATGCTCTTTCCTACTCAATGTGCTATATTCTTTATTGATTATGTATTGAGTTGCCACCTGGTTCTACCAGGTGTTGTGCTATGTTCTACTGTATCTTATTGTTTTGCATGGACTTTGTCCTTCTTTGTACTTTCCCAGGTTGTACCTGAAAATAGGCAATTGTCTTGTCTAGTGTGCTTACCTGGTCAACAAAAGCTAATAAATAAAATAACAGGAAAAGCTCACAAACCAGTGCTATACTGCAAAAGGAGCACAACAGTAGCAGCCCAAAATAACAACTATCAAGGCAAACAACAATAAAACAAAGAATTAAAATATACAAAAAATGAAAGAGCAGTATTGTAATAGAAGACAAGAAAACAAAACAAAAAAGGAAAAAGAGGCTCCCAGGTGGTATCCCATTGGTACACTCATGCTGAGTGACTCACACCATTCCTGCATGATTCACTAACGTGAGTGCTACTTGAGTGGTGTGGGCTTTTGTGTTTCATACCCTGCTCTCTGCTGACATACTCAGCTGCAAGTATGCTTCCATGCCCCAACACCTACCAAGACAATGAAAGCACTAAACAAGTAGGTATTACCTACCACAGAGGGACTTACAATCCTCACAGTGTCATCTCAAATTGCTCAAATTGTTATCCATTGTAATTGTATTCCTAATATGTTGTACTCCTATACTGTACTGTATCATCACTGTTTTTTCCTGTTGATATTGTAACCTCCCGGGTTGTGCCTGAAAATAGTCACTTTTGTGTCTAGTGCACTTACCCGGTCATCAAAAACTAAATAAAAGAATTAAATAAATAAATAAAGAGAGCAACAGCCTCACAGATGATGAAAGTTACTGACAATCTATTGTGACGATGCATGAAACATAGAAACATAGAAACATAGAAGTTGACGGCAGATAAGGACCGCAAGGCCCATCCAGTCTACCCATTTCTTTTTCTACCTTATAAATGTGCCATCGGCCTTTGCTGTCAGTGACCTATATATTCATAGTCATTTGTATTGCTCCCTTATGCCTATCCCATGCCTGTTTGAAGCCCTGCACTGTATTCATAGCCACCACTTCTTGTGGTAAGCCATTCCATGCATCTACCACCCTTTTCTGTGAAAAGAATTTCCTCACATTCCCCTTAATCGGCCTCCCTCTAATCTCATGCTGTGTCCTCTTGTCCTGCTATTTTTCTTATATTTAAACATGTTAGACTCTTTCACCTTGTTTATGCCCTTAAGGTGTTTAAATGTCTCGATCATATCACCTCTCTCCTCCTTTGCTCAAGGGTATACATATTGAGCTCCGTTAATCTGTCCTCATATGTCTTCTGATGCAGTCCCTGCACCATTTTGGTTGCCCTTCTCTGGACTGCCTCAATTTGGTTAATGTCCTTGTGAAGGTGTGGCCTCCAATACTGCACGCAGTACTCCAGATGGGGCCTAACCAATGTCTTGTACAGAGGGATTATTACCTCCTCTTACGACTTGCGATACCTCTATTAATACACCTTAACATCCCCTAGCCTTACCTACTGCTTTAGAGGTCTGCTTGATGATTTTAGGTCATCAGTGATGATGATGCCCAAGTCTCTTTCTTCCTTTGTGACTGCTAGCAACTCCTCCCAGCCTATAAGTGGCTTCAGGTTTCTCTTCCCTATGTGCATGATTTTGCACTTCTTTGCATTAAATCCCAGTTGCCACTCTTCTGACCATTCTGCTAGTTTATCCAGATCTCTTCTCATTCGCCCACCCCATCTGGATCATCTACTCTGTTGCAGATCTTGGTGTCATCTGCAAACAGACAAGCCTTACCCTCTAGTCCATCTGCTAGGTCACTAATGAAGATGTTGAATAGGACTGGCCCCAGGACTGATCCCTGAGGTACCCCACTTGTGACTTGCATCTCTTCTGACTGTATACCATTTACCACCACTCTCTGTTTTCTGCCAGTCAACCAGTTTGCCACCCAGTTGACCAACTTACAGCCACCCGAGCCTACTTAGCTTTTTATCAATCTTCTATGTGGAACAGTGTCAAAAGCTTTGCTGAAGTCAAGGTAGGCGACATCAACTGCTCCTTGGTCCACCACTCAGTTACACAGTCAAAGAAATCTATGAGATTAGTTTGACAGGACCTTCCTTTGTAAACCCATGCTGTCTTGGATCCTGTGCCCCTATGGATTCCAGGTGTTGCACTATCCTTTCCTTAAGGAGTGCCTCCATAATCTGCCCACTACTGAGGTAAGACTGACCGTCTGTAGTTCCCCGCCTCCTCCTGCTACCACTCTTGTGGAGTGGGATCACATGAGCCTTCTCCAGTCTTCTGGGACCTCTCCTGTGCTCAGAGACTCACTAAACAATTCTGCTAATGGCTCTGCTAGTTCCTCCTTTAGCTCCTTAAGTACCCTGGGATGTATGCCATCAGGTCCCATTGCCTTATCCACCCTGGAGCTTAGCAAGCTCTTGTAGGACCCTTTTTTGTGAAGGAGTAGTCCACCTCCCTCCCCCTGTGTCCATGATGCTGAGCTGTGGGCCCTGCCTACCTTCTCTTCAGTAAATACTGAGCAAAAGTATCTATTTAGGATAGATGCCTTTACAGGGTCCTCCTCCTCACATGCTCCCTTTCTCCATTAAGCTTTAGCACCCTCTGGACTTTCTCCTTTCACTAATGTATCTATAGAAAGTCTTGTCACCTTCTTTTACTGTTCATGCTAGTGTTTCCTCAGTTTGGGACTTTGCCTGCCTTACTGCCTTACCTGCTTCCCTTAGGGAAGTTTGGTATGCCTCCCTATCTTCATCCCGCTGTGTTCCTTATATTTCTGAAGGCCAGCCTTTTGGCTCTGACCTTTTCTGCTACTGTATTTGAGAACCAAAGTGGTTTCCTTCTTCTTTGCACTTCATTTTCTGTCTAACACAATGGGATGTTGCTTCAAGTATTGCATCCTTAATGCTTGCCCACTTTCTGCCTGCACCCTCACCTGTGTTTTTTTTGCCAGGGCTAGCTTAACTCTGTTGGCCATCTTATCAAAGTCAGCTCCTCTGAAGTCCCATATTTTTGCCTTGGAATGGGATGATTTAGATGTAGTAGCCAAATTGAACCATACCATGTGATGGTCACTGGCCCCCAGGTGACCTTCTACCTGGAGATCTGTGATCCCTTCTTTGTTAGTCAGTACTAGATCTAGGATAGCCCTGTCTCTTGTGGGTTGCTGTACCAGTTGTTTGAGTTTTTGTTTTGCAAGCTTCACTTTTGCTGATGTACTCTGCCACGGGTACACCTCCATACTCCCACACCTGCTGAAACACTGGAAATTTGGAATATAGTTGAGAATTTATGGTAGAAAAATAATTGGTTTCCGCAACTGAAAAGCTAAATCAAATTTGAATTACAGAAGAACTGTGGTTTTATGTTGAAAGCTTAAGAATTATTGGACAACATATTGAACCCCCTGGCTAGTGAGTCACCCGAACATTCATATATGTAGTTTTCCCTGATGTTGAGCAGTCCCCTTCATCCCCAAACACCTGGCTGTGTATGCATATAATTTTTCCTGCTCTCCAGTGGTCCCTGCCTCTTGATCACCTGAACATGTCCTATGGTAATGGCTCCTGGATTCCAGTGGTCCTCCCACCCCATAAGACAGTTGCCCCCACCCTGACCTGCTTGCCTAGTCCCCACCACTACCAACTCCCCGCCATACCTACCTTTGTTGTACCCGAACTCGGCAGCAACCAGTACAGACCCTCTGCTCACCTCTACAGCTGGCTGCTGACTGAATGACAGCTTGAGACTGTATGCTTAATCATGAAATCCCAGGACAGTAGGGCCCCAGGATTATAAACAGCATGGGTTCATGGCAGGGAGGTCTTATCAGAACAACCTGATCATTTTTTTTGACTGGGTTAAAATAGCGGTCAATAAGGGACTAGCAGTACTTATACCCTACTTTAACTTTAGCAAGACAATAAACCTGGTGCCACACAGAAGACTGCTGAAGAGGTTATAGGACTTGGAAAGAGTGAAGGACCTGGTATAATGGGTGAGCAGTCGGTAGGGGTGGGGACAGCAAAGGATAGTGGTTAACATACTCAACTCAAGGAAAAAGATGGTGATGAGTGGGAAGCCAGAGGGCTCATTTCAGGGACCCTGTCCTTTTCAATGTGTTCATCAGCATCATATCAGATGGCATACTGGGCAATATGTGCCTCTTTCCAGATAACACTAAGCTTTGCTGCAGTGTAGACAGCAAACAGGGAGTGAGGGAATTGCAGAGGGACCTGCAAAGGTTAATGAAATGGTTTAAGATTTCATAGTTGAGGTTCAGTGCCAAAAATATCAAGCAGATGCACATAGAGAGCATAAATCCTAGGATGGAAGGTCAAATGGGAAGGTTAGGTTGGCTTTTAGTTCAGAAGAAAGGGATATGGAAGTCCTCATAAGCGAATCCCTCAAACTATCCAGTGCAGTAAGGCAACTGGAATGTTAAGGTTTTTTTAAGAGGGGTTTTGATAGTAGGAGGAAAGAGGCAATACTAACTCTATAGAAACCACTGATGAGACCCAGTCTGGAATGATGTGTCCATTCTGGAGTCCCCACCTGAGGAAAGACAATGACAGACTACAGATGGTACAACAAAGAGTAGCCAATAAGTAAGTACAGTAAGTAAAATTGTATTTATATGAGGTGCCCTTCCAAAGCTCAGATGCAGAAGCAAATGATTTTATACCTTTTAATGGACCAACATAGATGTAACAACAAGAACAAAGTGCTCTAGCTTTTGGACCAACCAGTCCTTCTTCAGACATTTGCTTCTGGATCTGTTCTTGCAAGGACCAATACAGCAAATACTAAATCTAGATTTCTTCCGAAGCTGAGGGCTCCTTTATGATATATCATACAATAACATTAACAGTATTATATATAAAATCAGTAAAACAATAAAACAGTAACTGCCAATCACTAAGCCCCTGAGAATGCCTGGTTAAACAGGTACGTTTTTAAGGATTTTTAAAATTCTTCCACAGTCAGCCTATCTCATATCTGGCGAGACAGAGAATTCCACAGGGTAGGTGCCATAAAGGCAGAAGATCTTCCTCCAGATATTTTCAGGGATACCCTAGGAATCTCTAGCAATCCCTCACCAGAAGATCGGAGTGAGCGGGAGGGGCAGTAAGAGGACAGGAGTTCTTTCAGGTAGTGAGGTCCCAGCTCATGTAGGGCCTTATAGGTCAGCAATGCAACCTTGAAGGTGATCCACCACTGTATTGGCAGCCAGTGCAGTTCATGCAGCACAGGTGTTATATGACTGGATCTTGGGGTTTCAGTCAACAACCCGGCTGTCATGTTCTGCACTAGCTGGAAGCATAGATCTCCACCCCCCCAGAAGCCCTAGATAGAGGGCATTACAGTAATCAAAACGTCTGGTGAGAAAGGCGTGGACCAAGGTAGGAAGATCTTTGGGGGGGGGCAAGTGCTTCACCCGGGCTATATTCCTTAGATAGAAAAGGGAAGATCTGACTACAGCCAACAAGATAGATCCCATGAGGAATGACTAAGAAAAGTGAACATGTATTCATTGGAGGTCAGAAAGGAGAGGGTAACATGACAGAGACCATCAAGTTCCTGAAAGGAATGAACAAGATAAGTTGTGAAGAGCTAGTCAACAGGAATCATGAGTAGGGTTGGGCAGACTGTTGTTTACAGAACCAGAACCCCCCCCCCACCACATTCAGCACTTACTATGGACTGGGATAAATATGGACTCAGTCAACTAAGTCAGGCTCAGAGTCTGTGAGTGTAGTGTATAGCTGATGGTAGATGTGGGGAGAAGGGACGCAGGGAGCATGTCTGATCACTTGATGGGTGAGGAGGAAGGCACTGGGTGACATAGGGACTCTGGCGAGAAAGGACTCAGTGGGCATCTGGTGCTTTGATGGGGGGAGGAGGGGACTGACATTGTGGGGAGAAGGGAATGGATGCACAGTGAGTGGAAGTGCTGCCTTTGGTAAGTGGAGAGAAGGAGACTAGGTGACATGGGGAGGAGGGGACTGATCAAAGTAAATTGACTATCAGTACACCAGTAGTATCCAGCCAATAACAGTAGCTGGCAGGCAGAATGGATAATGTGGTACTGCTCAGTAGTATAAATACTGCTGTACTGTACTACAGATGGAGACAGAGAGTGTGGGTCATGGAATGGGCAGAGCAAAACAAGAGAGACAGAGAGAAGACGGAGAGCAAGCTGGAGGGAGGAAGGGCCTACTTAAAGAAACAGGAAGTCACCTACTAAATAAAACAAATAAATAAAACAAAAACATGGGGGTTCTGGCTGGCTGCTGAGAGGAAAGAGTAGGAGAGAGAGAGAGAGTGAGAGAGACAGACAGACAGACAGAAAGACAGACAGAGGACATTGAGTGCCAAGAGCAGGAGGGCCAAGGTTGCAGAAAAAAAAAATACTACTAAGTTGCAATTTTTAAAGGGGCTTCCTCAGGATGCTGAGGGTGGAGTTGGAAAGAAAGACACAGAGGAGGAGAAGACTGTGCTGAGGGAGAGAGCCAAGAGGCCCAAAAAGCAAGTAAACTACCAAAACAAAAGTTATCATTTATTTTACCACTCAAAATACCCCATAACATATGCAAAGTTATCATTTTACAAAAAAAGAAAATAAAACATTTAACAGTGGCTTGTGGCTGTTTTGGGTGGAATTAGGGAGAGAGAGACAGAGAGATGGTGTAGAGTATGTTGGGGATCCAAAAAAGCAAGCAAACTACTAAACAAAAGTTTCAGTTTTACAAAAAAAATCATTTCATGTAAGAAAAGTTACCATTTTACAAAAAAAATACACGTTAAACAATGACTTTAGGCTGCTGAGGATGAAGTTGAAGAGAGAAAGACAGAGAAGATTGTATTGGGGTTTACCATATAGAAAAAATACCCGGTATCCAACATAAAAGTGACATCAGAGAGAGAGAGAGACAGAGACAGAGACAGAGACAGAGAACTGACTGCTGTGCTCAACATGTAAAGCACAACAAAAAGGTTTAAGGAAGTAAAAGTGGAGAGTGAGATTGAGTGGAAGGGGGCAGATAGCTCTCTCTTCAGACTGCTGGCTTCCAAAACAAGTTCTAGCTAGAATTGATATGGCTGCGGCAAACTTGAAGAAGCTCCAAGTAATGAGCACCGCAGAATGCCTTCCCACATATAATTTGCAAGGAAACCTTCAGCATTGACAAATGCTTGTTTTTTTTTTTTATCTTTTCACAGCTTCTAGCAGTCAGACTGAGATGAAGACATAGGGCCAGATATTCAAAAGGGTTGCGCCATGTGCAACAGGGTTGCATATGCGAAAGTCTGAAATTGTGCCATTCTGCGATATTCAGCAGGAGGCAGTTGTGCCACTGAAAACAGGCTGAGCAACAGTGCAATGCAAATGAATGCATGCTCAACTGGAGGGGGAGGAACCATGCATAAACTGCAGCCGATATTCAGCGGGCTGTGCAGAGTTCAGGCGCAACCCCAACCTCGCCTGCACAACTTTGAGCCAAAAAAAGGCTTAAGTCGAGGGCCACCCACAGGTGAGCTGCTGTATTGCAGGGCGCAACAGCAGCTGCCACCTGTGGCTGGCCCCAACCCAGTCCCTGTGCCCCCCTGCAGCCCAATTGTGGGCATAGTGTACTCCTCCCCACCAGCCCGATCACGGGCAGCAATGTGGCTCCCCTAACATCTCCCTGGTGGTCCAGTGGACCATGCCGATCGCGGGCAGTAAATGAACCCCCAAACATCTCCCTGGTGGTTAGTGCTCCCCACCCCACCCACCTGAGCCCACTACCCCACTCCCCCGCAGCCGGGCGGGCGCAGCATCCCACTCCACTCAGTTACCTCCGCCACTCGCCGACGATCGTTCGCAGCTGCATTGCTGGTGAGCAGAGCCACGGGCGCAGCCCATACATGACAGTCCAGAATTGTGAATGAATGTTCATTCACAAATCTGGACTGTCATGGTATGGCTGCACGCCCATTGGCTCTTGCTCTGCATCACTGGCATGCAGCCCTACCGGGCAGTCAGGCGGGCGGGTGGCAGGCGGGTGGGATGCTGCCGCCCGCCGGCCGCCGGGGGGAGAGCAGGTGGTGGGGCTTCGTGGTGGGTGGGTGGGGGACACTAGCCACCAGGAGATGTTTGGGGAGGGGTTTCAATTTACTTACTGTTCATGATCGGGCATTTCGTCCACTGGACCACCAGGAGATGTTCGGGAGGAGGGGGCTACATTGCTGCCCGTGATTGGGCTGGTGGGGGAGGAGTGCACTATGCCCGCGATCGGGCTGCAGGGTCGCCGGTCCTCGACGGCTGCTGCCTGGCAGGCGCCAGGCGCAAGTCCTTGGGGATCGGGCGCCTTTAGCAAGGGATGCAAATGGGGCAATAATCAGATGCAAATGGCCCCCCTGTGCCTTGCATGAATTATGGCCCCATTTGCATGTCACCTTTGAATATCGTGATTTTGCGCTGGCGCAATGGTACTTGGCGCCAACGCAAGTTGAATGCTCCACTCTGACAACTTGCGGTGGCGCAAGTTCCACTGTGCCATGCACAGTGGTTGTGGTTGGGTGATATTCAGCGAGCTGCCCAATAGCGCAACCCTTTGAATATCGCCTCGGCCACACCCCTGCACAACTATTTTGCGCAGCGCAAGGGCTTGCGCCTCAGAATGGCGCAGTTTGAATATCCAGCCCATAATCTCTCATTGTACACTGCAGTCACTTAACATTTTAGTATAATTCATCTTGCTCTGTGCTGTGTCTCAGAATGTAATGTAGTCTACCGGTTGCTAACCAGGGAAACTCCAAGTTGGAAGAGAATCTCTGACAGATAGCAAAGCTCACAGACAGGGGTGCCAGAAGACTGAAATAGATGGTGATGCTGAAAATTGGAAGGGCATTTGTTAGGGTATAAAGGGCATGTTTTACAAGCCATTTTTCGATATACACTATAATACAACAGTATAACATACTGTCAACCACAGAGATTAAGTATTGCCAGTGGCAGCCATTCTAATGTCTCTATCCATTAATTGCAATTATACAATAGCAAGAAAGAATCCTGGTTCTGACTGGTTAGTTGGCCATTTTTTTGCATTGCACTTACACTTGTTACTCCCCATCTCTTGCATCCTCTCTTAAGAAACAAAAATATTTTAGCACACTAACAAAAACATTCTTTAAAATTATTTTTGTTATTCTATATAAAACAACAAGCCATTGTATAACAACAATAATGACCTCCAGGGTGGGTGTTATGCTGGGATAACATCCCTTCTCGGGTGTTAGATGCCCTCGGTTGGTGGCCTCGGGCCCAACCACCCGAAATGGGATGTTATCCCAGCATAACACCAACCCTGTTGGGAATTATTCCCTTAACACTGTATCTCAACTGGACAATCTATCTGTATGTCTGTACACACTCACACACACACACACACACACACACTCAAATGTGTTTAGTAAGTATGAGCTATGCTTTGAACTTTTACTCTGAGGTGTGAAATGGTCATGGTGCCCCTTGTCTAGTAACGCATAAAGACTTATTTATTTATTTTTTCATTTTATTTCAAATTTTGATGACCAGGAAAAGCACACTGAGCCAAGGCTCGTTTCCAGGTGCAACCCGGGTACAGAGTGTACAGTGAAGAGACAGAGAGTAACATCTAGAAAAAATACAACAGTATGTACAGACATTTTACAATATGCAAACAATATGTACAGACATATTACAAGGGTGAATAAGACAATAGCAGAATAGTACAATTAATTTCCATGCAGGGAGAAAAAGCAGAAAGAGGCAAGATTACTGTCAGGGGTTGTGGTAAGTAAATAGAGGCTGCAGGAGCCTCTGCTGCATGCTGGGAACATTGGAGCATTTAGGGCAGTGTGGGGTGGGTAGAAGCTTGAGGAGTTGAGTAAAAGCAGGATGAGAAGGGGCCAGGCGAAGGTTGGATGGAAGGGTATTCCAGAGAAGGGGGAGATGATATGAAAAAGCAGCTTGTCCAGTGAGAGTGTGGGTGGGGCAGGTGAAAGGTGTGTGAGTCCCTCAGGTGAAGAGGGTTGCTTAAGGAGGAGGCTGGGGTAAGGCGGGAGGTGAGGTACAGGGGAAGGGAACCACCAAGCCAATATTTAGCTATGAAGGAGGCGCTGTGGATGGTTCTTCTGTGGAAGAGGTGGGCAATGGAGAGTGTTGCACAGAGTAGGCAGTGAGTGGGGGGAAGAAGTGGTGAAGTTGCAGAAAGAGCTGAGGATAATGTCTGGTTTGGAGAGAGAGGAGGTTGGGGTCATTCCATAGTCTATGTCGGCATAGTCTATTACAGGCAGGATAGTTTTGCATATGAGCTCGTAACAGATAGGGATGGGAAGGCTGTCTTTGTGGTGGTACAGGATGGCAAGTTTGGGCCAGAGTTTAGTGCAAATGGCCTCAATGTGAGTGGAGAAGTTTAGGTGGCTGTCCAGCCAAACTCCTAGGTACTTGAAAGCAGGGACAAGCTCCAGGGTTGAGCCATCCAAGGTGATGATCGTAGGGGGGCTGGGAGGGTAGCAAGCTGTTGTCTGGAGCCAAAGACCATGGAGACATTTTTTTCAGCATTTAGTGTAAGCAGGTTCTCATGGAACCAGGATTGGACTCTGCTGAAATCATTTTGGAGATTGAGGAATACACTGTCGAAGGAGGGGCTTGAGGCAAAAATGATAGTGTTGTCAGCATAAAGATGCACAGTGGAGGAAAGGCAGGCAAAGGGAAGGTCATTTATGAAGAGACAGAAGAGGATGGGACCAAGTATGGAGCCTTGAGGCACACATGATAAGACAGGGAGAGAAGTGGAGAGAGTGTCACCTATTTGGACAGACTGTTGTCTGCTGTGGCGGTACAAGTGGAGCCAGGCGATGGCAGGTTGAACAATGCCCAAAGAGCTAAGTTTGTGGAACAGCAACAGATGGGAAACAGAGTCGAAGGCTTTTGCCAGGTCAATGAAAATGGTGGCTATGGTTTGGCTGTTGTCCATGGCAGAGAGGATGGAGTCGGTCACATGGTAAAGGGGGGGATGGTGGAATGGTGTTTTCTGAAACCTGACTTTATGGGTGAGAAGGAGCAGTTGGAGGCAAGAAAGTCAGACAGTTTGGATAGTATGAGGGATAACTGGACTTTGGCGAGTGAGACGAGGAGTGAAATATGCCTGTAATTTTCCGGTAATGAGAGATCACCGCCTTTGTGCAGAGAGATGATTTTGGCTATTTTCCAGGCTTTGGGGCAGTGGTTGTGGATAGAGAGAGGTTTAATATGCCGGTCAGGGGGACCACTATAGCAGAGGCAGAGATACAGAGTAGTTTGGGGTGGATGCCATTGGGGCTGGTTTTGGATGTGCTAAGGGAGGAGAGTGTGTCGTATACTTCTCTAGGTGTGAAGGGTGGAAATAGGAAGCTGGAGGATGGAGAGGATGGTTTGGGTGAGTTGGAAGAAGGAGGGGGGAATCAGGGAGGACACAGAAGATGAAAAACTTATTGAAGAGCTCAGACAAGGAGGCAGGATCTGAGACAATATAGCCACCTGTATTAAGGGCTGGGCATGACTGTTTAGTGGGGGTCAAGAAGGGAGTTGATCGTCTTCCAGAAAGATGTATGACACTATTGGTTCTGTGTGAATTGTGCTTTAAAGTAAGAAGATTTAGATTGCCAAATGGCCTTGGTGCATTTGTTTCTGAGATGTTTGTAAACTTGTAGATCCCTTGAGGCATGGGAGGTTTTGTACAGTCTCCATGCCTTGTCCCTGGAAAGACACAAGGTGATAAGGTCAGGAGTGACCCCGGAGTGATGGAAACATTTTACCCTGACTTTCTTGAGTGGGGCATGTAGGTTCCAGATACGGCAGAAGATACCAAAGAACTGGGATAGAGCGATATCAACATCAGATGTGTAAAGGACAGGTAACCAATCTGCATTTGTGAGGTCTTGCAGCAGGTCAAGATCATTTAGGAGGTGTAGGGGGCGAGACCAGATGAATTTGGGATGGGAGCGTGGGGAGTGGATTTTACAAACACAGAAGGTAACACAGTGGTCACTAAGGGAGTCAGATAAAATCCTGAGGCAGAGATACAGTGAGGGTGGCTGGATAAGATCCAATACAGGAGGGTGTGGTTTTGAGACCGATGGTTTAGACTGGTAGGTTCCTGGATTAGCTGTGAAAGATTTAGGGCTTCAGTCCTTAAGGTGGTAGGTGTGGCAGCAGAGGAAAGCCAGTCAAGATTGATGTCACCTAAAAGCACGAGTTCGCCATTTGATGTTATGGAGGAGATCAAAGAGATGGCCTGGACAACAGAGTCAGGTGAGGTCTTTGGTGGGGTGTATAGAACCCCTATGTAGAATGGGGTGGAGGAGGGAAAGGATAGGTGTGCAATAATGGATTAATCGGAGGAAGGGCAAGATTAATTGAAAATGATGGCGCATGGAAATGATTGCCTGACGTAAATTGCCACTCCCCCCCCCCTCGCTTGCCCCGGTCCTGGTCAAATAGGTTGTAGTTATGAACTGCAAGGGAGGAGTAAGGAATTTTGGCAGATAGCCATGATTCCATGATGCAGAGAATGTTGGAGCAGTACTCGGTGGCCCAGATTGTAAGTGTGTCCAATTTAGGAAGTAGGCTGCTGACGTTTAGGTGGAAAATATGGAGGCCCTTAGGGAGAAAATTGGGGTTGGGGCTTAAGGGCAGACTGGGAGAGGAAGGGGGTGAGTTAGGGGTTCGCCTGGATGCAGATGGCCAGGGTTGGGGTGTAAGTCACCCACCAGAAGCAAGAAGAAGATGGAGTATGTGAGGAGTGGGGAGTGTTTGGGTGTGTTGATGCAGCTCTTGGAGCGTGACACATGGAGGTTCAGGCATCTTAGTAGAGCCTCCAGGTTAAGGAGGTTGGAGTGAAGCAGAGAAGGGTGGGTGGTTAGAGAGGGTAGAAAGGGGTGGATAGGGAGGAGGGAAGGTGGAGAGAAGGAGTGAGGGGAGAGGAGAAGAGCTTGTGGAGGGGTAGAACAAGTGTGAGTAGATGGGGTGACTCAGGGGGAATGGGGAGAGAAAGGAGGGTGCTTGAGTGAGGGTAGAGAGGTTGACAGAATGAGTAATAAAGAGGGGATGCAGGTGACGAGAAGAAGATAGTAAGAGGAGGCATCTAAGTAGTGACGACAGTATTTTGCCCAGTTTGCTAGGATAGAGCTGAGTGAATAAGAAATAGCGTCCACTAGAGGCAAGAGTTGATAAGCTGCAGATGGGAAAGTCGCCTGATAGGTTTTGCTGTCACGTGACAGTAGCTGTAAATTGCAGTGTCGAGCAAGGGTGGTGGTGGGGGTGGTGGGGTCCTTCTTGGCCATTTGTGGAGCTGGATTCATACCTTGTGTCGCAAGCTGTGGAAAGTTGTGGGGGAGGGCTGTATTCTCCTGCCCCCGCGACCCTCTGAGCAGCCTCATGGCTGCCTGAATCTGTGGAGATGCAGGAGAAAGGAGCCAGATTAAATAGCAAGTAGGATCTTAGGAAATATTTCTTTTGACAGGGGTGGCTGGGTGGGGGAGGGAGTACAAGGATTACATAGATACATAGACAGTGTCGGCAGATAAGGGCCTATGGCCCACCCAGTCTGCCCATTTGAGCTTGTAAGTTCAGTTTGTTTTCCTTGAAGTCTGTTGCCCCTTACCCCTGACCTCCAGAATTCCTTTATGTTTATCCCATGCATTCTTAAATCTCGTGATTGTTTCAGCCCCCACCACTTCCTCTGGCAGGGTGTTCCACTTGTCCACCACCCGTTCTGTGAAGAAATTCTTTCTTATGTTTCCTCTGAATCGTCCTCCCTCCAACTTCATCCCATGCCCTCTAGTCCTGGAACATCTTTTTCGCTTAAAAATAGTGTTTTCCTGCACCCTGTTCCTCCCTGTAAGATACTTGTATGTCTCTATCATATCCCCTCTCTCCCGTCTCTCCTCCAGGGAGTACATGTTCAGTTCCTTCAACCTGTCTTCATAGGACTTGTGATGCAATCCATGCACCATCTTTGTTGCCCTCCTCTGAACCTTCTCTACCCTGTCTATGTCCTTACATAGGTATGGTCTCCAGAACCGTACACTGTACTCCAGGTGGGGCCTCACTAGTGTCTTGTATTGATTAGGATGGAGACACTAGGGAAACACTGTCCCAGCCAGAGGGAATGCAGCTAGAGAACAGATAATTAAACTGTTTTACTGGCCTCAAGAATCCTATCAGCTCCCATTGGTCTTGAAGGGGGTAGAAATCTGGGGACAAGCAACCACCAAACAGTGTGGTTCACAATAAATTTAGCTGTAGAGTCAAGCCATACAAAAGTGAAGGTACTGAACTTCAGGAGGGCTGATTTTGTCAAAAATGGGAGAGTGCCTCAGAAAAGCACCAGCAAATAGGCAACAAATGGAGCAACAATGGGGAAACATCAACACTGCCATCACAGAGGCAACAAGCCTTTGTGTAAAGCAAATAAACAAATCAAAATGAAAGAAAAAAAGTATGGTTCTCAAAAGAAGTGGCAGGGAAGGTTAGGGAGAAAAAGATAGCATTTAGGAAGTATTTGCTTCAGTAAAGGCTTGTTGCCTCTGTGATGGCAATTTTAATGTTTCCCCATTGTTGCTCCACCCCACCTTCTTGCCTGTTTGCTAGTGCTTTTCTGAGGCACTCTCTCATTTTGACACAATCAGCCCTCCTGAAGTCCAGTACCTTCACTTTTGTATGGCTTGACTCTGTAGCTGAGTTTATCGTGAACCACACTGCTTGGTGGTCACTTATTCTCAGATGGCTACCCACTTCTAGATCTGAGATCCTCTCACTGTCCCCATTTGATAGTACCAGGTCTAAGATTGCTCCCTCATGAGTGGGTTCCAAAACTAGCTGTCTGAGGCATGCCACCTGTAGGGCATCGAGAATGGCCCTGCTCTTGGATGTGGCTGCAGCAAAGGTGCTCCAGTTAACACCTGGCATATTCAGGTCCCCCATCAACAGTATCTCCCCTTTCTCTACCATCCTAAGGATGTCTTCTATTATATCCTTGTCCATTCCCCTCTCCCTGACATGGAGGTCTGTCTACAACCCCTGTGCAGATTGTGGTGCCATTTCCCGTCTCTAAGGTGACTCACAGTGCCTCCTCTCCTCCCTGTTTGCTTTTTTGTTCCATTGCTTTTATCTCTTCCCTTACATAAAGAGCTACTCCTCCCCCTCTTCTAACCTCCCTGTCTCTCCTATAGGTTGTGTACCCTGGTATGTTAGTGTTCCAGTCATGGTTCTCTGTGTACCATGTTTCTGTGACTGCTACAATATCCAGGCATCCCTCTTCCATCAAGGCCACAAGTTCATGGAGCTTGTTGCCCAGACTACGGGTATTGGTACTCATTACCCTCCATTTCTTGATTCCCTATCCTCCTTGTTTCCATCATCACAAATGTACCAATATGCTCTGGATAAATTAAAATAGAAAAGTTTACTCACCAATTTAAATTCCAAGGCTATAGTAACATAACACTGAGTTGCTGAATAAAAGTCACAAAACAGTAACACTGTGAGTCACTTTTCTTTATCTTCTGTACTGAACTTGGAAGGAAGTGGTGGTGGTTATCATCATTGTTGTGTGCCATGTACAATACAAATTTGGCCCATAGGGAGTAGGAGTCAAGATGCAAGGGACTTGGGAGAGATATTTTTATGCAGTTTTTTTTATTGTGCAACAATAGCAAATTTAAAGATATCAAGAAGATCTCCAAAAACTTTCAAATCCTAAGTCAATATCCACAAAATGCTGGATTTTCAGAGTGTCCACTGAGAGCCATGAAAAAGATGTCCACTGTCACAGACAAGTTGGTGCATACTGCATGAGTACAGGGTGAGAAAAAGACAAATATGCAACTCCTAGTAATAACAATAATTTCTTTATTTGCATTGAGCCTTTCTTAAAACCAAGGCACCTTTACAACAGCTGCACATAAAAACAATAAAATAAACAGATCCAATAACTACTGTATTCATAAAATACAATAAAATACCATTATCAGGGGTAAGCCTTTAACCATAAATGAGTCTTTAAGGCCTTTTTGGATTCCTCCACAGATGCACACTGCCAAACCGGATGTGGTAGAGAATTCCAGAGGGCAGGGTCCATGTACATAAAAACACGCCCCCAAAGATTTTAAAGAAACTCTCAGAATCTCCAGCAACCTGTCGTCCGCCAAGCGAAGTGATCACCTAGGGCAGTAAGGTACCAGGAGCTCTTTCAGGTAGTCTGGGACCTGTCCATGTAGTGCTTTATAAGTCAGAAGACTGACTTTAAATGTTATCCACCACTGTATTGGCAGCCAGTGCAGATCGCGCAGCACCAGAGAAATATGACAGGTAAGAGGAGTGCCTGTCAATAACTGGGCTGCAGCATTCTGCATGAACTGCAAGTGGCGGATATCAGCCCCTGGTAACCCTAGATACAGGGAGTTGCAGTAATCAAGGTGCGAGGACACAAAGGCATGGACCAATGTAGGTAGATCACAGGATGGAATGAGGTGCTTAATCCTGGAGATGTTTCTCAGATGGTAAAAGGATGATTTGATGACTGCCGACACTGCAATCATAGTGTCAGCCCATCATCAAAAATCACCCCCAGGTTCTGCACCCATTCAGAGGTAGGGAGCTGGATGCCACCCAGAAAAAGTCCTGAGGTCAAACCAGTTCCCATCCCCTCTATCCGGTGCCCCGGGTCCACAACCATCACCTCTGTCTTCTCAGAGTTTAACCTCAGCCAGCTTGAATTCATCCAGTTCTGGATTTCAGTGAGGCAGTTGTTAAATACTGAAAGAGCTCCATTCTGGTCAGGTGTAAAACATAGGTAGAGCTGGGTATTATCAGCATAGCAGTGATACCTCAGCCCATACCTCCTTACAATGTCTCCAAGGGGCAGCATGTACACTGTGAACAGCATGGGAGCAACACTGAATCCTGAGGAACCCCACAAAACAGAGAGACTAGGTCAGAGGAATAAATCTGCAATACCACCCTCTGAGTTCTGCCAATGAGGAATGATCTAAACCACCTGAGAACTGTACTAGACAGACCGCAGATGAACCTCAGGCATTCGAGAAGTAACCCATGGTCCACAGTGTCACATGCTGAGGAGAGATCGAGAAGAACCAAGATGGAATGGCTCTTTTGATCTATTGCCATCAAGAAATCATTCAGCACCCGAACCAGAGCCATCTCAGTACTGTGCCTCTTTCAGAAACCAGACTGGAGTGGTTCATAAATGTCATGGATGGTCAAATGGTTCTCCAGTTGTATGGCCACTACTTTCTCAATCACCTTCCCCACAAAGGGGAGGTTAGAGATTGGTCTGTAGTTAGCATGGCAGTCTGGTCCAAGGAAGCTTTTTTCAGGAGAGGTATTACCACTGCCTCCTTCAGGGAGCTAGGGAACTCACCCATCTCCAAGGAGCACCAGACTATCCTTGCAAGGACCAGGCCAAGGATATCACAACAACCCTTTATCAGGTAGGTTGGGCCTGGATCCAAACTACAGCATGTAGAGTGCATACCCTGAACAATTCACATGACATCAGTGAACTCCGGCCGGTCAAAGGAACTCCAGGAGAACCCAGGGACCATGACCGGGAAACAATCCACGGTTTCTCCCATAGAGGATGCAGGCTGGAGTACTGCCCTGATGTCGGTCACCTTTGCCACAAAGAAATGAGCAAGCCTTCACACTCAACTTGTGAAAAGGTGGCATTATAGTGCAGTGGTTTAAAACTTTGAGCTGCAAACCTGGAGACCTGAGTTTGAATCCCACAGCCCATACTTGCATACTGTGTGACTCTGAGCAAGTCACTTAACTTCCTTGTGCTCCTAGGTCGCACTGTAAACAAGTTTTCAGCTTAGTGTGTCTCTCCTGGTTAAAAAAAAAAAAAGAAAAGGCTCTTCGAACCTGCAGACAGGTTGGGTTGCACAGTCTGTCTACAGTTTGAAAGAGCTTAGCTGGTCAGTTCTGAGCAGCCACAATCTCCCCAGACAGGAACTCTGCCTTCTTACGGGAGATTGCAGAATGATAGACCTGATAATGTTCCATCAATCTAAGGTGGTCGGCATCAAGGGTGGATCTCCACCAGCAACGCTCTAATCTTAGTCTTTGTCGCTGCATCTCCCTCAAAGTCCCATCAAACCATGGGAACCGAGGGCAAAGGGGGAGAGGATGAAGACGGACAGGAGCAATGAAATCCAAAGCCAAGAAGATGGCTTTATTATAAGCCAAAACCAAGGCATCTGGGTCACTGATCACTCCAGAAAGGTCTGATAGGTTAAGCCCCGCTGCCAGGCCCTCGGAGCTTATATCTCGCAAAGGGTGGTACCTGACCATCTCCACAGGGGTAGGCCTATGAAGGGGGGCACAAAAACTGAACTCCACGGTGTAATGATCGGACCATCTGACAGATTCCACCCCCAAATCGAAGGCTTCGATCCCCAGGAGGAAGACTAAGTCCAAGGAGTGACCACCTTGGCAGAGATAACAACCTGTGTAAGGCCCAAAGTTGTCATCAACTGGAGGAAGTGTTGTCCAAACTGCGAGAGTTCGTCATCGACCCAGGTGTTGAAGTCACCCAGGACCATCAGCCATGGAGACTCCAATGCCGTGTCAACCACGAAGTCCATTACTTCATGCAGAAACCACTTGTCATCACCTGGTGGATGGTAGATGAGAGCAATTCTGCAACCCACACCTGCCGCTATAGTACACTCGAATGACCCAGCCTCCTCAACTGGTACACTGATGAGGCCCAGTTCAGTCTTGAAACAGACCACAACCCCCACCCCCAGGGTCCAGCCTCGGGCGGTGTAACACCGAGTACCCAGCTGGAATAGTGGCCTCTAATATCGGGCCTGCAATCTCATTTAGCCAGGTCTCGGTAATGCACGCCAGATCCACCAACCCAACAAGATCTGCAATAACTGCAGTCTTGTTTTTAATGGATCTGGCATTACACAACACTGCTCGTGTAGGACGGGCTTCTGGCGTGGTTCGGACTGCTTGCCCACCAATATTGGTGGTGCCCATGGGTATGGAAACCAGACAGGAAGGACTCTGTTCCAGATTCCATTTCACCCCAGGGCATCTTCTGGATCTCACTACCCCAATGTCATGTCCCCGCTCATTTGACTTCCACTGTTCACACCTCCCAACTCCCCTCCTCCCCCTACTAACAATACCCAGTGCTCTTCAGCGCTGATATGTCAATAGCTGTAATGGAAGGGGGGGGGAGAAAGTGTGGAAGGCAAAAATGGCGGAGGACGAATAGTGCACGACTGTGGGGGCAAGCGTCCTACACATACTTATAGTACTAAAACAACCCTGAACAAATCCTCAATTAAATAACTAATTCCTGAATTAAAACAAACCCCAATAGTTTCCCTGAGACTCACCACATGCTCTCACTGAGAGGGGAAACTCAAGGAAGCAAAATTAACTAACTTCCCTGACCAAAACAAATTTATAATACAATAAAGTTACAAATAAAACAACAATCCAAACCCAAGATTATATTACTTCCTAAAATAACAAAATAGATACTGCTTGGTCTGCTACCACACCAGTAAGAAATCACAGTACATATACCCATAAACTAACGAAAAAAGTACAACATAAAACATCACATAATATGTGAAACTATGGGTGTCCTGTCTCTTGCAGTGCCTGTGTGATACAATTTATATTGGTGAGACACTGAGGAAACTGAAAATATGCATTCAGTAGCACAAAGGAGATACAGTACATATTGGGGGGAAAAAGGCAACACCCCTGTGGCAGATAATGTTAGAGCAGAGGTACACACAAGAGCAACCCTGAGGTTTGAGGGCATAGCACAGGTCACCCACCAAGCAAGTGGGGTGATTTTAACTGTATGCTGGAAAGAATTTGCTAGATTTATGAGATGGGAATTCTTATCCCCAGTATAGAGACACAGACTGGACAATGTGCTGGTAGTGTGGAATGCAGTATATACCAATAGGATATGTTTACTCTGGTAGTTACTGCTTCCTCCCAAGGCATTGCCAGATAGCACTAGGATTTTGTATTTTATTTTATTTATTGAAACTTTTGTTGACCAGGTAAATGTAATGAGCCAAGGCCTGTTTTCATACATGGCCTGGGGCTTATTTAAATAGCCAAAAGACGTTATAATAAATATATAAATAAGACAAACATCAGATTGGATACTGACAGCTACACAGAAGCATAACATAGAAAAGTTGGTGGCAGGTAAGGACCTCTTGGCCCACCTAGTCTACCCAGTTTTCCCTGCCTACCGTGCCACAGCAGAACCTGCATGATCTCTGGTTGCCTCCTCCCCTTGCCTTACTACCAAGGTTCCTTTGTATCTGTCCCATTCATGCTTGAATCTGTCATTATTTTGGCACTCACAACCTCCACTGGAAGGCTGTTCCAAGTGTCCACCACCCTCTCCATGAAGAAGTATTTCCTCACATTTACTCCCAAGTCCCCCCCACTTCATAAAATGACCCCTTGTTCTTGAGCTTCTTTTTCTATGGAAAATGTTACCTTCCTGTACCTTATTAATACCTGTTAGGTTTTTGAATGTTTCTGTCATGTCCCCCCTTTCCTTCCTCCCCTCCAGAGAGTTCATATTTAGTTCCTTGAGTATCTCCTTATAGGGCTTTTGATGCAGGCCTTGCACCTTTTTAGTACATAAAAACAGAGAACTTGATGGCAGATAAGAACCACTTGGCTCACCTGGTCTGCTAATTTCCCTACCTAATGGATAAGCTGCAGATCCTAGTTAACCAACAGCCTGCTTCTGCCTAGTAGCCCTCTATTGTACTGCCTCCACCTTGTCAATGTCCGTCCAGAAGTGGAGTCTCTAGAACTGGACATAGTACTCATGGTGGGGCCTTGCCAGTAATCTGTGCAGGGGTAATGTTACCTCCTTCTTCCTACTGGTGATACCACACCATATGCAGTTGAGCATCCTGCTAGCCTTCCCCACTGACTTATCACACTGCTTGGCTACCTTCAGGTCATCAGAAATGATTACTTCCAGGTCTCTTTCCAAATTGGTGGTTGCCAGTATTTCACCTCCCAATTGATACAGAGTCCCCAGGTTTCTGTGCCCCAAGTGCATGATTTTGCATTTTTTGCATTAAAACCCAGCTGCCAAACTCTTGACCATTCTTCTAACTTTTTCAAATCATCCTTCATTTTTTCCACCCCCCGGTGTGTCTACTCTGTTGCAGATTTTTGTGTCATGCATGAACAGGCATGCTTTCCCTTCTAGCATTTCTGCAATGTCACTGATAAAGATATTGAAGAGGTATGGACCTAGTACTGAGCCCTGAGGCACATCACTGGTCACCTTGCCTTCTCCAGAGTGGATACCATTTATCACCACCCTTTGACTCCTGTAGCATAACCAATATCTTAGATACATAGATACATAGACAGTGTCGGCAGATAAGGGCCTATGGCCCACCCAGTCTGCCCATTTGAGCTTGTAAGTTCAGTTTATGTTTTCCTAGAAGTCTGTTGCCCCTTACCCCTGACCTCCAGAATTCCTTTATGTCTATCCCATGCATTCTTAAATCCTGTGATTGTTTCAGCCTCTACCACTTCCTCTGGCAGGGTGTTCCACTTGTCCACCACCCGTTCTGTGAAGAAATTCTTCCTCATGTTTCCTCTGAATCGTCCTCCCTCCAACTTCATCCCATGCCCTCTAGTCCTGGAACATCTTTTTCACTTAAAAATAGTGTATTCCTGCACCCTGTTCCTCCCTGTAAGATACTTGTATGTCTCTATCATATCCCCTCTCTCCCTCCTCTCTTCCAGGGAGTACATGTTCAGTTCCTTCAATCTGTCTTCATAGGACTTGTGATGCAATCTATGCACCATCTTTGTTGCCCTCCTCTGAACCTTCTCTACCCTGTCTATGTCCTTATGTAGGTATGGTCTCCAGAACTGTACCCTGTATTCCAGGTGGGGCCTCACTAGTGTCTTGTATAGCGGAATTATGACCTCCCTTTTCCTGCTGGTGATGCCCCTGCCTATACTTCCCAGCATCCTATTTGCTTTACCTGCTGCCTTGTCACACTGTTTCCCTACCTTGAGATCATCAGAGATGATAACCCCAAGATCCCTTTCCTGCTTGGTGCATGCTATATCCTCACCCCCCAACTGATATATTGTGCCAGGGTTTTTGTGCCCCACATGCATTATCTTGCACTTCCTTGCATTGAATTTCAACTGCCAAACCCCTGATCATTCTTCAAGTTTCTGCAGGTCCCTTCTCATTCTGTCTACACCCTCTGGTGTGTCTACTCTGTTACAGAGCTTTGTGTCATCAGCGAACAGTGAAATTCTGCCTTCTAGGTCCTGCGCAATGTCACTGATGAAGATGTTGAATAGGACAGATCCCAGCACTGATCCCTGTGGTACCCTACTGGTCACTCTTCCCTCTGTGGAGTGACAGCCATTTACCACCACCCTCTGTGTCCTGCCATCCAGCCAGTTACCTATCCACCACACTACTGTCCTGCCCACACCCATATTCCCCAGTTTGTGTAATAGTCTTCTATGTGGCACAGTGTCAAAGGTCTTGCTGAAGTCCAGATAGGCCATGTCCATTGCCCTTCCCTGATCCACCTCCCTAGTCACCCAGTCAAAAAATTCAATGAGGTTGGTCTGACATGACCTCCCCCTGGTGAAACCATTCTGCCTTGGGTCCTGTAGTCCATTGACAACCAGATGTTCCACCAATCTCTCCTTCAGTAGAGCTTCCATGATCTTCCCCACTACCGAGGTGAGGCTGACTGGTCTGTAGTTCCCTGCTTCCTCTTTGTTCTCACTTTTGTATAAGGGGACTACATCTGCTGTACTCCAGTCTTTGGGTACCTCTTCTGTTTCCAGTGATCGGCTAAACAGGATAGCCAGAGGTTCAGCCACCACCTCTCTTAGTTCTTTAAGGACCCTGGGGTGCACCCCATCTGGCCCCATTGCTTTATCAAGTTTAACCAGTTTATTACTTTTTGACCCACTCCCAGACAGGCCAGCTTGTTCACCACTCTTCTATGTGGAACAGTGTTGAAGGCATTACTTAAATCCAGGTACAGTGGGCCACATTTACCACTCCTCCCTGATCCAATATCCTAGTCACCCAGTCAAAGAACTCAATCAGGTTTGTCTGGCAAGACCTCCTCCCATGAAACCATGTTGCTTTGGATCCTGTAATCCACTAGTTACAAGGTATTCCACTATCCTTTCCTTCAGCAGTGTTTCCATTACTTTGCCCACTACCGAAGTCAGACTGACAGGTCTGTAATTTCCTGCCTCTTCCCTGTTCACACTTTTGTGAAGTGGGACCACATCTGCCCTTCTCCAGCCCCTCAAAATGTCCCCTGTTTCTAATAATAAGTTAAACAGAGATGTCAGAGGTGCAGCCAGCACCTCATTGACCTCTCTCAGTATCCTGGGGTGCACTCCATCAGATCCCATTGCCTTGTCTACTCTTAATTGTGCTAGTACCTTGAGGACTTTCTCCTCCATAAAAGGACTGGTGTCCACCTCCCTACCATTTATGCCCTTGTCCCTTATTTTTGACCTGTCACCTACCCCTTCTTCTGTAAATACTGAACAAAAGTATTTGTTCAACATGTTGGCCTTCTTTTGGTTCTCCTCCTCACAACCCCCTTCTTCCCCTTTTATCCTTACCATTCCCCCTTTGTGCATCCTCTTCTCACTTGTATATCTAAAGAAAGTTTTTTCTCCTTCTTTTACTGATTGGGCATTAGTCCCCTCTGTTTGGGCCATTTGTGATGTGTTGAGCTACTGAATCTGTAGCTCAGCACGTCCTCTAGATTAAATCCCAATCAGCTGCTCACTTACACTTGCCCCCCTTCTTTTTTGAAATTTTCCACATTATCTCTTAGTTTCTATGCAGCTCAGATATAACTGTATTAATTGTGACTTAGCATTAGGTAGCCATTACATTGAAATATAGAATCTAAAGGGCAGATAAGGACCGCTTGGCCTATCTAGTCTGCACATTTTCCTACCTAACGTATAAGCTGCAGATCCTAGTTAACCAACAGACTACTTCCTCCTACCCCTCCATTAGAATTGCCTTATGTCTGTCCCATACATTCTTGAATTCCCCCACTGTTTTTCACTCAATGACCTCCACAGAAAGGCTGTTTCATGTATCTACAACCCTTTCTGTGAAGAAATACTTCCTCACATTACCTCTGAGCCACCCCCTCTATCTTCAAATTGTGCCCCCTTGTTCTTGCACATCGCTTTTTCTGAAAGATGCTACCCTCTTGCACTTTGCTGATTCCCTTGAAGTATTTGAAAGTTTCTATCATGTCCCCCCCCTTTACTCGAGGCTATACATCTTAAGCTCCTTTAGTCTTTCTTCAAATGTCTTCTGGCGCAGACCCTGCACCATTTTGACTGCCCTCCTCTGGACAGCCTCAACCCTGTCTATGTCTTTGCTGCAATGGGGTCCCCAGAACTGTACACAGTTCTCCAGATGTGGTCTTGTGGTCTGTACAGAGGGCCAACAACTTCTTGTTTTCTACAGGTAATGCCTCTACCTATGCATCCCAGTATCCCCCCCCAGCCCTCGTTTACTGCCTTCTCACATTGCAGGCCCACCTTTAGTTTGTCTGATATGACTACCCCAGGTCCCTTTCCATTTTTGTTGTTGTCAGTATCTCACCCCCATTGTGTACTCTTCCCCTGAGTTTTTCTTTCCCAAGTACATTACTTTGCACTTCTTTGCATTGAATCTAAGCTGCATTACATTTGACCATTCCTCCAACCTTGCCAAGTCCGTTTTCATCCTTTCCACCCCACCTTGCATATCAACACTATTGCAGATCTTTGTGTCATCAGCAAAGAGACATACGTTTCCTTCCAGTCCCTCTACAATGTCACTTATAAAGACTTTAAAAAGGACCGTCCCCAGTACTGAACCCTGTGGTACCCCCACTAATAACCCCCCTTTCTTCACTGTGGTCTCCATTTACTATTACCCTCTGTGTCCTGTTGTCCAGCCAGTGTTTTACCCAGGCTACCACCCTGGGACCCACTCCCAGGCAGGCTAATTTGTCTATTAATATTTTGTGTGGGAATACATCAAATGACTTGCTAAAGTCTAGGTAGGCCATGTCCACAGGCCTGCCAGTCTACTACTTTTGTCACCCACTCCAAGAAATGAATTAGATTTGTCTGACATGACCTTCCTGCTGTGAATCCATGCTGCCTTGAGTCCTGTGCCCCACTGGCCTCTAGGTACTCAGCAATATTTTCCTTCAGAAGTGATTCCATCATTTTCCCTACCACTGAGGTCAAACTGACAGGTCTGCAGTTTCCTGCCTCTGTCTTGCTCCCACTTTTGTGAAGGGGAATCACATCTGCCCTCCTCCAGTCCTCAGGTACCACACCATCCTCCCATGATTTATTAAAAAGGGTAGTCAGTGGTGTTACTAGTTCTTCCCTTAGTTCTTTTAGAAGTCTGGGGTGAATTCCATCAGGCCACATTGCTTTATCCACCTTCAGTTTTAAGAATTCTTTCAGAACACTTTCATCTGTGAAGGGACTAATATCAACCCCCCTATCCAGAGTGCTTCTATTGACTGGAGTAGGTATCTCCCCCTGATCTTCCACTGTGAATACTAAACAGAAGTATTTGTTCAGTATCCCTGCTTTTTCACTGTCGCTGTCTGCCCAACCACCTACCTCTTTATTCAGCCTCAGTATCCCTACCTTAGTCTTTCTTTGCTCCCTACTGTATCCATAAAAGGTTTTATCCCCCTTCTTAACCGAGTTGGCTATCTTTTCCTCACTTTTGGCCTTTACTATTCTAACTGCCTTGCCCGCTTCCTTCTGCTTTAACTGGTACAGTTCTCTGTCCTGCTCCTTCTGTGTTTCCTTATACTTTCTGAATGCTATCTTTTTCTTCCTTACCTTCCCTGCTACTTCTTTTGAGAACCATAGTGTTTTTTTCTTTTGTTTTGATTTATTTGCGTCATACAAAGGCTTGTTGCCTCTGTGATGGCGGTTTTAATGTTTCCCTGTTGTTGCTCCACCCCACCTTCTTGCCTGTTTGCTAGTGCTTTTCTGAGGCACTCTCCCATTTTGACAAAATCAGCCCTCCTGAAGTCCAGTACCTTCACTTTTGTATGGCTTGACTCTACAGCTAAGTTTATTGTGAACCACACTGTCTGGAGGTTGCATGCTCCCAGATGGCTGTCCACTTCAAGATTGGAGATCCTCTCTCCATCCCCATTTGATAGTACCAGGTCTAAGATTGCTCCCTCCTGAGTGGGTTCCAAAACTAGCTGTCTGAGGCATTCCCCTGTAGGGCATTGAGAATGGTCCTGCTCTTGGATGCGGCTGCAGCAAATGTGCTCCAGTTAGCATCTGGCATATTCAGGTCCCGCATCAGCAATATCTCCCCTTTCTCTGCCATCCTAAGGATACCTTCTATCATTTCCTTGTCTATTTCCTCCCCCTGAGACAGGGGGTCTGTATACAGCCCCTGTGCGGATTGTGGTGCCATTCCAGTCTCCAGGGTGACCCACATTGCCTCTTCTCCTCCTCCTCCCTGTTTACCCTTGAGTTCTGTTGCTTTTATCCCTTCCCTTACATAGAGAGCTACTCTTCCTCCTCCTCTTCTTCCCTCCCTGTCCCTCCTATAGATTGTGTACCCTGGTATGTTGACATCCCAGTCATGGTTCTCTGTGTACCATGTTTCTGTGACTTCCACGATATCCAGGCACCCCTCTTCCATCAAGACCACCATTTGGGGGGGGCTTTTTACCTAGACTACAGGCATTGGTACTCATTACCCTCTATTTTTTATGGCTTTATTTCTTTTTGCCCCATCCATGTCCTTACTGCCTTTGTCTTTTTCTCCATTTACCCCTGCCCTTCTCCCTATCTCTGCTATATCTTGGTGTTTACCTCACTAACTACCCTGATTTTTTTGGGGGGAGGGCTAGGATTTCCCTTCTTCTTTTCAGTGCCTCCCCCCATGGCTAGTTTAAATGCTTGCCAATGAAGCATTTAAACCTATCACCTCGGATCCTGGTTCCCCTCCTGGATAGATGCAGACCATCACACCAGTATTGTCCTGCATCCCTCCAGGTGGAGCCCCGGTCCCCAATGAAGCCAAATCCCTGAGCTCTGCACCAGCTTTTCAACCAGTCATTGAATCCCATGGTGTGGAGTACCCTAACCTCATCCATGCCATAGGCAATTAACACTTCTGAGAAAGTTATCATGTGTGCTACTTATCTAAGGCCCCTCCAGAACTCCACAAACTCCTGTTGCACTGCTCTGATCCCATTCTCAGCCAGGTAATTTGTCCCTAGGAGGACAATGACATCCAGCTCACTCCCCCTTGCAGCTGCTTCCATGATCCTGAGGATTAATTTCCTATCCCTCCAAGCCATGGTGCTGGACAGACACCTTACCTCCCTTTCCCCTCCCTCCCCCCAGTTCTACCCTCTACCCTCTAACAATTAAGTTCCCCACCAGGAGTTTTTTCCTTCCCCTGTGGAGTCCTGTGCCCCCTCCTGTGGGTCTCCATTGTGGAGATTCCCAGCATCTTCCTTGGCCTCCACTGTAGTGCCTCCATAGAGGAACCATGCTCTGCCAGAGTGGCGAATATATTGTGGAGAGGCATAACTGGAGGGATGTATCTCTGTTCCACTGTCCTCACCCTCCCTGAGCCCACTGTGGTCCAACCAGTCCTCTTTCTTGGCAACCTCTGAGGTAGTGGCAGTGGCCTGGGTGGTCCCTGGGTCAGGGAGCAGGTTTTCAGAATCCTTACCAGGTCATCATGGAGATGAACAACCTATTCCCTCAGACCAGAGAGGTGCCTGCAAACAGGGCAGCAATGCAGTCTCCAGGATGTCTCCCAGAAGACTGCTGCTCTTCATCCAGTACACTGCACCACTCCCACATGTCTGTGTCCCTTCCTGTTACAGATGTTTTTCTTTCATTTTTTTAATTCTTGTTTTAGTGTGTGCAAGCTTGTGAGTGTTTCTACCCCTTATTCAGTGTGCTGTGCCTTTAAGAATATGAACAGGTGTATGCTGTTAGCAGTTTTGAGGAAGTGATGTCAGAACCCCTGCCATAAAGGAAATTATGCACTCTGGTGGGTGGGTGAGGGCATGGTGGGTGGGAGTAAACCTGTGCCCTTCAGAAACAATTAACTACAACCCTGAGGAGTGTGTTCCTTCCTTTCAGACACCTATTTCACAGAGGTTAAGTAACAGGTCTAGTCACAAATGACTGCAAATATCTCCCAGCTACAGTTCCTCCCTGGCAAATAAAAGTTAAACTAAGAAAAGTCAACCCCAAAAACAGATAATCAATTCTTGTTACTTAAACAGGTCCAGAAAGCAATAATTCAATTCAGTGTAGTCTATAAATAGCTTCATTGATTTAAGAAAGCTTTGGTTGCTTTCTCTCTGTCTCTCTGTCTCTCTCTCTCTCTCAATAGATGGAATAACCACCACTGAGGTGGGGAGCAGTGTTCGGTCCCCCTCATGTAAGGCTAGGAATTTCACAGAGGGCTCTGATTGCCACAAACTGTAAAATATGTGCCACCTCTAGAAGTTACTAAGAAAACATGAAAGTATGTATCATTCTGACATAACTTAAAATGAATACTGTGTTGAGGAGAATGAGTATAGCAATGAACTCAGATTCACAAAAGCATTTGATTTTTTCAACTACACCCCAGAGTGGGCAAATCAAAACCAGATATAGAGTAGATTTAAAATGCTTGCATTTGGGTATGACAAAGACTCTATACGGTCATCAGGAATATTAAGCACCAGTTTGGCACAGAGGTGAAATGATGTTGGAGTGTGCACACTGGACTTCCATCAGTGCTGTTGCCTTTTATCAGTGAAATAATGAGAGTGCAAATACATTGGCCTAGATATTCAAACTGCTCCAAAAAAGTGCGCAACAGCAGGAGCAAGTGCAAGTCCACTGCGCCCATGCACAAGAAGCACGATATTCAAAAACTGTGCAGGTCAAGATGTGCCTGCAGCACACGACTGAATATCATGCCACTTGTGCTATAGCACAACCAGGGGTGTGCAGTGGCATAGTTCATATGCACCATAGCACAACCAGGGATGTTCAGTGGAGCAAGGCAGCAGTGCAACAGCACAACCAGGGATGCTCAGTGGAGGAGGGCAACAGTGCAGCAGCACAACCAGGGATGCCCAGTGAAGCAGGGCAGCAGTGCAACAGCACAACCAGGGATGCCCGGTGGAGCAGGGCAGCAGAGCAACAGCACAACCAGTGATGACCTTTGGAGCAGGGCAGCAGTGCAACAGCACAACCAGGGATGGCCCAGTGGAGCAGGGCAGCAGTGCAACAGCATAACCAGGGATGTCTAGTGG
This sequence comes from Neoceratodus forsteri, assembly GCA_016271365.2. Taxonomy (NCBI): domain Eukaryota; kingdom Metazoa; phylum Chordata; order Ceratodontiformes; family Ceratodontidae; genus Neoceratodus; species Neoceratodus forsteri. Next base: position 329,120,104 of record CM057450.1, on the reverse strand, counting down.
AGCAAGGCAGCAGTGCAACAGCACAACCAGGGATGCCCAGTGGAGCAGGGCAGCTGTGCAACAGCACAACCAGGGATGCCCAGTGGAGCAGGGCAGCAGTGCAACAGCATAACCAGGGATATCAATTGGAGCAAGGCAGCAGTGCAACAGCACAACCAGGGATACTCAGTGGAGCAGGGCAGCAGTGCAACAGCACAACCAGGGATGCCCAGTGGAGCAGGGCAGCAGTGCAACAGCACAACTAGGGATGCCCAGTGGAGCAGGGCAGCAGTGCAACAGCACAACCAGGGATGTTCAGTTGAGCAGGGCAGCAGTGCAACAGCACAACCAGGGATGGCCCAGTGGAGCAGGGCAGCAGTGCAACAGCATAACCAGGGATGTCTAGTGGAGCAAGGCAGCAGTGCAACAGCACAACCAGGGATGCCCAGTGGAGCAGGGCAGCTGTGCAACAGCACAACCAGGGATGCCCAGTGGAGCAGGGCAGCAGTGCAACAGCATAACCAGGGATATCAATTGGAGCAAGGCAGCAGTGCAACAGCACAACCAGGGATACTCAGTGGAGCAGGGCAGCAGTGCAACAGCACAACCAGGGATGCCCAGTGGAGCAGGGCAGCAGTGCAACAGCACAACTAGGGATGCCCAGTGAAGCAGGGCAGCAGTGCAACAGCACAACCAGGGATGCTCAGTGGAGCAGGGCAGCAGTGCAACAGCACAACCAGGGATGTTCAGTTGAGCAGGGCAGCAGTGCAACAGCACAACCAGGGATGCTCAGTGGAGGAGGGAAACAGTGCAGCAGCACAACTACGGATGCCCAGTGAAGCAGGGCAGCAGTGCAACAGCACAACCAGGGATGCCTAGTGGAGCAGGGAAGCAGAGCAACAGCACAACCAGAGATGACCTGTGGAGCAGGGCAGCAGTGCAACAGCACAACCAGGGATGCTCAGTGGAGCACCACAGCAGTGTAACAGCACAACCAGGGATGCCCAGTGGAGCAGGGCAGCAGTGCAACAGTACAACCAGGGATGCGCAGGGACAGGATGCAGGGGCCCACCACCCATGCCACAGATAGGCAGAGGAGCACACAGCAGAACAGACATCACCCCCCACACCCCATGCACTGCACGACTGGTGGAGAGCTGGAATAACCACTGGCCCATGGATACCAGCAACAAACCCACAGGTGCCCCAGCACACCCCCTGGCAAGCTGTGACCAGCACACAAGGAGATCCGACCACCCCATGCCACACCATCCCACCAATGCAGAGCACACCTTGCACAGTGATCCTCAGACACCCTGCCCAGGAGCAGAGTCCACCAGTGCAGGACACCCCATGCATGCCACCACCCCCACTGTGAGAATGCAACCCTGTGCACCACAGAACCATGCAAGGCAGCCCCACCATGAGCACCCATCAGCAGGTGGCAGCAGACAGTGATGCAATGACTGCATACACTGTGCCACCATGCACATCCCCACGAGGTACAGTTGAGAGACCGACCATGTGTCGGCACATGAGGTATCCCACACATCACAGGGCATACCCTGGACCCCACCACCAGTGGCACAGCACCCTGAACACCCTCTCAAGGACACACCCCAACACAACACTGGCCACAACAGCCAGCACAGACACCCACAGTGGTGCATGGAAGCATGCGCCACACAGGATGCAACACAGTGCATGGACAAACACACACCCATACCCAAGGGCACACCAACACAGGGACACAGTAGCGGAGCAACCAAGCCCCCAGTTTGTGGTCACAGAAACTGTGTACACATTGCCAGCACCCCTCCATGGCACAGGAGTGCCAGCCACCATGTGCAGGCACCATGGAGCTGTATGCCACCAGCATGCACCTGGAGCACAAGTGACAGACAGTGGTGCACATCCCCTGTGACACACAAGTAACAGCATGGAGGTGGGACAACAACAGCGGAGGCCACAGTGCCACCCAAGGCAGACATGCACCACACCAGTGACAGGAGGCAACCCAGCATTGTGCAGGATACAGTGGCTGTCCAGCATGGACAGCCACCACTGACATGCCAGCAGACTGTGCAGGTCACAGGCATGCAAGTGTGTCAGCTGCACAGGCCATGGACGGTCTGACAGGTACACCATGGACACAGAGCATGTACCATGGACCATTGCACACAGTCATCCAGTGCACAGGGAACAACACACAAACCACAGACAGTGACTGATAGCTACTCCCACACCATAGTCACTTCCCCTATGGACACACACACACGCCCATGACTGCACCACCCCAATGCCATGCACAACACTGCAGCTGAGCACCTTTAGCCCACTGCAAATCAGAGACCACCACAGTAGGCATAACAAAGCAAATGTATTTTAAAAGATCAAAAACAACTATTTACAGCTATGTACAAAAGGTTGGGGGAGGGCCATAAACAAGGTGAGGGTGGGTAAGGTGGGTAAGGGGCAGGGGTGAACAAATGGTAGAGGGAAGGAGGGGTGTGAGGGTGGGTTCAGGGGGTAGGGGAAACCATGGGGTGAAACATGCTCAACAGGAGCCCCACTCCCCGCTCTGACTGCACCTCCCGCCATGCCTCTGTCGGACTCCCAGAGGGTCTATTTGTTCCAATATCTCCAGTGAGGCCCTGGCCACCTGAAGTATGTTGGATGGTCTGCAACTGCCATCCACCTAGGACAAGGGGGCAGAGTCAATAGGTGTGAATGCACAGCCCTCTGCAGCCCACCCACTGTGCATGGCATACGGCCATGGGACATGCCTCTGTGATGGTGTGTGACCACCCACAGTGATCGTGTCCACAAGACCTGCCCAACCAGGTGCACACAGCCATGTGGACCGCTGCACTCACCCACTGGCCAAGTCCTGCACAGCACCACTGTGACTGTACAGTGACATGGCTATGCGGTGTGAAGGCAATGGCACAGCCATGTACCCGGTGCATGCATGGACCACCATTCACACACTCCCAGACATGCAGTGCCACTAGACAGTGCTTACTGCACCATGTTGCGTGCATGGCAGTGGTGTCAATGGACAGCAGCCATGCCCCACTGCCTGCCCTGTTAAACAGCATGCAAAAAAAATCATGGATGTAAGGCACTCATCATCATCAGGCCGGTCCCTGTGCTGGTCTTGTCTGGCCGCCCTTGCTGCATGATGTGCCTCATGCTGCAGCCTCCCCTCCCTGGCACGCCGGTGCTCCTCAGGGCCTGGGGTGCAAACATGGAGAGAGGAACATCAGTACAATCCAGTAGCAAAGTCCCCCACCCCCGGGTGTGTGCAATCCCACACACTCATACCCATCTACCCCCACCCCATACCCACACCATGGTCCACAGTGGACGGCCCCCCCGTGCTGGACACATGCCACTGCAATACCCATATGGACGTTAACAGTGTATCAATGGGGCACCTACCTGGCCATGGAACTGCACCCCTCCTGGCATGCGACCGCAGCTGGGCAAGCCTGTCCGGGTCCCTATGCTGCAGGTCCCCATAATGGTGCCTGCACTGCTTGGCCATGTGCTGTATGCCTGTCACCTCCTCCAGGGCCACTGCCACCTCCTCCCACATGGCACTTCTGGCCCTGTCCAGGGGTGTCTCCCCAAATAGAGCAGCAGCATGGGGCTCCACCAGGTTCACTAGGTTGGCCAGTTTGACCTGGCTCCAGATTGGTGCCTGTCTCCATGCCATCCTCCAATCTTTCAGTATCAAAATGGCACTCTGTAGCACATGCCCACCATGTGCGGATGTTGCACAGTACTGTGCTGCCATTCCCCATCACGCTGTCACTGAACAGCACAATAGAGGTGCACTCATGAAGACGCATGGTGCCCAGAGGCAAAGATCAGCACAGGGTCTGGGGTCTCTTGCGTATGAACCATCACAGCACGATTGGTACTCACTGCGTGTAGCATGGTAGGGTGCCTGTGTGGCACATCCCGTAGTGGCCTACCATGCTGTGGCCGCACAGCGCCTATGGCACCCCAGTGCCAGAGCGACATATACGTGAACAGTGCAGTAGCACCACTGGCACAATGGTGGCCATGCCCTGCACTGCCTCCCATGCACAGCATGTCAGCAGCATGGCAGGCATCAGTGTCAGCACCCCAGGCATGCACAGTTCGGTGTCCACTGTGCATGTCACAGAAATGCGCCCTTGCCTGAGAATGTTCAACACAATTAAGCAAGGCGCAACAGCACAATATTCAGCCAGCATATGCAAATCAGCTAATCAGTTATTCAGTGGTGCAGATACTGTATTAGCATCCACTTAAAATTGCGCCTCGCCTCATTTGCATGCGTTGCACTATATAAATGCAACATTGGGCTGCAGAGGCCATAGTCTGGTATTGCAGTCTATTGTGGTGAGTTGCATGCTGTTTGGGAGTGTGGACTGTGGTGTGTGGGAGATGTATGGGACTGCACAGTCACAAGTAACACCTGTTATTCCCACAGGATCAATGATGAGCGATTGTGAGGAAGAGGAACAGAGATGTGGGAGGAAGAGGAGGACAAACTTCACCAAGGTAGACACAGATGCCCTGTTTGAGGCCTACCTTGAACAGGAGCCACTGCTCAGTGGACAGCGGGGAACACTCAGGCCCATGCTGCTGCATGAGGAGAAGTGGTGCATGCCATCAACCTGCATGGCAGCCACCAGCGGTCCATGCAGGAGTGCAAGAAGAAGGTAGGCACAGACAGGAGGAGGATTAAGAATAAGGTGGCTGCCATCAGGGCAGCACAGGCTGCGACCAGTGAGGGACAGCCAGCCATGCAACACCTGACCACACAAGAAGAGTGGGTTGCTGGCAGCATGTGGCGTTGTGCCATCGAGGGTGTTCCAGGTGGTGGATTCCAGACGGGTGGTAGCCCGTCACTGCATGGTAGGTCCTGATCTGTCACTTGGGGGGATGACACAGGGTAGGGCAGATACGTTAATGCTACTGTGTTCCCTTACAGCTCCTGAGCATCTAGATGGGTCAGCGGTGGTGGGCTCATCCACTGAGAGTAATACCATGGACACAGAGGATGGCTTGTCCACCTCCACAAGTGTCTGAGGGTTAGGGCGACAGTGGGCCTGCCTGGCTGTCTGGACTGATGTTGGTGGAGCAGGTGCGGAGGAGGCCCTGCCCATGTCCCAGTGTGTCAGCGTCCCTGGATGCCAGCATGCTGAGACTCGGACTGGTGCCGGATCCATCACTGATGATGATGGAGCTCACATCATGGACAGTGATACATGTGGGCTGCAGGATGGCCACACAGCAGGTTACAGCACTGGCATAGCCATGGGTGATGCCACCGTGGAGGCCTGCATGACATCACAGTCCCAGCCTGTGTCTGTCTGCACCAGTGGAGCAGCATTGGTGTGTGTCCAGGACAGTGGGGCTGTTGCAGCTGCTGAGGTGGCACTGTTGAGCCCTGGAGAACAGCAACCAGAGAGGCAGTGTCAGCATTCGGCCAATGGCCATGGGGGTACAGTGTCGGGGGCAGCATCAGTGCACCACCTGTGGACATGCCCAGGCATGGCCCTGGTGTGCAGCACCCACCCTCAAGGGGTGCTGACCATCAGGGCCACGAACACCGTGAGGGACAGCTTACCGATCTGGCAGATGACCTCTTAGATGAGCACACCCGCATACTCCAAGATTCAGTCAATCAGCAGTTGCAGCTTGTAATGGTGGTGGATGCACTCAGTGTGGCCCTGCGCCAGGCAGAGGAGTGGTGTAGCGGGGACACTGGTCTGCTCCTGGCAGGGATGGACTGACTGCAGGAGGATGTGACCGTTGCCATTGACAGGCTGACACAGAAAATCACAGCTCTCATGGCCACATTGGGCACACAGTTATTTGCCCATGCCTCCCAGACACCGTGCAGTGCAATGTCCACTCCCCTGTTCCCGGCATCGTGGAACACCCTCCTTGTTGACACCAGGTTCAGCTTTGGGCATCCTGAGCACATCTGGCATAGGCATGTTTGATGTGCTGCAGACCCCTGCGCAAGCACGGTCACGTTCACGCAGCAGAACCCCTGGGGGACTGTCGGTGCCACCCCATGAGGCCATTGGTCAGCCTGTCACTGCTGGCATGTCTCAGCAGGGCCACACACATATCCGTGGCAGCCATGGAACTGTGGCATGTGACTGACCTGTTTCCCACCAAGGCTACTGTCTGATGCTGCCATGTGTGCAGTGTGTTCAACATGCAATGCATGGGTGGGGTACCCAGTCCTGCACTCACACACACACACACACACACACACACACACACACACACACCCCACACACACACACCCCCACACACACATGTTCCATCTGCACACCCTCCTGGCTGCTATCCATTGTGGTGTGTGCATGATGATGCCTGCGTTTTGCTGTCTGCCGCTGTGCAATGGTGTCCAGCGTCTGACACACGCACAATGACAGGCACTGGGCGTGGTGGTCTGTGGACGTGTGTGTGTCTAGTGGTTGCGATTGGGGTCGGCATGCCTCCTGCCCTTTGTGCATGTCTTGTGGGGTGTGTGTGTGACTATGTGCTGTGTTAGACCTTGCCAATCCCTGACGGCGTGTGCGGTTCCATGCTCAGACAATTCCCTTTATGACATGCACCCCTGGGGTTTGTCCATGCATGTTTGTGGGTTGTGCCCTTGCCATTGGTGGTTGCACATGGCCCCATGACTTACCTGGGTTGGTTGAAGTGCTCCTCTGTGATGGTGTCCCCGTGCAGCTGCGCCATCCAGATCAGTCGGGGGTCCCTTCAACCAAGGGGGGGCTGCCCATCACCATCTTCACCAGCGTCCTCATCGTCCCCATTGCTGTCCCCCTCTTTGACCTGTACAGCTATCCCACAGTCATTGGCCATGTTGTACAGGATGCAACAGGCCAGGAATAGCCCACAGGCCTTTGAGGGGCTGTACTGTAGGGCACCACCAGACATGTCCAGACAAGGAAACGTGCCTTCAGCATCCCGAACACTCGCTCAATGACATTGCGTGTGGTGGCATGTGCCTTATTGTAGCATTGCTGCAATGGGGTCACGGGCCGCCGGTATGGTGTGAGCAGCCAGGGACAGAGTGGGTATCCACTGTCACCTGTGTGTAGAGGGTGGACATTAGTTTGATGATCAGCGTTGCCCTGCCATGGGCCATCTAGGCCAGTAACCATGTCACCTCTGACTATGCTCCTCCCAAGATCCATGTCTTTTTGCATGATTTGCATACTCACCCACTAGGTGGCCAGCGGGGATGTCCCCACTCTCGAACCTGTGGCACAGTGCAGACTTGTGCCAGATGAAGACATTATGTGCTCCCCCAGGGTGCATGGCACAGACATTGGTTATGCGCCCCCTGGTATCGCACACCACCTGGCAGTTGATGCTTGCATACCCCTTCCGGTTTATGTATGCAGATAGCCACATGGGTGCAGTCAATGGCCCCGAGCACGCCAGGCATATATGCTGCCCTGTGGAACTCCTGTATGTTTGCTGTGTGCTCCGCCGGTGTGCTGGGGAAATGGATGTACTCCACAGCATGTGGCAGCAGTGTGCTGAGGGACTGGGTGAGCAGGCGTGACGTGGCTGACTGGGTTATGCCTGTCATGTCCCTTGTTGGTCTTTGGAAGGTACCCGTGGTGAGCAGGCACATGACAGCTGTCACTTTGTTCTCCACTGACAGAGCATGGCTCCGTTGTGTGGGTGCCTGCATCATATCGCTGCACAGCTCAGAGCCACCTCAGGATCGCCCAGTTCAGGCAGTACCGGCCCACAATCTCAGTGTTAGTGTACAGCTCAAAGCTGGTGTGGGCTAGTTACTGCCTGTTGGGGGCATACCGCCGACAGGCACTTCCACAGCAATGCCCCCCTGTTGCCTGCCTTCTCACACCCCTCATTACTGCCTCCATCTGAATAGTGGCACTGGCCTTGTCTCTGGCTTGTGTTACCCCCCCCGGCAGCTGTATTACTGTTCTCCCCGCCGTCCTTTCTGCTACTCCCCCTGCACCTGGAACACCTCCCAGTATTGGACGTACTGCCCACTGTCTGTGCCTTCAGCCCTATGTGGCACTTTTCCCCTTTCATCCTGCACAGTGGCACAGGCTCCCCCACTCCTTCCCTATTCCTGGTGGTTTGAGGTGCTCTGTCCTGCTCCTGCCCTGTCCTCCTCACAGCTACTGTGTGCCTGCTTGCAGTTCCCCCACATGTGGCTTTTCTGTAGCATTCTTGCACCTCTCTCTTGTTCCTTTTTATTTTGGATCATTTCCGCTATTGTGCAACTTCTGTTTGCTCCCCTATTGTGCATGGTGCATGTTGCTGAATATCGCACTGCGTCATTTATTCAAGGTTCCTCCCCCTTCAGTTGCACATGCATTTATTACCATTGCGCTCTTGCGCATTGTGATTTGGGGGGGCGCATCTGCCTCCCGCTGAATATCGCACCATGGCACATTTTTGGACTTGCGCTGGCACATACCTGTTGTGCACGGCGCAACCCTTTTGAATATCTGGGCCATTATGTACAGTATATATGATAAATTGTTTCTGTGCATAAAACGCTGTTTTTCTTGAGGAAACAAATCTATGAGTGTGTTAAAAGCTAGTTATAGCTAGCAAGTTGAAACCTGGTTACTCAAATTATCTGAAATTAATTTTTGGCACATATTTGAAGGAAAAAAAGAACTCTAAATATATGCTGTGCATCTATAGTGGCATGGTAGCACCACTATAGTTTGGGTTGAGTGCTCACTTCTATGTTAAAAGCCAATTTTTGTACTTTAATAACTTTGCAACAGTTCAACGGATTTGCATGAAATTATGCATACATAATCTTTTTGGGTAGGTCTCTTGATGTGGCAAATATAATTGCAATCACTTGTGTGGTTTCTGAGATATGGAGTCTAACAAATCCATCAATGTATGTGTTTTTTTGTTGTTTTTTGTCCACCTGTATCTCAAAAACTGTTTCAAGTTGTTGTCTGAAATTTTCAGGGTAGAAAACCTTTGCCTCACAGATATGCCTTTTGGTGGTGTGATGAAAAAAACATTAATCCCTTGCAAAGTTATTAAATTCCATAGTTTCCCATTATTTCCTAAGGGGAAAAATAGATGTTCAGCACTAAAATGGATTCTGTGCTGCAGGAGCTATTCCCTTTTTTCAGACAGGGTCATCCTGTGTCGCAGCAGCCTAATGCATTTGTGCATATGGGTCATTCTGTGTCTCGAAATGCTTTTTCATGGGTCTGCCATTTTGTTTTTCAGTTAATGAGAAAAAGAAAACAAATAAAACACATAGAAATGAATGGATTTTAAAAAACAAACATCATAATCTAGCTTAATGGGACTCATTTAGTTACATTCTAATGTTTTTTTTTTTGAAATTATGGCAAGAAACACCTTTTCTGGGCACCCAAATCCTGGTGCCAAGCTTAGCAAGATTAGAGCTTCCCCTGCATTCTCTGCATGCGAACAGCGGGATGTTTTTTACTTCTGCAGCCACAGCTGGAACTCATGCTGCTGTCTGCAGCTTCAGATGTGAGCCACCATCTTCCTTGGTGTTCAGTGGCACCCCTCACCCACTGATCAGTGTCCCTATCCCTGGTGTCTACTGGTACCCTCCCACCCTCCCATATTTTTCCTTGGTGTATAGTGGCACCCCCATCTGATCCCAATAGTTAATTATTTATTTATTAATTTATTTGTATAATCTGATACTGGGATGCCCACCCCCGGTGTCAGATGCCCCTCCATAGCCTGTTGTGTTATTAATACTTGCCAACATCGGGGGGCCCAATCCCCCTGTTGGCATTTATGAGACCCCCCAGCAGTGTGTGATACTTGGGAGCCCACCCCCAGTGTCACAAAATAGTTCTTTATTTTCCTTGGTTCCTGAAAAAAAGGAAACTGTCCCCTGACTCCTTTTTTTAACTTGAAAACAAAATGATCACTCATCATCACCGCTGTCTCCCTCTCTCCCTCTCCATCCCGACCCTTCCACAGTGCACCCATCACCACACCTCCCCTCTTACTTACCACCGGAGGTCATAGGCAGTCATCTTCTGTGGACTGAGACATGTCTGCACTCTTCAATGCCGAACCATGAACTGAGGAATCAAAGTAAGTGCCGTATAATGTATTTCAATAGCATTTTGAACTTATGTTCATAACTTTGCCATTTTTAGCAATTGTTTCACCAAATTTTTAACATGGACTTTTTCAGACCCCATCTCATAAACACTGGCACTGTCATTTCATTAATTGGGTCTGGAAGATTATTTCGTGGTTGCTGCGCAAAATCTCCTTTTTGAACTGAATAACAAAATTTCACCACCAGTGTTCATGAGGTGGGCCCCAAAAAGGCCATGTTGAAAATTTGCTGAAAAATTCCTAAAAATGACAGAGTTATGGGTGTTTGTTGAACTTCTTGTATGCACTCATATAACTTTAGTAATTTTCAATATTCTGACCTCATGAACAGTACAGCTGTCATTTTTCACATCCTGTCCAAAATGTGTTTTCAAACCTGTGGTGCAGAATAGCATTTTGGCACAACTTTAAAAATTTTCACCTACAGGGTTTATGAGGTGGAGATCATAAGAAGACTATGTTCAAAATCTGTGGTCAAAATATAAAAAAATGTCAAAGTCATGACCATTCACTGCAGTTTTGCTAAGTCTACATGTAACTTTGGAAATGTTAAACATTTTGACCCCAGATTTTCAACATAGTCTTCTTATTCCCCGACCGCATGCATGTCACAGCTGTCATTTTTTAAATCTGTCCAAAATGTGTTTTCACACCTGCGGTGAGGAATAGAATTGCAGTTCCACAGAATTATGTTTTAGCAAGGATTCAAAAATTATCTGTACTGGGTACATGAGGTGGGGTAATAAGAAGACTATGCTGACAATTTGGTCACTGTTGTCCTATACATGAAAGTGCAGGGCCTGGAGGGCCCTGTGCTTCCACAGCTACACACATATATGCATCTATGGAAGGATGGGAGTACAGGGTCCGGAGGGCCCTGTGCTCCCATTGATAAATAAGGATATGATTATACTAACTGAAAAAGTCAATGAATCAATGAATCAAACTTTATTTAATCAGGCATAAACACCATTGAGCAAGCTCATTTTCAAGGTGGTCTTGGACATTAAACAATTCGCAGGCAGGTATAGGTAGAAAAAAACAACACTGTACATGTAATAAATCAATCAGGCCAAAGTATTCAGGAATGTCATGGTTACAAGCAGTTAGAAAAGACACAAAAAACAATCATTGTACATGTAAGAGATAAATCAGGCCAATATATTCAGAGGTAGCACAGTTAAATGCAATTAGGAGAATACCAGACAAATAAGCAAAGAAGGTAAGAAGCTTAGACCCTGGGCACTCATTAGCATATGTAGGCCAGTACATTCACTAAAGTATGTAGGATGTAGTTATTCTATTATAGGACTTGGGAGGGGTAGAGAGAGGGATAAGTAGGGGATGGGGAGGTACAGAAAGGGCTTATGTGACAGACAGAGGGGTCAGGGTGAGAAGAGAGGATATAAGTGTTGGGTACCCCCTAATGGGGGGGGAAGGTGGCTGACTTAGCTAAGTGTCAGAAGAGGGGCACCAGAGAGTAAGGGAGTATGATCACCTAAAATAGTTACAGGTTTCCTTCAAGTACTCGGCTATTAGTGCTTTGAAGGTGAAAGGACCAGGGAAGGTTGAGAGCTTTAGAGATCTTTGCATGGTATTCCATAGGGAAGGGAAGGAGACATTAATTGCAGCCAAGCCATGGAATGTTTTCACCCTGGGTATCTGAAAGCAGAGTATGGAGAAGCATCTCAAACCATATGACTCGTTGGCACGCTTGAAGAAGCTCAAGATGTATGCAGGAAGCTTATCAGACAGTGTTCTATAGAACTAGAAGACAGCATTTCTTTTCCTCCTTGTAGGTAGTGAGGACCATCCCATCTCTAGGTATAGCAGGCAATGGTGGGTGCGAGAAGGCAGATTGAGGATAAACCTCAAGGCCCTGTGGTAAAGAGTGTCGAGTTTACAGAGCACTGAGGAGGGACAATTGTTATAGAGGAAATCATCGTAATCCAGTAGGGGCAGGTATGTGGATTGCACTAGCCTCTTTCTAGATTCTTTGGAGACAAGGTGCTTAATGTGATAGAATAAGCCTAATCATTGTCTTCATTTTTTCATGACCTCATTCAGGTGGTACAGAAAGTTCAACTTGTTGTCCAACCAGAACCCTAGGTATTTAAAGTTATCCACAGTTTCGAGGGGTTCGCCCAATAGAGTTAGGATCTTGAGGTTGCACTTTGGTCCTGAGGCTACCTTTAGGGAGAGAATCATGACTTTGGTCTTTTTGGCATTAAGTTGGAGCTTATGCTTAATAAGATTATATTGGAGAGTCTCACTGTAAGTCCTCATAGGCCCTGTCCAAAGAAAAGTTAGAGGTGTAGAGGACAGTATCATCTGTGAATAAGTGCAATAATTGCACATTAACTGTGTGCAGTTGTGAGTCAAGGTTATTGATATAGATTTCAAATAAGATTGGGTCCAAAATGGAGCCTTGGTTGGGGGACACCTTGTGGAAGTGTTTTTAGGAGAGACAATTCTCCTAAGGCTTTAACTTGATGAAATCTGTTAGTAAGGTAGCTGATGAACCATTTAATGGCAGTACTATCGAAACCAATGTTACTCAAAGCATTAAGCATAATGTTGTGATCCACAGTATTGAAGACCTTACTAAGGTCAAGGAAGAGAGCAAACACATACGTCTTAGAGTCCAAGGCAATTTGCCAGTCAGTGGTTACTTTAGCAAGGGCAGAGACTGTGCTATGCTTGGCTCTAAAGCCCGACTGAGCGGCATTTAACAGTTTCTGCAAGTCCAGATGCTCCCTGACATGGGTGTTAACAATTTTATCCAGTAGTTTTGAAAGAGTGGATAGTAAGGAGATTGGCCAATAATTGGGAAGTAAGGAAAACTTTATTAATGCATCAGTTAGGGTTGTTACTTAAGGGACAAAAGTAGGGAAATGTGGCATTAGAGTTTCCAACCCTAACACCCCACCCTCACCCTGCAGACATTGACAGGCATCAGAAGTGTGCCTTGGGGTTGTCAGCACTAAGGCTCTCCCCATTCTCCTATACTGTACCCATCTCATAGTTTCATAGTTTCCGAGTTTTAATATCAAGTTCAGAAGACTGACGTCCATAAATGAACTTGCCACCATACAGCGGTGGATCATAAGAATGCTTTGTCACCCATAAAGATGTCTAAGTTTTTTTTTTTAAACTGACATACTTCCATTCTCAACCACATATCTTAGTAGTATATTCCAAGCATTAACAACTCTCTGGGTAAACCATTGACTCCTTTTAACAGTGTTATTCATTTCTCCTATGAGTCTAAAATTGCGTGACCTCGTGTTCTTATGATGAAATTTATTTTTATTTAGACCAATGGGCTCAAATAATTCTAGGTTATTATAGGCCCTAAAAATCAAACATAACTGTCCTCTTAGATGTCTGTAATCCATTCAGTATAATTGTAAATACTGTAGTCTATCATGATATTGTAATCATTTTACCTCTAATATTTGTTTAGTAGTTTTCTTTTCTATTCTATTTTTTTCTTTCACAGAATAAGGAGTACTAAAGGGAAGACTGTATTCCATGTGTGGACATACAAGGGCTGTATACAGTGGAAGAATAACCGAAGAATCCCTACTCTTTATCGATCTCAGGATGCAATGTATAATTTGATTGCATCTCCTGACAATTTTGTCTGCGTGGAAGTCAAATTTTAGTTTGTCAGATATCCAGACACCCAAATCCTTTTCGTCAGTACATACCTCAAGCTCAACATTATTAATACTGAAACATAGAAACATAGAATTTGACGGCAGATAAGGACCGCTTGGCCCACCCAGTCTGCCCATTTCCCTACCTGATGGATAAGCTGCAGGTCCTAGTTAACCAGCAGCCTACTTCTTCCTACCCCCACCCCCTAGAATTGCCTTATGACTGTCCCATGCATGCTTGAATTCCACCACTGTTTTTGACTCCACAACCTCCTCTGGAAGGCCGTTCCATACATCCACAACCCTCTCTGTGAAAAAAATACTTCCTTAAATTACCTCTGAGCCGCTATTAATATTTTAAATTCTGTATTCCAAGGTGCATAACTTTACATTTTTGTTCATTAAAAACTAATTTATGCTTATGTGCCCAATGAGTCAAATGATGCAGTCTATCTTGAAAGGCTTTTGCTGTTAATCATTATGGATGATACCACCCACTTTGCAGTCATCTGCATACTTGCAGGACCAAGTTCCTGCTGGCACTTGCATAGAGGATAATAATATATTAAACAAAGTAGGTCCCAAGACTGAGCCTTGTAGAACTCGGCTGGACACATCCCCAAGGAGACATAAAACCTTGTATCGACACACATTGAGATCTATTACTCAGCCATGAGTTGATCCAACTTATAATATTAGGATGGAAATTTAGTCTTATTAGTCCTTGGATTAGGATCTTAGTGGAAACTGAATCAAAAGCCTTTGAAAAATCCAGGAAGACCACATCCACTGGCATTTCTCTATCTAAGGCAGCACTAACCGGTTCAAAAAAGGACAACAGATTGGTTAAACAAGATCTGCCTGACACAAAACCATGTTGAGTTACTGTACATCACAATAGCCTATATTGGTTAAATGTTGTATAATATGTTTCTGTAATATTCTTTCAAAAGGTTTGCCTAATACTGATGTAAGGCTAATAGGCCTGTAATTTTAATATCTTGCTTTTTTACCTCCCTTATGAATAGGGGTCACAATTGCTTTTTCCATATGTTTAGTGATTTCCCTTGTTTCAACGATGAATTAAATAAAACAGAAATGGGTCCATCCGGCTCATGAATTGTTTCTTTCAAAAATGTTGGCGTTAGGCCATCTGGGCCTGTAGAACTATTATTCTTTAATGATGAAACAGTTTGCATAATATCATCTGGTCAAATAATTGGTCAATCCGTTTGTATAGATGGAAGACCATTAGATAAAATATATCTTTCTTTATGCACACTAAGAAAGTAAGTATTGAAAGCTGAAGCCATTTCAATTTCTGTACTTATGGTTCCCAGTTCTGTTGTTATGGGACCTACAGAGTTGCCCTTCTTATTTCTTAATGACCCAATGCAATTATAAAAGCTCTTCTTATTATCTGTTATAGTGACAGCCAATTTGATTTATATTCCTTTTTTTTTTTTGCTTTTTTAATTATTTTCTTCATGTCCCTAACTGCTTTTGTAAAAGCAGTCTTATTAGTCCTAGTGGGGTATTTTTGGTCTTATTATATAATTTATTTTTCTTTCTTATAGCTCTCTGGATTTTCCTGTTCCACCATACTGGGACTCTATGTTGATTAATATATTTTTTCCTTTCTGGTACCCAGGTATTAATGCATATGTCCAGCTTGTCACATAATTTCTCCCAGATTTGTTCAACATCCAGGTTTTCCAGATCCTTCTTCCAGTTCCACTGATTTAAATGGGACTTAATACTGGAATAGTTTGCTTTAAAAAAGTCCCTGGCTCTTGTAATACCATTAATAGGTTTAATCCCCGTAGAATGTAAATCAAGTTGGATCATATTATGGTCACTATTACCAGGGGCAACAATACCTTGGGGGATGAGAAAAACAAATCCTGATTTACAAATATTAAATAAAGTATATTCCCTATCCTGGTCATTTCATTCAGCACTTGTACCAAGTTACCCTGTGAAATTATATCAAAAAGTCTATTTTCCGGACCGCCTAAACTAGACATGTTCAACCAATTAATAGAGGGGAAATTAAAATTGCCCAAGAGTATAACATTTTCTGACACCATGTATTCAATCCCTTCAGAAATATGTGTGCCTCCTCAGTACTCAGACTAGGAGAGAAATAGCCAAGTCCAATGATTAGTTCTGTAGGGGTAGCTGATAATTTATTCCATATTATTTCATTACCATCTGCTGAGAATTGTGATGGGTCAATCTCACAGGGTTTTAATCCTTCCTTAATACAGAAAACTACTCCACGGCCTCTCTTCTGTTTATTTGGTTTAAGTAAGGTATAATCTAAAATTATTGTCCCCCAATCTTCTTCTGTAAACCATGTTTCAGTTATTCCACAGATATCAATATCATGGCTATATAAAAATAGTGCAGGCTCTTCTAGTTTATTTTTTAAGCTCTGGGCATTAATTAATAGTAACTTTGGAGGTTTACTTTTTTCATTATTTTTATGTTGTTCTTGTACCCTAATTGGTGAGAGCAGTAAAGTGTTATTTTGTACTATGCACCCTTTATGAGAGGGAGAAATTATCCCTCTCACCCCTTCAGGTATTAGTTTACATTTTTATTAATACAATTGGTGAAACTTTTCCCCAAGGCAGTAGAGCCCTTCCTATTAAGGTGTAGACTATCCCAGCTGTACAAATCAGTTTTATATTCAAAGTTTTCCCAGTGAGTTAAACACTGGATGTTCTGCCTTAAACACCATTGCCTTAACCAATTTTTAATCAGTTTTATTTTATTGTTTATCATTGGTGAACACCTAGGAACTGGGAGAATTTCTGATAATACCACTTCAGCTCCTAAACTGATAATCTGGTTAGTTATTGCTACAAAGTCCTGTTTGATTTTTAAAATGGGGTCATGTAGAACATTGTTTACACCGGCATGTATTATAACAAGAGCATCTGTATTTCCATTACTGAGAATATCAGGAATCATGGATGTTAAATCTGAAATATATGCTCCCCTAAAACAAGACATGGTTATATTAGACTAGTCCTGGTTACAGACTGCCCTAACTAAGTGCTTAACCATGGAATCCCCCAGAACAATTATTTGTTTTATAGCCATGGTCTGCTCCAAATTATCCGATACCAAAAGTGGTATGTTAGTAGCATCACTGTCTTCCTGGAGTGTGGCTGGTACCATGCTGTAACATTCCCCATTAGTGATGTCTCACATTGAGTTAAAGAGACATTAACTATGAAATTAGTAGAGGTCGATGATTCAGCTTCTTGCTCAGCGGGGGTAAGGTACTTAGTATATTAAAACTATTTTCTCTCTCTATGTAGAGGATAGTGACCTGCTCTTCTTCCCTTTTTAGCCACTTTTTTTCCTTTTAACTGTGTACCATTCTGTATCAGGTAGGTCAGCATCTTGTTTATCTCTTGCATGCTTTTTATTAGTAAGAATGGGGTTATTAGGAACATTATTAGATTTTGTTGATATGGCTTCCTCATTGTTGTTAGTTAACTGTTTGGTGATTCTATGACGTTAGTGCTTGTGCCACAGTTCCTTGGGTTAAATCTATCAGTCATTTGTTGCTGACTAAGTTCAAGACTTATCAGTCTCTCACTGAATTGACTGATTTCCACCTCTAGGTCTTTATTGATCAAACATTTTGCACATTTGTATTCATTAGGTATGTTATTGTACTGTATTATAGTATACATATCGCAGTCATGACATTTAATCCCTGTCACCCTCAATAGTCACAATAGTCTCAACCATGATAACAGAGTGGCTTCATGATAACGCAATATACACAGATAAAGGGCTTTAATCACTAAGGATTTGATACCTTACCCAGCCTACTAGACCCTGCTACCTCGCTAAACATGCAAAACATGCACAAGGACGTGCGTGTCTTTGCTCATGTCTTCACGTGTGTATGACATGTGCTTGCCCTGCCTGAGCTAGCCCTGCTTGCTGCAGGGCAAGTTTAAATAGAGCCCGAACCCAGAAGTGGTATCGAGTGCTTGCAGAGCTTTTGCAGTAGCTCTGCCCTGATGCAGGGCTTAAAAAAAGGTTTATCATCTACAGATGATTTAAAACACAGTGCAAACAACACAATACAGTAGAGTCTGTCAGCTCAGTTCAGTACTGGACGTTTTTTGTCCCTCTGCCCATTAGAACTAGCAGGGCTCAAACATACAATGGTACATATAGTCAAAATAATACAGTGCTGCAGCTATGTTGTGTGCAGAGCTGTGTCTCACACACAGAAATGAGATATACTGTTTACCCTCACTGCAGGGCAAGTTTAAATAGAGCCCAAACCCAGAAGTGGTATTGAGTGCTCGCAGAGCTCTTGCACTAGATCTGCCCAGATTTAGGGCTTAAAAAAAGGTTTATCACCTACAGATAATTTAAAACACAGTGCAAACAACACAATACAGTAGAGTCTGTCAGCTCAGTTCAGTACTGGACTTTCTTTGTCCCTCTGCCCGTTGGAACTAGTGGGGCTCAAACATACAATGGTGCATATAGTTAAAATATTACAGTGCTGCAGCTACATTGTGTGCAAAGCAGTGTCTCACACACAGAAATTAGCTATATCTCATCTTATTTACTTATGGAATCAGATGAACATTAGGGTTGACGATCCCAAAGAACACCCGTGATGCCTTTCAGTGTCTGCAGGGTGGGTTGGGATGTTATGGTTGGAAACCCTAATGCTATATTTCCCTACTTTTGTCACTTTAGTAACAACCTTAACTGATGCATTAACAAAGTTTGGGGCACAATTGCACCCCTATAGTTAGGGTTGAGTAGACACATCAATGTTAAACTCAAACCTTTGCACTTAAATAACTTTGCAACCATTCAACTGATTTGCAGAAAATTTGGTTAGCATTGTCCTGTGGGGTAGATCTCCTGATGTAGCAAGTTACATTCCAATTAGATGTGCAGTGTCTGAGTTATGGAGAGGTGAAAAAAACATGTTTTCACTCATTGACTTTGCTTGGATTTTTCTTTGAACTTGCCTACAGCCCAGACGGTTTGGATGTTTGGTCTTAAATTTACAGGACAGAAAAGGACTACCCCACATATGTGCCTTTTGTTAGTCTGGTGAAAAAATAAGCAGTTTTTAAATTATTGCAGTTTAAAAATGTGAAAAAAATTCATCTCTGAACATGCTCAGTAAGCACTACAAGATAGCTGTATGAAATGAAGAAGGAATCTTGCTTTGTATGAGAAAATTCCTACTTCATATGGCTGTCATCTTGTTTTCAGTTTTTCCTGAAAAATTAAGATTTGGAAACCACAAAATATTATTCTGGGGAGGAACCAACCCATGCAGCTTGCTTAATGGGGCCCCTTATGTGCATTCTACACTTTACTGGTCAAAATATGCTCTTAAAATGTGTTTTATTTAACAATTTTATTCTTAGTTCATATCGGCCTCATACAAAGTAAGATCCAGATTTGTATTATGAGATACGGAGTGGGATCCTACTTCGTGAGCCAAAAATCCAGGAATATTTTTTTTTAAGAAAAATGTTTCTGCTGACATCAGGGTGCATAATCCCCATTTCAGCACTAGATGCCAATGTCCCCTAGTGAATTAAACAGTCTCCAATTTTGCCAACATTGAGGTGCCCAATCCCCATGTTGGCAATAGCCCTACCCAAGGTGGGACACTGGGGAGCCCACTCTCAGTGTCCCCAGCTATGGCATACCCCCCCAACACCACCACTACTGTCAGACACTGAGGAGCCCACCCCCAGTGTCCCAAAATGTTTTCTTTTATACCTGAAAAAAAGAACACAGTCCCCAACATCTTTTTTTATTTTGTAAAAAAGAAACGGCCCCTTGTCATCTCCCCATCCCATCTCTCCCATCCTGATCCCTCCCACTGAGCAACCCACCAACCCACACAACCCCCTTGCCCTATACTTGCTGCCAGAGACTGTCAGCTGTCAACCTCTGTAGACCAGAACATATCTGCACTCTTCAAAGCTGAACTGCAAACTGAAGAATCAAGGTAAGTACCATATATGAACATATGAAATTGCTGGCAGAAAAAGGCCCACAGGTCTATCAAGTCTGCCTAACTGTACAGCTCTTAGTTTTGTATCACTACAGCTTCTGCACCCCCCGCCCAAACCCCTCCCTTCCTCCTCCTCTTTCTCTCTCCTTCCCCCTTTGTGTTCTTGTCTGTACTATCCCTGCCCTTGACTCTATCCCAACCCCGCTTAAAACTATCCACTGTCCTTTGAGTGATTAACTTCTCCGGCACTGCATTCCAACATGCCTCCACTCTCTCTGTGAAATAGTGCCTCCTCATATCCCTCCTAAATCTTCCCCTTCCAACTTCAGACTGTGCCCCCTAGTGACCCTTCCCCCCTTTAAGTGGAACAATCCTCCCTTCCTGATTTTGTTAATGCCTTTCAAGTACTTAAAGGTCTCTTTCATGTCCCCTCTTACCCTTCTGTCTTCCAGCGAGTACATGTTGAACTCTTTCAACCTTTCCTCATATGGAGACTCCCCTAGTCCCATGATCATTTTTGTAGCCCTACGCTGTACCTCCTCCAGTAATTTCACATCCATTTTGAGGTATGGGCACCAGTGCTGTACACAGTACTCCAAGTGTGACCTCACCAGTGATCTATACAATGGCAGGATGATCTCCCCCTTTTGAGAGGCAATCCCTCTGGCAGTACACCCCAGCATCCTATATACCCTTGCTGCTGCCCTCCTACACTGTGCTGATATCTTCATGTTCAGTGTGACTATTACCTCCAGGTCTCTTTCCTCTTCTGAAGCTGTTACCTCTACTACCCCCAGCCAGTAGCTGTTCTTGGGATTTCTGGCTCCAGGGTACATGACCTTGCACTTCTTAGCATTAAACCCCAACTGCCACTCCCTAGACCAGTGTTTGAGTTTAGCTTGATTCTGTCTGAGTGCCTGCCTCTCTTCCTCATTGTCCACTTTTGCATAAATCTTAGTGTCATCTGCGAACAGCCTGATCTTACTCTTGACCCCCGTGCAATGTCTCCAATGAAGACATTGAATAAAACACTCCCGGTACTGAACCCTGTGGTACCCCACTCATTACTGGCCTTGGCTTGGATGTCTCCCACCTTACAACTACCCTCTGTTGTCTGCCCTGCAGCCAGCTCTCAACCCACCCCACTCGTTTTTCCCCTCCCCATGTCCCTCAGCTTGCTCATTAACTTCCTGTGTGGCACTGAGTCAAAAGCCTTGCTGAAGTCCAGATACAGGACATCCACAGCGTGGCCTTCGTCAATTTTCCTAGTGACCCAGTCGAAGAAGTTGATCCTGAAGTGGACACAGTGTTGTTGTTAACTATTGCCCATCCATTATCCTCTATGTGTTGCTTGCACGCTAGAATATCATTTTGAAGGTTTATTAAATTTGAATTTGTGGTAAAAACTGAAAACAAGATGACAGTCAAATGAAAAAGGATTTACTCCTCATGACAAAGGATGTCAATATGAAAAAAGAATTAATTTTTCATTTCATGCAGCTATTTTTGGATGCTTACTGAGCATACTCAGATTCAATTATTCAGAATTTCAAAATGAAATAACTTTGGAACTGATTAATATTTTTTCACCAAACAAGCAAAAGGCATATCTATGGGCCAGCCCCTTCCGACCCATAAAATTTCAGACCAAAATTCCAAACAAGGGCCCAATCATGTAACATATCTGTATCTATAACCATATCTATAGATATATCTATATCTATAGATTCATTGCAAACAACTCTGTTAGTGCATCAGTTAGGGTTGATTCCATACCAACAAAAGTCTGGAAATTCAATGTTAGGGTTACCAACCCTAACCCCCTTCCCAACTCCCCCACCATCCATAGACCAACAGGCACCAGGGTGTGCTTTGAGATAATCACCCCATTCAATGTGTAAACAAGCTGAAATGTTACAGTATAGGGGAATGGTGTGAGAGCTAGGCCTGACACCCCCAAGGCACACCCTGGCACCTGTTGGTCTGTGGATGGTGGGGGGGGTTGGAGTAGGGTTGGTAACCCTGGTATTAAATTTTCAGACTTCTGTTGGTGTGGAATCAACCCTAACTGGTGCATTAACTGAGTGTTTTGCAATGAATTGCCCTTCTTTTTGAGAAAGTGAAATGTTACTCATATGGTATCCATCAGTGTAGAGGCATAACGCCCGAGGGCCCTGTGTTCCCAGTTTTGCATAATGGGATGCATATTTGGGGGCATGGGCCCTCTGGGCCCTGCACTCCCACCCATAAGTGTAGAGATGTAGCATCTGAGGGCCCTGTGCTCCCAATTTAGCATAAATAGTATGCATAGGTGGGCTTGAGGACCCTCTGAGCCCTGCGCTCCCATCTACCCACAAGTACAGACACATAGCACAGGCCTAGAGGCATTCCAAGTAACCCTTGTAATGCTTATTTGGCAATATCTCAGTAACCATTGCAACTATGGAAAAAATTCTTTCACAATTGTATTTATGACTAAGCCACCTCCATGTATGCTAAGCTGTGCTTAGTGAAAAACCCATATCTCCAACAATTTTATTTTTATATATATATGTTTTTTACCTCTCCAGAGCCCTGGCAGGCAGTTACAGCCCTCCTAATGGAGGGACTCTCTTGGGTCCTACCGATCCCTTGCTCGCCGGTCCCTAGTAATTCCCTTGTGGATTGCACCCCACAGCAGGGCCAAGAGTGAGGTTGCCAGCTTCTCCTCCCCCTGAGACCCAATCCAGAAGCTGGGAACAGCCATCAGGAGTGGTGGACCATCATGGAGTTTGCCAGGCTCTTTTTCCACCATTTTTTCTCCTATCCCCCCCTACTGACATAAGGACATTGGACCATGCCTCCCAACCTGTACTACCCTCCAGTTACCACCAGAGGGCAATCAATAAGTGGGATGGCAAGTCTCCCTCCCCCGAGAGAGGATGGCAGTCCTTCAGATGCTCAATCCTCTCTTTCCAATGCCAACCCCCAGAGGCCCAGGCTCTTTCCTGAACCCTGGTTGCTGGCCTGGTGCGAGGTGTAGTGACTGGTGCCTCAACCTTGAATACCTCCAGACCAGCCTTCTTGAACTGTTTGAGATATAGGCACCAAAAGGCATTGTGGCCAATACAGTATCATCCTGTGGGAAAATGTGCAACTTCAGATTGCTGTAACTTAAGGTCAAGGACTTGCCACCTTACAAATTTCAGCCCAAAAGTGCTAACCATTATCTTGCTATGAAGTGGCAAAGAAAGTGGTGTTTTGGGGCTATTGAACTGTGGAATTTTCACAAAATTTAGTGGAATTTTACTAAAGCCTCATTGTTTTACATGGGAGAGCTTTCACGAAAGTACTGCAGATATTTCGCAAAAGTCCATCCATTGTAGATGTGGGACATTTGTGAAAGTCCACAGACGTTTCATAAAAGTTCCACTACTGAGATGGTGGAAAAACTTTAAAAACATATTTCTGGGCATCCTGGTGAAAAATGAATGCCAGGGTTGTGTTCCTAGTACCCCAGTTAGGTAAACCCAAGTTTTGGAGTTTACCTAGGGGCAGTAAAATGTTAATGTAACAGTTAGGGTTGCTATTAAAGTGACAAAAGTTGGGAAATATGGCATTAGGGTTTGCAACCCTAACTCTGCATCCCCCTCTACCCACAACACACACACAGGGAAGCAGCAAGGCAACACAACCAATGAGAAACAGCCAGCATCAGGTAATAGAAAAAAAACATACAGCTCTGTGAACATACCACAAGAGACATCCATGATCAAGGTTCAGCAACTGTATGAGCTCTGCTGCCATCCCAGTGTCTTGAGGAGTACACCTGCATGCTGTGCAACCATGGAGGACAGAGGAGTTATGATTGTCTCTGACCTCTAGAGCAAAGCTTGACAGGCCCATAGTAATCAGAACCCCCAGGTGGCTGAATACACTGACTATGCATAAGGTTTGTTATCCTGTTTTTTTATATTGTTTAGTGTTAAGTGAAATATGTGTGTTGTGTTATTTAGTCTTACACAATAAAATTGACATGTGCAGTCTCTGGAGGACCTAGAATGCTGTCCTACCACATAAGGGTATAATGACATTTCCATGACCTTTAAACTGTGTCATAACAGCATTTACAAAAGGATGGATTTCTATATAGAATACTACTCTACTATACACAATGACAATACAACATATATTAAAAAGAACCAGATTGTTAAATAATACACAAGACACAGAAAATAAGCTTTAAAAAAATGTATTTCTGAAATTCCAGTTGAGGTATTGCTGAATTGGATGGTTGTTCCTGGGGAGGGTGAAAAAAAAACAGTTGTCCTGCACTAGATATAAAAACATTTTTGTAACTGTGGTCTTCCAATGTGTTTTATATTGACACACATTACATAGCTTTTATTAAAAAAAAAGTCCTTCTTTATTGTTTATAACAAACACAGCATTGCATTGGCCATATACTTAAAGGGACATCTATGTTGTGACTACTAATAAGATATTATGACAATAGTAATCTTATAGAATTATAAATTATTTTATATTAAAGACTTTATAAAACACATATATATCTTTATCACATATGCCCACACAATGCAAAGCATCATGGGCTGCATATGCAAATCACCACAGAATGATATGCTGGTTCAACTTTAAGCAGAATTGGAAGCTGCCGAAAGGCCTCTCACACAGTTTGCAAAGGGTGCCAAATGCCCTTTGGGGTAACCCTTGCCTCAGTGTTTGCGCACAGAGGTTCTTTGTCTTTTAAATATTTTTTTTATTTTAATGGGTTCACCACAACGTAACCAAGACACACTGTCTTAGGGTAGCTGGTTCATTTCACTGGGGTGTCAAACAGACGAGGCATACTGATGAGTCCTGGTAGGATGAAACATGTGTCTATGTCATCTGTTAGCACCCTTTGCAAACTGTGTGAGAGGCCTTTCGGCACCATGCAATTCTGCTTAAAGTTGAACCTGCATATCATTCTGTGGTGATTTGCATATGCAGCCCATGATGCTTTGCATTATGTGGGCATGTGTGATTTTGTATTTTCTTGAAACTTGGCTTCCCAGCCAAATGCCCTTTGGGGTAACCCTTGCCTCAGTGTTTGCACACAGAGGTTCTTTGTCTTTTAAATAGTTTTTTATTTTAATGGGTTCACCACAACATAACCAAGACACACTGTCTTAGGGTAGCTGGTTCATTCCACTGGGGTGTCAAATAGATGAGGCATACTGATGAGTCCTGGTAGGATGAAACACATGTCTATGTCATCTGTTAGTACCCTTTGCAAACTGTGTGAGAGGCCTTTCGGCACCATGCAATTCTGCTTAAAGTTGAACCAGCATATCATTCTGTGGTGATTTGCATATGCAGCCCATGATGCTTTGCATTGTGTGGGCATGTGTGATTTTGTATTTTCTTGAAACTTGGCTTCCCAGCCAAATGCCCTTTGGGGTAACCCTTGCCTCAGTGTTTGCGCACAGAGGTTCTTTGTCTTTTATATATCTTTATGTTTACTAAGCTAAGTTTATTAAGATGCTCAAAGTTTATTTTTAAAGATAGTAGCATCACTTAACATACACATTTATAGTTATTAAAAATAGTGGTGGTATTGACCAAATTAGCAATATTACATTGACATTACTACTATTTTAGTTATTTGCTTTGTTTATGGAATTATTATAATATATTACTTGTAACATTTTTGACAAATAAATACCTACATTATGACAAATTGTTTTCATGATATCACAGTTGCATAATTAGTAATTATATATACACCAATTTTTATTTGAGAATGATAGTTTCAATATCTTTTGTTTTTTACAAGTTAATCTGCTATGCCTATTTATGATAACAATACTTTAACTATCTAATTGAACTTATTTTTATTTTAACAAAGTTTGGAGATAGTTATCATTAAGGAAAAGGACATGCTTTTGAAACCACAGTTCACCGTAAACACTGATGACATGGAATACATGTCAATGTGTGAAGTACACTGCATCAACTTATACATCACAAACAGCGTACGAAGAATCTGCACATTAAATGCAATGCAGATTCACATAAGAAGGGTTGTCTTGTACATTTAGCACAAACACAAGTAGCACAGCACACCAATATTGTTGCACCCAATTAGCAGTTACTCTATTTGCGTCAGTGTCACCACACCAGATACTGCATGACTTACATGGTGTCACATGTTACAGTTCAAGATCATGTTTAACATACTGTGCTTATAACTACATGATGGCTCATGCCATATATGTAAAATGTAGCCGAGGTTTCAAAATTCTGTCCTGCAGCATTTAAATAAACAGTTTTTAAACTGCAAAATTCCTTACCCGACCCCTCAATAGAGGTGTTCCTATAAAAGAGCAGAACTACACCAATCATTTGCATTGTAGTTTAGATATGCACAAGTACCCATCTATAACAATGAAGATAGCAATTTTGCAAATCTCTGTATGTATGTGTGTGTGTGTGTGTATATATATACTGTATATATATATCACTAACATAAACTTGTTGAATAACATTTAATGTAATGCAAGACATTAAATGTCAAAGGTTCTTACATAACATGCCATCCATAGAAAGCATGCACAGTAACATATGAGTTTGTTTTTATTATAAACAAGAAATGCAAACAAATGTAGCATCAGATGCTATCAGGTGTAAACCATTATTAGACATACATACATATTAACAATACTGAGTCACAGTTTGGTGGTTGCACAGTCATGTCCAGTGAATCAATAACATTTTTCTTTGAGAAAAATGTCATACAACTATCAATTTTCGTCACTGCCTATTGTCATGAACCTATGACAATGTCAAAGTGAAAGTCATACAATGGTTGAGAATCATAAATACAGGTGCCAAGATATAGCTTACTTGCTGACATATCAGTGTCGTCCAGCTCCCTCAAATCTGCTTGGACTGCACTCATGTCAGTCTCATATGTATTTGCACTCCAGAGAATGGAGCCAACACAATAAAATTCAGTGCAAAATACGTCTCTTAAGAAAGGGTTTGGAAACCCGAAGCACCGTGGATTTGTGGTGCTGTTAATTTTGTCAGCAATAAAGCTGTATAATTCAGATTTTATTTTGTTGTCTTCATTCTCTGGAGTGCAAATAATTGGATGTTTGTTAATTCTAGGGTTTGCCACCCTTAGTTTGCACCCACCCTTGTGAGTTTATTGGATTTTTGTAAGTAAAGACATCAAGGTCACTCATACAGAGCATAACAGGAAAAGACACCGGGCCGGATATTCAAACTGCACCCACAATGTGCGCAAGAGCAGGAGCAAGCACAAGTCCATAGCACACATGCACAATAGACGCGATATTCAAACATGGAGCAAGGCCAATTGCGCATCCAGCCAACGTCTGAATATCGCACAACCTGTGCCATAGCGCAACCAGGAAGGGGAAGCTGAACAAATATGATGCGCCATAGATCAACAAGGCCAGCCCAGCTGAGCAGTCCAGAGGTGCCATAGCGCAAGCAGAGAGCCCCCCAGCAGCAGAGCAATGGAACTGCACAACTAGGGAGGTAGGCCAGGGCCCACCACCCATGCCACAGATGGGCAGAGGAACACACTGCAGAACTAACAATACACCCCCACACCCTAAGCACAGCATCACTGGGGGAGGGATGGAATATCCACCTGCCCATGGGGACAAGCCAACAAAGCACAGCTGGGCCATGTTGCCCCAGCACACCCACTGGCAGGCTGAGACTGCCACACATAGGGGGTTGACAACCACAGTGCACAGCAGCCCCCCTTGTGTATAGCACACCTTGCACTGTAACCCCAAGACACCACCCATGTGCAGTGACTGTCACTGCAGGAATCCTCATGCATCCTCCCCGGCACACTGCAACCTTGTGTACCACAGAACCATACAAGCCAGACCCACCATGAGCACCCAGCAGTGGGTGGCAGCAGACAGCAAGACCGACTGAAAGCCACTCCCACACCGGAGACACCTCCCCATGCACACACACACACACACATACCCAGGACAATACCACCCCAGATGCCATGCACACCACTGCAACTGAGCACCCATAGCCAGCTGCAAATCAGAGACCACCACAATATTCATGACAATATATATATATATATATATATATATATATATATATATATATATATATATATATATATATATTCAAACCAATAAATGCACAACACCAAAAGGAACAAACAGAACTATTTACATATTTACAATACAAGGGGTAGGGGTACAAGGTAGGGGTGGGTAAGGGGTAGGGGTGAACAACTGGGAGAGGGAAGGCAGGGTGTGAGGGATGGGTGAAGTGGGAAGGTGATGCGCAGCTAGCGCCTGACAGGCTGCCCTCCTGCTGCCCGTTGCTGGTCCCGGGGCCTCCTATGGTGCCTCATGCCATGGCGCTGCATTTCGACGAGAATGATAAGAGTGGCAATCGACACCCGCATCAGCCGCTGTAGGGAACGTTCCATGCGTTGCAGGATTTGGATACCTAGGACAAGGGAACAGAGTCAATGGCTGTGACTGTCCATATCCCTGAACCCCACCCATCATGCAAGGCATATAGCCAAGTGCCCTGCACCTGTGATGGTATGCACCCACCCACAGTGACTGTGCACAAGACATGCCCAACCAGGCAGCACCAGCTATGTGTACCACTGCACACACACACTGCCCATGTCCATCACAGCACAACCAAGGCTGTCAAGTGACGTGGCTACATGGTGGGATGCTAGTTCCACAGCCATGTGCCCAGTGCATGCATGGACCACCAGTGATGCACACACACAGACATGCAGTGACACTGGACAGTGATGACTATCACCTGTGTCGTGCATGGTTGTGTTGTCCATGGCTGGTGGTCATGCCCCCCCACCAGCATGCAATAGCATCCATGATGTAATGACACTCACCTTCATCAAGCAGCTATGGCTGCTGCTGCTGCCGCTGTAGCCCAACCATCATGCCACCTCTGGCTGCCACCTGTGCCCCGCCACGGCCCTCCTCAGCCCGGGCCTGCCTCTGCTCCTCCACGCCTGTGGGGGACAAATGTTGAGAAACACATCAGTGTGAACCCAAAGCAGACAGCCCCCCCTGCCCCAGTGAATGTGCCTGCCCACACAGCCAGACCCATGCATCACACACCTGCACACACTCACACAGCCAACCATGGTAGAGCCCTCCCCCATGCACCACCACCAATACACAGTCACACCCCTATGGACAATACAGGTGCATAGATGGGTCACCCACCTGGCCTAGGCACAATGCCCCTTCTGGCACGGGACCTGAGGCGTTCCAGCAATGCCTCCTCCCTCCTGCAGAGGTCACTATAGCGGTGCCTGCACTGTTCTGCCGTCCTGCACTGCCCTGTGACCTGCTCCAGTGCAGTGGCCACCTGCTGCCACACATGGGTGCATGCCATGTTGAGGGGTTCTCCCCCCAAACAGTGGCCCAAAGTGAGGCTACACCACAGCCACCAGGTTGGCCACCTCCAATGGACTCCACTGTGGAGCTCTCCTGCATGCCATTACTGGAGTTGTATAGTAGGCAATATGGTGCCCCACAGCACGGCAACCCCACGTGGAAATGTTGTGCAATAGAACACCATTAGTTCCTATCACGCTGTTCGTATAGCGCCGTCAGTTCACATCGCGCTGTCACCGAACAGCAAGACAGAGCCGTACACATGCCAGACAAACAGCGCCAGGGGGCAAAGGTCGGGCACAAGGTCATGGGTCTGTGGTGCAAGGCCACGCACAGTGCCATCGGACGTCTACACATCCTGCGCAGTCAGTCACCTGTGTGCCAGTGCCACAGTGTACTATTGCGCAGTTGTGCCACAGCGCTATGAGGTGACCAGCGCTGCAGCGCCACTGGCACAATGGTGGCCCTGTCTTGCACTGCTCATCGTGCACAGCACATCAGCAGCATGCAGACGCCTGCGTAAGCTACCCGGGCATGCGCAATGCGGTGTACTGCGCAGTCACAGACATGCGCCATTGGCTCAGCAGGATCAACCCTATTGTGCAAAGCGCAAAAGCGCAATATTCAGCCGACATATGCAAATCAACTGATCAGCCATTCAAAGGTGCAGTGGCGCGATTTGCATCTCATTAAAGTTGCTCCACACCTAATTTGCATGCATTGCGCTATAAATGTGCGACAGTGGTCTGCGGTGGCCAGATTCGGTTACTGCAGCTGAGAGGTGAGTTGCATGCTGTGTGATGTTCTGGGCTATGCTCATGGGATAATGCTGTAAACTGCACAGTGACAGGTGTCCACTTCCACCCATACAGACCGAAATGGCTGAACAAGGACCGGGGTGATGACGATGATGGTGGGTGAAAGAGGAGGCCAAACTTCACGAAGGCTGAGACTGAGGCACTCTTCCAGGCCTACCTGGAAGAGGAGCCACTTCTCGGTGGACGGCGGGGCACCCGCAGGCCCGTGCTGCTGCATGGGTGGAGGTAGCATGTGCTGTAAACCTGCACGGAAGCCACCAGTGCTCCATGCAGGAATGCAAAAAGAAGATGAGGACCGACAAACGACGGGTGAAGGAGAAGGTGGCAGCCCTCAGGGCGGCACACATAGCCACGTGCAGGGGCCAGCCAGAGGTGGTGCAGCTGACCCCAGTGGAGGACCATCTGACTGCATCCATGCAGCGTAGTGCCATCGAGGGCGTACCTGGAGGTGGCTTCCAGACAGGTGGAAGCCCAGTACTGCACGATATGACATGGTAGTGGTGGTGGGGGGGGAAGGTGATCACATGCACTAACATGTTCTCACTTTCTGTTACAGATCCTGTGCAGCTGCATGGGACAGTGGTGGTGGGTCCAAGCGGTGTGGATGACCTGCCGGAGTTGGAGGAGGGTCCATCCACCTCTGCATCCAGCCGGCTTGCTCTGCAGCAGTGTGCACGCCTGGCTGCCATCTCGGGTGTCAGTGAGTCAGGTGTGGGGGTGCACATCCTGTGTCCCAGCAGTCTGGCATGCAGGCATGCCAGCACGCTGTGACTGTGGCTGTTGCATGGACCTGCACCATTGATGATGCAAGGACTGCAATGGGCAGTGATGTGTGTGTTACATGACGGACACACAGCAGGACAGCACGTGCCCCTGGACCTAGCTGGTTCCAACGTGTGTGCCAGCACATCAGCACAGTCCCAGGCTGTGCCTGTCAGCACCGGTGGGGCAGCACCAGTGGTTGTGCAGGCCTCTGGCACTGTTGTGGACACAGTGGTGGAATGACTGGACCCTGGGGCACAGCAGTTGGGGGGCAGCAGCAGCAGTCATCTACCAGGTCTGGGGGTACAGGGTTCAGTGGTGGCCCATGCACACCGCCTGTTGCCATGACCATACCTGGTCCTGGTGAACAGCGCCCACCCTCAAGGGGTGTTGAGCATCAGGGCCTTCCACACCCTGGGGGAGAGATTGCCGATGAGGCAGATGACCCATTTGACGAGCACACCCGCCTGCTGCGGGCATCGGTACAGCAGCAGATGTGGGTTGCAACGTCCATGGAGGCACTGTGCGTGGCTGTGGAGTGGCACAGCAGGGACAATGCAAGTATCCTTGCAGAGATGGTCCAAATGCAGATGGATGTGACCGCCGCCATTGACAGGCTGACCCAGGCAGTGGTCGGTGTCATGGCCACATTGGGCACACAGTCAGGTGCCCCTGTACCGCACATCCCACACAGTATGCTCTCCACTCCATGTTCCTGGTGTTGTGTGACACCCAGCCTGTCGACGCCGGGTTCTGCTGTGGGCATCTCGAGCACACCTGGTGCAGGTATGTTCAGCATGCTGCAGACCCCTGTGTGGGCGAGGTCGCGCTCGCGCAGTGGGACCCCTGGTGGTATGTCGGTGCCACCCCATGTGGCCCATGCTCAGCCTGCCAGTGCTGCTGGGTCACAGTGGGGCCACCCACACATCTGAGGTGGCCGTGGCACAGTGCCACCTGACTGACCTGTCTCCCAGTGCGGGCCCTGTCTGGTGCTGCCCTGTGTGCAATGTGTGTCATGGTGGGCAGTGCACTGGTGGGTGCCCTGCCCAACACGCCGACACACGGACCACCTGCACACCCACCCGACTGCTGTCCACAGGTGTGTGTGCATGGTGATGCCTGCATTGTACTGTACACCAAGGCGCAAGGGTGCCCAGCTTCTGACATACGTACTTGGACAGTACAGGTGGTGTGGGTGGTCCATGGATCTGTGTGTTTGCCATGTCTGTTCCTGCTCAGCTGTGCACCTGCCCATGTACGCTTTGTGCCTGGTGTGTGTGTGTGTGTCCATATAGCATGTAACTATTCACCCCTCCCTGATGGTGTGTTTGTGCGCCTGGACCCTTCCACTCCCCTTGCTGTCATGCACCCCTGGTGTGTTACCCTGTGTGCCTGTGGGTTGTGCCTAGACAGTGTTGGTTGCACATGGCCCCTTGACTTATCTGTGGCGTATGAAATGCTCCTCCATGATGGTGTCCCAGTGCAGCTGGGCCTGCCGGATCAGTTTGGGTTCCCGCCATCCAAGGGGGGGGGGCTGCTCATCACCATCATCACCGGCGTCACTGGTGTCCCCATCGCTGTCCCCCTCCTCGACCTGTACAGCTATCCCACAGTCTTTGGCCATGTTGTGCAGGATACAACAGGCCAGGAATATCGCACAGGCCTTTGAGGGGCTGTACTGTAGCACACAGCCAGAGGTGTCTAAGCATCGGAATCGTGCCTTAAGCATCCCAAACACTCGCTCTATGATGTGGCGTGTGGCAGCATGTGCCTCATTGTAGCGTTGCTGTGATGGGGTCGTGGGGCGCCGGTAGGGTGTGAGCAGCCAGGGTCAGAGTGGGTATCCGCAGTCACCTGTGTGGAGATGGTGGTGATTAGTAACATGTTCAGGTCCATTTCGCCCACATCCCTGTATGCCACTATCATGGCACCTGTGGCTTTCCCCCACCCTTGACCCAACATTGCCATTCCCACATGTGTACTCACCCACTAGATGGCCTGTGGGGATGTTCCCACTCTCGAATCGATGGTACAGTGCGGACTGATGCCATATGAAGGAATCATGTGCTCCACCAGGGTGTGTGGCACAGACATTGATTATGCGTCCACTGGCATCACACACCACCTGGCAGTTGACACTCGAGAAGCCCTTCCTGTTTCTGTAGGCGGCCCCATCGGGGCCAGGTGGTGTGCGAATAGCCACATGGGTGCAGTCTATCACCCCTTAGCATGCCAGGCATATGTGCTACCCTGTGGAACTCCAGCATGTTTGCTGTACACTCTGCCGTGGTGCTGGGGAAATGGATGTGCTCTGCAGCATGTGGCAGCACTGCGCTGAGGAATTGAGTGAGGATGCACGACGTGGCCGACTGTGTGATGCCTGTGGTGTCCCCTGTCAGCCTCTGGAAGGTGCCCGTGGTGAGCAGGCACATGCAGGCTGTCACCTTGGTCTCCACTGACAAAGCGTGACTCCGTGGTGAGGGTGCCTGCATCACATCACTGCACTGCTCACAGAGCCGCCTCAGTATTGCCCTGTTCAGGCAGTACCGGGCCCACGATCTCTACATCTGTGTACAGCTCAAAGCTGATGTGGGCACGGTAATGCCTGTTGGTGGCGTACCGTCAATGGGCCCCTTCCATGGCCATGTCCCCCTGCAGCATGCCTTCTCACCCCCCTCATTACAGCTTCCATGTGGAAGCTGGCACTGTCCATCTCCCTGGCTTGTGTCCCCCCCTGGCTGATCTTGCTCTGTTACCCCCACTGTCCTGACTGCTACCTCCACTGCACCTGGTACACCTGCTGGCCTCTGCAGTCTGTGGCCCACACACCTTCCCTTGCTTATGTTTGCCTGAACACTCCCTGGCCTGCCCTCTTTCTCCCTCTTGCTGCCTCTCTCTCTCTCTCCCTGGCTCGCTTGGCATCCCTGTAGCGTTCTTGCGCCTCTTCCTTGAGCCTTTTTATCTTGGCTCATTTCCGCTGTGGTGCACCTTCCGGCTGTTCCGCTATTGCGCATTGCGCAAGCCTTTGAATATCGCATTGCCGCTCTTTATGCATGGATCCACCCCCTTTGGTTGCGCATGCCTTCATTTGCATTGCGCTGTTGCTCAGCATGTTTTCGGCGGTGCAACTGCCTCCAGCTGAATATCGCAGTATGGCGCAGTTTCGGACTTGTGCTGGCGCAACCCTATTGTGCATGGCGCAATCCCTTTGAATATCCGGTCCATACTAGTTTTAACTGTCAGCAAGTTACAAATGAATTTGCTATGAGCAGATATCAGTCTCCCATGTCTCTCAATAACAGCTGAGATACACAATATAAGTGTGATACTGTTTCTGTAGTCCTCTAACTGTAACAGTACTGTTTACAAAAAGTATGACATGCTTCATGGCAAGTGGAATTTACCCCAAATAGTGTTTGAGTGCATCAAGAGTGCCACATACTGTATGAGTTGCAGGCACCTTGAGTGTCCCAAAATAGATAACAACCAGTTACAGAAATTATTCTGAACCATGTCAGTGTTAAAGGGAAAGTCATGTAATGGTTCAGCATCATCTAACTACATGTGCCAAGATATAACTTACTTGCTGACATATAAGTGCTGTCCACAGCTGAGACACAGAGAGGGAGAAAGAAGCCACAGCTTCCTTGAATTAAGGAGGTTATTTTCTAGACTACACTGAACTGAATTATTACTTTTTGGACCTGTGTAGGTAACTAGTATTGATTTTGTTTTTGTGGTTGACTTTGCCTAGTTTTAACTTTAATTTGCCAGGGCGGAACTGAAGCTGGAAGATATTTGAAGTCATTTGTGACTAGACCTGGTACTTAACCTTTGTGAAATAGGTAATCTGAAAGGATGGAAGGCACTTCCTAGGGTGGATGGTCATAGTTGTAGTTGATTATTTCTGGATGGCACAGGCTTACCTGCTCCCCCACCCAGGGACCACCCAGGCCACTGCCACTACCTCAGAGGTGGCCAAGAAAGAGGAGTGGTTGGACCACAGTGAACTCAGGGAGGA
Source organism: Neoceratodus forsteri (assembly GCA_016271365.2). Taxonomy (NCBI): domain Eukaryota; kingdom Metazoa; phylum Chordata; order Ceratodontiformes; family Ceratodontidae; genus Neoceratodus; species Neoceratodus forsteri. The sequence goes on along the minus strand of CM057450.1, from coordinate 329,085,227 downwards.
TAAGGGTGGTGGAACAGAGGAACATCCCTCCAGTTGTTCCTCTCCACAATTCATTCACCACTCTGATGGAACATGGTTCCTCTATGGAGGTACCCACAGTGGAGACCTAGGAGGATGTTGGGAACGTCCACAATGGAGACCCACAGGAGGGTGGCAGAGGACCACACAGGGAAAGGAAGCAACTCCTGGTGGGGGACTCAATTGTTAGGGGGTAGAACTGGGGGAGGGAGGGAAAGGGAAGTAAGGTGCCTGCCCAGTGCCATGGCTTGGAGAGACAGGAAATGAATCATCAGGATCTTGGGAGAAGCTGCAAGGGGGAGGGAGCTGGATGTCATTATCCACCTAGGGATGAATGACCTGGCTGAGACAGGGATCAGAGCAGTGCAACAGGAGTTTGTAGAGTTAGGGAGGGGTCTGAGACAAGTAGCACACACAGTAACTTTCTCGGAAGTGCTACCTGACTATGGCATGGATAAGGCTAGGGTACTCACCACCATTAGATTCAATGACTGGTTAAAAACTGCTGCAGAACTCAGGGATTTGGCTTCATTGGGGACTGGGGCTCCACCTGCAGGGATGCAGGCCTATACAGGCATGATGGTCTGCATCTATCCAGGAGGGGAACCAGGATCCTAGGTGATAGGTTTAAATGCTTCATTGGCAAGCATTTAAACTAGCCAAGGGGAGGCACTGAAAAGGAGAAGAGAAATCCTTGCCCCCCAAAAGAAAATCAGGGTAGTTAGTGAGGTAAACACCAAGATAGAGATGTCAATAGGAAGAAGGGCAGGGATAAATGGAGAAAAAGACAAAGGCAGTAAGGACAGGGATGGGACAAAAAGAAATAAAGCCATAAAAAATGGAGGGTAATGAGTACCAATGCCCGTTGTCTAGGTAAAAAGCTCCCCGAAATGGTGCCTTGATGGAAGAGGGATGCCTGGATATTGTGGCAGCCACAAACACATGGTACACAGAGAACCATGACTGGGATGTCAACATACCAGGGTACACAATTTATAGGCTGGACAGGGAGGGAAGAAGAGGAGGAGGAGGAGGAGTAGTTCTATGTAAGGGAAGGGATCAAAGCAACAAAACTAAAGGGTAAACAGGGAGGAGAGGAGGCACTGTGGGTCACCCTGGAGACTGGAAATGGCTCCACAATCTGGACAGGGGTTCCATACAGACCCCCATCTCAGGGGAGGAAATAGACAAGGAAATGGTAGAAGGAATCCTTGGGATGGCAGAGAAAGGGGAGATGTTGCTAATGGGGGACCTGAATATGCTAGATGTTAACTGGAGAACCTTTGCTGCAGCCACATCCAAGTGCAGGGCCATTCTCAATGCCCTACAGGGGCCATGACTCAGACAGGTAGTTTTGGAACCCACTCAGGAGGGAGCAATCTTAGACCTGGTACTCTCAAATGGGGACGGAGAGAGGATCTCTGATCTTGAAGTGCGTAGCCATCTGGGAACAAGTGACCACCAAACAGTGCGGTTCATGATAAACTTACAATGCCTTCAGAAAGTATTCACCCCCTTGGATTTTGTCACATTTTGTGATGTTGCAAACTCAAAATAAAATACATTTATATGGGATTTTTTTGTCACATATCTACACAAATTAGTCTAAAATGTCAAAATGGAATGAAACTTCTGGAATTTTTTGTACATATAATTTAAAATAAAAACCTGAAATGTCTTGAGGTGATAAGTATTCACCCCTTTTGCTATGACACTCCAAATTGAGCTCAGGTGCATCCAATTTCCTTGTGAGATCACTCTATAACTTGAATGGAGTCCACCTGTGGTCAGTTCAAATGGTTGACGTGATCACAGAGGAAATACTCCTGTCTATATAAGGTCCAACTGTTGACAGTGCATGTCAGAGCAGAAACTCTACCATGAAGACCAAGGAGCTGTCTGTCGAACTCCATGATAGAATTGTGTGGAGGCATAGATCTGGGGAATGGTATAAAAACATTACTATAGTGTTGAAAGTTCCCAGGAGCACAGTCAAGTGCATCATTAGGAAATGGAAAGATTACAGAACCACCCAGACTCTTCCTAGAGCAGGCCGTCCTCCCAAACTGAGCAACCGGGCAAGAAGGACCTTGGTCAGGGAAGTGACCAAGAACCCAATGACCACCCTGACAGAACTACAGAGTTCCATGGCTGAGATGGGAGAACATGTCCAGAGGACAACAATCTCTGCAGCACTTCACAGATGTAGCCTTTATGGGAGAGTGGCTAGATGGAAGCCACTCCTGAGAAAAGGCCACATAATAGCATGCCTGAAGTTTTCAAGAAGGCACGTAGCAGACTCTGAGACCATGTGGCAAAAGATTCTCTGGTCTGATGAAACAAAAATTGAACTCTTTGGCCTGAATGCAAAGCGCTATGCTTGGCACAAACCAAACACTGCTCATCACCCATGTAACACCATCCCTACCATGAAGCATGGTGGTGGCAGCATCATGTTATGGGAATGCTTTTCAGTGGCAGGGACTGGGGCACTTGTCTGGATAGAGGAAACAATGAATGGAGCCAAATACAGGCACATCCTTGAGGAGAACCTGCATCAGTCTGCAATAGACCTTGGACTGGGGCAAAGATTTACATTCCAACAGGACAATGACCCCAAGCATACAGCCAAAGCAACACTGGGTGGGTGAAGGTGAATGTCCTTGAGTGGCCCAGCCAAAGCCCAGACTTGAATCTCATTGAGAATCTGTGGAAAGGCTTAAAGATTGTGGTTCACCGACGCCACCATCCACTTGACAGAGCTTGAGCAAATCTGCAAGAAAGAATGGGCGAAAAACTCCCAAATCCAGATGTGCAAAGCTGATACAGACATACCCAAGAAGACTCAAAGCTGTAATTGCTGCCAAAGGAGCTTCTACAAAGTATTGACTCGGGGGTGAATACTTAAGTAAACAAGATATTTTGGTTTTTAATTTTTCATGAATTTTTGTTACACAATACAAATATTTTTGCCCCTTTAAATTGTTGAGCATGCTGTGTGAATCAAGGGGGAAACAATCATTTCAATGCATTCAAAATTCTGGTAGTAACACAACAAAATGTGACAAAATCCAAGGGGGGTGAATACTTTCTAAAGGCACTGTATCTGTAGAGTCAAGCCACACAAAAGTGAAGGTACTGGACTTCAGAAGGGCTGATTTTGTCAAAATGGGGGAGTGCCTCAGAAAAGCATTAGCAAACAGGCAAGAAGGTGGGATGGAGTAACAATGGTAAACATTAAAACCACCATCACAGAGGCAACAAGCCTTTGTGTGAAGCAAATAAACAAATCAAACAAAAGAAGAAACTGCTATGGTTCTCAAAAGAAGTAGGGTGAAGGTGAGGGAGAAAGAGATAGCATTCAGGAAGTATAAGGAAACACAGAAGGAGCAGGACAGAGAACTGTACCAGTTAAAGCAGAAGGAAGTGGGGAAGGCAGTCAGAATAGCAAAGGCCCAAACCAAGAAAAAGATAGCCAACTCAGTTAAGAAGGGGGGGTAAAACCTTTTATAGGTACATTAGGGAGCAAAGAATGACTAAGGCAGGGATACTGAGGCTGAATAAAGAGGAAGGTGGTTGGGCAGAGAGTGACAGTGAAAAAGCAGGGATACTGAAAGAATACTTCTGCTCAGTATTCACAATGGAAAAACAGGGGGAGATACCTAATCCAGTCAATAGAAGCACTCTGGATGGGGGGGGGTTGATGTTAGTCCGTTCATGGAAGAAAGGGTTCTGAAAGAACTCTTAAACTGAAGGTGGATAAAGCAATGGGGTCTGATGGGATTTACCCCAGAGTTCTAAAAGAACTAAGGGAAGAACTAGTAACACCACTGAATACCCATTTTAATAAATCATGGGAGGATGGTGTGGTACCTGAGGACTGGAGGAGGGTGGATATGATTCCCCTTCACAAAAGTTTGAGCAAGACAGAGGCAGGAAACTACAGACCTGTCAGTTTGACCTCAGTGGTTGGGAAAATGATGGAATCACTGCTGAAGGAAAGAACTGTTGAGTACCTAGAGGTCAGTGGGGCACAGGACCCAAGGCAGGATGGATTCGCAGCAGGAAGGTCATGTCAGACAAATCTAATTAATTTATTTGACTGGATGACCAAAGTAGTAGACCAGGGAGGGGCTGTGGACATGTTGTACCTAGACTTTAACAAGGCATTTGACACAGTCTCACACAAAAGAGTAATAAACAAATTAGCCAGCCTGGGAGTGGGTCCCAGGGTGGTAGCCTGGGTAAAACACTGGCTGAACAACAGGACACAGTGGGTAATAGTAAATGGAGACCACAGTGAAGAAAGGATGGTTACTAGTGGGGTACCGCAGGGTTCAGTACTGGGGCAGGTCCTTTTTAATGATAAAGATTTGCAACAGGGTTGATATGCAAGGTGGGGTGGAAAGGATGAAAAGGGACTTGGCAAGGTTGGAGGAATGGTCAAATGTATGGCAGCTTAGATTCAATGCAAAGAAGTGCAAAGTAATACACCTGGGAAATAAAAACCCAGGGGAAGAGTACACAATGGGGGGTGAGATACTGACAACAACAAACATGGAAAGGAACCTGGGGGTAGTCATATCAGATGACCTAAAGGTGGACCAGCAATGTGAGAATGCAGTATGGAGGGCTGGGAGGAACTGGGATACAGAGGGAGAGGCATCACCAGTAGAAAACAAGAAGTTGTTGGCCCTCTGTACGGACAGTTGGTAAGACCACACATGGAGTACTGTGTACAGTTCTGGAGGCCCCATCTCCACAAAGACATAGACAGGGTGGAGGCTGTTCAGAGGAGGGCAACCAAAATGGTACAGGGTCTGCACCAGAAGACATATGAAGAAAGACAAAAGGAGCTCAACATGTATAGTCTTGAGGAAAGAAGGGAGAAGGTGGACATGACAGAAACTTTCAAATACCTCAAGGGAATCAACAAAGTCCAAGAGGGTAGCATCTTTCAGAAAGGAGATGTGCAAGAACAAGGAGGCACAATTTAAAGATAATGGGGGGATTGCTCAGTGGTAATGTGAGGAAGTATTTCTTCACAGAAAGGGTTAGAGATGCATGGATCAGCCTTCCTGAGGAGGTTGTAGAGTCAAAAACAGTGGAAGAATTGAAGAATGCGTGGGACAGACATAAGGCAGTTCTAGTGGGGGGTAGGCGGAAATAGGCTGTTAGTTAACTAGGATCTGCAACTTATCAGTTAGGTAGGGGAAATGGGCAGACTAGGTGGGCCTTGTGGTCCTTATCTGCTGTTAAATTCTATGTTTGTATGTCCAGCTGTGCTCACGTCAGTCTTGTAAGTAAAGACATCAAGGTCACTCATGCAGAGCATCACAGTAAAAGACATACCACGTTTAACTGTGTGCAGGTCACAAATGAATTTGCTATGGACACATATTTTATAGGAAAACAACTAGAAAATTGCCTATGACTCGAATTTCAAATTGTATGGGGGAAATAGTTCTACAGAATAGTTTAGCAAGGACATGGAACAAACTATCTTTTCAAATAACTGAGATTTCTGATTTGCACATTTTTAATCTTGAATTACATAATTACTTGTTTGTTGTAGTTGTTTTTAGGTTAATGTGATTTTGAATTGTGTGTATTTACTTAGTTCTTGTTTTGCTGTTCTAACAATGTTCCACAGGTATTTGTTGTAAATGGGGATTTATTCTCCAACAAACGGACCTGTATAAAAAGAAATTTTAAATAAATAAACAACAAACATATGAGTGTCTTATGTGTCTCAAAAAGTACTGAGATAAACAAGAAAATGGTCATACTGTTTCCATGGCCATGTGACAGTAACAGTACTATTCACAACAAATATGATATGCATCATGGCAAGTGGAATGTACCCCAAAAAATTCTTAGAGCTACACCTCAAGTCCCACATAGTCTATGAGTTCAAGGCATCTTGTGGACCCAGAATAGATAACAAATAATCACAAAAGTAACATGTCATTGTGAATGGATTTATTTATTTATTTATTGAAACAATCGGATTACAACCTTTGAGTCAGGTACTCACTTCCAAAGGCGCCACGCCAGACTACCAAAACATACAAGGGGGGGGACATTGAGCATAGTTACAGATGGGGGAGACAGAGACAACAGGGTATATGCATTAAGAGGGGCAGAGTACTATAAGTAAGGCAGCAGATAGTGCTGCTAGACCTATACAGATTTGATTTGTTAGACCTATACAGATTTGGTAGCTATACAGTTTTGTAGGGATTTAATGGGGATTGTAGGGATTTAAAGGGTTTTGTATTTAATGAAGTCTTGCATATCATACCTGTTTGCATTCTGCCTGTGTATAACCAGAGGTGGCATACATAGGAGGTTTAGTAATCAGAAGCATATACTAACATTCTAGAGGATTCTAACCAAAATCACTCCTCAATGCATTGGACAGAATCTACAGTATATTATGGAGGATGATCTCATATGTATCTTTTAGATTCCTAGGCAATCGTTCTGTCATAGTACACACTGTATCATTGCACTCCACCCATCCACTTCTAAATCTATGACATGTGACATAATGTCCTGACTGAACAGAAGGTTCATGATGAAAAATGATATCATGTGTGTCAAACTGAGTGCCTGAGAACATAGTTCTTCCAGCAATGAAATCAGTAATAGGTGTGTTAACTTTCAGGCATTGTGAGTTGAATCTCTGAAGCACAATGATGATATATGAACAAAATTCAGTCACCTGCAAAGAGCATGCAGTACTTCAACCACAGCTGCAGCATTCCCAATCAGTGTTTGCATTTCTAAACAATCTATGAAACTTAACAGTTTTTTCTTTTGGAACGTAGACAGCCATAGCATGTCATTAGTTGGTTGTGCCTCTACATGTTCACATGAAAACATGTGTACTTGCTCACATAGTTCATTGTGAAGTATTGTCTCAGCAGAATACCATCATCGACTAAGCTATTTATCACACCCATCTTGAATTCAGTCACATCTTTTTGTGCAATGTCAGCAAACATCCTCTGTCCAGGATAGTTTTCCACAATAAACTGCAGAGGAGTTAAACTCTGCAAGCTAGGTACTTGCTCTTGATTACCTCTTATGACTTTTTCAGTGCATCAGAAAGAGCTGTTGACTTTGTAGCAACAACCTCTGGCATACGAAAAAGAGCTTGCAACACACAATTGGCATAGCAGTTCACTCCAGTGCTATTGTCAGATATAGGCAGTTTCTAAAGACCAATGCACTTCTTTGCAGGTGGTGACCTGACCTGACTGATTGCCATGGACAGCAGATGGTGAAGACACTGATGTTTTACACTTTTTCCTTTTCAACTTATGTGTTGTATTCATTGACATGTCTCACATGGGAATGTATTTAGGCACAGGAATCAGAGTTGCAGCTGGTTGATAAACTGTATGTAGCCTGCTGTATTCCACAATACATTTAAGATCAGCATGTACCTTATTCTGTGCAAGGTTCAGTATTTAGAGGGAGATAAATCCTCAGCTCCACTCATGCTTGCCACTAGTACGTCCAAACAGCAAAGCAAAAAACAAGGTACCGCAAGGTAATGGAAGTTGAATTTAATAAAAAAAAGGGTATAAACAGAGCCACCCTGTATGTACAGTACAGACCAAAAAGAGTTCTTACTCATGACAAAGCGACATATGACATGCCATCCTTGAAGATTCCCATACCTATATCAACAATTGCACTATCAAGGCTGAGTTCTTGTGAGTTGTGAATGGAGACAGCATAAGCCAGATACAGTGGAAACTGCTTACACGTGACATAGATGTCCTACACAATCTGAAATTCACAGTGCATCTGTCAATGGAAAAAAGACTGTCACGGCTGTCAAATTTCACAATGACAAAATCAACGAATGTCTTCTGGACATTGTACTGAAAATCAACAACGTAGCCCATTGCTCCATTAACCAGTCCATGATCAACAACAAGATTCCTCCATAGCATAACACATGCATTTTTGCACAATGTTAAAACTGCTTCTAAGCCAGCAGTTCATGACACATCAGCTGTCAGTTCTTTCAGATGATCAACCATCTTCTTCGCCATTGTGCGTTTTAGACTAATACCATCTGTCACATCCAGTGATGTCACTGTGACAATAGATTGCTGTTCTCTTTGTAGCATAATCTGGTTAAACTCAGCGCATTGCTTAAGTCTTGGCAACATGCATACAATGCACTGCCCACTGTTCTGTAACTCTGTAAATAAAGTTCTTGCATGCATCATGCATAGAGCTGTCTTTTGTACTGATAACACATGTCCTTAACACTTGCAAATGAGAAGCTGACAAGTTGCCAATGTGAGCTTCATCAAGTAATGCTTTATAAGAAATATCACCTCTCTGTCACATATTCTGGAACAGTTCAACATAAGAGAAGAACTCCCAGAAATTGACTCCACCTATGCACCCAATGGACTTTTTACATTTATCTGCTGAAAGAGTTGTGAAGACATGTTGTCCATTGACAGAAGCTAGCTGGAGATCTCCATAAACAACAATGCTTTTGCCACCAAATGGTATATCATAATCACTGCCTACTATCTCCTGCAGATGTAGGTGGATGTAAATAAGAAGAAAGTTGGAAACCATGCTGATCTCATCAATAATTAGTAGCTCCAGTTTGTCAAACATGGCCCTCAGTTCACTTGCAGCCTCAAAGAACAACTTCCTGTACTCTCCAGTCTTGCCATGCTCAACAGGCAGCATAAACAGCCTATGCAGAGTGACACCACCTATGTTGCTAGCTGCTAGACCAGTTGACACAGATACAATTACAGATGTCAGTATGTCAATAAGTCTATGAACTGCTGCACTTATTGTTTCAATCACAAAGCTTTTACCAGTGCCAGCAGCACCACTGATAAACATCCTAACTGGCATGTGTTTGTCACACAAACATTCCTTTTTATGGTACTTCATACCATGTTCAACAGCATGCACCACTACAGCATAGACAACTTGTTGATCAGTACTCGATTCTTCTTCAGTGTTGACAGATTCATTAGTAAAGTGCATACTTTGCTGCATAGCACTTTCAATGTCTGACATCAAAACAGCTGGGTCATTTGCTGGCAGGGAAGCACCAAGTGCTCCTTCACCCTCAGGATTAACCATTTCCTGAGAAGTCACTGGAGTATTCCCCTTCAGTTGTTGCCTTGCTTTCTCAAGTTGTTCTTTCTCGAGGTCCAGCCTCTTGATATATGCAGTTGACACTTCACTTTTGAAAGACTCATAGCTCAAATTGAAATGTTCTTCACAAGAGTCACGTGTACCTTTCAGAGTTCCCTCATATCTCCATGGTTTGAACAGAAATAGAAGAGCAAAATAGTAGTGCTTTTTACTTTCTGTAGTTGCCAAGCTGAGTTTACAGTGGTCAATCAGCCATGGTTTATGTAACTTCACTAGAGAAATGTCTAGACCGGAGACCTTGAATATGTGTTTGGCAGGGTCAGAAGGAACACCCCATTTGCAGTCATACCATAAACCTCAAACAGACATAAATCATCCATAGCACTACGGTGCTGTGGATAGTAATTATCAATCAGGTTGCTCTTCAATATGTTTGTTGATGTTGGTCTTGTTGCAGCAAGCTCTTCAGTCTCATCATGACTTCTAAGGACACAATGTCTCTTCTCTTTGAAGTTCACATTTAAGCAGCAGATGGATGCAGACTTGCCATAGAGGCAGGTACCAGAAAGACAGACATTAACCTCATATACTCCACACGTCCGGTGTGACATAGTTTTCAATCCAAGAGATAGACCTGTTGCAGTAAACAGGTTTGCTCATGCTCGGTAATGTATGAAGTAACATACCTCACCAGAGCCATTGAGTTGTCAGTAACATATTGGATATCAGTGTTGGCCTGCCACATCATCAACAGAGCAGGACAGTAGTCATTGATGTATACTTCTGACTCCCTATGAGGCAACTTGTACATTCATTTTGTGGAATTAGTCTTGAAATGATGTTGCATAGCAGAGAAAACATCATTTAGGCATGCACTCTGACAGACTCGTCTAGGGAATCCAAACCAGCATCTTGTATACCATTTTCCTTGGTTCTTCCCCTTTTTGTGACAGTATTTGCAGCACAAGTGTCACTGAAATTTCTGCACCAAACTTCCACAACGTTGGGCTGTCACACTTGCCAGGAATCTGGCACGTCACATACCTCATAATGAAGCTGAGAATGTAAATTTCATCACTGCCTAGGGTTGCCACCTTTGAATTGGGCCAATATCTGACTGATAAGCTCTGCCCCCAACTTGCCTGATGCCCCACCCCTTTGTTGCTGGCCACACCCCTTTTCTCGTTTCTGTCACATGGCCTGTCAAATTTCAGGCAAAGTCACCTATACTGTGGTGGGTGGTTATAAAAAACAAATTGGTCTCTTACTGTGGTGGGGCACTTCAAATGAATATAATCCCAAGAACACATGCACACACTGATAATTAAAATGTGCAAACTTTATTAGTACAAGCAATCAAAATTGTGCAAAACTGTGCAAACTGCATACTGTCTACAAATTGCATTGTTACATTACATTACATGAGGTGAATGATATGCGTTAATTACAAAGAGTATATATATGTAAAAAAAGAACACAAGCACACCACACAGACAATAAAAATAAGAAAACTTTCTTTACTAAATAGCAATCAAAACTGTGCAAACTGCATTAGAACCACAAGTAGTGGTACAACAAGGCTTCAACAGATTAAACATCTCAGCTGTCATCTCTGGTCCAGAAGGATCACACTTTATATTTAAAAGTGTACTTTTCATTTGACTTTCCAGCCTCCAGAAGTTTGTTGTTTGTTTTAACAAAGGCATGGAATTGGGTGCATGTGAAGTTATAATTTAATTTTACCTGTAATTCAGCTTTCACCAAGGGCACTAGCATTCTGTTTCTTTGATCAGTCCATGCATTGCCCATGAGAGAAAACACACGCTCCACAAAGCTTTTACTGGCAGGGATGGACAACACAAACTGAACAGCTTTGTAAAGTGTTCTGCACTCAGGCGCTTTATTGAAAAAGGCCACCCATTGCTCACTGACAGATTTCTCTATCATTTCTATTAAAAAAGGCAGTGCTGCAGTCAGTGTACTGTAATCTGAGTAGAGTGCATCCATGTCAAGTTCTTTTTGCAGCGTCAGTGTCGCTACAGATTTATACAGTTCATCCCAGGCAACTTGACGTTGCAAAGAGAATAGTTGCATTGCCTTGAAAAGGCTATTTTCAAAATCAAACCGTTTATTTAGATAGGCAAGTGCACTGACATAAAACCCACTACAGTCTTGTGACACTTTCCCTGACAGTTGAGGGAAAGTCCTTTACAGCTGATGACACTTTAAAACCAAAGAACATGTCATCAAGTCTTTTTTGAAGTTCATTGCACAGATTATGCATTACACAATAGACCTCTGGAGCAGTCAAACTATTGCTCTCAAGCTTGGCAAGGGACTTATGGAACAGCTGTAGAACGTAATGCATAAAATGCAGGTAGCACTCCGCCTCTGACACAGCATCTCTATCACTGTAGCCATCTTCATCAGCTTCAACAAATTTCCATAACAGGGGGTGGCATTCATCTGGTCCCTGACTTATGAAATAGCTTTTTATAGCTGGCCAACATTCCACAAGCCTTGCCACTGCAGGAAGGAATGACAGCCACCTGGTTATTACATGCTGCAGAATCTCCTTCCAGTCTTGGTCAACGAAAGCGAACATCTCTTTTAGCTGTGCAAATTTCTTGGCAGAAAATGAAAATTCACTGTAGATTTTTAACACTAAAGTTTCTACATCAGATCATGCAAGGGCCTTGCTTGCATTCCTTGCACAATTGTGTAACACGTGGCATAAGCAGTTGGCAGAGATGATGTGTGGCACTTCTGTTTTAAACTGCTTAAACACAGAGCGGTGCTTGCCATAATTAACTGAAGCATTGTCTGCAGCATAACTGGACAGATTTTGCTGTAGCAATCCTTTCTGATGAAGACTGTCCTTAATTTGATTAAATATGGCTTCAGAAGTCTCGTTGTGGTCCTCATTGAAGTCCAGGAGTTTCTGCTGAATTCCATGCATTTCGTGAAAGTACTGAATAACCACAGAGAACATTTTCTTGTTGCCCTTATTAGAGGTGCCTGAAGCTATGGAAAAATAGAATGTGCCCAGGTCATGTAAAAGAAGTTCCTCTGAATATGGCGCCAACACATTGGTGACTATGCACTCTACTTTGGTCTTCCCACAACTCAGTTTGGATGCAATGGCAGAGTCTGCATAAATGGTCTGTGCCAGTTTGCTTCCACAGTCCATGGATACATAGGAGTGGTTGTGCTTCACTCCATGGTACACTGATGTTACCTCCGCTGCAGTAATCTTCAAGCTCTCACTTGTTGCGGTCCGTGGCTGCATGAACTTGGTCATAAACAGGTTCTCCTTCTGAGTCTGCAGGCTTTGCTGGTGCTTCTCTGATTTTTATGAGTCTTCAAAACCTTTTCACTATCCCATTTCACTGTGAAGACAGTGCCGCATGATGCACATTTTGCCACTCCCTCAAGGCCTGGTACTGACCGCACCCACGAATAGTTCTGCTCCCAGGCTTTATTAAAATTGCAGAACCCCTTTGCCTTCTTTGCCGGGCTCCCACTGGTGGCATGGCTTTGTGTCTCTGAAGCCCGTGCTCTCTTTCCAAAAGTATTCATCCTCAGAGTCACCGTATGAAAACCCGGCGTCACGCCGTGGCACTGTCGCTTGCAAGTTAACTAAAAGTACAAACATAAACAAACTTTAATTGCCATTCTGTGTAAGACCAATGTAATAACAGCTCAACAACAAATCAGTGCCCATGGGGAGGACCTTGCCATGGTGGCACTGCCTTCCACTAACACTCCCCTATCCATATATGATGTGTTGAGGTAATGCATAAGGATTTTGCCTGGCCTGAACCAATTTACAGGTTACACTGCAATTTTTTTTCAATACAGGCTCTGGCTCTACCTTGATCATTAGTATTGCTGCATCAAGCTACAGTGGGTATGTGGATTGTAGCATGATGGAGCAGTTGTACAAGATATATGTGTATCATTCTGAAAAAGGAATTTGAGGACCTTTTGCAGAGTGCCACAAATCTGTCTTAATATTAGTTATTGCTAGTTTGCATTACTTCAAAACATCTGCAAGTGTTCAAACATCTGAGCACTCACATGTGTGGTACAAGATGGTAATACCAACAGGATATTGCATGTATATTCAAATTCTATCCACTCATAATGTCTGTACTTTATTTTTATTAGCAATATTGCTGTACTTGCTTTGAAAATGTAATTATGACATCAGCATCAAGAGAAAAGTCAGTGCATAAATCAGTGCCCATGGACAGGACCTATGAGGAGAGGCTCGAAGAGCTAAATATGTACACATTGGAAGAGAGAAGGGACCGGGGGGACATGATAGAGGTCTTCGGGTACATGAAGAGGGTAAATAGGGGAGGAACAGTCAGGGTGCTTTGAAGGAAGGAGGAAGGGACCACTAGAGGGCATGGGTGGAAGCTGGAGGGGAAGATTCAGGGAGAAAGGAGGAGGTGCTACTTACTGAGAGGGTGGTGGAGCCATAGAATGCACTGCCCAGGGGCTGGTGGAGGCAGAGACAGTGGAGGGGTTCAAGAGGTGGACAGGTACAGGGGAAGGGTTCTGGAAGCAAAATCCAATGCAGCAAGAATATCTGGAACTGGGAAGGGAGAAGCCAGAGAAGGCGAGAAGGACAGCAAGGTCAGCACCCAGGGTGGGGGCTGACCAAACGAGCAGACACGAAAGACCGTTAGGCCTATTCTGCTGGCATTTTAGTATGTTAGTATAAAGAAGATTGCTCAACCTCCACCGAACCATCACTGCAAATAATTGAAGTCCAACAATGATGTATATGTACATTACTACCACGCAATGTCTGTTATTATGGGCACATGCTGCCACATGAGCAATCTCACGGCGTAGACAGCACTCCGGGCCACACTAGTCCATCACTGGAAAACAGGAACATATCACACATCATCACCACACCCACACACAGCCTGGATAATTGCATGAACCGGTTTATGGGAAGGGGAATGTTAGCCAGGATACCAGGAATGTTCCCTACTCTTTTGTGAAGAGTGCCCAGAGTTCTTTTACTTCCACCTGGACAGGCACCCACCAGAACAACATCAGGATGGGCAGAAGGGATCTCGATTTAACATCTCATCCCAGCAGTACAGCACCCCCCAATACTGCAGTTGGATGCCAGCGATTTTTTGGTGCAAATCCAATCCTGGTGTGGGATGAGAACCCACAACCTTCTGGTCCAGAGGTGGATGTGCTACCAACTGAACCACACTGACACCTATTAATTAATATTACTAATAATAATGACAATAACATGAGCACCTTTTAAAAACAAGCTGTCATATGAGAGTGGGACTGTGGACATGAAAAAATGCATGATTGATTCCAATAATTGTAATTTATGTGGGGAAAGGAAGGGAAAATTGTTTCACCAGAAGAGGCAGAGGCACACTAAGCTGAAGCTTGTTTCCAGGTTCAAACTGGGAGCACAAGAAAGTCAAGTCACTTTCTCAAGGTCACACATGTAAGCAAGTGGGGCCACCTGATGGGGTTCAAACACCGTTTCCAGGTTCACAGCTTATTGCCCTTGCCTTGTCCACCACATAATACAACTTCCTAAGTTCCTATACATCATGTCGTGATCTCACAGTTCTCACGTACATGTTTTTAAATGCAGCATGGACAAAACTGTAATAATCATGATCTTCATAACAAATGGCTTAACATAATACCACTCAGAGAACTAGTATGTTGCTGCTGCTAAGGCATAATCACATACAAAAAAAAAAAAATTGAATAATAACAGACACCAGCCCACTGTTGCTGCTAAGCAAGGCTGTCAACCATTAAGCATAACTAATAACTGTCAGCCCACTGAGCCTAACATAAATAATACACACTGTGCAACTCTGTTGCTATTTGCAGTTCCAATTCTAATAAATAAAATGACAGACATTAAGTAAAAGTAATTAAATCAGACTGTCACCAGAGCAAAGAGTATGGATATAGCAGAAAAATACTTTTTAAGTTACAGTCTCTATTGCTGCTAAGCTAGGCTAAGGCTGCCTGTGTTTCTAGTAACCTAACCCACCTGAGTGATTACTAGACTGACTAGAGAATGACAGACTGAGACTTATAATGACAGCCTTCCTTACACTTGCTGGGCCTGGGATGGAAAAAGTTCAGTCAGATTCCCCAGTTGCTGCAGAGTACTGAAGGGACTGTCAATCTGCTGCCGGTAATTTTCCAAAAATCCAACCGACCTCCTGGTTCTCTGTTCGGGTATGGTCTCTCACTCGGCTCCCACTCAGCCTAGAAGTCCTCTGATCTGATGATCCCAATGGCAATATCAATTCTTCCTGGTTTTCCATGTGGATTCAGCCACAACTCCTCCTCCAATGCTGTTGTACTGGGCTACCCTGGCAGCCAAGGGTTAATATAGGGCAATGTGTGCTTTGATGCTTTTGTTTGTTTTTCCTGTTGTGACACTACATGAGATGACCACAATGATCAGTCCTCGTAACAGACCAATCACTGGTGACTTGCTCACCAATCAGAGTTCACTGTCCATGCCTATTGCCGATTGGTCATAAATGCTTGCCGGCAAATACAGTATCTTGATTGGCATTATCCTGAGTCCTTCAGTTGCTTTAATGATCAGCCCTCAGACTCAGTGCTTGCTCCTGCCTCCTAATCCTTCTAGTTTCAAGCCAGAAGCATTTAGATGTCAGACTCGGGTTGGAGGCACTGCGGCAGACTAAGAGAGAGAGATTGAGGGGGCAAGTCTGTCTCAGGCTGTCGGCCGAATGAGCATTGGGGTCTGGGACCCGGTATGTCTGACTTCCAGGATCAGAGGAGTCGGGGGAAGTACCGCATGGCAGGCTGGCAATGAACTAAGGCAAACCGGGACTCGGGAGTCGGCCATGGTAATTGTCAGCACAGACTGCACTGGGGTCAGGAGGACTAGTCTCAGGAGGAGAAAGTAGATTCATCTGCTCTCTGCTGCTGCATTCTGGAGTTGGTCGGGGGCTGAGCTGGAGTAGAGACTGTAACTAAGTACTGTAAGTGCCAAAATGTGCAGCTGGCTGGAAGTGAATTAATTTATTTTTTGTGTGGATACAGGGCCAGGGGATGGGATTAAAAGGGAAACCCAACATTTTGAACAGGATGGATTCGGCAGCCATGTGGCTGCTTTTGTGCAACTGTGCTGTGGTTTAGGCTAGCAACGTGTTTAAAAAAAAAAACAGCTGTCTGCACGGCTGCATCATTACTGGACTAGAAAGAGAGAAAACTGGGTAACCGGAGGAGATCCCTGATTTCCGGACGATCCAGAAAATTACCGGGTAGGTGGCAACCCTATCACTGTCACCAATCCGTGGAGCATCTTTCACCCATAACAGCATGTGTATGTGGGTGCTCCATGTGCTTTGTATTCCATCCTCCAGAAATAATGCTCAACAATACCAAGAGGTGGATTGTTTTTTTTGATAGTATAAATCGTAACAGTGCCTGAAAGCATTGTTGAAAGTACCGTGACATTGACACAGGATCCAGTGAGCACATCTCACCAAGAGTCATACTCTGTATGCCATCCACATCTGAGTTAGCCCACTTAAGAAGGTCAACCAAGTCATCCCAGTAGTATTCTGCACAACTGAATGTGATGAATCATGTCCCTGGACCAAACTCTCTTAACATGCACATCACCTCAGAGAGCCGTCTGTACCAGTACTCTTTGGTGCCATGCATATTGGATAGAATTGAAGAAAGACTAGCTTGCAGCATCTCAACTTTCTTCTCCAGTTTCTCGATCAACTGTGCAGATGGCATGTTCTGAAATTCTGTACCCAGTCGCAATGTGTGTGTAATGCTCGCTGATAAAATGCTTAGTTCACTCTCCCACAAAAGGTAGAAGACATATGCTATATTTCTATGAAACTTTCCATCTGAATGCAGCAGTCTTGGAGCTCTGTACTTAGCTCCAGGAACACGTATCTCACTGTCATTCAGATGTGCACCTGTGCCACGTGGAAACAGATCAGGAAAGCAACATGCCACAAGTGTGGTCTCCCAGATACTGACAAGACTCCCCTCTACCTGTTTCATCTGGTACAAATCAATATTATCCAGAACTGGATCCTTTCCATATAATGGGTAGATAGTGTATTGTTTATAAACATTTTCATTAGTGGCAACTTCAACCTTTTCAGTCATGGCCTTAGCACATTCAACTATGTCAACTTGCATATGAACATCAGCAAGTGTTCCTACATCAATGTTCACATAAAATGGATTGTGTTCTTCAAGGTACTGCAAAGCATGCTTGATCTTTTCAACATTCATAGTCTGTTGCCATATTGTTTTGGCTATAGTTGGCACACCATTTGCCAGGATGATAACACTGTTCTCTCTAGAGTGGTATGTACAGTCTCCTGCAGGGATAGAGACAGATACATGATAGAGCCCTTTAATGACAATCAGCTCTTTTTGTAGCAAGTCTTTCATTTTAGTGTTCAGCCACATAATTGTCTGAAATGGCTTCATTGTCTTAATTAGAATTCTCTCAAACAAATTCAAGCCAGCAATTACTGCAGGGGTCTTCTGTACTTGCATTCCATTTAGTACTGACCTAGGAGGCAAAGTGTTAGACTTAATCTTGTGGTGACAGTATGCACACAGTGAAACTGTGCCCTATAAGTCTGTATTCAGCAACAAATATTTAACAAGTCGACCCCACATCTCATTCCATCATGAAATGTGTAGGTCAACATGAATGGCCTGTTCCTTGTAAAACAGCCATTCATAGGAGACACAGACAATGTCAAATTTCTCAGCTGTACTAATTTCAAATTTAGCAATCTCTATGCCAAATATCTGTAGCAACCGTATCCCTTGCAGTGTGACAATCTGTATGACGTCTGTGGTACTATCTGATGCAATACTTTGCCTCAATTTTTTTTTTACCATAACTCTTTAATAAACTCAATGACACCATCAACAACTCCATCATTCAACAAAGAATCAAAACATGTAAAGTCCGTCACAGCATATCTTATATGATACAGCTGTTGCACAAATCTCTGCATCCCAGAGTTGTGTACAGCAATCATGTGAAAGTGATGGAATATACTGTCATGTGCTCCAGTCTGCAAACAAGCAAGTTAATGTCCCATCAAACCAGTCAGAGTTCTTATGTCACACTTGTCAATAGTGGCAAATAGTTTGTGCCTTAAACATCTATTTGTGCTTAGAAACGTGTTAAAGAACTTTTCAATAACAGAGAATGATTCTTCCCTGATATTGCACATGTCATCACAAGGCCATTTCATAGCACATGACTTTCTTTGTGCAATGTCCACAGAAGTGTCATCATCCTCATCCATGACAATTATCATCATGTGATACAAGTAAAATGTTCTATACTTTGCCACACTCATCCAGTGCCAAAGAGACTTTACTGCCATCAATATTATATGTCTCCTCCCAGAAATATGCCTCAGAATGCTCACAATGCATTCACTTAGCATCAAACACTAAACAAAGGTTGTCTCTGTTTAGCTGTTCAAATGGTTTTAGTTTATCTCACATGGTTTCAATTTCTGATACTCAGTTTATCAATGGCTGACATCATAACAGACCACAACTATGCCCTTAGATTCATAACTATATTCACAAAGTGTCTTGCCCTCAGATGTAGTTTCATGACAGAAAGTTTCCTTTTCACTTTCTTTTCTTTATGTCTGGCAACTGCTGAAATTATACGTTCAATCCTAGCAGTATGTACCATTCTTTTGAAGTAAAAAGCTCTATTGTGATGAGTAGCATCACAACTATCAGTAGTAACAACACTCTTTCCTTCACTGTAGTAGCCCATATAGCCTTATGAGGCCTTACTGCAGGTCTTTTGAGCAAGACAGATTTCTTCCTACCATTTTTCAAAGGCAGTTTCTCAGAATGGACACATTTATTTGCATGTGTACCTTTTCTAGAAACTGTGCTATTAGAAGAATGAGACTCAGCTGATTTCTGTTTATGAGAAACACTAATTTTCTCATTCTGACATAAGAGAGCACAACCCAAAATACCTCCTTTGCTTTGAAAGTGGCTGTACTTTTTGCACAATGGTCATGTTTTGTAACTCTTCTTGAACTTTGATGCTCTGTTTTTGTTTTCAAAGAATTTCTGTGACAGAAAAAGGAAAAAATTAGAAACAATGAGAATTGACATACAGCAAACAGAATACAGAACACCCTTTCTTCACTTTAAATTTAGAAAAAAATGGCACCTATGTTTCCCAGCTCTTATGTAACACTGGAACATAGCTACCCAGTCTGCCACCTATCTTTCCGCCAGGCTTTTATGCAGGGGCCAATCCTTATTGACTGCCTTTCTTAAACAATTGTGCCTTATGATATGCATTCCTACTACACACCCAACTGTTTTTACACATTACTCCTCCTTCTGATAAAGCAGACCTATTTTGTGAGCTAGTTATAATTTCCGGCATTCAAAAACTTTAGCGATCTAAATGTACTTCCTTGTTAATGACAATTGTATACTCTATTGCAGACTACACACATGCCCAAAAAACATTTGACCCTATTCATGAAAGTGAGTGAGGGTATACGTGAATTAGATATATCCTCCCAAACAGCTATGCATCTGTGGGAGATTCACATGGTCACCAGATACAGAAATGGTAGTCCCTGACCAGCTCCCCCTTCATGGAGCCATCTCCCCCAGTGCACAGGTTCATGGGGATCAGTCCAGTGCAGGACTGCAGACCCGGCCACATATCAAATCAACAACCCAAACCAGGTCCTGCAGTGGATCCCTTACACCCACAGGACATCACATTTTTCCTAACGTGCAGAACACTGGACCAGATGTTGAGGCTGAAGTCTTCTGCTGACTGCTCCCAACCCACCCATGTGCAGCTGGGGATTGGACACATAGGTGGAGACAGCCCTGCTTCATACATCACACAGATGGGCTGCACTGTGCACAGCTGCAAGAAAGTGGGCTATACGCATCTGTTACAAACTCCAGAGCCCATCTGCACCTTTCATGAATAAGGCCCATTAGTTCCCACACCCTCTGTGTACTCAATATACTGTTTTTCACAACGATTACAATAGCTATGAGTGGCCATTCTACATAGTTGGGGGTTGGGGATGTTAAAAAAATTAATGCTATTCCCTATGCCCGCTATATTGTCATAAAGAGCAAACATATTTTTAAAAACACTGTGGAAATTAAAAAAAATATATTAATATGTAAACTGTACATCAGAAATACATAAACACCTCATTTGTGCTGAAAATGTAAATTTCCATGTAAATAAACAAACTGACATATTCTAAAAACCCATTCTGAAAAAATTTTCATGAGCGAGGATTTTGCACGCTCATGAACATGAATCCTTTTTGTGACTTGCTCATGAATGTGGATTCTGCATGCTCGTGAGCAAGGATTACAAACATGCCATTTCTTTGAAATACAATCCCAAAACATTATTTACTCATAATGATACCTCATATTTTATCATGCAAGATGTGTAAGCTGTGAAACTAAATACAGACAAACAATTTCAAACATTTAAAAATGATTTTCTGGTCTGATTACTTGCGAGTCTCTTGCTAAAAATAATTTTGCTTGCTTGAGAACATAAATCCTTGTTCGTGACTTGACATGAACAAGAATCTCATACATTCATGACCAAGGATCCCAAACATTCTGTTTAGTTAAAAATATATGACCTAAATATCACAATGACACAATAAAAACATATACTAAGCTGTGGAAGATCTAAAAGTTCAAAATTCATCTGTCAAAAAAATTCTTTTAACCTTTTTAAACAAATTCTCTGGCTATGATTCTCACAAGAGTCTCGCGAACAAGGATTGCACCTGCTCATGAAAATGGATTGTCATTCGTGACTCACTCGTGAACAGAGATTTAGCACACTCGCAAACAGGGATCACTGAGATTGTATTTTAATGACAAAAATGTAGTTAGCGGCCCAGATATTCAAACTGCGCCCAAAATGAGCGCAACAGCAGGAGCAAGCACAAACCAGTTGTGCAAATGCGCAACAGGTGCGATATTCAATCATGGAGCAGAACAAATTGCGCAAGCAACCAACGTCTGAATATCGCACATACTGTGCCATAGCGCAACCAGGAAGGAGAAGCTGAGCCGAAATGTTGTGCTATGGCCCAACCAGGGCAGCCCAGCTGAGCATTCCAGAGGTGCCATAGCACAAGCAGAGCCCCCCCCAGAGCACTGGAACTGCACATCCAGGAGGCAGGCTGGGGCCCACCGCCAGCCATGCCACACGGGCACAGGAACACACTGCAGAACCCACACCACACCTGCACACCCCAAGCACATCATCACTGGGGTGGATGGATGACCCATTGCCCATGGGGACAAGCCACACAGCATAGCAGAGCCATGACACCCCAGCACAACCACTGGCATTCTGAGAGTGCCACACAGGGGTTGACAACAGGTGCACATCAGCCCTCGTGACGCACAGCACACCCCTGCACTGTGACCCCAAGACACCACCTATGTGCAGTGACTGGCACTGCAGGAAACCATGCATCCCCCAGCGCATCAAACCCCGCGCAGCACAGAAGCTCTACAAGCCAGACACACCCTGTGCACCCAGCAGTGGTGGCAGCAGATGGCAAGACCAACGAAAGTCACTGCCATGCTGGAGATACCTCCCCATGCACACACACACACACACACACACACACACACATACCCAGGACCATACCAGCCCAGATGGCATGTACACCCCTGCAACTGGGCACCCATAGGCAGCTGCAAATCACAGACCAACACATTATTCATATAAAAATATAAACATGTATTAAACAACAATGAACAGTAGCAAAACAAGTCCAACTATGTACAAGGGGGGGATGGGTACTTTTTTTTATTTTTTAATTTTATTTATTTATTGTAAAGATCAGTTTTACAACCTTTGAGTCAAAGACTCATTTACAAAGGTACCTCGTCAAGAAAGGTGGGGGAGATGACAAATAGAGTGGGGTTAGGACAGGGATGACAGACAGGTTAGATACATAAAATATACATTTGGAGAGTGCAGACAGCGAAGCTGTACTGGAGCAAACTCGTGTAAGGTGCTAACATTGGTAAAACAACAGGAGATACATTATTCAATTAACAACATGTCACAACTAATATGTAGAGTTAAAAGGACCGGACGGCGAGGGGCTTGAAAAAGTTAGAAAGGACCGGCACAGGGCAGCTACAAACATTTACAGCATCGGTTGTCAATAATATGCTGGCGGAGGGCGATTTTGAAGCGGCCAATGCCTGGGATCTTGGAGGTGGTTTCAATGAAGGGAGTTAAACCAGGACGGGGCTAGGTGATGGAAAGATCTTTGGCAACAGGAGGTCCTTGCTCTGGGAACGTTGAAGGTGGCTGCGGGCAGCGTACCGGGTTGGCAGGGATCTAGCAGCCCGCTGCAAAGGTCCAGAGACCCCAGGAGGGCAGAGACCTGACATGGATTTTTTGGCCAGTAGGCAGGTTTGATATTTCAGTCTTTCCTCAAGAGTGAGTATTTTTGTGGCGGAGTATAGCAGACAGGTGTGGGTTCTGCTGTGGGCACCGGTAAGGAGCCTACAGGCTTTGTTGATGGAGGTCTGAACTTTGGATAAGGCAGAGGCGTCAGCAGCTGTGTAAACAGGAAGTCCGTAGTCAGCCAGTGATAATACCGATGAGGTGATGGCAAGTTTTAAGGCGGGTTCGGGGAGACAGTCTTTGTGACGGTAGAGAAGACCGATCCTGGAGTTCATTGCAGATGCCAAAGCTTTAAGGTGGGCGTGGAAAGTAAAGGCCGGAGTCAAAGGTGATGCCCAGGTACTTGTAGGACGAGACCTGCTCCAGAAGGAGGGGCATGCTGGTGGTGATGTGGAGGGGAAAGTCCCTGGCATTGTTTTGCCGATGAGAGAATAGCATGGACTTAGTTTTCTTTAGGTTCAGGACTAAGCGGTACAAGGTCGGGTTGGTCAAGGGGTAGGGATTACAAACTTGGAGAGGGAAGGCAGGGTGGTAGGGATGGGAGAAGTGGGAAGGGTGGAGAAGTCATGGGCCAGCTGGCCGCCCATCTTCCTGCTGGTCTCCTGCAGGTCTGTGCCGCCTCCGCTGTATACCATGGCGGTGAATAAAGTGCAGGATGTCAGAGTTCTGCCCCACCAGCTGTCGGATGGCCCTGACATCTGTTGCCATCCGCCGGAGAACCTCGAGGCCTAGGAAAATGGGAACACAGTCAATGGCTGTGACTGACCACAACACTGAACATCACCCAACCTGCAAGCCGTATAGCCCAATGTCCCGCACCTGTGATGGCATGCACCCACCCACAGTGAACATGCACATGGCCAACACAAACAGGCGGCACCAGCTATGCGCACCACTGCACACACACACTGCCCATGTCCATCACAGCACAAACAAGGCTGGCAAGTGACGTGGCAGTGTGGTGCGGTGCCAGTTACCCAGCCATGTGCCCAGTGCATGCATGGACCGCCAGTGATGCATACACAGACGTGCTGTGAAACTGGACAGTGATGCATGTCACCTGTGTCGTGCCTACAGACATAGATGCATAGCCAGTGTTGACAGATAAGGGCCTATGGCCCACACAGTCTGTACATTTCAGCCTGTAAGTTACTTTGTTTACCTAGAAGTCTGTTGCCCCTTACCCCTGACCTCAAGAATACCGTTATGTCTATCCCGTGCAGTCTGAAATCCCGTGAGTGTGTCAGCCCCCACCACTCCCTCTGGCAGGGTGTCCCACTTGTACTCCACCCATTCTGTGAAGAGAGTCTTGCTCATGTTTCCTCTGAATCGTCCACCCTCCAACTGCATCCCATGCCCTGTAGTCCTGGAACATCATTTGCACTTCAAAATAGTGTTGCCCTGCACCCTGTTCCACCCTGTAAGATACTTGTATGTCCCTATCATATCCCCTCTCTCCCTCCTCTCCTCCAGGGAGTACATGTTCAGGTCCTTCAACCTGTCTCCATAGGACTTGTGATGCAAGCCATGCACCATCTTTGTTGCCCTCCTCTGAACCTTCTCTGCCCACTCTACGTCCTTACGTAGGGATGGTCTCCAGAAATGTACACTGTATTCCAGGTGGGGCCTCACTAGTTTCCTGTATAGTGGAATTATGACATCCCCTTTCCTGCATGGTTGTATTGTGCAGGGCTACTGGTCTCCCCCCCCAACATGCAATAGCATCGATGAAGTCATGATACTCACACTGCTCAAGCAGCTCAGTCTGTCGCTGTTGCTGCCGCTGCTGATGCTGTTGGGGTGCCACCCCTGCTGACCCCGGGTCCCTGGCATGGCTGTCATCAACCTGGGCCCGCATCCTCACATCCCGGCCTGTGGGAGACATATGTTGAGACAAACATCAGTGTGACTCAAAAGCAGAGTGCCCCCTGCCCCAGTGAGAGTGCCTGCCCACACAGCCATACCCATTCATCTCACAGCTGCACACACTGACACAGCCAACCGTGGCCGAGCCATCACCTATGCACAGCCACCAAAACACACACACACCCCTACAGATAATACAGGTGCATAGATGGTACACCCACCTGGCCTAGGCACCACGCCCCGCCTGGCATGTGCCCGCAGCCTCACCAACACGTCTGGCTCCCTCCGGCTGAGGTCACTGTACCGGTGCTGGCACTGCTCAGCAGACTGGCACCGTCCAGTGAACCCCACCAGGGCAAAGGGCATACACAAGGTCATGTGCAATGATGCAAGGCTACGCACAGCGCCATATGACGTATAGGCATCCTGCGTGACCGACCAGCTGTGTACCAGTGCCACAGTGGACTATTGCGCAGTAGTGCCACAGCGCCATATAGTGCCCAGTGCTGTAGCGCCACTGGCACAATGGTGGCCATGGCCTGAATTGCAGATCGTGCTCAGCACATCAGCAGCGCGACAGACGCATGCGTAAGCTATCTGGGCATGCGCAATGCAGTGTACCACACAGGCACAGATCTGAGCCATTGGCTCAGCCGACTCTTCCGTATTGCACAAAGCACAGATTCGCGATATTCAGCCGACACATGCAAATCATCTGATCAGCCATTCAAGGCGCGTAGGGTACGATTTGCATGTCATTAAAGTTGCTCCACTCCTAATTTGCATGTGTTGCACTATAATGTCGAAAGTGGTTGCGCTTGGCCAGATTCGTTACTGCAGGTGAGAGGTGAGTTGCATGCTGTGTGATGTTCAGGACAATGCTCATGGGGAAATGCTGTAGACTACACAGTGACAGGTGTCCACTTCCACCCATACAGATCACCATGACCGAGCAGAGCCAAGGTGAGGGTGAGGATGGTGGGCGTAGGAGGAGGTCCAACTTCACAGCAGCAGAGACGGAGGCCCTCTTCCAGGCCTACCTGGATGATGAGCCAATACTGAGTGGATGGAGGGGCACCCCTCAGTCCCATGCGGCTGCATGGAGGGGGTAGCTCGGGCCATTAACCTGCACGGAAGCCACCAGCGCTCCGTGCAGGAATGCAAGAAAAAGATGGGGACAGACCGCAGGAGGTTGAAGGAGAAGGTGGCAGCCTTCAGGGCAGCATGTGCTGGCACTGGCGGGGGCCCGCCAGTGGTGTTGGAGCTGACCCCAACTGAGGAGACACTGGTCGCAGCCATGCAGCCGAGCGCCATTGAGGGCATACCAGACAGAGGATTCCAGGCAGGTGGAAGCCCATCACTGCACGGTATGACATGGTGTTGGTGTTTGGGGGGGTGGCGGTTGTTCACATGCACTCACATGTACTCTCTTTCTGTTACAGATCCTGTTCTTCTTCAGGAGATGGTGGTGGTGGGTCCAGACAGTGATGTTGACCTGCTGGACATGGAGGAGGGACCATCCACCTCCACCACCAGCCAGCAGGCACTGCAGCAGCATGCACGCTGGGCCGACAACTCTGGTGTCAGTGATACGGGTGCGGGGGTGCACAGCCTGTGTCTCAGCAGTCTGGCATGCAAGCATGCCAGCACGCTGTGACCATGGCAGTAGCACGTACCTGCACCATTGATGATAGAAGGCCTGCAATGGGCAGTGATGGTTGTGTGTCCCATGACAGACACATGGCAGGCCAGCACGTGCCCCTGGGCCTTTCTGGTTCAAACATGTGTACCAGCATGCTGGCACAGTCCCAGGCTGTGCCTGTCAGCACCGGTTGGGCAGCACCAGTGGCTGTGCAGGTGTCTGGCACTGTTGCCAGCACAGCGGTGGAACAGGTGGACCTGGGGGCACAGTGGTTGGAAGGGCAGCAGCAGCAGTCGCACACCAGGTCTGGGGGTACAGTGTTAAGCAGTGGCACATGTCCACCGCCCTTTGTGCCACCCATTCCTGGTCCTGGCAAACAGCGCCCACCCTCAAGGGGTGTTGTGCATCAGGACCGTCCACACCCTGGGGGTCAGGATGCCATTGGGGCACAGTACCCATTGGATGCACACACCCGCCTGCTGCAGGAATCAGTACAGCTGCAGGGGCAGGTTGCAAGGTCCGTGGAGGCACTGTCTGTGTCCGTGGAGTGGCACAGCAGGGAGTGTGCTTGGGACCGAGCCGAGCTGGTCCATATGCGGACGGATGTGACCGCCACCATTGACAGGCTGACCCAGGCAGTAGTGTCTGTCATGGATGCATTGGGCACACAGTCAGGTGCCCCTGTACCGCACACCCCACACAGTGCACTCTCCACTCCCCGTTCCCGGCGTCATGCGACACCAGGCCTGTCGATGCCGGGTTCTGCTGTGGGCATCCTGAGCACCCCTGGTGCAGGTTTGTTCAGCATGCTGCAGACCCCTGTGTGGGCAAGGTCGTGTTCGCGCAGTTGGACCCCTGGTGGTGCAACAGTGCCACCCCATGTGGCCCCTGCTCAGCCTGCCTGTGCTGTTAGGTCATGGCGGGGCCACCCACGCATCTGTGGTGGCCGTGGGACAGTGCTACATGACTGAGCTGTCTCCCAGTGCAGGCCCTGTCTGGTGCTGCCATGTGTGCAATGTGTGTCATGGTGGGCAGTGCACTGCTGGGTGCTCTGCTCACAACGCCAACACACGGACCACCTGCACACCCTCCCAACTGCTGTCCACAGGTGTGTGTGCATGATGATGCCTGCATTGCACTGTACACCAAGGTGCAAGGGTGTCCAGCATCTGACACACGTACTTGGACAGTACGGGTGGTGGGGGTGGTCAGTGGTGCTGTGTGTTTGCAGTGTTAGTTCTGCAGTGCTGTGCATCTGCCCATGTACGCTCTGTGCCTGGTGTGTGTGTGTCCATATGAGTGCTCACCCCTTCCCGATGGTGTGTCTGTATGCCTGGACCGTTCCACTCCCCTGACTGTCATGCACCCCTGGTGTGTTCCCCTGTGTGCCTGTGGTTTGCGCATGGAAAGTGTTGGTTGCACATGTCCCCTTGACTTACCTGTGTTGTGAGTAGTGCTCCTCTATGATGGTGTCCCGGTGCAGCTTGGCCTGCCGGATCAGTCGGGGGTCCCTCCATCCTAGGGGGGGGCTGCTCATCACCATCATCCCTGGCACACTGGCGTCCCCATCGCTGTCCCCCTGTTCAACCTGTATGGCTATCCCATGGTCTTTGGCCATGTTGTGCGGGATGCAACAGGCCAGGAATATCCCACAGGCCTTTTGGGGGCTGTACTGTAGGGCACTGCCAGAGGTGTCTAGGCATCAGAAGCATGCCTTGAGCATCCCAAACACCCGCTCTATGATGTTGCGTGTTGCAGCATGTGCCTCATTATAGCATAGCTGCGCTGGGGTCATGGGGCGCCGGTATGGTGTGAGCAGCCAGGGACGGAGTGGGTATCCGCAGTCACCTGTGTGGAGATAGTGGAGATCAGTGACATGTTCAGGTCCATATTGGCCATCTCCCTGTGTGCCACTACCATGGCACCTGTGGCATTCCCACCCTTGCCCCGAGTTTGCATTTCATACATGTGTACTCACCCACTAGATGTCCTGTGGGGATGTCCCCACTCTTGAATCGATGGCACAGTGCAGACTGATGCCATATGAAGGCATCATGTGCTCCACCAGGGTGTGTGGCACAGACATTGATTATGCGCCCAGTGGCATCACACACCACCTGGCAGTTGACACTGGGGAATCCCTTTCTGTTCCGATATGCCTGACCATCGGGGCCAGGTGGTGTGCAAATGGCCACATGGGTGCAGTCTATGGCTCCTTAGCACGCCAGGCATACGTGCTACCCTGTGAACCCCAGACAGCGAAAGTTATACGCCTGCTGCCGTGCTAGGAAATGGATGTACTCCGCAGCATGTGGCAGCAGTGCGCTGAGGAATTGGGTGAGGATGCATGATGTGGCCGACTGTGTGATGCCTGTGGTGTCCCCTGTCAGCCTCTGGAAGGTGCCCGTGGCGAGCAGGCACAAGCAGGCTGTCACCTTGGTCTCCACCAACAGAGCGTGACTCCGTCGTGAGGGTGCCTGCATCACATCACTGCACAGCTCACAGAGCCGTCTCAGTATTGCCCTGTTCAGGTGGTACCGGCCCACGATCTCTACATCTGTGTACAGCTCAAAGCTGATGCGGGCACGGTACCACCTGTCGGGGGCATACCGCCGACGGGCCCTTCCATGGCCACGTCCCCCTGCAGCATGCATTCTCACCCCCCTCATTACAGCTTCCATGTGGAAACTGGCACTGTCCATCTCCCTGCCTTCTGCCCCCCCTGGCTGGTGTTGCTGTATTACCCCCACTGTCCTCACTGCCACTTCCACTGCACCGGGCACCCCCCACTGGCCTCTACAGACTATGGGCCACACTTTCCCTGCCTGTCCTTTGCTGTCTGTCTGTCTCTGTCTCTGTGTCTCTCTCTCCCCCACTTGGCAGCCTGGTAGCGTTCTTGCGTCGCTTCCTTGAGCCTTTTTATTTTGGCTCATTTCCGCTAGTGCGCAGTTTCCGGCTGTGCCGCTATTGCGCATCGCGCAAGTCTTTGAATATCGCTTTGCGCTCTTTATGCATGGATCCACCCCCTTCGGTTGCGCATGCCTTCATTTTCATTGCGCTATTGCTCAGCATGTTTTCGGTGGCGCAACTGCCTCCTTCTGAATATCGCAAAATGGCACAGTTTGGGACTTGCGCATGCGCAACCTTGTTGCGCATGGCGCAACCCTTTTGAATATCTGGGCCAGCATGTTTAGCAGTACCCTAAATAACATCCAAAGCCACACAGATTAACATTTACTTAATAAAAGTAATAAAAAATGTATTTTTTGTTTTTTAAAAATGGTATTTTATTTACGTTCCTCGTGATAGTTTCATGAACAAGGATTTTGACAGCTCCCGAAAAGGGATCCCCAATTGCCACAAGTCGCAAACAAAGATTTTGCATGCTCACAAACAGGGATCGTCGAGATTGCATTTTAATTATATAAATGTAGCTAGCATGGTTAGCAATAACCTGAATTGCATCCAAAGTCACACAGATTTGCATTTACTTAATAAAATTAATGCAAAAAAACAATTATTTTTTGTTTTAAACAAATAGTATTCTGTTCACATTCCTTGTGATAGTCTCATGAGCAAGGATTTTGTCAGCTCATAAAATGGAATCCCTGTTTGCCACGAGTCACGAACAAGGATTTTGCATACTTGAGAACAATTTGAAAGACAACAGAAAATGAGCTTTCTACACCAATGGAAATGCAGGAAACAACAGAAAGTATGCCATCTTGGATTTCTGAGACAGACTGGACCTCTTATCTACTATAAAAAGTAAGTCACTTTTAAAATCATTTAACTTTTCAAACAGTACTAGACCAAGTGACAAGATTCTCATATATATCAAAATTGGAATTTCCATACTTTCATGTACTGTACATTTTGTAGAGCGTGGCATTATTGAGTTAGCAGCTGTTAAAATCTAGCATGTTAAACTGTTGTGATGCACCACAGTTTCATACTATCATGCACACACCACATAAAGCAGTATTTTAAAAAAATATTACTCTTAGATGAATTCAGATAAAAAAGTACATGTGGAAATTGGATTTTGTACACTTACAGATGCTACTTGTACCAAGTTTGTATTGTGTAACATTCTGAAGTTGTGAGTGTTTAAAATATGTCATGGAAAACTGTTTCACTGTACTGCACTTTTTTTCTCCACACTGGAGTAGCACAGAAAGGCATAGTTTTTAAATGTATTTTGCTTAGATGAATGAACATAAAAGTAGCATTGCTCTCAATCACTTTTTCTGTCTTTCAAATTGATACACCTTACAAACTTGTCCTGTCTCCCAGTTTCAAGCTATTACACTTTTAAGACCAAGATAACTGTCCATAGAATAGCTACTGAACAGCTCAGTCAGTTAACAACTTTAATTTTGTCCGGCTCTTAAAACGCAGCAGTAAATTAAGTAACCATAGCTCAGAAACACACTGCTATGAACTACATTGTTATTTGCAATTTTTTAAAAAGGTTTCTAACAGAATTAGATGGTATTTATTTTACAGTAAACAAAAGGTACTCTCACCATCCAGAAGCTCAGTTCAAAAAGAGAGATAGAGAACCGAAGCTCTGCCACAGTCTATGCAGATTGATAG
Organism: Neoceratodus forsteri; assembly: GCA_016271365.2. Lineage (NCBI taxonomy): Eukaryota > Metazoa > Chordata > Ceratodontiformes > Ceratodontidae > Neoceratodus > Neoceratodus forsteri. Next base: position 329,054,412 of record CM057450.1, on the reverse strand, counting down.
TGACCAACAGAAACCTCTCATATTAATAGGCTGCAAGATGTGACCAATGAAGCAGCTATCTTATCTCACCAAAATAAAAAGAATGTTTAATAAACAAGAGACCAATGAAAAACAGTTCTGTAGATATAACAATAATAATTAATAACCTGATTTGTGTTAACACAGAAAAAGAAACCAATGGTATGTGGCCACACTATCTGTTGCTATATGAGCAAGCTAATTTCCACTGTAACAGTTATATCCCATAGAAAAAACAGTCATTTGGTAGAAGGCTGATAAGAGAGAAACACATTTTTGAAATTGCTGTCTTTACCAGGATCTTTCTTTAAGGTTCAGGATGGCAGAAAGCTCCAGGGTTTGTGCTTGGATCGTGGGGAGTAGCCTTGTGAGAAAGGCAGCAGTATTTGCTAGGGCAAGTTATTTTGGCAATGACTAGCACCTACCAAATTGTGACATCTTGTGGTTTGGCAAGGGTGGCATGCGATGGGAGCAGCTCATGCCAACCACATGCCAGCTACTGGAGACATGCCCTGCACCAGACATACTCCTCATCCATCCTGGAGGTAATGATTTGGGCCACAAAAGGGGAGTAGACTTAATTAAGGCTGCTCAGTCACACTTGCAGACTCTTATGGAGATGTTATCTGTCTGTAAGATTCTGCATTCACACATTACAGAGTAGATGATCTGGAGAGGCAGGGAATACTGTCCTGGACTTGAAAGATGACATTGTAAGGTGAACATGCAAATATCTGGATTCCTTCATGTTATGGGAATGCACACTATACATCACCCCCAAATTCATAGTTTTAAACATTGGCTATACCTAAAAGATGATGCGCAGCTCTCAAATGCTGGCAGCACTGTTTTTCTTGAGGACCTCCGAAATGGAATTCTTGTATTTCTCTGAATTCATACCTCAATATATCTACAGTACCTTTTATGTCTGGAACACAAACAGCTCTTTTAAGAGCCACAAATATCTGGCCAAAAAATTGACTAGCTGCACATACACAATGTGCACACTCAAAGACACAATATTTTATGACAGAATGGTATGTCTGGTTGCTGTCACTGTGGTTGCATGTTGAATGGAAAGCGGTTCAGCTGGGCTGTATCTGTTACTTTACGATTACACTGGTAGAAGTTTGGTGAGGCTTGGCATTTTGTGACTGGATCTTTACAAGGACCCCCAGTCTAATTTTTTTTTGTCTAGTTGTTCCTGAAGAGGTTCACCATAAAACCTACAGTGCTCAGTTAGCATGTGGTTTTAACTTAGTATCCAGTTGGTTAGGATGTAGCACAGAGTAGATTTGTGCAAGCTTGCAGAGTTGAATCTTCTGTCTAGTTATTGTCAGGGAGGTTAACTGTGAATGTTGATGTGTTCATTTGGGATATGGTGTGACCTTAGCATACAGGTCCTCATGTCTGATGGGGGGGGGATCAGTGCTATAGTGGAACCATGCAATGTCCCAGAATTTGTATCTGTAGTTGCTGTCAAGCAGATTACACAGGAATAGAAAATTGTTCACTTAGGTTGGGTGTATGACTTTAGAATAGTCAACTTGGTGTTTGGGTAGGGTGGAGCATTGTCAGAGTAGGTTTGTGCTAGTTTCCACAGTTGAATATTCTGTCTAGTTGTTGTCAGGGAGATTAACTGTAAATGTTAGGGTACTCACTTGAGATGTAGTGTGACCTTAGGATCCAGTGCCTCATGTTACATAGTTTCATAGTTTAGTACAAGCTCAAGAGGCTGAAGCCTACTGATGAGTTTGCCACCCGAGGGTGGGGTAATGCTATATATAGTCAAATTTAGAGTCACCCATAAATAGATCCAAGATATGCTTAAAGGTGTCGATGGTTTTACTCTCTACAACAAAAGCTGGTAAAGTGTTCCATAGGTTAACAATTCTTTGAGAAACCATTGGCTTCTTTTTTTGGTTCTACAGTTTACCCCTTTTAGTCTATGACTATGGGATCTTGTCTGTGGTATATAGAGATTTGTTTCAATTCCTAATGTTTCAGATAGCCCAGGTTCTCTTAAGGCTTTAAAAGTCAGAGGTCACCATGTAATTGCCGGTATTGGATAGAATATAAATTCAAGCTTTTTAAGCTATCACTGTAGGCTTATCTTTCATACCATAGATTTGCTTAGTCATTTTTCTTTGTACTCCTTCAATTTGTTTTTTACCCAGACTGTAGTAGGTGTACAAAAAGGTGCACAGTATTCTAAGTGTGATCTTACCAGACTATTGTAAAGAGGTAATATAACCTGAGCTTGTCTACTTTTAATATGTTTCCATATACAGCCCATTATTCTTTGGCATTTCTTAACTTTAAACAATGAGTTATTTTTGAAGTTAAGTGAGTTATCAATGTTTGTCCCAAGGTATTTTTCATTTTCAGTTTCTTGTAAATTTACATTGTTAATAAAATAACTGTTTTTCAGATTATTGTGACCCAGCTGCATTATATTACACTTTGTTTCATTAAACATCATTTTATTGTCTTGTACCCACTTTTCTAAGCCTTTTAATTCCTTTTGGAATGTCAGAGCTTCTTCACTGGAGTTAACAATACAGCCTATCTTACAATCATCTGCATATTTTGATATCCAGACTTTGTCAGTTGTCTTCATAGTATTGAATAGGATGTTAAATAATACCGGGCCCCATACAGATCCCTGGGGTACCCCACTACTAACCTCTCCCCATGGTGACTTAGCTCCATTTATCATTGTACATTGCCTATGACTGTGTTGCCATGATTCTATCCAATCAATCAGAGCACATGGACATTTTAAATTTGTCAGATGTTTTAGTAATATTTTATGGGATACTCTATCAAATGCTTTTGCTAGATCCAGAAACATTATATCTGCTGGGAGACCGGCATCCAAAGCAGCACTAACATTCTCAAAGAAGTGAAGTTAGTTAGTTTAGCATGATCTTCCCTTTATAAATCCTTGCTGCATTATACCATGGAGGTTACTCAGATTCACAAAGTGGTCTATTCTGTGCAAAATTAAACTTTCTAAAAATTTTCCAATAACTGAACTTAAACTTATTGGTCGATAATAAGATGCCAAATTTTTATTTCCTGATTTATAAATAGGAGTAACGACTGTTTCCTTCCATGTAGATATACTTTCTTCTGCTTCCAGAGATAGATTAAATATCTTACAATGAGGGCCTGCAATATGTATCACAATTTCTTTAAGGAAAGTTGGGTGTATACCATCTGGGCCAGCAGATGAATTTATTTTTAATTTTTGTAATTCCCTCTGAACTTCTTTTACAATAATAGGAGTAACATTAGCATTATTATATTCTGTTTTGAAGCTGTTAAATTGTTTCTTAACTGTAAATGTAGTAAGAAAATAATTATTGAATTCTTTAGCCATTTAAAATTCCTCACTGATGATGCCACTGTTTGTTTGTAAAGGGCCTATTGTAGTTTGGGAACCTTTTAATGAACCTACATAATTATAACATTTATTTTTATCTAGTGTATCTGTTGCTAATGTATTTTCTATATCATTCTTCACTTTCTTAATTAATTGTTTTGTCTTATTTGACACTTTTTTAATACCTATTCCATGAGTTTTATGACAGTTTTTTCTTGTAGTTTTGATAGCATTTATGCTTTTTATTGGTTAGTCTTTTAATTTTGCTGTTCCACCAAACTGGATTTCTGACTCCTTTTTTATATTTCTTCCTGTTTGGGACTCAGGTCTCTAAGCAGTAATTAAGTATAGTCTGTATGACAGTCCAAGTTTGATGAACATTAAGTTCTGACAATTCTGTATCCCAATCACATGTAGACAAGTATTGATTTGTTTTTGAATAATTAGCTCTGTTGTAGACCTCAATTAAAGTATTCCCTTTGGTTTCCATTGCCTTTGCTTGAATATAAAACATAATCATGTTGTGGTCATTGTTTCCAAGAGGTTCTAGGGTTATAAGTCGACGAGTTACTGATTTCATATTTGTTAAAACAATGTCTAAAATATTGTTATCTCTAGTTCCTTCTTGTAATATTTGATCCAGGTCTTGACTAACTATAATTTCAGGAAGTCTTTCTCTATACTTCCAGTACAACTATGTTTAACCCAGTCAATATTAGGGAAATTGAAATCCCCCATTAATATATAATTGTCAGTTGGTTTAAAGTTGTTTATTGTTCTGAAGAATTCAGTATTCTGTTCTTTATTTAGGTTTGGTGGTCTGTAGGCCAAGCCTATACATAGTTTTTTAATTGATGGAGCAGGAACTGAATCAATCTCTACCCAGACTATTTCACTTTCTTCTGTTAGAGGAAAGATACAGTATGATGTGAAGTCCTCAGTAATATACAAAGCTATCCATCCCCCTTATTTATGATTCCTATTGTTAATAATTTTGTTGAAACCAGGGATATCTGTATTCCAACTGTTGTCCTGAAACCATGTTTCGGTTATCCCACAAATGGATATATTTTCCTTTTTGATTATATACTTTAATTCATCCATTTTGTTAGTAAGACTTGTGGCATTAAGTAAAAGAACTTTCATGTCCTTGGTGTGTTTATACGTTTGTGAAGACTCATCAGACAATACGAAATTCAAATAAAGACGAACTGGAATCCTGCTTTTAGTCATGATTATTTAAGAAGTCCACTCCCCCCTCATGGTAGTTTAAATGTTTGTCGAGTTCATTGATAAAGTGTTTCCCTAAAAGATCATATCCAGTTTTACTCAGATGCAGTCCATCATTGCAATATAGTTCATCCTGTAAATAGAACTCTTCCCAATGGGTCAAGCACTGTATCTATTGCCTAGCTGTCCATGTTCTTAGCCAATTACTGAAGGTGTGAATGTTCATATTTATTCTAGGCAAAGCTTTTGATATTGGCAGTATTTCAGATATAATAACTTCACAGCCCAGATTATTCAGTCTATTGGTTAAGGCAACCATGTCCAGTTTAATATCATCTAGTGAATCTCTAAAGATATAATTTGCTCCTGCATGTACCAATGTAAGAAGTTTATCACCAAGATTTTTAACCATGGTTTTGCACATTGTTTGTAAAATCTGATAACTTTGCACCACTTAAAGAAGATAAGGTTCGATGTGATTTGTTAGGATTGCATATGAGTCTATCAGATCTTTTAATCATTGAGTCCCCCATTACCAACAGGTTTCTTTGATTTTGATGTGTTTTATCCCCACTTTCCAGAGAATTTGATTTATCAGAGTTTGGTTTATATGTTACATAGATACATAGACAGTGTCAACAGATAAGGGCCTATGACCCACCTAGTCTGCCCATTTGAGTTTGTAACTTCAGTTTATGTTTTCCTAGAAGTCTGTTGCCCCTTACCCCTGACCTCCAGAATTCCTTTATGTCTATCTCATGCATTCTTAAATCCTGTGATTGTTTCAGCCCCCACCACTTCTTCAGGCAGGGAGTACCACTTGTCCACCACCCGTTATGTGAAGAAATTCTTCCTCACATTTCCTCTGAATCATTCTCCCTCCAACCTCATCCCATGGTCTCTAGTCCTGGAACATCTTTCTGACTTAAAAATAGTGTATTCTTGCACCCTGTTCCACCCTATAAGATACTTGTATGTCTCTATCATGTCCCCTCTCTCCCTCCTCTCCTCCAGGGAGTACATATTCAATTCCTTCAATCTGTCCTCATAGGACTTGTGATGCAATCCATGTATCATCTTTGTTGCCCTCCTCTGAACCTTCTCTACCCTGTCTATGTCCTTAAGTAGGTAAGGTCTCCAGAACTGTACACTGTACTCCAGGTGGGGCCTCACTAGTGTCTTGTATAGTGGAATCATGACCTCCCTTTTCCTGCTGGTGATGCCCCTGCCTATGCATCCCAGCATCCTATTTGCTTTACCTGCTGCCTTGTCACACTGTTTCCCTACCTTGAGGTCATCAGAGATGATAACCCCAAGATCCCTTTCCTGCTTGGTGCATGCTATATCCTCACCCCCCAACTGATATATTGTGCCAGGATTTTTGTGCCCCATATGCATGTTGTTCCTTCTGTATTCACTGGAGTACTGTTGACATTATTGGCCTGGTTATGGGACATTTCTGGAGTTTCATTAGCTATTAAAATAGTATCCAGGCTAGTTTTTTGTTTCTCCTTCTGTTGTTGCCAATGTTGTAAATCTATTTTCCAATGAAATGTTAAAGGTGGTTACCGTTCTACCTTTTTTCAGTGGTTTTGTATATTGAACGTTGAACCATTCTTCATCTCCACCTATTACTACATCCTCACCTCTAGTTCTTTTTTTGTAAACACTCTTTTGAGGAGTATGGGATTCCAGCATTACCTCATTATATATATTATCAGGAAAACTAACCTCAACTCTTTCCTGGGCATGTATAAATGTACTGGGGGTAAATTATATTAGGTGATCAGTCTGTCTATTAGGTAGGTTAGTACCAAGTCTTACTGCCATGTTTTTCTGACTTATCTTTAACTAAGCAAGTCTGTCATTAAATTAGTTTAATTCATTCAGTAAGTCTTCATTGTGTACACATTTAATACACCTAAAGGCATATGGCAAACTTTGTTTAGTTTTTAAGTACATAAGGCAGTTAATACATCAAATAAATTATGTTTGGGGGTGCATGCTATAGTGGAACCATGCAACGTCTCAGAGATTAATCATGTCTGTGGTTTCTGTTAGGGAGGTCATGCGGGGATGGGAAAGTGTTCACTTGGGCTGTTTCTGTGACTTTAGAATACACTGCTTGGTGCTTGGTTAGGGAAAGACATTGTCAGAGTACATTTGTGCAAGCTCCAGGAGTTGCATCTTCTGTCCAGTTGTTGTCGTTGTCAGGGAGGTTAATCGTAAAGGTTAAGGTGTTCAGTTGGGATATAGTGTGACCTTAGGATCCAGTGCTTCATGTCTGGTGGAGGGGAGGGGGCAGTGTTATAGTAGTACCATGCAACATCCCAGAGTTAAATTGTGTCTGTGGTTGCTGCCAGGGACGTTATATGGCAGTGGAAAAGTGCTCACTTGGGCTGTGCCTGTGACTTTAGAATACACCACTTGGTGTTTGACTAGGGTGTAGCTTTGACAGAGTAGATTTGTGCAAGTCCAGAGAGTTGATTCTTCTGTGTAGTTGTTGTCAGGTAGGTTAACCGTGAATGTCAACTTGTTCATTTGAGAAATGGTGTAACTTCAGCATACAGTGCCTCATATATGGGGGGGGGAGTGCTATGATAGTACCATGCAACATCCCAGAGTTTAATTGTGTCTGTGGCTGCTGCCAGGGAGGTTATACAGGAATGGAAAAGTGTTCACTTGGGCTGGGTGTGTGACTCTTGAATAAACAGTTTGGTGTTTGGGTAGGTGGGACATTGTCAAAGTAGATTTGTGCAAGTTCCCACAGTTGAATAGTCTGTCTAGTTGTTGTCAGAGAGATTAACCATAAATTTTAGGATATTCACTTGAGATGTGGTGTAACCTCAGCATGTTGTGCCTCATGTCTGGGGGGGCAGTGCTATGGCGGTACAATGCCACATCCCTGAGTTTAGCTGTGTCTGAGGTTGCTGCCAGGGAGGTCATACAGGGATGGGAAAGTGTTCACTTGGGCTGTGTTTGTGACTTTAGAGTACACAGCTTGATGTCTGGGTAGGGAAGGGCATTGTCAGAGTTGGTTTCTGCAAGTTCCCCCAGTTGAATATTCTATCTAGCTGTTGTCAGGGAGATTAACCATAAAAGTTAAGGTGCTCAGTTGGGATACAGTGTGACCTTAGAATCCAGTGCCTCATGTCTGGTGGGGGGAGGGGGGCAGTGTTATAGTAGCACCATGCAATGTCCCAGAGTTAAATCATGTCTGTGGTTGCTGCAAGGGTGTTTATACAGCAATGGAAAAGTGTTTAATTAGGCTGTGCCTGTGTCTTTAGAATACACCACTTGGTGTCTGGCTAGGGTGCAGCATTGTCAGAGTAGATTTGTGCAAGCTCAGAGAGTTGAATCTTCAGTGTAGTTGTTGTCAGGGAGGTTAACTGTGAATGTCCTGCCTTAATGTTATACCCAGTGTTTCTGTATCCTGACGTGGAGCCTTTGGAAAGGAGTCTATGACTCAAAGGTTTGTAATTCTGATATAAATAAATAAACAAATAAATAACATGTTTGTTTGAAAAATGGTGTGATTGCAGCATACAATGCCTCATGTCTGGGGGGGGCAGTGCTATGATGGTAAAATGCAATGTCCCAGAGTTGAATTGTGTCTGTGGATGCTGCCAGGGAGGTTACTTGGGAATGGAAAAGTGTTCACCTGGACTGGGTGTGTGACTCTAGAATAGACAGCTTGGTGGGTAGGGTGGGGCAATGTCAGAACTGATTTGTGCAAATTTGTTTGGGAGGATCACAGCTATGGTGCTACAATGCAATGTCAGACAGCTTAATCGTGGCCATGCTTGCTGCCAAGCAGGTTACACAAGAATGCAAAAATGCTCACTTGGGATTTATCTGTGACTTTGTGCTTAGAAATGGTGGGTCATTCCAGGGATGGATTTACCACAATGCCAAGTATGCCTGTGCATAGGGTCCAAGTTCTTTGGAGGCCTGCCCATCCCAGCGCTACTCTAAAGCTTTTTTTTTTTCGTTTTTTTTTTTCCATGACCTGCCCCCTGGCCCATATGGATGTCTGACTACAATGGGGAGGATTGGGGTCCATCTTTTAAGAAGAGCCTTGTCCGACATGTGATCTCTTCCTGATTTAAAAAAAAAATGTAAATACATACAATAACAGTCAGTACATCCACTGCTGTTGGCTGCTGCCCTGCACTTTAAAATCTCCACCTCGGAGTAGTTGTATTTGTATATGCTGCACCAGCTTTTTCCCTTACCTGATCTGTGAGTTGAAACTAATTAGCATACGGTAATGCTGCTGTACAAGGAGCATGCATGGAGCTCATAAAAGCACCTTTGAAAGTTTCCATCATTTGCCAAAGCCTGCCATTTGCTTTCAGCTCAGCTCGAATGCAAGAGGAGAGAGGAGTGTGTGCAGTGCAGCCTGTGGTAGTGCCTGCCTGCCTGGTCAGCTATCTGCCTCTTAAATGTTTTTATTTGTGGATTGTTTTGTGTCCAGTCACTCCAAATTGCCACATTTTTCCATCTGGGCCTGCCTGGCCAGGGCCCCAGATTGCAGCTCATCAGTGTCTCAGTCTGTGGTGCAATCTGCCTGCTGTCAGCACGCTAAGTACAGATGAAGGATGAGGAGAGGTCAGTAATAACCCATACAAAAAAGTAGGCCTAATGCTCAACTACCTCAAATTACTAATAATTAGCTAATGTTTAATTATGCCTCAGTTTTGCTTTGGTTGATTTTTTTCACTTGCAAATGAGTTAGTGGCTAACTCCTCCTAGCTCAACCTACTGCTAACTAATTGTTAACAGTTTCAGCAGTTAGTTACTGACCAGTTTCCTAATTAAGAATTAACCAATCCCCATGAATTGAGTATTAGTTTGCCGTTCATTAATTACTAATTGAGCTAATACAAAAAATAGGCTAAATGCTCAACTACCTCAAATCACTAATAATTGGCTAATGTTTAATTATTCCTCAGTTTTGCTTTGGTTGATTTTTTCACATGCAAATGAGTTAGTGGCTAACTCCTCCTAGCTCAACCTACTGCTAACTAATTGTTAACACTTTCAGCAGTTAGTCATTGACCTATTTCCTAATTAAGAATTAACTAATCCCCATGAATTGAGTATTCATTAATTACTAGTTGAGCCTATGTAATAAATAATTCATGATCAATACTCAACTTGTTAAGCATTAACTGATAAGTAACTGTACACCACATAGTAAGCATAGTTATTAGTTAAGAATAACTAATTCTTAACCAGCTCATTTGCGCAGTGCTGCTAGAAAATACCCAGCTGGGAGTCCAGGTAAGTTGCAGGAGCACATCCACTCCTCACTGAAGGTGCCACACATCTGACTGAGGCACCCTGAGGTACCCTCCACCCCCCAAAGTCAGAAACTAGTCTCTGCCTGGGGTAGGCTCCATCCCGCCAGTACAGCCTGGGGGTTGGCCTGAGTGTTAAACAGGAGGTAGAGGTAAGTCCCAAATGACTATCTGAAATAAACTGCATTTATGCAAGAAAAGACTCCCTTACCCAGCTGGAGTCACATGTTCATAATTTTGCAGTTACCTACTAGCACAGACTGGGTACATGCTCCAAATGTGCCACTAAAAAGTCAAGCAACTTTATGGTAACTATCAAGCAATCGACTGATAAGTGCTGAGTAAACTGGGAGTGTGTTGTAGAAATGCTAATGAAGTGCCTTATAGTTGTTCCTGATATACACCGCCAATGGAGTACCTTCTCAGTTGGGACACTCCTGCATTACTCCAGAAAAGCATCTTTAGAGTATGTTCCAAAAATGTTACTGAAGTGCCTTGGAATTATAGTATATACACTTCAAATTGGGTACCCGTACTCCGCAAATGCAGTATAAGTACCTTCTTGAGTAAACTTCAATCTTTCAGTGTAAAATATCCTCACAGTTAGGGCACAATTGTAAATTAAAACTTCCAGAAGAGACCCGTGTGCCACAATGGGGTGGTGGGCCTATCCCTGTGTAGCTTCAGTGACCTCCCAGAGAACTGAACTACGCAAATATAGTACTCAGAACATGCTCTTGCCCTCATGTCAGTTTCTCAGCATCAGACCTGACTAGCCACACAAATCTGCAAGCAGAGCAGGACTAAGAAGGGATGGGATGTACATTTTATTTTTTTTTAAATAAGGGTTGGGGAGTCCTGGAAGCCATAACATAGGGGGTTACATTTACCTTTTTTAACATTTTCACTGGCAAATACTTTTGCACCTCAGATACTCTGCTATTCATTACTCACTATTCATATTCCTTTTCAAGCTGACCCCCCCAAGTCAGCAGCATGGTGTCAAATATTGTTTTATCACATAATGACCCAGAAAACCCTAGAGATGCAACATTTCAGTGGGGTCCATCTTCATATAATTTTACAACTTGGAGCAGAAGCTCAATGGAGATCAGCATCACTTTCTTCGAGACACACAGTGAGTCAGAGGCTGTGGCTGGGCTTGAACACGGATATCCTGCTTCACAGTTTCAGAGACAATATTATGATGGAAAGAAGGTCCAACTAACCACAATTCAACACTACACCTCGCTTCCAAATCTTAGGACATTTACTTACTGGTGGTGGAGCTTTCTTCAGGAAGCTGCTGGTATACTTTCATTTCTGCTCATTGAATTAAACCCAGTGAAGTCTTCATCTTTCTCAAACATTAAACAATTTTTCATAATTTCTTGGGGGTTAAATCCTGAATCTGTTCAGAAAGGAACGATAAAGGTCATATACACTGTTTAGAAATGCAACTGAAGCCCATACTAGACCACATTTTTCTATCATGAAGTTCAATGGACACCATCCTCAACTCTTTTTGAATCTTCCTAGAAAATGTGAATATCCCCAATACAGCATAGACACTCACGGTGCAATGGGAGGAGAGGACACTATTGTTTCATGAGTAAATGCACTCTTTGGAGTGTTCTTAATGTTCATGAAGCATGCAACAAGAGTATATCAAGGATTTGAAACAAAATGATGGGAATAAAAACACTGTTTGGATGCATTTCAGTTGTGCTAAAAAAAAAAACACAGCGGTTAAAACAACCAACCACTTGAATGAATTGTAGAGAAGTTAAGCAAACATTAAACATATTTTTTCAATTATAAATAATATAAGCAAAAAGGATTGACAAGTGTCCCTTTAACACCAACTCTATACCAAAATGTTTATCTGATGGTCAAACAACAAACCTTTTTAAAAGTAATTTTACTGTTAAAAATTTTTTTTTTTCAGTTAGTCTTGTTTCTCCCCCATGCACTGGCAACCTCCATTATAATGGCCACCCCAGCCCCATCACCCCAGCCAACACCCCCAGGACTTGCTATCCCTCAGAGACAGCACGGTCTGGGTCGTCAAGTACAGGGCGTGTAGGCAGCTGGAGTCATCATGCAGCCAGTGTACAGAGTTTCCTAGTACTCCCACTAAAGTGCAGCATGCCCCCATGCACTGTACACCTGACATCTGCCTCTCCTCTTCCCAACTCTGGTGGTTTCAGCCTGCTTATCCTCAGCCACTGATGGTATCTGGCAAGCACCAAGCTCTGCTCCACTCCACTCTGAGACAAGCAATCCAGCAAAAACTCAGTCTTCTTCCCTCTTGCTGACCCTCCAACTCCCAAGATAACACTTGAACCTTGGGTCTTCAACACTGCAAGTACAGCACCATCACTGCAATGGTGGGCCTGCAAAAATCTAGGATCTGTGAAATGTAACTGGTCTGCACATTCACATGTATCATTGTAGATCCTGTCATCTTATTTTTTGTAGCTATTTCTGCCCTAATAAACATAGAATCTGTCAGCAGACAACAACCATATGGCCCACCTAGTCTGCCAATTTCCCTACACAATGCTGCAGCCCCAGATCCTATCTGGTGCATTTTTATAAGCTGGTATTTATTGCCCAATAGCCCTTTCAGTTATTAAATAACCCCTAAAAACATCATAATGATGACATTTGGTAGGGGATGGGACTGCAGGCACTCTGTGGGCATTGTAGTGGGATCTGGGGGGACACCTAAATATACTTGGGTCATCTTTGCTGGCAGGTATGCATGTATGGGACTTTGCCTAGCATAATCATTATGCTGTTTTAGGGCTAGGCTGCAGTGCTCGGTAGCCACTTGACTCACACAAGGAAATTATAAGCCAGGCTTTATGGACTAAACTCTTTATGCAAGCCAAAAATGTTATATGTGGCTAAAATAGTTTCATGTAGGCACCATCATGTTGTGAGTTGCCTGCCTGAACTAGCAATGATGTCAGTTGCTCCAAAAATGCATGCCCTTCCATTTCCATGTGGAAACAGCAAGCTGGAATATGCAGATGAAGCTGCAACAGAAGCAGCTACTTGGTTGGATACCATATGGGGTTCAACAGGCCTGGTCACAGGTGGATTAAGAGCAAGGCTAAGCATACAGCAGCAGTGATACAGTATATAGTAAAGTACTATTCTACACAGAAATCCATAGTTTTCAAAATGCTGCTGTATCACAGTTCAAATGTCATGGAATGTGATTGTACCCTTCTGTGGTAGAACAGCATTCTAAAACCTCTAGAGACATGCACAAGTTAATTTCACTCTGAAAGAGAAATATAAAATAATGCATGGAGAAGTGTGGTTTATGCACCCTGAGGTGTGTGATGCCCCATGAAGCCTGAAGGGTTTATATGGGCATCACACACTGAGATGGTGCATAAAATCTCCATAGAATTACACTTCTCCATGTTTAATTTTTTCATTTACTGTTTTTTGGTGTTTTTTTGGTTTAAATTGCCTTTGACACTTTGCGAGGGTAATTGTTACCAACGACAAGCTTGTCTCACGCTGAGTGCCTGATTGTGTAGCGCTTGTGAACGTCCAGCACAAGGACAGCTTTTTCGGTGGTTTTTCAGGTGATGTTGCAGTACTGTTCTGCCCATCGCTTATGGAGCTCCATAAACAACACATGTGGGTTACGAAGCTGTTGGGCACTCACTGGCATTAGTTTATAACCTCTAACAAGTAAATATAAAAACAACAATGCACATATTTCACATAATAATATACACTATAAAAACACAAGATGAGCAACTTTATGTATAACCAGTGTGTTGAGCCACCTCAGGGTTCTGATTCCCATGGACCACAAAAGGTTCATCCTCAAGGTCAGAGAGAATCACATGCCCTCTGTGGAAGAACACTCTGACTGTGCATAGTTACCCATTCAGTATTTTCTATATGCTGACGGTTACCCAGTTTTGTTGAATATCAATATGCTAGTTTTGTTTTGGGCATCATCTTGAAACCACTAGCAAGCTGGGAAGAGTTTTGTTGTGGAATTTTGGCATGGCCGTCACCACAAACAACACCCCCACCCCCAGTTTGGACAGTCTTTCCCTGCACAAGACTGATGCCTCCTCCTCCCCATCCTGTAACAGGCATTTCCTGCTGTACAGTGCCATCCTCTTTCCACTCATCCTATATGGACTGCTCCCTGGTTTCTAGTGGCACCTTCTTCCCACCCCATGCAAAGTTTTCTGTTGTCTAGTGATATTTGGTTGGCTTTCCCAATATTGTGCCATTCCCTGGTGTCTGGTGGCCCCAACCTCCATCTCTATGATAAACTCTATAGTGCATGGTGGAGCGTCGTTGTGTATGGAGATCTATACATTGTGGTATGGTCTGGCATGGAGACAGGGACTCTGTTAAGCCACACAAGTGCAAAAGTATTAGGTATCAGGAGGGCATCTTTCAAGGAAATGTATAGATGTTTAAGAGCAGCCCTGGTAATAGATTGGGTGGAGAAACAGTGGGGGAGACTAAAAGGAGTCATTATGGAGGTAACTAACCAATGCATTAGGATAGTGGCCAAAAGAAAAAGAAGAAAGAAACCTCTATGGTTCTCTAAAGAGATGGGAGACTAAGTAAGGGATAAAAAAGCAAGTTTCATGAACTATAAGGGAATCCAAAGGAAGGAGGACAGGGAGGTGTACCTTGAATGTCTAAGAGAAGCAGGGAAGGCTGTAAGGAAAGCCAAGGCACAGACAGAGGAGAGTTTAGCACAGACTGTGAGAAAAAGGGGACAAGACATTCTACAGGTACAAAAACAAAATGAGGGGTGAGATAGTGAGGCTCAAAGGGGAGGAGGGAGAGTGTAAGGGGGAGGATTTAGACAAGGCAGAAATACTGCACAAATACTTCTGTTCAGTATTCACTGAGGAAGGAGAGGGTCAAGGACCACAGTTGGAGAGCAGAGGCAATTGGGGGAGAAGTGAACACCAGTCTATTCACAGTGGAGAGAGTTCTGGAGGAACTCACAAAGCTGAAGGTGGATAAAGCCATGGGGTCAGATGACATACACCTGAGAATATTGTGGGAGCTGCACAGGGAACTAGCAGCACCTCTGGCCACCCTTTTCAAAGAGTCTCTCAACACAGCTGTGGTTCCAGAGGACTGGAGTAGGGTGCATGTAGTCTCACTGCACAAAAGTGGCAGTAGGGTGGAAGCAGGGAACTACAGGTGAGTCAGCCTCACTTCACTGGTGGGGAAGATCATGGAGGCAATGCTGAAAGAAAGGACAGTGGCACTCCTGGAATCCATTGGTGCCTAGGATCTAAGGCAGCACGGATTCACATCAGGAAGGTCTTGTCAAATGAATCCGATATATTTTTTTTTTATTCAGTGACTAGGAAATTGAATCAGGGAGGGGCCATAGATATCACCTACCTAGATTTCAGCAAAGCCTTCCATACTGTCCCACACAGAAAGTTGGTTAACAAGATGAATAGTCTGGGCATGGGGTATGGGGTGATACAGTGGGTTAAAAACTGACAAACAGAAGGCAAAGGGTGGTGGTAAATGAGATCCAATCAGAGGGGAAAGGGGTGACAAGCGGGATACCTCAAGGATCAGTTTTGGGACTAGCCATGTTCAACGTCTTCACTAATGACATTACAGAGGGTCTGGAAGAAAAGGCCTGCCTATCTATAGATGACACCAAGATTTACAATAGGGTGGATACTCCAGAAAAAGTGCAGAAAATGAAGAGGGACCTGGAGAAGCTTGAAAGATGGTAAGAGGTGTGGAAACTGAGGTTCAGTGCAAAAAAGTGCAAGATAATGCACTTGGGTAGGGGGAACCCTAGGGAGAGCTACAGGATGGGCGGAGGTGCTGTCACCAAAGAGGAAAGGGACCTAGGGGTCATCATATTTAATGCCCTTAAGGTACCAAAGCAGTGTGCAAAGGCTGCAAGAAGGACCAGTGGCATGCTGGGGTGCATAGGCAGGAGGTATTACTAGTAGGAGGTGGGGTGATGCCATTGTATAAAACACTGATAAGGCCTCACCTGGAAAACTGCATTCAGTACTGGAGACCACATATGCATAAGGACATTAACAAGGTGGAGGCTATCCAGAGAAGGGTGACAAAGATGGTGCATGGCTTGCATCACAAAACATATGAGGATAGACTAAGAGACCTTAACATGTAATCACTGGAGGAAAGCAGGGTATACCATGAGTACAGCAATGGAATACGGGCACCACGTAAAAATGGCAATTCATATTGGGCGCTATACTCTTGGGCTACCCTGCAAGGGTAGCAACTGTACACAAACGTGAGGGTAGTGGACAGTGTCAGGAAGGGGGTGAATAGTGAGGGGAAGGAGAGGGACAATGAAGGGGTTTTGAGGGACGGGTGTGTCTGCTGCCACCGAGCTAGCCTTGTGGTGTGGGTGGATAACTCTGGTATAGCAGGTACAGGGTTTTTGTGCGATATGGAATTTTTCCCTGCCCGACATGCACCCCCGGAGTTGATAATCTATATTCAGAGGTGTGCGGGGGGGGGGGGCACAGCCCCACAAACACTTTTACCCTTTCTTGCATGACATTTAGGTTTTTGGTTTCCTGAATTTGTATATGATGCATATAATACCTTACAATAAAGAAAATAGAAGCAAAAATTTGCATTTATGACACGTTTCTTTGAATTTAAAGCAGTAGTACAATGTGAAAAAATTGTTCTTTTTTGACAGTTTATTCCCTGTGCTCTGCTAAGCATGTACCTGGTACTCTTTCCCGCCAGCATCGTACTATCACCCTGTAATTTGTTCAGTTATCCTATGTTTTTGTTTACATTTCTGCTGCCTGCTGCATTGACAGCAGTAGTACTAGATAGCAGCCGCCATATTTTCTGTGACGCTACAACAGTCGTAACAGATCACTTTCTGGTTAGGTAGTACTGCTGCTTTAAAATGTACAATAATTAAAAGTATGTGCCTAACACAAGATATATACCAACTAGGATGCATCTGAGTAAAAGACTCAACAGAAAATTCTTATGAAATTAGAAAGACCCACCTTATATATAATGGCTGCAGAGCTCCAGGTGGACATCTCACACACGGGTGGCTTCCACCATGAAGGTAATGCTAACGAGGGCTGCCAACTGAGCCATTTGTTGGTAGCCCTCATTAGCATAACCTTTGTGGTGGAAGCCATCCGGGGTGTGCGAAATGTCCACCAAGGGCTCTGTAGCCATTATAGATGGAGCGGGTCTTTCTAATTAAAACCACCAGACAGCAGGTAAATAAAATAATTTATTTTATGCTAAACACCCTAATCGGGCATTTCTACAGCAGCTGCTGCACTTAGGGGCAGTACAGGAGTTTCCCTTTAAGAAAATTCTCACTCAGATAAAACAAGCATTTGTCAATGCTGAATGTTGATTGCGTTGGTCTGTTGAGCTCGCGCAGTGGGCCTCTGTCAGTGGCTCAGTCTGTTAGTCCCAGTGCTGCAGACTGCTCTTTTGTACTGGGCTGGTGCGTGCGTTGGCACCTTGTTCTGCCAAGGAAGGAATATGCAGCTGTCCCAAGAGAGCTCCATTGAGGTGGCTCACTCCCCCCATGTCACTCACTCATTCTGTGTCTCCTGGCACTGCAGGCTGCCTTTTTGTACTGGGCTCCTGCCTGTGTTGGTGGCTTTGTCTACCCATGAAGAAATCCACAGCTGTCCCAGCAGAAGTCCGTTGAGGTCGCCCAGTCCGCTGTCTCACTCACTCATTCGTTCTCCTGGCGCTGCAGGCTGCCATTTTGTACTGGGCTCCTGTCTCTGTTGGTGCCTTTTTCTGCCCACAAAGAAATCTGCAGCAGTCCTGACAAAGCTCCGTTGAGCTCGCTCACTCCCCTTCTCTCACTCGCTCATTCTGTTCTGCTGGCGCTGCAGGCTGCCCTTTTCAACTGGGCTCCTGCCTGTGTTGCTGCCTTCTTATGCCCATAAAGAAATTTGTAGCAGTTACAATACAGCTCTGTTGAGCTCACTCAGTCGCTCATTCTGGTTTTTGTGCCACTGCAGGCTGCCCTTTTGTACTGGGTCCCTGCATGCATTGCTGCCTTTTTCTGCCCACAAACAAATCTGAAGCAGTCCCAACAAAGCCCCGTTGAGCTCACTGACTCCCCCTCCCTCACTTGCTCATTCTCTGTCTCCTGGCGCTGCAGGCTGCCCTTTTGTACTGGGCTCCTACCTGCAGTGGCGGCTTTTTATGACCAGAAAGAAATCTGAAGCAGTCCTGACACAGCTCCACTGAGCTCACTCACTGCCCATCTGTCACTCTTGCATTCCGTTTCTGCCGGCGCTGCAAGCTGGCCTTTTGTACTGGGCTCCTGTCTGTGTTGCCGCATTTTCTGCCCACAAAGAAATCTGTAGCAGTCACACTACAGCTCCGTTGAGCTCACTGAGTGTTGCTCTGTCACTCGCTCATTCTGTTTGTCTTGGTGCTGCACACTGTGCTTTTGAATGGCGCTCCTGGCTGCATTGGCACCTTTGTCTGTCCACAAAGAAATCCGCAGCTGTCCTGACAGAGCTGCGTTGAGGTCGCTCAGTCTCCCTCTCTCATCGCTCATTCTGTTTGTCCTGGCGCTGCAAGCTGCCCTTTTGTACGGGGTTCCTGTCTGCATTGGCCCCTTTTTCTGCCCGCAAAGCAATCCCAGCAGTCCTGACAGAGCTCCGTTGAGCTCATTAAGTCCCCTTGTCTCACTCACTCGCACTGTTTGTCCCACCGCTGCAGGATGCCCTTTTGTACTGGGCCCCTGCCTTTATTGACACCTTTTTCTGCCCACAAAGAAATCTGCAGCAGTCCTGACAGCGCTTTGCTGAGTTTGCTCACTCCCCCTCCCTCACTCGCTCTCTCGTTCTGTTTCTTCCAGTGCTGCAGGCTGCCCTTTTGTACTGGGCTCTTGTGTTGGGGCCTTTGTCTGCCCACAAACAAATCCACAGCAGTCCCGACAGAGATCAGTTGAGCTCGGCCACTCCCCCCTGTCACTCGGTCGATCTTAATCTGTCCCAAACACTGATTTACCAGAGTGACCGTGCTATTGTGCGGCAAGAGTGCAGAAACATATTTTAGCCAGGATGTGCAAAATGACAGCTGTAGTGTTCATAAGGAGTTGTGAAAAAATGCCACTGTTGAAAATGTGGCGTGACAGTATTACAAATTTGCAAAATTAGAAGGGTGCGTGGAAACAGTTCAATGCACGCTTGTAACACACAGTTCAGCTATGGCAATCCCAACAGAGCTCCACTGAGCTCGCTCACTCTGCTTCTCTCACTCGCTCATTCTGTTGTGCCGGCACTGCAGGCTGCCCTTTTCCACTGGGCTCCAGCCTGCGTTGCTGTCTTCTTATGCCCACAAAGAACTTTGCAGCAGTTACAATACAGCCCTGTTGAGCTCACTCAGTCGCTCATTCTGGTTTTCCTGCCACTGCAGGCTGCCCTTCTGAACTGGGCCCCAGCATGCATTGCTGCCTTTTCCTGCCCACAAACAAATCTGCAGCAGTCCCAACAAAGCCCCGTTGAGCTCACCGACTCCCCCTCCCTCACGTGGTCATTCTGTGTCTCCTGGCACTGCAGGCTACCCTTTTGTACTGGGCTCTTGCTTGCATTGGTGGCTTTTTCTGGCCAGAAGGAAATCTGAAGCAGTCCTGACACGGCTCCACTGAGCTCGCTCACTCCCCCTCTGTCACTCTTGCATTCCGTTTCTGCCGGTGCTGCAAGCGGGACTTTTGTACTGGGCTTCTGCCTGTGTTGCCGCATTTTCTGCCCACAAAGAAATCTGCAGCAGTCACACTACAGCCCTGTTGAGCTCACTCACTACCGCTCTGTCACTCGCTTGTTCTGTTTCTCTTGGCGCTGCAGACTGCGCTTTTGCATGGAGTTCTTGGCTATGTTGGCAACTTTGTCTGTCCACAAAGAAATCCGCAGCTGTCCCGACAGAGCTCTCATCGCTCATTCTGTTTGTCCTGGCACTGCAAGCTGCCCTTTTATATGGGGCTATTGCCTGCATTGGCACCTTTTTCTGCCCACAAAGAAATCCCAGCAGATCTGACAGAGCTCCATTGAGCTCACTAAGTCCCCTTGTCTCACTCGCTCATACTGTTTCTCCCACTGCTGCAGGCTGGCTTTTTGTACTGGGCCCCATGCGTATCGACGCCTTTTTCTGCCCACAAAGAAATCTGCAGCAGTCCTGACAGCAACGTGAGTTCGCTCACTCCCCCTCACCCGCTCTCTCGTTCTGTTTCTCCCAGTGCTGCAGGCTACCCTTTGTTCTGGGCTTTTGTGTTGGGCCTTTGTCTGCCACAAACAAACCAAGAGCAGTCCTGACAGAGCTCAGTTGAGCTCGGTCACCCCCTCTCACTCGGTCGATCTTAATCTGTCCCAAACACCGATTTCCACAGTGACCGTGCTATTGTCTGCAGGAGTATAAAACATATTGTAGCCAGGATGTGAAAAATGGCAGCTAGTTCATAAGGAGTTGAAAAAATGCCACTGTTGAAAATGTGGCGTGACAGTATTACAAATTTGAGAAGTTACAAGGGTGCTTGGAAACAGTTCAATGCACGCTTGTAACACAGTCATGTTATGGAGTTTCATCACCAAATTTTCAACGTAGGGATTTTTGGACCTCTGCTCATGAACAGTACCACTGTCATTTTCTTAATCTGTCCAGAATACTGATTTCCCACAGTGACCATGTTATTTTTTGGTGGAACTGTGAAAACACATTTTGGTCAGGATGTGAAAAATGACAGCTGTACTGCTTATAAGGAGGTGTGAAAAAATGGCACTGTTAGAAATGTGATGTGACAATATTACAAATCTGCGAAGTTACAAGGGTGCGTGGAAAGTGCGCAACGCACACTTGTAACACAGTCCATTGATGGGCAATCATCACCAGATTTTCAACATAGCCATTTTAGGACCTCTGCTCATGAACAGTACCATTGTCATTTTCTTAATCTGTCCCGAACAGAGATTTCCCACAGCAACCGCTCTATTCTGCGCCGGAAGTGTGAAACACATTTTGGCCAGGATGGGAAAAATGGCAGCTGTACTGTTCATAAGAAGGTCTGGGAAAATGGCAATGTTGCAAATCTGGAGTGAAAATATTAGAAATTTGCGAAGATACGAGAGCTGCGTGCCAACTACGCAATGCACACTGTAACACAGTCATTTTATGGAGTATCATTACCAAATTTTCAACATAGGCATTTTAGGACCTCTCCTCATGTGCAGTGTCACTGTCATTTTCTTAATCTGTCCTGAACACTGATTTCCCACAGCGACCTCGCCATTCTCCGCCGGAAGTGCAAAAACACATTTTGGCCAGGATGTAAACAATGACAGCTGCACTGCTCACAAGGAGGTGTGACAAAATGCCAATGTTGAAAATCTGGCATGAAAATATTGTACATTTGGAAAGTTACAAGTGTACATAGCAACTGCACAATACACACTCGTAAAACAGTAATTTTTTGGATTTTTTCCACCAAATTTGCAACATAGGCTTTTTGAGAGCCCACCTCATGAACACTGGCACTGTCATTTCGTTAATCGGCTCCAAAGGGTGATTCCGCACAGTGACCGCGTAACCACCTTTTGGGGCCGATTAACGCCATGACAGTTCAAGAATTCATGAGGAGGGGTCCCAAAAACCCCATGTTGAAAAAGATGCTAATCCCGGAGGCTCTGGGTGCTGTACAACAATCAAAACAGATACAAGGCAACATAATAATAAACATTTATGTACAATATACCAAAGAGTTAAAACAGAATTTACTGCTCTTGACAGCAACTAAAATCAGAACAGGTAGAAACTAAATTAAACATCCATTTCTAAAAGACAGGTAGGGACTATAAAACACAGTCTGGGAAGGCCTGATTATACAAGAAGGCCTTGAGGTGCGCCCTAAATACCTCCACAGAAGGGGCCTCCCTGATGGCTAAAGAAAGCGAATTCCACAGGACGGGGGTGACGACACTAAATGTTCTGTCGCCAGCAGTTTTTAACCTCATCCTCGGAATTGCGAGGAGACCCCTAAAGGAGGAGTGGAGGGAGCGGACCGAGACAGCAGGTGCAAGATGGTTATCAGGTAGCCAGGGCCCAGGCCCTGTAGGGCCTTAAAGGTGAGCAAACCCAGCTTAAAGAGGACCCTCCACCTAACCGGCAGCCTGTGCAGTTGACGCAGCACCGGAGTGATGTGACAATACTTAGGCTGTCCTGTCAACAGCCTCACTGTCGCGTTCTTCACCAGCTGCAGTCGGTGCAGGGTACTCCCAAAGACCCCAAGACAGAGTGCATTAGAGTAGTCAAGCCTGGACATCATGAAGGCATGCACCAAAGTGGGGAGGTCCAGTGGCAGAACTAGGGGCTTTATCCTGGCGATATTCCTCAGATGATAAAAACTGGTACAGACAACGGACACCCCGTGAAACTCAAGTGTCAATCTGCTGTCAAGAATAACGCCCAGATCACATACCTTAGAGGAGGCCTTCAGTGGTACAGAGTTAAGACAAAGCCCTGTCTCTGCACCAGAGGCCAACCTATCACACCATTTGTTCAACTCCACTACCAGTACCTCCGTCTTACTGGGGTTCAGTCGCAACCACCTGGAGGCCATCTAGTCACTGATCTCAGCAAGGCAGCTGTTAAGCACTTCCACTGCACAAGATGTTCCGGGGCAAAGGAAAGATACAGCTGGGTATCATCACCATAGCAGTGAAAACCCAGACTGTACTTCCCAATGAGCTCTCCCAGGGGCAGCATATACACGGCAAACAACATCGGCAACAAGACCAAACCCTGGGGAACTCTGCATGACAGGTGGCCGGGGGAGGAGGAGAAATTCCCCATCACTACCCTCTGCCTTCTGTTAGATAGAAAAGACTCAAACCAGCAGATGACAGTGCCGGGGAGTCCACAGAATTCCCTTAGATGGTCAAGTAACACTCAATTGTCCACTGTGTCAAATGCTGAAGAGAGATCAAGGAGAACAAGAATTATCCCCTCCCCTCGATCTCTAGCCCTAAGGAGGTCATTATGCACCCAAACTAGCGCAGTTTCTGTGCTATGCCTCACATGAAACCCAGACTGGAGCGGCTCATACACATCATGGGCCACGAGATGCTCCTCAAGCTGAAGCGCCGCAGCTGAGAGCTCACAATGAGGTGGTGCCAAAGTATCTTTCTAAGGAAGTGCCCCACTGCATTGTGTGGCCTCTGCTGCCCCAGACAACAGTTCCCCCCCAGCGATAGCACTGCAAATGAAAACAAAGCTTTGGGGGAAGGGAGCTTAAAGAACTGCTGACGCCTAAAAATTTGAAAAACATACTGTTTGGGTACAATTCAGCTTACATTCTGTATATATCCTATAGAGTTCTCCTGTCCATTGTTTATTACTGAGAACATTTGCAAGAATATGTGATCTTTTTTCTTAGAGTTCATCTCCCTCTACAGCTGACTCCCTACTTCAAGTCATAATCCTCTGTTGTGACATAAACTGTTGTCATGAGAGAAACTGTGATGTCAAATCTGTGCAGTATGACCTCGGGTAGGGAGAAAGCAGCAGGAATAGATGAACTCTTCAGGAGCAAAGATCCTGTTGTCACGTAGCTGACCTCAGTAATAAATAGTGAGGAGGAAAAATACAGAATGAATGTGAAATACAATCTGAACTGTCTAAATATAGTTTTTTAAGTTCTACTGAAGGTGTCAGTTGCTCTTTAAAAGGTAACAAATAAAAAAACAAAATTCCAGTATTTTTTATGGTGCCCAGGCTCTCCTTTTCCATTTCTTTGAGTTGAAAAGCAATGGCCAATAGGAGATAGCCAAACTTAAAGAAAGCAATAATAACAGACCATGGGTGAATTACATATGAACATACAAAGAAGCCAGCAGAAGAAAGTCATTTGGTCTGTCAAGTCTGCTCGTACAGCAGGGTCCACAGCTTGAGCTAATGTCCCTGCCCTCCCTCCCCACTCCTCCCATCCCCCTACCCATGATCCTTACCTTTCCCCTATGCCTATCCCAGCCTCTCTTACAGCTTCCCACTGTCTTCATTGAGATGACCTCTTCCAGCAGCGCATTCCAAGTGTCTACCACCCGCTCTGTGAAGAAGTGCTTCCAGACCTCCCTCCTAAACCTCCCATCCTCCAGCTTAAGACTGTGCCCCCTCGTGTTACGGTTGCCACTCAGATTAAAGAAACTCTCCTTATCAACCTTATTTATCCCTTTCGAGTACCTGAAGGTTCCAGTAATGTCCCCTCTCTCTCTCTCTCGTCTTCCAGGGAGTACATGTTCAGTGTCCTCAACCTCTCCTTGTATGCCTTGCCCTACTGACTGGCTATTGTCTTTGTAGCCCTCCTTTGGACCTTCTCCAACAGGTTAATGTCTTTTTTGAGGAGTGGGCACCAGTACTGAACTCCATACTCTAGATGTGGCCTTACCAGTGACCTGTACAAGGACAGTACAACCTCCTCTCTCCTACTACTGATCCCTCTAGCTAAGCATCCAAGTATCTTGTTTGCCTTTGCTGCTGCTTTCTTGCACTGTGCGGAGTGTTTCGGGTCACTAGTGATCATCACTCCCAGGTCCTTCTCCTCCTCGGATGCAGATACTCGGACTCCACCCAGAAAGTACTCTGTCCTGGGATTCTTGGCTCCATGATGCATAACTTTGCATTTACTGGCATTAAAACCAAGCTGCCAGATCCTGGACCACCTTCCCAGCTTTTCCAGATTTTCCTGGAGGTCTGGTATCCCTTCCTATACATGTGCTTGCTCAGGTCACTACACACGGTCACATCCATGGACAACATTCAACCTCACATCTGGCTATCATCCCCTTCAAATACGAACTGCATCCCACAACACCACCGCGACCACCTTACTGACCACATATCCAGAGTCCACACCCTTCCATTAGCACAACGCTCCTTACTGGCACACTGCACAAGATCAACACCATTCAGTCAGCTCCCCTCCAAGCACAGACCAAACCCCCACCACCAGCATAATAATCTAGCTGCCCCTACCCAAAATCAGTCACATGTATCTATGTCCAGATCAGCTGTACCACCAATCACAGTGAATCACCTTGCTTTACATTACCCCCCCCAACCACCACCACCAAGAGCATCACACTGGTGGTACATCTAACACCTCATAGAACTTTTTGTCTTACATTCTGGAACATTTGCCTGTGCAACTGGATGTACTAGGCAGGCAGTAATGTCTCCCAAAGTTCTTTGCCCATTAGATCCTGCCCAATATGCAGGCAGAAAATGCTGGAAGACACAAGATAAATGAGCATTTGTCAATGCCTAATGTTGCTTGCTTGTATGTGCTGTTTAGGTATTTGGAAGTCATTGGAGTGCAAATATTGAAAATGAGCGGAAACATGTTTTGGGCAAGATGTGAAAAATGACAGCTGTACTGCTCATAAGGAGGTGTGGTAAAATGGCAATGTTGGAAATCTGGAGGAAAATATTGAACATTCGTGAAACTTTCATTTAGCCGCGTATAGAACCGCGTGAATGCACGCCTGTAAAACAGTCATTTTTAGGAATTTTTTCACCAAATTTTCAACATAGCCATTTTAAGACCTCTTCTCATGAACAGTGTCACTGTTATTTTCCTAATGTGTCCCATATATTGATTTCTCACACCGACTGCACCATTGTGCGCTACATGGGCGGAAACACGTTTTGGGCAGGATGTGAAAAATGACAATTATACTGCTCATAAGGAGGTGTGGTAAAATGGCAATGTTGAAAATCTGGAGTGAAAATATTGAAAACTTACGAGCATGCGTAGGAAATGTGCAACGCGTGCTCGTAAAACAGTCATTTTTAGGAATTTTTTCACCAAATTTTCAACATAGGCTTTTGAGAGCCCACCTTATGAACACTGGCAGTGTTGTTTTGTTAATCAGCCCCAAAAGGTGATTTTGTGCAGTGACAGCCAAATCACCCTTCGGGCCCGATTAATACCATGACAGTGCAAGAATTCATGAGGAGTGGTTCCAAAAACCCCATGTTGAAAATCTGGGCCCAAAATTCCCAAAAATGCCTGAGATATGCAACAGAGTTGGAAAAACCCTATTTATTCCATTATACAGCTTACCGGCATTTCCTCAGTTCACGGTCGGCTTTAAAGAGTGCAGAGGTGTTCCCGGTCCACTGATGATCATCGCGCCGAGCTCCAGAGGTAAATATGGGGTAAGGGGGGGTGTTGGGAGGCAGGGTGCACAGTGGGTGTGGTGCGGGTGAGGGCAGTGAGACTGCAAGGGACCTTTATTTACGGGTTTTGTTTTTTTTTAAGACGACGCTGGACGTTTGCCACGCTGGGGTGGGCTCCCAGCGTGGCAGCTGGAAAGGCTGTTTGGGGGGGTTGGAGCTGATGGGGGATTGGGCACCCCCATCGGCCATAACAAGATTTGCCACGCTGGGATGGGTTCCCAGCATGGCACCTGGAAAGGTTTTGGGGGCGGCAGCAGTGGAGTCAATGGGGATTGGGCACCCTGTTGGTGATAACATTTTTGCCAAGTTGGGTGGGCTCCCAGCTTGGCACCTGGACAGCTTTTGTTGGGGCGTGGAGCCGAGGGGATTGGGCACCCCGTCGGCCATACAGTGTGTGGGGGGGAGGGAGTACATCAGCACGCAATATGTGTGCTTGCGTGCATGTGTGGGAGGCAGAGCTTTTCTCACTGAAGCGGAGCTCTCCCTTTCAACTGTATGCCACTGCATTTTCAACGCTGTCATACACAGCTGCAGCAGTCATAGGAGAACTGCGGCCATGCCTGCAAACTCACTGACTGAATTGGAAGATGGGGTGCCACACCTCCGAAAACTCGGATGATGGCACTATGTTTCTTGCACATGCGTGCAAGCAACATAAAAATGTGTTGCACTATGGCTGGCAGTAATCACAGAATTATAGCCCCAGCAAGCCGACACCCAACCCAACACAAATGTAAACAAGCTGGCCAGATGAATTTCTCACCCAACACTTCACAATATAATATATATTATATAG
This sequence comes from Neoceratodus forsteri, assembly GCA_016271365.2. Taxonomy (NCBI): domain Eukaryota; kingdom Metazoa; phylum Chordata; order Ceratodontiformes; family Ceratodontidae; genus Neoceratodus; species Neoceratodus forsteri. The sequence continues at coordinate 329,027,414 of CM057450.1, read as the reverse complement.
GCAGCCCTGGCAAAGAACACTGCTGTAGGCTTTCATTTTTAAGCATTTGTTTGCAGTTTTATGTCCAGGGCCATACTGCAGATGTGGCTTTCAAAAAAATTACCCCTGCAAGATTTGTTTCCACTTTGTACGCAATATCACTAGTCTTACCCCGTCTACCCCCCAATGCCACAACACAACCAGCAGACAAACAGTGTGCTTCACATTTTTTTAAAGTTCAAACTGGCACAGGTTTTAAAAGGAAAACTGCAGTAAATGAGAATGATCTACCTTTAATGTGTGTCGGCATTGTTGCAGGCAGGTATGGCAAAGCAGGGTTGCAGTGGGCCTGGCATACTTTTTGTAAAGGAGAAGTCTCTTGTACACTCTAGGAGTTTGTTTTCCTCACCTGATCAGCTGTGATTGTTCCTGGAGGTCTCGCTTGTTAGAAACTGCATTTTTTTTTTAAATTGGTTGATTGGTAAAGTTTTTATTAATAAAATAAATAAATATGCAGTCTGCCATCCATTTGAGCATGAAGAGGTCCTTTTCACAGTGTCATCACAGCAACAGTCTTCTACGGTGTCATACTGAATAATGTCCCATGTTGCGCGACTACTGCCAACATTTGGTTCCACTTGTCAGCAAATGGAGGACAGAAATAAGTGATGCACATTCATTCCAGTGTATAGTGCAACGTGTCAGAGTGCTGCTCTTTCTGAACAGCTGTTAATGAAAGCATGTGCTTAACACAGAGAATGTTTAAATGAATAAATACTGTAAACAAATGATATGTGTTGTGTTCAGTTTTTTATCTCCTTCTGTATCACAAGCATGCACTTCCTTATTTAGTTATTTTATTTAGAATGTCAGTGCATGGAATCCATTGCACCTCAATCCCAAGGTATTGCCACTTATAGCATTGATTGGGTTACATACTTGTATTTTTCCTCCATAAAACATATCACAGACAGGCCAGCCCAGTGGCACTGAGTGTTGAGGCGCTGGACACCACACCTCACACCACGCTGGTGACCCCGGGTTGGGGAGTGGACTCAGGTCATCGGTGGGTCAGCCGGGGGGGAGATAGGCTGGAGCGTCCAATGACAGCTCGCTTTCTCTGGAGAGGGATTCGGCCAATGCCCAACACTTGCACGACCCTGAGTGGAGGCTCGCAGATCTTCAAGCTCCATTTGGGTATGAGATGCGGCCACTGTACAGCATGGACGTCGTCGCTTGCGTCATGATGTCGGGGGAGTAACTTGCTGCATGGGGAGGGAGAAAACGTGAAAAGAGCCTGCAGCAGCAGGGAAGATAGGGAGACCTGGCTGCGCCCACGATTTGCCTGTGCCCACCAAGTGGACCTCAGACCGACAAAATTGTAAGTTACGGGGCATCTGAGCCCCTCTTCGTCCCTGCCCAGGGGGTAATCCCGGCTCCATGGGGCTTGGTGGTCCATCTGGGAAGGGTTTTGGGCAGTGGGATGGCTAATTGTCTCTCCTGAAAGGTCGGAGGTGGCAGGCTGGGAAGGGGATAAAAAATCAGGAAAAAAAAAAAAAAACATATTACAGACTCACAGACTGAATAATCTGTTTCCATACATCACCACTGAGTGAATGACCTGATCACCTTTGAATTTCATTTTTCATATTTTTTTCATTTAATTTCATTTTGATTGGTTAAACAGGAAAAGCATGTGAGCATTGCTACCTGTTTACATATGCTTCCAGCGTCACCTTTGAATTTACTAGCAATTTGTTTTTTCCAGCATTACTGAAGTACTAATTCTAACTCATTGTAATACTGCATACCTTCCAAGGGAGGTCTGAAGCTTTGCTAGATTATTTTAGCAAATTTTCAGGAGATTTTCTGGATGAAATAGTTTATATAAATTTTGGGGGTTTGGGGACTGCTGTGACCTCAGAAGCTCTGCGGTGTGTTTTGGAATTTATACACACTTATGTTTGCGTTGAATTCAGTAAATGTAATTACTATCCTGCAACACAGCAGTGTCCTTTGTGTTTGATGAACACTGATGAATGTTGAGCCAACTTCTTGTAACTGTCAGATCCAGAAATGACCACGTTAATATCCATGTGTAGTGGGCAGTGTGCAGAGTCCCCAGCATGGGATAGATAGGGGATGGCTCTGGGAGCCTACGGCAAAGGGGGAAGGGGAATCACAGTCAGTGGTTAAGTAAAAAAAAAAAAGCAGAGGTCCAAGGAAAGGGGGAGGGGTTCATACGAACACCAGCTGTCAATGGCCCTGCATTAAATTCCGCATTACATAAGGGAACAGCATGGTATTCTCACCATAATTTGATGTGCAGCCATACATCAAGGATTGCAGTCTGCCACACTGATCCCTTCCTGCTTTTACTCACATACATAAAGCTTGGTGTCACTTCTGCTTGTTTTATTTCCACTCATTCTGGCCACTCCTTGTGTAACTCCTTGAAGTTGATTTTTTGCATTAAACCAGTGCGCTATGTCCCGTACATCCTTCCATTTTCACCAGTCATTACCACATTCTTTTATTTTTATTTTATTTATTTATTTATTTATTTAGACAGCAGTTTGGAAAACCTTTGAGCCATAGGCTCATTTACAAAGGTACCTTGTCACAGTAAGACAAACAAAAATACACAGTATAACACAGTATAACAGTAACTTAAGACATAGATACAAACAAGCTGGTACAGGTAGGATTGATGCAACAATACCAGAGTTGTGGTGTCCTTAGCAGCTTAGTAGTAAGCTTTGTCTTTAGTATTGAGTACGGCCTTGACTAGTGGCAATTACAGGTTCGGGTGTTAACAAGGTGGTTCCATAAGGACGTTTTGAAGCATGATATAGTTGGAGCTTCGGAGATGGAGGGGGGCAGTGTGTTGAACCAGGAGAGGGCCCTAAAGCTGAAGGCTCTTTGGCCGTGAGAGGTCCTAGCTCTAGGGATAACAAGAGAGGTTTTCCCAGAGGTCCGAGTATGAACTAGTGGGACAGAGCGGTGGATAGTGGTGGTCAATCCTGGCAGGGATAACCCAAGGAATGTCTTTTTTGTAAGGGTACTTTTGAGTTCTGTGTTTCACAGGCTACTGAACCGGAAGTCCAAAATTGCAATACTTCCTGACTAGTCATGGAGTTCTTGGAAGTCTAACACTGCAAAGCTTCCTGGTCAGTCTTTCTTTCTTTCAAGTTCTGTGAGAAACAAGTGTAACATCTAGGTGGCGCTATCCCAAGGGACACTACCCTTGCCTGCATGACTAGGTGCAGGTTGAGGGGCCTGAGCTCGGTAAATGGGTGCCTCCATGGGAAGAGTTGCTTTAAGGGTAGTGTAGCTGCTCTGGGTATAGCCTTCCAGGACACTGATACCTCCCCCAATGGCTTGCACTGGTCAACAGATAAACAATCACCATTAATGTCAGAACATAATGTTGAACCCACTCTTGGCACAATTACCACCAAGGCTGGTTCAGCTGCACTGGACCTGGAGATCCCCTATAAAACAGGACCTGCAATAGAACAGTGCAATGGCAATACAGTATCCCCTCCACAAAGGTACATGCTAGCCAAGTTAAATGCAGAAAGAACAGAATCTGGTTTATTCAGAGGACGTGAACAAGGGTGGGGCAGCAATCTGGCATTTGATTTCCTATCTGATTTAGTCAGGTTAAACATGCATGCACTAAGTGTCCCTCTAGCACAGTTACATACACCCTGGGTACCCAGTTGTTACTCAGGCTAACCTGATGCATTGCCCAGGGTAAGCCAGCATTGCAGTTATTGTTGAGGCCCTTAGAAAAGAAACAAGCAACATGCACTTTAAACCACAATTTATATTCCTGAGCCAGAAGGCTCAGTTCTTAATGATCAATCAAAATAAATCAGATGACACACAATACATACAAACATACAAATCTGCCAGCAGAACAGACCAACTGGTCTATCAAAGTCTGCCCAAGTGTGCAGCTAGCACCCTAGATTGCAGCTGCCCCAGCCTCCTTCCTCACTGTCCCTCCCATACCTGTCATAGCCCCTGCCCTCCAGATCCTTCCTCTTGCTTTGTCCCACTCCTTCTTAAAGCTTCTGACTGTCATACATGTTACCACCCCAGCAGGTAGAGCGTTCCAGTTAGACACCACCCTCTCAGTGAAGTAATGCCTCCTCATCTCTCTCTTAAGTCATCCCCCTCCAACCTTAGTCCATGCCCCCTTGTCTCCCTACCTTTCCTCAGTTTAAACACCCCCTCAGTGATAGGTTTATTTACCCCCTCAAGCATTTGAATGTTTCAATCATATCCCCCATCCCTCCTCTCCTCCAGTGTGTAAATATTCAGCTCCTGCAGCCTGACTTCATAGTCCTTTCCTTCCATCCCCTTTGACATTAGTGTTGCCCTTCTTTGTACCCCCTCCAGTAATTTTATATCTCTCTTCAGGTATGGCCTCCAGTATTGCACACAGTACTCCAAATGCAGTCTGACCAAGGATCAGTAGACAGACAGGATTACATCCCTATGCCAGAATGAGAAACCTCCTGCGATACAACGCAGCATCCTGTTTGCCTTGGCTACTGCTTTTCTGCATTGGACAGAGTTGTTCATGCTCACTGTTACTAACACCCCAAGGTCCTTCTCCTCCTCAGTGATCCCTAGCCTCACCCCTCCAACCAGTAGTCCCTCCCATGGTTTTTTGCCCTGAAGTGCATCACCTTACACTTCTTCACATTGAATCCTAGCTGCCACTTCTCCGACCATGTCTCTAGTTTGGTGTGGTTCTTGTTCAATTGTTTCCATCCATCCTCTTCGTCCACCACCACCCCCATTTTGGTATCATCTGAGAACAGAATAACCCTGCTCCCAACTCCATGTGGCTGTATCGGAGATAAAGAGCCCAAATAGCACCAGGCCCAGCACTGAACCCTGCTGCACCCCACTTGTCACTGCTGTGGGTGTCGAGAACTCCCCACCCCCACAACCACCCTCTACACCCTCCCCTGTAACCAGTTCTGTATCCAGTTTGTCAGCTTTTTCTCCACCCCCACAGCAGTCAGCTTCCCTCCAGCATCCCATGAGGCACTGTATCAAAGGCCTTGCTGAAGTCCAAGTACAGGACATTTACCACATGACCTCCCATCTAGCTCCTTTGTTACCAGTTGTAATTCTTTATTAGGTTTGTTTGACAGGACCTTCCTAAGACAAACCCATGTTGCCGCCCATCCTGGAGGTCATTACCCTCGAGGAATGCCACCAGCCTCTCCTTCAGTATAGTCTCCATAAGCTTTCCCACTATGGAAGTGAGACTGATCAGCCAATATTTTCCTGGCTGTTCCGTAGGCCCATTCCTGTGTATGGACACCACATGGGCCACCCTCTAGTCTGGAGGCACACACTCCATTTCCAGGGAGGTGTTGAACAGATCTGCCAGTGCTTGGCCAACACCTCTGCCATCTCCCTCAGCACCCTGGGGTGGATGCCATTATGATCTGGTGCCTTGTCCACCCTTAACACCCTCAGCCCCTCTAGCACTCTACTCCCTATGATCATTTTGTCTGTCACCTCCTCCCCTTCTTCATCCACCCCCCCAGTCCATAATGGTAGTGGTCCATCCCTCTCCTTAGTGAAAGCAAAGCAGAAGTACCCATTCCGTATTTCCGCTTGATCCACCCCCTCTTCCACCCATTCCCCTCCCCACTTTATCCTCACTAGGTGTTCTTTGTACTTCCTCTTTTCCCTGACATATCTAAAAAGGTCCTTCTCCCTTCCCTTTAGGCCCTGTGCTAACCTTAATTCCCTGGAGGCCTTGGCGTTTTTTTTACCCACCTGGCCACCTCCTTGGACCAACTCCAATAAAGCCTCCTTATCCTTTTCCTTCCTTGTTCTCCTGTGCTTCCAATATGCAGCTCTCTTTTTCCTCACCCCCTGCAGCACTTCACTGTTCAGCCAGCATGGTTTTCTGGCTCTGCCCTTCTTATTCCTAGCCCTGGTGCAGGCTACTGTGGCCTCCGTTAGCCCAGCTTTAATAACTTCCCACTTTGCTCTGCATCCATCCTCCTTATATCCTGGAGTCTCCCTTACAGTATTTCTCCCATCCCCCAAAGTCCACCCTCCTAAAGTTCACCACCTTCATGCTCATGCCTCCAGTCTCCCTGCCCAATGTGAGTATGAACCACACTGTTTGGTGGTCACTACCAGCTAGTGGGTCCTCAACCCTTACCTCCCCCACTGCCTCACCATTTGTCAGTACCAGGTCCAGTGTGTTACCAAGCCTTGTAGGCCCACTTACCATTTTTGTCAGGAGGCCATCCTGGATCACATCCAGGAGTAATTGTTCCCTGGAGCTGTTGGTGGCAGGGGTGCTCCAGTCAAACCCTGGTAGGTTGAAATCCCCCACCATCACCACACTCCCACTCCTACATGCCCTTCTTATCTGTTCTGCTAACTCCCCATCCATTTCCCCCTACTGGGTTGGCGGTCTGTACACCACCCCCAGCCTCAGCTTTCTACCCTTGGAGTCCAGAAGCTGCACCCAAATTGCCTCCATCCTCCCCCTCGTCCCTCATGCATTTGATCCCTTCTGTCACACAGAGTGCTACCCCCCTTCCAACTCCCCAGTCCCTCCTGTATACACTGTACCCCAGGAGCTAGATCCAAGTCATGGTACTCAGTGGTCCAAGTCTCTGTTACTGCAGTAACATCCACATTCCCCTCTGAGAGGAGTGCCTGAAGTTCCGCAATTTTGTTTCCCAGGCTTCTTGCATTTAGGAGACCACCTTCCATCCATACCCCTCCTTCCTCTTTCCCATCTTCTTCTTGGTCTGCTCCTCTTCTCTCAGTAGCCACACCCTTTTTTCACCTTATTACAGGGTGGTGGTGTCTTCTGCACTTCACGCTGCTTACTCTGCATGCCCCTTCCCTGAGTCCTTTCACCTCTGCCTTTACCCATATCTAGGGGGGTGAGCTCTCTAGGTTCCCCATTCCAGACCTTTTTACTATCCCCAATCTTCTTGCCACTCTCCCAGTTTAAATCCACCTTAGTTGATATATACCCCTCAATTCCACCCTTTAGTACTCCCCTGCCCTCTCCAGTGTAGCCTGTCTCTTGCGTTCAAGTCGCTATTCCCTCAGACCCTACCCCAGTTTGTCACTAAACCATAATTCTTGGTGTGGCACTATTCTCTAAGGTACTCATTGAACTCCTCTATCCTTCCCTTCTTCCCCATGCTTGCACATGGTACTAGAAGTACCTCCGAGAATGCCACCGACTCCTCAACCCCCTCACACTGCCTGCCCAACTCCTCGAACCTCCCCTTCACCACTTCTACAAGCTTCCCTGCCAAGTCATTTGTACCTATGTGCAACACTAGGTGAGGTTTCTTTCTCCCCGTCGATGCACACTTGAGCAGTGCTTGCCCTGCCCTTCCCGTGGTCAACTCAGGAATCTCTTCAGCCCAAATATGGCTGTGCCTTTCCCCCCTTCAGCCCCATCTGACCCCTTTCAGTATAGAATCCCCCAGCACAAGTAACCCCTTGTTCCTGTCCCTTACCCCTTTCCTCTCTTTTACCGTAACCTCTACTCCAGAGTTCATACTGCCCTGCTCCTTACATACTCCAGCTGCACCCTCTGTGTCTCCTGCAACTGCTTCTGTTTCACCCTCACTCCTGTCTCTGCCCTGCTCCTCTAATCCCCCCGATCATCTTACCAGCCTGACTTCTGCCTGTTGGGATTTCCCTATTGATCTCCCCTTCACTCCTGCTGATCTCCAACCCCTCCCCATCCCCTCCATTTCAGATTTTGAGAACCCATTACCCAGGACCCACAGTGATTTGAGCTTTGTTGCAGTGAACTACCCTGATGGTTACTCACACTACCCAGACCAGGAGGCAGGATTGACAAGATGAAAACCTCGGGATGGTATGCTGTTTGCCAGGGGAAACAAGGCCCACATGATGCACCATGATGGTCGATCCTGTTTGATGGTGTTGAGCAGGGAGCCAAAGTCCCAAGTGAGTCTTTCATTGAATGAATCTCTGCAGCATGAGTGGCAGTCTAGGCCAAGATGGTGAGGCCCAGACCAGGTGAACACTTTGGATTGCAGTCCATTTTAGGTGCTGGATGCAACGTCCAGCTAGTGCAATTCATTCAGGGGTGTTGGGAACCAAATCGTGACCCACATTACACATTCAGCACAATTATAACCAAAACAGTCAGATACCACAGTTTGGATGACAGTCTGGTTGCAATAAAGCAGTGTCTCTGCGCAAACCATACGTTATGTGGTTCTCTCCAATTCCTGACAGGTCGATCACTTCAGGAGCTAGTCTTTGGTTCACAATAGGTGAAATTCACTCTCTCACTATTCAGGATACTGATCTCAATTACAGCAATTTGGACAAAGTCCAATATCAGATTGCAAGCTTCTTCACACTGGAAAACAGTAGCAGGCAAGCCAGGCACAGCCTTCCCACCGAATCCCCATGCTACCGTGCAGGAGCAGCTGTGTGCTGTTCCAGGCTGACAAGTTGGAATCTTGTCCACAACATGAGTCTCAGTGGATCATAGAATATAATTTAATATTTATTTAATGATTTATGCAGGCAAACATTCTGGGACATTGCCTAGGGTGTGGGAAAAAAATCTGGCAGACAGGGTGTGCACGTTTGCTGTGCAAGAGTGCTAATGACAGTCAGGGCAGGCATGGAATAGATCAAAATCTAAACTATAATATAAAAGAATTCAGATTTTGAGGAAAAGAAGGAAAGAATTGTCGAGTATCTAGAGGTCAGAGGGGCACAGGACCCAAGGCAGCAGGGATTCACAGCGGGAAGGTCATGCCAGACGAATCTGATAGATTTCTTTGACTGGGTGACCAAAGTAGTAGATCAGGGAGGGCCTGTAGACATGGCCTACCTAGACTTTAGCAAGGCATTTGACACAGTCCCACACAAAAGATTAATATACAAGTTAGCCAGCCTAGGAGTGGGTCCCAAGATGACAGCCTGGGTAAAGAATTGGCTGGAGAATAGGACACAGAGAGTAATAGTAAATGGAGTCCACTCTGAAGAAAGGGGGATTACTAGTGGGGTACGCAGGGTTCAGTATTAGGACCAGTCCTCTTCAATGACTTTATAAGCGACATTGCAGAGGGACTGGAAGGAAAAGTATGTCTCTTTGCAGATGACACAAAGATCTGCAACAGAGTTGATGCACAAGGTGGGTGGAAAGGATGAGAAGGACTTGGCAAGGTTAGAGGAATGGTCAAATGTATGGCAGCTTAGATTCAATGCTAAGAAGTGCAAGGAATGCACCTGGGAAACAAAAACCCAGGGGAAGAGTACACAATGGGGGGTGAGATACTAACAACAACAAAAATGGAAAGGGACCTGGGGGTAGTCATATCAGATGACCTAAAGGTGGCAAGCAATGTGAGAGGGCAGCAAGGAGGGCTGTGGGGATACTGGGATTCATAGGGAGAGGCATCACCAGTAGAAAACAAGAAGTTATTATCCCTCTGTAAAGACAGCTGGCCAGACCCCATCTCGAGTACTGCGTGCAGTTCTGGAGACCCAATCTCTGCAAAGACATAGACAGGATGGAAGCTGTCCAGAGGAGGGCAACTAAAATGGTGCAGGGTCTGCACTGGAAGACATATGAAGAGAGACTTAAGGAACTTAATATGTATAGCCTCGAGGAAAGGAGGGAGAGGGGGGACATGATAGAAACTTTCAAGTACCTCAAGGGAATCAACAAAGTCCAAGAGGGAAGCATCTTTCATAAAAAGATGTGTGCAAGAACAAGGGGGCACAATTTGAAGATGGGGGTGGCTCAGAGATAATTTAAGGAAGTATTTTTTACAGAAAGGGTTGTGGATGCATGGAATGGCCTTCCGGAGGAGGTTGTGGAGTCAAAACAGTGGTGGAATTCAAGCAATGCATGGGACAGTCATAAGGCAATTCTAGGGGTGGGGCAGGAAGAAGTAGGCTGCTGGTTAACTAGGATCTGCAGCTTATCCATTAGGTAGGGAAATTGGCAGACTGAGTGGGCCAAGCGGTCCTTATCTGCCGTCAAATTCTATGTTTCTATGTTTAAAAGTGCCCAACAGGGATAGACTGCATGGGGACGGGCAGAATTGTTCAAGTTGAGCAAAGAATACTGGCAACACCTATCCTCCCCCCACCCCAAAATCTATGCAGTAGATGGGCAGCAATTGGAATCACAAAGGCTATGCAATATCCCCCAGAAGCATGTCTTTCAGTATTGGGGCATTGACTGGTGAAAATCTGGCTGCCCCCGGCAGAGATATTGATCAAGGGTATAAGACTAGTAATCCCCCAGCCACCTGCTATTCTGTAATAGGAAAGTCATTTGGGGTGCATAGTTGGTAATCATCCCCTGATCCTCCTACCATTCAGTGCCTTGGCAGTCACCAGAGCATAAGACTGCAATCCCCCCACCACAGAGGACAGGTAGGATGGTGGTGTTCCTTCTGGTGGCTGAGGGTAGTGGAGGCAGTTCTAGCATTGATCAGCCATATCCAGTGTTGTTCAGATAGAGTGAATGTTGTGCATGCTGGTGTTCCATCTTAGTTCCATTCTATCAAGACTTGGGAAACTTTGTGAATGACAGGGTACAGTACACATTGCAAGTCCATTGGTTGGCAGGATCCACCAATGGGCTTCCAGGTGTACAGTAGCTGTCATTCACAGACAGCTCTATCAGCAGGCAGCTGTGGCAGCACACGTGTGACTTGAGCTGCCCACTGATATTAGGACCATGCTGTGATAGGGGAGTGGGGTGAGGAGGGGGTGCCTGGGTGGGTGAGGGGGTCTACTGGACCACCGGGTTGACTAAGGGATTACGGTGAATGTATGATTAGGTCAAGCTGGTGGGGGGGTCAGTTATTATTCCTTTAGCACTGCAGTGTGCAGTATAAAATCAGAGTGGTGGGCAGGGAGGGGGTTCATATATGTGTTATTTACTGTTGCAGTGTGCAGCATACAGTCAGGGTGGGTGGGCAGGGAGGGGATTCATGTATGTTTTATTTACTCTTGCAGTGTGTGGCATGCAATTGGGATGGCAGGCAGGGAGGGGGGCACTGGACTGCTAGAGTAGGAAAGCTGCCAACTCCTGTCTGCAGTACAGCGGCCTGCCAGTGGATGAACACCACTTAATCTACTTGTTGTAGATTTATCATGAGGAGATACATCTCTGGACTTGCTTTGGGGATGCTCCTCCAATGTGGATTGTGAATGGGGCTGCGTAGCATATGCATGGGCAAGCCCCCTGCACAACCCTCCAGATGTGCTACATAACATTAAGGGTGGTGTGTGATGTGCATCAATCCATTGCCAGAATTGCACCAGTGCACAAGTTGGGGTTGCACCGGCACATCTCGGGTGTGCTGGGTGCATCCTTTTTGTGAATCCTGCCCCTAGAGTGGACCGTACTCCTGGACAGGTGAGTCCATTATCAAGTAGCTTGTGACTGCAAAATATGCTAAGTTAAAATCTCAAGTAATTAGTAACTGAGCCATTTCTTGCATTTCAAGTAAAACAACTGAAACATTTCCTAAGTCATATAAAGAATTAACTCTCAAGCTGGATTATGTTTAAGTAGAAAACTTCAATTAATTCCTAGCTACAGTATTTTCCAGTCTCATTTCTCAACTAATGACTAGGTAAAAAAAAAAAATCCCAACTAATTGCTAGATGACAAAAGCTAAACATTAATTAAGAAAAACTCCTCAACCAATGATCAGGCATAATGCTTAACTTTTTAGTTAGTCACTACCTAATGAAAAGGTAATCGCTAGTTATTTGCTAACTTATTTTTTTGTATGGGAAGTAATAATAAGTCAGTAATGTTGGTGGATGCAATCTGCAATGAAGAAACTATGACAGTTCCAACTGTTCTAATTTTGCCAAGTAAAATGTGACTGAATCTATCTGACTTTCACTTTAAGTAACTAATGGTCATCGACTCCTCATGTATGGCCCATTTGTTTATTGAGTAATTAATTTACTATTTGCTCCAGAATCAGACTTAGGTCCCTGGCCACAATAAATTAAAATTAGTGCTGCTCAGTCTGCTCTATATTAATTCATTTGTACCACCAGATCAGACCAGGCTGTTGTGAGGGCCTGAGACACTGTGTCTACTTTTTCAGCATTGGTATTTTTTTCTTGTAGCAGGCTAGGCAGCACATTTAGGTAGGCATGTGGTCATCATGGGTTGTTGGCTCAGGCAGCCGTGCCTGACTGTGTTTCATTGACAAAAATGAAGTGGGATTCCTGAAGAAAGAAAACACACTGTAATAAATCCATTTATATCAGTCTGTCTTAATCTGGCCCCCAGGCCCCGATTGGTTAGGCTCTGACTTTATTTATTTGTGCTGATGAGCCGTGGTTTACAAACATTTTATTTTTACAGTATAAAATGGAGAGTGACGTGTGTGTGTGTGTGTGTGTGTGTGTGTGTGTGTGTGTGTGTGTCTGTTGTTGGGGAGACAGGGAGGGAGAAAGAGAGAGAGAGAGAGAGAGAGAGAGAGTACACACTGTGGAGAGAGAGGGAGAGAGAAGACCAGGCTAGCATTAAGACCCAGGAGTTTCCCATTCAGATGGAGCTGTGCTGGCTGTGCATGTAGAAGACGGGAATGAAGTCATTAGTGTTGAGGAGTGTAGTGTGTTGCTGCTGCCCTTGCAGGATATCTTTCCAGTTTTTCTCCCAAGTAATGATCCATGAGAAGCTTGCACTTTTCTCTACATCTCAGCAATCTTAGGGATTCCTCTTGTGCTGTTGAGCTGACATGCTCTGTTTTTTGAGTCCGGGGGGAGGGAGAGGGGGAGAGAGTAAGATAGTGAGAGAGAGATACATGTTTGTTTCCTCATTGACAGATCCTAGGGAATTTTATTTTGACTCAGCTGAAATTTACACTAAAATTCAAACCAGAAGGGAAAGGAAGTGTGTGTGTACTCCTAATGTTACTTTTAACAAACAACGGAGGGGGGACCCTTCACATGTTTGCTTGTCATCTGGAAAAAGGAATTTGCCATGCATTAGGTGCTTTTTTAAATAGATGGGTGCTTGCTTGCATAGCTGTGTCAGACTATGCTATGTAGCTGCTGATGTATGTATGTTGTTCACTGTACTCATCCCATGATGTACCTACCTGTACACAGTTCTTTTTCCTCGGCTCAGACAGAGTGAAGATTTTCCACCATGTCTGGTCACAGGCTGGGCCCTTGTTGGTCATTTGTGAACTAGCAGCAAGCCAGGAGTCAGTCAGGACTTGAGAATGCATTTTCTTTCCCTCCGATCACTGGAGGTAAAATTGGTGAAACACTGATCATATGATTTAGAGAGAGACTAAGCTAGTTAGTAGCCTGTAAATTGTTTTTCCCCTTCTCACTTTCTTTTTGTGTGTGGACTGGTGACTGGTCTCCTTCTTTCACTGGTCTTGAATAGACAGTTGTTTGCCATTTGAGCCTGGGTTTTAAAATAGTACATTCTTCTGGTCCTTTTCACTGTCCGTCTGCCCAGTGACCCAGTCACAATTAACATAATAGTATTTAAAAGTGGCTGTGACTTGGTCTGGGTTACACTTTGTTTTGGTTGGTGCTGCCATGTATGTTTTCCTGCTTTTTGGTGCCAGAAATAATGGTTAATTACATTAAAATGTACATTATAATTACATTATTGGAAAACTGGTAAGGCTGCATCTAGAGTATGGAGTTCAGTACTGGTGCCCGCACCTCAAAAAGGACATTAACCTGCTGGAGAAGGTCCAGAGGAGGGCTACAGATATAATAGCTGGTCAGCAGGATGAGGCATATGAGGAGAGGTTAAAGGCACTGAACATGTACTCACTGAAAGACAGGAGAGAGAGCGGGGGACATGATTGGGACCTTCAAGTACTTGAAAGGGATAAATAAAGTTGATAAGGAGAGTCTCTTTTAAGCTGAGTGACAACCATAACACGAGGGAGCACAGTCTTAAGCTGGAGGGTGGGAGGTTTAGGAGCGAGGTCAGGAAGAACTTCTTCACAGAGCGGGTGGTTTGACTCTTGTTCTTTCTCTGTTTCATGGCAATTAGGTTACAAGGTTTCATGAGTCATCAGAGGCCTGTTTGAGATAACCGATTGTCTGGAATTAAAAATGGAGAGGCACAAGTGCAGTATTGTATTGTTAGACATTATGTTCTCATATAGTAAGCAGAATACACCGATTTTTGTAAATGACTGCGTATCACATATGCCATTTCAGTGGTTGCAGACTTTTCTTAATGGTGATTGTGCATTTTGCAATGTACTGCTCTGCTGTTGATGTGCAACAAACAGTCTTTCTCAATGTATCAGATTCCCATTCCCCCTCCAAACCATAAGCCCATTTGTTTCTTTTGTAAGTATTGCTATCTCTCCAAATACAGCAGAAAAGAATCTGAGGTATTGATCTGTTCAGCTTTGTATTTTGAGACAGCAATGCACCACAAAGTACCTTTGCTTATAGAGATGTGGCGGGGGTACTGGGAGAGGGGTAGCAGCAGGGGGGTGGGGCACGGGGCCAGGAGGAGGCCCTTAGCAAATGCTGTGCATAGGGCCCATGGCAGTGTAAATCCAGCCCTGGGTCATTCTTATAGCACATTTCTGTAGGTCCCAAATGTAAATCCTCTGAATAGTTGTTGTTGGGTAGGCTAACTGTGAATGTTACTGTGTTTATTTGAGATGTGTTTGTGATCTTACAACACAGTGTCTCACGGTTGTCCAGGTGAGGAGGGGTGGAAGAGACAGACTGAGTCATATAGTGGTACAATGCAATGTGCAAGAGTTTAATCATGTGCGTGGTTCTGTCAAGCAGGTTGCACAGGAATGGAAAACTGTTCACTTTTGTTGTGTGTGGCAGCTTACAATACATAAGCTGGTCTTTGGATATAGTGGGGTATTGCCAGACTACATTTGGACAAGTTCCCAGAGCTAAATCTTCTACCTACTTGCTGTCAGAGATGTTAACTGTAGATGTTAAGGTGCTCAGTTGACACGTGGTGTAACATTTTTACCTAGTACCTCATGTCTGGCCGGGGGGGGGGGGTAGTGGCACAGTAGTACCATACAAAATGTCACAGTTTAATCATGCTTGTGTTTTCTGTCAGGTACATCATACATTAACAGTAAACTATTCACTAGGTCTTTTTTTTGTGACTGCATACTACACTGCTTGCTGTTTGAGTAGCATAGGGCATTTCAAAGTACATTTGTGCAACCTCCTACAATTGAACATACTGTCAAGCTGTTAGCTGTAAACGTTAATGTGTTCATTTGGAATGTACTGGATATAACAATCCAGTGACTCATGTCTGTTGCATAGGAGTATGGTGGTTGGGGGGCTGGGGTCAGTACTGCTATAGCGGTAACATACAATGTACCAGAGTTAAATTGTCACTATAATGGCTGTTGGGCTATGTCTGTGAGTCTACAATATATAGCTTGGTGTTTTGCTAGGATAGGGTTTAGCAATATGTTCATCTTACATGTTTTGTGACCTTAGCACACAGTACCTCATGCCTGTGTGTTTGGTGGGGGGCACTGCTATACTGTCACCACGTAACAATCAGTAAGTATCTCACATTTCTTTCCATGTAGCTCTGAACCAGCACCATAAATCTATCAACAAATGCCCAAATTGTGGTTGGATGCAGATGTGCTTGCCCTCATCCTGGCAGTGAAAAGACATGCAAACCCAATCATTGTGTTGAGGGCAACCAGCCTCACCCTTGCTCGTACTTGGAGTAAGGGAAACAACAAATTAAAATGTCATCCCTACACTAGAAGTGATAAATAGAAAAGTGTTAACTACATGTTTTTCTTATTTTGTCTAGAATAATATGTTGCCTTCTCAAAAATTGAAGCAAGTAATATTAGTAAACTGAAAATACGAAAAGTGTATTGCTATATCCACACAAGTACACAGTTCATACTAACATTCTAAAATGCCAGCAGAATAGGCATAACAGTCTTTCGTGTCTGCTCATTTGGTCAGCCCCTACCCTGGGAGCTGATCTTACTGCCCCCCTCACCCTCTCTGGCTTCTCTCTTCCCAGTCCCAGATATTCCTGCTGCCCAGGACTTTGCTTCCAGAATCCTTCCCCTGTACCTGTCCCACCCCCTTTTGAACCTCTCCACCATCTCTGCCTCCACCAGCCCCCTGGGCAGCGCATTCCATGGCTCCACCACCCTCTCAGTGAAATAGTATTTGTTTTTATGGTTGATTCTCATTAACAGATAACTATTCAATAGCAAGCAAAAGCACTATACAGTACTGTCTTGCAAAATCATAAGTAATATTTTCTTTCCTGTCAAAATAATATTAAGTTTCAGCCTAGCCTTTTTAAACCAATGTTTTTAGTAATATATTGTTGGTGCTTGCTTTCTTTGAGATGAGGTTGGTATTGTAATTGAGATTTGAAAAGGAATTATTCTCTTACCATAGTACTGTAGGTAATTGTAACCAAATAATATATTGTACATATACAGTAAGTAAACAAATTCTTTTATTGTTTTTTTCTTAAAGTTGGGTGACACCTTGGGGGAACAAAATATTGTATGCACTGGAGATGCATGCAGGAGGAAGTGGAAGCATGCCTGGCAGACTTTTTATAAGACCAAAGCTGCTGGGCGTGTCCCCAGGAGAAATCAGGACTGGTACGAGGTGACATACCAGCTGTGGGAGGCAGCAGGGGAGCCAGACTTTGGTGATCAACACTATGGCCGTATTTATACTTATGACCACAATTAATAATAAATCAGAAGACGTTTGCAACTGATTGGCTGTTGTAACAGTTAACAATGTATTAGAAATCACCTGCACATTAACAGTACTGGAGTCATCCAGTACAGTGTTAGACAGTTTCTGGTTTCCTATGGGAGAAGAAATTATTACTGTCATCAGTCTTATTATGGCAATAAGGACTTCAGAGTCACTTATCTCTTCTTGATTAACAGCCACCTAGGCGTATGCAGTAAATAGAGAATACTGGATGGGCAGCTATGCCCTACCAGTGTGTTCTGCCACAGAGGGGTTCTGATTCCCTCTGACCTTGAAAGAGAAGCTCAAGAGGTCCATGGGAATCAGGAACCCAAGGTGACAGAACACATTGGTCATGCATAAACTTGCTCAGACTGTATTTTAATGTTGCATAATATAATGTGAAATGTGGACATTCTGTTTTTTCCTCTTTCACAATGAAACTGCCTTGTGAAGTCTCTAGAGGTTCTGGACTACTCTTCTACCACAGAATTGGATAGAGGAAAGCAACTATGTGGCAGCATTCCAAGTTGTTCTGTGGCACTAGTGACATCACTACTGCAGCTCAACAACATAATGATGACACTATAGCAGCAGAGCAAGCATATTCCAGGCATGGAATTAAATGCATATTATACAATGTGGTAATCCAATGTCCCAAATACTGCATCTTGATTGGTTGGCTGGCACATTTACCACCATGATAAATCCTCCAGTGTACCCACTGGAAAAAGTGCCAGCCAACCTTATATTGTGCTAATCCAGTTGCTTTCACTTCAAACGAAACTGCCGCGATTTGTCCTGTCGCCGCTTCGCTAAAACACCGCGGTAAATTGTTTACAAAATTACATCCTCTTTCAAAGTGTAGGGACCTCACTGAGTTAGAAAATCATTAAAAAACATTAAAGAAACAACATCTGCCATTAGAATATTATATATCTCTTCAGGTGGTACACTGGAGGATTTACATCATTTACTGTGGGTTCGGTCACTCAGCTGCGCCTCGTGACCGAATCACACCAGCCATGGTAAATCCTCCAATGTACCCACACCCTGGAGGGATAAATTGCTTAAACAGTATTCCACTATACAATATAATGACAGTACAGTACTATAGCAGACATATTTCATCCATGAAAATTCCATGTATAACAGCATTGCACGAAAAACTATAATGTAGCTGTTTCATTATATCAGTAAAGGATTCACAGATTTGCTTTGTAGATACAACAAACAATAGAAAATAGTGTTTCTACATATAGTACCATAATGAATATGTTTTACTTTTGCAGAAAAATGACAAGAAGTGTGTTACATACACTCAGCCACAATATATTATTCTTTCTACTGCTTCATTGCAATGGAATAAGAACTAATTAGGTACAAAATAACGGACAGTATTTCTTTCATGTGTTTTCTCTAAACAGAACAACCAAGAGTCCCTGCTGCCCAAGAAAACTGACTCCACCTAGTGCTAGTCCTGGAGAATCAGGAGTGAGAGGTTCCTGTAGTCAGCCAGCTATTAGTGGTCATCTCTGCTGGTGAGTAAAATTAACAATGCATGATATATATATGTACATATATAATGATACATGATGAGCAGGAGTATGTTATGGAAAATATGTTCACTCCTGCAGAGTGAGCTCTGGATACACATGAGTGACGAAGGCATGAGTGAGAGTATCCAGAGGTCATGATGCAGGAGTGAAAATATTTTCCATAGCACAAGACTGCACATCATGTGTACAATTTATACAATAGGGGTTTCCAGAACATTCAATTTTTTTGTTCACTTTATCATGTGGAATAAACAAAGAAGACACAGGACAAAAAAAGAAACTTCTGTTAAAACACTAATTTGCCATTTGGGATGAAACAGGCTGTATTCATTGGTAATTGAGGTATTCATGGATGTGAAAGGCTTTGCTTTTTTTCATTATGTTTGCTTGCACGCATGTGCAAGAAACATAGTGCCTTCATCGGAGATTTCGGAGGTGTGTCACCTCCTCCTCCAATCCAGGCAGCGAGCTGGCATGCTGCCCCTCAGTTATCGCATTTTGGAGCTGTCTATGACACGCTCCAAAATGCAGTGGCATACAGTTGAAAGGGGGAGCTACGCTTGAGTGAGCAGCGATAAGAAGCTGCTCACCCGCAGCTCCCCCCCAGCCGCAGACGTGCGCGCCCCCCGCACGCAGCATATAGCCGACGAGGTGCCCAATCCCCGTCGGCTGTGTTGCATCGTCTCCAACCCCCCCTTCACAGTATTTGGTGCCACGCTGGGAGCCTACCCCAGTGTGGCAATCAATCAATTTTGCCGATGGGGTGCCCAATCCCCGTCGGCTAAAAACACCCCAAGGTCCTTGTGCCGCTGGGAGCCACCCAGCGTGGCAAGCGTGCTAATAGTTTGGTTTGCCGACGGGTGCCCAATCCCCTGTCGGTTGAACGCCCTCAAAGTCATTGTGCCATGCTGGGAGCCCACCCAGCGTGGCATGGTCCCGCCGACGCCTTTTTTTTTTTTTGTCCCGTAAAACAAAACTGTCCCACGGCGCCTCCCGAGGCCCCTTCCACATCCCGCACTTCACCCACTGTGCACCAGCCTCCCCACACCCCTCACCCCATACTTACCCGACTCGTGCGACGATCTCGTGGACCGGGAACACGCCTGCACTCTTCAAAGGCGACCGCGAACTGAGGAAATGCCGGTAAGCTGTATAATGGGCTAGATAGGAGGGGTTCAACTTTATTGGATATCTCAGGCATTTTTGGGAATTTTTGCACCAAATTTTCAACATGGGGTTTTTGGGAACCCTTCTCATGAATTATGTCACTGTCATGGTGTTATTCAGGCTCGAAGGGTGATTTTGCGCAGTGACTGCGCAGTGACTGTGAAATCACCCTTCGGGACTGAATACCACCATGACAGTGATATCAATCATGAGAAGGGGGCCCAAAACCCCCATGTTGACAATTTGGTGCCAAAATTCCAAAAAATGACTGTTTGACGAGCGTGCGTTGAGCAGTTCCTACGCAGGCTCGTAAGTTCGCAAAATTTCAATATTTTCACTCCAGATTTTCAACATTGCCATTTCATGACACCATCTTATGAGTAATATAGCTGTCATTTTTCATCTCACCTAAAATGTGTTTCCGCCTTGTAGCGCTAGAAATGCGAAGTCGGTAAAGCAAATCAATGTACGGACAAATTAAGAAAATCACAGTGACACTGTTCATGAGCAGAGGTCTTGAAATGGCTATGTTGAAAATTTGGTGAAAAATCCTAAATGACTGTTTTATTAGCTGTAAGATGCAGTAGTTCCTGCGCACGCCATAGGTTTGCGAATTTTCAATATTTCCACTCCAGATTTTCAACATTGCCATTTTTCCATTACCTTCTATGAGCAGTACAGCTGTCATTTTCACATCCTGCCCAAAACATGTTTCCATCATGTAGCGCACAATGGCGCAGTCGGTGTGCAAGCTCAATGTATGGGACATTAACAAAACCACAGTGACACTGTTCATGAGCAGAGGTCTTAAATGGCTATGTTGAAAACTTGGTGGAAAAATGCCTAGAAATGACTTTTTTAAGCGTAGCTGTACAGTTCCTATGCATGCTCGTAAGTTTGCAAATTTAATATTTTCACTCTAGATTTTCAACATGTCCATTTTATTAAACTTCCATATGGACAGTACAGCTGCAATTTTCATATGTCACCTAAATGTAAGTTATCGCACATGTAGCGCACAATGGTGCTGTTGGTGTGCTAAAGCAATGTTTAGGACAGATTAAGAAAATCACACTTACACTGTTCATGAGCAGAGGTCTTAAAATGGCTATGTTGAAAATTTGGTGACAAAAGTCCATAAAATGACTGTGTTACGAGTGAGCATCGTGCAGTTTCCACGCATCCTCGTTAGTTAATGACTTTGTAATATTTTCAGTCCAGATTTTCACTAGTGGCATTTTTCAACACTTCCTTATGAACAGTACAGCTGCCATTTTTCACAACATGGCCGAAGTGTGTTTTCACACTTTCAGTGCAGAGATGCGTGGTCGCTGTCGGAAATCATTGTTCGGCACAGATAAAGAAAATCACAGTGGCACTGTTCATGATCGGAGGCACCAAAATGCCTGAGTTGACAATCTGCTATAAAATATCCCAACCTACTTATATATACGGTGTGCATTGCACAGTTTCTATGTACGCTCGTGACTTCACCATTTTTTTAAATATTTTTACTACACATTTGCAACATAGCCATTTTTACACCTCCCCATGACAGAGTACAGCTGTCATTTTTTACAGCCTGTTCAGAATATTTTTGCACCTGTGGTGCTAAATCCGTAGTCACTGTGCATAAGCAGCTTTCGCCACTAAGCTGATATTCCCTGTTCATGAGGTGGGGTCACAAAACAAACATGTTGAAAATTTGGAGTTAAAATACCAACGAATGCCTGTGGTATTAGGCTTTTCAACTAAATCGCCCAACCCTATAGAGAATGACAGGAATCAGGGGTGTGACTTGGGATTCTTGCCTGTGATGCTCATACCATTCCACACCCTGCACTCACTGAGAGGCATCAAGGTATGCCTTGGACTCTTCGGCCCCAAACTTCACCCCATTCTCCTATATTGCACCCATCTCGCCGTATTTCCTAATGAAATGAGGTGCGCATAAGGGCCAAAGACCCCAAGGAACACGTGACACTTGTCAGTCTCTGCAGAGTGGGGTGTGGTGAAATGGCGTGGCCGTTATGCCTGACGACCCAAATGCACACCCCTATGCCTGTCACTCTCTGCAGGGTGGTGGTGGGGTTGGCTTCAGTTCAATACTTCACTGCCATTCCTATTACGCAGCTCTGTAACTTCTACACTACCACTGCCAATGCCAGTAAGCAAACATTCGGCATTGACAAATGCTTGTTTTCTTGTAAGTATAATACTGGTTGCTGTTAGCTTACTTTGGTTCTCTGCAGGAACACAATGTGCTTGTCTAAGGCTAGCAGGTGAGTTGCACGTGGAACTGATATACTGATTTGTTTTCTAGGCTTCTGAGGGTTTAGTGGAGTTCCTTCTCGATTGCTGTGTTAGGGAAACCTGCCTAGAGTGATGATATCTACTTCAGCAGAGTCCAACTGAGTTTTCTGATTGGTCAGGATGTAATTAAGTGATCAGGATAGTGATTATTTTAGGCAGGGTTCCAGCCTGACATCAGCACAGTGATAATATCTGCCTGTGAGGTAAGCACAATATGTATAAATGTAAAATAATATCACACTGTGATAATATTCCTGGTAAAAGAATCACAGTGTGATTTTCTACCAGGATTTACATCACTGTGTGTAACATGCATAGATTTATTTACTCATTTGTCTCATCCCTATTCTGTGTGCATATATATAATTATATATATATATATATATATATATATATATATATATACATACAGTATACATATATATAGTGACATGGTAGTGCCACCATAGTTAAGGTTGAGTACCCCATTTAAGGTTAAAGTGTGGAATTTTGCATCTTAATAACTTTGCCACCCTATGACGGATTTGCCTGCAATTTGGCAAGCACAGAGTGATATCATAGATTGCTGGCTCTGCCAAGTTCTGTAATGGTCAGACATACGGTTGTGGAGTTATAAAGTGACATTCCATAGCACATTTATGCTGTTTTGCACAATCTTTGCTTGCACCTACAGGTCGCATGTTTTGTGAGACCGGTCCAAAAACCTCAGGGAACATGCAGCCAGGGTCCCCGATGTGCCTTTCAAAGATTTCGTGAAAAAATATTAAATGGTTCAAAAGTTATTCGAAAAAACAAGTTTCCCATTATAGTCAAGGGGAAAAGCTAACAAAAAGTTTGACAGTGTCACAAATGCAGTTTTTAGTGTCACAAATGACGCCTGTAGTGTCGTGAGTCAGCGTTTTTTTGTTTTTTTTTTAGTTAGTGGTCACAGAAATGCTTGGCATTTAAATTTGAGACCCTCTAGGGACACAATTATTTTTGTGTTCACCTAGTCGGACACTGAGGATGCTAGCCATGTCTCTTTTGGGGGATTAAATACCCCAGAAATATGTTTTTGAAATTTTTGTAAACTGTAGTGTCACAAAGTAGTGTCGCACTTGTGACACTTTTGTGATTTTTTTTTTTTTTTTGCAAAAGTGTAGTGATCTGCGACACTACTTTGTGCACTATGGCCAAAATAACAGGAATTCTTTGCCACCCTGCTGCAAAAGAACGGTTTGGTCTTTTGGGCTGAAATTTAAAGGGAAGAAAGCCAACATCCCACAGTTGTGCCTTTTTGTGGTTTGTTGATAAAATATTACAGGGATGCAAAGTTACGGTACTCCAAAGTTGACACTTTTTCCCATAGACTAACATTACGGCATCCGCCGCGCCTTTTGGGGCCTGTATCTTGGAAACACTTCATGATATGGACTTTCCATCAGAAAAATGCTTTGTCCCCTGCTAGGGGGCTAAGTACAAAACTAGCCAGGGAAGTCATAATTTATATGAAATTTTAATTTTTTTTCTACGTTATACGGTTCCTGAGATATAAGCAATTTAGTATTTCAAGTGCTCATTTTCTGCTCCGAGGCCCATTATAATGCATACATGGTTTGTATTCACTGTGTTTCTCTATGCAGCTATTTTCTGAATAAAGGGTGCGTGCTTCTGTTGCTGTTACAGTTAACATTTCCGCTTGTGTTTCTGCAACCGTTTGCGTTAGCATCCAGTCTACGCCACCGTGTGTGTTACCCTTTGCATTTTCATTTGTGCTTGTGTTTGTGTTACTGTTAACATTTGCATTTCCATTACTGGTTTTGTTTGCATTTCATTTTGCGTCACCATGTGCATTACCATTTGCATTTGCGTACCCGCTTCTGTTTGCATTTTCTTTGGCATCATCATTGCTGTTACTGTTAGCATTTGTGGTACTATGCGGTACCATGACCATGCGCATTACCATTTGCATTTCCATATGCACTTGCGTTTGCATTTCCATTTGCATTACTGTTCCCGTCTATGCTATTTGTGCATTACCCTTTGCATTTTCATTTGCGCTTGCATTTGCATAACTAACATTTGCATTTCCATTACTGTTTTTGTTTACGTTTCCTTTTGTTTCACCATGTGTATTTCCATTTGCTTTTGCGTTTCTGTTTCCTTTAGTGTCATCATTGCTGTTACCGTGTATGCATTTCCAATCATGTTACCATGCCCGTGTGTGTTACGGTTTGCGTTTCTGTAAGTGCTTGCATTTGCATTTCTGTTTTCATTAACATTTGCACTTGTGTTTGTATTACTGTTTGTGTTATTGTTTACGTTTGCATCGCCATGTGCGTTAGCGTTTGTGTTGCCATTACTTCACTATTTATACTGCACATTCTCAAAAAGAAGGGAAATTCATGGCAAAAAACTCTGTTTAATGTATCAGTAAGGGTTGTTCCACAGTGACAAAAGCAAGAAAATCCGATGTTGGAGTTCCCACCCCCCCTTGCATACCACCCCCACCAAGAGGCATTGGGGTGTGCATTGAGGTCATTGGTCCTAACTCTCACCCAGTTCTCTTATATTGCACCACTTCAGCTTGTTTGCACATGGGATGGGGTGAGAGTTAGGACAGACGAACCCAACGCACACCCCGATGCCTGTTGGTGGGGGCGGAGTGAGGTGGGTTGCAAGGGGGTGGGAACCCTAATATTGGATTTCCTCACTTTTGTCACTGTGGAATCAACCCTAACTGGTGCATTAAACAGAGTTTTTTTGCCATGTATATATATATGTGTGTGTGTGTGTGTGTGTGTATGTATGTATGTGTGTGTGTGTATATATATATATATATATATATATATATATATATATATATATATATATATATATATATATATATATATATATATATATATATATATATATATATATATATATACACGTGTGTGTGCATATATATGTGTGTATGTATATGTAAGTAATACCTGACAGGGTGGGCAGTATTGGGCAATACCGGACTGCCCAGGGACGTAAAGAGGCCCAACGCCACAGGCGGAGGGCCTTATAACCCCTGGAAGGTCTGGTATTGCCCATACCACCCACCCTGGAGTGTATTATTGCACTTAGAAAATGGGCACTCTGTAAACTTTTTTTGTAGTATTTAAGAATTAAAAAAAAAATAGTAAAACAAAAAAGACTAAAATGAACTCATAGTTGGTTTGTTACTAAAGTAGTCTCTCTCCTGGTATCCTTACCAATATTTACCAGTAGAGGGCAGAATAGTGTTGTACAACTGTTTTATTGAGTGCTTAATGCTATAGAATGTGTACATGAGCCTCCCCCCTGTCTTCGTTCTGCTTTCTTTACCCAATTTTTAATCTGACATCTGGATATAACTGCTATCAATTAGAAGAGGAAAGTGAGTAGGTCGTGAAGTGGGAGTCACTCATTAAGCAGCAAGTGAGGGGTCAGCGTGTGGAGAATTTGCATGAGACAAGGGTGAGGAGAGTACCACATTTTAAAGTATGTGCAGTTTGGGAAAATGCTCGCTTTTGTTCTCACTCTTTTTTTTATACATTTTATTAGTGTTTCTATTATACATATGGCCAGTTTACACTTGAATTCTGATTGGTCAGCAAAGGAGCTCTGAGCTTGTGAAAGCTGACCAAATGGCGTGAGAAGCAGCGCTGTTGAATAGAGTGGAGTAGTGAAGTTCAGCTCAATAACAAACATATTTAGAAAAATTGTTTCCCTTAATTTGAATTAAATAACTGGGCAGCTCAGCGAGTGTTATTTTTTTCATGGTGGTGGCAGTTGGGGGGACAACAGTGACCTAAGCTGCTTGCTGTTTAAAAAAATGGTGGCAGTTTGAATTGTGTGCCCAGTGTTTCAACCAATAAGGAAGCAGGCTGGGTACAATTATACTTGACTGGGCATGAGGCAGGTTTGGTCTGGCACTTTTTATTTGCTGGACATCTACTGAAAGTTAATGTACACCCCTGGCAAGGGTACTAGCCTCAGAGCCCAGCAAATAAAAAGCCCATTTTCTGTATATATGTGTGTGTGTGTGTGTGTGTGTGTGTGTGTGTATATATATATATATATATATATAGATAGATAGATAGATAGATAGATAGATAGATAGATAGATATATATATATATATATATATATATATATATATATATATATATATATATATATATATATATATATATATATATATATATATATATATATATATATATATATTATACATCAGTGTTTCTGATGGTAGAGTGGGAGGTTGGGGAGTAAAAACAGTCTGCAGGGTGCAAAAAACACAACTGTTTAGGTGGGCAACAGCAGAGTGCAGAGGGGATGATTGTTCAGGAAGGCATTGGGTTAACAGGGTGCAGCAACCCTGATTCTGTGACAGAACTAAACAGGCAGCAGGGTACAGTGATCTTAAATATAAGTCACCAGACAAGAGCTAAAGGGGCAGGTGACAAGTGGCATCAAACTACAACAGCCTCAACTGTTGTCAGGAGATACAGGCATCAGGATGGAAATGGTTACCAAGAGTTTTCTATTTGTTGCATGTTTTGTTTCTTTTTTCTCTTACTTGTTGGTTAAACGATTTATGACTGTAGAGTATGATAATATTGACATGTCAACATACAGAAAGGCAGTGATAGCGTATATGCCACAGTGTACAAAGAAACTTGCACTTTGAATGTCTCCATATCAGCCGAACTCTATGACATAAAAGTCAACTGCAAATAGTTCACAACTTATAGAATGTTTCTCATAGTGTGCAGTTCCCAATATCAGCATTATTGTGTGCCAGAAGGGAAATGGGCACAATTTCCATAACATTGTCAATAAATTGTATTTTGCAGAGGAAGACGAACATCTGGAGGACACTGTTGGGGGGTACAGAACAGGCCACAGAGGGATTAGTGATAGAAGTCATCGAGAAAATTCCCTCTGTGGTCGAAGAAGAAGCTCCATCAGTGGCTGAGTGCCCAACAACACCTCAGGTGCCCCACCCAGGTCCATCTATCTCAGAAGATGCTGCAGGCAGTCAGAGGCCTCCAATTGAACAATGTAAGAACGAACCATGCCCATTTTTTTTTTTTTCTCATGTCACAATTTTTGCTCCCCAGCTGGTCGGCCCCCATCCAACCGTCCCCCCCCAACCCCATCTCCCAGAATCACCAGCTCTTACCTGCCTGCCCAGAAGTGGTGCCTGCAGGGGTTGGTCTTCACCCTGCTGACTGGCATTTTCCACAGATTTTTATCCCGGAGGCCCCAGGAGTCAGCGCTTATGCGCATGGAAGTGAGCATGTACCAAACAGCCCTGGTTACGGCCTCCTTCCACAACCCCTTGGCCTACTGCCTAGGCCCCCTCCATCCCGAGCTTCCTCCATCCTCCACTGGGGGTCGCCTATCAGCTGAGGGACACTGTACTTCCTCCATGGAGAGGAGAGCTTGCCTGTCGGCAGCTCAGTTCAGCTCCACTCCCCCCATGCTGACCTGCGACACCCCAGGCTCATTCCTGAACCAGGGTCACCAGTGTGGGTCAAGGTGAGGCATCAGCACCTTAGCCCTCTATGCACCTGGCTGGCCATACCCATGTTATTTTTAAAAACTTAGCAGAATCTTTATCTTTCTTTGTGAGGGGCTTGTCGTTACACCATTCTTTTTATTAGTCAACTGAAACTTGACATATGTTCTTACTGGTAGCCACAGACATGGTTAGATATTTTATGATATGTCATTACATTTACAGACAATTTCTCTATCTGATGTCCCCACACTATAAATGCAGAAACAAGGACATGTCTCTATGAATATCACTGAAATTGCAGTAAATATCTGACCATGTTTCTGGCTATTACTATGACCTAAGCATGCTTGTTGTCACATACATGTAATATTATTAGGCACAGCATGCAGTTCAATGCAGATCATTGAACACAATATGGCCTATGTTCCAACAGGCAGGAATTACATGCCTGAGGCGCATATCCTGCCTGCGGAGCTCTGCACCTGTGGATGGGTGCTCACCGGTGGTATGCATGACTGCCAGCCACCTGTCTGAAGCCCTGCCCCCCAGCACACGGGTATGTGCAGGATCACAAATGGTGTCAGGGAGTGAAGCCAAGCACTTGGGTGAGCATCCAATAGGATGCCCATCCTGGATCCCTCAGTGTATCCCTTATGCAGTGGGGGGGTGCATTGGGGCACATTGGCTGAGATCCCCAGCAGATATCCTCATGGCTGGCGGAGGTGAGAAGTGGGATGTGCTGCCAATCATACCATGACCCCCAACTGATGGGGAGGTACAGGGGTGGGGGTGTAGCCACAAGGGTACGTGTGTGTGTGTGTGTGTGTGTGTGTGTGTGTGTGTGTGTGTGTGTGCTGGGGTACTACAGCCCACTGCATCATGCCCAGAGGGGCTGTGATCCAGAGTGATGGGAGCCACAGAGGTGGTGCTTTACAGGGGGGTTCTACTGTGCGGAGGTCTGTGCCCCCATGTGTGTGTTGGGAGGGGTCAACTGGGTGCTGGGGTGTGTCACCCTGGGTAGCCTGTAACTATGGCTGCAGATGGTGTGGGACATTGGCATGGGACACATAGGAGACTTATGCCTGGGTTTCCCTGGTATACTGGCTACCCCCCACAAGCCCCCATGTGCAGCTCTACGTGGCTATGTACATGCCGCATAGTGCTGGCACACCCGCTGCGTGATGCAATCTGCACGGGTGGGGGATCAAATGAGTAGGGGTTACGTACCCCATTATGTGAATTCCACATGGGGATTCAATGGGTGCAGAGTGTCTTCAAGCCTCACATACGCAGCTCAGAGGCACTCTGCACCTTCCAACATAGGGGCCATAGTATTTATTTATTTATTAAATTTTGATAACCGGGTAAGCCCACTGGGCCCCGAAGATCCCTTTTTCAGGGGTGAGCCAGGGTTACCTGGAATAATACATGGGGTTGCATACAGCACAGGTACAATACCTAACACAGAGTGGAACATAATACATTGTAAGTTTACAACAGGTTACATTTCCTAGGTAATACATAGTAGAGAGGAACATAATACGTAGTAGCTTTTCAACAGGTTACGTATCATGGGTAGGCAATACAGATGGGGTGCAGTGATAGTGGGTATTTCCCTGGGAGGTGGAGGGGTGGGCTTGCACTTAGGAGCCTCTAACTTCAGCAGTTGCATTTGGAGGTGACCAACATATGAGCCTTCAGCCTTGTGCAGAAGGTGTTGGTAGAGGTAGCATCCTGAACCCCAGGGGGCAGGGAGTTCCAAAGGGAGGGAGGGAGCTGTAATGGCAAAAGACTTACCCCCCGCCTTGGTCCTAACCCTGGGCAATGCAAGGAGGGTTCTGTCTGTTGTTCGGAGGAGCCTAGGGTTTCTCTTTTGGGCAATGAGTCCAGTGAGGCTGAGGGGAGGGGATGGGCATAGTGTGAAAATAAAAAGTGTATTCAAGTCTCTGTACCATGAGGAGTATTTTCAGAAAAGTTAATGCCATTTGCCTATGTAGTTTTCTTGGGGATTGATAACATTACATTGGTAAAAATCACAACTTCGGCAGTATAAGTACTTACTTGCTGCATAACTGAACAGCTCATTAATTCTCATTTGTGGCAATGTGTGAGTTAATTGTTTGCTGACTACACTTTTAACTAACTTAATCTGTAGTATTCCTTTCTAAGAATTACCTGAATATTAACACTGTTTGTTTTTGGATAAGCTGGTTATTTGAATGTTAGTGCTTAACTGAAGTAGCATATATTTAAGAAGTCAACTAGTCTGCATTACAGATTTTGACTCTTCCTTCTCACCAAAACTCTGTCAGTCCAATTTTCAAAAAGATCTATGATCAGCAAAAGCTGCAGCAAACAGCAGCTTCCGCTGTAGACCGGTGCAATTCTAGCAGAGGATGTCCCCTTGTGTACACCTCCTTACACTTGCAACCACCTCTCCCATGTGGCAAACACCTGGGCACTGGAAGGGTCAGCTGCAGACTCCCTGAAGCAAATGAAAGCACCTCCCCAGTCCCAAGTACAATGACTGAAACCATTCTGTGATGGTCTAGTGCCCCCCCATGCAGCCATAATCGTTAATCAATAAAATGTCACCAGTATACCATCCTCAATGGAGTAATAAATACTTAATAAAACATCCCCAAACTCTGATCACCAATGTAGATAGAATAATTTAAGAATATAATACTATAATTTGTGGCTCCCAATGCAATCCGTAGTAACAGTTAACAGCATATGCATGTCTGTGGTACTATGGTGGCAATACACCCCCCATCCACCCCAGAGCAACATGTAGCACCCACCACCCACCTCCCATATCCCCCATTCCATAACAGAAAGGGCACTGGCACAGCCCACCTCTCACCTTCATGACCAACCATCAACTGAACTGTTATTTTAGTGCAGCACTATGTACTGTATACAAACCACACATACACTGTGCAGTACTGAACTCAATGGACAGTTCACTCAGTGGCAGCCACAAACATGAGAGGACAACTGCACCAGTCCTGCCTCTGCTATGGAATATTGTGGGGGCAGTGGAAGCTGGGTTTTGGGCGCCACCTACTGTTTTAGGCTGAGGTAGTGCAGGTCAAATATACCAACATGAGAGTTTGTATAGTCTTATCTAGCCTTGGCAGTAATATCAGGTTTTATGTGGGGAAGAGGAGCTTAAACCTTGGCAAGCCGGTGTTGGCTCAAGCCAAAGATGTGGCTCAACTCAGCTCAGCAGGTCTGCAACATTTAGAGCTGACTGCAAGCTGAGCTGTAGTGCAGCATGAAACAGAAATGCTTGGTTTTGAGGAGCCCATTACCAACAGTCCTGTAGTATTTTATGGGACATCACGTCCCATATTTGGGATAAATCTGCCAGTCCCGCACTCCGGTATAAAATCCATATGGGTCTCCTGTTATCCTGTATTTTCAGGTTGGCTGAGTCTAAGACCAAATTGGACTCAGTTACCCACTGTTCATTGCGGCTGGAGCTAGTCGCACCTCATTTCGCGCATGCAGAAAGGGGCTCTGGTGACTCTGGAGGACAGTGTGTCAGATGTGACTAGTCAGAGAGCATGGGAAGCTGGGAAAAAGCCTGTGACTGTGTGTCCTGTGTCACCGTCATGATTGTGCATTGCTACACAGTCTGCTCAGTGTGTGGAGCTCCTCCTGAGTTGCCTGCTGTGTTTGCTGACTGAGTCGTCTAACTTGTCCTCCTCATTTGGATTTTTTTTTTGAGCCTATATTAATGTGTTTTGAGTCTTCGATGGGTCACCTCCTCCTCCTCCTCCCTGCTTACACCCAAATCATGGGCTGATAAGCAAGACAAATCCACCACCAAGTCACCTACTCCCCAACTCAAGAGAGCCACAAGGAGGCTCACCTGGCTGAGTGCTGCCCTGTGACTCTGCCTGGTCTGCTGCATGCCGCTGACTGCCTGTCCACACCTGCCTGGACCCTGGACTGGAGGAGCGTGGAGGAGCTGTCAAACTGGAAGCTCACTAGCTCAGCTGCTGAACTGGAGAGATGAAGAAGAAAAGAATGAGGAGGGGAGCGAGCAGCAACAGTGCAAAGTTTTAGTAGCCAGCCCCAGCCCTGAGAGAAAGGTAAGTAAGTCAAGTGGCATTGGTAATGTGGCAGTGGGCATGCAGCTGCATAGAATAAATAAATAAATGCTCCAGTGGCTCTCAGGCATTCAGATCTGTGTAACTCAATAAAAAAGGGTCACCGTTTCTTTTTTTAACCACAGGCATGATTTAATTTTGAAGTGCTGCCTGTAGAAAAGCTACTAGCCACTGGAGTGGGAGTTGCCATGTGGGAACAAACAAGACGGAAATTACTTCTGTTTAACTCAGTGGTTGAAGAGTACTTGTGCTGGCTTTAGTACAGTGATACCATTGATCCCATTCATTGTCCGAAGGAAGTTAGTGGAATGGAAGCCTCTAGTTGACTCCAGTATTTTGTGCTGCTGGGACAGTACCACTGTGTCCCTGGCTGGGGTCCAGATGCCACCAGGGAAGGCACAGACACTGCACTGTTGTTATGTCATACTGCAGTCAGATGATGAGGACATGAGGTGCTTGCTTGGGGGTTTGGGAACCAAGGAAGAGGGGAGGGGGCCGGCTTGGGGGGCAAGGAGAGGGGGGCACACAAGGGGCAGGGGGGTGTCTGTTCCTTATTTTTTGAAATCCAGTGTTGACAACCTTAGGAGGTAAGTGGGTGTGGCACATGGCAAGGCAGTGAATGGCTAACATCTTTGCTTCTCTGAGAGATTATCTTGTGGTGAAATAAATAGGACAGAGATCAGAATGCAGCAGGAGATTCGAGTCTCACAGTGTTGCCTAATTTAAAGCTAGGAATCACTTCAGATTTATCTATAATTTAAATGAATCATTAGTAATCAAAAGCTCAAGCTCTGTGCAGTTGCTGAAAAAAAAACTCCCCCGACAAATATCTGACAACTTGCAGGAGGCCAGGCAGCCAGTGAATGACCATGAGGTCATTTAAAATACGGAACTGTATTAAGTCCATTTAAAAGCAGTTTGTAGGTATAAACATTTTTATGCAATGGGAAATTGTGCAATTTTGAGGCAACCATCAGCAGTCAGTAATGGAAAATTCTTGAGTTAGAACAGAAAAATTAACTTTATTTCAATTGTTCTAAATGGCTGTTTTCGATTAAAACAAATATCCACAACAAATACTCGGTTCAGTCATGCAATTTTTTTTTATTTTTGATCCCCTTTCAGAGATAGTTTTCCCACTGCATTCCTTTTGTTATTTTATAATAAAGTAATAAACCCAACAGTTTTCTTTTAAAAATGCCATGCTGGCCTAGCTTAAGTGCCCTGTTGCCTCATGACTGCTGATTGAAGACTTGGACCACCCCTAGAACTTTGATTGCTTTAATTAAGTGACTATAGTCAGATGAATAATCCCAGTCCTGGCCTCTGACATATGCTGCAATGCATCTTTCAGAAAATGTGGGTGGTAGCAGCAGGGTGTTACATTCTACCAGCCTCCAACAAGTTCCCCTGCCCATCATGGCAGTGGCAGAACCACTGTCAGTTGGGTGAACATTGAGGTAGCAGTAACAGTGAGCAGTGGTCCCTGCAAGTCTGGAACGAGGGACTCTCGTTCTCATGGCTTTGCTGGCTGGTGGATCTCAGTGTGCACTGTGCTCTTACATTTATGAGTGGTGTTCAGTTGGAATTGCTTTTGGGTACAGGACTCTGGGTGCATCATGGCAGATGAGGAGCCTGAACTGTGGAGACAGCAATATTGCCCACCCACTTCTGTAGTACCCTTGCTGGTCTGTGTTTGAGTGGCATTGACACTACAAGATGTGTTGCCTTGTTCATATTTAATTGCACAATGACTGTTCCATTTATGGCGGAGTCAGTCAGTTTTTGGCTGTGATGAGTACCATCCTGTGAATTCTGCGTAGTGGTTGGGGGACTAGGGGTCGGACATCAGCAGAGACAGGGAGTGAAAGGGGACTGCTTGGATAAAGTAATTTACTGGTTCAGGTCAGTGGGGAAGAGCCAGCTGACTAACAGTGCTGCACCACTCCCATATGCAGATGTGCCAGAATGTGCTTAACTTGTTAAAGCTGCTTGCAGTGAGTGGGTTATACTGGGATTCAGAGCTGAGTCTGCAGTTTCACAGGTAGCTCTATTCTCTAACAACTAGATTGCATTCTTTCACAGCGGGAGCAAGGGAAGGGGTGATCTGAATGGACAAAACTGGTGATGAACATGCTAGGGTTCCTGTTGGAAGCTTAATATCCTAATTTATTGAGAATGTAATATATATACATTTAAACATTGCTTGCAGAAATTCAGTGTGGATTTTTTAATGCTTGTTAAACAGGTTTCTATTCTAGTAAATAGTAAAAAACCAGTGATCTTTATCGTTGTGTGCTTAGAGCATCATTCTGTTGTTGGCTTTCCTTGGTATATAAGCAGAGCTGTGTGTCTGTGTGTATGTGTGTGTTGCATCATAGTTATCATACTACAATCTGTGTCATTCTGTCAGAGATCAGTTTGAGAGGCAAATATTTGTATTTGCCTTACCATTTGGCTTGGCTCGTGATTTGACTCTTAGAACCAAGCCAGACCCTCGGTTCAGCTCTGGCTCGACTCTTCTG
This sequence comes from Neoceratodus forsteri, assembly GCA_016271365.2. Lineage (NCBI taxonomy): Eukaryota > Metazoa > Chordata > Ceratodontiformes > Ceratodontidae > Neoceratodus > Neoceratodus forsteri. Next base: position 328,993,442 of record CM057450.1, on the reverse strand, counting down.
CAAAAAATCAAGGTTTGCCCACCTTTAGAGGAGCAGGTGGCCATTATATAAATACATGATTATGGCTGCATTAGGGACCATACATTGTGGACGTTTTATTGATAAATGGGTACAGCTGCATGAGGATCAGAGTTTGTGGACATACAGTATTAACAAATGGTTATGACTGCATCAATGATCAGAGATTAGCAACATCATAAATAAATGGTTATGGAAGCATCACAGTTCAGTGTGGGAGGCATTATATTTGCTACAGATTACAGCTGCATCAGGGAGTAAGGGGTTCATGCTGAGGACAGATTGTCAGCATCAAAAAATGTAAACATTGCAATTATGCTCTCAGGTATTCTGTCACTGTCACATCAAGATCCAGCCCACACTAAATGAATGTTGCTGAGACACACCAAATTGACCAGTCGTCATGACTATTACACCTTCCTACCAACAACCACATCCAGTGTAAAATTCTGCAACTGTACATGTCCACCAGCAGGCAAAGGTACTAACGTAATCCCTTCACATCAACTTGTACTCCACTACTACAAAGTATTAAATCTTAACTAAAAATATCTGTTGTTACTATCACATGGGTTAAAAGTAAATTGGGAAACCTAAAAATGTAGTCTGACTATTACATCAAAAGTGTTACAATGGGATATGACAATGCAAAGGCATAAGAGGGTGAGAGGGGAGACACTTGGAATCTTTTTTCATATGATGAACTGGAACGTTACTTGTTAAAACAAATCACCACTGAATGACAGAACCTGTAAAACTCTATGTTTTTAAAAGTATTAAATCAAAACTTAATCTTTTCTTTCAACAGACCAATCCACTGAGTGGGACAGTATCGTGACTGTTCTAAAACAAATACGTGATAAACTGTTTCTGTGTATGAGGTATGCAGATGAACATAGCAATTGGACAAAACACACTACGATATCAGCTCCATATCAATTACAAGACACATTTACCATCAAAAGTCCTGACAGGAGGGTTTTCTGTGCAACCTGCACTTCTTTCCTGAGCAAGGAAGCCATGCCCCACCCCCTACACAGCTTGTCAGGCAATTATTTGTATTCACAGCAAGTTATTCACCATTTTTATGTTTGCTTGCAATCATGTGCAAGAAACATAGTGCCATCATCTGAGATTTCGGATGTGTGTCACCCCCTCTTCCAGTTCAGTCAGTGTGTTGGCAGGCGCGGCCCCTGTAAGCCAATGCATGCTGGAGCTGTCTATGACAAGCTCCAAAATGCAGTGGCATACAGTTGAAAGGGGGAGCTACGCTTCAGTGAGCAGTGATAAGATAGTGCCTGCTCATGCGCAGCTCCTCCTACACACACACACACACACACACACACACGCACACAGGCATGGCGGCCTCCCTCCACGTTCACACTGTATAGCCGGCGGGGTGCCCAATCCCCGTGGGCTGTACTAAACTCCCCCACCCCCAAAGCCTTCCAAATGCCACTGGGTGCTCACCCCAGCGTGGCAACTCATGATATAGCCAACGGGAGTGCCCAATCCCTGTCAGCTCCACTGTCCTCAGCCCCGAGTACTTGGGTGCCACGCTGGGAGCCCACCCCAGCATGGCAATAGATGCTTTGGCCAATGGGGGTGCCCAATCCCCTGTTGGCTGAATGCCCCCTCAACTGTCCTTGTGCCACGCTGGGAGCCCACCCCAACGTGGCAAACCCGCATCAAAAAGAACACCTGTAAAGAAAAAAACGGTCCCACGTAGTCTCCTGGCTCCCTCCCACAATCCGCACCTCCTGCCTCCCCCACACCCCACCCCATACTTAATACCTCCAGACCTCGGCGCGATGATCTTTGGTGGACCAGGAACATGTCTGCACTCTTCAAAGCTGACCACGAACTGAGGAAATGCCAGTAAGCTGTATAATGGGCTAGATAGGGCTTTTTCAACTTTGTTGCATATCTCAGGCATTTTTTGGAATTTTTGAACCAAATTTTCAACATGGGGTTTTTGGGACCCCTTCTCAAGAATGATGTCACTGTCATGGCGTTATTCTGGCCTGAAGGGTGATTTCACAGTCACTGCACAGTCACTGTGTGAAATCACCTTCGGGACTGATTAACAAGCGACACTGCCAGTGTTCATAAGGTGGGCTCTCAAAGCCTATTTGAAAATTTGGGTGGAAAAATTCAAAAAATGACTGTTTTAATGGAAGCGCATGCTCCACAGCGCCCTACGCATACTCGTAAGTTCGCAAATTTTCAATATTTTCACTCCAGATTTTCAACATTGCCATTTTACCACACCTTCTTATGAGTAGTACAGCTGTAATTTTTCACATCTTACCCAAAATATGTTTCCACCCATGTAGTGCACAATGGCTCAGTCGGTGTGTGAAATCAATGTACTGGACAAATTAAGAAAATCACAGTGACACTGTTCATGAGTAGAGGTCTTAAAATGGCTATGTTGAAAATTTGGTGAAAAAATTCAAAAAAATGACTGTTTTATGAGCGTGCGTTATACAGTTCCTATGCACGCTCGTAAGTTCGCAAATTTTCAATATTTTCACTCCAGATTTTCAACATTGCCATTTTATTACACTTCCTTATGAACAGTACAGCTGCCACTTTTCATATGCCACCCAAAATGTGTTTTCGCACATGTAGTGCACAATGGTGCTGTTGGTGCGCGAAAGCAATGTTTGGGACAGATTAAGAAAATCACAGTTACACTGTTCATGAGCAGAGGTCTTAAAATGGCTATGTTGAAAATTTGGTGAGAAAAGTCCATAAAATGACTGTGTTACGAGTGAGCATTGTGCAGTTTCCAGCACCCTCGTAAGTTCATGACTTTGTAATATTTTAAGCCCAGATTTTCACCAGTGGCATTTTTCCACACTGCCTTATTTACAGTACAGCTGTCATTTTTCATAACATGGCTGAAGTGTGTTTCACACTTTCAGCGCAGACTGATGGTCGCTGTGGGAAAATCATTGTTCGGGACAGATAAAGAAAATCACAGTGACACTGTTCATGATCGGAGGCACCAAAATGCCTGAGTTGACAATCTGCTGTAAAAAAAATCCCCAACCAAATTATATTACAGGTGTGCATTGCACAATTTTTATGTACGCTCGCGACTTCACCATTTTGTTAAATATTTTTACTGCAGATTTGCAACATTGCCATTTTTTGCACCTCCCCATGAACAGTACAGCTGTCATTTTTTACATCCTGCTCGAAATGTTTTTGCACCTGTGGTGCTAAATGCCATAGTCACTGTGCATAAGCAGCTTTCGGCTAAGAAACTGATATTCCCCCTGTTCATGAGGTGAGATCACAAAAAAACCATGTTGAACATCTGGAGTGAAAATACCAATGAATGCCTGAGATATTAGGGTTTCCAACCATAACACCCAACCCTGTAGAGAATGACAGGCATCAGGGGTGTGACTTGGGATTCTTGCCTGTAATGCTCATACCATTCCACACCCTGCAGCCAGTGAGAAGCATCGAGGCATGCCTTGGACTCTTTGGCCCCAAAGTTTACCCCATTCTCCTATATCGCACCCATCTCACTGTATTTCCTAATGGAATGGGGTGTGCATAAGGGCCAAAGACCCCAAGGAACACCGTGACACTTGCCAGTGTCTGCAGGGTGGGGTGTCCTGAAATGGCATGGCCGTTATGTCTGACGACCCAAAGGCACACCCCAATGCCTGTCACTCTCTGCAGTGTGGTGGTGGGGTTGGCTTTGGTTCAATACTTCATTGCCATTACTATTATGCAGCTCTGTAACTTCTACACTACCACTGCCAATGCCATCAAGCAAACATTCAGCATTGACAAATGCTTATTTTTCTCTTCTTACACTTTGTTCCTCACTTACTGTCTCAAGCTAAGAACAACATACAAACACAGCCAACTGAGACATGAAGTCCACATAACCCAGAGACAGACCCATCATCCAACATTCCATGAGTGCTATAAAATCACATAAACACATTGACAATGTATTAGAGTGAAAAAAGTTGTAAGAAAGTCCTTGTATTTCACCACACAATATGTAGAGCCACATGTACCTTGAAGCATTTTATTGTTTTGTACGTGTGGGTGGGGAGTGGGGGCATAGCACAGGAGAAGTAGTGTAATGTAAGTCATAGACAATGTTAACATGCAGGCAATACAACAACATTTTTCCCTACTTATTGTTATGATACCCAATTTAATCAAGACAGTAACCCTCTACAATGTGAGGCTGGCAAGCAAGTTCATATCATATGAAGCAAGTGTTTGAGATCATGTCAATAGTGTGTTCCTCTCATTTGTGGCTGAATTAGAAACAGAAACATTTGAAGTTTTAGTTGTGTACTATTTCATTAGCTAACAGTACTGTATGTAGACATTTTTTTTTGCAACCCTTAAGCAGGCATAGAAACCTTCATGTTGTTTTCTTCTTGTTTTCATGAAACATTACATGACAAGCAGAACAACCCACTTCAAGGTGTGCTGTCATTTGACATAATGAAACATAATCCTAACAAGGCACATCAGGGAGAGCAACAACATCCCTTCTTAGGTACTGAAATCACTCAGCTATGCCTCATACTTCAACACAGCCAATGTGTACCATTGTTCCACTGTAACGCACCCCCCATCATACATTATTGCTTAATTAATGCACACCTGGCTACTATGAGAACACTCAGCCTGCAGCATCATGTATCACAATGCACCCAGGTGCCCATCAATCCACAATAACAGCACACCCTGACATAGGCTGCATTTGCCCAAACAAAGGTAAGTACCCTTACAGAAATATAAGTGTGCTGTGTACATGCAGAATGCATGCCATGTGTTTAATTGTACAATATTTGCATGCAGCTCGCATACACAACGAGATCCTAAGCGAACCAGGTCTAAAAAGCAAATCAGATTCACATGCTGCAAGCTTGACATGTGTGCATTAGGTGAGCTGGTTTGATCATCTTCTAAATATTACATCAGGTTCATATGTTACACGCTTGACATGAGTGCAGCAGTTAAGCTGGTGTGAACATCATTTAAACATCCCATCAGGTTCACATGTTGCACGCTTGCTTTGTGTGCAGCAGCTAAGCTGGTAAAAATCTTATCTAAACAAAAACGTCAGTTTCTATTTCTTATGCTACTGCTAGCAATTAGAGTCATTAAAATACATTTTTATTTGGATTCCCATAAAAATTAGGTAAACTCATTAATTCTGATCCTTTTGCAAGTTGTTTAATGGCTTTTGATTGTTGTCATTAAATCACCATTAATTTGTAAAGTATTGTTTGCTTACTGCATTAAATGCCAAGGATATAGCCAGTCAACACCCCCCATTCCAGATATATGAAGAAGGGCCTCTGTGTTGTGCAGCCTATCCTTTTTGTTTTGGACCATGCAAATCCCTTATGCATATTTAGTGCTACAAATGTGTTTCTCCATGACTGTTTCATCTCGTTTACTTTCCCTTTGTCATTATGTATTGAGCATATACACTGTGGCCATGCTCAGCACTCTTTGTGCTGAGTAGGGTATTGGAAGCATGCACCATACCTCACATTTTGTCACTAAAATGAGGGGCATAGACACTCAAAATGAGGAACAATGAGGGGCTCTAATCCACATGATGATCAGGACACATCATGAAACATGGCGATACAGTACAGTACCTCGGAACACAGTGAAAACCATTGCATTAGCTCCTGAGAATAAATTTCTATGATTAAGCAATGGTGCCATTTAGGTAAGGCAGAGGCAGTTGCCCCACCCCCATATTTTTGTATTTGTGCCTAGGTTGTTCTTATGGTGTGGCAATAATGGCATTAAATTTTGATTTTATCTTTTGTACAATAAGTGGCCACCTGGCCTGTGTGTGCTCATGCTGCAAGTACTCTCCAGACTCAACTGTGTCTGTATTTTGTTGCCCACTCTCTCTCCACCTATTAGCAGTGGCACAATTACATGTGATGTGGATCAGTTCCAGCCAAAAAAGAGCACATGAGCCTTGCAAGTGCAACACTGTCTTTCCTGCCACAGAGTAAACAAACTGCACACTACAGCTTGGAGGAGTCGGTGAGCACTGAACTCTCAATAGCAGTGTTGTGGCAGCATATTTCTGTTGGTCTACTCTTAGTGAGTCTCCATCTCCCCTGGTGGCTGAAGGGGCAAAGGGTGAGCTAGAAGCTGACTCAAGAATAGGCTACCTTACTTACTCTGTTAGGCTCACCATGCAAAACAAAAACAGCACAAACCCCCACAGCAGCGAGCTAGGCTTAGCAGCAGTGGTGACAGTGGTGTGGGTGGCCTTCATAGGCCTTGATCAGTGCAGTGTGGCAGCAGCCATGGCAGCAGTAAAGCAAGAAGCAAGCAACACAGGTTGGGTGGGTTCGATTGGTGAGGTGACTTGGTCGCGGACCATGTTGGGGACCTGGGATGGTCAGTTCTCACATCCGGCTACTGGTGGAAGGAGAGAGGGGGAGCAGACTGAAAACTGGGCTGGTGGCACACTGTGCCGGGCTGCAGGTTCTGGCCACATGGCCAGGAAAGTAAAATTAAATATTTTTTTTTTTTACAGGGGGATTGAGGAAGGAGGAAGGATTGAAATGTTGATGTGTTTTTCATGTTTCTTCACCTTTGGACAGCTTCATGACCCATAGGAGATGGGTATTGAATAGAATGGAATCAGAAACAATTCATGACAAAATTATTTTTTTGGGTGGGGTGGGACAGTACTTCAGCCAGGAAAAAACATTGGTTATTAACTGAGTGGGTTTAAGCCCAAATTTGATGCACTCCTCTGGGGTATATACAGATGAATCTTATATGTTTTAAATTTTCCTGCTTTGCATATCACTTAGTTATACCTTTTAGAGATGTTACAGACATTCTAGAGCTATTCCTTTCATTCACAGACAGTTGAGCGGTATGGTATGCACAGACTATTGGAGCCCCACTATAGTCAGGCTTATACCCCCCCAGTGAAGCTGACCTCCACATCCCTATGCTTAGGCTCATTATGACAAAGGGCAAAGGAGACTGCAGGGGCGTGCACCATTGAAATGAATGGGAGTATTTTTTTTATTATTATTTTATAAATTATTGATGGAGAGTTGGAGATTAATGAAGGTCACCGCTTGACTAACACAGGCCTTGTTAGTAGAACAGATGCCCTACAGGGGGCATGCCTTAGAAAACTAGTATTGGAGCCCACTTGAGAGGGAGCAATCTTAGACCTGGTTCTCTCAAATGGAGATGAAGAGAGGATCACAGATGTAGAAATGGGTAGCCATCTGGGAACTAGCGACCATCAAACAGTATGGTTCACAATAAACACAGCAATAGAGTCAAGCCATACAAAGGCAAAAGTACTGGACTTTAGGAGGGCTGACTTTGCCAAAATGGGTGAGTGCCTAAGGAATGCACTAGCAAATGAGCAGGAAAGAGGAGTGGAAGAACAATGGGGAATAATAAAAACTGCCATCACAGAGGTAACAAGCCTTGTGTGAAGCAAATAAACAAAACAAAATGATGTAAGAAACCACTATGGTTCTCAAAGGAAGTGGCAGTGAAGGTTCGAGAGAAAAAGAAAGCATTCAGGAAGTACAAGGAATCACAGAAGGAGCAGGACAGAGAACTGTATCAGTTAAAGCAAAAGGAAACTGGGAAGGCAGTCAGAACAGCAAAGGCCCAAACCCAGGAAAAGATAGCCAACTCAGTTCAGAAGGATCAAACCTTTATAGGTACATCAGGGAGCCGAAGAAGACCAAGGGAGGTTAGTGAGGCTTAATAAAGGGAGGAGGCAGGGTGGGCAGAGGGTGACTGTGAAAAGGCAGAGATACTAAACAAATATTTTTGCTCAGTATTTACAAAGGAAGAGGGGAGGTACCTAAAACAAACAGTAGAAACACTCTGGATACAGAAGTTGATACCAGCTCATTTACAGAAGAAAGGGTTCTGAAAGAACTCTTAAAACTGAAGGTGGACAAAGCAATGGGGCCTGATGGGATTCATCCCAGAATTCTAAAAGAACTAAGGGTAGAACTAGTGACACCACTGACTACCCTCTTTAACAAATCATGGGAGGATGGGGTGGTACCCGAGGACTGGAGGAGGGCAGATGTGATTCCCCTACACAAAAGTGGGAGCAAGGCAGAAGCAGGAAACTACAGACCTGTTAGTTTAACCTCAGTGGTAGGGAAAATGATGGAATCACTTCTGAAGGAAAGAATTGTTGTGTATCTAGAGGCCAGAGGGGCACAGGACCCAAGGCAGCATGGATTCACAGCAGGAAGGTCTTGCCATACAAATCTGATCGATTTCTTTGACTGGGTGACCAAAGTAGTAGATCAGGGAGGGGCTGTGGACATGACCTACCTAGACTTTAGCAAGGCATTTGACACAGTCCCACACAAAAGATTAGTATACAAGTTAGCCAGCTTGGGTAAAGAATTGGCTTGAGAATAGGACACAGAGAGTAATAGTAAATGGAGTCCACTCTGAAGAAAGGGGGGTTACTAGTGGGGTACCACAGGGTTCAGTATTAGGACCAGTCCTCTTCAATGTCTTTATAAGCGACATTGCAGAGGGACTGGAAGGAAAAGTATGTCTCTTTGAGATGACACAAAGTTATGCAACAGAGTTGATGCACAAGGTGGGGTGGAAAGGATGAGAAGGGACTTGGCAAGGTTAGAGGAATGGTCAAATGTACGGCAGCTTAGATTCAATGCTAAGAAGTGCAAGGTAATGCACCTGGGAAACAAAATCCCTGGGGAAGAGTACACAATGGGGGCTGAGATACTAACAACAACAAAAATGGAAAGGGACCTGGGGGTAGTCATATCAGATGACCTAAAGGTGGGCAAGCAATGTGAGAGGGCAGCAAGGAGGGCTTGGGGGATACTGGGATGCATAGGGAGAGGCATCACCAGTAGAAAACAGGAAGTTATTATCCCTCTTTACAGACAGTTGGTGAGACCCCATCTGGAGTACTGCGTGCAGTTCTGGAGACCCAATCTCCGCAAAGACATAGACAGGATGGAAGCTGTCCAGAGGAGGGCAACTAAAATGGTGCAGGGTCTGCACCGGAAGACATATGAAGAGAGACTTAAGGAGCTTAATATGTATAGCCTTGAGGAAAGGAGGGAGGGGACATGATAGAAACTTTCAAGTACCTCAAGGGAATCAACAAAGTCCAAGAGGGTAGCATCTTTCAAAAAAAGATGTGTGCAAGAACAAGGGGGCACAATTTGAAGCTAGAAGGGGGGCAGCTCAGAGGTCATTTAAGGAAGTATTTTTTCACAGAGAGGGTTGTGGATGCATGGAACGGCCTTCCGGAGGAGGCTGTGGAGTCAAAAACAGTGGTGGAATCCAAGCACGCATGGGACAGTCATAAGGCAGTTCTAGGGGGTGGGGATAGGAAGAAGTAGGCTGCTGGTTAACTAGAATCTGCAGCTTACCCATTAGGTAGGGAAATGGGCAGACTGGGTGGGCCAAGCGGTTCTTATCTGCCATCAAAATCTATGTTTCTATGTTTCTATGTAACAGTGGCCTTCATTATTCTCCAACTCACCATCATAACATGTAAAATAGTAACAAAAAATAACTCCACTCATTTCAAGGGGATTCGCCCCAGAACTCTGACCCATAGCCATCATCTCTTAAAGACTTTTGCCTCTGGCTCCCTTGTAATCAAGTAAGAGACTTTTTACTTATATCTATACTTGGTGGGTTGTCTGTAGCAGCATGGCTATAACCACTACAGTATCCGTGCATGGGGGGATTGGCTGTGTGTGTGTGTGTGTGTGTGTGTGTGTGTGTTGAAGTTATTGCTACTTTTGTGTTTGTACCTTAAAGTCTGTTTGTGTTGAAGCATTCAAAACTATGGAGAGAAAAAATAGTAGGAGTACAGGCCAGGCAGAAGTAATTAAGTGGTTTTGTGGGTGGGAAAAAAACACATATGTTTCCATTGGTATGTGTGCTACAGTTCAGCTGTGAAACTGAGATGAGTAAGAGAAGAAAAAGAAAACTGAAAGCATACCAGTGGCTACAAGCATGTGGCATGCTTGCAGATGTAGTCAGATATAGTTTGTTTTGAAGTACAAGCAAGTCATATATGTGCAGACAATATGGTTTAGTGGTTAAAGGCACTGAACTGCAAGTCGGGAGACTTGGAGGCATAAAGACCTGGGTTTGAATCACGTCAATCCCCACTTATGTATGGTGTGATCCTGAGCAAGTCACTTAACTTTTACATGTGCAGTTATCAGTGACCACTTGCTTTTTGCACTCATACTACATGCATGCAGTCTTTCCCAGTTTAACATAAAATCATGGTGTCCACACTTGTTTTCTGCATGCATGGCATATGCATGTAATCAGTTCCAATTTAACATTTAAATCATACTTGCAGCATGCATATCACTTGGGTAGTTTTATGTGTGCAGCATGAAAACATTTTATATAATTATTTCTGTAAGGGTAATTTCATAAAACAGTTGTTCATCAGTGTATATGTAAGTATGTAGTTAGTCTTATCGCTTATTTCTCTGTTAGTTTTACTTAGTCCTCATCTGTTTATATCACTAAAGCTTTAAATCATGATTTCTTTTATTTACCAATGAGAATCTACTCAACAGCCTCATATTTTTATCGTCATTCGTAATACTTTTTTCTCTTAAAATTGATACAGCCACACACCACCATGATAGTCAATGAGAGTAAATACTGAAACTATATGAAATCATGAAGAGTGACAACTGTTTATACCACTCAAGTCACCAGTTGACTTCACTCTAGTCACTTTTCATTCATTCACATTGTGGCAGCACTGCACCCTTAGTAATCATATGTCCAAAATTTATGAGTGAGCTTATGCACCTGAGAAGTTACATTTTTGGACAGTGTTGCCTTACTTGAAACCCTAACCAAAATGCTAGAACCAATACATTAACCTTATATTCAGAAAGGTAAAGCTTCTTATGTTGAAAACCAATATATACTTCTACTATGCCAATCGACACCAAGAAAAACAAGTAAGCTATTTCTAAGTCATTCAAATTGCAATGGTGAATTGGTGTGGCATAGTACTTCTTAATACTTCATAGTGTGTGATATGATTAAATCTTGCAACTGCATGTGCAGGTTTTTCTGCTTTCTTTACCCTATCCTGTTTAATGACCTGCACCACAACAACATACCAAGCGCAATATAGCTTGCATAGCAATATAGTGATATCTATAGACTCTCCTTCTCTGTCAGTCATCCAGTATCAGTACTCCAATTGTATGTTTCTACATATTTTTTTTTTCTAATTTTTGTACCCCAGGACCACTGATCTGCTTACCTGCCGTGTCCTGGCATCACCCGCAGGTTTGTCCGGCCGCCATCCCCTTGAACTTCCCCCGGCCACCTAATTAGGCCCTGTGACTACCCCCGCGGTGTACCCCCCACGGCGGGGGGGAGGGGAGCACTCCCTCTGGAGCTCAACTCACCCTGTCCGGATCCAGTATTTGCCGCGTGCCCAGGTACCGGGAGAGTCCTGCGTGGAGACGGCCCTCATGCCGCCGCAACCAGTGCCCTCTTTTTTCCACTTTTTCACTCCTAAGCCGGCAGGTGTGCACTGACACCAATGGCCATGAGCGTGCGCGCATACACCCACGTTCTGGCCAGGCGTCTGCCTCCAGCTACGCTTGTGCTCCCAGCAGCTGAAGTACCTCCGGTCTCCACCGGGAGGTCTCTCCTGTGCCGGGATGCCCCTGGATCCTCCCCAAGGGAGAGGAGAGCTGTCCTATGGACACTCGATCCTACTCCCTCCCTGCCGACCCCCAGCACCCCGGGCTCGTTCCCGAACCCAGGTCGCTGGCATGACGTGAGGTGTGGCGTCCAGTGCCTCAACCCTCAGCGCCACCGGGCCGGCCATGTTTCTACATATTAGTCTTAAAACACAGCACACAAACAATTTAGAAACAACACAGACTATGTTACTGAGCCACAAACTCAGAGACCTACTGTGTCAACTGTGCTACCTGTCACAGCGTGTGGGAATAAACTTCAGACTTGGTTGATTTACAGGTTTAAAACACACTGTGGTATGATATTTGTTTTTCAAAAGTTTGAAAAATAATAAATTGCAAAGAAAATCACTACTTAGCATTAGTAATTTCTCCCATAATACAGTCCTGGATCTTACAGCTCCTAGACCCATCTCATCTGCATTCACCAGCTTGGCTGCCTCTCTTCTCCTCTCTCAGGGCTGAGCCTCACTGGACTGAACTGAAGTAAACTCACTGAAGAGGTTTTTATAGCTTTTGGTCGGGTCACCTGACTGAGCCCTTTTCTATTTACATGTCTGAACATGTTTCAAAACCAAAGGGGGGGGTTGTTTCAGGGGATTTCCTGGTTCAGTTAAAGGTACAGTGTATATCTCCACAGATATTGATTCTCTATATTTATTTAGTTTTTTTTTTTGCTGACCAGGTAAGTGCACTAGACAAATCCTGTCTATTTTCAGGCACGACCCGGGGGAGGGGGATTCAGATGAATGCCAACTGACCTTGAACCAGATTAAGCTTTTGGTGGTATTTTTAGTGAATGAGGAAAATTTGGCCAGGACACAAGGGAAATTGCCCTGCTCTTTTCGATAATTGCCATGGGATGTTGAACATCCACCTGAACTGCCACCAATCCAGGCAGATGGGACCTCGGTTTAACATCTCATCTGAAAGATGGCACCTCAGAAGTGCAGCACCCATCTCATGCTGCACTACAGTGTCATTACTGGGATATTAACCCAAGTGCTGGATGTGGGAACTGAACCCACAGCCCTCTGTTCTCCCAGCCTCAGAGGTGAGTGTGCTACCTACTGAGCCTCTGATCCACAGTGACTAAGCATTTTTATAAAGCATACCATTCAGCCACATACATAAAACCTTATACAGTAACAGGTTTATAGTGTGAATTTATGAAAATATCTTAAGGATTTCTTATAACTGTACCAATCATGAAATTATTTTTGTTTTATATGACTTCTGAATCCTTTTTATTTAAAAAGACTTTATTAATTGTATTCATTCCTATTTAAAATAGCCTTCATGCTTTTTGTACACAAAATGCACTTTTGCACTTTACACAACATCTCTCTGGGTGTTTGGCATCACTCCAGGGACTGGATGGATGGATGGAAATGGAAAAGAATGAAAAGAGAGAACTAGTAGGAAATTTAGTAGGGACAGTAAAGAGCTACGCTAGGTGGCCAACCTAGGGTAGGGGGGAAAAGAAGAAGAGCAAAGAGAAAAGCATTAACTTTTGCTAGGAAATAAGGAGATAGAAAAATGGTCCAGCAGTCATTGCCTAGGGTATAGCCTAACTCCACCACCCTAGCTATGCATATCATTCTAACTTGTTCTTTAAATAAGTACATCACTATCACGGAGTTGATGTGCAGCATAACTTGCTAATCTTTACCTACAGAAGTAGCAAACAGCAAGCAAAGTGCATTTTTAAAAATACAGAGCACAATATTAAAAAACAAGTAGTTACATAAAGTTATTTACATATCTCCTTTCTTTTTCAGCACTACTAGAACAGTCCAGAACCACACAGTGAAGCCTCAGCTGGCTGCTCAAGGCTGCGGATCATGGTAACCAAGCTGTGGCCCAACACACTCAGGTGCTGGTAGAGAACCAGAAGATCCTGATCAATCAATAGGCTGAAGTGATTGATCTTCTCCAGTGCCAGGGTTGTGTTGGGCATGCTGCTATGGTGGCCATCCATGGTCTTACAGACAGCAACAAAGGTCTTGCTCACACAGTTCGTGAACTGCATGAGCAAGAACAAACCAATGTGGCTGTCCAAGAGACCACCCACAGCCTCATGGTGCAGATGGCTGAGGGCCAATTGGATGCCTTCAGAGGCCTCCAACACCTTGTGCACCATGACCTGCAGCACTTCCAGAAGATGGACCTGGCCCTCCTCCTTCCTCAGCAACAAGAACCTCAACAAGATGCCCCTCCCACTAAAACACCTGAGGAGGAGGGGCAAGCTACTCCTGACCTTCCCTAACTCTCCTGTGGATGCTTACACTTCCTCCATTTTCCCCAAGGAGCCCTCATCACAGGATGAGAGCAAGCACATCTGCATCCATGACAGTGTGCATTGCTTTTATTTATTTTTTTGTTTGTAGAATTACAATAATGGTACAGTATGACTACATTTATTTCTCTCTGTTGGCTTGAAAAGAATGTTAAAACTACCACCGTTTCTTTTATGCACTCTTATTGAATATTGTTTCTTGTGTTATGTATTAAATGTATTATTTTTTTTCTCCCTTTTTATTTTCAAAGTAAGAGGTGAGATTCACAAAAGATTTGTGCTCAGCGCATCTCAGTTGCCCAGGCACAAATAAGATGCACCAAGAGCAAACATGTATCTCAGTAGAGGATGCACCACAAAATGTTCCTGCCACATCCCCTCTACACCTGTCAAGAAATCATAGAACTCAGCTGGAACCCCCTTCCCACCCTTGCCTCTGTAATGAATAAATGTGTCCAAAATAATCCCAGGTAGTCCAGTAAAACCCCCTCTCTGCCCATATTCCCATAATGAAAAGAGTTGTACATAAAATCCCCAGAACTCTAGTGTAACCCCCGTCTGTATTCACATAATGAAAATGATCTTTACAAAATCCCAAGTACTCCAGTGGTAACCCCCCCCATCCTGTCCTGACCCAATCACATTGTCATACAAGAGCACAAAGTATTCCTGCTGGTCCAGTACCCTCCTCCTCATCGCTCACTCAGGCACCTCTCTCCCCACCCACTCCCCCTGTGCCAGCATGTACACATACTTGGCAGACAGTACAACTCACCAACACATCAACACAGTTCCTTACCAAATGTGCTACCAGTAAATGACAACATACAGTGCATAGATACACCCTATTGACCAAGGGACTTGCAGTGTATACTGTAAGCTTTTCTTCACAACCTAGTGAATCTCCTTTATCATTCATTAAGTTGTGAATGGAAGCTCACAGTGCACCCTGTAAGCTCATTGGTCAACACGTTCCATAAATACCCTCACAGGCACGCCACATGATACCATTCAATGCTGGCTCAGTCACTGAGCAGCTGTCATGGTTTCCACATAGATTTGTGCTGCCCACCAACTGTCTACACATGCTAACACGAGGGAGAGCATTCTGTGGAGGAGCTGCCTGAGTGTGGGGGGGGCATGCTACTGCATCACAAGTGATACTTTGTACTTTCATATAACAATGCGATCAGGTCAAGGTAAGGTGTGTATGTGGAGGGGTGGTACCACTAGACTACAGCCACATCTCCATGCTTTACAAATCATGCTTGGTCATAATTCCAACTTGCACCAGTGCATCTGACTCACTGTGTGAAAGCAACACAATTTCTTGTTAATTTATTCAACATAAATTTTTTTTGTATCCCCTCTTATTGAGTACGTTTCTGAACAAAGTATTTATCTTTATTTAATTTACAAAAATATAAAGAACGATTATTTTATTCTACAAAATGTCTCATGACATTTCTTTCAACATCTAATAAAATTATGACGACTAGATGAACTTATACTACACTTACACATTTAGGCAATAAATTTAGCCAGTGCATGCAACCTCAGTGTATACTGCCTGACTTTTTTTTTTTAGGAAAGAGGCAGCATACTCTGACTAACAACATACAAGTTTTTATGGTCATAATATACAGTATATAACAGTGATATCACATACCTATAATGGACATGTTTTCTAGTTCATTCCAGCTGTTAATGTTACCTCATGATCCACTAGCTAGTGTTTCAGGGTGATAGAGAATTCCACAAATGGAAGCATACCCACTCCCACTGTTAAAGATGTATCATTGTCCTATCAGGCACATATAGCAGTAATATTTAAGGGTTCACCTGAACCCCCAGGGGCCATGGCGCACCTCCACCTCACATAGGTGGCACTCGAACATACTGCTGTCCCCCTGACACAGTCAACAAACTGCCAAATAACGGAGGTGTGGGGAGGACCAGGCACAGGCAGGGGATGGCCAGATGAACTGGCAGCTGGCTGGTCACGGTGCTGAACAGGGATGGGATCCACACCTGTGCCCGGGTGAACAGGCACATCCTTCTCCAGAGGACCTGGTGCTGGACTTGGTGGTGGTGGTGGTGGTGGTGGTTCAACTGCCTCAGAGTCAGGATAGGAGGTGGTGCTGGTCCTGCTTCTGGGGGGACATACAAGTTTTGAGCAGTCCAACAGGAATGGGCACCCATGCCCTTCACACGTGTGCAAGGTACGATGCTTACCACTACCACGCTCTCCCAGAGCTGCCCCTGCCCCAGACATTCCCTCACCCTGGTCCCTCTCTCCTACTGAGCTCCCTCAGTCTGAGCAATCACTACTCACACTGTCGCACAACACGCACAAAGTCAAACAGACAAACAACTAACTACTTATGAAGGTAAGAAAAATAAAATTTACAGAAAGATTAAATTTAGTAAAAAAAAGAGTACAGAAAAGTCAAAAAATGTAGCTTTTAAAAAAGCTGTTGGGTCTAAATCAAAGTTTAAAACTCCTCCTCGCTCTGATCTCAAAATATCAGCAGTCATAAAACACATTACTCTCTCTCCATCTGCACAGGAGAAAGTAAAAGTGTCTGTTTGTATGACTCACTTTCTTCCTGCCTGGCTAAAGAGCATGTGACTTACAGTACTGTAAGCTATGTGATGTGTTGGGGGGGGGGCTGCCAAATCTGAAACACCAAGTGGGTCACTTAGAATCATAAAACAATGACTTCACCTTACTTTGCATTGCCATTCCGCCTTAACGTGAAGTGGTAATGACAAGGCAGAGTGAGCACTTTGCATTGCCCACTCCGTGTAGCGGATTGGCAATGCAAAGTGGCCACTTCACATTCACTTCGCCAGTGGAATTTAAATTCCCTGCATCTCTACTTTGCATGTGTTTGCACACATATTGTTGTGCAATACTTTCCAGGTACAGTAAGAACATGCCTAATATTCTATGTCTACAGCATGTCTCTCACTAATACCTGTAACTGTCCACTTGAGGCGGCATATCTTCTGCCAACTTTACTTAATTGTGAGAACAGGACATTGCTATGTAGACCTATGTTATGGATGATTTGAGACAAATACTTACTGTTAATATTGTGCAAGTACCAAAAATTAACATTTGCTAGAACTATGTACATCTCTGTAAACTCTACTGTTTTTCTGTGTGAAAACTGAAATATGAAAATTTTTTAAAATACTGAGAGTTACATAACACTTCATAGCTATGTTCATTTTTGTCTTGCACATAGCTTCAGCATTAAGGCTTGTTAGATGTTATTACTGCAGTGTCTCAATGGCATGTAATCTGATGTTTTATGAAAAGATTAATATGTATATCTAGTAAGTATCTGCCATTTTTATAAATATGTCAGTTGTTACTGTTTAATTATTCAGATTTTCTTATGAATAATTCTTATGAAAAACTGTTAATTATCAGATTGCTAATAAATATTTAACTGAATATTATTTATTTTTGGCATTATATTAATTTATTTGAAAGGTTGTTTTGTGTACTGAGATATTACTTGTTTGTTATTTATGGAAAATTATTGTGAATCACACACTCTGCTCAATATCAGTTCAAGGTATGTTCCTGATTTTTCTGATTGCCTTTATTAAGGGGTCGGTGAGAAATTTTTCTAGATGCACTTAATGTTAATATATTACAACATAGAAATGCACTATTGCAGCAATCTTATGATATGCTGCTTTGGTGTCCGTAGCTATTTAATTGTTTAATGCATTTGGTTTTTACCCACCTCAGTAACATTGACTTGCTCAGTCTCCTATAATTTTTTTAAACTTTTAAAATACTTCTGTGATGAATTACACAGTAGTGGTATGAGACCGAGTGAGTTGTGCAATTTGGCCTTCTGTAAAACAGAACTGGCATTTAATGATTAATTTTTAAAAAAAAAAACTAATTTTATGTCTCTGTTGTGTTTCTTGATTACTGTATATAAGGGATATATGGCTCAGGTTTGCAAAGAAGTATAACTGAATATAATGAAATTGGTACTGTGCAGGGATGTGTGTAGGAGCTATAGCTTGACATGTAAAACAAAGGTTTGCATACTAGTTACCAGTAATGTATGGTACATTTCTAGGGTATGGTACAATGGTGTTGTAGAGGGGTTATGCTCTCACTGTAAAAAATAATGCATTAAAAGCTGTGTATGTGTTTACTTTATTACAATGTCTCAAAAAGGAAGGAAATTCTTTGCAAACAAACTCTGTTAATGCAACAGTTAGGGCTGTTTCTACAGCGACAAAAGTGAGGAAATTCGACGTTACGGTATTCAACCCTAATTCTGAATCCCCACACACACACACACACACACACACAACATGAATACAAGCAATGGACGGTACAAGGCAACAATCAGAAACATACACCATAAGGTAACAGAAAGAACATATAAATTTGTAAACATACCACAAACATACCACCATCAACAGTATCCCCCCTTTCTCTGCCATCCTAAGAATGCCTTCTATCATATCCTTGCCCATTTCCACCTCCTGCCATGGGGGTCTGTATACAACCCCTGAGGGATTGTGGTGCCATTTCCAGTCTCTAAGGTGACCCACAGTGCCTCCTCTCCTCCCTGTTTACTCTCTTGTTCCATTGCATTTATCCCTTCCTTTATATAGAGATCTACTCCTCCCCCTCTTCCCCCCCTCCCTGCTTCTCCTGTAGGTTATGTACCCTGATATTTTAACATCCCAGTCATGGTTCTCTGTGTACCATGTTTCTGTGACTGCTACGATATCCAGGCATCCCTCTTACATCAAGGCCACCAGTTCAGGGAGCTTGTTGCTCAGAATATGAGCATTGGTACTCATTACCCTCCATTTCCTGATGGCCTTACTCCTTTTTGCCCCATCCATGTCCTTACTGCCTTTATCACTTTCTCCATTTACCCCTGCCCTTCTCCCTATTGACATCTCTATCTTGGTGTTTACTTCACTTACTACCCTGACTTTTTTTTTGGGGGGGGGGCTAGGATTTTCCTGCTCCTTTCCAGTGCCTCCCCCCTTGGCTAGTTTAAAAGCTTGCCAATGAAGCATTTAAACCTATCACCTAGGATCCTGGTTCCCCTCCTGGACAGATGCAGCCCATAATGCCAGTATAGGCCTGCATCACTCCAGGTGGAGCCCCAGTCCCCAATGAAGCCAAATCCCTGGGCTCTGTACCAGTTTTTCAACCACTGATTGAATCCCATGATGTAGAGCACCCTAGCCTCACCTATTCCATAGACAGGCAGCACCTCTGAGAAGGTTACCATGTATGCTATTTGTCTAAGGCCCCTCCCCAACTCCACAAACTCTTCCTACACTGCTCTGATCCCTTTCTTAGCCAGGTCATTTGTCCCCAGGTGGACAATGACATCCAGCTCCCTTCCCTGTGCTGTTACTCTGGCTATCCTGAGGATTTGCTCCCTGTCCCTTCAAGCCATGGCACCAGGCAGGCACCTTACCTCCCTCTCCCTTTCCTCACCCAGTTCTACCTTCCTAACAATGGAGTCCCCCACCAGGAGTTGTTTCCTTCCCCTGTGGGATCCCGTGTCACCCTCCTGTGGGTCTCCCTTGTGGAACACAAGTAGAAGCTGAGTGGAGAGCTTCAAGATGGAGGTTAGGAAGCACTGTTTTACAGAAAGAGTTGTGGAACCATGGAATAGGCTGCCTGCTGAGGTGGTGGAAGCAAAGTCTGTGACATTATTCAAGCAGGTGTGGGATAGGGCTAAAGCAATATCAGAAGCAATGGGAGCAGCTGGAGGCATATATTGGATGGGGGGGTGTTAAGTCCTGGGATCTGAGTAGGTCTCAGGAACATATGGGCAGACTAGATGGACCCTTGGTCTCCTTCTTCTGAGACTTTTTCTATGTTTCTAAAATTTGGCAGGGCAAGCTTTCCTTTATGGGCCAGTTTCCACAGTGTGGACTGTTTAACTTTAGTTCTTTTCCCTTACCACAGTAAGGTGGTATGGTAAGGTATCCCTTTATTAAGGAAAAATATTTCAGGGGTACATAAAGGGAAGAGTTTTGAAAAGGTAAATGCACTGTGGTAGGATGCACATTTTGAAGATGTTGATTCTACCTACAAGGAAGAGAGGCACTTATTTCCATCTATTGCAATATGACTTTATTTTTCTTCAGAAAGGGTTGACAAGTCAAAGGGATAAACATGGAAAGCCTCTTCAGAAGGAGGAAGCCAGGGTATTTCAGACTGTCTGATGGTTGGATTTGTACCCCAGAGACTCTCAGAGGGTTAAATCCCCTCCACTCAATGGCAGCTACTCACATTTTGTCCAATTGATTTTATGGCCTGATATTGGGCCATAAAGGTGGAAAACTTTGGTTGTTTCAGGCATTTCTGTTTCAGGGTCTGCTAGACAGAGAAAGATATCCTCCATAAATTAAGAACTGTTATGGTCATGTTCTGCTGTCTAGAGACTTCTGATTTTTGGGTTGCCTCTGATGGCCTCAACCAAGAGCTCTATCATAAGCACATAGATGAGTGGGGCTAAACCACCCCTGTCTTGTGCCCTGTGAAAGCCACAAGTGCATTGAGAGAGAGCCATTTGTTAAGAACTTGCCTGAGGGTACTAGAAAAGGGTGCCTATCCAGGCCTGTATTTTGGGACCAAACTGAGCCCCTCAGCTCTTCAAACATAAAGGGTCACTTGAACTGGTCAAAGGCCATTTTGACATCTAAAGCCAGAAGTACAGACCAAGTGACTCCTCTCCTTGACCATCCCCCCTTGACATTAGACACTCTTCTTATATCATGCTTGGCTTCATGGCCCTTGAGGAAGTCCCATTGGTTTCTATGGATAAGCTATTGTAGGATCTCTTCCAGGCGGCCCACCAGCGGTTTTGCCAGAATCTTGTACTCTGCATTAAGCAGAGATATGGGCCTGTAAGAGCTACACTGAGTGGAATCTTTGCTTGGCTTAAGAAGGACTGTAACTGTGGCCATATATTGGGAGGGTGGGAGCCTCCCCAGCCCCAGAGCCTGTAGCACCATGTCTTCTAGCGGGCTGTGTATGACCTGCCAAAAAAGCTTTATAGGATTCTTCAGGCAGGTCATCTGATCCTGGTGCCTTCCCCAACACAAGCCCCAGAAACACTTTATGTTTCTCCTCTCATTGGCATGGCTCACAGTACAACTTTCTCATAGTCCTTTCTGGGAGGGAGGGCAGAGGGATAATGACTAGAAAAGCATGTTGGAGAGGAATCTCTAGGGTGACCTCAGAGGAGTACAGTTTATGGTAGAACTCTCTGAAGGCAGACCTTACATCCTGCTATTTTGGGGACACATGTCCATCAGGTTTTGAAATGCCAAGGATATCCTAGCCTGCCTCTTTGGCCTTCATTTGCCATGTCGGCTACTGGCCTGCTTTGTTCCTGTCAAAATGAGATCTAGCCTGGGTTAATATTAGTCCTCTTTCAAGCCTTGCTGAAATTAGTTGGTTGAGTTGCCTCTTTATTGCACACAATTTTTACAGAGCCTGGGGTTGCATCTTCTGCATAGGGCTCTGTTCTAGTGATTGGATCTGATGCTCAAGATCTCTTTCTCTTGCCACTTCAGCTTTCTTTTTATGAGCTGCTGCTGAGATTTTTTTATAGAGGGTAAGGGCTAGTCTAGATGAAGGTCTACTGGTTAATGTAATTTATCTTGACTTTAAAAAAGCCTTCAACCTTGTTCCCCATTATGAACTAATAAATATGATGGTGCAATTCGGCTGCTTCAGCAGCTATCTAGTAAAATGGATAGAAGATTGGTTAACTGATAGAAACCAGCAAGTGAGAGTCTGCAACATACTATTAGGGATATCAAGAGTTACCAGTGGGGTCCCTCAGAGCTCAGTTTTGGGTTCAACCCTATTTTGAATATTTATCAGTGACTTCCACTGTAATGTTATTAATATCATTATAAAATTTCCCAGTGACACCAAATTAAGGTCTGTGGTGGATG
Organism: Neoceratodus forsteri; assembly: GCA_016271365.2. Taxonomy (NCBI): domain Eukaryota; kingdom Metazoa; phylum Chordata; order Ceratodontiformes; family Ceratodontidae; genus Neoceratodus; species Neoceratodus forsteri. Next base: position 328,971,356 of record CM057450.1, on the reverse strand, counting down.
ATGACTCTCAATACCATAGACTAGTGCAAGATTTGGCAAACATAGAGAATTGGGCTAAAATAGAATAAAATGGCATTTAACATTGATAAGTTTTCAATAATACATATGGGGGGATCACACAAAGGATTTATATACTTAATGGAATAAACATAAAGTCAGTGTCAAATGAAATAAACTGACGGATACTTACTAACAATTAACTTTCAATTAGTGAACACTGCAAAAAGGTGACCATGACCACCAACAGAATTTCCAGGTATATACGAAAAGCCTTCATACCCTGAAGTGAAAGTTGCATTATTCCTTTGTACAGAGTGAACATAAGGCCACATCTTGACTATGCAGCCTTCTATTGGTCACCACATTTAAAGATAAAAAATTGTTAGACAGTGTACAGAGGGGGATAACACAACATATACCAAGATTGAGAGGTATGGTATATAATTAAAGAATGCACAAACCTAAACTATATGATCTCTAAACAAGAAGAAACTGGGGAGACCTGTTACTAGTGTTTAAAATTTTACAAAGTGAAGAGTTGAGTAAACTTTGTAACATTACTCTGCGAAGGTGTGGGATGAAACAGACACAAAAAAACAGAAGTCAGATGCTTAAGAGGCAGTATAGTGCAGTGGTCTAAGACTCTGAGCTGCAAATTTGGTGACATCCAGCAGACTAGACCTGGGTTTGAATCCCACAGCTTCCACTTGCATACTGTGTGACCCTGAGCAAGTCACTTAACCTCCTTGTGCTCCCAGGTCACTCCTGTAAACAAGCTTTCAGCTTAGTGTGCTATACCTGGTTAAACAACTAAATAATAAAAAAAAAAAAGATGCATAAAAAACACAAACGTGCATTGTTATTTTAGTCAAATAAGAAAACAAAAAATAAAAATAATAAACATACAGAAAGCAAAAGGTTATTCAATATCCAGTATCCAGCAAACTTTCTAATTTCAAAAATTCCTGAGGCTTAGCTTCAATTCTTGCAAATAGAACAGTGTGGAAACAAGCACACACTTTTGAGCCCCTCCTCACTTGGTAGTCAGCATTCAACTGACTCCCCTATCTAACTGTTACTCCAAGTAGTAGGTTTTTATACTTTTCATGGATGACATCACCATCAGGTGATCCACCCCTTTTTTCTAAAACCAGTATAACCCTGTTATTCTCAGGTATTCCCCATTAAACAGTAAAGACATACGTGTTTATACATGCTATCTTTTTGAGCCTAGACTCAACTCCTCTTTTCTTGGTTAAGGGGGTTTTATCACAGTCTGAATATAAAATTAATCTTAATGAAACTAAGCCTCTATCTCAGTCTGTGACATCACTATTTGAAATACCATAAATAGACTCATTCAATGAGCTGCCAGCCCTATAATAGGTCATGAAACATCATTCTGCAGGTACAATTCAAGCCCTCTTTGTTTTACATTTCCTTTCTGTTTCATCTCAAAAGATAGTTTTAGTAAGGATTCCACTGGGTTTTGCAAAAGGAATGGGAGAAGAGGTCACACTCCTCACCCGCAATGGCAGGGCCAGGAAAGTCTGCTAGCGTGAGTGGTATTGTGGAAGAAATCAGGATAGTCATAATTGGGACCATATAAACTGGCAAACGTGAGTTGTTCACCCCCAATCTCAACTACCACAATTAGGTACCTGTCCTGAGGATCAGCCATGTGATGGTGCACCTTGTTGCATACTCCAGCCCTAAATCACACTGCTACTCCCCAGCCTCAGATGTAAAGTATGCTGGTGATAATTGGCCTTCTGAGGAACTCTCCAGTTTTTTTCTTCCTCACCACTCATATGGGTTTCTTGTAAGAAATTAATATCTCCCTTCACTTTCTTGACAGAGGATAGTAATTTTTTTCATTTCAAGACAGTCTTTAAACCATTGATGTTCCATGTTAACTGTAACCTATTATAAGTAACATTATCATGTAACCTATGTGTAATGTTCTGCACCTGTACTGTTCTCAGTGTAGTAACCACACTGTGTAACTCTGTCTACTCCCTCCCCCCTTGATGAGGTGCCTTTGTAAATGAGTCCATGACTCAAGGGTTGTAAATATGACTTTTCTAATAAATAAATAAATAAACATGTTAAAATGTTTAAGGTACCCATGTACATCTGCAGGCAAAATATCCTATGACTTCCCAGGGTCCTTCCCCATCCTCAGTGTTGCTCTGCCTTCCATGTCCTGCAAACCAAGAACATTTAAAACTCATAAACCTCCCACAGCTGTGCTCTCCCCTCCAAACATCAACATAACAGTAAATCCCTTAATTCCCCCACCCTCTTTCCCTTGTTGTGGTGCAACAGCAATCTCTCCAATTCCATTCTTCTCCTATCCATAGGCTATACAACAAGGCTATAGTCCTGGGTTCTGCCCTCCATCCCCTCCTTCTCCCCCCCACCAGCTCCCTTTCTATCCATTTCCCCATAGGAAACAAACTCCTGCCCCCTACCAAGAGCACCTCCCCTCTATACCCCACAAATCCCAATGAACTCACTGCACTCACTTTACTTTGTGGTAGTTGCCGGCAGGGGAGATCAATTTCCTTGTCTTGTCAAAATTCAGACTGGTCCATCAGCACAGTGGTAGCACTACAGCATGTGACGATGGTGAGTCGAGTTCAGTAGCAAGCTCATCTTGGGTGGTAAACCATGAGGAAAACATGGGAGACGTGATGGGGTTGCAGAGACTCAAGATCCTGATGGTGGGACCAGATGCCAGCCAAGAGAGACAGCATAAACAGAAAGTTAAAAAAAAAAAACTTCAAATTGAAAACATGAGAAATCTTGTAACATCTGTATTACTAATGATCATAATATTTCAATAGGAAGTCATAGTGAGACACCTTCTGGATGGTACCTTGGGCACATTAGTTTGTTTGGGATAAATTCATTGAGCAAGCTCATTTACAATGATATCCCATCATAAAAAAGTACAAGTTGCATATAAAATACATAAATAAACATACAAGCTAAAAAGACATTGAGTACATTGATAATAGGGACCTATCAACACACAGTATGTTACACAAAAAGTCATGTTTGTCAAATGCTTGCCCTGTTATCTATGTTTTATGGTTTCCATAAGTTTATGAACCATTAATGGGAAATGGAGTCCCTTTCAGTGCCATTCTGTGTAGGGGGTCTCCTTGAGGAAACTACCTCCAATCTGAAGGTTTTGAGAGTGAGCCCCGGGGTCCCCTGGAGTACCCTGTTTTGGGCCCCTGTCACATTGTCTCCTCTGGCAGCAGCTCCTCTAGTCCTAGGTTTATAGGTAGTCTTGTTACTTATAGTGTAAGGGAGAGCATTATTATGCATTCATACTGAAGGTCATACTGGATGAATAAGAAAATCAGAAGGCATAGCCCATAAAGATTTTCCCCACAATTCAGTGGTAATGGTGAATGCCACCAACTTCTTCTAGATACTTGTCCAGTTTCTGCTTAAAGCAATCTAAGCTTTCCGCCTCTACCACTTCCTGGGGCAGTTCATTCCATGTCCTTATTGTTCGACTCTTAAAACACCTCTTCCTTAACTCAGTCCTGCTCAGTTCCTCACTCAATTGCCTATCATGCCTTCTCAAATGATAAATCCTTTCCATATACACTAATCCCAACTCTGCTCTAATAACCTCATCTTTCAGAGATTTATATAATAATAATAAATCCCCTCTTACCCTTCTACTCTCCAAAGACCACAACCCCAATATTTCCAATCTAGTCTCATATGACTCTTTCTCACAACCCGAAATCAACCTTGTAAGGGATCTCCGTGGTCTTTCCATTAATTTAATATCCCTCATCAATAAAGGACCTGCAACTGTAGAACAATAATTCAATATAGGCCTCACCAAATGTCTATATAATATCATCAAAACCTCTCTACTCCTTGATTGAAAACTACTAATACAACCAACAATCTGCATTGCTTTGTTAGATGATTGTCTGCTATTTACTTCATTTCTTAAATCATTTTGGACATAGATACCCAGATCTTTCTCACATTCCGATACCTTAGGCTTCAGATCATATATATAGTAGATCTGATTCATATTTTGTCTACTGAAATGCATGATGGTACATTTATCTTTATTAAACATCATTTGTTTTTTTGGTTTTTTGCCCAGTCGACAACGTACAACAAATTCTGGCCAAAAATTAGTCTCTCATCAAACGTATTTACCACTGCTCCAACTTTAACATTGTATTAATTTATTTTTACTTAATAATTTCAGATCTCCTATAAATATACAAAACAGTAGTGGGCCAATACTGACCCCTGGAGGACTCCACTCCATACTCTATTTAAATCAGACAGATATCCTTGAATCTTTACTTGCTGTAATCTATTACTTAACCATTTTTCTACCCGTCTAACAATGTTCTCACTGATTTATATATTTATACATTTTTCTATTATTTTAAATTGTGGAGCTGTGTCAAATGCTCGACTGAAATCGAGCATTACAACATCAACACTGCTTCCCTCATCAATACATTTGCTGACAAATGCATAAAAGATCAATAGATTTGTTTCAACGACCTATTAGGCATGAAACCATGCTGGTTCTGATCTAGAATTCCCCTCCTTAACATACTTTCATAAATAGCATCACTCAAAGCTCCTTCAACAATCTTTACCACCACTGATGTCAAACTAACAGGACGATAATTCCTTGCATCACTCCATTTTCCTTTCTTATATATAGGTACAACATGTGCCAGCCTCCACCCCTCAGGCACCTCACCATCACTTAAAGATTTTTGACCCAGTATAGTAATAATAGGTATCATCACATCACTCAGCACCTTCACAAAATATGGGTGAATACCATCTGGTCCGGCCGACCCATCCAGCTTCAATCTCCTTACTCTTTTAGCTACCCTATCTACAGTTATAACATTTTGGGGATCCAAATTACAATTCCCTATATTACACCTTTCAATATCAACATCATTCTTCCTAAACACAGTTCCAAAACTTCCATTAAATTCATTGGCCATATCTATAGGTTCAGAGGTCATGACTCCAATTATACTTAAAGGTCCAACTGTCCCCCTACTACCCTTTGTGCTATTTACATAGGCAAAACAACTTTTTTTATCTTTATTAACAGCTAGTCTAAATTCAAAACGTTCATTAGCATTTCTTATTTCTTTCTTTAATTTCATCAGTACTTTCCTATAGCTCTGTTTGGAACTTTCTAATCCATTAAATTTCATTTTATTAAACACTATTTTCTTTTTGCTACACATTATTAATATTTTCTTAGTCAACCATGGTGGCTTTTTACCCTTATGATTATAAGCCTTTCTACAAGGGTTGTAGGTTTTTTCGGATTATTGAACGTATTGAAAAAATAATTCCAAGCTTCTTCCATGTTTAAACCTTCAAATCCTTTTTTCCAGTTGATTCTTGCCAATTCTTTTCTTATAGCTGTATAATTCCCTTTTTTATATAAATACTGCACTGTATTTCCCTTAGCTGATTTAGATGCCCAATCCACTGTAAACGTAAAAGACTTATGATCACTGCTGCCTAACTGAGGTTTAATGCTAACATTCTTTATTACATCAGGATCATTAGTCAGTAAATCATCTAAAATATTATTGCCTCTATTGGCCTCTTTTATACATTGTGTAATGCCACCTGACCACAGCTCCTCATGAACTCTATATCCTAAATGATTACCAAGTTGTTTTTTATCCCACTCAATGTTGGGCATATTCAAATCCCCCATCAGGATAATGGTAGTTATCCAGGCCTGATTTACAATGTCTTTAATATATGCCTCAGTTTCTTCCATACCAACATCAGGAGCCCTATAAAAGACAAAAACTCTGCATTTTTTTCCCTTTATCCCCAACAATTCAATACTAACTTTTTCAATTTCCAGGTTATCACATTGTTCAAATTGTCTAACCTCTAATCCTTCTGTAACAAAAAGAACCACACCACCCCCTCTTCTCTCCTCTCTATTTCTTTTAAACACTCTATATCCTGGAATATGTTGTAACCACTCACTTTCATTGTCCCACCATGTTTCAACTATTCCTATCATATCCAAACACTAATTTATAACTATAACCTCCAGTTCTCCCATACTAGATATGTTTAAACTTCTAGCATTGCAAAACATGGCCTTTATTTTGGATAGCCTTTTATTATCATTTTTTACCACAGGAGTGTTTTGAACCCCATCATTCCCCCTTGTCTGACTCATTTTTAGTTTAAACAATTCTCTATTACCTGACATAATCTCATTCCCAATATTCTACTTCCTCTAAAATTCAGATGCAACCCATCTTTACAATACAGATCATTGTTTACATCAAAAGTTCAATAATGTTTAGTAAATTGAAAGTTCCTGTTTTTGGTCCATTTACACAGTCATTCATTTGCCAGTGCAATCCTTTTCACTTTATAAATATTAGCCCTAGGTTCAGGAAGTATCTCCGAAATCACTATTTCACACCCTTTCTCTGCTAACTTACTATAGTCCTTTTGCATCTCAGGCAGGGTTTTTCTCATAATAACATTTATGCCCACATGAATCATTGCCAATGGATGTTCCCCTACCCGTTTAAATATATTGTCAGCCATGTTACACAAATCCATAGCCCTGGCACCTGAGAAGCTTCTGACCATCCTATTTGCTTTGTCATCTTTACTAATATACTGATCAGTATACTTAATGATGGAATCACCAATCACTATAACCTACCTTGAATTGACCACGCCTCCCTCCTCCATCTGATCATTGTTTTCATTTCCACCATCTCCCACTATGGCAGACTGATTTATTTCCCCCAACACATCAAATCTATTTGTTACTGTTATTCCTTCTGTTATACCAGCTACAGAGTCATTTCTATTATTTATTTCAATCTCAACCTGCCCTGTAACCTCAGCATTACAATTTATAGTTATCTCCATTTCCTTCTTTAACTCTGTTGGAACTGGTCTAAAAGGATTCTGACCCCTACATTTTCTTTTAGCTTTCTTATTCTCATAATGATCTCCAGAATTTTGTTCATTTCCAACTAATTTTGATTTCCTTTTCCCATATTCATTTTCTAAACCTTCTTTTCCCTTAGCCTCCTCATTTACATTTAAACTAGAAAGTATTTGAATCCTTTCTGTTAACACCCCCTGACTCCTTTCTAATTTTGCTAACCTTTCAGTAACCATTCCCAAATTCTTATATAATTCTTTATTTTGCTCACATTTTTCACATTCATTGCTATTATAATCTGTCCCCAGTTCTACAATTTTATACATTCCACATCCCTTACATCCAATCATCAAGTCCCCCTCTGTTATCAGAATTGAGGTCACAAAACTTTGTATCCTCACCTCTTCTGTCATCATTTTATACTCCAAAATACTTTAATTTACAAGAAAAAACTATACAAAAATCTTCTGCACACTGCACTGCTCCACGGTAACATATAAACATGTGCTAGAAGTGTGTGCCTCCACACATCTCAGTGCACCAAGACATGCTGCACATGCTCGCACCACTCATGTGAGCGTCTGTTTAAATCCCTCTTGGACTCAGAAGCTGCACAGATCTCCCCCCCAGAAGCAATTATGTGCCTGCGTTTAAATTAATAACACCAGCCCCCTAAAATTAGCAGCACAAATTCTCCTTGTAGCCTAAATATAATAACCCTCAGTCAGGTGTATTGAGGGACTCAGTAAAAGCAGTCAGAAATATCAATATGCACCAAAACTCAAAACGGCATCTTCAGCGATCAAATCCACCCTGTCCCACCACTTTTGGTGGTCTCACAGTACAGGATCTGATTGAATTCAATTGAAAAATAATCTTGTTGTACCATCGATGTAACATCATATTGCAGTTGTACCATTGTGAGTACATCAAATCGATGGCACAAAAACATGGAATGTCTGTGTGCATTCACATTAGTCAAAACTCCGCTCTTCGGAAAATGGCCGCAGTGGTGAGATCTGTCCCTGAAAGAGAGCAGCGCTGATAAAAACTGGCAGTATAAGGACACTTTCACAATGTTGTAGTGAAGGTGCATGTAACTGTAGCTATGTTTAAAAAAATTGTGTCTGTGAGTGCAGGGAATCATGGACAGAGCAGGGATTGCTCTTGTGGTTGGAGGGAGGACCAGGACCTTAAGAGAAGCACAGAAGGACAGCCACACTCAAGAAATGTTCAGTGCATGTTTAGCTGCTGCCCATACAATATAAAAGAGTATGGGTGAGCAACAGTTAAACAACACTGAGTTCACTTCTCGAGATTTCATGACAACTGTAAACCTCTTGAGTGTCATTCTTGAGATTTACTAGGTTGTCATGACATCCTCTCAAAATGAACACAGCGTTGTTGTTCACCGTTGTTCATCCATTATCCTCTATATTGTTCAATCAGATTATACAGCCAGGAGAGGAAGACTACTGTGCATTTCCTAACACAGGCTAATTATGTCAGCAGAGGCTTGTGGCTCTGAATTCCACAGAGTAGAGAACACAGTCCTGGTATCCAGACTCTCATTAGGCCCAAGGATCTCAGATCTGGGTCCACCTTGAATCAAGGGGCTGCAGTTGTGTCTCTGACTCCTCCACAAGAGATGCCTATTCCCCAAACAAATCTGGCACATGAATCAAAATGCCTCAGTTTCATATATTCATATATACATTTCTTGCCAATTGATGGCATTCCTCCCTTAACTTTTGCTAATTGCAGTTTACTGGGAATGTACATTATGGCATGATAAAAACTTCTACAGCCCAGGGACGTGTCCCACCCAGTCTTCAGGGGCACAGGGACATGTCCCTCTTGCCACACAAAGTACAGTTCAATCCAGAGTGCTGTCAGCTTTGGAAGATTATGATCTGTACACACAGTTCTTATTTGTTGCAAGTAGTGACTTCCAAACTGGTGCCCATTACTAGGATCAAGCATTGTAGCATAAGAATCTTTAGGGCCCACGGTCATGTTCTACCTACTCATCTGGGGCATTGGGACATGTCCTGCCCACCACCAGAATTCCAACTCAAGCCAAAGTCAGTATATCTGGAGCTAGTGAGTTGTCCCTCATTTGCCTTTGTAAATAATAATACAGTTTCCAATTAGTAGGTTTATGCTGGAAAACAGTCTCTAAGAGAGAAGTTTTTCAAGATCAGTTGGTGTTTTTTTCTTTCTTTCTTTCTTTTTTTTTGTTGTTTTGTTTTGTTTTGATGGAATACCATACTGCACACTTCAATAATGAGCCACATTAAGTGAGAGGGACACTCCCAAATCAGTCAGAAAGTCCAGGAAGTCTGGGGGGACCCACCATGTGGTTGAGGATCAGTCTGGCATGTTATGTGAGGGCTCTGAGCTCATCGTTTCAGAGTGTGATTCCCCTGCCCTGATTCCCACCATGGATTTCAATGCACCATACTAGCTGTATTGTCCCCAGGGGGTTGCCAAGGATCTGCAGTGCAGGCAATTACGCCATAGCACAAACAAATTGGTGAAATGAGATCCCACTCACTGAATCTGAAACTATTACACCATGGACCTACAGCACACTTGCTCCCAAGCTTTTGGCAGTTATTGACTGTATCAGTCAGGCCATGTGTTGGACTAGGGCTGTTTTGTAGCCCAGATTCCCAAACCACAGTGAATATATGACTTACAATCCAGCACCACCTCCTCCCCCCCAGTCACCCACTCACCTCAGCTTTTTGTATGTTGTTATCAAAATCAGCATCTCTGGTCTATAGTGAAGGGTCATTTCTGCACTGTGATGCTTGACCGTCTCATGCTACCACCTCATTATCAATGTATGGCATGGCCAAGTTCAGCTTCATAAAGTCTTCAGTAGTGTACCTGCTTGACAGATGATTGGGCATGAGGAGTACATATGAACAAACTGCCAGTCTAGTTTGTGTAGGGACTGCTTTACTCCATTAAACTCCTGCCATATAGCCTGGAGCAGGGGTTGCCAACCTGTAGCTCATGAGTCACATGTTGCTGTCAAAGTAATTTGATGTGGCTCTCAAGGGGTTTGTCAATTAAGTGTCAAGTACATGTCACAGTCTTTTAAATCTGAGAAAAGTAAAAGTACAGGAGCTGAAAAGTGCTCTGCTTGCTCAACAAACTACTTTTACTAAGCCTAAAGCACCTGAGCTGCTCTGAATAATTATTTTAAAATGACAAATATTTTTTAAAAAATCTGTAACTTAAGAAAATACAATTACTTACTATTTACTATTACTATGTTATTATTTTAACTCCTAAATATGGGTCAATATGGGTATGACAAGGACTGCACATTGGGTATAGTACTGGCCACACGTTATTGTGTCTCACATCTTACTCAGAAATTTAAATGTGGCTCCTAACCCTGAAAAGTTGGACACCCCTGTCCTGGAGGCACCTGCTGTAGTTGGGAAAGATACTAACAGTTTTATTGCCTGTCTTGATTGGTCCCCTTTTCCTAACCTACTGCCTACTGCAGCACCAGCTGGCAGTCCTGGTACTGCAAGAATTTTACTAGAAAATGTCTGGGTCTGTCATTTGGGTCCAGTTCCTTTCCTGGGGACTGGTAGGCTCTTTGCGCTTCTAGTATAGTGCCAGGTGAGAGCTTTAGAGTACTAGGTAGCCACAGCACTAAGTAGTCAGGTGGACTGGAGCTCTCTGTGTCCTCTGGGAGCCCCACCATGCAGAAATTGTTTCTCCAATCCCTGTTTCCATGGTCATTAATGGTGTCAGTTAGCTCTTCTTTCAGTTTCTGTACTTGCATTAATTCTGACTTGAAAGCCCTCATTTGATATTCCTGCTCACTTAGATGGCCCTTCATCTCTCCCAGCCACTAGCCATGGTCTTCCGCTGTATCCCCCATGCTACTGACCATCTGCTGGAGATGTGCAAACTGAGAATTTAAATTTTCAAAGAAAGATTGCAGTTCCTTTTTTAGCTCATAGATATGCACTTTTAGAGATGGCTTCTGTTGCAAGGGCACTACACTGGGAGATGACTGATCTAATAGCACTTCTACTCTTGTGGCTGGTCAGCACCGCAATTCTACAGGCCCTCCTCCTTGAGCTGCTGCTGCTGTTATTTGTTCAAAGATGATCTGTGTTGGCTCAACATCAGGATACTCTGGTCTACTAATGGAAGGTGTAAATCTGCAATATGAGGTTTGGATGCACTTGATTTAGAATTACCCTCCCCCCGAGCTCTGAGATCAGACAGCCATCTCAGATGCCCATCAGGCCACCCCACCCCCCCCAACTTTTGTCTAAAGTTAAACAATTTTATCTTGCATCTTGACACAGGTTTTGAAAATTCCCTCTCCCTCCACAGTCACTAAAAACTCCAATTCTTCAATAAGGCCAACAGAGCACATTGGGTTCTGTGCAATTTGATTATGACATTAGCAGACACAGGAATAATGAAAATGATAAGATATGCAGACTTTCAGCAGTGTCATGTGTGGTTGGAATATTTTCTCAGAGGCAGCATTACCATGAATAGTACAGTCAAAGGACAAGTCTACCAAGCATCAATGAAAACATGCAGTCAGTATTACATACTCCTCCACCTCCACTGGTTTTGTTCACTCAGCAGTGATAAGCTTGCCTGTTGAATGAGTAATTAAGAAATAAGGGACATGCATATAATAATTTACAAAAGGAATAGATTTTAAATGTGTTAATACTCTGTTTCAGAATAGTGCTGTGAATTAATTGAACATCAAAATATAGAAAATGAAAAGGAACTAACAAGACAGCTCACCGTGTACTGTATGTCTGCATCATATTTAAGAGCCAAGTACGTGTCTAAGTGTATTGTTTAACAACACGTTTAGATTAAGTGTTTGGATCCCATACTCTGCCTTTTCAGTATGCTTAGTCACAGTGTTCAAATGGACCTTAACAAATTGAAATAAATTTATAGTGATTTGGTACATCAGCCAAGTCAAAGCAGAATTACCATGAAATGTCAGCAACCCAACCAGTGACCAGGAATGTAACTTAATGAAATAAAAACTGATCCAACACTGCAGTATATGGAGTAGTTGATGGCAGTTCTGTCCTTGCCTGTGAAATGTTTTTGTATTCATCTTAGCAGTTAGCATGTGCTGTCAGAGTACCTCCAAAGGTCTTTCAGTTTTTCCATTTTTTTCCAACAGGAAATCTCTTACTGCTCTTCACTCTGAGTGCAGCCCCTCAGAAATATCACACAGTGGGTAGAATTTTCATAGGGACTTCAAGACTTGGCGTATCTTTTTATCACAATTTACAGCAACAGATTAAACCTTATAAACTGTAGTCTATCCTTTTGGTGTAATTTCAGCAATTTGCACACAGAAAATGGCAAGTGTCATAAAATGATGTGCACATTATTTTTGTAGCATAAAAAAGGTAAACTGTTGGAAATGTTTACATTTTTTTGAAAATAGCATTCAAACAGTTTGACGCATGTTGGATGATGAAGGCACAGCCCAAAATTAGGAAACTGACAGCATCATCCTGTCTGAAAATCCAGCCCTGTGTCTCTGGTTGAAAATCAGTTGTCAAGGTTGAAATCAATTCTAGTTTCTCTTCTTCCTTCCAGCAATTTTTTGGCTTAGTGCCCAGATGTGGGTGCTGGAGGGGTGATGCAACACCTGCCTCTATTGGGACTAATATCAGAGCCCTCCCTGCCACAGCTTCCTCCAGAGTACTGGGTGAAAGAAATATTATTGACTCTAAAACCTTGTTTCTCCTCTTGGCTCTTCTGGTATTGTCCTTTTAAGACACGCTGGTAAAAGGAAAGAAATAGGCATCAATCATGGATAAAGCATCAAAGTGCAATTCACAGCTAGATAACAGCAGCTTAGGAAGAATGCCAACACAAAAACCAGCTCGACCAGTTTCACTCCAGGCTTCCTCAAAGTACTTGTGAGTTGCACTGTGATGCACCTTTAGACCATGCACTTTCAAAGCACTTAATACACTGAACTATTCTTTATTCTTGACTGGTGCTGGTTTTCTTCCCAGTGTTGTACTGTTGCTTACCTTGCACAATCTTGCTATGGACTGACCTTTTGAAATTTCGTTTAAAAGGGAGTAACTAAAACCCTTTAATTGAAATGACAAGCAAGATCAATATGAACACAGTGCAGCCATCCTGCTGCTCATCAACACCCTTTTGTGTTCATTATTTTTTTTACGTTTTGTATAGTATTTAATGTCCTCTCTAGTGATTTATTTGTTTTTTATTAAGTGGGTAGATACACTAGGAAAACAGCCTATTTGGGGGCATGAACTGAGAACAGACGGTACATAGTTGCAAACAATGAGGAAACAAGTTATAATGCTATAGACAAGTAAAAGTAAAATAACAGTACTATACAATAAATCACAGGGATTAGTGTGATAAAGGTTGCATATAACTACATATAAATTGGACAAGTAGGTACTTTAGTCTTTCCTTAAACTGTACTAGTTTCAGACTGTCTCATGTCAATAAGCAAACTGTTTCAAAAATGGGGTGCTAAGTAGAAAAATGATGTTCCAAAAATGGGGCGCTAAGTAGAAAAATGACATTTATCCCATTTTGCAGTAAAAAAGGCCTCACTGAGTATGTTCTTATTGGTGGAATGCAACAGTACCACAGCTGTAACAGGTTTAAGATAAGTGGCTAGACATTTAGATTCTTGGTTGCTCATAATATTAAATATAAAGTGACATAAGTCATACAACTGTTTAGCAACAGAAGAAAACTTAGACAAATCAACACATAAATTATAATAGTGTTTGTGTCTATCAGAGTTGGAGACATATCTACACGCAGTATATTATTGTAAACAATGTTACTTTTGCAGCACAGTAACTGAGACATTTCAATATACCACAAAACAATCAAGGCAGCAACAGATCATAGGCTATATCCATCCTGGTTGGGGGGGGAGTTGTCATTGTACTCTATAAGTAGTAGTAGTAGTAGTAAATATTTTTATGAATAAAATTCAAGTTATAAATATGAATTGCCTAACTGAGCCAAGGCTCATTAAAACATAGAATGTGACAGCAGATTAGGACGGCTTGGCCCACCTAGTCTGCCCAATTACCTTACCTACTATAACACTGCAGAGCCTACTTCATCTCCAGGATTATCATCCCCCTTTCCTTTCCACTGAAAGGAAATCATAGATCATAGCTTTCCAGGTAGAAGGTCACCTGGAGGTCAATAACAATCACATGGTATGGTCAATTTGGCCACTAGAACTAAATAATCCTATTCCAAGGCAAAACTATGGGACTTCAGAGGAGCTGACTTTGATAAGATGGCCAACAGAGTAAAGCTGGCCCTGGCAAGAAGAAATACAGGTGAGGGTGTACAGGCAAAGTGGTCAAGCATTAAGGATGCAATACTTGAAGCAACATCTCATTGCGTTAGGGAGAAAAGCAAGAGCAAAAGAAGGAGGAAACCACTTTGGTTCTCAAAAACAGTAGCAGAAGAGGTCAGAGCCAAAAAGTTGGCCTTCAGAAAATATAAGGGAATGCAGTGGGATGAAGAAAGGATGCATACCAAACTTCCCTAAGGGAAGCAGGGAAGGCAGTAATGCAGGCAAAGGCCCAAACCAAGGAAACACTAGCACGAACAGTAAAAGAAGGGGACAAGACTTTCTATAGATACATTAGTGAAAGGAGAAAGTCCAGAGAGGGTATTGCTGAGATCAAGGGGGATAAGAGAGAGTACATGGAGGAGAACCAAGGAAAAACATATATCCTAAGTAGATACTTCTGCTCAGCTTTTACTGAAGAGAAGGTAAGGCAAGACTCACAGCTCAGCACCATGGACACGGGGGGGTGCACAAGTTCCTTCACAAAAGAAAGGGTCCTACAAGAGCTTGTTAAGCTCAGAGTGCACAAGGCAATGGGACCTGATGAGTACTAAAGGAGCTAAGGGTGGAACTAGCAGAGCCATTAGCAAAACTGTTTAGTGAGTCTCTGAGCACAGGAGAGGTCCCAGAAGACTGGAGAAGTACTCATGTGATTCCACTCCACAAGAGTGGCAGCAAGGAGGAGGCAGGGAATTACAGACCAGTCAGTCTTACCTTAGTAGTGGGCAAGCTTATGGAGGCACTTCTTAAAGGAGAAGACTCCTGTATATTTATGATTTGGATATGTCTGATGTATTTATTATACATTACATCAAGTACTGTACATATGCCAATAAGAGATCAGCCATTTCTTCTGTTGCAACACATATCTAGAGTCTGAGGCTGTGACACAAAGTAGTAAAATGTCAAGCAAGCCTCCATTTACATGCAAATGAGTCACTTGTAATACAGCCCCTCCCATTCCTTGATGTCACTGCAGCAGCAGTGCAGAAAGGGAATCAATGCTGTCTATCCTGATTTTAGTTTAAGTTTGCAATGGCTTAAGACAGTTCTGTCATGCAACTCACACAGGGGAGTGGTACTTGTAGCCTTAATACTGCATGTGTAGAGCAAATAATACATCTAATAGTATTTCATTCACAGGAAACAAAAGCTGTTCCTGTGTACTGCTCATTTTCTCTCTGTGAGACAGTTGTAACATGTTGTGGAAAGCAGTAGACTGAATCAGTCAATCAACCAATCAACCAACCAATCAATCAATCGAGCAGGAGCAGTCAATCAATCACTCTGCAGTGGACCAGGTGAACACCGTTGAGAGGATTCATTTACAAGGTAGGCTTGAGCAGTTTCCCAAAGGATCACACAAGACTGAATTCCTCCTTTGCACAAATTATACACTCCCCTTTCAGCAGCCTGAAAGTGGAGAGCTAGATCACTTACTTTATAAAGTGTATTGTTTTACATTTCAAATGCTCCTTACATCTAGGTTCTGACTGGAAATACCAAGACACAGAATGCATATGACATGGGAGGAATGAGCTAAGCAAATACAGAGTACTACAAACACACTGCAACTGATTAGTTTCTTTACCTACAACAGCTGAATTGTAGCATCTGATTTGTGAGGGGACATCCTACTTCAAATGCTGGCATTACAAAGGGGGGAGGGGGGCTGCCACAGCTTGTTTTCAGTACATTCAAAGTGAAGTGCTGTAGCTCTCACATCACTGCTAATGATTTATAATGGGAATGGGGGAACTGTTAAAGTCATGGACCTGAGGGGCTATCACAGTTCCCAAGGAGGTTAGGGGGAACTTGTTAAGGGTTAGAGAATAAGGAACTTTAGTAGGATTTGAACCAGTTTCCCAGTTCATTTGCCTGTGCTTTAACCACTAGATTACTCTTCTTCCATATTCTACAGCTGATGTTGTCATGGTAACCTATTCCTTGTTATGGCTGAACTCTTAATTGCCTTACATCAGCCATCCAATCACTGACTGCCTAGTTACAAAGGGAAAGGGGCATTTTTGCAATATTGTGTCTCACTGCTGGTGTCAATAAAAACAGAGGATGCTAACACACAGAGAACATAATACAACAGCTATATAATACCACTTAAGACTCTTGTTGTACCCATAGTCATTTATTGGGTAAACTGTTTTTGCTAACAGAAACATTAACACAACATATACAGGCACTTCCTTATAGGCATACTGTATGTACATGTCAAATCAGTGCTGAATCACTCTCATATGGTCCTAGTCCCTATTAGACCTGCACTTCAGGATGTGCACAACACTTAAAGAGGTCCCCCATTACTCAAGTGGGGGACCAAACATTGTGGGTTCTGTTTACTGGTGGAATAGCATTTAGTGCAGCACCATTATCTGTTGCTCTAATGACATCATCCTCCAGCAGCATTGATGGTAAAATGGAGGACAAACACATTGATAACTTCTGGGGGCTGAATATTTTTATTTTAATCTAGATTTGGACAGCAATATGACTGCTGGCAACTAGAGGAGGAACACAACAGTTACACATAAGGAGTTGGGAAAATATGGGTGTGAATCTATAGGAGACTTCTCCGTTAAGAAAAGGATATTGCATCACCTGGAATCCATAGGAGCACAGGATCCAAGACAGCACTGGTTTACAACAGGAAGGTCCTATCAAACTAATCTCATTGATTTCTTTGGCTGAGTAACCATAGTGGTGGACCAAGGGGGTGCAGTTGATGTCACCTATCTTGACTTCAGCAAAGCTTTTGATACTGTTCCACATAGAAGATTGATTAATAAGCTAGGTAGGCTTGGGATGGGTCAGAAATTGATCAACTGGTTCACAAACTGGTTGGTGGGCAGAAAACAGAGACTGGTGGTAACTGGTATACAGTCAGAAGAGATGCAAGTCACAAGTGGGGTACCTCATGGATCAGTCCTGGGGCTAGTCCTCTTCAATATTTTCATCAGTGACATTACAGATGGACTGGAGGGTAAGGTTTACCTGTTTGCAGATGACACCAAGATCTGCAACAAAGTAGATGATCCAGATGGGGTGGGCAGAATGAGAAGAGATCTGGAAAAAATGGCAAAATAGTCTGAAGAGTGGCAACTGGGGTTTAATGCAAAGAAGTGCAAGATGATGTACATACTGTAGGGAAGAGAAATCCTGAAGCTACCTATAGGTTGGGAGGGGAGTTGCTGGTAATCACAAGAGAAGAAAGAGACTTGGGCATCATCATCACAGATGACCTGAAATCATCCAAGCAGACCACTAAAGCAGTAGGTAAGGCTAGAGGGATGTTGACGTGTATTAGTAGGGATATCACAAGTCATAAGAGGGAGGTAATAATCCCTCTTTACAAGACGCTGGTTAGGCCCCATCTTGACTACTGTGTGCAGTACTGGAGGCCACACCTGCACAAGGACATTAACAAAATGAAGGTAGTCCAGAGAAGGACAAGCAAAATGGTGCAGGGATTGCATCAGAAGACATATGAGGACAGATTAAGGGAGCTCAACATGTATACCCTAGTGCAAAGGAGGGAGAGAGGTGATATGATCAAAACATTCAAATATCTTAAGGGCATTAACAAGGTGAAAGAGTCTAACATGTTTCAATATAAGAAAACTAGCAGGCCAAGAGGACACATCATGATATTAGAGGGAGGACAATTAAGAGGTAATGTGAGAAAGATCTTTTTCACAGAAAGGGTGGTGGATTCATGGAATGGCCTACTTCAGGAAGTGGTGGATATGAATAAAGTGCAGGGCTTCAAACAGGCATGGGATAGGCATAAGGGAGCAATGCAGAAGAATATGTATGAAAAAATAGGCAATTGACAGAGTAAAGGACTATGGTACATTCATAAGGTAGAAAAAAAGTGGGAGACTGGATGGGCCTTGCAGTTATCTGCTGTCAAATTCTATATTTCTATGTAAGTTCCACTAAGGTTCTTTTATGTCTGTTCTATGCCTTCATGAATTCCGTTGCCATCTTTGGCCCCAACCACCTCCTCTGGGAGGCCATTCCAGGCATCTACCACACTTTCTGTGATAGAGTACTTCCTCACATCTCCCCTGAGTCTACCTCCCTCTAGGTTCATTGCATGTCCTCTTGTTGTTGAGCATCTTTTTTTTCTGAAAAATGCTTCCCTGTTGAATCTTATTTATACCCATGAGGTATTTGAAGGTTTCTATCATATCCCCCCTCTTTCTTCTTCTCTCCAGGGTGTGCATATTGAGGTCCTTTAGTCTCTTCTTATAGAACTTTTGATGCAGATCCTGCACCATTTTAGATACCCTCCTCTGGACAGCCTCAACTCTGTCTATGCTCTTCTGGTGACGTGGTCTCCAGATCTGGCCACCAGCTCTAGACCACAGTTCTGGAGTTCTCATTTTTAACACGGTCTAAAACAAGTATGGTACACACAAATGTTGTTACACACATAGCAATACAGTCAAAGTATCAAATGAGACCAGGTTTTTATTGTAAGCAATAAGCAAGACCAGGTTTTACACTAGCAGATTTGCAGGCTTCGTTTATATGCTTTGCAAAATCCAATGAAGAATATTTACGGGATATATTATTACAGTTAAAAAGCTACTGATGCTGCAAAGAAAACTTTGAAAAACATAATAATTAGGTAAAATTTGGCTTGTATTCCATATATATTCCAGATTTCTCTTCCCCAATTTTTATTACTGAGAAAATGTGCGTGAATACATGATTTTTATTTATTTTTTGTTGACCAGGTAAGTGCACTAGACAAATCCTGCCTATTTTCAGGCACGACCCGGGGGAAGGGGATACAGATGAATGCCAACTGATCTTGAACCAGATTAAGCTGTTGGTGGTATTTTTTTAGTGAATGAGGGAAATTTGGCCAGGACACGGGAAATTCCCCTACTCTTTTCGATAAGTGCCATGGGATCTTTAACATCCACCTGAACTACCACCCATCCAGGCAGATGGGACCTCGGTTTAACGTCTCATCTGAAAGACGGCACCTCAGAAGTGCAGCACCCCTCTCATGCTGCATTACAGTGTCAATACTGGGATATTAACCCAAGTGCCAGATGTGGGAACTGAACCCACAGCCCTCTGATCTCCCAGCCTCAGAGGCGAGTGTGCTACCTACTGAGCCACTGACACTGACTTTATCCCTTGCAGTTACTTTAATGTTAATCTGTCTCTATAGCTTATTCCCTACTTCAAGTCATAATGCTCTGTTGTAACATCACAATCTGTTGCAATGAGAGTAACTGTGATGTCACAAGCAGTGCGTTATGACCTCAGGTAGGGAGACAGCAAGATAAATAGATGAACTCTTCAGGAGCAAAAATTCTGTTTTCATGCAAATTACCTCAGCAATAAATAATGGTGAAGAGGAATAAAGAACTAATGTGAAATACAAACTAAACTTAATCTAAATATTATGTTTTGTTAAAGTTCTCTTGAAGGTATCAGCTGCTCTTTAATATACAGTAATGAATGTTTTTTTTTTTTTCTGTTTAATTTTTTATTGCCATTTTCTATTCTTACAATACTGAAAACACTTATTCTAAACAGGAGAACTGTTATAGAGTTGTTAGTTACATATACAGCTCGACATCAGATCATATGAAGGATAATTACTACCAGTTAATGTGTACTTACCCCAGTACATGTGACTCTTAACTTTGAGGTGATGGAGAGGCAAGGCTTCCATGCTCCATATTGTTACCTCGTAGGACTCTTTGTGGCTTCGGGTGCTGTCTAGGCTTCTGACACCCTAGCTAAAAAGAACAAACACAAAGAACCACTATTCTATATATTATTAAGTACACATATATAGATATATATATATATAAACATATATAGATATATATATCTCTATATATATATATATATATGTATATATAGATATATATATATAATTAGGGAGGCACTGCAATACAAAGTATACATACATTCCTGGATAGACGAGTGTGATAGATCCATTTACATAGTCCTATTACCTAGCAGAAATCCTGGTTATACAATTTTTAACCCACTCCGGTTTTGGGGGTGGCATATCTGGTAAAGGGGGTCCAACATTTTTCATAGATTCCTAAGGAGTTATTTATCAGGTGGGAAAGTTTGTCCATACTGGCAATGTGAACCATGGAATTGAAAAGCTCTTGAACACTTGGAATCACTGTAGTTCTCCATCTACATACATGAAGTCACTTTGCTTGCATGGCCCACAGGGCTAGCCAATGGTATTCTAGCTCTCTTAGATGGGGAGCTTCTGACTTCATACCCAGGAGAAGTAGGGAAGGGGAGCGGGGAATATACTTCTTCAGAACTTTAGCCCCTATCTCGCATATATTATCCCATATTGGTTGTAGCAGTGGTCAGGACCAGAGAATATGAAACAGGTCTCCAGGTTCGGAGACACCTCCAGCATAAATTGGAGTTAATTACCCCAGCCTTATGTAGTACCACCGATGTATGGTACCATGAATGGAGAATTTTATTTTGTATTAATCTGCTCCTTGTGTCTGTAAAATATTTTTGGGCCTCTTTCCAACAGTCTTTTCACTGCAGATCTGTAAACTCAAGTTACAAAGCCCCCTCCCACCTCTGCTTAGACTTTTCAGTTTGAGTGGGTAGTGTGTCCCGGAGGGCACCATATATTAAACTGGCCAGCACCCTTTTTTTTGTTAACCAAAGGGGTATAGTCTGGGTGCCCCTTTTTGCTACCTGGGTCATATACTTCTGAGATGTATTACATATTTGTAGATATTTCCAAAAGTCGGAGGTGGGAATTGACTATCTGGGGTTGGCAAACAAGTCTATTGCCATAGAGGATGGGTCACGTATATCCTCCATCTTGGTGATACCCTTGTCTGCCGACCCTTTCCAATACACAGACCTTTTATCTATACACAAGTTATCATTCCCCCATAGCGGGGTTAGTTTGATAGGCATTAAATCCAACTTCAGCTTCCTCCTGACTTTTGCCCAACACTGTAAGGAGGCTCCAATCGTGGGATGTTTTTCAAGGTTTGTTTGGAGGTTGTTATAGACTAGAAGTGACAAGCAGATCTTTTGACTTACAGCCTGTTCTATGTCCACCCATTGAGGTTGGGGAGTAGTTCCTATACCCAGACAGCATAGGGATTATGCCAAGTGAATGGCCCATTTATAACCTTCGAACTAAGGAAGACCCCACGCACCTAAACTCCAATGTGTCCTAAGTTTGTTCCTACTATACCTGGGGGAGTTTCTCTTCCCATAAAGAACTACCTATTGCCTTATCTATCTTCTGGATCCAGCTCTGTGGTAAAGAAAGGGGGATATGTGCCAGGAGATAAAAAAATGTTTGGGGTACAGTAACAAATGTTTTTTTTACGTAATTTACTTGCTAATGTTTAATCTAAAGTACTTGGTTAAACTATAGAAAACTGGATGAATATAACAGGGGAATGGTATTTGTTCATTAAGAGAACAATTACACAGAAGCACTCATCCTTTGTTTAGTATACTGCATGTGTAATTAAAGTAAGCCTTCACTGATTAGCTGGTAATGTCAGATGTAGGCAGAAATACTCTTTATATCTTTCCAATAAAATCTGACTAGACCTCAGACAATCTCTGAGTATGTATTAATCTAATATTCTTGCTTCCTGAATATGTAGTCATAGGTGGTTAAATGAAAGTCTGAGCGCTGTATTATGCTGACGTGTTTCTATTGATTTAAAATGCAATGTTTTATGTATAATTGTAAATGCAAGCCATCTTTTCATCGCTTGTATCCTCACCCAGGATGTGACTGAAAGTAGGACAGTTTTCAAGCCTACATCTCTCAGCCATTAAAATTAAATAACTTAAATAATGTATACAATGTTGCCTTTTAAAATGGGAAACATGTAGTTTATGTATTGGTTCTGGTGTTGACAGAATTCAACAGGGCTAGGAAAAACTGTACAAAACAATAACAGGGAATTTAAATCGTGCAGTTATTATAAAGCACAAATCAAGTTAAACTACATACAGTAAAGTACAAAATACAAGTAATTAAATCAAAGATAAACTCAGAGGTCACTTTCACTGTTTAGATTCTCTGACTGATTACATTTATATTTAAAGCAGCAGGGCAATATCCTTTAGGAGGTTCTTATTTTATCACTCATTTTCTTTACTGCCAGGTCTCATAAGTTACAGTATTTACAAGTACTGTATAGTATATACAGTATAATGCATTTTTAACTCAGTTTCCATTTCCCACAGTGCATGCCCATTTCAGGAAACAATCATTTGTTGTATCCCAAGTGATCTGCAGTTCACTCGCTATACCAGCATCTACTCCACCTCTGAAGATAGCCAGTGTGTTGTTTACTTTATTTCCACAAGGAACAAACTGAAGTACTCTCTTGTGTGATACTGTAAATACAAAAGCTAACAGCAGCATATCATCAAAAATATGTACTTTTAGGGATGCTCTTTTGAAATTATGCCTGTGACTGGGAGAGGATTAAAGACATTGGCAATTAAGCTCCTAGCTTTAAAGAGCCCCTGATGTCACTGTAACAATTCTGAAAAAATGTAATATTAAGACACAATTTAGCTTATGTTAAATATATATTTTTTTAATTCTGACCCTTACTTCTTTAGTGCTAAGAACATTCACATGTAAACTGGATTGCTACTCCATCTGTTTTGGCTGTTTGCCTACACTTGACATCACAATTCTGTTTATAATATCAGAGTCTGTTGCTGTGGAGATAATTATGATGTCATAAACAGGAGATTATGATGTCAGGTATAGGCAAGCAGAAAAAGCAGACTGGGGCTCTGCACCCCGCACCTCCGTCACAGAGGGATGTACCCCCACAGCCCTAAATATATATAATCATCTCCTCCTGCCCTGTATGGATGAGGAGAAGGATAATGTTAACTGAGGCACCAGGAGTGGGAGGGAGACAGAAAGTGGCCTCAGCACCATGCGCCTATTGCACCATGATTAAAAGTCCCATGTGCTGCAATTGCCCATGCCGTATTGCCAGATCCCACATTATGGAGCTCTCTTTGCTGCACCCTATTGATGGGATACCAAATATATGGAATATAAACTGAATTACACCTGAATCTCACATTTTTTTCAAGATTTTCTAGTGGTGTCAGGGGCTCCTTAATGGAAAACTGCGCTGAAAATATTTCACCTTTCCCAGTAGAAGCTGTTTTTTAAACACTGGTTCAGATTCTGTTATTGCTCTACCTATGCAGTCTTTTTAGTTATCTTAGTGCGTGTTGTTGCTTTCCATGTTACTGGTAAGAATAATTTTGGAACTGTATGATGTACTCATACACTTGTTCTGCTCTTCTATTGTTGACACGATGCTTCTATGTTCTGCTACAGAACTGTGTGGTTGTTTGGGACATAAACTATATCATATAGTTCTAAAATGGTACTTACCAGCATATTATAAAGCATAAACACCAAATGAGTTCACCAAAAGGCCTGTGTAGATGGAACAATAACAGAATTTGAACTAGTACTTAAGCCTTGCAGGGCCATGGACTGAAATTCCTATACATTCTAATTCTGTCGGCAGCCTAAGGGTTAAAAAAATAGGTTCTATTGGGAAAAATTACTTACAGGTTTGGTGCAGTTCTCTTATAAAGAGCATTGCCCATGGCAGCATGTCTGGGTCTTGGAATGATTGCTGGCACATTTAACCATCATACTGACACATGACAGTGGGCACGGTAGCTTACTCCTCTGTCATGGACATGGTGGAGGCACACAAAGCTTTCTATGGGCTCTGCATGCTGCCATTGGAAGGAAGAAGAGTCAAGAGACAAATTGAGAAATCTAGGATAGTGGATGGGCAACTATGCACAACCAGTGTGTTGTGTCACCGAGGTGTTCTGATTCCCTGGGACCTCACGAGCGAAGATCAAGAGGACCATGGGAATCAGATCCCCAAGGTGGCACAACACACTGGTTGTGCATGGAGTTGCTCATCTGCTATTTAATGTAGTGTATGGGCATCCATGCCTATTTTGGACATTGCACTTTGTTTCAGTGAACTGATGGTTGGGGGGGCACTTGAGGGTTGGTGGTAGGCTCAAATTACTGACATGGTGTGCTGCAGAAGTTTCTGCAAGTTCAAGTTTAAAAAACAACTTCCAGGTTAATTGGATATTTATTTATTTATTGAAAATGTTTCACCAGGAAAGGCATGCTGAGCAAAAAGATGCTCGTCTCATGGTGCGACCTGGGGGGAGGGTTACAGAGGAGGCAGGTATACATGCAGTAGATGATTTTAGCAGTAATTCAATACAGACAATATACATCGATTGGAGGTATTACAAATGAGCTTGTTACATAAGGAGAGGAATACAGAACAATGAACAGTATCGACAGGGTAAATATGACATAGGTAAACAGCAAGGTAAGAGCCATATATAACTTGCACAACAGGGACAGGGTAAACACGTCATGGGTATACATATCAAGTGTATAGTCATGGTAGGAGCAAAGCAGAGCAAACACTACAGGGGAGGGGTGAACATACAATGGATATTCTAAGGGGAAATACATTAGTTACGTAAGTGCCATTAGCACACTAGTGTGACAGGTCAGAATTTGAGTGCCTGTGCCAGCCATGAGCTGCAGTGGGATGCACAGGAGCCTGTTGGAGTTGGGGGGACTAGTATGCTTAGGAGGCGTGGGGGGTAGGTATAGGTGAGGTGAGAGGGAGGGTGATTGGTGTTGATGCTGAGGGTGAGGTGGGGGAGGGAGAGATGGGGAGGGGGAAAGAGGGAGGTTTTAGGAGTGAGAGGGGGGAGTAAGCGTGAGTGTAAGTGCGTAGAGCAGCATATAAGCCAGCCAATTTTGCTATTGCCAGGCCACTGTTCAGGTTCTGGGAGGCAGCTGGGGGAGAGAGGTAATGAGGTGGGGGGAGTTCAGGGGCAGTTGCAATTTGTTGCGAGAAAGTTAGTGAGGGCAGAGGATAGGGAGTATTTAGATGATGAGTGGCAGATCTGAGCAGGTAGGCCATTCCAGAATTTGGGGAAGAGGTAGGAGAAGGCTGATTGGCCAGCGGTGGTCTTTCGGTGGGGGATGGATAATAGCCTTGTGTAGGTGGATCTGAGGGTGTGAGTGGGGGTAGGTGGGGAAGATAGGGAGGATGCTAGGTAGGGTGGGAGGGAGCCGAGCCAGAAGTTAGAAGTGAATTTTACAGTGTGGAGTAGGCACCGGTTGCTCAGGGCTGGCAGGGCCAGTGAACGGTAGAGCTCGCAGTGATGTGAGCGAGGGAGATCATCGAGGGCAAAGTGGCAGAATGCATTAACGAGGGGGTCCAGTCTGGCTAGATTGGTCTTTAAGGCAGAGTTATAGACTACGTCACAATAGTCGAAGGTGGGTAGAATCATTTTCAGGACTAGATCACGTCTGATGGGCAGCGAGAGGGAGGAGCAGTTCCTATAGAGGACCCCAAGTTTAGGGCGCAGTTTAGAAGTGATGGCATCTACGTCTGTGGTAAAGGAGAGGTGGCAATTGAGCCAAACCCCTAGATACCTAAAGGAGGGCACTTATTCAAGGATAGTATTGTTTAGGGTATGGAAGATCAATGGATGGGTGAGTTTGGATAGACACTGCCTTGTGCCGAAAGTCATAGAGACAGTTTTCTTGGGATTTAGGGAGAGTTGATTGGTATTGAACCAGTGTTGGATTTTGTTGAAATCCGTTTGTAGTTTGGAAGTGAGTTCTTCGTGGGTCTGGCCGGAGGTAAAAAGGACCGTGTCATCCGCATACATGTGTATAGAGGAGGAGGAGGAGCATGAATTTGGCAGATCATTTAGGAGGATGGAGAATATTATGGGACCAAGAAATGAGCCTTGGGGAACGCTGGTGGTGATAGGGAGAGGGGGGGAGATGTGGTCAGCTATTCTAGTGGATTGGGTTCTATTTAGTAGGTAGGCGCTGAATCAGTTTGTGGCAGAATCGGCTAAACTGGCCCTTGATAGGTGGGATAGTAGGAGAGGGTGGGAGACTGTGTCGAAAGCTTTAGCTAGGTCTATGAAGATAGCGGCCGTGATTAGTCCTTTATCCATCCTGGAGAGGATGGCGTCCGTGAGACGTAGTAGGGAGGAGGTGATAGAGTGGTGTTTTCTGAAGCCGGACTGAAATGGGGTGAAGAAGTTAGTTTCTCAGAGAAAGTAGGAGAGCTGGGATAGAACTAGGTGTTCTTGGAGTTTGGCGAGGGCAGTTAGGAGGGAGATGGGATGGTAGTTTGTAGTGGAGGAGGGATCACCACCTTTTGGAAGAGGTAGGACAGTGGCATGCTTCCAAATGGAGGGGAGTGACTCGGTGGTAAAAGATAGATTTAATAGGGCGGCAAGGGGTGTCACAATGGCTGGTGCAGAAAGGAAAAGGAGTTTGTTGTCAAGACCGTTGGGGGATTTGCCTTTGGAGGGGTTCAGGGAGCATAGGGCATCTAAGGTTTCGATAGGGGAGATGGGTCTGAAGGAAAAGGGGGTCCTACCTGTTGGCAGGGGGATAGATGACAGGGGGGTGGAGGAGGTTGTCGATGTGTGGGGGGTGGGCAAGGTTGCTGGGGGTAAGTAATCGAGGAGGGTTTGGGTGCAAGTAGTGAAATAGGAGTTAAACTCGGTGGCTACCTTCTGGGAGTCGGTGAGGAGTGTCTCTTGGATGAGGAGAAGAGGTGGAGGGTTTGCTGTTTGAGGAGTAAAGAGGAAGTTAATGACTTTCCAGAATTTAGAAGGATTCCCAAGATTTGCGTTTAGGGTGTTGTTGAAATATTCAGCCTTAGCAAAATGGATGGCCTTTGTACATTTGTTGTGGAGCATGCGGTAGGTGACAAGATTGTTTGGGAGGGGCGTGGCTTTGTAGTTATGCCAGGCCTTGTCCTGGGCTTGTTGGTAGGCTATCAACTCAGGGGAGATCCAGGTTAGATGAGACCCACGGACTCTTGCCCAGCGCAGGGGAGCGTGTTTGTCCCAGGTGGCGAGGAAGGTGTTTTGAAAATGTGTAAAGGCCGAATCCATGCAAGAGCAGTCAGTGCTTGGGACCCAGTTTGAGTGAGTGAGATCTTCCAGGAGGGGAGAGAGGTTGAGTGATTTGTAAGAGCATTGGAAAATAAATTTGGGAGGGGAATTAACTCTGTGGATTTTTCGGACCAAGTAGATTAGGTGGTGGTCACTAATGGAATCAGAAAGGAGGCCCAAACTGATGACGCGATGTGGGTGGGATGTAAGCACCCAGTCTAGTAGTGTGTGATTACTGGATTTATGGTTTAAGCGGGTAGGTTCCATAATAGTTTGAGTAAGGTTGAGAGTGGTTATCTCAGTTTGGGATTTATTCAAAGTGTGAGTTAACCAGTTGTGGTTAAAGTCTCCCATGACGTATAGTTCACCCAACTGGGCATGGGAGGAGATTTGGCCCAGTAGGTCAGTGACTATTGTTGTATGAGTGCCTGGGCGGCAATATATGCCAGCCATGAAGATAGGTAGTGAGGAGGGAGGGGACAACTTTACCATGAGGAGCTCATAAGCTTTGGGTTCAGCTTTTGTGAGAGATACAGTGAAATGAAGGGCTGATCTGATGTAGATAGCCACCCCTCCACCTCTAGTGGGCCAGTCTTGCCTTATGGTTGTAAAACCAGGAATGGCAATAGAGTTATCAGGTAGGCTGGCGTTTAGCCAGGTCTCGGATAGGATAATTATATCGGGGCATGGTGGGTGGCTAGAACCTGAAGCTGATCAAGCTCAGGGGCAAGACTATGAATATTTAGGTGGAGGAGGCGTAGGCCTCTGGAGAGGTAGCCAGGACATGTGTTGGAGGTGGCTTGGGCTGAGGGGTTAGGTATGGGGCTATCTGGACCTGGGGTAGGGGTAGGGCTGGGGTTAGGGTGAATATCACCTGCAGTCAGAAGGAGAAGGGCAGTGATTAGGTGGCAGTGTAGGACCCGGAGAGACCGGGATTTTACTGTGCGCTGGTTGCGGGTGGTGGTATGGGGTATGGTGTGGAGGGAGTGGGTACTGGAGTGGGTGAGAGAGACCAGAAGGCAGCTGAAGGGAAAGACTGGGGAGGAGAGTGGTGAGGGGAAACGGGACCAGGAGATAGTTGGGGGGGAGGAAGAGGATTTAAAGGGGTATTTGTAGGATGGGTCAGGGTTACGGTGGGGGGGGTGCTGGGAAGCAGCTTAGTGGGGGAATTAGGATGGGAAAGGACAGAAAAAAAAGAGGAGAGCCGAAGTACAAGGTTTAATTGTGTGGGCATTTTACCAGATTAGGGGAGGAGGTGCCCTAGTAAAGTGCCTTGGTAGTAGGAGGGTGAGGGTTATAGATATTTTGGTTGCCCTTCAGAAAACGTAGATACCACTTTAGAGTAGTGGTGCTGTCACGGCCTCTGGTGGTCAGGATACAAGGTTCAAGGCCCAGACAGGACAGTTGGGATAGGGCTTGGCTAGGAGCAGGGATCCTGGAACTAGTTGGCTTGAAAGTGGTCAGGTTTGGGCCAGAAAACAGGGTTGGAATAGTGACTCCTAATGGTCATAAGGGGTTAGTACCAGAGAGGGTGGGATCAGGCAATATGGCATGGGTTTGAGTCGGGCTAGTCAGGTGACCACCAAGGGAGGGGCGTGGGCAGAGGTTGAAGGGGGAGCGGGGAGAAAAGTGGTCAAGCTAGTAGATGAGCTACAGGAGGCAGGAGAGGTGAGTAGTGTGGAGTTAGAGGTGGCAAGGACAGGGTGGTCCCTCTAGTGGTTAGCAGGTATAACCTGCAAATGGGAAAGTGGGGACTTAAAAAATCAAAGGCAGGAAGTGATGTCATAGGGCAGTGACTATATAAGTAGAGACAACCCAGGATGGGGCAGTCGACGCGTGCAGTGTGTCAATGGGCTAACCCCCCCTCACAAGGGTGCAGCTTAGAGGTATTTAATTACCTCTGTTTGGCATCTGTGTTGGTCCCTGCTCCTGGAGGGAGCACCAAAGGCTTCAGAGCTGTTTGCTGTGGGTAGATAAAATCAAGATAGATGAAATCAAGCATGTGGCAGCATTCCAAGTTGTTCTGCTGCAGTAGTGACATCACTGCTACAGCAGAACAAGCATATTCTCGGCATGGAATTCCATGCATACCAGCATTCCATCATACACTATATATAGAATAGTGCATGGACAACCATACACAACAAGACTGTGTTCCCATGAAGGGTTTGTGATGACAACTTAGAGACCGTGAAAGCGAAGCTTGCGAGGTCTGTGATGTCATCACAAACTCAAGATGGGGACACAGCCTTGCTGTGTATAGTTGTCCATATACTGTTTTATATAGTATATGGCAGCCCAAGATTACAAAAAAAAAGACACTGCGACGTTGTTTGCAATTAAATAAAGGACTGTATTCACACATCAATTAATGAAGCTTATACAGAAAACAAAACTGGTCAGAATAGTATGAGTTTCAAGCAGGAAACAACACGCTATACAAGGTGCTGCACAACTCTGACAGTTTCAAATTTTAAAATTTGTATTCAGACAGCTGTATGGCTCCTATCATTTTCAAAACAAGAAATGACTGAATTCAAACAGTTTATCAGAGAGTCAGTAAAAGTACGCAAACAGCATGCTTGTGCAGAATCATAGGACAGTTCAGTTTGTTTAAACAACAGAAAGGATACAACAGACTTCATTCTTTATCCTTGGTTCTGGTCGTTCTTTCTGAAAGGGAGACAGAGAGAAAGATTCCTTGCTTACTGTACAACCGCAAGTTTGGTACCCCCTTCCCCCCTACACTTACTATTTACAATGGAACTACAATCCCATAAGAAGGAGGGGGTAGGAAAGACAAACTCCAATGGCATCCTACTCCTGAACAAATGTGCATAGACTGGGCTGGTCATCACGGACACCATCTTCAGACAGAGTGACAAGTATAAGACTACTTGAAGACACTCTCAATCCAAGCACTGGCACCTCCTTGACTATGTCATTGTCAGAACATGTGATCAGAAGGATGTCTACATCACAAGGGCCATGCGAGGAGTCGACTGCTGGACAGACCATCGTCTTGTCAGATCTGTCATGAACACCCTGCTCACTCAGAAACATCGAAGGCAGCCAAAATCAATGCAAAGAAAATTCAACACCAAGTCCCTTCAAGACCCAGAGGTTCAAGAGGACTTCCAGCAACGTTTCCAAGCAAGGCTCTCTGCCATGCCCGCAGCTGATGATAACATTGAGAGATACTGGAAGGAGTTCAAGACCACCATCCACTCGGCATGTGCTGAATCTATTGGCTATATCACCTGGCATCACCAGGACTGGTTTGATGAAAATAATACCAAGATTCAAAACCTGCTCAACCAGAAAAGAAGAGCTCACTGCACATGGCAAGATGACATCTCATGCCAGCAAAAGAAAGAGTCATATCAGCAGCTCAAGACAGAAGCTTAAAGGAAGATAAGAGACATCAAAAACAAATGATGGCAAGACAAGGCCAAGGAGATCCATCTCTACATTGACAAACATGACATGCTGAGCTTCTTCCAGGCTACAAGGGCCATTTATGGTCCAAGCTCCTATGGTCCCACTCCCCTCCGATCTCAAGATGGCTTGACACTCCTAAAGGTTAATGAAGGCATTCAAGCTAGATGGAAGGAGCATTTTGAGACACTTCTGAACTGCAAGTCATCTGTGACAGATGCTACTATCAATTCTGTCCCTCAACACCCTGAAAGAGAATCTCTCACCAATCTTCCTACCATCAAAGAAGTAAGACATGCCATCAAGCTGGCCAAAAACAACAAAGCTGCAGGACCAAATCGCATACCGGCTGAAGTCTACAAGGCTGGGGGTGAGGAACTGGTACCAGAGCTCCACAAACTCATTCTCTGAATTTGGAACAATGAGGAGATTCCAGAGGACTTGAGGAATGCCAACATTGCTACCAACTTGAAGAAGGGAGACAAGTCGGTATATGGAAATTATTGAGGCATTGCTTTACTCTCCACTGCAGGGAAAATCCTTACCCGTATTCTTCTGAACCATCTCCTTCCCATCACCAAAGAAGTCCTGCTGGAATCTCAGTGTGGATTCAGACCATCTTGTGGTACAACCGACATGATCTTCACTGCCAGGCAGATCCAAGAAAAGTGTCAGGAACAACATCAGAACATGTACATGGCTTTCATCAACCTGACAAATGCCTTTGACTCCATCAATCCTGAAGTCTTGTGGAAGATGCTGGCCAGATTTGGCTGCCCTACAAAAATTCATCAATGTCCTGAGGCTTCTGCATGACCAGATGACTGCCAGTGTTCTCCATAATGGTTCAAAGACAGACCCGATCATCATTCAAACTGGGGTCAAGCAAGGGTGTGTCATATCTCCAACCTTGTTCTCTATCTTCCTAGCAGTCATCCTAGTCCTCACCAAAGGCCACTTTCTCACTGGAATTGACATCAAATACAGAATGGATGGAGGGCTCTTTAATCTTGAATGTCTCCATTCAAAGACCAAAGTTTGCAAGGCATCCATCATTGACCTCCAGTACACTGATGACTGTGCCATCCTTGCACACACCAGGAATGACCTCCAGTCTGCGCTAGATCTCTTTGTGGAAGCTTACCGAAGTCTGGGACTCTCACTTAACATCAAGAAGACAGAGGTGCTCTATCAGCCTGCTCAAGGCCTTGTAAATGACCCTCCACAATTCACCATCGAGGGACAGACCCTGGAGACAGTCGAGCACTTCCCTTACCTTGGTAGCCACCTCTCCCTAACAGTGAACGTCGATGATGAGATTCAGCACAGGATCCATTATGCTAGTACCTCATTTGTGAAACTGCTTTGGCGCACCTTCACTGACCATGACATACGAAAGGACACCAAGATCCAGGTATGCAGTTTGGTTATCATCCCTACCCTTCTTTATGGATGTGAAACTTGGTTGACTTACTGACATCATCTAAAGAGCATGGAGAGGTACCACCAACAATGTCAGTGGAAAATCCTCCACATCAAGTGGGAAGACCACCACACTAATGTCAGTGTTTTCACTGAGGCCAATGTCACCAGCATTGGGGGAATGATCCTCAGACATCAATTCCGCTGGACTGGACACTGTGTACGGATGCCCGACTCTCGACTCCCCAAACAAATTTCATACTCCCAGCTCAATCATGGCCAGAGATCCCATGGTGCTCAAAGGAAACACTACAAAGACACACTGAAGGCATATCTCAAGAAAACAGATATGGACATTACAAGCTGGGAGGAGCTGGCCACCAACCGATCTCAATGGCACCAGAACCTCCATCAAGCAGGGGCCTGCTTTGAAGAGAAACACCTTGCCCTCAAAGCCGAAAAAAAGACAGCATAGGAAGGAAAGGGAAAGAAACCCCAGCCAGCGGGCAACTCTCCCACTTGGAAACATCTGCAATTTCTGTGGATGAACCTGTGGCTCTAGGATTGGATTACTGAGCCACCTCAGGACCCATGAATGAACCATGGTAGAGATCATCCTCGAATCAAGGGATCGCTGCCGCCGACAATTCCATAATATCCTAACCTTGTTCTAATTTGTTTTTTTATTAATTTTTTTTCATCTGTGTTAGGTGACTTACCTAGTCAGAGTCACTCGAATCATAAATAACTGCTACTCTGCAATGCTTCCCCGGTTTCTTGTAATGATTTATGGTAACAGTCACTCTTTGCTGAAAGATGCAGCATTGGCCAAAGATTTGCACAGGCTGTATTTCGTCAAGGGTGGTATTTGGACTTGAACAGGAACTGATGTCATGGTGTTTGCTGAACCATTGGTAGTTGCCTCTGCAGAGACAGTGCTTGTAGATGAGGAAGTTGATGGGTTTTAAGCTGCTAGTCCCAAGAAGATGGAAGAATTCCTGAGCTGCTTATTTTCTGATAAGAGGCTCTATGAATTTATGCCTTGTAAGCTGCAGTGGCCTGAGATTTGCACAGCTTCTGTGGGGGGCACATTATGGTCAATTAGTGTCTGCATTGATGTTTTTCTAGTCAAGTGATTGGTTATTTTTTTTGTTTTCAGCAAACCTGCTGCAATCTTCAAGGTGCGCATTAGATTTCTAATTTTTTTTTCCCCGATAGTCATGTTACAGTACCAGAACAAAACTCCTGTCTTATAATTCAGATTTGGGGCAAGGTAAAATAGGGAGTCTGGAGTGTTCATTGATTCAGGCCTCTGAGATGCATATTTACAGTACTCTGTGATCGGGTCTTGGTCTTTTCTTGAGGTGTTTTTTTACATACAAGGTTTAACAGTTCTGATGTTTCTTGGATTTTCACCAGTACGGGTCTCGGTCTTCCACTTGTTGTATTCCAAGTACTTGTGACCATTTGTGTCAGTCAGTAGTGACAGATCTCCCCATTTTAATCTACATTGCTCCATGGTTCTTAAGGCAAAATATAAACCAATATTAAAAAATATCATATTCAGCAGCGATGTGGGGTTATTAAGGCCAAGGCTACCTGTGCTGTAAAGAAGTTTTATATCTGTTTCTGACAGGGATTCTGCTGTGTTGGGCTTGTTGCCCTCACCTTCTTATGTTAAGTATTTTAACTTTGCTGTCATGTTTTGGAGTGTTTCAGTGAAGGCACTATTTTTGTAGTGGTAGATAGAGTGACCATAACTATTCTTAATGAGATGTCTGTCTATGTTACCTAACATACCTCTGACTGTGCCAAGTTCATAATCAGTCTCATCTACTCTTTTTACAGTGAAGACGAAGTCTGCCAGTAACATGTCAAGCTCATCTACCAGGCTAGTGTATAGCTCTTTGGATTCTCCAGCATTTCTCGGGTAACTTTTTACAATTTTTAGATCTGCTGCCATTTTTGAAGGGTCCTGGCATTTACCTGATCTTCTACAAACTATTACCTTTCAGGCAGCCACTGCAACTTAACCATTGCAGTTAGTTGTGCGATTTTACTACCTAGATGTTGTACTATTTTGAAACAGTTCTGTCACACTGACAAATAGTTGGAAATGCGCTAAAAAACAGTGACAGCATGCGCTTCTTCAAAGGATCAGAGAAGCTGTTTTACTATCAATGTGACGTCAAATTAATAGTACAACAACTTTTGTGACCTTTGCACTGCCCTACAACAAGAAATTGAAAGCCACTGAATCATATCTACAATCGAGGGTCACCATATACTATAAACTTGTTTTGATGTCAATTATTGTGAGTAGTACTCCCAGACCATATGCTGTGGACAAAGTCCTGCTAGACATGTGGTGGTTGGGCTGGGAGATCACTAGAACTCTTATTAATTTAGGAGAATGTTCTTGGAGGCTAAAAGAGTTGGGCCTAACCCTCCACATCAGGAACGTTTGCAAGGCTACAAATGGAAAGCTTGGCCTAGCCTATCGCGCCAAAAGCTGCCTCACTCCGGCTGCTCGTATGGCTATAGCCAGGGGGGTCCTCCTCCCTGCACTCTGCTACGGGCTTGTCACCTTTGCCCCAGTACACAAATCCAGCCTCTCGAAATGGGACACAGCATATAACAATATATGTCAATTTGCGCTCTCCGCCCCTCCACTCACACACCGCTGCGATCTCTACACATGTCTGGAGTGGCTCCCCCCGGGAGAAGCACCGTACCTACGTACTCGGAAACCTCATTGACAACATTATCCGCTCCACCACCCCTTCTGCTCTTGCCCTTCCCCCCAAACCCAGCACCCCTTCCTTTCTCCTAAGATCCAGGGTGTCGCTGGATCACCTGGTCCCAAGAACCCATACCCTTGCGGGAGATTGGGCCTTTCACACCTATGCCCCTAAAATGAGGAACTCACTCCCTGCACTAACACAGTCCCCCTCCCATCCCAGCTTTAAGGCCTCCCTTTGGAACTTTTTAAAACCTACTTCGGTGTGTCCCTGCACCTCGTAGCCTACTAGTGTAGCCCACTTATTCCCACCCAGGCTAATTTAGGGTGGGGGCCTTAGCGCTAACTGCACTTATCCTCATACACTTTGTTGAGTAACTAGTACTTGACTACCCCTGTGCACCCTTCTCCCGTGGGCACTTACTCTCAGTCCCTCTTTCCCTGATCGAACCTGTTATGCATACTCAGTCCCACCCTGTATGTACCTTTACTGCATTGTTCATGTCCCATATAGTTCTTAGATACTGTCTAGCTACCTAATGTTGTCCCTATGAAGCCTGTTTATTCTCTGTAAGCTTTCCTGGAATTCCTTACTGTTCAAATCCTCCCTGTATGTACCTTTACTGTAATGTTATTGTGCCATTTAGTTCTCAAATACTGTTAACAACCTAATGTCCCTGTATGTACCATTACTGTATTGTTCTTGTGCCATTTAGTTCTCAAATACCGTTAACTACCTATTGTAATCCGTGTGATGCCTGTTATTCTCTGTATGCTACAATGACTTCCTTACTGTCCTTGTACTCACTTGACCTGTAACCCTCCCGGGTCACACCTGAAAATAGGCACTTGGCTGTCTAGTGTGCTTACCCGGATAACAAAAGCAAATAAATAAATAAATAAAAAGCTAGTCTATAGGCAAAATAATTCTACTTGGCAGTGGAGCCCCGGGTTTACTTGCTAGCCCCAGAATCCCACACTGAGGTTGGTTAGAGGTGATGGGGCATCATGGGAATGAGGATCACAGCTTCTAGAGAAGGAGGGCATGGAGCACTCAACATTTACACACACTCTACCAGCCAAATTAGGATAAGAATTGGCATCAACTGTGAAGTCAACTGCTCACCCACCCTCCATGTTAGGGGATCTGTGCAGCCGTAGTGATGAAGATAATAGGGCTGGGGAACAGAGGAAACCATGGAAAAAAGTAACAGACAAAAATAATGGTAATGAGAAAGCATCCTTCTGCTGCCAGCTTTTTTATGTTATAAATCTTGCTCATCATGCTTTCCATTTCTCCATGTCTAATTACTTTCTAGTGACACATTTCTTAGTTGCCATGACCAGAATAGTAAGTAAGCATTTTCTGGAGTTCACAGTAGATGAAAAATCATAGAAAGGTTCTCTGAAAGGCTTGTTACATGGCAGTGAGCTTATAAAGGGAGTCAGGAAACTAAAATTCCATCCAAATTCCTGGTCAAACAAAACAGCAACAGATGAAAAACATTACTCACAGAAATAAATAATCCTTGGCAGTATTAAATCATCACTTCTATAATTTTCTGCAGATGAGCTTCTGGCTTGTAGCTCTGCCCTTCTCTCTCTCGGTCAGGCAAAATGTCACCTTCTATTCAAAATTCCCTCTTTCACTATGGGCCCTCTCTGTATATACCAGTGTGGCACCGAGTGTGTGTATTTTTTTTTCTTTTTCTTCAATTAGATAATTAACTAAGGCAGGAGGTACTACTGTACAGAAATAGAAATCTTACCCCAAAAGCTTAAAGCAACCCAAATCAGTCTTCTGACTATTAACATACTTCTTAGAGAGTACTGTTCGAAGGAAGAGGAGGACTGCCAGGCTAGGAGGCTGCTTTGTTTTTACTGACCTAGTGTTTTGGGGGTTTGTAACCTTTTAGCCACTAAAATAGCTCAGCAGAGCATCACTCTGTTCCAGAAAAGCCTTATAAAGGCTTTCTAATACATTTAGAGAGGTTTCTGTTCACCACCAAAACTGGAAGCAAAGTGGAACAAAATGGGAGGACTTTAAGCCTGTAGGTTCAATGGGTGGAGCAACTACATCACTCCACCATCAGGCTTAAAAAGTCACTCATCCTGGGCCTCTCCAGGATTCATTTTTTCATTTCAACTGGAGGTGCTGCTGTCCTTCATCTCTTTTGATTTCAGCTGGGTTTCCCCTTGTCTCTGCAGCTGCCTCTGGCTGCTCATTTGTTCCTCCTCAAATTTTTCAGCTCTCTTTTCCCTGCCTTCTCTTTCTTCCCACAGCTACCACTGCTTTCTCCCATTAGCCCCTTCTCAGTCGACGCTTTTGAGCACTCCTTTCGCTCTGTTCACTCAACCCCCATCACGCCACTGACTACATTTACCACCAATGCCTGCAGACTTTCCACCTGTCTGCTCCCCTCTCTGCTCCTCGTCTCCTCCACCCTTGAACTGGTGCATCTGCACTTCCCTTCTGGGTCACCCTGCCTATTGTGTGTGCTCCCTTTCTCCAGCTCCTCCAACTTCTTGCTCTCTCGCTGATTCTTCTGCCCTCCACCCGCACTATTCTTCACTTCTATGTGTGTCCTGAGAGCATGGGGTAACTAGGTGAATTGCTTCTGGTTCCGCAGTGTGCAGGCAGTGGCTGTGGGATTCAGATCCAGTTCACCAGGTTTGGCCACTATGCTCTACTGCCTCTGTAGGCCTCTTTGCATGCCACTGCAGCACCGACACGCTATTCTCAGCCGTGGTCACCGGTCTGCACTGTAGTGTTTTCCCTGCTTCCATCTGGCATGCTTATTTGCATTGCTGCGATATCGCAGGACCAACACTTGCACCCTGCAACCTGAGTAGGAGCCTCTGCCCCTGGTGTTTGCCTCTTTGCACCTGCATTGCTTCTGCATGGCTTCTATGTTACTGTCTGGCTGCTCAATCTCTTGAACTCAAATTGATGTCAGGACCACTTAATTTCTGCATTCCTCGCTGCTGCTTCCCTCTTGTTTCATCGCAGTGACTCTCCTCCTGAGTGCTGGTTCCTTTTTGGGATGATTGATTTTGTGCACAGCATGTAGATTTAGTGCCGGCTCAGTGTTTGCTGGAAATTGTTTCTTGGAATATGGATGGTGTAGGAGATGGAATTTCAGCTGATGGTTGTATGGGACTTATATTCGGTCTTGTGATTCACCTCAAGCCCTATCTCTGTTCCTAATTCATTATGCAGCTTTGGCTTTCTTTGGCAGTTCCCTCCATTCTGCTCCTTACAAAACAAAAAAAAAATCTCTGTGCTCTCATGTTTCTCCTGACCACCTTGGTGCCTTTCCATTCAGTTTAAGACTTCAGGGTCCACCTCCTCACCTCTGTCACTCGAGACCTCGCCTAGCCATGACCTGTGCATTTCTTTGGGGGGTTTTCCCTATCCTATCACCTGCTGCAGTTCTCATCCCATACCAGTTGGGTCCTACACTACCCCATTACATCCCTACCATCCTTTCTTCTTGCATACTTCGCTTTTCCGTACCAGTCTCCATGGCTTCAATCCATCATTGTACCTCATCTGTTTCCTATTTTACCTTCCTAGTCCTAGTGCCTTTTCTTGTCTCAGCCATCATGGATTCACACCGCTCATGGCTTCACTCCTCATTGCACATCGTCCACTTTTTGCTCCTCTCGATCACTCAACCTGAACGTACCCTCTGGTTTGCATACCCTCTCATTCCAGACATGCCTTCTTGGCCTCAGAGTCCACCTCCTTTTGAGGAGCATAATTAATCACATCACTCGATCGAGCATTCTACCTTTATACAAGTTAATTTTCAAGTTCATTCCTGTCTTCTCTCATTCACAGTCCATACTGGCCATCAAGGATTCACTCCAGTCAATGCCTGCAGTCGATACTTCTTTTAGGCGTACCTATCATGATTCCTATGCTACCTCATTGACCTGTGGCCATCCTACCACATGTATCAGGTTCATAACTCCGGTAATCATTCACTCATCCTTACCTCAAGGTTTATCTATTTACATTACTTACTCGAGCATTCTTGTCATTGAATCTTATACTACCTCATCGACTCCTGCCTCAGGGTCTAATCATTTACATTGCATACTCAAACATGCCTTATTGGCTTCAGTGTCTACTTCCTTGCATTGTTCAATCCAGCATACTTCTCATTGGGTCTTATATTACCTCATCGACCTGCCACCATCTTGCGGCGATCATCATCATCAGTCTTCATTACTGTCTCAGTCTTCATCATCCTCTGTCTTCTCTTGAATCATCTGGATGCCCCTTGCTCCTCTGACTTACCCTTGCTCCTCTGACTTCTACATGGATCTGACTTCTATATGGATCTACTCCTTCCCATCGACTACTTGAGCATACCCCTCTCAGGTCCCTGCTGCCTCATATTCCTTCTTTGATCTGTGCTTTCTTTTTGGGGGGTTTTCCCTATCCCATCACCTTCCCTACCCATATCCTTCTCTTTAATGAACCCTTCTCTTTTATGACATACATCTTCAAATCAAACATCATCAGCCTGGAGGGAAGGCAACCTAGGCCTTGGATCCCCAGAGGTTTCCTCCTCAAAGGGGGTTTTTCCTCCCCTCCATGCCAATGGTCATAATATTAGTTAGAGTAAGTGCTTTCTTAGGTTAATTAGTTAGGTTCTGTTGTTGAACGGAGGTGGATGGTGGCCCCTGGCTTCTGCTCTCTCCTTAGGAAGTCTGCCCTTATCATCTTCTCAGAATTCATTCATTCATCATCTTTGCCTCTTCGAAGCATGACACCTATAGATATTATTTTGGGCTTCTTCCTAACCTACCTTTAGCCAATGCAATTATTCCTGTGGCACCTGTTGGGGGGTAATTCTACTCTAGGGTTCATTGCATCATACCCCTACAGGGTGGTATATCGCATGGATAGAGAGGCAGAAAGCCACAAAGTAAATCAAGTCACACCAGCATCATCTCATCTGGTTGTATAAGCACAATTGAATGGGAGGGCTTTAAGCCCGAGGTTCAATGGGCACAGCAACTACATCACTCCCCCATCAGGCTTAAAAGGTCACTCATCCTGAGCCTTTCCAGGATTTGTATTTTCATTGCCCACCATCCACCCCATCTCCTACTCCAGTGGCTTATCTCTCTTACCTGTGGACTTCTTCCTAAACTACCTTTAGTAAAACACAATCATTCCCATGGCACATGTAGGGGGGGAACCCTCCTCTAGGATCCCTTGCATTGTTCCCCTACAGGGTCGTATAAACCATGGATAGAGAGGCAGAAAGCCACAAAGTAAATCAAGTCACACAAGCATCATCTCATCTAGTTGCGTAAGCACAACTGAACTTCCAGTTTCAACCCTAGAATAGCAGAGCACTAGCAAGTCGAGATACAGCAAAATGTAATTTTGCTGGCGAAATTCCAGCAAAATTGCCAGCTTTGCCCAGTGAAACGTTTCACATAATTATGGCCTTTCAGCAAAATGTCACCACCCAATTTCACCTTGCGCTTCTACAAGGTGAAATTAGATGAAATTAGGCTTTTCTCTCTGCTGGTGGTCACATGGTTGAGTCTAAACAGGCAGGCAGTGAGTAGTTCATTTTCTGTGCTACATATCTTGAAGAAACAGGCAGCATCTAACTTTTTCTTCTTTGTCTTTGTTCTATTTCATTTAGTGCCTGTAGATTGTGTGTGTGTGTGTGTGTGTGTGTGTGTATGTGTGTGTGTGTGTGTGTGTGATTTCACCCCCGTCTGTCTCTCTCTCTCTCTCTCTCTCTCTCTCAGAGTCTCTATCTCTGTTTCTTTCTTTTTTTTTTGGTTTTGTTTGAATTGGTGGTGGTGGTGGGCATAATGGAAAAGGGTAGAGGCAGTGGGGCACCTATATGCTGCCTTAACAGGCACGTGCATTTCAGATGTCTATTAAAAAAGAAATGCCACAGTGGCAGGAGGCTGTTGGCCCTGGCACCAGCACCAAGCAGCAAACAACTGTGCTCCCCTCTCCAGTAGCAGGAGGTGACAGTGTCCCCTCCACCACAGCAGCAGCAGGAGATAGTACCCTCTGCATGGTACCAGGATACTGTTTCTCCACCCTGGCAGCAGGAAGTCATTCCCCCTCCTGAGCAGCAGGAGGAGTCAGTGCCTGGGGCATCATCCACCACCACCCAGAACCCTGTCATCCCTGAAGTTCTCCTGCCTGGGATTTTTTTATGCAAGTTCAGCAGGTGACCCAGGGGTCACCTGCAATCTATGCAGGCAGGAAGTGCATCATGGTAAGTCTGGTTCCCACTTCAGGAAAAGCGGCCAGCAGAGCCACATGCTGCACCACTCCCCACTTCAATGGGACCTCTAACTGCAGGAGGTGGTGGCAGCATCAACTGCAGCTGTGGGGAGCAGTGTGGGTGTGAGCACTGAAGAGGGTGAGCAGGAAGGAAGTGTGGCTGGACCGGTTAAGCATCCTCACCAGTCCCCCAGTCCAGAGCCAGCAGCAGCAAAGGCAGCCTCTATCCCACCAATAGTGATACATGCGGGCTTATCAGCTATTCTGTCAGAAGTCGATCAGCTTCGACAGGAGTGAAATTAATTCAAACAGGAATTTAATGATGCCTGAGGGAAGACTGCTAAACTCCAGGGTGATGTCGACAAAATCATGGGCATCCTGTATGAACTGTATGGAGGCTCCACTGGCAGTTAATGTGGCAGCAAAAATGAACTTGTCTTTTTTGTTTCATTATTCTGTCCTCTAGTCTGTTCTTTGCATGTTCCCCCCTAAAAGAATAAATAAATAATTATGTTTTGTCCTCTTTAATCTACATCCTTAAGTCCTCTTGTTTCTTTATTTTGTATGTAAAATAATTTGTTTGACCATTGCTGTTGTGTTTGTTACTGTCTTATGCTCCCTATATAATTCAGTCCCTTTTCTTGTTCAATCTATTACTTCTCCCCGCTCATTGTTATATTACTGCATGCATTGTGTGTGAGAAAGCACACATGTGTGAAATGTTTCAGATGTGACATAACCTTTGACGTATCATAAACTATGGTGCATTGAGGGAGCAGGCATTTTTATGTTGGCGTGCTTGCGCAGCCAACATCGTGGGACAGAGCAGCTTTAGAGGCAGGTCGCTGTTGGGAGAATGCAGGGCACGTGCCAGTAGGTGCGTCCCACATTCCCCAATCAGCCTGCATGCTGGCACCACACCATGCATACATAATGTGGCAAGCACATCTAAGAAAAGGTCCGCTGCTATCCGAGCAAAGCTCATCATATGCAGCGGACCCTTCCTTCATGTTCACCGACATTCTGTACATGGTCGGCGAGCAGGCGGCCACCTAACTACTGCCAACTTTGGGGGTGCCCAATCCCCCTGTCAGTTTACCCCCCCGCTTTCTTTGTGTGCTGACGGGGAGCCCTCCCCATTGGCATAAACCCCCAATTGTTGAATGCCGAGGAGGGTGCCCAATCCCTTCAGCTCACCCCCACTTTCTTTGCGTGCCGACGGGGTGCCCAATCACTGTCGGCATTACTTCCTCATCCCCCATGCTTGTGTGTGCCGACGAGGGTGCCCAATCCCCGTCAGCTACAGACACCCCAAACAGTTAGGTGGCATGCTGGGGAGCCCACCCCAGCGTGCCAAATCTACAAAAAAAAAAAAAACTGTCCCACAATGGTTTTCATTTTTTCCTGTAAAATGAAAGCAGACCCTCGTAGTATCAATGCCCCTCCCCCACCGCACCCACCCTCTGCGCACCCTGTCTCCCTCACCCCCAACTCATACTTGCCTGTGGAGTCTGGCATGATGACCTTCGGTGGGCTGGGAACACGTCTGCACTCTTCAAAGCTGACTGTGAACTGAAGAAATGCTGGCAACCTGTATAATGGAATGAATAGGGAATTTTCAACTTTAATGCAAATCTCAGGTATTTTTCTGAATTTTGGCCCCAAATTTTTAGCATGGGGTTTTTGGGACCCCTTCTCATGAATTCTTGCACTGTCATGTTGTTATTCAGTCCCAAAAGGTGATTTCACAGTCACTGCACATAATCACCTTTTGGGACTGAGTAACAAAATGACAGTGCCACTGTTCATGAGAGGGGCTCTCAAAAAGCCTATGTTGCAAGTTTGGTGAGAAAAATCCAAAAAATGACTGTTTCACAAGCATGCGTAGCAACTGCGCAACGCACGCTCCTAAGTTAGCACATTTGCAATATTTTCATGCCACATTCTCAACATTGGCATTTTACCATACCTTCTTGTGAACCGTATAGCTGTCATTTTTCACATCCTTGCGGAAATGTGCTTTCGAACTTCTGGTGCAGAATAGCGTGATTGCTATGTGAAATCACTGTTTGGAACACATTACAAAAAATGACAGTGACACTGTTCATGAGCAGAGGTCCTAAAATGCCTGTATTGAAAATTTGGTGACAATACTCCATAAAATGGCTGTGTTATGAGCGCATATTGCGCAGTTTACACGCACGCTCGTAAGTTCACAAACTTATATTTTCACTCCACATTTTCAACAGTGCCATTGTTCTACACCTCCTAATGAACAGTACAGCTGTCATTTTTCACATCTGGACCAAAATCTGTTTTCGCAGTTCCGCGGAGCACAACAGCACAGTCGCTGTGGAATGCCCGTGTTCGAGAAACATTATGAAAATGGCAGTGACACTGTTCATTAGCAGATGTCCTAGAATGCCTATGTTGAAAATTTAGGGATGAAAGTCAATGAAATGAGTGTTTTACAAGTGCGCATTGCACAGTTTGCACACATACTCGTGAGTTTTTAAATTTGTAATGCTTTCACTCCAGCTGTTCATCATTGCCATTTTTCCATACCTCCTTATGAACAGTACAGCTGGCTGAAATGTGTTTTCCCACTTCCGGTGCAGAATTGCATGGTCACTGTGCAAAATGACTTTTCAGGACACTTTGAGGAAATGACGGTGACACTATTCTTCAGCAGAGGTTCTAAAATGCCTATGTTGAAA
This sequence comes from Neoceratodus forsteri, assembly GCA_016271365.2. Lineage (NCBI taxonomy): Eukaryota > Metazoa > Chordata > Ceratodontiformes > Ceratodontidae > Neoceratodus > Neoceratodus forsteri. The sequence continues at coordinate 328,927,340 of CM057450.1, read as the reverse complement.
ATTTGGTGGCAAAAGTCCAGACAATGACTGTGTTGCTAGTGTGCATTGCGCAGTTTCCAAGCACCCTTGTAACATTGTCAATCTGCAATATTTTCATGCCATATTTTCACCACTGGCATTTGTGCACATCTTCTTACCAACAGTCCAGCTGCCATTTTCCACAGCCTGCCCAAAACACATTTCTGCAGCTCTGCTGCACAGTGGTGTACTCGCTGCTCAAAATCACCTTTTGGGACACATTAACAAACTCACATCACTATGCCTCTCCGCCTCCGCCACTGCCAATGCCAGCGCGACAACATTCAGTATTGACAAATGCTTGTTATCTTAGTTCAATGGGAGCATTGTTTGCAGTCTTTACTTGCCACACTGGAATAAAGAACAAGCATGTTATGAATATGTACTGTGACGAGTAGTTCTTACTTTGAGTTGAATCAAATCACACAAGGTATTTGAATTAAAAAATTACAAAGACTATGCACAGGGCCCTGATGGCCGACAGCCTTCAACAGATGCCAGCCTTTCCTTTGCAAACTCCATATATGTGGAATCGAACTGAAGTGTTGATCAGTGTTATGTTTTGTGAAAGTTATGTTGAAGCCATCACCTGCTCTTTAACATGTTTCCTCCTCCTATCCAGAAATGTCAAGTATTGTGCCTATTAAAAAAAGTGTTTCACAATGTTATGTGATGCTGCGTCACTTAATTGTTGTATGCAACATTCCGAAGATGTAACACATCTGGTGCTGCCACTGTCAAACATGCCCCAGAAGTTCAGAAACATTTCCTAAAAAATGTTAAAGTAAATTGAGACAGAAATCTGGTGTCAGTCATGCTGCAATATGGTGTCCCGTCCATCTCATGTACCTCAAACTGAAGCTTCTGCCACTGTTTACAAAGGATTACAGGACTAATCTAGGTGCTGCCACTGCTGAACATGTCCAAGAAGTCCAGAAATGTTTTCCATCAAATGTTAAAATAAATTGTGACAGAACTCTGGTGTCAGTCATGTTGTTATATAGTTAACACCCACCACCAGGACTAAAATCTGCTGTTTTCTGCAACCTTTACAATGTTTTTGAGGCCTTATCTTGGTGCTGCCACTGCCTAACATACTCCAGAAGTCCAGAAATATTTCCCAAAAAATGTTAAAGTAAATTGAGACAGAAATCTGGTGTCAGTCATGCTGCTATATAGTGTCCTCTCACCTCATGGACCTCAAAATGAAGCTCGTGTCACTGTTTACAAAGGATTACAGGCCTAACTTTGGAGCTGCCTCTGCCGAACATGCTCCAGAAGTCCAGAAATGTTTCCCAAATAATTTTACAGTAAATGGAGGCAGAAATATGCTGTCAGTCATGTTGTTATATGGTTGACATCCACCACCCGAGACCAAAATCTGCTGTTTTCTACAGAGTTTAATACAGCTTTCAGGCCTAACTTTGGTGCTGCCACTACCAAACATGCTCCAGAAGTCCAGAAACATTTCCCAAAAAATGTTACAGTAAGTTTAAGCAGAAATCTGGTGTCAGTCATTTTGTTATATGGGTTCCATCCACCCCAGGACCAAAATCTGCTCTTTTCTACACTGTTTACTATGGCTTTCAGGCCTAATCTTGGTGCTACCTCTGCCAAACATGCCCCAGAAGTCTAGAAATGCTTCCCAAAAAATGTTACAGTAAATTGAGACAGAAATCTGGTGTCACTCATGCTGTTATATGGTGACCCCTCACCTCATAGACCTCAAAATGAAGCTTCTGACACTGTTTCCAAAGGATTACAGGCCTAATCTTGGCGCTGCCACTGTCAAACATGCCCCAGAAATGTTGACTAAAAAATGTTACATTAAATTGAGACAGAAATCAGGTCTTAGACATGATATTAGATGGTGCCCCCCCCCACACCAGGTGGACCTCAACATGGTGTTTGGTCCACTGTTTACAAAGGATTTTAGGCTGATTCTTGTTGCTGTGAGTATGAAACAGGCATACAAGTCCAGAAATGTTTCATAAAAAATGTTACATTAAATTGAGAGAGAAATCAGATCTCAATAATGACGTTATATGTTGCCCGCCATCCACCTAGACCAAAACATGCTGTTTGGCCCACTGTTTACAAAGGATTTCAGGCCTCATCTTGTTAATTCCAGTGCCAAACAGGCCCTAGAAGTCCATAAATGTTTCATAAAAAATGTTACATTAAATTGAGATAGAAATCTGGTGTCAGTCATGCTGTTATATGGTTCATATCCACCACCAGGACAAAAATCTGCTGTTTTCTGCACCGTTTACAATGGTTTTCAGCCTAATTTTGATGCTGCCACTGCCAAACCTGCCCCAGAAGACCAGAAATGTTTCCCAAAAAAGTTACAGTAAATTGAGACATAAATCTGGTGTCAGTCATGCTGTTAAATGGTGTCCTCCCATCTCATGGACCTCAATCTGAAGCTTCTGCCACTGTTTACAAAGGATTAAATGCCTAATCTTGGTGCTGCCACAGTTGAATATGCCCCAGAAGTCCAGAAATGTTTCCCCAAAAATATTAAAGTAAATTGAGAAAGAAATCTGGTGTTGGTCATGCTGTTATGTAGTGTTCCTCCACCTCATGGACCTCAAAATGAAGCTTCTGACATTGTATACCAACGAGTTCAGGCCTAGGCTTGCTGCTCCTAGCTGCTGTTGTTGTGTGGAAAACTAGCCTTATACAGTAAGTCGAGAACAACCACATGGCAAAATTGTGAGAGAAGGGAGATACAATTATTTTGTGAATTATGAAATAAATAAAAGGGGTAGCACAGATAGTTTGCCACGCTGAGAAAAATAAATCCTCCTGCAAAATGGTCCTGCTACTTTCACTTCATCCCGCTGCTTGTTTCTCAATTTATTGAGAAATGTGGAATTATCATTTCGCAATGCTACTGTTCTGGTTGGCTCTGTTGGCTCTGTGGTTTTAAGTCAGTGTGGAGTGAATGACATTTTGTGTTGCTGCTGTTGTTGCCTGTACCTGCTGCCTGTTGCTCTGACTAGTTACCACAAGAAGTAATGCTTTGTCTGGTTCATGGATCCTCTTCACATGGTCGATCGATACTGCTGCTGCTGCTGCACATGTAAGAATCTGTCTGTATTTATTTTTTTGGTGCAAGAGAAGGGTGATGGTGGGTTGCTATTGTGATGTCTTAAGTTCGAATATGTTTGTACTGCTTTTCTATTATTTGGCAGTGTGCTGAGGATTACATCATCATGACGTGCATGCCAGTATTAGGATATGGGATGTTAGAATGCACCACATTTCACAATGCAGATGGTAAGTATTACATTTTTCATTACTGGGGTAGGTTACTGCAGTCCAGATGTCTGACTCGGATAGTAATTGCATTCTTTTTGATTTTGTTAACATGCAGGAATTCAGGTGATGTTAACTCGTGGTGCACTGCTGCTGTTGCTGCTCAACATGTGTGCAATTCATTAACTTGCGGTAAGTATTTCTTAATTTGTGATGGTCTTAGGAGGGCGGGTGGGGGGTGGTTGAGAAGTGGTGTAGGGTTTGTGGAGGTAGGTAAGTATTAACTTTTTCATTGTTTTTTTGTGTGGTTACTGTAGTCCAAAGGTGTCTGACTTTGACAGTAACTATGTTCTATATGCCTCTGTCAATATTCAGGAATTGCACTGCTGGGGTGTGTGTGTTACCTCCCAATCCGGCTGCTGGTTGTGATCAGATATAGTCTGTTCATGTCAAAGGGTACTAGTTTAACAGCCTTTTCCTGAGGTAAGTATTTCTTCATTTGTAATGGTGGTGGTGGTGGTGGTGGGGGGGCACTTAATTGTAACAATGCTCAAAATGACTTCTTTGTTTTTTCTTATTGCCAAGAATGAATTACTTCAATTGGAATGTTGGTTAGTTTTCTGGTGGTCATTTGCCGATGCATCCCATTTCTGTACAGTGTTGGTGACTAAATACAAGTCTTCCATCCTGGTGTGTGGACGTCGGATCGAGGTGCTGCATCTGCAAGATGTGGGCCACTGCTGACAAATAAAAACATATGTCATCATCATCAATGGAAACCTGTGAGGGAAAAGAAACATATTGCTAATAATGTTTAGCTAAGTTGAAAATTGTGATCTTGGATTGTATACACATGTGTTTGGCCATTGCCACTGTGGTAGTCCCCATACGGCACTTACAGAAATCCCTTGAACCACTTCTAAGATGAAGGATATATTACTTTTATCCAATAATGTGCAACTGACACTGTAAATGGTGGCATAATCATTCATCACCTGCACTATGATGCTACTTGAACTAACACTGTTACCAATATTAAAGAATTAATTCCTTTTGAACAGAAAAATGAATTTGCAGTCATGACTCAAGACAGGTGTTGTTTGAACCAATGTCATTTGTGGAAAGGTGGAGAAAAAAATACGAAAGGGAAAAAAAATTAGCATTAATACTTTACTTTGGTGATGCTTACCATCGATGTTGGCAACGTCCCCAAAAATGTTCCCCTGCTGAAATGATTTCAATTATGACCCTATGGTGAAATCTACCAGGACGTACAGTACCTGGAATGGAATACACAAATCTACCAAGTGAAAAACATTACAATTCTGACCTGTACATAATGATGCTTGCAATATGGCTTGACTAAGCTCAGAAGGTATCCTGTCGATGCATCAGCCTTATTCCTGCATCCTGGCCTCACATGGTGTTATCATGGCAAATCCTGCATAGATTGAAATGGAAATATATTACATAACTTATACATTGAGGTGGGCTACCTCACATGCATACTTGACATCCTATGGCAACAAAGGCATGCAGAACAGAAGAAGGGAGGTATAAGTAATAAGATGACAATGAACGAAATCTACTTACCATGAATCACTTGCCAAGAAGACAGGTCATGGAGGAAGAATATTTATTTCTGGCTTGATGATCTGTGTCACTTTCTGAGTGGCTGCTTGGTCGACTGGAGGGAAAACACACCAAGTGTGCTTGCTGGAATGGAAGTGCTGCATCGTGCTGGTTGATGTACTGGTCCAAAATGTGCTAGCAATGCTGTCATCAACGGGTGAGTGGTTCTTCTTGGTGGAAGACTGCTGGAGGAGGAGGAGGAGGAGTAATTTAGCTGGACTCAGAGGCAACTTTGATGTACTGGTCTGTGACTGCTGTTTATGCTGGAACATGCATCTGTCAGCTTCATAGCTTTTCAGCTGTATTTCTTGGCAGGATGAGAGTGATGGCCCACACTGTTGAAGTCTGTGTTATACACATTAGGATGGATGACAAGGTGGCAGATTACATGCCAGTGAATTGAATACATGGGGATCGAGCATGCATACATTTCTGATTAACCTAGTACTGGCAGTACACTGTCAGACAAAGTTGTTACATCGAGTATACAGTGGTGGCAGACTAGACACACAGTCAGGGTCTTAGTGAGGAGGTATATGTGGAAATGGGGAAGATGTTGTTCATTACAAAATGGTGTAAGAAATCCCAGGGCTCTGATTGGCTGATAGCCCTGGCAAGGTGGGCGTCTATCAGGCAACAGAGCCCAGACATTAAAAGTGCCAGCCAGCCACAAGCCTAATAACACAGATCAGAATACAGACATTTTTTTTCTCGCTGCTTAGTGAGCTAGCTTGTGGCCTCCCCCCATCCAGTACTATGACATGAGCAAGTACAAACTAATGCCAAATGTAAAAAACGCAAAGGCAGAAACCAACATTAATAGCAATGCCTGCACTTGCTGTAAACAGCTCCACAGGCATCAGCATATTGCAGTATATTTGTCTCTCCCCCAGCCCGAAAGCCAGCAGCTCAATTTCAGCTCTCAGGCCTGCAGGACAGTCCAACAAATGGGCCCAAGTTGCAGTCAGACCCCCAAAGGGTTTCAGCCCCACACAACACATTCACCATCTTCTTAATTTCACAGCGACCAGCAGTGTGACTGCACTGCACATAACCGCTGTCTATAGCAGACTGCTCCTCGATGTTACCACCATCACTGCCTCACCACATACATAAACAGTGATACACTGTAGTGGCAAAACCTTTTGTTTCACCTTACCCCCACCACACTGCTGACTGTTCACTCCTGTTGATCCATCACAGCTCTCCTCCAGCTCCACATCTGTTCCTTTCCCACCCTACGTCCGTGTCCACTATCTAAAACCTCACAACACATTCAGCTGTTTACACAAGGCCCCCCGAGAGCCGGCAGCTCAACTGAAATTGCCAAACAAGAAAAGGAATTAAGAAATAGATTTTGTGCAGCCTACCTAAAAGTAATCTCAACAGGCTGCTTCTCATCATCCATGCGTGTCCTGTGTAAGCACAATGCTGTTTCTCTATGCAGAAAATGCTTCCTTCTCCCCTCCGCAAAATGTTTTGGCAAAATAAAAAAAAAGCAGTAAAATCCTGATCATCATGCCAATGCGGACAAAACCCACTGCAAACTAATGAAAGAAATTAGCATGTGACAGCTCATCAGAGCGTGAGCATGCCCATGAATATTTAATTTCAAATTTAAACGGACAGTCGCACTGTTTATATTCTTTTTTTTTTGTCCAATTGTTTAACCAGGAGAGGCACACTAAACTGAATGCTTGTTTACAGGTGCGACCTGAGAGCACAGGGAAGTTAAGTGACTTGCTCAGGGTCACACAGTATGCAAGTGGGGGCTGTGGAATTCAAACCCAGGTTTCCAGATTTGCAGCTCAGAGGCTTAAACCACTGTGCTATACTGCCTCCCTATTCAGTAGTGCTTTCTCTCTGTACTTCTCATAAACTTCAAAAAAAAACTTAGGTGAAAGAAAAAATTTCAGACAATATCAAGGTAAATGTAATATATCAAAAGTTTTTAATGGCTATTATAAAAAAAAAAAAGAATAAGCTGAACTAGAACTGCAAAGCCTACATGTAATTCGAAATATCTGAACAGTTGACAGTCTGCCTATATGTTGCTTCTGATCAACAGCTCTGTACAACAACAAAAATTGCATAGTCTGTAACATTGAGTCAAACTACTTACCCATTCAAAATATAAACCCAGTGTTAAACCCTGCCTGTTCCCTGTAAACATAATAATTTTCCATGCATATTAAACAATGTTGTGTTTTCTGTATAGCTACAGCCCACTAGAAATGGCAAAAATTTGTAAAAAAAAAAAAAAATGTTTTTCCAGGTAATTTAGTAGTCTGTTTCTATGTGCCCCCCCCAACTAAGTGTTGCTGAAACCATTCCTTGGATGTTATGTAATCCTCCAGTTTTCTCTACCTCTTGCTGCTGAGTGCCCAGTTACTGTCTAAGCTGTTCTTGTTCACAGAAACCTCTAGTTTTGCAGACTACTGCCACCAATTCCCTGAGACCTCCCATGCATGCCCTAGCATGTGGATCTGTATGTCAAAATATACTCTCTGCTCCATTCGAGGTGTGATATTGAGTCATGACAGATGTCTTGTTTTATGTCTGTGTGCCTTTCAAATTATTGTTTTTATTAAAATTCATAATGTGCATGTATCTTTTATCCTAGATCTCAAAAGAATTTGTTTAACAGACACAACAGAAATGTAATCCTTTGTCTATGTCATCCTGTGACACCCCAATTAAAACTCAATTTTTTTTTCATTTGAAAATTAAAGGTAAACTTCAGGCTGCTGGAGACAGACAAAGTAGCCAATCTGTTCCCCTCACAAGAGGATGACTGTGCACACCATCTGCACCCAAGAAGATGAAAGAAGACAAACCAACAACGTCTCATAGATTTCAAGCAGTGACACATACAGAACTTGACAAAATAAAAGAACACGATGAGTTAAATACCAAAAAAGAACAGTTTGGGCAGTAAATGTGTTCAGGCAGTGGGCAAATCCTAGATGCATTGAACTGGACTGGCATACAGACACAGTAGAACACAAAAGCAGCACCTTGAGACAGTTGTATGCTGAAGTCCGTACAACAGCAGGTGAACATTATTTGGTATCTGGCTACAGTGCCTTAAGAGCTGATCTAAATAGATACCTGAACAGCCCAGCCATAGGGCATAACATAAACATTATAGGTGATCAAGAGTCAAGCCTGCCAATGATGTTCTAACATCAGTTTTCAAAAAAAAATGAAAAAGGCCGACAAAGATGAAGCAACCCACCACCCAGCAATAACTGAGACAGATCTTAACACACTCAGAACATCAAAAGCCCTGTCTCCCGATACTGCACCAGGACTGGCACGAAAAGTGTGGTTTGATATACAGATTCACATGGCCAGGCATGGCCAGGAAGGTCTCAGGGAGCTTACACCAGACTCATTTGTAGTGCATACAGATAAAAATGGCTTGCAATATGTAGGACTTAACTATAATGAGCCAATAAAAAATCACAAAAATACATTAGAACAAAGACAGTTACAGAGGGTTTGTGTATTCTGAGCCAGACAACCCTATGTGTCCTGTCAAGTCTTTCTTGAAGTACTTATCTAAGCTACCAGAAAATGCACCAGCCTTCTACTTACACCCACTAAGACAGAGTCAAGCAGTCCTAGACACACTGCCTTTCTGGTATTCCAAAGCACCAATGGGGAAAAATTACCTAGGAAACTTAATGCCTAAAATCTTCAAGGAGGCAGGACTAACAAATAGGTATACCAATCACAGTGTTAGAGCCACTGCTGTTCAGCTTCTATCAAATGCAGCAGCAGAGAAATAACCAGCATTACTGGTCACCTTTCCGAAAGCAGCCTAGCCAGCTACTGGGCTCCCAACAACAAATATAGAAAGAAATGGAGCTCCATCTTAGGTGGACATAACATCCAAGAGATTGCTACAGCAAAGCAAAAAGAAACAGAAAAAATGACTGGCAAAGAAAACAACAAAAGCATGCTATCTCCAAACACCAGCACTGAAGACAGTTCATCCACAACAGACTTTCCTACGTCTAACTGCACTTTCAGTGCACCAATTAGTTTCATCACATACAACAAATAATGTGCACTAACTCTAGTATTTTAAAATATTATTTGGTAGTTAAAAAGTAGTTAATAGTGTTTTAAATGCAGTATTGCAATGCAGTTTATTTTTTTCAATTGTAGTGACTATTTTATGTCCCACAGTTGTAATGTTCAATAAAAATGAGTTTATTGGTTTGCAAAGTAAAACATCTGTGTCAGTATATTTTTTCAAAGTGTTATACCATTTTCTGAGTACAATAATACCCTTCAGGGTGGATGGTATTGGGCAATATCAGATCTTTCAGGAGCTGTAAGGCCCTCCGCCTGCGGCATCGGGCCTCATTACGCCTCTGGGTGGTCCGGTATTGCCTGATACCACCCACCCTGTCAGGAATTATTGCTTAATAATTGTCACTTGGTGGGGCCATTGTGTATTGCTGACATACACTGCAGTTAGCATAGCAGGGGCAAGGAATTTTTCAAACATGAACAACTGAAGTAAACAGTGTTACTAAGTAGGGTAATCAAATTAAACGGATTAACATGATGTGAAACAAAGAACAACCATCAAAATAACATTAAAAATGTATAACAATAACCTAAAAGAGCATACTAAGTGGACATGAGTGGATGCTACTTGGGGGGGGGGGCATAACAGCTTTAGCCTTCTTCCAGTGCCACATCATCCATGAAGCAGCCCTCACTTTCTTCAAGAGTGGAGTTGCCACTAGGTGGAAATTCGGTTATCACTGCTGCTTCATCTACTTCCCTGCTAGTAGAGGCCTTACCAGTGTGGATGTGTTCATTATCATCATCGTCGTCTCCGAGACACAGTTTGTGTAACAACACCATTGACATAAGTGTGTTATGTGGAATGTGAGCCTCTTTCATTTTTATAAATGTTAGGATAAACACATTCTTCGATGACAGATTTGTCCTCCGGTCAATCACAATGGCCCCAGCAGAACTGAACACCTATTCCACACTGATACTGGATGGTGGGCAGCTTAGGTATTTAAAAGCAACTGATGCTGGCATGGGCCAGTCACTCACTTTGCTGCTCCAGTACACCAATGGCTCATCAATGATGCTAAGATGCTTGGTGTCTCCCATGCAGGCATCCACCATACGTTGTGCTACCCTGTGTCCTGCTGTCTCATCATGCTCCTCCTCCTTGTCTTTAATTTCTTCCATGCCCACCTGGTACACAGCATCCCAGATGGGAGTACCTGCCAATTTCTGCTGTGACTTGGATATGTCCTCAGATTTGGTGGCCCGTGATGAGCTGCTGCTGCTGGTGGTAGCAACACCTGGTATATGTGCACTTTGTGTATCTGCATTTTTCATCAGTGCGCCATGCACCCGTCTGACAAGGTAACTTGTCAATTTTTCCAGTCGCAGACAACCACCTTCAATCATGGCAGGTAAGCCACGTTTGTACCATGGATCCAGCATGGTAGTAACAGCAAACTCATCTGACTGTATAATGCCAGAGATAAGTGTATTGCTGTCCAGTACATGGAGCATGTGACCCACTACATGAACAGCACTGTGATCATCACTTGCCTCCATCTGGTGATGGACATTCACCAGTGTCTGCCTCAGCACACATATAAGGGGTATTTGTCTTGTTTGTAATTCAGACACACAGACTTGCTAAAAGGTAGTAGTCATCTTTATTATAGCAATAGTGGTGCACAAAATTAATCAGAAGCCATTTAGCATAAGACAGTCTTTTCAGCCTGCATCTCGTGTAGTCTGCAGCTCAAACTCCAGGCTTGAGCTAGGGAGTATATCTGTCTCCTTCCTGTGGAATGCATGCATCAAGGTCACTGTCTTAGAAACATAGAAGTTGATGGCACATAAGGACTGCAAGGCCCATCCAGTCTTAACTCTTAACTCACAGGACAGTATTGACTGACTTATATAGGCAGTGTCCCTACTCACAGCCTGTGTTACATGCTCAAATGGACACAGAATGTGTATTATGACATCCATTTGTTGCCACTGCTCCATTGTTAGAGCGATGGACACTCTAGCACTGTCCCGGATGGTATGCTGCATTAGGTAATCTGAAACCGCCTTATACTGATCATACTGCTGGTCCAGCATGTACAGTGTAGAGTTCCACCTGGTCACAACTTTGAGCTTCATATGATGCTGAGGCAGATACGAACATACAAAAGTGTCAGCAGAAAAAGCCACATGGTCTATCAAGTTGGCTTGAGTGTGCAGCTAGCCCCTCATCTTGCTGCTGCCCCTCCCACACTCCCCATCAACGTATCCCTCCTCCATACCATGTCCCACCTCCTCTTGAGGTTGCCCACCATCTTACAAGACACCAGCTCTTCTGGGTAAGGTGTTCCACTTGTCCACCACCCTCTCCATAAAAAAAGGTCTCCTTGCCTCCCTCCTAAACCTAACCCCCTGCTAATCTCAGTCCATGCCCTATTGTGTCCCTACCCCTTCTCAGATGTAAAATCCCTTCTGGGTTAGTTTTCTTAATCCCTTTCAGGTACTTAAAGGTCTTTATAATATCCTCCATCCCTCCTTTGGGCTAATGAATACATCTTTAATTCCCTCAGTCTGTCTTCATAGGGCTTATCTTCTAGTCCCTGTATCATCTAAAGTGGCCCTGCATTGCACCCCTCCAATAATCTTATGTCCTTCTTCAGGAACAGGGACCAGAACTGCATGCAGTGTTCCAGGTGGGGCCTGACCAATGATAGGTACAGGGGCAGTATAACCTCCTTCCTTCTGGATGAGATCCCCCTTGCTATGTACCCCAGCATTTTGTTGGCTTGTGCTGCCACCTTCCTGCACTGGGCTGAGTTTTTCATGCTCCCCACAATGATTACTCCTAGGTCTTTTTCCTCTAAGGTACTTCCCAACTATACCTCATTCAAGTGATAGTCCCTCCCCTGGTTCCATGCTCCAAAGTGCAGGACCTTGCACATCTTTGCATTGAACCCCAACTGCCATGTATCCACCCACTCCTGGAGTTTAATCAGGTCCTCCTGCAGCCCCTTCCACCCCTCAATGTCATCCACCACAACTCCCATGTTGGTATTCTCTTCAAACAGACTGATCTTGCTCCAGATCCTGTGTGAAATATCTGAAATAAATATCCCAAACAATACTGGACCCAATACAGATCCCTGTGGTACCCTGCTCATCACTGCTGTTGGTGACGAGAGTCCCCCCCCCCACTGCCACCCTTTGTTGTCTCACCCTAAATCAGTTTGTGATCCATGTTACCAATTTTGGCCCCGCACCCACATATTCCAGCTTCCTCCCAACCTCCCATGTGGTACTGAATCAAAGGCCTTGCTGATGTCCAAGTAAAGGACATCCACTGCATGGCCTTTGTCCAGTTCCCACATCACCCAGTCATAGTACTCCACAAGGTTGGTTTGCAATATCTTCCCTCTACAAACCCATGCTGCTTCTCATCTTTTTTTTTTTTTTTTTTTACCAGGAGAGACACACTAAGCTGAAAGCTTGTTTACAGATGCGACCTGGGAGCACATGAAAGTTAAGTGACTTGCTCAGGATCACACAGTATGCAAGTGGGGACTGTGGGATTCAAACCCAGGACTTCAGGTTTGCAGCTTAGAGCCTTAAACCACTGCGCTATACTGCTTTCTTATCTAGAAGCCCATTATCCTCCAGAAAGTGCAGTCATCTCTCTTTGAGGATAGTCTCCATGAGCTTTGCCACTATTGATGTGAGGCTCACTGGCCTATAGTTCCCTGGTTCATCCTTTGGTCCACTTTTGTGGATGGGTACCACATGGGCCATCCTTCAATCTTGTGGTACACATCCCATGTCCAGGCAAGTGTCGAACAGGTTGGCCAGTGGCCCTGCTAGAACTCCTGCTAACTCCCTTATCACTATTCCATGTATGCCATCAGGTCCCAGTGCTTTGTCTACCCTTAGGACCCTTAGCCCTTCCAACACCCTGTTCTCTGTAATCACTACATCTGTTATCCCCCCATGCACCCGCCCCCATCACCTGAGGAATCTTTCTCCCCTTCTCTTGGCTGAACACAGAGCAGAAGTACTCACTGAGTGCCTCTGCCTTCTCCTCCCCTTTCCCCACCCACCCCTCATCCTTATTTATCCTCACCAGCTGGTCCTTGTTTCTCCTTCTCTCTCCAAAGTATTGGAAGAAGTATTTTTTCCAGTTTTGATACCCTGCATCAGTCTTAGCTCCTTGAGTGCTTTTTCCACCCTGACCAATCTGGTAACCTCTCTGGACTACCCTGTATACATCACCTTATCCTCCACCCACCTCGATTTCCAGTATTTTCTAAATGCTGCCTTTTTGGCCCTCATCCCTTCCCTGACATTCCTGTGTCAGCTAACGTGGCATCTTTGTCCTACACTTCTTTCTTTTCTTCTTAGTATATATTTCCATAGCCTCTTTCAACCCTTCATTTATAATCTCCCATTTCTGGTCTGCATCCATGTGCGCTTGAATGCCTGCCAGATGTCTGCCCAGAATCTCCCCCATTTTCCCAAAGTCCACCCCCTTGAAGTCAACCACACTTGTGTCCGAATCTCCTGTATCCCTCCCCATGTTAAGCTTAAACCACACTGAATAGTGGTCACTTCCAGCAAGTGGTTTCTTCACCTCTGGATTTCTAACTGGCTCCCAATTTTCTAGCACAAGATCCAGAGTCCTCCTTAGATGAGTCGACCCCAGTACTGTGTAAGGAAGCTTTTCTGAAATGCTTCTAATAAGACTAGTTCTCTTACACTCGTGGTGGATGGTGTGTCCTACTCCACCACTGGTAGGTTAAAATCCCCCACCACCACTGTGTTCTCCCTCCTGCAGACTCTCCTGATTTGGTCCACCAAGTCCCTATCCAGGTCACTCCCCTGATCAGGTGCCCTGTACACAACCCTCAGTCCTAATGCCCTGTTCTTAGCATCCTGAATCTGCATCAATAGGGCCTCTGTCTCCCCCTCCTCCCCTTCCTCCCTTTAGCACTTTATCCCTTCCCTTACACAAATCACCACCCCCCCTTACTCCAATCCTCTATATATATATCCTAAACTCTGGTACCATCATGTCTCAGTCCTGATACTGGGAGGCCCATGTTTATGTGATTGCCGCTATGTCCATCCTCTGCACTGCCAAGAGAGCCTGTATCTCTGCTGCCTTATTCCCCAGGCTTCTTGCATTCAGTGAGACTACCCTCCTGCCTGTCTCCTTTCCCCTCCCTCCCCTATTCCTCCTCCCTTTGTTTACCCACTGTGCTCCCACCCCAGTCCTTTCACTCGTAGCTGGGGGGGGTGAGCTTTCCAGACTCCCCTTTTTGGACCCTTTCACTGCCAGTGGTTCTCTCCACCTCCCCCACTTCTAGTTTAAATCCATCTTAGTGGAGCTATATTCTTCTAACCCCCACTTCAGTATCCCCTTCCCCCCATATACTCAGGTGTAACCTGTCTCCTGCATACAGATCCTTATTGTCCAATATGTTACCCCATCCTGTCACCAATTAATACTTCCTGGTATGGCTCCAATCTCTCAGCCACTCACTGAACTCCTGTATCCTTGTTTTCCTCACTGTACTTGCACAGGGAACTGGCAGTACCTCTGAGAAGGTCACTGACCCCTCCCACCTCCTCACACTGCTTTTCCAACTCCTCACTGCAGCTCATGCAGATGGTCACGTGCCTTTGCAGAATGGGCAAAGTGCACACTTATGTGTCGGGTGACAGACACAGTTTCCTTGATTTCATTGTGGTTCAGAAATTGCTGCACAACCAGATTAAGGCAATGTGCCAGGTTGTGCACTCTGAAAAAAAAACACCGTCAGTTGTGCATTTCACCACATTGGAGCCATTATCACTGGCAATAAACCCCGCTGTAAGTGAGTATGCACTTAGCCACTCATCAATCTGATTTAGTAGCACATTCAGCATTTTCTCACCAGTGTGAAATCTGGTAACACTTTGCATAGTGATAGTGGCATGCTGAAAATACCAGGTTTATGCAGCTTTTGCCAGGACCCAAATCAATGATCACCCCAGGTACCTGTGCCCAGTGTGCTGTTATACACAGATATGAGCTGCCTGCTGTTTGTCCACTTGTCCACATATCTATGCTAAGGTGGATAAATCTGGAGGCAAAATGCTTTTTGGCATGTCAGACAGACTGTGAAACTCTGCTGTATAGTTCTGACATGGCACTTTTGGAGAAATATGTTCATGATGGCATCTACCATTTGGGAGAGACATGGGCCATCAAACAGTGGAATCCAGGATTCTCCACAAAGGAGCAGGGCAACAGGTCGATGGCCAACATTTCAGAGGTGGTTGTATTCAGCTCACAGGCAGCAGCATGATTGGGGGGGTACTTTGAATGCTGCTCAAACACACTCTGCAATGTGGGCTGCATCTTGGGGGCAGGTCAACCAAAATGCTTTACTTGTGCCTCCAATGATGTTCTTGCTGAGGTACCGGGTGAGTCTTGGGGACTGGGATGTGCAGTATGCATGAAATTGGTTATTGTGGTGGAGTTAGTATCTGGTGGTGTACTTTTAGACTCAAGACAGTGGCAGCTCCGCTGCTACTTTGCCCTCTACTCAAGAGAGAGAGAAGGATTCCTCATAGTCCTCCTCCACTGACCCACTAAGCCCTCCATCCTCCTCTATTGCACTGCTGTCACCAACATTAAGTTTGACAAGGAAGTCCCACCAACAGCTCTGGTATCTTTCTGGTGTTGGTGCCAGCGTAATGAGTACTTGTTTTTCAAGTAGGCATGCTGGCCACCGGTGCCTATGTGTCTGTCCTTTTTTTCCATGCCTTACACCTGCTTGACACAGCTGACATATTGCCATGGTGTTATCAGCTGCATTAAGCAAGAAAAAATCCCAAACTAGGGACCTTGCACCTCTAGATCTGGCACGGGACTGAGACTTGGACAGTGGAGCTAAAGGTGTGGAAGTTTTTGCTTTTTTGGGACACTTGCATGACTTTCACATGCTACTTTTGGGAGGGGGAGTTACTGGACTGCTTGTTGTAGGCTTGCTGATAGCCTCACCCTCAGGCGTGACATCTAAATGGGCTACATCATCACCCTTCAGCTTTTTCACTTCTGGCTTCTACAGGGGATCCAACACCTCGTCATGATCTGTACCAAAACATATTGTATCCTCCTCCTTCTCCTTCCTATCACTGTCTACTTCCAGAGAAACGTTTCCCTTCTCTGACATCTCCTCACTGTGGGAGAGGGGGTGCTGACTTTCCTTATCTCCTCCTCCAGGAGAAACATACTTAAGCTGGACAGTATCACCCTCACCACTATCTTCTCCACCTTGAACAGAAGCAACAGTCACACCAACAACTTTTTCCACCTCCTCGTGGACCTCTGTGCCTCCACTGGTGTGCGTGTTTCCCTTATTCCCAGTATCATCCCCAACAAGCATGCTACCTACAGACTGGGCAGTAAAAAAATGAATTAAAGACTAAGCCACTTCTAACTTCGATTTTGCTAACACTGGTTGCCACAACAGCATCGAAGTCCACAGAAGGCATTGGTTCAGAAATAGGTTTGCATATTGGAAGTGGAATTATTTCTACTTTTTCCAACAGACTTCTCTGAGTCACCTCTGACACGGTCACCTTTCCGTGAACTGAAACATCTCTTGGCAGGCATATTTTTATGCTTGTTCAATCTGACTTCTCCAGAAGTATATGATTACGCATTTCTATTGAATAAGTGTGAATAACACCTGTAGAACTATGTGCAAAGGGCAAACAGAAATCAGAACAAGTAGCAGCACTGTAGTCTTAACAACTACCTACGACTGCTACCTGTAGCCTATTTGGGTGTTAAAATGATATTTTATTTTTTCAGTTACAAAACATGAATTAAGCAACATGGGGAAACAGGAGGACAGAAGTAAGAGACTTTAAATACCAAACCGACAGAGAACACCACCACAACAAGGATGTGCAGTAAGTCTGAAAAAATACTTAAGTAGTTCTTAATAAACTGTCAATTTTTAAATGGAATGGTTATTACACAACTTGAAAATAACTGGGTAGGTACAGGTAGGTTTATGCAAACTAAATTGAAAACCAACTGTACAGATCACCTTACAGTCACAATATGATCTACGGTCTGGATAAGTAAGTGGTGTCTGGATAAGGCAAGTACTGCAATGTGTTAGTTCTTACTAAATACAATTTTGGCTTATAGATATATCAGATGGAAAGGATAACAAGATTTCAAATAAAAAAACAAAGTCACCTCCAACAATCTTGCAGGGACCACCACTCTCTTGAAAATGATGTAGTTTTTTTTTTTATAGTACGGTCAGGTAGTGAAGACCAGTGGTGTAACAGGGAGGAAAGGCTTAATATGGTAAGCAAATTAAACAGAAAAACAGGAATACTGCAATGCAGAGGCTGGATCCACACTATTAATTTCTGTGAGAAATTCAGCAATGCAGTGTACCTGGATATGTGTTCAATGTCTACGAATACTTCCAATACAAAAATAAAGCAGAAATGAGATTAAACAAATGGAAACAGGAACAGAACTACTCAGAATGAGTAACTGTTCAGATAAAGTTACCCAAAAAAGGGTCAATATGTAAGAACAATATTACAAAAAAGTAGCACACCAACAAAAATATTAAGACTTAAAAGAAATAACAGAAACACACTCACAACTTGTGAGAAATCTGTCAAATATTAGAAACTAGGCTGTTGTGCTTTCTCACACACACACACACACACACACACACACACACACACTCACAAAACACACAGCTGACCCTCCCCATCTCAACTCCCTCACAGACACAGAGAAAACTGAAAACACTACCTAAGTTTAACTATTATCCAAAGATACCAAAACAAAAAGAAATGTTCACTAGCAGCATTAGGAACAACATTTAGATTTGGAGAGCAATTAGCTCAGAAAAATAACAAATAAAGAGGTTTTTGCAGGTTTATTGGCTGTGATGTACCACACTGAACTGTTCTCTGACTCAACAGACAATCTATAGTGTAGGAAACAGACTACAAATTATATTTCAGCTATTTACTCGCAATGCATTGCAAATTTGCAGGCACAATTGAAAAACATTGGTGAAACTGAAGAAATTTGGTGAAATTTCACATTACGCAAAATCGCCATCCAAGGTGAAATTATGTTTTGCCTAGGTGAAAAATTTTGCCTAATGCAGTAATTATGTGAAATATAATTTGCTAGGCAAAATTTTCCAATTTCACACGACACTACTAGCAAGCGATGGCTATGGAGGACAGGATAGACTGCTGTGAGCAGTAACAATAGAAATCTTACCCCAGGAGCTTAGGGCAACTCCAAATCTGTCTTTGACTACTAACATACTTGTTAAAAAAGAAACAAAGAAAAAAGGCTACTGGCCATGTTTTGTTGGTGGGAGAGAGGAGCATTGTGGAAAGGTGGAAGACTGCCAGGCTAAAAGACAGCTTTGTTTTTAATGATCCAGTGTTCTGGGTTTTTTTTAAACTTATAGCCACTGAAATACCTCAGCAGATCATTACTTTGCACTAGAAATGCCTTGTAAAGTCTTTTGAACACTTTTACAGAGGGATTCTGTCCAGCGTCAAAACTGGAAGTCAAACAGAAACCAACTTCTGGTTTTGACCCTACAAAAGGAGAGCACTAGCAAGCAGTGACAAGTGTTTAATTCAGTTTATTTGGGACCAGGAAAAAAACTCAAATTGAGCAAGCTCATTTGCAAGGAGGTCATGCAAGAACTATACAGTACAAGGAGGGATATCAATTACAATACATGAAAATAAATATTCAGTGATTAAAACAGATAAATGACAGACTAAAACATTACAGGGAAAAAAAAAGAGAACTATACACTAGATGCTGTGAAACAATTTCATCCAGCTAGGAAGAATTACAAGCAGAATATAGACTTGCTAAAATATGATATGAGGATGCTGCTGGTACTCAGAAGCAGGTACACTTGTTCAGGCAGAGAGAATTGATGAGGGATTTGAATGCAAACTAAGTAAAAAGCTAATGAGTTTGAGTGCCTCCTGCAAGTTATTCCAATGGGCTGGGAGGGAATACTGTAGGTTATAGCAGTAGAAGTGTGGGCGGGTGTCTACTGGTGTCCACCAGAGGAGACAGGAGCAGGAGCCTGGACACTGACATTATTTAATGGATGAACAAAGTGGCTGATTTGTTACCTTTTTTATTACAAACAAAACATTTACAGAATTAAAGCTTTCAGGATAAGCAGAGACCTTCATCAAAAAAATGCATCTTTATGATGAAGGGCTCTGTGTAGCCTGAACGCTCAAATTCTGCAAATCTCATATTGGTCCAATAAAAAGTATCAATTCACCTACTTTGTTCATGTCTTTGTACAAAGACCAATACAACAACAAACAAATATTTACAGTATTTCAAGGACTCACTGCTTTCATGCAGCTACCTAACAAAATGAGCAGATTAATTGCACTGGGAAATGGGCTGATAACTACCTAATGCAAAAGCTGTCACTACTACAGCACAGAAACTCCAAAAGAATTACTAGATTTGATGTGCAAAAAAATGCACAAAAATTATGGAGTTAGAAAATAAAATTCAACAACTTGAATGGGACCTTAATACACTGATGAATTTAAAAGAAGTAAAGACATTCAAGAGAGATCAGGGATGCACTCCATAATCAGACATTGAAAATAATATAGGGAACAGCAAACAAAACAAAAAGAGAAACAAGACGATATGGAATTTGAGTGGACATTAGTCAGAAATGCAAAAAAATTCCAGGAAAGACAGAAGGGCAGCTGGTGAATTTACCCACTTCAAATAAATTTTGATCTGGTGGTTCACAAGATCAAGGGCCTTTGTGAGAGCTACACAAAGCAGTCATACAAAAATAAAGGAATAATGCATGACGGGGGGTGTCATGCTTGGATAATGTCATGCCTTGGGTAGTTGGGCATGAGGCTGCAGGCTGGGTGCATCCAACACCTGAGAAGTGATGTTATCCCAGCACAACGCACACTCTGGAGTGCATTATTCCTATTATACAATGGCTCCTGTGTAAAAAAAATAAAAAAATAAAAACTACATCTGAAAGTATATTTTGTCTTGTTTATGTTGATGGGCTAGAATGCTTTTGAAAATATTTGTGCTGATTGACTGACTGCTGATTGATAGGCCAGTAGGTGGTGCTGCTGTTTCTGTGGCTCTGCAGTCTGCCACACTATAAGCCCTCTCTTATCCTTGCATTTATCCAAGGTGTCATCTTGAGGATTGAATGTGCCACATCGTCCCCACCCCCCTCACCTCTCACAGTGGCTGGCATTAAATTAGAAAAAGAAGAACTTTGACTCCCCCCAGCTCAGTATCATCTCTAATTTTGAAGTGACAAACTGTCAAAGTGGCAAGAAAACTGAAGCAAGATCACTCACATGCTCCATTTGTATGGCAGCCACAGTGCGAGGAGACTGGAAGGGATGTGCTCTTACATTTGGCAGTGTGGAACACGTGGAGAGTGGGAGGCAGTGGGGGTGTTTGCTTGTAAAGCTGATGTGACAGCTTTGACTGTGTTTTTTTCTGTTTAAAAAAATAACAGTTTTGTCATGGTGGTCATGGAGCGGAGACTTATAGTAGAGTGGAGGATTGTGGTGGAGCTGATCACTAAGATGGCTTTCAGTCAGTTCGTAGTTTTTTTTTCTGAGTAAGAAAATGAAACTTTGTGGGGCAATGTGCTAGGGTTCCAGACTACTGGGTGTAATTTATGTTGCTTTGTGTGCTGTGGGAGGGAGGAATTTAAATTTAGATGTTTTAAACAGGGTATGTTAAACGCAGATAGGGATCGGGAGGTCAGTTGCACCAACCACTCGTGGACTTATTCTTTCAAGATTTATGCAGTCTTCAGTGTGCTGGGACTAGATCTGTGATATTATCCAGGATAACATCATGGGTGTGATGTTATGCTAGGATAACATCATGAGTCTAGCCATAGATTATCCAATCAGAATCCATTCTTCTTTCTTACTATTATACAGAATAATGGCTATTATCCAATGCCTCGTAAGCAGAATGTGTTAATCTCATCAAGGCCATTTCAGTGCTGTGGCCAGGGTGGAAGCTGTGCTGGGCTCTAGTCAGGACCTCCTACTTGGAATAATAATCAAGAAATTGATCAAAAACAGTTAATTCTAAAACCTTTGCAAAGGGAACCATTAAACAGATAGGTCTGCAATTTTGGATACTGGAGGCGTCATCAGTTTTATAAACAGGAATCACTGTGGCTGTTTTCCATATGTCAGGAAAGTGGCCCAGGCAAAATGAACGACTAATGACTTTAGTAAGGGCATAACTCAAAATATCTGTGGTGACCTTCACAAGCCTATAAACTACCTTGTCTAATCATACCAATGGTTTGGGGTTCGTCTTCAAAATGTATTTATGTACATCATATGGAGCAGAACCTCAAAATAAAACTTCAGAACAGTGTCATTATTCAAAAGAAAACCCAAATCACTTATTTTAAGGTTAATGTCACTCTCAGGAATATATTTCTTTACATTTGTAAAGAATGTACTAAACTTCTTCATTATCCTACCAGGATGAGTTTGAACTCTAATCCAGGGGAGGTATTGAGTAGGTTAGAACAAGTCTTATGTTTGCTGCCTAACATCTCATTAATAAGTCTTTGTGTAGCTGTCACATATATACCAGCAAACTTGTTGTTTTTGTACCAGGTAATCCTGGTTTAGTCTACGAATCAAAGATTTATATTTATTATGTAGTTGTTTATACTCAATTAATGTGGTTGTTGCATGGGTCTTCCTGTAATCCTTCCACTTCCTGTCTCTCCATCCCATGAGTTCAATTAACTGAAGAGTCGCCCATTGTTGCCTGTTACCTCTGATTCTATGTCATCTTAAAGGAACACATTTATCACATTCTGCATTGAGCAGAGTACAAAATTGAGTGAACACTTTGTCAACAACAGTTGTAAAATCCAAGCATGACCAATCAATTTGTTGAATTGCTTCCCAAAATTGTGAGATGTTAAACTCTCTGAAATTTCTAGGAAAAAATATATTGTATACTGGGGGCACCACTGAACCTTTAGCAATCTAAAAACAGAAAACAGCACAGTGGTCACTTAGGCTATCAGAAAGTATGCCAGAACATTTTATTTTAAAAATATCAAAAACTAAAATGCAGTCTGTGATAGTATAGTGTTCCTTCTTAACTTTATTTTGACATTTTGACACCAAATATTCAACATAGTCTTTTTATGACCACACCTTGTGAACCAGGTAGGAGACATTTTTCAAACCCTGCCCAAAAGATAATTTCATGGATCAACTGAGAAAATGAAACATCCTTTTTCAGGCCAGACTTGAGAAAAGTCACTGACGTTGTTGATGAAGTGGGGTTAAAAAAAGGCCATATGGAAAACATGGGGAAAATATTACAAAATGACCAAGTTATAAGTACATGTTCAAAATGCATTGAAAAGCCATTAAATGAAAATGACGTACCTACTGTAATTCTTGATCTTCTCTTGTATCTTCACCATTCATTACTGTTGGGTGACAACCGGAGGCACCCACCCACCACGGTCTTTTTTTGAGGAGTCGGCGCCAACGGTGCCACCCCCTGGAGTGACGCTCTGCATAGAACGTGAGAGGTGGCCGTTAGGCACCGCAGACTCCTCCTCCATCCCAGTTCTGTTGGCTGGAGAGGTAAAAAAAAGGGTTAGAAGAAAGAGTGAGGCAAGAGAGCTGAGGGATAGAAAAAAGGAAAATATATAAACTGAAAAAGGAATAAGCCGATATAGGATAGAAGGGAAATGAAGAACTGCCTACCATAAGGGAACGAAGGGCCTCACTTCTGGGGCAGTTCTAAGGGAGGAACAGATAGGGAGGAGAAAGAAGAAGGGTAAAAAGAGAGAAGAATAGGAGGGGAGTCTAGGAGGGGGGGAAGACTGCCATTGGCAATTAGTTAAGGGTTATAAGCTTGGAACCACAAACAAGGGAGCAAGGATCCCATTTTGGAATTGAAGGAGAAGGTCAACTGAACTTCTCGCTCAGAATGGACACCAAAGGCAGGTTCCCTAACCTCCCACCTACCCAGTTTTTCCCAGACTCCAGCTGGGAGCTCTTTAATCATTAAGAAGGAAAAACTCTGTTCCAAGCTAGGAGGGAGGAAGCCCACCAGTATTTTGTTAAGTGATAACACAGTATCATGTGAAAGTGTGGCAGGGTGCCCGCAGGGGGCACCCCTATACCAAACAGAGAGAGCAGGAACTCAATCGGACTCCCTAGAGGCAAGGCAGGGAACACTCTTTAAGGAAATTGGAGTGCCAGATAGCACTACACTTGTAGAGGCTGACATAATAGGATTATGACCTGCCAGAAGTGGTCTGGAAAAGAGAAGTCGAACCCCGTAAGGGATCATCTCTTTAAACTGTGAATTGAGAAGAAATGGCTGGGGAGAACCAAGAGATGCCCATTAAGGGCAGTCAGAAAGAGTTCCCTCAGGACAGATAAATGAAGCTTGTTCCTCTTATTCTCAGAGGGAAAGATCCATTCACAGGATCGGAAAGAGAGCATGAACATTTTTTTTTTCTGGCTTAACGGCCCAGGGAGAAAAGGGAGGGATGAGCAAGGAGGGGGAGATGCCGAAGAAGGAGGCCCTTGAGGGGATGGTGGAATGGATTCAGTAATGAACGGTGAAGATACAAGAGAAGATCAAGAATTACAGTAGGTATGTAATTTTCATATTTTCCCTTGTCAATCTTCACCATTCATTACTGTTGGGTGAGTACCAAGCCCCCTTCCCCTAGAAAAAGGGGGGGGGAGAGAGAGAGAGAGAAACCCTTAGGGAACAGACCCCTCAGCCTCCTACTGGTGACAAGTAGAGAGGGGGAGACCCTGATCAATAGACAAGAGTCTAAGGTGGGTGAGGAGGAGAAGACACCCTCAAGGGGCTGTGGGAAGGGGTTGCCCTTAAGACGTCTCCTCACCCTACGGGAAAATAGGCGGGTCCCCCAAAAGGCAGAGCCAGTCACCCCCTACACTGGGCCTTGGGTGACAGTCAGGAGAGATGTAAGCCATGCCGTCCACCTGATGCAGTTCACTGTCCTTACTTGCCTGGATGCCACCTCATTGGCATCATAGGATGCCCTCGCTTGGTGCCTTGCAAGCTCCAGACCCTGTGCAGAGAGGACAATGACTTGTCTAGACTGCTTTGAGTCAGGTAGCAAAGCTAAGACCTGAGCCAGCATCGACCACAGATGCCTTTTGTAAGCAGCATGGTGAGCCTGATGGGAGGAAATGCACAGTAATGCACGACTAGAAGAGAAAACTATTTGTCCCCACCAGTCGAACTCAGCAGTATCCGAGTCCAGAGGCCTGTCGTGCACTGGGCGGTGAAGCCCAGAAGGAGTATCTAGGACGTCAAACCTTAAGGTGGGTGAGGTAGAGAACCTAGAGACTCATGAGGGGGCACAATTCCTTCTCCTGCAGTCTCCTGGGGCTGGAGAAGGA
This sequence comes from Neoceratodus forsteri, assembly GCA_016271365.2. Classification (NCBI taxonomy): domain Eukaryota; kingdom Metazoa; phylum Chordata; order Ceratodontiformes; family Ceratodontidae; genus Neoceratodus; species Neoceratodus forsteri. The sequence goes on along the minus strand of CM057450.1, from coordinate 328,902,839 downwards.
GTGGCTGGAGACTGCCAGGTTCGGATAGATGCTTCCTGGAAGGGAATCAGCCAGGAAGGCACCACCAAATGGTGGGCACTGAATTCACTGAGGAAAGCACGCATCTGCCACTCGGTATTGTCTCTATGAATGTAGGAAATACAAAGCTCTGAGATCCTCCTCGAAAGGAAACACTGATAGTGAAGTCAGCATCAGAGGAAAGGTGGACAGGAAGTTCCTCTTCCTCAGTTGAGGAAGATGAGGAGGAAGTGGAGCTCGAATGCCCAGAAGACTCCTGTGGTGGGGGGGACAGGTGAAAAACCTGTTTGTCCATGGCCCTAACATAGTACAGGAAGGCCGCCGCAATAGCTCTGAATGTCTCCCAAGTAAATGGCCCAGTGGGCCCCACATGGCCTGGGAGAGAGGGGGGTGGTTGCAGAGGGATGGGCGAAGGGCAGCTAAAAGCACGTGCCTGGCCTGTGCCAGAGATCTGGGATCCAGGTAGCGATGCCACCAAAACTGGGGACCCTGTGATCATGCCAGGTTGCGTAGAAGAGAGGAAAGGATGCAACTCCTGAAAGAGCCCTGAAGGGGAATCTCCCCTGTGGTGCACCTGGGATTGCATGAGTCCAGAAGGGCAACCCTCAGAACTGCCACTAGAAGGCACTTAAGAGACCTTCAGAGAGAGAGGCGAGGATCAGCGCTACAACTCCTCCCCGCACCCCGCAGGGCGGTGGGGGCTCATAGCTGTTCTCGACCCCTACCCCTCAACCCTTCAGACTCTGAAGCAGCCCTCTTCCTCAAAACCAGTGGTGGAGGTCCCTGCTGAGCAAGGCACCGAAGGGCTCCTACTGAAGCAGGGTCCTCCTCCCTCTGCTGAAGGACCTGAGCAGCACTGGAAACGGTGGCTGCCTGGGACCTACCAGAAGAGGGAATCCCTTCTTGAACTCCTGAAGGGTCCACCAAAGACAACTCCAGGCCATCCCTAGCCGTGGAGCCATCCGGGTTGACCAGCTCCGGGAAGTCTGGGACAGGGATACTGGACCATCTAGCCCTGCGGTCTACAGGAGGTTCAGTGCCAGAGGACTTTAGCTGCTGGTCTGTGTCCTCACCTGAGTCATGCCCCTCCGAGGAGGGGTCAACAAGGGAAGACTGCAAACCAACCGCAGCAGGAACCTGCCCTGAGGTGGCACCAGGCCTGGTACCGCCATTGGCCATGACGAGCAACACATCCGCTGAGTCATCCATCCCTTTGGCAGTGCCCGGTTCCAGGGCCACACTGCGAACGTTGCCGCTCGAGTACCCACCACCCGCCATGGCGCCAAGATCTGGTGAGGCACCGTGAACAGTGCCGTGAGAGTCCCTGGCACCGTGAATGGCGCTGAGGCCCAGAGTGGCACTGTTGATGGCACCGCCCAAATCACCGGCACCAGGAAAGGAACCGAGGCCCAGCGTGGCACTGCTGATGGTGCTGTCTGAGTCCTTAGCACCACGTATGTTGCTGAGGCCTAAAGCGGCACCACCGCCGATGCCACCTGAACCCACGGCACCGTGACCCACAGTGACACAGCTGATGGCACCTCCAAAGTCCCTGGTGCCGTGAACGATGCTGAGGCCCAGAATGGCGCTGCCTACAGCCCCAACTGAGTCGCCAGCACCATGAGAAGCAGAAGACTCCACGGTGAGGAAAGACGGTAATGAGGGCCCACCAGCACCAGGCCCCGCAGCCAGGAGCCACGACACCAGGGGAGTCTGCACTGCTGGGATGGCACCAACAGCATGACCCTGGGTGGGAACATGCCTTTCCTCCGCCGCCGAAGAAGAACCCTCCTCCTCGGCAAGGCTGGAAGTGGAGGAGGTTTCCTCCTCGCTGGGCCATATAGATCCAGGAGGGGACCCAGATCAAAGGTTGAGAGATCTGGCCTGGGAAGCCCTAGGGTGACGTCATCCTCTGAAAGTTGGCGGAGCTCGCCCGACTCGCAACGCGCAGACTTCTAAAACATGGCGGTCCATGGAGAAGCAGGCATCGCAATGGTCCATATCATGGTAGGGTCCTAGGCACTGGAGACAAACATCATGACGGTCCATGACGGAAAACTGCCGGCCACAAGGGCACCGACCCATAGGGGCACAGCCTACCTTAGACTTACTCTTTGCCCCCGAACCAGACATGATGCTAAATAATCAAGCAAAACATAGAAAAGGCTCAGCGTCTTCGAAAGAAAAAATAATAATGGAAAGGTCTTACCAGTCGACGATGTTGAGAAAATACCGGGATGAAGGAGCATCAAAATAAATTTTGAAAGTGGCCTATGACACAGTAAACTACCAAAACTCATGCAACAGGTGCAGCATCGTCAGTGGGAGAAACAGAATTAGGATGGAGGAGGAGTCTGTGGCACCTAATGGCTGCCCCTCGCACTCTATGCAGAGCGTCATTCCAGGGGGTGGTGCCGGCGGCGCTGACTCCTCAAAAACCAAAAAGCTCCCGTGGTGGGTACGCGCCTCCAGCTGTCACCCAACAGTAATGAATGGTGACGATTGACAAGGGAAGATCTATACTTACCTTCTTTCAGTCAGTTTGCATTTAGGATCTAAAGTGGCAGAACAGTCTCCAGGTGAGAGTAGATAATGGTGTGGAACCTAAAATAGGTAAGTGAGGAGTGAGTTGTGGAGTGGAGGGTTCTGAGTGGGGGTGTGTGGGGTGTAGGAAGTGGGGAGGGTGGGATTTGTTTAAATTACATCAATGGATGCTTTTTTTCTTTTACAGGTTAAATTAAAAACCAAAAAAAGCAATGAGGGACCATTTTCTTTTTCATAGGTACTGGACCAACATTTGGGATAGGGCATCTCAGTATCAGTGATCTTTGGTGTCACTGGGGTGGGCACCATAGATTCACACAAACATGTAGGGGGTGGAAGTGACAATGTTTGGTGGTGTAGAACCATTGAGGAGGAAAAGAACCATGGGGAGGAAAAGAACAACACTGGTATTATTTTATTTGCAAAAAAAAGCTTTTTTTAAGCACCAGTTAGGGTTAACTTAATGCCACAAAAGTAGGGAAATGTGGCATTTGGGGTTCCAACACCTAACTCCCCACCCCCACTCCCAAGCAACACAAGGAAAACAACATTAGGGTTTTGGGTCTCCATAGGCTTGGCAAATTAGTGGTAGTGCCTTCTTTGGGGATGTGAACCCTAATGCTAACCCCTCCCCCCAGCCTGTAGCTACCAGTTGGAAGCACAAGGAAAAGCTCAAAGCCAGTGCCTCATAGTGATATACTCTTCATAGGCAGAGAAATATGTTTTGCCACATTGCCAATTGGCTGTAGCAGGCCCTCAGTGAAGAAAGGAGATCATATGTGATGTTTTCTGGTCCCTGTGCTTCCATGTGGCTGCAGATACAGACACACAGGCCAAAGAGTCAGTCTGTCAGCCAGTGCACAGGGCCTTCTACCACTCACAGGTGCAGAGGTGCAGGGCCCTATGCCAAGAGGACAGCTGTCTTCACTACATGGTACCTGAGCCCATGCAGACAGCCCTGCATCTCTCATTCCCTGACTGGGGGGCTGTCACATAACAGCACCCTCCCCCCACCCCCACTCCATCCAGTTGATTCACTGAGCTTGCCCCTGAACTCAGCTCATTGGCATGGGCTCACAAAGCAAATGCACTTGGGTGAAAACAGGCACCACACACAAAGTTTCTTCATAATTTTATATAGAAAAAGATGTTAGGGGGCGCTAATGAGCAGCTAAAGAGCTTGGTCGCAATACTCCAGAGCTCCATGCTAAAAGGCAAATAAGGTGCTTCAAAACTCAATGTTCTGAATTTAAAATGCTTAAATTCATCAGCCAGAGAGGTGTAGAGATGGATGATTACATTACCTCAGGCAAATTGGCCTGGCAGACAGCAAAAAATGGCAAAAAAGGGACAACTCAGGAGGGGGCTCAGGTGAGCGGACAAGGCCTGATTTCACTGTCGGCAGCAGAGGTTGCAGCAATTAGCCGAGTGCTCTCAGAGCAGATTTTGACCGACTTCAAGCCGTGATGGGATAGCCTGGAGTAAACTCTAAAGGGGGTAGCCAGCGAACTGAAACTGCATAGGAGGCAGATTAATGAAGCAGAGCAGAGGATCTCTGATTTAGAGGACTGTAACAAAAAAATTCCAATAAAGTGCAGTGACTAGAAAAAGAAGTAGAAGAGCAGAAGAAAGCTCTGGACTATCAAGAGAATTATAGTAGAAGAAATAATCTTCATAGCTGAGGACTGCTGGAGGGAGCTGAGGGTGGGCACCTGTTAAAATTCTGTGCGCAGACCCTGCCGAAAATACTAAATGTGGAAATGGATAAAGAGAAGCTGAAAATCAAAAGGGCTCACAGAGCCCTTGCTCCAAAACCTCTGCATGATCAACTTCCCCATTATTTTTAGATTGCACCACTAACAAGACAGACAGGTAATATTGGTGGCATTCCAAAATAAAAAGGAGCTTACCTATGAAGGCCATAAGCTGACCCTGCATCAAGATATGTCGCTCAGGATACAGAAAAAGAGGCAACAATTTAATGTCCACAGAGATGGTCTAAGGCAGAGAGGGTTAGATTTCTTTATGGTGTACCCAGCGAATGTTAAGGTGAAAGTGGAGGGAGCCACCTTTTCATTTTGGGATGCGAAGAAATTGTAGGCCTTCATAGAAGAGTGGGACCAGAAGAACAGGAAATCCTGATCTGCAGCTTGCTGTTCATGCGTGGAGTGGTACTTTCATTGTAATCTGTGAGATGGCTGATCATTCCAGTTGCAGAGACTGAGTACAAATGAAATTAAGGTTGGTAACTGAGAAACACAGAATTTTTTTTCTTTGCCCCTTACGTCTTTTGTTTTGGATTAAAAATAATTCCCAGACCGCGAAGGCTGTGGCATAGAAATGGGTGTGTAACTAAGGTTGGGAACGCTGCTGGGATACATGGCCTGATGTGAGTTTGCAGCGATCAAAATATGCTAAACTATCTAATTACCTCCCATGTGTGGACTAGAGACAGAACTTTTCTTATTCCCTGTAAGGGCATATGGCACCGAGGGGCAACCAGGAGTGAAAATGGATGGGTATATAGCCCACTTCGAGGCCTGCGACATGGGTGAGGCCACGGGAGACTCTCAGGCTGCTATTATGAAAGAAGGCTGAAGAGAGTATATTGGATGGTGGGGCTGACCTGGAGGTAATCTGAAGGGGGTTCCCCAATAGGATCAAGGACAAAAAAGTGTGATTTAAGTAATTAGAGATCTAAAATGCCTTTTGCTTTTTTTGAAATAAAGGAAGAGGGGTTATGGCTAATAGGAAAATGAATTGGGGGTTATAAGCACAATGGGGGAAAGAAAGAAGCATTGTTTCGAATGGGGAGGGGGAGCTTATGAAGGCTGAAAGACGGGGACTGATGAGAGGCGATATCTTTACACAGCATTTGAAAGAACTGGAGAGAATTTAAGAAGACTGATGGGGGGGAAGTAGTTGAGAAGCAAGCCTAGACAAAATATGGCAGGAGGGCTGGAGCAAGAGTATGGTGTAGTTGAGGATTGATTTCATACTTACTACCATGGTATGTTCTGCATTGGGGGGACACAACATAATAAGAGGGAAAGCGAGGGGGAAACAAATGAAGTTGGGGTTAGGGAAGAGGGGGTGATGGAGGATTCAGTTTAACATGTGTGTTGTGTGATATAAAGTTTCAATGGGGGGGATAAAGTTGGGGTAGTTAGTATAATGTTTATTGTTATTGTCTGTTTTAAAGCTTTCAATGTGGTCTGTGCTCTGATTCGTATTAGAAAATGGCAACATGTTGATAATAGTTTCAAAGGGATGGGAAGCCTGGGAGGATGACTAGTATAACTAAATCATCTACACAGGGGACTAAAATAGTCTCATGGAATGTGAAAAGATTCACCTCTCCTGCAAAGAGAGCAAAAGTGCTAGCTGCTCTAAAACGAAAGAATGTGTCTGTGGCCTTATTGCAGGAGACTCACTTGTCTAACTGTGAACATAAAAAACTGGTGCAGGGATGGGTTGGGGCCTGCCACACAGCAGCTTATACCACTCATAAAGGGGGGTAGCAATACTTATCAACAAGCATTTACCTTTGATGACCCAGTGACTAGTAAAAGACCCCATAGAGGGGAGGTACATATTCATAGTGGAGGAAATATCGGTCAAACAAATTAACTTTGGCAATATTTATGCTCCGGCAGATTATGACAAGGTGTTTTATCAAAAGATGGTAGATGTGGTAGTCAAGGAGCAGTTCCCAAAACTTATTCTTGGTGGGGACTTTAACTGCGTGGCAAACCCCAAAATGGATTGGATGGGAAAATGGGTTAGAGCAGAAAGGGCGATTCAACAGTGGCTCTGGGGGCTGGTGGAACTAGACCTCATTGATGGCTGGAGGATGGCTAACCCTGATTTGAAGGAACATACATTCTATTTTAGCCCACATAGCTCATGGTCCCAGTAGGACTATATCTGCATTCAGAGGGAACTACACCAAAAGGTTAAATCAATGGGGCATAGTCCAATATTCCTGTCAGACCATGCTATGGTCAAGATGGAAATAGAGTTGGCTCACTCTGAAGGTCAGAGGGGGAGGTGGTGATTCCCTACTTAAATGTTGTTTCAGGAAGGATTCAGAGAGTTTATAAAAGAGCAATGGAAATTCTATGAGGAACAAAATAGGGGGACAGTAGATGATGTGGGCATGTATTGGGAGGCAGGTAAGGCTTACATGTGTGGAATGATCATTGGCCATACTGCTAAGAGAAGAGAAAAGAGACAGAAACAGAGGAAATTAGAAGTCAGAATAGGGGACTTAGAAAAAGAGGTGCTTAGTGGAGGGGAAAAGGCCAAGAGCCAAGAAATGAAATTGGTCAGGAAAATGTTAAACTCGAATTTGAATAAGGAAGTCAATGCCAGAATCTTCTTTGCTAAACAAAAGGTCTATGAATGGAGAAATAGGCCAGGTCCTCTTTTAGTTTGGCTCATGAAAGGAGGGAAAAGTAGACAACACATAATTCAAATTAAACTGGAGATTGTTAAAGAAAGAAACAGAAATTAGAGTCAGATTTAAAGAATATTATGAAGGGCTATACTGTGCGGAGTGCCAAGGGAAGAGTGTAGAAAAGGAGCAGTTCCTGAAGGACCTTAAAATCCCTAAGCTGACTAATGAACAAACAACAAAGCTGGAAGTGCAAATTAGTACAGAGGAAGTCAGAAAAGCAATAGCTCATTTGAAGATAGGCAAGGCTGCTGGTCCAGATGGCTTAGGAGCAGAATACTATAAACTGTTGAAGGAAGAAGTAGCGGGTACACTTTGTAGTATTCTGGAAAAGGCTAGGGAGAACAAAGGGATACCTCGGACATGCTGTCAGGCCCTCATAACAGTCATCCCCAAGGCTGGTAAAGACATAGAGGAATGTGGATCCTTTAGGTCTACATCCATCTGGAATCAAGACTGTAAGATCATTATAAAAGTGCTGGCTGGGAGGCAAGAAGAGATACTTCCTTTATTAGTTAGATCAGATCAAACAGGTTTTGTAAAGGGAAGGCAGTCCTATCACAACATAAGGAGACTGTTGAATGTCATATGGTGGGGAAATCAGCATCCAGGGGAAGCGTGTATCCTGTCTATGGATGCTGAAAAAAGACAGAATCAAGTGGGCATATCTCTTGCAACTTTTGCAAAGATATGGATTGGGGAGGGATTTGTGAAAATTGTGGGTATCTTTTATGAAACTCTGATGGCTCAAATATTGATTAATGGAACTCCATCCCCAGAATTTAGGTTACACAGGGGGACAAGACAGGGATGCCCACTGTCGCCCCTACTGTTTGCCTTGGCAATAAAGCCTTTAGCAATCAGGATTCATAGTGACCCTAATAAAAAGGGAATTTTAGGGAAGCATGGTGGGAAACATGTCATCACCCTCTATGCAGGTGATATTCTGCTGTTCCTCACTGAGCCAAGGCAGTTGGTCCCCGGGCTATTATCAATAATAGAACAGTTTGCAATAAACATCCAAAATCAGAAATGATGTTCGAGGGGATAGCAGAAAGAATGAGGCATGGGATTTAAAGTTAGTGCAAAGAACTTTTACATACTTGGGTATTAAGATAGGAAAAGACCTTGGGATTCTCTATGATGAGAACTATAAACCATTGTTTAGAGAAATAATGCAGGCTCTAGACAAATGGAAAGAGTTGCCCATATCTTGGATGGGAAGAATAAATCTGCTCAAAATGAATGCACTCCCCAGGTTATTGTATGTAATGCAGATGCTTCTATTTAGTCCACTGACATGGGACATAAAGAACATAGAAAAAGCTTTTACTGTCTTCATATGGCGGGGCAAATATACATGAATTAGTCTGAAAAGACTAAAGGCGCCTGCTGCACAGGGTGGGCTGAACTTTCCTGATGTCATGGGCTACTTTCTGGCAACCCAATCTAGATACTTTCAGAATTGGGTCAATAGAAGTGAGGTAGCAAGCTGGCTTGAATTAGAGGAAGAAGGGACACGGGAGAATTTTGAGCTATCTGAGAAGGGAGGGCTTTAAACTATACAGTAGACTATCAACACCCAGCCCTATGGTGCTAGCAAGTCTAAAGGCCTGGGACAAAATTAAAAGGAGGCAGGGTTTGAACATGACTCACACACTACTGGTACCGGTTGCAGGGAATCTTAACTTCCTGCCAGGTTTAGAAGATGAAGGATTTAGGATGTGGCAGACCAGGGGTGTGAGATGTGCGGCAGATCTAACCACAGGAAATGGTATGTACTCTTTCCAGGAGCTGAGAAAGGGATTGAACCTCCCATCTGCACACTTGTATAGATATCTACAGATGAGAAATTATTACAAGAGGATAGTTGGACCTCAGGGAACTTCAGATCAGATCTCTGAATCTGAAAAGGAAATATTGGGAACTTCTAGAAATGAAAAAGGGCTTATTGGGCATGCAGTGAAATTGAATAGGAGAATAGGAAGTTCTTCCGGACACACATGCAACTGGCCAAGAAGTGGTGGGAGAGAGATTTAGGAGAGGAAATCAGTGAACCTAACTAGGAAATAATGCTAGAATCTCACAAGGGTCTGCTAGTATGCAATACATATATAAGGAAACACAGTTTAAATTCATAGAGAGGTTATACTATCCTCCAGCCATAGTACATAGATTCTGCCCAGGGGTGACCCTGATCAGCAGTAAATGTAGGGTTGCACAGGGAACATACAAGCATTATTATTGGGAGTGTCAGCTGATTGCTCATTACTGGAAGGGGATAGTAAAAGAAATTTCAACTATGAGGGGGCAACCCATTGAGTGTTCACAGAAATCATTGCTTCTGGGGGTAGAAGAGGTGGACAATGGGGACTGGGCACTTTATCCGAGAGGGATCAGGATACTTCTTGTGGTTGCTAGACAGGGAATACAAAATGTCTGGACCACAGTCCTGGGGCCCACAGTAGAACAATGGAAGGAGCTCACTCTGAAAGTCCTTGCAGTAGACAAATTAACCTACTGCCTGAAGGGAGAGGAGGAGAGATTTGAACGAGCCTGGACTGGATGCTTGAGCTCTCTGAGTGTGGGAGATGGGATGGTGCTGGAGGGGAGTGAAATTGTGCATTAAAGGGTTGGACTGCCAGGGTGGGAGATGGATGAGGAGTTTTCTCCTTATTGGAACATGGAGGAAAGGAACAAGAAGAAGGAACTGATACAAAGATATAATAAATAACGAGACACAGACACAGACCAGAATAACTGCTGGAGTTTATCAGTCTTGGTTTTTTATTATTTATTTTTTTCTTTTATTGTTTGTTTGGTTCACTTTATCTGATAAACCTGACAGTACTGGATTGATAACGTTTTTTATAATGAGCATGCACATAAAACAGTGGGTTCTGAACTGTATGTTAGCATTACCTGTACATGGCTGACTATTTTCTGTCTATTGAATTGCTGGTATTGTAGCGAGTGATCTGTCATCTAATAAAGACATGCAAAAACAAAAAAAGTAAAAGATGTTCAAGGACAAGGGTTCTTGCTATGAAGCTGGTGGGGGGACTCAGGAGGGATGTGAGAAAATATTTCTTCATGGAAAGGGTGATGGATGCCTGGAACAGCCTCCCACCAGAGTTGGTGGGTGCTAAAATGGTAACAGGATTCAAGCATGCATGACATAGACACAAACTGACCTTAGAAATAAGGAAAGGGAGGAAAAGACTGTAGATCGAGTAGGATCTGTGGTGGCGCTGTACTGTAGGTAGGGAAAATAGGGCAGACTAGGTGAGAGAAGAGGTCCTTCTCTGCCGACAACTTCTACGTTTCTGTGGAATTATATATTGTCCTATGATCACCCTTTCTGAAATGATGTATGGTTGCATGAAGGCAAACTGATTTTATTTACACCACTATAATAAGCAATCTGTACATATGTGTATATCAATCATATTTCAACATAAGTTTATTCAGTTGTTCACATTATTCACAGTTCAGTCTTGCACTGAATTCACCCTTTTCTCCTTCTTCTCTCAGGGTCCAGATGCCTCATCCAACCCTCAGCCTACAACCACCAATCTTCCCTACCTATCATTTAGCTAGGCCCAGATGCCAGAGACCTGACCACTAGCCCTTCTATCTACAACTTCTCTCCCCTCTAATCACATCCAGGTACCTACCCCTGGCCCATGTACCCTCCCCCTCCCCCCTGGCTCTGCCAGTTCTCCCCCCTTTTCCCTCTAGGACCCTTCCTTCCATCCCTAATCCCTTTCTTACACCTCCAATTCCTTTACCCTTCTGTCCTTCCCTTCTTGATCTACTCACATGCTCTTTTAGCACAGTACAGCAGGAACCGTCCATCTGCCCCAGAACCCTAAGTCCACACCTACAGATCCTTGCCCTCGTGCCCCTTCATTCCTCACCTCTGCTTCTGGTGTCAGGGAGGGAGGTGGGTGGGAAAATGAAAAATCCCTGCAGAAAGAGGGTAAGCAACCCTCAACCTAGGCTTATAAAGCCCTTAAGGAACCCTTGCAAGGATACCTCCAAGTCACACCCCCGGGACAATCCTGTGCACCTTCAGGTGTACGCATCACCCCCTTGCACCTGTCTCTCATGATCTCACTTGGCCCCCTCCCTGTTTCTGGCTGTCAATCATTGTGACCTCACTAGGCTCCTCCCATTTACTAGCCCTGTCTGTTTCCCTTCTCACACCCCTCCTCCTCCTACTACTACCTCTTCCCCCTCCCCCCATGACCCTTAAGGTTCCATTATTTCCTCTGGGCTGCTATCAGACAATTCAGATTGCCTTTAATTGGCAGCCCTACTTGTCCTATGATCACCCCTTCTGAAATGAATCCAATGTCCAGACCAATGTAATGGTGCACGAAGGCAAACTAATTTTATTTGCACCACTATAATAATTAATCTGTACATATGTATTCATCAGTCATATTTCAACATAACAGTTTATTCAGTTGTTCACATTATTCACAGTTCAGTCTTGCACTGAATTCACCCTTTTGTTCCTTCTTCTCTCGTGGTCAGGATGCCTCATCCAAACCCAGCTAACAACCACCAGTCTTTCCTACCTGTAATTTAGCTAGGTCCAGATGCCAGAGACCCGACCCCTAGCCCTTTTATCTACACCTCCCCCCCCCAATCACATCCAGGTGCCTACCACGGCCCATGCACCCTACCATCCTCCCCACCCTAGCCCTGCCATTTTCCCCCCTTTTCCCTCTAGGCCCCTCCCTTCTATCCCCTAATCCCTTTCCACTAGCCACCACCTCCAGCTTGTGTTGGATGGTGGGCCCCCCCTTGTGGGGACCCAGTCTTTCTTATAGCCTAACCACCGCCAGTTGCCACAAGGCCAGCAAAAATACCACCAAACCTCTATCAGAAAGATGCATCCCATCCACCCTAGTAAAGATGTGGCTTGTCGAAGTTAATGCCCCAGTGCGAAATACAGCCTCCCCCCAGCTCCTTCAGAAATGTTGCCACTCTCCTGTTCAGCCATTTCCTGGCTCTCTCAATTGCCCCAATATTGATGGCCTGACGACATACCAGTCTTGATATTATATCAGATCACACAATCTCCACCATGGGCCACCAGCCTTTTATGGTCCGTAAACTGGCCATGATAGCCATCAGTAATGCCCCCCACCAATGTCTTTCCCAAGTCTTTGCCCCCCAAGGTGAATAACCAATACTGTAGAATAGGAAATATTCACTGTACATAAATTTTCACTATAATCGCTGAAGTGCTCAGAAGTGTGAAAATAAAATTATAAAAAGGTCTGAGAAATGGAGCTTTCTGATTGGCTGTAAACATTCTAACTGCCTTATGTTAATCTTTTATTAACATACATGTAGAGCTTAATCATATGCTGAAGAAGGTTTAACAGTATTTAAAAAACATTTTTATTATAATAGCAATAAGGCACTTCCAGGAGTTATGTTGATGGTCAGTTAATCACCCTCTAGGGGCATGTGGCACTCGGCTACACCTCGTGCCACATTACACCCCAGAAGGTGATTAACAGACCATTAACGTAATCCAGGGACATGCATTATTGCTTAATTATGCTAATTAGCACTTTTCTCCATTAAGGTGAATGAAAGACTTTTAGTTTAGAGTGAAAATAAATTTATACAAATATGGCCACTTTGTGGCTAGTGTTAAATATAATTGACGCATTCTTTCCTATTCTACAGTATATCTGACCTGCCCCAAAGCAATTTAAGCTCCTCCAGAACCAGTAGCAAATTGAGCCCAGCACATCCCCATCCCTCTTTCAAGTGTATCTGTGGGCTTCTTAGTCCTCTTGCTAATTCTCTTCCCCCTGTCCAGTTGCTGTGTGTTTCTTCACCCAGTAGGTAATAGGAGTGTCCCAGGATCCACATAATCCATCTCCTCTTTTCACTTGTTGATAAAAGAAAACACAAAACAGTAATTTCAGGATCTGATATAGCGATTATAACAGTCGGATCACCATCTACCCAACTCCTTTATATCCTCCGCAGATTCCTCTTTACAGGGCTAGGGCTGAAGCTGCCTCAATTCTAAAAGAGTGTGTAGCGAAATGTGCTTGGTCATGTCCCTTGAAAGTCAATGCCCTCTTTAGTACCCCACCCACCTCATAACAGGTTACCACTCTCCCGTTACCATGCTTAAATCAGGATCCTGTGCCAGATGGCCATATGCTCCTGTACCTCTCCATGGCTTTGACTGCGCACACCTGCCCTTCCCCCCGGATATGAATCTGCACTCTAGTGCCCCATCCCATCTGGTCCATTTTTGAATATTGCAACCAAATGTGTAAGCCCTCCTTGTTTTTCTGAATGTCCTCCCTCTGGAGTCCCCCTTTGATGTCCTCCTTGTTTTTAGCCACCATCTCGCCAACCCTAGATGCCCCCCATACAGCAGTGTGAAGATTGCCTGAAACAGGCAGGCCTCTGATGTCAAGTCACATATGGCCCCTAGTGCCTCCATGACTGCCCCCAGAATGTCAGGTATTATGGATCTACATGTGTTCTTTTGTGGTCCCTGCTCTTTTTGCCAATCCAGTAGCATGCATTGTACCCTTTTACTGTTATTGGGCTCCAGCCAACCCCTGGTCCCACAGTCCCAACCTATGGCAGCTAACTCTACTGCCATGTTTGAGTAACCCCCCCCTCTTTCCCACCTGTCCACCATGAATCTCATTACCTGTTCCTCCATGACTGATAAACTTACCACCATGCCCTGCTGCACTCAAAACATTTGGAAGGCTTCCCATGTACTTTCATAGGCGCCACCTCTACTGACCCAACTAGCATTGCCAAGTGCCTTAACTCCTCCTTCACAGATCTCAGCTCTATCAACCAATTTCCATCCTTCCCCACTCCCCCCCAAAGCATTAGAAAAACTGCTGGCCACTCAACTCACTGAATATCTGGCTAAATATAACATTCTGTGCCCTGAGCAGCATGGTTTCCATGCTGGTCACAGCACTAGTATGGCATTAATAGAGTTCTCCAACTTTCTGCACTCCCTCCTGGACTCCAGTTCCCTAGCTGGAGTTGTGTGCATTGACCTCTCTAAGGCCTTTGACATGGTCTCCCAACCCCTCCTGCTAGATGCCCTCTACCAAGCCAGTTTCTCTGCTGGCACCCTCGCCTGGTGCTTGAGCTACCTATCAGCTCACTCCCAGCGTGTCAAAATCAATGGGATGCTCTCGGAAACTCATCCTTTCTACTCTGAGGTCCCCCAGGGCTCCATCTTGGGCCACCTACTTTTTAGTCTCTATCTAAACACCCTGCCCGGTGCCTGTTCCAGCAACATTCTTATGTATGTCGATGATGCCATTATTTATGCCTCCCATCATAATACTACCTCCCTCCAGGACTCTCTCCAGTGCTCCTTCAATGATGCAGAAAACTGGTTTAATGAGCGCAGACCCATCATTAATCGCCAAAAAAAAACAAGCCTATGCTCTTCACCCACCACCGAAACAAAGCTAGCAACAACCCCCTCTTTATCATCCCTAGCACTCAACAACCTCTGGAACAAGTCTGCACCTACAAATACCTTGGGATCACCTTTGACTCAACCCTCACCTTTCACGCCCACATCATTGTCATCGTAGCTGCCACCAATGCCCGACTCAACATCCTCTACTGCCTCAAGGACTACCTCCCACATGATGTCCTCCGACTGGCCATTATGTCCTCAGTAATGTCTGTTGTGGATTATGGCCTTCCGGTATACGGTGCCACCCATTCCATGGCCCTCAGCAAGATTTGTCTGACCATAAACAAGGCTTGCAGACTAATGACAAGTACCCCCAGGCTCACTCACACGAGTCAACTCTATGACATGGCCAATCTCCTTAACCTTGATGAACATCTCTGCTCCCAAACATGCCTTCTAACAAAGAAAAACCTGCTCGGGCTCCCCCCCCCCAGGGTAACTGCATCTATCCAACATGCCCCTTCCACAGCCTCAACCCGAGCTTCTGACAAAATCTCCCTGTGAGTACCCAGAACTAGGACCACCAGGGCACAGAGATCATTCTGTTTCAGAGCCCCATCCTGATTTAACTCTCTCCCTGCTATCATCTCCAACACGCCCAAAATTGCCTCCTTTTAAACTGCCCTACGAAACCTACTGTTCAACACCCGCTGCTGCATCTGTATCTAACAGATGTTCCACTACTCTCGATATGCACCTGACATGGCCCTCTGGGCTGAATTCCCCATCTCACTCACTCCCTTCCCCTCCTTCCTAGCCTCCCTTCCCCTCTGTTGATATTTGCATCCTTGAAATGTTTTAACAACTATGTAAATTCATGTTATTCTATGTGTTTGATTTCTGTAAATCTGTTCACTGTATGCCCCTCTGTGATGAGGCACCTTTGTAAACTAGCCCCTGGCTCAAAGGTTGTAAAGCTGATTGTGCAGAAAAATAAACAAATATATAGGCCTTCAGGGTGTTGGCCAACCAGGAGCTCTGATACAACACTCAGGCTCTTGCCACCCAATTCCCTATAGATGGTCTGGTACTGGCATTTTTGCCATTTCCACCTGAGGGGCCAGCCTCCTGAATCTGCCCAACTGCAAATGTGAAAGGCTGTCAGCAATCTCATTCTTTACCCCCTCCACAAGCATGGCTCTAAATGTCAGGTTTAAGCATAGTCCTAGCATTACCAGCTGTCTGGCGACCCTAGACACCATCTCGGTGGAGCCTGTCTTCCTGCTGATTACTTCCACCACCCCTTTATTTTCACACCAGAACACCACTTTTTGTTTCTCATCTCCCTCCCCATACCACCAACGCTACACAAATGGGGAAAATCTCAAGGAACATAATGTCCTTCTGTAAACTCATTTGTTTCCAGCTGGGGGGCCAGGGTTCTGCTATTCACTTACCCCCATAATATGCCTCAAATCTCAATGCTTCAGACACTTTTGTGAGCAACTGCAGGGCTTCACTGTCAACCCAATCCTCCTGCCAGAAAGTCACCCCATTGTAGTCCTCCAAATAGTCATTCCATACCACAAGGTCCTCCTGTACCCCTTTTGTGATATCCACCCAATCATGGGGTGCTTTGCCTTGCTTGTGGCCCAGCCTAAATGCTGTGTGAAGACTCTGCCTGGGCCAATCGCCTTACAGGCGAAGTTGAGATGGTCCAACAGCTGTTGTACCACCACCAATGGCACCCTTCTCCTTCTCAATACCAGGCTGATGAGCTCCTTCACTTTCCACACCTTGGCTGGAGGTAGACAAAAATATTCCCCAACTGAATCCAACTCAATTCCCAAAAACTCCAACACTCTAGCCGGCGCCTCTGTCTTCCCTTCTGCCAGAGGAATACCGATTGCCCCGTACAAGGCCTGAAAGTCCCTCAACATCCTCTGCACCTCCCTTTTAGATTCCCCTATGAGCAAAAAGTCATCCAAATAATGTAGTACCTGGCTGTGCCCGTACCTGAGCCCAAACACCCACTGTACCCATGAGCTGAATGCCTCAAACTTTCAGCAGGCTACCGAGCACCCCGTAGGCATGGTCTTATCAAAATAAAACCCACCATCAAATTGGAAATCCAATAGGTCCCAATCCTCTGGTCAGACAGGCGGTAGGTAGAATGCAGATTCAATATCAATTTTCACCAACCATGCCCTCCGCACAGCCCTGATGAGCAGCACCACCGAGTCCAGGGAAGCGTATGACATTGCACTTTGCTTATCTGGAATGCCATCATTCACCAACGTGCCTTCTGGATATGACAGGTGGTGAATCAGCCAGTACTCCCCTAGCTGTTTTTTGGGTACAATTTCCAAAGGGGCAATACAAAACTGCCCACATGGCTGAGCCTCAAAAGGCTCCTCTATCCTGCAGGTGACCTTCTCCTTACTTATTTTCCATGGCACTATGTCCTCCTTCCCTTTTACCGAGGATAGGTTCCTGGCACCAGCACCCTCCCTGTCCCCTTGAAATTTTAATGAACCCCCCCTGGAAAACCCCTCCCTCAACCATGCCTCCATCTTGTGATCCAGGTAACCCTCAGTCTATGCCATACATATATCCCACTTTATTGGCATTTTTGCCAGTGGGAAACTCCATCGTAATCCCATTGCCACCTGAGTGTCAGTTCCAACCATAGTTGGAATTGTATCCCCACTTGCTTCTGGAAACCCATCACTTATTCTCCAAACTCCTGCTGTTACCCCCTCATCCCCCTTGCCATCCCCGGAAGGGCTGTTCCTGCCCATTCACACCCCCGGACTGGTTGGTGCTACTTCTGCATTTGAGCACTGGATGCATACCCTCTCCCTTTGAGCAGGAATACTTGAACTTACAATTTGTCAAGGTGCATGCTGCTCTGTTGTATGCCCAGCACAATTTAAACTTGTGAACCCCTTGACTGACTACTTTTTTGCCGCCCCGATGCCACACCCACCTGACTGGACAAGGTCCTAACCCATAGTTCAGAAAGTGTACAATCCCATCTCAGGTTCCCATTTGATGCCATCTACTGACAGAAAGCCTCATCATATTCTTGCCATTCATACCTTTTTTGTGCTTTGTAGGCATCCCTAATTATGGCTGTGTATGTCAGCAGGGGATAGCCAGATCCGGCTGTTTTTCCAGTAAAATAGCACTATGTATCGGGAAACCTGCATGCCACATGTCCAGGTTTTTCCCTTTATACCTAGCTTTCTCCTCTTTATGTCCCAACACCACTAGTGCCACAGCCATTTCTGATTTTCTCACTGTCTCCTTTTGCTTGTATATTTTGGCCATCTTTTTGTCTAACAGGCCAAATACATCCACATAGTCCCCCTTCCAGATCTTATCCTTAATGAAAGCTGGGATGTGATCTCCCAATGAGAAACCAGGAGGAGCATCATATAGCTTGTTCCCTGAGGCTGTATCTTTCTCTGTCCTCTTAGCCCTCCCCTTCCCACTTTTTCTTTCTTAAACTCCTCTAAAATATTTTCCATGGTGCTCTGACCCTTTCCCCTATCTGTTCCAACAGTCCCACCATATATTCCTTCAAACTGCCCTGCCTGTGGGCTCCCTTTTATCCTTTCCCCCAGCAGTGTCTGGGTCCGATGGTTCTGGTGTGGGTTCAGGGTCTGGGGCCAGTCTCCTGGGGTACTTAACCCCAGCCCCTTACCTAGTGGTCTGTCTGGTTGCTTCCACTTCCTTTCCACTGCCTCTTCTTCCTCTGTTTTTGCCACTCTGTCAATCAGCTCCATCATCTTGCTCATCAATGTGGCTTCCTCTGACCATAGTTGGGCACTAGCGACTGTGGGGGTTCCCTTCATAGGATCCATGACCTGGGGAGATATTTAGAGAGAACGACAAAAGAAACAGAGTTAGTATTTGCAGAAACCCCATCCCTCACCAAAAAAATGGGTGCTTGTGCTCTGCCTCTGTGGCAAAGCCCCCAATGCCTACCAATGCCCCTGCACCTGGGGAGCTTCGTGTACTCTGGCTACCTTCTGAGACAGTGCTGGTGAAGGCTTCTTTGTACCAGGTTTCCTAAACTTGAAAATGGCTCTTCAAGTACAAGTAAAAGCAAACATCGTTCAAAAGTCAGATGCCAATAAAAGTAACCAGTAGTAATACCTAATAGGAAGCATAAACCTTGGCAGCAACAGGGCTCTCATGCCGTTCCACTGCAACACAACCCTTGCATTTCCAGTAACTAATGAGTAAATACTAATAATGGTATAAACTGGTAATAAAAAGTTTGCACATGTTGGAGTACCCATTAGCACCAAAGCTCCATGGTTCTGATAACCCAGTGAGAGACAAACAAAAGCAGTTTGGTTCCCTTTAAACTTTGTCCTCCAAGGTACTTTGGTCCATGCACCCCGTTAAGAATACCCACAAATGCCAGAAAACTGATGTAATGTTCTTCTCCCCATCCAGCCCACCACCCCACCGTCCGGCCCAAAAAACACTGTTTCTGTTTTATTTTACCATCTCTCCAACTGCCCCAAACCACACCCTATAGCTTATAATAAAAGGTCTGATAAATGCCTTGGCTTCCATTTGTGCACTCAGCCCCAGGATGTACCCTCCCAGTACTGACTTCTAATGAGGGGCCTGAGGTGCCTCCCTCCCCCAATGCCCTCTCTCCAAGGTAATGACTGTCTTCTAAAATCGCCACAGGCTCAGAGTTCCCTGTTTCCCTTTGTCCATTTATTTATTTATGTATGTATTATTATTTTTTTAACTTGTTCCCTTTCTTTTAATGTTTAATCTGCTCCCTGTGTGCCTCCTGTGCCTCAGTCCTCAAGCTCCAGGCATGCCAGCCTTCCTCCAGCTGCATTGTTCCTTTGTTCCCCACTGGCCACATGGTGATGACATTAGATACCATGTCACGTGGCCACATCATTTATCTGCATGAATAACATTTATTGAGGGCTGAAGCACAGAGGATTCACATAATCTTTCCCCCAACTCCAACACTTTTGTATATTTTTTACTTGTGTAGTATCATAAAAAATGCCTGATCAGTTTCTTTCATACCCCACCCTGTACCTCTTGTCTTGGCTCCTTCCATCATGCATAGACTAGAGGCAAAGGCTGGATGCCCTGCTTTTCTTCATGACCCACTCCCAGCTTAGCCAACCATCCCCCCAAGCCTGCCTCGGCTGAGGCCATCCACCTGCGCTGGGCCCATCCAACCCGCATGCTGACCAGGGGTACCAGAAGGACAAAAATGCACCTCACCACTCCTCCAAACCCACTGGAGCACTGCCCCACCTGGAGGCCACCCACCCCAACAACATAAAAATCTGTTACTGGCCAAATACCACTGCCCACCGAACTGAGCGCCCGAGAGCCCAAGGAAGGCCTTTGCCACCTGATGCCCCTCAAACCTTGATGCTGCCGCTCACCCAGTCCATAAACGAGCACGAAAGGCACAGACTGACCACCACATAAAAACACCATCAAATCTGATGGCAGATCAGCGTGACAGGTAACAATATGCAGATCTCCCCACACAAATGCTAGCATCTTCACCCCTCAAACCAAAAGGAGACAGACCAGTAAGAGAACTTCTTATTCCAAAAGTAATTCAAATTGCAAACATTCTTAACTTCAGAACTGCTTTCTCACAGACCATCTACTTCCTCCCAGTGAAGGGAAACCAAAATGACATTCCACCACTCAGCTTCCACACCCTTTGTTTCTCCACCATGCATTAAATAACTGCATTGTAAAATAAGGTTGTTTTTTTTTTTAGCAAAAATTCGAAATTGCCATTGTCTAATAGTCCTCCTTCATGGTGCAGGGTAAGGCCTCTGCTGTCTGTACTGCAGCACCTGATGCCTAATACTAGGCCCAGTTTACCATGTAGTCAGCATGTGGCCAGTAGCCCTGGAGAACCTCTCCCCCATATCCCTACTGTACCTTACACCTGTCTACTCTTTTTTTCTTAAAAGAACATTAGACTGCCCTGGATTAACATAGAGAAACTGATCTTCATAATCAACCAGAGGTATGACTCTCTCCTTCCCTAGAAAATTAGCCTTTGAACAATAAAACCTTCAGGGCCTGGTTGCCCAGGCCCCAAAGTTGCAATACCTTACCTGGTGCTGCAAATAACCAGTGAAACATTTGCCAACACTGTGCTGAGATCCACTCTAAATGAAAAATCCCAGCTGAAAGAGGATGAGCAACCCTCAACCTGGGCTTATAAAGCCCTTAAGGAACCCTTGCAAGGACCCATCCAAGCCACACACCCGGGCTAATACTGTGCCCCTTTAGGTGTACACATCATCCCTTTGCACCTGTCTGTCATGACCTCACCTGGCCTCTTCCCCTTTACAGGTTAAACTAAAAACAAAAAAATGAAGGACCATTTTCTTTTTCATAGGTAGTGGACCAACACCTGGGAGAGGGCATCTCAGTATCAGTGATCTTTGGTGTCACTGGGGTGGGCACCCTAGTGTCACACAAACATGTAGGGAGTGGAAGTGACAATGTTTGGTGGAGGAAAAGAACAATACTGGTATCAAATTCTTTGCAAAAAAAATCTTTGTTAAAGCACCAGTTAGGGTAACTTAATGCCACAAAAGTAGGGAAATGTGGCATTTGGGTTTCCAACCCTAACTCCCCAACCCCACTTCCCAAGCAACACAAGGAAAAAAAATTAGGGTTTTAGGTCTCCAGAGGCTTGGTGAATTAGTTGAAGGGTCTTCCTTGGGATTATGAACCCTAATGCTCAACCCTTCCCCCAGACCATAACCCCCCATCAGAAGCACAAGGAAAAGCTCAAAGCAAGTGCATCATAGTGATATACTCTTCCAAGGTAGAGAAATGTGTCTTGCCACATGTTGCCAAAACAGTTGGGTGTAGTGGGCCCTCAGTGAAGAAAGGAGATCATGTGTGATGTTTTCTGGTCCCTGTGCTTTCATGTGGCTGCAGATACAGACACACAGGGCAAAAAGTCCATCTGTCAGTCAGTGCTCAGGGTCCTCTGCCACTCACAGGTGCAGAGGTGCAGAGCCCTATGCCAAGAGGACAGCTGTCTTCACTACATGATACCTGGGCCTATATAGACATCTCTGCAGCTTTCATTCCCTGACTAGGGGGCTGTCACATAACAGCACCCTCCCCCCACCCTTACCACATCCAGTTGATTCACTGAGCTCACCTCAAACTCAGCTCATTGGCATGGGATCACAAAGCAAATGGACTGGGGTGAAGACTGGCACCACACACAAAGTTGCTTTACAGTTTTATATAGAAAAAGATGTTCATGAACAAGGGGTCATGCTATGAAGCTGGTGGGGGAGACTCAGGGGGGGATGTGAGAAAATACTTCTTCTTTTTGGAAAGGGTGGTGGATGCCTGGAATAGCCTCCCAGCAGAGTTGTTGGGAACTAAAATGGTAACAGGATTCAAGCATGCATGTCATGGACACAAAGGGAACCTTAGAAATAAGGAAAGGGAGGAAAAGACCATAGATCGAGTAGGATCTGTGGTGGCACAGTAGATAGGGAAACTAGGGCAGATTAGGTGGGCCAAGAGGTCCTTCTCTGCTGACAACATCTATGTTACTATGGAATTATATGTTGTTTATATTTTAACCCAGCATTTTCAAGATAGTTGTTTTATGACTCCCTTTATAAACATGACATGTAGCATTTATAGTATATTGGCCAAAAATGTTATTTTTTGTACCAGAAGTGTGAAAACACATTGTATCCAGGATTTAAAAAATGACACATGTCATGTTTAAGAGGTGGTGTGGAAAAATGGCTATGTTGAAAGTTTGGAGTCAAAATGCTGAAAATTAGCAAAGTTATAAATCAACATTGAAATACTGAAATGTTCATTCATAACCTGGGCAATTTATTTGTATACCACATTTTCAGCATAGCCTTCATATTACTCCACCTCATGAACCCGCTAGGTGAACATTTTGAAATCACTGCTGAGATGTCATTCTGTACCACTGAAATCTCATTCTATGCCACCAGTGCAGAAACACATTTTTGCCAGGATTTATAAATAAAAGCTATCACATTCATCAGGTGGTGTGAAAAAATGGCTATGTTGAAAATTTGGGGAGAAAATATTTAAAATTACCAAAGTTATGAGCGAGCAGAGAAACATTTCAATGTACACTCATAACTTTGTCATTGTCATATATTTTGATCTAAATGTTTCAGCCTAACCTTCTCATGATCTCACCTCATGAACAAGGGTGGTGAAGATGTCCAATTCTAACCCCAAAGGTAGTTTTACATAGTGACTGTATAATTGCCTTTTGAACCAGATTTGCATGATTTCACTGCTACTGGTCATAAGGTGTGGTCCCAAAAAGGTCATGTTGAAAAGTTGGTGTCAAAATAGGTAAAGAAATGCAAAGTTATGAATCAATGTTCAAAACCCTATTGAAATACATTAAACTGCACCTACCTTAGTTTCTCATATCTGAGTTGGAGGTTCCAGCAGCAAGACATGTCTTCAATCGGAGAGTGTATGTACACCATAGAACGTGTTCAGATGAGTGAGTGTGTGGAAGAGTGTGGGACTGGTGTAGTGTTGTGGGCAGTAAGTGGAGGTCAGGGTGGGGTGGATGGGGATATGTGTGTGTGTGGGGGGTGTCAGATTGGTGAGGGGCTGTTTTCTTTTTTACAGCTTTAAACAAGAAAAAAATGAAGGATGGTATGAATGATTTTTTTTATTTTAGCTGTTATTCTAACACTGGGGAATGGGCACTACAGTGTCAGCTAGTGCTTGGAGGCACCAGTGATGAGCATCCCAGTGCCACCACATACATTGGGGGAATGGGGGCAGGCAACTTGGAGGGGAGAGGGAGAAAGAAGCAGTACTAGTAGTGAGCACCCTGGTCCACACATATATGTAAAAAAAATGCATTTAAACTTTGGGAAGAGTGGGCGATCAACCTGGGGGGTTGTTTAACTCATTTTTTTCTACTTTGGTTGTTCTAATGTTGAAAATTAAAATAAATGAAATTTAAAAAAAATCTGGGGGGGAGAGAAGCGGTACCTGGGGTGAGCACCCCAATCTGTTTAATAAATAATGAAATAGATAGATAGACAGACAGATAAATAGACAGACAGACAGATAGATAGATAGATAGATACATACATAAATACATACATACATACGTACTTACATACATACATTGAAGACACAAGTAAGAGTGATTGAGGGATCACTGATTCACTACTGGCAGTGCAGCTGGCAGCACACTTCCATCTGTGGCTACAGCAGTCAGAAATGTCCTGCTCTTCTCATGCACAGAACATGGGTGAATAGCTCCTCTCGCTGAGCTGGGCACCCTGAATTTTGGGGTGCCCAGAAATGGTATTTCTGGCAATTTGTTCAAAAAACAAACACAAGAATCTTGCTAAATGGATCCCATTTAGCAAGGTTCAGGTGTTTGTTTTTTTGAAAATGTATCATTTTTATGTATTTTCAATGTTTGTGAGTTTAAAAGA
Organism: Neoceratodus forsteri; assembly: GCA_016271365.2. Lineage (NCBI taxonomy): Eukaryota > Metazoa > Chordata > Ceratodontiformes > Ceratodontidae > Neoceratodus > Neoceratodus forsteri. The sequence continues at coordinate 328,878,844 of CM057450.1, read as the reverse complement.
AAAAAAAAATTTGTCAGCCAGCAGTATTAATATTTTCCCCACATGATCTGTATTTTTTTTCAGTATGACAGGTATATCATGAAAATAAGCATTCACAATTTTATTTATTTTGTTATTTATTAAACGTTCACATTTCTTGGTTAACTAAAACATCTTTATAACTTTGGATCCCTAAAATATTTTTTCAAGGGCCTTTCAAAAGTTGCACCCTTGGCATACACCCCTTCATCCCTGAGAATTTCATGAAAAAAATTCACACCATCTAGGCTGCAGTTGAGAGCAAAATATATGCAATGTTAAGTATAGAGAAAACATTTTTTTTTCTTTTTTCTGGTGATCCATGTCACAAAAAATTGAACAAGATACCATCACAAAGCATTTAACATTTTGAGACTATGAAAGCCTTAGCACACATGCCAAACTGTAGGCTAATTTGTCAAATGACACCAAAGTTACTAAGCTACAAAAACTGGTGTTTAACGTTAAATAGCCTACTCAACCCTAACTATAATGGTGCAACTGCACCCTTATAATTTATAAAATGGATAAAAAAAAATTTGTGAAAATTAAGATCCTTGATTAGAGATGCAGTGAATTTAAAATCCACCAGTGAAGTGAACGTGAAGTGACCACTTCGCATTGGCACTTCGCTACGCGGAGTGCCCCATAGGAAAGGCTCACTTCGCCTTGTTATTATTACTTCACATTGTCATTCTGCCTTAAACATGAAGTAAGATGGAGTGACAACAATATTGGCAGCATTCCACCCACACAGTCACCAGAATGAATGTGCATCCCCAAAGTCTTGTGTCCAGAAAACTCCACAGTGCTGATGAAGTGAAATGATAGTGCAACAAGAAATGCAAAGTCTCCCAGAATTAATGGTGCACTCAGTCATGCGTGCAGTGGTCAGGTCATACATAGAGTCACCAGAATTAATGTCCATCCCCAAAATGCTGCTGTCTTGTGTCCAGAAAATTCCCCAGTGCTGACGAAGTGAAATGAGAACATAACAGGAAATGCAGTCTCCCAGAATTAATGGTGCCATGCAAATGCAGACAGATTAAGATTGCACTGCACACTCAAGGGATGCATAAGAAAAGGCACAACAACACATAACCAGTGCTCACAAGTCACAAATCCAAATCTGGAAAGGAATACATTTTGCCAGTTGGGGAATTAGTGTACGGCAGTAACAATCCACTACCAGTAAAGATATCACAAAGCAGTATAAAAAATTCATGCAGGTGCGATGGATAGCAGGTTCACACTGCTACAATTACTCTGTAACACAATACAAGGTTTCTGATTTAATGGCATGCATCGCATACGCACTCACATGCACACTCAAGTAATGCGTAGTAAATTGAAAACCTTTAGTAATATAACCAAATGTGTTAGACAATGTGTACACTACTGCACCACAACAATCAGCAAAATAATTTCAAAAATCACTGAAAATATTACTGCATACATTAACACAGTTATACAAGAAAAATATAACCAAAACAGAAAGATTGCCTTTTTCTCCTAGTTAATCTACCTACACCACAAATATGCCCCTCCCCCAAAGCACACTTCACAGTACACAGAATGACTGTTCTAAATTAACATTCAAAATCCACAAACAACAATAAACACTTGATGATATGAGCACAGAAGGGTTTCCAGCAATCGATGTACTAAAGTTTGAGCAAAAAATATTACTCAAAAAGGCATTTTAAATAGCTTTTAGAGGTTTTGAATCGCAGAGCTTTGAGAGCAAACTGTCTCCAGCTACCACTGCACACACACTACCCAGGCCAGAACTAAGGCTGTGCTGGACAATCTAGAGTCCTTGTGACCTGCAATCCCATGAATAACTGCAGAATTTCATTTTGAGCTCAATTGCAGGGTGAAGTGAGGTGAATTCCATTGATTTCAGTGTACTTCGCCTTAAAATAGGTGGAGAAGTGGTTTTGGGAAGGCAGAATAATGCAAAGCCATTGGTTTCAATGGACTTTGCATTCCTCATTATGAAGTGAAGTACTCCACTTCACATTGTGGAGTTCTTCACAGATTCCACGTTACTCAGTGAATCACTTCATGGAGCAGATTGGGGCCACTTCACCCACCACTACTTACAGTACTGTACTCACATGCTGTACGGGAAGGAATGCAAATGCCTATGGCTCTACTTCCCCGATGAGTTGTAGCACAAAACTCCCTGACTTAAAAATACTTATTAATGAGTACAATGGTGGAGTGGTGAAGTCTGGAGAGATACTACAAAACATGCTTACAATATATCCAAGTAACTAGTAAATAAATTAATGTGATTCTTGACGTGATCGTGAATTGTGATTTGTGACTGCATTTGTGACCGTGATGATGAAGAGCATGATTCAGTGTCGACGATGTGAAATAAACAATATGGAACTGCACTGGGAACGCAAATGCCTAAGGCAGTACTTCCCTGATGAGCTATAGCACAATCTCCCTGACTTAAAAATGCTCATTAATGAGAATAATGACAGGGTGGTGAAGCATGTAGAGATACTACAAAACAACCTTACAATACATCCAAGTAATAACTAGTCAAACAAGCATTTGTCAATGCCGAACGTTCACTTGCAGGTATTTGTAGTGGTGTTTGGCACGTCTGGTGCTTTACCCTAATGCCCTGTGCGATTGCTGGTATTTGCACAATAAATTTTCAGCATGACCTTTTTGTTACCCCCATTGTGTGCTACATAGGCGGAAACACGTTTTGGGCAGGATGTGAAAAATGACAGCTGTACTGCTCATAAGGAAGTGTGGTAAAATGGCAATGTTGAAAATCTGGAGTGGAAATATTGAAAATTCACAAACCTATGAGCGTGCGTGGGAACTGTGCAATGCACGCTCGTAAAACAGTCATTGTTAGGAATTTTTTCACCAAATTTTCAACATTGGCATTTTAAAACCTTTGCTAATGAACAGTGTCACTGTGATTGTCTTACTGTGTCCCATACATTGATTTTGCACGCTGACTGCGCCTTTGTGCACTATATGGGCGGAAACACGTTTTGGGCAGGATGTGAAAAATGACAGCTGTACTGCTCATAAGGAGGTATGGTAAAATGGCAATGTTGAAAATCTGGAGTGAAAATATTGAAAATTTGCAAACTTACGAGCCTGCGTAGGAACTGCGCAATGCACGCTCGTAAAACAGTCATTTTTTGGAATTTTTGCACCAAATTTTCAACATGAGGTTTTTGGGACCCCTTCTCATGAATGATGTCACTGTCATGGTGTTATTCAGGCCGGAAGGGTGATTTCATGCAGTGACTGCGAAATCACCCTTCGGGCCCAAATAACGCCATGACAGTGACATCATTCATGAGAAGGGGTCCCTAAAACCCCATGTTTAAAATTTGGTACAAAAATTCCAAAAAATGCCTGAGATATGCAATAAAGTTGAAAACACCTATCTAGCCCATTATACAGCTTACCGGCATTTCCTCAGTTCGCGGTCGGCTTTGAAGAGTGCAGATGTGTTCCCAGTCCACCGAAGATCGTCCGCCGAGCTCTGGAGGTAAGTATGGGGTGAGGGTGTGTGGGGAGGCAGGGTGCACAGTGGGTGAGTGCGGGTTGTGGGGAGGCGGGGAGACTGCGTGGGGCAGTTTTAATTTACAGGTTTTTTTACAATTGACCACGCAGGATGTTTGCCATGCTGGGAGTGGAGCTCCCAACATGGCAGAAGATGGCTGGGGGGCGAGCCGGCAGGGAGATTGGGCATCCTGGCTCGGCAACAACGTTGGACGCTTGCCACACTGGGGTGGGCTCCCAGCGTGGCACCAAAGCTTTGGGGGCGGCGTGACACGGGGGGGGCGACGTGGCCGTGGGAGGCATGATGCGGTGCTCTGTATGACAGCTGTAATTTTCTTTGAAGCGAAGACCACCGCTGTCATACACAGCTCCCGCACCCATTGGTGCAGGACAGCCACGCCTGCTCAACTGAGCAGTGGATTGCAAGGGAGAGGCACACCTCCAAAGTGTGCTACTCTCCCAAAACGTTCCTTGCACATGCGCACAAGCGAACGTAAAAATGAGTATTGTGATTTGTGACGTGATCATGAATCATGATTTGTGACTGCATTTGTGACCATGATGATGAAGAACGTGATTCGGTGTTAATGGTGTGAGATGAACAATATGGAACTGTACTGGTAATGCAAATGTTTACGGCTGTACTTCCCCGATGAGCTGTAGCACAAACTCCCTGACTTAAAAATGCTCATTAATGAAAACAATGAAGGGTGGTGAAGCCTGGAGAGATATTACAAAACATGCTTACAATACATCCAAGTAATAACTAGTCAAAATAATTAGTGTTGTGATTCGTGATGTGATCATGAATCATGATTTGTGACTGCATTTGTGACCGTGATGATGAAGAACGTGATTTGCATCACAAGTGACTCGTGATGATGGTCCTGACTTGAAAACACATACTAATGAGTACAATGTTCATGTGGAATTATGCACAACATCTGTCCAGTATTAAGATGCAGCAAATTATTATTCCACCTGCGAAGTGGACACGAAGTGGGCACTTCACGTCCGGGAAGCACTACGCAAAGTGTGCCCTGTAAAGTGCTCACTTCGTGTTATTGTTACCATTTCACGCTCTCATTATGCCTTAACGCGAAGTAAGGTGAAGTGAGAAGAAAATAGGTACACCACATGGCTTGCAGTACTGTAGTACAGTAGTACTGCAGTACATGCTTTAGCCAAGCAGGAAGGAAGTGAGTCAGAGAAGCAGTTTCACTTTCTTCTTTACATTTGTAGAGGGAGAAAGCAAAATTGTGAGAGGAGAGGAGTTTGCTTGGCTTTCATTTCTTTTTACTGCCAGAACCCAGAACAAACAAACAGCTTTTTTAAAAGCTACTTTATTTAGCTTTTGTATTGTCTTAGTGTTTTTTTTGTTAGTGAATTTTTTTGTATAAGTTTTGTTTTGTTTTCTGTCTGTCACTGATTGTGTGTGTGTGTGTGTGTCCACTGTCTGTGCGTGCGTGTGTGTGTGTCATCCCATGGACTCAGAAGGATGGAGGGTAACATAGGAGAAGGTGAGTCACTGGCCCATGGGTGCGTTAGGAGGGGAGGAGTGTGGACCATGGGGAGCGGGGCAGTCATGTGATGGACTGCTCCAGACTCTTGGCCGGTGTTGCTTCCCCCGCTGAAGCAACAGGAGCAGCAGCAGCAGCACCAGTGCCACCAGTGGCTGCTGTGCATGCACCTTCTCCACCACTACCACCACTACCACCACCACCACTAGCAGCAGCTGTTGAGGCTCCAGCAGCATCCACTCCACCACCTCCACAGCCACAGGAGGTGGCCCTGGCAATTGTAAGTAGTTGTGGTGGGACTCATGCCTGATGTGTGAGGACTGTGTCTGGTCCTCCTCACAGCTCCCCAGTGTGGGAGTTCTTTTAATTGTGTGGGGGGAGACAGCACAGTGGTGGAGTGCTGTGTGTGTAGTGTACTGGTGCACCATGCCCCCCCTGGAACACATTTGGGGACTGGTGGCCAGCACACCAACATGCTGAACCACCACAGGGCAGAGTGGCAGGCTGCCATGGAAGGGACCAGGAGTCCACCTGATGGCCCTTCCTTGGTAGTGGCCAAGGGTGCTGCTGGGGGGGGTGGGAGATGTGCCTCACAGCAGTCACCGCTGCAGCAGGAGGAGGAGGAGGGCTACTACATCAGCTGCTCCACCACCACCACCGCCACAGCCACCGTCACCAGCACCACCCTGTCCACCACCAGCCCCACTACCTGCATTACCCCACTGCAGTGGACCCCGCCACAGTCCCTACAAGCCAGTCTGACCTCGACCTGGTGTGGGCAGCGCTCCAGGAAAATGATGAGCATTTCAGTGCTTTTGAGCAGCAGATTAACAGAGTGGAAGCACGGTAGCAGCAAATACTTTCAATACTGCACCTGCTGCTGGACCACCATGGCATCCCATGGCCATAGTAAGTCAGGGGATTGCTTTCTGCCCCCTACACCCACCCCACCCTGACCCCACCCACTACTGTGTTGTACTTATTTTGTGTGTTTTTGTTTGTTATTGTTTAATCATACACATTTTCCCTTCCATGAGAATCTTTCTTGCACTACATAGTGCAATACATTTTTGTGAAAACCAATCATAATTTCATTACAGTGTGTCATGTGAAGGAGGAATTCCCATTCTGAAAATCTGCCCACATTCTGCCTCCCTTCTCACAATGTTAGGACGTGATGGCAGGAAGACTGCATGTGCATGCTCCTTACAGTGAATATCCGATTGTCCAGCAGGTTTCTGAATGTTTCTTTATATTATAATGGTCAGTTTGTGGTGAAATGTGTGGCTACGTTTCCAGTAAGAAGCTCCTTGTTAGTGGAAACATCCCACATTTCACCACAAAGTGAACCTTATAAGATAAGGAAACATTGGTTGGGATAGCTGCCGGACATTTACTATAGTGGAACATGTACATGCGCTCCCCCGGTATCACGTCCTAACATTGCTGATAAAGGGTGGCTTTTCTGATTGTTAATTCCTCCATCATGTGACTCACTGTAATGAAATTATGGGTGGTTTTCACAGAAATATATTGCACTCTGTGGAGCAAGAAATATTCCAGTGGTAGTAATGACCCCACATATTAGTTTATGTGCATCACCATAACTATGTAATGTGGTGAATGTCTGTAAAGCAGCAGCGCAACAAGCTGTTGATAACTCTGATTTTTTAATGCTATTGTCACAACTTCCTTTACTTACATCCTGACTGATGGAATGATACGATGATTTGCAGTGTTGAGTCTGCTGTACTACCTTTTTTCATGCGTGAAATAATGAAAGGAGCATTTCTTTTAAATTGGTGCTGACCAGGTCTTTGTCATTGTTTTCCTCTTCTTTTCTCCATCACATCAAGTAGTTGTTATATATCACTTCTGTTATTAATTAACAGTTATGCATCAGGCAGTGTTTTATGACACCATGGAACAATATTTTTTGAAAAGCAGCTGTAAATAAATACAAAGCTGGTTCAAACAATATTGAAAGACGTGCTCATTTTTTTTCATACATGAAAAAAAGTAGTCAAGTAAGTAAAGCAGACATAAATTTTGAATAGAATCATATCATTCAAGTCACGACTCGGAGGTAAGTAATGGTGGCTGTGGCAATGTAAAGTAGCATAAAAAAGTACAGTTCAGAACTGTGAGGGCATTCTTGCAATGCTGCTTTAATTGTAAAAATGTCAGTATGACATCATGAGCTCACAGCAACAATCACAGAATACACAAAATTGGCACAGAGTCCCCAGATTTTTTTTGCAGGCCCCGGAATTAATGGCGCAATCAGTCATACGCATAAAAGTGGCACAGAGTCCCCAGATTTTTTCTGCAGGCCTAGAATGCATCCTCCTTGTATGCAGAAAATTAACAAGTGGTAACAAAGTGAAATGAGACTGTTTCAGCACAAAGTCCCTCAGAATAATGGAGCACTCTGACGTGCGCATAAAAGTGGCACAGAATCACCAGATTTTTTCTGCAGGCCCAGAATGCATCCTCCTTGTGTGCAGAAAATTGACAAGTGGTGACGAACTGAAATGAGACTGTTTCATCACAAAGTCCCCCAGAATAATGGCGCACTCAGTCATGTGCATAAAAGAGGCACAGAGTCCCCAGATTTTTTCTGCAGGCCCAGAATATATCCTCCTTGTGTGCAGAAAATTAACAAGTGGTAGCGAAGTGAAATGGGATTGTTTCAGCACATGCAAAGTACCCCAGAATTAATTCCACAGTCACTCATGCGCACAGTGCCCCTAAAATGATGACTGTGAGATAACTGTTGCTGGTTCAATTTGTACTGCGATTTGAGCAAATGCAATGGGATCATCTCAACTGAATGGAAGGGTGCCCTTTGTCTGTACACTAATAGTAGCCTTGGTGAGTTGATATTTATAAATATATATATATATATATATATATATATATATATATATTTATTTCTGTAGTTTGTAGGTGAGGGAGGTTGACAAGGACATGTACTCATGGTATTGTTCTGCATCACAGGTCACAGATACTGTTGGTGTGCACATTCCAGTGCTCGATTAGAACTTTATGTGTAGAAATTTGTAATGGATAACTATCAAGCATATGAAGGTAAGTATTTTTTTTTGGGTGGGGGGAAGCATATTTGCAGGTTTATCTGTAATGGTTACTTATTTTCTTACTTCTTCACAGATTTCATCTGTATCCTTTTCAAGTCTGATGTGATGGTCATGGTCATCTAATGGAATGACTTCTGCATGTTGCATATGCGACCCAGGCGGGGGGGGGTGATGTTCAAGAACTTGTTTGTATAAGGCCACTTTGTCAGAACAACAAAGCAGCTGGAAGTTTCCTAAAAAAAGAAATGAATGACTTCTTACAACTGAATTGTTATGTGTCCCTTCCTGGTTCTCAAATCTCAATCTCTAAAGTCAATTTGCATTTCAAAGACACATCTTGTCAACTAGCACACCCTGCTGTGTGCAATATTTGCTGCAGTCTTTACAAAACAATGAAATGGATGAAATAAAATCTTCATACTTATCAGAATGGATTTCACATGGATATTACATCAGTTCCTCTCTGTATGGTACAGCTACAGCATCATTCCCTACAAGTTTTAGCAGTGGAGCTTATTTTGTTACCCTGTAAAAGAAACAAAAGAAGTGTACTGTATGGGATGGATATTCAAAAGGGTTGCGCCATGCGCAATAGGGTTGCCCCTGCGCAAGTCCAAAACTGCGCCATTCTGCCATATTCAGCAGGAGGCAGTTGCACCCCCCAAGTCAAGCTTAGCAACAGTGCAATGCTAATGAAGGCATGCTGAACCGGAGGGGGAGGAACCACGCATAAACTGCACAGCCCGATATTCAGCGGGTTGTGCAGAGTTGTGCAGGTGCAACCCCTAACCTGTGCCTGCACAACTTTGAGCAAAAAAAAAAGGGGTAAGTCGAAGGCCACCTACAGGTGAGCTACAGCATTGCAGGGTGCAACACAGCAGCTGCCACCTGTGGGTGGCCCTTGACTTACTCCCTGTGCCCCCCCTGCAGCCCAATCGTGGGCATAATTGTAACCCCCCAACCCCCGACTGGCCCAATCGCGGGCATAAGTGAAAAAAACCCTCCCCAACTGGTCTGATCGCGAGCATAAGTGTAAAAACCCTCCCCTGACTGGCCCAATCATGGGCATAAGTGAAAAAAAACCCTCCCCACTAGCCCAATCGTGGGCAGAACAGAGTTCAACCCCCAGAACTTATCCCTGGTGGTCCAGTGGACGCAAAGCCTGCTTCGTGGGCATTAGAGTCCACCACCCCAAGGTCCACCTACCCTGGTGATCTAGTGGCCCCTGCCCCACCCACCCATGAAGCCCCATCACCCTGCTCCCCCATCAGCCAGCAGGCAGCAGCATCCCACCGCCTGCCGCCCCTGCCAGCCCGACTGACTGCTCGGTGGGCTGCACTCCCATTGGTTCAGAGCAAGAGCCAATGGGTGTGCAGCTACCGTACAAGGCAGTCAGATATGAATGAATTAATTCATTCACATATCTGGACTACTTCAACCGCAAACATGGGCTACATCCATTGGCTCTTGCTCTGAACCAATGGGCTGCAGCCCTAGCAACAGTCGATGGGTGGGCGACAGCGAAATGAGCTCTGCTGCCCGCTGGCTGATGAAGGCTGGTGAAAGGCTCATGGGTGGGCTGAAACCGCCACCAGGCAAGTGAACAGAGGGTGTGAACTCTGTGCCGCTATCGGCCGTGGTCACTGGACCGCCAGTGACTGTATGTTCTTGGGGATGAGCTATTCTGCCGATGACTCGAGCTGGTGGAAGTGAGTTTTTCATATCTGCCCGCTCTCCAGGCAGTCGGGGGTGAAGTTTCAACAGTTATGCCCACGATGGGCTGCAGGGGCATCGGTCCCCGATGGCTGTTGCCTGGCAGAGCGCCAGGTGCAAGTCCTTGGGGATCGGCACACCTGCATGCTAATGGCATGCAAATGGGTCCATAATTAGATGCAAATGGCCCCCCCTGTGCCTTGCATGAATTATGGCTCCATTTGCATGTCACCTTTTAAATATCGGAAATTTGCACATGGCGCAATGGAACTTGTGCCACCGCATCTTGAATGCTCTACTCTGACCACTTGCGGTGGCGCATGTTCCACTGTGCCCTGCACAGTGGCTGTGGCCGGGGGGTGATATTCAAAGGAGTTGCTCAATAGCGCAACTCCATTGAATATCACCCCGGCCACACCCCTGCACAACTATTTTGTGCAGCACAAGGGCTTGCGCCACAGAATGGCACAGTTTGAATATCCAGCCCTCTGTGTTTTACCATTGTGAGTCTGAAAAGCTACAGAAAACAAAACATACAACTAAAGGAAGTGAATCAGCATAACAAACATGAGTACACATACTCACTTTATGGATTAAATATTAAGAAGCTGGTGGTGGTGGTCCATGGGGGGCAGACTCATGGTGGCAGACTTGGATAACATCAGTCCCAGTGGTGGTGGTGGTCCAGGGGGCACACAGACTCATGGTGGCAGACTTGGATAACATCAGTCCTGGTGGTGATGGTGGTCCAGGGGGCAGATAGACTCATGGTGGCAGACTTGGATAACATCAGTCCCGGAGGTGGTGAAGGTGATCCAGGGGACAGATAAACTCATGGTAGCATTGCTGGCAGTAGATAACATCAGTCCTGGTGGTGGTGGTCCATGATGCAGACAGACAGATGGTGGTCCAGGATGCAGACAGAGTCATGGTGGCAGACTTGGATAACATCAGTCCCCGTTGGTGGTGGTGGTGGTCCGGGGGCAGACAGGCTCATGGTGGCAGACTTGGATAACATCAGTCCCGGTGGTGGTGAAGGTGGTCCGGGGGGCAGAGAGACTCATGGTGGCAGACTTGGATAACATCAGTCCCGGTGGTGGTGGTCCAGGGGGGGGTGGCACACCGCCTTTTAAATACTGCAGTTAAAACCTGTCAACATTAACCACATCATCATCCTCATAAAGAAAACTGCCCTCACAGTCATCGATGTCTGAAGTCTGACCACTGGAAAATTCTTTCTCCATTGTGTCGTCATCTACGTCAGTGGTGGTCCGTTTCAGGCAGCCACTGCCAGTGCCACCAGGATGCTCCATTTCCACATCAGCAAGACCACCATGACTAGGCTGGGGTACAAATACCGAGGCTGCAGTCTGTGCTGGTATGTGCCTCTCATTCATTTTAATGAATGTTAGCAAACTAACATTTGCAGGAGACATGTTTGTCCGACGATCCCTGATTACTGCACCTGCTGAGTTGAATACCATCTCAACACTTACACTGGAGGGTGGGCATGCGAGGTACTTCAGTGCCACTGCAGTCAGCTCTGGCCATTCACTGACCTTTCCACTCCAGTAGAAAAGAGGATCTTCACTTATTGTCAGATCCCTGTTTTCAGACAAATATGACTCAACCATTCTCTGTGCCGCACTAAGTCAAATTGTTGATGCATCATCCTGTTCTCCTGAATCATTCATTTCACAAATACCCACTTGGAACAAAGCCTCCCAAAGCGCATTGACACCAGCCACTTTGGATGACAGACCATCTGGAACTAGTCCCCTTGCAGGATATGCTTGATGGTCCTCCAGGTACACCTTCAGCCGGATTATGCTGATGAGGTTTGCCGACCTTGGCATGTGACTTCTGTGCCCCATGAACCAAGTGCACCAGTTGACCACTGATATTTTTTACCTGTTCAAGCCCTCCCTCCAGTACTGATGTAATTCCACGTTTGTATAGTGGGTCCAGCATTGTTGCTATGGCAAAGTTGTCACTACGCTGAATGCTCACAATGCAATGATTATGGTTGAATACTGTCAGCATGTGTTGCAGCAACATACTGCTACCACTGTCTCCAGCAATATCAAGATTATGCTGTACATTCACCAATGTCTGCCTCAGCACCAGCAGCAGTGGAATTGATTGGCTAATGGAGGCAGACTCACCACTCACTGCCTGTGTGGCATGTTCAAAAGGCCACAAAATTGTTATTACAGAGTCCATGAGGTGAACTGTTCAGTCATCATAGACATGAAGGCCCCGGAACTGTCACAGCTAGTGTGCATAACAAGATATTCTGAGATGGTTTTGTATTGTTCATACAACCTCTCTCCCATGTATAACATGGAGTTCCATCAGGTGACAACTTCCAGCTTCAAGCAATGCTGAGGCAGGCTGTTTTGTATCTGCAACTGCCACAGTTGGTCACGGGCCTTTCCAGATCTCGAAAAGTGAGAGCAGATATGTCGTGCAATGGTCAGCATTTCCTTTATATCAGGGTGCTGCAGAAACTCCTGAACCACAAGATTTAAACTGTGGGTCATGCATGGAAAACGAAAAACAAAAAACATTTGTGATGCATTTCACCACATTTGACCCATTGTCACTTGCTATGAACCCAGCTCTCAGGGACAGAGGGTTTAGCCATCTGTCAATTTCAGTCAGTACCATGTCCAACATGTTCTCACCAGTGTGTGAACAGGTCACACTGTGCATAGCAATCGTTGCATGCTGGCGAATTCCAGGAAGATTGCTACCGTGACAATCCACCTTCCTGCACTGATTATTCACACTACCAGCATCACAAACAACCCCCACTACCTGCGCCCAGTGTGCAGTTATACACAGATATGAACTCTCCGCTGTTTTGCCACTTGTGCACATATCCATACTTAAATGGATGAATGGAGAGGAGGAATGTTGAAGGGCATGTCTTACTGAGTCAGAGACAGTGCGGAACAACTCGGGAACAGCACGAGTAGAAAAGTATGTCCTGAATGGGACTTTCCATTTTGGACAGGCACATGCAGCAAACTGCTGGAACCCATAATTCTCCACAAAGGAGAAGGGCAAAAGATCAATTGCCAGCATTTCCGCTACAGCAGCATTAAGTTCATGTGACACTGTATGATTGGGGGTTACTTCAGCTTATGTGCAAAAACACTCTGTAACATGGGCTGACTTAAACGTTTTACATGTGGTGTGTTGTTGGTCACAAATGGTTGTGCTCTTTGATGAATGGCATTGGCAGGGGGTAGAGTGTGGACATTTGATGAAGTCGGTTACACAGGTGATGATAACAAACCCAGAAATTATGCTATTTTGCCAGATTTGCCAACCAGGGTTGATGTACCACTTGCACTAGACATAATGCATTTACCACCACCACCACCACAAAAACTGCTACTTTCACCAGCACTGGACAACATTTCAAAGTCATTATGATCCTCCACCTCATCATGCCTTTAGTAATCCTCTGCACTTATTATTGCAGTACTGCACACGTTTAATTACCTACTGGGCTTAACAGTCATGGAAGGGGATAACATGTAGGTTATGGCTGCCAGTGACACGGGTGCACGCCCCACCGGGGTATTAGCTGCCAGCTTGTGCAGGGTCCACAGAGCCAAGAGCCTATTCTTAAGCTGCATATGCTGTCCTCCTGTCCCCAGAAGGCTACCCTTTTTACCTCGACTCACATGCACATGGCAAACCTGGCAGATTGCAACTGAATCATCATCTGCATCTTGAACAAAAAAATCCCAAACAAGGGAGTGTGATGCTCTGCTTTTAACATGTCCATGATGTGCCTTATTTAAGTCTGTTATTTTAAGCACTGAAGTGGGGGGGGCACGTGATGTTTCTGGCACTGCACAGCTGGACTGCAACTGACAATCATGACTACCTATCATATTGATTACTGGGTCATCATCATCATCATCAACTAAAAGCGGTAGATCACAAGTTTTTACAGGGTGGGGTTTCCTGCAAACAGACTCAGACACAGCAACTTTTAATGTCTTTTTCTCCAGTTCTCAGCTGGGGTCAATTACATCATCATCACATTCATCAACATCACACACATCCACATCTTCTGCTTGGATGCTAGCATGTGGACTGCATGTTGCAACAACAGCAACATCATCATCATCACATTCATCATCAGTATCTGCACCACCATCACCTGATATTTTTTCACCAAACTGTAAATCACTGCATGGAAAATGTGTGATGTTAAGTGCCACGGTGGACAGAATATCACATTTTATGCCGTCATTGACATGATCACCAGAATCCTCAGGTTCAGTTACTGGGATGTTACTGGGAAAGTATGACATCATCTACGCTGCCACTCACTTGCACTGCTTCACACTGACTATGTTTGGAAACGGTACACTGGTCGGAATTAGAACTTGACGCAACACTACTAACACTACCTCCACCACCACTAACACCAGTAACACTAACACCACCAGCTGGAAAAGCATCATCTCCTCCAACTATGAGTGAAGCTACTGATTGGGCTGTAAAAAACATTGCAGGAGAAATACTTTTCCTCACATCAGCAATGCAATTCTGCATCTGCGTACTACTATCACGCCCACAGACCATCTTACTGTCAACATTGCCATGGCGAGAAACAGCTTTGCTTGCACGTCTCTTTGCAGGCATGTTGGGGGGTTCAACCACAAATATTATTACTAAATTCAGATTTTGATACGTTCGCTTTCTGATTGGAGGGACGCTGGCTGGATGTGAAGCCAAATAAACAGCTGTGGCTTCAGCAACAGATAAGAGGCTACCCTGAGACTGTCACGGAATTAAAACAACTTCAGTAACCAGTGGTCCTGATGGGGCCACAGAAACAATGTAGTCTGGTGAAAAATACCATTTGAACGTGGGGTGGGGGTGGGTGGAGCACTGAATACAGACAGTGCTGATTTTTACGGCACTACAAGCAGCAAAACTAAGAACAGAGAACACGATCACAGTAAAAAATCAGGCAGCTGCAGTGGATAGCAGGTTCACACTGCCACGCTTAGTTGCAATTACACTAGTCTGTATCCCAATAAAAGGTGTATTATTTGATGCACGCAACACTGCACACACACTCACACACAACACTGAACAGTTTGTGTAATATGCTGAACGAGGAATGCAATGCAAATGCAAAAGATCAGTGTACTCAGTGCCACGTTAATGTAAATTTGGAATTTAAACAACCGGACCTTATGAACTGCTGCACCACATCCACACAACAAACAGCAAGAAAAGTTGTACTATTACTGACAATATTACTATGTGTACATTAACACAGTCAGTTATATAACAAAAGTATAACCAAAAAACAAAGAAATCACTACTTCTCCAACTTAAATCTACCTACACTACAGATATGCCCCTCCCCCAAAGCACTCTTTCACTGTCTTTCACCACACACACTCAATGTTGTAAATTAACATTCAAAATCCACACACAAACAAAAATGCTCGACGATATGAGCACAGGAGGGTTTCCTACAATTGATGAACTAAAGCTGGATCCCCACAAAAAACGCAAAAATGCTTTTTGAACATCCTTTACAAGATTCCTATTACAGACAGCTATCAGAGCACACTGTCTCCTACTCCTTGCTACTCATACTACCCCAAACTGAGGCTGTGCAGATCAATATAGAGCCCATGTGACCTGAAATCCCATGAATCACTGCAAAATTTGCCTTTGGAGCTCAAAAACAAGGTGAAGTGAGGCAAAGTGAACTGCCATCAATGCACTTCACCTTAAAATTGGAAGAGTAGTGGCTCGGGGAGGTGGAGTAATGAGAAGTCAGCATTTGTAATGGACTTTGTGTTTCTCATTATAATGCAAAAGTACTCCGCTTCACATTGTGGAGCACTCCGTGAATCCGCCTTTGTTCCATGAATCACTTTGTGTAGCGGATTGGGCCCACTTCGCCCACCACTAGTCCAGTACTCTGAAGGGAAGCCAAAGAAACAACCGTGACTTAAGTTACAGATGGAGATTGGACCCTAAAGAGATGCAAATGCACAGACAGATTAAGATTGTGCTGCACACTGAAGAGATGCAGACCCAAAGGCACAACACTTAACCAGTGCTCACCATCAAAAATTCAATTCTGGGCCGGCCTGCTGGCACAGCTGTAGGAATTCCGCTTGCGATGCTGGTGACCCGGGTTTGGGAATGGACCTGGGTTGCCAGAGGGCTGGCCGGGGGAGAAGGATAAAGCATCCCATGGACAGCTCTCCTTCTCCGGGGTGGAGGGTGGGGAAGTGTCCAGCACGTGATGGACCCCTAGCAGAGGCCGGGGGGTCCCACAGCTACCGGCACTCACAGCTAATGGAGGTGGAGTGGACGCTGGACGTCGCTGCACGTCCCCGCCTCCCAGAGGGAAAAACCAAGAAAATGGTGGAGGGGAGAGCCTCCATCTACATGAAGCCCTCACCGGGCTTCAGTCAGCCACTGCCAATGCACTCCCAACCAGTCACTAATCCCGTGGTCGCCAGAATTAGGGGAACCGGTGCCGCGGCCCCGCCCTCCGGGGGGGTAAACCAGGGGTAACCAGGAATTGCAGCAATTGGCAGTTGGTGGGAGCTCCAGGGGCCATGACCAGGGCAGATAAACAGGACGGAGGTCTCACCCAGAGAAAAATAAAATAAAAAAAAAAATTAAATAAATTCAAATCTGGAAAAGAATACCTTTGCCGGTTGAGGTGGTCCGCAGGGATGGGGTGGGGGGCAGTGTACTTCACTGCTGCAGTAACAGTCACTAGTACAAGTACCAGTAAAGATACCACAAAGAAGTACAAAAATCACACAGCTGCAGTGGATAGCAGGTTCACATTGCTGAAATTATTATGTGGCACAATAAAAGGTGTCTGATTTGATGACACGCGTCACACTCATACTCACACACACACTAAGTAATGCATAGCAAATTGAAAACTTCAGTAATATAACCACATATTTTAAACAAACTAAAATTATGCACTGCTGCACCACAACAATCAGCAAAAAAATGGCAAGAATTATTGAAAATATTACTGTGTGTACATTAACACAGTTATACAAGAAAAATATCACCAAAACAGAAAGCACTGCCTTTTTCTCCAAGTTAATCTACCTACACCACAGATACACCCTTCCCCCAAAACACACTTCCACTGTCTCTCAGTACATAGACTGAATGTTGTACATTAATATTCAATATCCAAACACAAACAAGAAACGCTTGATGATATGAGCACAGGAGGGTTTCCTATAATCGATGAACTAAAGTTTCAGCAAAAAAATGCCTCAAAAAGGCTTTTTTAACAGCTTTTAGAAGGTTTGAATCGCAGAGAGCTCTCAGAACAGATTATTTCCTATAGCTTCCTACACACACTACCCCAAACTGAGGCTGTGCAGAACAATCTAGAACCCATATGACCTGAAATCCCATGAATCACTGCAAAATTCACCTTTGGAGCTTAAAAACAAGGCGAAGTGAAGTGAAGTGAAGTACATTGTTTTCAATGTACTTCGCCTTAAGAATTGGTGGAATAGTGGTTTGGGAAGGCGGAGTAAAACAAAGTCATTGTTTTCAATGGAACTCGCATTACCCATTATAACATGAAGTACTCCACTTAAGCGTTGGGGAGCACACCATGAATTAAGCGCCTCCATGGAAATCGCCCGTGGAAGCGGGTGGGGCCACTTCACCCTCTATCCCTGATTGAACAAAACACACCACATGACTGTGCATTATCCCACAATGTCAGCACACTTCCCACAATGACTACACACCTGCACTTGTCCTGTATTTTACTAATATACTAACATACTAAAATGCCAGCAGAATAGGCCGAACGGTCTTTCGTGTCTGCTCGTTTGGTTAGCCCCCACCCTGGGTGCTAACCTTGCTGTCCCCCTCGCTTTCTCTGGCTTCTCCCTTCCCAGTTACGGATATTCTTGCTGCATTGGATTTTGCTTCCAGAACCTTCCTGACCTGTCCCACCCTCTTGAACCCCTCCACTGTCTCTGCCTCCACCAGCCCCTAGGCAGTGCATTCCATGGTCCACCACCCTCTCAGTGAAGTAGCACCTCCTCCTTTCTCCCTGAATCTTCCCCTCCAGCTTCCACCCATGCCTCTAGTGGCCCCTCCTCCTTCCTTAAGCACCCTGACTGTTCCTCCCCTATTTACCCTCTTCATGTACCTGAAGACCTCTATCATGTCCCCCCGGTCCCTTCTCTCTTCCAATGTGTACATATTTAGCTCCTCGAGCCTCTCCTCATAGGTCCTGTCCCCCAAGCCCCAAATCATTTTGGTTGCCCTTCTCTGGACCCTCTCCAGGAGGTTAATGTCCCTCTTTAAGTGTGGCCTCCAAAACTGCACGCAGTACTCAAGGTGCGGCCTCACCAAGCAGTTATACAGAGGGAGTATCACATCCCTCCTTCTGAAGGTGATCCCCCTAGCGATGCATCCCAGCATCCTGTTGGCCTTGGCTGCTGCCCTCCTACAAGTCTCAGAGTTGTTCATCTTGACATCCACCACCACCCCCAGGTCCCTCTCAGCCATCAGAGACTTGTAGCATCCCCCGAGGTGTACCTTGGCCTGGGTTTCTGCCCCCAAGTGGAGTACCTTGCATTCCCTGCATTGAACCTCAGCTTCCACTTTCTAGACCATCTTTCCAGAGCCTCCAGGTCCCCTGTGGGCCACCCTCCCTCCTCCCCATCCTTCACCACCCCCAGTTTCGAGTCATCCGCAAAGAGACTCATCTCACTTCTGATTCCTGTCCTTATGTCAGAGACGTAGGCGTTGAACAGAAGGGGCCCAAGGACTGATCCCTGTGGGACCCCACTAATGACCCTCCTTGGGGATGAGACTATCCCTCCAACTACGACCCTCTGGGTCCGGTCCTGGAGCCAATTGCCTATCCATCTGATCATCTGGCTCCCCACCCCCATTTCTCCCAGCTTATCCAACAGGCCCACGTGAGGAACAGAGTCAAATGCCGTGCTGAAGTCTAGAAAGAAGACGTCCACTGGTCTACCCAGTCCAAGGCACTAGTCACCCAGTCATAGAACTCCACCAGGTTTGTCTGACATGATTTCCCCGGGATGAATCCATGCTGTCTATCGTCCAGGCACCCTGACTTATCCAGGTCCCCCCTAGCCTCTCCTTGACAATGCCCTCCATCACCTTGCCCACCACCGATGTCAGACTGACAGGCCTGTAGTTTCCTGCCACCTCCCTTGATCCCCCCTTGTGGATAGGCACTATATGCGCCACCTTCCAGTCTTGGGGCACCCACCCTGTCCTCAGAGATGGTGAAAAGCTCCGCAGGGGTTTTGCCAGGACATCCGCAAGTTCCTTCAGCACTCTGGGATGTAATTTATCCGGCCCCGGTGCTTTCTCTGTCTTAAGGGAGCTGAGGGCTTCCCTCACTCTCTCTGCTGTGATTTCCACTTCCGGTACCTCTTCTCCCTGCTTAGCCCTCCCCCACCTGCCAGTGATGCCTCCCCCTCTCCCCAGACCCGCCGATCGGTAAGGGTCCCTCCTCCTCAGTATCTCTGTCTCCTCCCATGTATGATGCAGCACCCCCATTTTCCTTGGTGAAAACTGAGGTGAAGTACTCATTTAGTACCTCAGCCTGCTCCCCCGGGTCTTGTGCCCATCTCTCCCCTGATTTAATCCTGCTAATCTGCCCCTTCACCCTTCGTTTTTCCCCAATGTATCTAAAGAACCCCTTGTTCCCTCTCCTAATTTCCCTGGCCAGGTTCTGCTTCTTCCTTGCCTTAGCCACCCTCACCACCCTAGTGGCCCTTCTAGCCATCAGCTCGTACTCCCCTCAATCCCTTTCACTCCTTGAGCACTTGAATTGCTAATAGGCTGCCTTCTTTCCCTGCACCACCTCCTGGACCTCCCTGGTCCACCAGCAGGGTTTTTGGGCCCTACCGCATTTTCGTCTTACTCTTGCACAGGTGCTGGTAGCATCCTGCACCCCTCTCCTGATGATTTCCCACCTACTATCAGCGTCCATGTCTGACCCAATCCCATCCAAATGCTCCTTAAGGATCCTTCCCATTTCCTTAAAATCCGCCCCCCTGAAGTCAGTTACTTCCGTCTTTGTGCAGCCTTCTACCCCTCCTAGGTCCAGGCAGAACCAGACCATGGCATGGTCACTCCCTGCCAATGGGTCCCTTACCTCCAGGCCCCCAATCTGGTCACTGTCTGCCAGGACCACGTCCAGTACCCACGCCTCCCTGGTCGGTTCCCTCACCTGCTGAGTTAGGAACGCATCTTGAAAGACATCCAACAACCTCTGTTCTCTGGTCACAGAGGATGTCATAGTCTCCCAGTCTGTTCCTGGCATGTTTAAGTCCCCCAACACCACCACCGTTCCTCTGCCCAGTCTGCAGTGTCTCCCAGCATCTGCCACCAGACTGTCCTCCAGCTCCTCCGCCAGGGCAGGGGGTCTATACACCACTCATATTTTTACTCTCTTGCCCCCCCTTGTTATCAAGGTGACCCAAATCGCCTCCACGGTTCCCTCCGCCTCCTCTACTCCCCCTATGCCAATGCAGTTTTGACTATCATTGCTACCCTCCTCCCTTCCCTCCCTTGTCCTTCCTGAACATAGTGTAACCCTCCAGGTTCAGGTCCCAGTCATGTCCTGCAGTGGCCAAGTCTCAGTGACGCTGCCACATCCACTGCTCCCTCAGTTAGCATCACCTGGAGCTCAGGCATTTTATTGCCCAAGCTCCTGGCATTTAACAGGACCACCTTCCACCCTTTCCCTATAGTTCCATTCCCCCTGCTCGTGTTCCCATGGGGATTCTGTTTTCCCCTGGTCTGCACTTTTGCCAGTCGGCCTTTTCCTGCAATCCTCCTGGTCCCCAGGGGATGGAGACAGAGTCCCTCCTTATCGGCACCCCTTGACAGCCTTTTTCTCCCATCCCACCCCTTCACAAGTTTAAACCCCACTTTTCACCAATGAACCCTCTATTTTCAACTAAGGATTCCCTCCTCCAAATTGAGATGGAGTCTATCTCTAGCATACAGCTCCTTATCCTCCCAGGTCTCCCCAATCCCCATCACCCATACCCTCTGGCCTCACACCACTCCCTGAGCCACTGGTTTATCTCCTAATCTTCCTTTTGTGTTCCCCACTAGCCCTTGGCACTGGCAGGATTTCTGAGAAGAAACTGTGCATCCTATGTCATGACAGACCCTGGCGAGCTCCTGAATCTTGCCTGTATCTCTAGCTCACTATTTCCCTCAATGTCATTTGTACCCAGGTGGACCAGTATGTCTGGGGAACCCACAATCCTTTGCCAGCTGATATACCTCGTGCTAGCCCTGTGCACCGTTAGTCCAGGGAAGCATCTTGTTCTAACTAGCCAGGCTTCTCCTCCTATCCCATTTGATACCCTGATCATAGAATCCCCAACAGGAGCACTCTGACCACCTTTTCCTCCATTTCCCTTCCATGTCCCTCATCCTTTCTACGGCCTCTCCACCCAGCCGGCTCCTTGTTCCTCCTCTATCTGGGTGCCAAATGCCACCCTCTCCTTATTTACCATGGCCACCCCCCTTCCCTCCAATCCTATGCCTCTCCTCCTCCTCCTGAATATCCTTCTGTACCTTGCTAATTCCCCCCTCACTGCTCGCTACTGGTCCTTCTCCCCATCTGCTAAACTAGCCTTGCTCGTCCTCCCTTCCTTCCTGTCTCCATTTAGTTCCTCCTTGCTCGTCGTGCTCCCCTGGCCTAAACCCTCAGCTCCCTTTACTGAATCCTCCTTGTACTTCTGGTCCTTCTCCTTTACCTTTCCTCCCAACTGGTCCTTCTCCTTGCACTTTCCTCCCTCTTTCCCCTTCCCCTCCTGCTCTGATTCACTGCTACCCCATTTTCCTGCATTCCAGGTCCTCCCTGTTCTTCCTGCTATCTGGCCCCTGCCCCCCACTCCCTTTCGTCTCCTAACCACCCTGTCGGTAGCTACATCACCCCTCATCCTCGAGCAGAAGAGAATTGAAGCGGTTATTGAGTGTAAGGTCTGATCCACCTCCTGCCTTGCTTCCTTCTGTCCAGCCCTGGCCATCTGCCTACTTCCCTGAGAATGTTGTCCTCTGTCCCTCCTTTGTGAGGTCCCCAGTTACCTGCCTGCTTCCTTGGTAGTGTCCTTTTGGACCCCCTCTGCCAGGGTCCTATGTGACCCTGAGTATTCTCTCTGCACTCCTTTCCCTATGCCCCCCACCCCAGTGCTTGTACAACCGTGGGAGATTCAGCCCCTCCCCAACCATACCACCCCTTCCCTCAGCTTTCTTCTAATCCCTGCAACCTCCTCCCTAAGCTGTGCCAGCTGGTAGCACACTGGGCAACCACCGAACTTCCAAGCCCAGCCCAGTATCATGGCTGCTCCACACCCTGTGCACCCCACCACCCTCCCAATGATTTTCCCTCCCAATAACTGACAGATTCTCATGTCTGGTGGTGTTCAGATCAGCGATTAATTTATTTACAATTATTTGTACATTCCAAATTCATTGTGTTATTATAACCATCATTCAACCATTGACATTGTTCTCATTTTATCTTTCTCTTTCTCCCATTTTATTCATAACTTCCTTCTTAATCATCCTTTTCTAGCACTTCCTTCTTCTCGCCCCTCAGGTGCAAATCTGGGTGACTATTCTTCTGTCTTCTCTGAGGTAAGGTGTAGACCATTACTGCTTTTCTGCTTTAATGTTGTTGTCTTTCTTGTCAAGTTTCTTCACCCCTTCCCCATTACCATTCCCCCCAACCCTTGGCCCCTTTTTAGATATAATTTTCCTTTCCTCTCCATGCCTGATTCTTAAAAATTCATTTTTTTACTCCTTCCCCACCAGCCGCACAGCTAGCTGTCTTCCCTGTGGTTCCCTTCCTTCCCTATTTTGTTGTTGCTCTCTTCCACAGCTGCCATCCACCTTCAGCTGTCCCATATCTTGTAAATTCTGAAACATTTTAATCCTTTTCCTTTTCCTTTTTTTTAATAACCCAAAAACAACCCTTATCCCTTTTGCAGGGTGGCTGGGTAGTGTAAGATGCCAAAGTAGCAGCAAAAGAGGCCAGAAAATATCTGTGCAGCCCCTTAAAAGGGGGGTGCTTCTATCCCCTCCTCTCATACCTCTGTTCTTTCCCTGGTTGTGCTTCCCTTGCTCCACTCCCTCCCCCCCTTCCATGATGTCACCTGATGATTCACTCCTTCTGGCACCACCACCCCAGCTGTCTATCTACTCTTTCCCCTTCCCCTTTCCTTCTCCCCTTGGAAAGGGAGGGAAGGGGAGGCCACTAGGAGGTGCCACCAGGACAATCTGGTCTGCCTTTTACCAGGCAAACTCCATTGTTCTGGATTTCCCCTCCCAATAACTGACAGACTCTCATGTCTTGGTGGTGCTCAGATTGGTAATTAATTTATTTACAATTATTTGTACATTTCAAATTCATCGTGTCATTATAACCATCATTCAAGCACAGTGTTCTCATTTTCTGTTTCTCTTTCACTCCTTTTCTTTATAACTTCCTTCTTAATTTTTATATCATCCTTTTCTCACGCTTACTTCTTCTCATCCCCCAGGTGTAAACCTGAGTGACTATTCTTCTGTCTTCTCTGAGGTAAGGTGTAGACCATTACCGCTTTTCTGCTTTAATGTTGTTGTCTTTCTTGTCAAGTTTCTTCACCCCCTTCCCCCACCATTGGCCTCTTTTTAGGTATAATTTTCCCATAGCCTGTCTCCAGCTTGCGTTGGATGACAGGCATTCCCCCTTATCCTTTATCTCCCCCCTTGCTTCATCCATGCCTCAGTGCATCCCATGGTTTCTGTGTTAAACATATATATGCCTAAATCAGAGAGGCGGACACCATCTGAGTGGTAAAAATCATCTACCCATTCTTCCACTCCTCTCAATATGACCCAGACCCCCATATGTCAGAAAAGCATGCTTAATCTCCTGTTCATCTTCCTTCTAGCCTTCTCTATTACTACATGTCTGTGTTCATTTCACCACATCCTGTGTGGTATCATATCAGACCACACCAAGGTCACACTGGGCCACCATTGCTTAACTTTTTCCAAGTCATGTTATATTTGTAAGAAAATGTCAAACCAAGGCCTGGACCCAATGTAATTTCCCCTGAGATGTATAATAATCATGTCTGGCTCAGGGTGTCTCTCCCTCATCTCCTGCAGGGTGGGTAGTAGCTGTGCTCATTTCATCAACCAAATTCCTTTCTAGGACAGTCTACACTTTCTGACATCCTGTTACAGTTGCTTTCCCACTGCTTTCTTCTCAGCTCTCCTTTCTTCCCAATAAATGTAGGAGTGCCAGCATATCCAAGCCTCCGTCCTCTGTCTGTGGCCTATTATGGAGACAAAATCATGAATGAGTTGGTTTCCACCTCCCTGCTCCAATTATCTCTGCCCTGACCCCCATACCCCCCATTTACCATCTCATAAACTATGTATGTGTGTCTATCATCTCTCAACCTGCAAAGTAAAAAGAATATGGTTAATCATTCATTCCTTGATAGGCAGTATATATATCTCTTGTAACAACTGGACTTCCAGCATCCTATTTCCCGGACTTGTCCTATGGACCCCCTATCCATTGCTACCTGGAATGCTGCCCTGATTCTAAAAGAGTTGAATGAATACCCAGATGGATCTTCTCCCAAAAGTTCTATGCCCTTTTTTAGGACTGCTATAATCTGATAGCTTATGACCCTTTATCCGTCCACATGCATGAACAGCTGCCCTTCCTTCTTATGTCTTGTTGCGGAGTATACCCACAATGCTTGAATGGGACAAATTCCTGCTTCGCTGTGTGGTCTCATAGTCACCCAGCACCCTTTTCCCACCTGATCCATTTTTGATCTCATCAATATCTGAATCTGTCCTAACTCTCAATTTACATCCTCCCTTTCCAGGCCCAAGTTGTCCTCCCCTTTCCCATGACCTACTGCCTCACTCACCCTTAATGCCCCATAAAACATTATCAAGTATATGGTGTGAAAAAGCACAGTTTCATATGCTGCGCTGCATATCCTGGTCAAGGCCCTTACCAGCCTCCCCAGTAATTACCTGAAATCAGTCGTCTTACGTCTACTGTCTTCCACTTCAACCAGCCCCAGCCCAGAACCATTTGCTTTACAATCATGTCTTTTGTTGCATCTTGCCATCTTTTTAGGTGGCACACAATACTGATGGCTGCCAAATGGACCCCCACCATGGCTTGAGCTATCCCTTTCCACCACTGATAAACTACAAACTTTCACAACTGTTATGCTGTGACAGGCCCACTTACCTCCATTCGTTGTAATTTTCTGAATGCTTGGAATACCTGCCAGGACCCTTCGTATGCCCTCAGTGTCCTTGGTGCCCAGGAGTTGTGAAACAGTAATTTGGCTCATTCCAGCCAATGTCCTAAATGTTCTGTGGGATAGGTGTTTTTTGTACCACTGCCTTTGGGGCCAAGACCCAGAACCTGTTCAGCTGCAGACAGGAAAGGCTATCAGCCAAGGTATTCCACACCCTTTCAATGCGCCTAGCCTTAAATGACATATTCATCTGTAAACCCTGTAAGACTAATTGTCACAATACCCTCAGCACTGAGTCTGATGGTGCCCTTCTGCTGCTGAGTACATCCACCACTGCTCTGTTATCGCACCAAAAAGTCAGCTTTTGATTCCTAAATTATTCTCCCCATAACACTGTGCTGACCCAGAATGGTGTAATCTCTAACAGCGTGATGTCCTTTGTCAAACCCCTGCTAACCCATTCACCTGGCCATGGTTCGGTGAACCATTTTACACAAAAAAAAAAACCCATCCCCAATTCGTTTGCTGCATCTGTGTATAATTCCAAGTCTGTGTTGTACACTCAATCCTCTAGCCAAAATGACCTTCCGTTAAGATCTTGCATGAATGTTCCCCATACCTGTAAGTCCTCTTTTACCTCTTTTGTGATGTCATCCCAGTGGTACGGTCTGAGTGTGCCCTTGGTTGCCCTGGCCAGGCATCTGGTAAAAGTCTGTTCTGGGCCTATCATCCTACAGGTGAAATTGAGGTGCTCCATTAGCTGCTGTACCTGTCTAAGCTGAACCCTTCTTCTGTCCAAGTATGCCCTTATTAGCTCCTTCAGTCTACTTGCTTTATTGTCCAGTAAATGGAACAACTGTCTCTGCATGTCAATCTGTATTCCTAAAAAATCTATGGTTCTGCTGGAACTTTCCATCTTGTCTGGTGCCAGAGGAATACCCAGCTCCCCACATAGGTCCTGAAAACAAGCCAACATGTGTTCCGCTTCCCGCTTACAATTCCTGATGAGTAGGAAGCTGTCAAGGTGATATATGAGCACCCTGTAACCTGTTTTCTTCTGATATGCCCACTGTATACATGAGCCAAATAATTCAAAAGTGGCACAGACTATGGAGCACCCCATAGGTATGGCTTTGTCAAAATAATGCTACCCATCCATCTTAAAACCCTACAGATTCCAGTCTTCATGTCGAACTGGCAGTAGCCTAAATGCCGCTTCAATGTCTGTCTTAGCCAGCCAAGCCTCTGGGGTGGCCTGGATAATCTGTACCACTTCCTCTAAGGTGGCGTAAGACACCTTGCTGTCCCTCTCATCAACACAGTCATTAACCAAATCCCCCTTGTGGTATGACAAATGATGGATAACCCTGTATGCTTCCATTTTCTTCTTGGGCACCAAGCCTAAGGGGGATACTCTCAAAGCCAGTAATGGAGGGTCCTGGAATGGTCCCTCTATTCTCCCCTGCCTCTTTCTCTTTTAGAATTTTAGCCCTTAAAATCTCTACTACTAGCATTACTAAGTTACTAGCAGGGTACAGCAGGGTTCAGTACTGGGACCGGTCCTTTTTAATGTCTTTATAAGTGACATTGCAGAGAAACTGAAAGAAAAAGTATGTCTCTTTGCACACGACACAAAGATCTGCAACAGTGTTGATACACAAGATGGAGTGGAAAGGATGAGAAGGGACTTGGCAAGGTTGAAAGAATGGTCAAATGTATGGCAGCTCAGATTCAATGCAAAGAAGTGCAAGGTAATGCACCTCAGAAACAAAAACCCAGGGGAAGAGTACTCAATAGGGGGTGAGATACTGACAACAGTAAAATTGAAAGGGACCTGGGGGTAATATATCAGATGACCTAAAGGAGGGCAAGCAATGTGAGAAGGCAGTAAGGAAGGCTGGGGGGATACTGGGATGCATAGGAGAGGCATCAATAGTAGAAAACAGGAAGTTGTTATCCCTCTGTACAGACAGTTGGTGAGACCCCATCTGGAGTACTGTGTGCAGTTCTGGAGACCCCATCTCCGCAAAGACATAGACAGAGTGGAGGCTGTCCAGAGGAGGGCAACCAAAATTGTGCAGGGTCTGCACCAGAAGACATACAAAGAAAGACTAAAGGAGCTTAATATGTATACCCTTGAAGAAAGAAGGGAGAGAGGGGACATGATAGAAACTTTCAAGTACCTCAAGGAAATCAACAAAGTCAAAGAGGGGAACAATTTGAAAATAGAGGGGGGACTGCTCAGTGGTAATGTGAGGAAGTATTTTTTTCATGGAGATGTTTGTGGGTGCATGGAACAACCTCCCTGAGGAGGTTGTGGAGTCAAGAACAGTAGGGAAATTCAAGAATGCATGGGACAGACATAAGGCAGTCCTAGTGGGGGGTAGGAGGAAGTAAGCTGTTGGTTAACTAGGATCTGCAGCTTGTCTGTTAGGTAGGAAAATGGGCAGACTAGGTGGGCCAAGCCTTCTGCTGTCAAATTCTATGTTTCTATGTTTCTTCCTTGCCTTTTACTGAGCCTAAGTTCTTTGCTTCTTTACTTTCTCTTGGGCCCTGAAATTGTAAATTAAAGCCTGTCTTGAAACCATTTATAAGACTCTCTGCTGCCACTCCATCAGGGTAGTCCTTCAGGTGGCTCTCCAGTGCTTCTACATTGATGGGGATTCTTGCCAGGGAAAAACCTCATACTGGAGCCATAAACCCCTTGGTTCCCCCTTGAGTCATCTTGTGTTCCTGTATCCTGCCCTCTTCCTGTCTATTCTGCCCCCCTGTCCTTTTTGGCCACCCAGTCAATAGTCCTGTCCCCCTCTACTGTTTAAACCCCTCACTCTGGGCTCTCTTCCCAACATCTGCCCCTATATCCCTGCCCCCACCTCAAAAGGGCTGATTGGAGATACTTTGTGCTCCTCCCATCTGACCCCCTTGGTTCCATGTTGTAGGGCACCTAGAAGCTGGGTGGTCTCCACCACACTTTGAGCATGCATGCCAGAATCTGCAATGCAGCCAGGAACAGAATGCTCTGTTAGATCCCCAACAACATTTCTGTACTAGGGTGGTCTTCCTGCTTCCTTCCTTCCCCTTCTGGTGTGGCCTGATCCATGACATAGTCTGTCCACAGATCCAGCTGCTTTGTATCCCAACTAACATTCCCAAATGTTGCCATCCATTCCCTAAAGAAATCATCATAATACAGCCATCCAGACCCCCCCCTGGTTTTTCTGTCCGAATTATCAATGAGTAACTGATAAGGTATCCCTACTTCTGGTTTCTTCTCCATAACAATCACAGAGTATGTGGCAAAACCAACAAACCACAAATCCCACGTCTTCTCATCTTCACGTCTTCTGAATTGTTGAGTACCTAGAGGCCAGTGGGGCTCAGGACCCAAGGCAGCATGGTTTCACAGCAGAAAGGTCTTGTCAGATGAACATAATAGATTTCTTTGACTGGGTGACCAAAGTAGTAGACCAGGGAGGGGCTGTGAATATAGCTTACCTAAATTTCAGCAAGGGATTTGACACAGTCTCACCCAAAAGATTAATATATGAGCTATCCAGCCTGGGAGTAGGTCCCAGGGTGGTAGCCTGGGTAAAACACTGGCTGGACAACAGGACTCAAAGGGTAATAGTAAATGGAGTCTACAGTGATGAAAGGAGGGTAAGTAGCTGGGTACTGCAGGGTTCGGTTCTGGGACCGGTCCTCTTTAATGTCTTTATAAGTGACATTGGAGAGCACCTGGAAGGAAAAATATGTCTCTCTGCAGACAATACAAAGATCTGCAACAGGGTTGATACACAAGGTGGGGTGGAAAGGATGAAAAGGGACTTGACAAGGTTGGAGGAGTGGTCAAATATATGGCAGCTCAGATTCAATGCAAAGAAGTGCAAGTGAAAGAGACCTAGGATTAATTATATCAGATGACCTAAAGGTGGGTAAGCAATGTGAGAAGGAAGTAAGGAGGACTGGGGGGATACTAGGATGCATAGGGAGAGGCATCAATATTAAAAAACAGGAAGTTGTTGTCCCTCTGTACAGACAGTTGGTGAGACCCCATCTGGAGTACTACATGTAATTCTAGAGACCCCCATCTCCGCAAAGACATAGACAGAGTGGAGGCTGTTCAGAGGAGGGCAACCAAAATGGTGCAGGATCTGCACCAGAAGACATACAAGAAGAGACTAAATCAGCTTAATATGTATAACCTTGAGGAAAGGAGGGAGAGGGGGGACATGATAGAAACAAAAAAGTATCTCAAGGGAATTAATAAAGTCCAAGAGGGTAGTATCTTTCAGAAAAAGAGATGTGCAAGAACAAGGTGGTACAATTTGAAGATAGAGGGGGGATGGCTCAGAGGTAATGTTATATTTTTTCACAGAGACGGTTGTGGATGCATGGAACAGCCTTCCTAAGGAGGTTGTGGAGTCAGGAACAGTGGGAGAATTCAAGAATGCATGGGACAAGTTCATGTGATGCTTCGCTGGGACTAGCAGCTCCAGAGACTAGCTCCTCTCCAACTCTCATATTTTGAATATAATATCATAAGCTACAGTTGAAGTTCAGCCTATCTATGGAGGATCAAGTTACTGACGAATCCCTGGTGTGTTAATAACAAGTCGAGGGGCTGAAGAAAACTGGAAAACTTCATATTTTCTGAAGCTCAGTTCGCGGCCTTAGCTCCCTATGGAGGCCGAAATGTGCCAGGCATTACCTTGCCACATGCCCCCGAGAAGGGTCCAAAATGTCCAAAAAGCTCAATGAAATCTGCGGCGCCTAATGTAATGCAGCAAAATCCAATTCCGTTATCGGAACAAAAATTCATGGAAGAGCTGCAACCATTTAAAGCTGCATTATGGGATATCACAGCAGAAATCAAATCTCTTTGAGGAGAGCTTTCAGATACTAATAGGGCTATTACAGATGTCACAACCCACAATACATCTTTGGAGAACTGGAAGGGCAAATTAGAGCCTGAAATGGTGAGCCTTTGCCAACGCATGCATAAAACAGAAGCTAAATTGGAAGACTTGGAAGGCTGAAGTCGCAGAAATAATATTATAATCTTTGGCCTTCCAGAAGAAGTGGATGGATCTTCACCCATTACATTTCTACAAAAAATGCTAATGCATATTGCAGGACCCTCTCCCAATAATACTACCTATGTGATAGAAAGGGCTCACCGCTCATTATGCCCAAAACCTGCAGCTGGAAAGCCCATGAGACCACTTATTATAAAATTCCTTTACTACCTTGACAAATCCCACATCCTGGAACAGGTTCGAAAAGTTCAGCAAGTTCTATGGGAGGGTCAACAGTTAAGGCTGACTCAAGTCCTACTAGCCTCGGTAAGACAAAGATCATCGGAGCACCACCCCTGGTATCTAAATTAATAGCAGAAGGGATCAGGTATAGGGTACAGTACCCGTCTCACTTGTCTGTTCAACACTCTGGCACCTGGCATTCATTTGAAAATGCTCAGCAGGCTAATCCCACTCTAAAGGCTTTGTTTCCAGAGCTATTCTCCACTCACTGAAACCCCTGGAAGAATCTGAATTAGGGTATTTTGCTACTTCATCTTCTTTTTCCTTTTTGCTGCTTTTCTAAGTTTTGGAAATAGGACAGTGTCCTGGATCACTTTGAAAAGAAAATGAAAAATTAGCAAACACGCTGTTCAATCACAGGAAGGTGACAAAGACTGTACAATGTGTATGTGAGTAAAGCTGAACTTATCCCTCGATAGAATCAGCACTTTCTTTTCTTTCTATCGGCTACAAGGAGACTTAGAACCGATACACGGTCATTTGAAGACTCAATTTAAGACAAGGCTCTCACACAGTATGCTGTTGACTGGTAAAGTGGACTATTCACTGTGGTAGCTAAATTGATCTGTTTTTTTTTCCCAAAGTGCTAGTTAGCATAATATTTTTTGTGCAGAATAAGTAAATTTCTGAGGTTCAGAATAAGAATGATACCTGGTCTATAATAATTAATAAGAGAAGCTGGAAGGCTGTTACATCTCATTTGATGGGTTCAGAATTAAAATGCATGGGAACCATGTTAAGCACACAGTTGGCAGTTCTGATGATTAACAGTTTCTTGCTTGTTCCACTAGTTAGAACTTTACTGTTTTACCCTATGCATCCATGAGCTTTGGCTAGTAGATTTTGGTTATTACTAAGGGGAACCCGTCATTTTAATCTTTTTTTTTCTTTCTTTGGGATGTTAAAGGGATGGGAGTTGGGGAAGGAAGCAATGGTTCTTGGTTTCCTGCTGGTTTTGCAGAGCAACATGTACTGGCACAGGGAGTGGGGTGCTTCTACAACTATATTATGTGTAGTAATCTGGATGTTATTGGTTTCAGTGTCTATGTCTCAGGGGCTGTTAAGGATAATAGTCTCAAATATAATTCAGTTTATTAAAGGTATAGACCAGATTGTTGTGGAAGAAG
This sequence comes from Neoceratodus forsteri, assembly GCA_016271365.2. Taxonomy (NCBI): domain Eukaryota; kingdom Metazoa; phylum Chordata; order Ceratodontiformes; family Ceratodontidae; genus Neoceratodus; species Neoceratodus forsteri. The sequence continues at coordinate 328,847,145 of CM057450.1, read as the reverse complement.
GAAATGGGATTAAAATAAGGGGGGGCGGGATAGTAGGATATGCTTGGGCTAGTTTTTCTTTTTTACCTGATTTTTTCACATTACAAGTTCCATTATTTGTAACATGGTGTTAGGGGGATATGGGTTGAGGGAAGATATGGTTGTTTGGGAATCAGAACTAGTTATAAAGAGAGGGGAGGGGAAAGAGAGACATATGGGTTGCCACTGGAATCATATAAAACTGTTGAATTAGAATACGGTATTTATCATTTGGAGATTATTCTAGTCTTACAGTGCAAAATTCAACATTTTGAATGGTCATGGCAGCAACTTTAAAATTTTGCTCTTGGAATGTTAAAGGTGCCCAGTCCCCCACTAAAAGAGCCAAGATACTACTACATCTTCATAAACTCAATATTGATGTGGCCTTCCTTCAGGAGACCCATTTGCCCACTTCACATACGCATTGTTTACGAAGATCATGGGTAAGGGAAGTACTGGGAGTGGGACTCGACACCCGGAAGGGTGGAGTTGCTGTATTAGTAGCGCGCCGGATACCTTTCAGGCTACTACAATCGGTTAATGACTCCCAAGGCCGATATATCTTTTTAAGAGTGATTTTGGGGCATACAAAAGTAATATTAGGATCAGTTTATGGTCCTGTTGGGGAAGTACCACAGTTCTTCATTACTCTTATGAATAGCTTAGCTTCTTGGTCCTCTCTTCCTATACTAATTGGTGGGGATTGGAACTTAGTTCTTTGCAATATGCTAGACAGGTCTAACCCCTGACACTCTCCCCCTACCCCATCACAAATGGGCCTGATGGATTTTATGGACACCATGGGTTTGGTAGACCCCTGGAGGGCCCTTTTTTCTTTAGTAAGAGATTACTCATTTCAGTCCCTGCCACATAACACATTCTCACAAATTGACTACTTTTTGTTGGGGACTGAGCACCTAGCTGGGGTTCAAACTTTTACTTATCTAGCTAAAGTGATCTCTGATCACCATCCAACTTTTTTACAGTGGTCCCTACCTGCTTCAACCAGTTATGATAACATTTAAAGAGTCAACCCTCAGTTTTTGGAATCCCAACAATTGGTTGAAATTTTGACAAATTTCATAGAGAAATTCTGACAAATTTCATAGAGAAATTCTATGAGGAAAATGCCTTCTCCATGTTAAAACTTGATGTGTTATGAGGTGCTTTAAAATGTTCATTAAGAGGAGAAGACATATTATCCGACTGGCCTATCAGGAAAAAGAAAATATCCCAGGAAACCTCTGTATTGTTACAGTAAATTAGAACTTTAGAAAAAAACCTTGTCCTCACACTCTAATATAAGGGATTTTGAAAAATTCTAAAGTTTGTGCTTCAATATAATATTCTTCTTAGTGAAAAATCTGAACATCTCCTTCTTAGATCAAAAGTTACTTATTTCGATCAAGGGGACAAAGCTGGGAAGCTATTAGCGTTATGATTAAGAGCACAAACAGTTGATAGAATTGTACCAACTATTCAAGATGCTGCTTGCATCATCCATACTTCCCCTAGAGACATTGTTTCTTGTTTTAAAGCATATTATCAGTCCCTTTATTCATGTTCTCCTTTACCCTCCAATAGTCATGATCTAGATCATTTTCTTCAAGAAATAGACCTTCCATATCTGTCTCAACCCCAAATAGATATTCTTAAAGCTCTGTTGACTATAACAGAGCTCTATGAAGCCATTGATGCATTACCACTCGACAAAGCGCCGGGCCCTGATGGTTACACATCAAACTTTTATAAATTCTTCAAAACTCAAGTAGGTACAATATTGCTTGACACTTACAATTATAATTACATGCAAGGTCTCTCAGATCACAGTTTCACTGCTGCTACTATTGTGGTGCTCCCTAAACCGGGTAAAGACCCAGCATTGGTATCAAATTACTGCCTTATATCATTAATAAATGTAGATCTAAAGATTCTAGCTAAAATACTTGCTGATAGGATGGCTCAAGTCTGGCAGACTCTATTAAGTCCTGAACAGGTAGGGTTTATAGCTGGAAGCCTATCAGCGGATCATCTGCACAAACTTTCCATCTTATTTCTGCGTCCAGGGACTCCCATACTCCCCTGGTTTTGGCGTCCCTGGATGCAGAAAAAGCCTTTGAGCGGGTGTCATGGGACTACTGGTTTAATTTACTTCCCCGATATCGCATTCCAATGCAATTTATTCAGTGTATAAAAATCCTCAACTCACTACCATCAGCTCGTATTTTATGTAATGGAGTCCTTTCCCCATCATTTTTACAGCAGCAGGGTACACATCAGGGTTGTCCCTTCTCTCCATATTTGTTTAACTTATATTTAGAACTGCTTATTAGGAAGATTAATAATTCTGCATTAGTGTCTGGTATTCCAATTAATCACTCCCAATACAAATTATCAGTATATGCCGATGATATTATGCTCCATATTACCCATCCATTTAAATCTATACCCGATGCCCTATGCATTATTCAGGATTTTGGCAAAATATCCAATTATAAACTGAATTCGACTAAAATCGAGGTAATGCCCATAAACAAAATAATAACATAAACATAAAGAATGAGAAGCGACCTGCAGAAACTTGAAGAATGGTCAGAGGTTTGGCAGTTGAAATTCAATGCAAAGAAGTGCAAGATAATGCATATGGGGTACAAAAACCCTGGCACAATATATCAGTTGGGGGGTGAGGATATAGCATGCACCAAGCAGGAAAGGGATCTTGGGGTTATCATCTCTGATGACCTCAAGGTAAGGAAACAGTGTGACAAGGCAGCAGGTAAAGCAAATAGGATGCTGGGATGTATAGGCAGGGCATTACCAGCAGGAAAAGGGAGGTCATAATTCGCTTATACAAGACACTAGTGAGGCCCCACCTGGAGTACAGTGTACAGTTCTGGAGACCATACCTACGTAAGGACATAGACAGGGTAGAGAAGGTTCAGAGGAGGGCAACAAAGATGGTGCATGGATTGCATCACAAGTCCTATGAAGTCAGGTTGAAGGAGCTGAACATGTACTCCCTGGAGGAGAGGAGGGAGAGAGGGGATATGAAGGAGACATACAAGTATCTTACAGGGAGGAACAGGGTGCAGGAAAACACTATTTTTAAGCGAAAAAGATGTTCCAGGACTAGAGGGCATGGGATGAAGTTGGAGGAGAACGATTCAGAGGAAACATGAGAAAGAATTTCTTCACAGAATGGGTGGTGGACAAGTGGAACACCCTGCCAGAGGAAGTGGTGGGGGCTGAAACAATCACGGGATTTAAGAATGCATGGGATAGACATAAAGGAATTCTGGAGGTCAGGAGTAAGGTGCAACAGACTTCTAGGAAAACAAACTGAACTTATAAGCTCAAATGGGCAGACTGGGTGGGCCATAGGCCCTTATCTGCCGACACTGTCTATGTATCTATGTAACAATCAGACCCTTAAAATGAATATTCAACATCTCGGGCTTTCTTGGGTAAGAGCTAGAATAAAATATCTGGGCATATACTTATCTCAATCTCATTCCAAAATGAAACAATATAATGTTGGATCAGCTAATTACTCAGATGAGAACAGAACTGAATCATTGGACTTTACTCCCCATTTCCCTCTGGGGACATATTAATATAGTAATAAGCATTTGTCAATGCAGACTGTTCGCTTGCAGGTATTTGCAGTGGTGTTTGACATGTATGGTGCTTTACCCTAATGCCCTGTGCGATTGCTGGTATTTGCACAATAAATTGTCAGCATGACCTTTTAGTTACCCCCATTGTGCGCTACATAGGCAGAAACACGTTTTGGGCAGGATGTGAAAAGTGACAGCTGTACTGCTCATAAGGAAGTGTGGTAAAATGCCAATGTTGAAAATGTGGAGTGGAAATATTGAAAATTCGCAAACCTATGAGCATGCGTGGGAACTGTGCAATGCACACTCTTTAAACAGTCATTTTTAGGAATTTTTTCACCAAATTTTCAACATTGCCATTTTAGAACCTCTGCTAATGAACAGTGTCACTGTGAATTTCTTACTGTGTCCCATACACTGATTTCGCACACCGACTGTGCCATTGTGCACTACATGGGGGGAAAGACGTTTTGGGCAGGATGTGAAAAATGACAGCTGTACTGCTTATAAGGAGGTGTGGTAAAATGGCAATGTTGAAATTCTGTAGTGAAAATATTGGAAATTCTCAAACTTACAAGCGTGCGTAGGAACTGCACAATGCACGCTCATAAAACAGTTATTTGTAGGAATTTTTTCACCAAATTTTCAACATAGCCATTTTAAGATCTCTGCTCATGAACAGTGACACTGTGATTTTCTTAATGTGTCCCATACACTGAATTCGCACACCGACTGTGCCATTGTGCGCTACATGGGTGGAAACACGTTTTGGGCAAGATGTGAAAAATGACAGCTGCACTGCTCATAAGGAGGTGTGGTAAAATGGCAATGTTGAAAATGTGGAGTGAAAATGTTGAAAATTCGCAAACTTACGAGCGTGCATAGGAGCTGTGCAATGAACACTCGTAAAACAGTAATTTTTATTAATTTTTTCACCAAATTTTCAACATAGCCATTTTAAGACCTCTGCTCATGAACAGTGTCACTGTGATTTTCTTAATGTGTCCCATACATTGAGTTTGCACACCAACTGCGCCATTTTGCGCTACATGGGCGGAAACATGTTTTGGGCAGGATGTGAAAAATGACAGCTATACTGGTCATGAGGAGGTGTGGTAAAATGGCAATGTTGAAAATCTGGAGTGGAAATATTGAAAATTCACCAAACTTCTACAGTACGTAGAGAATCCGCGCAATCTAGACTCATCAAACAGTCATTTTGAGAATTTGTTCACCAGATTTTCAACACAGCCATTTTAAGACCTCTGCTCATGAACAGTGTCACTGTGATTTTCTTAATGTGTCCCATACATTGAGTTCAAGACACTGACTGTGCCATTGTGCGCACATGGGCGGAAACACGCTTTGGGTGAGATGTGAAAAATGACAGCTGTACTGCTCATAAGAACAGTGTCAGTGGCTCAGTAGGTAGCACACTCGCCTCTGAGGCCGGGAGATCAGAGGGCTGTGGGTTCAGTTCCCACATCTGGCACTTGGGTTAATATCCCTGTACTGACACTGTAATGCAGCATGAGAGGGGTGCTGCATTTCTGAGGTGCTGTCTTTCGGATGAGACGTTAAACCGAGGTCCCATCTGCCTGGATTGGTGGTAGTTCAGGTGGATGTTAAAGATCCCATGGCACTTATCGAAAAGAGTAGGGGAATTTCCCTGGTGTCCTGGCCAAATTTCCCTCATTCACTAAAAATACCACCAACAGCTTAATCTGGTTAAAGATCAGTTGGCATTTATCTGTATCCCCCTCCCCCGGGTCGTGCCTGAAAATAGGCAGGATTTGTCTAGCGCACTTACCCGGTCAACAAAAGCTAAATAAATAAATAAAGAAAGAAAGAAGGTGTGATAAAATGGTAATGTTGAAAATCTGGAGTGAAAATATTGAAAATTTGCAAACTTACGAGCTTGCATAGGAACTGCGCAACACACTCTCGTAAAACAGTCATTTTTTGGAATTTTTGCGCCAGATTTTCAACATAAATTTAGGATCCCTTCTCATGAATGATGTCACTGTCATGGTGTTATTTGAGGCCAAGGTGATTTCACTCAGTGACTGTGCAGTGCCTGCGAAATCACCCTTCGGGCCTGAATAACGCCATGACAGTGACATCATTCATGAGAAGAGGTCCAAAAAACCCCATGTTGAAAATTTGGTGCAAAAATTCCAAAAAATGACTGAGATATGCAATAAAGTTGAAACCCCCCTATCTAGCCCATTATACAGCTTACCGGCATTTCCTCAGTTCGTGGTCGGCTTTGATGAGTGCAGACGTGTTCCCGGTCCACCGAAGATCCTCGCATCAGAGTCCGGAGGTAAGTATGGGGTGAGGTGGGTGTGGGGAGGCTGGGTGCGCAGTGGGTGGGTGCGGGTTGTGGGAAGGGGGCTGGGAGACTCGCCGTGGGACCGTTTTTATTTTACAGGTTTAAAAAAACTGACGTGGACGTTTGCCATGCTGGGGGTGGCTCCCAGTGGCAGAAGATGTGGGGGGCCAAGAAGCCGGCGAAGTTGGGCACCCCGTTCAACAAACTTCTGCTTGAGGCGAGGCGACAGGGATTGGGCACCCCATCGGCAAACAATGCGACGTCGCCACGCTGGGTGGGCTTCCCAGCGTGGCAGCAGGATGGCTTGGGGGCCGTGTAGCCGACGGGGGATTGGGCACCCCCATCAGCAAACAACGTTTGCCACCCTGGGGTGGGATCCCAGCATGGCATGAAAGCTTTGGGGGGGTGGCGTGATGCGCGCGACGCAGGGGGAGACGGCGGCAGTGCTCAGTATGGCAGTGGTGCTTTCCTTTGAAGCAGAGGAACACCGCTGTCATACTGAGCTCCTGCACCCATTGGTGCAGGACCGCCATGCCTGTTCAAGGGAGCAGTGCATTGGATGGGAGAGGCACACCTCCAAGTGTGCTACTCTCCCAAAACATTCCTTGCGCATGCACGCAAGCGAACGTAAAAATGAATATTCTGCCCCGTCTGTTATATCCCCTTCAAATCCTTAACTAATTTCTTCCTGAATCGTGGTTTAACCAGGTTCATGGTATCATCTCCAAATTTATTTGGAAAAATAAACCCCCTTGCAGGGCTATCTCCAAATTACAGAGACCCAAAGAACAAGGAGGATTACAGGTTCCCAGTATTTACCTTTATTGTCTCTCGATTAACTGTTCAGTAGTTTCTCATTGGCTGAGACCTATAGCAGATCTTAGGTCTCATTCTTACTCCCCACTGTGGCTCCAAATAGAAAAGTAAATGTGTGTATCAACGGGTGTAGACCTAATGGGACTACTTTATCTTCTCCTTAACAAGGTCCCCAATCAGTTGAAATCCACACCTACTGTATCATGGCATCTCTCCGAACTCACTTACAACTTAACAAAACCCTAGGTCATTCACTAGAGAAAGACACCTCCAAGCCCATTTTGGGTAATCCCAACTTTAGAATTGGAGGTAAAGTTATTAAACAGTCTTTCTGGCCAGATGGTGTGGGAAAAAATTGATACATTTAACAGAGAATTATAAAGTGCTTTCTTTCTCAGATATAAGAATAAAGTATAATCTACCAACCTCTTTTTGTTTTAAATATATCCAAATTTCCCAAGCTCTAATACAGCATTTTGGTAATGGTCCCTGGGACCAATATATGATTGGACTGGTTCTTAGCACAATTTCAGCAAGGCCTACATCTCATTATATTTCCTTTTATTATAAAGAGCTCCATGCTCGGTATGGAGAAATAGAGGATACTCCTCATTATGTATGGGATAGGATATATCCACATACTCCCCTTTCCATATCTTCTCTTATGTAGCTATAGGGTATGTGTTCCACTATCCACATTCCTGGAGATCCAGTTTCCCTTGGCCCTTTCCCTACTCTCATCTCCTCCGTGGGTTGTTCCACACCACCTAGTACACTTCACCCTGCTTTGATATCTGACAAGGCTTTTTCCAATAATCCCAAGCCCCTTGATCCTAAAGAGCTCATCATTTGCTCCACATATTCTTTTATGTTATCCCCCACACTCCCTACTCCATTACCTGTTGGCAGGGCTGTTCCCTCCACAGGGGATGGTCCTGGACTTGGAGCCTCCACTGGGCATGGACCCACTGGCCACATCATTATCTGCCCTGGCATCAGTGGTACGGCTAGAGCTGGAACCAGTAGCGGACAAGGTGCTGGCCAGACTATGGGGGTGGGCTCCATTGTTGGCAGGACTGGTGTCTCCGGTGTCAGAGGGGGAAGAGGCTCAGGTTGAGGTGGAGACACCATAGGTGTACTGGGTTGTGGCAGCCCTGGGCTCACCAGCAGGGATGGTCTTGCTGATGCCAGTCCTGGCCCTTCAGGGATAGCCAGCTTTGCAGGGGGCCTCTTTTCCTTTCCTCCCCTGTCCCTTTCAGCCTTTCTCTTCTCCCTCATCTTCTCTGGCTCCATCCCCTCCATTAACTCCCAGACTTTGCTTGCCCTGTCTGCCAGCTCTAATACGGTGCTGTAGGTGTCCTCTCTGGTGGGCTTGTCCTTTCTCAGTGTCATGTTCACAGTCTTCCCTAGGAAAATTCAAGAAAACTGAGAGAAAGGAAAATCACTATTACTGGAAATTGCTGTGCCCCTTTCAGTATAAAAGTGTCCTTTACAGTTCATCCTTTTTAATTTTGTGGCTATTCACTTTCTGCTGCCCTCCTAGTTCTGCTCAAGTTATCGCCCCCCCTCATCCTGTTCCTTTCATGGAATTTTATGTCCTTTCTGCTCAGCACACACCTCAAGACCATCAAGTACCAGGATTGTTTGTGGTGCTCACTTCCCCATCGCCCAACAAAATGAGGCCTATGAGTACCCACTTATTGGTGCCTGGGAACTGGTACTTGATGTAACACCCCATTCCTTTATTCCAAAAATGGCCCAGCCCCAAGCAGAAAGATTAGAACCAAGGAAGAAATTAATGTCCAGCAATCTCTCTACTATCCCCCATTGTGGTATTCACCATGCCCCTACCTTCATCAGTTGCCATCATCTCTTTATTGGGGGCTATCTCCCTCCTCTAACATTGATTACATTCTTGCCCCTTTTCCACTATACCTAGGCACCCACTTAATTCACTAAACAAAAACCCACTCCAGTGCCTAGAGGGTGCTTGCAGCCTCTAAAGGACATGGTAGGAAGCAAGTTCCTCATTCCTTTTGTTAGAACATTTCTTATATTTAAAACAAGTCACAATCATAAAAAAGCCACCTATTGCACTGAAATACACAGGACCCTTTAGGTAGTACTTCACAATGAAAAACCCCTGACCCTTGCATGACCCTCCCCCAAGCTGTACTAGCATGCTGGTGGGCCACCTGGATGTGGCCTGTTTTTACCCACGTGACAATGACATCAGATGCCACCAATGCATGGTCTAAGCCTCTGAGAATCACCACCACTGCCTCTTGCCAGCATTCAACCCCACCCTTTGTTTCTGCCCCTTTCCCTTCAGGTGGCACCTACCCCTCCGTTCACATCACAATAACCTCCGCAATACCAATCCGCTGCTTCTTACCTCCACTGTTCCCCCCAATGGTGCCAAAAAATGTTTCACACTCTCCCCTCTCTCTACTTATTTGTTCCCACTGAGCTGCTCCAATGCTTGCATGAATTCTGGATGCAGCCTATATGTCGCACCATGCAGTGGAGATGTCTGACGTCATCCTTCGCGTTTTCGCCCAGGCCAGACTCCTTGAAGTTTTCGAGCTTGACATTTCAGTCTGCTAGCACCTGGAGACCAAAGGCTCTTGAAATCCTTTGTAAGATTTGTTTTTATGTGGCACCCTTATGCAGTATTTCACTTGTGCCATATATTCCATAAAATGCAGCGAAGCTCACAGACCAAAACTACAGATGCCTTGACTTTACTCAGCCAATGAAACCGTTCATACCATATGAGAAAAATTACAAGAACATCACTTGGAATTATTGAAGACTTTAAAATATCTGGTAGAGCAGAGCTGCACCTAATATGCTGTAGGCAATAATACCTCCTTTCGACAGCAGTTGTTTCTCACACTTCGTAAAATGTCCCATATTTCTTTCAAATCCGTCCCTGAGAAAGACACCTAGTACCATCAGTGTTGGACAGGCTGTCCCCCCCAGATCCTACTACCCAGGCCTACCTCATCCCACTTCAGACAGTAACTTCTCCCCTTTGCCATCTATTGCTGCCCTGTCCATCCCACCAAATCTGTCGCTGTAACCACATGTAAAGCCCAGTGCTTACCTGTTCCCTTCTGCAAGCAATTCTGGTTTTCAACATTATGCACTACTCACTCGCTCACTCACTCCTGACACTATAAACCATGTGCTTTTAAAGAAAAACTTGCAAAAAATGGAAAGGAAAAAACGCGATTGATTGCTGTGCCAACCAACACAAAACCAAGTCTTTTTCAAAAGTAACCAGCTAAGCTTTGAACTATTTCTAAAAATGGCGGCCAGGCTGGGTGTGCCATCGGCTGCTCTGTAGCTTAGCATTTCAGTGTTTTAATTTTGCATCTTTGCGTTTGTGTTTTTAGTTTGTTTTATTGATTTTATTTAAAGTACGTTGCTACATACGGACTTCTTATATTCAGACCCATTGTTTGTTGTTCTACCGGTAAATTCTACTAACTCCCAGTCACCTAGCTGTTCATTTAGATTCCCTCAACTTTGCATGTTGTCTCTCCTGAGCGGGAGCCAAACTTGGATTATCCGGATTTGGACTTTTCTGCCCGTTTGAATCCCTCAATGTTGTGGGTCGTCTCTTCCAAGCAGGAGTTGAACTTGGATTACTTCTAAAGAGCGAGCTGTGCTATGGAGGGAGCTGGTACCTGACTATTCATTGCACAGCTTGCTCCCCAAAGAACGAGGAGACGTGAGGTGGATTTTGCGTTCTGTTGCACTGTGGGGGTGAACTAGTGTTGCGCTGTGCATACCCTGAAGAGCGAGCTGCGTTGTGGAGGGAGCCAGTGCCTGACCATTCATTGCATGGCTTACTCCCTGAAGAGCAAGGAGACGCAAGGCAGGATTCTTGGATTGATTGGGGAGCCGGACTGATTGTCATATGGACTGTTCTCCCTGTATTGGGGATTTTGAGCTTGTGCATCGGTCAGTGTTGTCTGGGGCTGTTTGACGGGGGTAACCTTGAGGATTTGGATGTAAGGACTGTTTGCTTTGGATATTAGGCTGAACTGTTGGACCAGGCTTACTCTTATTTCAGCTTCTGTAACTTCTGAATTATTCAAGAACTTGGAACTTTTGGAACAACCATTGGTCGACCCTATGGAAATGGATTTAGGGGATTAGTGGCTCAATTCACTGCAAGTAATTAGGCCTGAACTGGCTGAGGCCTGCGCACCGGTCTGCGGCAGCACTGGGGCTGGCACCCTTTGCAGCCGGGTGGCGGCGGTTTTGGTGCTTTGACCCTTAGGTCTCCCAAGGGATCGTTTATTTTTGGTTCCATTGGGTAGTTGGCGTTGCCCGGGTGTGGGCTTTGGGTCAGATTTTTGGGGCTCTTTCTGCATTGGAGCTGATCTAACCCTGAAGAGTTGATTTGTTCTCCTCCTGTTCTTGCTCCTGTTCCTGCTACTGGTTTGACTTTTCAGACTTATTTTAAGATATTAACTACTTATTTCTGCAGGTTTAACTCCATTTTTCCTATTGGCAGTGAGAGTGCCACTATATTTGATACCCTAGGGTCCTGATAGTGGAAGTATTAGTGGTCTAGGGTTATATTATGATATTACTAAAGGATCTTTGCTTTATTTTTACAGGAAATACTGTTTTATAGGTCTGGACTCAATTACATTACTATTCAATGATCTTTATCATCACTGTTGGAAAGACTGATGTTTAGGGGTTCCTTCTGAGGATCTCTTAAAGATCCTGCATAGTAGTTAATGGACTACCAGGATCTTCTATTATTTTTATTATTATGATTTAATTATTATTATTTGTTTATTTTTGTGAGAGTGTTTAATTTGTTTTTAAGTACCAGGTAGTGAGAGGACCTGGGAATAATTTAAAATTGTTTTAGTTATTTTTTTGGTTGACTCCCAGGCTGTGAGAGGACCTGTGGGTTAAATCAATTAACTAGGTTTTGTGTTAGAGAGTTGGTTTAGTTTTATTTTATGTTATTTGGTCTCATAATTTGTAGTTGTTTAATTTTAGTCACAAGAAGTCGGCAGGTAGTTTTTATTATATTTATTGTTTTAAATTGAGCAGTTAGATGTGCCTGCCTGCCCCTCCTGTCTTATGCTATTCAGCCTCTGCTCTCCATGCCTCCACCCTTCTCTTGCCCTCCTGCCTGCCTATATTTATCATTGTTGCGGGTGTTGGAGATTGCTCGGGGGATGGGGTGGGTGGGGGTTGTGGACAGTGGAGGAGCGGGCCTTCCCATAGGGGTAGGCAGGCCCAGAAGATGCCCTGGGGCTAAATGGTTGCTTAAACATGGTGACTCTGTTCTGGTTCCCATACCCAAGGGCACCTTCAGTTTGGGAGAGCAAGTGGTTGGGACAACTCACCAACCTCGTCCAACTCGGGCGTTGTTGTGCAATGCCAGATCTGTCTGCAACAAGACTGGTCTCATTGCAGATTTTGTTGCAAGGGCAGATCTGGCTTGCATTACCGAGACCTGGTTGGATGGGAATGCGGCCCCTCTTTTAGAAGCTACTGTTCCCACCGGGTACTCTGTTATACATCGCCCGAGATTGGATCGCGGGGGGGTGGCGGTCTGTTTTTAGACCGAATTGGGCCTAACTGGAGTAACAGTTGAGGAGGCCAGGTCATTTGAGTGTATCGTGGTAGCTGGTGTAGGGTGCAGGATTGCCCTCATTTATCGTCCACCAGGTGACGAGAACCTTTTTCTGCAGGAAATAGCAGATTTTGCTGCCGACATGGCCTTGGAGTCGCCCAGACTGATGGTTCTGGGCGACTTCAGTGCTTGGGTCGACAATGAATCTTCGCTTTTTGGTCAACATTTCCTCCAGGAGATGACTTCTCTGGGTTTTACACAGGTTGTTTCCTCAGCTACACACAAGGGAGGTCACTCTCTTGACCTGGTCTTCCTCCTGAGGATTGAGGCTTCTGATTTGGTGGTGGAACCAGTCGGTTGGTCCGATCACTACTCATTTGGGTTCAATTTTGAGGCCCCCCTGGGTAGGTCAGCCCCTGTGGAGTTGGTCAGGTACCGGCCATTGAGGGACATTGTCCCTGAAGACCTGATGGCGGTTATTGACCTCTCGTTGTTGGACGAGTTCTGTATTGATCCTGAGCAGCTGGTAGTGGATTATAATAGGGCCATATCGGTAGCACTCTATCAGATTGTGCCAGTCCGTGTTCACCCCCTACCGTGTCATCCTGCTGCCCCATGGTTTGGTGGGGCACTGAGAGGGCTGTGGAGGATGGGGCATAGGTTGGAGCATCGTTGGAGGAAGACTACCACTGATGCTGACCACCTTATTTTGCTAGAGCATTATAAACTCTACCAAACAGCAGTTTCCCATATGAAGGCAGAATTCCTGTCCAGGGAAATTTCTGTTGCACGGAATTGACTGGCTCAGCTCTTCAGAACTGTTGACAGACTGTGCAATCCAGTCTGTCAGCAGATCCGTCGAGTCTTTACTCAAACTGACTGTGAGGAGATCGCTCGATTTTTTGTGAATAAGGTTGAAGACATCAGGAGGGCGTGCCTCCATCCTCATTCCAATGATGTTGCAGTTGATCGGTGTCCTGTCAGAGAGCCCGGAGTTTCCTGGAGTGCCTTTGACCTGCCAGACCTTGTAGACACTATGAGGATTGTCCATGAGATGCGTCCCACATGCTGTAGTTTAGACCCTGGCCCTACTTCCCTGATTTTGGATTGTAGTGAGATCATCGGCCCGGTCTTAGCTCGGATTATCTGGTGTTCTTTAGATATGGGAGTTTTTCCTAGCTCTCTGAAAGAAGGGGTGGTGACTCCCCTTCTGAAGAAAGCTTCTTTAGACCCGGATGACCTAGCAAACTACAGGCCAATCTCTAACCTCCCTTTTGTGGGGAAGGTTATTGAGAAAGTTGTGGCAGCTCAATTGGATAACCATTTGACCATCCATAGTTATACGAGCCTCTCCAGACTGGTTTTCGCAAGAGGCATAGTACTGAGACTGCTCTGGTTCGGGTGCTCAATGATTTCCTGATGGCGAGAGATTGGAGACACTGTTCTATCTTGGTTCTCCTTGATCTATCATCAGCTTTTGATACTGTGGATCATGGGGTTCTGCTCGAACGCCTGAGGTCGATTTTTGGGCTGTCGAGTACAGTCCTCAGATGGTTTTCATCGCTCCTCGAAGGGAGAATGCAGAGAGTGGTCTCAGGTTTGTTTTCATCTGGGACCTTCTCTCTGCCTTGCGGGGTACCTCAGGGCTCGGTGCTTTCCCCCATGTTATTCGCTGTATATATGCTACCCCTTGGAGACATTGTAAGATGGTATGAGCTGAGGTTTCATTGCTATGCTGATGATATCCAGCTCTACCTGTCTTTTGCACCTCACCAGGTTAGTGCTATCTCGGTACTGAACAACTGCCTCACTGACATCCAAGACTGGATGAATTCCAGCGGTTTAAAGCTAAACCCAGGAAAGACTGAGGTTATGGTTGTGGATCCGGGTTGCAGGGTAGAAGGATTGAGGGATGGTCTCCCCTCTGGATTAATCCTGGGGGTGGACCAGATCTTCACCTCTGAATGGGTGCGTAACCTGGGAGTAGAGCTTGACGATGGTTTGACCCTCCATCATCAGGTGTCTGCAGTTGTCAAGCTGGCCTTTTTCCATCTTAGGAACATTGCCAGGATTAGGCATCTTGTTCCGCCCAGTGACCTGCTGGTCTTGGTCCATGCCTTTGTGACATCTCACCTTGATTACTGTAACTCCCTTTACCTAGGACTTCCTGGGGTTGATATCCGCCACTTGCAGCTAGTGCAGAATGCGGCAGCACGTTTGTTGACTAGGGCCTCTAGAAGTTCTCACATTACCCCTGTGCTGCGTACTCTGCACTGGCTGCCAATACAGTGGCAGATCACCTTTAAAGTGGGTCTTTTGACCTACAAAGCCCTACACGGTCTGGGTCCCGACTACTTGAAAGAACTCCTGGTGCCTTACACCCCTCTGTGACAGCTCCGCTTGGCTGACGAGGGGTTGCTGGAGATTCCAAGGGTAAATTTGAAGTCATCTGGTGCCTGTGCATTTGGATTTGCTGCACCTACCCTCTGGAATTCTCTGCCCTGACAGCTCTGGGAGTGTAGGACGGTGGGGAGTTTTAAGCAGGCACTAAAGACCTTTCTACAAGAAAAGGTGTTTCCATCTTTGTTTTGATTTAAACTGTTGTATTGAAATATATGTTCATATTTGATTTTATTGAATGTATTGAATATGTTTTATGTTTGTTCTTGCTGTACAGTGCCTTGGAATTTTGAAAGGTGCTCAACTAAATAAATTTTATTAATATTATTATTATTATTATCCTCTCTCTCTCTCACTGATCCGATGTGCTGCTGTCTGTAAGATTCCAAAATAGCAGCAAAAGAGGTTGAAAAATTATCTGTTCAGCCCCTTAAAAGGGGGTTCATTCTATCCCCTCCCCTTCCCTCATGCTTCTGTCCTATCCCTGGTTGTGGCTCCCTTGCTCCACTCCTCCCCTTCTGTGACATCACTTGATGACTCACTTCTTCTGGCACCACCACCCCAGCTGTCCATCTCCTCTTTCTCACTCCCCTTTCCTTCTCCCCCCCTTCCTCCTCCCCTTTTGGAAAGGGGGGAAGGGGGAGGCCACTAGGAGGTGCCACCAGGACAACCTGGTCTGCCTTTTAAGAGGCAAACTCCATTCTTTTGAGCTCACCCAGAACCTGCTCACTGACAACCTAGACAGGAGATCACTCCACACCTCCCACTCTCCCACACAGTCTGGCACAAACAAACTGTCACCATAAAAAATGAACAGAGACTAAAAATCCTTTTATTTCGTATGTATCTGCCCAAGACATATTTCAAGCCTTAAAATTGCACTGTTCTACAAATATATCATTATCTGGTTGATCCTGCCATGCATGTTGTGCAGGGACACTGGTTTACCGGGATTGAAAAAGGGCAAATTCCATTTTGCACATTATAAAAAACGGTACTGTCACCGGTGTCTGCTAAGTCAAAATCCGGTTTTACTGGTGTTTGGTTTTGTGTACTTTATTTAACAATTTTTAACTCTGCTAACATGCATTTTAGCAGTTTTGACCTCCACTATTGCACATCCTTCCATCCTTGTACCAATTTAAAGTTATTTTAGGTACAAGATGTGACGGCAGCAACAGCACTACAGCCCCCATCCCTGAGGTGTGATGGAAGCAGTACTACGGCCCCCGTCCTTCAGGTGCGATGGCAGAACCAACAGCACTACAGACCCATCCCTCTGGTGTGATGGCAGCAGCAACAGCACTGTGTCCCCCCTCCCTCAGGTGTGATGGAAGCAGCAGCAACGTGGCCCCTATCCATTAGGTGTGATGGCAGCAGTATTACGTTTTGCATTCCTCAAGTGTGATGGTAGTATCAGCACTATGGCCCCCATCCCTCAAGTGTGACGGCAGCAGTACTACATTTCTCATCCCTCAGGTGTGATGGCAGTATCAGCACTATGGCCCCATCCCTCAGGTGGGATGGCAGCAGTACAACATTCCCCATCCACCAGTGGTTATGGCAGAAGCACTACAGCCCCTGTCTCTCAGGTGTGATGACAGTAGCAACAACGCAGTCCACATCCCTCAGGGGTGGTGGCAGTAGTGACAGCACTATGATCCCCTTTCTACAACACCCACACCCCACATGCACAAGTAATAAATTACTTAGTCTCTTTGCTTGTTAGAACTCAGATGTGAATTAATCTGAATCACCACTACTAAGGTGGGCCACCTTTGTTTTTTCCTATCATTTAACTGCCTGAACTGGGTTTCTGCCTGTGACACCACTGACCAGGGTTTGAAAACAGATTTGGGTGTTGGAGGACCGGCTGGGGGGCCCGGGGGGTGAAGGCCTGAGTGTCCAGTGACCACTCGTCTTCTCCTGGGAGGGAAGGTGTATTCACAGCTCAGCATTTGCTAGTCCCAGGTGGAGGCTGGAGGAACGGCAACATGTTGGCCCTCACTGCGGGAGGGAGTGTGATGGATGTTAGCTTGTGCCTTGACATCATGTGGCCTGTCATGCTCCCACAAAAATGGGAAAACACCTGCTGGCCACCTGGAGGATGGCTCCTGGTCCCTCCATAAGCATGAAGCCCCAGACACATGTATCTGTTAGGACCCCACCATGACTAGGATATATACAGGAAGCTCTTTAGGGTGATTGTCCTCCCCTGTTAGCCTCCCACAGGGGTAGGGGCCCACCCAATGAAGGGTTACTTTGGGTTACCTGGTAGCATGGCCATAAGGGTCAGTGGATGATGGTCAGGACTTAGCAGTGGAGGCAGGGGGACTTGGCAGGCCTGAAGGAGTGGAAGGCCAGGAGCAAAAAAAAACTGCCTGAATTTGCTTCTTTGAAATAAAAGTGTCTTCACCTGAAAAAATTCACAAGTGATTAGTGGAGGACCTTCTAATGGAAAACATGCATCTCACAAACACGTGGATGCTTTTTTTCCCTTGATCTCCATGAAAAGGGTGTCTCAGTTTTCATGTCTGAGCTAAGATGTGAATTGAGCACCACTCTGCCCACCATCAACATACTTCCCCTGGGATCTTACCTTCTGTGTGTCACTGAATGTGCTTTCAAATCCACTGGCCAAGCATAAGTACACTTAGACACTTATCATTTGCTTTTTATTAAAGCAGTCTGTCTGTGACAACAAAAAGGTTTTTTCTGAGACTGAAACAGCAGGTGGGAGAGACGGTGCAAATGATTCCATTCACCTACATGGTGCTAACTGTGAAGTCTTTTTAAATAGTAAGGCAGTTTCTGCCTTGTGAACATACTTTCATTCAGACTAGTTTTCATTCAAACAACTGAGGATTTTGGATTGCCCTGCTTGAACTTGAATAAGCTAGTTGGTAACAATGATCCTGCACTTAGCAATCTACAACCTAGATGTTCACATGCAAAGAATACAATAAAACCTGGATAAAGTCTAAAAACAAGCTTATAAAATGCATAAAATGTATTTGAATATTTATATTTACCTATACAAAATCATTGCAGCCAGAGTAAAACTCAAGTAAATTACATGGTTCCCTGGCTACTGTATGATGTAGTAAACATATATTGGTATTTTTTTTTTTATATTTTTTGTAAACCAGGTAAGTCCACTAGGCAGAATTGCCTGTTTTCAGAGATGACTCAGGAGCACTGCATAGGTTAAGTGATTTGCTCGGAGTTGCACAGTATGCAAGTGGAGGTTGAGGGAATCAAACCCAAGTCTTCTAGATGGACTTGGTTCAATCATTGTTTGTTATTCTAACCACTAGGCTATACTGTCAGCCATAATACCCATACATAATGTTTAATATATGATTTCAGTAATAGTACACAGTACTTACAGTGCAAATTATGAACATTAAACACTTTACATTTTACTAAAACTGAATTATTTGCCTCTCCATCTGCTTATGTTTTCTTACACCAAAGTGAGTGTATAGTTGACAGAGCACTGTGAATAGCCTGTGGTAGCACTACTGCTTGCAATGCCAGGGACTCAGGGTTGAAAGTGAATTCAGGTTGCTAGAGGTCTGGCCAGGGGAGTAGGATTGAGCACCTGGGGGCCACTCTCCTCCTCCTCTGGGAATGGTGTCCTGCAGGTCCTGCTGCCTTACTGCCACCTGGGTGACCACGGATGGTAGTGCAATGGGGCTGCAGAGCAATTGGGAAGAGAGGAAGCAAGCCAGGATCTAGAGCAGTGGCATGTCTCTATGTGCCCCACCTCCTTGGATCCCCTTGAGTGCCGTTGCCCTCAGGGACAGAGACCAGGAAACCAGTAACAATCACTCCACATCAGCTGCTGGTAGAAGGGACCCCGCTGCCCCAGACTTCATAACCAGGTTCCATGAGAGACCCACCGGGCTGCCCGACACACATTAAAGGACTGTGGAGGGGTGACCTGGGGTCCTCTCCCTTCCCACCTGGGGGAGTACAACCCAGGCAGGATGGGGGCAGGC
Source organism: Neoceratodus forsteri (assembly GCA_016271365.2). Taxonomy (NCBI): domain Eukaryota; kingdom Metazoa; phylum Chordata; order Ceratodontiformes; family Ceratodontidae; genus Neoceratodus; species Neoceratodus forsteri. The sequence goes on along the minus strand of CM057450.1, from coordinate 328,828,335 downwards.
TCACAGGAGCTCTTGAGCATTACCTGCTTTGAAGCTAGGGGATACCCAACCTAGGGATCTCTGAAAAGTGGAGACTGATGCTGTGAGAAGGGGGCATAGAAATAGAAAATAAAAAAATGTAAAAAGATGCCAAAATCTTAGGGATTCTGTGCAGTGAGATGCAATTTCCGTGAGGCACCGGCACAAGAATTCAAAATCCGCAAACCAAGCAGGATTCCGTGATTGTTACCGGTGTTACCGGTAAAAATGGAAAACCAGGGTCCCTGATGTTGTGCCCTGCTCCTGCACTTTTTTACTTTCAGTTTTACTAGCCTGATCCAGCAGGCATCCATTCCAGTAATGAGCTGAAACAAAATCTTTTAAAAGCAGTGCTTTGGACAAAAATCTGATGAAAGGAATTGTGTTTTGTGCCAGAAATTAATGTAAATGTACTGCTGATTCTGTAGTGAAACAGAATGAGTGAGTCAGGGGCTTCCGTACTGCAGTGACTTTTGCAAGAAAGGAGTTGCTATAGCAATGCTTGTGTGCATCACTGTCTGCAGTACCAAAGCCACTAACTCACTTGCTCTGTTTCACTATAGAAAAGGCAATGCATTTCTACATTTAGACTCATTTCTGACACAAAGCAAGTTTCCTTTTATCTAATTTTTGCCCAAAGGACTGCATTTAAATGATTTTGTTTAAACTAATTTCACAAATTGATGCCCACTGGGTCAGGCTACCAAGAGTGAAAGTGAATGAATGTGCAGGAACGGTACAACACAAATGCCAGGATCAGCACATTGGCGATACATTTGTAGAGCAGTGCTATTCCAGGGATTGAAATATGTCTTGGGGCAGATACATATGGAACAAAAGGATTTTTGGCCTCTATTCATTTTTTAGTACCATTCCCCCTATAAAAAAGTGTCCATTTTATAAGATAGATGATCCATTACAGGGATAGCATTTGTGCTCTGATATATGTCTTGGGTGGTTGAACACACTTGACCTGTGGTCTCATGCATCACGAAACACACCAAGGAGTCCATATATCAGAGCAAGACTGCATGCCTTGTACTGGATTATATTATTTCATATAAGTCAGGCACACACCACCCCTACCAAATAACAAACACTAGGCTCCAGGAATGAAGTTCTCATTTTTATTAAAAAAGCAACAAAGACATACGGCTACATGCCTAATGCATTTTGAACTTTTTGTCTTTTATCAAAGCCCTTTTTTAATAAAAATGAAAACTTCATTCCTGAAGACAAGTGTTCATTATTAAGTAGAGGTGGTATGTGCCTGACTTGTATGAAATATCTTATTCTCTGTCTCAGTGCCCCAGCTTCCCAATGCAGCCTTTTTGTTTGTACTTGATTATCTATAACAGGGTCAGGAGGAAGGTGGGATACTGGTGGGACTGAGCACCAGCCATCAGTTTACACATTTTAATAATGAACATAGTGGTGTGATTATGGCTGTGTGATGAGCACCCAGCACCAATTTGAAAAAATACCTAGGTCAGGCAGAAGGGGGATAGTAGCAGCGGGATTGCACTAGCCACCTGAATTGTTTTAAGCATAGTAAAAAATGAAAGCAGTGTATGGTAATGATTTCCTTCACACTGCTGTCATTTTGCAAGCAAGTCATAACCCTTAGTAGCACAGCATTTGTGAACGCACACTGCTTTTGTGAAAATACACCTTTTCTTAGAATGCTAAAATAGCTACTGAGCATGCGAAAAAAATGGCAATGTTTTTAAACGTATATTTATATAGGAGGAAGTATAGCGTAGTAGTTTAGGGCTCAGAGCTGCAAACTTGGAGACCTGGGTTTGAATCCTACAGCCCCCACCTCTATACTGTGGGACCATGAGCAAGTCACTTAAGTTCTGCTCCCAGGTCGCACCTGGAAGCAAGCTTCAGCTAAATGTACCTTTCCTGGTTAAACAATTTTCCCTTTCCCTAATAAAAATATACAGGTTAAAAATGTTGAAATCATAAAACTGTGTACCTCGGCAGAAACTCTATCAAACCTGTAAGTTTCAAGTTTGAAAAACAAACTAACCTGAAAGTTTCAAGTTTGAAAAACAAACTTTTTTCAAGTTATAGGTGAGCAAATAAACTCTTAATTTTGGTGAATGTATGTGTTTTTGCCAATCTTTAATGTTGCTGCTGCTGAACCAGATGGCACAACAGTTACGGACTCTAGATAGCATGGCACTGAATTCATGTCTTCCAATTCTAGGCATATCAGTTGAGTGGGCACTCCATTACTGAAGTGCAAGTATTGAGCTTTAACATACTGCCCTGCCGCTTGGAGGTCATCAGGTATGATAACCCGAAGTCCCCATTTCCGCTTAGTAATTGTTAGAACCACCCCCCTCAGTTTAGAGACTGTCAGCACCTCGCCCCAAAAGCATGAAAGTTATCAGATCTGGAGGAAGAACACTGGGGAAGTGTAACACAAAGACACAAAGACCTAAACAAAGAAAGGAGACTCCAAAAGGCTGATGCAGGTACAGGACAGAATACTGGAAAGCAGGGCTTTAAGGGGTGTACATGTGTGTGTGGGGAGGACTGGGATGGTAGTAATCTGCATATGGGTTAGGAGGTGATGAAAAGGGTGCAAGCATGAGGAGAGATGGAATGGAAGGGGTGCATGTGTGGGTGAAGATGGAATGGAAGGGGTGTGCATGTGGGTGGAGATGGGACAGAAAGGGTGTTCATGTTTGTGTAGAGTGATCAGATGGATGGGAAGTGAATGTGTATTGGGGAGATGGGATGGAAGGGGTACACATGTGTGGGTGAAGATGGAATGGAAGGGGTGTGCATGTGGGTGGAGATGGGACAGAAAGGATGTTCATGTTTGTGTAGAGTGATCAGATGTATGGGAAGTGAATGTGTATTGGGGAGATGGGATGGAAGGGGTGTGCATGTGGGTGGAGATGGGACAGAAAGGGTGTTCATGTTTGTGTAGAGTGATCAGATGGATGGGAAGTGAATGTGTATTGGGGAGATGGGATGGAAGGGGTGTGCATGTGGGTGGAGATGGGACAGAAAGGGTGTTCATGTTTGTGTAGAGTGATCAGATGGATGGGAAGTGAATGTGTATTGGGGAGATGGGATGGAAGGGGTACACATGTGTGGGTGAAGATTGAATGGAAGGGGTGTGTATGTGGGTGGAGATGGGATAGAAAGGGTGTTCATGTTTGTGTAGAGTGATCAGATGGATGGGAAGTGAATGTGTATTGGGGAGATGGGATGGAAGGGTGCATGTGGGTGGAGATGGGACAGAAAGGGTGTTCATGTTTGTGTAGAGTGATCAGATGGATGGGAAGTGAATGTGTATTGGGGAGATGGGATGGAAGGGGTGTGCATGTGGGTGGAGATGGAACAGAAAGGGTGTTCATGTTTGTGTAGAGTGATCAGATGGATGGGAAGTGAATGTGTATTGGGGAGATGGGATGGAAGGGGTGCATGTGTGGGTGAAGATGGAATGGAAGGGGTGTGCAAGTAGTTGGAAATGGGACAGAAAGGGTGTTCATGTTTGTGTAGCGTGATCAGATGGATGGAAAGTGAATGTGTATTGGGGAGATGGGATGGAAGGGGTGCATGTGTGGGTGAAGATGGAATGGAAGGGGTGTGCATGTGGGTGGAGATGGGACAGAACGGGTGTTCATGTTTGTGAAGAGTGATCAGATGGATGGGAAGTGAATGTGTATTGGGGAGATGGGATGGAAGGGGTACACGTGTGGGTGAAGATTGAATGGAAGGGGTGTGTATGTGGGTGGAGATGGGACAGAAAGGGTGTTCACGTTTGTGTAGAGTGATCAGATGGATGGGAAGTGAATGTGTATTGGGGAGATGGGATGGAAGGGGTGTGCATGTGGGTGGAGATGGGACAGAAAGGGTGATCATGTTTGTGTAGAGTGATCAGATGGATGGGAAGTGAATGTGTATTGGGGAGATGGGATGGAAGGGGTGCATGTGTGGGTGAAGATGGAATGGAAGGGGTGTGCATGTGGGTGGAGATGGGACAGAAAGGGTGTTCATGTTTGTGTAGAGTGATCAGATGGATGGGAAATGAATGTGTATTGGGGAGATGGGATGGAAGGGGTGTGCATGTGGGTGGAGATGGGACAGAAAGGGTGTTCATGTTTGTGTAGAGTGATCAGATGGATGGGAAGTGAATGTGTATTGGGGAGATGGGATGGAAGGGGTGCATGTGTGGGTGAAGATGGAATGGAAGGGGTGTGCATGTGGGTGGAGATGGGACAGAAAGGGTGTTCATGTTTGTGTAGAGTGATCAGATGGATGGGAAGTGAATGTGTATTGGGGAGATGGGATGGAAGGGGTGCATGTGTGGGTGAAGATGGGATGGAAGGGGTGTGCATGTGGGTGGAGATGGGACAGAAAGGGTGTTCATGTTTGTGTAGAGTGATCAGATGGATGGGAAGTGAATGTGTATTGGGGAGATGGGATGGAAGGGGTGTGCATGTGGGTGGAGATGGGATAGAAAGGGTGTTCATGTTTGTGTAGAGTGATCAGATGGATGGGAAGTGAATGTGTATTGGGGAGATGGGATGGAAGGGGTGTGCATGTGGGTGGAGATGGGATGAAAGGGTGTTCATGTTTGGGTGAGATGATCAGATGGATGGGATTCATGTTTGTGTAGAGGTGAAGATGGATGGAAGGGGTGCATGTGTGGGTGAAGATGGAATGGAAGGGGTGTGCATGTGGTTGGAAATGGGACAGAAAGGGTGTTCATGTTTGTGTAGAGTGATCAGATGGATGGGAAGTGAATGTGTATTGGGGAGATGGGATGGAAGGGGTGCATGTGTGGGTGAAGATGGAATGGAAGGGGTGTGCATGTGGGTGGAGATGGGACAGAAAGGGTGTTCATGTTTGTGTAGAGTGATCAGATGGATGGGAAGTGAATGTGTATTGGGGAGATGGGATGGAAGGGGTACACATGTGTGGGTGGAGATGGGACAGAAAGGGTGTTCATGTTTTTGTAGAGTGATCAGATGGATGGGAAGTGAATGTGTATTGGGGAGATGGGACGGAAGGGGTACACATGTGTGGGTGGAGATGGGACAGAAAGGGTGTTCATGTTTGTGTAGAGTGATCAGATGGATGGGAAGTGAATGTGTATTGGGGAGATGGGATGGAAGGAGTGCACATGTGTGGGTGGAGATGGGACAGAAAGGGTGTTCATGTTTGTGTAGAGTGATCAGATGGATGGGAAGTGAATGTGTATTGGGGAGATGGGATGGAAGGGGTGTGCATGTGGGTGGAGATGGGACAGAAAGGGTGTTCATGTTTGTGTAGAGTGATCAGATGGATGGGAAGTGAATGTGTATTGGGGAGATGGGATGGAAGGGGTGTGCATGTGGGTGGAGATGGGACAGAAAGGGTGTTCATGTTTGTGTAGAGTGATCAGATGGTTGGGAGTGAGTGTGTATTGGGAGATGGGATGGAAGGTGTGCATGTGGGTGGAGATGGGACAGAAAGGGTGTTCATGTTTGTGTAGAGTGATCAGATGGATGGGAAGTGAATGTGTATTGGGGAGATGGGATGGAAGGGGTGTGCATGTGGGTGGAGATGGGACAGAAAGGGTGTTCATGTTTGTGTAGAGTGATCAGATGGGAAGTGAATGTGTATTGGGGAGATGGGATGGAAGGGGTGTGCATGTGGGTGGAGATGGGACAGAAAGGGTGTTCATGTTTGTGTAGAGTGATCAGATGCATGGAAAGTGAATGTGTATTGGGGAGATGGGATGGAAGGGGTACACACGTGTGCATGGGTGCACATTTGTGGTGCTGGCTGGAGTGCTAAGCTGAAAGCTGCTCAGATGGGGGAAGGTGCAAATGGGTATCAGATCTGCTGTACCTCTCTGCATCTCTGTCACCACTTTTGCAACCATTTGTTTACTCATAGCTGATCATATTTTCCATCATTTCAACAGGTCTAACAGGACGGTAACTCCAGTCTCACAAAACACCAACTTGCTGTGTATCAAATAAGTATTGTTTAATATTTAGCCTTCCCTATCTGACCTGTTTAGTTTTGAAATGACTGCAGATCATTTGTGTTCCCATTGCTATTTTTCCTTTGCCGGTATGACTGGATGTCATGCTAAGACTTCCATCCCAGACTCCACTGCATGCTGGCAAGAGATCTCCTACTTATTCTCTATGCTACTTGGGTAAGCGCTAATGGTGCAACCCCAACTACACTGTCTGCTATCAGTTTTTTAATACCAGAACCAGACATTTATCTTTGGTTTTGGCTTTCACTTTGTTTAAGGCAAACATTGGGAGCCTATTACAAGTGTTGGCTTTCACTTTTTTCAAATGGCCAACTGACCAGGCCAGCTGCTGACTGAGCAGTCAAAGGAGCGGTATACAAGTGCTATGATGTGATCAAAATCATAAAGGTATTTTTGTTTTGGTATTGCAGTTGTAACATATTTATGGTCAGTGTGTCTGTGCTAAATCAAATGGATTTATGATTGTGCTCCATAGTTCTGTATCACAAGTGCCCTACATGTCCTAGTATGAAACCGGTTGATGTTTTGCTGCATTCAGGGCCCTGTATGACCTGGCATGGAGGTGGTTCATGATGCAGGGTTCCAAATTTGTCGAGAATTCTGCTTATTGTATTTCTGCCAAACACTGATATAATTCCATGATCATGAAAGGAAGGAACATTAACTGCAAAAAACAATGTTCATAGACATTAAAGTTAAAGAATACAAATTGCACAAAGTAAGAAAATGCAAAACATTAGAGTTTGTAGTCTCAGGAGTTTTGGCGAACCAGTGGTGTGTGTTCCTTGGGGTTGCGAACCCTAATGCCTACCCTCTCTCCTGATCAAACAAGGTTACACATGATCTCTTGCTTCATGCAAGGTCATGCATGAAGAAAGTTATGACCGACTTGCTTAGGAACATGTGGCAAGCCAGACTACTCTACCTCCAAAAAGTATTTGCCAGTGAGGCACAGGCTTGTTGGAATTGTGTTCTGTGTTTCAGACTGGAATCCACAGGCTAAAAGGATGGGGTGGTCATTAGGGTTTACAACCCCAAGTAGCACCACACCACTGATTCATTTAGAGTCCTGAGACTCTTAACCCTAATGTTTATCATTTTCTTACTTTGTGCACTTTAGGTTCTTCAGCCGTAATGTATGCATTAAGATATTTTTTTGCCATACAGACACACATGCACACACACTCTCGCACAGACTTATTCTTTGCAAGAAACTGTATACATGCAACATTCAGTGTTTAGGCTAAAGTAACAAAGGTAAGGAAATGTGGCATTAGGGTTTCCAACCCTAAAACCCCACCCCCACCACTAAAACATATCAGGGGTGCAGTCTTCCTTGGGCATGTGTAACAATATAACATCTGTTAATGTGACTGTCCAACCCTAAGCCTTCTTTAGTTGTCTCACAATTTAATATAATTGTGGGCTAATGCACAATAAGTGTTTGCCTTCTATAATATTGTGTCTAGTACTAAGGCATAGGATGTGTATAACTGTATATTGTTAGCAAGTTAAAGTGGATGGATACAGCACATTAAGGCATGACAGATTCCTCATATACCTGTATAATGGGTTCACTAACAACTAGCGATACATGTCAGTGCAAGTAGGGCACGGAGCAAGTTCTACAAGTGTGATATGTATACGGTCAAAGCAAGTTCTCTTTATTGGTAAATGACCATATTATGTTTAAAAAAAGACCATTATTAAGCTTATGTTCAGCACATAGGCTAGAGATTATTTTTAGTATTAAAGCATACTAACATGAGGTTTGTCATAAGACATGTCTTAAAGTTGCAGACAGTTTCTGTTTTGTTAAACAGACAACTTCTGCATTTTCTATCTTGTAACTGTTAGCTACAAGTTATTATTAGGGTTTAATGTCTGCATTTTCCAAACGTCAGTTTATTAGAGACATTGCAAAAATATATTCTGTATCTGCTTAAAGTATGTGGACCAATCAGAACTGATATTATAAACCCAGATGCATGAGGACACATGTTACTAGGTAGGAGGGTTATGAAAATCCAAAGTCCTTTTATTTTTTTGATTATAGCCATTTATATTTGATTCTAAGAACAAATACTGACATATATTGAACTATGAAAACTACCTATCTAGCCACTGTATGGATACAGCTCTTCAATAGCCATGCTTTACCAATATCACTATTTAGGTTTCACAGCATGTTGCTGCTGGTAATTGCTGATATCACCCACTAACACTTGTACTGGTTTAAACAAACTGCAAAAGAAAAGGTCAGTTGGCAGTATGTAAGTCACAGGGAGCTGTGACAGCATACAGATTATGTGATCTTGAATTGGCCAGCACAGTAAGATTAACCTGTGCTAGTTGAGCCATAAAGAGTTGTGGCACTGTCTGGGCCAGGAGACCTTACAGGGTGAATATAGTGCCGGGGGGGGGGTCATGGGGAACCATGACAGCACCTGGGTCAAAAGGCTTTGTAAGGTAGACTTTCACATAACACACAATCAAGGAGAGCAAGTATAACAGAGATCTAACAGTGGTGTTTGTTTGTGATTACCTATTAGTGCATGCTAGGAAATAAACACCCTTTTAATTTACTGGTTAACGCTTAAAATGCATTCAGTGATGAATCCTTACAGTTACCAAGATTTTACTAAGAAGAATACCTAAATGGAATAGTTTGACAGTATCTCTGTGCAATGCTATAAGGCAATGCTGCCATCTTCAGGCATAATATGAAACTGACCTTTTAAAGGTTATAAACAGAATTGCTGATACAAATAGTAGCAAGTTACAAAACTACAAGAGAGGTTGCAAAAACACAACACAGACACGAAATAAGGAACTTACATTGTATGTAAGAGGTTGCAAGCAAACTTATGTATTAGTCAACCTAGCCAGTAACTAGTGACGAAATATGATGTGTAATATTGTGATTGAATGTCTAAGCAAAAATTGCTGTTTATGCTGTTTCTGACTTGTAACTATGCTATATAAGCAGATGCTCTCCATAGCATCAAAGAGAGAGACGTTCCATCTAATGTAACCAGATCGCAGGGCGCTGTTAAAATAAATCAAATTTTCTCTCCGAGGCTGTTGTCTAAGTCTTTATAACTATTTGTAAGTATAATATTAAATCACGTAACAGTGGGCCTTATCCCGCTTCCCCGCATGTTATAGCACGTCAACCCTAAAGCTCACCCCATAGGTGTATATGTCTCTGGTGTGTTTAGAATGCGATGAGCTTTAGGACTGACAAGCCCAAGGAAGACTGCACCCTATATTTGTTTTAGAGGTGGGGGTTTAGGGTTGAAGACCAAAAAGCCACATTTCCCTACTTTTGTCGCTTTAGCCTGAACCCTAAATGTTGTATCAAAGTAATTTTTTTGCAAAGAATTTTCTTGCATTTTGAGATAGTATAATTGTATCCTCCTTAGATGAATACATACAGTATATGTTACTGTGGAATTGCAGGGCCCTCTGGGCCCAGTGCTTGCATTTCCATTGAAACTGGGTCATATACTTGTATTTCTATTGAAACAAGTATGAACTTTTGAGCATAGCCTTCTTATTACCCCACCTTATGAACCTGGTAATGAAAATGTCAAAATACCTGCCAAAATGTGATTCCGCACCACCGCAACACTATTGAGCATCACAGGTGCAAAAACATAGTTTGGTCAAGTTTTCATAAATGACAGCTGTCACATTCATGAGGTGATGTAAAGAGATGGAAAAGCTGGGGTCATAATATTTAAAATGACCAATGTTACAAGCAAGCATAGCAAAATTTCCAGGTAGACACATAACTTTGACATTTTTACATTTTCCCCAAAATGATCAACAAAGCCATCTTACGACCCCAACTCATGAACAAGAGTGATAAAAATTTTGAAATCCTGGCCAAAAGGTGATTTCACCAAGTGACCATGAAATCACCATTTGGGCCAGATTTGCATAATTACACTGACAGTATTTATGAGGTGGGGTCTCAAAAAGGCCATTTTAAAAATGTGGTGTAAAAATATGCAGAAATGGCAAAGTTAGACACCAAAGTTGAAAACCCCATTGAAATACACTGAGGTGCACTTACCTTAGTTTCTCAGTTCATGTAACCCACAGAATAATATTCTGTGGTTCATATGAAAAACCTCACGAAAAAGGATTCTCCATACAAAAACGTCATACAGGTATTTTGAAGAGCTTACTGAGCATGCTCAGAACACTGATTTTTTAAAATTTAATAACTTTGGAACGGATTAATATTTTTTTTTTACCAAACCACGAAAGTAAATATTTCTAAGGCAAGCCCTTTCCTCCCTGAAAATTTCAGACCAAAATTCAAAACTGCCTGGGTGCTACGTGATGGGAAAAAAGCCAGCAAAAACAGTGATTTATTTACATTTTATTTCACTATCCACATCTTGGAATCCACACTTATGACCAGAACGAAACTTGGCTTGTCAGGAGAGCTACCCTACTACACCACACATTTAAAATTTTGTGCAAATCCATTAAAAGTTCATGAATATATTAAAGTTGAAAATTTGAGATTTAACATTAAAGTGCCTACTAAAGCTTAGATATAGTGGTGCTACTGCACCACTATAATATGCGTGTGTCTGTGTGTGTGTGTATATATATATATATATATATATATATATATATATATATATATATATATATATATGTGTGTGCATGTGTGTGTATATATACATATGTGCGTGTGTATATAAATATATAGATACAGGTAAAGATACAGATATAGATATAGACACACACACACACACACACACACATATCCATATATACACACACATACATATACATAAACATATACATATTCATACACATACACATATATATTATAGGGGCATGGTTGCACCCCTATAGTTAGGATTCAGCAGCCACTTCTATGTTAAACTCAAAATTTTGCACTTTAATAATTGATACCATTCAAGAGAGTCACATGCAATTTTGCAAGTGCTATCAGAGACCAAAGATCTCTTAATGTGGCAAGTTTTGTTCTGGTCAGATGTGTGGGTGCAGAGATACAGAGTGTCAAATGTGAAATGATCTTTTTTTGTAAAATTTGTGTCAAGTCATTGTGCAAAAATGGTGAGGTATTTCAGTCTGAAATTTTTAGGGTAGAAAGATCTTGGGTCACAGATGTACTTTTTGAAGAGTTGGTGAAAAAAATCTGTTCCAAAGTTATTACATTTCAGAGTTTACCATTATTTCCTATGGGACCAGTTAGATGGGAGTGGTGCAGTGCAATGGCTGTGGAGCAGCAGTGTTCTGGGAGACATTCTGGAGGCTGCGATGCTGCCCTGTTTGCAGGCACCTCTCTGGTCTGAGGGAGGAGGTTTTCTGTCTCCAGGCTGACCTGGCTAGGATTCATGAAACCTCTTCTCCCACCCAGGGACCACCAGAGCCACCATCATTACCTCAGAGGTTGCCAAGAAAGAAGACCGGTTGGACCAAGGTAGGCTCAGGTAGGGAGAGGGTGGTGGAACAGAGGTGCATCCTTCCAGTTGTAGCTCTCCACAATTCATATGCTGTTCTGACAAAGAGTGGTTCCTCTATGGAGGCACCTGCAGTGGAGACCAAGGAGGATGCTGGGAACCTCCACAAAGAAGACCCACAGGAGGGTGGCATGAGACCCCACAGGGGAAGGAAACAACTCCTGCTGGGGGACTCAATCATTGGGGGGGTAGACGTGGGAGAGGAAGGGGATAGGGAGGTAAGGTGCCTGCCTGGCACCATGGCTTGGAGGGACAGGAAGCGAATCCTTGGGATGGCGGGAGCAGCTGCATGAGGGAGGGAGAGTGCTGGATGTCACTGTCCAACTAGGGACAAATGACCTGGCTGTAAATGGGATCAGAGCAGTGCAAGAGGAGTTTGTGGAGTTGGGGAGGGGCCTTAGACAAGTAGCATGTATAGTAACCTTCTCGGAGGTGCTGCCAGTTTATGGCAAGGATGATGCTAGGATATTCTGCACCATGGGATTCAATGAATGGTTGAAAAACTGGTGTGGAGCTCAGGATTTTGGCTTCACTGGGGACTGGGGAGCCACCTGGAGGCATGCGGGCTTATACTGGTGCAATGGTCTGCATCTGTCTGGGGAGATCCAGGATCCTAGATGACAGGTTTAAATACTTCATTGGCAAGCATTTAAACTATCCAAGGTGGGAGGCACTGAAAAGGAGCAGGGAAATCCCAGCCTCCCCCCACAAAGTGCAGTAGTTAGAGAGGAAAACACCAAGGCAGAGAAGTCAGTAGGGAGCAGGACAGGGATAAATGCAGAAAAAGGTGTTAAGGACAGGGATGGGGCTAAAAGGGGTAAGGCCATAAAAAATAAATGGAAGGTGATGAGTACCAATGCCCGCAGTCTGTGCAACAAGCTCCCTGAACTAGTGGCCTTGATGGAAGAGGGATGCCTGGATATTGTGACAGTCACTGAAACATGGTACACAGAGAACCATGAGTGGGAAGTCAACATACCAGGACACACAGCCTACAGGAGGGACAGGGTGGGTAAAAGAGGAGGAGGAGGAGTAGCTCTCTATATAAGGGAAGGGATTAAAGCAACAGAACTAAAGAGTAAACAGGAAATTGATGAGTCACTATGGGTCACCCAGGAGACAGAAAATGGCACCACAATCCGCATGGGGGTTGTATACAGACCCCCATCTCAGGGGAGGACATGGACAAAGAAATGATAGAAGGTATCCTTAAAATGACAGAAAAAGGGGAGATATTGTTGATGGGGGACCTGAATATGCCAGATGTTAACTGGAGTACCTTTACTGCAGGCACATCCAAAAGCAGGGTAATTCTTGATGCCCTACAGGGGCATGCCTCAGACAGCTAGTGTTGGAACCCACTCGGAGGGAACAATCTTAGACCTGGTACTCTCAAATGGGGAAGTAGAAAGGATTTCAGATTTAGAAATGGGTAGCCATCTGGGAACAAGTGACCACCAAACAGTGTGGTTCACAATAAACACAGCCATAGAGTCAAGCTATACGAAAACAAGAGTATTGGACTTTAGGAAGGCTGATTTTGGGAAAATGAGAGAGTGCCTTAGAAAAGCACTAGCAAATGGGCAAGAAGGAGGGATGGAGGAACAATGGGGAATAATCAAAACAGCCATCGCAGAGGCAGCAAGCCTTTGTGTGAAGCAAATCAATAAAACAAAATGAAGGAAAAAAACACTATGGCTCTCAAAAGAGGTGGCAGAAATGGTTAAGGAGAAAAGGATAACATTCAGGAAATATAAGGAAACACAGAAGTAGCAGGACAGAGAACTTTATCAGTTAAAGCAGAAGGAGGCAGGGAAGGCAGTCAGAATAGCAAAGGCACAAACTGAGGAAAAGATAGCCAACTCTATTAAGAAGGGGGATAAAACCTTTTATAGGTACATTAGAGAGTGAAGAAAGAACAAGGGAGGGATACAGAGACCTAATAAAGGGGAGGGAATGTGGGCAGAGGGTGACAGTGAAAAAGCAGGGATACTGAAACGAATATTTCTGCTCAGTATTCACAACAGATGAGGAGGGGGAGGTGCCTAAACCAAACAAGGGAGAAACTCTGAATAGGGGGGTCGATACCCATCCATTCACAGAAGAAAGAGTTTTGAAAGAACTCTTGAAACTGAGGGTGGACAAAGCAATGGGGCCTGATGGGATTCACCAAAGAATACTAAAAGAACTAAGAGTAGAACTAGTAACACCACGGTGTACTCTCTTTAACAAATCATGGGAAGATGGAGTGGAACCTGAGGACTGGAGGAGGGTAAATGTGATTCCACTTCACAAAAGTGGGAGCAGGGCAGAGGCAGGAACTACAGACCAGTTAGTTTGACTTCTGTGGTAGGGAAAATGATGGAATCACTTCTGAAGGAAAGAACTGTTGAGTACCTAGAGGCCAGTGGGGCACAGGACCCAAGGCAGCACGGTTTCACAGCAGGAAGGTCATGTCAGATGAACCTAAAAGATTTCTTTGACTGGGTGACCAAAGTAGAAGACCAGGGAGGGGCTGTGGATATGGCCTACCTAGATTTTAGCAAGGCATTCAACACAGTCTCACACGAAAGATTAATATACAAGTTAGCCAGCCTTGGAGTGGGTCCCAAGGTGGTAGCCTGGATAAAAAACTGGCTGGACAACAGGATGCAAAGCGTAATAGTAAACGGAGTCCACAGTGAACAAAGGAGGGTAACTAGCTGGGTACCGCAGGGTTCAGTACTGGGACCGGTCCTCTTTAATATCTTTATAAGTGACATTGGACAGCACCTGGAAGGAAAAGTATGCCTCTTTGCAGATGGCAGAAAGATCTGCAACAAGGTTGATACACAAGGTGGGGTGGAAAGAATGAAAAGGGACTTGGCAAGGTTGGAGGAATGGTCAAATACGTGACAGCTCAGATTCAATGCAAAGAAATGCAAGGTAATGCATCTGGGAAACCAAAACCCAGGGGAAGAGTACACAATGAGTTAGTAACAACAACAAAAATCAAAAGAGACCTAGGAGTAATTATATCAGATGACCTAAAGGTGGGCAAGCAATGTGAGAAGGCAGTAAGGAGGGCTGGGGGGATACTGGGATGCATAGGGAGAGGCATCAACAGTAGAAAACAGGAAGTTGTTATCCCTCTCTACAGACAGTTAGTGAGACCCCATCTGGAGTACTGCATGCAATTCTGGAGACCCTATCTCCGCAAAGACAGACAGAGTGGAGGCTGTTCAGAGGAGGGCAACCAAAATGGTGCAAGGTCTGTACCAGAAGACATATGAGGAGAGACTAAAGCAGCTTAATGTGTATAACCTGGAGGAAAGGAGGGAGAGGGGGGACTTGATAGAAACTTTCAAGTATCTTAAGGGAATTAACAAGGTACAAGGGGGTAGTATATTTCAGAAGAAGAGATGTGCAAGAACAAGGGGGCACAATTTGAAGATAGAGGGGGAAAGGCTCATAGGTAATGTTAGAAAGTATTTTTTTACAGAGAGAGAGTTGTGGATGCATGAATAGCTTTCCTGAGGAAGTTGTGGAGTCAGGAACAGTGGGAGAATTCAAGAATGCATGGGACAGGCATAAAGCAATTCTAGTAGGGGGCAGGAGGAAGTAAGCTATTGATTAACTAGAATCTGCAGCTTATCCATCAGGTAGGAAAATGGGCAGACTGGGTGGGACAAGCGGTCCTTATCTACCATCAAATTCTATGTTTCTATGTTTCTAGTCGTCCCACTCTAAAAATTATTTTTTATTGCAAATGTGGAATCACTTTTCACAAATGCAGGATCCTTTGTCGCAATTGTGGAATCTTTTTCTATGCTGCTGCCATCTTGTTTTCAGTTAGGGGTGACAACAAAATTAAATAAATAAAAAAATACACAGCTTTAGTAGACACCAACAGTTGTCTTTACCTAATCTTGATCCATAGAATCCGAGTCTGGGGGTTAGTTTTTCAATAACTTACTAAGAAATATGTATTTTTTATGTGCTGAAATCCTTTTTTGCAAATTGAGAAAACAGAATTGCCAAACGAGATCCTTTTTTGCAATTTGTGAAAATGGATTTTTCTTTCTACACAAATTGTAAAAAAAGAACCACAGAATATGATCATTTATTGCAATTTGCAGAAAAGGAATTTTAAGACAGCTGTTTCTTTGTCAGTGCACAGATACAGAACGGTTTGTGATTTTGGTCTGAAATTTTTTGAGTACAAAGAGCTTGTCACAAAGATGTGCCTTTTGCTGGTTTGGTGAAAATATATTATTTGGTGTTGAGTTACACAGGTTTCAAAATGTTGCTTTGTTTTGCATTGTGAGTTTTTTGGTTTTTTCTGGTGCTGCATACTACGGGATGGGAACAGACAAATAAGAATACCAGTAGACTATCTCAGAAATTATGCATGGATGCTCCCACATGCAAATACGATTACCGTTATGGACTGATGGTGGGCCTGCCCTCCCACAGGGAAATAGGGATACGATTACAATATCTCAGAAATGATGGATGGATGGCACCGTGCACTCCCACACACAAACATGAATACCATCATGGATGGATGGGAGTGCAGGCCTAACAGACGGATAGCAGGGAGGGACCTGCACTCCCACATGCAAACACACATAGCATTATGGAGTGATGGGAGTGCAGGGTCCAGATGGCCCTGTGCTCCCACAGGGAAATAAGGATTCAATTACAATCTCTCAAATATTATGGATGGATAGATGGGAGTGAAGGGTCCTCTGGGCCCTGCTCTCCCACAAACAAAAAAAGGCTATGATTGTATTATCTCAAAAAGTAAAGAAAGCCATTGCAAAAAACGTTGTTAATACATCAGTTAGGGTTGCAGCTACAAAAGTTGGGAAATGTAGTGTTAGGGTTTTCAAGCCTAACACCCATCTCCACCCTGCATGCAGCATTAGGTGTGTGGGAAAGGTGAGCCTTGGGGTTGTCAACCCTAATGCTCACCCCATTCTCCTATACTGTACCCATCTCATTTTATTTACTCATGGAATGGAGGTGATCATTAGGGTTAACAACCCCAAGGCACACCACCATGCCTGTTGCTGGGTGCAAGGTGAGGATGAAGTGTTAGGGTTGGAAACCCTAAAACCACATTTTCCAACTTTTCTTACTGCAACTCTATCCTTTGTGGACTTAAATGTAACTGTTGCAATTTATATACACAATGGCCAGACTCAAAATATGCAATTTATCTTCAAGTCTTAGAAGACAGGATCATAACTTACAAGTACTGGAGCCTCATGTGATTTATTGAAGTCCTAAATCCACAAAAGTGATGGACTGATGGAGGGTCCTGCATTCCCACAGGGAAATAGGGATATAATTACAGTATCTCAAAAATGATGGATGGATGGCACCGTGCAGGCCTTAAAGATGGAAGACAGGGAGGGCCCTACACTCCCACATGCAAATACACATAGCATTATGGAGTGATGGGATTGCAGGGTCCGGAGGGCCCTGTGCTTCCACAGGGAAATAAGAAAAAACTACTTACCTTAGTAATGTTGTTTCTTCTAATGGAGTCTTGCTATATTATGACAATTGCAGTATGACCGCTGGTTAGAACTGCTCCGGAGGTGAAATAGTTAACTTTCCATGCAGGCATGGAACTTAGAGCGCGAGCTCGGTTGAAAACTCTGTCTGTTGTGCTTCAAACGTAAACTGTCAGATCTTTATGAGCTAAAACTCACCAAGGTTCTGTGTGGAAGCTGTAAACCTACACTAGCCAACTGGCTACTAACATAAACACTCATTTTTGGCCTAAAACAAAGACTCAAGTCAGGAGACCCAAAAATGCAAAAACACTACACCAATTCACCCAAAAGGGTAGGTGAAAAACAACAAGGTGGGCATCAAAAGTGCTAACCCTGTACTGCCACCACGTCCAAAACAGAGGTTCTGAGAGGGCAGGCAAGAGAGGTCATAATATAGCAAGACTCCATTAGAAGAAACAACATTACTAAGGTGAGTAATTTTTCTTCAAACAACATGAAGTCTTGCTATATTATGACAATTGCAGACTACACAGCAGTACCCCATGGAGGAGGGACAGAACCTACTTAGGAAATAGGATCTGAAGCACGGCTGTGTTAAACCGAGCATCACTCCTAGCCTGGATGTCCAGGGAGTAATGCTTGGTAAAAGTGTGAACTGTTTTCCAGGTAGCTGCTTGACATATTTCTAGAATAGGAATGTCTCTGGCAGCAGCCAGAGAAGCAGCTGTACCTCTAGTAGAGTGAGCCCTCAGGCCTGAGGGGGAACTTTACCCAACTTCTCGTAGCAGAATTGGATACAAGAGACAATCCACCTGGCAATGGATCTTTTAGTGGCTGGCTTCCCTTTACCAACTTCTCCATAAGTGAGGAACAATTGGAGGGAGTCAAACCTATGACCCTTGGTACGATCTATGTAGTAACTAAGGGCTCTCTTCACATCTAGGCTGTACAGCCTCCCCTCCCCAGAGGAGGAGTGGTCAGTGAAGTACACTGGAAGAAAAATAGACTGATTAAGGTGGAAATCCGAAACCACCTTAGGCAGGAACTTTCTGTTAGTCCGAAGGACCACCTTATCTCTGTGAAAAGAGATAAACTCCTGCTCCACTGACAATGCTTGTAATTCACTTATGCATCTGGCAGAGGTGATGGCTACCAGAAACACAGTTTTCCAAGTCAAGTACTTGAGTTCAGCTGAAGACAAGGGCTCGAAGGGGGGTTGCATAAACTGAGCAATGCAAACATTAAGATCCCAGGCAGGGGTAGGATCCTTGAATGGAGCGTTGATGTGAAACAATCCCTTAAAAAACTTGGAAAATACGGGATGAGCTGAAAGAGAAGAGGGTTTACCTGCTGAAATAAAAGCAGACACAGCTGCCAAGTGCACCTTCAGGGTAGCTGGTCTCAGCCCCAAAGAATTCAGGTGGACCATATAATCCAGAACTGTGGGTAGATCAGCAGACTGGGGAAATATGCTTCTCCGAGCACCATATGGAAAACCTTTTCCATTTGGAATTGTAAGTAGCCCTGGTGGAAGGCTTCCTTGGGGGCTTCAATATATCCATTACACCTTGGGAAAGGTGATAATCAGCAAAGTCTAACTCTTCAAGAACCAAGCCTTGAGATTGAGAGATTTGAGATTCGGGTACCAGAACCTTCCTTGGGCACAGGTTAACAGATTGTGATTCCTGGGAAGGCACAGGGGAGGATGGACTGCTAAGGACAGCAGGAGTGGATACCAGGGCTGTCTGGCCCAATCCGGAGCTATCAGAATGACTTTGCAGGACTGGGATCTGATTTTGACTAGCACTTTGAACAGAGGAGGAAAGGGAGGGAAGGCATAGAGAAACTTCCCCTCTCAACTGAGGGCTAAGGCATCCAGGGGGAGTGAGACCAACACTGGGGGCCTGCAGCAAAAAAGAGGAAGTTGGTGATTGCCTGGGGCTGCAAAAAGATCTATCTGCGGGGTGCCCCATCTGGCAAATACTACTCCCAAGACCAGGAGATCCAGTGACCATTCGTGGTGGCCTGGGAAATCCTGCTGAGAGCATCTGCCAGGACATTGTCCTTGCCTGGAAGGTGAACTGCCATAGGGAGGTGTTCAGGAGTAAGCCAGAGACCATAACTTCATCGGCTCGGTGCACAAGGTCAGACCGAGTGCCCCTTGTTTGTTGATGTACCACATTGTAGTGGTGTTGTCTGTTCTGACCTGAATACTTTTGTTCTGAACAGATTTGGAAAAAGCTTGAAGTGCTAGAAAAACTGCTCTGAGCTTCAACAGGTTGATGTGGAGCAGAGATTCCTGGGGAGACCACAGACCCTGGGTGGTGAGGTCGCCCATGTGAGCTCCCCAAGAGGGACGCATCTGTAGTAAGGATCAGAGAATGAGACTGAGTGACAAAAGGAACCCCTTATCTCAGGTTGCTCTGATCCTGCCACCACTGTAGGGCTTGGATCAGGGTTCGAGTTACTTTGATCAACTTGGTAAGAGGATCCTTTCTTTGAGACCAAAAAGCTCTCAAATGGAACTGGAAGTCCCTCATCTGAAATCTTGTTCCCTGCACAACTGCTGTGGAAGCAGCCATGTGTCCTAGGAGCTGCAGAAAATGCCTTGCTGGCCGGGAGACCTGCAGGATAAATGAGGAGGCCAGGGAGACAAGGGTCTTTGCCCTGTCCAGGGGGAGGAAGGCCCTGGCTTCCTGTGTGTTCAGTTCTGTGCCTATGAAGGTAAGAAGATGGACAGGCTCTAGAACTGACTTTGAGAGATTCAGAAAGAAACCTAGAGAGGTAAGCAGTTTCTGCATTATCTGAAGGTGTAAATTGGCCTGGTCTGGGGACTGGCCTATTATGAGTCAATCGTCCAGGTAAGGAAAGATGGCAATCTTTTGCTTTCTTAGGTAGGCAACTGCTACTGCCAGGCATTTGGTGAATACCCTTGGGGCAGAAGTGAGGCCGAAGGGCATTGCTCTGAATGAACTGGTAGTGGCCTGAGGGCAGCTCGAACCTGAGGTGCTTTCGATGGGAGCTTCTGATGGGAATATGGAAGTAGGCATTGAGGTCCAGGGAAGCTAGCCAGTCCCCTGGCCTTAGAGAGGGAAGGATAATTCCCAGAGTCACCATTTTGAACTTTGGCTTTAAAAGGTGCTTGTTTAAATATCTGAGACCCAGGATGGGCCACCATTCTCCTGTCTTTTTTGGGGTAAGGAAGTACCTGGAGTACAAACCTTTGCCCTGGTGTAGGGGAGGAACCCTTTCCACAGCTCTGAGAGCCAGGATGGTAGAGACCTCTGCCACTAGGGCGAGTGCCTCTGATGGAGTTGCAGGTGGAAAGATCTGGTTCTCAGCTTTGGAAATTTTTAAGCTGAGAACCAGTCCCTGGCTTACTACTTCCAGGACCCACTTGTCTGATGTTAAAGACTTCCAGTCCTGGACAAAGTAAGTCAGCCTGCCCCCTACAGGTAGAGGAGAATTGGCCTTGGCAATCCCATCAGGGTGTCTGCTTGGCAGGTGCTTTGGGCTGAGGGGTGGAAGCAGACCTGCTTGTACCCCGTCTGCCTCTCCCTCTAAAGAACCCCCTCTGAGCATAGGCGGAGGAGGAAGCTTGGGCTTGGTAAAAAGGCCTATGAAAAGGCCTGCCCCTGCCTCTAGGAAGCTGCTTTTGAGGAGTGGCCTGCCTTTCCTTGGACTGTGCACTCCTATAGGTGGTCCTATATTCATCCATTTTCTTCATGTAATTCTCTGTTTGCTCCCCAAACAGAGAATTTCTCACAACAGGAAAATCCATGGCCTTAGACTGGGTATCCTGAGACAGGGTAGTACATCTGAGCCAAGCCATCCTGCGAAGTGCCACAGATATAGCCATGACTCTTGATGAAACATCATTAGAGTCCACTGCAGCATGAAATTGCACCTTGGATGCCTCAATACCATCCATAGCCACCTGTTCCAGCTCCCTGGCAAGCTGGTCAGGGACTTGTTTTGCTAGGGCCAGCACAGTATCCCATCTGGATTTCTGGTACCTAGCAGCATAAGCCATATAATTTGCTTGTCTGAGTCCCAAAGATGCTGCCATGTACTGTTTCTTTGCCATAGCATCAATCTTCCTGGAGTCCTTCTCAGGGGGGTGTGAAGCTAGGGGAATATTAGCCTTGTCACAGGCTGCAGCCTGCACTACCCCCACATGGCTGCATTGTTGAGAGAGGAAATCAGTGTCAGAGCCTGATAAGGTATACCTCTTGTCCATCCTTTTATCCACAGGAGGTATAGTGTGAGGAGTTTTTAAAACTTTTACTGTCTGTTTCCGAAAATATTTATGCAAAGGAATAGACAGTCTCCTAGACTCTGGAATATCCATTATTTCTACATAGTCTGGCTCCTCTTGGTCATCAACAGCTTCCTCAACAGTGAGCTGGAGAGTTTCAGCAACGTTTTTATAAAACATGAAATGAGAAGGGGACTCAGAAAGTCTTGGAGGAGAAACCCCTAGGGGTCTATCTGGAGAGATGTCCGGATCAATGGGCACATCCAGATCTTCAAAACCATATTCACTCTCCTCATATTCCTCTTCCCCCTCCCCCGGTTCATAAAAATCCTCAAAATAATAATCTTGAATCGGTGGAACCAGCCGAACCGAACGCTTACCTGAAGGTGTCGGTTCGGTCGGAACCGGAGAGAGAGAGAGTGGACAATTCGAATTGCTTTAGCTATTTCTTCAGCAGTTGGGGAGAGAACTTTTGGCTCTACACTAGCTGACTTCCTAGTCCTTTTTGCTGAAACCAGATCCTCAGAACCAGCTCTTCGTTTGCCCGAGGAAGTATCGCCCTGGTCAGAGGGCACTTCCTCCGGTTCGGTTGGCACCGAACCGGGCTGGCCATCCGGGTCAGCGGACTTTTTGGCCTCCCTTTCCCTGAGCCTACCAATTCTCTTATCTATGGTGGCAGCAGGGAAATTGTGACAAATCTGGCAGTCTGAACTGAGGTGGTCAAACCCCAGACAATAGACACATGTGGTGTGTGGGTCAGCCTTAGCAAAAGCTTCCCACAAACACTACAGTGTTAAGAAACCAATGGGTCCGGTTTTTCTTTGGGTTTCTCAGACATAATGCCAGCCTAACCAACTTGCCCGTTTATGGCAATCCACCAAGCAAAGACACCCTTATCGGTTCCCAACCATAAGTCACGGGTCGTGGAAAACCGAATGAAACTGCTTTTTTTAGAACCGATAAGAACCGGAACCGCACTCTAAAAAGGACTAGTAGAGTTAAATACAACCTGATCGGTTCAAACCGAACCGATAAAGAATTACAAGTTCCACACAGAAAAACTAAATGTAAAACCTATCTATTACTTACATTACCACAGACAGAGCTTGAACCGACCGACTGCGGTTTAATTTTGGCTAAAAAACGAAAAATAATACTTTTAAACTGACAAAATGAACCAAGCAGAAGGAGAAATCTCCGGAGCGACTGTTCAGTGAGGCGGAGTAAAGAATCTGACAGTTTGCGTTTGAAGCACAACAGACAGAGTTTTCAACCGAGCTCGCGCTCTAAGTTCCATGCCTGCATGGAAAGTTAACTATTTCACCTCCGGAGCAGTTCTAACCAGCGGTCATACTACTATTGTCATAATATAGCAAGACTTCATGTTGTTTGAAGGATACAATTGCAATCTCTCAAATATTATGGATGGATAGAAGGAAGTGAAGGGATCTCTGGGCCCTGCTCTCCCAGAAGCAAAAAAGGCTATGATTGCATTATCTCAAAAAGTAAAGAAAGTCATTGCAAAAAAACTTTGCTAATGCAACAGTTAGGGTTACAGCTACAAAAGTTGAAAAATGTAGTGTTAGGGTTTCCAACGCTAACACCCCATCTCCACCCTGCATGCAGCATTAGGTGTGTGGGGGGAGGTGAGCTTTGAGGTTGTCAACCCTAATGCTCACCCCATTCTCCAATACTGTACCCATCTCAGTTTATTTACTCATGGAATGGGGTGAGCATTAGGTTTGACAATTCCAAGGCACCCCATCATGCCTGTTGCTGGGTGCAGGGTGGGATGAGGTGTTAGGGTTGGAAACCCTAAAATCACATTTCCCAACTTTTGTTACTGCAAACCTATGCTTTGTGGACTTTACATTCTTAAGCCCTAATGTCTGCTTAAATGTAATTGTTGTAATTTACATATTCACAATGGCCAGACTCAAAATATGCAATTTATCTTCAAGTGTTAGAAGACAGGATTATAACTTACAAGTGCTGGAGCCAGATGTGATTTATTGAAGTCCTAAATCCACAAAAGTGATGATAAACTGCATATTTTGAGCAAGACCAGTGTATATTTGATTTTTACATCACTTTACTAGTTTACCTTGTAAATCTGCTGTTTATTTAAAGCTTTAACTGTTTCTTTTTTATTTCAACTAATGGCTTTACAGCATCTCTAGGCAATTGTGATGTCATCAGCATTGTGAGAGCATCTCACTGACTGGTTCAGTATTTTATTGTGATGGTAATACTAACGTTCAAACTATCAGTTGCAATAAAAGTAACAACAACATATTTTTAATATCTTGCTGTTACTGTTGCCATAACACAAAATATCACTTTTATGTTATCATTTTTTCCCAGCCTGTTGTATAAATCTCAGTGTGTTGAGTTAATATATTATATTTTTGTAAGATTTTGGTAATTATCCCTCTTTATAATTCCCCTTTTGTCTCTAACATGCTCTGGGACCGTGGGCAAGGGGTATTGGGGAGCATGTTTGTTAGTTCAGGGTAGTTGTGTTTCATTGCTCTGTTGTTTGTATTACCTGATGTTTTACTGCTGTTATACTTGTTTTTTTCTTTTTATGTATTCTGCAAATGTTTAATCAACTTTATTAATTTTTAAAAAAATCTCAGTGCAATTTTAAAAATAATGCACTATTACAAGTGCATTGATGTTACTCAACATCAGTTAAATAAATTCCTTAAAGTAGATGCATACAGAGACATTGCCCAACCCCTTTTCTCTAATCCTAATTTTTTAATCTCAGGTAAAATAATTAAAAGTCACCTTTTTTGACCACAGATGGGAGTAAACCGTGTAGACCAATTTGTTAGAGATCAAAAAATGCTCTCCTTCAAAGAAGTCAAATCCATTTTTATGTTTGCTTGTGCGCATGCGCAAGGAACGTTTTGGGAGAGTAGCACATTTTGGAGGTGTGCCTCTCCCGTTCAATCCACTGCTCCATTGAGCAGGTGTGGTGGTCCTGCACCAATGGTTGTGGGACCTGTGTATGACAGCGGTGGTCTTTGCCAAAGAAAACCACTTCATCGCCACATAGCGTAGGCCTCACGCACCCCCAAAGCTTTGGTGCCATGCTGGGAGCCCACCCCAGCGTAGCAAACGTCCCACGTCATCTGCCGACGGGGCTGTCCAATCCCCCATCGGCTCCATGTCCCCCCAAAGGCTCCCCAAAGCTTTGGTGCCACGCTGGGAGCCCACCCCAGCGTGGCAAACGTCCCGCGTCATCTGCTAGTGGGGCTGCCCAATCCCCCGTCGGCTCCACATCCCCCCAAAGGCCCCCCCAAAGTTTTGGTGCCACGCTGGGAGCCCACCCCAGCTTGGCAAATGTCCGCATTGTCTTTTTTTTTTGTTCAACCTGAAAAGCAAAACGGTCCCACGTAGTCTCCCAGCCCCTCCCCAACCCGCACCCACCCACTGCACACCCCACTCCCCACACCCCTCACCCCATACTTACCTCCAGAGCTCGGCGCGACGATCATCACTGAACCGGGAACACATCTGCACTCTTCAAAGCCAACCGCGAACTGAGGAAGCAGCTGTATAATGGGCTAGATAGGGTTTTCAACTTTATTGCATATTTCAGGCATTTTTGGAATTTTATGCAAATTTGACATGGGTTTTCCTTCTCATGAATGATGTCACTGTCATGGCGTTATTCAGGCCTGAAGGGTGATTTTCCAGTCACTGCGTGAAATCACCCTTCAGGCCCGAATAATGCTATAACAGTGAAATCATTCATGAGAAAGGGTCCCAAAAACCCCAAGTTGAAAATTTGGTGCAAAAATTCCTTAAAATAACTGTTTTTCGAGTGTGCGTTGAGCAGTTCATATGCAGGCTCGTAAGTTCGCGAATTTTCAATATTTTCTCTCCAGATTTTCAACATTGCCATTTTACCACACCTTCTTATGAGCAGTACAGCTGTCATTTTTCACATCCTGCCCAAAGCGTGTTTCCGTCATGTAGTGCACAATGGGCGCAGTCGGTGTCTTGAAATCAATGTATGGGACACATTAAGAAAATCACCATGACACTGTTCATTAGCAGAGGTCTTAAAATGGCTATGTTGAAAATTTGGTGAAAAAATTCCAAAAATGACTGTTTTCTGACGCGCGTTTACAGTTCCTCATAGATGTTTCATGTAATTTCAATAGTTGCACTCCAGATTTCAACATTGCCATTTTACCACATCTCCTCGCGAACAGTACAGCTCTCATTTTTCACATCCTGCCCAAAACGTGTTTCACCCATGTAGTACACAATGGCGCAGTCGGTGTGTGAACTCAATGTATGGGACATATTAAGAAAATCACAGTGACACTGATCATGAGCAGAGGTGTTAAAATGGCTGTGTTGAAAATTTGGTGAAAAAATTCCTAAAAATGACTGTTTTATGAGTGTTCATTGCGCAGCTCCTATGCACGCTCGTAAGTTTGCGAATTTTCAATATTTTCACTCTACATTTTCAACATTGCCATTTTACCACACCTCCTTATGAGCAGTGCAGCTGTCATTTTTCACATCTTGCCCAAAACGTGTTTCCGCCCATGTAGCGCACAATGGCACAGTTGGTGTGCGAACTCAGTGTATGGGACACATTAAGAAAATCACAGTGTCGCTGTTCATGAGCAGAGATCTTAAAATGGCTATGTTGAAAATTTGGTGAAAAAATTCCTAAAAAACTACGTTTTACAAGCGCGTTGTGCAGTTCCTACGCACGCTCGTAAGTTTGCGAATTTTCAATATTTTCACTCCAGATTTTCAACATTGCCATTTTACCACACCTCCTTATGAGCACTACAGCTGTCATTTTTCACATCCAGCCCAAAACATGTTTCCGCCCATGTAATGCACAATGGCACAGTCGGTGTGCGAAATTAATGTATGGGACACATTAAGAAAATCACAGTGACACTGTTCATGAGCAGAGGTCTTAAAATGGCTATGTTGAAAATGTGGTGAAAAAATTCCTTAAAATGACTGTTTTATGAGTGTTCATTGCGCAGTTCCTATGCACGTTCGTAAGTTTGCAAATTTTCAATATTTTCACTCCACATTTTCAACATTGCCATTTTACCACACCTCCTTATGAGCAGTACAGCTGTCATTTTTCACATCCTGCCCAAAATTTGTTTCTGCCCATGTAGTGCACAATGGTGCAGTCGGAGTGCGAAATCAATTTATGGGACACAGTAAGAAAATCACAGTGACACTGTTCATTAGCAGAGGTTTTAAAATGCCAATGTTGAAAATTTGGTGAAAAAATTCCTAACAATGACTGTTTTACGTGCGTGCGTTGCACAGTTCCCACGCATGCTCATAGGTTTGCGAATTTTCAATATTTCCACTCCAGATTTTCAACATTGCCATTTTACCACACCTCCTTATGAGCAGGACAGCTGTCATTTTTCACATCCTGCCCAAAACGTGTTTCTGCCTATGTAGCGCACAATGGGGGTAACAAAAAGGTCATGCTGAATATTTATTGTGCAAATACCAGCAATCGCACAGGGCATTAGGGTAAAGCACCATACATGCCAAACACCACTGCAAATACCTGCAAGCGAACGTTCGACATTGACAAATGCTTGTTAAATAGCCTGATAATCAAGTGTTTAATTTTTTTTAAATATCCCACTTATTGGTGAATCATTTCAGTTTGGGAGTATGGAAAAGCCCCCTAATGTCAGCTGTTCTCCCATATGTAGAATCCACCACTACATCTCACATTATATCCTATTCATATAAATTTCTCTTAAAAGAAATAGCTACCCTAGAAGGACAAAGGTCTTCTTGGTGGGATAGTACTTTACCACCGAATTCCCCCTCAAGGAATTGGTCCAGCATCTGGAAATACCTATATAAATACAAGTGGGATGGGTACAGACTTATGCAATACTATATTAACCACAATTTATACTATACACCATTCCAACTTCATCAAATGGGGGTTACACCCTCCAGTTGATGTCCAATATATCAACAAGCAACTGCTGATTTATTTCATATGTTATGGGCCTGCAATACTATTAATTTGTTCTGGATGGAGATTCAAAATCATCTTAATTCATTACTTATGGTTGCTAACAAATTTAATCTTGAAATGTGTATTCTGGGTGATTATAGGCAGGTTCAGGGGTCACAGCAGAGAGCCCATATGGCTTTAATTACTGCTTGTGCCAAGAAAGTAATATTACAACATTGGTTAGACTCATCTACTCCCCTTTATTTAGAGTGGTTCAAGGAAATCATGTTTGCCCTACAGGCAGAACTCATAATTGTGGGAATTAAGAATAGACTGGGAATATACAAGCAAAGATGGGAAACACTCCATACTCTTATTTCGGTACAATAGACCTAATCCATGCTTACCTTTACCAGTGTTCTTTATGATGGTCATATCCATTGGGTATAACCTCGTAGCCAGTACTTCAGATCTATACTTTCATAACTTCTTTTTTTCCTTTTATAAAACCATGTGGTAGATTGAGATTGGGTGGGAGGAAGGATGGGGGGAGGGGGATACAGAGAACTTAACCATATTACAGTTGTTTCCTTTTAGGCAGTTACTTTTTACCAAATGCAATAAGTCATGTAACTGTATATTGCTAGATGTTCTTTTCATAGCACTGTCATATTGTCTGTTTTAGTATATTGTTAAATATCTAAAACGAATAAAGTTTATTAAATAAGAAAAAAATAACAAGTGTATTGATGTATATCAACATATAGTGATGCATGGTAGCTGTATTGATCACACTTATCCTTATGAAGCTGATCATGCAGCTAGGCCAGCTCAACCTTTTCTTAATCTTTGCCAATATTGGGAACAGTGACAGCACCCTGAATAGTTGATATAAACTATGTGGAAGATACTAAAGATATTCTGTAAAGGAGAACCACAAGCATTTTCTAGTTACTTAATGGATGCAAATGTGTGTCCCACCACTGCTCAGGTTTGCATTCCTCCCCCAATCACTATTAATTGTCTGACCTTCAGCAAGTCATTCAATCTCGGTGTGTGAAACCTGCTGTAATGCTTACACTATAACTCTCACTCTTTCTGTCTCTAAAACAAAGACAAGAATACTTACTGTACTGAGCCACTCTGATGCAATGACTCGGTACGTAGCCAGGACTGGGATACATTGTAAGGGCATCTCATAATTTGCATTCATACGCTTCACTATGATGTAATGGTACTAGCATTCAAACTAAAATGTTACCAGTTCAAAATGCTCCTGAATAAATGCATTGCTTCATGATTCCAAGGTACTGGAGGAAGGCCAATATTGGAGAATGTGGACATGACAAGGCTTCTTTTTGAATAAGATGACTTGCCTTAAGTTAGCGACTGTGTAAATACATAACATTTGAAAGCATCCTGAAAATAAAAACACTTGGACTGACTTAAAATACCTTGGGAAAAGAAATATTGGCAGATTGATTCAAAGGCTACTGCAGCACATGTCTGTGCAATAAAAATGTTAAGGCTAGATGCTGACTCCAAATGATTGCATCTTTGTACTCCTACTGCTGCTACAGCTCAGAGCCATCAGCAGCCATCAGCAGTAATATACTTTCATGCAGTGAGTAATCCTGAAACTAGCCAACTGAAAATTACAACCTGTCTTTGACTTTCGTAATATTCCACAGAGACCTGCTCTACAATATAATGTTCCTGGGACTGTTACCAAAGGTAATATGTCACATATCTAGAACTTCTACTGCTCATTTTGAGTTGAGCTGCCCAACAGATAGCGGTCCAGATACTATTGTGACTGTGCCTGAATTTATGGTATGTTTGCTCTCTTTGGTACACTGTATTCAGGTTAGCAGAGGAGTACTCTGTATCCTTCTACTTCATTAAGTTGATGTTGTTAGGAAGCCAGCAGGGGTGATACTGGTAGTGACTGGTAGATTGTCATGTCCCTATGATGACTGATATTCAACAACTAAAATAAGGCTAGATAATAACACTCTATTCTTTTTTTCAATTCTGTTTAATGATTTTTGCGTAATCATTATAAAGGAATATTTACATAAAATATACTATATCATATGAGACACTGAATATTCATTGGCATGTACATTTCATTCAAGTGTTCAATGGTAACAAGAGTTATCAATTATATTTAAATATAATAACCAAACTAGCTTTGTACTATCATTATCTGAGACCAGAAATGGAAAATTAATAACAGTCCAAAGTGTCCATGACTGGAGCAAAAAAGAAACTTAAGATCAGTGATTACTATTTCTCCTGTTAGAAATTCAAAGCATTTACAAAGATGAAAAGCTCCACAGTGAAGGTAAACAACATGCTGGTAGCATTACAGGCTCAAGTAACTTTTGAGAAAGGAATAACAAGAATAAATCAAACTTTATTGGGAAACAGTTGAGAGGATCACCAGCACCTGCTTCTATATTAGAATTACTAATGGTTTACTACACCAATGTAAAATAAGGGAGAAGCACACTTGTTCAGGTGAAGTGGAAGTCTCAAAAGCAATCTGCACCAGGAACAAGGATGAGAACAGTTTAAAAACAAGTATTTGTCAATGCCGAATGTTGTTTGCGTTGGTCTGTTGAGCTCGCCCAGTGGCCCTGTCACTGGCTCAGTCTGTTTGTCCCTGTGCTGCAGTCTGCTCTTTTGTACTGGGCTGCTGCCTGCGTTGGCACCTTGTTCTGCTGAGGAAGAAATCCACAGCTGTCCCGACAGAACTCCATTGAGGTCGCTCACTTCCCCTGTCTCACTCAGTCAGTCTGGTTTTCCTGGCACTGCAGGCTGCCCTTTTGTACTGGACTCCTGCCTCTGTTGGTGCCTTTTTCTGCCCACAGAGAAATCTGCAGCAGTCCCGACAAAGCTGCGTTGAGCTCGCTCACTCCCCTTCTCTCACTTGCTCATTCTGTTCTGCCGACCTTGCAGGCTGCCCTTTCTACTGGGCTCCTGCCTGTCTTGCTGCCTTCTTATGCCCATAAAGAAATTTGCAGCAGTTACAATACAGCTCTGTTGAGCTCACTCACTCGCTCATTCTGATTTTCCTGCCACTGCAGGCTGTCCTTTTGTAGTGGGCCCCTGCATGCATTGCTGCCTTTTTCTGCCCACAAACAAATCTGCAGCAGTCCCAACAGAGCCTCGTTGAGTTCACTGACTCCCCCTCCCTCACTCACTTGGTCTGTGTCTCCTGGCACTGCAGGCTGCCCATTTGTACTGGGCTCCTGCCTGCATTGGCAGCTTTTTCTGGCTAGAATTAAATCTGAAGCAGTCCCGATACAGCTCCACTGAGCTCGCTCACTCCTCCTCTGTCACTCTCGCATTCTGTTTCTGCCGGCGCTGCAAGCTGGCCTTTTGTACTGGGCTCCTGCCTGTGTTGCCGCATTTTCTGGCCACAAAGAAATCTGCAGCAGTCACACGAGAGTTCCATTGAGCTCGCTCAGTACTGCTCTGTCACTCACTTGTTCTGTTTCTCTTGGCACCACAGACTGCGCTTCTGTATGGGGCTCCTGGCTACATTGGTACCTTTGTCTGTCCTCAAAGAAATCTGCAGCTGTCCTGACAGAACTCCGTTGAGGTTGCGCAATCTCCCTCTCTCATCGCTCATTCTGTTTGTCCAGGTGCTGCAAGCTGCCCTTTTGTACGAGGCTACTGCCTGCATTGCGCCTTTTTCTGCCCACAAACAAATCCCAGCAGTCCTGATAGAGCTCTGTTGAGCTCATTAAGTCCCCTTGCCTCACTCACTCATATTGTTTCTCCCACTGCTGCAGGCTGGCCTTTTGTACTGGGCCCCTGCCTGTACTGATGCCTTTTTCTGCCCACAAAGAAATCCGCAGTAGTCCTGACAGCGCTTCAGTGAGTTCGCTCACTTCCCCTCCCTCACTCGCTCTCTCGTTCTCTTTCTTCCAGTGCTGCAGACTGCCCTTTTGTAGTGAGCTCTTATGTTGGGGCCTTTGTCTGCTCACAAACAAATCTGCAGCAGTCCCGACAGAGCTCAGTTGAACTCTGTCACTCCCCCCCTCACTCGGTCGATCTTAATCTGTCCCAAACGCTGATTTCCCACAGTGACTGTGCTATTGTCTGGCAGGAGTGCAAAAACATATTTTAGCCAGGATGTGAAAAATTACAGCTATAGTGTTCATAAGGAGTTGTAAAAAAATGCCACTGTTGAAAATGTGGCATGACAGTATTACAAATTTGCGAAGTTACAAGGGTGCGTGGAAACAGTTTAACGCACGCTTGTAACACAGTCATGTTATGGAGCTGCTTCACCAAATTTTCAACATGGGGATTTTAGGACCTCTGCTCATTAACAGTGCCACTGTCATTTTTTTAATCTGTTCCGAACACTGACTTCCCACAGTGACCACATTATTCTGCACCAGAACTGTGAAAATGCATTTCGGTCAGGATATGAAAAATGACAGCTGTACTGCTTATAAGGAGGTGTGAAAAAATGGCACTGTTGAAAATTTGGTGTGACAATATTGCAAATCTTCGGAGTTACAAGGTTGCATGGAAAGTGCGCAATGCACACTTGTAACACAGTCAATTGATGGGCTATCATCACCAAATTTTCAACATAGACATTTTAGGACCTCTGCTCGTGAATAGTATAATTGTCATTTTCTTAATCTGCCCCAGACAGTGATTTCCCACAGCAACCGTTCTATTCTGCGCCGGAAGTGTGAAAACACATTTTGGCAAGGATGGAAAAAATGACTGCTACACTGTTCATAAGTAGGTCTGAGAAAATGGCAAGATTGAAAATCTGGAGTGAAAATATTATAAATTCATGAAATTATGAGCGTGCATGCCAACTGCACAACTCACGCTCGTAACACAGTCATTTAATGGAGTATCGTTACCAAATTTTCAACATAGGCATTTTAGGACCTCTACTCATGAACAGTGTCACTGTCATTTTCTTAATCTGTCCTGAACACTGATTTCCCACAGCAACCGCGCTATTCTGCATTGGAACTGCGAAAACATATTTCGGCCAGGATGTGAACAATGACAGCTGTACTGCTCACAAGGAGGTGTTAGAAAATGCCATTGTTGAAAATCTGGTATGAAAATATTGTAAATTCGCGAAGTCATTTTTTGGATTTTTCCCACCTAATTTGCCACATAGGCTTTTTGAGAGCCCACCTCATGAACACTGACACTGTCGTTTCATTAATCGGTCCCGAAGGGTGATTCATCACAGTGACTGTGAAACAACCTTTTGGGGCCAATTAATGCCATGACAGTTCAAGAATTCATGAGGAGGGGTCCAAAAAACCCCATGTTGAAAATTTGGTGAAAAAAGTCCCAAAAATGCCCGAGATATGCACTAAAGTTGAAAAAAACCCTTTTATTACATTATACTGCTTACCGGCATTTTCTCAGTTCACAGTCGGCTTTGAAGAGTGCAGACATGTTCCTGGTCCACCAAAGATTGTCGCGCCGACTCCGGAGGTAAGTATGGGGTGAGGGAAGTGTGGGGAGGCAGGGTGTGCAGTGGATGGGTGCAGGTTGTGGGAGGGGGGCCTGGGAGAGCTCTGAGGGACTGATTTTTTCTTCACAGGGTGAAAAAAAAATAAGACATCAGGAGACCGTTTTCCTCTTTAACAGGTGCTTTGGCATGCTGGGGTGGGCTCCCAGCGTGCCATCTGTGTGGGTAGGAGGGTGCATTAGCCGACGGGGGATTGGACACCCCCGTCAGCAAACAAGGAAAGGGAGAGGGGAGCTGCAGGAGCCGAGGGGGATTGGGCACCCCCTCGGCTATAGAAACAGAAGGGGGGGGTATCATTATGCCGATGGGGATTGGGCACCCCATTGGCATGAACAACAGGTGGAGGGGTATCAGTATGCTGACAGGGATTGAGCACCCCGTCATCAGAAACAAAACGGGGGGGTATCATTATGCCGACGGGGATTAGGCAGCCTGTCGGCAGGAACAACACGGAGGGGTTACAGAATGCCGATGGGGAGTGGGCTCCCCCGTCGGCAAGTAAACACGGGGGGGGGTATATTGTTTGTGAACACGGCGGCAACCCACTGCCATGTTCGCAAACAATATCAGGGGTTTCACATCCCAGCCTGCAATAACGGGTCACTCCCTCATTGCAGCGGATGGCTGACACTGCAATGACGAGGTGGACCCTGATTGCAGCGGCTACTTTTTTAGAAGGTTGTGGCATGCTGGCTGAACTACTGTCAGCAGCAGCATGACATGGCATTGGGGGATGTGGGACAAGCCTTTGCATGCTGTGGGGGCATTGGGCACAACAGTGCCATGCCTCCACAACCTGCTTGGGGAGAAAGCTGATGCAACATGTTTCTTGCGCATGTGCAATCAACATAAAAATTACTCTAAGATAGTTGCAGAGTTCCCCATAGTCAGCTGTGAAGTTTTCTATGTTCACTTGCAGGGAAGTATTGAACAAACAGTCCATTACCATTTAAAATATTATACAAATTGCTGTCATGCAGACCTCCAAAAGTAAATTCCCTTAAAAACAGTGGCCCAAGCAGAATATGTTTACCTGAATCCAAAATCAAAATCTTCATGCCAGCATTTCTTGTACCACAAAGCCCCCTTTCCTAAAACCTTCTGCCACACAGAGTTCAAACATATTAAGCAGTCCATCTGTTGGGGCCATCTAAGTCCGTAGCTAAGACAGAGAACTAAGCAGTGATCCAATGCTCCCACTTACTGTAAGCTGCTCCAGAAGTTTTTCCACATCTCATGGGTCACTGAACATTTATGTAAGCATTAAGCCACGACGAAGGTGGCATCTAATGCTGGATTAATGCATGGTTGGGAGGGTTGTGGCCTGAGGTCACAGGCCGAGGGTGTACAACAGCCCAACCATGCATTAATAGCATTAGATGCCGCCTTCAGAGTGGCTTAATGCGCTTGTAGCATGGGACGCGCGACTATAGAAGTCCCATGATTCTATTTCATATCATGTGAACAACATAACACAATGAGTCAGTATGTTTTCATCACATTTTTACTGCACTTCAAAAACATCTTACACACAAGCTTTTATATGCTGATGCGGTCAACACATTCTGTGGTCCTACATGTGCACAACGGTGCCTTTTACATGCTACAATGACTTATTTTGCATTCTAGACGGGTATTGTTTTCAAACCACTTGTAGGAGGTCCACCGTTCACTACTTTCTCTGCCGCTCTCTCGACTTCCGTTCCGAATTTGCATGCTGCGTTCCTCACCTCTTTATGGTGCTGTCAGATAGCTCTGATCTCCTGCACTCGGCATGTTCCTCAATGTGCTACTACTGCTTCTGCTGTGTTTCTGGTTCCACTGAATGCATGTTTTCTCTTTTTCCCCTTTCCAACACTAACCAGGTTGTCCGTCTCTGCCTAGACAAGACCACCGTCCCAATTACACCTCGTTCTTACCTCTCCCCAGTGCTGCTTTTCTGGATGTCTGGTAGTGGTACTTCACTTTGGGTACGGCAGTTGTACTGAATTAATGCCCGCTCCGATTTCCCCCACGTGCTCCATTTGAGCCTATCACTCATCCCCATTTCGACATTCACTTTAGTGCCATGTTACAATGTTTATTGCACCACAGTGATGTGTAGTTTTGCTGATAGCAGGAGGGTAAAAAATAATCTGTGCGTTCTTCTAGTCCTGTTCAACCGCATTGAAAGTTTTCCTGCATTGGCACATCAGGTAAGACAGGTTGGGGAAAGTAGGGAAGACAAGAATATAAAGGGATCAGGGGTCAGGTTGGAGAGGATCCAGGGATCAGGTGGGAGGAGGATCAAGATGAAGTGGGATCAGGATTAGGGACTGATTTGCAAGAAGAACAAAAAGAAAGGGAAAACAAATAAGGTAAAAAAGAAAGGTCCAAAAACCAACAAGAGGGACACAGCAGGGGAAAGAGTTCAATCCTCATACCAGTTTCAGAACAAGGGAGTTTAGTATACTACCTGTCTAGCAGGAACCTTACTGACCACAAGCAAGAACTTTTAGCCAGAGGGTCACACTTAACCCACAACAAGATTAATTTTGCTTCCTCAAGCTGTATCTTTAGAAGTTTTATAAAAAACTCAGATTGAGGTTTTACTTTAAGATTGGTCCAAAAAAGAGGTAATGAACAAAGACTAAATGAAAAGAATGGAACTGGCACAAGCTATGGGGTGAAATTCCTTCTTTTTGTCTCTGGGGAGTGAGCCAGTGAACATTCAAACAAACTGTGACCTGGTGGATAAAGACTTAGAAAGGTTTATGAAAGAGCAAAAGAACAGGGACCAGAGGCAAAAACAAAACCTCACTGCAACACAGTTTGCAGCTGTTAGGAACCTGGAGAATGATCACAATATAGTGATCAAAATGCAGACATGGGGGGCAATCATGCTAATAGGTTATTAGAACTATAAAAATGAATGCAATGGGCAACTGGGGAACACACAACACTGTAAGTAGACCAACATTGATTGTATGGTGAGGTGTTACTCTCTGAAAGGAGCTTGTTGTGGAAGAAGCTTTTTTCATAGAGCTTTTTCTCTCCTCCTACAGGTGGGTGGCAGGCACGGCTTTGACTCTTTCAGTGAGAAGGCTCTGTATCCACCTGTGAGCCCACGGACTCCCTGCATGGTAGGGCCAGGGAGGGGAAGGCCATCTTCCCCTAGTTCACAATCCAGATTCTGGGGCAGAGCTGTGGTTTGGGAGTGCGGTCAGGGCTTCATGAACCCTTCCAGTGTTCCCTTTTCTGTTTTTCCCTTGCCCCCATTGCTGAGGTGTGCATATCAATGTGCATACATTGAGGCATGTGCATGCTGCAGAGTCCCACAGCACCCTCCCATCATTGGTGCCCTGGACCCATCTACCCTCAGGCCTCTACCTGGTGGCAGTCATTCAGTGGGAACACCAAGCCACATCCATGGAAATGGAGAGCTGTTCTCTGGATATTTGATCCTCGCCCTTCCTGGCTAACCCCCAGCAACCTGCTTTCTCCACCAAACATGGGTCACTGGTATGGCAGGAGGTAAGGCGCAATCCCTCAGCCCTCCACACCATTGGGTTGACCTTTACCTAGGGATTTTTAATAAGGATGGATCAATAAATGTGAACACAAAGCTTTTGTTAATGCTATTCCAAAAATGTCTGTAGTCTATATTTTACCCAAGATCCATTTCTTTGTGTTGTGAATAGTGATTGTGCTTGTGTACACTGTTTAAGCTTTTGGCCTTTCTTTATTCCCACCTTTGGTAGGAAGCTAGGCCACGTGTAAGGAAAAAAAGGCCTGCACCAACAGCGAGTAGGGTGGATGGGAGCACAATAAAACATGCTAAAATTGGACTGCAAGCACTAAGCTGCTTTTATGTTTAATGATGGAGGAGCTATTGTCCCACACTGAGCTTGGGGCTTCAGCCCCCCCCACCCCATTTCAGTGTGTTGTGAATAGCGACTGATCTTATGTACACTGTTTAAGCTTTTGGCATTTCTCTATTCCTTCCCTTGACAGGGAAGTTGGGCAAGATGTGGGGAATAGAAGGCCCAAAAATATTACCTCCTCCAGCTCATGGAGAGTGTCACCAGTCGCACATGGGAGAGGAACACCCCCCCCAATGGAGGAAACCTCTGAGGATCCATTGCTACTAGCCTGCCAGAGATTATCCTAAATGCTTGTCTGCTTTTTGCTTCTGGGTTAACTGATGAAATCCATCTTCCAAATCTATTGATGATGTACAGTATGCAGTAGTATTATTCTCTGATGCAGAAGAAGCTGCTCCAATTCAAATAGAATGTCCTGGAAAGGTATAAGGCTTGAGTCAAGTTGATGCAGAAGTGTTTCTGATGATAATTGCAAGGCTTGATAGAAAAGTTAGGAATGCAAGAATTTGTTCAAACACAAGCAGAAGTACTGAGGGAGAATCGCAAAGCACTGAATGAAGAATACTTTTCATGCTTGCTTGGGTGGTGATGATGAAGATCTTGGAGAGATGCAATGACTGGAGGCCAGGGAGTGACAATCTGGGACTAGTCGAAAATAGCGATATAGCTGTTGGAGTTGTAGCAGAGCATATAGTGCAGCATAATGCATCACTTAGAAAACATATCAAAAGTTTTGAACTGCTTTTGCAACCAAAGGTCAGACAAACTACAAAGTAAGAACAGTCCTCCCAAACTATGCAACAGAGATGCCAGAGACAGATGAATGAGTAAACTGAAATGTGTCAAAGTTTTCAGCGTTCAAGAGTCAGGATCCAGAACAAAGTGTTCAATAAGAGCTATTGCACTAACGATATGAACAGAGGATAGCAACATATTTGAAGGAACCAATGAGTTGATGCCCAGGTTGGATGAGGATGGAGGCGCAGATAAGTCGACAATGAGAACCTTAGTGCCGGAAATTATCTAGGAGCGACACTTTTGGGATTGATTGATAATTAGGGAATGATGAATTGTTAAAGTCCCAGGAGGAATGCCATTTAAAGTTCCATTGTAACAGCTGATAAAGTATGGAAAATCCTTTGCTGCAGTTTGTGGATTATAATAATGGAAGGCATCAGAGGGTAGCACTGAGATGCCTGCATGGAGTCCATAAGAAAGATGGAAAGGATATGGTGCAGAAACTAGGCAAGAAGAATGGGATTGCAGATTGAAAACTGAGGGCAAGTGGAACCATGGAGCCTCAAATATCTGACAAAGGAGCTGGTTACTGTTGAGGAAGGAGCTGGCTGAGAAAGGGTCCCTAAACAGGGTGAGATTTTGCAGTGAGATATCAATGTTATGATTCCTGGTGCAGGCAGACACTGAGTAGTGAATGCCAGATTTCTTCAGTCTGCCAGAAGGCAGGGAATGGTCTAACCATAAATGGAGAGCATGATTCAGACACCCAAGTATGAGCCAGGAGCTTGGACCAAAATCCAGGGGCCTGCAGGAGATTCTTCTGGATTTGCAGGACAGTTAGACAGTAAAGAGATAGCATGGACCCAATATGCTGTGTATTGCACTGAGTGGGATAAAGTTCGAGGAAACATCGCTGGACTTGCTTCTGAATAGAATGCAGAGTCAGTATGTGAGAAGATGCCAAGGAGCCAGTAAGCGCTGAGCATAGCAGTACATGCAGAGTGTTCATATTGTAGAAGATGCCAAATGCTAATACGCTGCTGCGAATTCTGATAAATGCAGAGTGTCAGTTGCATAGCAGGTGCCAAAATGCCAATATGCAAATGTGTATTTTGGTAGATGCAGATTTGGTAGCTTCACCGATGCCAAAATATGGCTGGGTATTGTGGTAGATGGTTGAATGATTAGTGAAAAACTCTCATCTCTGGTAGACCAGGTGAGCCCACCTGCACTCAAATACCTACATTTGAATACCTCAGAAGGTAGGAGTTAGAGACGGAGACTGGAAAACTGCTGTGAACTGCTGGTCAGGGCTATGCAAGGAAAGTGCAGCTGCAGTAGTTGCTGCCATTGAAGAGCTAGCTAAAGTAACAGCAGAATGGATTAGCAGGCAGGAAGTGGAATCAAGGAGCAACAATACAGAAAGTGAACACTGCAGGAGTGAAGGACACTTACAACTGGACTACACAGAACAAACACACTGCAGAGTTACAGAATGCACGATGAGAGGAAATTGGAGCATACATCTAACATTAGGACTGTGGATAGTGTGCTATGATTTTATACTCCAATTTATCCCTGCTCTGTAAAGTTAACTACTGTTTCACACAAGGTTAGGGGTTTACTGGACACAGAGACTATGAAAACGTTAGATGGACTTAACAGAAATGTTTCTTAACAGTAAATGTACAAGCTCCTGTCTGAGGCATGTAATTAGTTAAATAAGACAGTGCTATGTCTGACCATTAGCTCTGTAGTATTGTACAGTAAGCCAGCATTATGAATTGCAATGCAGAGATGAGTGGTTCAGTGGGGAGTGTAGCTTTCTGATGGGCTTGACAGTAACATTACAACCCTGAAGCACTGGACTGGAATGAAGCAGGGCTCCAAGAAGAGAAAGCCCTCCCCAAACAAAAATGCAAAGCAAACAGGACAAATGGAGGGAGCACAAGAAGAGCAACAGAGCAACGGCAGACACCAGGGTAAGACACCCAGACCAACAAAGGGGATGCCAGAGACAGACAGGATGGAGCCTAAAGGGGAAAGGGGGATTGGGGAACTACCAAAGGCAGGAGCCAAGATGGGAAATGAGAGGGAAGAGTGGACAGAAGATGAAAAAAACAGAAGCAATAGACAAGCAAGAATGTGAAGAGGACACCTATTGAGCATCGGGGGGGAGAAAATAGAGGGCACAGACAAGTAGAACAAATGAAGCAATAGGAAGCACCAATGAAAAGCAGAACACAGGGAAATCAGAACAGGGAGCAAATGGGACACCAGAAGAGAACAAGCATTTGTCAATGCCGAATATTGTCTTGTTGACATTGGCATCAGTAGCACAGGAGTTGAACAGATGCATAATAGGAATGGCAGTGAAGCATTAAAATGACTTCAAAACCCACATCACCCTACAGAGACTGACAGGCACTGAGGTGTCCCTTTGAGCATTGGCCATAATGTTCATGGCATTCCAGCTCACCCTATCCTGCAGTGCAACAAATATCACATTGTGCCTTGGGGTCCTTGGGCTTTACACTCACCCCATTTGGCCATGACGCTCATGGCATTTTACCTCACTGTATCCAGCAGACACTGACAAGTGCTGAGGTGTGCCTTGGGGTGTTCAACTTTACAGTCAACCCATTTCATAAGGACATATGCTGAAATGGGTGCAGCATAGCAGAATGGGGTGAACTGTGGGGCTGAACAGTCCAAGGCACACCTCAATGCCTGTCAGTGGCTTGAGGGTGGAGGGGGATGGTATGGTGTGAGCATGACAGCCGGCAATGCAAACACATCCCCCTGACACCTGTCAGTCTGTAAAGGGTGGAACGTTATGGTTAGAAACCCTAATGCCCTGGCTGTTTGTTGGTATTTGCACTACAAATTTGCAACACATCATTTTTGTGACCCCCACCTCATGAAAGTGTTTGGGACCTCTGCTCATGAACACTGTCACTATGATTTTCTTCATCCGTCCTGATCATTGATTTCCCACAGCACTGCGCCATAGTGCACCACTTGTGCGAAAACACATTTAGGGCAGGATCTGAAAAATGACAGCTGTACTGTTCATAGAGACATGTACAAAATTGACAATGTTGAAAATGTTGAGTGAAAATATTACAAATTGTCAAAGTTACAAGTGCATGTGGAAACTGCGCAACACACACTTGAAACATAGTCATTTTATGGACTTTTGTCACCAAATTCTTAACATAGGCATTTTAGGACCTCTGCTCATAAACAGCATCACTGTGATTTTTGTAATCTGTCCCGAACACTGATTTTCCACAGTGACCGCGCTATTCAGTGCCAGTAGTGCAGAAACACATTTTGGCCAGGATGTGAAAAATGATAGCTGCACTGTTCATAAGGAGGTGTGAAAAAATGCCAATGTTGAAAATCTGGAGTGAAAATATTACAAATTGGAGAAGTTACAAGTGAGCGTGGAAACTGCGAAAGGCACGCTCATAACACAATTATTTTATGGAATTTTTTCACCAAATTTACAACATAGGCATTTTGGGAGGCCACCTCATGAGCAACAACACTGTCATTTTGTTATTCAGTCCCAAAAGCTGATTCCGTGCAGTGACTGCAAAATCACCTTTCGGGATTGAATAACACCATGACAGTGACTGAATTCATGAGGAGGGATTCCAATAACCCCATGTTGAAATTTGGTGGTAAAATTCCCAAAAATGCCCGAGATATTCACTAAAGTTGAAAAAAACCTATTTATGCCATTATACAGCTTACCAGCATTTCTTCAGTTCGCGGTCGGCATTGAAGAGTACAGATGTGTTCCCAGTCTACCGAAGATCATTGCACTGGGCTCCATAGGTAAGTATGGGGTGAGGAGGCAGGGTGCACAGAGGTTGGGCGCTGGTTGGGGGAAGGGCCACAGACTCCACGAGAGACCGTTTTCTGTTTTGCAGGGTTAAAACAAAAAAGGAAAACATTGCAGAATTTTTTTTTTACCTTGGACATTTGGCAAGCTGGGGTGGGCTCCCATCATGCTACCCATGTGTTTGATGGGAGGGGGGGTCTGTAGCTGATGGCGACTGGGCATCCCCGCAGGCACATACAGAGTTGGGATGGAGTCACATGAGCCAAGGGGGATTGGGCACTCCCTCGTCACATAAGAAATGAGGTGGTACATTTTGCCAATGGGAACTGGGCACCACTGTTGGCAAGTTAAATTAGGAGGGGGCATGCTGAAGGGGAACTGAGCACCCCTGTCGACTTCCAAGGGGACTGTGAAAGGCAGCAGCTGTCCCTCAGCTTCTGTGAGAACCATGAGAAGCTGATGGGGAAGCCACCGACATATTGCTTGATGGGGACACCAGACGAGGCAAGCAGTAATTGGCTGCTGCAATCAGGGACCACCCTGTGGCATTCCCTGATTGCAGTGGCTAATTTCTTTCAAGGTGGTGACACATTTTCTGAATGCAGTCATAAACGGCATGCTATGCCACTGGTGCTACAGAGCCCAGCCACAAAAAGCTGTGGCGCCATTGGCTGCAGCAGGACCGCACCTCAGAAACCCACTTCTCCACTGAAGTAACCACAATATGTTGTCTGCACGCACAAGACAACATAAAAAGGAAGACACAAAAACCAAAGGAAAGCAAGCAGCAGGGGTAAATTCAAGGAGGCGCAGCCACGCAGACCACGCAGGAGCTCAGAGCAAACATGCACGGAATGTGATGAAACACACTAAGCATGGACTGCAAGGAGTAGGCTGCTTTTATGCTGAATGTGGGAGGAATTATTCCCGCACACTAAAGCTCATGCTTCAACCCTCCCATAAGAGCCTGAAGAACTCCCCTTCCCTGGAAGACCTGTAGTAGCGAGAACTGGATCAGTACTTTCTTTTGTGGACTTTCATATTAAGTTTTTGGTTAAACAGATGAAAGCATTTGTTAAGG
This sequence comes from Neoceratodus forsteri, assembly GCA_016271365.2. Classification (NCBI taxonomy): domain Eukaryota; kingdom Metazoa; phylum Chordata; order Ceratodontiformes; family Ceratodontidae; genus Neoceratodus; species Neoceratodus forsteri. Next base: position 328,785,960 of record CM057450.1, on the reverse strand, counting down.
ACACAGGCAACATAATCAGGTTGTTAGAGAAATAATAATAAGGAAAACAGAGAGGTACAGGACTACGTTTCTGCCACATGGGACCTCAGGGACTTTTACACATGTCACTGTTGCATGCACAAGGTAGGCTAGATGGGCCTATCAGTCCTCATCCACCAACATACTTGTAAACAGGGATTTGCATCCCTTATGGCATGTATTCATCCTGTATAAAAATAACATTTTATTTTTCTATCTTTCTATACTCTATGTTTCTATAATGGTATAAGGAAACTGAGTGATGCACTGGAAAGGGGAGAAGTGAAAAGGTGCAACTGAATTATTAGCTAATTAAGAAGGCAGAAATGGTACAGTACTTGGTAAAAACCATGTCAGTTTTGAAAACAGCCACTATTGGTAAATAAGGGGGGTGGCCATGGAATCTGCAATGACACCCTCATGCCAATCTATTTATGGATGGTTTTGAGAGAAAGTAAGTGTAACTTTCTGAAGTGAATCCATTTGTTACAAATGTAGTTGAATGGAAGCACTGTATTCATGATATTTTTGTAGTGTGGAGGCGCACAGTGCTTAATTTGTAAAGAAAGAGGTGCCAGGGCTCTGAATCCAAACACCAAAGGCCGGGGGTCTGGGGGCTGCCAGGCCCCCAAAAGCTGTGGATTTTTAGATGCTCTGTGGTGAGTTTTAGGGGTTATATTGAAGATAAAACACATTTCTGTGTCAGGTTCCCTACCCCTGAATCCACTTAACAGTGGCTGGTAGTACGTGCTGCTAATGCTTATGATTTAGCAGCACATACTGCTGGGAGTGGCACCCCTCAATCACAGGTATCAGGTGCCGGACACACAGATGTTTACATCTCCTTTAGAGCAATTTCAAAAACCTTTCTATAAAGATTGACCTCCCTCCCTATGGACACTGGCTGCACTGAACCTTTGCTCAAAAGCATGTTCTGTTTTCCTGTGTCAATTTACTATACTCGGACACAAAATACACTGTATGTATCTGCAGCATTCCATACTGTATACACTCACTCACTTGCCAGTTTCCTGATAAATGAAACAACAGTGACACAGTCACACACCTCTGATACCTGCCTGGCCTGCTGCAGCCACCAGAAAGTGGCCGGCAATCACTTACTCTGCCTAGCATTCAGCCTGTGTGTGTGTGTGTGTGTGTGTGTGTGTGTGGTGGGATACTTTCAGCAGTCTAGCACGTGAGCCTGCTGCTCAGACTTCAACATACTCAGCTAAACCCACTGCTTCATGTTTGTTTAAAACATTTGATAAGTCTAACCTCTGCCCACAGCCACTCTCGCAAAAATATCATACCCCCTTTCATTTTTTCTAGTCTATATCCACCCATCTTGAAAACTGGGGAGCAGTATTCTACCCCCCTAACTGGGGTTATTTATTATTTTCATCCCCTGGCAGTGGGTATTTTTTGCTATACTCCCCTCCCTGATTTAATTAGACCAAATTCACACCTGATCAGCCAGGCCCACCCTGACCCACAACAAGTGCACTGTGCAGCAGACAGTCAAGGTGAGAACTTTCTCTCTCCACTCACTCTTCAGCTCTCAAGGCACAATGCTGAAAATGTAATGGTCGTTACTCTCCTGATGTACTGAGACTGTCAGACTGACAATGACCTACCTCCTTACCAGCAGCGCACTAGTCTTCTCTCCAGTCCTGGCTGGCTCTGTGTGACTCTTGCTCCCGACACTCCTCCTGGCTCCCTTCTCCAAGTTCAAACATGACCGGCGGTGGCGGGCCTGCTCACTCAAGTAACTACTGTCTTGTCATGGCCCTTGAATTGACCAGCCGGTCAGGCGGGGGGGAGTCAGTGACTAGGAGCGGTAAAGTAACAGACGGACTAACACCATAGACCGCAGCAAGAGACAGAGTCACAAACGGCCGTGGAAACCAAACAGCATTGGTCAGCAGGAAGAGATCCTCACAGGACTGCTGGAGGATAGATCGATCAGGATTCGATGCACTGCACTGCCCTGAGCCAAGTTCTCACACTAGGAGTCACCATCAAAAATAAATCCATCTAGTGACAGCGAGCAAGCACAAGTTGGCTGCACAGTGATGAGCGATCACATTATAGCTCCTTCGAGTCCTTCCAATCCTCCTCATCATTCCTCGAGTCACTAACTGCAGTGCGAGTGAAGTGCGTGCCGTCAAGCGCCACCACATTCAAGCCACCGTGCACTTCTGATTGGCTCACAATGGAGAGGAGGAGCAGACTCATCCGGCAATCAATCAGGCCTGATTGAGTACTCTATAGCTCTGAGCCTCCTCCTCATCCTCCTCCTCATTCCTTGAGTCACTGACTGCAGTGCGACAGTGCGTGCCATCAAGCGCCACCACATTCAAGCTGCCATGCACTTCTGATTGGCTCACAAGGGAGAGGAGGAGGAGTGGACTCGTCTGGCGATGAATCAGGCCCGACTTGAGTAGTAACTTTTTTCTTCTCTAGCTCAGCTTTGAACTCTGTGAGTGCTGCTGCATATTTAATTTAATCTAAATAAAGTCAAATGTCAGAGAGAAGAGGTGCCGGGGCTGAGCCCCGAAATAAAAAGAGGTGCAGGGGCTCAACCCCGGCTAGCCCTGGCACAAATTAAGCACTGTGGAGGGGTAGTGAAATAGATCTTAATAACTTCCACCAATACTTAAACAGTAGAACAAACTATGTCAGTTTTGTAATGAACTATAGCACTGAGAGCATAAATGTTTTAGACATTTATTTATATAATTTATATATATTTTCTATTTTCAGCGTGCATTTAATATAACCATTTTGTTTTGCTTTTAGACCACATGCTGACGTAGCGCCTTGTCTTTGTTTTTTTACAATTTATTTATATAAGTCTGATAACAGGCCACCAAATCGGCTTGAATGAGCACACATAACTCAGATAAGATGCAATTGAACACATCACCAGATCATCAGCATAAATGGTTTGTTTTTTGCATACTAAAGGATGTGAATTTAAAAATAAACCGAATATAAAATTATCTAAAATTGACCCTTGGGTAACACGCATAACAGCTAGAGAGGAGGAGGAAAAATGACCAGACACTTTGATTTTCTGGGACCTTGCATACAAATACATTTTTATATCAGTCCAGTAAGTCTTCTGACAAACCCAACTCACTTAAACCAGTCAGTAATAACTGATGGCTTACAAGGTCAAAAGCCTTGGTGAGGTCCATGAAGATGGCCACAAAACAAATTGTCCTATCAAGGGCCTTGTGAACTGCCTGTGTGAACCCCATTAAGGCCATCGCTATACTGTATCTGAGGTAAAAATTATGCTGGACTGGGGCCAGGGCATGGTATTCAGTTAAGTACTCAAGAAGTTGGTAGAAAACAATACACTTTGAGACTTTCACCAGAGGAGCTAACAAAGATATCTCCTGCTTTATGGGCAGGGACAATGACTACACTCTTCCAAACTGTGGGAAATTGCCCTGAACACAAGGACAAGTTAAATACTTTTTTTAAAAGAAAAAAAAATAATATCAAGTCATACAAAAGTGAGGGTACTGGGCTTTAGGAGGGCTGACTTTGACAAAATGAGAGAGTGCATAAGGAATGCACTAGCTGATGGGCAGGAAGGAGGGGTGTAGGAACAATGGGGAAAAATCAAAACTGCCATCACAGAGGCAACAAGCCTTTGTGTGAAACAAATAAACAAAACAAAGGAAAAAAAACACTATGGTTCTCAAAAGAGGAGGTGGGGAAGGTTAGGGAGAAAACGATAGCATTCAGGAAGTCTAAGGAATCACAGAGGGAGCAGGACAGGGAACTGTATCAGTTAAAGCAGAAGGAAGCAGTGAAGGCAGTCAGAATTGCAAAGGCCCAAACAGAGAAAAAGATTCCCAACTCGGTTAAGAAGGGGGGTAAAACCTTTTATAGATACATTAGGGAGTCAAAAAAAGACTAAGGGAAGGATAGTGAGGCTTAATAAAGTGGAACGGAGGTGGGTTGAGGGTAACAATGAAAGGACAGAGATCCTGAATGAATACTTTTGCTCAGTATTCACAAAATAAGAAGGGGGGAGGTACCTAAATTGAACAATAGAAGCACTCTAGATGGGGGGGATGATACCAGTACATTCACAGAAGAAAAGGTCCTGAAAGAACTCCTAAAACTCAAGGTGGATGAAGCAATGGGGCCTGATGGGATGCACCTCAGAATTCTAAAAGAACTAAGGGGAGAACTAGAGATACCACTGACTACCCTTTTTAACAAATCATGGTAGGATGGTGTGGTACCTGAGGACTGGAGGAAGGCAAATGTTATTCCCCTCCACAAAAGTGGGAGCAAGGCAGAGGCAGAAACTACAGACCTGTTAGTTTGACCTCAGTGGTAGGGAAAATTATGGACTCACTTCTGAAAGAAAGAATTGTTGAGTACCTAGAGGTCAGCAGGGCACAGGACCCAAGGCAGCATGGATTCACAGTCAGATGAATCTAACTGATTTATTTGACTAGGTGACCAAAGTAGTAGACCAGGTAGGGGCTGTGGATGTGGCCTACCTAGACTTTAGCAAGACATTTGACACAGTCCTACAAAAAAAGATTATTAATTAACAAATTAGCCAGCATGGGAGTGGGTCCCAGGGTGGTAACCTGGGTAAAAAATTGGCTGGACAACAGAAAGCAGAGGGTAATAGTTAATGGAGTCCACTCCCAAGAAAGGGGTGTTGCTAGCAGGGTACTGCAGGATTCAGTACTGGGACCGGTCATCTTTAATGTCTTTAGAGGTGACATTGCAGAGGGGCTGGAAGGAAAAGTATGCCTCTTTGCAGATGACACAATGATCTGCAACAGGACTGATACACAAGGGGTGGTGGAAAGGATGAGAAGGGACTTGGCAAGGTTGGAGGAATGGTCAAAAGTATGGCAGCTTAGATTCAATGCAAAGCAGTGCAAAGTAATGCACCTGGGAAAAAAAAACCCAGGGGAAGAGTACAGAGTTGTAGGGAGGTACGAACAACAACAAAAATTTCATCTGAAAATGCTTCTACTTCTATGACTGCTCCTTTTAGCTACTCAAAGTTTTAGAACATTTTGGGGATTGTGCTGTATTTATTTAAGATGTGGGAATGTAGCTCTCGATCAGAAAATGTGCTACGGTGTTATTGCAGTAGTGAAAATTGTGTTCTTGCATCCCTGAATTCTGTTTCTCTACCCTATGTTTACTTCTCTGACCCATTCTTCCTCCTGTCCACAGCTCTGAACCTCTTCACCCTTTTTCCCTGTGCTCACTTGGCTATGGCTCTGCGCCCTGAATCCACTCTTATGCTGTTCTATTCCTCACCCTGCTCCTGGTACTGTTTCCTGCTGTGTCAACTGCACTTTCAGTTGGCACCAGCTTACCGCACCCCCTCCCAAGCCTTGTTTCTGCTCTTCTAATATAAATTTGTAGTGGTGCAAGCCATGCAACCCCCTCCTAGCCTCTTCACTTCTCCTTAACTGTTGTCCTTTGTTTTTCAGATCCCTGTCCACCGTTTAGCAATTCAGCTGTTCTTTTGTCTGTTGCCCTTAAAAATAACACCTGACCTCTCATTCTTCCTTTTCAATATGTTCCTGAATGGGCCAAGTGCTCCCACTTCATAGCAGCACACCCAGAGAAGCCAACCAGCCATGTTCCACCTCCTCCCTGCCTTCAAACCATCTCCTGCAAGGTACGATCCAGGACTCTGCCCAGGACTGCAGTAGGAGCTCCAGTTGGCCACACTCCTTTTCCTTCAGCTTGTGATTGGCTGAAGCACTCATGGCTTGCCTCTGGATTGGCTAGAGGGTCTCAGCTTCAGATCCTTCTATGGCTTTTGTAGCTTTCATTTGAAAGCGCTTCTACTTCTCTGACTGCTCCTTTTAGCTACTCAAACTTTCTCCCGCCCTCCCTCCCCCACCCCAGCTCTTTAAATGCACTATTTCTCCTCCCATTTGTGGTGTCTGTTTTCCACTGGTGGCTCCTTTTGTCACTATCTTTAAAGCAACAGTTGCCTTATCATTGTTCCTGGTATAAAGGTGCCTGCTTTCTCTCTACTGTTGTCCTAGTGTAGCTCCGCTTGTCAAAAGTCAATGGCTGCCATCACTTGCTTCTGCCATGTTGGTTACAAAGGATCTATTCCTTTCAATTAAACTATCCACAACTCATTTTTCATTAAGATAAAAAATGCAGAGTTTCATACTGTGGCCTTGCTGTTTTGTAGGCTTGGCTGTTCGTATCCTTAGTGTACTGATCCTCTATATTCTGCCTTGCTTTAAGCTAAACTTAAATTAATCTTGCTCTGACACACTTATCTTCCTATCTTCCATCATAGAAATGCTCTTCAGGTGTCATGGTATACTTTTTACATATACCATGTGGGGCACCTTTTTATCCCAGACCCTCCTGTACAACCAGACCCCAAATGTACATGAGGCTAGGATGCTGTTTTACACTTCCTTGGGTTCACTCAGCCTGCACTTAAGTTATTCCTCATCCCCCCTCTCCTCCCATCCCCATAGAAAGAATCAGATTTGACTATTTAGGCTACTTCTCAGTGCTCTTAAAAAGCTAATGTTGCTGATTCTATTCTGTTTAGGCACTGTCGAGTTGAACTCAGGTCCCATTGCCCCCGCTACTGCACCCTCTGATCTGGCCCACTTCAAAGGTATGAGTATTCTTCGTATAAATGCCTGCAGCCTCTTAAGGAAATTTGATTCACTTCAATCTTGGATGTACCACACTAAGTCTGACATATCAGTGGTCACTGAGACCTGGCTTAGACCTTCTACACAGGACCACAAAATAAAGGTCCAATCTTATAATCTCGTCAGAGCAGACTGGCATTCCAGAGGTGGTGGGGTAGCCATCTACATCCAGGATAAATTTACAGCCACAATACTGGACTCCTCTACAACACCAAACAAGTTCAAGAGTCTGGCATTAAGGGTGCAGTTCTCACCCTCTTCATCACTCTGCATTATTGGCTGCTATAGACCCCCCTCGGCAGGGCTAAAGGTGTTGAACTATCTGGGTAGTATGCTCAAAAAGTTATCTTCTGAGGTTATAATTCTGGGTGACTTCAACCTTGATTGGTACTCCACTGCCTCCAAACTCCTTAAAGACATGTGTGACACCTATGGGCTGACATAACTCTTTACGGAAGTCATCCATCTTAACAAGAAGAACCCTGACAATAGTAGCTTAATCAATCTTATTTAAAAAAAAAAACACACCTTTTTACCCATTCAGGCATATTCTTTAATGATTTCAGTGATCACTGCTTAATAGCATGTGTCAGGTCTGCACCTAAACAGTTGTCTTCTTCTAAGTATATTTTCAAAAGAAACAAACACAGTTTCGACCTCCATGCCTTGCTCTCCGATCTGCAGTACTTGAACTGGCAAGAGTTCCGCCTGGCCCCTACTGTGAACAAGGCCTACGAGGTTTTTCAGAACATTGTACTAGGGCATATAAATCGGCACGCTCTCTTACTGAGAGTTCACACAAAGAAGAAATTTAACCCCTGGTTCATGGACAATCTGAAAGTTGCCTTACTGAACAGGGACATTCTTTGAAAAAAAGGCCCAAAAAACCAAACTTCCAGCTGTCTGGGCCATGTTTAGGAGAGCCAGGAACTAGTGCATGAAATTGATTAGGGAAGAGAAGTCCAAATATTAACGCACAGAATTCAAGTCATCCACTAACTGTTCAGCCAACTTCTGGAAAACCATAATGATCTTAAGGGCTGCACCTCTGCTAACTACCTCCCTGCAAAAATGACCTTTGGTGGCTTCTCTGCTACCAACAAACATATGATTCTTGAGCTCCTTAACAATCATTTTGCAACTGCTGGGCTTGCATTTGACTCCTCTCCTGCCAATAACCTTCATTCCCAACTCTGTGCCCAGGACCTGGCATGCCCACCAAAGGATGCCCCTGTTCTCATCACAGTTTTCTCATTCAGTCTAGTTTCACTGACACAAGTAGAAGACCTCCTGTTGGGACTGGACACCAGAAATGCGCAGATGCGGATCAAATTGATCATTATTTATTTATTATTTATTGTCTAGCGCACTTACCCGGTCAACAAAAAAATAAATAAATAAATAAAAGTCAGCTTCTTTGTCTTGTCTGCTCCTATAACTCACCTTTTTAACTTATCTTTGGCCCAGGGTGTACTCCCCTCAACTTGGAAAACCGCCCGTGTTATTCCTCTATTTAAGTCTGGTGACTTTAGTGACTTAAACAATTATAGGCCGATATCCTTGCTTCACATCCTCTCCAAATTACTTGAAAAAGTAGTTAATATCCAGCTCAGGGATTACCTGGAGAATCGCAATCTCTTAAATCCAGTCCAGTCAGGTTTTCAACTGTGTCATAGCACAATTTCTGCCCTTGCTAAGGATACTAATGATTGGCAGCTTGCCTTAGATGCCAAACATTATGTGTGTGCTCTGTTCCTTGACCTAAGCAAGGCATTTGACAATGTGGACCATGACCCACTACTAGTCATTCTTAAAAACATCGAGCTAGATTCCATAGCATTAAAATGCTTTACTAGCTATTTTACTGGACGATATCAGCAAGTAGAAGCAGATGGAGATCTTTCTCCTCTTAATACTCTCCTGAGACTTGTGCTGCAAGGCTCCATTTTGGGGATCTTTACTCTTCGCTCTCTACACAAACAATAAACAATATTGACTAAGGCATTAACTCAGCAAGCATCCATCTCTTTGCCGATGATACGTTCCTCTGTGTTGACAGGCCACGCTAGAACTAGCCGTCAAGGACCTTCAAGAGGAATTCAATTGTTTACAGCTTAACCTTCTGAATCAAAAACTCTTATTAAATGCCAAAAAAAACTAAGGCAATGTTGTTCTCTCCAGTTGCCAATGCACTCAACCCCAGGACAATAGGCTTAGTTCCCAGAATAACTATGCTGTTAGTGGAGTCTATAGACTTTGTGGCTAAATTCAAATACCTGGGGTTTTGGATTGACCACAAACTGTCATTCACCGACCATATTGAAGAACTGTCAAAAAAAAAAAAACTTAAACAGAGACTAGGTCTGTTCTTTCACATTAGGCATTTATTGACCCAAGATGCAAAAACTATGTTAGTTCAATACACATTTATCCCATTTCTGGATCACAGTGACTTCATTTATGATCAGGGTACTTACTCAGCATTATCAAAGCTTGACACCCTCTATCATTGGGCAATAAGATTTATCACAGGTGCACCATACTCCACCCACTATTGTTCCCTGTACTCTTTGGTAGGCTGGATATCCCTCAACTTCAGAAGGCAAAAAAATGCTGCACTTTGTACCTTTACGGCACTTACTAAGAAACTTCCACAATACACAGCAGAGTGTCTCCCTATATTCACTGCAGGTACATACTCATTAAGAAGCCTGTCATATAACTCACTCTCCATTCCTAAAGTGAACACATGTTTTGGTCAATCGTCTATAAGCCATGCTCTTTCTTCTTTATAGAACAAGCCCAAAAAAACAATGAGTATAGTATTACCCACAAAACTGTCCACCTTCAAAATGCTATTTGTATGCTCTTTCAAAGAACACTTTAATTGTTTTTCCTGACTTCTGGGTATCTCAGACTATGGATCCTTTCTCTTACTATGACCTCCGACTGTCCCTTTAGCCTCCACTCCCACTGTCCTCCATTTTTCTTTACCTTCATTCCCCTTACTCTTTGTTTTGTACCAAATGAAAATTCTCATCGTACTTTGTACATGTATATATTGTATTTTGTATATAACTGCAGTGTGTAACAGTGCTATCTTGTAGCAACAGTATCCTTTATTTCATTGTATTTTAATCAATTACTGCTACCCTAGCTTATGTGCAGTTTACTTCACTGGTTACTGTTTTCATGATCTATGTCCAGGTCCGCCTTGCAAATCAGTTTCCTCAATGGTGTTTAGCCTGGTTAAATAAAGATTGATTGATTGAGTGATTGAAAAATGGAATGGGACCTAGGGTTAGTCATATCAGATGACCTAAAGGTAGGCAAGCAATGTGTGAAGGCAGTAAGGAGGGCTTAGGGGATACTGGGATGCATAGGGAGAGACATCACCAGTAGAAAATAGAAAGTTGTCATCCCTCTGTACAGACAGTTGGTGAGACCCCATCTGGAGTACTGTGTGCAGTTCTGGAAACCCCATCTCCACAAGGACATAGACAACATGGAGACAGTCCAGAGGAAGGCAACTAAAATGGTGCAGGGTTTGCACCAGAAGCCATATGAAGAGAGCGACTAAAGGAGCTTATTATGTATACCCTAGAGGAAAGGGGGGGGGGACATGATAGAAACATTTAAGTACCTCAAGGGAATCAACAAAATCCAAGAGGGTGGCATCTTTCAGAAAAAGAGATGCACTAGAACAAGGGGACACAATTTAAAGATGGGGGGATGGCTCAGGGGCAACATGAGGAAGTATTTTTTCACAGAGAGGGTGGTGGATGCATGGAACAGCCTTTCAGAGGAGGTAATGGGCTCAAGAACAGTGAGGGAATTCAAGAAAGCATGGGACAGACATAAGACAATTCTAGTAGGGGGTAGGAGGAAGTAGACTGTTGGTTAACTAGGATCTGCAGCTTTTCCAATAGGTAGAGAAATAGGGAGGTTGGCTCCTTATGGGTCCAAGCAGTCCTTATCTACCATCAAAGTCTATGTTTCTGTGTTTCTATGTTTCTATCAGGAGGGTCTTTATTAATCTAAAATCTGTCTCATCTTTGCCCGCAGATGGTCATGGATGAGATTTAAATAAGTATAACAGGACATCATTAGGGGTCAAACTTCTAAAATAAAACCTAGAATGAGAACACTTACAAAGTAACGATTCATTTATAAGGCCATCTGTTACACCAGGACTGTCCTTGGGAATATATCTTGACAAACCTGTAAAGAAGTTATTAAACTCTTGAGCAATTGCTTGGGGTTATGTAATTAATCCAGAGGGAGTGGTTAACATCTGTAGTCCTACTTTAGTTTCTTTCCTAGCCTCTGATTTATAATATCTTTGGTAGTGACTACACTCTTCCATTGAAACATTTTTGTTTTTGAATACAGAACTGTTGCCTAGAGGACCTAATCATGGCCAAATAACGTGGAACTATAAAATACATCAAACAGCATTTCAAAATACTTGTATATTCTATCATCTGGACATAAAGTAACACATTTATCTTAGTACTGCACTAAAACCCATCTCAATACTGCACTTTCAATATTCCATTATTATAGAAATGGTAAAATCTCTCCTGGTATTTATTATGTCATGGCTTTTCACAAGCTCTTGTGCTATAAATTCAATAGCTTTCCCTTTTTAAACCTTCCTATTAAATCCCCCCCCCACCCAATGTCCAGACTTTTTCTAGATCCACAAAATGAAAACTGTGTCATCTTGATCAGCCCCTGAACCCATGTACTAAACAGCAGTAGCATACTCCTTATTCCTGTCCTGGATGGTTCTCAAGTGCCCCCCCACCCACACCCAAAGTTGTCAAATTATCTTCTTGATATAGAAAACCCCACAGTCACAAACAGCAGCATACATTACATCATTACTGTCACAGACAAGAAGGTTGCTTACATTGATTTTATTTTATTTCCTGTGTGTGGATTATGAAACTATTTAACCCTTGGCACATCAGGCACACTTTGCACTCCCCACATGTACTGTATTTGCTTGTAATATGTTCCAGTTATCCCAGACTATTCTTCTGACATGAAGTGCGAATGGAGAATACATAACAATGAATTTCCAACTGCTCCAATTCTGAACATCATTCACAGTTCTGTTCATATTCTAATTGTACAACGGTTCATTTCTGGACTGTTCACAAGCAAATGTTTCTGCATTTGTAATAACTTCATTACAGTAACCCCTGCTGTCTAAAGTGCTTAAACAGATCTTTACACTTTTCCTGAAAACATGCCTTGGCACTGCAATTGCACTGGCTACATAAAAATTGTTTCTTGGGGATATTTGAAATAACATGCTTCAAATGACTGCTGCTAGCATGTAATATTATACTGTGATCTGTACTCTTTCTTAATAAAGAGCTGTTCAGAATGCATTTCAGTCATACTGCTTTTCATACAAAATTTTAGATGTTGATTTGTCATGTGCAGAAAATCAAACAAATTTGTCAAAGTTTCAAAGCCATCTTTCCAAATGAGTATGACATCATCTACAAACTGCTTCCTTAATTTAAGTTGATCAAAATTTGTTTTTTTTTCAGGGTTGTAAATGGCATCATACTCCCATTTGCCTAGGTAAAAAGGGTGAGGTGTTTCTGTTTACATGAGGGATAGCATTAAAGCAATAGAGACACAGAAAATACAGGGAGGGGTGGAGGCACTGTGGGTCACCCTAGAGATGATGAATGGAACCACTATTTGCACTGGCATGACCTACAGACCTCCAACATGGGGGAGGAGGAGATGGATAAGGCTGTGTTGGAAGCCATCCCAAAGTTGGCAAATAAGGGGGAGGTGCTGCCGGTGGGGACTTCAATGTGCTGTATGTAGATTGGAGCATCCCAGCTGCACCTTCACCAAGGAGCAGGGACATCCTGGACTCCTTGCAGGGGGTGATCCACAGGCAACTAGTAAGAAATACCACTCATGAGGGGGCACTATTGGACCTTCTACTCACCAGTGCTGCAGACATCATAGTGGGAGGCCACCTGGGACCACTGATCACTATATGGTGTGGTTCAATATTAGGAGGGTGGTGGAATTGAACCACACTCAGGCAAAGGCACTGGACTTCATTAGGGCCAACTTTGCAAAGATGGGGGAATGCCTCAGAGATGCCCTGGTGGGGGGGGGAACTTAGGTGGAGTGGAGGAACATTGGGCAAAACTAAAAGGGGCCATAATGAAAGCAATAAACCTCTGTGTCAAGCAGTAGGCAAAGCAAGAGGAAAAAGAAACCATGTTGGTTCTCAAAACAGATGCCTGGAAAGATTAGGGCAAAAAAGTTAGCATTCAGGAAGTACCAGGAGGCATAGTGTGAGGAGGATAGGGAGGTGTATCAGGAGAAGCAGAGGGAGGCAGGAAAAGTTGTTAGGAGAGCAAAGGGGAAAATGGAGGAGAAAATACTCAGGCAGTAAAAAAGAAAAAAATTTACTCACCTTAGTAATTATGTTTCTTCTAATGGAGTCTTGCTGTATTCTGACTATTGCAGTTAGCACAAGCACTCAAACTGCCCTGGAGAGAAGAGGGTTAATTTTCTATGCAGAGCATAGAATGTTGAGTTCAAGCTCAGTTCAAACCTCTGTCTGCTGCACTTTGAAACACAACCTGTCAGATTCTTACGAGCTAATACTAACTAACTACTATGTGGAAATTGTAAAATTTTTACTAGCCAAATGGCAACCAAATATTTTGGATCTCCAAAAGACTCATAGAAACATAATATAGAATTTGACGGCAGATAAGGACCACTTGGCCCACCCAGTCTGCCCATTTCCCTACCTACTGGATAAGCTGCAGATACTAGTTAACCAGCAGCCTACTTCTTCCTACCCCCACCCCCTAGAATTGCCTTATGACTGTCCCATGCATGCTTAAATTCCACCACTAATTTTTACTCCACAACCTCCTCCGGAAGGCCGTTCCATGCATCCACGACCCTCTTTGTGAAAAAATACTTCCTTAAATTACCTCTGAGCTGCCCCCCCCCTCTATCTTCAAATTGTGCCCTCTTGTTCTTGTACACCTCTTTTTTTGACAGATGCTACCCTCTTGGACTTTGTTGATTCCCTTGAGGTACTTGAACATTTCTATCACGCCCCCCCTCTCCCTCCTTTCCTCGAGGCTATACATATTAAGCTCCTTTCGTCTCTCTTCATATGTCTTCCGGTGCAGACCCTGCACCATTTTAGTTGCCCTCCTCTGGACAGCTTCCATCCTGTCTATGTCTTTGCGGAGATTGGGTCTCCAGAACTGCACACAGTACTCCAGATGGGGTCTCACCAGCTGTCTGTACAGAGGGATAATAACTTCATATTTTCTACTGGTGATGCCTCTCCCTATGCATCCCAGTATCCCCCAGCCCTCCTTGCTGCCCTCTCACATTGCTTGCCCACCTTTAGGTCATCTGATATGACTACCCCAGGTCCCTTTCCATTTTTGTTGTTGTTAGTATCTCACCCCCCATTGTGTACTCTTCCCCTGGGTTTTTGTTTCCCAGGTGCATTACCTTGCACTTCTTAGCATTGCATCTAAGCTGCCATATATTTGACCATTCCTCTAACCTTGCCAAGTCCCTTCTCATCCTTTCCACCCCACCCTGTGCATCAACTCTGTTGCAGATCTTTGTGTCATCTGCAAAGAGGCATACTTTTCCTTCTAGTCCTTCTGCAATGTCGCTTATAAAGATATTGAAGAGGACTGGTCCTAATACTGAACCCTGCGGTACCCCACTAGTAACCCTCCTTTCTTCTGAGTGGACTCCATTTACTATTACTCTCTGTGTCCTATTCTCTAGCCATTTCTTTACCCAGGCTGTCATCTTGGGACCCACTCCCAGGCTAGCTAACTTGTATATTAATCTTTTGTGTGGGACTGTGTCAAATGCCTTGATAAAGTCTAGGTAGGCCATGACCACAGCCCCTCCATGATCTACTACTTTGGTCACCCAGTCAAAGAAATCTATCAGATTCATCTGGCATGACCTTTCCACTGTGAATCCATGCTGCCTTGGGTCCTGTGCCCCTCTGGCCTCTAGATACTCAACAATTCTTTCCTTCAGAAGTGATTCCATAATTTTCCCTTTCACTGAGGTTAAACTAACAGGTCTGTAGTTTCCTGCTTCTGCCTTGCTCCCACTTTTGTGAAGGGGAATCATATTTGCCCTCCTCCAGTCCTCTGGTACCACCCCATCCTCCCATGATTTGTTAAAAAAGGTAGTCAGTGGTGTCACTAGTTCTACCCTTAGTTCTTTTGGAATTCTGGGATGAATCCCATCAGGCCCCCATTGCTTTGTCCACCTTCAGTTATAAGAGTTCTTTCAGAACCCTTTCTTCTGTAAATGGGCTGGTATCAACTTTTGTATCCAGAGTGTTTCAAGTCAAGAAATCCAAAATCAAAAAACAGGTAGTGAACAACTTAAGACTGTTAAATTAATAATATGACCCACTTCCCCTCTCTAAAAGGAGGGAGTACCCAAATGCACCCGGGGTGCAACACTGCACCTTCCAGCCCACTTCCCAAAAACAGGTTCTGAAAGGAGAGGTAGGGAGGGAGGTCAGAATACAGCAAGACTCCATTAGAAGAAACATAATTACTAAGGTGAGTAATTTTTTTCTTCAAACCACATGAAGTCTTGCTGTATTCTGACTATTGCAGACTACCAAGCAGTACCTCCATGGAAGAGGGAATTAAACCTACCTTGGGAATAGGCTCTGCAGTACTGCTGTACCAAACCAAGCATCACTCCTAGCCTGGATGTCCAGGGAGTAATGTTTGGTAAATGTATGGACTGTTTTCCAGGTGGCTGCTTTACATATCTCTAGCAAAGGAATATCCCTGGCCGCAGTCTGGGAAACAGCTGTACTTGTAGTTGAATGATCCCTCAGACCTGAGGGAGGTATTTTGCCTAGCTTCTCATAGCAGAATTGAATACAAGAGACAATCCACCTGGCAATAGTTATCTTAGTGGCAGGTTTGCCCTTTCCCACTTCCCAATAAGTGAGAAACAACTGGAGGGAGTCAAACCTGTGAGCCTTAGTACACTCAATGTAGTAACTAAGGGCTCTTTTAACATCCAAACTGTGTAAACTTCTTTCTCTTGAAGAAGAATGATCACTGAAGAACACAGGGAGAGACATAGATTGGTTCAGATGAAAATCTGAAACCACTTTAGGTAAAAACCTCCTGTTAGTTCTAAGGACCACCTTATCTCTATGGCATGAGATAAAATCAGGCTCCACTGACAAAGCTTGTAATTCACTGATACACCTGGCAGAGGTAATAGCTACCAGGAACACAGCTTTCCAAGTCAAGTACTTAAGCTCTGCTGAAGACAATGGCTCAAAAGGGGATTGCATAAGCTGAGCAATGCAAACATTAAGATCCCAAGCAGGGGTAGGATCCCCAAGGGAGGATTGGTATGAAGCAATCCCTTGAAAAATTTACAGAATACAAGGTGAGATGACAGTGAGGAAGGCTTTCCCACTGACAGAAAAGCAGAAACAGTTGACAAATGTACTTTGAAAGTAGCTGGTCTGAGGTCTAGGCCATTAAGATGAACCATATAATCCAGAACTGTAGACAATTCAGCAGTGTCTGGGGATATACGCTTCTTGGAACACCAAATGCTGAATCTTTTCCATTTGGAGTTATAAGTTTTTTGGTGGCAGGCATTCAAAAGGCTTTGAGAATATCCAGAACCCCTTGGACAGATGTAAATCTGCATACTCTAACTCTTCAATAGCCATGCCTTGAGATTGAGAGACTGAAGACTAGGGTACCAAATTCTCCCCTGAGAGGAGGTTAACAGATTGTAATTCCTGGGAAGAGACAGGGGAAGATGGACTGCTAGGGACAGCAACAGGGGGTACCAAGGTTGCCTCGCCTAGTCTGGAGCAATCAGAATCACTTTGCAGGGTTGTGACCTTATCTTGACCAGAACCTTGAACAGTAGAGGAAAAGGAGGGACTGCATATAGAAATTTCCCCTCCCAGTTCAAGAATAGAGCATCCAGCGGGACTGAACCCAAGACTGGGTGTCTGCAACAGAACAGAGGAAGTTGGTGATTGTCTAGGACTGCAAAGTGATCTATCTCTGGAGTGCCCCACCTTGTAAAAAATCACTTTCAACACCTGAGGGTCCAGGGACCATTCGCGATGGCCCTGGGAGATCCTGCTCAAAGCATCTGCTAGCACATTGTCCTTCCCTGGAAGGTGGACTGCTATCAGAGAGATCTGCAGAGAATACGCTAGGGACCACAATTTCATGGCTTTTGTGCACAAGGCTGTGGACTGAGTGCCTCCCTGTTTGTTGATGTACCACATGGTGGTGGTGTTGTCTATCCTGACCTGAACCACCTTGTTCTGCACTGACTGCGAGAATGCTTGCAAGGCCAGAAAGACTGCCCTGAGTTCCAAGAGATTGATATGAAGAAGGGATTGCTGAGG
The DNA here is from genome assembly GCA_016271365.2 of Neoceratodus forsteri. Lineage (NCBI taxonomy): Eukaryota > Metazoa > Chordata > Ceratodontiformes > Ceratodontidae > Neoceratodus > Neoceratodus forsteri. The sequence continues at coordinate 328,768,773 of CM057450.1, read as the reverse complement.
AGACCACAGTCCATGGGATGTGAGAGCCCCCAGATGGGCTCCCCACCCCAAAAGAGAAGCACCCATGGTTAAGACCACAGAGTGAGACTGAGTGATGAATGGGACTCCTTGTCTGAGGCTGCCCTGATCCTGCCACCATTGGAGAGCCTGGATCAGAGTCTGAGTCACTGGAACTAGTTTGATTAGAGAATCTTTCTTCTGAGACTGAAAGGCCCTCAGGTGAAACTGAATGTCCCTCATCTGAAATCTGGCCCTTTTGACCACTGCTGCAGAAGCTGTGATGTGGCCCAGAAGCTGAAGGAAGTGCCTTGCTGGCCGAGAAACCAGAAGGTGGAATGAAGAAGCCAGCTCCACAATAGCGCTTGCCCTTCCCAGGGGAAGAAAAGCTCTTGCTTTGACTGTATCCAACTCTGCACCTATGAAGATGAGGAGCTGTACAGGCTCGAGAACTGACTTGCGAAGATTGAGAAGGAATCCTAGGGAAGTGAGCACTTGCTGAGTCACTAGTAGGTCTGACTTGACTGGGTCTGGGGACCGACCCACAATGAGCTACTAGTCCAAGTATGGAAATATGGAAATATTCTTCCTTCTTAAAAAGGCCACTACCACTGCTAGGCATTTTGTGAATACCCCTGGAGCTGATGTCAGGCCGAAGGGCATAGCTTTGAACTGATAATGGCCTGAAGGCAACTTGAACCTGAGATACTTTCTGTGGGAACACCTGATGGGAATGTGAAAGTAGGCATCTTTTAAGTCCAGGGAGGCTAGCTATTCCCCTGGCCTTAGAGAGGGAAGGATTATTCCCAGAGTCATTTTGAATTTTGGTTTTAAAAGATGTTTGTTCGGGTATCTTAAGTCTAGGATGGGTCACCACTCCCCTGTCTTTTCTGGAGTAAGGAAGTACCTGGAGTACAGACCTTTGCCCCTGTGCAATGTAGGAACTCTCTCTACAGCCTTTACAGCCAGTAGAAATGAAACCTCTGCCTCTAAGGCAATGGTTTTGGAGATGCTTGCAGGTGGAAAAAGATCTGGCCCTCAGCTTTGGAAATTTCTTGAAGCTGAGAACCAGCCCCTGGCTTACCACATCCAGGATCCACTTGACTGAGGTAACAGACATCCAGTCCCAGATGAAGTAAGCCAGCCTGTCTCCTACAGGAATGGGGGAGTCGACCCAGGCTGACACATCAGGGTGTCTGCTTGGCAGGAGCCCTAGGTTGAGGGGTGGATGCAGCCCTGCTCATCCCCCTTCTGTCTCTCCCTCTGAAGAACCCCCTCTGAGTAAATAATAATAATAATATAATAATAATAATCTTTATTTATATTGCGCCTTTCAAATACCAAGGCGCATTCCAAAAAGATTAAGTACAAACAAAGTATACAAACAATAATATAAAAAACTGTTAAAAACAAATACAGACATCAATCAGAGACACCATAGGCCCTATTCCATAAAACGGATTTGAGAGCCTGTTTAAAACTCCCCATGGTCGTACACTCCCTTATCCGATGGGGTAGAAAATTCCAAAGGGGTGGGGCCACAAACATAAAAGCCCAGGCCCCAGCTGATTTCAATATAACCCTAGGAATCTCTAGCAACCCCTCATCGGCTGAGCGGAGCGACCTCATAGGGAGGTAAGGAATCAGGAGATCTTTCAGGTAAGGAAAAGGAGAAGAGGCCTGTGCTTGGTAGAAAGGCCTATGAAAAGGCCTGCCCCTGCTCCTAGCTTGCTGCCCTTGAGGAGTTGCCTGCCTTTCCTTGTCCTGTGCACTCCTATAGGTGGTTCTACACTCATCCATCTTTTTCACGTAATTCTCTGTCTGCTCCCCAAACAGAGAATTACCCAACACAGGGAAATTCATGGCCTTAGCCTGGGAGTCCTGTGAGAGACTAGTACATCTGAGCCAAGACATTCTCCAAAGAGCCACAGATGTAGCCATGACTCTAGATGACACATCAGTGGAGTCCACAGCAGCATGGAACTGTACCTTAGATGCCTCAATCCCATTAGCAGCCACCCCCTCCAGCTCCGAGGCTAGCTGGGGGGAGGCCTACTTAGCCAGTGCCAGTACAGTGTCCCACCTGGACTTCTGGTACCTGGCTGCATAGGCCATATAATTAGCCTGCCTGAGTCCCAAGGCGGATGCCAAGTACTATTTCTTTGCCATGGCATCCAGCTTCCTAGAGTCTTTATCTGGAGGGTGTGAAGCCAAGGTTATATTAGCCTTATCATAGGCTGCAGTCTGCACAACTCCAATGTGGCTGCATTGTTGATACAAGTACTCTGTACCTGAACCTGATAAGGTGTACCTTTTGTCCATCCTTCTGTCCACAGGAGGTACAGAATTTGGAGTTTTTAAAATCTTTTGTGTCTGTTTACCCAAAGTCTTATGAAGGGGAATAGACAGTCTCTTGGACTCTGGAATCTCCATCATCTCCACATAATCAGGTTCCTCTTGTTCCTCCATGGCTTCCTCCACAGGGAGCTGGAGGGTTTCTGCCACTTTCCTGTAAAACATGTAGTGGGAAGGGGACTGAGAAAGTCTAGTTGGGGAAACACCAGAAGGCCTGTCTGGGGAGATGTTCGATTCAATGTGCTCATCCAGACCTTCCCCACCATCGTCATCGTTATCATCATCATCATCATAATCTTCATCCCTCTCCAAATCCAGTTCAGAAAAATCTTCAGAGGCATAACCTTGAACCAGAAGAACCAACCGAACCGGGCACCTGCCAGAAGGCGCCAGATCAGACGGAACCGGACCAAGCAATTCTACAATCCTTATCGCTTTGGCAATCTCTTTGGCAGTTGGAAAATGGGTCTCTGGATCTGAACTAGACGATTTTTCTTTTCTTTGTCTTTTTGTAGGAACTGATCCCTCAGAATTGGTTCTCCTCTCGCTCGAAGCAGTATCGCCCTGGTCAGATGCCACTTTCTCAGGTTCGGTCGGAACCAAACCGGGCTGGCCATCTGGGTCAGTGGACTTCATGGCCTCCTTATCCCTAAGCTTACCTAATTTTTTTCCAGGACAGAGTTGGGAAATTTTTACAGATTTGTTAGTCTGAATCGAGGTGGTCAAACCCCAGACAATAAACACAGGTGGTGTGGGAATCAGTCTTAGCAAAGACCTCCCCACACACACTGCAGTGTTGAAACCCAGTGGGCTCGGTTTTTCTTTTGGGTTTCTCAGACATAGCATCCTAACCACAAACTTACCCTTTTTATGGCAAACATCCAGGCAAGACACCCTTATCGGTTTCTAACCGTGTCATGGATATTGGAAAAAAACACAAGAAAATGCTTTTTTTTTTAAACCGAAAAGGACCAGTAACCACACTCTAAGTTTAGAAACAAAGATAGAATATGTAATTCACTAAACAGCCGGTTCAGCTGAACCAGTCGAAAATTAATTTTTACAGTTTCCACAAGTTTACTATGTCTAGTTCACTACCTAGTACTTACTGTACCACAGACAGAGATCTGAATTGAAACTTGCAAAAAAAATAATCGGTAAAACCAACTTTCGAACTACGCACAAAGGAGAAATCTCCGGAGCGACTGTTCAGTTAGGCAGAGTAAAGAATCTGATGGTTGTGCTTCTAAGTGCAGCAAATAGAGGTTTGAACCAAGTTCGAGCTCAACGTTCTATGCTCTGCATAGAAAATTAACCCACTTCTCTCCGGGGCAGTTTGAGTGCTGGGGCTAATTGCAATATTCAGAATACAGCAGACTTCATGTGGTTTGAAAAGCATTTGTCAATGCTGAATGTTGTCTTGCTGGCATTGGCATTGGTAGTGCAGGAGTTAGAAATGCATAATAGGAATGGCAGTGAAGTATTGAACTGATGCCAACCACACCCCCACCCTGCAGAGAGTGACAGGCGCTGAGATGTGACTTTGGGTCGTCGGCTATAATGCTCATGCCATTGTACCTCAACCTACCCTGTAGACACTGAGAAGTGCTTTGGTGTGCTTTGGGGTCTTTGGGCTTTATACTTACCCCCATTTCATAAGGAAATACACTGAGATGGGTGCAGTATATGATAATGGGGTGAACTTTGGGGCTGAAAACTCCAAGGCACACCTCGATGCCTGTCACTGGCTGCAGGTTGGGGGTGGTGGTGGAATGGCATGAGCATTACAGCCAATGACCCCAAGTCACACCCTTGACACCTGTCAGTCTCTACAGGGTGGGGTGTTACAGTTGGAAACCCTAATACCGTAGTGATTTGTTGGTATTTTCACTCCAAATTTTCAACATGGGCTTTTTGTAACCCCACCACATGAAGAGCAGCAATATCAGTTTGTTAGCCAAAAGGTGATTTAGCACAGTAACTGCGCCATTTGGCACCACAGGTATGAAAACACATTTTGGGCAGGATGTGAAAAATGACAGCTGTACTGTGCATAAGGAGGTGTGTAAAAATGCCAGTGTTGAAAATCTGGCATGAAAATATTGCAAATTTGCGAAGTTACAAGAGTGTGTGTAAACTGTGCAATGCATGCTTGTAACACAGTCATTTTATGGACTTTCATCACCAAATTTTCAATGTAGGCATTTTAGGTTCTCTGCTCATGAACAGTTTACTGTCATTTTCTTAATCTGTCCTTAAACTGATTTCCCACAGCGACTGTGCTATTCTGTGCCAGAAGTGCAAAAACACATTTCAGCCAGGATATGTAAAATGACAGCTGTACTGTTCAGAAGGAAGTATGGAAAAATGCCAATGTTGAAAATCTGGAGTGAAAATATTACAAATTCATGAAGTTATGAGTGTGTGTGGGAACTGCGTAATGCAAGTTTGTGAAACAGTAATGTTTTGGATTTTTTTCACCAAATTTGCAACATAGGCTTTTTGAGAGACCACCTCATGAACAGTGGCACTGTCATTTCATTAATCAGCCCTGAAAGGTGATTCTGCACAGTGACCATGAAATCACCTTTCAGGAATGAATAACGCTATAACAGTGATTGAATTCATGAGGAGGTGTCCTAATAACCCCATGTTGAAAATTTGATGCCAACATTCCCAAAAATGCCCAAGATAGGCACCAAAGCTGAAAAAAACCTATTTATGCCATTATACAGTTTACCAGCATTTTCTCAGTTCGTGGTCAGCTTTGAAGAGTGCAGACGTGTTCCCGGTCCACCAAAGAGCATTGCGCCGTTCTCCGCAGGCAAGTATGGGATAAGTGGGGTGTGGGGAAGCAGGGTGCACAGAGAGTGGGAGCGGGTGGGGTGGAGGAGACACCAGACTCGACAAAGGACTGTTTTCTGGTTTACAGATTTAAACAAAAAAAGAAAAACATCGCGGAACATTATTTTTTTTTTTACAAGGGAATTTGGCACACTGAGGTGGGCTCCCAGCATGCCACTTGACTGTTTTTTTTGTGGGGGGCTGTATCCGACGGGGGATTGGGCACCCCCATCAGCACATACTGAGTAGGGGGGGCAAGAGCCCAATGGGATTGGGCACCCACCTCTGTACACAACAAATGGGGGAGGGGGACATTATGCCGATGGGGAGTGGGCTTCCCTGTTGGCAGACTGAACTGGGGATTGAAGCTAACGGGGATTGGGTCCCTCATCGGCAATGAAAGACTGTCGGGGGGGTGCATGATGTTGAGGGGGATTGGGCACCCCCTAGGCACAGAATTGAAATGGGGGGGTATTATACAGATGGGGAGTGAGCTCCCCTATTGGCACATGATCTGACTTGGGGCATGCCGACAGGTGGATTGGCACCACTGAAGACAGCATTGTGGTAGATGGCTGTGGCAGTCACTGCTGCAATGTTTATTCCACTGCTTCACCAGGAAGGGCACATCGGGAGGCTTGTTACTGTGCCGCTGCATGACGAGTTTGCCTCTCAATGCAGCAGCACTTTTGTTTGATCTGGTTGCCAGTTTACATATTGCTGGTGTCAGTGCCTGCATGCTTGCTTATTGGGGAATGAGGAATGTATCTACAGATGTGTGCCCTGCATTCACCCACAGTGACCACTCCTCCAAATCTGCTACTAATGCAATATGTTGGCTGGAGCATACGTGCTAGCCAACATAAATAGGGGACAAGACATTTTCCAGGTATGTAAGCCAAATGAGAAAGATCAGGGGAAGGAATGTAAGGCTGAGAGTGGAAGGAGGGTAGTGTGAGGAGAGGGACCAGGAGAAAGCAGACATCTTAAACAAATACTTTTGTTCAGTATTCACAGAGGAAAGGAAAGGCAAGGAGCCACCGATAAGTGTTAGGCACTTCGCAGGAAGGGAGGTGGACACTAGACTATTTACAGAGGAGAGAGTCCTGAAAGAACTCACAAATCTGAAAGTGGACACAGTAAAGGGGCCAGACAGATACATCCAAGGATACTGAAGGAGCTCAGAGAGGTGCTGGCAGCAACTCTGACAGTCCTGTTCAGCCATTCACTGGAAACGGGGGAGGTTCCAGAGGACTGGAGGAGGGCAGATGTAGTCGCACTTCACAAAAGTGATAGTAGGGAGGAGACTGGCAATTACAGGCCAAGCAGCTTAACTTCATGGTGGGGAAATTAATGGAATCACTACTGAAGGAGAGGTTTGTGGAATATCTTGAATCTAGCAGCTTAACAGGATCGCAGGCAGCATGGATTCACGGGGGGGAGGGGTCATGTCAAACAAATCTGATAGATTTCTTTGACTGGATAGCCAAGGAATTAGATCAGGGTTGAGTGGTGGATGTGGCCTACCTAGATTTCAGTAAGGCCTTGACACCGTTTCTCATAGGAGACTCATAAACAAGACTGGCAGACTGGGAGTGGGTCCAAAGTGATACAATGGGTAAGAAATTGGTTGAGGGATAGGCAACAGAGGGTAGTGATGAATGGAGTTCTCTCTGAGGAAGGGAGGGTGACCAGCAGAGTGCCATGGGGATCAGTACAAGGACCAGTCCCCTTTCATGTCTATTAGTGACATTGCAGAGAGGCTAGAAGGGAAATTATTTCTTTTTGCAGATGACACAAAGGTCTCCAATAGGGTAGAAACTCTGGGAGGGGATGAATAGGGATCTAAGAAAGCTGGAGGAGTGGTCAAGAGTGTAGCAACTAAGTTTCAATGTACAGAAGTGCAAAACTAATGCACTTGGGGCAAAGAAACCCAGGAGCAGAGTACACGATGGGGGGAGAGGTAATGATGACCACCAAACAGGAAGAGAGCTGGGGGTAATCATATCTGATGACTAAAAGGTGGCCAAGCAATGTAACAAGGCAGTGGGAAGAGCCAGAGGGATGCTAGGGTGCATAGGAAGGGATAGCTTCAGAAGAAAGAGGGAGGTGGTGATGCTGCTGTATGTATAATTGGAGTAGATCTGGAGTATTCTGTCCAGTTCTGAAGACTGTATATCTGGAAGGACATAGACAGAATAGCAGCAGTCCAAAGGAGGGTAAGATAAAGGTGCAGAGTCTCCACCAGAAACCCTATGAACAGACAGACTAAAGGACCTCAATATGTACACCCAGGATGAAAGGAGGGAGAGGGTGTATATGATCAAGACTTTCAAGTACCTCATGGGTATAAATAAGGTACAAGAGGGAAGCATTTTTCAGAAATAAAGATGTTCAAGAACAAGGGGTCATGCTATGAAGCTGCGGGGGAGGCTCAGGGAAAATGTGAGGAAGTACTTCTTCACAGCAAGAATGGAAGACGCCAGGAACAAACTCCCTGTGGAGGTGGTGGAGGCAAAAACTGTAATGGGATTTAAGCATGCATGGGATAGACATAAGGGCCCCTTAGTGGTTCAGGAAGGGAGGGTTATGCCAGAGAATAAGTAGGGTCTGTGGTAGTACAGTAGGTAGGGAAAATAGGCAGACTAGGTGGGCCAAGCGGCCCTTATCTGCCAACAAATTCTGTTTCCACATTTCTCAAAGTTGGGGGCAAAAGTCCCCCTGTAGCTATTCCTAGTACCTGCAAGTAATTATTATCCTCAATAGCAAAGCAGTTACATTTCAGTACGAGTTCTGACATCCTAAATAAAAAATCTGTTGATGGTGTAACATCTATTGTATTTTAGTCTTTAGTAACAAGATAACCATATCATTTTGGTCCAAAAAGTAACCGCAAGGCTTGGAACCACCTTCATGGGGAATGTTTGAATAAACGCCATCTGTGTCTACTGTAGCTAAAATATAATCATTTTGCACATGGATTTTATCTAAAATCCACAACACATCACCAGAGTCCTTCAAATAAGGTCTTAGTTAAAAAACAAATAGTTTTATGTGGGTGTCAACTAGTTTTGAAAGAGGTTTAGTGACTGACCCTATTCTGCTAATAATAGGGTGACGGGGGGTTGGTAAGATTTATACACCTTTGCAAGGGTGTATATTGCTGCTTTAACTGCTAGAAATACTCTGACAACATCTCTTACACTCTTAGTGATCTCACCACATTCAAAACTTGAAAAAATCTCTGCATCAATAGTTTCTTTAAAGTTACCAATGGTGTCCTGGTCAAGATTCAAATACTTTTTTTTTATCAGAAAACTGCCTGTACACTTCATTCTCATAACTTACAGTGCTGAGGATAACCACGCTGCCACCTTTGGCTTTTATTTATTTATTTGCAGTTTCAGATTAATACCTTTGAATCATAGGCTCATTTAAACAAGCATTTGTCAATGCCGAATGTTGATTGCGTTGGTCTGTTGAGCTAGCTCACTGGCCCTCTGTCACTCGCTCGTTCTGTTTCTCCCAGTGCTGCAGGCTGCTGTTTTGTACTGGGCTCCTGCCTGCATTGGCACCCTTATCGGTCCACAAAGAAATCCACAGCTGGCCTGACAGAGCTCCATTGAGGTTGGTTATGCCCCCGTCTCTGACTAGCTCATTCTGTTTCGCCAGGCACTGCAGGCTGACCTTTTATGCTGAGCCCCTGCCTCTGTTGGTAGCTTTTTCTGCCCACAAAGAAATCTGCATTAGTCCTGACACAGGTCCGTTGAGCTTGCTCACTCCCCCTCTGTCACTTTCTTGTTCCATTTCTGCCAGCGCTACAGGCTGGCCATTTATACTGGGCTTCTGCCTGTTTTGCCGTCTCTTTCTGCCCACAAAGAAATCTGCAGCAGTCACGATAGAGCTCCGTTGAGCTCGCTTACTCCCCCTCTCTCACTCGTTCATTCTGTTTCTCCTGCCGCTGCAGGCTGCCCTTTTGTACTGGGCTCCTGCCTGCATTGCTGCCTTTTACTGCCCACAAAGAAATCTGCAGCAGTCACGATAGAGCTCCACTGAGGTTGCTCTCTCTCCCTGTCTCACTCACTCATTCTGTTTCTGCTGGCGTTGCTGGCTGGCCTTTTGTACTGGGCTCCTGCTTGTATTGATGCCTTCTTCTGCCCACAAAGAAATCTGCAGCAGTCATGATAGAGTGCCATTGAGCTTGCTCACTCCCCCCTCCCACTCGCTCGTTCTGTTTGTCCCGCTGCTGCAGGCTGCCCTTTTGTACTGGGCCTCTGCATGCATTGCTGCATTTTTCTGCCCACAAAGAAATCTGCAGCAGTCCCAACAGAGCTCCATTGAGCTTGCTCACTCCTCCTCCTCCTCTCTCACTCACTCATTCTGTTTCTGCCGGCACTGCAGGCTGCCCTTTTGTACTGGGCTCCTGTGTGCATTGCTACCTTTTTCTGCCCACAAAGACATCCGCAGCAGTCCCAACAGAGCTCCGTTGAGCTCACTCACTCCCCCTCCCTCACTCGCTTGCTCTGTGTCTCCCACTGCTGCAGGCTGCCCTTTTGTACTGGGTTTCTGCCTGCGTTGCACCTTATTTTGCCCACAAAGAAATCCGAAGTGGTCCCGACAGAGGTCCATTGAGGTAGCTCACTTCGCCTGTCTCACTCACTCATTCTGTTTCTCCTGACACTGCAGGCTGCCATTTTGTAGTTGGCTCCTGCCTCTGTTGGTGCTGTTTTCTGCCCACAAAGAAAGGTGCAGCAGTCCTGACAGAGCTCCGTTGAGCTCGCTCACTATCTCTCTCTCACTCACTCATTTTGTCTCTGCCGGTGCTGCAGACTGCCGTTTTGTACTGGGCTACTGCCTGCATTGCCGCCTTCTTCTGCCCACAAAGAAATCTGCAGCAATCATGATAGAGCTCCATTGAGCTTGTTCACTCACTCCTCCTCCTCTCTCACTCATTCTTTCTGTTTCTCTTGCCGCTGCAGGCTGCCCTTTTGTACTGGGTCCCTGCGTGCATTGCTGCCTTTTTCTGCCCACAAAGAAATCTGCAGCAGTCCCAACAGAGCTCTGGTGAGTTCACTCACTCCCCCCTCCTCACTCGCTCGTTATGTGTCTCCCGCTGCTGCAGGCTGCCCTTTTGTACTGGGTTTCTGCCTGCATTGGTGCCTTTTTCTGCCCACAAAGAGATCTGCAGCAGTCCTGACATAGCTCCGTTGAGGTCGCTCACTCCCCCTCTGTCACTCGCTCATTCCGATTCTGTGGACACTGCAGGCTGGCCTTTTATACTGGGCTCAAGCCTGCATTGCCGCCTGTTCCTGCCCACAAAGAAATCTGCAGCAGTCATGCTAGACCTCCATTGAGCTCACTCACTCCCCCTCCCTCACTTGCTCATTCTGTTTCTGCCGGCGCTGCAGGCTGGCCTTTTGTAGTGGGCTCACTCCCTCTGCCTCACTTGCTCATTCTGTTTCTCCTGATGCTGCAGCCTGTACTTTTGTAGTGGGCTCCTGCCTCTGTTGGCACCTTTTTCTGCCCACAAAGAAATCTGCAGCAGTCCCGACAGAGCTCCATTGAGCTCGCTCATTCCCCGCTGTCACTCACTGGTCCCGTTTCTGCCTCCGCTCCAGGTTGCCCTTTTCTACTAGGCTCCTGCATGCGTTGCCACCCTTTTCTGCTCACAAAGAAGTCCACAGCAGTCACGATAGAGCTCCATTGAGCTCACTCACCCCCCCTCAGTTGCTCATTCTGTTTCTGCTGCTGCTGCAGGCTGTCCTTTTGTGCTGGGCCCCTGTGTGCACTGCTGCCTTTTTCTGCCCACAAAGAAATCTGAAGCAGTCCCAACAGAGCTCTGGTGAGTTCACTCACTCCCCCTCCCTCACTCGCTTGTTCTGTGTCTCCTGCTGCTGTAGGCTGCCCTTTTGTACTGGGTTCCTGCCTGTGTTGGTGTCTTTTCTGCCCACAAAGAGATCCACAGCAGTCCTGACACAGCTCCATTGAGGTCGGTCACTCCCGCTCTGTCACTCGCTCATTCCATTTCTGCGGGTGCTGCAGGCTGGCCTTTTATACTGGGCTCTGACCTGTGTTGCCACCTTTTCCTACCCACAAAGAAATCCACAGCAGTCACGCTAGACCTCCATTGAGCTCACTCATGCCCCTCCCTCACCTGCTCGTTCTGTTTCTACTGGCACTGCAGGCTGGCCTTTTGTAGTGGGCTCACTCTCTCTGTCTCACTCGCTCATTCTGTTTCTCCTGATGCTGCAGGCTGCCCTTTTGTAGTGGGCTCCTGCCTCTGTTGGCACCTTTTTCTGCCCACAAAGAAATCTGCAACAGTCCTGACAGAGCTCCGTTGAGCTCGCTCATTCCCTGCTCTCATTCACTCATCCCGTTTCTGCCTCCGCTCCAGGTTGCCCTTTTCTACTAGGCTCCTGCATGCATTGCCACCCTTTTCTGCTCACAAAGAAGTCCGCAGCAGTCATGATAGAGCTCCATTGAGCTCACTCACCCCCCCCCTCTCAGTTGTTCATTCTGTTTCTTCTGCTGCTGCAGGCTGCCCTTTTGTACTGGGCCCCTGCTTGCACTGCTGCCTTTTTCTGCCCACAAAGAAATCCGCAGCAGTCCCAACAGAGCTCTGGTGAGTTCACTTACTCCCTCCCCCTCCCTCACTCACTTGTTCTGTGTCTCCTGCTGCTGCAGGCTGCCCTTTTGTACTGGGCTCCTGCCTGTGTTGGTGCCTTTTTCTGCCCACAAAGAGATCCACAGCAGTCCTGATACAGCTCCATTGAGGTTGCTCACTCCTTCTCTGTCACTCGCTCATTCCGTTTCTGCGGGCGCTGCAGGCTGGCCTTTTATACTGGGCTCCCGCCTGTGTTCCTGCCTTTTCCTGCCCACAAAGAAATCCACAGCAGTCACGCTAGACCTCCATTGAGCTCGCTCACTCCCCCTCCCTCACTTGCTCGTTCTGTTTCTACTGGCGCTGCAGGCTGGCCTTTTGTACTGGGCTCACTCTCTCTGTCTCACTCGCTCATTCTGTTTCTCCTGATGTTGCAGGCTGCCCTTTTGTAGTGGGCTCCTGCCTCTGTTGGCCCCTTTTTCTGTCCACAAAGAAATCTGCAGCAGTCCCGACAGAGCTCCGTTGAGCTCGCTCATTCCTTGCTCTCATTCTCTCATCCCATTTCTGCCACCGCTCCAAGTTGCCCTTTTCTACTGGGCTCCTGCATGTGTTGCCACCCTTTTCTGCTCACAAAGCAGTTCGCAGTAGTCATGATAGAGCTCCGTTGAGCTCGCTCACTCCCCCTCTCTCAGTTGTTCATTTTGTTTCTTCTGCTGCTGCTCTCTGCCCTTTTGTCCTGGGCCCCTGCATGCACTGCTGCCTTTTTCTGCCCACAAAGAAATCCGCAGCAGTCCCAACAGAGTTCCTTTGAGCTCATTCACTCCCCCTTCCTCCCTCGCTCATTCTGTGTCTCCCGGCACTGCAGGCTGCCCTTTTGCACTGGGCTCCTGCCTGTATTGGCGCCTTTTCCTACTCACAATGAAATCTGCAGCAGTCCTGACAGAGCTCAGTTGAGCTCGGTCACTCCCTCCTCCACTCGCTCGATCCTAATCTGTCCCAAACACTGATTTCTGACAGCAACTGCAGTATTTTGCGCCGGAAGCGTGAAAACACATTTTGGTCAGGATGTGAAAAATGACTGCTGTACTGTTCATAAGGAGGCGTGAAAAAATGTCAGTGTTGAAAATGTGGTGTGAAAATATTACTAAGTTGCGAAGTTACAAGGGTGCATGGAAACTGCACAACGCACGCTCGTAACACAGTCATTTTATGGAGTTTCATCACAAAATTTTCAACATAGGCATTTTAGCACCTCTGCTCATGAACAGCATCAATGTGATTTTCTTAATGTGTCCTGAGCACTGATTTCCCACAGCAACCACGCTACTAAAGTGGTCCCTCCTGGAGCGTATGGACCACGTGGGCACTCGGAGGCCTGCCTACCCACCCACTCCCCGACCAGACTCCCGGCTCCTCTACTGAAGCACTCCCTCCTGGAGCATACGGACCACGCGGGCACTCGGAGGTAATAAATCACTTCCAACAGAAGCACCCTTGTGGGGGGGATAGCCCATCGACACGTTGTGCATGTCGACTGCCGCACCCACCCCTCCACTCAACCACCCTGGCTCGGCATTTCCTTTATAGGCGATGCCTGTTGATGTCACTTCCTGTTGGTCATTTAACTAAGTCCCCACTTTGCCATTTGCAGGTTACAACTGCTGGCCACTAGAGGGACTCAGTGCTCCCTCTTTATAATTCCCTGTCCTGATAGCTCTTTCATTCTCCACTTGCTGGTTCACCTTTACCTAGCCACAGCAACTCTCCTTGCCTTCCCCCTGGCTGCTACTACCTTGCATTTTTTCTGCTTGCTCTTCCAACCTGTAATTACCATCCACTCAGACCCTCTACCCTCCCTTCTAGTCCGCAATTTGCTGACCACTAGAAGTCGCTACTGAGCGCCCCTCTTTTCAGGCCCAACCACTGCCAATTCCTGACCCCCAGACCTTGGATTCCGACTACTACCCAGGTCCATTCTCCTAATACATTGAGAGAGTCTTGAACCTGGTACCCTGTACACCAGAGGTGGTGTCACTACCATTGAACCAAAGTGGCACCAATGCTTACAGACAAGCATCTTTCCACTTTGTTCTACCATTACCTTCTAGCTCCTTAGCATTATGCATGCCCTTCACCTATTGACAAGCCTCGCTCTCATCCTCTGCCTGATGCCACTGTCCTACCCATCAAACTCAGTGCTATTGCAGACATGCCAATCTGTTGCCCCCCTTGTGCTCTGGTACTACACCCCTCCTATGTATCTGAGCCAGCACTCGCGCACTTTGCCCCCACTGGGTGTTTTTACCCCTGCCCACCCCCAGCTTCCACCAAGCTCCCACCTCCAACTTCCATGGGAGGCTTATCATGCTAGCCTTCCCAGCCTGTGTTACACTGCCTACCCCATGTGTTCTTAAAACTCCCCTTCCCCTCCTTTCATGTCTGTTGCAAAAATACTTTTCACCGCCACCTGGCCAGAGTGGTAGTTATGCTACTACTCCTCTCAGGTAACATACATCCCAACCCTGGCCCAGTTCACAATAACTCAGCTACAGGCCCTCATGGGCTCTGCACTGCCTCTATGAATATCTGTAGCCGCTTGAAAAATTTTACTCACTCCAATGCTGGGTCTCATCCCATAAACCAGATGTCATCACCCTGGTTGAGACCTGGCTGTCAAAATCCACCCCTGACTCCTTTGTCTCCCTCCCAGGATACTCCCTCTACCGGGAAGACCGGGCTGGAAGACGGGGTGGTGGCTGTGCTATCTACACTAAAGACTCCCTTACTGGACTTGCCCTCCCAGCACCTGCTCTTGATTTTGGGGTGCAGGCACTAACCCTGAAACTGACCCCGGACCCCTCAAGGGGCCCACTCTATCTAACCACAACCTACATACCCCCTTAAAAACAAACACTGGCTCTGTCCTCACTAACAGAATACCTCACTTCGCTACACCACTCTTCTGACCAAATACTGGTGGGCGATCTAAACATTAATTGGCTTAGCCCCTCTTCCTCCTCTACCCATGACTCCTTTGCAGCATTCGATGTGACTGAACTTATTACCCACCCCACCAGGTCTAATCCAAAGAGAGGCTCCAGTACTCTACTCGATGTTGTCCTCTCCAATCGCCCGAAACAGATTGTCGATATCCAAGTCCTTCCTGACTCACTTAGCGACCACTCCCCCATACTTTTTCACTGGACCACCTCAGTATCCAAACCCATAGCACAGACCACACTACGGCGGTGCCTGAAACCTGGTGGTCTGAAAAACCTCAAGGAATTTATGTCCGAGCCGCCCGCTGGCGCGCGGTGGGATTTCGCTTGGCGACGCCCGCGACCCGGTTCGAACAGACCTTGGCCGCCGGGAGGGCTGGCTGGGAGAGAAGGATCGAAGGCCCCACGGACTGCCTCTCTCCAGGGGAGGGGGTCAGTGATCGGGGCACCAGTGACCTTGGGCGGAGGCCTGGAGTCACAGCCACCGACACTCAAAAATTGGACTTAGGGCGGGCAGGGCGTCATTCGTCATTGCACATTCCGCCCCAGAAAACCCGGAAAATGGGCGGCTGCCAGCGCCCACCATGAAGCATCGTGGCTTCAATTAGCTCTCCAGGCGGCCCTCCGACGCAAAAAATAGTGTCTGCGGGGTTTCCGCCCGTAGCCCCGTCCGTGGGTAAGCTGCGGGTATCGAGGGTCGAGGCTGATCTGAGAGAAGGTGGAAGCTGCACAGGCTGATAGTCCCGGGCGGTCGGCGGTTAGGCGAGGAGGAAAAAATATAAAAAAAAAAAGGAATTTATGTCCCAAATTGATTTGTCTCCTATACAGTATGCCCCTGACATTGATACGGCACTAACCTTCTTTACCCAAACCTTCAATAAAGCCTGCGACATCTTCAGTTCACTGACAGCCCACCGTTCCAAAGTGCAGAATGCTCCCTTGGTGATCCCCGCCCTGTTCCAACAACTTAAGCACAGGGATAACTTATGGCACCGGGCTATTGAAACCGGCCGGCCCAGTGATAGACAGGCATATGCTGCTGCTAGAAACAAGTGCACCTGGGCCATCAGAAAGGCCAAGACTGATCACTATCAGTCCTCACTCACCTCCTCCTGGGGGAATGCCAGAACCTTCTGGGACAATATCAAGCAGTTAAATGGGAGCACATGCTCCCCACCACCCTCCCAGATCAATATCAATGGCACTATCTCCACCGACCCAGCCCTTATAGCTAACTGCCTCAATACCTCTTTTACAGATCTTAGCCCAGTCCTTCCTGGAGATTTTTTCGACCCTCACCCCCTCTACCTGCCCCAGTCCTTACACGCCCTTACTTTCACCTACGCCGAGTCTCTGCCCAAGAGCTTAGACCTCACCTAATCAATGCCCTTAAGAGCAATAGTACTGGCAGTGACATCCTGGATCCCTGTATCCTTCGCCAGGTGCTTGATCTGGTCCTTGCCCCAATCACCAGCCTCCTTAATAAATCCCTCTGTCTGGGGCAATTTCCATTGGCTTGGAAGATTGCCACAGTCACACCCATTCATAAAGCTGGAGACAGATCCCTGGCCGGAAACTACCGGCCTATCTCCATTCTCTCTCCTCTCTCCAAAGCTCTGTAAAAAGTGGTGGCCTCGCAAATCACAGATTACCTTACCAGCTACAACATTCTCTGCCCTGAACAGCATGGTTTCCCTGCTGGTCATAGTACCAGTACTGCCCTTCTAGAGTTGTCAAATTTTCTCCACACCTCCCTGGACTCAGGCTCTCTGGCCGGCGCAGTGTTTGTAGACCTATCAAAAGCATTCGACACTGTCTCCCATCCCCTCCTTCTGGATGCCCTCAGTCACTCTGGATTTGCCACTGGGCCTGTCTCCTGGTGTGCTAACTATCTGTCAGCTCACTCCCAATGTGTTAAAATTAGCGGGACTCTCTCTGACATCTGTCCCATCCACTCTGGTGTTCCCCAGGGCTCCATTCTTGGACCCTTACTCTTCTCACTATACCTCAACACCCTAACAGGTTCCTGTAATGGAAATATTTTACTGTATGCAGATGATGCTGTCATCTTTGCCTCTGATCGCAACCCTATCGCCCTCCAGGATGCCTTGCAAAGATTATATAATGAAGCCGAAGGTTGGTTCAAGGAACACAGACTGGTGATAAATCTCAAAAAAACAAAAACCATGATCTTCGCCCACCCACAAAACAAATCCAGCAACTTCAAACTCCACATTTACTCTAGCATCAAGTTCCTGCTCGAACAAGTCTACTCCTATAAGTACCTTGGGATCTATTTTGACCCTGCTCTCCCCTGCCATGATCACATCTCAGCCCTTGCTTCAGCTGCAAATATTCGGCTAGGCATCTTACACCGGTATAAAAACTGTATCCCCCCTTGGGCCCTCCGACTCGCAGTCACGTGATCCATACTGTTCCTTGTGGATTATGGGCTGCCGGTGTATGGTGCTGCTGATCAGACATTTCTCAACAAAATTTGCATTACGCTAAACAAGGCCTGTAGGCTAATTTTAGTAGACCCTAGGTTAATGCACACTTGCCAGAAATATGCAAAGGCCATGCTGCTTGACCTAGATGAACACCTTAGATAGCAAACCTGTATCATAACAAAAAAAACTCTCCTTGGGCTATCCCCACCAGGTTTGGCAGCCTCCATCTACCATGCAAAATCCCTAGTACAAACCTGAACCTCCGGCAAAACCACCCTATCAATTCCCAGGGCTAGGACCTCGCACTGTAAAAGGGCCTATTGCTACAGAGCCCCATCCTGGTTCAACACGCTTCCCCCCACTATCTCTGATGCTCCTTCAATCTCCTGTTTTAAAATCTCCCTCCAAAATCACTATTTAATACTCAAAGCTGTGATTGTTACTAGTTTGGTCTTGCTCATAGGCTATGACAAAGCCACCTGAGTGGCTGCATTCAATAATAAAAGCTATCCTGGCCTTAGCAATTTACTGTATGCCCATTGTTGAAACATACGTGTTTAAACCAATTTGTTGTATATCTCATTGTTGTAACATACTGTTGTATTGTGCCTAAACCCATCTGTTGTATATCTCATTGTTGTAACATACTGTTGTACTGTGTTTGACTTTTTCGACGAGGTACCTTTGTAAATGAGCCCATGGCTCAAAGGTTTTTTCAAACTGATGTACAAATGAAATAAAAAATAAATAAAAATATTGTGTGCCGTAAGAGCGAAAATCCATTTTGACCAGGATGTGAAAAATGACAGCTGCACTGTTCATAAGGAGGTGTGGAAAATAGCAATGTTGGAAATCTGGTACGAGCGTGCGTGGAAACTGCGCAATGCATGCTCGTAGCACACTCATTTTATGGACTTTCATCACCAAATTTTCAACATAGGCATTTTAGGACCTCTGCTAATGAACAGTGTCACTGTCATTTTCATAATGTATCCCAAACATGGATTTCCCAAGTGACCACGCAATTCTGCACCGGAAGTGTGAAAACACATTTTGGCCAGGATCTGAAAAATGACAGTGTAAAGTTCCTAAGGAGGTGCAGAACAATGGCAATGTTGAAAATCTGGAGTGAAAATATTATACATTCACGAACTTATGAGCATGCATGCAAACTGCGCAATGCATGCTCGTAACACATTCATTTTATGGAGTATTGGCACCAAATGTTCAACATAGGCATTTTAGGACCTCTGCTCATGAACAGTGTCACTGTCATATTCGTAATCTGTCCTGAACACTGATTTCCCACAGGGACTGAGCTATTCTGCGCCGGAAGTGTGAAAACACATTTTGTCCAGCATGTGAAAAATTAGAGCTATACTGTTCACAAGGAGGTATAGAAAAATGCCAATGTTGAAAATCTGGAATGAAAATATTGCAAATTTGTAAAGTTACGAGCATGAGTAGCAACTGTGCAACGCACACTCATAAAACAGTCATTTTTTTTTAATTTTTCCACCAAATTTGCAACATAGGCTTTTTGAGAGACCACCTCATGAACACTGGCACTGTCGTTTCGTTAATAGGTCCCGAAAGGTGATTCCATGCAGTGACTGTGAAATCACCTTTCAGGGCTGATTAATGTCATGACAGTGGCAGAATTCATGAGGAGGTGTCCCATAAACCCCATGTTGAAAATTTGGTGCCAAAATTCCAAAAAATTACTGAGCTATGCATCAAAGTTGAAAAAACCTTGTTTATTCCATTATACAGCTTATCAACATTTCCTCAGTTTGCGGTCACCTTTGAAGAGTGCAGATGTGTTCCCGGTCCACTGAAGATCATTGTGCCAGACTCTGGAGGTAAGTATGGGGTGAGGGGTGTGTGGGGAGGCAGGGTGCACAGTGGGTGGGCGGGTTATGGAGGGTGGAGGGAGACCGTGAGGAACCGTTTCCTTTTTTTTCACAGGGGAAGAAAATGAAAAACATTGTGGGACCTTTTTTTGGGGGGGGGGGATGTGGCATGCTGGAATGGGGTCCCAGCATTTCAATGGACTCTCTTTTTTGGGAGGCAGCTGTAGCCATCAGGAGATTGGACACCCCTGACAGCACACAACAAAATTGGGGAGGTTACTTTATGCTGATGGGGATTGGACACCCCCATCGGCACATACTGGTATGGGGGGGTCTCATGAACCAAGGGGGATTGGGCACTCCCTCAGCACACAAGAACTTGCAGGGTGGGTCATGCCGATGGGGATTGGGCACCCCCATCAGCAAAAAAACAAGGGAGGGGACATGATGCTGGGAGGATTGGGCACCCCCTTGGCAAACAGGCTGGAAATGCAAGAGAGTGCTGCAATGAGGGGTAGCTCCCTCATTGCAGTGGATGACGCTGCAATGACAAGGTGCCTCCTGATTGCAGCGGCTAAAACTTCTCAAGGTTGTGGCCCGCTGGCTGAACTAGTGTCAGCAGCAGCGTGCCACGCCATCGTGGAAAGTGGGCCAAGCCTTTAAAGGCTGTGAGGGTATTGGCTACAACAGTGCCATGCCTCCACAACCTGCTTCTGGCAACCTGCAGCAATATGTTTCTTGCGCATGCACGGGATCAACATAAAAGCCCCAAGTCAGTAGATACATGACATTAGGACAAACATAGTACACACAGGTAAGCAAAAAATTAACATAAAGTGACAAGTGCTAATACAGTGAGTACAGTATAACAAGTTCAGCAATTCAATTTAGTTCAGGTAGCAATACATGCTTTCCAATGAGGAATAGCAATTAACACCAACAGCACTGCATGACTGCGATACAATACTTGGGACAGTGCAGGATGCAGTCAAGGGATGGAGGTCCCAGGCTGTTGAGAGGTACAGTAGAAGGGTAGAAGCAGCCATTCTGGCCTTGTTGGTAGGGAGACAAGGGGTGGAGGTGAGAGGAGGTGGGGGAGGTAGGGAGGAGCAAATGGGGGTGTGTGAATGGTAGAAGGTGAAGTGGGGATGGGGACCATAGGGCTGACACCCAGGCTGAGAGGAGGGGGATAGAGATGGTGGGTGGAGGAGGGGGGGATGAGGGGCATGGAGGAAGGGGAATGTAGGGGTAAGGGGCAGGGGGAGTGTCATCTGTTAGATAGGCTAATGATAAACATATGTGCTTGCTAAGTGGGTGCACAACCCTGATTTAAATTGGCTAAGTTTAGACTGAGTTTATTATATTCAATCAGGGCTAGAGGTAGGTCATTAAACCACTTTGGGCCTCGGTAGGATAGGGATCTCAGGGCTAGAGAGGTGTACTTAAAGGGTACTACAAGCCCTCCCTTGGAGGCACGTCTGGTGTTAATAACTGGTTGAGCAGGTTGGCTGCTGGTTTAATGGTGATAGTGTGGTTGTCCTCCAAGGTTCTGATAGCAGTTCTCTCTGCATGACTAATACTGCAAAAATTCAAACAAGGCTGTTAAGAATTCAGTCTCTCAAAGTCCACTTCACATTTTTTTCAGAAGGTCTTTATCACTTTTTTTGGGGGGGGGGCAGGAAGAAGGATCAAGCTGGTTTTGGACAGTTTTTAACAATGCTCACAGTTTCAACAGTATTCTCCATGCTGTTACTTTGGTTTTTTTTAGTGAACAAAGAGAGCAAGCTAAGCTGCCTGTATATGAGATGCGTCATTTATACAATCAAATAGTCTGAAGCCAGCCATCAGTACAAACCAAAGGCCCCTGTTAAGAATTTTCAGTTCATCAAGAGTGAGTACATGGTTTGCCAAATTAAAAACATTATTTTCTGTTACTTCCTCCTCTGATTTCATCCTCGATTCTTGAACTTCTGACTCCTATTCTTCTTTTCCCTCTCCCACTTGTCCATGGTCATTTCCTAAATTTGAATGAGCTGTTTTGTTATTGCTTCCCAGCTCATTCTATTCTTTTTTTGTCCATCCAATTTGCTTCTCTGTTCTCCTCTAATATAACTCAAGCTAGTGCCTTCAGCAACTGTGTCCAGACCTCAGCTTTGGTGTAGACTGGAGTAACATAGAAACAGAGAAAAATAGAAGTTGACAGCAGGTAAGGACCGCAAGGCCCATCCAGTCTGCACATTTTTTCTGCCTTATGAATGTGCCATAGGCCTTTACTCTGTCAATGGCCTATTTATTCATACTCATCTGTATTATTCCCATCTGCCTGTCCCATGCCTGTTTGAAGACTTGCACTATATTCATACCCACCATTTCTTGAAGTAGGCCGTTCCATGCATCCACCACCCTTTCTGTGAAATAGAACTTCCTCACATTACCCCTTAATCGGCCTCCCTCTAATCTCATGCTGTGCTGTGTCCTCTCGTCCTTATATTTTTCTTATATTAAAATATGTTAGTCTCTTTCACCTTGTTAATGCCCTTAAGATAGTTGAATGTTTCAATCATATCACCTCTCTTCCCTCCTTTGCTCTAGGATATACATACTGAGCTCCATTCTGCCCTCATATGTTTTCTACTGCAGTCCATGAGCCATTTTGATTGCCATCCCCTTGACTGCCTCCATTTTGTTAATGTCCTTGTGCAGGTGTGGTCTTCAGTACTGCACACAATACTTCAGATGGGGCCTAACCAGTGTCTTGTAAATAGGAATTATTACCTCCCTCTTATGACTTGTGATACCCCTACTAATACACCCTAACATCCCTTTAGACTTACCTGTTGCTTTAGTGGTCTGCTTGGATGATTTTAGGTAATCTGTGATGATGGTGCCCAAGTCTCTTTCTTCCCTTGTGATTGCCAGCAATTCTCCTCCCAACCTATAGGTAGCTTCAGGGATTCTCTTCCCTATGTGTATGATCTTGCACTTCTTTGCATTAACCTCCAGTTGCCACTCTTCCGACCATTTTGCCAGTTTTTACAGATCTCTTCTCATTCTGTCCACTCCTTCTGGATCATCTACTCTGTTGCAGATCTTGGTGTCATCTGCAAACAGGCAAACCTTACCCTCCAGTCCATCTGCAATGTCACTAATGAAGATATTGAAGAGGACTGGCCCTAGGACTGATCCCTGAGGTACCCCACTTGTGACCAGTGGTGGGCGAAGTCTATGCACTTCGCTACACAGAGTACTTTGCATCATAGCCATAATTACGTGAAGTACTCCGCAACACAAAGTAAATAACTTCACCTTGAATTTTAACGTGAAGTCTCATTGTTTTCTATGGACTTCATGCTGACTTCGCCTTTGTTTCGGTCTTTAAGATGAAGTTTGCAGTGAATCATGGGATGGCAGGTCACATGGGCTTTAGATTGTCTTGCACAGCCCCAGTTCGGCATAGTGTGTAGTGGAAAGCTGGAGACAGTTTGCTCTCAGAGCTCTGTGAATTAAACCATTGAAAAACCTTAAAAAAATCATTCTTGATCCAATTTTTTGGGTCAAAATTTAATACATATATTGTAGGAAACACTCCTGTTCTTATATCAAGTGTTTATTGTTTTTGTGTGCATTTTGAATCTTAATTTAGAATATTCAGTCTGTGTACTGATAGACACTATAGAAGTTTGCTTCGGGAGAGGGGCGGATCTGTGGTGAAGGGAGAGTCATAGTGAAAAAGGCAGTCTTTCTAACTGTTGTTAGGTAACTAGTGTGTTAGTATTTGTGTGTTCGTGTTTACACAGTAATACTTGTAGTAAGTTTTGATAATTTTTTGCTGTTTACTGTGGTGCTGTGCCGTTTTTCAGTCGGGTTAAAATATTTGGCTGTAATGTACTGAACTGTTAAATTTTCTGCGCATTACCTTTAGTGTGTGTCATCAAGTCAGACACATTTTATTGTGCCACACAGTAATCGCAGCACTCTGAATCTGTAATCCATCTGCTATATTTTTTACTGCTTCATTCTATCTTGGTAGTGGACTGGTACTGCAATTGTCCCCTTCCTCTCCGATTTGTGACCACTGGTAAAGCTGTTGTTGTGCCTGTGCGGCTGCACCTCCTGAGAGCTCAGTCTCCATCTATCTGTGCATCTGCATCTGTTCAGGGCCCAGCCTCCATCTATCTGTGCATCTGCATCTGTTTAGGGCCCAGTCTCCATCTATCTGTGCATCTGCATCTGTTTAGGGCCCAGTCTCCATCTATCTGTGCATCTGCATCTGTTTAGGGCCCAATCTCCATCTGTAAGCCACAGTTGTTGTTTTTTGGCTTCCCACTCAGCCCTAAGTTCAGAAATCTAAATTTATTGTTAATTTTCTGTGTAATCCCAAAAAATGCCCTCAAACAGATGTGCATGCAAACATGTTTCTGGCCATGGCACTTCTGCCAGTGCCAAGAGTGGCCGTGGGTGTGAGCATGGTAATACGTAGCATAAGGGCATAGTTGATGGCAGTAAAGGCATTTCTCCGACTGTGTTTTTCACAGAGCAATCAGTTACTTCAATGATGGTTGGAGATGCAGTTGTCCCTGCTAGTGGTGGTACTGAAGTTGGTGATGGCATGCGTAATGCCCCAAGTTCAACCTATGACAAATTAACAGGTTGCCAAAATATTGTGTAGTCCAAAGACATGAGTCAGAGTGCAGTTGATGTCACACTCCCTGTCCCCGTCCCCACAACAGTTGAACATGATTCGGCTCCTGATGATGACTCACAATCACAATCTCATGTTTCCAGTGCTGCTGAGGTTATGCCTGGGCCATCCAACGATTCAAATGTTGAAGAAAAAATAGTATACGATCATACTGAGGCTGTGGCTGAACTTGGAACATGTTCCCCACAGGACAGCATCGAAGCTGAGTTTGTGGATGTGGATGATGATTATGACGATGATTTAGGCAACCCCAGTTGGGAACCAGAGAAAAAGAAAGTAAAGGTGGCTGTGTGTAAACAGTCTGTTATTAAATCCGCCCCCCAAAGTTGTGATGTAGCTGTGTCTGTTGATGATGATGATGACTCTTTAATATTCATAGATTGTGATGGTCAGGTAGAGTCCAAGTGTGCCCAACAACAGAAATCATGCAGTACACCTCCCATTTCAGTGTCTAAAAAACTGGAGTTCAATATGCAGCACCAGGGACATGTGAAAAGTAGGGCATCAAGATCCCTAGTTTGGGATTTTTTCATACAAGATGCAATTGATGAAACAGTGGCAATCTGCCAGCTTTGCCATGTGCATATGAGGTGTGATAAAAAGGGTAGCCATCTGGGTACCAGGGGCTGGCATACACATCTGAAGAGCAGGCACATGGCACTGTGGACTCGGCACCAGAAGGGAGCTAATTCCGTAGCGGGGCGTTCACACTCATCCACCTTATTGAGCATGGTATCCCCTTCCTTGACTGGAAGTAGCCATGCCTGTAGTAGTGGTGAAATAACACCGGAAGATTACTACAGGCATGAGGAGGAGGAGAATTATTGTCAAGTAGTGGTCAGAGTGGTGGTGGTCTATGCAGTATTTCTAGTACATCAACCCCTGTGCTTAAACCAGGGAAAACAGCATCACCTGTTGACTTGCCACCTATGCATTCCTTATCACATGGTGGCAAAAGCACCCCACCCATGGCAGTTTGCAGTGCAGAGTCATTTGACAAACCACATGCAAAATGGGTAACAATGCAGCCCACATTGCACAGTCTTTTTGCCCGGAACATGAAATACCCACCAAATCATATGGTGTCATGTGAACTGAATGCTGCTATAGTGGTAATGCTGGCACTTGACCTTTTGTCCGTCTCCTTTGTGTAGAATTCTGGATTCAGGTGTTTTGTGGCACATGTCTGTCCCAAATGGAAAGTCCTATCCAGGACCTACTTTTCCACCTGTGCTGTCCCAGAGTTATATTGGACTGTAACAGAGTCTGTAAAACATGCCCTTCAACATTCCTCATCACCATATATTCACTGAAGTATGGATAGGTGGACAAGTGGTAAAATGGTGTGTAGTTCCCATCTGTGTATTACTGCACATTGAGTACAGCCTGCAGGTACTGAGGGTTGTCTGTGCTAGCTGGATTGGAAATCAGTGTAATAAGTCTGACTGTCGTGCTAGCAACCTTCAGGGAATTAGACAGCATGCATTGCTTGCGATGTGCAGTGTAGCAGGGTCCCACACAGGTAAAAACATACTAGACTTGCTACTGACAAAAACTGATGAGTGGCTGACCCTTCTGTCCCTAAAAGCTGGCTTTATAGCTAGTAACCCTGGATCAAATGTCGTTAAATGTATCAACAATGGTGGCTTTGTGAGGGTTCCCTGCATGTCCCACTGGTTAAATCTGGGGTACAGAAGTTTCTGCAGCACCATGACATTAAGCAAATGCTAACAGTTGCACGCTGCACCTGTGCACACTTTGCACGCTCTGGAAAGGCCCGTGACCAACTTAGGCAGCTGCAGATTCAAAACAGCCTCCCTCAGCACCGCCTCAAGCTTGAAGTTGTCACATGCTGGAACTCTATCCTTTACATGGCAGAGCAGTTGTATGAACAGAACAAAGCCATCTTTGAATATCTAGTAATGCACACTAGCTGTGACAGTTCATGGGCCTCAATGTCTATGACAACTGAACAGTGGTGCTTCATGGACTCAGTGATATCAATTTTGAGGCCATTTGAACATGCCACACAGGCAGTGAGTGGTGACACTGCATCCATTAGTCAAGCCATTCCACTGCTGGGGGTGCTGAGGCAGACTTTGCTGAATCTGCAGCCTAGCCTTGACGTGTCCAGAGGTAGGTCAAGCAGTGCATTACTAAAACACATGCTTACAATATTCTGCCACAATTGCCACATTGCCACTATTCAGGAAAGTGCAGAATCTGGAATAGCAACAATGCTGAACCCACAATACAAACATGGCATTGCATCCTTACTGGAGGGAGGACCTGATGAGGTTCAAAATCTGACTAGACAGCTGGTCCAATTGGTTCATGGGGCGCAGAAGTCAAGTACAAAGTTCTGTAAAGTGCAGCAGAGCAAAGCTGAAGGTCACTGTGGAGTAAGCACATCCAGTAAGGTGGCTGCAGGGCAAGGGGGAAGGGGGTGTCAGCAAACCAGATTTCCATTAACCCACTTTGGGGTGCCTTGTCTCGAGTAGGAATCTGTGACCTTGATGAATCCTATGAACAGGTGGGTGACTCGTTAGGACTATGTGCAGCACAGAGCATGGTTGACACCTATTTGGTAGAAAACAGGCATCTGTCAGTGCATGATGATCCTCTGGTGTACTGGAGTGGCAAGGTGAATGAATGGCCAGAGCTCACTTCCGAAGCACTGCATTACCTGACCAGCCCACCCTCCAGTGTAAGTGTAGAGGGGGTATTCAGTTCTGCGGGGGCAATAGAGCATGACCATCATACTAACCTATCATCTACAAATGTCAGCATGCTAACCTTCATAAAAATTAGTGAAGGTTACATACCAAGTCGAACTACCACATCTGTGTTTGTACCCTGTCACGATGATGGTTGTGCTGATGATGTGGGCAAAGCAGAGCATCCTGGTGGTGGCGTCAAATGGTGTACCATTGAGGTTGATGATTCAGTCATGGAAAAGGAATTCCCTAGTGGGCACAACTCTGACCCATATGACTGCAAGGGCAGCTTCCTGTTTGATCAGGATGAGGAGGATGTTGGTGGTAATGTGTAACAGGTTTAAAGGCTGTCACATTTCTGTAATGTTAAAATTTTTTTGTCTATCATAAAAGAAAATCAGTGTCCTTGACTCTCATTTCATATGACAGATATGTACAAATAATGACCCATCATTCTATTTTAGCTTACCCGTTGTACATTTTGTGAGTATACTTAACAGAATGTGTGCTGTCATTAGCAAACACGGTCAGCTTAATAAACAAAAATGTCAACTTGTTGAAGCCACTTAAAGCCTGCTGATTAAATGACAGATATCCTCCTCCACCCTGACCACGAAGGACTGTAATACACCATATCCAGCAACTTGTATTCCTGATAGTGAGAGACAGAAAATGTGTACCTGTGCTCATGCCCAATGTAGGAACCTGCAGCCAGCCACAGCCACCCATCTTCATAACAGTGAGAGACAGAAAATGTGTACCTGTACCCATGCCCAATGAAGGAACCCGCAACCAGCCACAGCCACCCGTCTTCATGAGAGTGAGACAGAAAATGTGTACCTGTGCTCATGCCCAATGTAGGAACCTGCAGCCCGTCACAGCCACCCGTCTTCATAAAAGTGAGAGACAGAAAATGTGTACTTGTGCGAATGCCCAATGTAGGAACCCACAGCCAGCCACATCTTCATGAAAGTGAGAGACAGAAAATGTGTACCTGTGTCAGTTCCATGTGATAACGGTGATAGAGGAAAGGTGATTGCCATTAAGGCGAGTGTAAATTGCCAAAAATCTATTTCAGTGATGTACGCTACCAGCTCACAGCAAAAGGGTGCTGGAGACTATTTTTTTTAAGCTCCCCACACACCCCCACTTAAGGATTCTCAACTCCGGGGGGGGTGCATGTCAAGGGGTGCAAAACACACAAAAAATATCCCAGATAGCACACAAAAAAGTGACTGTTCCTAGGACCACACCTGGTACCCTCTCAACCATAGCCTGCCACCCACCCACCATGCTACATGGCCAGTTTGGCAGCCAACCACCGCACTACACACTACAGACCCTCCATCCCCTTCTGCCCATCACACAACAAGCTCGCTCTGCCTGCCCTATGCACACGTACATATAGCAACATCCTGAGGCTATATTTCCAGACCCCCCATCCTGTCACCCTCTCTGCCCAGTAGCCCTGTGGACAGGCACCATGATAGAGTCGCCATTTTTGAAAGTGTTCAGTCGTGGTCACCATTGTCGCTGGCTACCCCTGTGATCGTGCACAATGTAGGAACCTTCAGCCAGCCACACCCACTATGCTTCTTACTATCAGTAGTTTACAGTGAGTATGTATTAATTTCTCATACTGTGGTTTTTCCTTGAACTGTGATGTGAATGCTTCCTTAACATTTTTATAGATGCCTTTGTCACCAAATACCAGCAACTGATTTTCATTTTGTTTTAACAGGTTCCAGTTACAAACAGTGTGACAGGACTATTGTAGTACTACTACTACAACCACCTAAAGTATATCATTTTCAGGTAAGTATCAATCTTATGTCATCGGTTCTGTTTAGTCTTTCATTTTTTCAAGCCGGTGTAAAGCATGCAACGGAGGTGACATACAGGACAGATAATATATTTTTCA
Organism: Neoceratodus forsteri; assembly: GCA_016271365.2. Lineage (NCBI taxonomy): Eukaryota > Metazoa > Chordata > Ceratodontiformes > Ceratodontidae > Neoceratodus > Neoceratodus forsteri. The sequence continues at coordinate 328,740,334 of CM057450.1, read as the reverse complement.
TGCACATCTGTCAGTCACTGGCATACTTCAGCACACCATGGTTCTAAAACGTTTTCTCCTGGGTCACATGATAATATGTCATGTAACATAACTTAAGACAATGTGCCAGTGCATGTCACATGCACTTAACATGTTAATTGGTCTTGGACTGGCTTGCTAACAGCTTGGTATTTTAAGCTGGATATAACAGACAGGAACAGCCACACTTGGAACAGAATGTGGTTGTGCAATGAAGTCTGAATAATTTCTTCATCTGTTTGCAGGTAACACGTAGGTGCTGTGTGCTGCCATCAGTGCTTTATTCAAATCAGAAGACGTGCAACTGGTATGAATCTGTAGGATACACACAAAACCTGTAAAGAAGACAAAAACATTAATGAAACTTGTTTTCAAATGATGCCCCCAAACCCCCTACCCCTCAAAAAAAACTTACCTTTCATGGCTTGACAGTTTTTGTATAGCCAAAATCATCAGCAAGCCAAAATGTGCACACCCAAAGTAGGACTCTATGACTTGACAGAGAAAACAAAAAATGATTACATATATAGAAAGTACATGCCTGGGTCTGGGGAAAAAACTGAGCGTGACACATACAGTAACTTAACAATGGTGGTATGAATACACAGACACACACATATACACATAGGGCAGCACGTTTCACTCAGCACAGCAGATTAATGGTCCTCCAGGAAGGACATCAAATTATGGTTCACCCCATGGTCATCTGTGGCTATCATCATTTGGAAACACACTGTGCATTAGCTCAGTCAGCACTCAGCAGCAGCAGCAGAAAACAGAAGGACAGCAGCAGCAGCAGCAGGCGCAAGAGTTGTGACTGTTGGTGCAAGCTTTAATCAGTCTGTCCTGAGATAATTGTGGCTTTTCAGAACATTTTCTCATGTGATTATTCTTCATTGGGAGTAGAAACACTAATACTGCATGCTGAATGATGTAGCAAAGATAGCACTAAGAGCAAGCAACATTCACATATCATAGTATTTTTTTATCTGTTGGGGACAGTAATTGTGTTGGGTGATGGTAGGGTATTTTTATTGGGCACAGGGTCATAATGTTGCAAGACATTATGCCGTATTGATTTCTGCCATGAGGCATAAGTCTTTTTTTGGGGGGGGCTCTACCCCCCACATCCTCTGTTACAGGGGGCTGCACCCCATGAACCCCCCATAGAGATTCTCAACTCCAGGGGGAAGGGTTCAGATCAAAAACTGCACAAAGTAAAAAAAAAAAAATTAAAGTTTTTGGGACTGGGAATCAAACCCAGTCCCAGAGGCAGTGTCTGGGTTTCTGGCTGCAGTGTCTCAGTTCATTGAGCCACAGCAGCTCTTCATCAAAACCCCATCCCAGCAGAGGTCTTACCCTCTGCCTGGGATTGTGTCAGTGATGCAATACCGTATACAGCAGTATTTATTTATTTATTTATTGAAAATGTTTTACCAGGAAAGGCACACTGAGCAAAAAGATGCTCGTCTCACGGTGCGACCTGGGGGGGGAGGGGAATTACAGAGGAGGCAAGTATACATAACAAAGTTGAACTTACAGTAGCACAATGTGGAAAATATACATAGTTGGGAAGGATACATTAGAACAAAGTACATAGGCAGTGCCGTTCAGCATGGCACAGGCTCAGCAAGTACAGGTTATACAAATAGTGGTTAACTAACTAGGTAGAAGCAGTAGGGAACAAGAACGTATGGGGGTGGTAAACAAAACAAGGGTACACATCCAGGCAAAACATGAAATACATAAGTGCCCGTGACAGAACAGAGGTAGTAATACAGAGCTTGAGTGCCAGTAGCGGAGGTTGAGCTGCAGGGAGGAGCCTCAAGCAGAAAGGAAGGATTTGGAGAGCAAGAGGGGGGTGGGATGGGGGGTGATGAAACGTGGTGTATAAGGGAGGGGTTAGTGAGGAGGGAGGGAGGAGGGAGTGGGACTGGGGAGCTTAGATTGATTAGGAAGGGGAAGGGAGAAATTGAGAGTGAGGATTAGGTAATGGAGAGGGCATAAGCGCGCAGGGTAGTATATAAGCCAGACAATTCGGCGAATAGCCGGGCCACTGGTCGGGGCCGGGGGAGCTGGGGGGAAATCTAATGGGAGGATGGTCAGGAGCAGTAGCAATTAGGTGTGAGGAAGTTAGAGAGGGCATAGGATAGGGAGAGTTTGGATGAAGAATGATGAATTTGGGTGGGCAGGCCATTCCAGAGTTTAGGGAAGAGGTAAGAGAATGCGGACTGGCCGGTGGTGGTCCTACGGTGAGGGATGAATAGTAGTCGAGAAAGGGAGGGAGGGAGCTGAGCCAGAAATTAGATATGAATTTAGTGCTATGAATTAGGTGACGGTTACTTAGAGAAGATAGGGACAGGGAACGATAAAATGTGCAGTGATGTGATTGAAGGGGGGCATTGAGGGCGAATCGGCAAAATCCATTGTAGAGGGGGTCTAGTCTAGCAAGGGTGGATTGTGTAGCGGAGCTGTAGACTACATCACAGTAGTCGAAGGAGGGTAGAATCATTTTCTGAACAATTTCGCGTCTGATAGGTAGAGGGAGACTAGAGCAGTTTCTATAGAGGGCACCAAGTTTTGGGCGCTGTTTGGAAATGATGGCATCAACGTGAGTGGAGAAAGAAAGGTGGCAGTCAAGCCAGACCCCTAGATACCTGAAAGAGGGTACGTCTTCAAGGATGGTGTTGTTTAGGGTGTGGAATCTCAGGGGGGAGGTGAGTTTGGATAGGCGCTGTCTGGTACCGAAAGTCGTGGAATTAGTTTTCTTAGCATTTAGGGAGAGTTGGTTGCTGTTGAACCAGAGATGGATTTTATTGAAGTCAGTCTGAGGATTGGAGGTGACTTCTGCGGGGGTCTGGCAGGAGGAGAAGAGGACTGTGTCGTCTGCATACATGTGGATGGCGGAAGAGGAGCAGGAGTTTGAAAGGTCGTTTAGGAGGATGGAGAAGAGGATGGGGCCGAGTACTGAGCCTTGTGGTACACCCGAGGTGATGGGGGGGGGGGGGAGATGTGGTCAGCTATTTTAGTGGATTGGGTTCTATTTGGAAGGTAGGCACTGAACCAGTTTATGGGCGGGTGCAGCTAACCCAGCACCGGATAGGCAGGATAGTAGGGAGAGTGGGATATGGTGTCAAAGGCTTTAGAGCTAGGTCGAGAAATGCAGCAGTGATTAGCCTTTATCCATCCCAGTGAGGATGTGGTCAGTGAGTCTGAGCAGGAGGAGTGGTGGAGTGGTGTTTTCTGAACCCTGACTGGAAAGGGGTGAAGAAGTTAGTTTCTGTGAGGAAGTGAGAGAGTTGGGATAGCACCAGGTGTTCTTGGAGTTTTGCGAGGGTGGGGAGGAGGGAGATGGGGCGGTAATTGGATGTAGAGGTAGAGTCACCACCTTTAGGGAGGGGTAGAACAGTGGCATGCTTCCATATGGAGGGGAGTAACTGGGTACTAAAGGAAAGATTTATTAGGGCTGCGAGAGGGGTAGCGATGGCGGGGGCAGATAAGAAGAGGAGTTTGTTGTCAAGACCATCGGGGGATTTGCCTTTGGAGGGATTTAGGGCCCAAAGGGCATCTAAAGTTTCAGTGGGGGAAATGTTTCTAAAGGAGAAGGGGTTCATGCCGGATGGCTGGGGGATAGGAGACTGAGGAGACGGGGTGCTAGCAGGCGGAAGGGCTTCAAGGGGGGCCTGAGTACAGGTAGTGAAATAGGAATTAAACTCAGAGGTGACTTCCTGGGGGTCAGAAAGGAGAGTACCTTGGGCAAGGAGAAGAGGTGGAGGGTTAGCTGTTTGGGGGGAGAAAAGAGAGTTAATAACTTTCCAGAATTTGGATGGTCTTCCAAGGTATGCATTAAGTGTGATGCTAAAATATTCAGACTTAGCTAGGCGGATGGCTTTAGTACACCTATTGCGGAGCATGCAATAGGAGGTGTAGTCGCCAGGGAGAAGGGAGGATTTGAAGGTGCGCCAGGCCTTATCACAGGCTTGTTGGCAGGCAGTTAGCTTGGGAGTGATCCAGGGTAGGTGGGAACCCCAGACTCGAGCCCGGCGTAGGGGGGCGTGTTTGTCCCATGCAGAGAGGAAGGTGTTCTGGAAGTGCATAAGGGCTGAATCCATATTAGAGTGGTTTGTGCTTGGGACCCAATTAGAGTGGTAAAGATCATCCAAGGGAGGGGAGAGATTGAGGGATTTGTACAAACGCTGGAATATAAATTTGGGAGGGGATTTAACTCTGTGGATTTTGCGGACTAAGTAGATTAGGTGGTGGTCACTAATGGAATCGGAGAAGACCAGAGCTGACGACGGGTGTGGGTGGGAGGTAAGTTCCAGTCGAGGAGTGAGTGCTTACCAGACTTAAGGTTTGAGCGAGTGGGTTCAGTAATGGTTTGACAAAGGTTAAGAGCAGTTAACTCAGTTTGGGTTTTGGTAAGGTGGGTGCTAGCCAGTTGTGGTTAAAGTCACCCGTAGCATATAGTTCACCCGATTGGGCAAGGGATGCGAGCTGGCCCAGAAGGTCAGTGACTATTGTGGATGATGTGCCTGGGCAGCAGTAAATGCCAGCCACAAAGATAGGTAGTGAGGAGGTGGGGGACAGTTTTACCATCAGAAGCTCGTATGCTTTGGGTACAGTTTTTGTAATGGTGACAGTGAAGTGGAGGGCTGAACTGATGTAGATAGCCACCCCACCACCTCTGGAAGGCCGGTCTTGCCGTATAATGTTGAACCCTGGAATAGCTAAGTTATTATCGGGTAGACTAGGTTTTAGCCAGGTCACAGTTAGGATGATAATATCAGGGGTGTATTGTATGGCTAGGACCTGGAGCTGATTGAGCTTAGGGGCCAGGCTACGAATATTTAGGTGGAGAAGACGCAGGCCCCGGGGGAGGAGGCTAGGGTGGGAGGAGGAGTTTGCGCTGGCTGGGGGGTTTGATAAGAGGTGGGCAGGGCCTGGGGTTAGGGTTGGGCCAGGGTTAGGGTGTATATCACCTGCCGCTAGAAGAAGTAGTGCAATGGTAAGGTGGTAACTTAGTACACGGAGGGCGGGATTTAGTCTTCCTGGGTGGGGGCAGTAGTAGAGGGGCTGGAGTGGGGAGCAGGTGTAGGTGTGGGGAGAGAGGCAAGAGGCAGCCAGAGGAAAGGGCTGGGAGGAGGGGGGAGTGGGGTAAAGGGACCAGGAAGTAGCTGGGAGGGGAGCAGTGGACTTATAGGGGGCAGAAAAAGGGAGTGACAGAAATAACAGAGAGGTGGGTGGTGAAGGGTAGGGGCAAAGGGGGGGGAGTAGATGTTGGGAGGGATAGTAAAATGGAGCAGGACAGTAGTATCAGGGTCATAGAAGGGGTCATTATGTCAGATTTGAGGAAGGGGTGATCAATCGTAGAACCCTGATGAAAGCCGGGTCGGAGGATTACAAGTGTCAGAATTGCCCTTCCAATAATGTAGATACCACTTTGGAGTAGTGGTACTGTCACGGCCTCTGGTGGACAGGGTGCAAGGTTCAAGACCCTGGAAGGGCAGTAGGGTTTAAGCTTAGCTGAATGCGGGGAACCTAGTCTCAGGTGACTTGCCAAGGGCTGTGATTGGGCCTGAAAAATTGGGAAGAAATAGTGACTCCTAGTGGTCACTGTAGTCGTGGCAGACTGGGTGTGGGGTAGGCAATAGAGTGAGGGTGGAGCATAGGGTTACCCAGCTGGCTGGGCAAAAGGAGGGATGTAGGCAGTGGCAGGGGTTTGGAGAAGGGGGAGAAGTGGACTGAGCAGATAGAGAGGTAAGCTGAAGAGGGAGAGTAATGCAGAAAGAGGGGGTAGAGGAGGGAAGGACAGATGGTCCTTCTAGTGACTAGCAGATATAAACTGCTAATGGAAAAATGGGGACTTAATTGAGTGAGTAACAGGATGTGATGTCAGTACTGGGAGCCTATAAAGGAAATGCTGAGTGTGGGTGGGGCAGTTGATGTGTGTAGTGTGTTGACAGGCTATCCCCACCACAAGGGTGCTACTATTCAGAGGAAGTATAGTACCTGTGAGGTCTGTGCTCTGCTCTGCTCTGTGAGGGAGCTCTCAGGGGGGATTCTGTTGCTGGTGGTATTGCACCATTTGTTCTTCAGTACAGTGTAACCTGGTTAGCCATAATGTTGTATGCTATTAAGCATGTGATATTATGACCCAGCAGGTTTTATTGGGGTTGTTGTGGGTATGCTAAGAAAACCAAACACAGTCAATGGTATCCAAAAACTTATATTGCATGACAAGTACTGCAGCAGTGCAATAATCTGCTGAAATTTTTTTACCTGTACTTTCCTATGTGATTTTCGATTGGTAGTAGTTATCTACTGACTTGCCTATATGATACCCTTATTTCCACAATGTTCAATTTCTGGACTACATGTTTTCACATATGACATAATAAACACAGCACTACTTTTAATCTTGCTTGAGGCAGGTTTTCATCAGTAATCACACCTGTTTTTGTACATCGATCATTTCAAATCATTTCTGTTGTGACTAAAACAAAGTACCATGCAATCCAGCAGGACATGGTGCACCACACCACCATTACATTACGGAGCAGTAGGTGTTCAAAAACAGCTGGATATATACTGATTATAACACTGGTCCAGAACAAGATTAAAAGGAGCACTACTGTTATTTCATATCTGAAAAAAGGGAGTACACACACTACAAAGAACCCATGACAGAACATGGGTGTGTCAGGGCATTAATGCATGTCCTGTGTGCGATGCGAGGCACACAGGCTTGTCAAAGTAATTTACTCCAGCTGGGAAGTACATTAATACCCTGCTACACCCATGGGCTGGAGTGGGTTATCACACTAATAAAACAGGCCAGCTAACTGTAAAAAGCAAAAAATGAAAACAGTTAAATTAATTAATTAATTAATTAATTAATTAATTAATTAATTAATGAACAGGTGACACTTCTTGCCAAATGGCAAGTCGGCACATTTGAACTTTCATTAATGACCTTTTTATAATGCATAAGAACATTAGTTGTGGAAGGAGTGGTATCATACATACAAGTCAGCAAATAAGGGACAATTGAAAATAGAATAAAACTGTATAGGTCAAAATTGTTAAAGAGCAGGTGCACATTGTCAGGTGATTACCCAGCAGTGCATACCTCAAACATATATGATAGCTGACATGCCCCAGTGCTGAGGGGTATTAATAATAACATGTGGTCTGGTCCAGTAAAAAGGTTATGGCACCAGGACTGTGTACCCACAGAAAAACACAGCAGTGTCCTAAACCGGGTGACACACCCCCAGGTAGGCACCTCCAGCAACCTTTTGTGTCATCAGTAAATTAAAATCAGAGTGTACGCTCCTTTGACATGTATGGGCACAAATTTTCTAAAGCTTTTCATACCACTTAGTGTTGCAATTTACAGAAATCAAAGTGGCCGCTGGAGCGGAGTAACAGCTACTCTTGCTACAGCAGTCACTTTCAGTTTTCTGAATTGCAGCTATAAATAGTGCTAACAGCTAAAGAAAGATCTCGCACATTCAGGTCAATAAGAGTGCACACTCAGCATTCATTTTCTGACGTCACAAAATTAAGATGGGGGTGCCTGCATGGGGACGTGTCAGCAGGTTCAGGAAATGCCTCTGTTTTTATGTGGGTACACATTTGGGGTGCTACAACTTTTTTACTGGAAGAGGAAGACCAGTCAGTACTGCCCTCAGTCTCTGTCCGCAGCTTAATGATCCACAAGCATTGCAGTAGGATTAATTCCCCCCCCCAAATTATTTTACCAGCATACAAATTCAGGTGCCCCCCCCACTGCCCACATAGTAAGTTGAATGATATTGCGTGATACCCGCGCTTTCTCAAGGCTGAGGTGTAATTGACATTACACCGTATTGAAGAAGTTTAATTAAAATGACAGTAGTAAAAAGTGCAGACATAACCCTGCCTAATTAAGTTCCCCTAACTAAATACCCTGTTTGCCTGCTCTGATATTCATTCAACTTTTCCTCCTTTCTTTCTACTGCTACCCTTCCCTCCCCTTCCCCCCACATCTTTCTACCTCTAAGCCTTCTGAGCTTCAGCCCCTGATAGGGTTCCCTGCATCCTGGAGGGGCTGGCTTCAGGCCTCCCCCCCCCCCACTTCCCTACTCCCACTCTGTCTCCTTACTTCTCAGCACTTAAATTGGTATCAGTTTACTTATACCTGAACAACTTGCACTTCCAGTCCTGTCCGAGCAGTGCATATCACTATATGCATAATTCTTAGTCATGTTAAACATTTTTTATTCTGTAATCCTCTCTTCAAATGTTTAAAATATGTGCCATTTTCTCTGCTAATGTTTGTACTTTCACATTGCTGTCAAATGCTATTGCATGTCTAAATTTCACATCCTATTGTAACCCCCTGTTGCACCAGGAGACGATCAACTTGTTCAGTGTGCCTTCCTGGTGAAACATTTCAGTAAATAAATAAAAATATAAATTGCAAAAAGTCTGTGCAAAGGATAATAATAAATAAATATAATAAAGGGGTATGCTATTAAAAAATAGTACTTTATCTATGTGTATGTATTGTACATACAAAGGCAGGTCTATAAACTGTGTGACGTGATGGAATTTAATTTAAGATTTAGTAAAAGGTGTCAAAAAGACAGATCATGTTTGCACAAACTTTTTGCACTTTATATCTGTGCTTTTTACCACTGTCATTTTAGTTAAACTTCTTAAATATAGTGTGATGCCAATTACCACCTCAGCCTTAACAAAGCTCAGGTACTGTGCAATATCGTTCAACTTACTATATGGGGAGTGGGGACTGGGGAGGGGCACCTGTATCTGTATACTGGTAAAATAAACTTTTGGGGAATTTATCCTACTGCAATCTCTGTGGATTATTAAGCTGCTGTGGATAGTGACTGAGAGCCATACTGACTGCTCCTACTTTAATAGATGGAACCACATGGTATTATTAATACCCCTCAGCACTGGAGCAAGTCAGCTATCATATATGTTTGCAGGGGGTTGTACAACAGGAAGAAAACATTGCTGCTAAAAAATATTTTTACTATGTGTAAAAAGATTAATAGGTAGGAAAAGAAGGAAGGGAAGTACAGCATTTTGTTATGTTCTTTTTTCATTTTTGGGGTGTGTTTTTACAATTATGGGGGAGAAGGTCAGTAAAATGAAAGACAGAACACACAATGAAAGTTGTACAGAATACAAAAAACTACACATCCAGGTTGTGATGAGTCAGCAGCAGTTGCAGCATTGCCATTATTTGCTGCTGATTACCCTTAGTTCTCTCCATCCACTGCTCATGTTCTCCATCATATTACTCACGTGGTCTACCTGACTCCACAGCAGTCCTAGGTCCACCTGTGTAGCAGGACTTAGTGGGTTGCATTTCCATGCAGGTGCCATCAGAGCAGCCACTTGGTCCTGCTCCCTTCTCAAGTAATCACCACATGCAGGCAGAGGCCATGGTGCCACCTGCTGCACAGCAGGTGCATTGCTGGAAACTTCCGCTGCCTTGGACTCCCACTCTGCATTATGGTGGTTTACAAGGTGAGTACGCTGCCCACCTGTCCCAAGATGACTACCCCTGGACCCATGCCACACCAGCACACTGCAGATGTTACATTTAACAACACTGGGGTCACCAGGCAGTGATAAAGAAATGCCACACTATGGAGCTGCGTGGCGGACCTGACATAGGTGATGAGGGGCAATAGATGTTACAATCACAGGCTGCTGGACACTTGGGGGGCAACCTTCTGCTGCTCTTCTTGCTGCTGCGGTGGTTGCTGTAACTGTTCCTGCTGCTGCTGGTGCTGCTGCTGCTGCTGAACTGCCATGACCATGGCCAGTGGTGGGGGGTAATGCTAGGTGCCATCAGTGGGGGTGCTTGCATCATGGCACCACTATCTGCACTTCCAGGGAGGGGAGCGCTCACAGGAAACAAATTTCCATGGCTGATGTGCACTGTGCCATCATGCATCCTTGGCCTGACATGACCATCTCTATGTGCTCCCGAACAGAAACCTCCTCTCTCCATTTTACCAAACAAAGAAATGAATTAAGCTATTAAGAACAACTTCTAACAAAACAATAAAAACTAAAGAAAATCAAAAGGGGCACAACTGAAAACAAGAAATATGGTGCTAAACTGCAAAAAATAAATAAATTGAACAGCAATCTCTCTCTCTCTCTCTCTTTCTCGCTCTCTCGCACTTGGCAAGGGGAAAGTGATAGCAGTCCACTGTATTGCCTGATTAACTTCCTGCCTGCAGCATGTGACTTGCAGATTGTGAATCATGTGATGTGTGGCTGTTTCAATTCTCACACACTTCGCCTTTCTGGAAAATAAGGCAAAGTGAATGCAAAGTCGTTAAAATAAAGTCATTTTGAAGGTGAAGTGGCCCTTTTCAATGGGGACTTCATGTAGCCCCAAATGGATACGAAGAAGACAACTTCACATTTACTTCACTTAGGAAGTAAAACTTCACTGCATCTCTTCTTGTGACTTGCATCTCTTCTGACCATATACCATTTACCATCACTCTCTGTTTTCTGACAGCCAACCAGTATGCCACCCAGTTAACCAAGTTGTGTCCCACCCTGAGCCTACCCAGCTTATCAATCTTCTACATGGAACAGTATGAAAAGCTTTTCTGAAGTCAAGCTAGGCGACATCAACTGCACCAACTTGGTCTACCGCTCTGGTTACCCAGTCAAGGAAATCTATGAGATTAATTTGACAGGACCTTTCTGTTGTAAACCCATGCTGTCTTGGATCCTGTGCTCTTATGGATTCCAGGTGTTGCACTATCCTTTCTTTCAGGAGTGCCTCCATAGTCTTGCCTACTACTGAGGTAAGATTGACTGACTGGTCTGTAGTTCCCTGCCTCCTCCCTGCTGCCACTCTTGTGGAGCGGGGTCTCATGAGCCCTTCTCCAGTCTTCTGAGACCTCTCCTGGTCTCAGAGTCTCACTAAACAGTTCTTCTGATGGCTTTGCTAGTTCCCTTAGTACCCTGGGATGTATGCCATCAGGTCCCATTGCCTTGTCTACTTTGAGCTTAGTGAGCTCTTGTAGAATACTTTCTTTTGTGAAGAGACTTGTACACACCTCCCTCCCGCCCTCTGTGTCCATGGTGCTAAGCTGTGGGCTCTGCCCTATCTTCTCCTCAGTAAATACTGAGCAGAAGTATCTATTTAGGACAGATGCTTTTACTTGGTCCTCCACCACACACTCCCCTTTATTCCCTTTGATATTAGCAAAACCCCCTCTGGACTTTCTTCTTTCACTAATGTATCTATAGAAAGTCTTGTCCCCTTATTTTACCATTCATGCTAGTGCTTCCAAAGATTGGGCCTTTGCCTGTCTTACTTCCTTCCCTGCTTTGCTTAAGGAAGTATGGTATGCCTCGCTATCTTCGTCCCACTGCATTTCCTTATATTTCCTAAAGGCCAACCTGTTGGCTCTGACCTTTTCTGTTACTGTTTTTGAGAACCAAAGTGGTTTCCTTCATCTTTTGCTCTTGCTTTTCTCTCTAACACAATGGGATGTTGCTTCAAGTATTGCATCCTTAATGCTTTGCCTGTACCCCCTTACCTGTATTTCTTCTTGCCAGGGCTAGCTTAACTCTGTTGGCCATCTTATCAAAGTCAGCTCCTCTGAAGCCCCATAGTTTTGCCTTGGAATGGGATGATTTAGTTCTAGTGGACAAGTTGAACCATATCAAGTGATGGTCACTGGCCCCCAGGTCACCTTCTACCTGGAGATCTGTGATCATTTCTCCAGTAGTCAGTACAAGATCCAGGACAGCCCTGTCTTTTGTAGGTTGTTGTGCCAATTGTTTGAGGCCCTCTCCCTGCAGGGAATCCACATTGTGCCTAGTTCTGATGGATGTTCCAGTTGGTATTGACCAATCTGTATCTGGCATGTTGAAGTTTCCAATTAGCAGAACCTCCCCTTTAGCTGTCATGTTTTGTGTATCTTCTAACAGTAATGTGCCTATGTCCTCCCCCTGGTCTGGAGACCTGTAGACAACCCCAGTTTGTATGGCTGTCCCATTACCTGTTTCCAGGGTGACCCACAGTTCTTCTAGTTTCTTATATGTATTCTGAATTTCTGTAACTTTGATGTTTTCATTGTCATAAAAGGCCACCCACCCTTTTTCACCTCAGTCTCTTCTTAACAGTACATAGTCGGGTACTGTAGTCCCCCAAGTGTGGTTACCGGTGAACCATGTCTCGCTAAAGGCAACTATATCCAATTTAACCACTGTCATTGTTGACTCCAGATCTGGGATCTTGTTTCCCAGACTGCAGGCATTTGTGTACATGATTTTCCATTTGCCAGATTTCAGTGTGTTAGTTGTGGGGCAAAGTCTGGCTTTTCCTGTGCACATTGTATGGGGAGCTGGACTTTTTTCCTCACCTGGTGATGCAAATGAACTACAAACATGCTGAGCTCCTGTTTGATCACTAGCTAAGAGGGGAGGAGTGGTCTTCCCATTCATTGTATCGGGTGTTACACCGCTCTCCACATTTTCTAGTGTAAGTATTCTGCAAAGACATCAAACTTCTGCCCCAGTGCACTGAGTCCCTCCTTGGTCAGATGCATTTCATCAAATTTAAAGAACTTTTGCTCCCAAAACTGTTGCCAGTTACCTACAAATTTGTGTCCTTTTTCCTGGTACCAGCCCTTGAGCCACAGGTTTAGCTCCCCTATCTCTCCTTCATTGACATTCGTACCATCTGCACCCCCCCAGACTGGCAGGACCACAGAGAAGGAGATGCCCGATGAAATGGGTGCTAGTTTGTCTCCCAGCCTGTTCAGGTGTTCCTTGGTCTCCACAACTGACCAGTTAGCGAGATCATTAGTCCCTATGTGTACCAGGGCATCGATATTTTCTCCTGCTTCCTGCACAGTTTTAGTAATGTGATCAATGTCTCTCCATGCTAATGTACCTGGCAGACATCTGACCAGTACCCCCAATTGGAGGTAGGTATCAAATCCCCGAATCATGGCGTCTCCTATGATCAGAAGTGCTTTGGATTTCCTTTTTGCCTTTTTTGCTTTGGTTCCTGTTTTGGGCAAGTTTGCTGTGCTAGCTCCTGTGCTGCAGTGTCCTGCTCTACAGTGTCCTCTACCCCTTTGTTTGATTTCAGAGATAGAGGCTGATACCTGTTTGTAGTTTTTATATGGTTTGTGGAGGTGATACGCTGGTGAGCATTGAGTGACAGGGCATCAGATTTGCCCCTTCTAACCACCTGCCAACCTCCTGGACCAATTACCCTCTGCTGTTGAGGTGCTTCAGTTGGATGTTGGGGAAATGGCGGGTTCTTGTAATACAGTTCCTCCTGAATATGCGATTGGAGGTGCACAGTCTCTGCCCATGCTGCCTGGAGTTGAGCCCTTAGAGCTCTGATGATCCAACATGTAGAACAGCATCCTATATCCTGTATAACTGCCCTTTTGAAAAGTGTCCCGCAGCATCTGCAGTTAATAATATCCATTCCAGTTGAGTTGCTGAGTTTATAACCTGGTCCTAGTAATTAGAAGAAAAATGACAGCCAAAGTTTATTTTTTTATATATTTTGTTTGTTTGTTTTTGTATAACTTATTGTAACAAGTTAAATTAATTGTGCCCATTTAAGCGAAGTCACTATGTGGACACCTCTCCGATCTCCTCCTTCCTGCTTTGCTACAGGAAATGTCACAATTGTGCTACTCTATAAAAGGAATGTAGCATGGGGTGGTTGGATGGGGGCCTTCCCCTGCCAAATAAGAATCCCCTGCCAAATAAGAAGAACAATGGACAAAAGAAACCAGGAGGTAAGAGCAGAAAAAATCAACCAACAACAAATGCAGATGCTATTCCTCAGTCTGTATTTCATATTTGCTCCTATAATTAGCCCTGAAAGCTTAGCCTATGATAAATAAAAATGTAAAACCTGTAAGCACAAAAAGTAACAAAACCTGTAAGGACCAACTGTAACAATTTAACAGAAGATATACCCTGCAAAAACACTTTACTACAGAGAAAAATAAAGCAATAATCTGTAAGCACAAAACTTAACGACTTGTAAGCACAACCTGCACAACAATTTAGCAGAAAATATACCTTGGAAAAAACCTTGAAACAGAGAAAAATAAAGCCATAATCTGTAAACACAACACAGAATCAACCTGCAAGCACACCCCGTAGCAATTTAGCAGAAAATATACCCTGCAAAAAAAAAAAAAAAACAATTTGAATCATAGAAAAAAAAAGCAATAAACTCTAACACCTGTAGGCACAACACAGTAACCAAAACCTGCAGGCACAACCTTGAACTATTCCACAGAACATATACCCTGCAAAGAAACAATTTGAATCAGAGAAAATCAAGCAGTAATCTATAAGTACAACCCAGTAACAAACCTGTAGTCACAACCTGTAACAATGTAGCAGAAAGCATACCCTGCAAAAGCAATTTGAATTAGAGAACAATAAAGCAGTAATATTTAAGCAAAAAACAGTAACAAAACCTGGAAGCACAAAAGAAAATAGTAACACACAATAAATCTGCCTAGCCAAATGAAGCCTTAATATTACTCCTTGCTCTGATAAAGTTGTTCCTTGCTCTGTCCTACAAGCAAACCTAGAAGAAGAGAGCTCAGGTGAAGCTAGGTGCCTTTGCCAGCAAACCTAGACTTCCACCTTATTAAAACAAACAAGAGTTCAATGTCCATATTGAAAAGGAGGCAGATTAATTTATACCAGAGTTCAAGTCTGGGCACAGATGATGAAGGCTGTAGCTCAAGTTTTTTAGAGAAGAACAGAGAAACTAATTGGAAAGGCCATCCCACTGATACAATGGCAACACTACTGCTTGCGACATTGATGACCCGGGTTCGGAAGTGAGCTTGGGAGTCAGAGAGCTGTCTGGAGGGAAAAGGATTAAGTATCCTTTGGAAGGTTCTCCTCCTCCAGGAGGGGGGGTAGAGAAGTATCCAGTGCTCTAGTGGCCCCTAGCACAGACTAGAGGTGATAGACAGCCAGTGCATGAATAGATCGTGGGGCATGCCAGACATTCAGCCATGTGCCACACTGTATGCCCAGGCAGACATCACACTCACAGGGTCACCTAGATGTAGTGAGGTAGATGTGCCTTCAATTATTCGCTAGGTAAATGTAGCTTCTTTACTGAGATTATCAGGGTTGCACCACCAGTAGGTTCTTACCCTCTCTTACCACCTACAACCACTGATTGGGTACACACAGGAAACATTTTTATTTATTTTATTTTATTGGAGATTCAGAAATATCTTTGAGTCAGAGACTCCTTTACAAAGGTTCCACATCACAGATATTACAAACAGAGAAAGACAGGTTACATAACTGTACAGCAGTACATAGTCAGGTAGTTACAGTAGCAGTTGTGAGGCTAACAGTGAAAAAAGAAAAACTAGGGAAACGTTAGTGTAAACACACAAAAACAAATTGCACACATGTGCAGAGCTAGGCTAGGGGGACACAGGTTGTGGCAGGGAGTGAAGGGGAATCTGGCCACAGCCTATGCAGGTCAGAATAGTGTAAGGTATTTCAGTGGCAATTACAGTGGTTCGAGGACTGTAGGAGGTCTCTGAGGGCAGTTTTGTACAGTCCGAGTCTGCTCTCTTTTGTAAGTGGAGTGGGCAGACTGTTCGTCCAGGAAGGGGCTCTGTAGCTGAAGGACCTTCGGTATTGGGATGTACAACAGTGGGGGACAGAGAGGAGTTGCTTACCAAAGCTACAGCTATGCTTGAGTGTCAGGGCCGATCTTATTAGTGGTGTGAGTCCTATTGGGCAGAGGCCATGTGCAATTTTTTTGCCATGAGACAGGTGTGGAACCTAATCCTGCTGTCAAGGTTCAGCCAGTTGGTATCGTTGTATAGAGAGCATGTGTGAGTTAGACGGTCACAGCCCAATGTGAGGTGACAGGCTTTATTTAGGGAGACACGTAGTCTGCTGAGGGCCGATGAGATCACTGCCCCATAGATGACTAGGCCATAATCTAGCAGGGAGAGGAAAGAGGAGGAGACAGCAAGCCTCAATGCATTTGGGGTAAAGCAATGTTTAAGGTGATACAGGAGCCCGAGCCACACATTGAGGGCAGTAGATAGGAGGTGGATATGCTGGTGGAAGATGAGTGCAGGGTCAAGTGTTAAGCCTAAGTATCTGAAGGAGTCCACTTGTTCCAGGGGGTCTGGTTGGCAATTCATACTTGAGGGCAAAGTTCCTTTCTAGTATTGAGCGGGTGGGAAAAGTACATAACTTTAGTCTTGCTATAGTTCAGGATAAGATGATGAGAGGTGAACCATTTTTCTGCGGAACTAAAGGAGGACTGGAGGGAGAGGTGGAGTTGCATAGGGTCAGAGTTGAAGGAATAGAGTACGGCATTGTCTGCATAGAGGAGAAGGTTCCTGGAGCAGGTACTGGGGAGGGAGTTAAAATAGAGGCTGAACAGTAATGGTCCGAGGATGGACCCCTGCGGGACACCCAAGAGGACAGGTAGCCTACTAGATACAGTGTCTCCAATTCTGACCTGCTGGGAACGGTTAGACAGGTAGTCGGAGAACCAGCCAAGGACATCCTGAGAGAATCCAGTGCTGGTCAGTGTGGATAGCAGGAGCGGGTGGTTCACTGTGTTGAACGCCTTAGTGAGATCAATGAAGACAGCCCCTGAGATTTGACCTCTGTCTAAAGCGGAGTGGATATGAGTGGTGAATTCCAGGAGGGCAGTGGTGGTACTATGACCCTTCCGGAAGCTGTGTTGCTGCATACTAAGCAGGATGTATTTGTTTAGGTGGTCCATTAGCTGATCTGAGACTATCCTCTCAAGGGCCTTGGATAGGGGAGGGAGAATGGAGATAGGTAAGTAGTTGTTAGTGAGGACACGGTCCCCGTTTTTAAATATCAGTGTGATATGGGCAGATTTCCAGAGGGAGGGGAATTTCTCTAACCATAAGGAGCTGTTTAGCATATGGGTGAGGAGGTTGAGTACCTCAGGGAGAGAGAGAAGAAGGAGTTTCAGGTCTAAGGTGTCACTGCTATACCGGGAGTGACTTAGTGCCCTTCTGAGATAAGGCTCGGCACCCTCAGGTGAGATGCTGCGCAGGCGAAAGGGTGGGGTTGATGGGGGGGGGGTGTGTCTGGAGGTGGGTCAAAGAAGTTTGGGGGGAGAACCAAGCTGAAGTTGGAGAATGCACCATTGAAGGCATCAGCCATTCAGGCTGGATCAGAGGTAAGGCACCCATCAACTCTAATCTGGCTAGGGGTGGTGTTGGGAGCTTTACCACACAGGTCATTAATATTGTCCCAGAACTTTCGTCCTGAGCCCCAGGAGCTGGTGAGGGAGGTCTTGTAGTACTCTGCTTTAGCTTTGCACAGGGACCAAGTACATTTGTTCCAAGCCTCTCCATAGTTCTGCCTGTCAGCTGGCAGGCCAGTCTCATTGGAGAGGTGCCATAATGAGTCTCTGGTCTGCATGAGGTCCAGAAGATGTTCAGAGATCCACGGCGCCAGGTTACCTTTGGCCACCCTTTTGGTGATTGGGGTAAATTTATCACAAATGGTGTTGAAGGCAAGGATGAAGAGGTCAAGGGCTCGGTTAGTGTCGGAGGCCTTCGTAACGAAGGACCAGTCCATGGTCCTGAGATACATTTTGAGTTGCACAAGTTTTCCTGGACCAAGTTTGCACTGATAGATTAATCTGGGGGGTGATTTGAGTGATTTGCATGTCCAGAAGCAGAGTACAGGGGAGTGGCCACTAAGGGCATTTGGGAGTACAGTAGTACTAGCGATTTTAGTGGTGGGGTTGGTAAATACCAAGTCCGGCAGGGAGGAGGACCCAGTGTGCCGGTTCAGTCTGGTAGGGGATGTGACGACTTGCATAAGGTCTTGGGCAGTAGTGGCGTCTAAGAATGGTGTGGCAGCTTTGTCAAGCCAGTTATTATTAAAGTCTCCTAGTACGATTTTCTCAGCTTGTTGCGGAAGAGTGGTCAGGTAGGACAGAACAGAGTGGAAGGCCACCTTCTGCTCCCTGGGAGAGATGTAGTCCATGGTGATGAGGAGGGAGGGGGGATTTAGAGGTTCCCAGTGTGATTTTTATAGTGAGGGCCTGTGGGCCGGGTTATAGCTGGGGGGTGGGAAGAAGCTGCCCATGTAGGACCTCTTTAGTGTATACAGCTCAGCCCCCCCCCCCACATTTACCCTTTCGATCTGACCGGTATAGGTTGTACCCTGTGAGATTTAGCAATGAGTCAGGGGTCGATGGGGAGAGCCAGGTTTCACTAAGCGCAATGATATCAGGCTGGTGCTGGTGGACCCAGCCTTGGAAGGAGTCCCACTTTTTTAGAAGGCTACAGACATTAAGGGTGACAATATGTAGTCTGCTAGTTGGAGGGTGGGCAGGCATGATATTTGTGGCAGGGCCAGGATTAGGGTGTGCATTACCTGATGTGAGCAGCAGGAGGAGGAGGAAGAACCTGCGGATTGGGTGCCATTTCAAGGCCTTGTGAGGTTGTATGCAACCGCCTGGGGCCCTTTAGAAGTGGGGAATGTGGGGATGGTGAGGCTAGTTAAGTGGGGTGTGGCCAGTAGTAGGAGACAAGGTGAGGAGACAGGGGGCAGAGGTTGGAGTCACTGATAGCAAGGTTGATAGTGGTTGTAGGGGTAGCAGAGGGTGCAACGTGTAGGGTGTTGAGAGTGGGAGCGGACAGCTGGAGGGAGGGCAGCAAGATAAGTGGAATCAGTACAAAAGGAGTAGGTGGCTATGGATTCCTGATTAGAGGAGGACTCTGGGGTTGAGGTTAAAGGCGACTGCCAGTCAGGCAGCCATATGGGGTATAGAAGTGGTGTGCAGCCCAGCAGGGTGACAGGGGGAGCTGTTTGATGGGGTACCTCTATGTAGAGCAGGAGGAGTATTTATTTATTTAGTTTTTGTTGACCGGGTAAGTGCACTAGAGAAATCCTACCCATTTTTAGGCACGACCCGGGGGAGGGGGATACAGATGAATGCCAACTGACCTTGAACCAGATGAAGCTGTTGGTGGTATTTTTAGTGAATGAGGGAAATTTGGCCAGGACACCGAGGAAATTCCCCTACTGCGTGGCAGGCAGTAGGGGGCTAGTGGCTGTCTGAGTCATTTTGGCTCAGCTCTGGTGAAGGATGGACGTTCTGGAGCGTGAAGAGCCAGCTCCTTCTCAGGATGGCTTCAGTGAGGCTGAAGTGGCAGGCTTGCACAATATTGTGGAGGAAACAGCAGTAACATATGCAGCAATACGGGCAGTGGACCAGGAAATGCAGAACGAAGGGAAAACCCCCATGGTTGTGGCTTTAGCTGGTCAGTATTTGCAAGAAATGGCACAAATGAACTTACCAGTACCCTCTGAGGTAGGAGACCGGGTGGCAAGTATGCAGGTTCCTCCAGTGCCGGAGTTGGTTTCGGCTCCCTCAGTGCCTGCAGAACGGGGTTCGCTGATAACGGAGGGCACGGATCTTGCGGCTTCACTAGAGGATAAAGGAAAGAAAGAGTGTTTTGTGCAGGAAGATGTTGACCGGGGAATAGTGACTGGCAGTAAGGGAAAAGCGCTTTTCCGGTGCCATGAGCCTACACCTGGAAGTTCTTCAGAGTTTTTGTTGGACAACGTTTTCTCCCGTTGCCATGGTTACTACAGTCAACTTTGCAATCCAGGCTACGAAGCCGGTTCGTTCAGTGCTTTGCACACAGCAGAAAATGCTTTCAAAGGATACTGGGTTTGTTTTCCAGCCTCCCTCCTCTGCTACTTCTGAGCAATTGCAACAGCCTGAGGTAAGCTGTATTTATCAAACGACTCCTCATGATCAGGCTGAGGTGTCGGAGTTCACTTTTTCAAAGAAAGTAACTGGTCATCTTGATTCTGTGGGGATTGAAGGGAAAGAAAAAAGGGCGGCTGTTTTGTCGGCTAAAAGACATTTAGTACCCTCGCCAGAGACACCAGTTGTTAATGGGACACTGACTAAGGTCTCTGAGCCTTCTGGTCAGCAGGACAGTTTTGTTGTTAACCAGTTATCTGAAGAGAACTGGACCCCTCAAACTGCACTACGAGAAGCTGGTTGGTCCTTAAATGATGGTTCATAGTGTCCTTCTTCTGACTGGGATCCAAAATTAGATTTTTCTCAAAACGAGCCTTCATGGCGGCCTAATGTCTCTGGTTTGCCCCTGACACCAGCAAATTTGGAACAAGGAGGTGACAAACATGACTCCCCCCTGGAACCCGTCCTGACATCTGAGGTTTTAATTGATTTACTTACTGAACAACCTCATACAGATGAAAAAACTGTGGACTCTAGTAAACCTTTGTTGTCTGACTTATTTTCTAAAATAAAGAAGGAAGCAGCTCCTAGGCGTACTGCTGTTAGATTAAGATATAAGGGTGGACTGGAAAATAGACCAGACAGGCATTATGTGGGGAAGTATTTGTTGAAAGACTCATTGCATTTTACCCCACGTGAAGTGTTTGCTTTTATCAATATATCTGGTGAGGATAATTTTGATATAAGCTTTCGCTCAGCTTATGCATTGGATTTATTCTGGGAACGTTACAACCAGGTCAAATTTTCACCATTATGGACCACGTTTTTGGTAATTCCCCTGACTAAACCTTTAGTTAAATTCATTACTATTATGTTTAGGAATGAAGGTGTGCATATTGATGACACTGTGCATTGGTTGTCCCAGAAATGTGATGTTTTGAGTTCTCCAGAGGCCATTTTAGATGACCAACAGTTTTGGACGGGGGGGTGGAAGTTTAAAGTTAAACTTTGGCAATCGGATTCAGGGATATTGCATATTCCAAACTCATTTTTGTTGGGTCGAGACCGGGGGGTCTGTTTTTATGCAGGCCAACCTAGGCGTGTTACAAATGTGGGGCTAGAACACACTTATCCAGTTCATGTGATAAGCCCCGTTGTGACAACTGTGGGGAGATTGGTCACATTGCATTTCAATGTCTGAACCATACTAAGTGTGATCTCTGTGAAGACACAGGTCATGTCTTCACGGAATGTGTGTGGGCAGCTAGAAATAAGGCCACTATTAGTAGTCCAGATCTTCTTATTCAAAAAGCACAAGATTTTGTTGCTGAAGCAGGGGCGGGACAGCAGGCCTCTGGTGGTGCCATTGTGGTACCTGACCCACAACCTTTAAATGTGGAATCTGTTGTTTCGGTACCTGAGACCCTGAAAGATACTGTACCTATGTTAGTACCAGTCTGTTATATGGACAATCAGGAAGCTAGGCCCAATGAGGATGTTCTAATGGTACCTATACAAGTAAGACGGTCTTCCAGGAATTTAAAACCTCCTTTGGTAGGCCATTCTCATACTGATGTTGAAACCAGTAACCCTTTTGCAGTTCTTTCTTCTCAGTGGGGAGACTCAGTCATGGAGTATCAGGAATTGGACTCGCAACCACCTAGGGACAGTCCCCCCTTCCCATTTATGGCGCAAGAAGGGTACAAAAGTAAAAAAAAGAAAAAGAGGAAAAAAGATAGTTGACTGCCTCACATTTAGAACTGGAATCATTTAATTTGGGGTCTCTAAATGTGCATAGTTTGTTAAACTTTAAAAAACGTAAGGTTGTATTTAATTATATGCATGAAAATCATTTGGATATTTGTTTCTTACAAAAGTAGGGTCTATACCATTGACCAGTCAGGAATTTCCAGAAGGAATGGAATTGGGGCCCTTCTTACTGGTCCTTTGGACAACATTCAGCTGACGGCTTGGGGTTCCTTTTTGGTTCTTACGATTTTTCTTTAATAAAATTAATGGATTTGATCCCAGGGAGGCTGATGATTTTGGATGGGGTTTGGAAATCATTGTCGTGTAGATTTATAAATGTTTATTGCCCACAAGTCAAGGCTGATAAGGTGACCCTAATGCACATGATTAAACCTTTTCTGATTACTTCAATTACAGTTTTTCTCTGCGGTGATTTTAATTGTGAATTGAACCCTAGTAAGAAATTGACACCACTATTGAAAACAGGGAAAACATATTGTGATACCATGGCTCTTAGGGCATTGGTACAATCATCTGGGCTTATTATGGCCAGTGTTAAGCAGAATGGTGGCCCTAGTTTTACTTACAAAAGAAATAAATACTCTTCTATCATTGATTATATTTTTTTATCTTCTAAATTATCCTTTTCTTTACAAAATATACCAGTAGCCTTCTCGGACCATATGTTACTCCATTGTAACATTTTTAATGATTCAGTTCCACGTTGGCGGAAACCCCGGTGGAAGTTGAGTGCTCCCTTATTACACTCCTGTGAGACTAGGCATAAATTGGGTTCCTTACTGATGGCAAGGTTGTCAGTTTCCTTTTTATATGAGGACATTGGTCAATGGTGGTGGGATACAAAAGCTGATTTAGGAAAATTCTTCCGAAATCAAGGGAAAAAAGCATGGGATACTCGTTTTCTTCACTATTTAGCCTTACGGCAACAATTGTATTATTCATTTTCTAAGGCTAACACTTCAAAGTTTGATTATTCATCTCAAATACACATACTCAAAAAAGAAATGTTGTCAGTTCAATATGATAGGGCAAGAACTGCTGCAGTTATTCAACAATATGGGCTAAAGAAACAACCTTATGATGACCCTTTTGAGGCCTTTAAGAGGTGTAAAACTAATACTTCCTTAAATGCCTTAGTCAATAAAGTAGGTAATCTAGTAATGGATAATGCAAATATACAGAATTGCATAAAAGACTTTTTTCAAGCACATGCACCGGCAGTACCTCCCAGTGTCATAGAAATGGAAAATTTCCTTTCTTCTATTCCGATTCCTGAGTCAACCTTTAATAAAAAATTATTGATACAACCTATAACACGTTTAGAAATAGAGGAGGCGATAAAAACTCAAAAGCTAGGCATTTCTACAGGACTAGATGGCTTAACAGCAGAACTTTACAAGATTTTTCCTTTTGAATTTAGTCAAAGTTTAGAATTCGTTTTTAATTTTTTTCTTCTTGTAAAATTTTTCCTGGGTGGTTCCCGGCGGGATTAGTAATATTCCTATACAAATCAGGGAATCAAACCCATTTGGAGAACTGGAGACCGATAACACTGTTAAACACTGATTATAAACTATTCACAGGAATTTTAAATAACAGACTGAAAAACTTTGCAGTTTCAGTTCTTTCACCTTATCAGTTTTGTGGACTACCTGGCAGAAAGATTCAGCAGGCCCACATGATCCTTCGTGATCTCATTGACTATACAGTTATGCAAGGGAAATGGGGCTATATTGTTTTGGTAAACCAGAAAAAGGCGTTCGATAGGGTGTATCGTCCATACTTGTTTTTGACCTTGCGGCACTATGGAGTACTTCTGGTAATGATTCATTGGATTATTGCACTTTATGAAGGGGCATTGGCCTACCCACTTGTGAATGGCATAAGTGGTAAAGGATTCCATATGCCTAGTGGGGTTCATCAAGGATGCCCTTTGAGCCCTCTTTTATATTCTTTTACTATAGATTCATTATTACAATCAGTGACTACTGTTCCTAAATGGGAGGGGATGTTAGGCCCATCCGGCTGGCCTGAGCATTTTATTCAGGCATATGCTGATGATTTATGTATATTTTTTTCTAAAATTGAATCTCTCCCTATTTTTCTTAACTTGATGGACTCTTTTTCAAGGGTATCTAACTCTAAAATACAAGAAACAAAAAGTCAGGGCCTAGTTATAGGAAGAGGGGAAGTGGTTGAAAAACTAATTGGAGGAATTTCAATTTCGTCGGGACCTGTAAAGATTTTGGGCCTATTTTATGGGTCGCAGAATTTATCAGAATTGAACTGGAATATGGCATTTCTTAAAATTGAGGGGAAAATTAATTTATGGAGAAGATGGAAATTGTCAAAAATTAAGAGAATTCAGATATTGAAGCAATTTGTTATTCCTTGCTTTTTGTATACGACTATGGTTTTCCTTTACCTATGTCCTTGGAGACTAGACTTTATAGTATATTTTTTCAATTATTATGGGGCAATCGGTTAAATCCAATTAAAAGGCAGTATACCTATTTAGATAGAGGGAAAGGTGGACTTGGGATGGGGGAACCGGTAGTTTTATTTCACACATTATTTATCTCACATAATATTAGACCTGGGCTTTCTTCCTAAATACACCCTTACGGGACACTGTTCAAACATAATTTGGCTTCCTACTTTTTAGCCTGGCAATATTTACCCCCGAAACCGATCAAATCATTAAAAATGCCTAACTATTTTTTGTCTGTGGCAAAGAAGTTGTTCACCTGGAGAATTTCAGTCCAATTGGTCAGGGATAAGACTGGGCCGCAGTTGTATAAAGCAGTAATGACATCGATTTATCCGTCTGAACCTGCCTTGAAAAATTGCCCCATGACTCAAGTTAAGATGGCTATTCAAAGATTGAATACTCCTAGATTACCCGAATATATGTGGGAATTGATCTGGCTTTCTTTGTACGGTCGTTTGAATGTAAGGGGCAATGCTAAACATAAAGTGGTAACAGAAAGATACTGTCCTTATCCGGTTTGTATAGCTCAGGAGGAATCAATGGAACATTTTTTCTTTTCTTGCTCTTATGCCACATCTTTATGGAAATTCCTGGCTACTAAATGGAATATGTCTTGGATAGTAAATATGGATGATAATACCTTGATTTTAGGTATTCAATTCCAGTTAAATAGACATTATGATAGGGAAACATGGCACCTATTTTGTTGTTCTTTAATTTATTGTTTATGGCAAGCTCGATGTCAGTGGGTCTTGTACCAAAGAAGGATGTCATATGAAACTGTTAGTATATTAATCACAGGGGCTACGGAAAGGATTTGTGTTAAAGATTGTGTACAATCCACTTCTTGGCAGGTTACCAGTTGGTGGAAGGGATTCCCCATGTTTATTAAATATAAATAAATCTTTTTTTTTTTTTATGTATTTGTGTGATTTAATACGATGTGATATGTAATTGACTTCTTCATACTTCTTGATTGTTTTGTTATTTTGTGTGCTTTAACACGGTTGATTATTATTTGTCTTTTGATGTTTGTACAATAAAAAATTCCCCTTCTCTTTTCGATAAGTGCCATGGGATCTTTAACATCCACCTGAACTACCACCAATCCAGGCAGATGGGACCTCGGTTTAACATCTCATCCGGAAGACGGCACCTCAGAAGTGCAGCACCCCTCTCATGCTGCACTACAGTGTCAGTGTTGGGATAATAACCCAAGTGTCAGATGTGGGAACTGATCCCACAGCCCTCTGATCTCCCAGCCTCAGAGGCAAGTGTGCTACCTACTGAGCCACTGACCCAGTGGCTCAGTAGTACGTGAAGCATTGCCAAGGGAAACCTGCAATAGTTGAGGTGATGCAGCATATGCCCCAGTGTCTGAGCAGTATAAGCTGCAGATGGAGAAATGGGCTGATTGGTTGCTGAAGCCTCCAAGAGTCCTATAAAAGGGCATGCTCACCAAGGGTGGTGGCGGGGTGGTGGAGAGCCAACACTTGCGTCAGCGGGGCCTTCACAAGCTCACAGGTTTCCTAGCTGTGCGGAGCTCAGCAAGAGGTAACAGTCCTTCAGCATACCTGTCTGCAGTTCTGGGGGGTTGGGGAGGGTTCTCCCGAGACCCTCATGACCTCCTCCCAATGGAACAGCTGCAGAACCTGTATGGAGAGACATGGGGGATGCACTGGACTGACTTAGGATACCACAGGAAAAATGTGATTCTTGTGCAGCCTGAAGCATGACTCTGCCACAGTTTCAAAGAGAAAAGAAGGTAATATTTTACTGACTGCTCTGCAACGTACAGAGACAGAATATGAAAAAAAAATTAGCATTCAAACAAGTACCACATTAACTGTAAACAATTGCATTTTCATCAAGCAATAGCATTTCTCACTATATCTCGACAACCACAGGCCTGTACCTGCTAACCCCAGGAGACTGTAGGCTATACACTACCCATCAGTGCTCCAATTATTACATAATGCACTGAGCACTAGGCCACACCCCAGTCCTCAGACACTGCACATTAATCTTTACATACCTTAAGGGCATACAGTAGCTACTAGGCTATACCCACCTCAGTCAGCCCACTCACCCTTTAACAGCCCAGATTCCCTTCCCTGCTACCTATTACACACACATGGGGAAGTGTAGTTTATGAGGATTTTATGCACACTCGAGGTATGTGATGCTCCATAGGTGCCCGAGAGGTTTATCTGGGCATCACACACTGACTGCGTGCATAAAATCCGAATCACAACCCTTCCCCATGTGTTTTTTTATAATATTTATTGGTTAATTTAGTAATTAAGAGATTGAAATAGTTTCTGTGAAGAACATTTATTTTGCTTAAATTGTACAAGAAAAAACTCTAAGTCAACAGCCTGTAAGTGTACAAGAACAGGCCAAACCTTTTTTTTTGTGTGTGTGGAGAGCTGCTAACAAGTACTTTAACTGAATTCATTACATTTTTAACATTTTTATTAAATTTCCCACCCTGTTTCCCATTTCAATGTTATTCTTGATTGGCTGTACTGGCAGAGAGAAGGTGTGGCTTCTCAGAGTCTTCCTGAAGTCCAGAATCCAGCTGGCATGACGGTCAGTGGTGGAGGGGTGGCTCATTTATAAGAACAAGAGCTCTCCTTACTTCCTTGCAAGCACCTGCATGTTTGTTTGCAGCCACTTGAGATGTGGCTTTTAAATTCAAGTTTTGCAGTGAGGAAGCTCCATCTGTGAAGTCTTCAGCTTACTCCCGATTGGCTGCACTGGAGAGGAGGAGCCATAGCTTCTCAGGGTCACTCGGTGGTCCAGAATCGAGCTGGTGTAACAATCAGTGGTGAAGTGTGGCCCATATGAAAGAACAAGAGCTCTCCTTACCCTCTTGCAAGCAATTTTATAAATATTACATTTTATTTTCCACTGTGGCCGTTTCTTTTTTTTTCAGTCAGACCATCAAGAAGCATTTGTGTCATGCTGGCAGTTATCAGTGAGGATCTTGAGCGGACAGCCATTGCAAGGACACCTTCTCGAGGGACAGCTCAGGGAGACCTGAGCCGGTTTTGCAGTGCCCATGGTTTTTGGAGCTCTGTAATTCACAAGCGTGAATTATGGAGTTTCAGAGGGTCTGCCAGTGGTAGATTATTGCCCTTAACCAGTAAATATTGTACCTTAAACACTAAAATTCTTAACACACTGGATTCTCATACTGTATAAATTCACATTCAGTGTACTGGCATCATGTAACATTACACATTTCTCATTTTACAGTACATTTCCCCACATAGTCTCTTAGTAAGCACTGTCTTTCAGAATCTAGATGGTAGTCCTTGTAGTTAGAAGGATAACACACACAAAACACAGATGAGTGCCCCTCTTGAACTATCAAAATAGTAGGCCTCTGCATATACAGTTGTTAGAGTGCATCATTAGGACACCATCATGTGGGTGCCAACACAAGGTTATGAGTGACAGTGGAGTTCTGGATTTCACAGCATCCCATACTCAGACCATTTTCGGCATCCACACCATTCTCTTGCCCTTCACTACATGCCTGCCCTGAAGTTGGTTATATTTAGTTTCAGGGGGTGCTGGGGCAAAACCCTCTGCATCAGAGGGAGCAGGGGGCAAAGCCCCCCCCAAAACATAAGTCTTTTATAATACGGTCCTTGGGTGCCATGATTTTGTGGCAGCGCAATGTTCACCAATGATCATGATGGGCAAATTTTTTCTGGCGCCCTAAGTTATGGCGCCCACGTCTCTGGTGCACTGATGTGGGTAAACCAGGCCTCTGTAGGCTGGACTCCCTCTGGTCTAGTCTGAACCCATCAAGTTGCTCTCCCTGCTCAAACTGCCTGCAACTGAGCTGTGCAGCTCCTTTTATACTCTCTGACCATTCCAAATGCACCAAATTCTGATCTCATAGTGGACGCAACCCTGTTCCAACCCTCAGCTCTAATCACGCGAATACCCTGTTTACTTTTGAATCCTGACTGCACTCACTGAACATTCTGAGGCTGTCTTGTCCTGTCAGCCTGGACTACACATTTTATATAAAATTTTTTGTACATAAATAAATCCTTACTTCACAATGTCTAAGCATTTCTACACTTACATGGTGAGAAAGCTCACTTTCTCAGCTTTCTCCTGAATTTTTCTTTTAGAAACTCATCCATGAGAACCCAGAGTCACTAAAGCTTGAAGTTCTCTTACTACGAAAAATCACACATTCTGCAGTGACTCTTCACCACTGTCTGGAAGTAAATTTCTGTAAATATTGCCCATTTCTCCTTTAAAAATAGCTGCTGCACTAGTCTATGGCGTTATCTGTGTACATATTAATTTTGTTCTCTCAGACTGCTTAGGCTGCCAAAGCATTTCAGCAACTGCCCCTTTGTCTGGGGGCCCCTTCCCCCCTTCCATGGCCAGTAACCAGTGACTGCTAGAGACCAGCCCAGGGGAGTGGCTAGCAGCCTCTGGACAGAGGAAGCAATAGGGCATAGCTAGCCCCTCTGAAGGGGGGGTCTGAGCGGATGAATAAAACTGGCAGGCAGGCTGGTTTCCAGCCTTCTTGATCATCCTCCCCTTGGATCAACAGCTGCTCCAGCTCCCAGACACAAAGAAAAAGGTAAATGAGCTGGGGCTTAAGGGGGGGGGGTGGCATCTTTGAAGCTGCACAGAGGTACATTAACCATGCAGCTGGGGTTTGAATCTCATCAGCTCCCACTTAGTAGTATGAGCCTGAGCAAGTTGCTTACACTGTAGTGCATTGTGCAGACCTGGATTTGAATCCTGGCAGGGACAGTTCCTCTGACCTCTTTCATATCCCTGAGTTCAAAGGCCAGGGCTGGGAGGGGGCCAGCTGGCTCCCACGCAGTCCAGAGGGTGCTCCCTTCGGCAGTTGAGGATGGCTCCCCCTCCCAGTTTCCCGCTCGTGATGGTCAGCACAAAAAAAAAAAATGAAATAAGACAAAGGGGAATCTGGGATCTGGG
This sequence comes from Neoceratodus forsteri, assembly GCA_016271365.2. Taxonomy (NCBI): domain Eukaryota; kingdom Metazoa; phylum Chordata; order Ceratodontiformes; family Ceratodontidae; genus Neoceratodus; species Neoceratodus forsteri. Next base: position 328,711,262 of record CM057450.1, on the reverse strand, counting down.
ATGGCCTACCTGGGGTTGGGAGAGTTCCTCATCCCCACTGCTCCTGGGATTCAGTCATCTGGCTCCTCTGCCCCGTCAGGTGGTTGTCAAGTGGGTGGCATCGCAGAGTGGGGGTCTATGCAGCTCCGGCCCAGAGATCTGCTGTGATTTCCCCTGAGTCTGATGGGCATAGCATGAGTGATTTTGAGTGCACCCCCCCCGATGCTAGAGGAGGCCAATGGTGTTTCCGTGTGGTTGGCATGACTGGGATATCCAGGCGCGAGACTTCACAGCCTGGGATCTGTTGTGCTCCCTACAGTCACTCTGAGAGTGGATGGTGGCTCCGCTCCTTGCTGGGAACCAGGGGGGTAGGAGAGTTCATGATACAGATCTAGGTGCAGTAGTTTGGCTCCCAGGCTGCGAGTAGCCCAGAAGGGGATTACAGGGGGTCTGAGGCTTGTGCGCTTCATCCAGCGGCCTGCAGCTGGGGACTATGGATCCCGGCATTCCCAGGGCTTGCTGCTGGCAGGAGATTGATCACAAGGTGAAGCCATGCAGCCCCAGGCTTCCCACGAAATCTGGGCCTAGCTAGTATGCAGCCTTTGCAGATGTTGTGAGAACACTTGCGAGAGTTGACCATCTTGGCTGGGTCCTGCGGCTGGCAGGCTGGTTTTCGGGAAAGAAGTTAGCAATGAACAAGCAGGAACAAGCTCATGGGCAGTAGCCCTTGCTACAGTGGCAGACCTCAGAGGGCTGTGTGGTTGGTCGCCAGGCCACGTTAGGCAGTGATTGCCTGTGGAGCCCACCTTCTCAACCTCTCAGCATTCACCGTCATAGCGCTGGCCATTAAAAACATAGCAAAATGGGCTGACTGGGTAGCACTTTTCTATTTTAATGGTAGTGTGTTCACATATTGTAAGCCCACACAGTTTATATTACAATCATTTCTATCAACTTGCTTCATTGATTTAATAGTTTATGCCTCCAGATATAGCTCTAACATCAATACAAATGGCAGCAAAACTATGCAAAGCAAGTGTATTTGGAGGTAATATTATTGTACTATATGGAATTCATAGCATTTGAGAGGTGGGGGCCTACCAGCAGAGGATTCAGCCAGGAGACCGAGACTGTGACACATTGGGGCTCCCTGTAATTAAAAAAACAATATGTATGTGTATATATATATATATATATATATATATATATATACTTATATATATGTGTGTGTGTGTATATATATTACAGTGATGCAGTCGCACCACTATATTTAGGGTTGAGATGTCAGTTCTATGTTAAAGTCAAAATGTTGTGTGTTAATAATTTTGAACCTTTTCTCTGGATTTACCTGAAGTTTGGTATGTGCGGTGGGGCATGGCAGATCTCTTGATCTGCCAAATTTAATTTTGGTCAGACTTACGGTCTTTCTTTACACATGAAAATACTGAAAAATGCAACATTATCCAGTTTTGGAGGCAGTTTTTGGGATATTGTCCATGGCACTGTGTAGGCATTGTGTGGTGTGCCACTCTTTGACATGACTCATTTGAAAGAGCTTCACTGGCCTGATATGCCACTTTTCATTTGGTGAAAAAATATTGAGGCATTCAAAAGTTGTAACACTTTTAATTTTCCATTATAAGTCAATGGGAAAATTTATATGGTTATTTTGCGAACAAAGAATGGGGTTTTGGCCATCTGGTCCCTCCTCATGATCAAAGAATTTGCAGACTCACAATCAAAGATTCTTTGATCCCGAGGGAGGGACTAGATGGCCAGATTTGGAGGGACCAGATAGCCCAATTTTAACAACTTTTAAAATTCAATATCCCAGAAACAGTTTGGTCTTTTAACTTTAAATTTAGAGGGTGTTGAGGGGATGTCCTGTAGATGTGAATTTTGGTGCTTAGGTTTCAGAAAATACATTTGTTGTGGAGATATGGTGTGGTGCAGTTTACATTTTGCAGACAGTGTTTTGCATTGTGGTAGCGGCTTGAAATTTATAGGGTAGCTAACCTTACTGCAATGGACGTACTTTTCAGTTGTTAGGCATGTAAAATGTAAACAGGTGTGGCATTCTGCCATTCTGACCAATGAAAATCTCAAACTTTAAAATATTATATCTCAGACACGATTTGGTCTTTTAAATTGAAATTTGCTGGGCGTTGAGGGGATGTCCTGTACATGTGAATTATGGTATTTAGGTGTTGGAAAATTAGGCTGTTGCAGAGATATTGTGTAAACCACTTTAAATTTTGCATATAGCGTTTTGCATTGTGGTAGGCACTTTTAATGTTAAACCTCACATTTTGCACGTTAATAACTTTGCAACCATTCAACAGATTTGCACAAACTTTGGAATGCACAGTCTGGTGTTATAGATCTCTTGATTTACTAAATTACGTTTCAGTCGAACATACAGTTTTTGCGCAGTGAAGTGCCAAAAAATGCACTTTTCGACACTTTTGCTTATTTTTTGTCCGTGACACTACACAGGCACCATATGGACTATTGGTCTAAAACCTTGGATGTGCAAAGAGCTTGGGTGAAGGAATATGCTACTTTTTGTTTGGCAAAAAAATATTCATCTGTTCAAAAGTTATTACAATTTGAAATTCCTATTATATCCTATGGGAAAATGTGTATTTTTGGAATGTTAATGAGAAAGACCAGATGGCCCAAATTGAGATGACCATATCTCAATAAGTATTTGGTCTTTTTACTTGAAATTTGCAGGACATTGAGGGATTGTCAAAGAGATGTGAACTATGCTGTTTAGGTGTTGGGGAAATAATTTGTTGCAGAGATATTCAATGACATAATTGACATTTTTCCCATAGGATTACATTGCAGTCTGTGTCATGACTTTTGGCACTGTTATCTCGGAAACAAAGTGAGATACAGACTTTTTGCTACAGGTGGCTTAGAGCAAAAGATTTGACATTGTAGAGTAAGCCTACAGTGGAATTTTGTTTGTACATTGCACAATTCATGACATATTGTGAAATTTCTCTCACAAGGGTTGAAAGATTGCCTGTCCAGTGCTTTTTGGTGGCCATAACTCAGAAACGATGTGAAATATGGGTATAGTCAGTGATTGTGGCATGATATGCTCACTATTACGGTTACAATGATGCTAGAATTATTTTTCTAGCTCTTATGGTTCTCAAGATATGTGCATGTGCAAATTACTGTTACAAGAGTTTGGTGCTCTATAGTGCTGCTGCATGGCTCTGTAGCTTTACATAAGTGGAAGCATAGGCCCTGATGCATATTGTTATGCAAAAATTGGCAACTTGTGGGGGCTGGGCTCCACACTCCCACCAATACATGTTTTTTACTACTTATATTACATTTTATTAAAAAGTAAGGAAATTCTATGCAAAAAACTGTGTTGATGCTTCATTTAAGGTTAAAGCAAAAAAAGTCAGGAAATGAGACATTAGGGTTGAACCCCTAACCCCCCTCACACACACCACCCCAATCCTCCATAGTCTGACAGATGCCTTGGTGTGTCATTGGGGTTGTGAGGCCTAAATCTTCCCCCATCATCCTTTACCCTTTACTGTAGCATGTCAGCATGCTCAGTCATGGAATATTATATAGGGGTGCAATCGTGCCCCTATATTTATGGTTATGAAGCCTCTTCTACGTTAAACTCAAAATTTTGCTTGTTAATAACTTTGGACTCTTTCAGTGGATTTGCATGAAATTTGGTATGCATGGTGGGGCATGGTAGATATCTTGATCTGCCAAATCTCATTTTGGTTGGACTTACAGTTTTTGCGCACCAAAATGCTGAAAATTCACTTTTCGCCAGTTACGTGGGCAGCTTTTTTGATTTTGTCCATGGTGCTGTGCAGCCGTCATGTGTTGTGCTGCTCTGCAACTTTGCTCATCTGAACGAGCTTGGGTCAAGGAACATGCCACTTTTCATTTGGTGAAAAAATATTTATCCATTCAAAAGTTATTAAAGTTTTAATTTCCCATTATAAGTCAATGGGGAAATTTATATGGTTATTTTGTGAAAGAAGAATGGGGTTTTGGCCATCTAGTCCCACCTCACAATCAAAGAATTTGCAGGCTCATGATCAAAGAATCTTAGATCATGAGGAATTCTTTGATCGTGACGACTGCCATCTTGTTTTCAGTTTGCGGTCGGAAAAATTCAAATATCTCTGCCCAGGGGGGACTTCTGAGGTGAAACTATGGTGGGTTTTGCTCAGGAGTCTTGCCTCTATCGAGCCATGCCTGTGGTTTCTTTCAAAATGGTCAAAAAATAGAGTTGTTAACTTTTTTATTCTTTGATCGTGGCTTGCTAATGACCTTTAATTGCGAGCCTGAAAATTCTTTGATAGCGAGATTCTTTGACCACGATCTTTGATCGCGAGGACATGATTAGATGGCCACTTGAAACAGATCTATTTTTCAGCTGAGGGTGGCTTATTAAGTCACATGAGGGTGGGTTTTGCTCAGGAGGCTTCGTTCTATTGAGGCATGGCTGTGGTTTCATGTATTTCTGCCTAAAAATTTACTTTTAACATTTTTTATTGTTTGATCATGGACTGCAAATTCTTTGATTGCAAGCCTGCAATATTTTTGATACTGAGATTCTTTGACCGCGATCTTTGATCGCGAAGATGTGACTAGATGGCCACTTGAAAAAAATCAATTTTCTCAGATCAGGGTTGGCTTATTAAGTCAAATGAGGGTGGGTTTTGCTCAGGGGGCTTCGTTCTATTGAGGCATGGCTGTGGTTTTATGCATTTCTGCCTAAGAATTGACTTTTAACAGTTATTATTGTTTGATTGCGACCCTGCAAATTCTTTGATCTCGAGATTCTTTGACCGCAATCTTTGATCACGAGGGTGCGACTAGATGGCCACATGATGAAAAATAAAATTTTCTCAGCTCAGGGATCACTTCTAAAGGCAAACTAGGGTGGGATCTGCTCAAGAGCCTTTGTTCTGTCGAGTCATGGCTGTGGTTCATGTATTTTTCTTTAAAAAGTTTTCATTCTTTGATCGTGAGCCTGCAAATTATTTGATTGTGAGATTCTTTGATCATAAATCTTTGATCGCGAGGGAGGGACTAGATGGCCAGATTGGGAGGGACCAGATAGCACAACTGTAACAATTTTTCAAATTAAATATCTTGGAAATTATTTGGTCTTTTAACTTGAAATTTGGAGGATGTTGATGGCATGTCCTGTAGATGTGAATTGTAGTACTTAGGTGTCAGACAATACATTTTTTGTGGAAATATTGCATGAGGCAGTTCACGTTTTGCAGACAGCGTTTTCTATAGCGGTAGTGGCTTTAAATTGCTAGGGGAAACATAGAAACATAGAAACATAAACTTTGACAGCAGATAAGGACCACTTGGCCCACCCAGTCTGCCCATTTCTCTACCTACTGGATAAGCTGCAGATACTAGTTAACCAACAGCTTACTTTCTGCCACCCCCCACTACAATTGCCTTGTGTCTGTCCCATGCATGTTTGAATTCCCCCACTGTTTTAGCCCCAACAACCTCCCCAGGAAGGCAGTTCCATGCATCCACCACTCCGTGAAAAAAGATTTCCTCACATTACCCCTGAGCCGTCCCCCTCTATATTTAAATTGTGTCCCCTTGTTCTTACACATCTCTTTTTCTGAAAGATGCTACCCTCCTGGACTTTGTTGATTCCCTTGAGGTACTTGAATGTTTCTATCAGGTCCCCCCTGTCCCTCCTTTCATCAAGGGTATACATATTAAGCTCTCTCAGTCTCTCTTCATATGATTTCTGATGCAAACCCTGCACCATTTTAGTTGCCCTCCTCTGGACTGCTTCCATCCTGTCTATGTCCTTGTGTAGATGAGGTCTCCAAAACTGCACACAGTAATCCAGATGGGGTCTCACCAACTGTCTGTTCAGAGGGATAACCATTTCCCTTTTTCTACTTGTGATGCCCCTTCCTATGCATCCCAGTATCCCCCTGGCTCTCCTCACTGACTTCTCACATTGCTTACCCACCTTTAGATCATCTGATAAGACTACCCCAAGTCCCTTTCCATTTTTGTTGTTGTTAGTACTTCCCCTGCTATTGTGTACTCTTCTCCTGGGTTTTTGTTTCCCAGGTGCATTACTTTGCACTTCTTTGCATTGAATTTAAGTTGCCATATGCCTGACTATTCCTCCAACCTTGCCAAGTCCCTTCTCATCCTTTCTACTCCCCCTTGTGTATCAACTCTGTTACAGATCTTTGTATCATCTGCAAAGAGGCATACCTTTCCATCCAGACCCTCTGCAATGTTACCTATAAAGATGTTAAAGAGGACTGGACCCAGTACTGAGCCCTGAGGTACTCCATTAGTGACCCCCTTTCTTCAGAATGTGTTCCACTTACTATTACCTTCTGTATCCTGTTGTGCAGCCAGTTTGCAACCCAGGCTACCACCCTGGGACCCACTCTCAAGCTGGCTAACTTGATTATTAATCTTTTGTGTGGAACTGTGTCAAATGCCTTACTAAAGTCTAGGTAGGCCATATCCACAGCCCCTCACTGGTCTATTACTCTGGTCACCCAGTCTAAGAAATCTATTAGATTCATCTGACATGATCTTCCTGCTGTAAATCCATGCTGCTTTGGGTCCTGTGCCCCGCTGGCCTCTAGGTACTCAACAATTCTTTCTTTCAGAAGTGATTCCATCATTTTCCCTACCACTGATGTCAAACTTACAGGTCTGTAGTTTCCTGCTTCTGCCTTGCTCCCACTTTTGTGAAGGGGAATCACATCTGCCCTCCTCCAGTCCTCAGGTACCACCCCATCCTCCCATGATTTGTTAAAAAGTGTGGTCAGTGGTGTCACTAGGTCCTCCCTTAGTTATTTTAGGATTCTAGGGTGAATCCCATCAGGCCCCATTGCTTTGTCCACCCTGAGTTTTAGGAGTTCTTTCAGGACTCTTTCTTCTGTAAATGGACTGGTGTCAACCCCCCTACCCAGAGTGCTTCTATTGTCTGGTTTAGGTAATTCCTCCTCATCTTCTTTTGTGAATACTGAGCAAAAGTATACATTCAGTATCTCTGCCTTTTCACTGTCTCCCTCTGCCCACCTCCACTCTCCCTTATTAATCTTCACTATTCCTCCCTTAACCTTTCTATGCTCCCTAATGTACCTATAAAAGGTTTTATCCCCCTTCTTAACTGACTTGGCTACTTTTTCCTCAGTTTGGGCTTTTGCTATTCTGACTGCCTTCCCCAATTCTTTCTGCTTTAATTGATACAGTTCTCTGTTGTGCTCCTTCTGTGATGCCTTATACTTTTTGAATGCAGCCTTTTTCTCCTTAACCTTCCCTGCCACCTCTTTTGAGAACCATAGTGGTTTTTTACTCCGCTTTGTTTTCTTTATCTGTTTCACACAAAGGCTTGTTGCCTATATGATGGCAGTTTTGATTTTTCTCCATTGTTCTTCTACCCCTCCTTTTTGGCCATTTGCTAGTGTATTCCTCAGGTATTCACCCATTTTGCCAAAGTCAGCCCTTCTAAAGTCCAGTATGCTTGTTTTTGTATGGCTTGCCTCCATGGTTGTGCTTATTGTGAAGCACACTGTGCAGTGGTCGCTTGTTCCCAGATGTCTACTGACTTCTAAATTTGTGATCCTCTCTCTATTTGAGGGTAGCTAGCCTTACTGCCATAGATGTACTTTCAGTTGTTAGGTGTGTAAAATGTTAATAGGTGTAGAATTCTGCCAGTGTGAAGAATGAAAACCTGAAACTTTCAAATTTTATATCTCGGAAACAGTTTGGCCTCTTACATTGAAATTTGGAGTGTGTTGAGGGGATGTGCTATTCATGTGAATTATAGTGTTTAGGTTTTGGAAAATTCATTTGCTGAACCCATATTTCATGACACACTTTATGTTTTGCATATGGCGTTTTGCATTGTGATACTGGCTTCACATTTATAGGGTGCCTAGCATTACTGCCATGGATGTAATTTGTAGTGGTTAGGTGTCTGACATGTAAACATGTGTTGAATTATGCCACTCTGATGACCGACACTTTGCTTTCTTTTAAGGTGGTGGGCCCCACACTCCCATCCATATGCACAACCAGCAATACATATGATATTCAGTACTTGAACTCTTATCTTAGGCAGGAATTTGCAAGTTGGTGGGAACACAGGGCTCAAAGGGCTGTGCTCCCACTAACTTGTGCAACATTCTACTTTTCTATTCTTTCTCAAAAGGTAAGGAAATTCTATGCAAAAAACGCTGTTAATGCGTCATTTAGGGTTAAAACACAAAAAGTCAGGAAATGAGACCTTTAGGGTTGCCCCGTCCCACCCCCTTGTGGACCCGCCCATCATCCCAAGATTGACAGCTGACAGGGTGTGTCATTGGAGTTGTGAGGCCTAAATGTCACTCCATTCTTCTTTACTGTGGCCTGTGAATATGATTACAGATGGAATGGGGTAACATTTAGGCCTCACAACCCCAATTACACACCCCGTCAGCTATCAATGTTGGGATGGTGGGTGGGTCCAGATGGGGGGATGGGGCAACTCTAAAGGTCTTATTTCTTGACTTTTTGTGTTTTAACCCTAAATGATGCATGAATTAATTTTTTTGCATAGCATATATATCTATATATGGATGAGGAGCATAATAATATGCTTGACCCACACATAGCATACAGCAGTGTGGTAATGCTAAATAAGGAAACCAGTAGCCCAGCAAGCATTCCACTTGCTATTCAGGCAGTGGGGGGCTCAATTTCTAACTCTCCATTCATGGCTGCCAGCCTCCTTGTGGGACAGGATTTATTGGTAAGTTCGATTTGGTTCAGGTAGTGAAGTAATTTACAGCCTAGGTGCCATTGGCGGCTTCTTTTCACAACTTGGGTTATGAGTCATACAGTTCTTCAAGGATCACAGCATCCTAATGTGCATCAGCAGCTCAAGTCCCCCCCAATCTCCTCCCCCCTCCTATGATAGATGACACACTACCTCGAGGCGTAGTGCGGTAAGGGTGATGGCACAGAACCGTTTAATGAGGAGGAAAGGGGCCCCTGATAAGGCCAGGGGGCAGTTAGATTGCAGCACTCACTAACCATGTCTTTGGGTGGGTCTTAGTTGTCATTTTAGACCACCCAAGGCAATGGCAGCCGCCGAAGACAAGTTACGGACCCTGTATAGGAAGAACGGAGTGGCCTGGGTGTAGGCATGCCTGGAAGGGCTAGAGGACTCCACTACATCCAACAGAAAGAAGATAGTAGGTGACCAGAAATCACTGCCACCAGCAAAGCTATCTCGTCCTGTAGGTAAGGCTGGATTCGAAGGCCCCCATGTGGGAGCTAGCCAGGCAAGGCAGGTACTGGGGGCATTGAGGGGAGAGTCCTCCATGGGGGAGGAGTCATCAGATAGTGAGGTCGAGGGCACAAGAGTGGCAGACACTCTGGAGTCAGACAGAAATTAATCTGGGAGTGCCCCCGATGGATCAGAAGGGGAGGAGTCAGAGGGACCACAGCACTTGCCAGACGACAGTTGGTGAGCACATAGAAACATAGATTTTGAGGGCAGATAAGGACTGCTTGGCCCACCTAGTCTGCCCATTTCCCTACCTAATGCATAGGCTGCAGATCCTAGTTAACCAACAGCCTGCCTCCTCCTACCCCTCACTGGAATTGCTCTACATCTGTCCCATGCATTTTTGAATTCCCCCTCTGTTTTTGAGTCCACTTCCTCCTCAGGATGGCTGTTCCATGTACCCACAACCCTCTCCATGAAAAAATACTTCCTCACATTAGCTTTCAGCCATCCCCCTCTATCTTCAAGCAGCAGCAGCAGATGAGTGCTTGAGGCAGTTGGTGGGGTGGTAGCGGACCTAGTGATGGAGATTAAGAATCGGCTGTGCTTGATCCTGCCAGGGGGACTGGCATAGGGGTCGATGGCCAGGCACCAGACAAACTGGCATCTCCCCCACCAGTGAACCCATATGTGGATCTAGATTCCCCTGTGGGAACTCACTTGACTGACAAAGTCAAGCAACAGATCAGCAGCAGGGAGTATGTAGATACTTTTTCCCTTCTTAATCACCCCACTGATGATGTGGAGAAGAAAAAGGAGAAGGAAAAAGAGGATGATTGAGAAAAAAAAAGGTTAAGGTTCCCCGGACATATGACAACTGGGTTGTAGCCTTCCTAATCTATGCAATGGTAGTGCTAGAGGGCGATGACAAACAAGGGGTGGAAATTCTGAATTATATGCATCGCATCTCCTTGATGCATTGCAAGAAAGGCAGGACAACTCAGCTGAACTATGACGAGGAGTTCCATTATAGATGGCAGGTGGACCATGTCATCAGCTGGGCCAAGCTGGATGTGCCACTAATGGTGGATGTGATGCAGGGTGGGGGAGTGCAGCACACAGATACCAGGCTCTCTATTTGTGCCCCAATACCATGAGCAGGGGACAGCGGCTCAGTCGACCTGCTTGAACCCCAGCTGCCAGTTCAAGCACCCCTTTCTACAGTGCTCCTCCCCTTGGGAGGGGAGGGATGTGGGAAAGGTAGGTCGAGGCAGGTAAAGTAAGCCTCCAAGTGGCAGGCCATCCCACTCCGGTATGGAAAAAAAGATTAAGCAGTGGCTGGACCAGTACCCAGACAGAGTATCCATGCAATTGTTGGAGGCAGGGTTTTTTGGAAGGCTTCAGGATCCTGTACTCCAGTCCTCGTTGGCAGTGTAAGGTGGAGAACCTGAAGTTAGCCAGAGACCTGCCTCACGTTGTCTGGGAGAACTGGAAAAAGAGAGGTGGCATGGGTGGGTGAGTGGCCTCTTTGCCAGGCCACCCCTGCCAAACCTAAGGGTTTCACGGATTGGACTAATGTCCAAGAAGGTTCCAGGAGACTAACAGCAGATCACTCACCTGTCACACCCAGTGAGGGACTCGGTGAATGATCTCATCGACCAACAGTACACATCAGTTCACTACCAGTCATTCGACCGGGCAGTGGACGTCATGCAGGTAGCAGGGCCTAACACACTGATGGTGAAGGCAGACATCGGGTCCACATTCAGGCTATTGCCAGTGCACCAGGAGGACAGGGTACTGTTGTGCACAAAGTTTGAGAATGAGTACTATGTGTACAACTGCATGCCTATGGTCTGCTTGGTGGCCTGTGCAGTGTTCGAGAGTTTCAGCACCTTTCTGCACAGGGTTACCCCATGAGCTGTGGGCACCAACAGCATGGTACACAATCTCAATGATTTCTTGTTTGTGGGCCCAGCAGAGTATCTGGTGTGTGGGGACTTAGGACATTCAAACACAAGTGCAGAGACTTCAGAGTTCTGTTAGCGAAGGGAAAATCCTAACCTCCAGGCACTTCCCTCACCTTCCTGGGCATAGAAATTGATTCTGTCAACAGGCTGTGTCACCTGCCACAGAACAAATTGACCACACTTCGGTCTCTGTTGTGTCAGATAGTGGGGAGCAAGAACATTTCTCTGAAAGAATTACAATATGTAGTTGGACAACTCAACTTCGCATGCAAGGTCATACAGTACTTGTGGGGAGGACTTTCATACAATGGTTGGCCAGGAGGAGGGGCCAGCTGCACCAGACCCTATCACAGGATTCAGGTCACACAGCAATTCTGAAAGAACTTGCAGGATTGGCAGCAGTTCGTAGACCACTTCAATGTGACAGCCTTGTGGCAATTGCCATGGGGAGGGAAGCCCTTGGAGCTGTACACTGATGCAGTGGGTGGTCTGGGGTTTGGGGCTTATTTCCAGGGGCAGTGGTGCACAGGCCAGTGGCCTCCCACCTGGCTGGAGGCTGGGGTGGGGAAGCAGCTCACGCTGCTGGAATTTTTCCCAGTCATAGTGGCACTGTGCATATGGGGTCACAGATTCTGAAACCAAGTACTGCACTTCAGATCGGATAACATGGGGGTGGTACACACCATTAATGGGCAGTTGGATCACTTGAGACCAATGGGGGACTTAATGTGAGTATTTGTTTTAAAATGCATGTTGCTTAACATGACATTTCAAGCTATACATGTCCCAGGAATTGACAACGGCATTGCCGAAGCCTTATCTCGTTCATAGTAGGACAGATTCTTCAGGCTAGCACCAAGAGCAGACACAGAGCCACAGCAGGTACCTCCCTTCCTGTGGGAGGTAGTGATCGACAGGCTTGGAAATACATAGGTAACTCCATTGCACCCAGTACCAAAGAGGCGTACTGCCATGGGGGGTCTAAAGCTACCTAGCCCCGCAAGAGACCAAGGGATGGCAGGACATCTGGCCCATTCTGGTAGATCAGCTGTGCAGTTATGTCATGGTAGGCAGAGCAGAGGGTCTATCACCGGGAGTGGTGGCACGTCACCTCACGGGGTTGTCTTGGGTCATGAAAGCCATGAAATCCATGAAAGCCATGGGGTTGGCAGACACCATACGTGCCTTCAAGGTGCAAAAGCTACTGGAAGGCTAGCATAGGGAGGTCATCTCCACTCTGGATGCTAGATGGCCCATTACATCAATTAAGTTAGAAATTATTTGGGGGGTTTTGCCCAAGGTTTGTAGGGACAAACATGAGACCCAGTTGTTCTGCAGCATGTTCCTGGTCACTTTCTCTGGGGCCTTCAGGATTTAGGAACTAATGAAACCCTCCAAGGACGGGGGCATCCCAAGCCTGATGTCACAGGATGTGGTGACAGTGGGCAGTAGGACACTCCTGCACCTTTGCAGGTCCAAGACAGAACAGAGGGAAGCAGGCCACTGGCATGAAATTAAGGCCCCTGTTGGAGAGCGATCACATGTAGCCTGTAGTCTGGCCGACTATAGGATGTGCTGCCCCGTGAATGGGGAGGCCTTCTTCAGGCAACAGGATGGCAGTGCAGTGATGGCTTACCAATTCTGGTTCATCCTGCGGTAGGCTATCCAGGGGCTGGGATTGAGTGGTTGGGGACCAAAGGTCTGCTTTGGGAGGGGTTGCTTCCATGATTGCAAAGGGAGGCTGACCGAGGAACGCACCGTACATCTTGTTGATTCACTTGGGTGGAGAAGACCTGGGCCACAGGAAGACAGTGAATCTGCTGCTGGCAATGAAGGATGACTTGTTGACCATCAGGGGTTGGTGGCCTGGCATCACCCTCATATGGTCACACTTGTTGATGAGGGAGCAATGGGCTCATGCACGCAAGGTACCCGCACTGAATCGGGCTTATCTGCATATCAACCAGGAGATGGGAGCATTTATGGAGGCTCTGGGTGACATTGTATTGAGGCATGACAATATTTACCGGACCCATTGGTGCCTGGAGGTGGGCCCAGAGAGTCACTGCAGGATGAGGTTTTAGATAGATTATTGAGCAATGTTAAAACAATATTAGAGGAAAGGGTTGAGCAGAGTGCTTGGGGGGTCAGACAGTGTCCATCCTGTGGTGGCGCTAGAGGAGCGCAAGAGGGAAGTAGCAGAAATAGGGGATGATGCCATTTCTCCTGAAGGTGTCATGGCCCCCTGGTCAGTGTGAGGATGGTGGACCACAAGACCTCTACCCACACAAGGGGTCTAGGTCCAGTCTCAGCAGCATAGACTGCAAGGTCGGTGACGCCAGACAGGGGCGGCCATCTGAACCTTGGCCATATGGCCTGTTCTACTACTGCAGAGGGATGCCTCGGCCCACACCCGAGAGGGTCTCTCAAGTTTGGGGTTGTGCGAGGGTCTGGGGTATGCACTTCCTCTCTGCAGCACCCGCTGCTCAATATTAATTGATTAAGGTACTAATCTAAAGTAGAAATTATAAAGTAATTTATGACTTAATAAAAATTAATATCTAGAAGTGTAACAATAAAACATGGCTGCGGCCATTTCCTCCAAGAACTGTGTTGTGTCTTTCTTGACCACGGGGGGGGGGGCTATGGGGGCCTACCAGACAATGCTTAGGCTGCCAAAACATTGCAGCAGCTGCTCCTTTGTCTGGGGGGCCCCCTTCCTCCCCTTCCATAGCCAGTGACCAGAGGCTGCTAGAGACCAGCCCAGGGGATTGGCTAGCAGCCTCTGGACACAGGCAGCAATAGGGCATAGCTAGCCCCTCTGAAAGGGTGGGGTCTGAGGGGAGGGGAGGGGATGAATTAAAGTGTCAGACAGGCTGGTTTCCAGCCTTCTTGATCATCCTCACCTTGGATCACCAGCCCATCTGTCCCTCTGGCATTTCAGGTGGCAAGGATGGCTCAGTAGAGCCCTCTTTTTGACCCCAAATGGGCAACCGCATTATGGGTTGGGGAGAGACTTTTCCCAGTTTTCCCCTACAGGGGTTTTTCCAGGGGTTTCACCTCCCCCAAAAAGGGATGTTATAGTATGGAAGTAGAGACGTAAGGGCATCAGGTAACAGTACAACAAAATGCATGAGTAACAAAGTAACATAAGGCAGTGTGAAAGAATTACAGTGTGAACAAGTGTTACAATATGCTGCAGCCAGGTAGTGCAGCATGGGAGGGAGCACAAGGGAAGTAGCAGAAATAGGGGATGATGCCATTTCTCCTGAAGGTGTCATGGCCCCCTGGTCAGCGTGAGGATGGTCTACCATAAAACCTGTACCCACATGGGGGGGGGGGTCTAGGTCTAGCTTCAGCAGCATAGACTGCAAGGTTGGCGATGCCAGACAGGAGCAGCTGTCAGAACCTTGGCCATATGACCTGTCCTGCTACTGCTGAGGGATGCCTTGGACCGCACCTGAAGGGGTCTCCCAAGTTGGGGGTGGTGCAGAGGTCTGGGGTATGTGCTTCCTCCCTGCAGCACCAACTGCTCAATATTAGTTGATTACGGTTTTAATCTAAAGTAGAAATTATAAAGTAATGTATGACTTAATAAAGATTAATATCTAGAATTGTAAATAATAAAACATGGCTGTGGCCATTTCCTCTAAGAACTGTGTTGAGTCTTTCTTGACCATGGTGTGGGGCTATGGGAGCCTACCAGACAGTCCTCCCTGGGTTGTCCCACAGACTCCTGTGACACCTCCTGCCGGAAATCTTACATCCATTCCTGGCTTCTCTTTCTCTCTGCCTCCCTGCAGCATGGAACCTAATTTCTAGTCACTCCACCTTCCCTGGTCAGCGACTTCCTTTTCCTAACTTTTTATTCACAAATAAACATTGTCCCTAATAGAACACATTTCAATGCATAGTCCTACCAAGTTTGGTAAAATTTTGACAAATAATGGCTTGGCAGCACTCCCTAGTAAAAAAGTATGCATGTTTTCTGCAGTTTAAAATGGCCCCTCCCTTTTGTAGTGCTAGCTCGCTTCAACCATCTCCGTTTTTAAAACACTGCAATTTTTTAGTACTTCCCACATGTAACCATGTCCCTTGGACAAATTTCTAGCCCCCTCTGGTATTATTTTATGAAATTAATTAAAAGTGCATTTTCTTTGTGTGTTTCACTCTGGTGCATTTGATTCCTTAAGCAGCCTCCTGCCACTCTAAAATTGTGCCTGGCTTACGTTAACACTCTGAAGAATGGGACTCTACTATTCCTACTTCTGAGCCCCTTTTATTTGTATTACTATTTAAAACAATTGCAACTGGTCCCTAAAATTGTTACCCTGATGCTTGACGCCTGCCAACTAATGTATTTTATGTTAACTATTTGGCTTTTTTGCCAACAAGAGCAGCACTCTACTGTGTCTCACTCTCTGACAGAACTCTGCTTCCCCAGGCCTTAGCCTGCTGTGTGATGGTAGTCACGTTTTTCTGCAGCCACACAGGGCTGCTGTGAGGTGATTCTTCTCCAGGCATGCTAGTGCTTTCCAGTGGAGCTGACATTCGGCTCTCACTCACTCACTCCATTGCATTAGCGCCTCAGCTGCTCTGTGTTAAACTTCTCTGCAGCAGGCTGTCACAATCACATAATACTAGCAGAACACCTTTATTTTAAATAAATAATCAAATGCTGTTAGTGACTTTAGCGATGCTGGTCCCATTTTACCACTAGACCACCAGGGCTAAGATGTACTAGCCAGGGCAACTACTTACTAGCCCATGGCTTTCACTGTTAATTAAATGCATGATGTGTACAAGTGTGCATTTTAAGGAGGCAAAACCCTTTCTCTCTCCCTCCTAGCTCACTACTTACCCTTGCACTACTAATGTGCTCACAGTTACCTTTCTGATTTATTCTGCAGGATCCACCCTCTCTCTCTCTCTCTCTCTCTCTCTACTGGCAGAACCTGGTATCGAACCCACTTCTAAGTAACCTAACTTCACTGAGGTACACACATTACTACTTCTTGCAGAATGTCATTCAATGGCTGTTACAACATGTCGCTGCACAGGGATTCAGCACAGAAAAACGCCAGGCTGTGCATTTGGATGACATCTGCTTCACTGTGACTCATGCAGCCATCCGAGGCACTAGATCCCTCCAGATCAGTTTCAGAAATTCATCAGGGAGTAGGGATCCCTCCCTCACATTCAGACCCTTGGGAGCCAAGCCATGGTGCACTCTGGATAGTAGAGGTTGGTTCTGGAGGATGGGTGGGTAGTTGTAAGCCCGACCGATGGTCCTCCATCCAGCAGTATAAAGTATACTAAATAAAAAAAAAAGAGAGAAACTAACTGGAGGAAAAAAAAGAGAAAGGTACCAGCTGAGAAGTAAAACCAAAACCACTCTGTTCAAGAAGAAATGGAGGAAGAAGTTCAGGAAATCAAGGGTTGTATTGGAGGAGAAGAAGGTGACAGAAAACATTAATTTGTCAGATCATATTCTCGACCCTTATTAACTGAACTTTCTAAACAGGGGTCTTTCATTTGTGCTGATTGCTGGTTTCAGACCGTTTGTATAACTGTCTTGCAACAGATATGCAGGCAACTTAGCTTGCATTTTTTCTTCAACAGAAAGAAGTAACAGCATCCTGTTGAAAAAGTGAGCATTAAAAACTCTCTGAAACCAACTTCATCCTTTCACCCTCCCTTCCCCCAAAAGTGATGGAAACCTTCAGAAAAAATCTGATGTGGTCTTTGAGAGACTCAATTGTCAATAACTTTGAATTTTTGCAGTATTGGTCATGCAGAGAGAACTGCTTTCAAAGCCTTGGAAGACAGATACGCTATCACTAAGGGTGGTAGAGTGGTAGTCCTCAGCACTTCAGATTGTGAGAATGAAGTGTGCAGGCAGCTTTCTGATAACAAGCATTTGTCAATGCTGAATGTTGATTGCGTTGGTCTGTTGAGCTCACTCAGTGGCCCTCTGCCACTGGCTCAGTCTGTTTGTCCCTGTGCTGCAGGCTTCTCTTTTGTAGTGGGCTGCTGCCTGCGTTGGCACCTCGTTCTGCTGAGGAAGAAATATGCATCTGTCCCGACAAAGCTCCATTGAGGTGGTTCACTCCCCCTCTCTGACTCGCTCATTCTGTTTCTCCTGGTTCTGCAGGCTGCCCTTTGGTACTGGGCTCCTGCCTGTGTTGGTGGCTTTTCTACCCACAAAGAAATCCACAGCTGTCCCGACAGAGCTCTGTTGAGGTCCCTCACTCAGCCTGTCTCACTCACTCATTCTGGTTCTCCTGGAGCTGCAGGCTGCTCTTTTGTACTGGGCTTCTGCCTCTGTTGGCACCTTTTTCTGCCTGCAAAGAAATGTGCAAGTCCCGACAAAGCTCCATTGAGCTCACTCACTCCCCTTCTCTCACTCGCTCATTCTGTTCTGCTGGCGCTGCAGGCTGCCCTTTTCTACTGGGCTCCTGCCTGCGTTGCTGCCTTCTTATGCCAACAAAGAAATTTGCAGGAGTTACAATACAGATCTGTTGAGCTTACTCAGTCACTCATTCTGGTTTTCCTGCCACTGCAGGCTGCCCTTTTGTACTGGGCCCCTGCATGCACTGCTGCCTTTTTCTGCCCACAAACAAATCTGCAGCAGTCCCAACAAAGCCCCGTTGAACTCACTGACTCCCCCTCCCTCACTCGCTCGTTCTGTGTCTCCTGGTGCTGCAGGCTGCTCTTTTGTATGGGGCTCCTGCCTGCATTGGCACCTTTTGCTGCCCATAAAGAAATCCCAGCAGTCCTGATAGAGCTCCATTGAGCTGACCAAGTCCCCTTGTCTCACTCACTCGTACTGTTTCTCCCACTGCTGCAGTCTGGCCTGTTGTACTGGGCCCTGCCTGTGCAGTGCCTTTTCTGCCCCACAAAGATCCGCAGCAGTCCTGACAGTGTTTGGTGAGTCGGCTACTTCCCCTCCCTCCCTCACTCGCTCGCTCTCTCGTTCTGTTTCTCCTAGTGCAGCAGGCTGCCCTTTTGTATTGGGCTCTTGTGTTGGGGCCTTTGTCTGCCCACGAACAAATCCACAGCAGTCCTGACAGAGCTCAGTTGAGCTCGGTCACTCCCCCCTCTCACTTGGTCGATCTTAATCTGTTCCAAGCACCGATTTCTCAGAGTAACCGTGCTATTGTCTGGCAGTAGTGTAAAAACACACTGTAGACAGGATGTGAAAAATGACAGCTGTAGTGTTCATAAGGAGTTGTGGAAAAATGACACTGCTGAAAATGTGACGTGCCAGTATTACAAATTTGCGAAGTTACAAGGGTGCGTGGAAACAGTTCAATGCACGCTGGTAACACAGTCATGTTATAGCAGTCCCGACAAAGTTCCATTGAGCTCGCTTACTCCCCTTCTCTCACTCGCTCATTCTGTTCTGCCAGCGCTGCAGGCTGCCCTTTTCTACTGGGCTCCTGCCTGTGTTGCTGCCTTCTTATGCCCATGAAGAAACCTGCAGCAGATACAATACAGCTCCACTGAGCTCGCTCATTCTGGTTTTCCTGCCACTGGAGGGTGCCCTTTTGTACTGTGCCCCTGCATGCATTACTGCCTTTTTCTGCCCACAAACAAATCTGCAGCAGTCCCAACAGAGCTTCGTTGAGCTCACTGACTCCCCATCCCTCACTCGCACGTTCTGTGTCTTCTGGCACTGCAGGCTGCCCTTTTGTACTGGGCTCCTGCCTGCATTGGCGGCTTTTCCTGGCCAGAAAGAAATCTGAAGGAATTCTGACACAGCTCCATTGAGCTCATTCACTCCCCCTCTGTCAGTCACGCATTCTGTCTCTGCCAGCGCTGCAGACTGTGCTTTTGTATGGGGCTCCTGGCTGCATTGGCACCTTTGTCTGTCCACAAAGAAATCTGCAGCTGTCCCGACAGAGCTCTGTTGAGGTCGCTCAGTCTCCCTCTCTCTCATGTGCTCATTCTGTTTGTCCTGGCGCTGCAAGCTGCCCTTCTGCACAGTGCTCCTGCCTGCATTAGCACCTTTTTCTGCCCACAAAGAAATCTGCAGCAGTCCTGATAGAGCTCTGTTGAGCTCACTAAGTCCCCCTGTCTCACTCGCTCATACCGTTTCTCCCACCGATGCAGGCTGGCCTTCTGTACGGGGCTCCTGCCTGCACTGACACCTTTTTCTGCCCACAAAGAAATCCGCAGCAGTCCTGACAGCACTTTGGTGAGTTCACTCACTCCCCTTCCCTCAGTTGCTCTCTCTTTGTGTTTCTCCCAGTGCTGCAGGCTGCTCTTTTGTACTGGGCTCTTGTGTTGGGGCCTTTGTCTGCCCACAAAGAAATCCACAGCAGTTCTGACAGAGCTCAGTTGAGCTCGGTCACTCGCCCCTTTCACTCATCGATCTTAATCTGTCCCAACCACTGATTTCCCAGAGTGACCGTGCTATTCTCCGGCAGGAGTGCAAAAACATGTTTTAGCCAGGATGTGAAAAATGACAGCTGTAGTGTTCATAAAGAGGTGTGAAAAAAATGCCTCTGTTGAAAATGCGGCATGACAATATCACAAATTTGCGAAGTTACAAGGGTGCGTGGAAACAGTTCAACGCACGCTTGTAACACAGTCATGTTGTGGAGTTTCGTCACCAAATTTTCAACATAGGGATTTTAAGACCTCTGCTCATGAACAGTGCCACTGTCATTTTCTTAATCTGTCCCGAATGCTGGTTTCCCACAGTGACCACGTTATTCTGTGCCGGAACTGTGGAAACTCATTTTGGACAGGATATGAAAAATGACAGCTGTACTGCTTATGAGGAGGTGTGAAAAAATGCCACTGTTGAAAATCTGGTGTGACAATATTACAAATCTGCAAAGTTACAAGGGTGTGTGGAAAGTGCACAATGCACACTTGTAACACTGTCAATTGATGGGCTATCATCACCAAATTTTCAGCATAGGCATTTTAGGACCTCTGCTCATGAACAGTATCATTGTTATTTTCGTAATCTGTCCCGAACAGTAATATCCCATAGCGACCACTCTATTCTGCGCCGGAAGTGCGAAAACACATTTAGGCCAGGATGGGAAAAATGACAGCTGTACTATTCATAAGTAGGTCTGGGAAAATGGCAATATTGAAAATCTGGAGTGAAAATATGATAAATTCATGAAATTACGAGCGTGCGTGCCAACTGCGCAACACACGCTCGTAACAGTCATTTTATGGAGTATCATTACCAAATTTTCAACGTAGGCATTTTAGGACCTCTGCTCATGAACAGTATCATTGTCATTTTCTTAATCTGTCCTGAACACTGATTTCCCACAGTGACCACGCTATTCTGCGCCAGAAGTGCGAAAACAAATTTTGGCCAGGATGTCAACAATGACAGCTGTACAGCTCAAAAGGAGGTGTGACAAAATGCCAATGTTGAAAATCTGGCATGAAAATATTGCAAATTTGAGAAGTTATGAGCGTGCGTAACAACTGCGCAACGCATGCTCATAAAACAGTCATTTTTTGAAATTTTCCCACCAGATTTGCAACATAGGCTTTTTGAGAGTCCACCTCATGAATATTGGCACTATCATTTCGTTAACTGGCCCCAAAGGGTGATTCTGCACAGTGACCACGAAACCACCTTTCGGGGCTGATTAACGCCATGACAGTTCAAGAATTCATGAGGAGGGGTCCCAAAAACCCCACGTTGAAAATTTGGTGAAAGAATTCTCCAAAATGCCCGAGATATGTACTATAGTTGAAAAAACCCTATTCATTACATTATACAGCTTACCGGCATTTCCTCAGTTCGCGGTCGGCTTTGAAGAGTGCAGACGTGTTCCCGGTCCACCGAAGATCGTCGTACCATGCTCTGGAGGTAAGTATGGGGTGAGGGGGTGTGTGGGGAGGCTGGGTGTGCAGTGGGTGGGTGTGGGTTGTTGGAGGGGGAGCGGGGAGACTACGGGGGACCGTTTCCTTTCTTTCAGGTACAGGAAATGGAAGAAAACATTGCAGGACCGCTCACAGGGGCATGTGGCACTCTGGGGTGGGCTCCCAGCATGCCACCGGGGTCTGGGGGGACAGCTACAGCTGATGAGGATTAGGCACCCCCTCGGACAAACAACAAAGGGGAATTATTTATGTACGGGATTGGGCACCTTGGCAAACAACAAAAAGGAGGATTCTTCTGCCGTGACGGGATTGGGCACCTGTCGGCACACAATTAAATGAGGGGGTGTCACATTTTGCTGACAGGGAGTGGGCTCCCACGTCGGTAAATATCATTGAGCGGGTTAGATATTGTTTGTGTATATGGCGGCAAACCGCCGCCATGTTCACAAACAATATCAGAGATCCTACATCCCGCCCTGCAATGACGGGTCGCTCCCTCATTGCAGAGGATGGATGACGCTGCAATGACAAGGCGGCCCCTGATTGCAGCGGCTGATATTTTAGAAAGTTGTGGCACGCTGGCTGAACTAATGTCAGCAGCAGCGTGCCACAGCATTGGGGGATGGGGGACAAGACTATGCAGGCTTTGGGGGCATTGGGCACAACACTGCCATGCCTCCACAACCTGCTTCTGGAGAAACCTGCCGCAACATGTTTCTTGCACATGCGCACAATCAACATAAAAAAACTTGTATTTGAAACTTGACTAGGGTGCGGTTGGTAACTTTAAAGGAACCCTTGAACCACTGATGTAGAGACAGATGCAGGATCTGAATGTGGTGTGAGTGTAAGAGATTTTTCTCAGAGTACCTTTCCCAGTAAAACCAATGACATACATCCTTTCAAAGGTGCATAAATCTTGACAACCCCCTTCCCCAGCCACCCTAATTTTGGCAGGATAGGGTCAGTCTCTTAACCTCTTTCAGAACTAGTAGACACCTACATAAAACCATTTGTTTTTCACCCAAGATCTTTTTTGAAGGACACAGGCAATGTCTTGTAGATTTTGGATACTATCCATGTACAAAATGAGTATAGTTTTGCTACACTAGACATTAAAGACCTTTATTTGAACATTCCCCATGAAGGTGTTTCTAATCCTTAAGGTATTTTTTAGAGCAGCAGGATGTCGATGTTAAAACATCAACAAATTTCCTCATTAGGTTATCAGAACTGGTACTGAAATGCAACTGCTTTGGTTTTAAGGATATAAGTGCCTGCAGGTACTAGGCACAGCTATGTCATTTCATACTCATTTGGAAAGGCAGCTTTGAAACGTTGATAAATGGGCAGACTAGATGGGCCAAGCGGTCCTTATCTGCCATCAAAGTCTATGTTTCTATGTAAATTTCACTGATTTCCTGCACACAGCAAATCAACATCTTTAATTTAGTATGAAATGCAGTATGAATGAAACAGAGTTTATCGATCTAAGTATTGTAAAGGATGGTGCAGTGCATCAGGACAGCTCTTTATTTAGAAAGGTTACAGATCACAATACAGTACTACTTGCCATCAGCAGTCATCTGAAGTATGTAATGTCAGATATCCCGAAGGGACATTTATTATGTTTAGTTTAGTTTACTGTAGGAAAACGCCATTGAGCAAGCTCATTCACAAAAAGGTCCTACACACATAACAATATAACAACAAATTACAGACGAACATGTACAACAAGTAAGGGATATACACAATCAACAATATGACAGAGTACATAGTAGCAGTTTAAATAAGAACACACATCAATTGATCATACGAAGTGTCAAATTATTTACATATGTAAGCCGTAAAACATGCATGGCCTGACACTGGATACAAGAACATATTGATACTGGTGAGCTAAATACGTAGCGAGAAACTGACTCAAAAAAGAATAAAAGGATGTAAGGGAGGGAGGAGAGGAAGTACGGTAAGTAGGTAGGCAGTAGGCCAGTCATAAAGAAGGCAGCTATTATCGAAAGACTGGATGAAACTGGAAAATGAGAGAAGTGAGGGTGTGGGTGGGGAAGGTGATGGGGGAGAAGTGAGGGGGATGAGTCGGGTAGGTGATGGGGGTGGGTTTTCAAGATAATGTAGACAGAAAGGGATGAGAGGATGTGGAGGGATAGGGGTTAGAATGTGGAAGAAGAGCACCAGCAGGGGGAATATTAATGGCAGTTGCATGTGGTTTGGAGCTTACTGACTGTCAAGGCTTTGTAAGAGTTAATTGAGACAACACTGGTAAGTTTGAGGATGGAATGAAGGTGATTCCAGGTGGTGGGCAGAGCAAAGGAAATGGCCCTTTTACCAAAGCTCGTACATGTCTTAGGAATATCAAAGAGGCTGAAATCAATCTTCCTTAAGGAGTAAGTGCTATGAGAGATGTGGAAGACAGGGATGTGTATTCTGGGAGTTTAACAGCATTTTTAGTGCCCATGTTCCTATTTGGGTCAAGCATCTAGTTGCTAAGGCAGTCCAGCCTACTGAGGTATACAAGTTGCAGTGGTGTGTTTGGGGAGGGGCCTTTGTGATAAACTGCAGAGCCCGGTGGTACAGGACATCCAGTTTATGCAAGTTGGAAGCAGCAGTACAGCCATAAATAATATCACCGTAGTCAAGGAGTGGTAGAAACATGGCTTGTACAAGCTTAGCTCTAGCATGTGGTGGAAAGAGAGACTTGTTACGGAAAAAGAACCCAAGTCTGGTTTTTGAGCTTACTGGTAAGATTATTGATGTGAGTATTAAAGATAAGTTTGTTGTCAAGCCATATGCCAAATATATGAATTTATCGACTACCTCCAAAGGTTCGCCTAAGGTGGTGACAATAGATATGGCTTGCTTAGTTTGTGCCAGAGGTGGAGAGGGGGATTGCTAGGGTCGAAAAACATGGTTTTAGTCTTGTTTGACTTTAGCAGCAGCTTGGCATTTATGAGATTTTGTTCTAGCCTGATGAAATCATCTTGGAGTTGATTGCAGACCTCTGGCAGCATCAGTTTGGCGATATACAAGACTGTGTCATCTGCGAAGAAGTGTATTTTGGAGTTGACAATTTTAGACTTAAGAGTGTTGATATATATAGAGAACAGAAAGGGGTCTAAGATGGAACCCTGCGGGATGCCCCATTGGATAGAGAGGGGATCAAAGAGTAGGCTATCGGCCTTTACTTTTTGGGTGCGACTAGAGAAATTGCTGTCGAACCATTGTACTAAAGTTGCCAAGATTCCTAGGTTTTTGAGGTTTTGCAGGATGAGATTGTGATCTACAGTATCAAACGCCTTGCTGAGGTCAAGGAAGATGGCACTGATGACTAGTTTGGAATCATAAGTGGTAATCCAGTCATTAGTGACTTTGGCAAGTGCAGAAATGGTGCTGTGGTTTTTCCTAAATCCGGATTGATTAGAGTTGAGCAGAGAATATTTTTCAAGGTACACTTTCAGCTGGGTAAAAATTAAACATTCAAGGATTTTGGAGACAATAGAAAAGATGGAAATGGGCCTATAGTTATTCACATCACAGGGACCCTTAGATTTGAACAGTGGTAGAACATGGGCAGATATCCAACAAGATGGTATAGTTGCAGAGGCTATTGACAGATTGAAGATGTGAAATATAGGGCTGCAAGATATTTATTTTATTTTTTATTTAGTTTTTGTTGACCAGGTAAGTGCACTAGACAAATCCTGCCTATTTTCAGGCACGACCCAGGGGAAGGGGATACACATGAATGCCAACTAACCTTGAACCAGATGAAACTGTTGGTGGTATTTTTAGTGACTGAGGGAAATTTGTCCAGGACACCGGGGAAAATCCCCTACTCTTTTCGATAAGTGCCATGGGATCTTTAACATCCACCTGAACTATCACCAATCCAGGCAGATGGAACCTCGGTTTAACGTCTCATCCGAAAGACGGCACCTCAGCAGTGCAGCACCTCCCTCATGCTGCACTACAGTGTCAATACTGGGATATTAACCCAAGTGCCAGATGTGGGAACTGAACCCACAGCCCTCTGATCTGCCAGCCTCAGAGACGAGTGTGCTGCCTACTAGCCTGCTGGTGGCCCAGTTTGAGGAAGAATGGCTCAATACCATCAGCACCACCATTGTTTCTTGTATCCAATTTTTTAAGGTGGTCTTCCACTTCCTTGAAAGAGACAGGCCTGTGTTGGAAGGTATATGAAGAGGAGGGGGTGGGGAGGAGATGGAGTCAGGAAGGGAAATGCTTAGCCTAGTGTAGGGAGAAGAGTCAAAAGTAAGCCCTGCAGTGAAGAAGTGGGTATCCAGTTCTTATAAAATTTGAGAGGGTTCCTCAGTAAAGACTCTGTTAGCATGGATTTTGGCAGGAATGCTGGGAGCAGATTTCCGTCCTTCGATAACCTTAATGGTCTGCCATGTTAGCACAGAGTTCCCTTTGGTTTGTTCTAGGGATGCAGTTTAGACATTAGATTTAGCAGTGTGTACAGTTTGACGCATGCATTCCTCGCTGCACAAAAGGTGTTCCGGTCAGATGGGGACTTGGTGCACCTTGCATGGGCCCAGAGCTTATTGTGGTTAGAAAGTGCCGCTTTGAGGTCCGGTGTATACCAAGGGTTGGATGACTTGTGGACCCTGGTACATATGAAGGGGGCATGTTTATTAGCCAGACGTGTTATCTGATTGTTAAATATCTCAACAGCCTCATCAATAGACCGTGAGAGATAAAGGCTTTGCCAGCTGTGACTACTTTGATCAGACAGGTAGTGGTTAGAATTGAATTTACAGAATGAGTGCTTTGTGATAAATCTGGCTGAAGATAGGAACACTTTATGTGCTGTTACGTAGACCACAATCCCGTGACCACTTAGATCGTTATGGAACACAGCGGTATGCAAGATTTTGTGTGGATGATTTGTCATAATTATGTCTAACATGGAACTATTTACACAGTTTTTTGAGTTAGTCCTTGTAGATTTGATGATAAGTTGAGTCAGGCCAAGCTCATTGCAGACATCTTTGAGATTATTAGATTTGTGGAATAACCAATCCATATTTAGGTCCTCAAGGATGATGGTTTCAATATTGCTCTGGGAGACAATGGAGCTTAAAGTTTGTAATATATGTGCCCAGCACAACTGCAGCACTGACAGCAGCTATTCGGATGCAGTGTAAAAAGGAGGTACTGTAGTGAAGATTTTACAAATGCAGAGCAATTTGCTTGTGAACAGTCCAGAAATTAATTGTTGCATAATCAGATTTTGAACAGAACTGTGAATGATGTTCAAAATCAGAACAGTGAAATTCATTATTAATATACAAACATATGACTGTGCAAGCAAATAAAGGCCTTATGGTCTATCTAGACTACTTGAAATTGCAGTTCTGTTGTGTTTACAGAGGGGGACAGCCCCCTCCTCATATCCCCCTTGACCCCTGACAGGTAACCCCCTGCCCCTCCCCCTTTAACTTCAATTTCCCCCTCTCCCTTCTCAGTCTCTCTTGAAGCTGTCCACCGTTCATAGGGATACTCTCTTCTCTGGCAACTCATTCCACTTAGCCACCACCTCTTGGTGAAAAAGTGCCTGCTCATCTCCATTCTGAACCTTCCCCCCAACCTGCTTTAGGCAATTACTCCTAGTGTTCTTGTTTCAACTAAGGCTGAATAGGCCCTCTGTGCTCACCCAGTTTATACTATTAAGGTACTTGAAGGTCTCAGTCATGTCCCTCCTCTTCCTACTGTCCTCAAGAGAGTGCGTGTGGAGCCCCCCTGAGCCTCACTTCATAGGTGTTTCTTTCCTGGTCCTGAATTATGTTGGTTGTACTTCTCTGGACAGTTTCCATTAAGGCAGTATCCTTCAGGGAAGCAATGCATGCTGTACTCAATGTGTGATCTCACTAGAGAACTGTACAGTGGCAAAATTACATCTGTCTTCCTGCTAGTGGTTCCCCTGGCTATGCATTCCAGCATCCAATTTGCTTTGGCCACAGCCTTCCTGCAGTGTGCTGAGTGTTTCAGGTCATTCTTGATAATTACACCCAGGTCCCTTTCCTCCTCTGTCCTGATTACCTGGACACCATCCAAACAATATTTGGTCCCTGAACATTTCACCCCCAAGTGCGTAACTTTACACTTTTTAGTGTTGAACTCCAGTTACAAAATGCCAAACTACATTTCTAACATAGCCAGGTCTTCCCTGACTTCTTGTCTCCCCTCCTTCATGTCCACCCTTGCACAGGGCTTTGTGTCATCTGCAGAGAGGCATATCATACTCCTGATCCATCCACTATATCACTTATGAATATGTCAAACAACATTGGACTGAGAATAGAGCTCTGTAGGGACATCCTCCCAGCAACCACCTTTTGGCTTCTTTCCTGTAGCCAATTTCTAATCCACTCAACAAGCATAGCTCTCACCCCTAGGTCTTCGAGTATCTTGTCCAGTCTGCTGCGAGGTACAGGGTCAAAGGCCTTGCTGAAGTCCAGAAACAGGATATTAACTGCTTGGCCCCTGTTCACTGTCCTGGTGACCCAGTTGAATAAGTCAATTAGATTCATCTGGCAGGACCTCCCCAACACAAAGCCATACTACTTTATTTCCTGAGTCCATTATCCTCCAGAAAGCTCACCAGTCTCTCTTTCAAGACTTCCTCCATCACCTTACTCACTACTGAGGTCAGGCTGACTGGTCTGTAGTTCACTGGTTCATGCTTCAGCCCACTTTCGTGGAGAGACACCACATGTGCAGTTCTCTAGTACTGGGGCACAATCCCTGACTCAAGAGAGGTGTTAAACAGGTTTGCCAGGGGATCCACCAAACCCTTTGCTAGTTTCCTTAGAACCCTTGGGTAACTCCATCTGGCCATGGGGATTTATCTACCTTCAGGGGCCTTAGGCCCTTAAGGACCCCATCAGCATGAATAACATCGTTCATGATAGTCCCCATCTCCACCCCCATTTCTTTGTGGCACTGGTCCATCCTTCTCTCTAGAGAAAATTGAACAGAAGTACTTGTTAAGTACCACTGCTTTCTCTTCACTACCCTCTGCCTAGCTATCCTCTTTTTTTTTTATCGATTTTATCCTTGATGTTCCTTTTCTCCCTTATACTGTGTATTGGATAAAGGCCTTCTGTTCTGCTTTTATGCCCTTTGCTAGCTGTTCTTTCTTTATAGCCTTTACCTCCCTAACCGATCTGCTTGCTCTCTTGACATAGCAGAAAAATCCACCATATTCTCTTTCTTCTGAGTACATTTGTACTTCCAGAAGGCTGCCTCTTGTCACCTACAGCTTTTGGCACCTCCTTTCTAAACCAGCTGGACTTTCTGGCTTTAGTTTTCTTACTTTTGATTTGGCACATTCATTAGTGGCATCCATCAGCCCCTCCTTCATTATTGCACATTTTTGTTCTATATCCATCTCCCTTCAGATCCCTGCATGGTGATCTATTACAATTTCACATATCCTACCAAAGTTGGCCCTCTTAAAGTCCAAAACCCTTGTCTTGGTTCTGACTATCTTCCTGCCCATGTCCAAGTGGAATCACACCACATGGTGGCCACTACCTTCAAGTGATGCTTCCACTTTCACATCTTGAGCATGCCCACACTTGGACAGGACTAGGTCCAGTACAGTACAGTACAGTACAGCACTCTCACTATTGGGTTCTAAGACACCCTGGCTCAGGAAACAACTCTGAAATGCACCTAGGAGTACTTGCTCCCTAGTGTAGGAAATAGCCACGATTTTTCAATCCACCCCAGGTTGACTGAAATCTCCTGTTATTTCTCCACTTTACTGGCCATTTTGGTGATTTGAGACCCTAGAACCCTGTCCAGTTCTTCTTCCTGGAAAGGTGGCCTGTAGGCCACTCCCATTCTTAATTTCTTCTTCCTGGTGGATTGTACCATTACTCACAGTGCATCAGTCTTACCATCTGCTACTTCCTCTCTGGTACAAGTTATCCCTTCCTTCATGTTCAGAACCACTTGCCCCCCTCTTCCTGTCCCCCATTCTTTCCTATATAGTTTATACCCTGGAACTGCAAAGTCCCAGTTGTTGATTAGTGCACCCCATGTCTCTGTGATGCCTGCTAAGTCCACCTTTCCCTCTGCCATCAGTGATTACAAGTCTGCCATCTTATTTCCTGGGCTTCAGAGACACCACCCTCCAGTGTGACATGGGACCTGTTTGCATCTTGTTCTGCTCCAATCACCTCATTCTTCAGTTGCCCCCCTACCTCCACCCTTCTCATCTACTACCTCTCCATGCTGCCCTGATTGGGGTGAGGCCTATCATTCCCCTCCAGCAGGTGACTAAGGGTGTATTGCATCCTACTGTTTCTCCCTGTCAGTTTAAAATGATGTTGTTACTTGTGTATTCCTCCAGCTTGCCCTTTGGGACTCATCTTCCCTGCCTACTCAGATGCAACCTGTCTGATGCATAGAAGAACTTGTTATCCCAAGTTTCTCCCCAGCCCCCAATGAGCCCAAAGCCCTCCTTTTCACACCACCCCCTAAGCCAACCATTAAATTATTCTATCCTTGCTTTCTTTGGCATGCTATCCCTCAGGACTGGAACCACTTCTGAAGAAGATACCGTCTACCTTACTTCACTGAAAATTCTACCCACTTCCCTGAACCTCTCTTGCACTTCACTCACCTCACATCCTACAATGCCATTGATCCCCTGATGCACTGTAATGTGGGGTTTCCCTCCCACCTGACCTACCGATTGTTCTATCAGCTACCTCTCTCTTCCCACCATCATCCCTGGCATACATTCTACCCTTTTATTACATTCACTTGTCTCTTCCCCCATCTCACCCATTTCACAATTGAATCCCCAAGATTACTACCTTGCGTCCTCCATCCTAGGCTCTCCTTCTTCTCTGTCTGTTCTGCTGTCCACTCCCCCCTAACTCCCCATTTCCCTCTTGCCCATCTTGTAGTCCCTCAAACTACTGTCCAGTTGTCCCCTTCCCCATCCTCCTCCTCCTCTTACCCACCTCCTTCCCCCTGGCAAACATCTGTCTTACCTTTTCATTGTCCTCCCAAACTGCCCCCTGCCCTTCTCTTATGCTTCTCATCTGTCTTACCTCCTTGTTCTCCCATGTCTCCACTTCCCCTTTTTCACCTGTCCTTCTCCCCTCACTTGAACTCACTAGTTCCCACCTCTCCATTGTTCCCTTGATGTTTTCCAATTACTACCTCCCTCCCTATCCCACTGCCCCCCATTCAGTTAGGAACCTCCTCCTCCCTCTCCAGTGGGAGGAATCTGTTCCACATCTACAACTCTGGAGGTGCTCTCACTACTCCCCCATCCAGCCCTACCCTTTAACTTCATATAATCTACCCCCTTACCAGTGCCCTCTCTCCTGCTGTGGGCGGCTGACCCCAGGACCTGTCTAGGAACCTTTTCTTTCCTACCTCCCTCTCCCCTATTGGTCACCCTCCACTTGTGGCCATACCTACTCCCATGCCCTTTCCAAGTACTACAGTACATGTTCTCAATTAGTATCTTATGTCAGCAGGATAGTCTGGAATAATTTGAAACATTTTACAAGCCAACACAGATATGCCTTAGAGAAGTAGAAAAACCTAAACTTATTTTCAAATGGGGGTAAAATTTGAAAGATTGCTTAGTTGATATCACACAGACAATTCACAACCCCCAGAGACAACTTTCAGAAGCTCTAGCTGCATCAGTACCCTGTGGGAGGTGTAAAGTGTTTCCTAATTAATTAAGGGTTAGAGTTTGATAATCCACACACTGGAAAGAAAATCAAATTGAGTCCCCTTATTACCTGTTACATTAAGGGTAAAATTCATGCTGCTGTTTGTGACTGTGAGGTTTTCTATATCAGAAAGATGATGCAACAATTTTGGGTGAGGGCCGGGGGTCATTTGAGAGCCATCTGGAAAAGGAATAAGGAGTATGCTACTGCTGCCACTGCATGGGTTCAAGGGCTGATTCAGGACAACAAAGCTTTCATTTTGTGAGTCAAGTAAAAGTGATCCCTTGTGTGTGTGTGTGTGTGTGTGTGTGTGTGTGTGTGTGTGTGTGTGTGTTGGGGGGGATTTTAGTAGAAAAGTTTTAAAAAGAAAAAAACTATTAGATTTACAGCACAGGAACTCATGAATGGCCAGGGCTTAATAAAGACCTGGAGATTTTATCATTTGTTTCATCATGCGTATTTTGAAATTACAATATTGTGATGGGTTTTAGTGCAATACTGAGATGTAGTAATTTACCTGTATGTCCATATTTGGTACGTTGTTTGATGTATTGGATGGTCCCCTTGTTATTCGTATTTTGTTATATGAGTGCTAATTCCTCTATGTGCTGGCTGCAGATTTCATAGTCAAATTAATATTTAAAGAGACTGGGCCCAATTCCAAAAGCCCCATTGGAGTGACACAAGATTCATCAAACCCCTACTTGAAGCAAACTCTGGTGTGCCAGGAAGCCTGCACTGGATTTTGGTCGAAGTGGGGTCCTGGCACTAAAGTCCATCTAGATGTTGCAGGCAGTCTTATTGGCCAACCAAATGCAGCATCGGAGGAGTTTGGCATTGGTGCCTACACTCCCTGGCTTGTGGAAATCTGGCACCCTATGTAAAGTTCAATAACTCAGATACCACCTCTGTAGTTGACTAGTGATTCAAGTTACCATTTCATATTGTATGCTACTTTTCTTAATCTGCCTCACTGCTTTCCACCCCAGTAAGTATTTGGGAGGTTATTTGAGAGCAGTGACAAAATCCTTCTCACTTCTCAGGAACATTCAGTCATTTCTGCAGTTCACTGGTTAGTGAAGGGTAGATTACATGAGTACTGAATTCCTTTAAAATACACCACCATGAAGTATAATCTACAAAACTAGACTCTTACTCAGCAGATTCTTAAAACACACCATATATTCTTTTTATCGTTCATCTTGTTTGGTTCTTTAGTCATGTGGACACTGATGGTAAATTATCTGTCAGAACTGAAAAAGTGCTTTTGAGTAATTGCAGGCACTGCTTCTGCTCTTCTCAGACTGCAGTGTTTTCTGTTCTTTTTTTTGTTACAGTAAGGTGATCGATTTGTGACAAATGGGAATAATTATCTCAGTGCTATGGCATTATTAAAAAATTAATTTGTCCATGAGAATGATAAAGTTCAGTGAAACAGGGAAGTGGATAGTCACTGTGCAGATTGCATCTTGGCCTTTGCTTTCTTAAATCACATTTTTTTACCATAAAAAATGTACTAAAAGAGGTTTTCCTGGAAACAACAGTGTTACAATTTACTTAAATGAGCACCAGTTTCAGTTTTAAGACAACCTCTGATTAATTACCCACAGAGGCTTATCGAGGAAATACATAATCTTGTTACAAATGGTAACAAGATTTGTCATATCACATGCTCTTGATTTCTCCAAAATAGATTGCTAGAAGCTTCTTTCTCTCTCTCTTTATCTGTCACTGTCTCTCTCTCTCTCTCTCGCTTGACTAAAATCAGCCTGTAATATTGTTTTTGTAACCCTTTTATTTAGATAAACCCTAAGTGGAAACATACCAAGAAATGGAAAACATACAGTATGTCAAATTTTTAACAAAAGTGTCATTGGCATCTACAATAACCTTGCAATGTCTTCTATAATTAGACAGTTTGAAGAGCCTGTGTCCTGTATACTTCAGAAAATATGAATGCACCACTAGTAGCAATAAATCAACTCCCTGCAGGGGCATGCCTGACACTTCCATCAAGGTTTGCCTCATTAACTGCCCACAGAATAGCCACACTAGGATGAATTGGTACAACCCCCACGTGTTTATCAAATAATGTAGGCTGCAAAAATATAGAACAGCTTCTCAGAGAAAAACAACAGAACATAACTTTGAAATACTGCCAGGCAAAATGCTTACATGCCTACTTGAATGCTTTAACCTATAGCGGATTGATGAATTACACCACTGCTGAGCATTCCATTGGAGTTAGGACAGATACTATGAATGTAAGGAAAAAATCGACTGTGTGCACCTGTGCAACCAGTTATGGGACAGAAATAGGAATAACAGCTGCTGGGCCATGTAAAGGGGAATACGTATAGAAAATACCTACCTCCAAAACTAGCTTTAGGAACTGTTATATGAACATTTAACAACTGGGAGCTATTTATGGATAAGAAAGAGTTGGTGTTAGGTACCTACAACATCCACTTTAAAATTAACTTGGTCATTAGAAAAGGCAGTGTGGTCTAGTAGTTAGATCACTGAAATATATAACAGGAAATCACAAGTTCTCATCCCACATCCCCCCACAGAATGTGAAACCTTTAGCAAGTCATTTATCTCTATGTGCATTAAGTTCCCAGCTATACAATTGCTGTAAGTAGAAACAGTACCTACTAAAATAATATGTTGCATCTCAGTTGGGTTAATAAATCTTAGAAATAAGAAAAAGATTATGTGATAGCAACTCCAGTTAAATTAGACAAAGGTGTTGGAGGCTCCACTACAGTGACTATGTATGTACAGAGCCAAACTTGTTGGAAATTCCAGGATTCTTTCAAGGAATTTTTAGGCACTTAAACAGCAGCTCCCTATTATAATACAAGCATTTGTCAATGCCGAATGTTGATTGCGTTGGTCTGTTGAGCTCGCTCAGTGGCCCTGTGTCAGTGGCTCAGTGTGTTTGTCCCGGTGCTGCAGGCTGCTCTTTTGTATTGGGCTGCTGCCTGTGTTGGCATCTTGTTCTGCTGAGGAAGAAATCCGCAGCTGTCCCGACAGAGCTCCATTGAGGTGGCTCACTCCCCATCTGTCACTCGCTCATTCAGTTTCTCCTGGTGCTGCAGCCTGCCCTTTTGTACTGGTCTCCTGCCTGTGTTGGTGGCTTTTTCTACCCATAAAGAAATCCACAGCTGTCCTGACAGAGTTCCGTTGAGGTTGCTCACTCCCCCTGTTCCACTCAGTCATTCTGGCTCTCCTGGTGCTGCAGGCTGCTCTTTTGTACTGGGCTCCTGCCTCTGTTGGTGCCTTTTCTGCCCGCAAAGAAATCTGCAGCAGTCCTGACAAAGCTCCATTGAGCTTGCTCACTCCCCTTCTCTCACTCACTTGTTCTGTTCTGCCGGTGCTGCAGGCTGCCGTTTTCTACTGGGCTCCTGCCTGGGTTGCTGCCTTGTTATGACCACAAAGAAATTTGCAGCAGTTACAATACAGCTCTGTAGAGCTCACTCACTCGCTCATTCTGGTTTTCTTGCCACTGCAGGCTGCCCATTTGTGCTGGGCCCCTGCATGAATTGCTGCCTTTTTCTGCCCACAAAGAAATCTGCAGCAGTCCCAACAGAGCCCCGTTGAGCTCACTGACTCTCCCTCCCTCACTCGCTCATTCTTTGTCTCCTGGTGCTGCAGGCTGCCCTTTTGTACTGGGCTCCTGCCTGCATTAGCGGCTTTTTTTGGCCAGAAAGAAATCTGAAGCAGTCCTGACACAGCTCCACTGAGCTCGCTCACTCCCCCTCTGTCACTCTCGCATTCCGTTTCTGGTGGCGCTGCAAGCTGGCCTTTTGTACTGGGCTCCTGCCTGCATTGCCGCAGTTTCTGCCCACAAAGAAATCTGCAGCAGTCACACTAGAGCTCCGTTGAGCTTGCTCAGTAACGCTCTGTCACTCACTCATTCTGTTTCTCTTGGCGCCGCAGACTGCGCTTTTCTATGGGGTTCCTGGCTGCATTGGCACCTTTGTCTGTCCACAAAGAAATCCGCAGCTGTCCTGACAGAGCTCCGTTGAGGTAGCTCAGTCTCCCTCTCTCATCACTCATTCTGTTTGTACTGGCGCTGCAAGCTTCCCTTTTGTACGGGGCTTCTGCCTACATTGACGTCTTTTTCTGCCCACAAACAAATCAGCAGCAGTCCTGACAGTGCTTTGGTGAGTTCGCTCACTCCCACTCACTCTCTCATTCTGTTTCTCCCAGTGTTGCAGGTTGCCCTTTTGTACTGGGCTCTTGTGTTGGGGCCTTTGTCTGAACACAAACAAATCCACAGCAGTCCTGACAGAACTCAATTGAGCTTGGTCACTCCCCCTTCTCACTTGGTCGATCTTAATCTGTCCCAAACACCGATGTCTCAGAGTGACCGTGCTATTGTCCGGCAGAAGTGCAAGAACATATTTTAGCCAGGATGTGAAAAATGACAGCTGTAGTGTTCATAAAGAGTTGTGAAAAAATGCCACTGTTGAAAATGTGGCGTGACAGTATTACAAATTTGCGAAGTTACAAGGGTGCATAGAAACAGTTCAATGCATGCTTGTAACACAGTCATGTTATGGACTTTTGTCACCAAATTTTCAACATAAGGATTTTTGGACCTGTACTCATGAACAGTGCCACTGTCATTTTCTTAATCTGACCCGAACACTGATTTCCCACAGTGACCACGTTATTCTGCGCCGGAACTGTGAAAACACATTTTGGCTAGGATGTGAACAATGACAGCTATACTGTTCACAAGGAGGTGTGATAAAATGTCAATGTTGAAAATCTGGAGTGAAAATATTGTAAATTCGTGATGTTACGAGCATACATAGCAACTGTGCAACGCATGCTCGTAAAACAGTCATTTTTTGGATTTTTTCCACCAAATTTGAAACATAGGTTTTTTGAGAGCCCACCTCATGAACACTGGCACTGTTGTTTCATTAATCAGCCCCAAAGGGCGATTCCGCACAGTGACTGCGGAACCACCTTTCGGGGCCAATTAACATCATGACAGTTCAAGAATTCATGAGGATGGGTCCCAAAAACCTCATGTTGAACATTTGGTGAAAAAATTCCCCAAAATGCCTGAGATATGCACTAAAGTTGAAAAAACCCTATTTATTACATTATACAGCTTACCGGCATTTCCTCAGTTCGCGGTCGGCTTTGAAGAGTGCAGACGTGTTCCCGATCCACTGAAGATTGTCACGCCGAGCTCCAGATGTAAGTATGGGGTGAGGTGTGAGGGAGGTAGGGTGCTTAGTGGGTGGGTGCGGATTGCGGGTGGGGGGCAGGGCGAGCGCCGAGGGACAGTTTTCTTTTTTTCCGGGCAAAAAAACAAAAGACATTGCGGGACCATTTTTCCCCTCACAGGGGTATCTGGCACACTGGGGTGGACTCCCAGCATGCTAGCAGAGGCTTCAGCTTGGGGGCAAGCAGTAGCCAACGGGGCTTGGGCACTCCTGTCGGCAGGAACAAAATGGGGGGTTATTATGCCAACGGGGATTGGGCACCCTGTCGGCAGGAAGAAAAGGGGGGGGTTCATTATGCCAACAGGGATTGGGCACCCCATTGGCAGGAACAAAATGGTGGGTTACGGAATGCCGATGGGGAGTGGGCTCCCTGTTGGCAACAAGTAAACACAGTGGGGGGGAAGGGGTTATATTGTTTTTGAACAGGGTGGAAAGCCGCTGCCATGTTCACAAACAATATCAGGGGGTTTCACATCCCGCCTTGCAATGACGGGTCGCTCTCTCATTGCAGTGGATGGCTGACGCTGCAATGATGAGTCAGCCCCTGATTGCAGTGGCTACTTTTTTAGAAGGTTGTGGCATGTTGGCTGAACTAGTGTCAGCAGCAGCATGCCACGGCATTGGGGGACAGAGGACAAGCCTCTGCAGGCTGTGGAGGCATTGGGCACAACAGTGCCACGCCTCCACAACCTGCTTTTGGAGAAAGCTGATGCAATGTTTCTTGCGCATGCACGCAATCAACATAAAAAAGCTTAGCAACACTAGATTTATACCATTTATGTTTTCATTTTACTGTTCTTTAGTTCTTTATTATTTTTGTTCTACTTTCTCATGCTGCTGGTCTACTAAATATTGTAGATAATGCAGTAATTAATTCACTGAGTCTGTCAAAATGTATCTGACTACTACCCTGCTAATCACACTACTGCTGTATGTGATATCGCAGTCTGTTGTTATGGTGATAACTATGATGTCATAAACCAAGGCACTGTGAGCTTAGCAGGGAAGAGACAAATGTTTTCAAAGGTTTTCCATGCAGACCTTTTAGACGGATGAATGATGAAGTGCTGAGTTACTCTTTAACCTTTACTCTCTTAGTATTTCTGTACAGATCTAATCATTCTAACATACTAGATTAAATATTATTCTCTTTTTCTATGCTGTAACATCTATGTCAGATTGCTTTCATTGTGCTAGTCTTTGTATTAGAGTAGAACCGTTGACCTGTACTATGAGTTAATCTCTAACTCTGCATTTTATGAACTATTTTTGTACACTATCAGTTTATCTGCTGTATTGTAATCTGCCCTACCCATGTCCTCCTTGCAAATGAGCTTTGCTCAATGGAGCTTTTTTTCCTAGTAAAATAAATACTAATTAATCTCATTCACATACTATACGTATTCAAATTTCAGAGCACCGTATAGGCAGAAACTGGAGAAAATATTGCTCTCATTCTTGTTCTTGTTATCTTTCTCCTTCTTGTTCTCAGATTATTCATGTTCTGCTTTCTGAGAAAGAAAACATATAGTAAATATGATATGATATTTTTTTCAGATATTTGCTGTGTGGTAGAGCTGTATATGAACTAGAAAACATATTCTACACCACACTAAGTCTAAATAAACTAAATCCCTGCTGCACTTATTACACAGTTATTTTAAATTGATTTCAGTCACCACTTGATTTCTACTTACCATAAAATCTTAAAAAGTACTCATGGACATACCGTTTTCTGGAGCAAACCAGATCCTTTATTAAAGTGCACCAGTTTATTTATTTAAGTTTTCATTTGCTGGGTAGGTAAACTATGCAACATCTCAACCTATTTTTCTTCCTCTGGAACTACCATAAAATGAATATGATCTCCCATCTTAGCAACTACAGCTGTAATTAACTCAGAAAAACAGAAGACCCTTGATTAAGGCATTCCATGTAACACATTGTCTCTAAAACCTGCGTGTGTGATCTCACATGCTGTTTTAGCATTTCCTCATGGCTTTCATCATTCAGCTGAAACCTGGGGGGGGGGGTGAGTGAGGTCATTTCAAGAATACCAGATTTCTCAGCAGAGACAGTCAGTAATACATTTTGTATAAAAAAATGATACAGCACTCAGAACTGGCTGTCCACATCCCAATTCCTCCCCACCTAGACTGAATTTGGGGATCCTATCCCCTACATGCGATGAACTTCCCAAATCAGTTCACTCCTCATAGACCCTAGACAGCCTGAGTTCTGTTTTTTCACTCCAGCCCTATGTATGATTTTTAGATCATACCCTTGTAAAGCAAAACTCCATCTTAGTAGTCTGCCATTGCTTTTCCCTATCTGCATCAGCCAAACCAGGGGGTTGTGGTCAATCTGCAACACAAAATGCTGCCCATACAAGTATGGCTCTAATTTCTTTAGGGTCCACACCATAGCAAGACATTCTTTTTCCACCTTGGAGTACGCTTACTCCCTGGGAAGTAACTTTCTACTCAGGTACACTACTGGGTAATCTGACCCTTGGCTAGACGTCTGACTCAGTACTGCTCCAATACCCACGTCTGAGGCATCCACCTGAACTATAAAGGTTTTGCTATAGTCAGGACTTGTCAAAACAGGAGCACTGCACAGTGCCTCCATTAGTTTGGTAAAGGCTTCCTCACAGGCTGGGACCCAGGTATTTTTCTTTGGCATCTTTTTCTTTGTCAGGTGAGATAGGGGAGCAGCCAAGGCACTGTAATTGGGTACAAATGTCCTGTAGTACCCTGCTGTCCCTAGAAAGCTCCTGACCTGCTTCTGGGTTTCTGGTCTGGGCCACACCTGGATCACCTCTATCTTTATTTGGTTAGGATGGAGCTGTCCCCAGCCTACCACATGCCCAAGGTATGCCACTTCTCCCATGGCCACCTGGCACTTCTCGGCTTTGACAGTGAGCCCAGCCCTCTATATCCTGCCCAGCACTTCCCTTAGGTGGGGTAGGTGTTCCTCCCAGCTGGTACTAAAGATGGCAATGTCATCCAGGTATGCCACGGCATACTCCCCAACACCATTTAACACTTGGTTCACCAACTTTTGGAAAGTGGCCGGAGCTTTCTTCATTCCAAAAGGCATTACTTTAAACTCAAATAAGCCTATCGGAGTGATGAAGGCTGACCTCTCCCTAGCTCTGTCTGTCAATTCTACCTGCCAATACTCCTTGGTTAGGTCAATAGTCGTAAGGTAGGTCGCCCCTTCCAACTTGTCCAGGAGTTTGTCTGTCTGGGGCATCAGGTGGGCATCGGACTTTGTGACTGCATTCAATCCATGATAGTCCACACAGAAAGGAGTTGAGTCATCTGGCTTAGGTACAAGGACTACAAGTGAGGCCCTGGGGCTGTGGGATCTCTGGATTACCCCTAAATCCAGCATCTTCTCCACTTTCCTCCTAATGTCCTTTTGGACAGCCTCTGACACCCAATATGCTGTCCGCCTTATGGGCATCTGTGTCCCTGTCTCCACATCGTGTGTCGCTAAGGGGGTTAGTCCCGGCTTGGCGCTAAACAACCGGGCAAAGTCTGCTAAAACCTCCCTTACTTTCTGGATCTGGTCCAGGGCCAGCTGGGGAGACAATTTTACTGCCTCCACAGAGGACTCCCACTTACTTTCTTCCAGCAAGTCCAGAAGGGGGTCTTCTTCATCATTTCCCTCCTCATGACTACACACTGCAACACCATGTCAGCCCTATTTACATATGGCTTCATCATGTTGACATGGTATATCCTTTCTGTCTGTCTTCTGTCAGGTACTTCAACATGTTGCTCACATCATTTACCTTCCGAACCACTTTGTACGGTCCTGCCCACTCAGCTTGCAGCTTCTCTTTCTGGACCAGAATAAGGACCATGTCTTCCTGACCCACCATGTACGAGCGAACTCTGGCTCTACAGTCATACCACACTTTTTGTTTCTGTTGGCAGCTGTCAGGTTGCTCTTGGCTGTCCCCATAGGTTCCTTCAGCCTTTCCCTAAACCTAAGGATGTAATCCACAATGGGAATTCCCTGGATGGTGTACTTGCCTTCCCAGTCCTCCCAGATCAAGTCTAGGGGCCCACGTACCCAGCATCCATATGAGAGTTTGAATGGGAAAAATCCTGTCGACTCCTGGGGCACATCCCTGTATGCAAACAACAGGTTGGAAAGGTATTTCTCCCAGTCCCTTCCATGCTGTTCAGCAAATGCCTGGAGCATTGACTTTAGGGTACCATTGAATCATTCCACAAGTCCATTGGCTTGTGAGTGATATGGTGTTGTGCATCTCTGCAGCACCCCACCACTTCTCCCATAAACATTTCATCAGGTCCGACATGAAGGAACCCCCTCGATCGGTGATAACCTCCTGCAGAAACCCAACACGGGAGAAAATCCCAAGTAAGGCATCTGCCACTTTGTCTGTCCTCAGTGAGGATAGGGCGACTGCCTCTGGGTACCGGGTGGCATAATACACCACAGTCAGGATGAATCTCTTCCCTGAGGAGCTGGGGGTATTTAAAGGCCTCACAATATCCATTCCCACCCTCTGGAATGGCTCCTCCACTATGGGCAATGGAATCAGGGCGGCTTGTGTTTTATTGCCCGCCTTCCCTATTTCTTGGCACCAGTGACAAGACCTGCAATACTCCTTCACCTGCTGGGTGAAGTTAGGCCAATAGAAATTCTAGGCAAACCGCTGCATAGTGCATGTGATTCCCAGATGACCAGACAAGGGAATATCATGTGCAATTTTGAGCAACTGCTTACGATACCCCTGGAGAATGACAAACTGCCTGCCTAGCATCCCTCCGTCTGTCTGTGCTGCCTGAGTATACATAAGTCCATTTTCCCCAATAAACCTTATGTTTGCCGTCACCTCCATGTGCACTGTCTGAGTCTGCTCAAGCCCTCAGCTTCTCTAAACTAGAGTCACTCCTCTGAGCAGCGGCAAACCCCTCACACATTCTCAAGGCATGGGACAGGTCCCCTTCAGTTGCTAAACTAGGGTCCCTAGCACTAGCATCAGAGCACTCATGGTCACTGTCAGTCCCAACCCTCTGACAAGGAGTCACCCCTCCCTCATTGGAGTAACCCTCTGTAGCTGTGTGGTTACTTGCTACTGGGGGAATTTCTACCCCCTCTTCATTAATCTCCATATCAGGAGACACAAGCTGGGAAACCAGCCTTTCAGTGGTTTCCACAATGGCTTCTGTGGGGTTCAGGGAACTACAATTTTCCCTTGACGCTTGGCTATGGGTAACTGTACATACCATCCCCTGTTGGAGATTGTTACCCAGGATCACATCCACTGCTAATGTTTTGGCTACAGCCACCTGTTGCACAGTTCCCCCTGTGTCACCCCAGTCTAGGAGAACACTAGCGAGGGGCAGTGGTTTCTCCCCACCCACAAAGTCCTGTACAGTGACATATTTATTGGGTATAAGCTGACCAGGCTGTACCAGATCCCCCTTTTACCAATGTCAGGGATGCCCCTGTGTCCCTTAACCCCTGTGTCTGTACACCATTTACCATGACTGGATGCGTGTGTTCCCTCATGTTCACTGGCATGCTTCCAGGGACACACAAACAACCCATTTCTTTTCTAGCACCCGGTTGTGTTGTATGGCTCACCTTTTTGGGACACTGTCTTGCAATATGCCCAGTTTCCTTACACAACCAACATTCAG
This sequence comes from Neoceratodus forsteri, assembly GCA_016271365.2. Classification (NCBI taxonomy): domain Eukaryota; kingdom Metazoa; phylum Chordata; order Ceratodontiformes; family Ceratodontidae; genus Neoceratodus; species Neoceratodus forsteri. The sequence continues at coordinate 328,669,469 of CM057450.1, read as the reverse complement.
TTCTTCTCTAAGAGAAATCTTTTCTCTGAAACCTGGGGCTAACTGGTTTCGGTGGAGGCAGTGAGGGTTTTAGCTGCCCTGAAGGCGCAATTTTCCCTTTCTACACAGCCACGCCCAACCCATTTGCTCTCAGAGCAGGTCTGCTCTTGGCATGGTGGTCTGAGAGTTCAGCAGCCTCTTACACTGTTTTGGAATCTTGGTCCTCTAGCCAGGTTTTTAGCTCTGCTGGGCAAGCCTAATAAAATGGTTCTAATAAAATCACATTTTCAATTTTACCAGCAGAGTTTGCCTCAATTCCTTCTCACCAACGCTTTAAAAACTGACTTTGTTTCATAGCTAGCTCCTTGTAGCTCATATCAGGGCTTCTCCTGAGCTTATGGAATTTAGCTCTGTATAATTCAGCAGTTAATTCAAACTTTTTTAACAGTGCAGCTTTTAGCTTACTGTAATCATTGCTGTCCTCATCATCCATTTGACCCAATGCATCCCAAGCTTTCCCGGTAAGTAGTTGGGATAGCTGGAAGCTCCAGGACTCTCTAGGAATTCTAGCCTGAATACAAACTTTTTCAAAATAATTTAAAAAGGCATCCATATCTTCCCCCACCTTAAACTCGGCTATTAATTTGGAGTTCAATTTGTAACCCAGTCCTGCAGTCTTAGTTAAACCCAAGCCACTTACCTGCTCTGATGCCACTAGTCAGAGTCGTAGCTTCTCCAGTTTGTGTTGCCTCTGGTGCTCCTCTCTCTTCTCCTCTGCAACTCGCTGGCGCTCACACTCCTCCCACTCTCCCTTTCTGTGTTCTTGCTCTGCATCACGGTCCACCTTTCACTTCTCTCACTCCCTCTTCTCCTGGAACTCCAGCTCCATCCTGTGCAACTCAATTTGCAGCCTGAGTACTTCTGGATTCAGGATACTGGTGACCATCCCCTGCTGCTATGGGCCTTTACTGACAGTGGCTGTGTTGCACTCCTCATCAGATCTGGACACTGCACTGGCAGCTAGCCCTGCCACACTCGAGGTTTGGTCTTTTCCAGTCATGGTCCGTGACTCACTGCTCTGGTTATCTGCTACCATCAGGGCATCAATGAGGTTCTACGTTTTGGCTGTCACCTCGAACGGGACTCCTCTGTCCCTGCACAACTGCTTCAAGTAATCTACAGTGTGTCTGCTGTAGTCGGAAGCCATCTTCTTCTTCCCTGACTACAGCTACTCTGACTTGCACTTTAGGAAAAAAAATAAAATGGGTAGGAACTGGACTGTATGCCAAGTGATATAGTTCTGTTTCCTTTTTAAAAATAAAACTCTGTCTTTTTCTTTCTTTGCAAGAGAGCTACGGTCTCAGCTGACACACAACAATACAAGCTTGTGATATCAAAATATGTCACCGCTGCCAACCAATCTGTCACAAACCCACTCAGCAGGTCAGGCCCTCTACTCCCAAAGTGCCAACCTCTGAGCACAGTCTTGTGAACAGTTTAACAGAACAAGGTTTAAACAGTGCAATTCCTACTACAGTACTTAATCTGTAAATACCTGCTTAAAGTGCTCACAGATGTGTCCTTGTTAGAGTCTAGGTAAAGATGTCTAAGTAAAACAGAATTATTCCTTAAAGCAAACTGTATTTGCCAACCCCTTTTTGGTGATGTCACCTAGCTCATCCTCTGTCAGAATATATAAAAAACATATACAGTATCTATAAAAACAGGATGTTTTTTCCCAGAATTGAATTCTGCAACCTCAGCATGATTCATGTTCTGCAAATGACAATTCTTTAATTTTAATGATAAGATTATCCCTTCCAGGATATGAAAGTATCTATATGATTTTTGCACTAATACATCTCAACCTGTTTTTCTTCCTCTGGAACCATCATAAAATGGATATGATCTTCCATCTTAGCAACTATAGCTGTAATTAACTCAGAAAAACAGGAGACCCTTGATTAAGGCCTTCCATGCACCACATTGTCTCTAAAACCTGTGTGTGTGATCTCACATGCTGTTTTAGCATTTCCTCATGGCTTTCATCTTTCAGCTGAAACCTGGGGGGGGTGACAAATGTCATTTCAAGAGTGCCAGATTTCTCAGCAGAGACAGTCAGTAATACATTGTATATATATATATATATATATATATATATATAAAATGATACAGCACTCAGAACTGGCTGTCCACATCACATGGACAACTTAACAAAAATGGGTGTCTCCCCACAGAAGTCTTTACCCTTTGCACCAGCAATGCCAGGTGTGCAGCAACCTTTAAACTGGCTTCACCATCTATATTCACAAGAGCCTGAAATATGAGTGTTCATTGAAATTCATATCTTTAAATATAAATTACATTAAGTGACCCCTTCTATTCTCCAGGGTTCCCAAACCCAGTCTACACTTGCAGAAAATGACATGGTCAGATAATTCCTGAAATATTTGTGATATTTCTTGAGAAATTCCCTGCCTGCCTGCAGTACAGTACCACTGTGGGGCCACCAGAGAGACTCTTCAGAACTATCAGAAAAATATGTGGAAATCTTTGAACAAGTATATTGCTGCAATTGTACTGAAAAGCATCTAATGATGAGTGCCCCTTGCAGCATCCAGAATATAGTGAGTCAACCTCTAATAATGACCCAACCTTTTCAAATGCCTGATGCAGCATGCCCAAAAATCATATCCTCATAATCCAAGATCTAACCATGCTCGCCCTAACCTCAGATAGTACACTGGGTCTCGACCTGTGTAGGAATACAATTTTACTACCACCCCTTTTTTGTTCACCAGTTGGGCAGAGTGGTTAACACCGTAAGGTATTTACAGCATAATTTGGTACATTTTGAATGATAGTCCCATTTGTGGTTCTAAGTTCCTGTTGAAACCAATTATATTTAAACTTATAACCTGAGATGAGTAATACTGACTGTCTCTTCACTGGATTCAGGACCAGTTTATTATCAGACATTATTATGATATATTTGATATTTGATCAAAATCATCCTGCAGCACAAAGTACAGTTAGTGCATGTCCCTTCCTTGTCCATAAATGACCATATAATTGGCATACATATGAACCTTCATTTCCTCCATACCATTATCTAGAGCATTCACAAATGGGAAAAAATACAACAGAGCCCTGAGGGATGTACATTTTATAGGCAGAGATCCATAGTGTGCATCTTCCATAGTCATTAGTTAGTATCTGTTTGACTGTAACAATGTGCCCAATTATGAAACTTTCTATAAAAGCCGCTTGAGTTCAGCTTGTGGATTTAAATCTCATAGTCCATGGTGTTGAAGGTCCTGGACAGATCTGTGTACATGGCCCAGTAAACAATCCCCAATCCACTATCAGCAGATTGTCACTATTGCTGGATAACAGGAGCACTCTGGCTTCCTGCATGGAGTTTTCATCAGTTACAGAAGACAACGTGTCCCCACCCTGGTTGTGTTCAGGCTGTGATTAACCATTTGTGCTCTGCACCCAGAGTTGACTAAATTAGCAGACTTTAAAGATGTTCTGGTGTCAAATTCTGCAGAGATTGTCCAGTGTTACATGAAGGAGGTTTTTTACATGTCATCCTGAAGACAGCAGTAGTGAAACCCATACCAAGGTTCAAACTAAGCTGATGGAGATTTAAGAAGAATAAGTTGCCTATTGAGGATGTCTCATTGCCCATTTCGCAGATTCTACCATGATATTACAAACCCACATGTGCATCCAGTTTCTTCTTAAATACATTTATTATCCCTACAGTAACCACCCTCCCTCTGGTCACCTCCCCATTGCTTCCCCAGGCTCCCATTGGAAGCTTATCATTCTCGCCTTCCCAGTCTGGATAACCCTGCCCACCCCCTATTCTCAGAAGCTCTCCTCTTCCTCACCACATACCTATTGAAATCTCACCCTTCACCGCCCCCTGGCCAGAGTGGTGGTCATCCTATTACTCCTAACTGGCAATATACATCCCAACCCAGGCCCAGCCCATACTTACCCACCAGCTGGGTCATCCAGGCTCTGCATAGCATCCATGAATATATGCAGCCTTCTGAAAAAACTTGATTCCCTCCAATGCTGGGTCACACTGCATAAACCAGATGTCATAACACTGGTGGAAAATTGGCTATCAAAGTCCACCCTGACTCCTTTGTCGCCCTCCCAGGATACACCCTTTACTGGGAGGATCATGTAGGTAAATGGGGGGGTGGCTGTGCAATCTATACCAAGGACTCTCTCACTGGACAAGCACTCCCTGCCCCAGCTCTCATACATGGGGTGCAGGCCCTAACCCTCAAACTGACTCCAGACCCCTCCAGGGGCCCCCTATATCTCACCACTGCCTACATTCCCCCCAAAAAACAAACCCTGGCACTGGTTTCGTTAACAGATTATCTTACAACCCTACATCACAAAACTGACCAAATCCTTGTGGGTGACCTGAACGTGAACTGGCTCAGCACATCCTCCTCCACCACCCGGGACTCCTTCGCAGCTATAGATCTGACTCAACTCATTTCCCAACCCACCAGAGTAAACACAAAGAGAGGTATGTGCACCCTTCTAGATGTGGTCATTACCAACCACCCCGAACAAATCCATGATATCCAGGTCCTTCCTGACTCACTTAGTGACCACTCCCCTATCCTGTTCCATTGGGTGACCTCCACACCCAAACCCACAGCCCAATCCACACTACGTTGGTGCCTCAGACCAGGTGGACTAAAAAGCCTTAAGCAACTTCTTGCCCAAATAAACTGATCACCCATACACTACGCCCCTGATATTGATACTGCCCTAACCTTTTTTTCCCAAACCTTCAACAAAGCCTGTGACATTTTCACACCCCTAATGGAAGCCCGAACCAAAATACGTAATGCACCCTGGGTTACCGCTACCCTGCTTCAACTGCTCAAGCACAGGGATAACCTATGGCACCTGGCTGCAGAAACAGGCCGGATGGCGGACAGACAGGCATACAATGTTGCACGAAACAAATGCACCTGGGCCATCAGAAAAGCAAAGGCCGATCACTACCAGGCCACGCTTACCTCCTCCTGGGGGTGTGCAAGAACATTCTGGGACAACATTAAACAATGAAATGGGAGTGCACGCTCCCCCTCTCCCAGATCACCATAGACGGCTGTATCTGTACCGACCCAGCCTGCATAGCTAACTTCCTAAACTCATCCTTCACGGACCTTAGTTCTGTCCTCCCTAGCAATTTCTTTGACCCAGCCCCCTCCCTACCTGCCCCAGTCATCCAACGCCCTGTTTTCCACTTATGCAGGGTAACTGCCCAGGAAGTCAGACCCCACCTGATTAAAGCACTAAAGAGCAATAGTACTGGCAGCGACTCCCTGGACCCCAGCATCCTCCATCGTGTGCTAGATCAGGTCCTTGCTCCACCCACTAGCCTTCTCAATAAATCCCTCTGCCTGGGGCAATTCCCTTTGGCCTGGAAAACTGCCACAGTTACGCCCATACACAAAGGAGGTGACAGGTCCACAGCCGGGAACTACTGGCCTATCTCCATCCTCCCACCCCTCTCCAAAGCCCTAGAAAAACTGGTAGCCACTCAAATCACTGATTACCTGACCAAACACAACATCCTCTGCCCAGAACAGCATGGTTTCTGTGCAGGTCACAGTACCAGCACTGCCCTCATAGAGTTCTCAAATTTTCTACACTCCTCCCTGGACTCTGGCTCACTAGCCAGGGAGGTGTTCGTTGATCTCTCAAAGGCCTTCAACACTGTCTCCCATCCCCTCCTGCTGGTTGCCCTCAGCCACACTGGCTTCGCCACTGGGCCAGTCTCCTGGTGCTCCAGCTACTTATCTGCCTGCTCCCAGCATGTTAAAATCAATGGGACCTTTTCCAAAACATGTCCCATCCGCTCAGGTGCTCCCCAGGGTTCCATCCTGGGACCTCTACTCTTCTCGCTGTACCTCAACACCATGCCCAGTGCATGCACTGGTAAAATTCTGCTGTATGCAGATGATGCCATCATCTTTGCCACCCACCAAAACCCCATCTCCCTACAGGACACCTTGCAACTATCCTTTAATGATGCTGAAACCTGGTTTAAAGAGCATAGACTTGTTATCAATCTCAAAAAAACAAAAACTATGCTCTTTGCCCATCCCCAAAACAAAGCCAGCAACTTCCCACTCCACATCCTCCCTAGTTCCAAACATCCTCTCGAACAAGTCCGCTCGTCATACCTCTCAACTTCTTGCCTCATGAATCAGGGACAAGGCTTAAAAAAATCAGGGAAAAATATCCCAAATCAGGGACACATCTTAAAAACTGGTGCTATTCTCTCAGAAAGCTGATAGAATAAAGGGATTTGTCTTAAGATATATTTTCTGAAGAGGAACAAGTCTGTTACTTTAATGTTTGAAATTATTTTGTGCTTTTAATCCAGACTGTTCTGTCACAAAAACTCAAATTTTACGAGGGACAGGGGGGAATTTTGAGGTGAAATCAGGGACATCCCTGAAAATCAGGGACAGTTGAGAGGTATGCCACTCGTACAGGTACCTCGGGGTTTCCTTTGACTCAGCCCTCACATACCACACCCACATTGATGCTCTTGCCTCAGCTACCAATGTTCGGCTAGGTATCCTATACCACTACAAAAATTGTCTCCCCCCGAGGCCCTTCGACTAGTGGTCACATCCTAAATAATGTCCCTTGTGGACTATGGCCTGTCAGTATACGGTGCTGTGGACTCGGCCGCCCTCAATAAAATTCACCTCACCATGAATAAAGCTAATTACGGGGGCCCCAAGGCTAACACATACTTGCCAGCTCTATGACATGGCAATGCTGCTTAACCTGGACGAACGACTCAGATACCAAACCTGCCTCATAACGTAAAAAACTCTTCTCAGGCTATCCCCACCCGGGCTGACAGCCTCCATCCGCCTAGCACAACCCTTAGTTCAAACTCGAACCTCCTGCAAGGCCACTCTACTGGTCCCTAGGTCCAGAACCACCCATGGACAGAGGTCCTTCTGTTACAGAGCTCCCTCCTGCTATAACACACTCCCTACCTCCAGCTCTGGTACACCCACAATCTCCTGCTTCAAAACTGCACTTTGGAGCCAGCTATATAACACACGTAGCTGCACCTGTCTCTAAGGTGACTTAGCTCACTATGCACTGACAAAGCTCTCTGAGCGGCTCCCCACCCCACCACTCACCAACTACGTCCCTTAGAACACTGAACTATTACCACCTTGCTGTCTCTGCACGCTACTGCGTGTAAGTATATGCAAATGTATGTTAACCTGTTTCTCCCCATCCTAATAGCTGTAACAGCATGTGATTGCCAAACCTATAAGCTAAATGATGTAACAAAAAAGTAACAGCATGTGATTGCCAAATCTGTAACCTCAATGTAACAAAATGCTGTAATGTATTTGTCCTCTATGTGACGAGGTACCTTTGGAAATGAGCCTCTGGCCCAAAGGTTGTAAACTGATGTACAAATAAATAAATAAAAAATAAATAGATTCTTCCATTCTCTGACTGACCATATGGCATAGTATAATTCCTCTGATATACAGTATATTAAACACTTTTGGTTCAATTTGTAGGCTTCCCATAGAGTTGTGGTGTTTAGCTTTAAAAGCATGGTTCAGTTTAATCATTTCTGTATTGTTATGAAGCATTTTAAACATGGATAAAAAATCTCCTCTATCCCTTCTCCTTTCCAATCTGTGCAACCCCAAATGTACCCATCTAGCCTCATATGGTTGAAAAAAATCTTTGGAACCAATGATCCTGACAAATTACAGGCCTGTCTCAAGTTTCCTTTTACTAGAGAAGATGGTTGAGAAGGTGGTGCTGCAGCTCAAAGACCACCTATAAATGCATCTGTAAGCTGTTCCAGTTCAGTTTTAGACAACAACATAGAACAGAGACTGTGCTCGCATGGGTGCTTAACAGTCTCCTTCTGGTGAAGGGATGGAGGACAGCACGCTGTACAATTGTAGCCAGTGACATAATGCAGAGTAACCAGATATTGTATACTACTATGTGTCACAGTAAATCACTGTTCACTTCAATTGGGTTTATGTAATATCTTCTCAGTATATCAAAGTATATAGTGCATTTTGCAACTGGCTGCCACTGTTCTTGACCACACTTATCTCTCATTAATATTGGACACAGTGGATGATCAGGTTTCGATAACTCTGCTGGGTTTGCAGTGTGCATTATGCCCTTGAGGGAGGTCATTAGACGGTATAATGTAGAGTTTCACTGCTTTGCAAATGGTATTCAGTTGTACCTGTCACTTGCCCTGGGCAGCATGGATCGCGTTGCTGAGTAAAAGTGCTGTCTGTCTAAGATCAAGGACTGGGTGGTCATGAGCTGGTTGAATTTTATTTCAGGAAAAACAAAGGTATTACACGTTGGACATAGTCCTCATGGGCTGGTAGAAAGGGGTGTTGATTCCAGGTTGCAGTCATCAAATGGTGTCACACTCAGAGCTGTTATTAGGATAATGAGCCTGCGAGTCATAGTGGAATGCAGGCTGATACTTGAATCTCAGGTGTCAGATATAGTTTGCTGTGCCTTTTTCAATCTCTGTAATATTGCCAGGCTGAAACCCAATATTGATTATGAGGTTTCTGGTTATAAGAACATACAAACATATGAAGAAGTCAGCAGAAGAAGGCCATTTGGTCTACTAAGTCTGCTTGTATTACAGGGTCCACAGCTTGAGCTAATGTCCCTGCCCTCCCTTCCCACTCCTTCCATCCTCCATACCCATGATCCTTACCTTCCCTCTATGCCTATCCCAGCTTCTATTAAAGCTGCCCACTGTCTTCAAGAAGAGGACCTCTTCCGGCAGTGCATTCCAAGTGTCCACCACCCACTCTGTGAAGAAGTGCTTCCTGACCTCCCTCCTAAACCTCCCACTCTCCAGCTCAAGACTGTGCCCCTTGTGTTATGGTGGCCACTCAGCTTAAAGAGACTCTCCTTATCAGCCTTATTTATCCCTTTGAAGTACCTGAAGGTCCCAATCATGTCTCCTCTCTCTATCCTGTCTTCCAAGGAGTACATGTTCAGTGCCCTCAATCTCTCCTCGTATGCCTTACCCTGCTGACCAGCTATTATGTTTGTAGCCCTCCTCTGGACCTTCTCTAGCAGGTTAATGTTCTTTTTGAGGTGTGGGCACCAGTACTGAACTTCATGCTCTAGATGTAGCCTTATCAGTGACCTGTACAAGGGCAGTATAACCTCTTCTATCCTACTACTGATCCCCCTAGATATGCATCCCAGCATCTTGTTTGTCTTTGCTGCTGCTTTCTTGCACTGCACGCAGTGTTTCAGGTCACTAGTGATCATCACTCCCAGGTCCTCCTCCTCTGATGCAGATACTCAGACTCCACCCAGGTAGTACTCTGTCCTGGGATTCTTGGCTCCAATATGCATAAGTTTGAATTTCTTGGCATTGAAGCCAAGCTGCCAGATCCTGGACCATCTCCCCAGCTTTTCAAGATCTTCCTGTAGGTCCTGTATCCCTTCAGCTGTGTCTACTCTCCCACAGAGCTTGGTGTCATTAATGAATAGGCACATTTTTCCCTTAATGCTCTCTCCAGAGTCATTGATGAAGACATTGAACAACATACTAGCCCTAGCACCGAGACCTGAGGGGCCCCATTGGTTACCTCTCTGGTGCCAGATAACTCTCCCACCACAATCACCCTCTGGGTTCTGTCCCTCAGCCAGTTTTCCACCCATCTGGCCATCTTTTCCCCAACCCCGAGATCCACCAACTTCCTGATCAATCTTTTGTGGAGCACAAAGTCAAAGGCCTTGCCTAGATCAAGATAAGGGATATCTACCACTTTGCCCCTGTCTACTGTCTTAGTGACACAGTCAAAGATGTCAATCAGATTTGTTTGACATGATCTCCCACCCATGACCCCATGATGCCTCTCATCCTGGAGACCATGCTCCTCTAGATATTCCACCAACCTTTCCTTTAGTATGGTCTCCATGAGCTTGCCCACAATGGAGGTCAGACTGACTGGTCTGTAATTCCCTGGGTCATCCTTGGATTCACTTTTGTGGAGGGGCACTACATGTGCTGTTCTCCAGTCCTGGGTACCACACCTGACTCCAATGAACTATTAAATAGGTCTGCCAGTGGCCCTGCCAGCTTCTTAGCCAGTTCCTTTAGTACCCCTGGATGTACTTTGTCCGGGCCTGGTGATTTGTTCACCTTTGATGCCAGCAGCCCCTCCCTCACTCTATCCTCCTCTATCATTACATCTGTGTTCCTCTCCCCCCGATCCTCTTTTCCCTCCTGAAGGCAGTGGTCTGTCCTTCTCCCTGGGGAAGACAGAAAAGAAGTATTCATTTAATACCCTGCTTTTCCCCCCTCTATCCTCCACCCACTCCACCCTTTTCCTAAGCCTAATAACTCCTTCCTTCTTGTCCCTTTTCTCACTTTTATATCGAAAGAAAGTCTTTTCCCCTTCTTAATTCTTCTAGCTATCTGCAGCTCCTTCTGTGCCTTTGCTCCCTGGACTTCCTTACTTGCCTCACTAACCAACCTTTGGTAATTTTCCCTATTCACCTCTCTCCTGGTCTTCTAAATTTTCTATAGGCCAGCATATTTTCCCTTACTGACTGGGTAACTCCAGAACTGAACCAACTGGGCTCTTTGGCCCTTATGTTCTTCCCCCTGAGCCTAACGCACTCATCTGTGACAGCCAGTATTTCTTTGGTCCACTTCCATATCTTCTGTGATGTCAGTACATATATCTGTGACATTCTGCCTGGACTACAGTACTGTAACCCTTTGCACCTAGGGCTTTCTGGAGGTTTGATGCACCACCCATAATTGGTGCACAACACAGTAGTGTGGCTGATTTGCTTGATTCACGAGTCTGGAAATATCATGGTTATGTTGCTTGAACTGTACAGGCTTCCTGTACAGTGTCATATCCTCTTCAAAATTAGCTTCTTAACATACAACACCCTAATCATTTGGGGCTCAGGCTACCTAAAGGATGTCCTGTCGCCTTATGCCCCATCCTGATAACAGCACTTCCCCAAAGCTTATGCATTGACATCCCTAAGTCTACGGTGAAACAGTTGAGGATTGAGGCATTTACACTCACTTGCTCAATTGTTTGGAATTTACTGCCAGAGCAGCTGCAGGTGAGTACTGTAACTTGGTGGAAGCAATTTAGAGGTAGCAGAATACCTTTCTGTTTTAAAAGGCCTACCCAGAATGTTAACAGTATTATAAACTGACCACAGGATAGCGCACTAGTTCTGTGTAACTTGTGTTGTAGATTTTATTGTGAATTTATGCTATGCCAGCCCAGAGCCCATGAGATAAGGAGCATTATAATAAAAGCTGCCATGTCCTTTCATTAGAAATATTAACAGGCATGTCACAACATGTGAATTAGTAACTCCATTTAACAATGGTTAATTCAGTTATCTTAGTGTGCATATAGCACATAGTGTTATAACAAGTACAACCAAGGGCATCATGAATGGAATAAAGAAAACTGTCCCTAATTGCTTTTTAATTTTTTTTCCTGAAACAAAGAAATCTGTACATCAATGTCTTTTGCAGCATTTATTTTATAAATGACACCTGTCATGTTTGGTGGAGTGGTCACAAAAACACTATGTGAAAACTTGGAGTCAACATTTTTTTAAAAAGTTATAAAGAAATGTTGTTTGCAGGGTGGGCCATTGTCCTAGCAGGTAGGGAATTGAATTATGTACCAGTGAGCTGAGTGCAGGGGTGATCTCAGTGAGCAAGCTGGATGGGCCAATGCAGGGGATACAGCAGTGCCATGCAGCACTGCTCCCAGCCTGGAAAAGGGATGGTACAGTGTTGAATGGAAGGGAAAAAAAGTAACCATAATGTCAGGAGATTTCATCTCTTGATACACTTGTCAGAGAGTCCTGTGTCTTTGCATCCATAGCTGCTTGAAAGTACAGAGACCAAAGGGCCCTGCATTTCCACAGGCAAATGGATTCTTCCCTTGGTGCAGGTCCCAGAGTGCCCTGTGCATCTGGACCTGTTCACACAGGTCCAGAAGGTACTTGCATGAATGAAGATATGATTCCACTAGTTCAAAAAGAAAAGAAAGTCATTGCTAAAACTATATTTATACACACATTATGGTTGAAGAATGCAAAGCGGACAGAATAAAGAAATGGAAACCATTAGTGTTTGGAGTCTCAGTTGTTTTGTTGAATCAGTGATGTGGTGCTCCTTTGGGTGGTCACCCCTACTGCCCACTTCCTCCATTGAGCCAACAAACAGTATCTCTTGCTTCACATTGCGTGAAGAAAGCTATTATTGATTCTGTTGGCTGCATGTGGTGAGACATATTTCTCTATCTCCAAAGAGTATACACCTATGAGGCACTGGCTTAGAGCTGTATCTTGTGCTTCAGACTGGAGGATGGAGGATACATGGAAGGGGAAGAGGTGGCATTAGGGCTGACAACCCCAAGGAAACCAACAATATACTGTACCAAGACTCCCAAGACACCAAACCCTAATGGTTTTTATTCCTTATTTTATCCACTTTGCATTCTTCAGCCCTAATATGTGCATTAACATAGTTATATTAACAGAGTTATTTTTGCAATGAAGATATACTGTGTGTGTGTGTATATATATATATATATATATATATATATATATATATATATATATATAAAAGACAAAGAACCTCTTGTGTGCAAACATTGAGGCAAGGTTACCCAAAGGGCATTTGGCTGGAAAGCCAAGTTTCAAGAAAATACAAATCACACATGCCCCACAATGCAAAGCATCATGGGCTGCATATGCAAATCACCACAGAATGTTATGCTGGTCCAACTTTAAGCAGAATTGCATGGTGCCAAAAGGCCTCTCCTTACAGTTTGCAAAGGTGCTAACAGAAGACATAGACACGTGTTTTAGTCCTACCTGGACTCATCTGTATGCCTCATCTGTTTGACACCCCAGTGGAATGGACCAGCTACCCTTAAGGCAGTGTGCCTTGGATATATTATGGTGAACCCATTAAAATAAAAACTATTTAAAGACAAAAAGAACACTCTGTGCGCAAACACTGAGGCAAAGGTTACCCCAAAGGGCATTTGGCTGGAAGCCAAGTTTCAAGAAAATACAAAATCACACATGCCCCACAATGCAAGCATCATGGGCTGCATATACAAATCACCACAGAATGTTATACTGGTCCAACTTTAAGCAGAAATTGCATGGTGCTGACAGGCCTCTCACACAGTTTGCAAGGGTGCTAACAGAAGACATGAACCGTGTTTAGTCCTACCTGGACTCATCAGTATGCCTTGGCCAGAGGCATGCCGTGGAAGTCCAGGTGGGAGCAGGCTCTGTATTATTAGCACAAACTTCTTCAGCTCCATACAGTCTAACAAAGAATGGACAACCTCTTTGTCTGTGTTTCCATATGCAACCCATGTCTTTTACATTGTGAAAGAGACATAATGTATATATATATATATATATATATATATATATATATATATATATATATATATTCTTTGCAAAACTCCATTAATGCATCAGTTAGGGTTGTTTCCACACTGACAAAAGTATGGAAATTCAATGTTATGGTTACCACCACCCCACCACCACACACACACACACACACACACACACACACACACACACACACACATACATCCTCTATGGTATGTGCTGCTGGGAGCACAGGGCTTCTGCCCATTTGTGCATAATGATATGTGTCTGGCTCTGGGCCCTGCGCTGCCACTTACACATAACTATGGAGTCATAAAGCAGCCTTATAAGGTAAGGAAGCCTTGTAACACAAATTTGCCAACATCTCAGGAACCTTAGCAGTTAGGAGAAAAATTCAAGTGTCATTGTAATCGTCGTGACAGTGAGACATCCACTCAACATAAATCGAGCAAATCCATATCTCACATTGTTTAAGAGATATGAGCACCAAAATGCACCATGAATGCCAACTCTGTGAGCATAATAGTGACCCATGGACATAAAAATGAGCAATTGGAATACAAATTCTCAAATATCTCAGTAACCATACAAGGTAGGAAAAAAATTAAAATTTCATGTTATTCATGGCTTTCCAACCTCCTACTGCACTTAGTCCACCTATGAGGGGATTAAGAAGTTTTGCAACAAAAAATCTGTATCTCGAACTGTTTTCGGATACAGGCACTGAAAGGCATCACGGGCACTGCAATGTTATGGGAAAATTTATGAACTTCGGAATGCTGTAACTATGGGCCTGTTCAATGTTTTCATACCAAACCACCAAAAAGGCACATCTGTGGGACTAGGGCTTGCACCCTAAACATTTCATGCCAATAACACAATCCATCTTGCCACAATGAAGTGACAAAGAAAACAACACATAGCAAAATGTGTTCATGCAGTGTTACCACGATTACTTTAAAGTTATCATGACACTCCTAGCTCTATAATGGGAACATTATCATGCACACAAAAATGTTGCCACAGTTACTTTTTCCCCTTAGCGCGATTATTTTCTCAACAACAAACAGATTTTGCTGTGATCAAAAATTTGTGGGTGTGATAATGAATTCATTTAAAAGGGAAGGTTTCTTCTATAAAAGCTGTTGCAACAGTTCTAATTTTGTAATCTCCATCCTGCTTGCCTTTTCTTACTTTTTGTATTCATACTATCAGGAAGGCCACCTGACATCTGTTCCTTTCTTTCCCTTTGTTTCCTGATTTCAAAGTTTTCTACTTTTCCTATACTGAGTGAAATTCATTTACCGTATTTCCTGTCAAAATAAAGGCTCATACAAGCACCTGAGTGGGATATTTCAGTAAAGGCTAGAATAGTATAACCAATAATATATAGATTCATCATGAATGTAAGGGAATAAGCCACCAAGATTCAAAAACGTTTGTAGCCCCTAAAAAGAGAAAAAGGCAATTGTTTAGAGTTATGCGCCTTTCGCAGTATAAGGCAGTAATTGAGTTTCATAAGCCGTGCAAGGCGCGGTTTTATTTAAGCAACTGCAGTCCGTTTAAGTTCCTAAATTCAAGTTCTAACTAAAAGACAGTATAAAAATACACCGTGTGTGGTGGTAGTGAAAACCAGAGGGTGAAGCAGTGAGTAAAAGTCCGGTTTAACCGGGAAGTCAGAAACGAGTGACCCCTCCTTTCTGCTCTTTTGCAGCAATTCAAAGTACCACTTTGAAGTGCAAGTTTTAACCTAGAAAACCAAGCTATGCTAGGTTAAATTAAAGATAATGTAAATAGGTAGACATTTCCTTTTCGTGCTTAATATTTCCCTTAGTTAGTCTATATTGGGGAGCAATTGTTTTAGCAAGTCTGTCTTGCACATTCAAGACTGTAGGAGCAGTTTAGGTATCATTTTGTTGTTTTTCATTTTTACGCCCCAGACAGCTTGAACTTTCAGTCTGACCAAAAAGAAGGATTGGGAATACATTTAATTATTTCTTTTGTTCTTGGAATTGGTAAAGGAGTGTTTTTTTTATTGTTCTATTACCTGGAATGGGTATTTTATTTTCGGTTAGGTATTTCCTGGTGTAAGGCACCGATGGAGTTCCATCCTTCACTGTGTTCTATTCTATAGAAGCCGGCCAGCCTTTCTTCCCTCTCTTTATAGACTTGACATAGAGGGGGCGGAGCTTCATCTGGACCTCTAATTTTTTCTTCTTATACTTTCCATATTAATGAAATTCTAAGCATGAAGCAGGGAGTAAATGAATAATAAAGAAGTAATCCATGTTTAAAAAATATAATAAACCATTATTTTGATAACTTTTATGTCTTATGACCAAATGGGAGGAGATTCAAACCCCTTCCATGTATGACTAGTATAATTATGATGCTTTCTTTCATTCAGGTAGATAGTCTGGTGAGGAGCAAATGTATTCTGTTCTGAGCTGCAGAAACACTAGCTAATTCTAGTGTATGTACGCTGTATGTTTTCTTTTATTTTATGTTTTGACAAACTTGTCCATTGAGTAATCCAAGTTTATCTGGAAAAATAAATATCATTTGATTCTACAAACTTGTGCTTGGAGTCCTTTTAATCCCACACCTCACAAGTTGGTGTCAGCCAATGGATTTCGAAGCCTGGCACGAAGGGCTTCTAGTACTGTATAAGTATCTGACAGAGGACTCGAATGTTGCAGGAAGAACCACGAAGTGGTGTAGTAACATGGACGATGGCAGATAAATAGGGTCTACCATTGATGCCTGGACTTGGTGATGCTCGGAGGAAGACAAAAGTGGAAGAAGAAGGAGCCATCGGAGATATTATAAAGGAAGAGGTGGATCTAAACAATGTTAATATACAAAAGGACAATCTATTTGGACTTGAACAAACAAAAGGTAAGACATTAGGACCTTTTTTCTTACAGGTAGGGAATAAACAGGGTGAGGAACATAAGTGTATTGTAGGAAAAGGATTGCTATATAGGAAGTGTCTGAATC
Source organism: Neoceratodus forsteri (assembly GCA_016271365.2). NCBI lineage: Eukaryota > Metazoa > Chordata > Ceratodontiformes > Ceratodontidae > Neoceratodus > Neoceratodus forsteri. Next base: position 328,652,972 of record CM057450.1, on the reverse strand, counting down.
CTAAGACGAAACTGTATTCCAATTGTTGGCGCCTTCTGTATATAGAAATTACTTATTGTCCTTAGCCCATGATGTTCCTTTAGATTGGCACCAGGGGGCTGAATGGACACTACAGAGATTGTTATATCGCTTTTATTGGCCAGGGATTCATCAGCCGGTAACTGACTATTGTAAAACATGTGAGCATTGCCAGAAGATAGCCACTGTGAATAAAAAGGAAAAAGTTCCCTTATACGCTTTACCCTTGATTTCAACACCTTTTGAACAAATAGCAATGGATGTGGTTGTGCCCGTACAAAAAAGTGCAAAAGGGAATTGCTTCATATTGGTTGTGTGTGATTATGCTACAAAGTATCCAGAAGTGATTCCCTTACGCACGGTTACCGTAGACAAAGTGGCCGAAGAACTAATAAAAATATTTTCAAGGATGGGGATCCCTAAAGAAATATTAACAGATCAAGGAAGTAATTTTTGCTCACAGGTATTAAAGAAGTTGTATACAGCTTTAGAAGTACATGATAGGCACACACCTCCATACCACCCACAAACAGATGGGCTGGTGGAGAGATTTAACCAAACATTTAAAAAAATGTTAAACAAATTTTCTCAAGATGAAGTAAAACATTGGGACAGTTTATTACCTTATCTTATGTTTGCATAAAGGGAGGTACCACAGTCATCTACCAGATATTCCCTTTTGAGTTATTATTTGGAAGGAATCCTAGGGGTTTACTAGATGTAATCAAAGACAATTGGGAAACAAAGAAGCAAGATATTTTACCTTTAACATCTGTGGAATATATCAAAACATTAAGAGAGAAAATTACACAATACACAAAAAAGGCCCAGCAGTATATAATAGACCATCAGAAATATCAAAAGGCCAATTATGATCAAGGGGTGGGTAGGAAATCTTTCAAAACAGGAGACAAAGTCCTATTATTGTTGCCTTGTACAGATAATAAGCTGTTAATGAAATGGCAAGGCCCATATACAGTACAAAGGCAGGTAGGACCTGTCAATTATGAAATTTTATGTCCAGATAAAAGAAATAAATTAAGTAAATATCATACAAATCTACTTAAGGCATGGTATGCACATAAAAAATACTACCCTCTTTGTATGTCCTGAAGCAGAACAGAATGATCTTGAACAAGCCTATGATAGATTCAAGGGAAAAGGAACCATCAGAGATGTTAATATTAATTCTGATTTGACTGATGTACAGCATGAGGAATTAGACAGCCTATTAGCTACATTTACTCAAGCATTTTCAACCTCACCAGGATGCACGGACGGTATCACTCACCACATAGATGTAGGACACACAGTACCTATTAGGCTAAAACCCTATAGATTACCAGAAAGTGTAAGAAATGAAGTAAACAATGAAATAAGAAAAATGCAACAATTGGAAGTAATTCAACAGTCCATGAGTCCCTGGAGTTTTCCAATGGTCGCGGTGAATAAAGAAGAAGGGGGAGTAAGAGTCTGTTTAGATTTTAGCAGACTTAATGCAGTATCCAAATTTGATGGATATCCCATGCCACACATAGATGACATCATTGATTGTCTGGGTAATGCACGGTATATCAGCACTTTAGTTTTATCAAAGGGGTACTGGCAAATCCCTCTAGATGCTGATTCACAGGAGAAAAAAAAGCATTCCGTACCCCCATGGGATTGTTTCAGTTCAAAGTGATGCCATTCAGATTACACAGGGCTCCTGCTACATTTCAAAGAGCTATGGATAAAATTTCGCAACCCCATCTATCCTATAGTGCCGCCTATTTAGATGATGTCATAATATTCAGTCCATCCTGGGAAGAAATGAAAATTACGTACCTACCGTAATTAGGATCTTTCTGTGTACCTTCACCATTCATCACAGATGGGCATCTGGCCAGAGGTCAGGACCCCGTGGGAGCTTTTTTTTTAAAAGGTAGGCGAACCCGACACACCATTGGCACTGCCCTCGAGGCCGACGCACTGCGTGGCACTCGCGGGTTGGCCGTTAGGCTGTGTCGACTCTGCCTGCCCGCCAGTTCTGAGCCGCCAGAGAGGTAAGAGGAAGGGAGAGGAGGGTGGGACAAGAAAGTCCAAGGGACAGAAAAAGGAAAAGATGTATGAACTAAAAGGAGAAATAATGACTGAGAAGACAGAAAAGAAAGAGGTTAGAAACTAAAGGGGATTGGGAGGGGCCCCAATCTCTGGAAGCGGAGGAAGGGGGGGTAGGGTGGGTAAAGAATTTAGGAGAGAGGGGAGAAGGATAAGATATCCCAGACCCTGGTCCGTCTCCAGATTGTATAGGAACTGCAAGGAGTAGCAAAGCTTTCTGCCAAAATTCAAGGCACGGAATAACTGGCAAACACTCCAGAAAAGCAGAGTTGGCTATTCTGGAAGAAGGACAGGATACAGGTATTCAGCACCCTCTCAAGGAAAGATTTTGGTGAAAAAAGTTTTTTTTTTTAGAAGAAATAGGTTGGATGGAAACAGGGAGGAGGAGAAAAGGAGGGCAACTACCAACTCCCATCCCACAGGGGTGGAGACAAGGTACTGGAGAAGGAGTGCCGCTCGAGCGATCCACTCTTCCCGGAAAAATACTCCCCTGTGTGTGTCTATTTTACCCCACTCCTAAGGAGGAGGGGGAGTCACAGAGAGGGAGGGGGACACAGAGACTGAGGCCCCAGGGGGATGGAGGGTGGGGTTGTGATTAATGGTGAAGATACACAGAAAGATCATAATTACGGTAGGTACATAATTTTCATATCTTATTTGTGTCAGTCTTCACCATTCATCACAGATGGGTGAGTACCGAGCCCCCCCAAAGGGGTTTTCCTTTACACCCTAAGGGACAAAGTTTCTTAGCCCTCAGTGGGTGACACACTAAGGGGGGGAAACCTTCAGGGCCTGGAGATGCCCAAGAGTGGGGGGAGAGAGAGACGAAGTTCCCCCGGAGGTAGAAGGAAGTTGCCCCGACAAGTGCCATCTCACTCTATGGGAGAAAAGGTAGGTTCCCTGGTGGGCAGGTTAATCACTCTATGCCGGGCCAAGGGTGACAACCGGGAAAGACATAGCCATGCCATCTGCCTAGTGCAGATCGCTGTCCCCACGACCCTGGTAGCTACCTTGTTGGCATCATAAGATGCCCTCGCTTGGTGCCTTGCTAGCACCAGGCCACACGTAGAGAGTGCAATGGCTTGTCTTGTTTGCTCCATGTCAGGCAGTGAGGTTAGGAGCTGACCTAGTCTGGACCACAAGAACTTGTCATAGGCTGCATAGTGGACCTGATGTGCAGAGATAGAGAGAAGTAACCATGCCAAGTAGAAAGTCCTCCTGCCCCAGAAATCAAAATCCAAGGAGTCTTGATCTGGGGGAAGGTCATGGTGAAGGGCCCGAAGCCCATCAGGAGTATCCAACTGCATCAATCCAGACTGTGGATGAGGCATGGAACCTGGAGACTCCGGGGGTGCGCAATACCTCTGGCTGACATCCCTTGGGGCAGGAACTCCGGAGAAGGGCCTCTGCCGAGAACGCAATGACGCCTTCCGGAAGGGAGCCGGCCAGGGCAGCACCACAAGGTTGGCCTCACCAAAGTCACCTAGAAAGGTGTGCACCGAGTGTTCAGGATTGCTAATAGTGGAAGAAGAAAGGTGCAAATCCTCCAACATCCTCACGAGGAATCGCTGATACTCAGAGAGATCAACAGCCGAAGAGATGTGGACAGAGGGTTCCTCTCCCCCTGAAGAGGGAGATGAGGAGCTGGAGGTCACCGTCTGTTCAGTGGGTGGCTGCATGGGTGGAGGTTGAAAAACCTGGCTGTCCATTGCCCTAACATAAGCAGGAAAGCGAGCAGCCACCTCTCTGAACTGCTCCCAGGTGAGAGGGCCGCTAGGACCGAGGATGCCTGGGAGCGCAGGAGAGTGTGGCAGAGGGATGGGAACAGAGCCGAGAAGAGATGTCAACTGACCTCTGCCTGAGCTAAGGAGTGGACCGTGAGTACTCGTGGAAGAAGGTGCCCCGGAAGACCCCACAGCCAACAGCTGAACAGCCACATCGGTCCTGCCTTGGCTGCGCCCGGAAGAATCCCCACTGTGAGGTGACCGTGGCCGTATAGGTCCAGAAGGATGGTCCCCTGCCTCAAAAGAATGGGACTCTCTCAAAGAGACCGAGGAGGAAGAGCAGAAGTCTGCACTACGGCTTCTCCCAGGGCCCAGGTTGACCCCAGAAAAAGGCCGGCACGCCGACCCCACACCCCTCAACCCCTCAGAGTCTGAAAGAGTCCTCCTCCTCCTTGAGAGGGCCAGCCTAGGTAGCTGGCATCTCTGGGCAGCCCCCGAAGGGGCTATCCAGGGTGCAGTACTCCACCGCAGGTGGTCCGATCGGCCCCAAAGTTGGGTGATCAAGGAACACCATTGGAGGGGGTACCACAACTGAGGGATCAGTGAAACCGCCAAGACCAGGCTGCAGAGCTATGGTGGCCAGCACCACTGCCTGCTGGTCAGCACCCCTGACCCTAGTCTCGGTAGCCACAGACCTCATCTCAGAAGGGGGCTGACTCCGACTGGTCAAAGAGACCTCCGTGCTGCCCACCTCAACAGCCAACCCCGAGGGGTCAGACTACACGTCTGACCCAGAGCTCGACTCTATCTCCGAGGAGGAAGAGTCTGAGGCCCAGTGCCAAACCATGGGAGGGTGGGAAGAACCATCCTTACCACCAGGCCCAGAGACCACAGCTGTGCCTGAGTCAGTGCCAGTGCCTACCGCAACCCCGCGAGTGGAATCTGAGGGAGGCGTGGCCCCAGCCCGAGCCTGAGATCTAGAGCCAGGACCAGTCACAGCACCATCCGGTCCCATGGCATTGCGAGCGGCACTGAGGATGGAGACGGCATGGACGACAGTCCTGGCTGCACCCTAGGCGCTGCCCCTGATGCCGCCCGGCTCCCCTGCACTGCGAACGGCCCGAAAAGTGGACATGGCACCGAGCATGGCCCCGCCAGGTGCTGGGGGCTGGGGCAGCGCCATGGACAGCACCGACTGAGGGAACCAATGGCCCTACGGTGCCCAGCCTCGAGGACACAGCGCCATGCTCAACCTCAGAACTGAGGCGAGACGTGGCAAAGAATGGCATCACAGTAGATCTCACGCACCGCTAACAGTGCCGGTGCTGTGAACAGCTTCAACAGAGCTCATAGCACCGAGTGACAAGTCAGCACCTACGAGGGCCCATGGTGCCACGAAAGGTGCCAAGGACTGTGACGGTGCCGGCCGATGGCATCGAGGATGGCGCCGACCTGGGCCTTCTGAGCCATGGCAGTGACACCGGGGGAGCCTTCACCCCCGGAGATGCGACTTCCATGGTGGCGCATCCCATCCGCTCCCGGGAAGGAGTGGGACGGGCCTCCTGCACCATGGAAGAAGGCTCGGCAATGGCTAGGCTACAAGTAGCCAAGGCTCCCTCCTCCTTGGTCTGTATAGAACCAGGAGGGGACCCGGAGGAAAGGCCGAGAGAGCGGGACTTGGCCCAACGAGTGCGTACCTGACCCTCGAAAGTCGGTGGAGCTCACTCCACTTTCCACACATGTTGTTCGAGAACCCGGTGGTCAATGGAGAAGCAGGCATGACATGAATCCATGTCGTGAAGTGGGCCAAGACACGAGAGACACGGTCATGCTGGTGGTGAAGGAGAAACGGCAGCATGGGCACCACGAGCATGGGGGCCAACCCGTCTCGGAAGATTTCCTGCTCTCCGACCGAGACATGACCTATGGGGAAAAAAACACCAAAAACAGACTCGACGTCGCGGAAATATAAAGACAAGGAAAGATCTTACCAGGCGACGTAGAGTAGTGGCAAAAACAGAACCACCAGAAGGACCGACGGACTTTAACGCCGAAGGATTGGATTTCGAAAACTAGCAGGTCTAGGATTTTCTTCAAAGCGTACCATGAGGTGACCTCTACGGTGGAAGATGAAGAACTGGCCGGCAGGCGGAGTCGACACAGCCTAACGGCCAACCCGCTAGTGCCACGCAGTGCATCGGCCTTGAGGACGGTGCCGATGGTGTGTCGGCTCCGTCTACCTTTTAAAAGAAAAAGAAAGCTCCCGCGAGGTTCTGACCTCTGGCCAGATAGCCATCTGTGATGAATGGTGAAGACTGACACAGATAAGATCATATGACACATCTTAAGCAGTTCTAGAAGCAATAACTAGGGCAGGGTTAACTATAAACCCTAAGAAATGCTCCCTGGCGATACAGGAAACTACCTATTTAAGATTTATCATTGGAAAAGGGGAAGTTAAACCAGAGATAAGTAAGGTAGATGCCATCACTGATTGTACACAATCACAAACCAAAACACAAGTTTGAGCATTTCTAGGTTTAACAGGTTATTATCGTTGTTTTGTCCCCAACTTTTCTGAACTAGTCAGCCCTTTAATAGAGTTAACAAAGAAATGTCAACCAGAAAAAGTAATATGGACCAAACAATGTGAAGAGGCCTTTCTATCCTTAAAAGCAAAATTATGTTCCTATCCAATATTATATAGCCCTAACTTCCAGCATCCATTTTTGTTGCAAACTGATACTTCTAATCATGGGATTGGAGCTGTGTTATCACAAACGGATGGGGAAGAGGAACATCCAGTTTTATATATCAGCAGAAAGTTACATCAGAGAGAGACAAAATATTCTACCATTGAAAAGGAATGCTTAGCTATTCGTTGGGCAGTAAACTCCTTAAAATTTTATTTATGGGGAAGAGAGTTTACAATAATCACAGATCACAATCCCTTGTGTTGGTTGAATATGATAAAGGACAAGAATCCACGCATCATGCATTGGTATCTAGCACTTCAACCATACAAGTTCATAATTCAACATCGTGCAGGCACTAAACACAAAAACATAGATTATATTTCTCATTTTGGAGCTAAATGTTTTCTAAAACCTTCTTCAGACTCCAGGGTATTAGATACAGAAACATTGAACAAGGATGCTAAACAGAGAAATAAAAAAGAGAAAATAAAATATTGAGCGATCCCGGGGTGGAGCTTTGGGAGTGGGTGGGCTGAAGCTCCATCCCCTCTATTAAAATAGTGGCAGATCTGTTGCTTGATTATGCTATTCCGGTGATGTAAAAGAAACAGTGGGTAAGATTACCTTCCCTGTTTCTTTGTTGAGTAGGGAGGAATGTGATATTGAATTCATTTAAAAGGGAAGAATTCTTCTATAAAAGTCTGTTGCAACAGTTCTAATTTTGCAATCTCTATTCTTCTTGCCTTTTCTTACTTTTTGTATTCATACTATCAGGAAGGCCACCTGATATCTGTTCCTTTCTTTCCCTTTGTTTCCTGATTTCAAAGTCTTCTACCTTCCCTATATTGAGTGAAATTCATTTACCGTATTTTCCCGTCAAAATAAAGGCTCATACAAGCACCTGAGTGGGATATTTCAGTAAAGGCTAGAATAGATTCATCATGAATGTAAGGGGATAAGTCACCAAGATCAAAAACGTTTGTAGCCCCTAAAAAGAGAAAAAGGCAATTGTTTAGAGTTATGCGCCTTTCGCAGTATAAGGCAGTAACTGAGTTCCATAAGCCGTGCAAGGCGAGGTTTTATTTAAGCAACTGCAGTCCGTTTAAGTTCCTAAATTCAAGTTCTAACTAAAAGACAGTATTAAAAATACACCATTTGTGGTGGTAGTGAAAACCAGAGGGTGACGCAGCGAGTAAAAATCCGGTTTAACCGGGAAGTCAGAAACGAGTGACCCCTCCTTTCTGCTCTTCTGCAGCAATTCAAAGCACCGCTTTAAAGCTCAAGTTTTAACCTAGAAAACCAAGCTACGCTAGGTTAAATTAAAGATAATGTAAATAGGTAGACATTTCCTTTTCGTGCTTAATATTTCCCTTAGTTAGTCTACATTGGGGAGCAATTGTTTTAGCAAGTCTATCCTGTACATTCAAGACTGTAGGATCAGTTTAGGTATCATTTTGTTGTTTTTCATTTTTACGCCCCAGACAGCTTGAACTTTCAGTCTGACCTAAAAGAAGGATTGGGAATACATTTAATTATCTCTTTTGTTCTTGGTATTGGTAAAGAAGTGTTTTTTTTATTGTTCTATTACCTGGAATGGGCATTTTATTTTCGGTTAGGTATTTCCTGGTGTAAGGCTCCGATGGAGTTCCATCCTTCACTGTGTTCTATTCTATAGAAGCTGGCCGGCCTTTCTTCCCTCTCTTTATAGACTTGACACAGAGGAGACAGAGCTTCATCTGGACCTCTAATTTTTTCTTCTTATTCTTTCCATATTAATGAAATTCTAAGAATGAAGCAGGTGTAAATGAATAATAAAGAAGTAATCCATGTTTAGAAAATATAATAAACCATTATTTTGATAACTTTTATGTCTTATGACCAAATGGGAAGAGGTTCAACCCCTTCCTCTGTATGACTAGTATAATTGTGATGCTTTATTTCATTCAGGTAGATAGTCTGGTGAGGAGCAGACATATTCTGTTCTGAGTTGCAGAAACACTAGCTAATTCTAGTGAATGTATGCTGTATGTTTTCTTTTATTTTATGTTTTGACAAACTAGTCCGTTGAGTTAATCCAAGTTTATCTGGAAAAATAAATATCTTTTGATTCTACAAACGTGTGCTTGGAGTCCTTTTAATCCCACACCTCACAGTGGGCCACCTAGTGAAAAAGTAATGCCAGGTGCCTGTTCCTCAGGGCCTGATTAGGTAAACACAACTGTTGGTGTTTACCAAAGGGCATTGTTTTTTGAGTTACATTTGTTCTCTGTCGCTAACTGAAAAACAAGATGGCGGCAGCGCGACAACAATTTCGGGGAGCTCGACAACAAAAACGTGATCACGAAAGTGTTTGCAGTGCAAATATACATTTTTCCATAGGCTATAATGGTACATGTAAAAATGTAATAACTTTTGAACAGAGCAATATTTTTTCACCAAATCTTCAAAAGGCAGCAGATCAACCCAGGTCACATATAGACCAACAAATCTGAAGCCACTCAAACGCATTCATCAGTCCATTATGGCTTACCAAAGAATTCACAAGAAGTGTGATTTTTTCACTTTTTGAGTGTGCTACAGTTAAGCAACCATATATCTAACTTTTCATATCCAGAGATCTATGGCAGGCAGTCCTACATTCCAAATTTCAGGCAACTCGGACAAACAGTTGCAAAGTTATTAAAGTGCAGACTTTGAGTTTTAACATAGATGTGGCCATGCAACTCTAACTATAGTGGATATATAAATATATATTTATATATATATATATATATTATAGTGGCGCGGTCGTGCAACTATAGTTAGGGTTGAGCTGCCACTTACATACTAAAGTCAAAAGTTTGGACATTAATAACTTTGAATCCGTTCAACGGATTTGCCTGAAATTTGGTACACCCATTGGGGTGCACTAGATCACTTGCCAAATTGTGCTTGTGTTGGAGCGCTGGTCTTTGTGTACGAAAGCACTGAAAAATGCAAAATTATCCATTTTTGAAGGCACCTTTTGGCATTCTTAATGTGGTCCTGCACGGCCATTGTGTGGTATGCCACTCTGCAAGATGGTTTGTTTGAAAGAGCTTTGGTGGCTGAACATACCGCCTTTTGTTTGATGAAAAAATATTAAGGCATTCAAAAGTTATGGCACTTTTAAGTTCCCATTATAAATCAATGGGAAAATTTATATGTATATCTTGCGATCAAAGACTGGGGATTCTGTCCATCTAGTCTCACCTGGCAATCAAAGAATTTGCAGCCTTGTGGTTTAAGAATCTTTGTTCCTGAGGAAATTTCAAAATTCTTTGACCGTGAGGTCCGCCATCTTGTTTTCAGTTTTCCAATCACACAAACACAAATATCTCTGCTCAGGGGTCACTTCTGAAGTAAAACTTCAATGGGTTTTACTCAGGGGACCCTGATCTATCAAGCTGCTGAAGGGGCGGGGATGTTGTCCTACATAAAAAGCGGCACCGTCAGTTAACGAAGCGCAGAGTGGCGCGAGTCACTGGTATTGGAAAATTCTGCTTCCATTGAAGAAGGGAAACGGGTTGGTTTGTGACATGGTTTTAAATCTATGTTAAGTTAAGTAGTTTTATAGTTATTTTGTGGTAAGAATTGTTAAGTTGGAGTTTGTTTTAATATATTAGTTTTATTGAATTAAGTAGGTTAGGCAGTCATTTTGTTTTCATTTAAATTTTGGTTTAAATAGCAGTTTATGTTTATTTGAAATGCGTAGGGATTATGTGGGAGGATTTATGGGGGCTAGAATTACCTATAGCCACTCACTGCTATATGATTTACGTCCCCCCGTCCCTCTCCATGTGTCTGATACTACTGCTAGACGCTGTCGGGAAGTGGGGATTGTAGGGGGTCGTGCTGACTATTGGCAGTGGGGTGATCTGGGTATGGGTGATGGTAGAATAGAGGTTGTTAGGTCCAGGAGGTGCCCTGGGATGCGACGGGCACCTGGGAGAGGCCAGACATGGTTGGTGTCCATCCCCAGGGAGTCCACCAGACCGAGTGGTCAGGTAACCCAAGGGGCTGCACCACCCTCCAATCCTCTGAAGGCAGTGCTATGCAATGCCAGGTCAATCAGAAACAAGACGGCAATTATTGCCACCTTGATTTCATCGGTCGATCTGGCTTGCATCATGGAGACCTGGGTGGGTGATGATGCAGGCCCTATTTTTGAGGCTGTGGTCCCTCCCGGGTATACTGTGGTGCACTGCCCCAGAGCGAATGGCAGGGGTGGCGGTGCAGCTATCTGTTTTAGATCCAGCCTGACCTTCTCCATGCACCCAATGGAAACTCCAGGTTCTTTTGAGTGTGTGGCTATCCGCGGTGGTCTCGGCGCAGGCTGCAGGATTTTCCTCATCTATCGTCTTTCTGGCCAGGTGGGGAATTTCCTGCAGGAGTTTGCCGAGTTCACCGCTGGTGAAACATTGGGATCCCCCAGATGTGTTTTTCTGGGGGATTTCAATGTTTGGGTGGATGATAGAGATCAAAGATGCAGTAGTGATTTCTTGCAGAGTATGTCCTCTTTAGGATTGTCGCAGGTCGTTGCTGCACCCACCCATCAGAATGGCCACATATTGGACCTGGTGTTTTCACTGGGGCTTGAGATCACTGATCTTGAGATTGATCGGGTTTTTTGGTCCGATCACTGCACGGCAAAGTTCACGCTTGGAGCTCCCGCCATAAGCCCTTCCCCTGCTGAGAGATGATTAGTTGTCGCCTTTATGGGTCTTACCCTGAGGGTTTTCTGGCAGCAGTTAAATTGTCTAGTGTGGGTGCTGCATGCATCAGAGGTGTTGGTGCTGGGTTGACACCTATAACAGGTTGCGCTCTGACACCATAAACTCCCTCGCACCTGTCCGGTATGACCCAGAATCTACACTCTGAGGTCCCCATGGTTTGATGGGGACCTCAGGGAGATGAAGAGGAAGGGTCAGAGATTAGAGCGCTGCTTGAGAAGGTCCCGCTTGGAGGCAGACAAACTGGTCCTGCGCATGCACTATTGTGCACATCAGGAGGCAATCAACCGTAAGAAGGCAGTGTTCCTTTCCAGGGAGATTGCTGCCGGGAAGAACCGACCAGCTTCACTCTTTCACAGCTTCACTGAGACTGTAGATAGACTTCTTCATCCTGTCTGTTTGCAGCTCGGGAGGGTTTTTTCTCATGAAGACTGTGAGGAGTTTGCTTTTTTTTTCTCGGACAGGGTGTCCTCGATCCGGCGGGTGGTTTCTTCAGCCAGCAATACTATAGCTGATAGTGGTCGCCAAATGTGTTCTGAGTGCACTCCGACGAGTTAGGGGGAGTTTAGACCAGTGGAGGTAAGCGAGGTTATCGCAGTGGCAACAAATTTGAAGCATACCTTTTGTGAGCTGGACCCGGTGCCAACGTGTTTCTTAATGAGATGTGTCGACTCTGTTGGCCCGGTGTTTGCCGTGATTGTACGGTGTTCCTTATCTGAGGGAGTCTTTCTGGATGCCTTGAAGGAGGCTCTGGTGAGACCCCTTTTAAAGAAACCATCTTTGGACCCAGAGATCATGGCAAATTACCATCCTATCTCCAACCTCCCATTTTTGGGGAAAGTGGTGGAGAAGGTGGTAGTGCTTCAATTGGAGGAGCACCTTGTGACTCACAAGTTGTATGATCCCTTCCAGTCAGCTTTTTGAGCCAGACATAGCACAGAAACTGCACTTGTTCAGGTGCAGAATGACCTCCTCAGGGCCAGAGATTGGGGGGACAGGACAATTCTTGTTCTCCTCGATCTCTCCTCAGCATTTGACACTGTGGACCATTGTGTGTTGCTTGTCCGCCTCAGGGAGCTGTGTGAACTCACCGGCACTGTCATCAACTGGTTTGAGTCCTTTTTACCAACAGGAGGAAACGGGTTACGATGGGTAATTTCTCATCTATACCCTGTCTCCTTCCCTGTGGAGTCCCTCAGGGCTCGGTACTGGCCCCAATGTTGTTCACAGTGTACATGCTTCCCCTGGGGGGATCATTAGGAAATATGGCCTGAGTTTTCATTGCTATGCTGATGATACTCCGCTATATTTGTCCTTTGCCCCAGGAACATCCAACACAGTAGATGTGCTAAACATCTGTCTGACCAAGATAAATGACTGCATGGTTTCCAGCTGGTTGCGACTGAACCCTTACAAGACAGAGGTATTGGTAGTGGAGTCGAACAGAACTTGTGATAGGATGGCCTCTGACTCAGTAACTGGACTTGTTCTTGGGGCAGTGTCATTGAAGGCCTCCTCTTGGGTGCGTAATCTTGGAGTGATTCTGGACAGGAACCTGACCATGGAGGCCCAAATATCTTCCGTGGTTCGTACCTGTTTTTTCCATCTCAGAAACATTGCCAGGATTAAGCCCCTTGTTCCGTCTCTGGACCTCCCTACCCTGATACATGCCTTAGTCACATCTAGGTTGGACTACTGTAATGCACTCTATCTCACGGTCACAGGGGGACTTCTCCGCAGACTGCAGCTGGTGCAAAATGCTTCTGCCCGGTTACTGACTGGGCTGAAAAAGTTCTGTCATATTACACTGGTATTGTGCAAATTGCACTGGCTGCCAGTCAGGTGGAGAATCCTCTTCAAGGTGGGTCTTCTCACCTTTAAGGCCCTACACGGACAGGGCCTTGGTTACCTGTCAGTCCTGACACCTACTCCCTCTATCCGCCCTCTTCGATCCTCTAGTGATGGCCTCCTGACAGTTCCTAGAATGAGGCTTAAATCAGCCGGCGACAGAGCCTTTAGTGTTGCAGCTCCCGTCCTATGGAACTATTTACCAGCTATGGTCAGAGAGGCCCCCACGATAGATGTCTTCAAGGTTCGCTTGAAGACATTATTATTCTCATAAGCAATCGATGTTTAGAGTATGATTTAGTATATAATTTGTGCTTTATTATTTTGATTTGTTGATTGTTCGTGTATAATGTTTTAAAATTTGTATGGAGCCCAGAGCCTCTGGGATTGGACGTCTTTTAAATAAATTTGCCTTGCCTTGCCTAAATCGTGTTTCACCCTTTTTTAATTTTTGATCATGAGCCTGCAAATTCTTTGATCGTGAGGCTGCAAATTCTTTGATCGTGAGATTCTTTGATCGCGGTCTTGCATCGCGAGTGAGGGACAAGATGGCCCAATTTAAAATTAAATTTTCTTAGCCCAGGGGCGTCCTAGGAAGTCAAATGAGGATGGGTTTACTCAGGGGGCTTCGTTCTGTTGAACCATGGCGGTGGTTTACTGCAATTGCTTCTATTTTTTGAATTATTAATTTTTTCATTCTTTGTTCATGAGCCTGCAAATTCTTTGATCGTGAGGCTGAAAATTCTTTGATCGTGAGATTCTTTGATCGTGGTCTTTGATCGCAAAATAGGGACAAGATGGCCAGATTTCTTATAATGGAATAGATAGGTAAATGTTGCCAATCTTTGACATTGAATATCTCAGAAATGGTTTGGTCTTTTTACTTGAAATTTGGAGGGAAGGAAGGCAACATCCCACAGATGTGCCTTTTTGTGGCTTGGTCAAAAAATATTACAGGGTGACAAAGTTATGGTACTACAAAGTTGCCACTTTTCCCATAGGATAACATTACGGCGTACGCCATATTACAGGAATTCTTTGCCGCTCTGCTGGAAAATAACAGTTTGGTCTTTTGGGCTGAAATTTGGAGGGAAGAAAGCCAACATCATACAAATGTGCCTTTTGGTGGTTTGGAGAAAAAATATTACAGGGTGGCAAAGTGACAGCACTCCAAAGTTGACGATTTGTCCCAGAGGATAACATTACGGCGTCCATGGCGTCTTTCAGGGCCCATATCTCAGAAATGGTTTGAGATACAGACTTTTTGTCAACAAAATAGCTTAGCCCCCCAACTTGGGGGGCTAAGCAAAAATCTAGCCAGGAAAGTAATAATTCATACAAAATTTTAATTTGTTTCCTAAGTCATACGGTTCCTGAGATATAAGCAATTTAGTATTCCAAGTCAAACTTTTCTGCTCTGAAGTCAATTATAATGCATACATTCTTTGTTTTCAATTAGTTTTTTCAATGCAGTTTTTGGGGAAAAGAAGGGTGTGCTATTTTGTTACTGTGACAGCTAGTGTTTCCAGTTGCGCTTCTGTTACCGTTAGAATCACCATTCCCGTTTATGCCACCGTGTGCATAACAGTTTGCATTTTCATATGTGCTTGCATTTCTGTTTCAGTTGTCTTTACTGTTGCTGTTACTGTTACCATTTACATTTACTATTGCGGTGCCATGACCTTATGTGTAACAGTCTGCATTTTCGTATGCGCTTGCGTTTCTGTTTTTGTTGGCTTTATTGTTGCTGTTACCATAACCATTTGCATTTACAACTGTGGTTCCGTGAGTGTGTGAGTTACGGTTTGCGTTTTTGTACATGCTTGCGTTTCTGTTTACTTGGATGTTATTTTTGGTGTTACTGTTACCATTTGCATTTACAATTGTGGCACCATGAATGTGTGTGTTACCAGTTGCGTTCTGTAAGCACTTCTGTTTGATGTCTCCGTTTACGTAACTGTTTGGTTCGGCATCACTTTATGCTTGTGTTTCTATTAAGGTTTGCTTTGCCATTTACGCTTGCTTTGCCATGTGCATTACTGTTGCCGCTTGCGTTTGCTTTGCAGTTCCTATTACTGTGTAACAAGACATCACGTGTGAGAGTTAGGACTGATGACCCCAACACACACCCTGATGCCGGTTGGGGGGTGGGCTGGGGGTCCATGGGGGCTTTCAACCCTAACCCTGAATTTCCTAGCTTTTTTTTGTTGTGGAACAACCCTAGCTGATGCATTAAACTGAGTTTTTTGCCTCATATATATATATATATATATATATATGTGTGTGTGTGTGTGTGTGTGTGTATATATATATATATATTTATATTCTTTGCAAAAACTTCATTAATGCATCATTTAGGGTTAAAACACAAAAAGTCAGGAAATGAGACCTTTAGGATTGCCCCATCCCCCTCGTGATTGATAGCTGATGGGGTGTGTCATTGGGGTTGTAAAGCCTAAATGTTACCCCATTCCATCTGTAATCATATTCACAAGCCACAGTAAAGAAGAATGGGGTGACATTTAGGTCTCACAATGAAAAAAGGGAAATGAGGCATTAGGGTTTCCAACCCTAATGCCCCACCCCTAGGGTTCTCACCCCCACCACCCCATCTCATCCACCACCCTCCACACACCAGCAGGCATCAGGGTGTGCCATGGGGTCACCTGGCCTACCTCTAATGACTAATTTTCCTGCTTTTGTCACTGTGGTATTCACCCTAAATGATGCATTAACAAAGTTTTTTGCAAAGAATTTCCCTTCTTTTTCAGATACTATAGTTGTATCCTCATTTTACTGTGGGAGTGCAGGGTCCCATCCTTGTCCATATGTCACAGTAAGGACCCTGCACTCCCATCCCTCCATCCAGATAGTACAAAAGTATCAATATGCCAAGGTGGGAGTGCAGTGTCTGAGGAGTGCAGGGTCCTTCGGATCCTAGGCTCCCATTCTTCCATCAAGATAGCACAACACTGTCCATATGTCACAGTGGGATTCCAGGGTCCTTTGGACCCTGCGTTCCCATCCCTCCATGCAGATAGAACAACAGTGTCCATATGTCACGGTGGTAGCACAAGGTCCAATCCTTCCATCCAGATTACACAACAATGTCCATATGGGATGGTGGGAGCGCAAGGTCCTTCTGACCCTGCACTCCCATCCTTTTATCCAGATAGTACAACAGTGTCCATATGTTATGGTGAGAGCCAGGGTCCTTCAGACCCTGTGATGCAGTCCCTCCATCCAGACAATACAACAGTGTGCAAAATTGGAAACAGGCAAAGTTACGAGTATGCATAGAAACTAAGCAACGCACACTCATAACGTGCTCATTTTCTGAAGTTGTTTCACCAAATTTTCAATATCAGCACTATGGGACCTCCCCTCATGAACAGTGCAACTGTGATTTTGTTAAATCCATCCCAAAATTTGATTTCACACAGTGACCGTGCTATTCTGTGCCACATGTGTGAAATCACATTCTGGTCAGGATGTGCAAAATGACAGCTGTACTGTTCATAAGGTGGTGTGAAAAAATAGCAATGTTGAAAATCTGAAGTGAAAATATTAAAAACTGATGAAATTATGAGCATGCATAGAAACTGCACAATGCACACTTGTAATGTAGTCATTTTGGGGAATTTTTTCACCAGATTTGCAACATG
Source organism: Neoceratodus forsteri (assembly GCA_016271365.2). NCBI lineage: Eukaryota > Metazoa > Chordata > Ceratodontiformes > Ceratodontidae > Neoceratodus > Neoceratodus forsteri. Next base: position 328,636,170 of record CM057450.1, on the reverse strand, counting down.
GGCTTTTTGGGACCCCAGCTCATGAACAGTGGCACTGTTGTTATGTGAGTTGGTCCCAAAAGGTGATTCTATGCAGCAACTGCAAAATCACCTTCTGGGACAGAGAAACAAAATGACAGTGCCAGTGGTCATGAGGTGGGGTCCTAAGAACCCCATGTAGAAAATTTGGAGCGACAATTCCCAAAAATGGCTGAGATATCAACCTAAGTTGAACCCCCCCATTAACTCCCATTATACAGCGCTTACCCAATTCCTCAGTTTGCAGTTTAGCTTTGAGAAGTGCAGACATGTCCCAGTCCACAGAAGATCATGGCTCTCAACCTTCAGAGGGTAAGTATGGGTGAGGGGGGTGTGGGAAGGTGGGTGCACAGAAGGAGTTGTGGGGATGGGGGAGGGGAAGGGGAGATGATGATGGACCATTTTCTTCATTACAGGTAGAAGAAAGTTAAAAAAGACCACAGGGGGAAGTTTACTTCATTTACTGGACCCAAAAAAATAAAATATTTTGAGCACATTGGGGTGGGCTCCCAGTGTGCCACATGAGTTGGGGGGCACACATGATCCTGATAGGTGGATTGGGCACCCCACTGGCAATGAAGATGGTGGGGAGGAGACATTCAACACTAGTAGTAGGCATCCCAGTGTCAGAAATTAAAAATCAATTTATCTGGGCACAATGCGGTGGGCTCCCAGTGTACCAGAAAAGTGGGGGTGTGCAAATATGGCAATGTGCACACAGTATGACATGGGGCTTGGGCACCTTGTGTTGGACAGTATTGTGTGGCACATTAGGGTACTTATGTGAAATTTCGATGCAGTATTCTGCATCGAAGAAAAGACCTTGGGGTGGTTTTCTTCTTTTCACAGGTTTTAATAAATAAATACATTTGGGCACACTGGGTTGGCGTCCTAGTGTGCCAGAATAGTGGGGGTGCAGATACAGCAATGTGCCCACAGTACCGACACAGGGATTGGGCACCCCATGTCAGAATGTATTGTGTGGCACATTAGGGTACTTCGATGCAGGATCCTGCATTGAAATTATGGAAAATTTTGATGCAGGATTCTGCATGGAAGAAAAGACCTCTGGGGGTGTTTTTCTTCTTTTTACAGGTTTTTCAAACACATAATACATTTGTGCACACTGGGGTGGGCTCCCAGTGTGCCCAGTAAGTGCACTATGTATTGTGTGGACAAAGCAGGTCTTCATTGACTCTGCAGCCAGCAGCATGAGTTCCAGCTGCAGCTGCAGAAGTCAAGAAAATACCATCCTTCTCATACAGAGAATGGCCTCCGAGCCGTTCTCTGTATAAGCTGGCACCTGAGGGAAAAAAAACTTCTTTGGCTCCAGCTTAAAAAAAAAATTCTGAATACACCTAAAGGAGTTGTCTTCAGCTGTTTTCTGAATTTTGTTTTTGTGTTTAAAATGTTCGGTACTTCAACATCCTCGCTAAGTGGCAAAACAAGATGGCAGCTCCAACATAGCTCAATCGATTGCAGGACTGTGAACTGTGCGAAAAATACCAGCATTCTTTGTGGAAAGAAGCTGGTATTTTTTGCGTAGTAGTCCTATTGTTCGAACATAACCTGGTATTTTTCACATGATACTCATATTGTGCAAAAGATAGTATCTTTCGTGCCTGACATAAATTTACCCATAGGAAATAATGGGAAAATTTAAAATGTCATAACTTTTGAGTGGATTAATATTTTTTCACCAGACCTTCAAAAGGCACATCTGTGACCCAATAGTTTTCTACCCTGAAAATTGCAGCCCACAATATAAAGCCATTTCTGAGATCCAGGATGATAAAGAAATGTCATAAAATCCTGATGTTTCTGTTTTTTAACTCTTTATATCTCAGAAACCACCAAACAGATTCCAACCAAATTTGGCAGCTCAAGAGACTTACTGCTAGAAATTACGCATGCCACATGTCATGCAAATCCGTTGAATTGCTCCAAAGTTATTAACCCTCAAAATTTGAACTTTAACATAGAAGTGCACATTCCCCTAACTATACTAGCATGACTGTGCTAGTCTCATATATATATATATATATATATATATATATATACACACATATATATATATATATATATATATATATATATATATATATATACATATATTAGAGGCAAAAAATCCATTTAATGCATTTGTTAGGGTTGTTCCACACGACAAAGTGAGGAAATTCAGTGTTGAGTTGAAAGACCCCTTGGCCCTCCGCCCACACCCAACCGGCTGGTGTGCATTACGATTATCAGCCATAACTCCCACCCCATCACATGTGAAAAAAAAGTAGCAGAGGTCTAGGAGAATGGGGTGAGAGTTGGGACCGACAACCTAATGCGCACCCGGATGCGGGTTAGTGGGCAGGGGGCCAAGGGGGCTTCAACCCTAACACCAATTTCCTCACTTTTGTCAGTGTGGAACAACCCTAATGCATTAAATGGAGTTTTTGTTTAATATATATATATATATCTATATAGATATATATACATAATTTTGTTAATCGGGTGAGCACACTTGACAACCAAGTGCCTACTTTCAGGTGTGACCCGGGAGATTACAATGGTACATTCTTGGACAGGCAAAACAAGTAAGGTTACATTTAAAGTGCATCATACAACAAGGTCAGTACAGAAAGACATCATAACTAGGTGGCCCTATCTCTCAAACAAGGATTTCTAATGAACAAGGATTCTGACACTTCACGAACAACGATTCGTCTCATGAACGAGGATTTTGACACCTCATAAACATGGATAATAAAAAGCAATCCTTGTTTGTGAGATGTCGCAATTCTTGTTCATGAGATGTCAAAATGCTTGTTCATGAGATCAGGACCAGATGACTTTATCTCAGGAACAAGGATTCGGCTAGCGAACAAGGATTTTGACACCTCACAAACAAGGATTCGGCTAGTGAACAAGGATTTTGACACCTCACAAACAAGGATTCAGCTAGCAATCAATGATTTTGACATCTCACGAACAAGGATTATACTGTAGAATTACTTTCTATTGCATCTATTTAATTTAGTGCTACTGATCCTTGCCAGCTGTTAGCGGTAATTAATCTTTGAGGTTTCGCGTTGTGCAATCAAACCCAAATTAGAACACTGGTAGCTTAAAATGATCAATGAAGTGATAGTACATGCAATACACTAATTACCCAATTAGACACCTCTTTAAAGTCAGACAGTGGTTAACCAGCTCTCATCCCTGCTACTGCTACGGTTGCATAATGTTCCTTATAAGCTGGTTGAAGCAGAAGTCATTAAAGCAGGATTGCTCACAGCTAGATGATCAAATGCTGCTGTCAGAAAGTGCTGATATTCTGCTACGTGTTGCCGAGAATGTTGTTACTGAACTTCACTGTGCATCACCCCCTCCAGCAAAAAAATGCTGCTCTAAATATGCCATATACAGCCCTGATGTGTGATATCAAATCAGGAAACATGCGGTAGAGAGTGGAGTTATGAGTGCAGTTAGACTCTACAAGTCAAAGCACGGTGGAGAAATCAATGAGTCCAGTGTGCAAAATTTCAAAAGAGACTACCACAACAAACTAAGAGGAACCCCAGACCTTAGTCTGCTTCCCCACAGCTTACCAACAAAACCCTGTGGGAGACCAACCCTTCTTCTTTCTGAAGTAGAAGATGAGCTAAAAAAATAATTTGCAGTCTGAGAGGAGAAGGTGCAGTTGTGAATGCCAGAGTTGTCATGGTCATAGCCTATGGGGTTGTAAAAACACTCAACTGCATGACACTCTCAGAGTGTGGTGGCAATCTATCATTTTCAAGGCAGTTGTCCTGGCTCTTTCTCCACTGAATGGGGTTCGCAAAAAGAAAGGGCACCAAAGCAGGCAGAAAGACCCCTGAGAATTTCAAGGATCTGCGCTCTGCATTTCTAAAGCGCATTGCAACTGCCTCAGCACAGGAGCTGATTCCACCTGCACTGCTCATTAATTTAGATGAGACCGGTGTCCAACTTGTCCCTTGCTCCCAATGGACAATGGCAGAGAGCGGGTCGAAGCAAGTAGAAGTGACCGAGTTAGGTGATAAGAGACAGGTCTCCCTTGTCCTTTCCTGTACTTTGTCTGAAGAAATGTTGCTGCCCCCAAATCATTTACCAGGGCAAGACCAAAAACAGCCTACCTGCTTTCCAATTTCCAGAAAAGTGGTGTGTCACACAATCAGAGAACCATTGGGCAAACACAATGAAACAATGTTACTTTTCATAGAATCCATTCTTGTTCCCTACATAAACAAAATCAAATTAAAACACAAACTCCCCCATGAGCAGAGATCTCTGATAGTAATGGATCTCTTTCGAGCACACAGTACAGAACAAGTTTTGCAGTACCTGGAGGATCACCACATCATCCCGATTTTCGTTCCTTCCTCGTGAATTGATCTGCTCCAGCCACTGGACGTCAGTGTAAACAAATTGCTGAAGGACTTCCTAACAAATGAGTTCACCGAGTGGTATTCTGGAGCAGTCTCAGCACAGCTAGCCCTTGTTACGTCACCATCAGCTCTGAGCGTAGACTTACGCATGACATCAATCAAAACAAAGCATGCACAATGGCTGTTAACAGCGTTTGAAAAGCTCTGTTTGCGGCGTGAGGATGTGGTATGCAGTTTCAAAATGGCAGGAATTAAGGAGGCACATTTCTGTTATTTGGACACCACTGTCACATAAAAAGAAGTGTGACTGTCACTTGATTGCTTTTTCAAGGTACGAGTTCAGAACAAAGTACTGTAATCGCCGAGTTCAGATGATTACTGTCATTTAGTTCTGATGTTTACTGTCTCTACTGCAGTATTCTTAGCACTTTAGCATTTAACATGATTTCTCTTTCATTGTAAAAGATAAAAGATGTATTTTTTATATTGCTGACAAACTGAATTTGCTGAATATTTAATTTTGCGGGCATAATGCTGTCCGTGAACATAGCGAATGTTTATTGGCAACTAACATTAGTAATTCTGTAGTAGAAAGGAATTCTTGTTCGTAAGGTGTCAAAATCTTTGTGAGAAATTCTTGTTCATGAGATGTCAAAATCCTTGTTTGTGAGGGGACGACCTGATGACCCTTTCTCATGAACCAGGATTTCTCACGAACAAGGATTTTGACACCTCATGAACAAGGATTTTTAAAGGCTTCTTGCAGAGCAATGGTTAGAACTTTTGGCTTGAAATTTGCAGGGTACAAAAGGGGTTGTTCCACAGATGTGACCTATGCTGCTTTGGTGTAAAAATTGGCATTGGTTCCATAGTTATGGCATTCCGAAGTTAAAACTTTCCCATAGGATAACATTGTGGTGAACGCCGCACCTTTCAGTGGCTGTATCTCAAAAATAGTTCCAGATATGGGATTTTTGCAAAGCGTGCTTGTAGGTTGCCAGTCCATCATTGCAACTGCAGTGTAATTTTTTCCCAGGGTTGCTACAATTACTGAGAAATTGAGCAATTTGCAGCTCAGGGGTTACTTGGAATTGTCTAGGCCTGCACTGCATCTCTACAATTATAGATAGGTGGGAAAGCAATGCCCAGAGAGAGACCTGCGCTCCCACATATGGATACCATTATGCTGTAATGGGACTGCTGGGCCATCTGTTATGTAATATTGGAAGTGCAGGGCTCTCTGGGTCCTGCACTTCCACATGAAAATGACAGTTCATTACGAGTTCTGCATGCCAAAAAAACGAAACCATACTTGGGCCCTGCACTCCCAAAACCATATAAGGGTAAGATTATACTTTATCAACAAGTAACAAAATTAATTGCAAAAAACTTTGTTAATAAATCAGTTAGGGTTGAAGCAACAAAAGTAGGGAAATGAGGTGTTAGGGTTGAGACCCTAACCCCCCCCCCCATCCACAGACCAACAGTTGATGTGGTGTGCCTTGTGGTCATCAGGCCTTAACTCTTACCCCATACTCCTACACTGTATCATGTCAGCTTTCTTACATATTGGAAAGGGGTAAGACTTAGGGCAAATGACCCCAAGGCACAACCCATTGACTATTGGTCTCTGGAGGGTGCAGGTCAGATGAGGGGGTCAGGGTCTCAACCCTAACACCTCATTTTCCTACTTTTGGTGCTTCAGCCCTAACTGATGCATAAATGAAGTTATATATATATATATATATATATATATATATATATGTGTATATATATATACACACACACACACTGTATATTATCTACAAAAAATGCATTAATGCACCAGTTAGGGCTCAAGTTAATGCTTCAGAAGTAGGGAAATGTAGCTTTAGGGTTTCTAACCCTAACTTCCCCACCCCCAGAACCCAAGCAGCAAAAGGACAAGACCATACAAACAACCATTCTCAGCCATCATCAGGTAAGACAAACAACATACTAATGTTTCCAGATGACACAAATGCAGTAGCTCTGATGTTCTACCTTCACGGATTTGTATTTGCAGCAAGTACACCACAAAACATACACACTCACTTGTTGCAGATACAAATCCACTATACTGAAATCATAAGCCTGCTTCTGTGTAAAGATGTGCAAGCTTCTGCAGCCCGATGCAGAGCCATGATATGCAAACTACAAGAGCTCTTTTCTCTGCTGAAGTGCATGTCCCCATAGGGCCTGTGCTTCTGCAACCTCAGGTAATCTTGGACACTGTAAGACATACACAGACTTGACAGCCTGCTCTTCTGCAGGCACAGGCATAACCTATACACACTTGCCTCAAGCTGCAGAAGCTCAGGCACCACCAATTCCATGATGCCAAAATTGCAACAGTACTTCTATGTGCAGAAGCAGACATACTCACTGACATGGCTCCAGAAGGGCAGGCAGCTGTAGAGCCTGCAAATATGCAGATGGATGTACTGTTGCAATGTGTATATACTGGTTTCAGCAGCAGAAATAGAAATGTTTCAAGGGGGTAGCAATCTTTCACTTACACAGATGCATATAGAAAAGTATGTAGTAACAGATATTCAGTCTAGTGATGTGATTCATACAATGGCCTAGATATTCAAACTGCGCCAGGCTGTGGCGCAAGCCTGGGCGCAGCGCAACTTGGCTGCGCGGGGTGTTGACTGGGTGATATTCAATGGAGCTGTGCCATGGCTCAGCATCGTTGAATATCACACCCTGGCCACCCGCAGTGCACGTGGTGCAGTGGCACTGCACCAGTGCAAGTGGCCAGAGTGGAGCAGGGGGATGCACTAGCGCAAGTTCCATTGCACAAGGCGCAGCAACTGTGATATTCAAAAGCTGACATGCAAATGGGACCATAATGTATGCAAGCTGCACATGGGGCCATTTGCATGTCATTATGGCCCCATTTGCATGCAGGTGCGTCGATCCCCGATGACTTGTGCCTGGCACCCTGCCAGGCAGCAGCCGTCAGGGACCAATGCCCCTGCAGTGCGTCAGTGTTCCCCACAGCCCGATTGCGAGCATTTGTAAAATAAAAAAAGATTCCTATATCCCTGGTGGTCCAGTGTACCGCTGTCAGCCCGATCGTGGGCTTCAGTAAAAGTATAATGATTCCTATATCCCTGGTGGTCCAGCGGACCCCCTCCCCACCTGCCCACTGATCCCCACCACCCTGCTCCCCCTTGGTCAGCGGCGGGTGGCAGCACCCCACCTGCCTGCCACCCCGCCGCCCTCCGACTGACACCATCAGTAGGGCTGTATGCCTATTGGTCCACAGCGTGAGCCAAAGGGTGTGCAGCCCATACCGTACTACACATTCCAGATATGTGAATGTTGTGCCATGTGCAACCATTTTGAATATCTGGGCCAATGTATTTTAGTAAATCTATCCAGGTAGGAAAGAATGTCAAGATTTCATGGGGCTGTCTGATGTACTGTGGAACACAGGGCCCTATGGGCCCTGTGCTTTCATGTGGCCACAGATACAGATGCATGGCTAAAAGAATCAATGTCTCAGCCAAAGCACATGACACAGGTGCAGAGGTGCAGGGCCCTATGCCCAGAGAAAAGTTATTTTCACTAAATGATTCTTGACTTGTGTTAGCAACCTTGTGCCTACACATTCTAGGCTAAGTGGTGGTGTTGCATGGCAGGATCATTCCCCAAGCCTTAGCCCAACCAGCTGGGTCCACAGAGCTTTCACTGAACTCAGCTTACCAGCCTGGCATCACAAAGCACTTCTCATTGGAGTAAAGGGTGGTACTACACATGATCAGCCCTATTCACTAAGGTGCAGAGTGGCTAAGTGCTGTGCAATTCCACTGCACCCCCTCTGTGCAATTCAGGAAAAAAATGCACTCCCCACACACCCAATCCCTAGGCTGATCATGCAGCTCCATGCCAGGGTGTGCAGGGGAGCAGTGCGTGAGGCGTGCCAGCACTCTGCACAGTTACCAAGGTGTGGAGTGCTGTGTGTGGGGTGTGGAAAGCAACCCCAAATCAGGGCAGCTGTACACTTGGTATGCACCCCCCGGGTAGTGGCCGCTGGCTGCAGCAGTAATGGTAGGGATCAGCAGACCCCCCAAAAGAGATGCCTCTGCCACCTGGACACTCCTGGTTTGTCAGCTGGTGGTGAACTGGGAATGTACTCCCCTGTGCAGTCAAGGCACTGTGCACTGGCTGCCAGCATGACACCTCATGGGTGCAAGTGATCCACTGGTGGGACCTGGGACAGGCAGCTGATTGACTGCATGCCCATGTCCTGTGCTCCATACCCAACTGCCCCCAGGGATCCTGAATGACTGGGAGGTACTGCATAAGGGGGCCACATGCAGACAAGCATTGCTGACTACAGTCCATGCATGGAACCCCCATGGGTGTGGAGCTGTGTGCCTGGACTATTCACCTCTTGACTTTTTTTTTGTGAACAGCCCCCCCAATGTTCCTTACTAATTTTAACTTTTTGCTTAAATTTTATGACTGTTTCTTATAAACACAGGCAGATTGAATGGATTGTTGGTCATTTTCGGCTGTAATTGTCTATGTTTCTGTGTTTTTATGGTAGTTATGGGTCTAGTAATGTGTGTTTCTTTACTGTTTCACAAGGGTCTGTCACATTGTTTGGGCAGACAGAACCACTCAGTTTCACTTCACAGTCCTCTTGCCCATCCAGCGTAAGAGACCCATGTGAAACAATAAGAAATACACAGTACTATACCCATCATAATATATACCCTGAGAGCAAAGCTTAAGTGGTTTATAAAAGCATGACTTAAAGCAGTGGGTAACTGCAAACATCAAAAAGGTAGCTCTCACTTTCTTTGCTGTCCAGACTCACAAAAGTATAATCCATGAAGAACAGAAACCCTGCTTTTTTTTTTTTTTTTTAGATTATTTACTTAGGCTACTCCAACTGAGATGCAACATCAGTTTTTTGTGCTACTGCCACTGCTAGGTAGGTATACCATTAAGAGGGTAAAATAGGGTAAAAGCACGGATATGCTACAGTACTTGCCCAAGGTCCTCTGCAATGACCTGTAGCATCTCTGTCACCTGCTCCTCCCACAGCCAAAGCAAACTGAAGCTGAGCTCCTGCTCTTGACCAGCATCAGTTCACACTCCGCGCAAGCCAGCGTCTGCTCCTCTTGCAGCTGCACTACCCCAAAGCATTGCTGCTGCTCCTGGCCATTCTGTTCCTCATCCAGTGTAAGTTCATGGTCCTCGCAAGCCGGTGCCATGATTGGATGATTCCCATCAGTCATGTCATTTATATCCCCACAGGAGGAACACATGCACTTTGACTGGGAAAGAGGATGAGCAGTGTATGGTTTACAGGACACACTGGAAACAAGAGAGGGGCAGGCATGTGTCACAGGACACAGGAAAGAGGCTGGCTGGGCACTGCACACTGTACACACGGACTCACTACATGGCTTGCAGGACTTTATGTCATAATGGGAGGGACATATGCACTGCAGCTAGGAGAAAGGAATGGCCAGCACTGCTCACAGTAACATTGGGAGTCACTGTAGGGGCTTGTAAATGTGAATTGTCTCTTTTGATGAGGGACATGCCCTAACTGAAATGTTGTACAGGATGGAGGGAGGGAGCAGGCTTTGTTTTGTTTTTTTGGTACTTTAACTCTGCAACCAAGCAAGACTCACAGCTCTTTCCCCTTCATGCTAAACTGGAAGTCAGAGTGGAGCAAAGAAACAGTGAAGTGGGGGGGGGGGTCAGAGACAAAACAGCAGCATTGAGGTCCACTGAATGAAGACAGCAGAGTGCTTCAAGTAGCAGAGTGATTGTACTTAAACTCCAACGTTTTGTACTTTGTTCAGAATCCAGTGACGTGCTGCCTGAGCTCTTTTCTCTCTCTGTGTAATAGCAAAATGTCACGTATAGCTTTGTTATGCAGCCGTAAAAATCTCATAGTTATAAATATTCAGTGGCAATGACTTATAAAGTGAAAACATATGGTTACAGGAAAACAGTGTTAAAGTGTTTAAAGAGTAATGTACAGTAATCCTTTGAATATAACCACTCCAATCACACTTAGAAATGCCTCCAGTGTGATGACTATGACAGCAATTTATTTATTTTATTTATTTATTTATTTCAATCTAGGACTACAATACCTTTGAGCCGTTGCTCTTTTACAAAGTTTCCATGTCAGTGCATGCAACTGTCATCATTTTTAGTTACAAACATATAGTCATCGACTTACAGACATGTAATAACCAGTACAAAGACTTGAGCTATGAGCAAGACAAGGGAAGGGGAGTGGGTGGTGGGGAAAGTGAGGGTAGGAGATCGAGGGGGAAAGGAGGTGCGGGGGTAAGGGAGTATGGGAGGTGGTAGGGGTGGGAGCAGGCATGGAGATATGGGGGGGAGGTGGGTGAGGGTAGGAGACAGTGCAGCCAGGGGGCCTTGTCGAGGCAATGATACTAGAGATGGGCTAAATTGGAAAATTTTATTCCGCTAAATATTTCACAAAATTTACACATTTCTTGAAATATTTTGTAGGTGTGAAATGTGGAATTTTGCTGGTGGAATGCAGAATTTCACCACCCGTGGGCAAAATTCCATATTTCATGGGTGAAATTCATCATTTCATAGGCAGAATTTTGCATTTCACACCCACTAAATATTACGCAAAATGCATGAATTTTGCAAAATAGTTAATGGGCCAACATTCCACATTTCACTGGTGAAATTAAATTTTGCTGCATCTTTAAATGCGTCTTTAAAAAAACATTAACACAGCTATTAGTGAATGTCTTCTCCAGGAGTCTAAGAAACAGCGGCTGGGAGAAAGGAATGGCTGGCACTGCTCACAGTAACACTGGGAGTCACTGTAGGGGCTTGCAGATGTGAATTGCCCATGGACAGCGGTCATAATCCAGCCATAGCACCTCTATGGTGCAAGAAGCCTGATCCACCTACCCTCCAAAGAGATAGATAAGGTGCCACTTGCCCCCATGGGCAGCAATCATGATCCAGCCATAGCACCTCTACAGTGCAAGGAGCCTGATCCAACTACCCCCCAAAGAGATAGATAAGGTGCCACTTGCCCCACAGGCAGTGGTCACGATCTAGCCATATCACCTCTACAGTGCAAGGAGCCTGATCCACCTACCCCCCCAAAGAGATAGTTAAGGTGCCACTTGCCCCCACGGACAGCGGTCACGATCCAGCCATAGCATCTCTACAGTGAAAGGAGCCTGATCCACCTAACCCCCAAAGAGATAGATAAGATACGATGCTTGAAAAATTGTCACGGTTTTTCTGGGCTGTGTGAACACTGAACCAGATCATCACTTGCAATTTGCTGTTTTCAATTTCAGTGCCTTCTCAGGGTAGTGCAATTGGCTCCACGCCTGTGTAGAGCTCCCTGATTGGCTGGTCTCACTCACCTGAGACAGAAGCACCCGAGACGTGTGGCTTAATGTAAGCCTGCATCCCTGTACTCAGCTTCTAATTTATATATTTTTAATTTAGCCTGTTCTGCTCGGCCTGTGTAAAGTAACTTACCATTCCCTCCCCTGCTGCATTTTCACTCCAACTGTATGTGCATTGATTCAGTGCTAGCTCTGCAAACTTCCCCTTGAGTTTTCCCCAATTAAGCTTTCACTCTGTACGCTGCCTTGAACTGAGTTTGTAAAAAAGTTTTACTGGCTTTGTTAATATATTTTTTTTTAATCCTCTTTAAGACTGTACTGGGTTTACATGCTTACTGCTATGGACTTAGAAAATTCAGTGAATTGTAAAATCTGTGTAGCCTCTGTCTTGAGCCTAAGGTTCCTGCCCTTGACTGACATTCTTAATCATCTTCCGTTGTCCCCCTGTCCTCCTCTGTCTCTGTTCTGCCCCTCCTGCCCTCTCCCATCAGTCTGTTCATTTGTGCTTGTTTTGGATTCCCAAGTTAGCCGGCACCTTGGCTCTGTCTGAGACTGCCCCCTGGCTTATCTTTCAAGTTGGTGCTCAGCTGTCTTTGTGTGACTCTGTTTAGACACCCCCCCCATCTGCTCCTATTTAATCTGCTGTCTCCTTCCTTACAGGTGCCACTTGCCCTCACGGGGAGCGGTCAAGATCCAGCCATAGCACCTCTACGGTGCAAGAAGCCTGATCCAACTACCCTTCCCCAAAGAGATAGGTAAGGTACAACGCTTGAAAAATTGCCAACATTTCTCTGGGCTGTGTGAATGCTGAACCGGATCATCACTTGCAATTTGCTGTTTTCAATTTCAGCACCTTCTCAGGGTAGCGCTATTGGCTCCATGCCTGTATAGAGCTCCCTGATTGGCTGGTCTCACTCAACTGAGACAGGAGCACCCGAGACATGTGGCTTAATGTAAGCCTGCATCCCTGTACTCGGCTTCTAATTTATATATTTTTAATTTAGCCTGTTCTACTCGGCCTGTGTAAAGTAACTTACCATCCCCCCGCTACAGTTTATCTCCAACTGTATGTGCACTGATTCAGTGCTAGCTCTGCAAACTTCCCCTTGATTTTGCCTTCAACTGAGTTTATAAAAAGTTTTACTGGCTTTGTCAATATATATTTTTTTAATCCTATTTGAGACTGTACTGGGTTTACATGCTTACTGCTATGGACTTAGAAAATACAGTGAATTGTAAAAGCTGCGTAGCCACTGTCTTGAGCCTAAGGCTCCTGCCCTTGACTAACATTCTTAATCATCTTCCTTTGTTCCCCCTGTCCTCCTCTGTCTCTGTTCTGTCCCTCCTGCCCTCCCCCATCAGTCTGTTCATTTGTGCTTGTTTTGGATTCCCAAATTAGCCGGCACCTTGCCTCTGTCTGAGACTGCCCCCTGACTTGTCTTTCAAGTTGGTGCTCAGCTTTCTTTGTGTGTCTCTGTTTAGACACCCCCCCATCTGCTCCTATTTAATCTGCTGTCTCCGTCCTTATAGGTGCCACTTGCCTCCACGGGCAGCGGTCACGATCCAGTCATAGGACCTCTACAGTGCAAGGAGCCTGATCCACCTACCTCCCCCCAAAGAGATAGATAAGGTTCAATGCTTGAAAAATTGCCACGATTTCTCTGGCTGTGCGAATGCTGAACCAGATCATCACTTGCAATTTGCTGTTTTCAATTTCAGCGCCTTTCTCAGTGTAGCACTATTGGCTCCACGCCTGTGTAGAGCTCCCTGATTGGCTGGTCTCACTCTCCTGAGTCAGAAGCACCCGAGATGTGTGGCTTAATGTAAGCCTGCACCCCTGTACTCGGCTTCTAATTTATATATTTTTAATTTAGCCTGTTCTGCTCGGCCTGTGTAAAGTAACTTACCATTCCCTCCTCCCTGCTGCATTTTCTCTCCAACTGTATGTGCACTGATTCAGCGTTAGCTCTGCAAACTTCCCCTTGATTTTTTGTCCCACCCCCCCAGGCCTCCTTTAAATGCACACAGTCTCCACCCACTCCTATCTGATGTTTCAATTTATTGGTCACTTACTGTCAACAACTGCAATTCCTCCCATCCCCTTTTTGCAACCAAGCCTTCTAGCGGCCTTATCTCATTCTGTCTTGCTTAGGCATACCATTTTGGTACTTTAGGGTTACTTATTGCTGACTAGCATATCCTGTCTTGCTAAGTCACTGTTTTACTTGAAAATTGTGCTACAAATTACTGAACTGTGACTGATTTGCCCGGAAACTGTGTTTATTGTCTAAAAATGTTCCCAGCAGCCAAGTGTTACAGCCCCTTCATGACTTTGTAGCTCTCTCCAGACTGCAAGGCGTCAAGGAAATCCCTGGCTTTTCAGTTGCTAATTGAGGTGTTTTCGCTCAGACTGCTAGACTTTGTGTTGCCCCACTATTAATTCGAGCTCCTTTCTCCTTTCTCTAGCCAAGAACCTGCTAGGGATCCCAGCTCAGATGCCCTCCGCGTGGACCGCAGACACCGGGCGGTCGGTGCTTCCGCAGCCCCCGCCCGAGACCTCCTCATTGGACTCCACTGCTTGAGAAGCATAGCAAAGCTGCAATTTTTCGCACACCAGCCCATCCCCCCCGTGTGCTATTATATAGACCTGTTAGCACCGCCCACTCCCATCCCTGATGAATCTCCTGTCTTCTCTTTCTTACTGAAACAATTTGTTACTACCAGGGTTCTGCCAGGGGAATCCTGCAACCAGCAGCTGGTGAGCTATCTTTGTTACCAGCCAATCGCAACGCAGGCACTTTTTCTAAGCAAGCCCCGATTGGCTCAGATGAAAGGCGCTGCATATCTGTGGTCTGGGTTCAGTCCCTGCCGGGCTTTTTCTTCCCACCCCCTCAGCCCCTCCCAGGCCTCTATTAAATACTTAATTAGCTCTGCCCCCTATAGAGCTGTTTCACTGTATTCGCTCATGTTAAGGGCATAGACCGTGCTGCAAGCCACCCTCTCTCTAGGCACCCTGCCCCTGTCCCCTGCACTAGCCTGCTCTGCTGAACCATGACTCACCTCCCCATTTTCATTTTATTTTTACTCACTAACATCCTAACTATATGCTATCATGATGAAGTCCCAGGTTCAAAACCTACCCTGGAATGTCTCACTGCTATTTACGTTGTCACCTTTCACTGCACTAACGCGCATCCAAAGCCCACCCCTCCCTTTAATAACAACCCACTCCCCACTCACCTGCTTTTATTACCCCCTTCTCCCCCTTCTCACATGTCACTCAGAGCATTATCCCTACTATCTATTAACTGCCACATTAGACTGTACCATAATAGCACTAAAATGGTATCCCTTACCAGTACTATTAGCCGGTCACAACTTAAAAAAGCATCCAGATCCATCACAACAGCTATAAAAAAAACTCCTGCTTCTTCATTATTCAGGTAATGTAGAACTAAACCTAGGCCCTCTGTCAATGTTCTCCTCGCCTACTGAGTTTGCTGCCACTCCTGGCCTTAAATTCATGTTGGTCAACATTTTAAGATTGCCCAAAAAAATTTACCTTTTACAAGCCTGGACCACACACACTGAGCCCAACCTCGTCATTATCACCGAATACTGGCTCAAAAATAATATTACGGACCAGCAAATAACTCTTCTCAACTATAATCTCTATAGGGCTGATAGGAATACCAGGGGGGTGGAGTAGTTATTTATGCCAAATCCAAATTCACTATTAGTGACATCTTCTACAATTCTAAATCTAAGGAATACAAAATCGTATCTCTGAAACTCCACCTTCCCTCCAATGAAATTATTACAGTAATTGTCAGCTACAGACCTCCAACTGGTGGAACTGAAATCATCAACATCCTAAAATCCTTAGTTACAACAGCCAACACAGAAACACTGTTACTTGGGGACCTCAACATAGAATGGCTCACACACAAATCGCATAGCCTGAAATCCCTTTGTGATGAACTAGGTCTTGCCCAGATAATTAGTGAGCCCACTAGGATTAACACCACCAACATTGCCAATAGTTCTCTCATCGATGTCATACTTACCACCCATCCCCACAAAATACTACAATCAGCTGTTTTTTCCAAAGATATGAGTGGTCATAGAGTTGTGGTCTGTGCAAGACATCAAACCTAAGCCCGCAATCAGCCTAAGTTCATAATCAAGCGCTCCTTTCATAAATTCTACACCCTGAGCTATCTGACCAACCTTAGCAAGGTTAAATGGCAAAATCTGTACCTCTCTAAAACAGTCGATGAGGCTGCCTCTAACCTAAATGAAAATCTCACCACCCTGGCTAACAAGCATGCCCCATTTATTAAGGTGTGTATGCCCAAGGTCTCCCACCCCTGGTTTACACCAGAGCTCAAAACCACACTTCTAAACCAAGATAAACTCCAGGCTCTAGCAAGAAGAACTAAGAATCCAACAGATTGGCAGACATTTAGAGCAGCTAGGAATGCCTGCGTAGAACATATTCGCTCTACCAAAGCGAATTACTACATTTTCATGCTGGAAAAAGCCAAAGGAAATTCCCAGAAAATTTGGAGGACCATCAAGTCTATTGAAGGTCGACCAGCTGCTCCCTCCATCCCAGCTAAGATCAACATGAATGGCACAGTTATTGAGAACAATTACCAAATCCTTGAAGAAGTGAATTCTCAGTTTGCCACAGCTGGTCTAGCTTTCGATGCATCACCGTACGCATCTCATACTAGTATCCATGCTAGCCCTATCACTGTCCCGAAAGCTATAGCCCATCCTTTCCAGCTGCTCCCCCTCAGCTTCAAAGAAGTCAAGGATTCACTCATCAATTTAGATACCACAAAAAGTGCCGAAGATGATGGTTTAGAACCATTTTTCTTAAAAGTCGGCTACCGCTATCTTACTGCTCCTATTCTCCATATATATTCAACCTCTCTATCCCTTCTGCCATAGTTCCATTATGCTGGAAATCTGCTCATATCATACCCTTATTTAAATCCGGTGATCTATGCGACTTAAACAATTACAGACCAAACTCAATCTTGCCTATCCTTTCAAAAGTCCTCAAAAAATTGATTTATATACAATTGAAGAATCACCTAGAAACCTACTCTTTTCCTCAATCCAGCCCAATCAGGCTTTCGCTCTAATCATAGCACTGTTACTGCACTAGCTAAAGTTACTGATGACTGGATCTCAGCCAAGGATGCTAAAAAAATTACGGGTGCAGTATTCTTAGATTTGAGTAAAGCATTCGACACTGTTGCCCATACTCTAACTGTGAACAGCCTCACCAATATTGGCTCTACCCTAGCTACTACCAAATGGTTCTTCAGTTACCTATCAGGTAGGATGCAGAAAGTCAAAGCTGGTGGGCTGTTCTCTGCTTCCTTACCAGTTACTAGGGGAGTCCCGGAAGTTTCCATCTTAGGTTCTATACTCTTCTCCCTATATATCAACAACCTCAATTCTCAAATAACCAGGTCAACCTTGCATTTCTTTGCAGACGATACAGTTTTGTATACATCCGGCTATACAATATCGGAAGTCAGGGATATACTTCAAGTCAATTTCACACAGCTAGAAACAAATCTCATCAATACCAAACTCCTCTTAAATGCTAAAAAAACTAAGGCCATGATTTTCCCCCAATACTTCCTTTGTCACCCTCACTGTCCCACCTAAAGACTTCATCGTTACATTCCTAGGTGAACCACTGGAAGTTGTCTCTAAATTTAAATACCTCGGCTTTTGGTTAGACAACAAGCTCTCCTTCAGCGAGCACACTGATGACCTGTCCAGAAGACTAAAAGCTAGACTAGGCTTCTTCTTCCGACATAGGTCCCTCTTTCCCCTGGAAACCAGACTCGGGCTTGTTCAGACCACCTTCCTCCCTTTACTTGACTATGGGGACATATTATACACTTCTGCATCAATTACTAACCTCAACAAATTGAACATTCTCTATCACCATGCCCTGTGCTTCATAACAAACTACCCATACCGAACCCACCATTGCGAACTATATGCAGCTGTTGGTTGGACTTCACTTACCATTAGACGCACACTCCATGCTGGCATTTGGACCCTAAAACTTCTTCTGAATAAATTACCAAGCTATTTAGTAGCACTTATCCGTACTGCCCACAGCTCTTATTTCCTTAGGAAATCAGATTTTATCCTACTCGACACACCTAGGACTCGTACCTCCTTTGGCAGACAAGTCTTCTCAAGTGCCCTACCAACTATTTGGAACCAGCTGCAATCCACTCTGAAACTATCCAGTGTAGTCTCAGTAAATTTCTTCAAAAAACTGGTGGCTTCAAAAATAAAGGACACCTGTAACTGTTTCTAAACTCCCTTCCTAGCTTTCTCCTTACTTCCTTAGTTTGTTCTCAATACACTGCCTTCCTTAAACAACTTGTACTAAATATTTATTTTGGTTTTTGTTTTTCACCCAGGACTGTTTACCCATGTACCTTGTAGGACCTGGTCCACCATTTATGTATTGTTATGTTAGTGCTTGCATTGTATATTTGTTGTAACCATGCACCCAGGACCGCCTTGTGAATGAGCTTGCTCAATGGAGTTTTCCTGAATAAACTTGAACTTGAACTTGAAATTGCCCCCATGCCTTTCACTTTTATTTTAATTAAAAAAAAGATAGTTTATGGCACTGCAGTTAATAAACTCCATCCTATAACATATTTTTTCCATTGTATTCTGTTTCAATTACAGCTATATTAAAATATACATTAGTTAAGAGTGTGCATTGTATGTGGTTTATTTACATAGGTTCATAGGGTCATATAATTTAATACAAGTCTATAAGCATTTTATGCCATGTGAGGACTTGCCACCAATTCAGTGGATGTATTCCTAGTTGTTTTCTCCCATATGTTCATCCAATAACCTTTTAAAGGCTGAGAGTCTTGTTGCCAATACAATTTCTACTGGGAGTGTGTTCCATACTTTCACTACCCTGTGGTTAAACCATTTCACCCTTCTCTCCATTTTGTATTGTTCACCTGTAAGCTGGATATGATGTGCCCTTGTCTGTCTTGTCAGTTTAAATTTTTTAAGTAGTCCTGCTGTTTCCCAGATTACTACGTCATTCAGGGCCTTGAAAACATAACAGAGATCACCTCTAATTTTTCAGTATGTCACTGAATAAACCCCCAGATCCATGGAGAACCTAGCATCTGTTTATATTTACAGTGGTTTCCAACACACACAAATATGCATATCACTTTTAAAACTTTATTATTAATTAAACATAGCAACATTGCTGGAGTATCTCATAGATGCCATAACATTTTCTTAGCACTCCTGTACCAACAAAAAGACAGCGTCAAAGTTTAATTTGGTGATCAGGATATTTTACACTGTGTTATAAATGGATGGCTTTTATTTCTACAGCTGTTCCACACCATTATATAAAGTATAATTACAAAAAGTGTCAGTAAGTTAGTGCCAAGATCACCACACATGCATAGATGGCACCGCCTTGCAGAGCTGAGTACATGTGGGGAGACAAGCTTTTGATGTGAGTGGATGGAAATTTTCTCTCAAAGGGTGACAGCTGTTGCATTTTTCCAGGGTGCAGTTGAGTCACTCTGTACCTCCTGCTGTGGGAGTAGTGGGTGCAGGGAGGAGGATTGGGGTTCACTCCGGGCAGGGGTATCTGTCAGATGCGATCTCCCAATTGCCTTCCTTGGTGCTTGCATGACACAAACCTGCCTCTTAAATCATTTGACCTGTGGCTGAAAACCGTTGCTGTCAATGCGGGATGAAAATGTATCAGTTAAATAGGCCTTTGTCTCTGTCCTTCAGTTCCTGCTTGTCTTTATGTATTGTACAACCCAAATGAGACATTACCGAAACCCTACCCAGTTATCCTGCAAGGACACATCTTCATGTCTTAGGTGAGAGACTACCCTCAGAAACTGAATGGTGCTCTCCAGAACCTCTGCCTGTTCCACTTTAGGATTCTACTGTCTCAGAATGAATGAAATGGCATTATTTAACACCTTTAATATTGAAAGTTTGGATAATAAACTTCACTACTGTACATAACTGCAGAAAACATTCACTGTTCTGATTTTGCAGTTTACAAAAGAAAAAATAGAATAATAGATGGGTTCTGGTGTATTACAAGGCAGTAATTCCATTGAGAGGTTCTAGGGACACAAGAAACCTTGAGAGTTAAGCTCGATTTGTTGCCTATTTGTTATTTGTTGTAATATATGGATGTGCGGAATTTCCAGGTTCTTACTTGTGCTGCTGCAGTCTGCAGAGTTTGTTAGACTCCAAGTGTTCCTCGCTCTTCATTTGCACACACACCCCCAGCTCCTGATCCGTTCCCACTTCTTTCACAGAAAAAAACCCCAAAAAATACAGGGTTCATACAGTAGTCGAATCCAATAATCCCAATGATAGTATTACGGGGGCCGGAAGAATAGTATTTTGAGGTCCAGAAGTATACTATTATGGGACTAATTAATCTATTACAAGGATTTTTTTATATGCTTTTGGGGGGTATTATTTTAAGAATCCATATATTACAACATTTTCAAAAGAAGTAGTATTTGTTGGGGTGGAAATAAATTATTTTTAGCAATACTGAATGTATTACAAAAACATTAATATATCAAAGTTTCACTGTATTTCATGCATACATTGAGATATGGGGTTGTGAAGTTTTGAACAGTCTCTGCTCACTGGCCAGATGCACTGTGAATAAAATAAACATCTTAGTGTGGTGTTGGCCAGTTTACCATTGGAAATGTGTGTTAGCACCATCCCCATATATCCACAATATAAATATACTGTTGAGTGTAAAGTCAAAGAGTAACCTCCTTCAGGGATGTAAAGAGAAACTTTCAAGGAAGTGTTTTTCAAAAATTGCTTGTTGTGGTCATCATTAATAACTTCAGTCATTAATTGAAAAAAATAGTCACAAATCAGTTTTTAAAAACAGACAAAATATACTGAAGATGAATTTAATTATGAAGGAAATGTGTGATTCTAAAAAACTATGTGATGAAACAAACAAAATCCAGAGTAGCACGTGTTGGGGTGGAGTGCACTAAATAGAGAAAATTGTACAGTATAAAAAATGTGATTAAATCTCAATGAATGAGCCAGAGCTGCTTGCTATGTCCTCATTACTAAAAATTATATGATGGAAATTTCTGCCAACAAACAAATGCTGCTGCTTGAAAATGTCACCCCGTTCTGTTTTTTGCAGTATGGCTTGACAGCTGTCCTTAAAGCCTGTACTATAAAATGTTTTCATCAGGATTGTGTGACTTGACGCTGCACTTACTATGGCATGAAATTGCTGTCCTTGGCAAAAGACGGGTTCTGACATCTCACAGTTTGGGGCAGGAATAGGTTTCCAAACATACTGCAGCATGACAACATGATAGTAAATATTTAAATATGGGTACTGGGACCAAGAAAAAAAAATCAGTAAAATGAAATGACATCACAGTTCTCAGCATTTTATTTTCATGGGTGCCACACTTATTACTGTGTAAACTGTAAGCATGTGTGGGCTTGGTCCACAGTGTCTCCCGCTCTGTAACCTGGGGGTACATCCATTGAGTGTCGGTTGTAGAAGGTTACTAGAGGAGTGTGGCTCCCTAACCTGACACAAGGAGGCTCTCCAGCAGCAAAAGATCCAGCACATTCTGGGTCAGGAGAAACTCAGCGCTTATACCATTGCACTCCCCATCTATGCCCATACAGAATATTACTTCCCCCCCCAGAAAAAGAATGTGGCTAATACTTTACAAGAAAGGGGGAGAGTGAGAGAGAGAGAGAGAGAGAGAGATAGAGGGAGGGAGGGAGGGAAGGATGGATGGAGCACACTTTATTTATATTTACAGCATATTTCTGACATATAAAAATATATACATCACTTCTGAAAATATGCAATTAAATAAACATGGCAACATCACTGGTGTATATGCGGTGCCTTCGTGCAGGGCTAATTACTGACTTAAGGTTTATGAAGCACTTAGTAGAAATGGTATTCAGGTAGATGTGAGCCCTGTGAGATTGTTATGTTATCCATGATCCCTACGCTGGGCACTGTGGTGATAGACTGGTGGATGCTGGTAGCCAGAGGTCAGTGTGTCGACACCCTGATCACCCAGGTCGAGTTCAGGCAATTCCCACTCATATTCATGTTGACATTGTAGGAGTCGGTGAGCAATGCCACACTGCAGGCACTGCTATTGTATCCCACTTGAGGTGCGCTGTTGCTTTTCATGGCGTTTTAAGTGCTGCTCATGATGCAGGCCAGGCCATAGTCTGAACCTGAAGCCAAGAATTGGAGATCGTGCAACTCCCCTGGTCCGAGATGTTCAGGATCTGATCAATCCCAAAGATGATTGGGCTTGGTGTGACTCTGGTGGACATGATGAACCCCTTTATGATCCATAATGTGCAAACCCCTTAAAAAAAACACAACCCAGTCCAAGTCCAGTCCATTTGTCCACAGATAAAAAAAACTACTTAAGTTTAGTCTTGTTGAGTTTCGCCTTCTGAGTTTCTAAATGTTCCTTTTTGAAACAAAACAGTTCAAACACAGTGACTGACAATACACAGGAAAAAATGCTTTTTCTTTTATCTGTGGGAAAATTCTGTGGATTTTACCAGTGCATGATTTATGAGTACTGGGGTGTTAAATGGGGGGTTGGGGAAGAAACAACCATGGAGTGATTCGAACAATGATACCAGCAGTTGAACTGATGGCATAATACAGTGTAAACAGCAACATATATTTATCCTTCAGAGCACCATATTTCTGTTAACAGACACCACTTTTAGTATAGTCTTGCAACAGTGAACAGTGACCTAACTTAGCTGACAGATAAGGCATTTCGTATTCCAAAAATAAGTAAATGTAAACAAATAAAAAACAGTTTCTGTCCTTACACAAAATTATTCTCTGAGCTGTATATGAAAAAGTCACATAGATTGTGTCATTATTACCAGAATCATATGAGGTTTGATGTGTTCGGAGTTGAGATGAGGTGGGGGCTACATGGGGGTACTCTAAGAGTAATACAAGCAGGTGAACTGATGCCATAATGCATAATACATAATGTGAAAAAAAGAACATACTGTACATTTTTAACTCAGTGCATGCTGATCACACAAAGTGATTCAGAAGACCATTAGGGCATCAGATTTAGGTTTACAAAGAAAGCTCATATTACCTTCACTGCTGAACTGTGATCTAACTTAGATGACAGAAAAGGCAGTGACAGCTTACAACAAAATCTGGTCAGAGACACTACAGCTGCTAATGCATTAACTTGATAAGGATATTCCATGGGCTTAAACATAAAGAGGAATTGCCATAGTCAGATATGTGTGCAAATTTCATTTCTGGTAAAGGTAGATCATTTAGCTGATTGATCTTGTGTTTCCCATGTGTTTAAATGCAAATGGTGAATGTGTGTTACACTATATGGGGAAGAAGAAGAAGTAGCTTCACACCAAGGCCTTCAAGTAATCATAGAAGGAATGGTGCAGAGAGGAGAGGCATGGCAACATTAGGTACTGTGGGTCAACCTGGAAGAATAAGACCCTATACCAAGGTGATGGCCTGCTTACATCTAGGAGGCAACCAAAGTCCTCAGTGGATGATTCAAATGTTACTTCTTCCATAGACATTTAAAGTAGCTAAGGGGGTGTAATGGAAGAAATAGGGGAGGCAGAATGTGCACCACCACAAGCTGAGATAGAGAGTAGGGAGATCCCAAGGGGAGAGAGGCCTATGAGGATGCAAGTTATTCAAGGGCACAGGGGGTTAGCAGTGGAAGAAGGGGGGAAAAGGAATAGTTAAAGGAGAATGGTGTGAAAGAGGGAACACTTGAAAAAAGGAGAAAGTGGCAAGAAGAGAGGTGAGGGCTGTCAAATGGTGCAAGGTCTGCATCAGAAGCCCTATGAGGAAAAACTGAAAGAGTTCGATATGTACACCCTGGAGGAGAGGAGGGAGTGTGGGGATATTATGGAGACCTTTAAATGCATTTTGGGGGTTAATAGGGTACAGGAGGGAGATATGTTTCAGAGAAAAAGGTGTTATAGAACAAGAGGTCATGATATGTAGCTGGAAGGAGGTAGATTCAGGCGAGATGTGAGGAAGTACTTCTTCACAGAAAGGGTGGTGAATTCATGGAACAGCCTTCCATGGGAGGCAGTGGGGGTGAAACAGTTGTGGGTTTCAAAAATGCCTGGGACAGGCACAAAGGAATGCTAGGAGGAAGGAAGGGGGTTTAAGAGACTGTGCTGTAGATGAAGTTGGGTCTGCGGCAAAAGTGATCATAAATAAAAATGGGCAGACTAGATGGGCCCAGCGGTCATTATCTGCAGTCAGTTTCCATGTTTATGTAACCCTTCTCTAGTCTATTCAGCCCTCTCTGGATTTTTGTGGCCTAATTTTGCCCAGTAGGGAAAGAGTTAATTCTTCTCAGCACCCAGGTGGAGCCTCCTGTGGGTTGAGAGGTCACCATGGGTGCATGGGGGGGATAAAGTCTAGCATTTTAGGTTGAAGGTGTAGTTTCAGTTGAAAGAGTGAGCAGTGAGGGAGTGAGAATGAGTTGGGGACAGGCAGGGATGATTCCCTCACTCTGGACCACAGTTGGTGGCACTTTGGGGGACACAAAGTAAGAAGTTTGAGCCAGTAGCCACAGCCACAAAGTATCTTGGAGGGCGACTAAAGCTGAGAAGGAAGCCAGCAGCCATAAGTCGCAGAGTTCCCAAGCAGTCTGCACCAATTTGTGTAGTAATCCAGTGGGCAAGAATGCGGTACAGAGTGCAGTGTCCAGAGAGCAAGTTGCTTTGGAGCTCCACCTGAAGTGTCCCCTTTTCAATTCATGGACAGTTGCTGCCAGTTGTAGGAAAGGATACAGGGGGTCATGAGGGAATCCACAAATCCCCAAGCCATGAGGATTACATGTTCTGAGGGGGAACTGCTGAGACAGTGCAGAGAGAGAGAGTGAAAGAGATGGGGATCATTGAGAGTTTGAGTGTCTGTGAAGAATAATGGGCTATTAGGCACTGTGAACTGTTTTGGGACTTGACCTGCCTTCAAACCTTTGTGACCACAGCATCTCAAGTTAATGTTGCCCTAAAGACTGAGCATCTTCCTCAGTGCAGGTAAAAGCTGCTGTTTTGGCCATATTGGCCGTGTGAATGCTAGATGTGTTCCCCACAAATTAACTGATGCTCCTCGGAGCAAGGTTTGAATATGTTTAATGAATTTGGGATCACTGTTGTTTCTTCCAGTTCTGTGTGGACAGTCTGTTATTGACATGAACTGTTTAATATGCATTAACATGTTTTTATCCAGCACCAGTGAGGAAAAGGGATCCTGTATGTGACATGTGGGCCTGAGTAACGTGGCCACTGGAAGTGTTTCTGCAGCTGTGGGCACCCCCTCACCATGGACATATTCCTTCTATATTCCTAGACATGGGTGGGGGGCTATATTTCTATATATGACAGGTTATGTGATTCCAATGAAAAAGGCACACAACTGTTACAGTTCTGCATTTGCGCTGTTCGTTTACAGAGCAAGTTTATATACAAATGTGTGTGGTAGTTGTTGGGAGAGGGGTAAAGAGATGTATGCTTGAGGATCAAACAAAGCTAAAACAAACAAAAAAAATGAAATACCTGTGCCATATAGTACAATGCACTCCATCAAGCCTAGCAGCGATGAACATTACATATATATTCTGTAGGATACAGTCAGTGATTTCAGAAACATAATTTTTGTATCCATGCCATCAGCCTCCAGTCACTGCACATGGTAAGTTTTATTTGTAAAAGACTGGGAAATAATTTATAAGTTTAAGTTTACAAAAAGAGTCAAGTAGGTTATCACATTTGGTCAGCTTCAGTTTTCAGCATTTCCCCATATAAGTCTGGTTGCGAGAGAGGTAGAGGGAGGAGGAATGGCCGAGTTCTGTTTATCAGTCAGTCTTAGATCAGTCCTGGAAAGGTTAACAAACCATACACACAGCAATAAATTCCTTTTACCTTGCCCCCCCCCCACACACACACATAATTGGGAAAGAGAGAGAAATGTAATTTGAATCTCTGCTGGAGCAGTGCAGTCTTATTACAAACTCAGTTTTGAACAACAGCGCATTGTTTAGATAACAATGTGCAAAAAGAGGGTTTAGGTGTCCTTTAAGATTAAATAAAAAAGACAGCAGAGAGAAATGTCTGCAGTGACTGATGTTTAGTTTAATAAGCTGCCTGTGCTGTTGACACTGAGATATTCACTGACTGTTAATTTGAGCTGGCATGAGCATGTTGCACACATGAAAGGAATCCCCCCCCCAGCAGAGGAATTTCAGATAGCAGAAGGATCATACTCTAACTCCAAAACTGTGCTTCATTTCACAATTGTGCTGCGATACCCTTTCTTCCAAAGTGATAGCAAGACAACTTGGAGAGCTCCATCCTGCAGCCATAAAAATGAGTCAAAGTACTCAAAGTACATGTTGTTTCTGTCATAAATCACCAACCTCATCTCGTTATCTGTAGAAATGTCCATAACTATGTTTTCTGACAAGATGGAAAACCAGGCAATGACAGTTCTAGGGTCTTCATTGATGCGTGCTGCAGTGAGTGCATTCGCCTAAGCTATTTCCTGCTACCAAGACCATGACTTGCTCATCCCTGAGAGAAAACATTCAGCTATGTTTGACATGGCGACGAGCTCGTACTTGAGGTCTAGTTTTTGGGTTATCCCTTCTAATACTGTTTCAAGTATGTAATGTACTCTACTATTGTTTCCTTTCAAAAAACAAACACCAGCACATTCCAATAAACAATGAGATATTTTGCCTCTTGAGCTTCTGTGACAGTCTGGTGTGAGGAAAGCTAACTTTATTATGGGGCTAGTGATCACAGGGTGGGGGGTGGCTCACTGTTATCACTGTAGCCCTAAGCATGAATTCCAGCTGCAGCTGCAGAAGTCAAGAAAATCCAGCTTTTCTCCTACAGAGAACACGGGTAAAAAATGGTTCTGTTGCTGCAGCTCAAACCTGGCAAACTGGGTCTCCTAAAAGACCATTTTACCCACTGAAACTGGTCCCCAATTACCGTGTCCTTGATATTGACTCTTCCCTCAATTTTTTCATCCAGTTCTTCAACCTGGCCTATGATAGATTTGCTCCACTCACCAAGCATGTTATTAAAGGTCCTGACACTCATTGGATCTCACAGGCTCTACTGGACCAGATGCACCTCCAGGACCATCTCTGGCAAAAGGTGCTAGATTCTGGCAAGCCTTCTGACAGGCAATGCTACCAGGCAGCATGTAACAAGTGTACCTGGGCCATTCACAAAGCCAAAGCCGAGTACAAATAGGTCATCCCTTACCTCCACCTGGGGCTCAGGCTGTAAATTCTGGGACAATATGAAGGAAATTAATGGCAAACCCCCGTCACCCATCCCAACTCAGCTTGACATTATTGGGTCCATCTCCGCTGACCCACAACTTACCACTGATATCCTAAATTTCTCTTTCTCTGACCTCAGCTCAGTACTTCTGCCCAATTTCTTTGATCCCCCTCAAACCCTCCAGCCTCCCTCTCTCACCCACCCTTCTATTTCTGAACTATCTTAGCTCAGGAAGCAAAACCTTACCTCCTCAAAGCCCGTAGTGGCACTCGGTGCAGTAATGATACCCTGGACCTCAGACTCCTCCGCTTGGTCCTGGATGTGGTCCTCTCTTCCCCCACCACCAGCATCCTAAACCACTCCCTCTGTCTTGGTAAGTTTCCTTCTGTCTGGAAACTGGCAGTTATCACCCCATCCACAAAAGTGGAGACCATACCTCCTCTGGGAACTACCACCCAATCTTTATCCTCCCGCCACTTTCTAAAGCTTTGGGAAAAAAATCATCTCAGATCAGCTCATGGACTATCTCAATAAATATGACATTCTCTGTGGTGAACAACATGGTTTCTGGAGAGGTCACAGCACCACCACAACCCTACTGGAGTTCACCAGTTTTATCCACACTGCCCTTGGTAACAGGTATCTGGTTGGCTCAGTTTTCATTGACCTGTCAAAAGCCTTTGACACTGTTAATCACCCTCTCCTCCTATCAACCCTCTCCCAGTTAGGTCTCTCACATGACTTCACCTCCTGGTTAAAGGACTACCTCTCCACTAGGTCACAGTATGTTAAAATAAATGGCACCCTCTCCAACTGCTTCCCCATCCTCTCAGGGGTGCCTCAGGGCTCTATTCTGGGTCCCATTCTGTTCATAACCTTCCCAAGGCCTGCCCTGAGAAAATACTCATGTATACTGATAATTCTGTCCTCTTCTCCTCTCACAGTAACTCCACTTCCCTTCAACTGTCTCTACAAGATTCCTTCAGCAAGGTGATGACCTGGTTCTCCAATCATAAGTTGGTACTAAACCACAAAAAAAAACAAGGCCATGCTATTCTCCCACTACCAAAGCAAACTCAAAGGTACCCCCCCTCCTAATTCACACCAATCTACTCCATCCTTTTGAACAGGTCTATAACTTCAAATACCTTGGGATCACCCTGGACTGTGCGCTCACCTCCCATGAGCACATTCACCAACTGCTGTTAATGCTAGGATTGGCCAGCTCTACCATCACCAAAACTATCTCCCCCCGATGCCCTCTAGCTTGCGTTCTCCTCCTCCATCCTGTTCCTCATAGGCTATGGGATTCTAGTCTATGGGTCTGCAGATCACACCAATCTACATAGTATTAGGATCTCCTTGAATAAAGCCTGTCGACTAGTTACAGATTGTAACAGACTCACTCATACCTGCACTCTCTACAGTCTCTCTAATTGGCTTAACTTTGATGAATGGCTAAAGTACCAGACCCGCCTGTTTGCCAGAAAAATTATCTGTGGCCTTGCCTCACTGGGCTTATCCTCCCTCCTACATCCATCTCCCATGACTGTAGCTACTCATAGCTCCTCCAAACCCTCCCTCCAAGTTCCACATTTCAGAACAGCACTGGCACAGCGATCCTTCTGCTACCATGCTCCCACCTGGCTGAATTCTCTTCTCAACCTTGTCACCTATGAGAACAAACTCTGCCACTTCAAAACCCTCCTTCGAGATCATCTCCTCAATTCTCATACCTGCAACTGCCACTAACGTGCTCCAACTTTCTGGCCCCAGGCCCTCTCCCACCTTCTCTCAGATAAGGGACTCCTGTCCTGCCTATTCTTCCTCCCCTCTTGCCATCCTCCTGCTCCCTCCCACCTTCTCTCGGACAACAGACTCCTGTCCTGCCTACTACCTGCTGATTATCCCTTTGAGTTGTTTCACAGATACTGTTTGTTATGTAACATTACTCAACATTTGTTGTTTGTCTTGTAACCTGTATACTCATTTGATGTGGAACCTTTGTAAATGAGTCTCTGACTCAAAGGATTGCAATTTTGATATTGTTAAATAAATAAATGACTCCTCTTGCTAAGCTGGGCACCCTGGATTAGGGTGCTCTGAAACTGTATTTCTGGCAACTTAAAAAAAAAACACACACAAATATAGCTAAATGAGTTCCCCTTAGGGTCAGGTGTTTGTTTTTTTTAAAAAATGCATAATTTGTATGTACTTTTACTGTTTCTAAGTTTAAACAGTAAAAACAAAATGGCAGCAATCTTGACTGCCCCCCTCAACAAGTAAATCATGCAGATAACCACTCATGATATGTTTTTTTGCCATTTACAACAGTTTTATTTTTTTTGCCAGTTGCACTAGAAGGGTAACTCTAAAATTGTTATAACTCTGGAGGTCTTTAATATTTTTTCACCAAACCTTCCAAAGGCACACCACTGGCATGGTCCCCTTCAGCCCTAAAATGTCATGAAAAAATTAAGCTGTAGGTAAGGGCAAAACATTCTGATTGTTAAGTATAGGAAACTAAACATGTTTTTTTTCTGTTTTTTTGGGGGCACTCCACATCTTGAAAACTGCACAAGATGTCATCACAAAACTTTCCACATCTTGAGATTCTGGCAGCCTGACCATGCATGCCAAAATTTTAGCTATTTCATCAAAGCTCTCAAAAGTCATTATGATGCAAAAATGGGGTTTAACATTAAACAGGATACTCAACCCTAACTATAAGGGTGCAACCACACCCCTATAGTGTGTGTGTGTGTGTGTGTGTGTGTGTGTGTATATATATACATATACATATATATATATATTAGAGGCAAAATACAGTTAATCACACAATGAGCCTGCGTTGAGATCCTATACCTCTCACCGATTGCGTATTGGTGATCTGGGATCGCCAGCCCAACTCTCACCCATGACATGTGTAAAGCAGCAGAAGTATAGGAGAATGGGTGAGAGTTAGGACCCACGATCCCACGCGCACCCCAATGCCGGTTGGGGTGGGCGGGGTCCAAGGGGGTTTTCAACCCAACAGCTAATTCTCACTTTGTCGCTATGAACAACCCTAACTAATGCATTAAATGGAGTTTTTTTGCCTCTAATTTCTTCTTTTTGAGAATGATAACGAGAAATAGTGAATGTAATGCAGTGGCGGAGTGCTGGCCCGCCACATGATGTGTTGTGGCATACTAACAGGAACAGCAACGCAAACAGAAATGCTAACAGTGGACACATGGTAACACAAGCAACGAATGAGAACAGAAAGGGTAACGACATGGTATGACGGAATGGTCTGCCACTGGATGTGTTGTCACATAGTAACATGGTGCCTGCAAACAGAAATGTCAATGGGCATGGTGATGTAAAGTGAAACAGTAAGATAAACAGTACTGTAGACAGAAATGGCAAAAAATAACAGAAACGCAAGCGCAAATGAAAACGCAAAGGATAACGCACATGGTGGCGCAGACGTCAATGGTAAGTGAAACGGGTACGGATCTGCAAGCGGAAAGGGCAACAGTAACAGTAATGTAAGCACACAGGCTGGTTTTCCCCAAAACCTGCATTGAGAAAGACAGTGAGTAGAAATAATGTATGCAAAATAATGAGTATCGGCGCAGAAAATGAGATCTTGGAATACTAAATACATTATATCTCAGGAACCGTACGACGTAGAAAAAAAATTTAAAAGTCATATTATTTACAACTGTCCTGGCTAATTTGCATCTTAGCCCCATTATGGGGCTAAGATTTGCATCTTAGCCCCATTATGGGGCTAAGATATTTTCCGACGAAAAGTCCGTGTCTCGCACCGTTTCCGAGATATGGGCCCTGAAAGGCGCGGCGAATGCCGTAATGTTATCCTATGGGAAAAAAGAAAAGTTTGAGCGCATAACTTTGCCTCCTGTAATGTTTTTTCACCAAACTACTGAAAGACACATCTGTGGGTTGTTGGCTGTCTTCCTTCCAAATTTCAGGAAAAAGACCAAACTGTTATTTTGCAGCAGGGCTCCAAATGATTTCTGTTAAGTGTCGGGCGCCAGAATGTTATCCTATGGGAAAAACATCAATTTTGGAGGCAACTTGCCGCCATGTGATATTTTTTCACCAAACTACTGAAAGGCACATCTGTGTACTGTTGGCTGTCTTCCTCCAAATTTCAGGAAAAGGACCAAACCGTTATTTTGCAGCAGGGTGCCAAAGGATTCCTGTAATGCTTGGCGCCGTAATGTTATCCTATGGGAAATACTGTCAACTTTGGAGTGCATAACTTTGCCGGTAATATTTTTTCAATACAACACTGAAAGGCACATCTGTGAGATGTCGGCCATGCTCCCTCCACATTTCAGCCCAAAACTCCCAACGGTTATTTTGTAGAGCAGTGCCAAAGAATTGCTGTCATTTTCCCACAGACTAGAAAATTACTAAGGTAATTTGGCGAAAGCTTGCAAAATTTGCAACACTTTCGGGAGCATGAAAGTAATTTGCGAAAGTACTTTTTCCAGAAATTTGAAAAACATATTTCTGGGGTGTTTTACCACAAAATAAAGACATGGCAAGCATCCTCAGGGCCCGACTAGGTGAATACAAAAAATTAGGTTGCTAGAGGGTCCCAAATTTAAATGCCAACCATTTTTCTGATCACCAACTGAAAACAAAATGGCCGATTTGCGAAAGTAACAGGCCCATTTGCAAAAGTAAAAATGCATTTGCGAAACTGTTGAACTTTTTGTTAACTTTTCCCATTGACTTATAATGGGAAACTGTTTTTTGAATAACTTTTGAACCGTTTAATATTTTTTCACGAAATCTTTGAAAGGCACATCGGGGACCCCAGCTGCACGTTCCCTGAAGATTTTGGGCTGGTCACGCAAACAGTACGACCTGTAGGCGCGACCACAGAATTCCAGAAAAGCGTAAACGCGCGCACAGATCACACTTAATAACTCCGCAGCCGTATATCCGACCAGTACGAAACTTGGCAGATCCCAAGGCCTATGGTTCTTGATCATAAATTCCAAATTTCAGGCAAATACATCAAACAGTTGCAAAGTTATTAAGGTGCAAAGTTTTGGGGTTTAATATAGAAATGGCTCCTCAACCCTAACTATGGTAGCACTATCGTGCTACCATAATATATATATATATATATAAAAAGGCACATATATACATATATGTGTGTATGTATGTAACCCCTCCCCTTCCCCGATCGCCTTCTCTGGATTCATACTCCTGCCTGGTGACTGTACAAGTCCCACTTAGTTGAGAGGGTTGGGTTTGTTCTTTTTCCTGTGGTGGAGGGTTCATCCCAGAACAAATAAGAAATAGCTCATTGCCTCCACCCAGAGGGAATAAGTGGTACAAATGTTGAGTGCAGTACCTCCCCAGGATGCAGTACTTGCCCACATCTGTATGCTGAACTAGACCACTCCCTGGGGATTAATAAGACAGTTGTTATCTTCACCAGTGAACACTTCAATCAAGTTATACAATGTGGGCACACACAAAGGAGTGAAATTCAACACATTAGCAGTACTTTTATTTAAAAACACAGACTTGGAAGCTGGAAGGGGGGTAGACAATTGTAAGTTACCATGAGCACTCCCATCCTGTAACAATGTCCCCTGGGAGCCACTGTACTGTGAATCAACACCACCCTCTCAGATCCTACTTGGTCTATGATGCACCGGCCCAATCAAGTGGAACAAAGGATAAATTATACTACATGAGGTGCTGTAAATGCTTTAGCTGGTACCAGTAACAAATCTGATTTCAAATTGGACAGGTGAACCACTTACTCCGGGTACCCAGGAATTACACTGAAGTCCCAGTGCAGGCCTGGAAGCTAATTACCTAGGTTCTTTTGGTAGTGCACGTGATGAAAATTAGCAAGCTTGCAAGTTAGTCCCCCTGCAGGCCATACTGTATTACCAGAATTTAAAGAACTTGAAATCCAAATGGAAAATGCTTGAAAACCAACCTGTAATCCAAATGAAGTAATTGTAATCAAAGCAGGAAAAGTGCAAGACACCCCATCCAGTATAGCAGGCACTCACAAGACCCACAGATGCAGCAACACAGTCAACGCAGGGAACAGCACACAGCAGCAGGTCAGGCAGCAGTCATGAACAAGATCAAGTGGCCAGTAGATGAAGCACTTCAAACTCTTTCAGGTGGTTTGCAGCAGCGCAGCTCTTCCAGCCTACACCTCTCCGGACATTGCCTTTCTGGCTCAGTTATCTGTGACTGGAGCACTACACAGTACTAACATACTAAAATGCCAGCAGAATAGGCCTAACAGTCTTTCGTGTCTGCTCATTTGGTCAGACCCCACTCTGGGAGCTGACCTTGCTGCCCCCCTCGGCCTCTCTGGTTTCTCCCTTCCCAGTCCT
The DNA here is from genome assembly GCA_016271365.2 of Neoceratodus forsteri. Classification (NCBI taxonomy): domain Eukaryota; kingdom Metazoa; phylum Chordata; order Ceratodontiformes; family Ceratodontidae; genus Neoceratodus; species Neoceratodus forsteri. Next base: position 328,602,504 of record CM057450.1, on the reverse strand, counting down.
GGATATTCTCGCTGCACAGTGCTCTACTTCCAGAATCCTTCCCCTGTAGCTGTCCCACCCTCTCTTGAACCCCTCCACTGTCTCTGCCTCCACCAGCACCCTGGGCAGCACATTCCATGGTTCCACCACTATCTCAGTGAAGTGGCACCTCCTCCTTTCTCTCCTGAATGTCCCCCCCCTTCAGCTTCCACCTATGCCCTCTAGTTGCCCCCCCTTCCTTCAGAGCACCCTGACTGCTCTTTCCTATTTACCCCTTAATGTACCTGAAGACCTCTATCATGTCCCCCAGGTCCCTTCTCTCTTCCAATGTGTACATATTTAGCTCTTCGAGCCTCTCCCCATAGGTCCTGTCCCCCAAGCCCCAGATCATTTTGGTTGCCCTCCTCTGGACTCTCTCCAGGAGTTCAATGTCCCTCTTTAAGTGTGGCCTCCAAAACTGCAAGCAGTACTCGAGGTGCAGCCTCACCAAGCAGTTATACAGAGGGAGTATCACTTCCCTCCTTCTGGAGGTGATCCCCCTAGCGATGCATCCCAGCATTCTGTTGGCCTTGGCCGCTGCCCTCCTACAAGTCTCAGAGTTGTTCATCTTGACATCTACCACCACCAGGTCCATCTCAGCTATTGAGACTTGTAGCATTCCCCCCACCAGGGTGTACACATGGCCCGGGTTTCTGGCTCCCAGGTGCAGTACCTTGCATTTCCCTGCATTGAACCTCAGCTTTCACTTTCTAGACCACCTTTCCAGAGCCTCCAGGTCTCCCTGTAGGGCCACTCTCCCCTCTTCCCCATCCACCACGGCCCCCAGTTTTGAGTCATCTGCAAAGAGACTCATCTCACTTCTGATACCCTTCCTTATGTCAGAGACATAGGCATTGAACAGGAGGGGGCCCAAGGACCGATCCCTTAGGGACCCCACTAATGACCCTCCATGGGGATGAGACTATCCCACCAACCATCCAGTCCTGGAGCCAATTTCCTATCCATCTGATCATCTGGTTCCCCAACCCCATTTCTCCCAGCTTATCCAACAGGCCTCCATGAGGAACAGAGTCAAACGCCTTGCTGAAGCTAAGAAAGAGGATGTTCACTGGTCTACCCAGGTCCAAGGTACTTGTCACCCAGTCATAGAACTCCACAAGGTTTGTCTGACACAATTTCCCCAGGATGCATCCATGCTGCCTATCATCCAGGCACCTCGACTTTTCCAGGTCCCCCTCAGCCTCTCCTTGACAATCCCTCCATCACCCTGCACACCACCGATGTCAGGCTGATGGGTCTGTAGTTCACTGCTACCTCCCTTGATCCCCCCTTGTGGACAGGCACTATATGTGCCACCTTCCAGTCCTGGGGCACCCACCCTGTCCTCAGAGAGATGCTGAAAAGCTCCACCAGGGATTTTGCCAGGACACTGCCAGTTCCTTCAGCACTCTGGGATGTAATTTATCCAGCTCTGGTGCTTTCTCCATCTTAAGGGACCTGAGGGCTTCCCTCATTCTCTCTGCCATGATTTCCACCTCTGCTACCTCGTCCCCCTGCTTTGCCTTCCCCCCTCCTGCCAGTGATGGCCTCCCTCCCCAGACCCGCTGATCGGTAAGGGTCCCCCACCTCAGTTTCACCATCTCCCCCAATGTATGATGCAGGTCCCCCATTTTCCTTCATGAAAACTGAGGCGAATTACTCATTTAGTACCTAAGCCTGCTCCCCGGGTCTTGTGCCCATACCTCCCCTGTTTTAATCCTGCTAATCTGACCCTTCACCCTCCACTTTTCCTCAGTGTATCAAAAGAACCCCTTGTTCCCTCTCCTTGTTTCCCTGGCCAGGTTCTGCCTCTTTCTTGCCTTAGCCACCCTCACCACCCTAGTGGCCCTTCTGGCCATTAGCTCATATTCCCGTTGATCCCTTTCACTCCTTGAAAAGCCTATAAGCCGCCTTCTTTCCCTTCACCACCTCCTGAACCTCCCTGATCCACCAGCAGGGTTTACAGGCCCTACCACATTTTCATCTTACTCTTGTACAGGTGCTGGTAGCATCCTGCACCCCCTCCTGATGATTTCCCACCTACTGTCAGCATCCATGTCTGGCCCAATCCCATCCAAATGCTTCTTAAGGATCCTTCCCATTCCCTTGAAATCCATCCCTCTGAAGTCAGTTACCTCAGTCTTTGTGCAGCCTTCTACCCCTCCTAGGTCCAGGCAGAACCAGACTGTGGCATGGTCGCTCCCCGCCAATGGGTCCTTTACCTCCAGGACCCCAATCTGGTCACTGTCTGCTAGGACCACATCCAGTATCTGCGCCTCCCTGGTCAGTTCCCCCACCTGCTGAGTTAGGAACGCGTCCTGAAAGACATCCAATAACCTCTGGTCCCTGGCCACCGAGGATGTTATAGTGGTCTAACAGTTCTCAAGGAGTTCAGACCCAAGGAGCTCAGACCCCAGGAGTGACCCCACAGTCTAACTCCCCTCCAGACTGAAAGTACTGAAATACTCAAGGCTCATAATCTGTGGCTCCATTCCCTGATCCACCCCACTAGATAATGGCTAGCAGGCCCCTTGCCTAGCTCGAAAGTAACCTGGGTAGGATGCGGGTCTCCACTTTGTACAGCTCAGCAGCTTCAGTCTGCAGCAATGCCCCTTAGGCACAGACTCTCAGTAGTTTCTTTTAAAAGGTACCAGGCTGTCACAATTTCACAGCCTTCACATAACATGTGCCTTTTCCCTGGCACAGTCTCCGAACAGTACAGACCCAGGTTAGAGCTCTCAGTGATTTTTCAGGATGAGCTTTGGTGAGGGTTCACAGGAATTTTGGCCTGGCTAGGCCTCTCGCTTGTTCTCCATAGTAGCAGGTCTAGAAACCTCAGTGTCTCTTTCACTCCCTGATGAAAATTGAAAGGTTGAAGCACTGGTGCTATGCATTAAGGCATCATCTAAACTGTTTGTTATTTTGGGGGGTATGGTCTCACAAAATAAATATATAAAGTATCAGCTAAATGTATATCTGGTTCCTTGAGTGCATCCATTTGTCCATGTAATGTCTTTCTCTCAGATTACCCCAAGCTCCTCAAGAGCTCAGAAACTTCTAAAGTCTGCATTTAATTTGTCAGGCATCCATCCATCCTTCTTCCCCCTGATTGTTCTTTGGCCTGCCAGTACACATAGGGAGGGTCTGATTGAATCATCCTTCTCCTATATTCCATCTCTGTTGTTGGTAAGGTTTTCTAGCCCTTTGATAAATGGATGCTGGGGGCCAGGGGCATGAAGAGGGCTTTGGCTATACCATGTAGGAGCCTTGTGCTTCAAAATCTTTATTTTATTAGTTTTCTGTTCCCCAGTATCTGTGCTGGTGCCAGAGTGCTGCTGTATCCCATTTGGGCTGTCCTCTAGTGTGCATAGCTTTGTGGTGGGGGAGTGGGTGTGGGCATGGCTAGCCATGAGGAAATGGAGAACTGGGGAAGAGCCCCTTGCAGTATGCTCTCTCTGTCTGTCTCTAATGGTGGCTGCAACAGTTGGTGGAGTGGCACAGGAGGCACCAGAAAGAAGAGATACCCTGTATCTCTGGTCCCCACTGCCAGAACTGGGGGACAAAAGCTGAAGAATGTGGCCACGGATGCTACAGTAAAGAGCATGGGATGTGCTAAAAATGTCAGCCCTGCTTCACTCTCTCTCGCATCCACACATGGTCACGAGACAGGGCCACGCATAGTCAAGTGGGAGGGAGATGGCATCAACAACAGTTTGAGCTGCAGTTGGGAACAACACTTGGGAGAGCAGCAACAGATGGTAGTCTAGGTAAACCCCCCTCCCAAGGTGGGAGTTACATAAATATATCTTAGATGATATATCAGTAGTCAATATAATATGATATAATACATGATAAATGTTAATATACTCTGATATCATGTAATAAATAATGTAATAAAGTCAGGGCCTCGAGTTTACTGAGGCAAAGTGGACCCTACATTCTGAGGCAGGACCTCATACTTTCTGCAGCAGAACAACTGCTGATTCTGTGGCTATTCTGCGGCAGATAAATTATGGCTAAACAGCATACTTTTAAAGGGATTAAGCCTTAGTTAACCCTTTGACTGCCTTCATGCAACCACTCTGCTACACTGAAAGAGGAGCAGCAAGTCATTTAACAGTATGTAGTCTTCTTATCACAAGTATCATAGTAACCCTAACCTGGCACAGCCATGGGCATCAGTGTTCTCTTTTAATGAATTTTCCCCTCCCACCCCGAATAAGAAGGCTCATCTGTTTTTCTGGAAACTGGTGGCCTTTGTTGTTCTAGTTTATAATCAGAGGAGGATACACACACTTAGCTAAAACTACACAGAAGGCAAAACCTGCTTGGATTTCTTCTGGTTTATATTTACAGTTAGCAGATATAAAAAGAGACTCCAACTTGATGGCCATTTTTTTTCTGATTTTGATCAATGTTCTTTTAAGTTATTATTTTTTTAAACTAGGAATACTCCAACTGCCTTGCAACAAACATGTTGAGTGCAGTGTACAAATCTGTGTTTTGCGGGTGTGGGAATTGTCTTCCTATAATAGTGAAGGAGGGTGTAACTTGCAGTGTCTGTAGGATTTGTTGACTCCTGATTTTTCTTTTGGAGGACACACTAAACAAACATTTGTCAATGCCGAATGTTTGCTTGCTGGCATTGGCAGTGGTAGTGTAGAAGTTACAGAGCTGCGTAATAGGAATGGCAGTGAAGTATTGAACTGAAGCCAACCCCACCACCACCCTGCAGAGAGTGACAGGCATTGGGTGTGCCTTTGGGTCATCAGGCATAACGGCCACGTCATTTCAGTACACCCCACCTTGCAGACACTGGCAAGTGTCACAGTGTTCCTTGGGGTCTTTGGCCCTTATGCGCAACCCATTCCATTAGGAAATACAGTGAAATGGGTGCGATATAGGAGAATGGGGTGAACTTTGGGGCTGAAGAGACCAAGGCATACCTTGATGCCTCTCACTGGCTGCAGGGTGTGGAATGGTATGAGCATTACAGGCAAGAATCCCAAGTCACACCCCTGATGCCTGTCATTCTCTACAGGGTTGGGCGTTATGGTTGGAAACCCTAATACCTCAGGCCTTCATTGGTATTTTCACTCCAAATGTTCAACATGGTTTTTTTGTGACCCCACCTCATGAACAGGGGGAAAATCAGTTTCTTAGCGGCTGCTTATGCACAGCGACTACGACATTTAGCTTCCTGGTGCAAACACATTCGAACAGGATGTAAACAAGCATTTGTCAATGCTGAATGTTGCTTGCTTATATGTGCTGTTTAGGTATTTGGAAGTCATTGGAGTGCAAATATTGAAAATTTGAGAACTTACGAGCATGCGTAGGAACTGCGTAATGCACGCTTGTAAAACAGTCATTTTTAGGAATTTGTTCACCAAATTTTCAACATAGCCATTTTAAGACCTCTGCTAATGAACAGTGTCACTGTGATTTTCTTAGTTTGTCCCATACATTGATTTTGCACACCGACTGAGCCATTCTGCGCTACATGGGTGGAAACACATTTTGGGTGAGATGTGAAAAATGACAGCTATACTACTCATAAGAAGGTGTGGTAAAATGGCAATGTTGAAAATCTGGAGTGAAAATATTGAAATTTCGCGAACTTATGAGCCTGCGTAGGAACTGCGAAATGCACGCTCGTAAAACAGTCATTTTTTGGAATTTTGGCACCAAATTTTCAACATGGGTTTTTTGGGACCCCTTCTCATGAATGATGTCACTGTCATGGCAGTATTCAGGCCCGAAGGGTGATTTCCCAGTCACTGTGCAGTCACCGTGGGAAATCACCCTTCGGGCCAGATATGCCATGACAGTAATCATTCATGAGGGGTCCTAAAACCCCATGTTGAAAATTGTGCAAAATTCCAAAAATGCCTGAGATATGCAACAAAGTTGAACCCCCATATCTAGCCCATTATACAGCTTACGGCATTTCCTCAGTTCGCGGTCGGCTTTGAAGAGTTCAGGCGTGTTCCCGGTCCACTGAAGATTGTTGCACCGAGTCCAGAGGTAAGTATGGGGTGAGGGGGTGTGGGAGGCTGGGTGCGCAGTGGGTGGGTGCGGGTTGTGGGGTCGGGAGGCGCGCCAGGGACTGTTTTCATTTTCAGGTAAAAATAAAAAAAGACATTGTGGGATGGCTTTGCCACGCTGGGGTGGGCTCCAGCGCGGCACAAGGATGTTGGGGGCTCAGCCGCGGGGATTGGGCACCCCCACGGCCTAAGGACTGATTGCCATGCTGGGGTGGCCCCAGCGTGGCACCTACAACTGGGGAGACGCAGCTCAGCCGCGAGGATTGGGCACCGTCGGCTGCACAGTAGAGTGTGGGGCCTTGCGCCTGAGTGTGGGGGGCAGCTAAACCTTATCTCTGCTCACTGAAGCGTAGCTCCCCTTTCAACTGTATGCCACTGCATTTTGGAGCGTGTCATAGACAGCTCCAAAATGCATTGAGGCAGGCCGCCTGCCAGCTCACTGACTGAATTGGAGGAGGAGGTGACACACCTCCGAAATCTTCGATGATGGCACTATGTTTCTTGCACATGCGTGCAAGCAACATAAAAATGACAGCTGTACTGTTCATGGGGAGGTGTAAAAAATGGCAATGTTGCAAATCTGCAGTAAAAATATTTACAAAAATGGTGAAGTCACGAGCGTGCATAGAAACTGTGCAACGCACACCCGTAATATAATTAGGTTGGGGATATTTTTACAGCAGATTGTCAACTCAGGCATTTTGGTGCCTCCGATCATGAACAGTGTCACTGTGATTTTCTTTATGTGTCCCCGAACAATGATTTCCCACAGCGACCATGCATCTCTGCGCTGAAAGTGTGAAAACACACTTTGGCCATGTTGTGAAAAATGACAGCTGTACTGTAAATAAGGCAGTGTGGAAAAATGCCACTGGTGAAAATCTGGACTTAAAATATTACAAAGTCATGTACTTACGAGGGTGCGTGGAAACTGTGCAATGCTCACTCGTAACACAGTCATTTTATGGACTTTTGTCACCAAATTTTCAACATAGCCATTTTAAGACCTCTGCTCATGAACAGTGTAACTGATTTTCTTAATCTGTCCCAAACATTGCTTTCGCACACTAACAGTACCATTGTGCGCTACATGTTGAGAAAACACATTTTGGGTGGCATATGAAAAATGGCAGCTGTACTGTTCATAAGGAAGTGTAATAAAATGGCAATGTTGAAAATCTGGAGTGAAAATATTAAATTCGCAGACTTATGAGCATGCATAGGAACTGCGCAACGCACACTCGAAAAACAGTCATTTTTAAGAATTTTTTCACCAAATTTTCAACATAGCCATTTTAAGACCTCTGCTCAAGAACAGTGTCACTGTGATTTTCTTAATTTGTCCCGTACATTGATTTCGCACACCGATTGTGCCATTGTGCTACATGGGCGGAAACACGTTTTGGGTGCGATGTGAAAAATGGCAGCTGTACTACTCATAAGAAGGTGTGGTAAAATTACAATGTTGAAAATCTGGAGTGAAAATATTGAAAATTCGTGAACTTACGAGCGTGCGTAGGAACTGTACAATGCACGCTCATAAAACAGTCATTTTTTGGAATTTTTTTCACCAAATTTTCAACATAGTCATTTTAAGACCTCTGCTCATGAACAGTGTCACTGTGGTGTTCTTAATTTGTCCTGTGCATTGGTTTCGCACACCGACTGCACCATTGTGCGCTACATAGGCGGAAACACGTTTTGGGTGAGACGTGAAAAATGACAGCTATACTAATCATAAAAAGGTGTGGTAAAATAGCAATGTTGAAAATCTGGAGTGAAAATATTGAAAATTCGCGAACTTACGAGCGTGCGTAGTAACTGTGCAACACACACTCGTAAAACAGTCGTTTCTTGGAATTTTTCCACCAAATTTTCAAAATAGGCTTCTTGAGAGCCCACCTTATGAACACTGGCAGTGTCATTTTGTTAATTGGTCCCGAAAGGTGATTTCGCATAGTGACTGCGAAATCACCCTTCAGGCCTGAATAACGCCATGACAGTGACATCATTCATGAGAAGGGGTCCCAAAAACCCCATGTTGAAAATTTGGTGCAAAAATTCCAAATAATGCCTGAGATATGCAACAAAGTTGAAAACCCCTATCTAGCCCATTATATAGCTTACCGGCATTTCCTCAGTTCGCGGTCGGCTTTGAAGAGTGCAGACGTGTTCCCGGTCCACTGAAGATCGTCGCACTGAGGTCCGGAGGTAAGTATGGGGTGAGGGGGGTGTAGGGAGGCAGGGTGCGCAGTGGGTGGGTGTGGGTTGTGGGAGGGGGGAAGACTTGGTTTGCTGGCCAAGGCATCTAGCTTCACCTGAGCTCTTTCCTTCTAAGACTGCTTGAAAGGCAGAGTAGAGAAACTTACCAGAGCAAGGGAAAAGGATTAAGACTTATTTTGGCTAAACAGATTTACTGTGTTGTGTTGTTTTTAATTTTTACTCACAGGGATTGCTACTGTTTGTTGCTAACATTTCATTGCTTTATTTTTCTCTGTAGCAAAGTGTTTCTTACAGCGTATATCTTCTCTGAAATTTTTACAGGTGGTGCTTTACAAGTTTTACAGTTTTATCTAACATTAGGATAAGATTTCAGGGTTACTGCATTTGTTGTTGACTGATTGTTTCTGCTCTTGCCTCCTTGTTCTTTCGTCCGTGGTTCTTTTTCATCAGGGGAAGGGCCCAGCCACCTACCCCCATCCCCAACCACCCCACACTACACTCCTTTTATAGGGCACCACAGTTGTGACATTTCCTGTGGCAGAGCAGGAAGGGTGGATCAGTGGGACCTCCACAAGGTGAGCTCATTTACAGGGGCACTAGTAATTTAACTTGTTATAACAAGTTAAACAAAACACAATCAAACCATTACTTGCATTTTTTTTCTTTTTTTCCTTCTAATTACTCTGACTAGGTTATAAACCCAGCAACTTATCTGGAATGGATATCATTAACTGCAGGTACTGTGGAACAATTTTCAGAAGGACAGTCTTACAGGATTTAGGACACTGTCCTACATGCTGGGCCTTTGAGATCTTAGGGCTCAGCTCCGGGCAGCATGGGCAGAGATTGCACGCCTCAAATTTCATATTCAAGAGGAAATACATTATAAGAACCACCGCCATTTCCCCAGCATCCAACAGAAAACCTCGACTGCAGAGGGTAGTTGGTCCAGGAGGTTGGCAGGTGGTTAGGAGGGGCAAATCAGGTGCCCCATCACTCTCTGCTCTCCAACATATTACCTCCAAAAACCATATAAACACTACAAACAGGTATCTGCCTCTATCTCTGAAATCAAACAAAGAGGCAGGACACTGCAGCACAGGAGCTAGCACAACAAAACTCACCCAAATCAGGAACCAAAACAAAAGAAGCAAAAAGGAAATCCAAAAAACTTCTGATCATAGGAGACTCCATGATTCGGGGAGTTGATATCCATCTCCAGCCAGGGGTAATGGTCAGATGTCTCCCAGGTACATCAGCATGGAGAGACACTGACCGCATTGCTAAAATTGTTCACAAAGCAGGAGAAAACATTGATGTCCTAGTACACATAGGGACTAATGATCTCACCAGCCGGTCAGTTGTGGAGACCAAGGAACACCTGACCAGGCTGGGTGACAAACTATCATCTATTTCATCCGGCATCTCCTTCTCTGAGATCCTGCCAGTCTGGGAGAGGGGAGCAGATGGCCAGAAGGTCAGAGAAGGGGAGATAGGGAGATAAACGTGTGGCTCAAGGGCTGGTGCCAGGAAAAAGGACACAGATTTGTAGGGAACTGGCAACAGTTCTGGGAGCAAAAGTTCTTTAAATTTGATGGACTACATCTGACTAAGGAGGGAGTCAGTGCATTGGGGCAGAAGTTTGACGTCTTTGCAGAATATTTAAACTAGCAAATGGGGAGAGGGGTGCAGCACCCCATACGTCAAATGGGAAGAACACCCCTCCCCCCTCAGCTAGTGGTCAAACAGGGATTCAGCATGTTTGCAGTTCATTTGCATCACCAGGTAAGAAAAAAGGTTTGTCTCCCCATACAACACACAGCGGTAATGTCAAATCTCACCCAACAACTAACACACCAAAATCTGGCCAATGGAAAATCATGTACACAAATGCTCACAGCCTGGGAAATAAGATCCCAGACCTGCAGGCAATAATGTCAGAGGCTAAACTGGACATAGTAGCAATTAGTGAGATGTGGTTTACCAGTAACCACACTTGGGAGACTTCAGTACCTGGCTATGTATTGTTCAGAAGAGACTGAGGTGCAAAAAGGGGGGGGGGGGAGGGCCCTGTATGTCAATGAAAATATCAAAGCTACAGAAATTCAGAATACACATAAGGAGCCAGAAGAACTGTGGGTCACCCTGGAAACAGGAAATGGGACAGCCATAAGAACTGGGGTTGTCTACAGGCCCCCAGACCAGGGGGAGGACACAGACACTTTACTGTTAGAAGATATACAAAACATGACAGCTAAAGGGGAGGTTCTGATAATGGGAGACTTTAACATGCCAGATACAGATTGGTCAACACCAGCAGGAACATCTGCCAGAACTAGACACATAGTGGATTCCCTGCAGGGGGAGGGCCTCAAACAACTGGTACAGCAACCCACAAGAGACATGGCTATCCTAGATCTAGTACTGACTAACAAGGAAGGGATCACAGATCTCCAGGTAGAAGGTCACCTGGGGGCCAGTGACCATCACATGGTATGGTTCAATTTGGCTACTACATCTAAATCATCCCATTCCAAGGCAAAAATATGGGACTTCAGAGGAGCTGACTTTGATAAGATGGCCAACAGAGTTAAGCTAGCCCTGGCAAAAGAAACACAGGTGAGGAGTACAGGCAAAGTGGGCAAGCATTAAGGATGCAATACTTGAAGCAACATCCCATTGTGTTAGACAGAAAATGAAGTGCAAAAGAAGAAGGAAACCACTTTGGTTCTCAAATACAGTAGCAGAAAAGGTCAGAGCCAAAAGGCTGGCCTTCAGGAAATATAAGGGAACACAGCAGGATGAAGATAAGGAGGCATACCAAACTGCCCTAAGGGAAGCAGGGAAGGCAGTAAGGCAGGCAAAGTGCCAAACTGAGGAAATACTAGCACCAACAGTAAAAGAAAGTGACAAGACTTTCTATAGATACATTAGTGAAAGGAGAAAGTCCAGAGGGGGTATTGCTAAGCTTAATGGAGAAAAGGGAGCATGTGAGGAGGAGGACCCTGCAAAGGCATCTATCCTAAATATATACTTTGCTCAGTATTTACTGAAGAGAAGGTAGAGCAGGGCCCACAGCTCAGCATCATGGACACAGGGGAGGAGGTGAGCACTACTCCCTTCACAAAAGAAAGGGTCCTACAAGAGCTTGCTAAGCTCAGGTGGATAAAGCAATGGGACCTGATGGCATACATCCCAGGGTACTTAAGGAGCTAAAGGTGGAACTAGCAGAGCCATTAGCAGAACTGTTTAGTGAGTCTCTGAGCACAGGAGAGGTCACAGAAGACTGGAGAAGGGTTTATGTGATCCCGCTCCACAAGAGTGGTAGGAGGAGGTGGGAACTACAGACCAGTCAGTCTTACCTCAGTAGTGGGCAAGATTATGGAGGCACTCCTTAAGGAAAGGATAGTGCAACACCTGGAATCCATAGGGCACAGGATCCAAGACAGCATGGGTTTACAAAGGAAGGTCCTGTCAAACTAATCTCATAGATTTCTTTGACTGGGCAACCAGAGTGGTGGACCAAGGGGAGCAGTTGATGTCACCTACCTTGACTTCAGCAAAGCTTTCGACACTGTTCCACATAGAAGATTGATAAATAAGCTGGGTAGGCTCGGGTGGGTCAGAAGTTGGTCAGCTGGGTGGCAAACTGGTTGACGGGCAGAAAACAGAGAGTGGTGGTAAATGGTATACAGTCAGAAGAGATGCAAGTCACAAGTGGGGTACCTCAGGGATCAGTCCTGGGGCCAGTCCTCTTCAACATCTTCATTAGTGACCTTGCAGATGGACTAGAGGGTAAGGCTTGTCTGTTTGCAGATGACACCAAGATCTGCAACAGAGTAGATGATCCAGATGGGGTGGGCAGAATGAGAAGAGATCTGGATAAACTAACAAAATGGTCAGAAGAGTGACAACTGGGATTTAATGCAAAGAAGTGCAAAATCATGCACATAGGGAAGAGAAACCCTGAAGCCACCTATAGGTTGGGAGGGGAGTTGCTAGCAGTCACAAAGGAAGAAAGAGACTTGGGCATCATCATCACTGATGACCTGAAATCATCCAAGCAAACCTCTAAAGCAGTAGGTAAGGCTAGGGGGGTGTTAGGGTGTATTAGTAGGGGTATCACAAGTCATAAGAGGGAGGTAATAATTCCTCTTTACAAGACACTGGTTAGGCCCCATCTGGAGTACTGCGTGCAGTATTGGAAGCCACACCTTCACAAGGACATTAACCAAATTGAGGCAGTCCAGAGAAGGGCAACCAAAATGGTGCAGGGACTGCATCAGAAGACATATGAGGACAGATTAACAGAGCTTAATATGTATACCCTTGAGCAAAGGAGGGAGAGAGGTGATATGATTGAGGCATTCAAACACCTTAAGGGCATTAACAAGGTGAAAGAGTCTAACATGTTTAAATATAAGAAAAATAGCAGAACAAGAGGACACAACATGAGATTAGAGGGGGCCAATTAAGGGGAATGAGGAAATTCTTTTCACAGAAAGGGTGGTGGATGCATGGAATGGCTTACCACAAGAAGTGGTGGCTATGAATACAGTGCAGGGCTTCAAACAGGCATGGGATAGGCATAAGGAGAGACTATGTGGGACAAATTTTTCTTTACAGGTTTTATTTTATTTTCAATGATGGCTGGACGCTTGCCATGCTGGGGTGGCCCCAGCATGGCACAAGGACGGTTGGGGTGGGGCATTCAGCTGATGGGGATTGGGCACCCCTGTCGGCCAAAGCATCTATTGCCATGCTGGGGTGGGCTCCCAGCATGGCACCCAGTACTCGGGGAGGTAAGGACAGTGGAGCCAATGGCAATGGGGATTGGGCACCCCGTCAGCTATATCATGAGTTGCCACGCTGGGGTGGGCACCCAGTGTGGCATCTGAAAGGCTTTAGGGGTGGGGGGAGGGCAGCACAGCCGACAGGGATTGGGCACCCCGTCGGCTATACAGTGTGTGCGTGGCGGGGGCACACGCCTGCATGTGTGTGTGTGTGTGTCTAGGGAGCTGCGCATGAGCAGGCTACATCTTATCGCTGCTCACTGAAGCGTAGCTCCTTTCAGGCTGTATGCCATTGCATTTGGAGCTTGTCATAGATAGCTCCAGCATGCATTGGCTGACAGGGTCACAAGGCCTACAACACACTGACTGAATTGCAAGAGGGGGTGACACACTTCTGAAATCTCAGATGATGGCACTATGTTTCTTGCACATGCGTGCAAGCAAACATAAAAATGCAAGCAAGTCATTCTTATTAAGCTAGAGTATTCTAGGTTAGCATGTTCTCTTCTCCTCACAACTTAAGGGGTGGTGATGTTCTTCAGTCAGTGACTCTCATTTCACTTATGTATAGCAGCAATCAAACTCTCCATTCTGATTTTTGTTCCACACCTGTTTGCTCCAGTTCTAGTATACCCTGGTCCCCAACTTTGATGCTGCCACTTAGGCTGCAAGTTCAGATTTGCCAAGAAGTTACTCTCACACTTGCAGGTACAGAACTGCAGCCCACAAATCAAAACTATGATAGATGTCCCCCAGTGGGGACCAAGTCCTCTGCTCAGTCTGCTGCCAGCTCTATGTTTCTGCAATCAGCTCCTCCCCTTTCTGATACCTGTCACCACACTGAGAACAGTTCCACCTACACGGGCACCACTGAATCTTCTCACTTCTTGACTACAGCTTGCCTTCCAGTTCTTCCTTCCAAATTCATCTTACAGGGATTCAGCGTGCACCATGAGCAGCCTCATAACGAAAAATTAACATGGCTGAGCTACCCACACCTACACAGCAGCAAATCATAACTGCCGTGGACCAAATCAAGCTCTGCTACTCTTGCATCAGCCCCTTCCCTCCAAAATACTGACTGGAAGGAGTTATGTAACAAGAGCCAGCATGAGTCAAGATGCCATGCAGCCACTAGCTTTTCAGCTTTGTAGTGGACGGCATCAGTTTGCTGCTCCATCTAATAAGCATGTGTGCCATGGCATACTTAACACATCAATAGCTATGCCCTTGCCTTGTGTGATTGCATAGCATAGCTAGCATTTCTGCGGCTGAGTGGCTGGTTTTCCGGATTTCTGCGGCAAACACTGATTTCTGAGGTCAGCCCTGATTTCTGCGGCCACTGCTGCAACCACAGAATCACAGAAAACACGGGGCCCTGAATATAGTTTATGATCATTTGTATTACTGTATAACAGCTTAAATTCACACCTGGTATATTTAGCATTCCAAGCACAGCCAACATTTTCATGTCATCTTATTTGACTGGTGGAGCACTAGCATTGCTTTTGTATAGTGATTCACCTAATATTCACTGACCTTTCATTTCCACACTAATATGAACCCATTGAAAATAGTGAAAATAAAAAGACAGTATATATTTCTTGTTATACAGTATTTTGTATTTATTATCATTTATTATTTTTCTTTGTCTGCCAAGAAAATGTGGATCATAACATTGAACGTGTGAAATGGGCTTGCAGCTTGACTCCCTTTCCTCTTGCATTTTTTAAAATTTAGAAATAGCAGCAAGTACAGGATTTTTTTTGTTGTAAACTTGAATTTACATTTCTAAATGGCAGTTTACCTATGCTGAGTCGACAACACTGTCGTCGATGTTCGGCATAGTGATATCTCCGATGTCGACTGCCAAATTGCTCCTGTCTGACATCAGTGTGTTTCTCTTGTGGGGTTGTGCCCCTGAACGCCCCATGTGGGGGGGGCTGTGCCCACCTCACCCCCATACTATTGATTATCAACTCCGAGTCAGAGTTGATTTGGAGGGGGGAAACACATGGCAACAGTGTGAACTGTCACCCTCTGGTCCCTCACAGCGACAATCTTGAATCCTGTCAAGATTGTCGATGTGGGGGAATTCACCATATGGATTTCACCTTATGGTTGGCATTAGAGATGCAGCGAATTTAAATTCCACCAGTGAAGTGAATGCAAAATGGGCACTTCACATTGCCACTTCGCTATGCAGAGTGGGCAATGCAAAGTGCTCACTCTATCTTATCATTACCACTTCACGTTAAGACGGGCAATGCGAAGTAAAGCGAAGTCATTGTTTGTAATGCACTTCGCGTTCCTCATTATGATTCTAAGTGATCCACTTGGTGTTTCAGATTTGGCAGCCCCCCACTCATCACATGGCTTACAGTACTGTAAGTCACATGCTCTTTAACTAGGCAGGAAGAAAGTGAGTCATATAAGCAGATACTTTTACTTTCTCCTGTGCAAACGGAGAGAGAGTAGTCTGTTTTGTGACTGCTGACACTTTTAGACAGAGTGAGGAGGAGATTTAAACTTTGATTTAGACCCGACAGCTTTTTTAAAAGTTCATTTTTTTTGTCTTTTCTGTACTCTTTTTTACTTGATTTGTTCTTTCTGTAAATTTTATTTTTCTTACCTTTATAAATAGTTGTTTGTCTTTGTCTGTGTGACTCTGTGTGTGTGTGTGTGTGTGTGTGACAGTGTGAGTAGTGATTGCTCGGACTGAGGGAGCTCAGTAGGAGAGATGGACCAGGGTGAGGGAATGTCTGGGTTGGGGGCAGTTCTGGGAGAGCATGGTAGTGGTAAGCATTGTACTATGTGCATTTAAAGAGGGCATGGGTGCCCATTCCTGTTGGACCACTCAAAACTTGTGAGTGTCTCCCCCCCGAAGCAGAACCAGCACCGCCTCCTGTCCTGACTCTGAGGCAGTCGAACCACCACCATTACCAAGTCCAGCACCAGGTCCTCTGGAGCAGGTTGTGCCTGTTCCCCCGGGCCGAGGTGTGGATCCCATCCCTGTTCAGCACCGTGACCAGCCATCTGCCAGTTCATCTGGCCATCCCCTGTCTGTGCCTGGTCCTCCCTGCACCTCTGTTGTTTGGCAGTTTTTTGACTGTGTCGGGGGGACAGCAGTGTGGTCAAGTGGCACCTATGTGAGGTGGAGGTGCGCTGTGGCCCCCGGGGGACTCACCTGGGGACTGGAGGCCAGCACACCCATATGCTCAATCACCAGCAGTTGGAGTGGCAGGCTGCCACAGAACAGACCATGCCTGCACCTGCTGGCCATTCTGTGGCAGAGGGTGGAGCTGTGCATTGCGACATCCTAAGAAGAGGAGGGCCACAGCAGCACCTGCTGCTCCACCAGCACCCCCACTCCCCCCCACCACCACCAGCAGGTCAGCCTGTAGAATGTGTGGACCCCAGAGAACTGCATGTAACACAGGCTGACTTGGTAGTTCTCTGGAGTGCTGTCGAGGATAACAACAAGAGGGTGAGTGCTGTGGCACAGTGGCTGGGTCACATAGAAGGACATCAGTTGCAAATTATGTCCGTGCTAGAACTGCTGCTGGATCACCATGGGATCCCACATTAGTTTTTTTTTTCCTCACACCATGTGACCCCCACCTTCCTTGCTGTGTTATAAAATGTATTCCTCCACCATACCCAACCCTTTATGTAATTATGCCCTTTTTTGTTGTCTTCCATATGCATGACACTTTGTATTCTGAGCAGTGCAAGTATACTGTGTTAAACTGCATGTGTGCAGACAGTCTTCTTTCCATTCTGTGTATGTACTGCAGACAATGTCCAACTCCCTGACTTAAAAACAAACATTAATGAGTACAATGGTGGGGTGGTGAAGCATGGAGAGATACTACAAGTAACTATTAAAAAAAATTAATGTTGTGATTTGTGACTGCATTTGTGACCATGATGATGAAGAAACGTGAATGCCTACAGCTGTACTTCCCCGGGCCCCAATGAGGTGTGGCACAAAACTCACTGACTTAAAAACAAACATTAATGAGTACAATGGTGGGGTGGTGAAGCATGGACAGATACTACAAAACAGGCTTACAATACATACAAGTAACTAGAAAAAAACGTAATGTTGTGATTCGTAATGTGAATGATCGTGAATCGTGATTTACATAGAAACATAGAACACAGAAACATAGAAACATAGAAACATAGACTTTGATGGCAGATAAGGACCGCTAAGCCCATCTAGTCTGCCCATTTCCCTACCTACAGGATAGGCCGCAGATCCTAGTTAACCAACAGCCTATTTCTTCCTACCCCCCACAAGAATTGCCTTATGTCTGTCCCATGCATTCTTGAATTCTCCCACAGTTCTAGACCCCACAACCTCCTCAGGAAGGCTGTTCCATGCATCCACTACCCTCTCTGTGAAATAATACTTCCTCACATTGCCCCTGAACCGCCCTCCTTCTATCTTTAAATTATGTCCCCTTGTTCTTGCAAGTCTCTTTTTCTGAAAGATGCTACCCTCTTGGACTTTGTTGATTCTACTGAGGTACTTGAAAGTTTCTATCATGTCCCCCTCTCCCTTCTTTCCTCAAGGGTATACATATTAAGCTCCTTTAGTCTCTCTCTTCATACGGCTTCTCTTGCAGACCCTGCACCATTTTAGTTGCCCTCCTCTGGACTGCCTCTATCCTGTCTATGTCCTTGCAGAGTTGGGGTCTCCAGAACTGGACACAGTACTCCAGATGGGGTCTCACCAATTGTCTGTACACAGGGATAACAACTTCCTGTTTTCTGCTGATAATGCCTCTCCCTATACATCCCAGTATACCCCCAGCCCTCCCTACTGCCTTCTCACATTGCTTGCTAACCTTAAGGTCATCTGATATGATTACCCCAGGTCCTTTTCCTTTTTGTTGTTGTTACTACCTCCCACCCATTGTGTATTCTTCCCTGGGTTCTTGTTTCCCAGGTGCATTATTTGCATTTTTTGCATTGAATCCTAGCTGCCATACTTCTGACCATTCCTCTAACCTTGCCAAGTCCCTTTTCATCCTTTTCACGCCTCCTTGTGTATCAACCCTGTTGCAGCTCTTTGTGTCATCTGCAAAAAGGCATACTTTTCCTTCCAGTCCCTCTGCAATGTCACTAATGAAGACATTAAAAAGGACTTGTGGCTTGTGACTGCATTTGTGACCATGATAATAAAGAACGTGATTTGGTGTTGATGGTGTGAGATAACCAGTTTGAAACTGTTTTGTGAACGCTAACGCCTATGGCTGTACTTCCCCGAAGAGCTGTAGCTTAAAACTCCCAGACTTAAAAACACGTATCAATGAGTACAATGGTGGGGTGGTGAAGCCTGGAGAAATACTACAAAACAGGCTTACAATACATCCCAGTAACTAGAAAAAATAAATTAATGTTATGATTCATAACATGAATGATCATTCATGAATCATGATTTGTGACTGCATTTGTGACCGTGATGATGAAGAACATGATTTGTATCACGAGTGACTCATGATGATGGTCCTGACTTAAAAACACATATTAATGAGTACAATGTTCATGCAGAATTAAGCACCACACCTGTCCAGTATTCTGAAGGGAAGCCAAAGAAACAACTGTGACTTAAGTTACAGATGGAGATTGGGCCCTAAAGAGATACAAATACACAGACAGATTAAGATTGTGCTCTGCGCTGAAGAGATGCAGGCACAAAGGCACAACACCTAACCAGTGCTCACCATCAGAAATTCAAATCTGGAAAATAATACCTTTGCCAGTTAGGGCAGGCAGTGGGAGGAGGGGCAGTGTACTGCACTGCTGCAGTAACGGTCACTAGTACTAGTACCAGTAAAGATACCAAAAAGAAGTACAAAAATCATACAGCTGCAGTGGATAGCAGCTTCACATTGCTGAAATTATTATGTGGCACAATAAAAGGTGTCTGATTTGATGACACGCGTCACACACATCCTCACACACACCCTAAGTAATGCATAGCAAATTAAAAACTTCAGTAATATAACCACGTATTTTAAACAAACTAAAATGATGCACTGCTGCACCACAACAATCAGCAAAAATGGCAAGAAATTAAAAAATATTACTGTGTGTACATTAACACAGTTATACAAGAAAAATATCACCAAAACAGAAAGCACTGTCTTTTTCTCCAAGTTAATCTACCTACACCACAGACACACCCCTTCCCCAAAGCACACTTCCACTGTCTCTCAGTACATAGACTGAATGTTGTACATTAACATTCAAAATCCATACACAAACAATAAATGCTCAATGATATGAGCACAGGACGGTTTCCTACAATCGATGAACTGAAGTTTCAGCAAAAAAAAAAAAAAAGACTCAAAAAGGCTTGTTTGACAGCTTTTTGAAGGTTGGTACCACAGGGAGCTCTCAGAGCAGATTGTCTCGTACAGCTTCCTACACACACTACCCCAAACTGAGGCTATGCAGAACAATCTAGAGCCCATGTGACCTGAAATCCCATGAATCACTGCAAAATTCGACTTTGGAGCTTAAAAACAAGGCAAAGTGAGGCAAAGTGGAAGGTGGAGTAAAGCGAAGTCATTGTTTTCAATGAACTTCGCGTTACCCATTATAATGTGAAGTACTCTGCTTCACATTGCAGAGCACTCCTCGAATTCACCTTCACTCCATGAATCACTTCACGGAACGAATTGGGGCCACTTCACCCATCACTAGTTGGCATACCCTGAATGGAATATGTGTATCATGAGTAAGGGAACTGGAATCACTTGTAGAAGGCAAAAATGAAACTAGTGTATTTCTGAATTGCTCATAATGGTTCATTTACCAGATGACCTGGATGCCCAACAGGGAAGGCTTCTTGCACTCCATTGGGATTGACACCAGTGGATTTCTAGGGACTAATGACCATGGCTTTTTTAATTGTACTATTGCGCACCCAGCAGACCTTGTACTCCTAGCCATATAACCTTGACTCCCAGTCTCTGTTCCACCATGACCAGCTGATATCTCCATCACCACAACTTGCAGAACTTGTATTTGGTGATGATGGCATGGTGAATCATTTATCTGCTCCTTTTCTACATCCTACATTCCTTGATTCTCCTGTTAGTCTCTTCATGTTTCCTACACACATGCACAACAGATGATGACATGACACAGCCTCCACCAGATGCAATCAATGATGACTCACAACAATTGTCAGTGATTATTAGATGCCCATGTCATGTGCACCCCTAGTGCACAGACAAGCTGCAGTGCCATACCATTCACAAAATGTTAGGGAAGGGCAAATCCATGAGACCACCTCCACCCCCAAGTGACAGGCCATAATCCACCCCACTGAAATATATTTTAGCCATGTGTCTGACACACTGCAGTAGTATACATTATTTTCACCTATAGGCTTAGGTGCCTGGGCAGTGATTGCGAGATTTTTTTTTTTTTGACATTGTGGAATGTTGTACCTTCAAATGGAATTGAGCAGGGTAGCACATATGAGTGGATAATATAATCTGATAAAATATTATATGATACATGCTAATATAATTTGATATACTCTGAAATAGTATGACATATACATACCAGTAAAGATGGGCTAAGTGGCTGAAATTCACTTTGTAAATTAATTTGTGAAGTTTACAAAATTCACAAAGTACGAATTCTCAAATTCACATCTTCCCCAGGCAAGGTGGCCCTTTTTCTATGCAAATTAACCAACATTTACTGGCAAGTTGCCGCTTTGTAAAGCGCCGCATCACAGTGGGAAGGTGAAATTTAGCCACTTCATTGCAGTTTTGCCATCAACGTTTTAATTCACTGTCTCTCTATATATCAGTAGTCAGAAAAAAAATGAATGTCAAATAAGTACTTCAAAATACCTCCCCCACACACACAATGCCCCCCAAACACACACACACACACACAAACACACACAACTTTCCTAGTCTGCTAAATTAAATCCTCCCTGCTCCTGTTGCATTAAATTACAAAACTGGGAATTCTGTGCCCTCTGTGCGACCAGTAAAAAATATTGGTAAAAATATTTATATATTTTTTTTTTAATTGCCCTGCAGCTTTTCCAAGTCTGCTTAATGCACTCTGCTCTTCCCTGCTGCAGTTGCACAGAGCCTGTAGCTGGCAATGCAGCATATTCACACTGTGCACTCTCTCCTCTCCAGTTCAAGTTTACTAGCCTGTCTGCCTGTCTGAAACTACTTTTTAGGTAAATATAGTGAGAATTAGCTAACTGGAATTATAATGTATGATTCTTGATACTTTCAAAGGTTTCTGGTCAAAAGCATTGTTCTTCATGTAAAAGAAGTTCCTTTCTGTCACAGATTTTTCCCCAGTGAGAGAGAGAGAGAGAGAGAGAGAGAGCTGAAAACTGAATTTATTCTGACCTGCTTCCCTGATGTCCCAATGTAGGTTATCAACAAGTCTACTGAATGCAAATTTGGCACTTTCTCATCCTTCAGCTACAATAATAAATATTCATTGCTGACCACAATGCTTTTTCACCCCATTTATAATCTGCTCTACACACTGCCAATTGCTGCACTGTGAACCAAACTGGTTAGGCTGAATGATCAAAGCCCAACCAGATTTATGGGGCAAAACTCTAAGCTGAACCAAGGTTGCTAATGGTCCACGTCTCACACTCTTACTTGCCAGCATCTATAGATCCAAATTTCAAGTGACAAGCTTTGGCCAGCCTCTGCAAATAAGGGAAATTCCACCCTGAAGGATCTGGTCTACACACTTTCAACTCGTCCAAATCCAAGCTGCTGTGGTAACTTTTTTTTTTTATTATGCAACTTTCAAAAATTCTGACTCTGCTGTAGAATCTCTTTAATATTGAGCAACACTCCCAAATATTCCTAATTTTTCTGTGTGTAGTATCTTTTTTTAAGTTGCTCCCCCTCTTTTACATTCTAGCTACTGCAGTATCTCTTCCATATTCAGAAACCACCTGTTTACCTCACGCAAATGCAATTGCCACTAAAATACAAAAAAAAAACCTTTGACAATGCTCACCGAGCTGCACCCCCCCCCCGTTCTACTAACCTCCCCCCTCTTTTCCCTCCCTGGCCTTTCCCCCTTCCACTCCTCCCCAGTCCCTCTCCCCTCCTACCTCCACCCTCTCCTACCTTCACCCTCTCCTACCTTCACCCTCCCAACCCTAATTCCTTACATTCTTTGCCAAGTTGCTATCATATGTATTGGAGCCTACTGTAACCCTGAATGGTAACTATCTTGTTTCTGTAAAATCTGTTGTCTCTTGTGCTGCTGTCTGATGTCCTCTATGTGACAAGGTACCTTTGTAAATGAGCCTCTGGCTCAAAGGTTTTTAAACTGATGTTTAAATAAATAAATAAATAAATATTTTTCAACTCTCCAAAAACCTAACCTCTTGAGAGTACCTTTCATATTCTTTATTGCTTCAAAATATTTACTACAACACCATCCTTCATATTCGTCCAATTGTTTAACAAGGAGAGACACACTAAAATGAAAGCTTGTCTACAGGTGCAACCTGGGAGTACAGGAAAGTTAAGTGACTTGTTCGGGGTCACACAGTATGCAAGTGGGGGCTGGAGGGATTCAAACCCAGATATTCATCAACTCTCTCAACTTCTATCCTTGCTGGGTTTATGGGTTTTACTATGAACCAATTTGTCCCTAACGTTGTTAACTCAACTAAAGGTAACTCTTGGTATGACTCCTACAGACGTGCCTACCTCACTATCTCCTAGCAATATAGGCCACTTTTGATGTAGAATATTTCCAATTTGGCCTGCAATGTGATTGAATTCAGTGACAAAAGTGCATGGTTGTGTACACTGAGTACCAGTGTCTGTGCCCACATTCTTAAGAAGATTCTTTCTGTCTAACAGAAATACCCTTTCTTTGGTTTGTAACAATAGTTCCCTGCTGTAGCCTCTATCTTCTGTTGGGTTAAATCAAAGTTTAAATCTCCTTTTATTTATTTATTTATTTATTTATTTATTTATTAAGTCTAAGTCCTTCTCGCTCTGATCTAAAAGTATCAGCAGTCACAAAACACACTACTCTGTCTCCATCTGCACAGGAGGAAGTAAAAGTGACTGCTTGTATAACTCACTTTCTTCCTGCCTAGCTAAAGAGCATGTGACTTACAGTACTGTAAGCCATGTGATGTGTTGGGGGGGCTGCCAAATCTGAAACACCAAGTGGATCACTTAGAATCATAATGAGGAATGTGAAGTCCATTAAAAAGAATGACTTTGCCTTACTTCGCATTGCCATTCCACCTTAACGCGAAGTGGTAATGACAAGGTGGATTGAGCACTTTGCCTTGCCCACTCTGCAATGCGAAATGCCCACTTCATGTTCACTTCACCAGCGGAATTTAAATTTGCTGCATCAATATGTGTTTCTTGTTTTTTTTTATTCCCGTTACTAATGTGGGTAAGCTACATCCTCCACTCTTACCCCATCTAATTCTTTGGTTACCAAGGCAAAAGAATGTATTGGATTTGTCTCAAAAACACTCCATCTGAGTTATACAGGAATACTGCTCTTCATCAAATTCTTTTGCTCCATTTTCATCAAGGATGCAGACAGGCCTATGCCACAAGGAAAAATTGGGGAGATCCTTAAGGGGGGTAAGGAGTATATTGAGTAAATAGGGGTATACAGGGTCTTAAGAGGGAGGAGGGAACTGAGGGTGGACAAGGCACCAGGTACAGATGGGGTACACCCAAGGGTCCTGAGAGAACTGGCAGAGGTTTTAGCAGCACCACTAACTGATCATTTCAACACCTCGCTGGAAAAGGGGAGTGTACCTCTGGACTGGAGTACAGCTCATATGGTACCTCTCAACAGCAGTGGACCCAGGGGGGTGCCAGGTAATTACAGACCAGTTAGCTAAACCTCCATAGTTGGTAAGTTAATGGAGGCAATTCTAAAAGAAAGGCTGGTGCCCTTCCTTGAGGAAAATGGTCTCCAGGATGACAGACAGCATGGGTTAATTGGGGGAGGTCTTGTCAAACCAACATGTTGACTACTTTGACTGGGTTACGAGGACCTTGGACAGGGGCCAGGTGGTTGACATACTGTACCTGGACTTCAGCAAGGCATTCGACTCAGTACCACATGGCAGGCTGATCAGCAAGTTGGAGGACTTGAGACTAGTGGACAAAATGCAGGGGTGGGTACTGGCTAGGGAACAGAAACAAAACAGTGGCGGTTGGGGGGGGGACTCTCCAAGCCTTAGCCTGTAACCAGTGGGGTACCAGAGGACTCAGTACTCAGTCCTGTGCTGCTCAATATATTTATAGGTGACATTGCAGAGGGGGTCAACAGCAAGATGTGCCTCTTTGCTGATGATACTAAGCTCTGTGGGAGGGTGGACATGGAGGAGGGGTCACAAGATTTAAGGAAGAACCTGGCTAAGCTTGAGAAATGGTCAGGCATCTGACAGTTGGGCTTTAATGTTAAGAAATGTAAGGTAATGCACATGGGGGCCAGAAACCCAAAGGCCAGTTATTGGCTAGGGGGTATACAGATGTCAGTATCAGAGCAGGAAAGGGGCCTGGGATTAATGGTCAGGGGTGATATGAGACACACAGTGCAGTGTTAAAAGGCAGCAGCCAAGGTAAATAAAATGCTGGGCTGCTTCCTCTGAGGAATCACCTCTAGGAGGGAGGAAGTTATTTGGCAACCGTACATGTCACTAGTGAGACCACACCTGGAGTTCTGTGTTTAGTTCTGGTGCCCATACCTGAAGAAGGATATCAAACTACTAGACGGGGTCCAGCAGAGGGCAACCAAAATGATGAGTGGCATGGTGACAGAACATATGAGGAGAGGCTGAAGGAACTGAACATGTACTTCCTGGAGGATAGAAGGTGTGGGGGAGATATGATCAAAACCTTCAAGTACCTTAAGGGTATAAAAAGGGTTGGTAGGAAGGACATGTTTAACTTAAGAAAGGAGGGTACAATAAGGGGGCATTACTTGAAATTGGTGGGGGGTAGATTCAAAAGGAAATGAGGATGAACTTTTTCACTGAAAGTGGGCGAAGCAGTGAAATGAGCCACTGGATGAGGTGGTAGCAGCAAGTACAGTGGCCAGTTTCAAGAGGGTAGGATGGGGTGATGACAAGGGTTAGGACTGAAGGGAGCTCTACTGGAAAGGGTTAGGAGAGGGAAATGGGAAGTTGGGGGGGTGACTCCGGATGGAGTTTTGGAGAGGGGCAGCCCCAGAGAAGTAACTGAGCTGCACACTCTAGCAGATTTGATAGACCATTATGGCCTTTTTCTGCTGGCAATTTCATATGTACAGTACATATGTAAATTCAGCCAACATAGCATTCACATCACAGCAGCATAAACATTCTAGTGCTGTGTCCATGATAGCACAATGACTGCAGGAGCCCCAATGTAAACAAAAAAGAGATAACAGAAAAAAAATTAACACGCTGTTAATGGAACACTGTCAACCCCATTTAGGTCTCCAAGTGTCCCTAGTTTAAAAAACACATTTTATGATTGCCAACATTCTGTAAAGATTGCTGATGTAGCTGATAGTTTGATTCTGACTCTTTTTTCTTAGAAAAAGTGAAAAACAGACTGCCCACCAAACTGGTGTTACCACACAAACCCAGGTTTGTTTACATTCCTTGATCAGCTCCAACTGCATCTTTCCTGTACTTGGGAACAGCCACAACACAGTCTATCCACTTGTGATATAGCGAGGGTTTAGGCAGCTACTACCTCACAAGTGACTGCACTGTCTGGGGTTGTTTCCAATGCTCAGGATGTATGCAGTAAGAACAGATCCAGGATTGTAAACAAAACAAAGTTGTTTATAAATATACATTAGCATGCATGTCAGTTCTACTAAACAATGAGACAGACAAAACAAACAGCAACATTTATGAATTTTAGAAAAGGTAAGCAATCAAAAAATGTGAGTTTTTAACTAAAGATTTTATGATGAAAAACAGGTTGACAGTGTCCCTTTAAAGCACACATGTCCTTATGAAATTGCTGTTTTCACAATTTTTTTTTACTACAGTCTCTCCCTAATTCCACAAGCTTATGTGTAGTCATACCCGATGGGAGTTGGGAAAACATGACTATGTTGATGAAGTGGGGAACATTGGTGGACACTTGCTGGGAGGTAGGTGCCGTTGTATGTTGGGGTACCAGGACTGTAGCATTTGGCAGATGTAGGACTGTCTGATAAGGGAGAATTAAGAAAATTAATAGGAACAAAAGACAACAAACACACAACATCATTGTTCATACCTGATGCACCAAGCCAACAACAGGTAATAATAAAATGTCAATTTCTCATGCTGATCCTAGCACCATTACATGTGGTCATCTAGGTGATGGCACAGAAATGAACAGCCCAGCCAGCATAACAGGGATTTGGAATACACTGTACTCTGTATACATCTGTATACTGTCTCTACTGCCTGTTATGATCCCCAGAGGGGACCCACCGTGCTGGTTATGACTGTCTCCTGTCAAGTGGGGGGTGGCAATGTGTCTTGGACCAGGGGCCAAAGACCAGCTAGCTAGGGGAGAATAAACAGAATTAAAAAAGAAAAAGGAAAATCCCATCTCAGGCTGATCTAGCCACCCAGGTAGTGACTTGGAAAATCCACTAGCCACACAGACTTTACTGGACCAACTGATCTACTTATTGAAATATTACTTTTTCCAGTACAAGCCCTCATGGCTTCTTAAAAATATTTTTGACTATCTCAAAAGAAAATCTAACATCATTTGGTTAGAGGACTGGTGTCACTTTCAACACTGTTCATGAACATCCACATGTGGTGACACAGTTGACAGTACAGGAATGGACAGCCAGGACCACCCTCCCTGTACACACACACACACACACACACACACACACATACACACACATATATCAAAACTGGTAACATATATATAATGAGAAAAAATGCACAAATATTCTTATAGTGTATAGTGGAGTGTTGTTCTGTGTAGAATTCCATGCTTTTCAAAATGCTGTTCTACCACAGTTCCAAGGTCATGGAATGTGATTCTACCCTACTGTGGTACAACAGCATTCTAGGACCTCTAGAGACTGCATGAGTCAGTTTCATTTTGAAAGCAAAAGAACTCACAAAACACATTTTTCACACAGTACTATACAATATAAAAAATACAGGATGAGCAACTCTATGCAGAACCAGTGTGTTTTGCCACCTCGGGGTTCTGATTCCCATGGACCTCTCAAGCTTTGCTCTTGAGGTCAGAGGAAATCAGATTCCCTCTGTGGCAGAACACACTGGTTCTGCATAGTTGCCCATCCAGTATTCTCTATGTACTGCAACAGAAGATGAAACCATAACCAAACACAGCCCCTAATAAACAAACATGAAGCACCGTCACATAATTTATTTATTTATTTTTTATTTCAAGTTGATAACCAGGAGAGGCACACTGAGCTGAGGCTCATTTCCAGGTGCAACCCGGGGGAAAAGGGAAAATGAGGATTACAGTAAAATCAGTAAAACAGACAATAAATTTGGATGCTCATAAGTTAACACTGTGAACTGCACACATATGCACAGTAAATTTAAAGACATGAAGTAGCAACAATGTAAGCAACTGCAGTAAACACTGTATAATTACAGTTGCAGTACAGAACAGGGAAAAAGTCAGTAAAACCAGTGCGAGTCAAATACTGTAGCTCAGAATCAAATATAATAAAAGGCTGAGAAGTCATTTTAAGAAGAAAAGCAGAGGAGACTGAGAGGAGTGTGGAAACAAATGGAAGATAAGTGGAGAGAGTGACAATACTGGTGGAGTGCCAGTGCCCAATGGGAAGAGTTAGCCTTGGCAGTGGCAGGGGTTTGGGAATACTGGTTGGGTGGTAACAGCTTGTTTTAGTAAGGGGACAAAGGGGGAGTGATGGGTTTGGAAGGGGAGGGATTTCCATAGTGAGGGTAATCTAAAGGAGAAGGCAGCTGAACTTGAGCTGTGGGAGGGCCAAGGTGTAGGCATCCCTGGCTCATACAGGATATGAATTTTATGTTGAGGGGGGAAACAAGGGATTGGAGGTAGGAGAGAAGTGAACCTAACCAGACTTTCAAGATGAATACAGCTTGGTGGAGCTGCCGTCACTGTTGAAGGGATGTGAGGGAGAGGGCCGAGTAGAGGGTGCATTGATGGGTTCGGGGGGGGGGATGCATTTTTGGCAATATGACAAAATATGTTGTATAAGGTATCAAGTCTGGTGAGGAGAGAGGCAGGTGTGGACCTGTACACCACATTGGCATAGTCAAATGAGGGTATTATCATCTTAGAAGCCGACAATGGGTGCAGAGGAGGACGGCATCCTTGGTTCTGTACAGGATGCCAAGCTTGGGCAGGAGTTTCACAAGAATATGTTTGATATGTCTAGAGAAGTCAAGCTGGGAGTCAAGCCAGACACCCAGATATTTGTAGTGGGGGACAACACCAATCTGGGTGCCATTAAGCATATAGAAAGAGAGGAGGGAGGCTAGCTTTTGGGTGGTTCCAAAGATCATAGAGACGGTCTTTTTGATGTTGACCTTGAGGTGATTAGACTAAAACCAGTGAAGGACTGAGTGAAAGTCAGTTTGGAGGAGCTATTGCATGGAAGTGGGGGAGGGACCAATGGCATAGAGGACTGTGTCATTGGTGTACATTTGTATGTTCACCCCCGAGCATGACGGGAGGTCATTTATGAATATAGAGAATAAAATAGGGCCCAAAATGGATCCTTGGGGAACACTTGACAAAACTGGTAGGGGGGGGAGGTACTCTTAACGTGTTATGTTCTGCCTGTGAGATATGATTAAAACCAGTTTACAGTGATGGAAGACAGCCCAGCAGCAGACAATCTGTTAAGCAGTAGTGGGTGGGACACCAAGTCGAAAGTCTTTGTGACGTCAATAAATACTGTGGCAGTGAAGTGGCCATGATCCATGCCTGAGAGGATACTGTTTGTGATGTGGAGAAGGGAGGCAGTGGTGGAGTGATTGGCCCAGAAGCCTGACTAAAAGGGGGAGAGAAAATTTGAGGAGTTTAGGAACTCAGAAAGGTGGGCAGAAACAAGTAATTCTTGCAGTTTGGCAAGGGATGGGAGTAGAGAAATTGGGCAATAGTTGCCTGGGGAGTGGGCATCCCCTCCTTTGTGTAGGGGTAGGATGTGCATAGTCTTCCAGTCCTGTGGGACTGTGGCCAGGAGGAAAAAGTGATTTAAGATGGGTGCACATGGGCACCTCAGAAGAGCCCCCAGCACACGCACAGACACACAGACAATAAACTTGGGGGAGGGGTGCTAATTGTTTGGCCTTGGGCATCAGCTATATGATAACTAGAGGTGGGGCTCAGTCAGAATTGTGGTAGCAGATTGTTTTTTTGGTTTCTCATTAGAGACTAGAAAGGGAAGGATTCAGATTCATTTCAGTGCAGTAACTGCTTATTGCTGTTCTTATTTCTTCTTTTACTGCTTATTGTTCATTTTTCTTGGCAGCAGGTTGATTTTTTGACTTCTTATAAGGGGTTAACAGGGAATTATTTTGGGATTGTTGAAAATATGAAACCTATTTTAGTGTGATTTAACTGAGGCTGTTATTTCTTTGAATTAGAAACCTATTTCTTCTAATTCAAACCTATTGTGGTGTGCTTTTAGTGGGACTGTTATTTCTTGGCTGCTTTTACTTACTGATAAAAATTTGAAACCTATTTTGCTGATTTAAGTGGGGCTGTTATTTTCTTGCTGTTTTTGCTTATTGAAAATTTGAAACCTATTTTAGTGTGATTTAAGCGTGGCTGTTATTTCCTTGCTGTTTTCACTTGCTGCAAATTTTTGAACTCCCTCCTACCCCCAACCCACCCACATGCCCACTGTTAATTAAATGCTCTTTTAAATCTGATTGACAGGAGCCAAGCACAGGGACTAGCAAGGGCTGTGGATTAAGAGGGGCATAAAGGGGAGTAAGCCTGCCCTCAGTACAGCAAGTTGCAGTAACGTAGCAGTGCAGTCAACTCAGGGGCTACCATAGCATACATTACAAATAAAAATTGACATCAAGTAAAAAGGCTTTCAAAAAACAAACACAGGGACCTAGAAGGAGAGCTAGACATCTAGGGGGAACTATAAAGAGGGCTTCAGAAACAGACAACTGGTATAGTAGCTAACAGATAAATAGCAAAATAGTGTAATTACACAAATAGTGTAATAGCTGTATAAGTGCAGAATAATGTGGGGAGTGGTGCAATGCAGTGGATATGGGGCAGCCATATTTAGGCAGATCTTCTGGATGCTGAGGTGCTTCCCTATCTGCAAGCATCTCTATGGACTGTGGGATGAGGAAGCCAGACTCAGAGTAGAGGTATACTGAGTCAGGAGTACCTTAGCCCCCATCCAAAGACCACCCAGTCCAACACCGCTGTCTCAAAGGTTGCCAGGAATGCAGAGCACTTGGAAAAAGGTGGGCTTGTGGAGGGTTAGGAAGGTCAGGCAGAGGCACATCACAAATCCTATTCCATTCATATGCTGCACTGGCAAATGAGGACAACCAGACAGAGGCACCCAGAGAAGTGGAAGGGAAGTGTTCGGGTCAACCGAGGAGGTGACCTCAGTAGAGGAAGCAGTGGACCCCAGAGAAAGAGATAACAAATCCTGATGGGGGACTCTATCATATAGGGGATCATGCCAGGAACATGTGAGGAGGAGGAGGACAGGGAGCTGAGGTTCCTACCAGGTGCCATAGCATGGAGGGATGGGAGGAAGATCCTGGGGATCACTGAGAAGACATGATGGGAGGGACAGCTGAATGTTATTATCCACCTAGGAAGTAATGGCCTGTCAAATGGGGAGCCTAAGGAAGTTCAGGAAGAGTTTAAAAAATTGGGGAGGGGTCTCAAGCAAGTAGCTACATCCATCACCTTCTCAGAAGTACTACCTGTGAGAGGCATGGGAGAGTGTAGGGTGCATGCACCAGGAACTTTAACACATGGTTGAAGAACTGGTGTGGCAAAGAAGGGTTCAGATTCACTGGTGACTGGGGAACCACCTGGAAGGATGGAGGCTTGTTCAAGCCTGATGGCCAGCATCCATCCTGGGTGGGAATCCAAGCACTCAATAAAAAGTTTAAATTCTACATGGATAAGCATTTAAACTAGCCGGGAGGGCAGCAAGGAGGATACCTAATTACCTACCCAGGTAGCTAACAGTGGAACCAGAGAACACAAGGAGGAGATAACACTACAAAGTAGTGTGCAAAAGATGGAGATAAGCACCCAAATGGTAAATAGGCAGAAAAAGGACAAAATGTAACAGAAGGGCAGACAGCAGGGAGAACCAGGGATAAAGGACAACCAGGGAGAAGACTGGAGTAGAACAGCAAAATAGACCAGGGCGGTCACATCATGGAAAGCTATGCATGCCAGTGCCAGGAGCCTTAGCAATAAGCTGGAGGATCTGGAGGTTGCCATGACACAGTTGGATCTGGATATTGTGGTCATTACAGTGACCTGGCATAATGATAACCATGACTGGGAGGTGGACATACCCGGCTACAACGTATTCAGAAGAGACAGGGCAGGCAGGAAGGGAGGAGGAGTGGCACTTTGTGAGAAAGATGGCATAAAGGCCACAGAGATCTAGGAGGGAACCAAACAGGGGTGGGGGAGATCCTATGGGTTAAGCTGGAAAGGAAAATGGGATCAGCCATCAGCACAGGGGTTATAGCTATCCAAAGGATGGTGGACAAGGAGAAGGGGTGCTGGTTGGATACTTCAATATTCGAGACGCAGACTGAAGCCTTCCAGCACCAGCATCATCTAGAAGCAGATTTATCCTGGACTTCCTTCAGGGTGCCTTCTTTAAGCAACTGGTCATGGAAACAACTCAGCAGAATGCAATACTGGACCTGGTGCTTATAAATGGAGACAGTGTGACAGGGGTAAGAGTAGGGGAGCACCTGGAAAACAGTGACCACCAGTCACTGCGGTTTGAAATCACAGAAGGAGCAGAACCAAAATGCACAAAAACACATATCCTGGATTTTAGGAGGGCAGATTCTGAGAAAATGGGGATATGCTCAAAAGAGGCGCTTATAGGAATGGGGAAGGAATTGGGGGTGGAGGAACAGTGGGCAATATTTAAAACAGGGATTACAAGAGCAACACAATTATGCATTAAGCAGGTTAGCAAAGGGAAAAGGAAGAGGAAGCCATTATGGTTTTCCAAGGAGGTAGCGGAGAAAGTGAAAGCCAAAAAGATTGTATTCAGGCACATAAAAAGGCACAGGCAGAAGGGGATAAGGAGAAGTACCAGAAGAAGCAAAGGGAGGCAGGGAGGTCAGTAAGGGAAGCCAAAGTTCAGACAGAAGAGTGCATTGCAAAATCAGTGGTTGGAGGGGACAAAACCTTTTACAGGTACATAAGTGAAAAAAGAAGAGTGAAGGAAGGGACAGTGAGACTGAAGGGGGATGATGGTGGCAGCATGGAGGATGATAACAGTAAAGCTGACATACTGAACAGATATTTATGCTCAGTCTTTACTAAGGAAGGGGAGGGTAATGAGCCTGAAGGGATTACAAGGGGGTTGGAAGGGCACGGAAATGGGCTTAAGTCCCTTTACACAAGAAAGGGTTCTAAAGGAACTGGAAGGAATAAGAGTTGATAAAACAATGGGGCCAGATGGGGTGCACCCCAGGGTTCTAAAGGAACTCAGAGAATCTCTCTGGCAATCCGGTTTAGCCAATCACTGGAAACAGCGGTGGTACCCAAAGACTGGAGGTCAGCAGATGTAGTCCCTGTGTACAAAACTGGGAACAAAGAGGAAGTAGGGAACTACAGACCAGTCAACCTGACGTCAGTAGTGGGGAAGATCATGGAAACACTACTGAAGGAGAAGTTGACGGAACATCTGGTTGCTAATGGACTACAGGAACCAAGGCAGCATGGTTTCACCAGGGGCAGGCCATACCAGACCAGCCTCATTGAACTTTTCGACTGCATGACAAGGGAGATGGATCAGGGGAGGGCAGTGGATGCAGTCTATCTGGATTTCAGCAAGGTCTTTGACACTGTGCCACATAGAAGGCTGTTAAACAAACTTTGGAATATGGGAGCAGGCAGGACAGTAGTGCAGTGGGTGGGTAATTGGCTGAGTGGTAGGATACAGAGGGTGGTGGTAAATGGCTGTCACTCTACAGAGGAAAGAGTGACCAGTGGGGTTGCGCAGGGATCAGTGCTGGGACCGGTCCTATTCAACAAATTCATCAGTGACATGGTGCAGAACCTAGAAGGCAGCATTTCCCTGTTTGCTGATAACATGAAGTTCTGTAACAGAGTAGACACACCAGAGGGTGTAGACAGAACGAGAAGGGACCTGCAGAACCTTGAAGAATGGTCAGGGGTTTGACAGTTGAAATTTAATGCAAAAAAAAAAAGTGCAAAATATTGCATATGGGGCACAGAAATCCTGGAATAACATATCAGTTGGGGGGAGAGGATATAGCATGCACCAAGCAGGAAGGGACCTTGGGGTTATCATCTCTGATAAACTGTTTCACTATCCAGATCTCAGAAACTGCATGGCAAATGTCCGGCATTGACAAATGCTTGTTTACCTTTGTTATTTAACTTTGATTACTGTATGGGTATACTTACCCAAAGATACTGTTTTATGCTTCTACAGTACATTTTAGTTGGCATGTAACGTTTCCTCCTGTACTATGTTAACTTGTTGACTGCTACAATCATCTTTCAGACCCCCATGAAAATGAGATGCTGCTTTTCATGGGATTATACTGGTTGGAGCAATGTCAAATAAACCAAGCTGAACTCTTGAGCACATACCCTACAGAGTGGTGAGATAAAAAGAGACAGAGAGGGAGAGAGAGAGAGAGAGTGTGAGAGAGGGAGAGAGAAAGTTTAGTTTAGTTTATTGTTCTAGGAATTATTACCTTTCAGCCAATGGCTCTTTTACAAAGGTTCCACGTCATCAATGTACAAACAAACATGACATGTTACATAGAATGGTCATCAATTTATAAAGGTTTCAATAAGCCAGTATAATACAGTACATCACAGGAAAAAAACAAAAACATTGGAGGAATGGTCAAGGTGGGAAGGGTAGGAGGAGATATGGGGAAGGGAGCAGACTTAGAGTAGTTAGAGGTACTCAGATGCCTTTGTCAAGAAAGGAGCAGAGGAGGAGGATGAAAAACAGTAAAAACAGCCATGAGGGAAGAATCATTAGTCAAGGCAGTCACAGGAGCTAGAGGCTGAGAGGTGAGAGTAAAGCATAAATTTGAAAGCTCCTAGTGACGTGGAGGATGTAATGAGCAAACTCAGGGCATTGTACCAGCTGGGGGCACGATAAGCAAAAGATCTTTGGCCCTGTGTGGTCCGGCATCTGGGGACCTGGAGAGGCTGGTGTTCCGATCTTCTGGTGGGACGGATGCTGGTATTCGGGCAAAGTAGGTCTTGGATACACGGTGGAGTGCGACCCAAGATGGATTTTTTTGCCATCAAGCATATGAGGTACCTTATGCGATCTGAGAGTTGCAACCATCCTGTTTCAGTGTAGAGCTCACATGTATGAGTACATCTTTGTGTTCCAGTGAGCAGCCGACAGGCCTTGTTTAGGGTGGTTGTGATGCACCTTAGTGCGGTGGTAGTGGCAGAGCCATAGATAATTAAGCCATAGTCTATGATTGAGATGACAGAGCTTTGGATAGCAATCCTCAGCGCAGCTTGGGTAAGGAATTGCTGGTTTCAGAACAGGATACCAATGCGCTGGTTCACCGTTTTCGCTGTGTTATCAATGTGGGTCACAAAGGTAAGACCTTGATCAAAGGTGATTCCAAGGTATTTAAATGTTGACACTTGTTCAAGGGTATTTGCTGGGTACGTTTTGATAGTAAGTGGAATTTGTCTTTTTCTGTTTTGTGGACTGGAGAAAAGCATGGATTTTGTTTTTTTGTGATTTAGGACCAGCTTGTGGTCTAGGAACCACTTTTCAACATTGGAGAAAGCAAGTTGCAGGCTCTGGAGTAAGGGTTTCGGGTTCTTATGAGAGGAGAGAATCATGGCATCGTCAGCATAAAGGATTATTTGTTCCGGGCAGGATTTGGGGAGAGAGTTTAGGAAAAGGCTGAAAAGGAGGGGGCCTAGAATTGACCCCTGTGAAACACCTGAGAGGACCAGTTTTGAGTCTGAGAGAACTTCTGAGACTTTTACTGATTGAGAACGTTGGGCCAGGTAACTTTTAACTCAGGCACCTGGTCCTTCCGAGAGCCCAAGACTGTGTAGTTGTGTGATAAGTAAGCCATGGTGAACAGTATCAAACGCCTTTGTTAGGTCAATGAAAGCAGCTCCAGTTTGATATCCTTTGTCCAAGGCAGTGTGAATTTCTCCTGTAGGGCAGTCGACGTACTGTGTCCTCTCCTAAATCCATGTTGCTGCATGCAGAGTATGTTATACTTATGCAGGTAGTCTGAGAGTTGGTCAGCCACAATGCATTCGAGGGCCTTGGAGAGGGGTGGAAGTATAGATATAGGCCGATAGTTTCCTGGTAGGGACTTGTCGCCATTTTTGAACACTGGTATGACTATAGCAGACTTCCATTTGCTGGGAAATTGACTAAGGCAGAGGGAGAGATTGAAAATTTTGGTGAGTGGGTGCACCACCTCTTCCAGGGTAAGGGAAAGAATTTTAAGATCAATAGTATCACTGCTTGCTCTGGATTTAGAGATAGCCTTTTTTATATATTTGTAGACTTTATGTGCCTTAACTATTTTGAAGTGGAAAAGCGGTTGGTCAGGTGAGGTAGTAGGAGATGTTGGTTGAAAGATGTACAACTGTGCACATCAGAATTAAATGTTGCTGCAGTAGGGGGACTGGATGGCTCAGTGAATTAGTAGTTGGTTAAGGAACCTTTCAATGCTAGGTCATTGGTTTGAACATGACCAAAGTTAGTAGTGGATAAGTGAAAAAGGGACCCTTGGTCTCAGTGTGGGCCTACACGGTTACCAAAATTCCATAAATAAAAAAGTCACTACCATTTGATGACACACCTAAAAACAAACTTTTCCTTCTCAGTGTGCCCTCATGGCCAAATATTAAAAAATTAAAAATAAATAACTGTGAAACAAATAAATGAGTTAAGTGAAATGAGGTATGGTGTTTCTAACTTCAGTTTCCATTGGACAGGTTCCCATTTTAAAAGCCACCAACATAGTTTTCACATCTGCTCTCCTTTTTTAGCAGTCTCACATGAGAAGCCAAGAGTTAAATGGGCATGGAGTCTGAACTATCCTGTTAACTACACAGGGGTTCTTCTGTGACACGAGTGAGGCACATTAACAGGAGGTGTGTGCGACGTAAATTTTGTTATGCAGTAGGCTATGTGAAGTGCAGAAACATCATATGGCCCTTCACGTAGGGCAACACTTAATGAGATGTCATCCTCATTAGGCCACAATAAATGAAGTGGTACTTTACCCACAGTGTGGTGCTCTGAGGAGTGCTTTCACTCAATTTAGTTTAAAAAAGGTTCCCTACCATCATAAATCACCCTACAATACATTTCCTCCCTGAATCCAGCACTCTACCCTTGTTGCTTGGATTAAAACCCTTTTTACCCCTACACTGAGCAGCACCCCCATTCCTTGTGAAAAACTTTAAAGAACCCTTCCCCCTCCCTCTTGCACTCAATCCCTGCATCCACCCAGTTACAGCCACAAAATTATAGACAACTGCATTCCACCAACATGCACAACATCCATCTACCCTTAGCTCCTTCATGACACCCAAGATGGGATACTCTACCAAGTATTGAGGGAGAGGGGTGGCAGCCAGCACAGACCGTTCTCTCATCACCTCAGCTGACTGCTATCTTGATGAATGAGAACACATGCTTATAGTAATACTATAAGTATGCACTCCAATTCATTCAAATGGCACCTAGTAGAGGTTGAGAGAGGATGGTTTGTGTTGGTCATCATCCCTCTCTGTCACTGCAGGCTGAAGTATCCATTACTGGGTGGTGTAGGATGAAAAGTGGATGGCTGTTTAGTGGGTGGATGGGTTGGTAGAAGGGGGGTGTCAGTAAATCCATGGCCATGGCTAGGGGAAGAGATTGAGACTGGGTGCAAGTGGTTGTGTGAAAGAGTTCTTTGGATAATTTGTCTGGGGGGGAGAAGAGTGCTGCTCAGTGGGTGGAGAAATGGGGGTTATTTTGCTCAAATCACGTAGAGCTGTTTGGGTGGATGATGGTGGTACAGTGGAGCTGGTTAGGTGTCTCAAGTTACTGTATGACAAAAGAGATTAACTGCCTTTGAAACTGGCTTGTTTACTTCAGTATGCTGCAGCATTGCATTGCATTATGACCAGCTCCACTGCATAAGATTTTTCAAGAGAGAAGGTGGATGGAAATGTTTCTTATCAAAATTCATTAAAAAAAAAAGACAACTTCTGCTGGCCCGGTGGCACTGAGGGTTGAGGCGCTGGATGTCACACTTCGTGCTACGCTGGTGACCCAAGTTCGGGAGCAAGCTGGTGGGTCAGCAGGGGTGGGTTGAGGACGGAGTGCCCTTGTGGTGCTCTCCTCCCCAGGCGAATGGGTTGGGTCAGCTCGGCATGCCAGCAACCCCTGGTGGAGACCAAGGGATGTTGCAGCAAGCCGGGCAGCACGAGATCAGTGCGGCCAATGTCAGCAGGGTTGCCGTATGCCAGAGCATCAGGGCATGCCTATGCAGGAGTGGGGGAATCAGCGCACAACAAGGAAAAGACCGGCTTCATGGAACAGGCGATGGCAGCTGTCCCCCATGCCCTCCGCCGGGTTCTCCTTGGCTGGCCTTCCAGTTCCTCCCTCTGGGGCTCACCTGCAGCCAGAATCTGACTTACAAGAGCCAGCAAGGTCAGCTCCCAGGGTGGGGGCTGACCAAACGAGCAGACACGAAAGACCATTAGGCCTATTCCGCTGGCAGTTTAGTATGTTAGTAAGTAAGAGAGCCCAAGAGGCGAGGGCTACCTTCCCCAGGTGAGTGAAACCGGGGGGTGCTGGCTGCAGGGGGAGGGAGAAAGGAGGCACAGACTGAGGGATCCACAAGTGGGCAGGATAAAGGACTGGATGTCCAAGAGAAGGTCCCACGAGCCGTGACCAGAGCAGACTAGAATTGAAAAAAAAAGACAATTTCCAGCTGTAAATCACTGGTGACGTGTCAATTTAGAATTAGCTACAAGTAGCACAGTTTGGCATTTCACCAACATATTGCTGGCAAAGTAAAACTTTGCAACAGTCTTAATTGGTACAGTAGCATAAGGAAACCTGTACTGGGATTGCTCTTCTGTACCTTGCATATGATACACAGAGGGCTTTTAGTCTTCAGTGGCATTATTATAACACAATCACAAGCTATAAAATTCCTTTAAAAACACTGTTGTTGCAGAGTTTTGTAATATCTCAAACTTGGCTATGCACAGACATGACTAAATTGCTGTTTGCGTTTTCACATCAAGAGAAAGATTAGGTTTTCTATAGCTTCTTTCATATATACAGTACTGTACTATTTCTCAAAGAGCTATGCCATCCATAGATGACTGGCAACAGGGATTAGACACATACTGAGCGATTAAGTAATACTGGGGGAGAGTGAAAGGTTTGGGCAGTGATGTACTGTATAGAGAAAGAAAACATGAGAAGATATTAGGCGTGAGGAAGTTATTTGATTTGCTCATGGTTACACATAGATACATAGACAGTGTCGGCAGATAAAGGCCTATGGCCCACCTAGTCTGCCCATTTGAGTTTGTAACTTCAGTTTATGTTTTCCTAGAACTGTTGCCCCTTACCCCTGACCTCCAGAATTCCTTTATGTCTATCCCATGCATTCTTAAATCCCATGATTGTTTCAGCCCCCATCAATTCCTCAGGCAGGGTGTTCCACTTTTCTACCACCCATTCTGTGAAGAAATTCTTCCTCACATTTCCTCTGAATCATCCTCCCTCCAACTTCATCCCATGCCCTCTAGTCCTGGAACATCTTTTTCACTTAAAAATAGTGTATTCTTGCACCCTGTTCCTCCCTGTAAGATACTTGTATGTCCTAGCATGTCCTCTCTCTCCCTCTTCTCCTCCAGGGAGTACATATTCAATTCCTTCAACCTGTCCTCATAGGACTTGTGATGCAATCCATGTACCATCTTTGTTACCCTCCTCTGAACCTTCTCTACCCTGCCTATGTCCTTACGTAGGTAAGGTCTCCAGAACTGTACATTGTACTCCAGGTGGGGCCTCACTAGTGTCTTGTATAGTGGAATTATGACCTCCCTTTTCCTGCTGGTGATGCCCTGCCTATGCATCCCAGCATCCTATTTGCTTTACCTGCTGCCTTATCACACTGTTTTCCTACCTTGAGGTCATCAGAGGTGATAACTCCAAGATCCCTTTCCTGCTTGGTGCATGCTATATCCTCACCCCCCAACAGATATATTGCGCCAGGGTTTTTGTGCCCCATATGCAATATCTTGCACTTCTTTGCATTGAATTTCAACTGCCAAACCCCTGACCATTCTTCAAGTTTCTGTAGGTCCCTTCTAATTCTGTCTGCACCCTCTGGTGTGTCTACTCGGTTACAGAGCTTTGTGTCATCAGTGAACAGTGAAATTCTGCCTTCTAGGTCCTGCGCAATGTCACTGATGAAGATGTTGAATAGGACCGGGCCCAGCACTGATACCAGTGGAGTGACAGCCATTTACCACCAACCTCTGTGTCCTGCTGCCCAGCCAGTTACCTACCCACCATACTACTGTCCTGCCCACACCCATATTCCCTAGTTTGTGTAATAGTCTTCTATGTGGCACAGTGTCAAAGGCCTTGCTGAAGTCCAGATAGGCCATGTCCACTGCCCTCCCCTGATCCACCTCCCTAGTCACCCAGTCAAAAAATTCAATGAGGTTGGTCTGACATGACCGCCCCCCGGTAAAACCATCCTGCCTTGGATCCTGCAGTCCATTGACAACTAGATGTTCCACCAACCTCTCCTTCAGTAGTGCTTCCATGATCTTCCCCACTACTGAGGTGAGGCTGACTGGTCTGTAGTTCCCCGCTTCCTCTTTGTTCCCACTTTCGTTATAAGGGGACTACATATACTGTCCTCCAGTCTTTGGGTACCTCCCCTGTTTTGAATGATCGGCTAAACAGGATAGCTAGAAGTTCAGCCACCACCTCTCTGATTTCTTTAAGGACCCTGGGGTGCACCCCATCTGGCCCCATTGCTTTATCAACTCTTATTACTTCCAGTTCCTTCAGGACCCTTTCTCATGTAAAAGGACTTGTGTCCATTTCTGCACCATTCTCACCCCTTGTACTCCCTTCAGACCCATTACCCTTCTCTTCCTCAGTAAAGACTGAGCAGAAATACCTGTTCAGCATGTCAGCTTTACTGTTGTCATCCTCCACGCGGCCCCCATCCTCCCCCTTCAGTCTCACTATCCCTCCCTTTGCCTTTCTTTTTTCACTTATGTACCTGTAAAAGGTTTTGTCCCCTCTACCCACTGATTTTGCAATGTGCTCTTCTGCCTGAGCTTTGGCTTCCCTTACTGACCTCCCTGCCTCCCTTTGCTTCTTCTGGTACTTCTCCCTGTCCCCTTCTGCCTGTGACTTTTTGTATTGCCTGAATGCAATCTTTTTGGCTTTCACTTTCTTTGCTACCTCTTTGGAAAACCATAATGGCCTCCTCTTCCTTTTCCTCTTGCTAACCTGCTTAATGCATAATTCTGTTGCTCTTGTAATCCCCGTTTTAAATACTGCCCACTGTTCCTCAACCCCTGATTCCTGCCCCATTCCCCTTAATGCCTCTTTCAAGTATCTTCCCATTTTCCCAAAGTCTGCCCCCCTGAAATCCAGGATACGTGTTTTTGTGTGGTTTGGTTCTGCTCCTTCTGTGATTTAAAACCATAATGACTGGTGGTCACTGTTCCCCAGGTGCCCCCCCACTGTTACCCCCAACACACTGTCCCTGTTTGTGAGCACAAGGTCCAGTATTGCCTTCTGCCGAGTTGGTTCCATGACCAGTTGCTTGAGGAAGGCACCCTAAAGGGAGTCGAGGATAAATCTGCTCCTAGTTGATGCTGCTGCTGGGATATTCCAGTCCATGTCTGGAATATTGAAGTCACCAACCAGTACTACCTCACCCCTGTCTGCCATCTTTTGGATGGCTGGCATCAGCTCCCTATCTGTTTCTTCCTTCTGGGCTGATGGTCTATAGACCACACCTGTGCGGATGGCTGGTCCTATTTTCCTTTCCAGCTTAACCCACAGTATCTCTCCCCCAATTTGTTCCTCCTGGATCTCTGTGGCCCTTATGTCATTTTTCACATACAGTGCCACTCCTGCTCCCTTCCTACCTGCCCAGTCTCTTCTGAATATGTTGTAGCCAGGAATGACCATCTCCCAGTCATGGTTATCATTGCACCAGGTTTCTGTGATGGCCACAATGTCCAGGTCTGACTGCACCATGACAGCCTCCAGATCTTCAGTCTTGTTGCTAAGGCTCCTGGCATTGGCACACATGGCTCTCCATGATTTGACCTCCCTAGACTGTTTAGCTGTTCTACTCCAGCCCCTTCCCTGGTTGTCCTTTATCCCTGGTTCTCCTTGCTGTCTTCTCTTCTGGTGATTTTTCCCCCTTTTCTGCCTATTCACCTCTTGGGTGCTAATCTCCATCTTTTGCACACTGCTTTTTTGAGATATCCACACCTCCGGTTCACTGGTTCCACTGCTAGCTGTGGGGGGTGAGCAAGTAGGTACCCTTCTTGCTGGCCTGCCACCCCCCCCCCTTGGCTAGTTTAAATGCTTGTCAATGTAGTATTTAAACTTATCATTGAGTGCTTGGATTCCCCTCCAGGATGGATGCTGGCCGTCAGGCTTGAACAAACCTCCATCCCTGCAGGTGGGTCCCCAGTCACCAATGAATCCAAACCCTTCCTCACAGCATCAGTTCTTCAACCATGACTTAAAGTTCCTGGTGCATGCACCCCTATGTTCTCCCATGCCTCTTGCAGGTAGTACTTCTGAGAAGGTGACAGAAGTAGCTACTTGCTTGAGACCCCTTCCCAATTTCCTAAACTCTTCCTGAACTTCCTTTGGCTCCCCATTTGCCAGGTCATTAGTACCTAGGTGGATAATGACATCCAGCTCACCCTTCCGTCTTGTCTTCCCAGTGATCTCCATGATCTTCCTTCCATCCCTCCGTGCCATAGCACCTGGTAGACACCTCACCTCCCGGTCCTCCCCTTTCCCCTCCTGTGTTCCTAGCTGGATACCTCTTATGATGAAGTCCCCCACCAGGATTCACCTCCTCCTCCTCCTCTGGGGTCCACTGCTCTCCCTGTTGAGGTCACCTCCTTGGCTAACCTCCACATCCTTTCCTTACACTTCTCTTGGTACCTCTATTTGGTTGCCCCCATTTGCCAGTGTGGCATATGAATTCTTGAGTGGAATAGGATCTGGGATGTGCCTCTGCCTGACCATCTTAACCCACCCTGAGCCCACTGTCATCCAAGTGCTCCTCGTTCTCTGCATCCTTTGAGGCAGCGGCATTGGGCTGGGTGGTCTCTGGATAGGGGTGATGGTACTCCTGACCCAGTTTACTTCCCCTCTGAGTCTGGCTACCTCATCCCACAGTCCAAAGAGATGCATGCAGATAGGGCAGCACCTCAGTGTACAGAAGGTCTGCCCGAATATGGCTGCCCCGCAGCTAGTGCATTGCACCATTCCCCATATTATACTGCAATTATACTGCTATTCTACTACTTGTCTGTTGCTGAAGCTCTCCTAGTTCCCTGATCCTCAGATACTTTTCTTTAAAAAAAAGAAACTATATAAATAAATAAATGAGTCAAAGCACTTGTGCTGAGGGTGGGCTTCTTCCCCTTATGCTCCTCCTACTCCACACCCCTCACTATCCCCTGTGTTTAGCTCCTGTCAATCAGATTTAACAGGGCATATAATGAAGAGTTGGGGGGGGGCAAAAATTTGCAGCAATTAAAGACAGCAAAGAAATACACCACCACTACGTTTTAAATTTTCAACAGCCCAAAAACAGTTCTAAGTAAAGACAGCAAAGAAATTACAGTGTCACTAAAAGCCCACAATCTAAGTTTAATAACAAAAATAGCAATTACCAGTTACTGTAAAGCACTGATATGAATATGTTTTCTTCCCCTTCTGGCTTCGTCTCACAGTGCGTAAACTATGGTGGTACAGTGACGTCAGCCATGATGCAATGTAGAAACTTGCAGTAAGTGACATCACAAAATATTGCATTAAAAAAGGGATTATTTGCCATTGAATTACACTGTTCCCTGCAGTATATTGCAGCATTGTTTATATACTGCAGCTTTACTGCATTTCATCCAGGTTATTGTCACTGTATAATTGATATCTGAATCTGCAGGGTTAGAACTCTGCTGTCTGTCCATAACGTTGCGATACATTATTTAGTCCAAATGGAAATGTTATCAATTAACTTTTATTTGTATACTGGAAGATATGTGAGCAAAAATGCTAGTTTTCACAAACGTTCAGTGTAGAGTACAACAATACAAAAATAACAGAGCACAGCAAAATACAAAGAATAAATTCACAAGTGTGACAATTGAATGCAATACAAAATGGTAACATAGTTAGGATGATGATCTCAGGATGTACAGAGAATAAAGAACAACAATAATTTTAAGGGAGGTAGAAAAAGATGATTGGGGAGAAAGACAAGTGCAGAAGTGTGGGGATGGACCTCTAGACAGGAAGGAAGCATTTGAAATCAAGTGGAGAAAATGGGTATTATGTCAATCAGAACACTGTACTGAATTTGTACCCTAAATAAATTGTTAGCACTAGAGCACATAAGCTTGCTAAACTGAATAATGTGCCTGAATTAACAATCTTGACTTGGGGATACCTGTATATATGGGAATTAACTTTTTTCTTTTTTTCCCGTTCCCTTTCCACTTTTCCATTTTTTACTGATGTCTAATTGTGCCTGCAGACTGTTCTCACTTAATGGAATAATCTACATGTATGCCTCTGAAGAGAAATGTACGAAATTTGCACAAAAAAAAAAAAAATTCTGGTACAATCATTTGCAATGTACTACTTTAAAATGATAATAAAGAACAAATAAAAAACAAGCATTTGTCAATGCCGAATGTTGTCGCACTGGCATTGGCAGTGGGAGTGGCGTAGCAAGAGACGCATAGTGCTGTGATTTTGTGAATGTGTCTGAAAAGGTGATTTTGCACAGTGAGCACGCCATTGTGCTCCACAGCTGCAGAAACACGTTTTGGGCAGGCTATGAAAAATGGCAGCTGGACTGTTGATAAGGAGATGTGCACAAATGCCAGTGGTGAAAATGTGGCATGAAAATATTGCAGATTGACAAAGTTACAAGGGTGCATGGAAACTGTGCAATGTACGCTTGCAACACAGTCATTGTATGGAGTTTTGGCACCAAATGTTCAACATAGGCATTTTAGGACCTCTGCTCATGAATAGT
This sequence comes from Neoceratodus forsteri, assembly GCA_016271365.2. Lineage (NCBI taxonomy): Eukaryota > Metazoa > Chordata > Ceratodontiformes > Ceratodontidae > Neoceratodus > Neoceratodus forsteri. Next base: position 328,557,841 of record CM057450.1, on the reverse strand, counting down.
GTCACCGTCATTTCCTCAAACTGTCCCAAAAACTGATTTTGCACAGTGGCCATGCAATTCTGTGCCAGCAGTGCGAAAACACATTTCAGGCAGCTGGAGTGTGCATAAGGAGGTATGGAAAAATGCCAATGATGAACAACTGGAGTGAAAGTATTACAAATTCAGAAAGTCATGAGTGTGCGTGCAAACTGTGCAATTCACGCTCATAAAACACTCATTTTATTGACTTTCATTCCCAAATTTTCAACATAGGTATTTTAGGGCATCTGCTAATGAACAGTGTCACTGTCATTTTCATCATGTGTCTTGAACATGGACTTTCCACAGCGGCCACGCTATTCTGTGCCGGAACTGCGAAAACAGATTTTGGTCAGGATGTGAAAAATGACAGCTGTACTGTTCATTAGGAGGTGCAGAAAAATGGCACTGTAGAAAATCTGGAGTGAGAATATCAGAAGTTTGCGAACGTATGAGCGTGCGTGCAAACTGCACAATGTATGCTCGTAACACAGTCATTTTATGCAGTATTGTCACCAAATTTTCAACACAGGCATTTTAGGACCTCTGCTCATGAACAGTGTCACTATCATTTTCGTAATGTGTCCCGAACACTGATTTTGCACAGCAAACATGCTAATTTGCGCCGAAAGTGTGACAACACATTTCGGCAAGGATGTGAAAAATGACAGCTGTACAGTTCACAAGAAGGTATAGTAAAATGACAAATTTGATAATCTAGCATGAAAGTATTGAGAATGCGCTAAGTTACAAGCATGCATTGTGCAGTTGCTTTGCACCTAGTAAAACAGTCATTTTATGGAGTATTGTCACCAAATTTTCAAAACAGCCATTTTAGGACCTCTGCTCATGAACAGTATCACTGTCATTTTTGTAATGTGTCCCGAACACTGATTTCACACAGCAAACATGCTAATTTGCGCCGAAAGTGTGACAACACATTTCAGCAAGGATGTGAAAAATGACAGCTGTACAGTTCACAAGAAAGTGTGTAAAATGCTAATGTTGAGAATGTGGCATAAAATAGTGTGAATACGCTTTAACTTACAATCGCGTTGTGCAGTTACTCCATACGCTGTCAAAACAATCCTTTTTGATTTTTGCCCACCAAACTTGCAACATTGGTTTTTTGAGAGCCCCTCTCATGAACAATAGCACTGTCATTTCGTTACTCGGTCCCAAAAGGTGATTCTGTGCAGTGACTGCGAAATCACCTCTCGGGAATGAATAACGCCATGACAGTGCAAGAATTCATGAGAAGGGGTGCCAAAAACCCCATGTTGAAAATTAGGTGCCAAAATTCCAAAAAATGCCCAAAATTTGCAATAAAGTTGAAAAACCCCTATTCATTCCATTATACAGCTTACCGTCATTTCCTCAGTTCACGGCCGGCTTTGTAGAGTGCAAAGCGTGTTCCGGTCCACAGAAGATCGTCGCTCCAGACTCCGAGTAAGTATGGGTTGAGGGGTAAGGAGGCAGGCTGAGCAGTGGGTGGGTGTGGGTGGGGAGGGGCATCGAGACTACAAGGGGCGTTTTGTTTTACAGGTAAAAACAGAAAAAACATTGCAGGACAGTTTTCGTTTTGCAGGGCATTTAGCACGCTGGGGTGGGCTCCCAGCGTGCCACCTAACTTGTTTTGGTCAGAGTCGACGGGATTAGTAACCTCGCCGGCACACAACGGGAGGGAGGAGGAAGTACTGCTGACAGGGATTGGGCACCCTGGCCGGCACAGAAAGAAAGCTGGGGGTGTGGAGCCAAGGGGATTGGGCAACTCCTCGGCATTCAACAACTGGCGGGGGGTTGTGCTGATGATGAATGGGCTCCGCCATTGGCACGCAAAGACAGCGGGGGGGGTTTAACTGACAGGGGGACTGGGTACCCCCGAAGTTGGCAGATGTTAGGCGGCTGTCCGCTCGCTGACCATGCAGAATAATGGCAGTGAGCACGGCAAGAAAAGGACCGCTGAATCTGATGAGCTTTGCTCGGATTGCAGCGGATCTTTTCCTAGATGTGCTTGCCCCATTGTGCATGCATGGTGTGGCACTGGCATGCAGGCTGATTGGGCAATGCGGGATGCACCTACTGGTGCGTGCCCTGCATTCACCGAACAGCGACCGCACCTCCAAATCCCCACTGCCGCAAGATGTTGGCTGCGCATGTGCACCAACATAAAAAAAAAGTGTGGAGATAGTGCAAGTCAATCAGAGATGGTAGCATTCCAGGGGTCTGAGTGGATGCAGGTGCCAGGTGATGGGACTGGGTGGGGCAGCTGCAGCTGGATGTAGTAAGAAGGTAGGCATTGAGGGAGGCGTTGAAGGAGTGGACGGTATTACAGGCCTGGATTTCGTAGGGTAACTTGTTGTATAACTTTGTCCCAGTATAGAATATTTATTTATTGAATTGAGACTGAGTTCTAAGCCTGCTTGGTCTGGTAAAATGGGGTGTAACCAAGACCATGGTAGTGGAACCTCTGGTCAGTCGTCCAAGGGCTGAGAGTGGGAAGAGGGAGTTGACACTGGGTGGGAGCAGTTTGAGATAGATTTTGTGAAGGAAGGAGATCATTTTGAGGTGAAACCTCCCTTCAAGAGTGGGCCATCTGAGGGAGGAATAGAGGGTGAAGTGGTGAGTTTTCCAGGGGAGACTAGTGATGAAGCGCGCTACACTGTTGTAACTAGCTCTTAGATTGGAGTAAAGGAGTGAGGATGTTGGAGGGGAGAAGAGGATGGAACTGTAATCAGTGAGTGGCAGGTTTAGAGAGATGGCCAGGCGTAGTCTGCAGGTGGAAGCAGGAACTTTCTGATTCTGCAGAGAAGACCAAGTCTAGTGTGAATCTTCTTTATAAGACTGCTTATATGCAGATTGTAGGAGAGGTGGGGTCCCAGTAGAGACCAAGGTATTTGAATTCAGTCACCTGTTCAATGAGATTACCTGAGTTGTCGACCAGGGCATGGCTGGTTACAGGGGCTTTACGAGGGCTGGAAAAGATCATGAATTTGGTCTTTTTGGAGTTAAGGACCATGCCATTCCCAGAGAACCAGGAGTGGAGCTTTCTGAAATCAAACTGTAAATGTTGGAACATAGTGGTTGGGTTTTCGTGGCTGCAGAAGAGGGCCACGTCATTGGCGTATAGTACTAGTTGAGTGGATTGGCAGATAGATGGAAGGTTATAAATTATAAGTGAAAAGAGAAGGGGGCCCAAGAGAGAGCGCTGGGGGACCCCATATTTTATCTAAAAAGCAGAGGAGAGGTGACCTTCAATGGAAGTTTGATGGGATCTCCCAGAAAGGTAGCTACTGACCCATTTGACAACATTATCAGAGAGGTGCAGACCTTGAAGGGTGTCGAGGAGGAGGGCATGGTCTACAAGGTTGAACACCTTGGTCAGGTCAACAAAGACAGATCCAATGTAATGGCCTTTGTCGTTAGCCTTAAGAATGTCACTAGTGAACCAGACCAGGGCTGTTTCATTGCTGTGACCAGATTTAAACCATGCTGGGCGCTAGCGAGTAAGTTGTAGGATTTGAGGTGGGCGGTGAGTTAAGAGTGTACTACTTTCTCAATAATTTTTGAGAGAGGGGAGAGGAGGGAAACAGTGTGGTAGTTTCTGATGTCATTTCTAGATCCAGACTTGAATAACAGTTTTATGGTGGTGGTTTTCCAGGTGTTAAGGAAGGAGCCCAAACAGAGGGAGTTATTGAGTAGATTGGTGATGAGAACAGCTAAAGATGTGATGGGACAATTTAAGGATTTTATAGTCAATCCCATAGACCCCTTTGCTGGGTTTCGGGTTGTTCCTATGAATAAGCTTGATGGTGTCAGTAGGCTTAAGGGACTTGAAGTAAAAATTGGGGGTGAGGGCAGATCCAAAGCGTTGGGGCAGAAAGGGTGGGTCAAGGAAACAGAGGGCAGAGGGGTGGAGGAGGAGGAAGGTTTGTATTTTTCGAGGATACTGAAATGAGAGTTAAAGATGTTCACCTAATCAGTATCTCTTCTGCCATAGTAGAGGGTGATGGATCAGAGTTTTTAGTTTTGCCCAATAGCAAGTTGAGGGTACCCCAAAGCTGATGGGGGCTCAAGGCTTCCCCGAGTTGTTTATTAAGAAGGTAGTCAATTTTTGCCTTTCTTACAGCAGATTTGCACTTATTATGGAGAGACCTGCAAAGGGAAAGCTGGGTGGGGTCTTTGTGCTTTGAATAATGGGCCCAGGCTTTGTCCCTAGTTCTCATCAACTTTATGATATCGGGGTGACCCATTCATTGATTTTACCCCTTGTTCTAATTTTTTTGAGTGGAGCATATTTATCGCAGATACTGACAAGGATGTGGCAGAATTTCTGTAGGACAGAGTCGCAGTTGCCAGGCCCCTCGGTAAAGGACCAGTCAACAAGGCTGAAATCACAGGTTATTAAATCAATGTTCTGATCTGTCAATCTCCTGGTAAAGATGAATGTAGGAGGGTGTTTGGGTAGTCAGGCAGACCAGAGGCAATAAGATGCACAATGATTGCTGATAGAGTCAGGTAACATGCCAGAGTCAGTAATGCAAGTGTGATGCAAGACAATAACCCAGTCAATAAGTGATTGGGTACCTGTTTTGTAGTTAGATCTAGTGGGAGAGGCGATGAGCTGGTGGAGACCTATATCTGCAATGCAAGATTTGACGGAGTCAGATTGGCTGGAGACCCAATTAATGTTAAAGTCCCCAAGTGGGAGCCACTCTCTGTTGAGAGGGAGGGTGTGTTTGAGGGCAAGTAGTGACTCGAGGTCAGAAAGCGGAGTGCCCAAGGAAGATAAGCAGTGGTGAGGGTGAGGGTTTTATTTGGGCCAAGGAGACGGTGGATGAGAGAGTTTCCAGAAGGGAGAACTCTGTCCTGTGTGTGTGTTCGGTAAAGGAGAATTTGTTACAAATATAGAACGTACATCCCCCTCCTTTTTTTCTCAGTCTATCTTTTCTGACCAGGGTGTAACTGCTAAGCTCAATCTCACCATCAGGAATTCTGGGAGGAAGCTAGGTTTCGGAAAGAGTGATCACATTGAAGTCATTTATGGCTAGCCAGGCCTGGAAGTCATTGATTTTAGCTGGAAAACTCTGAATGTTAAGGTTGATAAAGCTGATATTTTTCCCTTTATTGGGGAAGGGCTCCTGGGTGGGTATGATAGGGCTACATGGGCCGGGGTTGGGAAGGATGATTCCTGAGAGGAGGAGGAGGAGGAGCAGGATGAGTGCTCTGGAGAATGTAGAGATGATGGATACTGACTTGTTTTTTCTAGGTCTGAAGCATTTGAATGTGGTTACAGTAGTGTGCTTAGTGTGAAACAAGTGGTTGTAGAGGGAGAGGGGTACAATGAGGGAGGACATGGGGTTATCCTCGGATGGTTGGAGAGACAGAGCAGGGGATGGTCAGAAAGTTTGGGAGGTAGTGTGCTGGTAGAATGGTAAGGTAAGAGGGGGTTGGGGGGATGGTGGGTCCTGGGGATATGAGTGGGTGGGAGCAAGGAGGAAAGGACAGGAGAGGGTAGAGCAGGAAAAACAGGAGTGATGGGAGGAGTGACATGGTGGCTGAGAAAACAGATGGGGAAAGCTTGAACAGTGTTTGCTGAGGAAGAGTGGCGGGAGAACTTAAAGGTGCTTGAAAGATGGAATAAAGGGTTGCTAAAAGCATTAAGTAGAGACTGTCAGATAGCATAGAGGTTAGAGTCTCCACCTTTGGTGCAGAATGTGCAGGGTTCAAATCCTCAAGGGTGCCAAAAGAGGAAAACCTTGCTGAGGGTGGGGTTTTGGAGGTGAGCAGAAGGGGGGCAGGGGTGAGTTTTGGATCAGGAGGATTCTCAGGCATGAGAAAGATGGTGGGGTGAAACAGGAAGAAAGGGGTAGCACTAGTGACTACTAATGGTCAGGGAGTATAGGGAGCAAATGAGAAAGTGAGGTATTAGGAAATACAGGTTGCTGTCACGTGACCAGTAACAGCACATAAAGGAAATCACAACCAAGGGTGGGGAGGACGGGTTAGCCCAGTGCTCACCTGTGCTCTGATGCATGTTGGCTCTGGGAGGGGAGGAGAGGTTGAAGCAAAGCCCCCTGTTGCTGAAGAGGCTTGAGTGGGCCTATGAGGAGTGGAGCCTGCTGGATAAAGGAGATGGACAGTTATGGGAGGGCTGTACAGGGGAACAAAGAAATGAGGGGGGCTAAAGACTGCAGATGCACAGCCGAGGAACTCAGACTGGTGCCAAGAGAACAAAGAACCAGGAGGGATTCAAATCAGTAAGGCTGCAGTACACTGGATTTAACTAAGCTAAGGCATTACAGTGAGGGAAACAACGTTAGAGCAGATCTTGCCCTTATTCTTGGATGAGTAACACAGCTAGCACTAGGCTTTGAACAACACACAGTGTGGGTGCTAAAACCATACCACACAGTCCTCTTAAAGTGACTAAAAAAACTTCTTAAAGTAGTTAGAAAACCTGTGAAAACCCTAGCCTGAATTCAGCAGTCAGCATTGGTAAAAGCTATCAGTGCTTTTGGCCAATAAAAAATGTACAGAGATGCATAGTCGCATTGGAGAGGTAAACGCTCAGTGCAGGATCAAACTTGAATTCTTTTTTCAAGGCTCACCTGTGCTCCAATGCACGCTGGCCCCAGGAGGGGAGGGGGCTTCAGCAAAGCCCCCCATTGCCGAAAAGGCTCAAGTGGGCCTTTGAGGAGTGGAGCCTGCTGTGCTCCAATGCACGCTGGCTCCAGGAGGGGAAGGGGCTGCAGCAAAGCTTCCCGTTGCTGAAGAGGCTCTCGGGGCCTTTGAGGAGTGGAGCCTGCTGTGCTCCAACACACGCTGGCTCCAGGAGGGGAGGGGGCCGCAGCAAAGCTCCCCGTTGCTGAAGAGGCTCAAGTGGGCCTTTGAGGAGTGGAGCCTGCTGTGCTCCAATGCACGCTGGCTCCAGGAGGGGAAGGGGCTGCAGCAAAGCTCTCCGTTGCTGAAGAGGCTCAAGTGGGCCTTTGAGGAGTGGAGCCTGCTGTGCTCCAACGCACGCTGGCTCCAGGAGGGGAAGGGGCTGCAGCAAAGCTCCCCATTGCTGAAGAGGCTCAAGTGGGCCTTTGAGGAGTGGAGCCTGTGCTCTGATGCATTCTGGCTCCGGGAGGGAAGGGGGCTGCCGAAAAGCTTCCTGTTGTTGAAGAGGCTGTTATGATCATGGTGGTACATGGTTAGGCCATGGGTTTTACATGGTCCGCGGTCATAGTTGATCATGGTTTGGGAGGCAGTATAGTGCTGTGGTTCAAGGCTCTGAGCTGCAAACCTGGAGACCTAGGTTTGAATCCCACAGCCCCCCACTTGCATATTGTGTGATCCTGAGCAAGTCACTTCACTTCCTTGTGCTTCCCATTTGCACCTGGAAGCAAGCTTTGGCTTAGTGTGCCTCTCCTTGCTAAACAATTTCCCCTTCCCTTCTAAATGCTTTTAACCATTGTTTTTCATGGATAATCACTGGAAGTAAATTGCCTAGGGGCAGACAATGGATGCCCACGAGTAATCTAGTTTCAGAATTTTATGAGTGGACTATGATTATCAGTTGTTATCAATAGTTGTTCATTTTAAAAGTTCTCTGGTTTATTTAAAAAAGTCTACAAAGCTTAGTTATTTTCACTTTTATAATAACACTAACATTCAGTAATGAATATATGTTATATGCACATTCTATTAAAACCGCTTTCTTTCATGTAGTATTTACCAATTTAATTTGTTGGTTTGCTTTCTAATGAAGATGCCCCTTATTTATAACTGATAGAACATTTATAACTGATAGAACAGTCTAATTTGTATTAATTCCAGCATAAAATGAAACTGTCTAAAGATGTGGAGAGTTCTCATGTTAAAAGTTTTGTACTCCAGGAATTAAACTCCTATTCTATATGTGATTTTCAATTCACAAGTTGTCACAGATTTTTACATTGAAGTGTCAATTTCTGCATTCTGATATAAATAATTATATAAAATGTGTTGCTATACCACGCTGTTATGACAATGAATAAACTGACCAAACATGGGTAAATGCTGATCCATGATTGATCATGGTGTGACCTGTAGATATGGAAAATATATTAGGAAAATACCTTTTCATGGGGATGCATAAAGAATTCTATAACTACTGTATGTTCACCATGAACATAATATGAACCCCCCAAAGATTTATGGAGAAATCATCCATTGATAAAACATAGAGTTTAGGAATGCAATTACAATTTGCATATATTTTAGAAACTGATTTTTACTTAAAAAAAAAACAGCAACAAAGATAAGCCAGGTTGTGATCATTTACAGTAAGGCCCTAGAACAAGTAATTCTATAATCTTAAAGGCAGACCAAACAGAAATAGATTGACAGCCACATTTTTCAGTCTAAACTTCATATCTGAGGTTGTTGTCTTTAATGCAGCAGCATTTGTTAGTAGGCAAAAAAAAATCATCATATAGGTTTTTTTTTAGGAAAAATATATTTATGCCATCCTTAGATTCTTCTTTGGTGTATTTTCAGTTTTTTCAGACATTTGTAAAACAGCATTTGTACCTAGTTTTGTAATTAATGACTCACGCCATTTAAGATAGCTGCCGCTTGCAAGTTTTAAAAATCTCTTCCATTGCTGTTACCTATTAAATACAGTATAAATCCTAAATTCATACTGTGGCTGTATTACAATGGTGCTAGCATGTGTTTTGGATGGAGAACAACACAGCAATGTACCAAGATATTCATTTTTTTCATGATGGGCATGGTATGGGAACAGGAAATTAAAAAAAAACAATAAAATCCTGTGTCTAAGTTCAGTAATTGAAGAAAACAAAATGAAAAATGGGTAAATTGATATTTTTCCAGAAAGACATTATTGTTGAAAACTGTATGTTGACTAGCAAGTGCTGCTGCTTTTTCTAATTATTTATATCCCTGAGAGCCTGAGTGGATCCATCTTAAAATCAGGCTAGGCAACTAGGAGTATTTAATACAGTTTTGCAAGTCACAGTTCAGCTGCAGCAAATGATATGGTCAGATATTTTCTTATTTTTTACAATATTTCTGTAGAGATTCTCTCTAGTGGACTTTTATTGGTACTGCAGGCAGGCATGGACATTTCTTTAGAGATATCACATACATTTCAGGAAAGATCAGACCATATTTATTGCTGCAACTGTATACTGTGCTGTAAGAATGATATCAGAAATGACTAGCTGGCTCCTCCTGAAGGGTGCTGGTTGGTAACTTCCTTGTACCAATAGATCAGGAAGTTGGGAGGCCATAGACATAAGCAGGAGAGCACATCACACTTCAGTTGCATTTATTGCTCACAACTTAATTGGTCCAGAAAAGGTCACCCAACAGATTCAGTGTTACTCAACTTGTCTTTAAACACACATATCACCCTATGTGTGGTGGCCCATGGAAATATTATTGTCCATAATGAAAATATAATGTATGGTAGGACGCTGTTAACCTTAGGAAATCATCATTTCCTAAGGTTGTTAACCTATCGATGTGACGTAGACATGTTGTTATCCTATCGATGCTATGTCACATCGATAGGTTAACAACAGCGATTGGTCTGAGCATGTGCGCGCTTTTTTTTTTTCCAGCGGGAACCAACGGATGAACAGCAGGTTAGAAGGACTGAACGGCCGCCGCGGTGACTAGTTAGCAAAAAGTAAGCAGCCTTTTATGTGGGACCATACACTATAAAAATATTGTATGGTCTCTTCTTCGCAATCGTCAATGTTAACTATCTCGAGGTTGTTATGGTGAACGTAAACTCTCGAGCTTCGCTCTCGAGGTTTACACGGTCGCCCTGGCAACCTCTCGACAGTTAAGTGACCGGTTACCGATAGAGGACCATACATTATCCTCTATATTGCACCAGTCCTCAGTAGATGATGCTCAGATTCTAGTGGAATGGAATTCTTTGGAATTTCAGAAAATTCTGTGGAATTCCATGAGTAGTGGAATTCCAACATTTTGCAAGCAAACTGGTTTTCATGGATTGATAATCAGCAAGACATTTATCCAGCAGTTTACGTGATTCGCAGAAAATGATTCTGCAGTTTACACAGAAATGTGTTTCAGAATTCTGTGAAATAAAAACAAAAAATTCAGAAGAGCATTTGACAAGCAGAACTGCCATTCCACACAAGTTAACTGGTGGAATACAACAAGCAGCATAGGCCTAGTCCTCGCATTGCACGTAAACAGTTATTGCACAGAACCTTTGTAATAATTAGATATTTCACATTCAATTAGCAGCTTTATGTTGTATTGATCCACTCTTCTTCATTATTGCAGTGCAATAAGGCATCTAGCACTTAGTTCCTTTCTCCACTGGATATATATAACCCTTTAATAGTTTTGATAGCACTGATAAGTTTAACACAGAGAAAGGTCACAGCTGAATATGTGCAAATGTATACCATGTTTGTTCAAGTCAGCAGGAGTACGTAAAGAGGAAGAGGTCTTGTGACCTACTGCAACACCTGACCTACTCTGGCATGCACAGGTCACATGCTTCAGTATCAGTTATTAGGATTCCACTGAAACAGTCACGTAATGCAGCTCCAAGTCTTTGGCATAATGAGACACCCTATAAACACCACTGTCTGCTGTTCCAAATAGCTAACCAAACACCTCGCAAAGTCCTTCTAATGCTGCACTGCCATGGCTGCATTTGGCATGTGGCTAAAGTTTTGGTAGTTAAGCCTTCATCAGAGAGGTATGCATGCCCCCTCTAGTGGCTTTTTTGTACAGTGTATGCTTGTGAATAATGGCTCCTGCAAGAATAAAAGTGACAGAAGAACAAGAAACACACAATGACAAACACTGCAATTCCTAAAACCACATGAAAATTACCACCACCAAAGAACAATGCCCCATATTTATAAGTAAGGTACAAGTGGAAACATTTACGCTGTTTTGCAATCTATGCCACAAACAGTTCAAAAGATAGACCTAAAAATGGGCTAAATACAGTGTTTATATTTTAACTAGGAAACCATCCTTGAAGATATGCAGTGGCAGCCAAAGGTAAGCTCCAGTATATAGATATATAAGGGATGTTCGGGGGGGGGGGTGCCTATTGGATAACCAAATTATTTGTACAATAGCCTGTCACCTCAAGTAATCTCACCAGTGGCGAAGCCATGAGTGAGGTTCACAAGAGGTCATAGGTGCCCTCTGCATATTGGATTTATGCAGCAGGCAGGGAACTTGGGTAACAGTTTTTTCTTATTTGTTTTTTTACAGTATTCTGTGCCATTTGTGGGTTTATTTGGTCAGATAGTTCTATTGTACCTTTGGTTGGTAGGGACATTACTAAGGATTTGACATGCAATGTGACTCCTGATTGGTGCAGTATGAGGATTTTCAAAGATCTGTAAGAAAAATGGCAGTAGTGTTTAGTGAGTACTGTGGATGCGTTCAGTTTCTGCGTCACAAAGGAGCTGCTGAAGAAGAGTGGGTAGCGGTTGATTGTTTCTGTTAAACAGACCATTTTTTTGTAAAATAGAGTGACTTTGTGTAATGGCAAGTGGCAGCAAACAAAACATGGGAGCAGAAATAGAGGCTGACTTTATGAGGTAGTAAGTGGCAATGTTGGAAAAGTAAAGCAGAAAAAGCAAATGAGAAAGAGAAAGAAGTTGGAGCAACAAACGGAAGCTAGTATGTTTTTCTGGGGGAAAATGTTTTGTGGTAATTATTTGGATTTCCGAGAATCAACAGTGAAAGTGATGCAGACAAAGTGAGATACTGAAGGGGCAGGGGAGGACAGGATACGTAGCAGATTGCTGCAGTTCAGTTGGTGGAAAAGTAAAATGCTGTATTTTTTTCATTTGTTATGCTTTGCATTTGTTGAGGATAGGGATGGAATTGGCAGTTGATATTAAGAGAGAAGTAACAGTCTGTAGTCCGACTTGTGAAATCTAGTGTAAGTGAAAGTGAAGTAGCACCGGCAGCTGATGGGCATATGCGTGTGCATGTGTGTGTGTGTGTGTGACATAGTCACTGTGGGGATAAATGGAGGATGATGTAATCACTATGGTAATAACTTGAAGTTATTCTCATAGTTATTGCATCATATCCATTTATCCACACTATGACTCAGATAAACTAAGTTATGAGCCACTTTTTATCCTGAACGCTGTTGTATAAATATAGATATATCACATAAAATCCCATTCATTTCAAAATGATTGTTAAATATTCTTAAACAGAAGACAAAATAGATAATTTTAATATCTTATCTAAAAACCAAATCATGAAAACCATTATCAGCCATGGATCCCACAATCTGATCATGTACAGTCATGACTAAGTAATTTAAAATGTTAACCACATATTGTTTCATCCACTTATCAACCTGAAAATGGATTTATGTCCCTTTTTAGTTTCCCTTGAGTATATCTTTTTTAAGGCATTTGTGCATGTTCAGAAACCCCAGATAACCCTGTTTGTGAATCACTGTCAAACCAAAATGGAGTTACCATGGACCAAGATTAGTTAAAAGAGCAGAGACGGCCATGAATGTCCAACTCTATTTGTCCAAGAAAATATGGACAATCAGAGAAAAGGACTACTAAATATTTTTGTAGCACTCAACACATTTTATCTGTGAAATATTTCAGGATTTTGCAGGTAAGTCTGATTGATCATTGTGCACATCAATGCATACCCCCAATTCTTTCTTTCTTTGTTTGCGTATTTGTATAGAACATTGTATTAAAATTTTAATTGTCCCCTAAATCCCCCCCCCAAGGAATGATGGATGCCACGCCATTTTTATGTTGATTGCGCACATGCGCAAGAAACATGTTGTGTCAGCTTTCTGCACAAGCAGGTTATGGAGGCATCGCACTGTTGTGCCCAATGCCCCCACAGCCTGCAAAGGCTTGTCCCCCATCCCCAATGCCGTGGCACACTGCTGCTGACACTAGTTCAGCCAGCATGCCACAACCTTCTAAAAAAGTAGCAGCTGCAATCAGGGGCTGCCTCGTCATTGCAGCGTCAGCCATCTGCTGCAATGAGTGAGTGACCCGTCATTGCAGGGTGGGATGTGAAACCCCCAATATTGTTTGTAAACATGGCGGAGGTTGCCGCTGTATTCACAAACAATATAAACCCCTCCCCCCCACCATGTTTACTTGCCGATGAGGGAGCCCACTCCCTGTTGGCATTCTGTAACCCCCTCCCGGTGTTGTTCCTGCCAATGGGGTGCCCAATCCCCGTTGGCATAATGATACCCCCCCTTTGGTTTCTATAGCCGAGGGGGTTTCTATAGCCGCGGCTCCTGCAGCTACCCTCCCCCTGTCCTTGTTTGCCGACGGGGGTGCCCAATCCCCCGTTAGCTAATGCACCCACCCACCCACATAGGTGGCACACTGGGACACTGGGAGCCCACCCCAGCATGCCAAAACACCTGTTAAACAAGAAAACGGTTCCCCGATGTCGTATTTTTTTGTTTTCAACCTGTAAAGAAGGAAACAGTCCCTGGGAGCTCTCCCAGGCCCCCCTCCCACAATCCACACCCACCCACTGCACACCCTGCCTCCCCACATCCCCCTCACCCCATACTTACCTCCGGAGTCTGGCTCGATGATCTTCGGTGGACCGGGAACACGTCTGCACTCTTCAAAGCCGACCGTGAACTGAGGAAATGGCAGTAAGCTGTATAATGTAGTAAATAGGGTTTTTACAACTTTAGTGCATATCTCGGGTATTTTTGGGACTTTTTTCACCAAATTTTCAACGTGGGGTTTTTGGGACCCCCTCCTCATGTATTCTTGAACTGTCATGGCATTAATTGGCCCCAAAAGGTGGTTTCGCAGTCACTGTGCAGAATCACCCTTTGGGGCTGATTAATGAAATGACAGTGCCAGTGTTCATGAGGTGGGCTCTCAAAAAGCCTATGTTGCAAATTTGGTGGAAAAAATCCAAAAAATGACTGTTTTACGAGCATGCGTTGCGCAGTTGCTACATACGATCGTAACTTCGTGAATTTACAATATTATCATGCCAGATTTTCAACATTGGCATTTTCTCACACCTACTTGTGAGCAGTATAGCTGTCATTGTTCACATCATGGTCGAAATGTGTTTTCGCAGTTCCGGCACGGAATAGCACGGTCGCTGTGGAAAAACAGTGTTCAGGACAGATTAAGAAAATGACAGTGATACTGTTCATGAGTAGAGGTCCAAAATGCCTATGCTAAAAATTTGGTAATGATACTCCATAAAATGACTGTGTTACGAGTGTGTGTTGTGCAGTTGGCACGCACGCTAGTAACTTCGCGAATTTATAATATTTTCACTCCAGATTTTCAAAATTGCCATTTCCCCAGACTTACTTATGAACAGTGTAGCTGTCATTTTTGCCATCCTGGCCAAAATGTGTTTTTGTGCATCCGGTGCAGAATAGAGCAGTTGCTGTGGGAAATCACTGTCTGGGACAGATCAAGAAAATGACAATGATACTGTTCATGGGCAGAGGTCCTAAAATGCCTATGTTGAAAATTTGGTGATGATAGCCCATCAATTGACTGTGTTACAAGTGCATTGCGCACTTTCCGCGTACACTGTAACTTCGCAGCTTTGTAATATTGTCACACCAGATTTTCAACAGTGCCATTTTTCACACTTCCTTATAAGCAGTACAGCTGTCATTGTTCACATCATGGCCGAATGTGTTTTCACAGTTCCAGTGCAGAATAGCGCGGTCGCTGTGGGAAAACAGTGTTCAGGACAGATTAAGAAAATGACAGTGGCACTGTTCATGAGCAGAGGTCCTAAAATCCCTATGTTGAAAATTTGGTGATGAAACTCCATAACATGACTGTGTTACAAGCATGCGTTGAACTGTTGGAGGATCACTGGACAACCTGGCTTGTTTTTTATTGGCAATCTCCATTGTCCCCTGAATTGGCCACCCCCCCCAAGGAATGATGGATGCTACACCATTTTTATTTGTTGGTTGCTCTTTGGCAAATTTATTCATGGCACGAAGACTATATTTACAACCCATATACTTTAGTATTCACAATTCAAAATTTACATCCAAATTTAATTTCCGATTTTCTGGATCTGGCCTCTGTCCTTCTTCTGGTTGTTTCTTCCATCTTGCTTTCAGGGCCTGGACACTGTGAATCCGGCACCCTCTTCCACACCAGAACCAGGCTGGCTCCCCTTACCCGGGCTTTCGCCCTCCAAGCCCGGACACTTCTGAATCTGGCACCTGGACCTATCCCCCTCCCAGTTTTTACCACCATGTCTGGGTTCTTTGTTCCTAGCCCATGTATCCTACCCCTCCCCTTCCCCGCCTCCCCCTCTTTTCTTTCTACACTGCCCTCCTCCAGCTAGCATGGATGGAGGGCTCCCCGTGGGCTAGTATCAAACTCCCTTTTTGGATATCTGGGTCACTAGTTCCCCAATAGCCCGTAGGAACAGACACATCCCAAACTCTGACAGGTGGATGCCATCCGACCTGTACACTGCAGGCTGGTCATAAGAGATGTCTCTGTGCTGCAGATGTACTCCTCCCATCTCTATTATCCCCTTGGCCACCCTCCTCTTTAAACACTTTCTAACTGTTTCAATCAGCCGGACATCCCTCACCCCCCTCCATACCTTCCGGGAAGTGATTTCGGACCAGCCGATTATCACCCTTGGCTACCACCCTCTTATCTTTTCTAAATCTCCCATCATGTTCTGCCCTAATGCCCCCCACAGCAGGCTCCCTAGATCATTGCCCCCCAGGTGTATAATGATGCAATTCAGGGTGCCCCACTGTAATTTTAACTCTTCCATCAAAGGCATGAACTGTGCCCATTTCATCCCCCGATGCCTTTCCATAGCACCTTGGTGTGCTCTGTGTTGTATCTCAGCTCCACTCCTCTGGAGATGGTAACCGCAAATCTTTCAGCCCAATATATGAAAGAATGCTCCACTATCCAGATCTTTCTCTTGGAACCTGCCATGGAAACAAAATAAACAGTTTGAGTTGTTTGCTGTTATTTTCTCACATACCTCTTATAGCAGCTTTACCTCCAGCACCTCACCTTTTGTACGTCCGCCACTGCAGCCCCTTTTTCTGCTGACTCCAAGGCTGCCCCAATCTGAAATGAATGCGGGGCAAACTTGCTGGGTCCTCTCCCAGGAATGCCAGCACCTTCTTCAGGACTGCCCCTACCTGAAACCCTGTAACCGGGAAACCATCCCCATGCTGGAACAGCACCACCCCAGCCCTCCCCCAAAAAATCCTATATTCCGCTAATGCACCCACAGCCCAGCTGGCTGACTGGGATCTTACCAGCGACACTTGGGTCCCCCTCCCCCTCTTGATCTGTTTTGGACCTGGCCAAGGTGATGACTACCTTGTCCTGCCCCCGCTGGACCTCCTCATGCTGTAACACCTTCCGGTGGTCGCTTTTTTGGGGGCCACCACTTCCCCCACTTGAAATGTGCCTGCTGCCATAACTGCAAACACGGCCCAGAACAGCACCCCTTCTTGTGCTGATGCACATACTTTCTGGGTGGCCCCTAAGACCCTTACCAGCAAATCCCCCCTTATGGGTTGTCTCCCATCCACCCTGGTCAGTTGGCCCCACCACCAACCTGCCACCATGCACTTTATTGTCCCGCCAGCCCCTACATCAGGCCATCCTTTGTCCTGGCATATCCAACTGATGCCAGCCAAGTGCACCACCATCATGGCATGGGCCACATTTCTACCACATTTCTACCACAAACCTCTTTACCTGTTCGTCCAGGACCAGTTCGGCCCCATCTCACCCATGTTTCCTTCTGAACTCTTTAAACCTTGCCCATCCTGCCCCGTATGCCCTCAATGTGTTGACTGCCCAGGCCCCCTGATACAGTGACCTGGCCGTGACCCTCCAGCTTCCCACATCTGGTTGGGTATTCTGGCCCTGTTTGGTGCTGTCTAAGGCACCAGCTCCCAAAACCTGTCGAGCTGTAAATGGGAAAGACGGTCAGCCACCTCATTCTTCAAACCCTCAGTGTACTGTGCTTTGAAAGATATGTTCAACCATAGTCCCAACAGGACCATCCGTCTGAGTAGCCATCCCACCGTCTCTGACTTCTACTACCCCTTTATTATCACACCAAAACAAAATGTGCTTACCCTGCATCCTATCTCCCATACCTCCAGAGCCACCTATATCGGTAAAATCTCCAAGACTGTGATAATTTTCAACCACCCCTTTTTGCCCCATGATGCTGGCCAAGGCTCTGACATCATATGCCCCCATTCCCAGGGCCCATGATGCATCCATGAATAGCTCCAGATCCATGCTCCTTTCCCATTCCTCCTGCCAGAATGTCAACCCATTGTAGCCTTCGAGAAACTCCTCCCATACCTGAAGGTCCTCACGCACACCTCTCAGCACATCCACCCAATGGTGCGGCAGCCGGGCCTTCCCTGTTGCCCTCCCCAGCCTTCATGTGAAGGCCCTGCCTGGGCTGATGGCCTTGCAGGCAAAATTAAGGTGCCCCAGCAGTTGCTGTATCTGTACCAGCGGCACCCTCTGCCGCCCCACCACCTGGTTGAGCAGGCCCCTAAGGCGCACCACCTTGTCCCCAGGTAGCTGAAAACAGCCCTCTTCTGTGTCCACTTCTATGCCCAAAAATTCCAATTTTTGGGCGGGGCCATCCATCTTGCCCTGTGCCAGCGGTATCCGCACCTGCTGGCACATTGCCTCAAAATCCCTTAATATCCCTTGTGCCTCGACTTTGGATTCGCCAATGAGAAGGAAATCATCAAGGTAGTGTACCAACCTCCTGTGCCCATAATGGGCCCTGAACACCCATTACACCCAGGTGCTAAATGTTTCAAAAGTGGAACATGCCACCGAGCATCCCATGGACATGGCCTTGTCAAAATACGTGCCCCCTTGGAACTGAAAACCCAACAGGTCCCAATCCTCAGGCTGGACTGGTAACAGCCGAAAGGCTGCCTCTATGTCTGTCTTGACCAGCCATGCTCCTTCAATCACCCTGATCAGCCCTACCACCTGCTCCAGTGAGGCATACGATACCACCCTAAGGTGGTCAGGTATGCCCTCATTCACTGAGTAGCCCTCAGGGTAGGATAAATGATGTATCAAGTGGAATTCCCCTACTGCCTTTTTGAGTACAATCCCAAGTGAGGACACCCGTAAATACTCACATGGTGGACCCCCCCCCGTGGGTCCTCCACTCTGCCTGCCCTTATTTAATTCTGAATATCAGCACCCACTATTTCCTCTTTCCCTTGCATCGACCATAGATCTTTGACTTACGTCTGAATTCTCTCTTTTAAAACCCAAAGGGGAAACCCCCTTTGAAAGCTGCCCTGAGCAGTTCCGCTGCCACCCTGTTCGGGTAGTTCACAATCCATTCCTCCACCACCACCCGGACAATGGGAGTGTGCACCAGCACAACCCCACTGCCTCTTTGCATTCCTCTCTAACACCATCCCCTGGGAGTGTAGTGCTGCCCTCACTGACTGCCCCCAGCCCTGCCCTGTCCCTTGGGTACCCCGAAAGGACTGATCATAGTGTGCCCCCATGCTGTTCCCTCTGCCCATTCCTTGCCAGCAGCTGGAGACTGGGTGTAACCCCCTGCACTTGGAGCAGACGTGTTGAAATTTACACGTGCCACACATGCATGTGGCCTTGTTGTAGCCCCAACACGCCCTGACTGGTGTGGTGGCCATGGCCTTCTTTGCTTACTCTCCTCCCCAGATAGCGTCCTCACCCATAATTCCAAGTTGATGCAGTCCCACCTCAAATCCCCTTTTGCCACCATTCTCTTTTGGAATGCCTCATCATACTTCAGTCACCCATACCTGATTTTTGCCTTATATGCGTCCCTGATAATGGATATGTATGTCAACAGGGGAATGGCGAGCTCTGGCTGTTTCTCCAGCAGCAGCGCACTGTATATGATGAAACTCCCTTGCCAGCTGTCAATGGTCTTCCTTTTATAGTTTGCCTCCTCCGTCTTGTGGCCCATCACTGCCAGGGCCATCACCATTTCTGACTTCCCCATGGACTCCTTCTGCTCATATCTCATGGCTGTGTCCTCATCCACCAGCCCAAAGATGTCTGCATACTCCCCCCTTCCAGATCTTTTCTTTTCTTTTATGGACACCAGGACATGGTCCCTGACTGAGCATCCTGGGGGTCCATCATACAACTTTTTTGTTGCCCCCTTGGCCCCCCTCCCTTTTTGGCCCCTGCCCCTTTGCTCCTCAAGGCCTGCATGGCCTGTTCCATTTTCTTCAACTCTGCGTCACCCATATCCTCCAGGAGTCCCTCCAAATACTCTTTCAGCCCATTTTTGTCAGAGAGATCCCTGCTATTCTTACCACCATCTGGGTTCCCGTCATCTGGCTCCAGTGCAGGCAGTGGTGCTGGGATCAGTGCGGGCTGTGGCACCTCCTGTCTGGGTCTCTTGCCTCCTGTTTCCCTGCCCCGGGCACTCCTCTCACTCCTTCTGTTTCTTTGGGGCCTCCTCCTCTGCCTACCATTGCTTTGCTGCCACCACCAGCTCCAACATTTGCCACATCAGCTTAGATGCCTCCTGCATCAATTTCTCGTTGGACAGTTCAGCTCACTTAGGTGCCATACTGCTCCCTATATCACTGTGTTGGGGGGGAACACTTGTTCAACCATTTGCATGCACCTTCGACAAATGAAAAGACACACGCTATCATTGTACTATCTGGAGAACTGTGGGGAACCGAACCATGGTCCTGGGTCTCCTTCTTTGCTGTGTGATGGAGCCCTAGCCACTCCCCATGGGGGTGGCTTGCAAAGAAAGAACTGTCTGTTGGGGCACTCATAATGCTGGCTCTTGCCCAGGTTGTACCTGAGGCCTTCGAGGCTCTCTCTCCTGGAGGCATCCCTCCCTCCACTCAAAATGCACTGCCAGCTCCTCCTGGCTGTGGTACCATGCTTCCTCATGTGGATCGCCCCTCCCCACTTCTGCCACTGAAGCCCCTCCCTGTTCTGGGGCCTTCATCACCTGCACCTGGTCCTCTTATGCCTGGGCCTGCCCAGAATCTCTTAGCGCACTCTCAGCGCTCCAATGCTCCCGCCCCTACCCATAAGCGGAGCTCCCCCCTAAAACCATGAGGTAGCTGGAGGCCCTCAGTCCCTTGCATCCTTCACTTGCATTTCCACTGCCCCTCTTACTGCATAGGCCTGAAACCTCCATCCATTTGGCAGGCCTCGTGAAACAGAGAAACTTCCCCTAAAATCCACCTTTGCAAGCATCAAAACCCCCAACCAGCTGCCTGCAGCAAGGATCCAACTCCTTCTCCTCTACCCAGTGGTCTTGGGCACCAGTTGCACCAGCTGTAACCACTAGCAAGAAAACCCTCTCCCAACTAGCTCACGCCAGGCCACGTGGCCTCTTGGCCTCCTCACTCCCCACCTGTGCAACAAACCATGCCCTCCTGGCACACCTGCTCATTATCCCCCCATAGTTCCACCAGTTTCCAGCCCGAACGGCCTTTTGTTGTCCCCTGCTCATTGCGCTGTGCTGGGAGCCCCTCTCACCCGAACCTCGCAGCCTCCTGGGCCTTGCCAACACCACCCCATTGGTCAGTGGCCTCCCCATGTCCCCAGCTGCCTTCTGAGACCACTACCATGAGGCAGACACAATTTCTTCCTTTTATATATATATATATATATATATTTTTTCTTTTCTTTTTTGCCTGGACCCCTCCACGGCAGGAGCAATTCTTGAACTCCTCCTGTGTGAGTCGATGCCTAGGTCCTGCCCTCCCCTGCACACCCAACCGTGTTCATATCTCGACCCCCCATCTGCTCCCAGAAAAACTCCCCCTGTCTTGGTAACTTGGTTCGTTGGACAAAAGAAGGCCATAGCCCATCGAGATTGTCCTCCACATTTGTGGATCATTGTATGCGGTACTATTCTAATAACCGTTTGTCTATTTTATTTTTGAAAATCATAATAGTAGGTGAATCAATAATATCTTGTGGCAAAGTATTCCATATCGTAAGAGTTCTAATAGTAAAACAGTTTTGTCTTTTATTTGTATTACATTTTTTGATGTCAATTTGTTTATTATGTAACCTGGCAACAATTTTTCTGTTGGATAATGTTAAGCCACATTGCTCCATTAGAATAGGAGATTTCATAATTTTAAACAACTGTAAAAGATCACCTCTTATTCGTCTCTGCTTGAGTGAATACAAGCTGTAATCTAGTGTTATAATCCAAATGAGCATAATATGGAATAATTTTTGTGGCCCTGTGTTGAATTTGTTCAATTCTATTAATGTCTGATACTAGATAAGGACTCCAAAAGGAGGAGCCATAATCCATGTAAGGTCTGACATGAGATCTATACAGGGTCATAATACACTGATCTGACTTAGAAACAAATGTACTATTTATCCTATGAAGAAGAGCATTGGCTTGATTAGCTATTTTGTTGCAATGAGAAGATGAGGAAAGTTTATTATTTACTAGTACCCCGAGATCTTTTTCTAAAGAAGATTCTCTAATAGATATATTATTTAAGGTGTATAACTGTCTAGGGTTGCTTTTGCCTATGTGTAAGACTGCACATTTTGTTACATTAAAGTGCATTTTGTTTTTGGTAGCCCAATGTTCAATAGATGCAAGGTCTGCTAGTAAAGTTTGTATATTATCAGCATTGTTCACAGTGCCACCCAATTTGGTGTCATCAGCAAATTTCATGAGTATATTAGGAGAACAAATTTTCATATCACTGATGAAAACATTAAACAGAGTGGGTCCCAAAATGGAACCCGGAGGAACTCTGCTTGTCACCCTTCCCAAGTTTGACAAGGTACCATTTACCCGAACCCTCTGGGTGCGGTTACTCAGCCAGCTGTTAATCCATGAAACTAATGTTAATGAAAATCCTAAATGAATGAGTTTTTTAATCAGAATGTTATGTGACACTTTGTCAAATGCTTTGCTGTAGTCCAATAAAATGACCTCAGTTGGTATATTTGAATCGAGATTCATACTAATATAATTATAAAATGAAAGCAGATTTGTAGTGCAAGAAAATTCAGTCTTAAATCCATGCTGGGTTGTATCAAGTATTTTAAAAGTTTCCATCTCTGTTTCAAGAAAAGTTTTAATTAACCTTTCCATTAATTTACAAAGGGATAGAAGTCAAGCTAATTGGAAGATAGTTTTCTACTTTAGAATGAGAACCTTGTTTAAAAATGGGAGTCACTATTGCAGTTAACCAATCGGAAGGGACCCTCGATTCGTGGAGAGATTTATTAAAAATAATAGCAAGCGGTAAGGCTATAGTATCTTTAACACCCAGTAGAAATTTGGTACATATATTGTCTGGACCAGGACTAGTAGTTTTCTTTAATGTTGATAGTAAATCAGAGACCTCATTTATTGAAATTGTAAATTTTGTATGACTTGGGAGGTGTCTATCAAGGAAAACGTGAGATGGATCCTGGACAAAAACTGATGAAAAATAGTCATTTAGAGCTGTAGCAGTCTTGGAGTCTGAAGTAATTATTGTGTTGTTTATATTTAATGGCCCAATTTTCCTGCTGGTTCCTTTTTTACTATTTAAGTAAGCATACAAAGCTTTATGAGAGTCCTTAGTGTGTGCAATATGAAATTCTAAATTACGTTTAGCTAACAAAATTGAATTTTTTAATGTTTTAACCGATTCCCTGTATTTAATTAATATTTCATTCTTTTGAGTAAGGGAACTTTTTTTAGTAATGAGAAAAGTTTTTGTTTATGGGAAATTTGTTTTTTTATAGTTCTGTTAAACCAAGGGGGAATTTTGCCTTTGTTGTTGTATTTATGTTTTTCCGGAATAAACTGATGTTCGAGTTCTTGAATTTGATTTTTTTTTTAAACTCCCATGCTTCATCAATATTAAGAGGGGAAAGAATGTTGACCCAATTTAATGCTCCTAGATGATTTATTTTATGAAAATCTGCCCTGTCATATTGTTTAATTTTATGCTCATTCCTTACAGCGGGTTGAGAGAAGGGGATAGTAAAAAATAAGGACAGAAGGTCACTGTTCCCAAGTGGTTCTGATATTGATATATTGTTTATAGGTATATCGGTGTTGGTTATGATGAGATCAAAGATGTTACTTCCCCGTGTCGGCTCCTTAACCAATTGATAAAGTCCTAAATTAATAATGGTTTCAAGAAATTTTTGATCATGATGGTTTGAACCCGTTAAAGTATCCCAATTTATATTGGGAAGATTGAAGTCACCCAGAATTAAAATGGAACCATTTTTTGCTAGCTGGGAGATTTCATTGAACAGCTGTAAACTGTGGTTATAATCTGATGACTGTGGACGATAACAAGTCCCGATCAGTATCTGGGAAGAACCTTTGGGTTGAATATATACCCATACACTCTCAGACTGAACATTCACTGAAGATTGATAAGAAGTGATGTTACCTCTGACGTAAAGGCAGAACCCACCACCTATTTTATTATCTGATCTGTTTTTGAAGTAATGATTAAATCCTGGGATTTCAGTTGTCCAGGTTTTATCAGTATTGCCCCAAGTTTCTGTTATAGCTATTAACGATAAGTCAAGAATTTGTGCCTTAAGTTCCAACTCTGCTAACTTAGCAATGTTTAAAGAACGAGCATTAAGAGACAATATGTTCAATTGTTGCTGATTAGAAAAGTGAATCCCAGTAATAAGATAATTGGTTGGTACCCCAATCTCTCCCTTTCTCATTAGTTTAAATGAGTATGAATAAAGGTAGCAATTTTACGTCCCAGTAATGCACTACTCTGTCTGCTAAGGTGTAAGCCATCCCAACAAAAGAGGGATGGACTTTGATGAAATTCTTACCAATATGTCAGACAGGGAATACTTTGAGACACCATTTACGAAGCCATTCATTTAAGACTTTTATTTTAGCTGTAATAAATTCTGTAGCTCATGAAACTGGTAGAATTTCAGATAGACATATGTCACAACCCCTCTCAACTAGTAAGTTACACAAGGATACATAGTCTTGTTTTATTTGTTGCAAAGATAGTTTAGAAATGTCATTAGTTCCTACATGTACAACCACCAGTGGATTATCTCCAGCTGGTTGTAGGATTGAGTTAACCATTGAGGTGATATCTGAAATCCTTGCCCCCCAATAACTGGAGCAAGTACAATGTTCTTTGTCAGGATTACAAACCACATGATCAATATATTTTATAATGGAGTCTCCCAATACAAATACTTCTTTTTTAGGTACTATCTCATGGGTAGATACGGGGGGGAGGGAGTTATGAAGATGGACCTGCGCAATGAGTAGTTGTTCACTAGGTATTTGGTTAAGTTTTGCTTTATTTTCATCATTCATACCAAATACTGGGCTGCTTGAGACAGTTTCATCAATCATTTGTGAAAGTTGCTCAAAAGAATTATATGTAGGGATCTGATATACAGGTGGAAGGGGGGAGGTATTTGTTGTAGTTTTTTTTAACCCTGTTTGGGATACTGTAATCCAGGAATCAACTTTAGTTGTATTTAACTGTTGCCAACTAGTGGCTGCAGTTAAGGGAGTGGATGTAATGATTTGGTGTTTTAATAGAGGGACTTGTGGTATATCTAAATGACACTCCCGATAGTTAGCATCATCCACACTTTTAGTTGGAGATGTGTTGGTTTCTACCAAAATAGACATTTGGTCAATATAGTCTTCTAAGGCTTTTATTTCAGATTTTGAAGACTTTTTGGGCTGTAGTCGAGTAATTTCCATTTGTAAATCACCAACCAAAATACACTTTTCACAGATGTAGTTAGGTGTTATTTTACCAAAGGTATACATCTTACATGTTGAGCAATATTTATTAGCTTTTTTTCATTTTGAAAGTGGATACTGCAAGTACTACTTGAAAGCACAATATAGTAGTTTACCTGTTGTGTCTTATGCTAATTAGAGCCTTAGCGTTTGCCTTCTTGTCCCTTTGTCCCAGATGAACATAATAGACACGCGCTAAGACGCACGTATCTCTGCGCACATCTCTGCGTGCAGCCCCACGCATGCTTGCCCCACTCGCTAGAGCAGCTCTTTTAATGCAGGGCCAACCAGAAGTGCTAATCATGCTACTTCTGGTTTCGCGCTGCAAGATGTGTGCCAAACGTTTGAAAAAAGCCTTTAAAAAGGCTTACCCTATTAAATAGGGCAGGAGATGATGCAGAAGTACCTAAAAGGTACAACAAAGATGTTTTGCAAGCCTAACTAGAAGGGTGAGCACTGGTGGCTAAAGTCTAGATCCTCCAGTACCCCACAATCCCTTGCTGCCTACTAACAAGTGCAGCAGAAGGGAAGGTACTCTTTTCTTTTAGGCAACAGAATTACACAGAAATAAAAAGGTGTATCACAAATATAAAGGTATATCACAGGTATAATCAGTGGCACCTCACTGAGAGGCACATTCAGTCAATGCAACAGCTATCTATATCTAGCTCTCTCTCCTCCTATTGGTTTAGCAAAGTAAACTGATACAGTACCCTTCCCAGCACAGAACACACACTGACTTTCTTTCTTTTTTTAACCCTAAATAAGACCCCTTCTACTTCTAATAAAGTATCTGTTTGCTTAATCTCAACAGACACTGACTCCTGCTGAGATATATGTGTTAAATTAATAAGTAAATGTAGCTTCTTTTAGTTAGCTGCTTTCTGCTCTACAAGCAAGGCCACATGGTCTGAAGGCTAAGGTTTGTTTTTGGTGATGTTTTTGTAAGAATATATACATAAATAAAAAGAAACTCAGAAAAGCTCAAGCAACTCCCGAGACACCATGGAAAACACACAGGGCCTCCCTGTTGCCCACACAAAAACGCAGATAATTTCGAGCACTCACAAGGCCCCCCAACAATGCCAGAGGCCAAGGTGTTCCACACAAAAGGCCCCACATGGTATCCCATCCTGCAGGATGTGCAGCCTTGTGCCACTGATATCCCCATCCCACAAGTAAAACCGCTTCACATTACAAATGGCCAATAACACCTTGCCATGGCCAAAGGGGTGTTCTCCACAGCTGCCTGCCTTCATGTGCTGCCACTCACCAACTTGCAAAAACCAGACCTCCACCACAGACACTATCCTTGTCATGGGAGACCCTTTCTCAACGTTCTGCCTCCCTGCTTACTAAAAATATCCATCCTTCCAAAATGGCTGGTACCTCTCTCTCATTTAACGCCACCTGGTTTTGCAGTATGTCTGTTGCTATCACTTTTTTTTTAAACTTGTCTCGTATCCCCTACCGTGCCACCAAAGCTCTGCCAACCTGCTCTGCCCTTGCAAACTACCTCGAGCCACCAGCTACCTGGGGTAGGCCCTACGATTTGTTGCTATGACTGCAAACCAGATTCCACATTAACTGGCCACAGTGGATGGCCCACAGGCCTTCAGTTCTTATAGCTATCTTAGAAAGCACGTGGCTTTTTAACTGATTCTGTCTGAGTATACACCTAATCAAATTACTGAAGCTAGTCTCTTGCAGACTGATGCCTGGCAACAGTTTCTTTTTATTTGTATATATATTCTTACAAAAACATCACCAAAAACAAACCTTAGCCTTCAGACCATGTGGCCAAATGGCCTAGCTGTACAAAAACACTGCTCTCTCTTAAACTCACTCACAAAACCTACTGCAAACCAACAGTAATGCCTTTAGAGTACATATTAACCTCCTTATTCCTATATAAACTGCTCACCGTAATGATGAGAAACAGCAAGTCTGGACTCCATACAAAAAGGGAGACATTGCTAGATTGGAGGGGGTGCAGAGAAGAGCTACAAAGGCGATAATGGGATATCGTGACATGACATATTCAGAGAGACTTATACACCCGGATATGTTTACCCTACAATATAGGAGACTGAGGGGGGATATGTGTATGACCTTTAGAGCACTACAGGATAAAACAATGTGGGCAGATTATGGCCTTAGACTAAAAAAATCCTCACACGATACTAGGGGACATCCCTTTCAACTAGTAGCAGATAGATGGAAACTTATAAAAAGAAAATTCTGGTATGGTCAAAGAGTGATTAAAGTATGGAATGGCTTACAAATGATGTGGTTGCAAGTACCACAGTGGAACAATTTAAAAAAGGGTTGGATACCTTTTATTCAAAGAAGTATGGGATATTCTAATCTAAGGCAAGCAACCAAGGATGAAAGTCTATTCATGCTTGATAAGCCTATGAATCCTATGAACCAAAGAAAACCTGAGATGGTCATTTGGGCCACATGGCTACAGGCCTAGTAGTTCTTTGTGCCTTACCCGACTTGCCAAATGATGTGCTGAGTTCTGCTTCAAGAAAAAATTCCCAGCAAAAGAAGCCATCCTGCCTGAGACCTGGCCTAATATACCCCTAATAGGCCCCTGGTCAGGACCTCCTATGGGCTCCGCCCCTCAGCCAATCCCTGAGGCTCTGGCATAACCTTGTCATTTACCCCTTCCTGCCTGATGATGTCACAAACCCCTCTAATCCCTCCCTCCCTCCCTCTCCCCACCCCCTCCTATTCACATCTTCCTGGTGGAGGATCACTGGACTTGCCTTTATTGGCAATCCCCAGTATCAGGTACAAGCATACAATTCATCATATGAGTAGAAATAACAAAATGATCCAAACAGCTAACGATAAAGAAAAAGAGATGTACAAGAACAAGGGGGCACAAACTGAAGATCGATGGGGGACAGCTCAGAGGAAATGTGAGGAAGTATTTTTTCACAGAGAGGGTTGTGGATACATGGAACAGCCTTTCTGAGGAGGTAGTGGAGTCAAAAACAGTGGGGGGATTCAAGAATGCATGGGACACCCATACCAAAAAATAGGCCTAATGCTCAACTACCTCAAATCACTAATAATTAGTTAATGTTCAATTATTCCTCAGTTTTGCTTTGGTTGATTTTTTCACATGCAAATGAGTTAGTGGTAACTCCTCCTAGCTCAATCTACTGCTATCTAATTCTTAACAGTTTCAGCAGTTAGTTACTGACCGGTTTCCTAATTAAGAATCAACTAATCCCCATGAATTGAGTATGAGTTTGCCGTTCGTTAATTACTAATTGAGCTTATACAAAAAATAGGCCAAATGCTCAACTACCTCAAATCACTAATAATTAGTTAATGTTCAGTTACTCCTCAGTTTTGCTTTGGTTGATTTTTTCACATTCAAATGAGTTAGTGGCTAACTCCTCCTAGCTCAACCTACTGCTAACTAATTGTTAACAGTTTCAGTAGTTAGTCATTGACCTATTTCCTAATTAAGAATTAACTAATCCCCATGAATTGAGTATTAGTTTGGCATTCATTAATTACTAGTTGAGCTTATGTAATAAATAATTCATGATCAATACTCAACTTGTTGAGCATTAGCTGATAAGTAACTGTACACCACATAGTAAGCATAGTTATTAGTTAAGAATAATTAATTCTTAACTAGCTCATTTGCGCACTGCTGCTAGAAACTACCCAGCTGGGAGTCCAGATAAGCTGCAGGAGCACATCCACTCCTCACTGAAGGTGCCACACATTTGACTGAGGCACCCTGAGGTACCCCTCCACCCCCAAAGTCAGAAACTAGTCTCTGTCTGGGATAGGCTTCATCCTGCTGGTACAGTCTGGGGGTTGGCCTGAGTGTTAAACAGGAGGCAGAGGTAAGTCCCAAATGACTATCTGAATTAAACTGCATTTATGCAAGAAAAGACTCCCTGACCCAACTGGAGTCACTTGTTCGTAATTTTGTAGTCACCTACTAGCACATAGACTGGGTACATGCTCCAAATGTGCCACTAAAAAGTCAAGCAACTTTATGGTAACTTTCAAGCGATCGACTAAGTGCTGAGTAAACTGGGAGTGTGTTGCAAAAATGCTAATGAAGTGCCTTATAGTTGTTCCTGATATACCGCCAATGGAGTACCTTCTCAGCTGGGACACTCCTGCATTACTCCAGAAAAGCACCTTTAGAGTGTGTTCCAAAAATGTTACTGAAGTGCCTTGGAATTATAGTGTATATACACTTCAAATTGGGTACTCGTACTCTGCAAATGCACTTAAAATGAAATTTAAGTACCTTCTTGAATAAACTTCAATCTTTCAGTGTAAAATATCCTCACAGTTAGGGCACAATTGTAAATTAAAACTTCCGGAAGAGACCCGTGTGCCATAATGGGGTGGTGGGCCATCCCTGTGTAGCTTCAGTGCCCTCCCAGAGAACTGAACTACACAAATCTAGTACTCAGAACATGCTCTTGCCCTCATGTCAGTTTCTTAGCATCTGACCTGACTAGCCGCACAAATCTGCAAGCAGAGCAGGACTAAGAAAGGGGATGGGATGTACATTTTATTTTTTTTAAATAAGGGTTAGGGAGTCCTGGAAGCCATAACGTAGGGGTGTACATTTACCTTTTTTAACATTTTCACTGGCAAATACTTTTGCACCTCAGATACTCTGCTATTCATTACGCACTATTCAAATTCCTTTTCAAGCTGACCCCCCCAGTCAGCAGCATGGTGTTAAATAGTGTTTTATCACATAATGACCAAGAAAAGCCTAGAGATGCAACATTTCAGTGGGGTCCATCTTCATATAATTTTACAACTTGGAGCAGAAGCTCAATGGAAATCAAGATCACTTTCTCTGAGACACACAGTGAGTCAGAGGCTGTGGCTGGGCTTGAACACGAATATCCTGCTTCACAGTTTCAGAGACAATATTATGATGGAAAGAAGGTCCAACTAACCACAATTCAACACCACACCTCGCTTCCAAATCTTAGGACATTTACTTACTGGTGGTGGAGCTTTCTTCAGGAGGCTGCTGGTACACTTTCATTTCTGCTCATTGAATTAAAGACAGTGAAGTCTTCATCTTTCTCAAACATTAAACAATTTTTCATAATTTCCTGGGAGATAAATCCTGAATGTGTTCAGAAAAGATAGATAAAGGTCATATACACTGTTTAGAAAAGAAACTGAAGCCCATACTAGACCACATTTTTCTATCATGAAGTTCAACGGACACCATCCTCAACTCTCTTTGCGTCTTCCTAGAAACTGTGAATACCCCCCAATACAGCATAGACACTCACGGTGCAGTGGGAGGAGAGGACACTATCATATCATGAGTAAATGCACTCTTTGGGGGTGTTCTTAATGTTCAAGAAGCATGCAACAAGAGTAGATCAAGGATCTGAAACAAAATGTTGGGAATAAATACACTGTTTGGATGCATTTCAGTTATGCTAAAAAAAAGCACAGCAGTTAAAATAACCAACAACTTGAATGAATAGTAGAGAAGGTAAGCAAACATTAAACATATTTTTTTAATTATAAATAATATAATGCAAAAAGGATTGACAAGTGTACCTTTAACACCAACTCGATACCAAAATGTGTATGTGATGGTCAAACAACAAACCTTTTTAAAAGTAATTTTACTGTTAACAAATTGTTTTTTCAGTTAGTCTTATTTCTCCCCCATGCACTGGCAGCCTCCACTATACTGGCCACCTCAGCCCCATCGCCCCAGCCAACACCCCCAGGACTTGCTATCCCTCAGAGGCAGCACGGTCTGGGTCGTCAAGTACAGGGCATGTAGGCAGCTGGAGTCATCATGCAGCCGGTGTACAGATTTTCCTAGTACTCCCCCTAAAGTGCAGCATGCCCCCATGTGCTGTACACCTGACATCTGCCTCTCCTCTTCCCAACTCTGCTGGTTTCAGCCTGCTTATCCTCAGTCACTGATAGTATCTGGCAAGCACCAAGCTCTGCTCCACTCCACCCTGAGATGAGCAATCCAGCAAGAACTCAAACTTCTTCCCTCTTGCTGACCCTCCAACTCCCAAGATAACACTTGAACCTTGGGTCTTCAACTCTGCAAGTACAGCACCATCACTGCAATGGTGGGCCTGCAAAAATCTAGGATCTGTGAAATGTAACTGGTCTGCACATTCACATGTGTAGTTATAGGTCCTGTCATCTTATTTTTTGTGGCTATTTCTGCCCTAATAAACATAGAATCTGTCAGCAGACAACGACCATATGGCCCACCTAGTCTGCCAATTTCCCTTGCATTTTTGTAAGCTGGTATTTATTGCCCAGTAACCCTCTCAGTTATTAAATAACCCCTTAAAACATCATAATGATGACATTTGGTAGGGGATGAGGCTGCAGGTACTCTGTGGGCACTGCAGTGGGATCGGGGAAGGGGGACACATAAATATACTTGGATCATCTTTGCTGGCAGGTATACATGTATGGGGCTACTTGCCTAGCATAATCATTATGCTGTTTTAGGGCTAGGACTGCAGTGCTCGGTAGCCACTTGACTCACACAAGGAAATTACAAGCCAGGCTTTATGGACTAAACTCTTTATGCAAGCCAAAAAATTTTATATGTGGCTAAAATAGCTACTGCGGTAGGCACCATCATGTTGTGAGTTCCCTGCCTGGAACTAGCAATGATGTCAGTTGCTCCAAAAAATGCATTCCCTTCCATTTCCATGTGGAAAACAGCAAGCTGGAATATGCAGATGAAGCTGCAAAAGCAGCAGCTGCTTGGTTGGATACCATATGGGGTTCAACAGGCCTGGTCACAGGTGGATTAAGAGCAAGGCTAAGCATACAGCAGCAGTGATACAGTGTATAGTAAAGTACTGTTCTACATAGAAATGCATAGTTTTCAAAATGCTGCTGTACCACAGTTCAAACGTCATGGAATGTGATTGTACCCTTCTGTGGTAGAACAGCATTCTAAAACCTCTAGAGACATGCACAAATTAATTTCACTGTGAAAGAGAAATATAAAATAATGCATGGAGAAGTGTGGTTTATGGGGATTTTATTCACCCCGAGGTGTGTGATGCCCCATGAAGCCTGATGGGTTTATACGGGCATCACACACCAAGATGGTGCATAAAATTCCCATAGAATCACACTTCTCCATGTTTTATTTTTTCATTTACTGTTTTTTGGTGATTTTTTGGTTTAAATTTTCTTTGACGCTTTGCGAGGGTAACTGTTACCACCGATAAGCTTGTCTCACGCTGAGTGACAGATTGTGTAGCACTCATGAACGTCCAGCACGAGGACAGCTTTTTCGGTGATTTTTCAGGTGATGCTGCAGTACTGTTCTGCCCATAGCTTATGGAGCTCCATAAACAACACATGTGGGCTACGAGGCTGTTGGGCACTCACTGGCAGTGGTTTATAACCACGAGCCTGTAAATATAAAAACAACAATGCACATATTTCACATAATAATATACACTATAAAAACACAGGATGAGCAACTTTATGTATAACAAGTGTGTTGAGCCACCTCAGAGTTCTGATTCCCACGGACCACTCGAGCTTCATCCTCAAGATCAGAGAGAATCACATGCCCTCTGTGGCAGAACACTCTGACTGTGCATAGTTATCCATTCAGTATTTTCTATATGCTGATGGTTACCCAGTTTTGCTGAATATCAATATGCTAGTTTTGTTTTGGGCATCATCTTCAAACCACTAGCAAGCTGGGAAGAGTTTTGTTGTGGAATTTTGGCATAGCTATCACCCAAACAACACCCCCCCCCCCAGTTTGGACAGTCTTTCCCTGCACAAGACTGATGCCTCCTCCTCCCCATTCTGTAACAGGCATTTCCTGCTGTACAGTGCCATCCTCTTTCAAATCATCCTATATGGACCACTCCCTGGTTTGTAGTGGCACCTTCTTCCCACCCCATGCAAAGTTTTCTGTTGTCTAGTGACATTTGTCTGGCTTTCCCAATATTGTGCCATTCCCTGGTGTCCGGTGGCCCCAACCTTCATCTCTATGATATATAGAATAGTGGATGGGTGACCATCCACAACAATGCTGTTTAACATGGAGGGAGTTGATGACATCATAGAAACCTCGAGAACGAAGCTCGAGAGGTCTCCCTGATGTCATCAACTTCTGAGATGGAAAACTGCCTTGGTTGTGGACGGTGAACCATCTACTATTTAATATAGTATATGGTTCCTGGCTTTTGTCTTTTTGTTTGCACCCCCAAGTTGATCGTTACCTTTGTTATGTCGAGCTGCTCCTGCTCTGACTTGTCCCGCTCTCAGTTCAGCTTTACCCCATCCCACTAGCTCTTTTCAGCTTCACTGCACTCCCGCCATTGGCTGCTTCTACCCACACCTGCTCACACTCTTTCAGCAGCAGTTTTTTGTTTTTAAATAAAAAATGCTTATGCGCCACAAAGCCGTATGGTAGAAGGAAGATTCCCTGGGAAGATCCACCTTTTCATGACCGCCTAATCCCACCACCATGTTTTAATTTATTTTTGCCATTACAACCAGTGCAGTCAGCCAATCAGGAGGTAGGACAAGGCTGAAAAGTTGTACTATCGACGTGACGTCAGAACAATAGTACAACAAATTTTTTGACCTTTGAACTGTCCTACAACAAGATTTAGAAAGCCACCAATTTTAATCTACAATAAGCCCTAACCATATACTATAAACACTATAGTGCATGGTGGAGCGTCATTGTGTATGGAGATCTATACACTGTGGTATGGTCTGGCATGGAGACAGGGACTCTGTTAAGCCACACAAGGGCAAAAGTATTAGATATCAGGAAGGCATCTTTCAATGAAATGTGTAGATGTTTAAGAGCAGCCCTGGTAATAGAGGGGGTGGAGAAATAGTGGGGGAGACTAAAAGGAGTCATTATGGCGGTAACTAACCAATGCATTAGGATAGTGGACAAAGGAAAAAGAAGAAAGAAACCACTATGGTTCTCTAAAGAGGTGGGAGACTAAATAAGGGCTAAAAGAGCAAGTTTCAGGAACTATAAATGAATCCAAAGGGAGGAGGACAGGGAGGTGTACCTTGAATGTCTAAGAGAAGCAGGGAAGGCTGTAAGGAAAGCCAAGGCACAGACAGAGGAGAGTTTAGCACAGACTGTGAAAAAAAGGGGACAAGACATTCTATAGGTACATAAAATGAGGAGTGAGATAGTGAGGCTCAAGGGGGAGGATTTAGACAAGGCAAAAATACTGAGCAAATACTTCTGTTCAGTATTCACTGAGAAAGGAGAGGGTTAAGGACCACAGTTGGAGAGCAGAGGCAATTGGGGGATAAGTGGACACCAGTCTATTCACAGTGGAGAGAGTTCTGGAGGAACTCACAAAGCTGAATGTGGATAAAGCCATGGGGTCAGATGACATACACATGAAGATATTATGGGAGCTGCACAGGGAACTAGCAGGCCTCTGGCCACCCTTTTCACAGAGTCACTCAACACAGTTGTGGTTCCAGAGGACTGGAGGAGGGTGCATGTAGTCTCACTGCACAAAAGTGGCAGTAGGGTGGAAGCAGGGAACTACAGGTCAGTCAGCCTCACTTCACTGGTGGGGAAGATCATGGAGGCACTGCTGAAAGAAAGGACAGTGGCACATCTGGAATCCATTGGAGCCTAGGATCTAAGGCAGCACGGATTCACATCAGGAAGGTCTTGTCAAATGAATCTGATAGATTTTTTTTTTCGGTGACTAGGAAATTGAATCAGGGAGGGGCCATAGATGTCACCTACCTAGATTTCAGCAAAGCCTTCCATACTGTCCCACACAGAAAGTTGGTTAACAAGATGAGTAGTCTGAGCATGGGACATAAGGTGATACACTGGGTTAGAAACTGACTGACAAACAGAAGGCAAAGGGTGGTGGTAAATGAGATCCAATCCGGGGAGAGAGGGGTGACAAGCGGGATACCACAAGGATCAGTTTTGGGACCAGCCATGTTCAACGTCTTCACTAGTGAAATTACAGGGGGGCTGGAAGAAAAGGCCTGCCTATCTGCAGATGACACCAAGATTTGCAACAGGGTGGATACTCCAGAAAAAGTGCAGAAAATGAAGAGGGACCTGGAGAAGCTTGAAAGATGGTCAGAGGTGTGGCAACTGAGATTCAGTACAAAAAAGTGCAAGATAATGCACTTGGGTAGGGAGAACCCTAGGGAGAGCTACAGGATGGGGGGAGGTGCTGTGACCAAAGAGGACAGGGACCTAGGGATCATCATATTTAATGCCCTTAAGGTACCAAAGCAGTGTGCAAAGGCTGCAAGAAGGACCAGTGGCTTGCTGGGGTGCATAGGCAGGAGGTAGTATTAGTAGGAGGTGTGGTGATGCCATTGTATAAAACACTGGTAAGGCCTCACCTGGAAAACTGCATTCAGTACTGGAGACCACTTATGCATAAGGACATTAACAAGGTGAAGGCTATCCAGAAAAGGGTGACAAAGATGGTGCATGGCTTGCATCACAAAACACATGAGGATAGACTAAGAGACCTCAATATGTAATCACTGGAGGAAAGGAGGGTATACCATGAGTACAGCAATGGAATATGGGCACCATGAAAAAACGGTGACTCATATTGGGCGCTATACTCTTGGGCTACCCTGCAAGGGTAGCAACTGTACACAAACGTGAGGGTAGTGGACAGTGTCAGGAAGGGGGTGAATAGTGAGGGGAAGGAGAGGGACAATGAAGGGGTTTTGAGGGACGGGTGTGTCTGCTGCCACCGAGCTAGCCTTGTGGTGTGGGTGGATAACTCTGGTACAGCAGGTACAGGGTTTTTGTGCGATATGGAATTTTGGCCCCTGCCCAACATGCACCCCTGGAGTTGATAATCTATATTCAGAGGGGTGCGGGGGGGGCACAGCCCCCCCAAACACTTTTTACCCTTTCTTGCGACATTTAGGTTTTTGGTTTCCTGAATTTGTATGTGATGCATATAATACCTTACAATAAAGAAAATAAAAACTAAAATTTTCATTTATGATACATTTCTTTGAATTTAAAGCAGTAGTACAAAGTGAAAGAAGTGTTCTTTTTTGACAGTTTATTCCCTGTGCTCTGCTAAGCATGTACCTGGTACTCTTTCCCGCCAGCATCATACTATCACCCTGTAATTTGTTCAGTTATCCTATGTTTTTGTTTACATTTCTGCTGCCTGCTGCTTTGACAGCAGTAGTACTAGATAGCAGCCGCCATATTTTCTGTGACGCTACAACAGTCGTAACAGATCACTTTCTGGTTAGGTAGTACTGCTGCTTTAAAATATACAATAATTAAAAATGCATTGACTAACACAAGATATATACCAACTAGGATGCATCTGGGTAAAGACTCAAAGGAAACTCCTGTAGAGTAGAAAGATCCACCTTATATATAATGGCTTGCAGAGCTCGGTGGACATCTCACACATGGGTGGCTCGCCCTTAGAGGTTATGCTAACGAAGGCTGCCAACTGAGCCATTTGGTGGTAGCCCTCATTAGCATAACCTTTGTGGTGGAAGCCATCCGGGGTGTGCGAAATGTCCACCAAGGGCTCTGCAGCCATTATAGATGGAGCGGGTCTTTCTAATTAAAACCACCAGACAGCAGGTAAATAAAATAATTTATTTTATGCTAAAAACCCTAATCGGGCATTTCTACAGCAGCTGCTGCACTTAGGGGCGGTACAGAAGTTTCCCTTTAAGAAAATTCTCACTCAGATAAAAAAAAGTGAGAGACTAATGTCTTAATCTATCATTTTGTTATTTAAATAAGTTAACTGTAATTCACATAATTTTGCTTACTATATATTCTGGGTATACAACATGGCAATATTTTATAGCGCAGCACAAGGAGTACAGTTACAACTTTGAAACTCTAGAAACTGCCACCCAATTTAAATATTACCTGATGAAGTGAGCTGCTCCTGGTCTGTTATTGTCTTTAAAGCTGTCAAAGGACACGAGGTAAAGCAAAGGCCCTACCCTTTTCCAAGGTCAATAACTCCAGAAGAAGCCCTACACTTCACAGGGTCATATTGCTATTGTAAAAATTGTTGGAAACTCACCTTTTGGTGCATTTTAAATAGTGTGAGTGGCTAGAGTGCATTCTTAGACTATTTGTTTACATTAGCAGACTCCTTCTATGAAGTTGCCTTCTTGTGCAGCCAGTTAGTGCACCAAGACATTCAGCTCAATGCTCTAGGTATACGATAAGGATTATTTCACCTCTTTGGTTGTTGAAAGGCAAGGTAAGTCAAGTTTTATTTAACAGATGCCAATCCTGGAGGCTCCGGGCGCTGTACAACAATCAAAATAGATACAAAACAACATAATAATAAACATTTATATACAATATACCAAACAGTTAAAACAGAATTTACTGCTCTCAACAGCAACTAAAATCAGAATAAGTATAAACTAAATTAAACATCCATTTCTAAAAGGCAGGTAGGGACTATAAAACACAGTCCAGGAAGGCCTGATTATACAAGAAGGTCTTGAAGCGCGCCCTAAATACACTCCCAAAGTGGCCTCCCTGATGGCTAAAAGCGAATTCCACAGGACTGGGGTGGCGACACTAAATGCTCTGTCGCCAACAGTTTTTAACACTCATCCCTGCAAAATTGCGAGTCCCTAGAGGAGGAGGCGGAGGGGCGGACCAAGACAGCAGGTGCAAGAAGGTTCTTCAGGTAGCCAGGGCCCAGGCCATGTAGGGCCTTAAAGGTGAGCAAACCCAACTGAAAGAGGACCCTCCACCTATCCAGCAGCTAGGGCAGTTGATGCAGCACCGGAGTGATGTGACAATACTTAGGCTGTCCTGTCAACAGCCTCGCTGCTGCGTTCTGCACCAGCTGCAGTCAGTGCAGGGTACCCCCAAAGACCCCAGATAGAGTGCATCACAGTAGTCAAGCCTGGACATCATGAAGGCATGCACCAAAGTGGGGAGGTCCAGTGGCGGGAACTAGGGGCTTTATCCTGGCGATATTCAGCTATGGACAACGGACACCCCCTGAAACTCAAGCATCAATCTGCTGTCAAAAATAATGCCCAGATCACACACCTTTTTTTTTTTTTATTTAGTTGTTTAACCAGGTATAGCACACTAAGCTGAAAGCTTTTTTACAGGAGCGACCTTGGAGCACAAGGAGGTTAAGTGACTTGCTCAGGTTCACACAGTATGCAAGTGGAAGCTGTGGGATTCAAACCCAGGTCTGGTCTGCTGGATGTCACCAAATTTGCAGCTCAGAGCCTTAGACCACTGCGCTATACTGCCTCCTCAAGAAGGCCTTCAATGGTACAGAGTCAAGACAAAGCCCTGTCTCTGCACCAGAGGACAACCTATCACGCCATCTGTTCGACTCCACCACCAGTACCTCCACCTTACTGGGGTTCAGTCGCAACCAGCTGAAGGCCATCTAGTCACTGATCTCAGCAAGGCAGCTGTTAAGCACTTCCACTGCGCAAGATTTTCCAGGGGCAAAGGAAAGATACAGCTGGGTATCATCACCAAGCAGTGAAAACCCAGACTGTACTTCCTAATGAGCTCTCCCAGGGGCAGCATATACACGGCAAACAACATCGGCGACAAGACCGAACCCTGGGGAACTCCACATGACAGGTGGCCGGGGAGGAGGAGAAATTCCCCATCACTAGCCTCTGCCTCCTGTTAGATAGAAAAGACTCAAACCAGCAGATGACAGTGCCGGCGAGTCCGCAGAATTCCCTTAAGTGGTCAAGTGACACTCGATTGTCCACTGATTCAAATGCTGAAGAGAGATCAAGGAGAACAAGAATTATCCCCTCCCCTCGATCTCTAGCCCTAAGGAGGTCATTATGCACCCAAACTAGCGCAGTTTCTGTGCTATGCCTCACATGAAACCCAGACTGGAGCGGCTCATACACATCATGGGCCACGAGATGCTCCTCAAGCTGAAGCACCGCAGCTGAGAGCTCACAATGAGGTGGTGCCAAAGTATCTTTCTAAGGAAGTGCCCCACTGCATTGTGTGGCCTCTGCTGCCCCAGACAACAGTTCCCCCCCAGCGATAGCACTGCAAATGTAAACAAAGCTTTGGGGGAAGGGAGCTTAAAGAACTGCTGACGCCTCAAAACTTTGAAAAACATACTGTTTGGGTACAATTCAGCTTACATTCTGTATATATTCTATAGAGTTCTCCTGTCCATTGATTATTACTGAGAACATTTGCATGAATACATGATCTTTATTTCTTAGAGTTCATCTCCCTCTACAGCTGACTCCCTACTTCAAGTCATAATCCTCTGTCGTGACATAACAAACTGTTGTCATGGGAGAAACTGTGATGTCAAATCTGTGCAGTATGACCTCGGGTAGGAGAAAGCAACAAGGAATAAATTGAGACTCTTCAGGAGCAAAAAGATCCTGTTGTCATGTAGATGACCTCAATAACAATAGTGAGGAGAAAAATACAGAATGAATGTGAAATACAATCTGAACTGTCTAAATATAGTTTTTAAGTTCTACTGAAGGTATTAGCTGCTCTTAAAAGGTAACAAATCAAAAACAAAATTCCAGTATTTTTTATGGTTCCAGGCTCTCCTTTTCCATTTCTTTGAGTTGAAAAGCAATGGCCAATAGGAATAGCCAAACTTACAGAAAACAATAACAACAGACCGTGGGTGAATTACATACGAACATACAAAGAAGCCAGAGAAAGAAAGCCATTTGGTCTGTCAAGTCTGCTCCGTATAGCAGGGTCCACAACCTGAGCTAATGTCCTGCCTCCTCCCCACTCCTCCCATCCCCTCACCCATGATCCTACCTTTCCCTACCTATCCCAGTCTCTCTTACAGCTTCCCACTGTCTTCAATGAGATGACCTCTTCCAGCAGTGCATTCCAAGTGTTTACCACCCTCTCTGTGAAGAAGTGCTTCCTGACCTCCCTCCTAAACCTCTCATCCTCCAGCTTAAGACTGTGCCCCCTCGTGTTATGGTGGCCACTCAGATTAAAGAAACTCTCCTTATCAACCTTATTTATCCCTTTCAAGTACCTGAAGGTTCCAGTAATGTCCTCTCTCTCTCTCTCTCTCTCTCTCTCTCTCTCTCCTGTCTTCCAGGGAGCACATGTTCAGTGTCCTCAACCTCTCCTCGTATGCCTTGCCCTACTGACTGGCTATTGTCTTTGTAGCCCTCCTTTAGACCTTCTCCAACAGGTTAATGTCTTTGTTGAGGTGTGGGCACCAGTACTGAACTCCAAACTCTAGATGTGGCCTTACCAGTGACCTGTACAAGGACAGTACAACCTCCTCTCTCCTACTACTGATCCCCCTAGCTATGCATCCCAGTATCTTATTTGCCTTTGCTGCTGCTTTCTTGCACTGTGTGGAGTGTTTCAGGTCACTAGTGATCATCACTCCCAGGTCCTTCTCCTCCTCGGATACAGATACTCGGACTCCACACAGGTAGTACTCTGTCCTGGGATTCTTGGCTCCAAGATGCATAACTTTGCATTTACTGGCATTAAAGCCAAGCTGCCAGATCCTGGACCACCTTCTCAGCTTTTCCAGATCTTCCTGGAGGTCCGGTATCCCTTCCTATACAAGTGCGTGCTCAGGTCACTACACACGGTCACATCCATGGACAACATTCAACCTCACATCTGGCTATCCTCCCCTTCAAATATGAACTGCATCCCACAACACCACCGTGACCACCTTACTGACCACATATCCAGAGTCCACACCCTTCCATTAGCACTGTGCTCCTTACTGGCACACTGCACAAGATCAACACCATTCAGTCAGCTCCCCTCCAAGCACAGACCAAACCCCCACCACCAGAATAATAATCTAGCTGCCCCCATCCAAAATCAGTCACATGTATCCATGTCCAAATCAGCT
This sequence comes from Neoceratodus forsteri, assembly GCA_016271365.2. NCBI lineage: Eukaryota > Metazoa > Chordata > Ceratodontiformes > Ceratodontidae > Neoceratodus > Neoceratodus forsteri. The sequence continues at coordinate 328,517,081 of CM057450.1, read as the reverse complement.
GTACCACCAACCATAGTTAATCACCTTGTTGTACATTCCCCCCCCCAAACCACCACCACCAAGAGCATCACACTGGTGGTACCTCTAACACCTCATAGAACATTTTGTCTTACATTCTGGAACACTTGCCTGTGCAACTGGATGCAGTAGGCAGGCAGTAATGTCCCCCAAAGTTCCTTGCCCATTAGATCTTGCCCAATATGCAGACAGAAAATGCTGGAAGACACAAGCACTATGGCTGGCAGCAATCACATAATTTTAGCCCCAGCAAGCCGACACCCAACCCAACACAAATATAAACAAACTGGCAAGATGAATTTCTCACCCCCACACTTCACAACACAACACAAAACAATATATATTATACAGGCAGCCCTGGCAAAGAAAACTGCTGTAGACGTTCCTTTTTAAGCATTTGTTTGCAGTTTTATGTCTAGGGACATACTGCAGATGTGACTTTCAAAGAAATTACCCATGCAAGATTTGTTTCCACTTTGTACACAACATCACAAGTCTTACCCCTGTCTACCCCCATGCCACAACACAACCAGCAGACAAACAGTGTGCTTCACATTTTTTTAAAGTTCAAGCTGGCATAGGTTTTGAAAGGAAACTGCAGTAAATGAGAATGATCTACCTTTAATGTGTGTTGGCATTATTTGCAGAGCAGGTATATGCTAAGCAGGGTTGCAGTGGGCCTGGCATACTTTTTGTAAAGGAGAAGTCTCTTGTACACTCTAGGAGTTTGTTTTCCTCACCTGATCAGCTGTGATTGTTCCTGGAGGTCTCACCTGTTATATACTGCGTTGTTTTTTTTAAATCGGTTGGTAAAGTTTTTATTAATAAAATAAATAAATATGCAGTCTGCCATCCATTTGAGCTTGAAGAGGTCCTTTTCACAGTGTCATCACAGCAACAGTCTTCTACGGTGTCACACTGAATAATGTCCCATGTTGCGCAACTACTGCCAACATTTGGTTCTACCTGTCAGTAAATGGAGGACAGAAATAAGTGATGCACATTCATTCCAGTGTGTAGTGCAACTTGTCAGAGTGCTGCTCTGTCTGAACAGTTGTTAATGAAAGCATATGCTTAACACAGAGAATGTTTAAATGAATAAATACTGCAAACAAATTATATGTGTTGTGTTCAGTTTTTTATCTCCTTCTGTATCACAAGCATGCACTTCCTTATTTAGTTTTTTTGTTTAGAATGTCAGTGCATGGAATCCATTGTACCTCAATCCCAAGGTATTGCCACTTTCAGTATTGATTGGGTCACATACCTGTACTTTTCATCCATAAAACATATCACAGACAGGCCAGCCCGGAGGTGCTGAGGGTTGAGGCGCTGAACGCCACACCTCACACCACGCCGGCGACCTGGGTTCGAGAGTGGACTCGGGTCATTGGTGGGTCAGCCGGGGAGATAGGCTGGGCGTCAATGACAGCCTCGACTACTCCAGAGGATTCGGCCAATGCCGCGGCACTTGCGACTTGAGAGGAAGCTACGCAGAATTGCAAGCTCCATTTGGGGATGGGATACTGACACTGTGCATCATAGACGTCGGCGCTTCCGTCATGATGTCTGGGAGTCACTTGCTGCGGGGAGGAAGAAAACACAAAAAGAGCCTGCCACAGCAGGGAAGATGGGGAGACCTGGCCATGCCCACGATTTGCCTGTGCCCACCCAGCGGACCTCAGACTGACAAAATTGTAAGTTACGGGGCATCTGTGCCACCCTTCGTCCTGGCCCGGGGGGGTAATCCCGGCTCCATGGGGCTTAGGGGTCCATCTGGGAAGGGTTCCAGGCAGTGGGATGGCTAATTGTCTCTCCTGAAAGGTCGGAGGTGGCAGGCTGGGAAGGGGATAAAATGTCATGAAAAAAAAAAGTATTACGGACTCACAGATTTAATAATTTGCTTCCATACATCAGCACCGAGTGAATGAACTGATCACCTTTGAATTTCATTTTTCATATTTTTTTCATTTAATTTCATTTTGGTTGGTTAAACTGGAAAAGCATGTGAGCATTGCTGCCTGTTCACACAAGCTTCCAGCGTCACCTTTAAATTTACTAGCAATTTGTTTTTTCCACCATTACTGAAGTACTAATTCTCACTCTTTGTAATACTGCATACCTTCCAAGGGAGGTCTGAAGCTTTGCTAGATTATTTTAGCAAATTTTCAGGAGATTTTCTGGAGGAAATAGTTTATATAAATGTTGGGGGTTTGGGGACTGCTGTGACCTCAGAAGCTCTGCGGCGCGTTTTGGAGTTTATACACACTTATGTTTGCGTTGAATTCAGTAAATGTAATTACTATTCTGTAGCACAGCATTGTCGTTTGTGTTTGATGAACACTGATGAATGTTGAGCCAACTTCTTGTAACTGTCAGAGCCAGAAATGACCGCGTTAACATCCATGTGTAGTGGGCAGTGTGCATAGTCCCCAGCATGGGATAAGGGATGGCTCTGGGAGCCTACAGCAAAGGGGGAAGGGGAATCACAGTCGGTGGTTAAGTAAAAAAAAAAAGCAGAGGTCCAAGGAAAGGGGGAGGGGTTCATACAAACACCAGCTGTCAATGGCCCTGCATTAAATTCCCCATTACAGGAGGAACAGCATGGTACTCTCACCATAATTTGATGTGCAGCCATACATCAAGGATTGCAGTCTGCCACATGCTCCTTCCTGCTTTACTCACCTACATAAAGCTTGGTGTCACTTCTGCTTGTTTTATTTCCACTCATTCTGGTCACTCCTTGTGTAACTCCTTGAGGTTGATTTTTTTGCGTTAAACCAGTGCACTACGTCCCGTACATCCTCCCATTTTCACCAGTCATTGCCACATTCTTTTGAGTTCTGTGTTTCACAGGCTACTGAACCGGAAGTCCAAAGTTGCAATACTTCCTGACCAGTCTTGGAGATCTCTGAAGTCTAACACTGGGAAGCTTCCTGATCAGTCTTTCTTTCCTTCAAGTTCTGTGAGAAACAAGTGTAACCCCTAGGTGGCACTATCCCAAGGGTTACTACCCTTGCCTGCATGACTAGACGCAGGTTGAGGGGCCTGAGCTCGGTAAATGAGTGCCTCCATGGGAAGAGTTGGTTTAAGGGTAGCGTAGCTGCTCTGGGTATAGCCCTCCAGGACACTAATACCTTCCCTAATGGCTTGCACTGGTCAGCAGATAAACAATCACCGTTAATGTCAGAACATAATGTTGAACCCACTCTTGGCACAATTACTGCCAGGGCTGGTTCAGCTGCACTGGACCTGGAGACCCCCTATAAAACAGGACCTGCAATAGAACAGTGCAATGGCAATACAGTATCCCCTCCACAAAGGTACATGCTAGCCAAGTTAAATGCAGAAAGAACAGAATCTGGTTATTCAGAGGAAGTGAACAAGGGTGGGGCAGCAATCTGGCATTTGATTTCCTATCTGATTTAGTCAGGTTAAACATGCATGCACTAAGAGTCCCTCTAGCACAGTTACACACACCCTGGGTACCCAGTTGTTACTCAGGCTAGCCTGATGCATTGCCCAGGGTAAGCCGGCATTGCAGTTATTGTTGGGGCCCTTAGAAAAGAAACAAGCAACATGCACTTTAACCCACAATTTCTATTCCAGAGCCAGATGGCTCAGTTCATAATGATCAACCAAAATAAATTGGATGACACACAATACATATAAACATACAAATCAGCCAGCAGAACAGACCAACTGGTCTATCAATGTCTGCCCAAGTGTGCAGCTAGCACCCTAGATTGCTGCTGCCCCAGCCTCTTCCCTCACTATCCCTCCCATACCTGTCATAGCCCCTGCCCTCCAGATCCTTCCTCTTGCTTTGTCCCACTCCTTCTTAAAGCTTCCGACTGTCATACATGTTACCACCCCCTCTGGTAGAGCATTCCAGTTAGACACCACCCTCTTAGTGAAGTAGTGCCTCCTCATCTCCATCTTAAGTCATCCCCCCTCCAACCTTAGTCCATGCCCCCTTGTCTCCCTACCTTTCCTCAGTTTAAATGCCCCCTCAGTGATAGGTTTATTTACCCCTCAAGTATTTGAATGTTTCAATCATATCCCCCCATCCCTCATCTCCTCCAGTGTGTACATATTCAGCTCCTGCAGCCTGACTTCATAGTCCTTTCCTTCCATCCCCTTTGACATTTGTGTTACCCTTCTTTGTACCCCCTCCAGTAATTTTATATCTCTCTTCAGGTATGGCCTCCAGTATTGCACATAGTACTCCAAATGTGGTCTGACCAAGGATCTGTGGAGAGACAGGATTACATCCCTATGCCTGGATGAGAAACCCCCTGCAATACAACCCAGCATCCTGTTTGCCTTAGCCACTGCTTTGCTGCATTGGACAGAGTTGTCCATCCCACGGTCCTTCTCCTCCTCAGTGATCCCTAGCCTCACCCCTCCAACCAGTAGTCCCTCCTATGGTTTTTTGCCCTGAAGTGCATCACCTTACACTTCTTCGCATTGAATCCTAGCTGCCACTTCTCCAACCATGTCTCTAGTTTGGTGAGGTCCTTGTTCAATTGTTTCCATCCATCCTCTTCGTCCACCAGCACTACCATTTTGGTATCATCTGCGAACAGACTAACCCTGCTCCCAACTCCATGGGATTATATCGGAGACAAATAGCCCAAATAGCACCAGGCCCAGCACTGAACCCCGCGGCACCCCACTTGTCACTGCTCTGGGTGTTGAGAACTCCCCACCCCCACAACCACCCTCTGCACCCTCCGCTGTAACCAGTTCTGTATCCAGTTTGTTAGCTTTTTCTCCACCCCCACAGCAGTCAGCTTCCCTCCAGCCTCCCATGAGGCACTGTATCAAAGGCCTTGCTGAAGTCCAAGTACAGGACATTTGCCACATGACACCCTCATCTAGCTCCTTTGTTACCCAGTTGTAATTCTCTGTTAGGTTTGTTTGACAGGACCTCCCTGAGACAAACCCATGTTGCTGCCCATACTGGAGGTCATTACCCTCGAGGAATGCCACCAGCCTCTCCTTCAGTATAGTCTCCATAAGCTTTCCCACTATGGAAGTGAGACTGACCAGCCAATAGTTTTCTGCTGTTCCGTAGGCCCATTCCTATGTATGGGCACCACGTGGACCACCCTCCAGTCTGGAGGCACACACTCCATTTCCAGAGAGGTGTTGAACAGCTCTGCCAGCGGCTTGGCCAACACCTCCACCATCTCCCTCAGCACCCTGAGGTGGATGCCATCATGACCTGGTGCCTTGTCCACCCTTAACACCCTCAGCCCCTCTAGCACTCTATTCCCTATGATCATTTTGTCTGTCACCTCCTCCTCTTCTTCATCCACCCCCAGTCCATAATGGTAGTGGTCCATCCCTCTCCTTAGTGAAAGCAAAGCAGAAGTACTCATTCCGTATTTCCGCTTGATCCGCCCCCTCTTCAACCCATTCCCTTCCCCACTTTATCCTCACTATGTGTTCTTTGTACTTCCTCTTTTCCCTGATATATCTAAAAAGGTCCTTATCCCCTTCCTTTAGGCCCTGTACTAACCTTAATTCCCTGGAGGCCTTGGCTTTTTTTATCCACCTGGCCACCTCCTTGGACCAACTCCCATAAAGCCTCCTTATCCTCTTCCTTCCTTGTTCTCCTGAATTTCCAATATGCAGCTCTCTTTTCCTTCACCCCCTGCAGCACTTCACTGTTCAGCCAGCATGGTTTTCTGGCTCTGCCCTTCTTATTCCTAGCCCTGGTGCAGGCTACTGTGGCCTCCGTTAGCCCAGCTTTAATAACTTCCAACTTTTGCTCTGTATCCATCCCCACCTTATATCCTGGAGTCTCCCTTACAATATTCCTCCCATCCCCCCAAAGTCCACCCTCCTAAAGTCCACCACCTTCATGCTCATGCCTCCAGTCTCCCTGCCCAATGTGAGTATGAACCACACTGTTTGGTGGTCACTACCAGCTAGTGGGTCCTCAAACCTTACCTCCCCCACTGCCTCACCATTTGTCAGTACCAGGTCCAGTGTGTTACCAAGCCTTGTATGCCCACTTACCATTTTTGTCAGGAGGCCATCCTGGATCACATCCAGGAGTAATTGTTCCCTGGAGCTGTGGTGGCAGGGGTGCTCCAGTCAAGCCCTGGTAGGTTGAAATCCCCCACTATCACCACACTCCCCCTTCTAAGCACCCTTCTTATCTGTCCTGCCAACTCCCCATCCATTTCCCCCTACTGGGTTCGTGGTCTGTACACCACCCCCAGCCTCAGCTTTCTACCCTTGGAGTCCAGAAGCTGCACCCAAATTGCCTCCGTACTCTCATCCTCCCCCTCGTACCTCATGCATTTGATCCCTTCTCTCACACAGAGTGCTACCCCCCTTCCAACTTCCTGGTCCCTCCTGTATATACTGTACCCCAGGAACTAGATCCAAGTCATGATACTCGGTGGTCCAAGTCTCTGTTACTGCAGCAATATCCACATGCCACTCTGAGAGGAGTGCCTAAAGTTCCACAATTTTGTTTCCCAGGTTTCTTGCATTTAGGAGACCACCTTCCATATGTACACCTCCTTCCTCTTTCCCCTCTTCTCCTTGGTCTGCTCTCCTTCTCTCAGTAGCCACACCCTTTTTTCACCTTACTACAGGGTGGTGCTGCCTTCTGCACTTCACGCTGTCTACCCTGCATGCCCCTTCCCTGAGTCACTTCACCTCTGCCTTTACCCGTATCTAGGGGGGTGAGCTCTCTAGGCTCCCCTATCCAGACCTTTTTACCATCCTCAGTCCTCTTGCCACCGCCCCAGTTTAAGTCCACATTAGTTGATATATATACCTCTCAATTCCACCCTTTAGTACTCTCCTCCCCTCTCAAGTGTAGCCTGTCTCCTGCGTTCAAGTCACTATTCCCTCAGACCCTACCCCAGTTTGTCACTAAACCATAATTCTTGGTGTGGCACCATTCTCTAAGCTACTTGTTGAACTCCTTTATCATTCCCTCCTTCCCCATGCTCGCACATGGTACTAGGAGTACCTCTGAGAATGCCACCGGCTCCTCAACCCCCTCACACTGCCTGTCCAACTCCTCAAACCTCCCCTTCACCACTTCTACAGGCTCCCCTGCCAAGCCACTTGTACCTATGTGCAACACTAAGTGAGGTTTCTTTCTCCTCTTCGATGCACACTTGAGCAGGGCTTGCCCTGCCCTTTCTGTGGTCAACTCAGGAATATCTTCAGCCCAAATATGGCTGTGCCTTCTCCCCTTCTGCCCTATCTGACCCCTTTCAGTATAGAATCCCCCAGCACGAGTAACCCCCCTGTTCCTGTCCCTTACCCCTTTCCTCTCTTTTACCCTTACCACTACTTCAGAGTTCATACTACCCTGCTCCTTACACACTCCAGCTGCACCCTCTGTGTCTCCTGCAACTGCTCCCCCTGTTTCCACCTCACTCCCTGTCTCTGCCCTTCTCCTCTCATCACCCCTGATCATCTTACCAGCCTGACTTCTGCCTATTGGGATTTCCCTATTGATCTCCCCTTCACTCCTGCTGATCTCCAACCCCTCCCCTATCCCCTCCATTTCAGATTTTGAGCACCCATTACCCATGACCCACAATGATTTGAGCTTTGTTGCAGTGAACTACCCTGATGGTTACGCACACTACCCAGACCAGGAGGCAGGATTGACAAGATGAAAACCTCAGGATGGTATGCTGTTTGCCAGGGAAAACAGGGCCCACATGATGCATCATGATGGTCGATCCTGTTTGATTGTGTTGAGCAGGGAGCCAAAGCCCTGAGTGGGTCTTTCATTGGATGAATCTCTGCAGCGTGAGTGGCAGTCTAGGCCGAGATGGTGAGGCCCAGACCAGGTGAACACTTTGGATTGCAGTCCATTTTAGGTGCTGGATGCAATGTCCAGCTAGTGCGACACTTTCAGGGGTGTGAGGAACCAAATCATGACCCACATTACTCATTCAGCACAATTATAACCAAAACAGCCAGATACCACAGTTTGGATGACAGTCTGGTTGCAATAAAGCAGTGTCTCTGCACAAACCATACGCTCTGTGGTTCTCTCCAATTCCTGACAGGTCGATCGCTCCAGGAGCAAGTCTTTGGTTCACACCAGGTGAAATCCACTCTCTCACTATTCAAGATTCCGGTCTCAATAACAGCAATTTGGACAAAGTCCAATATCAGATTGCAAGCTTCTTCACACTAGAAGATGGTAGCAGGCAGGCCAGATACAGCCTTCCCACTGAATCCCCATGCTACTGTGCAGGTGCAGCTGTGTGCTGTTCCAGGCTGACAAATTGGAATCTTGTCCACAACACATGAGTCTCAGTGGATCATAGAATATAATTTAATATTTATTTAATGATTTATGCAGGCAGACATTCTGGGACATTGCCTAGGGTGTGGAAAAGAAATCTGGCAGACAGGGTGTGCAGCGTTTGCTGTGTAAGAGTGCTAATGACAGTCAGGGCAGGCATGGAATAGATCAAAAATCTAAACTATAATATAAAAGTGCCCAACAAGGTTAGACTGCGTGGGGAGGGGCAGATCTGTTCAAGTTGAACAAAGAATACTGGCAACACCTATCCTCCCCCCACCCCAAAATCTATGCAGTAGATGGGCAGCAATTGGAATCACAAAGGCTATGCAATATCCCCCAGAAGCATGTCTTTCAGTACTGGGGCATTGACTGGTGAAAATATGGCTGCCCCTGGCAGAGATATTGATCAAGGGTATAAGGTTAGTAATCCCCCACCCACCTGCTATTCTGTAACAGGAAAGTCATTTGGGGTGCATAGTTGGTAATCATCCCCTGATCCTCCTACCATTCAGTGCCTTGGCAGTCACCAGAGCATAAGACTGCAATCTTCCCACCACATAGGACAGGTAGGATGGTGGTGTTCCTTCTGGTGGCTGAGGGTAGTGGAGGCAGTTCTAGCATTGATCAGCCATATCCAGTGTTGTTCAGATAGAGTGAATGTTGTGCATGCTGGTGTTCCATCTTAGTTCCAGTCTATCAAGACTTGGGAAACTTTGTGAATGACAGGGTACAGTACACATTGCAAGTCCATCAGTTGACAGGATCTACCAATGGGCTTCCAGGTGTACAGTGGCTGTCATTCACAGACAGCTCTATCACCAGGCAGCTGTGGCAGCACACGGGTGACTTGAGCTGCCCACTGACATTAGGACTATGCTGTGATAGGGGAGTGGGGTGGGGGGGGTGACTGAGTGGGTGGGGGAGGTCTACTGGACCACGGTTGACTTAAGGGATTACTGCAAATGTGTGATTAGGTCAAGCTGGTGTGGGGGTAAGTTTTATTCCTTTACCACTGCAGTGTGCAGTACAAAATCAGAGTGGTGGGCAGGGAGGGTGTTTGTATATGTGTCATTTACTGTTGCAGTCTGCAGCATACAGTCAGGTGGGTGGGCAGGGAGGGTTCATGTATGTTTATTTACTCTTGCAGCGTGTGGCATACAATTGGGATGGCAGGAGGGGCGCTGGACTGCCAGAGTAGGAAAGCTGCCAACTCCTGTCTGCAGTACAGCGGCCTGCCAGTGGGTGAACACCCACTTAATCTACTTGTTGTAGATTTATCATGAGAGATACATCTCGGACTTGCTCTGAGGATCGCCTCCAATGTGGATTGTGAATGGGGCTGCGCACTGCCATATACATGGGCATGCCCCCTGCACAACCCCTTCAGACGTGCTACATAACACTAAGGGTGGTGTGTGATGCGCATCAATTCATTGCCAGAATTGCACCAGTGCACAAGTTGGGGTTGCACCGGCACATCTCAGGTGTGCTGGGTGTATCCTTTTTGTGAATCCTGCCCCTAGAGTGGACCGTACTCCTGGACGGGTGAGTCCATTATCTAGTAGCTTGTGGCTGCAAAATATGCTAAGTTAAAATCTCAAGTAATTAATAACTGAGCCATTTCTTGCATTTCAAGTAAAACAACTGAAACATGTTCTAAGTCATATAAACAACTAACTCTCAAGCTGGATTGTGTTTAAGTAGAAAACATCAATTAATTCCTAGCTACTATATTTTCCAGTCTCATTTCTCAGCTAATGACTAAGTAAACAAAAACAATTCCCAACTAATTGCTAGATGGCAAAAGTTAAACATTAATTGAGAAAAACTCCTCAACCAATGATAATGCATAGTGCTTAACTTTTTAGTTAGCCATTTCCTAATGAAAAGGTAATCACTAGTTATTTGATAACTTATTTTTTTGTATGGGCAGACATAAAACAATTCTAGTGAGCATTAGGAGGAAGTTGGCTATTGGTTAACTAGGATCTGCAGCTTATCCATTAGGTAGGGAAATGGGCAGACTAGGTGGGCCAGGCGGTCCTTATCTGCCATCAAATTCTATGTTTCTATGAAACAGCTCCCAAGTCAGATGACATACAAAGCAGAATTCTAATACTGTTTAGGTGAATGGCATATGAGTTTAGCATATATGCTGCAAGGCAAACACTTTAACCAGCATATCTGTTGGCATGTGAAACAAACAATTAACAATGTATAATAAGCATTATAAATCAAGGGAGTGGAAGAACAGGACAGGAAATATCAGTTTTCCATTGCACAGGAGATCAGACTAGTTCCTAAGGATCAGAGTGGTCACCCTTGAGCCTGCAAAGGCATGAGAGGAAACAAGAGATTTTTGATAAAAGTAGCAGATTGGAGGAGAGATTGGAGGTAGAGGTGCTGCAAAGTTTTACTTCGCTGGCAAAGCTGCAGTGAATTTGAAAAATGTGCCTTCATGAATAACTTTGCAAATTACCCACTTCATCACTTTGCCACTTCACATTGAGTTTTTCTGAAAAAATTGCACTTTTTCAGGCATCACGCAAAGTTATGATGAAGATTCAACTTTGCCAGTGAATTTGCATGACTTCTGAAAAAGTGTAACTTCAACTGCCAAATACTTTGTGAAGTCAGCAATTCTCAAATTTGGCAAATGTTGTGAATTATTCCGCAAAGTTTGCCAACTTCACACATCTCTAACTGGAAGAGGGACGATGGCTTAAATCACCCATCATCAGTATTCGGCAGCCAATGGTAGACAAGGTGCCTAAATTCTTTGAAATAACTAAGTCCCCTTCAGCATAAGATAAATTCGTGGATTGCACTATCATTAACAAGTTCTGCTATCAATTGAGCATACATTGGGCAGCTGGATGTCTCTGGAGGAGCAAGAGCTGGTGTTTTGCTTTCATGTAGAAGGAGAAGACCATTTTAGCATGTTAACGCTTTTGGATTGGAAGTAAAGACATTTCCCTCAAACTCCATAGGAGTCGGAATTTGGGGGTGGAGATATCTATTAGTGTTTGGCAAAATACTATCACCTGGTCCAAAAAGGGCATTATACTGGGGCAGGCCCATAGGACGTGCAGTATGTATGTCCTCAGATGTAATATCCATATGTGCAAGTTTCTGCCGGTGTGCAGTGCCATCTATTGAGTATATTTTTGTATCATCTTCTATCTAATATCAGCACACACATTATGTGTGGTGGCCCAGCATCTATTATAAGTGGCTTGATTTATGCAATGCCCCGGTACAACAAAGAACTGACCAAATTTAGGAGGTAAAGTGACAAATGTTGGAAACTTGCAAAAAAAAACACAACAGTCAGATTGGGTACAGTTCACACAAGCCAGAAATAAATACATAAATGAGATAAAACAGGTAAAAACAAATTACGTCAAGGCATCATTCTTGAACAACAACAATTCCAACCCCACTAACATTTGAGGACTTTTGCATAAGCTGCAGAATCAGAACAGAACAGAACTCACAAACTCATTTGTGAAAGCTGAGCAGGAAGCTCCACTAGGCCAAGAAACAGCTAACAGCCTTAATACATTCTTTTCTAGCATGGCTGCAGAGGCCCTAGAAACAATAACTAAACAACCCTGCACTCCTAGTAAGCACACAGGAGAGCATATACAGTAAATAGGGAGGGCAACTTTGTCTTTCAAGAAATCAGCCCCGAACTTGTCCTGGAAAAACTTCTTAGACTAGACACAAGAAAAGTGATAGGTCTTGATGGGCTACCCACAAATCTACTAACATTTGCCTCTCCTGTGCTGACTAAACCTCTGGCATATATATTTAACCTGTCCCTAAAGACAGGAGAATACCAATCTGACTGGACAATATCAAATGTAATCCCAGTCTTTAAATTGGTGGAAAAAACAGACATAGGTAACTACAGACCTATTTCCCTACTGCCAATTGTCTCCAAATTGTTTGAGAAACTGGTTAGTAAACACCTAACTGCTTACATTGAACTTAACAATCTTTGGAACCCAAATCAATCATGCTTCAGGGCAAACCACAGTACAATATCTGCTTTACTAAAAGTAACTACCAACATCCAGGAAGCTTTAGACAAAAGGTTAAATGTGGGTGCCGTCTTTGTGGACCTGAGTAAAGCATTCGATACCCTAAACCACAACATCCTAGATGATAAACTTACAAAAATCAGTCTGGACGCAAGGGCACTAACATGATTCAGTAGTTATCTTAGTGACAGATTCCAGCAAGTCACTTTGAACAAATACACGTCAAATTTGTTGCCATCAGGTCAGCCTGCCGGTGCAGTGGTAGAGCTACCACTCAGGGCACCAGCGACCGGGTTCAGGAACGGACTTGGGCAGCTGGAGGTCTGGCCCGAGGGGAAGAAAATTCAGTGCCCAGAGGCTGCTCTTCTCCTCCTCTGGGTGGGATGGGATGCAGGTCATGCTGTGATACCACCACCTGGGTGACCATGGGTGGAGGTGCAGCGAGACAGCATGCAGTAGGGAGGGAGGACATCTGCCAGGAGCCAGTGCGTCAGCACATTGTGATGTGCATTGCTCCTAGGCTCCCCTTGTGTGAGGACATCCTGAGGGCTGGGACCAGAAAAAAGCAAAAAGCCCTGCACTGAGCTCCTGTAGATGGGACTTGGCTGTCCCAAGACAGCCTTAGCCAGGCTCCATAGATGGGGCTGGTGATGCCTTCCAATGCACACTTACAGGACTGAGAGGGGGATTTAGAGGGAGGTCCATCCTCCTCCCCATGCGGGGGTAAACCAAGGCAGGATGGGGAAGGCTTACCGGTACCCGGAGGGAGGTAACTGGGGCGCGACTATGGGAACATGCAGCCTAGGAATCCCTGAAGAGAGGAGCTCAGTGCAGCGAAGAGGGGACATAAAAAGACAATATAAAAAACAAAAAAAATAAAAAAAAATAAAACTTGTTGCTATCAGTACTTGGAGTCTCTCAAGACTCTTTCTAAGGACCACTGGTATTCAACATATACATGAACTCCTTGCAATTTCCTGACCCCCAAATAGATTTCCATCTCTACGCAGATGATAACATCATATATGTGTCAGGTAATTCCTTGGGGCTAAACCTAGGTGGCCCTGCAAGAGGCTTTTAACCTACTGCAAAGCTTCTTATACCACCAAACATTGGTACTAAATGCCACAAAATCAAAAGTTATACTCTTTAAGCCCCAACGTAAACTAGCGGGAACTCTGGAGGAGCTGTACATTGTAGCACATGCAGGAAATAAGCTGGAAGTGGTCAATGCCTACAAGTACTTGGGACAATGGATAGATGAAAACTGCAAAAGGAATGTCCATATCGATCAAATGACCAAAAGCTTACATAAAAAACTAGGGGGGCATTATCAATTCTGAAAAAAATACCAAGAGAAGCCAGAATTAGGATAGCAGAGACAATGATCCTACCCATTATAGACTACAGTGATGTCCGGTATGGAAGTGCATCCAGTACTGAATTGCATAAAAGTGATGTACTTTATCATAAGTCTGTAAGATACATACTGAGTGCTCTGTGCACAATGCACCACTGTTTACTATACAGGGAACTAACATTGACAAGCTTGGAGGCCAGGAGGCAGCTACACACATTAAACCTCATGTTTAAGATATGCACATCTCCAGGACTACATTCTAGACAAAATAAAACTCACATAATAACGGGTCTGCTCCAAGATCTGCTGAAGGCATGGAATTCAGTACCCAGCAGGAGTCAATAAACTATGGCAGGTTGTCATTTCTGTTCAGGGGGCCATCAGCCTGGAACTCCTTGCCTAAGCAACTCAGACTTAAGACAAAATCAATAAGCCTTTGCCCTATCAAAAGTGGGCAATGCAAGAAGCCATGAAACCACTAATTTGTTGCCTGGACTGTAATAAGTGATGACTTCACACACAGTTTGTCTCACCCGCCTATTCCATGAGGTCTTCCTTCAGCTCTTATACCAGTACAGTTAAAGCTTACCCTAAGTTGTTCCACTTATCATGACATTGTACAATATATGTCCTAATCTGTAGCTGCTGAAGTTAATCCTATTGTACTGCAGATGCACTGTTTTGCCTTGCATTGTTTGGTACTGTGTTAGGAAACTGGCAATGTTAATTCCTACAGTATTGTACTACTGATGCGCTTGTATTGTAATGTATTGGTAACTTAGATTATTGCATATGGTACCCATTGAAAATGAGTCTCGGCTCAATTGGGGTCTGACCATGTTAATATCATTAGTCACTGATTATGAATGAAATGTTATTTACTTACTTACCTGTATTTATGCTTGTCTGTAACTTTTGCTCCCACTTCTACTTATACTTTCCCAGAGATAGTTCTGTAGGTTGTGGAAATGTACTATAAACAGCAGCTTTTACCCACCCATCTTTGTTTTTGTTAAGCCAGCTGTAAAAGATGTTATTCCATTATAACTCAGCCCCAAAACTCACATGTGAGTCAAAACATTCTATGCTTAACCTTATACAAAATGACCTCCTGGGGCTGAGTGAGGATGTATAACAGGACCTAACTGTGGTACAGGCGTATGACTGAGCTATAGATGCCATCACATATCAGACCCAGAAAGGCAAAATTTGTGTTGCACATCTGTGAAGGATTTGAATGTGTTCTTATTGGAGTATATCAAATTGGACAATTTGGTTATGCCAGTGCCATGCCAGCATGTCCCAGAAAATAACTTCTCAGCAATAACAAACTTTGGATTGCTACATAGGGTTTATGTGTTTTTAGTGATGTGCTAGATCATTTCCACTTCTTGGACAGATTTAGTAAGGCAAATGTCATGCATTTCAAATACATGGGAAGGAAGGTGGATAGGTAGGTTGGCAAGAGAAGGCACATTGATATTGCCCCACAAAGGTTTTGTTTAATGGTAGCCCATGGGGGTGTTGTGCAGTCAAACTTCATCCATTGAAGGGCTGGCTTCATCCCAAATGCTATGTGGTCTGCCCATGGCCATGGAGACTGCAACCCCCCTCCCTCCCCACACATTTTGCCTGGAGTATGGCCCTGCTACACAAAGGTTTACCTTGCCAAAGGAAAGAAGTTATGAGTTTCTCTACTTGGTGCCATATGTTGGCCATGATTGTTGTGGAGAGAGTTTCCTGGCAGTACAGCGGTTAAGGTAAAACCATGAGTTTAAAATCAGCTTTTTTTGACACTGGGAAAAGATTTAACTTTTGCTATCTATATGAAATGTGGAGGGCCTTTTCTAATCTATAGCAAGTGCCAGGTATGTATGTGATGTTATGACATCTGATATCCTGAGTGCATACAATGCAGGACGTGCACTCCAGCAGCAGAACTACAGCAAGCAGGCTCTCAAAAAGGCCTGTTTGAGCATACCTGCTTGCTGTATTTCTGTTGCTCCTGCTGGAAGGCACTTCCAGCATTGTATGCACTCAGGGTGTCAGATGTTGTAACACCATGTGCACACACACCATGATGATGTCATGAACAGAAGACCAGCACTGAGCTCAGTAGGATGAGCTTTACACGCAACACAGAACAACACTTTGGTGTAAATACAGTGAGCATAGCTCTGTTTTGTGATGCTGTTGGATGAAGCACACTTTGGCTAGTTATCTTTTGGAATAATATACTGGTTCACTGATGTAAATTGAATAAAATATTCATATATATTTGTAAAGATGGGCTATAAGAGGATGTTCTTCACTACTGAAACTGTGAGCACAGCAGGTGCCTTTTTATAAATGTAACCCCCTTGTTACCCGGGGTTACTAGAATCCCAGTAAGACCTAGTGGTAGGCAGGGAAGGCAGCTTGTGAAACTCCAGTTAAATGGATTTCACACTGTCTCACTCTGGTCTCAGTCTCAGCTGAGACTGAGGGATGACATCACCATAGAATTGTCGCAGCTGCATGAGCCACAATGGAATCTGCAGCAGGGAGTTGGAGCAGAATGTTGGGAGGTTTGAACAGTAGTCTGTAAGTCCGTTGGAGTTTGGAGCTTGTTGTGAGAGGAGCACAGCAGCTCTGTGTTAGGCTTTTGGAGCCTCAGCCCTGACATAGGGCTTCAGTCAGGGAAAAGGTGTGTGTTTCCACCTAAAGAGAGACACAGTGAGCAATTTTAAAGTGGTGGAGACCACTGAATCGGGTCTCAGAGCCCCATCCCTGAGGGGATGGGGCAGGAAAGTTTGGTCTGCATATTCCAGGGGCAACTCCCTGGCTACTGCTAGTGGAGAAGCTGCCTTATTTTGTCCAAGAGTGTGGGAAACAAGAAGATTTTGTGATTTGCCTGTGGGGCACCTGCAACCGGAGAGTGAGTTTCTACTCTTTCTAAAGTGCCCATGTTTTCACCCTGGGACTTGTGTGATAGTGGGCATTGGACTACTGAAGTAGTGGGAGGCCTAGAGTAATATGCTTAGCCAAAAGTAAAAGTATGTTCAAGTCCAGCACATAGGGAAAGTCAAGACATGTAGAGGAGATGTGACATACGTCTACCCAGTAATCTACATTGCCAAGCTTTCAGAAAAGAGTTGTTTAGTTTCCAGAGAAATGGATTGTGGGAGCTAGAGGTGGGAGACCCCCCATCTTTAGTAACCAGGTCCACCTCTACGGATTTGCTCTGTGGATTTCTACTTTGCCTCATGCATTTGGCCAGTGATGAGGGAAGTACCCAGATGTGGGATTGGAAGGAAATTCCCTCTAGGAGTCGAAGGCTCTAAAATGGTTTGGGGAGCCACCAATTGGAAGACTGGTTCATTTCCATAATGGACCGTGGATCAAGTGGCCGGCGGGGGAGCCGGGCCATGGGGGAAAACCTAAGTAGTGTACAAGTCGGGCTGTGTACCCAAAGCTGCGTGCAAGTCCGGGCTGTGTGCCTTGTGGGTTCAGAGCTTGAGGGCTGGAAATGTGAAGAAGTGTTCTGTTGTCTATAATCTGCATTACCAGGAATGCAGCCCCGTGGGGGTCCGTCTATGCTTTGTTGTTTAGTTTAGATGTGAATAAAAGCCACACTGTAGAATCCCATTCCTGGTTTTGGACACTACAGTTATTGCTTCCTGTGTTCGGATTTACTTGGGTGTCCCTGTGCAGAGTAACGAAACCTAGGCATCCTGTGCCGAGTAACCTAATCCTCCCCGAACCCAGTCCCCACCAGGTACTGCAGTCAGCTTCAACAGCATGCCGCCTGTCGTTTTATTAAAAGGCTGGGGTCTGGGGGTTACAGAAGGCTGTTACTCTATGTACTAAAAAGATAATCAATGCTTGAGGACCACTGCCTTGCTAAAGCTCCCAGTCTGGAGAGTAAAATGTTGGGTGTTTGCAGTGGTGTTAAACATGTGCCCAAAAATATGAAGCAAAATAAACGGAAGTTTAAAGCAAAACAAATTGCTTGCTGTAGGCGTCTCATACTTAAAAGCCTGCAAGTTTAATTCCATGTGCGTTGGTAACTGACCCTGGTGGCTGCTTAAGACTCTTGGTTTGAATGCATATGAGCCCCTCCAATTGTGTTAAAATGTTATTTACATTAAAATGACAATGCTGCGGGTTTGAGTAATAAGTGTTTTTTGGTCACCAGGCAGCATTCAGGACAGTCAGCATTCACTTACATAGTTTGTGCACTGAAAAACTGTTAATTTGATCCCTAATAAAAGCCTTGCAAGGGTTCCCACATAGTAGAGATAGGAGAGGCAAAGGATGGGGAGCTTCTAATAGGAATTCAATATGGCGGCCACGCTGAGCTAGTCGCTGCGCTGTGCTTTTTGTTTGTATCAGTTTGAGCTCTCTAAATGCTTTCTTAGAGCTTTTTAAATTTATATTTTATTTTAGGTCTATTTGTTTTTATTGTGTCTATTTGGGCCATTGATTGCGCCGTTGTTGCCGATTTTTTGCGGCGGAGTGAACCTGACGGTCCCAGTAACGATTTTATGCTCTCCTGGCGGGAATGAATGATTTTTGTTCAGTGTGCAGTGTCCTTTGAGCAGCATGAATGGCAGGGAGAACAGTTTGCTGGAGCCTGCTTGAATTGGAGGTGGATTGTGATTGAATCTGCTCAGGATTAGATTCTGATCGGATTCTGGGTGCTAGACTAGCATGGACGAGCTTACCGGAGCATCAAGGAAGAGGAGCTGGATAAGTTGACACTCCAGTGTGGTGAGACTGTTGAAACTAAGACAGGAGCTTGTATTACCTGGCTCCCTGAAGTATTTGACTGCTCTTTATCTCTTGTTTGGAACCTGAGAACGTGAACTATGGGGATTGAAAAGCTGCCTTTCAACAAAACGCCCATTCTTCCTCACTTATGTCTTCATTGACTTGTATACTTTATCATAGGCCTGTTCTCTCCCTAACAAAAGCAAAACTGGTTGTCGGGTGTGAAGCGGCGAACTCAGTACTTCTTTGCTGGCTCCAGCTTTCCCCCGGACTGTGGCTTGAGGAGTCATGGAAACCTCGGTTGGCATATTGGGGGAGTACCCGTCAGGTTTTTTCCTGTGGCAGCCCCTGGGAGTGTCTTTTACTACCCCCGACTTGGATGTGTATGGAACTATAGACTGCCAGCTTGTGGTTGAGGTTTTTGGTTCCTGGAATCCATGGACAGCTAGTTCGTGGGCGAGGACTGTTGGACTAATGTCTGTATCGGTCTGGAGACTGTCTGGGCTGCCGTTTTCATGGCAGTTCCTGGGGCGGTCTTGCTTCATTTGGTTCCGGGGAGTTTATTCCTCAAATGCTGGTCGAGTCTTGTCAGTAGTTTTTGGGAGCTGGTAGCATATGTATCCTGGGGATTGTAGCGCTAAGAAGAGCACAAAGATCGAGTTCCTAGTGATCCCAGAACTTGTATGAATTTATATGACTTACATTGTTTTTTGGTCTTCTTTTGCTCTCTGGGAGGTCTGCTGTGATGGTGTGGACTGTTTTTGATTGGGACTGAAGAGCTGGTGGCCAGACACAGGAGTAGGTGTCTACCTGGGAGGCTGGGCTCAGGCGAGCCAGGGAGTCAGCGGCTGGGACCCAGATTCCTCTCAGGCCCCTTGCTAGCTAGCCGGAGGGCGGGCATAGATAAGGAGTTGAGGTATTGGAGCTGATTCTTCTGGTGGTTGGGCTGCTCCAGAGGGTCCTTATAGTAACCAGTGTTTGGACTCAGACTGCTACCGAGGTCTTACATCTTTTAAGAAGAACTTGGGGTTGTTCTGTCCATTGGAACCTGTTTTCCGGGACAAAATTTGTTATATCATACTCCGGGCAGTGAGAGTGCCCAGCTTTTGAGGGCATCCGGGGAGTGAGAGTTCCTGGCTGCTCACAAATTTGTACTGTTTATTTAGTTTATGTGGGAAAGTTTATTTTATCTTTTATTTTCCGTGCAGTGAGAGTGCTCGGTGGGCTGGGCATTCAAGTAGTGTGAGGACTTGTGTGCCTAGCTAATTTATATTGTTTTGGTTATTTTATGTTGGATGTTTTTTGTATTGTTACTTATTTGTTTGATATCTTTTATTCTAAATAGTGATTTTTATTTTATTTTTTGTTTTAGAAATGGGGAATACCTTGTGTGAGGAGGGATACCTATTTTTATTATTTGGATGTAGTTTTGTTTCTTTTTCTTTCCTGAAAGCAGGTTCAAATGATGACCTAATTTGAGTTAAGTTAATTTATTTTTGTTTAGTTTTTTAGTTTTAGTTTTTTTTAATTATTTGGATTTGGTTTTTATATTAGTCACTACAGCCGAAGTAGAAGCGCATTGATTTTTCTTGCGCCATGTTGGAGGATTGGGATATGTATCACTGTCCCACCCCCGAGGTCATGCGCTATTCATCCCCCGCTCTTCATGCCATCTGCCACTTTTTAATTTAGTTGTTTAACCAGGTATAGCACACTAAGCTGAAAGCTTTTTTACAGGAGCGACCTGGGAGCACAAGGAGGTTAAGTGACTTGCTCAGGGTCACACAGTATGCAAGTGGAAGCTGTGGGATTCAAACCCAGGTCTGTTCTGCTGGATGTCACCAGATTTGCAGCTCAGAGCCTTAGACCACTGCACTATTCTGCCTCCAATTTTCCCCCACCATTGCTTTTTTCTATCTATCAACACTGTCGGGCTTTGGGAATTGCCCGCAGGAGGATGGGGTGGGGCGGGGGGTGTGAACAGCAGAGGGTGGACGAGAGGGGTGTGCACATTGGGGTGGTTAAGCCCAGAAGACACCCTGGGGTGAAATGGAGTCTAGAATGTGGGTCTCCTTGTCTGGTCTCCATACCCAAGGGCACCACCATAAATGGTGGGCAGGTGGCTGGGGCATCCCTGGAGTTCTGTCCAACTTGGGCAGTGTTACGCAATGCCAGATCCATTGTGAACAAGACTGCTATTGTTACAGACTTGGTGGGTACAGCGGATCTGGCTTGCATCACCGAAACCTGGCTGGATGGTAATGCTGGCCCTGTACTTGAGGTGGCAGTTCCAGATGGGTATTCGGTGATACACTGTCCGAGATTGGATTGCGGGGGGGGTTGCGGTCTGTTTTAAGACCGAATTGGATCTCACTAGTGTCCCAGTAGAGGAGACCAGATCATTCGAATGTGTTATTGTGGTAGGTGGGGGCAATAGTCTGGCTCTCGTCTATCGTCCACCCGGAGATGAGAAGCTATTCCTTAAGGAAGTGGTGGACTTTGTGGTCAACCTGGTGTTTGAGTCACCTAGGCTGATGGTACTGGGTGACTTTAATGCCTGGATCAACGACGAACTCTCGCAATTTGGACAGCACTTCCTCCAATTGATGAATTCATTGGGCCTCTCACAGGTGGTTACCTCTGCCACTCATAAACATGGCCATTCCCTTGACCTGGTCTTCCTCCTGGGGATGGAAGCCTCTGACGTGGGGGTGGAACCCATCGGATGGTCTGACCATTACACTGTGAGATTCAATTTTTACACCCCTCTTCATAGGACAGCCCCTGTGGAGATGGTCAAGTACCGCCCTTTACGGGATGGGACTCTCGATGGTCTAACTGCAGCGCTTGATCTATCAGAATTTCCAGTGGCGAGCTTGGATCCAGAGGTTTTGGTTCTGGCTTATAATAAGGCCATTCCCTCCGCTCTGGACTCCATTGTTCCAGTCCACGTGAGTTATCTCTCCCTTCACCCTCGGTCGCCATGGTTTGATGGGGACTTGAGGGACATGCGGCAACTAGGACACAGGTTAGAGAGGTGCTGGCAGAAATCTGGCTTAGAGGCAGACCATCTCAGACTGCTAGAGCATTACTGACTCTATCAGTCAGCAATTGCCCATAAGAAGGCAGTATTCCTCTCAGGGGAAATTGCGGCCACTCAGAACCGACTGGCCCAGCTCTTTCGAACCGTAGACAGGCTGTGCAACCCGGCCTGTCTACAGGTTCATAGAGCATTTTCACAATTGCAGTGTGATGAGCTTGTTCGGTTCTTTGCAGATAAGGTGGATGACATCAGGGTGGAGACCCACGCAGCGATCTCTATGGGCATTGCTGTGGACCAGCCCCTGGTCACTATCCCTCTTTTTTCATGGAGTTCCTTCGAAAGGCCGGAAATCGTGGATGTTATGAGGATTGTCCAGGGTATGTGCACTACATGCTGTAGTTTAGACCTGGGTCCTACAGCCCTGATAATGGGCTGTGGGGAGGTTATCATCCTGGCTCTGGAGCAGGTCGTCTGGTGCTCACTTGACTCTGGTGAGTACCCCTGCTCCCTGAAGGAGGCAGTGGTGACACCAGTGTTGAAGAAGGCTTTTCTGGACCCAGACTCTCTCACTAACTATAGGCCAATCTCTAATCTTCCCTTTGTGGGGACGGTAATTGAGAAAGTAGTGGCTGCTCAGTTGGACAACCATCTGACCATCCATAGCATCTACGACCCTCTTCTATCTGGTTTTCGAAAGAGGCACAGCACTAAGACTGTGCTGGTTTGGGTGCTCAATGATCTCCTGATGGCGAGAGACCAGAAAAAAACGGTCCATTTTGGTTCTGCTTCATCTGTCATCAGCATTTGACACCGTGGACCATGGGGTGCTGCTTGAGTGCCTTAGATGCATCTGTGGGCTTTCAGGTTTGGTTCACAGATGGTTTACTTCTTTCCTCACTGGTAGAACTCAGAGGGTGGTGTCAGGGGTGTTTTCCTACGATCCTATTTCTCTGTCCTATGGGGTGCCTCAGGGCTCAGTGCTCTCTCCCATGTTGTTTGTAGTGTACATGCTTCCCCTCGGAGACATTGTAAGATGGTATGGGCTGGAGTTTCATTGTTATGCCGATGATACCCAGCTCTACCTGTCTTTTGCACCAGACCAGAATGGAGCACTCTCGGTGTTTAATAACTGCCTTGGCGAGATCCAAGGTTGGATGAGGTCCAGCTGGCTGAAGTTGAATTCTGGGAAGACGAAGGTGATGGTTGTGGATCCTGGTCACCGGATAGGGGGGTGGGGAGAAAATCATCCCTCAGGTTTATTCCTTGGGGATGTTGAGCTCCCGACCTCTGAACAGGTGCGCGACCTAGGGGTGATTCTTCATGACCGGCTGACATTATGTTCTCAGGTGTCGGCTGTCATTAAGTTATCCTTTTACCATCTGAGGAACATCGCTAGGATCAAGCACCTTGTACCATCTGGGGACCTGCCTACATTGATCCATGCCTTTGTGATCTCGTGTTTGGCTTACTGCAACTCCCTTTACTTTGGGCTTCCATGGGTTGATATCCATCGCTTACAGCTGATGCAGAACTCCGCAACCCGGTTGCTGATGGGGATTCCTCGTTCTTCCCACATTACACCGGTGCTGCAGGAACTGCACTGGCTGCTGGTTCAGTGGGGGATCACCTTTAAAGTCGGTTTACTGACTTTTAAAGCCCTACATGGAGTGGGCCCTGACTACCTGAAAGAGCTTCTGATCCCTTACCTCCCGGAGCGACCGCTCCGATCGGCCTACGAGGGGTTGCTCGAGATTCCGGGGGTGGTTTTAAAATCTTCTGGGGCACGGGCTTTCATGTTCATGGCACCAACCCTCTGGAATTCTCTACCCCATTGGATCAGGGAGTGCATGACTGTGGGGGGCTTTAAAGAAGCATTGAAGACTTATTTATTGAATAAGGCATATGGGGATGGTGTCGACGTGGATTGACTGAACTTGTTTTGGTTATTTTATCATGATGTTTTATTGTGAAATTATTTTAACCATGTACTGCACCTTGACTTTGAAAGGCGCATTATAAATAAAGTTTATTATTATATTATTATGATAGGATATTTTATTGTCCAGATTTAGAGAGATCTACGCCCTGAACTACTTGGATTGCAAAATAAAGAGGGTTTATCCTCAATATAGGAAGTGACTGATGGTCCAAGATAAAGTAACCGTTAATGCCACAGAGGCATACTGTTGTTATACAAGATGTTGGGGACAATGTTTAACTCCGCCATGTCCTGTACAGACTTTGGGCATACCACAAAGTAATCATGTGTCATGCCTTGAGGAATGAAAACAGAAATCATGGCCATTGGGGTTAAATACTATCCATGAATCAAGTACTACATATAAAATGCACTACAAAGTCTCCACACTGCCTCAGAATAATTTTTGTTGCTGCAGTGGGCTTAGCCCTGCCAACGTCTTACTACTGTATGTCAGTAGACAAAAGGTGCTCTCCAGACACCCAACAGACTAGATCATATTGGAGGTTTTGTAGAATCACTGCACTAATTGAATTGAGCTGAGCAGTCTTGAAAGCACTATTTAGCTCATAAACATGTCAACTTGATCAGCCTTTCAACTGTAACTGAGATACGAACATACGAACATACGAATCTGCCAGAAGAAACAGACCACCAGGTCTATTTATTTATTTATTTGCTTTTGTTAACCGGGTAAGTCACACTAGACAGTCAAGTGCCTATTTTATCAATGTCTGCCCAAGTGTGCAGCTAGCCCCCTAGATTGCAACTGCCCCTGGGAGGTTAGCTGCACACTAGGGCAGACACTGATATCTTCCTCTCTTTCTTTTTCCTCTTGACTGTGTTGCACTGAGATGCACAACATAGATGATCTCATAGTAGGCCTTCTCAAAAAAAAGTTTCATTCTATACATGAATGCCAAAGTTTTAGAGAAATAATTAGCTGGGAAGCACAGCACTACAGATAAGATGTAACAGTCTGAAGGTCAAAAGCCACAAAAGGAATGCTATGCAGATACTGTATACAAGATCATAAAACATCCCAGTGTTGAAGTCTGTAAGGCTAGAAAAGCTGAAAGACACACTTCAATTGCATTTTCAATGTTGGCTCTGTGTATACATATTTCAGTCTGTAACTATGTGTTCATTTATCAATATTATTTGTGAATATTCAAGCTTGCACTATTTAAACATGTTCTGTTTAACTTTGTGTTGCACTGAAAACTTAATATCTGATCTATATGTTTTTCCCTCCTATTACAGTAATACCATATAACTGTAATTCTGCTATGTATTTCTTTCATATTACCATCAAGACACAGTCTACACAAAACTTATTTTATTATCATACCTGCACTGACCCTGCACTTCTTTGCATTGAATCCCAGCTGCTATTCTTCAGACCATTTCTCCAGTTTTAAAGGCCTTCCCTCATTCTAGTTTGGGGTAGGAGGAAGTAATCTGTTGATTAAGTAGAATCTGCAGCTTATCAATCAGGTAGGGAAATGAACAGACTAGGTGGGCTAAGAGGTCCTTATCTGCTGTCAAATTCAATGTTTCTATGTTTCTGTTCTTTCGACCCTCTGGCATGTCCACCTTATTGCATACCTTTGTATCATCTGTGAAGAGCCATACCTTCCCCTCTAGACCCTCGCAATGTCCTCAATAAAGTCCAGATAGGCCACATCCACTGCACCTCCAGCCATGCCATAGATTAATACAATGAGCTAGTGCACAACACAGTGCTTACCATAAATACAGTAAAAGTTAGGGTTAGATCTATACGTAAATAAATGCCATATAAGGCAGTGTATGTGTATTATAGGGAGTGTGCATGTGTGTGTGTGTGTGTGTGTGTGTGTGAGAATGCTCTGAGTTTGTAGACAGTGTACTGCTATGCTATACTGGAATATATTTGCATATATGTGTATATGTATTAGTCAGTGTGTGTGTGTATCACAACAATTAGAAAGTGCAGTTAGGTGGCTCAGTGGTTAATGCAAAAATTGTTAGTCTACATCCCTCTACTATCTAGATCAGTTTCAGTCTTATGCATATTACTGCTGATTAAAATAAGGTGTGTAGTGGCACCCCCCCACCCTCGATGCCATTGGAGCCTGAAAAGAAGTAAACAGTCCCTCAATGTCTTGTTTTAATCTGTATACATGTATGCAGACAGTGCACTGCTATGTTATACTTGAATATATATGCATATATGTGTATACAGTATGCATTAGTCAGTATGTGTGTATCACAACAAATAGAAAGTGCAGTTAGGTGGCTCAGTAGTTAGTGCAAAATTGCAAATCTATATTCCACTACTATCTATATCAGTTTCAGCCTTATGCATGTCATTGTTGATTTCAGTGAGGTGTCTAGTAGCACCCCCCCCACCCTCCAATGTCCCTTGGAGTGTGAAAAGAAAATGGTCCCTTGATGTTTTTTTTTTTTAATCTGTAAAAATGTGTGCAGTCAGTGCACTGCTATGTTACACTGGAATATATACATATGTATGCATGTGTATTAGTCCGTGTGTGTGTATCACAACAATCAGAAAGTGCAGTTAGCTGGCTAAGTGGTTAGTGCAAAACTGTTAGTTTACATATTTCATTTCTCATTCCCCACAATACCATTATTTTGCTGCTGTATTGGCTCTTGCTAGACTTGTTATTGCTTGGGATCCCTGGTGTCATAGCTGACTTATCCAATAAAGGGTCCTAGACAAAATAACATCTTCCACTACTATGAGAGAGGAACTGTCAGGTGCAAAATCCTAGTTAGCACATGCAAAGAGACAAAAAAAATGTGCAGTATCATTACACACAACCTTTTTAATCCCCTAGAGTTTTGCCTGCAACCAAGAGGCAGCATTTTCAGACAAGGATGGACACCCCTTTTTTGCAGAGAATTTTCTAGAAAACTCAGTTTACCCCAGTCCCTTAGCAACTTGGCCACCTCAGCTTTAACCAGGTGCATCTCTTTAAGGGGTGCAATATCATATCTGAGGGATTTCAAATGTGATAATAGTTTGTGCATTTTGATGGGATGATTGATCAACATACTGTATTGTGTCTGTGATTAGGGGATAGAAAAGGGGTATAGAAGCAACACTCATTCTGCTGCTCAATTACAGTTGACAAAGTGTGATTCCAGTAGGTGCCAGAATAGAGGAGAGAGTGAAAAGTAGGAAAGCTTGAGATTACTTTTTCAACTGAGGAGAAGTAACAAACATATTAATAACTTAAGAACTGTGTATAAACTTGAACTGGGGAACAATCAAGCTAACATTACCATCATGTGGTCCAACATTGTAAAATACATGGTTAATTAAATACCATAGAAAGGTTGTAAGGTTTAAGAAAGGGGAGCTGTACAAAGTAGGAGGATGGAAATAAGGCCTTCAGCTCCTGTAGCTCCTCTTTCCTTAGTGTTGCACATCTAGAACCTGGAACCTACAAACTCCATCCATCCAGCTAGGTCACATTTGCAGGTCCACTGAATAATGTTCCAACAACAGAGTGTGAAATGGGGACTAATGAGACTAGGATGGAGGGAAGGTATGGAAACTGGTCCATCGGGATCTGATGTAAAGAAGTAAGAAATTTCTTAAAACTAAACCAAGGCAGACTAGATGGACCTGGAGGTCCTTTTCTGCTAACAACTACTATGTAGCTATGTAAGCAATGTGTTACCTGTGAGAAATACAAACTGGAGTAGGAGCAAGTAAGTAAATAACAGAATCCCACCAGTGAGCTCATAGGCTATCAATATTGCATCATAATTCATTTCAAATGTGCGTCTTGTAATTCCTTAAAACCACTATGGGTGAATAAATACTGTAGCAGTGACCCAACTCTCCAAGGGGGATTAAAGCCCAGCTTTCATAGGTAGAAAGCCACTGGGGGTGCATTGTCCTCAGCAAGGAGTTCTCATGTAATAACAGAGCAAATAGGGCCTTAGCCTGCTGTGTTTGTCACTAGGCTCATGGGTCAGTCCTAGGACACCCAAGCACCACCCCCCAAACTCCACCAGGTGGGATTTCAAGTCAGACCCAGGATTTTCACCACCAGAGATGCTGGTAGAATGACCAGTAAAATAAATGTGCCTTTGATCAGGCCACAACTGAGGAAAATGGTGAATCATAATTCTGCCACACACCCTGCCCCCCTACATGAAAGAAAAGAAAATCAGCATTGTATACAAGAGTGGGAGTAGGAATTAACCAAATATTATAGATCAGTCACTCTGACATCTGTAGGGGGCAAATTACTTGAGGACATTATTAAAAAGGGGATGATGTTCAAGGCCACTGATTTACGGTGATTAAAACAATTAAATTCCATTTTCAAGACTTAAGATTCCGGGAATTTCACCGGTGATTGTTACTCTAATTTCCGGATTTTACTGGGATTCTGTTATAATTTTTTAGTATGTGCATAAATAATCAGAATTAAAGAAGGCTTCATATACAGAGCAATAAATAAAGCAAACTGAAAATAGTACAGGAAGGAATTAAAAGAAAAACACACTTTTTTTATAGATTTACTGATCTGATAGAAAATGCCAGATTCCATGAAATCTTCGTTTTTACTGGTTTTCAGGCAGCCCTAATTCCGAAATGTTACCGGATTTTCCGGTAAAAACCGAAAAACAGTGGCCTTGATGATGTTGTTTTGGGCTGCCAGTGGGTTGCAGGACTAAAACCAGCATGGATTTACAATGGGTAGGTTGTGTCAGACAAATCTGACTAGCTTCTTTAACTGGGTCACAAATGCAGCAATGGATAAGCAGTGGACATACTGGATCTGCATATGAGCAAAAGCATTCGACTCAGTCCAACATGGGAGAATGGTTGAGAAATGAAAGGAACTTGGTGTGGGGAACAAGAATACAGTATGTGTTAGGAATAGAGTTTATGGGAAAACACAACAGGTAGTCTTATTTGGGAAATTATCAGATGTAAGAGAAGTCTCCAGTGGAGTTCTCTAGCAATCAGTCTCAGGCCCAGTACTTTTCAAAATCTTTATTTGTTACATTAGAAAAGGAATCCAAGGGAAGCTGTGTCTATTTGCAGATGACCCATGAATCTATGGTAGAGTGGACAGTGATGGGGGATCAGGACATTGAGGAAAGATCTGAAGAGACTGGAGAAGTGGTCAAGGGTCTGGCAACTAAAATTCAATGCAAAAAAAATACAATGTGATACATGAAGGGGTTAGGAACCCAGAGACTGAATACAGAGTGAGAAATGTAGTATTAGTAAAAACAACTAAGGAAAAGGATTTCAGTCTTAACACAGAAGTGAAAACAGACAGCTACATGCAAAAAAGCAGTTGGAAATGGCTACTAGGATGCTTGGGTTTATAGGCAGAAAGGATCAACAGCAGAACGAAGGAAGCAATCCTGCCCCTGAACAGATCCATTTTGCAGCTACATTTAGAGTACTATGTGCAGTTTTGGAATCTGCACTCCAAAAAAAATGACTTGTTTAGAGTTGAGTTGCTGCAGAATATGGCAACAAAAATACTTCTGGGGCAGCAGAAGTCTTATGTGTATACACTGAAGATCAGGAGGGAGAAGTTGGACATTATTGAAATGTTCAGGTTTCTTCAAGGGATAAACAAAGTAGACACCAGGGAACTGCTCGCAATGAGCAGGAACATGAGCACAAAAGTAAGTCAGAGAAGTTGGTGGGGGAGATGTTCAGGAACTATGTTGGAAGGTATTCCTTTATAGAGAGGAGGTGAATATATAGAACAGACTGTCAGAGGGGATGATCTGTGCCAAATCAGTGGAGGATTCAAGCTAGGGTGGGACAGACATATGGGGCAGTTGAGGATAGCAGATGCAAACAGCATGGTAGGAGAGGAAATGAATGACCACTAGGGCATTCAAATTATACTATAGGTATGGCCAGGCAGACTAGACGAGCCAGTGGTCCTCTCTTGCCATGAATTTTTACAATATGTTTTTATATCATACTGTCTTCACTAAGTACATATGCACAGGATATTTAACATCAACCCCCAGTACCTAGAAAGCCCGATAACCAGTTCTCAGTTACATACAAGCTTAACAAGTCTGATCTGATATCAGGTGTGGAAGACAAACTCTGGAAAGTCTCCAGTCTTCTGGCCAAGTGTAACATCCACTTTAAAGCCACCTCCCCCAGTGAGATCCATAATATCTTCAAGGCTCTCCTCACCTATGGTAGATCCAACAGTGATCGTCTCTTCATGAGGTTCCGTAAGTTAATGGCCAACCACATAGTTATACTTCTTGCTACCATCTTTAACCTATTGCTGACCTCCTTGGCTCTTCCAACATTATGGAAACAGGCCAGAGTAGTTCTTATATTTAAGTCTGGATACTCTACCTTTATTGAAAACTACTGACCAGTTTCCATCCTTTTCTACATAAGCAAGATACTTGAAAAACGGAAGGCAGTATAGCGCAGTGGTTTAAGGCTCAGAGCTGCAAATCTGGTGACATCCAACAGACCAATCCTGGGTTTGAATCCCACAGCTTCCACTTACATACTGTGTAACCCTGAGCAAGTCACTTAACTTCCCTGTGCTCCCAGGTCACACCTGTAAAAAAGCTTTCAGCTTAGTGTGCTACTCCTGGTTAAACAACTAAAAAAAAAATGTTTTTCCAACACATTTCTGAACGTGTCTAGGTATAATCTATTTTCACCCCACCAGAATGGTTTCAATAAGGGCCACAGCACCACCACTGCCTTGGCTTGCTTCCCTAACCAAGTTATCAAGGGCATCAATGAAGGCAAATTATTTGAAACATAGAAACATAGAATCTATCAGCAGATAAGGATCATGCAGCCCATCTAGTCTGCTCATTTCTCTACTTGGTTTGGCAATCCCTACTCATATCTGGATTGCCTTTCTCCCACTCTGCTGTACAGCTGGGTGTCTTTATTCTTATCCCATGCACTTTTGGATCCCCGTATCGTTTTTGCTTTCACACCCTCCATTGGTAGGCTGGATCCACCACCCTCTCTATGAAAAAATATTTCCTGGCATTCCCCCTAAACCTCCCTCCTTCCCTCCAGCCTCATGTTATGTCCCCTTGTCCTTGTGCACTTTCTTCTCTGAAATATGCTCCCCTCCAGTACCCTGTTTATTCCTCTAAGGTATTTGAAAGTCTCTATCATATCCCTTCTCTCTTCCAGTGAATAGATGTCAAGTTCCTTGAGTCTTTCCTCATAAGGCTTATGGTGCAGTGCATGTATTATTTTTGTTGCTCTTCTCTGGACTGCGTCCATTATGTTTATGTCTTTCCTGAGATGAGGTCTCCAGGATTGGACACATTATTCCAGATGAGGCCTCACCAGTGATCTCTACAGTGGCATCACCACTTCGCTCCTCCTACTGGTTATGCCCTTCCTATGCACCCCAGCATTCTGTTGCTTTCCTCGCTGTTTTTTCACATTGTTTGGATGACATCAGGTCATCTGATATGATGAACCCTAGGGCTCTCTCTCTCTCTCTCTCTCTCCTGACTTGTGGTGGCTAGAACCTGCCCCTCCCCCCGCATCCTGTATTCCCGTCTTGGGTTTCTATGTCCCAGGTGCATTATCTTGCACTTCTTAGCATTGAAACCGAACTGACAAACTCTTGACTATTCCTCAAGTAGTCTTAGGTCATTTCTTATTTTACCTAACCCCTCCTGTGTGTTGACTCTGTTGCAGATCTTGATGTCTTCCGCGAACAGGCATACTTTCCCCTCCAGCCCCTCTGCAATGTCACTTATGAAGACATTGAATAGGACTGGACCCAGTACCGATCCCTGTGGCACCCTGCTGGTCACCTCCTCTTCTTCGGATTTTATGCCACTTACTACCACCGTCTAAGTCCTGCCTTTTAGACAGTTTCCAACCCAGTTTACCACTTTAGAGCACACACTCAGATTCCCCAGTTTGTTAAGCAACCTTCTATGTGGAACGGTGTCAAAGGCCTTGCTGAAATCCAGGTAGGCCACATCCAACGCCCCTCCCTGGTCCACCACCCTGGTCATCCAGTCAAAGAAATTGATAAGATTAGTCAGATAGGTCCTTTCCTCAGTGAATCCATGCTGCCTTGGGTCTTTTGCACTGCTTGACTCCAGGAAGTTCACTACCCTCTCCTTAAGCAGGGAATCCATCAGCTTCCCCACCACTGAGGTCAGGCTTACAGGTCTGTAATTGCCTGCCTTCTTCCTATTTCCACTCTTATGCAGGGGAACCACCTCTGCCCTCCTCCAGTCAGCAGGTACCTCCCCCATCTCTAGTAATTGGCTGAAGAGGGTTCTCAGGAGACCTGCTAGGACTTCCCTGAGTTCTTTCAAAACTTTAGGGCGAATCCAGTGTGGCCCCATTACCTTATCTGTCTTTACTTTCCCTAGTTTCTCCAAATTTCTATCCACTGTAAATGGGCTAGTGTCCACCGCTTCCCCCATAAACCTTTCCTCGTGAGTCTTGGCCCCTCCCCTGCCTCTTCCTTGGTAAATACTGAGCAAAAATACTTGTTCAGTATGTCAGCTTTTTTCAGAGTTGTCCTCCAACCACCCACCCACTCTCTCCCCTTCTTTAGCCTAACAATATAATTTCTGATCTTCTTCCTCTCGCTAATATAATGGAAGAAGGTCTTGTCTCCCTTCTCAACAGCCTGTGCTATTCCTTCCTCCGTTCTTATCTTAGCCCCTCTGACAGCTTTCCCAGCTTCTCTGGTTCTCCAGAAATGTCACTCTATCTTCTTCTTTCTGTATCTTTTTGTATTTCCTGAATGCTTTACTTTTTTCTTGCACTTTCTCGGCTACTGACTTAGAGAACCACAGTGGCCACTTCTTTCTTTTGCTTTTGCTAAGCAGTCTGACACACTGACTTGTCACTCCTGCTATGGATCACTTGAGCCTAAGCCACTGTTCTTCTACCCCTTCCCTGGCATAGTCTGCTGCCAGGGCAATTTTGAGCTGTTCCCCCATCTACACGAAGTTGGCCTTCCAGAAATCTAGGACCTTAATCTTTGTATGGCTTTCTTCTGCCAACATGTTGACTCTAAACTGGTGCCACTTTTGTGGATCTAACAAAGGCCTTTGATCTAGCGGATCACAGCATCTTACTAGACAAACAACATCTCTATGGGTTCTCTGCTGCAGTCACATACTGGTATTGCAATTACCTCATAGTGAGAACCCAGGTGATCTGTACAGTGGGGGCCACCTTCAACACTAGATGTCAAAGGTTGGGCCCCTTAAGGTTCTATAATGAGATAAATTCTGGTCTCCCTCATTGTGAACTCCCTCCTTATAGACTACAAGGGTTACCACATTCTTCTGTATGCAAATGACTTGATTCTGTTTCACAGTGTGAAGATCCAAGCTAAACTATCTACTAACTTCACAGAGGAGTTTAACGCTGCCTAGAGGTGGTTCATCTGAAACAGACTCCTAGTCAATGGCAAGAAGACAAAGACAATGCTGTTCAGGTCCAAGCCCAGGTTCACCAAATGGAGAGAGGGCACTGGCCCCTCCAACTCCTTGAACATTGTATAACTGGATAGAAGCTCAGTGGAACAAGTAACTGCCCTTAAATACCTTGGGGTCACACGTTATCCCTCCCTGACCTTCTCAGATCACATTGGACTCACAGTTAGGTGAGTGAATCAGCAGCTGGGTGTCTGTTTTAGCTTAAGAAATGTATGACCCTTGAAGTGCGGTTGACCATAATCCACGGCATACTACTCCCCCTCTTCTGGACTAGTACTGCCCTATTTACACCCAAACCTCATCTTCCAGCCATTTCAGACTCATCACAACTTACAATAGCATCTGTAGGTTTGCTGTATTGGCCCTTTACACCACTCGTCATTGCTTCCTCTACCAGACTCTCAGCTGGATCTCCCTGCAAGAACACAGTGAAGACTTGCTAGGCAGCCTTGTTGACAAATCTCTTCAGGAGAAAGAGTTCTCCCCACTGTTAGTCCTCCACAAGCTCAAGCCTGGTTCCCACAGCCTCAGGTCTTTCTCACACATTTTCCTAGAACATCCCCAGTCTGCCACCTGTAAGGGCCAAAGAGCCTTCTCCATTGTTACCTCTTGGCACTGGAACAGCTTGCTAGTTTCATTCCTCCACTCTCTAGATTCAAACTCCCTTTCCAAATTACACGGTTAAATTGCTCTTACAGATATCATTTTCTGCAAGTGCAGTGCCTGACACAGAAATCAGGGAATGCTCTTGGTCTGCTTTTTTAAAGCCCCACTGGACACCTTGTTGTACTGCTTGTTACTGTGTACATGTTTTTTTAATTATTGCCTGGAGTCATTGTCCTAAACTTGCTGTGTTAATTGTATATTTGTATTGGTGCTTCTGTAATTGCTAGTTGTTGACTGGTATGCACCCCTGACTAGGTAATTGCATCATTCCATGCTGCTCATCTCTTGTCATTTATGTGTTTTTACTGTTCACTATTGTGTACCCACGTGGTTAACAAACAAATAAACAAATAAATAAATAAATAAATAACAGTTGCTGCCCCTGCTATGTGCAACCCAGCTTTACCTTAGGAAGATGTTTTCACCAGATGAGGTTAGCAGCACAGCATCTACAGGAACAGTGGGTCCAGAAATGTGTTTAGTAAGATCTCTACTGTTATCTGTTCAGGAGTCAGGATTTCTTCAAGGGAGGATTGTCTCCTCTTTGACTTATCCCACATCAGTGATACATATTCTGGGGTGGAATGATGGAGCTGTGGCTGCAATTATGACAACATTGTTAACATGGGGACTGTGTTGCTCAGGACAGCCTCTTGTTGTTGTTTGGCTTTATCCATTTGTGTTTCACTATCTGCCATCTTTCTGAGGTGGACCTCTGTCAAGGGCTGAGTTGGAGGCCAGTATGGAATTATGGTTCAGGGGCCTCTGTTTGGTTAGCTGCATGTGGCATAATTTCCCAGATGTCATATCTTTCTGCTCTGTTACATGTGGTGTTTGGGGAATACAGCCAGTGTCCTAAGATAAATTGTTTGGCCTCCTCTTGTATGTCAAAACTGTGCCATACGCATTACACTGTATCTTTAGATTTGCTTGGTATCCTAAGCTGTATGGGACCCTGAGATCCAGCATGCTATCTTCTTTATGGATTGTACTCTGCACCATCCAGCAAGTTCAGGGGAGAAGTCCTGAAATATAACTATTTTGTGATCATTCCATATTTTTTTTTCTTTCAGACCCGTTTTTTTATGTTGAATCTCAGTAAACTAGCCAGAATAGGGCAAAGAAAGTTCAAATTCAAGTTTATTTGACAATTTGTATAGAAAAAATTAATTCCATCACATATATACATATATACAAAGAGTGAATCATTGGTATCATAAGGACACAACATTGTTTAATTTTTTTTATTTAATTATTGAATACTAGGATTACAATGACCACTGAACCAGAGGTTCTTTTACAAAGGTTCCATGTCAATAAAGACAGGAACAACAAACAGGGGTACAATTTGGTGGATTACAGAGTAAAACACAGGTTGAGTTAAAAAAATAGTATTACAATGACTAGCTAAAAATTGCATATACAATGAGCAAATTAGAGGTTACAAATTCCAAAGCACAGGACTGCAGTTTCATAAACACAGTGTTACAAAGACTAGAGAAATTGCATGTACAATGAACAGTCAGATGTATGATCTAGTCTAGAGATAAGTGCAAGGAGGTGGGCTGAAAGTGCAGTATGAGGAGGTGGGGGAATAAAATACGGGAAAGGGTGGGATGGGAGGAAACAGAGGTGGGGGAATAAAATAAGGGAGTGAGTTGGAAGGGGAGAAAGCAGAGGAGGAGAGGGGAAATGGATTTTAGTGTGTAAGGACCCCACCCCTGCCTTTTTACTAAAATGACAGGTGTCATGCTGTTGGCGTTGGCAGCAATACCTGGTGGGGGACCTGGGTTCGGGGAAGATGAGGTTACCTGGCACAAGGGACCTAGGTTTGGCTACTCTGCACAGGGGCACCCAAGTCAATCCAACTACAGGAAGCAATAACTGTAATGTCCAGAACCAGGATTGGGATTTTTCAGTGTGGCTTTATTTATTAACTAACTGAACATAAACAAAGCATTGCATGGTCCCCCAAAGGGCTACGTTCACTGTATGTGCAGATTAGAGGTTAACCAAGTGGTCCATTTGAAGAATGAACACATTACTACTGTTGTCTGGCTTTGGACCCACCAGGCACTCAGCCCGGACTTTGCATGCGCTTTGGATACATAGCCCGACTGGCCTGGCTCCCCCTGCTGACCACTTGACTGCCGGTCCACTTGAAGAATGAACCCAAACTTTACTTGGAAAGATATCCCATCAAACAAGAAGACTCCCAAACTGTGGCTTCCCACACCACTTAGAGTCTGTGACTCCTAGAGAGATTTGTTTTCTTACTTCCAATCGAACTCCCATCAAACAAGGAGACTCCCATCCAACAAGGAGTAATTTTCCCATCATGTGGCTCCCCACACCACTTAGAGTCTGCAACTTCCTAGAGAGATTTTCAAGTTGTGACCCACGTCTGGGTACCCACCCCATCACCGACCAAGTGCATGAGGCAAGTAGCAAAACACAGAAGAAATCCATAGAGGTGGACCTGATTACTAAAGATGGGGGGTTTTCCCACCTCCAGCTCCCACAGCCCATACCCGGCCATTTTTCTGGATACACACAGAAAACTTTAGAACTTTAAAATGTAGATTGAACGGTGGATGACCTGAAGCACCCCCTCTACAGCATTACTTGAAATCCAATAAAACTTTTTACTGATTGACTGC
This sequence comes from Neoceratodus forsteri, assembly GCA_016271365.2. Lineage (NCBI taxonomy): Eukaryota > Metazoa > Chordata > Ceratodontiformes > Ceratodontidae > Neoceratodus > Neoceratodus forsteri. The sequence continues at coordinate 328,480,770 of CM057450.1, read as the reverse complement.
TCCATTTGTTCGTCCTAGTAACATAGTCCTCCCAAATAGCAGTCCCCATTACTTGAAATCCATTTAAAACTTTAGACTGTTTGACTGCTCCATTTGTTTGTCCTAGTAAACATAGTCCTCCCAAATAGCAGTCCACATTCATTTCCCAACTGAAGAAAACAATTTGTTTGCCCCTTCAAATGGAGCCAAACACTCACCCATTCGTTGCAGGTGCCCCACAGGCAGTACTATAACCTTTGCTGTTATACAGAACAGACTAAATAAAACCAGGCAGCTTCCTTCCATGGCGGGAGAAGGGGATTGACCCTGGAACCCACAGAGAACTTTTTCTCCCCCCCGGAGGGAGGGGGCACTGAGACTGGGGGAGCGGTCTCCACCACTTTAAAAAAAAGGTAAAGACAGGAACACTTCCTTCTTCTTTGAAACAAACTGAAGACTGACTGACTTCCTGCCTGTTTGCTTTAGGACAAACTGAAGAATGACTTTGAAATTTCCCAAAGTTCTAAACTCACTCCCTGAGCTGTAGATTCCAAAGTGGCTCATGCAGCTGCGACAGTTCTATGGTGATGTCATCTCTCAAGTCTCAGCTGTGACTGAGGACAGAGTGATACAGTGTAAAACCCATTTAACTGGAGTTTCACAAGCTGCCTTCCCTGCCTACCACTAGGTCTTACTGGGATTCTAGTAACCCCGGGTAACAAAGGGGTTACAAGTGTAAATGGGGACCCAGAGAGGGGATGAGGAGGGAGACACAGAGATAAGGGGGACGGGGAGTTGGGGATAGGAGAGGGCAGGGGGAAGGAGCAGTGTGGGGATGGAGAGGGTAGCGAGAGATATTGTAAGAAGAAAGCTAGGCGGTGCAAGCAGGAGAGGGGGAGGGGCAGGGGGATGAGGTAGCGAGAGATACTGTAAGCAGAAAGCTAAGAGATGTGGGTAGGAGATGGAGTAAGTGGGCAGGGGGAGGTTTTAGGATAGAAGAGCAGAGGGGAAGACATGGGTAGCGAGAAGACAAAGGGGGAGAGAGGGAGGGGAGAGAGGGGAGATAGGGTTGATGGGGCGGGACAGGATACAGGCCTAGGTAAAGCAGTCATAGAGGCTTTGAGTTAGAAGTTAATGAAGTTTTAGTTTGAGCAGTAAAATGTCTACACAATTTCAAGTAAAAATTCTCCCTTACCCTGTCATCCCAATCAACATACTAATTCCTAGATGTTTTGAGATTTTTATAGGTCTATATGTTGCCACTAAGCCAAATGTGGCTATAGCAAACAATCACAGAGTATCCAAACTTTTTAATAGGAAGGTCAACTGTTCCTGTGGTGATATGACCTTCTTGTCATTATTTATTTATTTATTTATTTATTTATTTCAGTTTCTGATTAATACCTTTGAGCCAACAAGGCTCTTTTACAAAGGTTCCATGTCAGATAGACAACAGACAAAAATTACCAAGGTTCCATGACAATAGGACAAGACACACAATTACAGAGGTAGTTTGATGAACATTGCTGCAAGACAGAGTATTGACAGGATGTACAAGCAGGCGAGTAGGCTATTACATTGACTGTATTGTAGCAGGTACTAGAAGTGCATTTTGACATACAGATCGCTATATTGTTGAGGCCACAAAGGCATCAAGGAATAAGTCAAAGTTAGAGAAGAGTAGCCTGAGGGGGCTTTGTCATAAGTAGAAATCAGGGGTGAGAGGTGGAACAAGAGTGAGGGAACACTCACCCAGGGGCTTTGTCAGGAGGGGGCAGGAGCACAGATGAAGTTGAGAGGGGGATGGGGGAATAACTTATGGTGGTGATAGCCACCTGTGTTTAGTAGTTGCAGTCACATTGGTTATTTTGGGACAGAATGGTTAACAGGTCTGTTTTAAAGGGGCCAAATTTTGTATGATCCAGTGAGGTAGTAGAGAGTTCATTAAACCAAGTGGGGCCACGGTAGGAGAGTGACTGCTGGGCAAAGCATGTTCTTTTGAAGGGGACCTGGAGCACTCCCTTAGCCGTTCCTCTAGTGACCTTTGAGGAGGGAATTCACTGGAACAATGCAGCAGTAGAGTTGGGAGTGAGACCTAGTATGGCTTTTTTACCCATAAGGCAGGCTTGATATTTTGCCCTGACGTGTAACTTGAGCCAACCTGTAGAGGAGTAAAGGGTGCAAGTATGGGTACGCTGGTTAGCACCAAGGACCAAATGGAAGGCCTTGTTGGCTAGTAATTTTACTCTTTTTAAGGCTCAGTGAGTGGCAGCACTGTAAATGACTAGTGTATAGTCAATGTTAGACAGTATAGAGCTTTGAGTAACTAGGTTAAGAGCCTCGTGAGACATGGCTTGCCTATGCCGATAGAGGATGCCTAGCTTAAAAAGAGAACCTCCTCCCACCCAGTACTAACCAATTAAATATGGAGGTAACAATTCTGAACATAGTTTACTTAAAATATAGCTCTTCAACAACACATGTTGCATTCTAGAAAGAAAAAATTACTCACCTTAGTAATGTTGTTCCTTCTAATGGAGTCTTGCCATATTATGACAATTGCAGTATGACCGCAGGTTAGAACTGCTCCGGAGGTGAAATACATAGATACATAGACAGTGTCGGCAGATAAGGGCCTATGGCCCACCCAGTCTGCCCATTTAAGTTTGTAAGTTCAGTTTATGTTTTCCAGGAAGTCTGTTGCCCCTTACCCCTGACCTCCAGAATTCCTTTATGTCTATCCCATGCATTCTTAAATCCGTGATTGTTTCAGCCCCACCACTTCCTCTGGCAGGGTGTTCCACTTGTCCACCACCTGTTCTGTGAAGAAATTCTTCCTCACGCTTCCTCTGAATCGTCCTCCTCCAACTTCATCCCATGCCCTCTAGTCCTGGAACATCTTTTTGCTTAAAATAGTGCATTCTGCACCCTGTTCCTCCCTGTAAGATACTTGTATGTCTCTATCATATCCCTCCTCCCTCCTCCTCCAGGGAGTACATGTTCAGTGCCTTCAACCTGTCCTCATAGGACTTATGATGCAATCCATGCACCATCTTTGTTGCCCTCCTCTGAACCTTCTCTACCCTGTCTATTTCTTACGTAGGTAAGGTCTCCAGAACTGCACAGTGTACTTAGGTGCGGCCTCACTAGTGTCTTGTATAGTGGAATTATGACCTCCTTTTCCTGCTGGTGATGCCCCTGCCTATGCATCCCAGCATCCTATTTGCTTTACCTGCTGCTTGTCACACTGTTTCCTGCCTTGAGGTCATCAGAGATGATAACTCCAAGATCCCTTTCCTGCTTGGTGCATGCTATATCCTCACCCCCAACTGATATATTGTGCCAGGGTTTTTGTGCCCCATATGCATTATCTTGCACTTCCTTGCATTGAATTTCAACTGCCAAACCCTGACCATTCTTCAAGTTTCTGCAGGTCCCTTCTCATTCTGTCTACACCCTCTGGTGTGTCTACTCTGTTACAGAGCTTTGTGTCATCAGCGAACAGTGAAATTCTGCCTTCTAGGTCCTGTGCAATGTCACTGATGAAGATATTGAATAGTACGGTCCCAGCACTGATCCCTGTGGTACCCCACTGGTCACTTTTCCCTCTGTGGATTGACAGCCATTTACCACCACCCTCTGTGTCCTGCTGCCCAGCCAGTTACCTACCCACCGCACTACTGTCTTGCCCACACCCATATTCCCAGTTTGTGCAATAGTCTTCTATGTGGCACAGTGTCAAAGGCCTTGCTGAAGTCCAGATAGGCCATGTCCACTGCCCTCCCCTGATCCACCTCCCTAGTCACCCAGTCAAAAAATTCAATGAGGTTGGTCTGACATGACCTTCCCCTGGTGAAACCATGCTGCCTTGGATCCTGTAGTCCATTGACAACCAGATGTTCCACTAATCTCTCCTTCAGTAGTGCTTCCATGATCTTCCCCACTACCGAGGTGAGGCTGACTAGTCTGTAGTTCCCTGCTTCCTCTTTGTTCCCACTTTTGTATAAGGGGACTACATCTGCTATCCTCCAGTCTTTGGGTACCTCCCCTGTTTCTAGTGATCGGCTAAACAGGATAGCAAGAGGTTCAGCCACCACCTCTCTTAGTTCTTTAAGGACCCTGGGGTGCACCCCATCTGGCTCCATTGCAGGCATGGAACTTAGAGCGTGAGCTCGGTTGAAAACTCTGTCTGTTGTGCTTCAAACGCAAACTGTCAGATCTTTACGAGCTAAAACTCACTAAGGTTCTGTGTGGAAGCTGTAAACCTACACTAGCCAACTGGCTACTAACATAAACACTCATTTTTGACCTAAAACAAAGACTCAAGTCAGGAGACCCAAAAATGCAAAAACACAACACCAATTCACCCAAAAAGGTAGGTGAAAAACAACAAGGTGAGCATCAAAAAGTGCCACTTGTACTGCCCACCCACATCCCCAAAACAGAGGTTCTGAGAGGGGCAGGCAGGGAAGGAGGTCATAATATAGCAAGAGTCCATTAGAAGAAACAACATTACTAAGATGAGTAATTTTTTCTTCAAACAACATGAAGTCTTGCTATATTATGACAATTGCAGACTACACAGCAGTACCCCATGGAGGAGGGACAGAACCTACCTAGGAAATAGGCTCTGAAGCACTGGCTGTGCTAAACCGAGCATCACTCCTAGCCTGGATGTCCAGGGAGTAATGCTTGTAAAGTTTGAACTGTTTTCAGGTAGCTGCTTGACATATTTCTAGAATAGGAATGTCTCTGGCAGCAGCCAGAGAAGCAGCTGTACCTCTGGTAGAGTGAGCCCTCAGGCCTGAGGGAGAACTTTACCCAACTTCTCATAGCAGAATTGGATATAAGAGACAATCCACCTGGCAATGGATCTTTTAGTGGCTGGCTTCCCTTTACCAACTTCGCCAAGGTGAGGAACAGTTGGAGGGAGTCAAACCTATGACCCTTGGTACTCTCTATGTAGTAACTAAGGGCTCTCTTCACAACTAGGCTGTGCAGCATCCTCTCCCCAGAGGAGGAGTGGTCAGTGAAGTACACTGGAAGTGAAATAGATTGATTAAGGTGGAAATCTGAAACCACCTTAGGCAGGAACTTTCTGTTAGTCCAAAGGACCACGTTATCTCTGTGAAAAGAGATAAACTCCTGCTCCACTGACAACGTTTGTAATTCACTTATGCATCTGGCAGAGGTGATGGCTACCAAAAACACAGTTTTCCAAGTCAGTACTTGAGCTCAGCTGAAGACAAGGGCTCAAAGGGGTTGTATAAGCTGAGAAATGCAAACATTAAGATCCCAGGCAGGGGCAGGATCCCTGAATGGAGGGTTGTGTGAAACAACCCTTAAAAACTTGGAAAATACAGGTTGAGCTGAAAGGAAGAGGATTTACCTGCTGAAATAAAAGCAGACACAGCTGCCAAGTGCACCTTCAGGGTAGCTGGTCTCAGCCCCAAAGAATTCAGGTGGACCATATAATCCAGGACTGTGGGTAGATCAGCAGAGACCGGGGATATATGCTTTTCCAAGCACCATATGGAAAACCTTTTCCATTTAGAATTGTAAGTAGCCCTGGTGGAAGACTTCCTTGTGGCCTTCAATATATCCATTACACCTTGGGAAAGGTGTAAATCAGCAAACTCTAACTCTTCAAGAACCAAGCCATGAGATTGAGAGATTTGAGATTCGGGTACCAGACCCTTCCCTGGGCACAGGTTAACAGATTGTGATTCCTGGGAACAGACAGGAGAGGATGGACTGCTAAGGACAGCAGGAGTGGATACCAGGGCTGTCTGGCCCAATCCAGAGCTATCAGAATGACTTTGCATGAGTGGGATCCGATTTTGACTAGCACTTTGAACAGGAGAGGAAAGGGAGGGAAGGCATAGGGAAACTTCCCCTCCCAACTGAGGGCTAAGGCATCCAGGGGGAGTGAGACCAACACTGGGGGCCTGCAGCAAAAAAGAGGAAGTTGGTGATTGTCTGGGGCTGCAAAAAGATCTATCTGCAGGGTGCCCCATCTGGCAAATACTACTCCCAAGACCAGGGGATCCAGTGACCATTCGTGGTGGCCCTGGAAAATCCTGCTGAGAGCATCTGCCAGGACATTGTCCTTGCCTGGGAGGTGAACTACTGTAAGGGAGGTGTTCAGGGAGTAAGCCAGAAACCACAGCTTCATCACTTGAGTGCACAAGGCCGTAGACCGAGTGCCCCCTTGCTTGTTGCTGTACCACATTGTAGTGGTTGTCTGTTCTGACCTGAATACTCTTGTTCTGAATAGATTTGGAAAAAGCTTGAAGTGCTAGAAAAACTGCTCTGAGCTCCAACAGGTTGATGTGGAGCAGAGATTCCTGGGGAGACCACAGACCCTGGGTGGTGAGGTCGCCACGTGAGGCTCCCCAGCCCAAGAGGATGCATCTGTAGTAAGGATTAGAGAATGAGACTGAGTGATAAAAGGAACCCCTTGTCTCAGGTTGCTCTGATCCTGCCACCACTGTAGGACTTGGATCAGGGTTCGAGTTACTGGGATCAGCTTGGTAAGAGGATCCTTTCTTTGAGACCAAAAGCTCTCAAATGGAACTGGATGTCCCTCATCTGAAATCTTGCTCCTTGCACAACTGCTGTGGAAGCAGCCATGTGTCCTAGGAGCTGCAGAAAATGCCTTGCTGGCCGGGAGACCTGCAGGGTAAATGAGGAGGCCAGGGAGACTAGGGTCTTTGCCCTGTCCAGGGGGAGGAAGGCCCTGGCTTCCTGTGTGTTCAGTTCTGCACCTATGAAGGTAAGAAGCTGGACCGGCTCTAGAACTGAATTTGAGAGAATCAGAAGGAAACCTAGAGAGGTAAGCAGTTGCTGCGTTATCTGAAGGTGTAAATTGACCTGGTCTGGGGACTGGCCTACTAAGAGCCAATCATCCAGGTAAGGAAAGATGGCAATCTTTTGCCTTCTTAGGTAGGCAACTGCTACAGCCAGGCATTTGTGAATACCGTTGGGGCAGAAGTGAGGCTGAAGGGCTTTGCTCTGAACTGGTAGTGTCCTGAGTGCAGCTCGAACCTGAGGTACTTTCGATGGGAGCTTCTGATGGGAATGTGGAAGTAGGCATCCTTGAGGTCCAGGGAAGCTAGCCAGTCCCCTGGCCTTAGAGAGGGTAGGATAATTCCCAGAGTCACCATTTTGAACTTTGGCTTTAAAAGGTGCTTGTTTAAATATCTGAGATCCAGGATGGGTCGCCATTCTCCTGTCTTTTTTGGGGTAAGGAAGTACCTGGAGTACAAACCTTTGCCCTGGTGTAGAGGAGGAACCCTTTCCACAGCTCTGTGAGCCAGGAGGATAGAGACCTCTGCCTCTAGGGTGAGTGTCTCTGATGGAGTTGCAGGTGGAAAAGATCTGGTTCTCAGCTTTGGAAATTTTTTGAAGCTGAGAACCAGTCCCTGGCTTACTACTTCCAGGACCCACTTGTCTGATGTTAAAGACTTCCAGTCCTGGACAAAGTAAGCCAGCCTGCCCCCTACAGATAGAGGAGAATCGGCCCTGGCAATCCCATCAGGGTGCCTGCTTGGCAGGGGCTTTGGGCTAAGGGTGGAAGCAGACCTGCTTGTACCCCATCTGCCTCTCCCTCTAAAGAACCCCCTCTGAGCATAGGCGGAGGAGGAAGCTTGGGCTTGGTAAAAAGGCCTATGAAAAGGCCTGCCCCTGCCTCTAGGAAGCTGCTTTTGAGGAGTGGCCTGCCTTTCCTTGGCCTGTGCACTCCTATAGGTGGTCCTATATTCATCCGTTTTCTTCATGTAATTCTCTGTTTGCTCCCCAAATAGAGAGTTTCTCACAACAGGAAAATCCATGGCCTTAGACTGGGTATCCTGAGACAGGGTAGTACATCTGAGCCAAGCCATCCTGCAAAGTGCCACAGATGTAGCCATGACTCTTAATGAAACATCATTAGAGTCCACTGCAGCATGAAATTGCACCTTGGATGCTTCAATACCATCCATAGCCACCTGTTCCAGCTCCCTGGCAAGCTGGTCAGGGACTTGCTTCACTAGGGCCAGCACAGTATCCCATCTGGATTTCTGGTACCTAGCAGCATAAGCCAAATAATTTGCTTGTCTGAGTCCCAAAGATGCTGCCATGTACTGTTTCTTTGCCATAGCATCAATCTTCCTGGAGTCCTTCTCAGGGGTGTGTGAAGCTAGGGGAATATTAGTCTTGTCACAGGCTGCAGCCTGCACTACCCCCCACATGGCTGCATTGTTGAGTGAGGAAATCAGTGTCAGAGCCTGATAAGGTATACCTCTTGTCCATCCTTTTATCCACAGGAGATATAGTGTGAGGAGTTTTTAAAACTTTTACTGTCTGTTTCCGAAAAGATTTATGCAAAGGAATAGACAGTCTCCTAGACTCTGGAATATCCATCATTTCTACATAGTCTGGCTCCTCTTGGTCATCAACAGCTTCCTCAACAGGGGCTGGAGAGTTTCAGACAACTTTTTATAAAACATGAAATGAGAAGGGACTCAGAAAGCCTTGGAGGAGAAACCCTAGGGGTCTATCTGGAGAGATGTCTGGATCAATGGGCACATCCAGATCTTCAAAACCATATTCACTCTCCTCATATTCCTCTTCCCCTTCCCGGTTCATAAAAATCCTCAAAATCATAATCTTGAACCTGGTGGAACCGGCAGAACCGAATGCTTACCTGAAGGTGTCGGTTCGGTCGGAACCAGAGAGAGAGACTGGACAATTTGAATTGCTTTAGCTATTTCCTCAGCAGTTGGGGAGAGAACTTTTGGCTCTACACTAGCTGACTTCCTAGTCCTTTTTGCTGAATCCAGATCCTCAGAACCGGCTCTTCGTTTGCCTGAGGAAGTATTGCCCTGGTCAGAGGGCACTCCCTCCGGTTCAGTTGACACTGAACCGGGCTGGCCATCCGGGTCAGCAGACTTTTTGGCCTCCCATTCCCTGAGCCTACCAACTCTCTTATCTATGGTGGCAGCAGGGAAATTGTGACAAATCTGGCAGTCTGAACTGAGGTGGTCAAACCCCAGACAATAGACATATGGGTGTGTGGGTCAGCCTTGCAAAAGCTTCCCACAAACACTACAGTGTTGAAACCAGTGGGTCCGGTTTTCTTTTGGGTTTCTCAGACATAATGCCAGCCTAACCAACTTGCCCGTTATGGCAATCCACCAAGCAAGACACCCTTATCGGTTCCCAACTGTGTCACGGGTCGTGGAAAAAACCGTAATGAAATCCGTTTTTTTTAGAACCGATAAGAACCGGGAACCGCACTCTAAAAAAGGACTAGTAGATTTTAAATACAACCTGATCGGTTCAAACCAAACCGATAAAGAATTACAAGTTCCACACAGAAAAAATAAATGTAAAACCTATCTATTACTTACATTACCACAGACAGAGCTTGAACCAACTGGTTACGGTTTAATTTCGGCTAAAAACCGAGAAATAATACTTTTAAACTGACAAAATGAACCAAGCAGAGGGAGAAATCTCCAGAGCGACTGTTCAGTGAGGCGGAGTAAAGAATCTGACAGTTTGCATTTGAAGCACAACAGACAGAGTTTTCAACCGAGCTCGCGCTCTAAGTTCCATGCCTGCATGGAAAGTTAACTATTTCACCTCCGGAGCAGTTCTAACCTGCGGTCATACTGCAATTGTCATAATATAGCAAGACTTCATGTTGTTTGAACTAGGATTGCTTGAAATCCATACCAACATAATCGGATTCTGAGATGTTTTTCAGAATTCGGAATTTCAGTACTGATGGCCAGAAATCTGAATTCTGAAAAATACTTGTCAGATGTGGAATCAGAATCAGAATCTGATTCCAAGATACCACATCCTAAGACTATCTTCAACCTACTAAAACATCTCCATCCCTCTCTCCCATTCCTTTACCTACATTTCTGGACTGCTGGGCTCTGGGGTCCCAGGAGGAAGTCCAATGATGAATTCTGCAATTTCTCCAATAACCCATAACCCCCAGAAACTAATTCCCTTCTCAGTACAACTGATTGCATACAGTACTGTGCCCACCTCCCCTCCTCAGTATAACTGAATGTGTTCAGTACTGTGCTCCCTCCTCAGTATAACTAAATGTGTACAGTACTGTGTCCCCTTCTCAGAAAAACTGAATGTGTATAATATTGTGCTCCCCTCCTCAATATAACTGAATGTGTACAGAACTGTGCTCGCCTCCTCAGTATAACTGAACGTGTACAGTACTGTGCTTCCCTGCTAAGTATAACAAAATGTGTACAGTGCTGTGCTCCACTGAACAGTATAACTGAATGTGTACAGTGCTGTACTCCAGCATGCAGAATAAATGAGTGTGTATAGTACTGTGCTCCCCTCCTCAGTATAACAATGTGTACAGTACTGTGCTCCCCTCCTCAGTATAACTGAATGCAAATAGTGCTGTGCACCCCTTCTCAGTAGAACTGAATGCGTACAGTACTGGGCTGCACTCTTCAGTTTAACTGAAGGTGTACAGTGCTGAGATCCCCTCCTCAGTATAACTGAATGTGTACAGTACTGTGCTCCCCTCAGGATAACTGAATGCGTACATTACTGTGCTCCCCTCCTCAGTATAACTGAATGTGTACAGTGCTCTGCTCACCACCTCATTATAACAATGTGTTCAGTACTGTGCTTCCCTCCTCAGTATAGCTGAATGCATACAGTGCTGTGCTCCACTAATCGGTACAACTGAATGCGTAAAGTGCAGTGCTCCACTCCTCAGTATAATTAAATGCTTACAGTGCTCTGCTCTCCTCCTCAGTATAACTGAATGCATAAAGTGGTGTTCTCCCCTAATCAGTATAACTCAACGCTTACAGTGCTGTGCCCCCTCCACAATGTAACTCAAGGCATGCAGTGCTGAGCTCCCCTTCACAGTGTAACTCAATGTGTACAGTTCTGTGCTCCCCTCCTCATTATAACTCAATGCCTACAGTACTGTGCTCCACTCCTCAGTGTAACTCAATGCTTACAGTGCTGTGCTCCCCTCCTCAGTGTAACTCAATGGGAACAATGCTGGGCTTCCCTCCTCAGTGTAATTCAATGCGTAGAGTGCTGTGCTCCCTTCCTTTGTGTAACTAAATATGTTCAGTGACATGCACCCCTCGTCAGTACAAAATAATGTGTACAGTACTGTGCTCCCTCCTCAGTAAAATTGAATGTGTACAGCACTGTGTTCCCCTCTTCAGTATAACTGTATGCATACATTAGTGTGCTCCCCTACTCAGTATAATAGAATGCATGCAGTATTGTGCTCCCCTCCTCAGTATAACTGAATGCGTACAGTAGTGTGCTCCCCTACTCAGTATAACTGAATGCGTAGAGTACTGTGCTCCCTCCTTGGTATAACTGAATCTGTACAGTGCTGTGCTCCCCTACTGAGTATAACTGAATGCGTACAGTAATGTGCACCCTTCTTCAGAATAACTGAATGGGTACAGTACTGTGCTCCCTCCTCAGTATAACTAAATGCATGCAGTATTGTGCTCCCCTCCTCAGTATAACTGAATGCGTACAGTACTGTGTCCCTTCCTCTATATAACTGAATGCGTACAGTACTGTGCTCACCTCCTCAGCATAACTGAATGCATACAGTACTGTGCTCCCCTCCTCAGAATAACTGAATGTGTACAGTACTGTGCTCCCCTCCTCATTATAAATGAAGGTGTACAGTACAGTGCTCCCTCTTCAGTATAACTGAATGGGTACAGTACTGTAGTCCCCATCTCAGTATAAAAGAATGTGTACAGTGCTGTGCTCCCTCACTCAGTATAACTGAATACGTACAGTGCTGTGCTCCTCTCATCAGTATAACTGAATTGGTACTGTACTGTGCTCCCCTCCTCATTATAACTGAATGCGAACAGTGCTCTGCTCCCCTCTTCAGTATAACTGAATCCGTACAGTGCTGTGCTCCCCTCCACATTATAATTGAATGTGTACAGTGCTCTGCTCCCCTCCTCGGTATAACTGAATGTGTACAGTGCTGTGCTGTCCCTACTCAGTATAACTGAATCGGTACAGTACTGTGCTTCCCTCCTCAGTATAACTGAAAGCGTACAGAGCTGAGCTCCCCTCCTCAGCATAATTGAAAGCGTACAGTGCTGGGATGCCCTCCCAAGTATAACTGAAGGCGTACAATGCTGAACTCCCCTCCTCAGTTTAACTGAATGCATGCAGTGCTGTGCTCCCCTCCTGAATATAACTGAATGCGTACAGTTCTGTGCTCACCTCCTCAGCATAACTGAATGTGTACAGTGTTGTGTTCCCCTCCAAAGTACAAATGAATGCGTAATGTGCTGTGCTCCCTTTTTAGTACAACTGAATGCATACAGTGCTGTGCCCCCCTCATCAGTATAACTGAATGCGTGTAGTGCTGTGATCACCTCCTCAGTATAACTGAATGAGTAGAATGCTGTGCTCCTCTCCTCGGTATAAGTGAATGAGTGCAGTCTTATGCTCCTGTCCTCAGTATAACTGAATGCATACAGTGCTGTGCTCCCCTCCTCAGTGTAACTGAATGTGTACAGTGCTGTGCTCCCCACCTCAGTATAACTGAATGTGTACAGTGCAGTGCTCCCCTCCTCAGTATAACTTGAATGCATACAGTGCTGTGCTCCCCTCCTCAGTATACCTGAATGTGTACAGTGCTGTGCTCCCTTCTCAGTGTAACTGAACATGTACAGTGCTATGCCCGCTCCTCAGTCTAACGGAAAGTGTACAGTGCTGTGCTCCCACCTCAGAGTAACTGAATGTGCACAGTGCTGTGCTGTGCTATGCTTCCTCCTTAATGCAACTGAATGCGTACAGTGCTGTGCTCCACTCCTCAGTATAATTGAACATGTACAGTGCTGCGCTCCCTTCTCAGTATAACTGAATGTGTACAGTGCTGTGCTCCCCTCCTTAGTGTAACTGAATCTGTACAGTGCTATGCCCCTCCTCAGTCTAACTGAACGTCTACAGCGCTGTGCTCTCTCCTCAGTGCAACTGAATGTGTACAATGCTGTGCTCCACTCTGCAGTGTAACTCAATGCATACAGTGCTGTGCTGAACTCCACAGTGTAACTCAAAGCGTACAGTGCTGTGCTCCCCTCCACAGTGTAACTCAATAAATACAGTGCTGTGCTCCCCTCCGCAGTATAACTCACTGCGAACAGTGCTGTGCTCCTCTCCTCAGTATAAATAATGTGTACAGTGCTGTGCTTCCCTCCTCAGTATAACTGAAAGCATACAGTGTTGTGCTCCTCTCGTCAGTATAACTGAGTATATGCAGGGCTGTTCAACCCTTCTCTGTATACCTGAATGCATGCAGTGATGTGCTCCCCTCCTCAGTATAACTCAATGCGTACAGTGCTGTGCTCCCCTCCTCAGTTTAACTGAATGCACTCAGTGCTGTGCTCCCTTCCTGAATATAATTGAATGCGTACAGTTCTGTGCTCCCCTCCTCAGTATAACTGAACATGTACAGTGCTGTGCTCCCTTCTCAGTGTAACTCAACATGTACGTTGCTGTGCTCCCCTCCTTAGTGTAATTGAATCAGTACCGTGCTATGCCCTTCTCAGTCTAACTGAACGTCAACAGTGCTCTGCTCCCTCCTCAGTGTCACTGAATGTGTACAGTGCTGTGATCCCTCCTCAATATAACTGAACGTGTACAGTGCTGTACTCCCCTCCTCAGTGTAACAGAACAAGTACACTGCTGTACTCCTCACATCGGTGTAACTGAACGTTTACAGTGCTGTGCTCCCCTCCACAGTGTACCTCTATGCGTACAGTGCTGTGCTGAACTCCACAGTGCAACTCAAAGCGTACAGTGCCGTGTTCCCCTCCACAGTGTAACTCAATACATACAGTGCTGTGTTCCCCCCCGCAGTATAACTCAATGCGTACAGTGCTGTGCTCCCCTCCTCAGTGTAACTGAATGCGTACAGTGCTGTGCTCCCCTCCTCAGTATAACTGAATGTGTACAGTGCAGTGCTGCCCTCCTCAGTATAACTTGAATGCGTATGGTGCTGTGCTCCCCTGCTCAGTAAAACTAAATGAGTACAGTGCTGTGCTCCCCTCCTCAGTATAACTAAATGCTTACAGTGTTGTGCTCCCCTCCTCAGTATAGCTAAATGCGTTACAGTGCAGTGCTCCCCTCCTCAGTATAACTGAATGCGAAAAGTGCTGTGCTCCCCTCCTCAATATAACTGAATGTGTTCAGTATTGTGCTCCCCTCTTCATTATAAATGAAGGTGTACAGTACTGTGATCCCTCTTCAGTATAACTGAAAGGGTACAGTACTGTACACCCCTCCTCAGTATAACTGAATGGGAACAGTACTGTAGTCCCCAACTCAGTATAACTGAATGCGTACAGTGCTGTGCTCCCCCTCTTGAGTATAACAGAATGTGAACAGTACTGTGCTCATCTCCTCAGTATAACTGAATGCGTGCAGTGCTCTGCTCCCCTCATCAGTATAATTGAATGTGTACAGTGCTGTGGTCCCCCTCCTCAGTATAACTGAATTAGTACAGTACTGTGCTCCCCTCCTCAGTATATCTGAAAGCGTACAGTGCTGAGCTCCCCTAATGAGCATAACTGAATGTGTACAGTGTTGTGCTCCCCTCCAAAGTACAAATGAATGCGTAATGTGCTGTGCTCTCTTTTTAGTATAACTGAATGCGTACAGTGCTGTGCTCCCCTCCTCATTATAACTGAATGCGTATAGTGCTGTGATCACCTCCTCAGTACAACTGAATGAGTAGAATGCAGTGCTCCTCTCCTCGGTATAAGTGAATGCATGCAATGCTATGCTCCTCTCCTCAGTATAACTGAATGCGTACAGTGCTGGGCTCCCCTCCTCAGTATAACTGAACATGCACAGTGCTGTGCCCCTTCTCAGTGTAACTGAACATGTACAGTGCCGTACTCCCCTCCTTAGTGTAACTCAACGTGTACAGTGCTGTTCTCCCCTCCTTGGTGTAACTGACTGTGTACAGTGCTATGCCCCTCCTCAGTCTAACTGAACGTCTATAGTACTGTGCTCGCCTCCACAGTGTAACTCAATGCATACAGTGCTGTGCTCCTCTCCTCAGCATAAATGAATGCTTACAGTGCTGTGCTTCCCTCCTCAGTATAACTGAATGAGTACAGTGCTATGCCCCTCCTCAGTCTAACTGAACGTCTATAGTGCTGTGCTCCCCTCCACAGTATAACTGAATGGGTACAGTGCTGTGCTCCTCTCATCAGTATAACTGAGTGAGTGCAGTGCTGTTCATCCCTTCTCTGCATACCTGAATGCATGCAGTGATGTGGTCCCCTCCTCAGTATAACTCAATGCGTGCAGTGCAGTGCTCCCCTCCTCAGTTTAACTGAAAGCATGCAGTGCTGTGCTCCCCTCCTCAGTATAACTTGAATACGTACAGTGCTGTGCTCCCTTTTCAGTAAAACTAAATGCGTACAGTGCTGTGATTCTCTCCTCAGTATAACTGAATGCGTACAGTGCTGTGCTCCATCCCTCAGTATAACTTGCATGCGAACAGTGCTGTGCTCCCCTCCTCACTAAAACTAAATGAGTACAGTGCTGTGCTCCCCTCCTCACTATAACTGAATGGGTACAGTGCTATACTCCTCTCCCAGTTTAACTAAATGTGTACAGTGCTGTGCTCCCCTCCTCAGTAATACTGAATGCATACAGTGCTGTACCCCATCCCTCATTATAACTGAATGGGAACAGTACTGTAGTCCCCATCTCAGTATAACTGAATGCGTACAGTGCTGTGCTCCCCTCATCAGTATAACTGAATGCGTACAGTGCTGTGCTCCTCTCCACATTATAACTGAATGTGTACAGTGCTCTGTTCCCCTCCTCAGTATAACTGAATGCGTACAGTGCTGTGCTTTCCCTACTCAGTATAACTGAATCGGTGCAGTACTGTGCTCCCCTCCTCAGTATAACTGAAAGCTTACAGAGCTGAGCTCCCTCCTTAGCATAATTGAATGCGTACAGTGCTGGGCTCCCCTCCTCAGCATAACTGAATGTGTACAGTGTTGTGCTCCCCTCCTCAGTAAAACTGAATGCGTGTAGTGCTGTGATCACCTCCTCAGTATAACTGAATGAGTAGAGTGCTATGCTCCTGTCCTCAGTATAAATGAATGTGTACAGTGCTGGGCTCCACTCCCCAGTATAACTGAATGGGTACAATGCTGGGCTCCCCTCCTCAGTATAACTGAATGCGTACAGTGCTGTGCTCCCCTTCTCAGTATAACTGAACATGTACAGTGCTGTGCTCCCTTCTCAGTGTAACTCAACGTGTACAGTGCTGTGCTCCCCTCCTCAGTATAACTGAATGAGTAGAGTGCTGTGCTCCTCTCCTCGGTATAGGTGAATGAGTGCAGTCCTATGCTACTGTCCTCAGTATAACTGAATGCGTACAGTGCTGAGCTCCCCTTCCCAGTATAACTGAATATGTACAATGCTAGGCTCCCCATCTCAGTTTAACTGAATGCATGCAGTGCTGTGCTCCCCTCCTGAATATAAATGTATGCGTACAGTGCTGTGCTCCCCTCCTCAGAATAACTGAACATATACAGTGCTACGCTCCCTTCTCAGTGTAACTCAACATGTACAGAGCTGGGCTCCCCTACTTAGTGTAACTGAATCTGTACAGTGCTATGCACCTCCTCAGTCTAACTGAACGTCTACAGTGCTGTGCTCCCTCCTCAGTGTAATTGAATGTGTACAGTGCTGTGCTCCCTCCTCAATATAACTGAAAGTGTACAGTGCTGTACTCCCCTCCTCAGTGTAACTGAATGTGTGCAGTGCTGTGCTCCCTCATCAGTGTATCTGAATAAGTACACTGCTGTACCACTGTCATCGGAGTAACTGAATGTTTACAGTGCTGTGCTCCCCTCCGCAGTGTAACTCAATGCGTAAAGTGCTGTGCTGAACTCCACATTGTAACTCAATGCGTACAGTGCTGTGCTTCCCTCCTCAGTTTAACTGTATGCATGCAGTGCTGTGCTCCCCTTCTAACTGTAACTGAATGCATACAGTCCTGTGCTCCCCTTCTCAGTATACCTGAACGTGTACAGTGCTGTGCTCTCTTCTCAGTGTAACTGAACATGTACAATGCTGTGCTCCCTTCTCAGAGTAACTCATCATGTACAGTGCTGTGCTCCCCTACTTAGTGTAACTGAATCTGTACAGTGCTATGCCCCTCCTCAGTATAACTGAACGTCTACAGTGCTGTGCTCCCCTCCTCAGTTTAACTGAATGCATGCAGTGCTGTGCTCCCCGCCTCAGTGTAACTAAATACGTACAGTGCTGTGCTCCCCTCCTCAGTATACAGTACCTGAACGTATACAGTGCTGTGCTCCCTTCTCGGTGTAACTGAACATGTACAGTGCTGTGCTCCCCTCCTTAGTGTAACTGAATGTGTACGTGCTGTGCTCCCCTCCTTAGTGTAACTGAATGTGTACAGTGCTATGCCCGTTCCTCAGTCTAACTGAAAGTGTACAGTGCTGTGCTCCCACCTCAGAGTAACTGAATGTGCACAGTGCTGTGCTGTGCTGTGCTTCCTCCTTAATGCAACTGAATGCGTACAGTGCTGTGCTCCCCTCCTCAGTATAATTGAACATGTACAGAGCTGTGATCCCTTCTCAGTATAACTCAACATGTACAGTGCTGTGCTCCCCTCCTTAGTGTAACTGAATCTGTACAGTGCTATGCCCCTCCTCAGTCTAACTGAACGTCTATAGTACTGTGCTCCCCTCCACAGTGTAACTCAATGCATACAGGGCTGTGCTCCCCTCCGCAGTATAACTTTTTGAGAACAGTGCTGTGCTCCTCTCCTCAGCATAAATGAATGCTTACAGTGCTGGGCTTACCTCCTCAGTATAACTGAATGAGTACAGTGCTATGCCCTTCCTCAGTCTAACTGAACGTCTATAGTGCTGTGCTCCCCTCCACAGTATAACAGAATGGGTACAGTGCTGTGCTCCTCTCATCAGTATAACTGAGTGAGTGCAGGGCTGTTCATCCCTTCTCTGCATACCTGAATGCATGCAGTGATGTGGTCCCCTCCTCAGTATAACTCAATGCGTGCAGTGCAGTGCTCCCCTCCTCAGTTTAACTGAAAGCATGCAGTGCTGTGCTCCCCTCCTCACTGTAACTGAATGCGTACAGTGCTGTGCTCCCCTCCTCACTATAACTGAATGGGTACAGTGCTATACTCCTCTCCCAGTTTAACTAAATGTGTACAGTGCTGTGCTCCCCTCCTCAGTAATACTGAATGCGTACAGTGCTGTGCCCCATCCCTCATTATAACTGAATGGGAACAGTACTGTAGTCCCCATCTCAGTATAACTGAAAGCGTACAGTGCTGTGCTCCCCTCATCAGTATAACTGAATGCGTACAGTGCTGTGCTCCTCTCCACATTATAATTGAATGTGTACAGTGCTCTGCTCCCCTCCTCAGTAAAACTGAATGTGTACAGTGCTGTGCTTTCCCTACTCAGTATAACTGAATCGGTGCAGTACTGTGCTCCCCTCCTCAGTATAACTGAAAGCTTACAGAGATGAGCTCCCCTCCTTAGCATAATTGAATGCGTACAGTGCTGGGCTCCCCTCCTCAGCATAGCTGAATGTGTACAGTGTTGTGCTCCCCTCTTCAGTAAAACTGAATGCGTGTAGTGCTGTGATCGCCTCCTCAGTATAACTGAATGAGTAGAGTGCTATGCTCCTGTCCTCGGTATAAATGAATGTGTACAGTGCTGGGCTCCCCTACCCAGTATAACTGAAAGGGTACAATGCTGGGCTCCCCTCCTCAGTATAACTGAATGCGTACAGTGCTGTGCTCCCCTCCTCAGTATAACTGAATGCGTGTAGTGCTGTGATCACCTCCTCAGTATAACTGAATGAGTAGAGTGCTGTGCTCCTCTCCTCAGTATAGGTGAATGAGTGCAGTCCTATGCTACTGTCCTCAGTATAACTGAATGCGTACAGTGCTGAGCTCCCCTTCCCAGTATAACTGAATATGTACAATGCTAGGCTCCCCATCTCAGTTTAACTGAATGCATGCAGTGCTGTGCTCCCCTCCTGAATATAAATGAATTCGTACAGTGCTGTGCTCCCCTCCTCAGTATAACTGAACATATACAGTGCTATGCTCCCTTCTCAGTGTAACTCAACATGTACAGAGCTGTGCTCCCCTATTTAGTGTAACTGAATCTGTACAGTGCTATGCACCTCCTCAGTCTAACTGAACGTCTACAGTGCTGTGCTCCCTCCTCAGTGTAACTGAATGTGTACAGTGCTGTGCTCCCTCCTCAATATAACTGAAAGTGTACAGTGCTGTACTCCCCTCCTCAGTGTAACTGAATGTGTGCAGTGCTGTGCTCCCTCATCATTGTATCTGAATAAGTACACTGCTGTTCCACCCTCATCGGAGTAACTGAATGTTTACAGTGCTGTGCTCCCCTCCACAGTGTAACTCAATGCGTAAAGTGCTGTGCTGAACTCCACAGTGTAACTCAATGCGTACAGTGCTGTGCTCCCCTCCTCAGTTTAACTGATTGCATGCAGTGCTGTGCTCCCCTCCTAACTGTAACTGAATGCATACAGACCTGTGCTCCCCTTCTCAGTATACCTGAACGTGTACAGTGCTGTGCTCCCTTCTCAGTGTAACTGAACATGTACAATGCTGTGCTCCCTTCTCAGAGTAACTCATCATGTACAGTGCTGTGCTCCCCTACTTAGTGTAACTGAATCTGTACAGTGCTATGCCCCTCCTCAGTATAACTGAACGTCTACAGTGCTGTGCTCCCCTCCTCAGTTTAACTGTATGCATGCAGTGCTGTGCTCCCCGCCTCAGTGTAACTAAATACGTACAGTGCTGTGCTCCCCTCCTCAGTATACAGTACCTGAACGTATACAGTGCTGTGCTCACTTCTCGTGTAAATGAACGTGTACAGTGCTGTGCTCCCTCCTTAGTGTAACTGAATGTGTACGTGCTGTGCTCCCTCCTTAGTGTAACTGAATGTGTACAGTGCTATGCCCGCTCCTCAGTCTAACTGAAAGTGTACTGTGCTGTGCTCCCACCTCAGAGTAACTGAATGTGCACAGTGCTGTGCTGTGCTGTGCTTCCTCCTTAATGCAACTGAATGCGTACAGTGCTGTGCTCCCCTCCTCAGTATAATTGAACATGTACAGTGCTGTGCTCCCTTCTCAGTGTAACTCAACATGTACAGTGCTGTGCTCCCCTCCTTAGTGTAACTGAATATGTACAGTGCTATGCCCCTCCTCAGTCTAACTGAATGTCTACAGTGCTGTGCTCCCTCCTCAGTGTAACTGAGTGTGTACAATGCTGTGCTCCATTCTCAATATAACTGAAAGTGTACAGTACTGTACTCCCCTCCTCAGTGTAACTGAACATGTACACAGCAGTACTCCCCTCATCAGTGTAATTGAATGTTTTCAGTGCTGTGCTCCACTCTGCAGTGTAACTCAATGTGTACAGTGCTGTGCTGAACTCCACAGTGTAACTCAAAGCGTACAGTGCTGTGCTCCCCTCCACAGTGTAACTCAATAAATACAGTGCTGTGTTCTCCTCCACAGTATAACTCACTGCGAACAGTGCTGTCCTCATCTCCTCAGAATAAATGAATGTGTACAGTGCTGTGCTTCCCTCCTCAGTATAACTGAATGCGAACAGTACTGTGCTCCCCTCGTCAGAATAACTGAGTGTGTGCAGGGCTGTTCAGCCCTTCTCTGTATACCTGAATGCATGCAGTGATGTGCTCCCCTCCTCAGTATAACTCAATGCGTACAGTGCTGTGCTCCCCTCCTCAGTTTAACTGAATGCATGCAGTGCTGTGCTCCCCTCCTGAATATAACTGAATGCGTACAGTGCTGTGCTCCCCTCCTCAGTATAACTGAACATGTACAGTGCTGTGCTCCCTTCTCAGTGTAACTCAACATGTACGTTGCTGTGCCCCCCTCCTTAGTGTAACTGAATCTGTGCCGTGCTATGCCCCTCCTCAGTCTAACTGAACGTCTACAGTGCAGTGCTCCCTCCTCAGTGTCACTGAATGTGTACAGTGCTGTGCTCCCTCCTCAATACAACTGAAAGTGAATAGTGCTGTACTCCCTTCTTCAGTGTAACTGAACAAGTACACTGCTGTACTCCTCTCATCGGTGTAACTGAACGTTTACAGTGCAGTGCTCCCCTCCACAGTGTGCCTCTATGCGTACAGTGTTGTGCTGAACTCCACAGTGTAACTGAAACCGTACAGTGCTGTGCTCCCCTCCACAGTGTAACTCAATGCATACAGTGCTGTGCTCCACTGCTCAGTAAAACTGAATGAGTACAGTGCTGTGCTCCTCTCCTCAGTATAGCTAAATGCGTTACAGTGCAGTGCTCCCCTCTTCAGTATAACCGAATGCGAAAAGTGCTGTGCTCCCCTCCTCAGTATAACTGAATGTGTTTAGTATTGTGCTCCCCTCTTCATTATAAATGAAGGTGTACAGTACTGAGATCCCTCTTCAGTATAACTGAATGGGTATAGTACTGTGCACCCCTCCTCAGTATAACTGAATGAGAACAGTACTGTAGTCCCCAACTCAGTATAACTGAATGCGTACAGTGCTGTGCTCCCCCTCTTGAGTATAACTGAATGTGAACAGTACTGTGCTCATCTCCTCAGCATGACTGAATGAGTGCAGTGCTGTGCTCCCCTCATCAGTATAACTGAATGTGTACAGTGCTGTGGTCCCCCTCCTCAGTATAACTGAATTGGTACAGTACTGTGCTCCCCTCCTCATTATAACTGAATGCGTACAGTGCTCTGCTCCCCTCCTCAGTATAATTGAATGCGTACAGTGCTGTGCTCTCCATACGCAGTATAACTGAATCGGTACAGTACTGTGCTCCTCTCCTCACTATAACTGCAATGCATACAGTGCTGAGCTCCCCATCTCAGCATAACTGAATGTGTACAGTGTTGTGCTCCCCTCCAAAGTACAAATGAATGCGTAATGTGCTGTGCTCCCTTTTTAGTACAACTGAATGCGTACAGTGTTGTGCTCCATTCCTCATTATAACTGAATGCGTGTAGTGCTGTGATCACCTCTCAGTATAACTGAATGAGTAGAGTGCTGTGCTCCTCTCTCGGTATAAGTGAATGCATGCAGTGCTATGCTCCTCTCCTCAATATAACTGAATGCGTACAGTGCTGGGCTCCCCTCCTCAGTATAACTGAACATGCACAGTGCTGTGCCACCTTCTCAGTGTAACTGAATATGTACAGTGCTGTACTCCCCTCCTTAGTGTAACTCAACGTGTACAGTGCTGTTCTCCCCTCCTTAGTGTAACTGAATGTGTACAGTGTTATGCTCTTCCTCAGTCTAACTGAACGTCTATAGTGCTGTGCTCCCTTAGGCAGTATAACTCACTGCGAACAGTGCTGTGCTCCTTTCCTCAGTATAAATGAATGCTTACAGTGCGGTGCTTCGCTCCTCAGTATAACTGAATGGGTACAGTGCTGTGCTTCTCTCGTCAGTATAACTGAGTGTGTGCAGGGCTGTTCAACCCTTCTCTGTATACCTGAATGCATGCAGTGATGTGGTCCCCTCCTCAGTATAACTCAATACGTACAGTGCTGTGCTCCCCTCCTCAGTTTAACTGAAAGCATGCAGTGCTGTGCTCCCCTCCTCACTGTAACTGAATGCGTACAGTACTGTGCTCCCCTCCTCAGTATAACTGAATGCGTACAGTGCTGTGCTCCCCTCTTCAGTATAACTGAACATGTACAGTGCTGTGCTCCCTTCTCAGTGTAACTCAACGTGTACAGTGCTGTGCTCCCCTCCTCAGTATAACTGAATGCGTGTAGTGCTGTGATCACCTCCTCAGTATAACTGAATGAGTAGAATGCTGTGCTCCTCTCCTCGGTATAGGTGAATGAGTGCAGTCCCATGCTACTGTCCTCAGTATAACTGAAAGGGTACAGTGCTGTGCTTCTCTTGTCAGTATAACTGAGTGTGTGCAGGGCTGTTCAACCCTTCTCTGTATACCTGAATGCATGCAGTGATGTGGTCCCCTCCTCAGTATAACTCAATGCGTACAGTGCTGTGCTCCCCTCCTCAGTTTAACTGAAAGCATGCAGTGCTGTGCTCCCCTCCTCACTGTAACTGAATGCGTACAGTACTGTGCTCCCCTCCTCAGTATAACTGAATGCGTACAGTGCTGTGCCCTCCTCAGTATAACTGAACATGTACAGTGCTGTGCTCCCTTCTCAGTGTAACTCAACGTGTACAGTGCTGTGCTCCCCTCCTCAGTATAACTGAATGCGTGTAGTGCTGTGATCACCTCCTCAGTATAACTGAATGAGTAGAGTGCTGTGCTCCTCTCCTCAGTATAGGTGAATGAGTGCAGTCCTATGCTACTGTCCTCAGTATAACTGAATGTGTACAGTGCTGAGCTCCCCTTCCCAATATAACTGTATATGTACAATGCTAGGCTCCCCATCTCAGTTTAACTGAATGCATGCAGTGCTGTGCTCCCCTCCTCAGTATAACTGAACATATACAGTGCTATGCTCCCTTCTCAGTGTAACTCAACATGTACAGAGCTGTGCTCCCCTACTTAGTGTAACTGAATCTGTACAGTGCTATGCACCTCCTCAGTCTAACTGAACGTCTACAGTGCTGTGCTCCCTCCTCAGTGTAACTGAATGTGTACAGTGCTGTGCTCCCTCCTCAATATAACTGAAAGTGTACAGTGCTGTACTCCCCTCCTTAGTGTAACTGAATGTGTGCAGTGCTGTGCTCCCTCATCAGTGTATCTGAATAAGTACACTGCTGTACCACCCTTATCTGAGTAACTGAATGTTTACAGTGCTGTGCTCCCCTCCGCAGTGTAATTTAATGCGTAAAGTGCTGTGCTGAACTCCACAGTGTAACTCAATGCGTACAGTGCTGTGCTCCCCTCCTCAGTTTAACTGAATGCATGCAGTGCTGTGCTCCCCTCCTAACTGTAACTGAATGCATACAGTGCTGTGCTCCCCTTCTCAGTATACCTGAACGTGTACAGTGCTGTGCTCCCTTCTCAGTGTAACTGAACATGTACAATGCTGTGCTCCCTTCTCAGTGTAACTCATCATGTACAGTGCTGTGCTCCCCTACTTAGTGTAACTGAATCTGTACAGTGCTATGCCCCTCCTCAGTATAACTGAACGTCTACAGTGCTGTGCTCCCCTCCTCAGTTTAACTGAATACATGCAGTGCTTTGCTCCCCGCCTCAGTGTAACTAAATACGTACAGTGCTGTGCTCCCCTCCTCAGTATACAGTACCTGAACGTATACAGTGCTGTGCTCCCTTCTCAGTGTAACTGAATGTGTACAGTGCTATGCTCCCCTCCTTAGTGTAACTGAATGTGTACGTGCTGTGCTCCCCTCCTTAGTGTAACTGAATGTGTACAGTGCTATGCCCGCTCCTCAGTCCAACTGAAAGTGTACAGTGCTGTGCTCCCACCTCAGAGTAACTGAATGTGCACAGTGCTGTGCTGTGCTGTGCTTCCTCCTTAATGCAACTGAATGCGTACAGTGCTGTGCTCCCCTCCTCAGTATAATTGAACATGTACAGTGCTGTGCTCCTTTCTCAGTGTAACTCAACAAGTACAGTAAATGTGCTCCACTGCTTAGTGTAACTGAATCTGTACAGTGCTATGCCCCTCCTCAGTCTAACTGAATGTCTACAGTGCTGTGCTCCCTCCTCAGTGTAACTGAGTGTGTACAATGCTGTGCTCCATTCTCAATATAACTGAAAGTGTACAGTACTGTACTCCCCTCCTCAGTGTAACTGAACATGTACACCGCAGTACTGTACTCCCCTCCTCAGTGTAACTGAACATGTACACCGCTGTACTCTCCTCATCGGTGTAACTGAATGTTTTCAGTGCTGTGCTCCACTCTGCAGTGTAACTCAATGTGTACAGTGCTGTGCTGAACTCCACCATGTAACTCAAAGCGTACAGTGCTGTGCTCCCTTCCACAGTGTAACTCAATAAATACAGTGCTGTGCTCTCCTCCACAGTATAACTCACTGTGAACAGTGCTGTGCTCCTCTCCTCAGTATAAATGAATGTGTACAGTGCTGTGCTTCCCTCCTCAGTATAACTGAATGCGAACAGTGCTGTGCTCCCCTTGCCAGTATAACTGAGTGTGTGCAGGGCTGTTCAACCCTTCTCTGTATACCTGAATGCATGCAGTGATGTGCTCCCCTCCTCAGTATAACTCAATGTGTACAGTGCTGTGCTCCCCTCATCAGTTTAACTGAATGCATGCAGTGCTGTGCTCCCCTCCTGAATATAACTGAATGCGTACAGTGCTGTGGTCCCCTCTTCAGTATAACTGAACATGTACAGTGCTGTGCTCCCTTCTCAGTTTAACTCAACATGTACGTTGCTGTGCTCCCCTCCTTAGTGTAACTGAATCTGTGCCGTGCTATGCCCCTCCTCAGTCTAACTGAACGTCTACAGTGCAGTGCTCCCTCCTCAGTGTCACTGAATGTGTACAGTGCTGTGCTCCCTCCTCAATACAACTGAAAGTGTACAGTGCTGTACTCCCTTCTTCAGTGTTACAGAACAAGTACACTGCTGTACTCCCCTCATCGGTGTAACTGAATGTTTACAGTGCAGTGTTCCCCTCCACAGTGTACCTCTATGCGTGCAGTGCTGTGCTGAACTCCACAGTGTAACTGAAACTGTACAGTGCTGTGCTACCCTCCACAGTGTAACTCAATGCATACAGTGCTGTGCTCCCACAGTATAACTCAATGCGTGACAGTGCTGTGCTCCCTGCTCAGTAAAACTGAATGAGTACAGTGCTGTGCTCCCTCCTCAGTATAGCTAAATGCGTTACAGTGCAGTGCTCCCTCCTCAGTATACCCGAATGCGAAAAGTGCTGTGCTCCCCTCCTCAGTATGACTGAATGTGTTTAGTATTGTGCTCCCCTCTTCATTATAAATGAAGGTGTACAGTACTGAGATCCCTCTTCAGTATAACTGAATGGGTATAGTACTGTGCACCCCTCCTCAGTATAACTGAATGGGAACAGTACTGTAGTCCCCAACTCAGTATAACTGAATGTGTACAGTGCTGTGCTCTCCCTCTTGAGTATAACTGAATGTGAACAGTACTGTGCTCATCTCCTCAGCATGACTGAATGAGTGCAGTGCTGTGCTCCCCTCATCAGTATAACTGAATGTGTACAGTGCTGTGGTCCCCCTCCTCAGTATAACTGAATTGGTACTGTACTGTGCTCCCCTCCTCATTATAACTGAATGTGTACAGTGCTCTGCTCCCCTCCTCAGTATAACTGAATGCGTACAGTGCTCTGCTCTCCATACGCAGTATAACTGAATCGGTACAGTACTGTGCTCCTCTCCTCACTATAACTGAATGCATACAGTGCTGAGCTCCCCTCCTCAGCATAACTGAATGTGTACAGTGTTGTGCTCCCCTCCAAAGTACAAATGAATGCGTAATGTGCTGTGCTCCCTTTTTAGTACAACTGAATGCATACAGTGTTGTGCTCCATTCCTCATTATAACTGAATGCGTGTAGTGCTGTGATCACCTCTCAGTATAACTGAATGAGTAGAGTGCTGTGCTCCTCTGCTCGGTATAAGTGAATGCATGCAGTGCTATGCTCCTCTCCTCAATATAACTGAATGCGTACAGTGCTGGGCTCCCCTCCTCAGTATAACTGAACATGCACAGTGCTGTGCCACCTTTTCAGTGTAACTGAACATGTACAGTGCTGTACTCCCCTCCTTAGTGTAACTCAATGTGTACAGTGCTGTTCTCCCCTCCTTAGTGTAACTGAATGTGTACAGTGTTATGCTCTTCCTCAGTCTAACTGAACGTCTATAGTGCTGTGCTCCCTTCCGCAGTATAACTCACTGTGAACAGTGCTGTGCTCCTTTCCTCAGTATAAATGAATGCTTACAGTGCTGTGCTTCCCTCCTCAGTATAACTGAATGGGTACAGTGCTGTGCTTCTCTCGTCAGTATAACTGAGTGTGTGCAGGGCTGTTCAACCCTTCTCTGTATACCTGAATGCATGCAGTGATGTGGTCCCCTCCTCAGTATAACTCAATGCGTACAGTGCTGTGCTCCCCTCCTCAGTTTAACTGAAAGCATGCAGTGCTGTGCTCCCCTCCTCAGTATAACTAAATGCGTACAGTGCTGTGCTCCCTCCTCAGTTTAACTTGAATACGCATACAGTGCTGTGTCCCTGTTCAGTAAAACTAAATGCTGACAGTGCTGTACTCTCTGTTCAGTAAAACTAAATGCAGCAGTGCTGTGCTGCCCTCCTCAGTATAACTGAATGCGTACAGTGCTGTGCTCCATCGCCTCAGTATAACTTGCATGCATACAGTGCTGTGCTCCCCGTCACTAAAAGTAAATGAGTACAGTGCTGTGCTCCCTCCTCACTATAACTGAATGGGTACAGTGCGATACTCCCTGCCAGTATAACTAAATGTGTACAGTGTTCTGCTCCCTCATCAGTAATACTGAATGGGTACAGAGCTGTGACCCATCCCTCAGTATAACTGAATGGGACAATACTGTAGTCCCCATCTCAGTATAAATGAATGTGTACAGTGCTGTGCTTCCCTCCTCAGTATAAATGAATGGATACGGTGCTGTGCTCCTCTCATCAGTATAACTGAGTGTGTGCCGGGCTGTTCAACCCTTCTCTGTATACCTGAATGCATGCAGTGATGTGGTCCCCTCCTCAGTATAACTCAATGCATACAGTGCTGTGCTTTCCTGCTCAGTATAACTGAATGGGTACAGTGCTGTGCTCCTCTCGTCAGTATAACTGAGTGCGAGCAGTGCTGTTCATCCTTTCTCTGTATACCTGAATGCATGCAGTGATGTGGTCCCCTTCCTCAATATAGCTCAATGCATACAGTTCTGTGCTCCCCTCCTCAGTTTATCTGAAAGCATGCAGTGCTGTGCTCCCCTCTTCTGTGTAACTGAATGCATACAGTGCTGTGCTCCCCACCTCAGTATAACTGAATGCGTACAGTGTTGTGCTCCCCTTCCCAGCATAGAAACATAGAAACATAGAAACATAGAATTTGACGGCAGATAAGGACTGCTTGGCCCACCCAGTCTGCCCATTTCCCTACCTACTGGATAAGCTGCAGATCCTAGTTAACCAGCAGCCTACTTCTTCCTACCCCCACCCCCCAGAATTGCCTTATGACTATCCCATGCATGCTTGAATTCCACCACTGATTATGACTCCACAACCTCCTCCGGAAGGCCATTCCATGCATCCACAACCCTCTCTGTGAAAAAATACTTCCTTAAATTACCTCTGAGCCCCCCTCTATCTTCAAATTGTGCCCTCTTGTTCTTGCACACCTCTTTTTTTGAAAGATGCTACCCTCTTGGACTTTGTTGATTCCCTTGAGGTACTTGAAAGTTTCTATCATGTCCCCCCTCTCCCTCCTTTCCTCGAGGCTATACATATTAAGCTCCATAAGTCTCTCTTCATATGTCCTCCGGTGCAGACCCTGCACCATTTTAGTTGCCCTCCTCTGGTATAACTAAATGCGTACGGTGCTGTGCTCCCCTCTTCAGTATACCTGAAAGTGTACAGTGCTGTGCTCCTCTCCTTAGTGTAACTGAACGTGTACAGTGCTCTGCTCCCATCCATAATGTAACTGAATGTGTACAGTGCTATGCCCGCTCCTCAGTCTAACTGAAAGTGTACAGTGCTGAGCTCCCACCTCAGTGGAATTGAATGTGCACAGTGCTGTGCTTCCTCCTTAGTGCAACTGAAAGTGTACAGTGCTATACTCCCCTTCTCAGTGTAACTGAACATGTACAGTGCAATGCTCCCTCCTCAGAGTAA
This sequence comes from Neoceratodus forsteri, assembly GCA_016271365.2. Lineage (NCBI taxonomy): Eukaryota > Metazoa > Chordata > Ceratodontiformes > Ceratodontidae > Neoceratodus > Neoceratodus forsteri. Next base: position 328,451,852 of record CM057450.1, on the reverse strand, counting down.
CTGAACATGTACACTACTGTGCTCCCTTACTCAGTGTAACTGAACATTGGCAATGCTGTGCTCCCTGCTCAGTGTTACTGAATGTATACAGTGCTGTGCCCCCCCCACAGGGAAACTGAATGTGTACAGTGCTGTACTCTTCTCTGCAGTGCAACTGAAAGTGTACAGTGCTGTGCTCCTCTCTGCAGTGTAACTCAATGCGTACAGTGCTGTGATGCCCTCCACAGTATAACTCAAAGTGTACAGTGCTCTGCTCTGCTCTGCAGTGTAACTCAGGGCATAGAATGCAGTGCTCCCCTCCTCAGTATAACTGAATGGGTACAGTGCTGTGCTCCTCTCATTAGTATAACTGAATGGGTGCAGGGCTGTTCAACCCTTCTCTGTATACCTGAATGCATGCAGTGAAGTGGTCCCCTCCTCAGTATAACTCAATGCGTACAGTGCTGTGCTCCCCTCCTCAGTTTAACTGAAAGCATGCAGTGCTGTGGTCCCCTCCTCACTGTAACTGAATACGTACAGTACTGTGCTCCCCTCCTCAGTATAACTGAATGCGTACAGTGCTGTGCTCCCTTCTCAGTGTAACTCAACGTGTACAGTGCTGTGCTCCCCTCCTCAGTATAACTGAATGTGTGTAGTGCTGTGATCACCTCCTCAGTATAACTGAATATCTACAGTGCTGTGCTCCCTCCTCAGTGTAACTGAATGTGTACAGTGCTGCGCTCCCTCCTCAATATAACTGAAAGTGTACAGTGCTGTACTCCCCTCCTCAGTGTAACTGAATGTGTGCAGTGCTGTGCTCCCTCATCAGTGTATCTGAATATGTACACTGCTGTACCACCCTTATCGGAGTAACTGAATGTTTACAGTGCTGTGCTCCCCTCCGCAGTGTAACTCAATTCGTAAAGTGCTGTGCTGAACTCCACAGTGTAACAATGCGTACAGTGCTGTGCTCCCCTCCTCAGTTTAACTGAATGCATGCAGTGCTGTGCTCCCCTCCTAACTGTAACTGAATGCATACAGTGCTGTGCTCCCCTTCTCAGTATACCTGAACGTGTACAGTGCTGTGCTCCCTTCTCAGTGTAACTGAACATGTACAATGCTGTGCTCCCTTCTCAGTGTAACTCAACATGTACAGTGCTGTGCTCCCCTACTTAGTGTAACTGAATCTGTACAGTGCTATGCCCCTCCTCAGTGTAACTGAACGTCTACAGTGCTGTGCTCCCCTCCTCAGTTTAACTGAATGCATGCAGTGCTGTGCTCCCCGCCTCAGTGTAACTAAATACGTAGAGTGCTGTGCTCCCCTCCTCAGTATACAGTACCTGAACATATACAGTGCTGTGCTCCCTTCTCAGTGTAAATGAACGTGTACAGTGCTGTGCTCCCCTCCTTAGTGTAACTGAATGTATACGTGCTGTGCTCCCCTCCTTAGTGTAACTGAATGTGTACAGTGCTATGCCCGCTCCTCAGTCTAACTGAAAGTGTACAGTGCTGTGCTCCCACCTCAGAGTAACAGAATGTGCACAGTGCTGTGCTGTGCTGTGCTTTCTCCTTAATGCAACTGAATGCGTACAGTGCTGTGCCCCCTCCTCAGTATAATTGAACATGTACAGTGCTGTGCTCCCTTCTCAGTGTAACTCAACATGTACAGTGCTGTGCTCCCCTCCCTAGTGTAATTGAATCTGTACAGTGCTATGCCCCTCCTCAGTCTAACTGAATGTCTACAGTGCTGTGCTCCCTTCTCAGTGTAACTGAGTGTGTACAATGCTGTGCTCCATTCTCAATATAACTGAAAGTGCACAGTACTGTACTCCCCTCCTCAGTGTAACTGAACATGTACACCGCTGTACTCTCCTCATCGGTGTAACTGAATGTTTTCAGTGCTGTGCTCCACTCTGCAGTGTAACTCAATGTGTACAGTGCTGTGCTGAACTTCACAGTGTAACTCAAAGCGTACAGTGCTGTGCTCCCTTCCACAGTGTAACTCAATAAATACAGTGCTGTGCTCTCCTTCACAGTATAACTCACTGCGAACAGTGCTGTGCTCCTCTCCTCAGTATAAATGAATGTGTACAGTGCTGTGCTTCCCTCCTCAGTATAACTGAATGCGAACAGTGCTGTGCTCCCCTCGTCAGTATAACTGAGTGTGTGCAGGGCTGTTCAACCCTTCTCTGTATACCTGAATGCATGCAGTGATGTGCTCCCTCATCAGTATAACTCAATTCGTACAGTGTTGTGCTCCTCGCCTCAGTTTAACTGAATGCATGCAGTGCTGTGCTCCCCTCCTGAATATAACTGAATGCGTACAGTGCTGTGCTCCCCTCCTCAGTATAACTGAACATGTACAGTGCTGTGCTCCCTTCTCAGTGTAACTCAACATGTACGTTGCTGTGCTCCCCTCCTTAGTGTAACTGAATCTGTGCCGTGCTATGCCCCTCCTCAGTCTAACTGAACGTCTACAGTGCAGTGCTCCCTCCTCAGTGTCACTGAATGTGTACAGTGCTGTGCTCCCTCCTCAATACAACTGAAAGTGTACAGTGCTGTACTCCCTTCTTCAGTGTAAATGAACAAGTACACTGCTGTACTCCCTTCATCGGTGTAACTGAACGTTTACAGTGCAGTGCTCCCCTCCACAGTGTACCTCTATGCATACAGTGCTGTGCTGAACTCCACAGTGTAACTGAAACCGTACAGTGCTGTGCTACCCTCCACAGTGTAACTCAATGCATACAGTGCTGTGCTCCCCCCACAGTATAACTCAATGCGTACAGTGCTGTGCTCCCCTGCTCAGTAAAACTGAATGAGTACAGTGCTGTGCTCCCCTCCTCAGTATAGCAAAATGCATTACAGTGCAGTGCTCCCCTCCTCAGTATAACCGAATGCGAAAAGTGCTGTGCTCCCCTCCTCAGTATGACTGAATGTGTTTAGTATTGTGCTTCCCTCTTCATTATAAATGAAGGTGTACAGTACTGAGATCCCTCTTCAGTATAACTGAATGGGTATAGTACTGTGCACCCCTCCTCAGTATAACTGAATGGGAACAGTACTGTAGTCCCCAACTCAGTATAACTGAATGCGTACAGTGCTGTGCTCCCCCTCTTGAGTATAACTGAATGTGAACAGTACTGTGCTCATCTCCTCAGCATGACTGAGTGAGTGCAGTGCTGTGCTCCCCTCATCAGTATAACTGAATGTGTACAGTGCTGTGGTCCCCCTCCTCAGTATAACTGAATTGGTACAGTACTGTGCTCCCCTCCTCATTATAATTGAAAGCGTTCAGTGCTCTGCTCCCCTCCTCAGTATAACTGAATGCGTACAGTGCTCTGCTCTCCATACGCAGTATAACTGAATCGGTACAGTACTGTGCTCCTCTCCTCAGTATAACTGAATGCATACAGTGCTGAGCTCCCCTCCTCAGCATAACTGAATGTGTACAGTGTTGTGCTCCCCTCCAAAGTACAAATGAATGCGTAATGTGCTGTGCTCCCTTTTTAGTACAACTGAATGCGTACAGTGTTGTGCTCCATTCCTCATTATAACTGAATGCGTGTAGTGCTGTGATCACCTCTCAGTATAACTGAATGAGTAGAGTGCTGTGCTCCTCTGCTCGGTATAAGTGAATGCATGCAGTGCTATGCTCCTCTCCTCAATATAACTGAATGCGTACAGTGCTGGGCTCCCCTCCTCAGTATAACTGAACATGCACAGTGCTGTGCCACCTTCTCAGTGTAACTGAACATGTACAGTGCTGTACTCCCCTCCTTAGTGTAACTCAACGTGTACAGTGCTGTTCTCCCCTCCTTAGTGTAACTGAATGTGTACAGTGTTATGCTCTTCCTCAGTCTAACTGAACGTCTATAGTGCTGTGCTCCCTTCCGCAGTATAACTCACTGTGAACAGTGCTGTGCTCCTTTCCTCAGTATAAATGAATGCTTGCAGTGCTGTGCTTCCCTCCTCAGTATAACTGAATGGGTACTGTGCTGTGCTTCTCTCGTCAGTATAACTGAGTGTGTGCAGGGCTGTTCAACCCTTCTCTGTATACCTGAATGCATGCAGTGATGTGGTCCCCTCCTCAGTATAACTCAAAGCGTACAGTGCTGTGCTCCCCTCCTCAGTTTAACTGAAAGCATGCAGTGCTGTGCTCCCCTCCTCACTGTAACTGAATGCGTACAGTATTGTGCTCCCCTCCTCAGTATAACTAAATGCGTACAGTGCTGTGCTCCCCTCCTCAGTTTAACTTGAATACGTACAGTGCTGTGCTCCCCTGTTCAGTAAAACTAAATGCGTACAGTGCTGTACTCCCCTGTTCAGTAAAACTAAATGCGTACAGTGCTGTGCTGCCCTCCTCAGTATAACTGAATGCGTACAGTGCTGTGCTCCATGCCTCAGTATAACTTGCATGCATACAGTGCTGTGCTCCCCTCGTCACTAAAAGTAAATGAGTACAGTGCTGTGCTCCCCTCCTCACTATAACTGAATGGGTACAGTGCGATACTCCCCTGCCAGTATAACTAAATGTGTACAGTGCTCTGCTCCCCTCATCAGTAATACTGAATGGGTACAGAGCTGTGACCCATCCCTCAGTATAACTGAATGGGAACAATACTGTAGTCCCCATCTCAGTATAAATGAATGTGTACAGTGCTGTGCTTCGCTCCTCAGTATAAATGAATGGATACGGTGCTGTGCTCCTCTCATCAGTATAACTGAGTGTGTGCCGGGCTGTTCAACCCTTCTCTATATACCTGAATGCATGCAGTGATGTGGTCCCCTCCTCAGTATAACTCAATGCATACAGTGCTGTGCTTCCCTGCTCAGTATAACTGAATGGGTACAGTGCTGTGCTCCTCTCGTCAGTATAACTGAGTGCGTGCAGTGCTGTTCAACCCTTCTCTGTATTCCTGAATGCATGCAGTGATGTGGTCCCCTTCCTCAATATAGCTCAATGCGTACAGTTCTGTGCTCCCCTCCTCAGTTTATCTGAAAGCATGCAGTGCTGTGCTCCCCTCTTCTGTGTAACTGAATGCATACAGTGCTGTGCTCCCCACCTCAGTATAACTGAATGCGTACAGTGTTGTGCTCCCCTCCCCAGTATAACTAAATGCGTACGGTGCTGTGCTCCCCTCCTCAGTATACCTGAAAGTGTACAGTGCTGTGCTCCCTTCTCAGTGTAACCGAACTTGTACAGTGCTGTGCTCCTCTCCTTAGTGTAACTGAACGTGTACTGTGCTCTGCTCCCATCCTTAATGTAACTTAATGTGTACAGTGCTATGCCCGCTCCTCAGTCTAACTGAAAGTGTACAGTGCTGAGCTCCCACCTCAGTGGTAGTGAATGTGCATAGTGCTGTGCTTCCTCCTTTGTGCAACTGAAAGTGTACAGTGCTATACTCCCCTTCTCAGTGTAACTGAACATGTACAGTGCAATGCTCCCTCCTCAGAGTAACTGAACATGTACACTACTGTGCTCCCTTACTCAGTGTAACTGAACATTTGCAATGCTGTGCTCCCTGCTCAGTGTTACTGAATGTATACAGTGCTGTGCCCCCCCACAGGGTAACTGAATGTGTACAGTGCTGTACTCTTCTCCGCAGTGCAACTGAAAGTGTACAGTGCTGTGCTCCCCTCTGCAGTGTAACTCAATGCGTACAGTGCTGTGATGCCCTCCACAGTATAACTCAAAGTGTACAGTGCTCTGCTCTGCTCTGCAGTGTATCTCAGTGCATACAATGCAGTGCTCCCCTCCTCAGTATAACTGAATGGGTACAGTGCTGTGCTCCTCTCATTAGTATAACTGAATTGGTGCAGGGCTGTTCTTCCCTTCTCTGTATAACTGAATGCATGCAGTGCTGTGTTCCCCTCCTTTGTAAAACTGAATACGCACATTACTGTGCTCCCCTCCTCAGTTTAACTGAATGCATGCAGTGCTGTGTTCCCCTCCTTTGTAAAACTGAATACGCACATTACTGTGCTCCCCTCCTCAGTTTAACTGAATGCATGCAGTACTGTGCTCCCTTCTTCAGTTTAACTGATTACGTCCATGTTGTGCTAACCTCCTCAGTATAACTGAATGCGAAGAGTGCTGTGCTCCCCTCCTCAGTATAACTGAATGCGTACAGTGCTGTGCTCCACTCCTAAGTATAACTTGCATGCGTACAGTGCTGTGCTCCCCTCCTTAATAAAACTAAATGAGCACAGTGCTGTGCTTCCCTCCTCACTATAACTAAATGGGTACAGTGCTATGCTCCCCTCCCAGTATAACTAAATGTGTACAGTGCTGTGCTCCCCTCCTCAGTAATACTGAATGCGTACAGTGCTGAGCCCCATCCCTCAGTATTACTGAATGGGAACAGTACGGTAGTCCCCATCTCAGTATAACTGAATGCGTACAGTGCTGTGCTCCCCCTCTTGAGAATAACTGAATGTGAACAGTACTGTGCTCATCTCCTCAGTATAACTGAATGCGTGCAGTGCTGTGCTCCCCTCATCAGTATAACTGAATGTGTACAGTGCTGTGTTCCCCCTCCTCAGTATAACTGAATTGGTACAGTACTGTGCTCCCCTCCTCATTATAACTGAATGCGTACAATGCTCTACTAACCCTCCTCAGCATAACTGAATGCGTACAGTGCTGTGCTCTCCATACTCAGTATAACTGAATCGGTACAGTGCTGTGCTCCCCTCCTCATTATAACTGAATGCATGTAGTGCTTTGATCACCTCCTCAGTATAACTGAATGAGTAGAGTGCTGTGTTCCTCTGCTCGGTGTAGGTGAATGCTTGCAGTGCTATGCACCTCTTCTCAGTATAACTGAATATGTACAGTGCTGGGCTCCCCTCCCCAGTGTAACTGAATGCGTACAATACTGCGCTCCCCTCCTCAATATAACTGAATGCGTACAATGCTGTGCTCCCCTCCTCAGTATAACTGAACATGTACAGTGCTGTGCCCCCTTTTCAGTGTAACTGAACGTGTACAGTGCTGTTCTCCCCTCCTTAGAGTAACTGAATGTGTACAGTGCTATGCCCCTCCTCAGTCTAACTGAATGTCTATAGTGCTGTGCTCCCCTCCACAGTGTAACTCAATGCATACAGTGCTGTGCTTCCCTCCACAGTACAACTCTTTGCGAACAGTGCTGTGCTCCTCTCCTCAGTATAAATGAATGCTTACAGTGCTGTGCTTTCCTCCTCAGTATAACTGAATGGGTACAGTGCTGTGCTCCTCTTGTCAGTATAACTGAGTGCGTGCAGGGCTGTTCAACCCTTCTCTGTATACCTGAATGCATGCAGTGATGTGGTCCCCTCCTCAGTATAACTCAATGCGTACAGTGCTCTGCTCCCCTCCTCAGTTTAGCTGAAAGCATGCAGTGCTGTGCTCCCCTCCTCTGTGTAACTGATTGCATACAGTGCTGTGCTCCCTTCCTCAGTATAACTGAATGCGTACAGTGCTGTGCTCCCCTCCTCAGTATAACTTGAATACGTACAGTGCTGTGCTCCCCTGTTCAGTAAAACTAAATGAGTACAGTGCTGTGCTCCCCTCCTCAGTATAACTAAATGCTTACAGTGTTGTGCTCCCCTCCTCAGTATAACTGAATGCGGACAGTGCTGTGCTTCCCTCCTCAGTATAACTAAATGCATACGGTCCTGTGCTCCCCTCCTTAGTATAACTGAATGTGTACAGTGCTGTACTCCTCTCCTTAATGTAACTGAACATGTACAGTGCTGTGCTCCCCTCCTTAGTATAACTGAATGCGTACAGTGCTATGCCCGCTCCTCAGTCTAACTGAAAGTGTACAGTGCTGTGCTCCCATCTCAGTGTAACTGAAAGTGCAGTGCTGTGCTTCATCCTTAATGCAACTGAAAGTGTACAGTGCTGTACTCCCCTTCTCAGTGTAACTGAAACAAGTACAGTGCAATGCTCCCTCCTCACAGTAACTGAACATGTACAGTACTGTGTTCCCCTACTCAGTGTAACTGAACTTTTACAGTGCTGTGCTCCCCTGCTCAGTGTAACTGAATGTATACAGTGCTGCCCCCCCACAGTGAAACTGAATGTGTACAGTGCTGTACTCCCCTCCGCAGTGCAACTGAACATATACAGTGCTGTGCTCCACTCTGCAGTGTAACTCAATGCGTACAGTGCTGTGATGCCCTCCACATTGTATCTCAAAGTGTACAGTGCTCTGCTCCGCTCCACAGTGTAACTCATTGCATACAGTGCTGTGCTCCCCTCCTCAGTATAACTGAATGCATGCAGTGCTGTGCTCCACTGTTCTGTAAAACTGAATATGCACATTACTGTGCTCCCCTCCTCAGTTTAACTGAATGCATGCAGTACTGTGCTCCCTTCTTCAGTTTAACTGATTACGTCCATGTTGTGCTACCCTCCTCAGTATAACTTGCATGCATACAGTGCTGTGCTCCCCTCCTCACTAAAACTAAATGAGTACAGTGCTGTGCTCCTCTCCTCACTATAACTGAATGGGTACAGTGCTATACTCCTCTCCCTGTATTACTAAATGTGTACAGTGCTGTGCTCCCCTCCTCAGTAATGCTGAATGTGTACAGTGCTGTGTCTCATCCCACAGTATAACTGAATGGGTACAGTACTGTGCACCCCTCCACAGTATAACTGAATGGGAACAGTACTGTAGTCCCCATCTCAGTATAACTGAATGTGTACAGTGCTGTGCTCCCCCTCTTGAGTATAACATAATGTGTACAGTACTGTGCTCATCTCTTCTGTGTAACTGAATGCATACAGTACTGTGCTCCCCTCCTCATTATAACTGAATGTGTACAGTGCTCTGCTCCCGTCCTCAGTATAACTGAATGCGTACTGTGCTGTGCTCTCCCTACTCAATATAACGGAATCAGTACAGTACTGTGCTCCCCTCTGCAGTATAACTGAAAGCGTACAGTGCTGAGCTCCTCTCCTCAGCACAACTGAATGTGTACAGTGTTGTGCTCCCCACCAAAGTACAAATGAATGCATAATGTGCTGTGCTTTCTTTTTAGTACAACTGAATGCGTAAAGTGCTGTGCTCCCCTCCTCATTATAACTGAAAGCGAGTAGTGCTGTGATCACCTCTTCAGTACAACTAAATGAGTAGAGTGCTGAGCTCCTCTGCTTGGTATAAGTGAATGCATGCAGTGCTATGCTCCTCTCCTCAGTATAACTGAATGAGTACAGAGCTGTGCTCCCCTTCCCAGTACAACTGAATGCGTACAATGCTGCGCACCCCTGCTCAATATAACTGAATGCGTACAGTGCTGTGCTCCCCTCCTCAGTATAACTGAATGCGTACAGTGCTGTGCTCCCCTCCTCAGAATACCTGAATGTGTACAGTGCTGTGCTCCACTCCTCAGTATAACTGATTGCATACAGTGTTGTGGTCCTCTCCTCAATATAACTGATTTCGTACAGAGCTGTCCCTCCTCAGTATAACTGAATGTGTACAGTGCTGTTCTCCCCTCTTAGTGTAACTGAATGTGTACAGTGCTATGCCCCTCCTCAGTCTAACTGAGCATCTATAGTGCTGTGCTTCCCTCCACAGTGTAACTCAATACATACAGTGCTGTGCTCCCCTCCGCAGAATAACTCCTTGTGAACAGTGCTGTGCTCCTCTCCTCAGTAAAAATGAATGCTTACAGTGCTGTGCTTCCCTCCTCAGTATAACTGAATGGGTACAATGCTGTGCTCCTCTCATCAGTATAACTGAGTGCATGCAGGGCTGTTCAACCCTTCTCTGTATACCTGAATGCATGCAGTGGTGTGGTCCCCCTCCTCAGTATAACTCAATGCGTACAGTGCTGTGCTTCCCTCCTCAGTATAACTGAATGGGTACAGTGCTGTGCTCCTCTCATCAGTATTACTGAGTGCGAGCAGAGCTATTCAACCCTTCTCTGTATACCTGAATGCATGCAGTGATGTGGTCCCCTCCTCAGTCTAGCTCAACGCGTACAGTGCTGTGCTCCCCTCCTCAGTTTAACTGAAAGCATGCAGTGCTGTGTTCCCCTCCTCAGTATAACTTGAATGCATACAGTGCTGTGCTCCCTTGTTCAGTAAAACTAAATGAGTACAGTGCTGTGCTCCCCTCCTCAGTATAACTAAATGCTTACAGTGTTGTGCTCCCCTCCTCAGTATAACTGAATGCGTACAGTGTTGTGCTCCCCCTCCTCAGTATAACTAAATATGTACGGTGCTGTGCTCCTCTCCTTAGTGTAACTGATTGTGTACAGCGCTGTGCTCCCCTCCTTAGTTTAACTGAATGTGTACAGTACTATGCCCGCTCCTCAGTCTAACTGAAAGTATACAATACTGAGCTCCCACCTCAGTGGAAGTGAATGTGTACAGTGCTGTGCTTCCTCCTTAATGCAACTAAAAGTGTACAGTGCTGTTCTCCCCTTCTCAGTGTAACTGAACATGTACAGTGCAATGCTCCCTCCTCAGAGTATCTGAACATGTACACTACTGTGCTCCCCTACTCAGTGTAACTGAATGTATAATGTGATGTGCCCCCCCACAGGTTAACTGAATGTGTACAGTGCTGTACTCCCCTCCACAGTGCAACTGAACGTGCACAGTGCTGTGCTCCCCTCTGCAGTGTAACTCAATGCGTACAGTGCTGTGATGCCCTCCACATTGTAACTCAAAGTATACAGTGCTCTTCTCCGCTTTGCAGTGTAACTCAGTATATACAGTGCAGTGCTCCCCTCTGCAGTGTAACTCATTGCATAAAGTGCTGTGCTCCCCTCCTCTGTAAAACTGAATACGCACTTTACTGTGCTCCCCTCCTCAGTTTAACTGAATGCATGCAGTACTGTGCTCCTTCTTCAGTTTAACTGATTACGACCATGCTGAGCTAACCTCCTCCAGTATAACTGAGCGATGAGTGCTGTGCTCCTCCTCAGTATAACTGAATGCGTACAGTGCTGTGCTCCCCTCCTCAGTATAACTGAATGCGTACAGTGCTGTGCTCCACTCCTCAGTATAACTTGCATGCATAAAGTGCTGTGCTCCCCTCCTCACTACAACTGAATGGGTAACGTGCTATACTTCCCTCCCAGTATAACTAAATGTGTACAGTGCTGTGCTCCCCTCCTCAGTAATACTGAATGCGCACAGTGCTGTGCCCCATCCCTCAGTTTAACTGAATGGGAACAGTACTGTAGTCCCCATCTCAGTATAACTGAATGAGTACAGTGCTGTGCTCCCCCTCTTGAGTATAACTGAATGTGTACAGTACAGTGCTCATCTCCTCAGTATAACTGAATGTGTGCAGTGCTGTGCTCCTCTCTTCAGTATAACTGAATGAGTACAGTGCTATGGTCCCCCTCCTCAGTATAGCTCAATGCGTACAGTGCTGTGCTCTCCTCCTCAGTTTAACTGGAAGCATGCAGTGCTGTGCTCCCCTCCTCAGTGTAACTGAATGCATACAGTGCTGTGCTCCCCACCTCAGTATAAACGAATACGTACATTGCTGTGCCCCCCTCCTCAGTATAACTTGAATGCGCACAGTGCTGTGCTCGGCTGTTGAGTAAAACTAAATGAGTACAGTGCTGTGCTCCCCTCCTCAGTATAACTACATGCTTATATTTTTGTGCTCCCCTCCTCAGTATAACTGAATGCATACGGTGCTATGCTCCTCTCCTTAGTGTAACTGAATGTGTACAGTGCTGTGCTCCCCTCCTTAGTTTAACTGAATGTGTACAGTGCTATTCCCGCTCCTCAGTCTAACTGAAAGTGTACAGTGCTGAGCTCCTACCTCAGTGGAAGTGAATGTGCACAGTGCTGTGCTTCCTCCTTAATGCAACTGAAAGTGTACAGTGCTGCACTCCCCTTCTCAGTGTAACTGAACATATACAGTGCAATACTCCCTCCTCAGAGTAACTGAACATGTACACTACTGTGCTCCCCTACTCAGTTTAACTGAATGTTTACAGTGCTGTGCTCCCTGCTCAGTGTAACTGAATGTATACAGTGATGTGCCCCCCACAGTGTAACTGAATGTGTATAGTGCTGTATTCCCCTCCACAGTGCAACTGAACGTGTACAGTGCTGTGCTCCCCTCTGCAGTGTAACTCAATGCGTACAGTGCTGTGATGCCCTCCACATTGTAACTCAAAGTGTACAGTGCTCTGCTCCGCTCTACAGTGTAACTCAGTGTATACAGTGCAGTGCTCCCCTCCGCATTGTAACTCATTGCATACAGTGTTTTGCTCCCCTCCTCTGTAAAACTGAATACGCACTTTATTGTGCTCCCCTTCTTAGTTTAACTGAATGCATGCAGTACTGTGCTCCCTTCTTCAGTTTAACTGATTACGTCCATACTGTGCTAACCTCCTCAGTATAACTGAATGCGATGAGTGCTGTGCTCCCCTCCTCAGTATAACTGAATGCATACAGTGCTGTGCTTCCCTCCTCACTAAAACTAAATGAGTACAGTTCTGTGCTCTCCTCCTCACTATAACTGAATAGGTACAGTGCTATACTAACCTTCCAGTATAACTAAATGTGTACAGTGCTGTGCTCCCCTCCTCAGTAATACTGAATGCGTATAGTGCTGTGCCCCATCCCTCAGTATAACTGAATGGGAACAGTACTGTAGTCCCCATCTCAGTATAACTAAATGCGTACAGTGCTGTGCTCCCCCTCTTGAATATAACTGAATTTGTACAGTACTGGGCTCATCTCCTCAGTATAACTGAACGCGTGCAGTGCTGTGATCCTCTCCTCAGTATAACTGAATGACTACAGTGCTGTGGTCCCTTACCTCAGTATAACTGAATTGGTGCAGTACTGTGCTCCAGTTCTCATTATAACTGAATGCGTACAGTCCTCTGCTCCCCTCCTCAGTATAACTGAATGCGTACAGTGCTGTGCTGTCCCTCCTCAGTATAACTGAATGTGTACAGTGCTGTGCTGTCCCTCCTCAGCATATCTGAATGTGTACAGTGTAGTGCTCCCCTCCAAAGTACAAATGAATGTGTAATGTGCTGTGCTCCCTTTTTAGTACAATTGAATGCGTACTGTGCTGTGCTCCCCTCCTCATTATAACTGAATGAATATAGTGCTGTGATCACCTCCTCAGTACAACTGAATGAGTAGAGTGCTGTGCTTCTCTGCTCTGTATAAGTGAATGCATGCAGTGCTGCGCTCCCCTCCTCAATATAACTGAATGCGTACAGTGCTGTGCTCCCCTCCTCAATATAACTGAATGCGTACAGTGCTGTGCTCCCCTCCTCAGTATAACTGAACATGTATAGTGCTGTACTCCCCTCCTTAGTGTAACTCAACGTATACAGTGCTGTTCTCCCCTCCTTAGTGTAACTGAATGTGTACAGTGCTATGCCCCTCCTCAGTCTAACTGCACGTCTATAGTGCTGTGCTCCCCTCCACAGAGTAACTCAATGCATACAGTGCTGTGCTCCCCTCTGCCATATAACTCTTTACGAACAGTGCTGTGCTCCTCTCCTCAGTATAAATGAATGCTTACAGTGCTGTGCTTTCCTCCTCAGTATAACTGAATGGGTACAGTGCTGTGCTCCTCTCGTCAGTATAACTGAGTGCATGCAGGGCTGTTCAACCCTTCTCTGTATACCTGAATGCATGCAGTGATGTGGTCCCCTCCTCAGTATAGCTGAATGTGCACAGTGCTGTGCTCCTTTCCTCAGTTTAACTGAAAGCATGCAGTGTTGTGCTCCCCTCCTCAGTGTAACTGCATGCATACAGTGCTGTGCTCCCCTCCTCAGTATAACTGAATGCATACAGTGCTGTGCTCCCCTAATCAGTATAACTGAATGCGTACAGTGCTGTGCTCCCCTCCTCAGTATAATTAAATGCATATGGTGCTGTGCTACCCTCCTCAGTGTAACTGAACGTGTACAGTGCTGTGCTCCCCTCCTTAGTGTAACTGAATGCTTACAGTACTATGCCCGCTCCGCAGTCTAACTGAAAGTGTACAGTGCTGTGCTCCCACCTAAGTGTAACTGAATGTGCAGTGCTGTGCTTCCTCCTTAGTGCAACTGAAAGTGTACAGTGCTGTACTCCCCTTCTGAGTGTAATTGAACATGTACAGTGCAATGCTCCCTCCTCAGAGTAACTGAACATGTTCACTACTGTGCTCCCCTACTCAGTGTAACTGAACGTTTACAGTGCTGTGCTCCCCTGCTCAGTGTAACTGAATGTATACAGTGCTGTGTCCCCCCACAGTGTAACGGAATGTGTACAGTGTTGTACTCCCCTCCGCAGTGCAACTCAATGTGTACAGTGTCGTGCTCCCCTCTGCAGTGTAACTCAATGCGTACAGTGCTATGATGCCCTCCACATTGTAACTCAAAGTGTACAGTGCTCTGCTCTGCTCTGCAGTGTAACTCAGGGCTTACAGGGCTGTGATGCCCTCCACATTGTAACTCAAAGTGTACAGCGCTCTGCTCCGCTCTGCAGTGTAACTCACTGCATACAGTGCTGTGCTCCCCTCCTCAGTATAGCTGAATGGGTACAGTGCAGTGCTCCCCTCATTAGTATAACTGAATGGGTGTAGAGCTGTTCTTCCCTCCACTGTATAACTGAATGCATGCAGTGCTGTGCACCCCTCCTTTGTAAAACTAAATACGCACATTACCATGCTTCCCTCCTCAGTTTAACTGAATGCATGCAGTACTGTGCTCCCTTCTTCAGTTTAACTGATTACGTCCATGCTGTGCTAACTTCCTCAGTATAACTGAATGCGAAGAGTGCTGTGCACCTCTCCTCAGTATAACTTAATGCATACAGTGCTGTGCTCTACGCCTCAGTATAACTTGCATGCGTTCAGTGCTGTGCTCCCCTCCTCTCTAAAACTAATTGAGTACAGTGCTGTGCTCCCCTCCTCACTATAACTGAATGGGTACAGTGCTGTACTACCCTCCCAGTATAACTAAATGTGTACAGTGCTGTGCTCCCCTCCTCAGTAATACTGAATGCGTACAGTGTTGTGCCCCATCCCTCAGTATAACTAAATGCATACAGTGCTGTGCTCCCATGTTCAGTATAACTGAATGTCTACAGTGCTGTGCTCCATTCTTCAGTACAACTGAATGCATACAGTGCTGTGCTCCCCTCCTCAGTATAACTGAATGTGTACAGTGCTGTGCTCCCTCCTCAGAATACCTGAATGCGTACAGTGCTGTGGTCCTCTCTTCAATATAACTGATTTCATGACAGTGCTGTGGTCCCTCCTCAGTATAACTGAATGTGTACAGTGCTGTGCTCTACTAATCAGTATAACTGAATGCGTACAGTGCTGTGCTCCCCTCCTCAGTATAACTGAACATGTAGAGTGCTGTGCTTCCTTCTTTGTGTAACTAAACATGTACAGTGCTGTACTCCCCTCCTTAGTGTAACTGAACATGTACAGTGCTGTGCTCCCCTCCACACTATAACTGAATGGGTACAGTGCTATACTCCCGTCCCAGTATAACTAAATGTGTACAGTGCTGTGCTCCCCTCCTCAGTAATACTGAATGCGTACAGTGCTGTGCACCATCCCACAGTATAACTGAATGGGTACAGAACTGTAGTCCCCATTTCAGTATAACTGAATGTGTACAGTGCTGTGCTCCCCCTCTTGAGTATAACATAATGTGTACAGTACTGTGCTCATCTCCTCAGTGTAACTGAATGCGTACAGTACTGTGCTCATCTCCTCAGTGTAACTGAATGCATACAGTACTGTGCTCCCCTCCTCATTATAACTGAATGTGTACAGTGCTCTGCTCCCGTCCTCAGCATAACTGTATGCGTACTGTGCTGTGCTCCCCTCCAAAGTACAAATGAATGTGTAATGTGCTGTGCTCCCTTTTTAGTACAACTGAATGCGTGCAGTGCTGTGCTCCCCTCCTCATTATAACTGAATGCGTGTAGTGTTGTGATCACCTCCTCAGTATAGCTGAATGAGTAGAGTGCTGTGTTCCTCTGCTCTGTATAAGTGAATGCATGCAGTGCTATGCTCCTCTCTTCAGTATAACTGAATGAGTACAGTGCTGTGCTCCCCTCCTCAGTATAACTGAACATGTATAGTGCTGTACTCCCCTCCTTAGTGTAACTCAACGTATACAGTGCTGTTCTCCCCTCCTTAGTGTAACTGAATGTGTACAGTGCTATGCCCCTCCTCAGTCTAACTGAATGTCTATAGTGCTGTGCTCCCCTCCACAGAGTAACTCAATGCATACAGTGCTGTGCTCCCCTCTGCCGTATAACTCTTTGCGAACAGTGCTGTGCTTCTCTCCTCAGTATAAATGAATGCTTACAGTGCTGTGCTTCCCTCCTCAGTATAACTGAAAGGGTACAGTGCTGTGCTCCTCTCGTCAGTATAACTGAGTGCATGCAGGGCTGTTCAACCCTTCTCTGTATACCTGAATGCATGCAGTGATGTGGTCCCCTCCTCAGTATAGCTGAATGTGTACAGTGCTGTGCTCATCTCCTCAGTTTAACTGAAAGCATGCAGTGCTGTGCTCCCCTCCTCAGTGTAACTGAATGCATACAGTGCTGTGCTCCCCTCCTCAGTATAACTGAATGCATACAGTGCTGTGCTTCCCTCCTCAGTATAACTTAAATGCGTACAGTGCTGTGCTCCCCTGTTCAGTATAACTTGAATGCATACAGTGCTGTGCTCCCCTGTTCAGTAAAATGAAATGAGTACAGTGCTGTGCTCCTCTCCTCAGTATAACTGAATGCTTACAGTGCTGTGCTCCCCTCCTCAGTAATACTGAATGCGTACAGTGTTGTGCCCCATCCCTCAGTATAACTAAATGCATACAGTGCTGTGCTCCCATGTTCAGTATAACTGAATGTCTACAGTGCTGTGCTCCATTCTTCAGTACAACTGAATGCATACAGTGCTGTGCTCCCCTCCTCAGTATAACTGAATGTGTACAGTGCTGTGCTCCCCTCCTCAGAATACCTGAATGCGTACAGTGCTGTGGTCCTCTCTTCAATATAACTGATTTCGTACAGTGCTGTGGTCCCCTCCTCAGTATAACTGAATGTGTACAGTGCTGTGCTCTCCTAATCAGTATAACTGAATGCGTACAGTGCTGTGCTCCCCTCCTCAGTATAACTGAACATGTAGAGTGCTGTGCTTCCTTCTTTGTGTAACTAAACATGTACAGTGCTGTACTCCCCTCCTTAGTGTAACTGAACATGTACAGTGCTGTGCTCCCCTCCACACTATAACTGAATGGGTACAGTGCTATACTCCCGTCCCAGTATAACTAAATGTGTACAGTGCTGTGCTCCCCTCCTCAGTAATACTGAATGCGTACAGTGCTGTGCACCATCCCACAGTATAACTGAATGGGTACAGAACTGTAGTCCCCATTTCAGTATAACTGAATATGTACAGTGCTGTGCTCCCCCTCTTGAGTATAACATAATGTGTACAGTACTGTGCTCATCTCCTCAGTGTAACTGAATGCGTACAGTACTGTGCTCATCTCCTCAGTGTAACTGAATGCATACAGTACTGTGCTCCCCTCCTCATTATAACTGAATGTGTACAGTGCTCTGCTCCCGTCCTCAGCATAACTGTATGCGTACTGTGCTGTGCTCCCCTCCAAAGTACAAATGAATGTGTAATGTGCTGTGCTCCCTTTTTAGTACAACTGAATGCGTGCAGTGCTGTGCTCCCCTCCTCATTATAACTGAATGCATGTAGTGTTGTGATCACCTCCTCAGTATAACTGAATGAGTAGAGTGCTGTGTTCCTCTGCTCTGTATAAGTGAATGCATGCAGTGCTATGCTCCTCTCTTCAGTATAACTGAATGAGTACAGTGCTGTGCTCCCCTCCTCAGTATAACTGAACATGTATAGTGCTGTACTCCCCTCCTTAGTGTAACTCAACGTGTACAGTGCTGTTCTCCCCTTCTTAGTGTAACTGAATGTGTACAGTGCTATGCCCCTCCTCAGTCTAACTGAATGTCTATAGTGCTGTGCTCCCCTCCACAGAGTAACTCAATGCATACAGTGCTGTGCTCCCCTCTGCCATATAACTCTTTGCGAACAGTGCTGTGCTTCTCTCCTCAGTATAAATGAATGCTTACAGTGCTGTGCTTCCCTCCTCAGTATAACTGAAAGGGTACAGTGCTGTGCTCCTCTCGTCAGTATAACTGAGTGCATGCAGGGCTGTTCAACCCTTCTCTGTATACCTGAATGCATGCAGTGATGTGGTCCCCTCCTCAGTATAGCTGAATGTGTACAGTGCTGTGCTCATCTCCTCAGTTTAACTGAAAGCATGCAGTGCTGTGCTCCCCTCCTCAGTGTAACTGAATGCATACAGTGCTGTGCTCCCCTCCTCAGTATAACTGAATGCATACAGTGCTGTGCTTCCCTCCTCAGTATAACTTAAATGCGTACAGTGCTGTGCTCCCCTGTTCAGTATAACTTGAATGCATACAGTGCTGTGCTCCCCTGTTCAGTAAAATGAAATGAGTACAGTGCTGTGCTCCTCTCCTCAGTATAACTGAATGCTTACAGTGTTGTGCTCCCCTCCTCAGTATAACTGAATGCGTACAGTGTTGTGCTCCCCTCCTCAGTATATCTAAATGCGTACTGTGCTGTGCTCCCCTCCTCAGTGTAACTGAACGTGTACAGTGCTGTGCTCCTCTCCTTAGTGTTACTGAACGTGTACAGTGCTGTGCTCCCCTCCTTAGTGTTACTGAACGTGTACAGTGCTCTGCTCCTCTCCTTAGTGTTACTGAACGTGTACAGTGCTGTGCTCCCCTCCTTAGTGTTACTGAACATGTACAGTGCTGTGCTCAGCTCCTTAGTGTTACTGAACGTGTACAGTGCTTTTGCTCCTCTCCTTAGTGTTACTGAATGTGTACAGTGCTGTGCTCAGCTCCTTAGTGTAACTGAATGCATATGGGGCACAAAAACCCTGGCACAATATATCAGTTAGGGGGTGAGGATATAGCACGCACCAAGCAGGAAAGGGATCTTGGGGTTATCATCTCTGATGACCTCAAGGTAGGGAAACAGTGTGACAAGGCAGCAGGTAAAGCAAATAGGATGCTGGGATGTATAGGCAGGGGCATCACCAGCAGGAAAAGGGAGGTCATAATTCCGCTATACAAGACACTAGTGAGGCCCCACCTGGAGTACAGTGTACAGTTCTGGAGACCACACCTACGTAAGGACATAGACAGGGTAGAGAAGGTTCAGAGGAGGGCAACAAAGATGGTGCATGGATTGCATCACAAGTCCTATGAAGACAGGTTGAAGGAACTGAACATGTACTCCCTGGAGGAGAGGAGGGAGAGAGGGATATGATAGAGACATACAAGTATCTTACAGGGAGGAACAGAGTGCAGAAAACACTATTTTTAAGCAAAGATGTTCCAGGACTAGGGCATGGGATGAAGTTGGAGGAGGACGATTCAGGAGGGAAAGAATTTCTTCACAGAACCGGTGGTGGACAAGTGGAACACCCTGCCAGAGGAAGTGGTGGGGGCTGAAACAATCACGGGATTTAAGAATGCATGGGACAGACATAAAGGAATTCTGGAGGTCAGGGGTATGGGGCAACAGACTTCTAGGAAAACAAACTGAACTTACAAGCTCAAATGGGCAGACTGGGTGGGCCATAGGCCCTTATCTGCCGACACTGTCTATGTATCCATGTATCTATGTAATGTGTACAGTGCTATGCCCGCTCGTCAGTCTAACTGAAAGTGTACAGTGCTGTGCTCCCACCTCAGTGTAACTGAATGTGCACAGTGCTGTGCTTCCTCCTTAATGCAACTGAAAGTGTAAAGTGCTGTACTCCCCTTCTCAGTGTAACTGAACATGTACAGCACAATGCTCCCTCCTCAGAGTAACTGAACATGTTCACTACTGTGCTCTCCTACTCAGTGTAACTGAACGTTTACAGTGCTGTGCTCCCCTGCTCAGTGTAACTGAATGTATACAGTGATGTGCCCCCCCACAGTGTAACTGAATGTGTACAGTGCTGTACTCCCCTCCGCAGTGCAACTGAACGTGTACAGTGCCGTGCTCCCCTCTGCAGTGTAACTCAATGTGTATACTGCTGTGATGCCCTCCACATTGTAACTCAAAGTGTACAGTGATCTGCTCCGCTCTGCAGTGTAACTCAGGGCGTACAGGGCTGTGATGCCCTCCACACTGTAACTCAAAGTGTATAGTGCTCTGCTCCGCTCTGCAGTGTAACTCATTGCATACAGTGCTGTGCTCGCCTCCTCAGTATAACTGAAAGAGTACAGCGCTGTGCTCCCCTCATTAGTATAACTGAATGGGTGTAGGGCTGTTCTTCCCTCCTCTGTATAACTGAATGCATACAGTGCTGTGCACCCCTCCTCTGTAAAACTGAATACGCACATTACTGTGCTTCCCTCCTCAGTTTAACTGAATGCATGCAGTACTGTGCTCCCTTCTTCAGTTTAACTGATTACGTCCATGCTGTGCTAACCTTCTCAGTATAACTGAATGCGAAGAGTGCTGTGCTCTACGCCTCAGTATAACTTGCATGCATAGAGTGCTGTGCTCCCCTCCTCACTAAAACTAATTGAGTACAGTGCTGTGCTTCCCTCCTCATTATAACTGAATGGGTACAGTGCTTTACTACCCTTCCAGTATAATTAAATGTGTACAGTGCTGTGTTCCCCTCCTCAGTAATACTGAATGCGTACAGTGCTGTGCCCCATCCCTCAGTATAACTAAATGCATACAGTGCTGTGCTCCCATGTTCAGTATAACTGAATGTGTACAGTGCTGTGCTCTATTCTTCAGTACAACTGAATGCATACAGTGCTGTGCTCCCCTCCTCAGTATAAATGAATGCGTACAGTGCTGTGCTCCACTCCTCAGTATAACTGAATGCATACAGTGCTGTGGTCCTCTCCTCAATAAAACTGATTGTGTACAGTGCTGTGCTCCCCTCCTTAGTATAATTAATGCGTTACAGTGCTGTGCTCCCCTCCTCAGGATAACTGAATGCGTACAGTGCTGTGCTCCCCTCCTCAGAATACCTGAATGCGTACAGTGCTGTGCTCCACTCCTCAGTATAACTGAATGCATACAGTGCTGTGGTCCTCTCCTCAATATAACTGATTTCGTACAGTGCTGTGCTCCCCTCCTCAGCATAACTGAATGCGTACAGTGCTGTGCTCCCCTCCTCAGAATACCTGAATGCGTACAGTGCTGTGCTCCACTCCTCAGTATAACTGAAAGCATACAGTGATGTGGTCCTCTCCTCAATATAACTGATTTTGTACAGTGCTGTGCTCCCCTCCTCACTATAACTGAATGTGCACAGTGCTGTGCTCTCCTAATCAGTATAACTAAATTCGTTACAGTGCCGTGCTCCCCTCCTCAGTATAACTGAATGCGTACAGTGCTGTGCTCCCCTCCTCAGAATACCTGAATGCATACAGTGCTGTGCTCCACTCCTCAGTATAACTGAATGCATACAGTGCTGTGGTCCTCTCCTCAATATAACTGATTTCGTAGAGAGCTGTCCCTCCTCAGTATAACTGAATGTGTACAGTGCTGTGCTCTCCTAATCAGTATAACTGAATGCGTACAGTGCTGTGCTCCCCTCCTCAGTGTATCTGAACATGTACAGTGCTGTGCTCCCCTCCACACTATAACTGAATGGGTACAGTGCTATACTCCCCTCCCAGTATAAATAAATGTGTACAGTGCTGTGCTCCCCTCCTCAGTAATAGTGAATGCGTACAGTGCTGTGCCCCATCCCATAGTATAACTGACTGGGTACAGTACTGTGCACCCCTCCACAATATAACTGAATGGGAACAGTACTGTAGTCCCCATCTCAATATAACTGAAAGTGTACAGTGCTGTGCTCCCCCTCTTGAGTATAACATAATGTGTACAGTACTGTGCTCATCTCCTCAGTGTAACTGAATGCGTACAGTACTGTGATCCCCTCCTCAGTATAACTGAATTGGTACAGTACTGTGCTCCCCTCCTCATTATAACTGAATGTGTACAGTGCTCTGCTCCCGTCCTCAGTATAACTGAATGCGTACAGTGCTGTGCTCTCCCTACTCAATATAACTGAATCGGTACAGTACTGTGCTCCCATCTGCGGTATAACTGAAAGCGTACAGTGCTGTGCTGTCCCTCCTCAGCATAACTGAATGTGTACAGTGTTGTGCTCCCCTTCAAAGTACAAATGAGTGCATAATGTGCTGTGCTCCCTTTTTATTACAAATGAATGTGTAAAGTGCTGTGCTCCCCTTCTCATTATAGCTGAATGTGTGTAGTGCTGTGATCACCTCTTCAGTACAACTGAATGAGTAGAGTGCTGTGCTCCTCTGCTTGGTATAAGTGAATGCATGCAGTGCTATGCTCCTCTCCTCAGTATAACTGAATGCGTACAGAGCTGGGATCCCTCCCCAGTATAACTGAATGCATGCGTACAATACTGCGCTCCCCTGCTCAATATAACTGAATGCGTACAGTGCTGTGCTCCCCTCCTCAGTATAACTGAATGGGTACAGTGCTGTGCTCCTCTCGTCAGTATAACTGAGTGCGAGCAGAGCTGTTCAACCCTTCTCTGTATACCTGAATGCATGCAGTGATGTGGTCCCCTCCTCAGTATAGCTCAACGCGTACTGTGCTGTGCTCCCCTCATCAGTTTAACTGAAAGCATGCAGTGCTGTGCTCCCCTCCTCAGTGTAACTGAATGCATACAGTGCTGTGCTCCCCACCTCAGTATAACTGAATGCGTGCAGTGCTGTGCTCCACTCCTCAGTATAACTTGAATGCATACAGTGCTGTGCTCCCCTGTTCAGTAAAGCTAAATGAGTACAGTACTGTGCTCCCCTCCTCAGTATAACTAAATGCGTACAGTGTTTTGCTCCCCTCCTCAGTATAACTAAATGTGTACGGTGCTGTACTCCTCTCCTTAGTGTAACTGATTGTGTACAGTGCTGTGCTCCCCTCCTTAGTTTAACTGAATGTGTACAGTACTATGCCCGCTCCTCAGTCTAACTGAAATTATACAGTGCTGAGCTCCCACCTCAGTGGAAGTGAATGTGCACAGTGCTGTGCTTCCTCCTTAATGCAACTAAAAGTGTACAATGCTGTTCTCCCCTTCTCAGTGTAACTGAACATGTACAGTGCAATGCTCCCTCCTCAGAGTATCTGAACATGTACACTACTGTGCTCCCCTACTCAGTGTAACTGAACGTTTTCAGTGCTGTGTTCCCCTGCTCAGTGTAACTGAATGTATACAGTGATGTGCCCCCCCACAGTGTAACTGAATGTGTACAGTGCTGTACTCCCCTCCGCAGTGCAACTGAACATGCACAGTGCTGTGCTCCCCTCTGCAGTGTAACTCAATGCGTACAGTGCTGTGATGCCCTCCACATTGTAATTCAAAGTGTACAGTGCTCTTCTCCGTTCTGCAGTGTAACTCAGTGTATACAGTGCAGTGCTCCCCTCTGCAGAGTAACTCATTGCATAAAGTGCTGTGCTCCTCTCCTCTGTAAAACTGAATACGCACTTTACTGTGCTCCCCTCCTCAGTATAACTGAATGCATGCAGTACTGTGCTCCCTTCTTCAGTTTAACTGATTACGTCCATGTTGAGCTAACCTCCTCAGTATAACTGAATGCGATGAGTGCTGTGCTCCCTTCCTCAGTATAACTGAATGTGTACAGTGCTGTGCTCCCCTCCTCAGTATAACTGAAAGCGTACAGTGCTGTACTCCATGCCTCAGTATAACTTGCATGCATACAGTGCTGTGCTCCCCTCCTTACTAAAACTAAATGAGTACAGTGCTGTGCTCCCCTCCTCACTATAACTGAATGGGTACAGTGCTATACTCCCCTCCCAGTATAACTAAATGTGTACAGTGCTGTGCTCCCCTCCTCAGTAATACTGAATGCGTACAGTGCTGTGCCCCATCCCTCAGTTTAACTGAATGGGAACAGTTCTGTAGTCCCCATCTCATTATAACTAAATGCGTACTGTGCTGTGCTCCCCCTCTTGAGTAAAACTGAATGTGTACAGTACTGGGCTCATCTCCTCAGTATAACTGAATGAGTACAGTGCTATGGTCCCCCTCCTCAGTATAGCTCAATGCGTACAGTGCTGTGCTCCCCTCCTCAGTTTAACTGAAAGCATGCAGTGCTGTGCTCCCCACCTCAGTATAACTGAATGCGTACAGTGCTGTGCCCCCTCCTCAGTATAACTTGAATGCGCACAGTGCTGTGCTCCGCTGTTGAGTAAAACTAAATGAGTACAGTGCTGTGCTCCCCTCCTCAGTTTAACTGAAAGCATGCAGTGCTGTGATCACCTCCTCAGTATAACTTAATGAGTAGAGTGCTGTGCTCCTCTCCTCGGTATAAGTGAATGCATGCAGTGCTATGCTCCTCTCCTCAGTATAACTGAATGCGTACAATGCTGCGCTCCCCTCCTCAATATAACTGAATGCGTACAGTGCTGTGCTCCCCTCCTCAGTATAACTGAGCATGTATAGTGCTGTACTCCCCTCCTTAGTGTAACTCAACGTGTGCAGTGCTGTTCTCGCCTCCTTAGTGTAACTGAATGTGTACAGTGCTATGCCCCTCCTCAGTCTAACTGAATGTCTATAGTGCTGTGCTCCCCTCCACAGAGTAACTCAATGCATACAGTGCTGTGCTCCCCGTTGCAGTATAACTCTTTGCGAACAGTGCTGTGCTCCTCTCCTCAGTATAAATGAATGCTTGCAGTGCTGTGCTTCCCTCCTCAGTATAACTGAATGGGTACAGTGCTGTGTTCCTCTCATCAGTATAACTGAGTGCATGCAGGGCTGTTCAACCCTTCTCTGTATACCTGAATGCATGCAGTGATGTTGTCCCCTCCTCAGTATAGCTGAATGTGTACAGTGCTGTGCTCCTCTCCTCAGTTTAACTGAAAGCATGCAGTGTTGTGCTCCCCTCCTCAGTGTAACTGAATGCGTACAGTGCTGTGCTCCCCTCCTCAGTGTAACTGAATGCATATAGTGCTGTGCTCCCCTCCTCAGTATAACTTGAATGCGTACAGTGCTGTGCTCCCCTGTTCAGTAAAACGAAATGAGTACAGTGCTGTGCTCCTCTCCTCAGTATAACTAAATGCTTACAGTGTTGTGCTCCCCTCCTCAGTATAACTGAATGCGTACAGTGCTGTGCTCCCCTCCTCAGTGTAACTGAACGTGTACAGTGCTGTGCTCCTCTCCTTAGTGTAACTGAATGTGTACAGTGTTATGCCCGCTCCTCAGTCTAACTGAAAGTGTACAGTGCTGTGCTCCCACCTCAGTGTAACTGAATGTGCACAGTGCTGTGCTTCCTCCTTAGTGGAACTGAAAGTGTACAGTGCTGTACTCCCCTTCTCAGTGTAACTGAACACATACAGTGCAATGCTCCCTCCTCAGAGTAACTGAACATGTTCACTACTGTGATCCCCTACTCAGTGTAACTGAACGTTTACAGTGCTGTGCTCCCCTGCTCAGTGTAACTGAATGTATACAGTGCTGTGCCCCCCCACAGTGTAACTGAATGTGTACAGTGCTGTACTCCCCTCCACAGTGCAACTGAACGTGTACAGTGTCGTGCTCCCCTCTGCAGTGTAACTCAATGTGTACAGTGCTGTGATGCCCTCCACATTGTAACTCAAAATGTACAGCGCTCTGCTCCGCTCTGCAGTGTAACTCATTGCATACAGTGCTGTGCTCCCCTCCTCAGTATAACTGAATGGGTACAGTGCTGTGCTCCCCTGATTAGTATAACTGAATGGGTGCAGGTCTGTTCTTCCCTCCTCTGTATAACTGAATGCATGCAGTGCTGTGCTCTCCTCCTCTGTAAAACTGAATACGCACATTACTGTGCTTCCCTCCTCAGTTTAACTGAATGCATGCAGTACTGTGCTCCCTTCTTCAGTTTAACTGATTATGTCCATGCTGTGCTAACCTCCTCAGTATAACTCAATGCAAAGAGTGCTGTGCACCTCTCCTCAGTATAACTTGCATGCGTACAGTGCTGTGCTCCCCTCCTCACTAAAACTAAATGAGTACAGTGCTGTGCTCCCCTCCTCACTATAACTGAATGGGTACAGTGCTGTACTACCCTCCCAGTATAACTAA
Organism: Neoceratodus forsteri; assembly: GCA_016271365.2. Taxonomy (NCBI): domain Eukaryota; kingdom Metazoa; phylum Chordata; order Ceratodontiformes; family Ceratodontidae; genus Neoceratodus; species Neoceratodus forsteri. The sequence continues at coordinate 328,425,728 of CM057450.1, read as the reverse complement.
ATGTGTACAGTGCTGTGCTCCCCTCCTCAGTAATACTGAATGCGTACAGTGCTGTGCCCCATCCCTCAGTATAACTAAATGCATACAGTGCTGTGCTCCCATGTTCAGTACAACTGAATGTGTACAGTGCTGTGCTCCATTCTTCAGTACAACTGAATGCATACAGTGCTGTGCTCCCCTCCTCAGAATACCTGAAGGTGTACAGTGCTGTGCTCCACTCCTCAGTATAACTGAATGCATATAGTGCTGTGGTCCTCTCCTCAATATAACTGATTTTGTACAGTGCTGTGCTCCCCTCCTCAGTATAACTGAATGTTTACAGTGCTGTGCTCTCCTAATCAGTATAACTAAATGCGTTACTGTGCCGTGCTCCCCTTCTCAGTATAACTGAATGCGTACAGTGCTGTGGTCCTCTCCTCAATAAAACTGATTGCGTATAGTGCTGTGCTCCCCTCCTTAGTATAATTAATGCGTTACAGTGCTGTGCTCCCCTCCTCAGAATAACTGAATGCGTACAGTGCTGTGTGCCCCTCCTCAGTATAACTGAACATGTAGAATGCTGTGCTTCCTTCTCAGTGTAACTAAACAGGTACAGTGCTGTGCTCCCATACTCAGAGTAACTGAATGTGTACAGTGCTATGCCCCCTCCTCAAACTAACGGAATCTGTACAGTGCTGTGCTCCCCCTCCTCAGTGTAGCTGAATGTGTACAGTGCTATGCCCCCTCCTCAGACTAACTGAAGATGTACACTGCTGTGCTCCTCTCCTCACTGTAACTGAATGTTTACAGTGCTGTGCTCCCCTGCTCTGTGTAACTGAATGTGTACAGTGATGTGCTCCCCTCTGCAGTGTAACTGAATGTGTACAGTGCTGTTATCCCCTCTGCAGTGTAATTCAATGAGTACAGTGCTGTGCTGCCCCCCACAGTGTAACTCAAAGCGTTCAGTGCTGTGTTCACCTCTGCAGTGTAACTCAGTGCGTACAGTGCAGTGCTCCCCTCCGCAGTGTAACTCAATACATACAGTGCTGAGATCCCTTCCACAGTGTAACTCAAGGCATAGAGGGCTGTGTTCCCCTCCTCAGTGTAGCTGATTGCTTATAGGGCTGTGTTCCCCTCCTCAGTGTAACTCAATGTATACAGTGCTGTGCTCCCCTCCTCAGTGCAACTCAATTGGTACAGTGCTGTGCTCTCCTCTTCAGTGTAACTCAATGGGTACAGTGCTGTGCTTTCCTCCTCAGTGTAACTCAATGTGTACAGTGCTGTGTTCCCCTCCTCAGTGTAACTCAATGCATACAGTGCTGTGCTTCCCTCCTCACTTTAACTGAATGCATACAGTGCTGTGCTCTACTCCTCAGCGTACCTGAATGCAGACAGTGCTGTGCTCCACTCCTCAGCATACCTGAATGCGTACAGTGCTGTGTTCCCCTCCTTAGTACAACTGAATGCGTACACTGCTGTGCTCCACTCCTCAGTATAATTGAATGCGTACACTGGTGTACTCTGCTCCTTTGTATAACTGAATGTGTACACTGCTCTGCACCCTTTCTCATTATAACTGAGTGCGTAGACTTCTGTGCTCCCCTCACCAGTATAACTGAATGCATACTGTGCTGCGCTCCCCTCCTCAGTATAACTGAAAGCGCACAGTGCTGTGCTGCTCTCCTCAGTATAACTCAATGCATGCAGTGCTGTGCTCCCTTGCTCAGTATAACTGAATGCATATGGTGCAGTGCTCCACTGCTCGGTATAACTGAATGCATACAGTGCTGTGCTCCCCTTCCAGAGCTGCTGTTTTGACAAACTTTTTTTTTAACTTTTCCATTTTTGTAGTGTGTCTTTCTTGTCTTCCTTGTCCCCCCCACCCGCCTCTTCCTGACAGGCACTATATTTCATTTCTTTTATTTTCAGAGAGTCTGCATTGAAGGTACCATCAGATGATCCATTGAACTGACAGGCTGCCTTTTTTATTTTGGACAGGCTGTCGCCTATCAGAGAAGTAAAAGACAGTTGGGTCTCAAGAAGGCTGAAGACAGCAGTACTTAGATCTTGTGTGTGTGTGCGTTTTTATTTACCCACTTTCTGAGGTGGGTTGAGATGAATGAGGGAATGGAGCTGGTCCTTGATTATTGATTACATTGCGGTCAGGACCGAAGTTGAATGGAATGGGGTCGGCTGAGAGATACAGTACAATTGAATGGCAGGATGGAAAAGCACAGTGGCTGTGCAGTTAGATAACATGATTTTTGTTTAAGAAAAAAAATGTTACTGTATGAATTGGGTTGAGGTGAAGCAGGAAACAGGAACCAGCAGTTGTAAATTAAGCACCAGTCTCACTCCAGCGCTATAGGAAAGCATGCAGCCCCAGCATGTTGTCAGCGAGGGAAAGGAAACATGAATAATGCTTTGGGTGCCATCGTTTAGCTAAATTTCGAAGAAAGCAGGCATTTTTAATACAGGGTCTTCACAGTAGTCTAGTAAGAACTGCTGAATCAAAAAATGAACATTGGTGGGGGCTGTATCTCTCGCTAAGCAAGAGTGAAAAAATGGCAGCTTTTGAAATGTACAGTTAAAGCACCAGGGCACTTCACCCCCCCTTCCCATCCCGCCCATGTCGCTGTGTTTGAAGCCTGCAATTTAAAAAAACACTCCAGTGTTCTTACTTGTCATACTTTTTTGGAGGGGCTCTTAGTTCTCATTGTCCATCTGAACTATGATTAAGCCTGCCCACTTCAGCAAAGTAACCACCTCCATCGGTCAGGTAAAAAGCACCACATTTTAACTTGCCATATCAGAGCTGAGGTCTCCTTGCTTCCTCTATTTTTAATGAAGATACCACTCTCCTGACTTCACCACTTGTAGTGTGCTGTGGCCAATGAAAGGCTCACATGTGTTTAATAGGGAGCTTAATCATGGTTCAGCTGGATAATGAGAACTAAGAGCCCTTCCGAAAAGTATGACAAGTAAGAACACTGGAGTTATTTTTAAAAAATTGCAGGCTTTAAATACAGCAAAATGGGGGGGGGGTGAAGTGTCCTGGTACTTTAACTGTATGTTTCTGTTTGGTCGCACACCAGGATCCACCCAACTAATTTCACTAAGTTGTATTGTAAATATAGGGCTGAGCTTGCAAACCTTTTGTATTGATTTGAATGTAGGAGAATTGTGGCCTTCTTCTAATTGCAAGCTCCCTATTAAACAACAATGACCCTTTCATTGGCCAGAACACACTATAAGTAATGAAGCCAGGAGAGTGGTCTCTTCATTAAGAAGCATTTGTCAATGCTGAATGTTGTCTCGCTGGCAATGGCATTGGTAGTGCAGGAGTTAGAGATGCATAATAGGAATGGCAGTGAAGTATGGAACTGATGCCAACCCCACCCCACCCTGCAGAGACTGACAGGCTCTGTGGTGTGCCTTTGGGGCATCAGCTATAACGCTCATGTAATTTTACCTCACCCTACCCTGTAGACACTGACAAGTGTTGTGGTGTGCTTTGGGTCATTGGGCCTTATACTTATCCCATTCCATAATAAAATATACGGAGATGGGTGCAGTAAAGGAGAATGGGGTGAACTTTAGGGCTGAACACTCCAAGGCTCACCTCGATGCCTGTCACTGGCTGCAGGGTGGGGGTGGGGTGGAATGGCATGAGCATTACAGCCAATGATCCCAAGTCATACCCCTGATGCCTGGCAGTCTCTACAGGGTGGGGTGTTACAGTTGGAAACCCTAACGTTGTAGGCCTTTGTTGGTATTTTCACTCCAAATTTTCAACATAGGCTTTTTGTGACCCCACCTCATGAAGAGCGGCACAATCAGTTTGTTAGCACAAAGGTGGTTTTGCACAGCAGCTATGCCATTTTGTGACACAGGGATGAAAACACATTTTGGGCAAGATATGGATAATGACAACTGTATTGTTCATGAGGAGGCATAAAAAATGATAACATTGAAAATCTGGAGTGAAAATATGAAAAATTGGTGAAGTCATGAGCATGCATAGAAACTGCTCAACACACATCTGTAACCCAATTATTTTTGGGATTTTTTTAGTCACATTTTTAACACAGGCATTTTGGGACCTCCCCTCATGAAAAGTGGTGCTGTGATTTTGTTAATCTGTCCCAAAAGTTGATTTCCCACATCGACCACGCCATTGTGCGACACAGGTGTGGAAACACATTTTGGAGAGGCTGTGAAAAATGAGAGCTGTACTGTTCATAAGGAGGTGTGACAAATGCCAGTATTGAAAATCTGGCATGAAAATATTGCGAATTTGCGAAGTTACAAGGGTGCATGGAAACTGCGCAACGCACACTTGTAACACAGTCATTTTATGGACATTCATCACCAAATTTTCAACATAGGCATTTTAGGACCTCTGCTCATGAACAGTATCACCGTCATTTTCTCAAACTGTCCTGAAAACTGATTTCACACAGTGACCGTACTATTCAGTGCCGGACATGCGAAAACACATTTCGGCCAGGATATGTAAAATGACAGCTGTACTGTTCATAAGGAGGTATGGAAAAAATTCCAGTTTTGAAAATCTGGAGTGAAAATATATTGTATTCATGAAGTTATGAGCGTACATGGAAATAGCACAACACACACTCGTAAAACAGCAATTTTTTGGATATTTTTCACCAAATTTGCAACATAGGCTTTTTGAGAGCCCTCCTCATGAACAGTGGCACTGTCGTTTTGTTACTCAGTCACAAAAGGTGATTCTGTGCAGTGACCGTGAAATCACCTTTCAGGACCAAATAATGCCATGACATTGACTGAAATCATAAGGAGGGCCCCCAATAACCCCATGTTGAAAATTTGGTGCAAAAATTCCAAAACAAGACCGAGATATGCACCAAAGTTGAGAAAACCCTGTTTATGCCATTATACAGCTTATCGACATTTCTTCAGTTTGCAGTCGACTTTGAAGAGTGCAGATGTGTTCCCAGTACACCGAAGATCATCGCGCTGGATTACAGAGGTAAGCATGTGGTGAGAGGGGGTGTGAGGAGGCAGGGTGCACAGAGGGTGGGTGTAGGTTGGGGCAGGGAGCTGGAGAGACCATGAGGACTGTTTTCTTCTTTTACAGGTTAAAAAAAAAAGAGGAAAAACATTGTGGGACTTTTTTTTTTATAGGGACATTTGGCACACTGGAGTGGGCTCCCAGCATGCCACCTGAGTGTTTGGGGGGCTAGTTAATGGGATTGGGCACCCTGTCGGCACATACCGAAGGGAGGCAAGAGCCAAAGGATTTTAAGTAACTCTCAGAAAATGTAAATAACAAATGGGGGTGCATTATGCCAACAGGCAGTGGGCTCCCTCATCGGCATATAAACTGGGTCAGGGCATGCTGACAGGGGATTGTGCACCCTGAAGTCGTCATTGTGGCAGGCAGTGTGCCGCCATGTTTACTCAAATATTTCACCAAGGAAAGCACATCTGGAGGTGCCGCTACATATGATGAGCTTTGCTGTCATTGCAGCAGACCTTTCCTTAGATGTGCACACCACATTATGTATTTCTGGTGTGGCGCCTGCATGCTGGCTTATTTGGGAATGAGGGACGCACCTACTGATGCATGACCTGCATTCGCCCAACAGTGACCATGCCTCCAAATCTGCTACTAATGCAATATGTTGTCTAGCACGCAAGTGCAAGCCAACATAAAAATGGAGGAAGTAAGGATACCTCAGCTCTGATATGGCATGTTAAACTGTGATGCTTTTTACCTGACCGATGGAGGTGGTCACTTTGCTAAAGTGGTCAGGCTTAATCATGGTTCAGCTGGATAATGAGAACTAAGAGCCCCTCCAAAAAGTATGAAAAGCCAGAACACTGGAGTGTTTTTTTTTTAAAACTGTAGGCTTTAAAAGCAGCAAAATGGGGGGTGGGGTGAAGTGCCCTGGTTCTTTAACTAAAAATCTATATGCCCCCAAATTTTGGAACTCTCTCCCACTTGATCTCAGGCACTCCAAATCCCACCCCACATTTAAGAAAGGCCTCTCCAACTACCTTGCCTCCCTTGACATTTGCAAATGTCCCTAGCCTCATGAGACATGCAAATCTACCATTGTCCTGCACTTAAATTTCCCTGTGGCCTCTTGATTCCTCCCATCCCCACTCTTCCTCAGCTGCAGCTATGCACTTTGTTCCCTGTCTCTGCCTGGGAATTTTCTCCTTGCTGACTTACCAACAGCACTGTCATGTTTTGTACATTATTAACAGTAAATGTCAGTGGCTCAGTCGGTAGCACACTCGCCTCTGAGGCCGGGAGATCAGAGGGCTGTGGGTTCAGTTCCCACATCTGGCACTTGGGTTAATATCCCAGTACTGACAGTGTAGTGCAGCATGAGAGGGGTACTGCACTTCTGAGACACTGTCTTTCGGATGAGACTTTAAACCGAGGTCCCATCTGCCTGGATTGGTGGTAGTTCAGGTGGATGTTAAAGATCCCATAGCACATATCGAAAAGAGTAGAGGAAAGTTTTATTGCAACAAAAATCGTACAGAGGTATACAAAAACAAACAAAATCAAAGGGGAAAAAAAAAGGAAAACACTGGGTAACAAGGATATATACATTCATGTCACAGCAAAATCAGAGTCTGTTACCCAAGGAAGGGCCTTCCAGAGTTCCAAAAGTTGTGACTCAGATAAAGAAGTGCTTTCTTGCAAATAAATATTCTTCAAATCTTGTACAATTTTTCTTTCCAACTCAATATACTTACATTCTTTTTGTTGCAATGTAAATAAACACCTAGCCATCCATATATTCCATTTAATAACAATAAACACCAGATTCAAATTATCAATGTGCCAGAAGGACCATTGAGGAGAAAAAAACTCCATAAACAATATTCAAATATGAGACCGTCTGAAACAAAGGAAGTTGCCAGGTATGTGCCAAAAAGGACGACCAAGTCTGAATAAAAGAACAGTCAAAAAATAAGTGAGATATGGCTTCTGGTTGTGTTACACATAACAGTCTTGAGCACATTCGGTCTTGGAATTGCTTATGTTTGTGGTTTGCCTTCATGTTAATTCTTTCATGGCAGGATAGCAAATGAAAATCCCACATATGGGCAGGTACTTTTTTGCAACATAGTAAAAACCAAAGGGAGGGGATATGTTGGCGAGGGCACTTTTCAAAAGGTATATGTACAGCACAGACAGTTGAAAGTAAAGTTTTATATAACACTTTATGAGAGGAAGGCAATAACATCTGGGCCATTATCTTTCATTGTTTCAGACGTAAAAAAAACATGTTTGACATATACAGGTATACCAACATTATGTCGTAATACAGACAGGGAATTATTTTTCCATTGGCAAAACCATAATCTACAAGAATCGAAAAACCAAGATTCCCACCCTCTTTGGGTATTGATCAATAAAGGCCTAAGGTTAGCTGTAAGGAAAATACAGGTAAAAAATAACAGGGGATTAATCATAAGGAGACCGCCATCTGAAATGGGTAAGTATGTCACATTCCTTTTGATCGGGTTCAATCTACTCCCCCAAAAAGCTTGAAAAAACAAGCTAAGAACTGTAGTTTCTAGTTGTTTGGGAATAGGGAAGATATAACTCAAATAAAGAAAAGTTGGTATCAAATAAGATTTAATCAGAAAAACACGTTTCTTTTTCCCAAGTTGTCCCCTATTCCAATGGGCTACCTTAAGTTTGCCCTGCTTTAACTTGACATCCCAATTATAAAAATCAGAATCTACTGTCCTGAAATAAACCCCTAAAATACTAATAGGGCCTTCCACCAGACGTAAAGGACCGATATGACCTAGAGGTGATAAAGCAGAGCCTACCAATACTCCCACACTTTTATCATAATTCAGGACAGCACCGGAACACACACCAAAAGTAGAACAGACCTGAAGAGAGATATCCACAGAGAGTGCATCGGCTACAAGAAAGCAGACATCATCAGCACATGCAATGGCTTTGTAGGACAAGCATAAGACAGGGCTGGAAATAGCATGAATCTGAGGGTGGGTATTCAATCAACGAAGCAAAACGTCCAGGAAAAAAAAAAACATATAATATAGGGCTCAACGGGCATCCCTGGCGAACCCCTCTCTTAATAGGGATCATAGGTCCCGCCCAACCATTAACTACTGGTACCACAGTGGCAGTTCTATAAAAACAATGGATCCAGTGAATTAAGACAGCTGGCACATGTGACAGACGAAGTGCGTCCCATAAGAAATCATGGTTGACGGAGTCAAATGCCGCTTTCTGGTCCACAGAAACCATGAAACCTGAAATCTCATTGGCAAAACCATGAGAGAACAATTCCCGAAGAAGAATCAAATGATCAGAGATTCTCCTAGTAGGTACCAAACAGGACTGTGCAGGATGCAAAACCACTTCTGCTATTCTCACAAGACGCTTGGCAACTGTTTTCATCAATATCTTAAAATCAGTATTCAACATACTTAGAGGACGCCAATTATCAAGTGAGTATAAATCCCTTTTGTATGTATATATATAAATCAAAATACCTTTCGTAAATTCCAAAGGAAGAATTTTGCATGTTACTAAGGAATTAAACACTATAGCCAATTCCAAAACCAAGTGGTCACCCAACACCTTCTATAAGGCAGCCGGTAGACCATCTGGACCAGGAGTCCTCTGTAAAGGCAAGGAAGAAATAGCCGAGGTCACATCCAGCTCTGAAATAGATAAGCTAACCTGGTCCAAAAGAGACTGTGAGGGGAATGGGATTTCAAGGTCAGTATATAAACTTGCAGAATCAACTGCAGCCACGGGGTTGGGGGGAGAAAATAATGCCAACGTGTGGTCCATCACAATACGACAAATATCAGATTGAGAAGTGCTTAATTCACCTTCAGAATCAACTAAACATGTCATGTTTTTTTGGGAAATTTGACGGGAATTTGCCTCAAAAGGGCAGACAACATTATGTGTGCCATCCATACCAAATTTTTGTTGATAATAAAGTTGTTGTGATTTTCATGTTTGGAAATGCAACATATCATCCTGTACCAATTTAATTTGGTGAGAGAGGTCATGCCCCGTCGTATATGCAATAGTTAATAAGGACTGAAGGTGAACCCTCTTCTGCAAATAATCTAAGTATTCCCGTTTACATTTCCTACGGCTATAATTTTTCAAGAAAACAATTAAATCATGCTTAGTGTCCAACCACCACCTAATAGGGTCCTCATAACAAATAAAAACAGATTTACGTGCCCGAATAAATGACAACAAGGACTGCATAAAGACTGGGACTTGCAACAAGGAGGTGTAAAATTTCCAAAGTCCGGGTCTTTTATGAAAAGGGGTAACAGGTCCCAAACCAATCGATAACAACTTATGATCCAAAAATGCAACAGCTTGTACCTTAGCTGAAGCAATATTCAAAGACTGAGACAAAAACACAAAATCAATTCGCGTCGCTAACCTACCCTTCTGGAATGTGGGGGTATGTTGTTTAGTAAAGGACAAATAAGCATCGGTTAAATGGGCAGTACGGACCAATTTCCCCAATTCCTGTGAGTCACAAAACAACTTTCTAGTAGTTGCAAAAGAACTCTTATCATGTAGACTCAGTCCACAATTAAAATCACCAGAAAAAATAATTTGTAAGGAAGTATGCAAAAAAGGGCGGAGGAGAGAAAATAATGCTATACGCGCTGTTTTGGTCTGAGGGGCATAAAGATTAATTACCCGATATGGACAGGGCCCAGTCACAAAATCTAGAATGAGTGCTCTACCTGGGGCTACATCATACAGTTTTAATAACCGGAACCCCGGGACATTAATAAGAATCCCCAGACCTGAACAGGAATCTTGGCCGATGGACCAGACAAAAGGTCCCTGCAACCAGTCTTGCTGTGCATGTCAGATTTTCTGTGTAGTATGTAATCGAGTATCTTGCAATAAAAAAATTCCCATTGGCAACAGTCGTAACAAAGAAAAAAAACAGTAGTCTCTTTGACAGTAGCATCATACTGTTTACATTAATAGTATGACAAGTAAAACAAGACATAGGTGTTAAATAAGGCCAAAAGACTCATCACAATTTCCTTCTCCCAACTACTTTTTGCCCTTTAAGTTTCATCCTTGCTTTCCGTTTTTGAGAAAGACCAGAACCTAGGTGGAGTTCAGAATCAGCAGTTCCATCAAGGAGAGAGGAAGCTACTGAGGAAGAGTCTGACTCACCTCCAGCATCATCTGAGACAGAATGGAGTAGCTCCAAAGGGTTAGATAAAGGTACAGGAGAGGAGTCTAGGCCCACCGGAAGGGAAGGCGGTACCCGGGATGTATTCCTCAAGGACCTTCGACAGCCTACCGAGGCTGCTACCTGGGGGAGGAGGAGGCATATTACTAGGCCCTGGAATAGGGTCAGATATCGACAAAACAGGCTGGGCTGCTTTAGAATTAGCTGAGGTCTGAACCAGAGTACACTCAGGAAGGGAGACCATCAGCCCCTCTGTACCTGGAACTGTACCAGACACAGGGACCGGTTCAGAAGACTGAAAAACCGCCAAAGGCGGTCGCTGCCGGCGTGGCGCGTATACGAGCCTTCTGTGCTTGCATAATAATAAAACATTGATCGACCCCACCATCATGAGATTCCTGATTGTGGGCTGCCCAGTGACAATTCTGGAATGTATGTCCCAGTTCATAGCATAGGTTGCATTTACACTCATTTACAATGTGCTCCCACATGACTAATTCACACACATGTATACACTTCAATTTGTCACACTTTACTGAGATGTGTGGGATCACCACACGGTAACAAGCTTTAGGCTTACCGGGAAAATAACACCCTTCTATCCGGCCAATAAAGAAAGAATTAGGTAGGTGTACAGGACCTGACTCATTAGTGTGCAATAAAACCTTAATTTTCCAACCCCATGTCCAAATATTTTCTGTGTCCAGGATGGCCTCTGCCTAACCCTGAACAGTACATCATTGTCTCAACCAATAGAGAACATCAGCCACATCAACACCCTCATTCCGGAACAACACAGTAATAGTTTTAAAGGTGGGTTTTGAAAGGGATTGCCTGGAACGGAGTCCAAAGAGCAGTGTTCCTCAAAGTAGAATATTTTGTCCAGAAACGTTCCAAACCACGGGCTGTTTGAAAACTCACATCAAAAGATGATTCACCAGAAATGTGGATCATTACATAAATTTTGTGAGAAAAAAACTTCAAGGAGTCTTTAAGAAGTGTCCGAGCAACATATACATGATCAAGGAGCTATGGTAACCCTCCCTTATAGACCAGACATACTGCTTTGTGTCTCTTAGCTGCCCGAATCAGGAACTTGAATAAGGAAGAAAACGAGCGACTAGGCTCTGTCATATGAGATACAGTTTTATTCAATACAGATTGATTCGGTACAGTACCTGCAGTCCCTTGAGACGTAGTAAGGGAAAAAGCCCGTAATTCAGGTCTCACTAGAGTCGCCATGGTGGGGTGTTGTGTCAAGGCCAATTCGTCCGGTAAGCTCAAGGGGTTGGGAGAGACCATAGACTTGTTAGCTGAACCCTGCAGCTCAGGGAAATCTGCAGGACTGGGGGACTGCATTGGAGACGGACCGGAAATCCATCGTCCCGCAACCGGTTCCTGCACCCAGCCAGCCCCTCGCAGAGCCAAGTCCACCGACCAGGGAAGCCTTGCAGGAGAGACTAAGACTTCAGGTGTTGGCAGCAAAGGAGGTGAGGTGGCAGCCTCCATGTTATGACCACCTTCCACCTCAGACAAACGGGAGTCTAAGGGAGCAGTCTCTATAACGAGTGAATCCAGGGACTCCAAACACTCAATAACAACAGCCGATGGGTGAGTCTCCTTAACCTGGCCATCTGACACCATAGGCACAATATTGGGGGGAGTAACAGGTCATTGAAAGTCTGCAGAAGAGGGAAGATCCTTTAGAGAAAGAAGTTCTTGTCAGATTTTTTTCTTAGTAAGCAAAAAACTACGTTCTGCATCAGCCAGGCGTTCACGCAACGCCTGCTCTGCATTACAAGCCACTTCAGGAGAAGATGTGGAAAAATCCTCCAATACAGCATCGGTAGATAGAGAACAAGGTTCCATTACTTCTTCAAACAACTGAGGTTCGAGCACTGTCAGCAGGACAGGCACAGTAGATAATAAAGCATCACGATTCTGTTGTGCATCCATAAAAATAGCACTGTCAGTCTCCACAAGAGCCAAAGTGGGAGCCGAGACCAAAACTCCCACCTCCATAGCTTCCTCCACAACAGTCACAGGGACTTCCACCATCTTGGATGGAGATTCCCCCTCTGACAAGTAGGGGATTTTCCCCCCGGTGTCCTGGCCAAATTTCCCTCATTCACTAAAAAATACCACCAACAGCTTAATCTGTCCAAGGTCAGTTGGCATTCATCTGTATCCCTCTCCTCTGGGCCATGCCTGAAAATAGGCAGGATTTGTCTAGTGCACTTACCCGGTCAACAAAAACTAAACAAAATAAATAAATAAATTGTGCCTTTTTGTCTGCTTTGTTCCTATTATACCGTGTGATATGTACCTCCTCTATGTACTATGTAACTTGCACCTCTGTATAACTGTTTGGAATCTCCTATTGTACAATACTGTAAATGTATTTATTTTTTACCTGTTCCTTGATTTGTACTGTCCTGGGTCGTGCCTGAAAATAGGCAGTTCTGTGTAGTGCACTTACCCAGTTACCAAAAGCAAATAAATAAATATGTTTCTGTTCGGTCACACACCAGGAGCCACCCCACTAATTTCACTAATTGTATTGTAAATACAGGGGTTGAGCTTGCAAACCTTTTGTATTTATTTGAATGTAGGAGAATTGTGGCCTTCTTCTAATTGCAAGCTCCCTATTAAACACCAGTGAGCCTTTAATTGGCCAGAGCACACTGTAAGTAATGAAGCCAGGAGAGTGGTCTCTTCATTAAAAATAGAGGAAGCAAGGAGACCTCAGCTCTGATATGGCAAGTTAAAATGTGGTGCTTTTTACCTAACCGATGGAGGTGGTCACTTTGCTGAAGTGGGCAGGCTTAATCATAGTTCAGATGGATAATGAGAACTAAGAGCCCCTCCAAAAAGTATGACAAGTAAGAACACTGGAGTAATTTTAAAAAAATAGCATTTGATATGTGAAAGTCTATAGACACAATGATAGTGGTAATCAGGTCGGTTGGGACTGGCACTTTTTTTTACCCTGGTTCTGTTGTCTGATATATGCCAACAATTGCCAGGGGTATCAACCAATCAGAGACCTGGAATTTCCTAGCCCATTTTCTAAAGGTCTCTTATCATATCTTCCCTCTCTTTCTCTCCTCTCTTTCAGGGTGTACATATTTAGGTCCTTAAGTCTCTCCTTGTAGGTCTTCTGATGCAGACCCTGCACCATGTTAGTTGCCCTCCTCTGGACCACCTTCACTCTGTCTATATCCTTTCAGATACGTGGTCTCCAGAACTGGACTCAATACTTCAGGTGGAGTCTTACTAGCAATCTACACAGAGGCAACACCATCTCCATCCTTCTCTTGGTGATATCTCTCCCTATGTACCCCAGTATCCTACTAGCCCTTCCAACTGCCTTGTCACACTGCCTGGCCACTTTTAGGTCATCTAATATGATCATCCCCAGGTCTTTTTCCTGATTGGTGGTTAACAGTGCTGTTGTTTTATTGCTTATTAGGATCCTGAGAGCCATTCGCTGGTAGACGACAATGTCTCCCAGCCAGCAGCCAGCCATGCAGATTCTACAGACCAAGGTTTAGATTCCAAAATGTTTTTTCCCTGTAATGAGGCCTAAGTTAGGCTGGGATGTGCAGTGCCCATTTGTGCTATTCCCATCAGAACCTCAGATTTAGAAGCAATTGAAAAAATAAAGATGTTGGCAGCATGCTGTGCAAAGGAAGCATTTAGTGGGTTTGACAGGTCTGTGCCTTGTTTTAGTAAGTTCTTCATGCATATGCGTGAGGTGGGTTCCTTTGATGCTCTGACGTCCGTACTCAAATTTGTCGAATTAAAACCGTAAATGAGTGCCTATTTAAATTTCCCTTACTCACAGTCAGAAAGCAGCAGTATAGCACATTATTTTTAGTGCAGTACTTATCTCACAGGGTGATCCACGGCCCAGCTAGAGGTCTCTTGTGGACCCCTTGTGGGCCGCAGACCACCAGTTGAAAACCGCTGATCTAAACCATTCACTGATGACTGCGATTCTACTCCTGAATGGATGTAGGCCATCACCCCTGTAAAGGCCCTTATCTCTCAATGCGGATCCCCAGTCCCCAAAGTAGCTGGACCACTTCTCTCTGCACCATCCCAGCAATCAGGAGTTGAAGGTCTTGGTAAGGAGAACCCTCACCTCCCCCATGTCATTGACAGGCAGCACCTTAGTGAAAACCACTGGGCATGCCACCTGTCTAAGAACTCTCCCAAGCTCCTTAAACTCCCCCTGCACTATCCCAATTCCATCCCTAACCAAGTCATTAGTCCCCAAGTGGACAATAATATCCAGCCCTACCTCTTGTCCTCCTGCCCCAGTGATCCTCTGGATATGCTTCCTATCCTACCAGGGCATGGCACCACATAGGCACCTAACCTCTCTCTCTCTTTCTCTCTCCCCCCCGATTTCCTATTCCCAAATCTATCCCCCTTACAGTTGACTCCCCCACCAGTGGTTGCTTCTCCTCTGGGGTTCTCTTCCTCCCTCCTTGAGGCCTCCACCCTGGAGAACTCCCAAATATTTCCTGGTCACTACTATGGGTGTCACCTGCCTCCTAGCAGTCCTACCTTGCCAGAGCAGCATAGCAATTACATAGAGGTACTGGTTGAGGAATGTACCTCTGACCCACCACTCCCACCCTTCCAGAGCCCACTGTAACTCAACCATTCCTCATCCTTGGCATCCTCTGGGGTAATGGTGTCAGACTTGGTGGCCCCTATGTGGGGGAAGAGGTCCCTCGAATCCTAGCCAACTGGGCCTGGAGTTTAGCGATCTCCTCCTTCAACCCAGACAGGTGCATGTAGATGAGGAAGCAGCACAGTCTCCAGTAGGTCTGTCTGAAAACTGCTACTCCACAGCCACTGCACTGCACCATTACTAGCATTCCCAGCTTCTATACTCCCTGTGTTACCTGGAAATATTTATGTAGCCTTACCCTGATATGGTGTAACTAGCGACCCCTATTTTTTGTGTGCTGCTACTTTTGTTCCCCTATACCTGATGTTCTCCCCTTATACTGTTACCCTAGACAGGGTGGTGCTCCTATTCCCAATTTAGACCAACATTTTACCTTCCACCCTTCCCTGCAGTGACTGCAACAACAGCAGTGAACAGGTGCCTTACCTTAGTAGACTGGCAGTGTCCCCCACTTCTCCGCTTCCTTTTACTGACCCATGCCAACACTTAAGATGCCAATCTTACACCTGTTCCATGCTTTTGCTGTTCCACTCACTTGCTGGACACATTATGAAGGGAGCTGGTGCTGCCATCTTGAGCACCAAAAGTCCACAAGGCCAATAAGCAACAGTATGTCTGCAAAATGTACAAGCAGCAAGAGCTTGCGCAGCAGAAAAACTATGCAGCTCCAGCACACCTTGACAGCAGAACTGAATGAGTACAATAAAACCAATAAAATTAATCTGTAATTGCATAGATGATAACAGATTTTAGAGAGACTGAAAAAAGCTGAGACATCAAGCAGCCATTGTGAATGGTAGCTTACAAGCACCCTCTGTATAGCTCACATTCTGAAAATGAAACTCGTAGGTTCCACTTGTAGTATCCACTATGTTTATAGAAATATTGAGAGGTTGTGGACTGCTGCACTGCAATGGTAATGGCAATGCCAGCATGAGCAGTAGAAATTTATACCATTCTTCTCTGGTGACTGTTTTATTTTGTGTCTAGGAGTCTACCTGTCCAAATAGCAGAATATAGAAACATAGAAACTGACGGCAGATCAGGACCGCTTGGCCTACCTAGTCTGCCCATTTTCCCTACCTATTGTAACACCACAAACCCTACTTGATCTCTAGCTTTCCCCCTCTTTCCTTACTGCTAAGGTTTCCTTATGCCTATCCAATGCCTTCTTGAATCCCATTACAGTTTTTGGCCCCATCACTTCTGCTGAGAGGCTGTTCCAGGCATCCACCACTCTTTATTTGAAGAAGTACTTCCTTACATCTCCCCTGAGCCTACCCACCTCCAACCTTATAGCATGACCCCTTATTTTTGAACATCTTTTTCACTGAAAAATGCTTTCCTCTTGCACCTTATTTATATCTAGAGATGTTGTGAAGTTTTACTCCGCCTACGAATTCTCCGTGAAGTCACCAAATTCGCCCCGTGAAAAATGTTGTGAAATTGGCTTCTGGTGCCAAAACTTCACTGGTTAACTTCAACTTATGTTAGTAACTTTTAAGGTAATTGGCTTCTGGTGCCAAAACTTCACCAGTTAACTTCGAAGCTAACTTTGACTTTGTTAGTAACTTCGAAGTTAATGAAAAACATGGTTTGTCACATATTTCACTTACAGTAGGTCACATGGGAGACTCCAGGCAGGCAGGAAGTGAATGT
This sequence comes from Neoceratodus forsteri, assembly GCA_016271365.2. Lineage (NCBI taxonomy): Eukaryota > Metazoa > Chordata > Ceratodontiformes > Ceratodontidae > Neoceratodus > Neoceratodus forsteri. The sequence continues at coordinate 328,409,138 of CM057450.1, read as the reverse complement.
TTCACTTCTATTTCAGCAATTTAGCTTGAGGAGACAGTCTGCAAGACAGTCTGAGCACTTGAGTGAAAACATCTCTATTATCTTAACATTTTAATATTTTACACCTTTTTGAGTTCTATTCCTTATCTTTCTTTACTGTAGTTTCTGAATTTATAAATTTTGTTAGTCTATATTGGTTTTTTTTCTCACTTCTTCTTACTTTCTTTTTCTTTCATTTTCTTAAAATGTTTTTTGTAATGGAGGTGCAGCGTCAGGACTTGGAGGAGTCGAGATGGGGTAGGGCTGTAAGTGCAGTTATTCCCCTTAGCAGGCATGCATTTACCAAGGGACAAATACAGTCCCCCCCCCGCTCAGGAAGGGAGTCCTGCTACTGCACAGCAACAGCAAAAACAGCAAGGCAAACAGCAGCAGCCAAAACTGCAGCAGCAGCAGCAGAAAGAACAGCAGCAGCAGCAGCCACAAGTTGCTTCCCTCAGCAGGAGCCTGCTGCCACCTCATCTGGTGCTCCTCCACTCTCACAGAATTCTGTAGTGTGGGACTTTTTTGATTTGCACCCTGCAGATGAGATGGTGACCATCTGCAAGGTGTGTGGGCAGTGTGTGAGGTGGGGGAAAAAGGGACCCACCTTTGGACTGGCAGCCAGAGGATGCACCTTTGCATCCACAACCACAATGAGTGAATTGCCAAGAAGTGCGATGTGGCTGCATCACATGAAGGCAGTGGTGCTGATGGCCCTGAGAGCAATATGGAGCAGTAGGAAATTGATGGTGATGCTTCTACAAATCGTCGTTGCAGCTGAAGGAGTGACAGCAGCAGTAGTTGGCCTGTACCTCCCTGACAGCAGCTTGATGATCCCATGGCACCTGCCACACATGGCAATGTGGCATTTTTGTGGGCTGAGCAGCAGGATCTGCGGAATGATTTCAACACTTTTTGGCAGGAAGTGATGGATCGGCAGGACAATGTTATGTCCAGTCATGAGAGGATCCTCACTCTCCTGGCTGAGCTGCGTGGTGGTGGTGAGCGTGGCTTGGCTTCTGGTAGTTCTGGTGGGATTGTCTGAGTGGTTAACAGAAACAGTTTATTTTATATTTAGTTATTCCATAATCTGTGTTCTTAATTTCTCCTCTTTCTAGTCCCCTCCATTAAAAATAAACAAATACCAAAAAAATATAAAAAAGTTATAAAAATTAAAACAAAATCTGTTGTTTTCATGTCTTTTTTCTCTATCCTCTTTTTTGGTATTGTCTCATTCATTTGGATGTCCCTTGCCTGTCCAGTTCTGTTATTTATTTAATCCTTTTTTACACATGATGAACCACTTTCTTCTTTTCATTTGTGTTTCTGATTCATCATGTCTACTCCCTCTATCCACAAATATCAAGTATTTGTCACATAAAATAAATTGTTTCCCCATGGTATGTGATGATGCGTGACTGGAAGTTGTGTGCAATCGCCAACCACCCAAAGAAGTGCAAACCATAACACAAACATGAGCTATTCTCCTGAGAAGTTCAACATAAATCTGCTTTAAGCACTTAAGATGTTTACTGCGGCTGCCTGAGATGTCCGGCTGTGTCCCCAAAGAGAAAATGCTTCCCTTCAGTCAAAATACTGTTGCTGCACACACCTGAGAAGGTGGTGCAAAGCAGATGTGAAACTTGCAAGAGAACTTAAACATATTTATTATACTAAGCATTTTTGGGTCTACCACCACCAGCAACACTTTGCCAGAAACATGAAGTTGTGTTCCCAGAGAGAAAAATGTTTCTCTTCAGTCAAATACTGTTGCTGCACACACCTGAGAAGGCGGTGCAAAGCAGATGTGAAACTTGCAAGAAAATTTAAATATATTTATTATACTAAGCATTTTTGGGCCTGCTCAAAATGTGAAGTTGTGTCCCTACAGAGCAAAATATCAAGTGGCTGTGATTTTTACTTTGAGAATGGAGTAAATAGCTTAAGGAGAGGGTGCTTTGTTGCTGCTGTGAGCTGCTGTTGTTCTGGAGTTGCTCATTGTAGATTCATGATGACACATAGACACAGTGCACACGTAACTACCTTTGTTTTCTTTTCATTGTAAGGAAGGGGGTTATTGCTACTGTTCAGAGTCTAATATATTTGTACTGCTTTTTCATTCATTCTCAGTTATTTGTGCTGATGACATTATACTGCTGGACAGCTACAACATAGATATTGTTGTCATATACAACATTGGCCAACCATGAAGGTAAGTATTTTTCATTTTATGTTTCTGATTTTTTTTTATGTATATACAAAGGAAAATAAGTAACAAGTAAAGAAAAAACAACAAAATTGACATGCATATATGGCGAGTCAAGACCAAACATTAAGTGGGGAGGTTATTCTTACTTTTATCAGATAAAATTAACAGTGATAGCATCAAAGTTTTTTAATAATTTCATGAATCTTAAACTAAACAAAAAAAAATTCATATTCCCCCAGGCAAGAAAAGGGTTCAAAATCAAAGTCCAATATTTATTTATTTTAATAGGTTACCTTTTCCCACCCCCATGGTCTATTATTCTAGCTATTTGTTTCTCTTATTTTTTTACAATTAGATATTTATCATCTCTTCTTCTGATAAAGTAGGAGTCTCCATCTCATCCGTATCATTCTGAGGAAATTGTGCTCTTACAAAGGCAGTAACCTAGTCAAAATCAAAGAAAATATGTTGATTGCCTTTATATTTAACTCTTAACTTCACTGGGGCCAATAACTGAAATTTGGCTCCAATTTCTAGGAGCTCCTGAGCCCAAAAACCTCCTTCTTCTTTGTTGTGTGGCATAGGAGTAGTCCAGAAAAACTGAAAATTGATATGTTTTATGTATAAGTGGAGCGTTAATCCTAGATAAACACATGATCAATTGTGATCTGTTTCAAATGCTAGTCTTATAAGGATGGTTGATTTCTTTTCAGAATCAACATATGGTGGGGCAACTCTTTTTGTGGATATTCTGTATAGTCTAGATATAAAGAGGAAATTATCCTCAGGTTATTCAAATAAACTTATGAAAATATCCTTGATCAAGTCCCTTATACTTTGAAAATCCTTGTCCAACAATGGAGGTAGTCCCAAAAGCCTCAAATTCCAATATTTCTGTTGATTTTCTAATATTTCTACTTCCTTGATAAGATGAAATTATCCTTTAGAAGGTTTGCAGCAGTTGCTTCAACACCCTTTGCTTTATTAGAGACATTTTCCACATCTTTTTTTATCAGTTCTGTTTCTTTTGAGATTTCCTGTATACTTTCTCTGTTTATATTGTTGTCTTTTGGTAGGAAATTGACTTTTTCAGAAAGAGCATTAAACTTTCTATCAAAGGTCTCAGTCCACCGCAATAATTTTTCTAAAATTTCTCTTAAGGAGTCCATCATATATTTCTTAACTACAGGGGGATCCATTACCTCAGCAATATTCTCTGTTGACAACAGTGATAAATTGGAAGAACTGTGCCTTATCTCTCCGGTAGAGGAAAATGGAAGGTTGGATAATTTATCCTCTTTTACTTGAACAATCAGACCTGGGAGCGTGGATTTATCAGTATTCAAGCAGTGTGAATTCTCAAAATGAGTCTTGCCCCAATTTTTGCCAGCTGGCAATTGGCGCTCATCTCTCTGAGCCTGGGATCTCTCCCCAAGCTGTCTGAATGCTCTCTTTGCCTGTCTCCATCTGAAATAATTTTTCCAATGGTCTGACCTTGGGAGATGTAAAATCTTTAGTCAATGTTGAGGAGGGCACTTTCTTTTGTCTGCCATTGGTTCTTGATAAAAAATTGAACACTAAGCTGCTTAAACTCCATTTTCAAAAAGACCACCAGCTTGGTGCTCTGTGATAGTGCTGCTCACCGTCACCATGTTAACTACCAAAGGTAAGTATTTTTATGTTTGGTGAGGGACTTGCTTCTGTACCATAATTGATACATTAATTGTATTTGTTAATCACTGCCTATGCTGTTCTTCCTTACAGGTATTCCTTGTGTCTGTATTTATTCCAGTGATGGGCTTGATTCACCAAGCAAATGATGTTGACTGAGTGACCCCATGTCGGGGTACATGCTGACTTCCAACTTCCATCAAGCTTGATACCTGGTATTGCATGCACCTTTCAAGGTGATAATTTTTTCATTTTCATTTTCTGGAAGTGTGGGTATTTTCATTGGCAACTGTGCCAGATTCAATACTCAACATTTCCTGTTGCTGTTGTAATAATTTCAGGTACAGTACTTTCCAGACTGTGTATGCACTGCAATATACGTGACTTAACTGAGAAGATTGAAATGGCTTGCTTGCCTGCAGTATCTCTTCACGCGCCATTTCTTTCAAATTTCAGTCCAGATAGCACCTGTGAAGACAAGCAAGGATGTTTATGAAGGAAAGGAAATGAAAGGAGAGGAAATAAAAGGAGAGGAAAGTAAAGGAAAAACATTAAATCATAATGCTACTTATTATCAGAGTACTACTGCTGGCTCTGCACTGGTGAATTTTTGGTGTCTGAGTGTATTGTAACCAGCGAAACCTGCATGAAGAAGAAATGACATGAAAACATTTTAATGCCACACTGAGTCTCATGGACAGATTTTCTGCCTCTAGTAGGCTGATAGAAGGGCTGCAGTTTCTGAAAAACAGTGCAGGTGTCTTACCATCACATCCGATGAAGAAAGTCCTTGCTGGTTCCACATGACAAAGTCTTGCTGGCTTCAGTCAGTCACTTGATATAGGCTGTAGGACCATCACTTCCTTGGGCTAACAGTTGTAATGTCGTTGCATGCTGTATGATAATTCTGGTGAGAAGGCCCAATATGAATCTGGCAAGAGGAGTTTTGAGGAGGTACAAGAGGTGGTTCTGTTTATCACATTGGTGGCAATGAATCATCACTACAGTGGTGGAAGTGGTAGCCAGTGCTGTTTCATACTTGCTGTGTGGAGGAGGACATAGCTGAAGCAGCACAGGCAGTACAGAGAAGGCAGAGGAGGTGGTTCTCTTTATCACATTTGGATGACTGCCACTTGCCGCCTGTGCCTTGCATGTATTGTACATTCATTATCCTGATGAATCGCTATGCTGGCTAGTAGATACCACTGTGGTGGTGGAAATGCTGTGTCATGCTGTTTCTGCCTGTGTTGGAGGATCTAAGGTGACTACACACATGAGATGATAGGAGGAAGAGGAGGAGGAAAAGATTGAGATGTTGAGGTCACTGCTGAACAGCAGTGTGTCTTGCTAACTAGAGTGGGTGTTCATTTTATGTGGCATAGTGCATTGTTTACTGGTGTTCCATTTGACGCAATTAAAAAGCATCACTAATTAAGTTGTGGATTTATGTCTGAGCACTGAATGTAAACATTATAATTGTTGTTCATTTGACATCCAGGATTACATGATTGGGGACTGGTGGGGAGGGAGAAGGAGAAAATAAATTGGAGAGTTTTTTATTCTTCCACGTCATCCATGAAGCATCCCTCACAGTCTTCAATACTTGGATTGTCACCATAGGAGAACTCCCGCTCCATCACTGCTTCATCCACTTCAATACTGTGAGACAATGATGAGGTACATCCCGGTCTGCCAAAAGCACTTTCTTCCTCATCATCACTGTCAAGCGGTGGTGTGACAAGGAACATTACTCTTCTTGATGGAATGTGAGCCTCATTCATTTTGATAAATGTCAGCATGCCAACATTTTTGGGAGAGAGATTGGTGCACCTGTCTTGCACAATGGCACCTGCTGAACTGAACACTCGCTCAACACTGACACTGGAGGACAGGCAGCTCAGATATTTCAGGCAACCACTGTCAGTTCTGGCCAGTCATTTACCTTAGTGCCCAGTATAGCAGTGGCTCATATTCAATGGTGAGGTTCTTTGTATCTGCAAAATATGCATCTGCCATGCATTTTGCCACTTGAAGATGTGCAGTGTGATCATCCTCCTCCTCCTCCTCCCCTCCTTCAGTTTCTTCCATGTCTGCAACTCCCACCTGACTGAGGCAGCCCAAATGGGATTCAGCATAGGTTTCTTTAACTTACACAGATACATAGACAGTGTCGGCAGATAAGGGCCTATGGCCCACCCAGTCTGCCCATTTGAGCTTGCATGTTTTTTGTGCAGTTTGACACCCCTGGGATGATGAGGAGTAGGTGGCAGGAACACCAGTTCACCGTGCAGTACCCGCTGTCACAAACCCTTTGTGGGGCCAGATATCTTTGCCTATGAGCACCTAACCAGGTAAAAATGTATCTCTGTGAAGTAAAACAGACTAAATTAAAAGCTGGTTTTTACCCCACCTCTTTTCAGGAGGTCACCTAGCTCCTCCCTGTCAGGATATATGAAAATATATATTTTATACAAAAGTATTACATTCTGCAACTTCAGCATAATTCATGTCCTTCAAATGACACTTTGTTTGACCCCATGCTGTATCCTCCCTCACACAGGATTCACAGGGACATTTACAACCTTGCACCCCTATGTAACAACTTAGGTTTCTCTCCAACATCATAAACTGTCTTTATGATTTCTCTCTTAACAAAATTAACTTAAGTCTGTAATTAACTCAGAGAAACAGGATCCTTGATTAAAGTCTCTAAAAACTGAGTGTGTGTGAACTCACATGTTGTCAGCATTTTTCTTATGGCTTGCATCTTTCAACTAAAATCTGGGGGGGATGAGTGAGGTCACTCTTAGAGCATTTGATTTTCAGCAGGAGACATTCAGTAAGGCATTTTATATTAAAAAAATGATACAGCACTCAGAGCTGGCTGTGTACATCACACCCACATGTACCTTTGACCCCTCTGCCTGTAGTAGCAACTATGCACCACTTACCCTCTGAGTGAGTAGTTCTGTCAGTCTCTGCAACTCCTGATGCCCACCTAGTAATATGGCTGCCAGTCCACATTTATAATGTGAGTCAAGCACTGTGGCAATCCAAACTTCTCAGACTGCAGAATACACTTTATATGGGTGTTGGAGTTTAATGTGGACAGCATGTGTTCCATCAATAAGCAAATTGCTCTGTCACCACCTGCCTCAGGCTGTTGCTACATGTTCATCAGTATCTGCCTCAGCATCCATAGCAGAAGGATGGACTCACTGATGCAGGCAGTGTCCCCACTCACTGCCTGTGTTGCATGCTCAAAGGGCCTTAGAATTGAGATAAGCCCATCCATTAGGCACCGCTGGTCTGTTGTGAGGCTCATGGATGCCCCATTGCTGTCACGACTCGCATGAAGTAGTAGATACTCAGAAATTGCCTTGTACTGTAGGTATAGACATTCCACCATGTACAAGGTGGAGTTCCACTGGGTGACAATGTCAAGTTTTAAATGATGCTGAGGCAGCTTGTTCTTTACCTGCAGATGGTCAGGCACTTTTGCTGAATGTACAAAGTGGGTACGGATGCATAGAGCCAGAGGCAAAATTTATTTTATATCTGGATGGTTGATAAAAGTCTGCACAACAAGGTTAAGGCAGTGCACCAAGCATGGCACCCTAACAAATCCCCCATCAGTGATGCTTTTCTGCACATTTGATCCTTTATCACTGGCGATGAATCCAGCTTTCAGTGCATGGGGTGGAGTCACTCATCAGTCTCTGTTAGGACCACTTCCAGCATCTTTTCTGCAGTGTGTGACTCAGGGATACTCTCCATGGTCAGTGTTGCATGTTGCCTAACACCAGGCATGTTGCTACCACCACAGTTTGTCCTAGTGCAATTCTTTCTTCTCCCTCAATCAGCCACTACCCCAGGTACCTGTGTCTAGTGTGCTGTAATGCACAGGTAAGAGCTACCAGCTGTTTTCCCACTGTCCATATGTCCATGCTCAGATGTAGATACTGCACTGAGGAATGCTGCAGGGCATGATATACCATGTCACAGACATTACTGTACAGTTCTGGTATGGCACGCTTTGAAAAGTATGTACGTGATGGCACCTGCCATTTAGGCAAGGTACAGGCCATGAACTGCCTAAATCCCACATTCTTGACAACAAATCCAAAGCAAGTATTTCTGCAGCTGCTGCATTCAGTTCCCACACTGTACCATGATTAGGCGGGAATTTCGTTTGCCGATCCAAAATGGAATGCAGCATTGGCTGAACTTTTCTTGATATTGCTGCTGGTGATGCACCTGGTGGTGTGCCAAACAGATCGCCTTGTTGTTGTGCCAATAATGGGGTGCTCCTTGACTTGGGATTGCTAATGGTACTCACAGGCACTGCAAGATAGACCTCAGTGTCTTTTGTGTTTTTCGTTTCTGGGGTAGTGATCACACTTTAATTTGGGGTGGTAGTGCTGCTATTAGGACCACTACTTAGCCCACTTCCAGAATCCTCTGCATCCAGTACCACAAAGATGTCTTCCTCCTCCTCCTCCTCCTCACCTGCACCTCCATCTCCTTCATGTAGTGCTAGGTGTATTTGGCTTCCATTGCCCACCAAACTGGATGGACCGGAACCACTGGTACTGGTTGCTTTCTGGTGTTCGTGCCACCGAATTGGGTGTCTGTTTTTACAGTGTGTATGTTACCCACCTGTGTCAAGGTGAATGTCCTTTTTATCCCTACTTACTCAGATTTGATGCAGTTGGCAAATTGCCACTGTCTCATCAGATGGGTCCAGTACATAAAATCACACACTAGGGATTTCTGGGGCCTTGTATTTTCTTGGCACTGAAATGACTGGTATAGCAAGGGAGAATATTTGCTCTTTGTTGTGTTGTGGGGTGACTAGAAAAATTGAAAAATGGGAGAAACAGTGCTGGGGTGGTCCTTTTCCTTGATGGTTCTAGTAGTTAAGGCAACAGGAAAGAAACATTCTATAACAACCTGTTTTGTCCTTTCCTTTTCAGACTCCCATGAGGGGTCTGTGTCTGACACATCATCCACATCATAGTCTTCAAAAAAGCTGGCATTGTCATCATCTTCTGCAGTTCTGTCCGCCTCAGTAACAACAGGCTCTGTGACATGCACCTCCTCTTCATGACTTGCATCCTCATGTTGCTCCACATTTACCACCTCACCCTCACCCACTGGACACACATTATCAGGCTCCGCCTCTGACCCACCATCACCAACAGCACCACTTTCTAATTGCACTTCAAAACCAACCACCTCCAGGCCCACAGTTGTTTGTTTGGTGGTGGTGCTGCTGCTTTATGTCACTGTGTCACTTAACATTGACACATCCATCAACATGTCTGCCACAGATTTGGCAGAGAAAAACTTAGAGGCAGGAAAGACTCCACCATGGCAAAATACATTGCTACTACTGCTATTGCCTGCCGCAGTCATCTGAATGCTGTCCCTCTACTCTCACTGACACGTTTCTGGTCCCTGCACCACTATTAGGGACCACAAATTGAGCAATGTTCTTGTGGCTGCTCCATGGTCTTTCCCTTTAATTGCCTTTTTTTTCCCAGTCATTCTTCAGTACATGCAGGGGAACAGTCACTCTGGTTAAATCGCAGTCAGGAAGACAGTGATTTTTTTCTAAATAAAGGTGTTCCGCGAGGGACACTTCAATCTCTGTGTTTAAATCACAATCAGGAGGACAATGATTTTTTTTCTAAATAAAGTTGTGCCAGCTGGGATGCAACAATCACTCTGGCTAACTCGCAGTCAGCAGGAGAGTGATTTTTTGTCTAAATAAAGGTGTGCCAGTAGGAATACAACAGTCACTCTGGTTAAATCGCAGTCAGGAGGACAGTGATTTTTTTTCTAAATAAAAGTGTGCCAGCTGGGACACAAAAATCACTCTGGTTAAATTGCAGTTAGCAGGACAATGATTTTTTTGCTATCACAGGTGTGCATGTGCATACAGGGACACAACAGTCACTCTGGTCTGGTTAAATCAAAGTCAGGAGGAAAGTGATTTTTTTTTCTAAATAAAGGTGTGCTGGCAGGGACACAACAATCACTCTGGTTAAATCACAGTCAGAAGCACAGTGATTTTTTTCCTACCACAGATGTGCACTCAGGGACACAACAATCACTGTGGTTAAATCACAGATGAGAGGTCAGTGATTTTTTTTCTAAATAAAGGTGTGTTGGCAGGGACACAACAATCACTCTGGTTAAATTGTAATCAGGAGGACAGTGATTTTTTTCCTAGCACAGGTGTGCATGCAGGGACACAACAGTCACTCTGGTCTGGTTAAATCGTAGTCAGGTGGACAGTGATTTTTTTTCCTAGCACAGGTGTGTACGCAGGGGCACAACAATCACTCTGGTTAAATCGCAGTCAGCAGGACAGTGAGTTTTTTTCTAAATAAAGGTGTGTCAGCAGGGATGCAACAATCACTCTGGTTAATTTACAGTCAGGAGGACAGTTATTTTTTTGCTAGCACAGGTGTGCATGCAGGGACACAACAGTCACTGTAGTCTGGTTAAATCGCAGTCAGAAGAATAGTGATTTTTTTTCTAACACAGGTGTTCACACAGGGACACAACAGTCACTCTGGTTGGGTTAAATTGCTGTCAGGAGGACAGTGATTTTTTCCCCAACACATGTGTGCATGCAGAGACACAGCAATCACTCTGGTTAAATCTCAGTCAAGTGGACAGTGATTTTTTTCCCTAGCACAGGTGTGCATGCAGGGACACGACAATCACTGTGGTTAAATTGCGGTCAGGAGGACAGTGATTTTTTTTCCTAATACATGTGTGCCACTGGGGACACAAACAGCAATCCATCCAGTTAAAGCACAGTCAGAAAAGCAATGTTTTTCTTAAGAAAATACAAGGGCACTGTCCAGTGATTTTTTACTGAACACAAGTGTGCCTTCCAAACTGCTGCTGCCCTCCACCACGCAAGTCACCAAACCACTACTTCTTTGTTAAAACAAAATTAAATACTTATAGTAAAGAATTCAGGAGAAGATCAACATAAAAAGTACCGTGTGTGCCCAGGGCACTCACAAATACAGTTTTAAAGAAATGTGACCACCAAAATGATCTTTTATATTATGTTATATTTAAATTTTGACTCCAGGCTGCTACAACATGCATAAGCTTTGCTCTTTAAGCCTCTCTGCAGCACACTACATTCAGAGAACAATCAAACTAGCTTCTCAATGGCTGTTCAGCAACATGTGACCTCCTATTCCATGGTACATTGCAAACTTCGAATACTATACAAAATTTCGATGGCGAAGTTCCAGTTTCTCGGATCTGAGATACTTCAATTATTAGATTAACATGCATCGAAGTTTTTGAATTTGAAATTTCATGAAACTGCAAATAGAATGCAAAGTGCAACTTCGAACTGCAGAAAACTTCACGGATCAGTTAAAATACACAGAATTTTATGTGGATCCACTATTTGTAACCTTGCACATCTCTGTTTATACCTGTGAAGTATCTGAAAGCCCCCATCATATCCCCATCTCTGATCTTTCTTCCAGGGTACATATATCGAGGTTCTTTAGTCTCGCCTCATAGAGCTTTTGATGCAGAATGATGATCAAAAGAGAATAAATGAAATATGCATTTTCCTATTATTGAGGGAGCTGTTTTGACCAGTCAGAGCTCTCTGTCTTCCCTTGTATGTGAGAATCTATTAGTTTTTTTATTGAATGTATTTTATTGATTATTAAGCAAATAATACATTAAGAAAAACACTGATGATCGTACATCAACTATAAATGCATTTACACGAAAGACAACAAACTATATAAACTGCAAGTAAAATACAAACCTCAGTAACCCCACACACACACACACACACACACACACACCTGAAACCCAAAAATAATAAAAGAAAAATAAATCACACTATAAATTCATAAAGAGAAAAGGGAAAGTGCAATAAAAATGTACTGAATAGTGACACAATGAAAGAAATAGCGATAAAGAGAGCACGGGAAGTCCCCCAAAAGTGAAAGATATAAGTAACAAAAAAAAAGAAAGAAGAAAAAATTTATAAATTGTCTAAAGAGACCAGGTTAAGCAAAGTGTATAAAGAATGCCAATTTGCTGTTCTATATTCAAAACCTGAAGCAGCTCCTGATGCCACTCCTGTATGGTAGGAGTCATGTTATCCCTACAGTGATGTAATATTACTAATTTAGCTGTGAGACCCACCAAAGCAAAACAACTACTCTTTGGTCCAGATATTTGAGAGGGATACATGCCTACCAGGCAAACTTCAGCTGAAAACAAACCAGAATGTCCCAATGAAGGATTAAAAAAAAATGTTTAATCTTGTTCCAAAAAGGGGACCAATTTACTACATTCCCACAAAATGAGTTTCAAAGAACCTTCTTCTAAATCACATCTAGTACATTATGAAGAAAGTCGCTTACCCATCTCTCTCTCTCTCTCTCTCTCTCTCTCTCTCTCTCTCACTCTGGTGCTTGCCCTCCCCCTCCCTGTCACAACTTACCCAGCTCTCTCTCTCTCTCTGGTCCTTGCCCTCCTCCCTGACAGTCACCGTAGCAGCTGCCCACCACACCTGGAAGGAGCCCAAGGAAGAGATCTGTTTCTGCAGTGTCTCAGTTGCAAGCCACATGAAGCCTCAGAAAATGGATGCCCATCCATGGACGCCAGTCTAATTTGTAATAGCCTTATTTTGGGCCACTGTGGACCAAGATTTGGGCAACGTAGCAAATTATCGACCTGAAAAGAACTAGTTGGCTATAGAATTGATGTATGTATTCTCTCTTTTGTACAAGTTAGTGGTAGCTTCTGAAGCAAGTTTAGTGTTTTGTTTAATATTACTGAAACAGCTTAAGTGAAACCGCAAGCTGTAACTGAAATCAGCAGTTGCCTAAACAAAAAGTGTAGCTGCTGATGGCAGGTAATTTGCACAGCCCCTTAATAGGTGTTCAGTGCCTCAAAGAAGTAAAGCTAATCAGACTGATAAAATTACTGCTTGAGGTTGCATAAAGTGCAGTATGTGAAGACCTCAGGCAGTGAAATGCTACTGTTTGATCAGCCATAGCTCAGCACTAGCAGCCTAAACTGTTGATGTGGTTAGCTGTACTGTATTTGATTTGAATTCCTGAGACAATCCAGCCCTAGGCTGTGTGGACTCGCAGCTGTAGTAAAACAATTAGCTTTATAGTCTTAGACTAAGGGGATGTTTCAACTATCCTAGGGCTAGGGTTATCATCTTCAGACAGTGGGGAAAATAGTCATATCCTGCATTTTAAACACAGTGATGCCGGCTGTGGGGGAATCAACTGCTCTGTGTATTAATTGAATCAGCTGTGTTAAGCACTACATACTGAATTTCAGACTGTGGTCAAATCAACTGATCTAGAGCTGTGGTTATGTTATATCAGTCTGCCAGTAATTTACTCATGACTGCCTGATGCTGAGCAGAATGAATTGTTAGACAGTGAAATTACCATGTGTGTTAGAAATGGGAATCATGTAGTTAGGGCACTGTGATCCCCCCTTCCCTGCACTTTGCTGCTTTAAAGTCTGCAATGTTTTCAAATAACTCCAATATTCTTACCTGTTATAAATCATTGGAGGGGTTCTTAGTCTCATTATCCAACTGAATTATGATCAAACCTGAACACAACAACAAGGTGATCACCTCCATCAGTCAGGAAAAAGCAGCACATTTTATCTTGCCATTCTGAGCTACGGTCCCCCTGCTTTCTCTATGTCTTGTGGAGAAACAACTCTCTGGCTTTCAATTCCAAAATCCAATTTCCTGCACTCCAAGAGGGAGTGGGACACTCAGTGCAGGTGGCTAGCACAAAGTGTGCAACAATTGTCCAGAACATCATCGCACACCACTCTGTAAAGAATAAAAGAACTCTCATACCAACAAGAGGCTCACAGATGTTTTACTGGGAAGCTCACCAATTAGAAGGTGGCCATAATGCTGGTACCTTAACTAAATGACTTTGATTGGTCACACACCAGGGGCATCCCCACAAAATTTACTAAGATTGTTTGTAAATGCAGGGATTGAGCTTGCCAAACCCTTTACACCGATTTGAATGCTGGAGAATTGTGGCCTTCTTCTAACTGCTGAGCTTCCCAGTAAAACACCTGTGAGCCTCTTGTTGGGCAGAGTGCACTATATAAGCAACAAAGCCAGAGAGTGGTTTCACCACAAGACAAAGAGAAAGCAAGAGGGCCTCAGCTCAGAATGGCAAGATAAAATGTGATGCTTTTTCCTGACTGATGGAGGCCTTCACCTTGTTGTGGTGGTCGGGCTTGATCATAATTCAGCTGGATGATGAGACTAAGAACTCCTCCAATGATTTATAACAAGTAAGAATATTGACATTATTTGAAAAAACTGCAGACTTTAAAGCAGCAGAATGAGAGGGTGGGCACTGGTACCTTAACTACATGATTTTGATTGGTCACATACAAAGTGCCTCCACACAAAATTTATTAAGATTGTAAATGCAGGGGTTGAGCTTACCAAACCCTTTACACTGTTAGAAATTAGAGCCATGCAGGACAAAATAGTGCGAATGCTACCCGTTGATGTAACTCAATGGATGCATGCATTTTCCAATTGTGTAAACAGAGGTTGCATTGTATAAAATCTGTAGTAAACTGAATGTGCAGACCCCAAATGGATTCATGTTTTAAACTGGTTCAGGGCTTAGCAGACTGTGTTGGAGATACCTAGCTGTGGAGTTCTGTGCAGAGCGGAGCTGTGCTGGACTGCAGGCTGGATGGTTAGATGTGCTGTGTGACCTGGTCTATTTTTTGATTCAGACCCGTGCCTACCTCCCCAAGGCTTCCTGGGTGAAAAACTGGTAATGCAGTTTGAGGTTGGCTCCCTTCAGGACATCACTGTGCAGGTGTCTAATTTCCTCTCTCTTCCCCCATTTCTGGGTCTGTTGTGAACTCTGCTAGTGCAGATTCCTTCTCCTCCAGCAGGGGATCATCAGGGCTCTCTCTCTCTCTCTCTCTCTGGTCCTTGCCTTCCCCCTTCCTGGTTGCCTCAGCAACAGCCCACCACACCTGGAAGGAGCCCAAGGTAGAGTTCTGATTGTTTCTGCAGCATCTTAGTAGTGTGCAGCACCACATGAATAATCCTACCCACCCTCCCTCCTACCCAGAGAATCATCCCTTAAATAATTCCCCTAATTCCTCCTGCCCATCCTTTCCACTAGGGGCTGCAGCTTAAACTGTTTCTGAAGCCCAGTTTTATCTGTTTAACTACTCCATAGGTGTAAACTGGCAAACCCAGCAATACTTAAGCTCAGAGACTTAGAGTCAGCTCACTCAGGCCGGGATATTCAAAGGGGTTGCGCCTGGCGCAATAGTGTTGCACTGGCGCAACTCTGCATTGCACCCCAATGGGATATTGAGAAGGCTGCCTGGCATAGAACAAATCTCGATGTGCCGGGGTGCAATGCTAATGTATGTAGCGCAAATGCAGGGGGCATGGTCAAGCATATGCTGCACATCCTGATATTCAGCACGGGATGTGTGGCACATATGCTGGCACAATCCTGCATTGCGCTGCATGGGGGGTGCTCAAAGTTGAGCCCCAGAAAAGATGGAACAACTCCTGGCCACCCACAGGTGGGCTGTAGTATTGCAGGGTGCAACACAGCAGCACAGCTGTGGGTGTCCACCCGCCCACCCAGAACACCGTTGGCAGTCACACACACAACCCTGGTGGTCAAGTGAACCCCCCTGCCCATAGCCACAATCATGGAAATGTTTACCAGTCAAGTCCTGGTAGTCTAGTGGCCCCCTCCCACCTGAGTCCCCGAGAAATGTAAAATGACCATCCCTGGTGGTCTAGTGGAACCCCATCTCACCCGGCCCTAGCCGCAATCATGGTAATCCTCTGTAAGGAAAATCCTTGGTGATCCAGTGGCACCTCAACCCCTCCCACCCACACCAAACCCCTTGCCCACACTGCTTCCCCCATCATTGGCAGGCAGCTGCAACCCACTCACATACCGCCCGGCTGCTCACCGAATGACAGGTACAGTATGGGCAGTAAGCCCATTCATCCCCAGTGTGGACCAATAGGCTTGCAGGGCATACTGTACTAGGCAGTCTCAAATACGTGAATGAAGACATTCACATATTTGGGATCGTCTAGTACAGTATGCCCGCAAGCCTATTGGTCCACACTGGGACCAATGGGCTTACAGCCCATACTGTACCGTCATTTGGCGTGGTGGCTGGGCTGTATGTGGGCGGGTTAGCCACCCACCGGATGATGGGGGTGGAGGGCAAGGGGTGAGGTGTGGTGGAGGTGGGGAGTGCCACTGGATCACCAGGGCTTTTCCTTATGTAGGATTGCTGTGATCCCAGCTAGGGGTGGGTGGGTTCCATTAGACCACCAGGGATGGTCATATTATAGTTCTCGGGGACTCAGGTGGGAAGGGAGACCCTTTGACCACCAGGGTTGGTCTTACATTAGACTTATCAGGGATTCAGGGACTCAGGAAGGGGGTCACTAGACCACCAATGATTGAGTGGTACACCTTTAAGTGATCGCAGCTATGGGCAGGGGATGCCCCGGGATCCCCACTGTACACGTCATGCTGTGCAGGGCACCAGGCACAAGTAGCCAGGCTGCCCTGCGAAAGCATGCAAAGGGGTCATAGTGAATGCAAATGGCCCCATTTGCACCTTGCATATCTTATGGCCTCATTTGCATGCCCCCTGTTGAATATTGTGGGTGATGCGCTTAGCACAACTGCACTTGCGCTGGTGCAGCCCCATGCTCCTTATCTGTGGCTTACGCCAGTGCAGTGCCACTGCATCATGCACAGTTTGAGCGCCGACTTTGCCATATTCAATGGTGCTGCGCCATGGAGCATCACCATTGAATATCGCCTAGTCCTGGCCTTGGCACAGCCCAGTTGTGCTGCACCCAGGCTTGCGCCACTGCCCGGCACAGTCTATATGGGCCTCAGTGTTTAAATTGCACCTTTACCTGGAGTCTCATTGAGTCAAGACTCTGATGTTTTTTTTGTTTACCTGCAGCTCCACCAAATATTTAACTTGATGATTTCTTTATTCCCTGGCTGTTTCACCCTGCTCCAATATTCTGCCTGTCTAATATCAGGGACTGCTATAGCACTACTGCAGGTCTGTCAATAAATTTCCTTCAAAGTGCATTTACTAATTCTGCTCTGCATGACCTGGCACCCTTCCTCCTTTCCTTCTTAAAGTTATTCTAGATCACCTGTACTTCCTCCTCTCCAAAAAACTTCCCTGTCCCCCTTTTCTCCTCCTCATTCCTACAACCATGCAATCACTTTCCCTTATCTTTTTCTGTATTCTCCTAATTCGACCCTTCCTACTCCCCTCTTCTCCTTCCCGCAGCATCTTCTACTGCCCTCTCAGCCTGCCTCCCCCCTGTCCCCATCCTCATACCCTGCTCATGTCAAATATCCCTCCACCTTCCCCTCTTCCCCTTTCCCAACATGGCTTGCTATCACTATATTGCCAGTTATCCTTCCTACCCTTCTTTTCCCTCACCTCTCACTGCACTTCCTTGCTGCCTGACTCCCTTCCTCCATTTCCTCCCGCTCATTTTGGTTTGCTCTGCTCCTCCTCAGTAAATTTTGAGTCCCTTCTTTGCTGTGTTTGCCTCTACTCTCTCTCCTCTCGAACCTCCAAAAAGCATAAGTATCCTTCCCAATTTTCCCTCTTCCTACTCCTCTTTCTCCTCTCCGGTGATGTCAGAATTAACCCAGGCCCTCCCCTCTCCCCCTGTCCTGCCTAAGGGCCTATGCCTTTTTCATCTGAATGCAAGGAGCATCCTACCTAAAATGGATGCCCTCAAAGTTTGTATTACCCAACATACCCCCAATGTTCTGTGTGTCACTGAATCATGGCTGCCAGCCAGGATTCCAGACTCCTCCCTCTCTATCCCTGATATTAATCTCTACCACCAGGATTGTGGTAAACATGGTGGCAGTTCACACCTTTATATAAGGCAATCCCTATCTTGCTCCATCTCTTCCCATGAAGCCCATCCCTCCTCCCATGAGCTTTCCATGGTTCTCCATTCCCTTCCCTCCACTATCCCAATCTATACTGGGGTACTGTACCCTTCAAAACAGCACATGACTCCCTTGTCATGTGTATCTCCTCCATCACCTCCCATACAGACAAGGGTGAGCTCATCCTGCTCAGTGATTTCAATTTGGACTGGCTCTCCCATTCTTTTAAAGCTACTCTCCTAAAGATCGAGTCACAAAACCTCATATAACTGATCTCTAAGCCAACCTGCTTAAACTTTCAATCCCCAAACCACTCTCTCCTTGACTGGGTGCTAACCTCTTACCCTGTTGCATTACTGCCACTCATGTCCTCCCAGATGCCCTCAGGGATCATTGTGTCACTTTCTGTGTAAGAAAAGTAAATGTCCCACAATCAACCCTCAAATACATTTGGTATCACCCTCTCCACACCCTCGACTCAGCTACCCTTCTCCATGACCTAACTTGAGCTGACTGGTCTGCTGTACTCTCAGCCCTTGACATTGATATGGCTCTTTGACACTTTACTGACACTTTAACTTGATTCTGGAATGTCCACACCTCTTTAAGAAAGGCTAGGGTCAAGCGTACCACCACCCACAGATTATGTCAGACCTTCTCACCCTTTGTAAAATACGAGACAAATACTGGGCTCAATTTAAAGCCTCCCTATCCTGAGCAAACCCACAATTTTACAAATCCCACAGAAATGCCTGTACCAAGGCCATCCAACAAGTCAAAGCTACCTATTTCAATTCCCAACTACAGGCAAATGCTGGCTCTCCAATTAATTTCTAGAACATCATCCACTCTCTCATAGACCCACCTGTAACTCATGCCCCCTAATTCCTAAATGACCTTCAACAAATGTTTCACAACTTGCATTCTCCCTGACCATCCCATCCCTACCTCCACAGAACCACCTCACCCTCCCTCCAGAACTGGCTTAATCTTTCCCTCCATCTCTCCCTTAGAGGTCTACCATGTGCTAATGTTGCTTAACCTTGCAAAATCCAGCCCTGATGAGCTCTACCCAAAGCTCCTCCACATCTCTGCTCCAGCAATTGCCACCCTTTCTCATCCACCTCCTTAATCTTTCCCTCTCTACTGGCTCCATCCCTAAGGCCTGGAAATTGGCCAAGGTGCTACCACCCCACAAAGGCTTGGCCTCTATTTTAGAATCAAACACTTTCTCACTTTCTCACAAGCAACACTAAGCTAAGACTGGTACAGGCCAATTTTCTTTCTATAACTGACTATATTGACTTCTTATACAGTCACTGCCCTGCCTCCTAGTTGGGTAAATTGGATACACTCTATCACAGGGCACTGAGGTTTATTACAGGACTACCATATGACACCCATCATTGCTTTCTATATGCAGCAGTTGGATGGACTTCATTCCACTTCAGAAGGGACAGAAATGTAGCATTATGGACATTCAGAGCCATATCCAAGCAATTCCCACAATATATCTTGGACTGCTTCACACAAACCCCTATAACCAAATATGCCCTAAGAAGCTACTCTTCCATCCTGCTCAAAGTGCCCAAAGTCAATACCCGCTTTGGAAGAACAGACGTTAGTTTCATGTTGCCCTCCCTATGGAACAAACTTCAGAAAATACTAAAACTGAGTATACCTATATCCATTACATCCTTCAAAACCCTTTACTAAAAGCTTATTAAGGAGCAATGCAAATGTTTTCGACAGCACTAGGGTGAATTATGCCCCTCTATCTTCTGTATCCAGTCCCTTCCTCTAACTTTCCATATGTTCTGCAATCCTATCATACTTCACCCATGATAATACCCTTTTTTGTCCATCCTTCCCCTACATCTCTTTACCCCATCACTAACTGTTCTCACATCCCCTCCCTCCCTGCCACCCACTTCCCTCCTTTCTCCCTTTGCTCCCCTCTACTGAAGCCCTACCACCCACCTCCTACCCAGATCTTTCATTGACCACTTCCTTTGCCCTCTGACAAACCCTCTACTCAATCATGTATGTTAGTCATCAACAACACTTCCTCCTTGTCGTATTGCAATATTGTGTCTATGACCTTAGATTTCTGTCAAAATGTAAATATGAAAAATAATATGTAAATATGAGAATTTATGTTAATGCATCATGACTTTTCACATGTGCATGTGGGTATTTTTTATTGACTTGTATATCCTTATCTACTATGCACATTGTAGCTTGTTTCCTGCATTGCACTATGTCTATGTAACTGACCCTGACCTAACCAGGTCCATCTTGCAAATGAGCATGGCTCAATGATGTCCACCTGGATAAATAAAGATTTGATTGATTGATTGATTGATTGATTGATTGATTGAAAGGAGGGGACCCTATGTCTCCTGGCAACTATAAGCCCATATATCTCCTGCCCTCACTCACCAAACTACAAAAGTCACTGATCTACTGTAGGCTCTTGGAATATCTCACAGTTTCTGGTAGTCTCTCTCATTACCAGTCAGGTTTCAGGAAACAGGAGTATATTGTTTTACCAATATGCAGTTTGCCGGCAGTCAGAATCCCAACACCGAAATCCTGACCCATGGTTTCCCAACATGGAAATGTTCCTGTGATGGGGTTTGTTTAATTAATTAGGGGGGGGTGCGCATGCCACTGCAGGCAAAATTTCCATGTTTGGACACCTTGGTTCGGGATTTTGGTGTTGGGATTCTGACTGTTAGCAAACCGAATTTTGATGTTTCATAATAAATCCCAGGAAACAGCACTCAATTATTTCTTCCCTGCTACATGTCACTGACTCTATACATTCAGCAATTGATGAAGGCCAAATCACTGCTGCTATTTTCATGGACCTGGCTAAGGCCCTTTGATTCTGTTTACCACAACCTTCTGCTCATTAAACTTCTCTTGGCTGGGCTGGCACTATATTATGTCAATTGGTTCAGATTCCACTTACACATTAGACAGCAATCTGTCCTAGTTCAAAATGTCCTCTCCTCCCCCCTCTCTATCCAAGTCAGAGTCCCCCAAGGATCCATACTCTGTCTCATTCTTTTTTCAATCTTTATTAATGAGCTTCCCTTAGTCTACTGTACCTCCAAAATTCATATGTATGTAGACAATATTGTGATCTACTCCTCAGGCTTCACCTCTGTTGATGTAATTATCCCTCCCCACAGCATGATTTTGATAAAGTACAACACTGATTCCAGGAGAACCAGCTAAAACTAAACACCAAGAAAACTGTCTTAATGATCTTTAGCTCCAGACAGAGGTTGTTCACACTCCAGACCACCCTAGCATTTGTCATTCTGGACACCTCCCACCCACCAGATGTGGTACAAACCTTCAAATACCTCAGGGTCTGGCTGGACAGCAATCTTGATTTCTCATCCCATATTGATGCCATCTGCACAAAACTTCACCCAGAACTTGGTGTCCTCTACCACCACAGGGACTGCTTCTCTTTATCAACCCATAGGGATTTAGTTACAAAAACTATTTTACCCATCATTCATTATGTTGATGTTGTCTACAACTCTGCCCCTGCAACCTCCCTCACAAGACTTGACACTCTCCTTAACTTATTTTGCCATTTTTCTACCTCCTCTCCTCTCACGCACCACAGTCTCCTCTACTCCTCCCTCTCCATCAAGCCACTATCCCATAGGAGTGTGGCCCATTGCCTCTCCTTTATTACCAAAATCTAGTTCAGGACACTCCCTTCCTACCTCTTCTCCTGCCTATCACCTGCAAGCCCTTCCATGTATTCCATTTGTTCCAAAGAGTCTTGATGTTTCTCCCTCCCCAACCCTCACACTGGTGCCTTTTCTTATCTCTTCCATCTCCTCTGCAATCAATTTCCATGAGACATTCACCACTCCCCTTCAATTACCTCCTTCAAATCCCTACTATGATTTTTCCCCAGCACAAATTGCTCATGCCATTCCTCCTTTCCCATCCTCCTCCTGCACCGCCCAGCTTCCTGCCCCTACTCCAGTTCTCCGTGTGACATTTCCTGGGTGTCTCTGACTTCATTGTATAATTCTTCTATGTACTTAATTAGCCTCACAACTTTGCAACCCATATTGTCATGTTACCCTTTGATTCTATTGTTTGTGTATCATATCTCATTGTACTGTTCTGTGTATTGCATTATCTTTGTTACTGTATGTTCCACCCTGTTTGTGCCCCTGGGTCACACCTGGAAACAATCTTCAGCTCAGTGTGCTTTTCCCAGTTACCAACTTTTAAATGAATAAATATAGTTTTGAAGGGTTATAATGCAAATTATGGATGGCCTGATGTTGTAACAATCTGTATTTATCTTGTTTGACATATTTATAAAGGTGCTGCCATATTATTTGCCAGATATCAGGGGTCAAAGACCTCCCCAGAGTTTGTTGCCAATAATAAAGATGACCAGTAGGTGTATAGGGATCTAAAATTTGAAAAGTTTTGTATAAACTAGAAATGGGGTGAGATCACTCCAAAAAATGAATAAGATGACAAAACATTGTTCTCACTTGATTAGTCAATGGCCCTGAACCCAAATATGCCTCAATGGCATAGGTCAATATATGATATTTCAGAAAGAGGCAGGAATATGATATTTTGAGTGTAGTTTATAAAAAGAAAGAAGGACCTGTTCCTCCAGAAGGGAGTGAATTACAGGAAAAACAGAAGAAGGCCAAAATGATGGTGGGATTAGGGAATGCCCAATACGTATATTGGGGTTGCCGAAAAAAGGCTGTGAAGTATCCCTAGATAATTAAAAGGCCTAAATATCTCATCAATTGAGCATGGGCCCGGAGAGACCAATGAATCTGGATATCATGTAAACCTCATGGTAATTGTGAAGGGGTAATATACAACAAACACAAAGGAATAATACCCTCTGCCTAACACAGATTCTACTCAGTATTATACCATAGTGGAATGTATTTCATATCACATAGTTGAGCCTCTGATAAACCCCACCATAAATATTTACAAGCTTGTAATGACCCATAATATAAGAAAAAATCAGGGAGCTGTAATCCTCCCCATATGCTTAGGTGCCATTAACTTAAAATAGGAGCATCTAATTGCTTTATCCCACTATAAAAAATCATTCAGGATTGATTATAACTTGAAAAAATAGCTCCTTGGTAAAAAACAAATTCAGTATCCCAAGTGGGTAAAGCAATTTAGGAAGAACCATCATTTTAATAGTATTAATACAACCCCAGAGAGATAAAGGTAAAGCAGACCACCTTTGTAAATCTTATTTAAAAGACTGAAGCAGGGGAGCTAAGTTATTTTGAATTAAAGTCACCAGGTCTCAATAAATTTCAATACCCAAATAAGTAATATGATGTTCCCATACCAGTCCAATATTTGAAATATCTTGCCTAGCAGTAAAATCACGTAGGGGCAAAACTTTAGATCTACCGAGTTATCGGCCTACCTCAGGAAGTGGTGGCTATGAATACAGTGCAGGGCTTCAAACAGGCATGGGATAGGTATAAGGGAGCAATACAGATGAGTATGAATAGATGGGCCATTGACAGAGTAAAGGCCTAAGGCACATTCATAAGGTAGAAAAAAGGGCAGACTGTTAGGGCCTTGCGATCCTCATCTGCCATCAACTTCTATGTTTCTATGTTTAATTTTTAACCCAAAATTTTAGAAAAATTGGAAATCTCCTCCAGGACTGCTATAATAGAGGTGTGTGGATTAACAACTTGTAACACAATGTAATCAGCATATGCTGAAAATTGTTATGCTGTGCCACCAACAGAAATACCATTAATCTTTGGATTAGTTTTTAAACTATGAAGACAGAGTTCTAAATATAAGTTAAAAGCAGGGGAGATGTGGGGGGCAACCCTGTCTTGTCCCACATTCTAAACTAATATAATCCAAAAGTACCCTATTACACCACACGAGTTGAAATAGAGCGATACAAAATTTGCACCCAACCAATAAAATCATCTGGTATCCCAAATTTCTGAAGGACAGCAAAAAGATAGGGACTGGAGACATGATCAAAGGCCTTTCCTGTGTCCAGAGAGACAAAGGCAGCAGGCACCCTGCCCCCACCAGACACAGCTATGGGGTGATGTAATTTACTTAAATGATCCAATGACAGTCTTTCTGACATAAAACCAACTTGCTCCCAACTGATAAATGAATCCCAAACTGCATGAAGATTCATAGCCAGGACTTTCACTAATATTTTATAATCTGAATGAAAATCTGAATCTGAATCTGAAAGTGATATGGGCCAGTAATTGTCTGATTCCTAATCATCCTTCCCAGGCTTGGGAAGTAAAACAAGCCAAGCCTCCAAGAAGAAAGATGCAGATGTATTAGTAGAAAGGAACAAGTTAAAAAGATGAGTCAGAAAAGAGTTAAAATTTCTGAAAAAGCTTTATAGAAGTTAGTTGAAAACCAACTTGCTGGTAAGTTCTGAATTGCCTGAGCTATTTCAAACAGAGTTATAGAACCACTGAGGTGAGCCTTTTGCAGATCTGATAAGGTGGGAAGTTCAAGTTGAGTGAGATATGCGTTACCATCCTGCAGAGAAAAGGGGTTTCCAGAATCCACATGATAGAGAGAAGAGAAATAGTTATGAAGAATTTGGGCCATAGTTCAGGGTGAAGTAGCTAATTCAGAGTTAGGCCCCCAATGCAACCTCTTTATAATTGTAACTGATTCTTGACAGTGAAGGCAAAGAGCCAAAAGACAGCCAGCACCTTCTCCTGATTCCCTATAGAGGACATTGGCTTGAAATAGTGTCAGCTCAACATTCTCTGCCAGTAATCATGAATACTGGGCCCATCAAACATTTAAATGTACCAGACTGAATTAGGAGTATCAGGCCTTAACTTCCTCTCTATTTCTCATATCTCTTACAAAAGAAGTGCTGATTGAATCCCCAGGATTGTTGTCTTTTAGAATCCAGATGGATACATTCACCTCTAATATATGCCTTAGTTGCTTCCTACACTACCAACAGTGAGTTTACTGATCCATCATTAGTAGCAAAAAAGAGGTGAATGTATTCCTGAAGTCTGGCAAAAAAAGCCAAGTCTTTCAAAAGTTGAGAATTCAAGTGCCAGACCCTATCTCAAACCACAACAACCACAATGTGATTTAATAAGAGTTTTAAATGGACTACCATGCAATCCAATGTAACTGATGGACAGATCTCACATGTAAACACATTGAGGAGCAGTTCCTGTGATATAAAAAAAAAATTCTTGAAAAATAATTGTGGGGTATAGAATCAAAAGTATATTGGCGGTCCTGGGGGTGGACTATTCTCCATGGGCCAATAAGCACAAGGCCATCCATAAAATCCCATAGACCTCTCTGCCCTGAAGATAACCCCTTTTTATGTATGGAGTTGTCAAGGTCAGGCTGAAGAGTATGCTTCCAGTCCCCAGCTAACAAAAAAGGAAAATTAGTGAAAGGAGCAAGTAATGTACAGTAGCCATATTGACAAAAAAGGAAGGGGGATCAGTATTAGGGCCATAAACTGTGCCCATCACAACTTCTTGGGACCCTAAAATACTATGTAAATTGAGCTATCGTCCTTCTGGATGTGAGAATCTACTAGTCTGAGAACAGTGTCTCACTTGCAAGTACCCTGGAAATAAACATGTTTGGGGAAGGTTTTTCATTGATCAATCATTTGTTAACACTGCTGGGGAGACCACTCTCACCATTACAAGAATGGCCTCATTTATATTTTTAGGGTGTCAGAACTGCTCACTTATGGTTTGCTCTTCTTCTACCCTGAGAATATGAGTGAGACCATTCATACAACCCAGCCACATTACCTAATAAAACACGGTCATAAGGGATCATCTCAGAGCTGTGGGAGTAGCAAATATTCTAACTCAAATACCGTAAACAGTACAGTATTCCTGCTCACCTGTGTCCAGGTGGCTGCTCTTGTTCCCCTGCTAACCAGATCTTGACAAAGCTGACATATAGTAACTCTCATCTTCAGGGTCAAGCCTATAGAAACCCAGACTACGGATTTGGAGCCCTTTGATTTGACCTGGTATTGAGGAAGGGGAGGCGGTGATAGTGGTTAAAGCAGCCGGTGTATTGTGTGATGCTTTGCAAACTATCGCATGAGCTTTTTTTGCAACTGGGTGTAATGGGCTCAACATTAGGTAGACTGGCAGGTGAAGGATTGGAAGGGGGACTTTGACATTTGGTTTTGAAAATTTAGATCTAGGAACTGGACTAATCCTCTCATCAGCATCACCTTTCTTTTTTTTTTCCTGGCTCCCATAAGGGATCCATATCATCACCATCACCATACTCACAGCCACTTATATTCTCTTCCTGGGCTGTGTCATCAAAACCACATTCTTCAGTTTCTTTTTTCTCATCACCCATAGTCTTACAGTGTGTAATATTTGACTGCTCAGTATCTCCCATGCATGACTTATGGTCCAGCAACACACCTTCAGTAGGGAGTGGGACACTCCTCAGAATCACGATCAGTGCCAATGCCACCAGCAGTCACAGGAATACCCTTAAAAACCTCCTGCATGGCCATTCCACCTGAGCCTGATATTTTTGCCTCATGTTGTACTGCTCCTCTTGTGGCCACCTCCCCTGCCTACACCCAGCAGGGATGACACAGATGTAGCAGAAAACAATTTTGCTACAAGAATGCCACAAACACCACTAACTACTGCTTTACTACTGTCAGCCACCACAGAAGACCCTGCTGCAGACAGTTTTTCTCAGATACAGCAGGTGCAGCAACACCCTCTTCCCCACCAAAGTTTCTGGCATCTTTAACACCTCCCCAACACTTCTCCCTTTATGAGAACATCTCTTCCCAATCATTTCTTTTACATACATAATACTTGTATGATGTTATGAAAGAAATTGCAAAATTAGTCGGCGCAGTGGTAGGATTTCCGCTCGCGATACCGGTGACCTGGGTTCGGAAACGGACCAGGGTTGCTGGAGCGCTGGCTGAGGGAGAAGGATAGAGCATCCTATGGACTGCTCTCCTTCTCCGGGGGGAAGGTGGGGAAGTGCTCGACACATGAGGGACCCCTGGCGGAGGCCATGGATCACACAGCTACCAGTGCTGAAGTGTGTACAGGAGGCGGAGTAGACACAGGATGTCATTGCATGACCCCGCCTCCCCAGAAAAGTGGAAAATCAGGTCAGCTGCCAGCCACCCTCCATGAAGCCTGCTACAGCTTCGATTAGCCCCTCAGCCCAGGGCCCCTCCAACCTATCTGATGTTGCAGCATGCAGGGACAGCTCCGCTGTGGGGGAAAGCCACAGGGCTTCAGAGGGGACCCATTGGCCGATCTGAGGGGTGGAAGTCTGTAGCTCCGTGACGGGGCTGAAAGTACGGCGTGGCTAGCAGGGAGAAAAGAATAAATAAAAAAAAAAAAGGAAATGACAAAATTATAGAAAGCTTGCAGGAAAACTAAACAGCAGCAGTCTGAAAGGAAAGATATGAAAATGAATTTACTGAATCAGTAAAAACCCCCAACTCTATAAATTGTATAACAGGAAATACAGTGTGTGTATATATTATAGTGGCACGGTAGTGCCACTATAGTTAGGGTTGAGGAGCCGTTTACATGTTAAACCCAAAATTTTGCACCTAAATAACTTTGCAACTGTTTGATGGATTTATCTGAAATTTGGAATACATGATCAAGACCCATACACCTTGGGATCTGCCAAGTTTCGTACTGGTTGCATATATGGTTGCGGAGTTATTAAGTGTAATCTGTGCGCGCATTTACGCTTTTCTGGAATTTTACTGTCATCTCTACAGGTCATACGGTTTGTGCAACCAGTCAAAAATCTTCAGGGAATGTGTGGCCAGGGTCCCCAATGTGCCTTTTGAAGATTTCATGAAAAAATATTAAACGGTTCAAAAGTTATTCAAAAAACAAGTTCCCATTATAAGTCAATGGGAAAAGTTAACAAAAAGTTTTACAGTGAAATGCAAATAATGCAGTTTTTACTTTCGCAAATGGCCCTTTTACTGTCTCAAATCTGCCATTTTGTTTTCAGTTAGCGATCAGAAAAATGCTTGGCATTTAAAATTGGGACCGTCTAGCAACCTAATTATTTCTGTATTCACCTGGTCGGACCCTGAGAATGCTAGCCCTGTCTTTATTTTGGGGTAAAACACCCCAGAAATACGTTTTTAAAATTTCTGGAAAAAGTACTTTCGCAAAGTACTGTCGCACTTGCGACACTGTCGAATGAATTTGCGGCTTTCGCAAACTTTGACATTACTTTTCTAGGCTGTGGGAAAATTACAGCAATTTTTTGGCACCCTGCTGCAAAAGAACGGTTTGGTGTTTTGGGCTGAAATTTGGAGAGAACACAGCCGACATCTCACAGATGTGCCTTTCAGTGTTTTATTGAAAAAATATTACCTGGCGGCAAAGTTACGGCACTCCAAAGTTGACACTTTTTCCCATAGGATAACATTACGGCATCCAACGCATTACAGGAATCCTTTGGCGCCCTGCTGCAAAATAACGGTTTCTTCTTTTGAGATGAAATTTAGAGAGAACACAGGCAACATCCCACAGATGTGCCTTTTTGTGGTTTGGTGAAAAAATATTACAGGGAGTCAAAGTTATGACACTCCGAACTTCTCTTTTTTCCCCATAGGATAACATTACGGTGTTCGCTGTGCATTTCAGGGTCCGTATCTCAGAAACAGTGCGAGATATGGACTTTTCATGGGAAAAATGCTTAGCCCCCAAGTGCAAAACTAGCCAGGAAAGTCATAAATCATATGACTTTTAAATTTTTTTTCTATGTCGTACAGTTCCTGAGATATAAGCAATTTAGTATTCCAACTCCTCATTTTCTGCTCCGAGAACCATTACTATGCATACATTCTTTGTACTCACTGTCTTTCTTTATGCAGCTTTTGGGGAAAACCAACCTGTGCGCTACATTACTGTTACCGTTACCATTTTTGTTTGTGGTTCCATCCCATTTTAGTTACCGTTCACGTCTACGCCACAATGTGCATTACCCTTTGCGTTTTCATTTGTGCTTGCTTTTGCATTGTTTTTAACATTTCTGTCTACACTACTGTTTCTCTTTCTGTTTTGCTTTGCATCACCATCGCATTACTATTTGCATTTGTGGGCACAATGTTACTATGTGACAAGACATCATGTGGCAGGGCCCCAGGCTCCTGCCGTGCATTACATTCACTATTTCTCATTATTATTCTCAAAAAGAAGGAAAATTAGAGGCAAAAAACTCTGTTTAATGCATTAGTTAGGGTTCCACACTGACAAAAGTGAGGAAATTTGGTGTTAGGGTTGAAAGCGCTCCTTGGACCCCCCTGCCCACACCCCTAACTGACATCAGGGTGCACATTAGGGTTGTTGGTCCTAACTCTCACCCCATTCTCCTACACCTCTGCTTCTTTACACATGTGATGGGGTGAGAATTATGGCCGACAACCCTAATGCGCACCCCGATGCCGGATGGGGGTGTGGGCAGGGGGGGTCCAAGGGGCGCTTTCAACCCTAACACCGAATTTCCTCACTTTTGTCGGTGTGAAACAACCCTAACTAATGCATTAAATGGAGTTTTTTGCCTCTAATATATATAGGGGATTCATGATGGGCATGAGTGTGATATGGCAAATATTGTCACTCCTGCAGAGTGAGATATCCAAGCTCACGATGCAGGAGTGACAATATTTGCCATAGCACACGATCTGCCCATCATGTATTTGATATATACAACAGGGCCAAGAGTTTCAGAAGTTTTGTTATGTTGTCTTGTGTTCTGTTCCTGTATGTATTTGCTCATTCTGTATGTGAGCTTTTCTGAATGTGCTGGAAGTGTTATAAACTCTGAGAGACACATGAGTGTGTTTTGCAATGCTAAATGAGTTAGTTTTAGATAGGAATGAGAAACATACTTTTGTGAAGCTGTATTGTTTAGCAGTCTGGCTGCAGTGAAGTTAAAAGCATCACAGTAATTGTAATGAACTGAGAGGCAGAGTGTCAGAACAGCTGATACTGTTTTCAGTGGTAATTCAGTTAGCTGCAGGCAGAGTGCAGAGTGTTCTGTGAAATTGTGCTCTTTAGGATTCTGGCTGCAGTGAAGTTGAGATTGTCACAGTAATTGTAATGGGTGAGAATCAGAGTTTGAGGAACAAGTGAGAGTGTGTTTCAGTGGTAGTTGAGTTAGCTGCAGGCAGTAGTTTAGACTGTTCTGTGAAGCTGTGCTGTTTGGAATTCTGGCTGCATCAAGTTCAGAGCATCACAGTAATGAGCTGGAAGTTGGGGGGGAGAGATAGGTGTGTTTTGTAATGCTCACTGAGTTAGCTGTAGGCAGCAGGTAGTTCTGCATTTGTGTCTATGATAACAGCACAGGTGTTTCTTTCATGCCGAGAGGAAAGCTGCCTAGGGTGATGATATCAGTGACCTTTTGTGACCTGTGTGTATAAATGTCTCATATCATCACAGTAGAGCAGAGGGTAAAAATATCACACTGCAGTGGATGATACGCTGTTTTATCTCACTCATTTACCACTCACCCCTATTGTATGTATGTATGTATGTATATATATATATATATATATATATATATACACATACATATATATGTATATATATACAGTATATTATAGTGGCGCAGTCATGCCACTATAGTTAGGGTTCAGTGTTAACTTCTATGTTAAACTCAAAATGTTGTGCGTTAATAACTTTGGACCTGTTCAGTGGATTTGCCTGAAATTTGGTATGCACGGTGGGGCAGGTAGATCTCTTGATCTGCCAAATTGCATTTTGGTCAGACTTACAGTCTTTGTGTACAAAAATGCTGAAAAATGCAAAATTATCTGTTTTTAGAGGCAGCTTTTGGGAATTTTGGACGTGGCCCTGCATGGCCGTTGTATGGCATGCCACTCTGCAAGATGGCTTTGGTGGCCAAACATGCTGCTTTTCATTTGGTGAAAAAACATTAGGGCATTCAAAAGTTATGCCACTTTTAAGTTCCCATTATAAGTCAATGGGAAAATGTATATGTATGTTTTGCGAACAAAGAATGGGGTTCTGACCATCTCGTCCCACCTGGCGATCAAAGAATTTGCAGCCTCATGGTTCAAGAATCTTTGTCCCTGAGAATTTTAAAAATTCTTTGATCATGAGGTCCACCATCTTGTTTTCAATTTTCCGATCAGAAAAACACAAATATCTCGGCTCAGGGGTCACTTCTGAAGAAAAACTTGGATGGGTTTTACTCAGGGGAATCCGATCTATCAAGCCATGCCTTTGGTTTCATAGAGTTCTGAGCTTTTAAAATCTTAATTTGTGGCTTGCTAATGATCTTTGATTGTGAGCCTGCAAATTCTTTGATCGTGAGATTCTTTAATCATGATCGTGCATCGCGAGTGAGGGACGAGATGGCCAGATTTAAAAATAGATTTTCTCAGCTCAGAGGTGCCCTAGAAAGTTAAATGAGGGTAGGTTTTGCTCCGAGGCTTCATTCTGCCCCATCTGAATAAAAAAGAAATATGTTTTCAATATCCCTGGTAGTCTAGTGCCCCCGATCATGATAAATTGAATAACAATCTCTGCATCCCTGGTAGTCGAATGGCCCCCGATCTGTATTAAATTATTATTATTGTTGATATACCTGGTAGTCTAGCAGCCTCCGATCATGATAAGATAGATTACGATGTCTGTATCCCTGGTAGTCTAGTGGCCCCCACAATGTGTATTTCATTCATATTTGTTTTTTATATCCCTGGTAGTCTAGTGGCTCCCCCGATCTGTATTAAATTATTATTATTATTCATATCCCTGGTAGTGTAGCGGCCCCCCATCATAATAAAATAGATAAGCATCTTCAATTTCCTGGTAGTCTAGTGGCCCCCCACCCAGCCATGCCAGCCCAGCCAGCACCCGCCCACTCTTCCCCAGCTGGCGACTGGCACAGCCCACCTCTCACCTCCACAGCCAGCCGCTGACTCTGGGTATTACGAGCACTAATGCAAAGAGGTGCTCAGAAATAATTTCAGACTACCAGGAAATTGCAGATGCTTATCTATTTTACTATAATGGGGGGCCACTAGACTACCAGGGAAATGAAAAAAATATGAATGAAATACACATGGGGGGGCACTTGACTACCAGGGATACAGACATCGTAATTTATTTTATCATGATCAGGGGGGCTCTAAACTACCAGGGATATCAACAATAATAATAATTGACTACAGATCGAGGGGGGCCACTAGACTACCAGGGATATAAAAAAGCAATATTAATAAAATATGCATTGGGCAGGACAGTAGACTGCCAGGGATACAGAGATCGTTATCCATTTTATCATGATCGGGGGGGGGGCCCCTAGACTACCTGGGATATTGAAAACATAATTTGTTTTATTCAGATGGGGCAGAACAAAGACCCCTGATCAAAACCTACCCTCATTTAACTTTCTAGGGCACCCCTGGGCTGAGAAAATAGATTTCTAAATCTGGCCATCTCGTCCCTTGCTCTTTGTTCGCGAACGAGCATGTTCTTTGATCACAAGATTCTTCGATCGCGATCGTGCATCACGAGCGAGGGACAAGATGGCCAGATTAAAAAATCAATTTTCTCAGCCTAGGGTGTTCTAGGAAGACAAATGAGGGTGGGTTTTACTCAGGGGGCTTCATTCTGATGAACCATGGCAATGGTTTACCGCAATTCTTTGAATTTTTTAAATTAGAACAGTTTTTATTCTTTGGTCGTGACCCTGCAAATTCTTTAATCGTGAGCCTGTAAATTCTTTGATCGCGAGATTCTTTGATCACAATCATGTATCGTGAGTGTGAGACGAGATGGCCACATAAAAAAATAAATTTTCTCAGCCCAGGGGTGTCCTAGGAAGACAAATGAGGGTGGGTTTTACTTAGGGGGCTTCGTTCTGATGGTTTACCACAATTCTTTGAATTTTTTAAATTAGAACAGTTTTTATTCTTTGGTTGTGACCCTGCAAATTCTTTGATCTTGAGATTCTTTGATTGCCATTTTTGATTGTGGGGTGTGGGCAAGATGGCCAGATTTTTTATAATGGAATAGATAGGGAAATGTTACCAATCTTTAAGATTGAATATCTCAGAAACGGTTTGGTCATTTTACTTGAAATTTGGAGGGTGTTTACGGCATGCCATGTAGATGTGAATTTTGTTTACGTGTCAGAGAAAATTGTTTTTTGCGGAGATATTGCATGATGCATTTTACGTGTTGCGGACAGTGTTCTGGATTGTGCTGGTGGCTTAAAATTGATAGGGTGCCTAGCCTTAGTGTCATGGATGTAGTTTTCAGTTGTTGTGCATGTTAAATGTCAACAGGTGCAGAACTGTGCCACGCTGACAAATGAAAATTTCAAATTTGAACGTGTTATAGCTTGGACACGGCTTGGTATTTTTGCTTGAAATTTAGAGGGTGTTGACAGCATGTCCTGTAGATGTCAATAGTGGTGTTTATGTGTCGGACAATATATTTTTTGTGAAGATATTGTGTGGCACAGTTTACATTTTGTGGACAACATTTTCTATTGCTCTACTACATTAACATTTGTTTGGTGGTGGCCTTGCTGTTGTCAATGTACTTTTTAGTCATTGGCTGTGTAATGTAGCCCAACACTACAAGTTAGTGAGAGCACGGGGCCCAAAGGGCCCCGTGCTCCCACCAACATGTGCAACTTTCTACTTTTCTATTCTTTCTTAAAAAGTAAGGAAATTCTATGCAAACAACTTCATCAATGCATCAGTTAGGGTTCTTCTACAGCAACAAAAGTGAGGAAATTCACCATTAGGGTTCCCACGTGATGAACTCCACCCCCCGCCCCCACTAACAGGCATTGGTGTGTGCGTTGGGGTCCTTGGCCCTAACTCTCACCCCATTCTTCTACACTGCACCACCTCAGCTTGTTTACGCATGGGATGGGGTGAGAGTTGGGGCCAATGACCCCAACGCACAGTCTGATGCCTCACTTTTGTTGCTGTAGAAGAACCCTAACTGATGCATTAACAATGTTTTTTGCATAGAATCCCCTATCCTGTTTCTGGTCCTCCCCCACACTCAAATCCACATGCAAAGTCACCTACTGCTGCCGCTTCCACCCCGGGGGCCTTAATAAACTAAAGCAGTACCTAGCCCAGCTTGACTGGTCCCCGATCTCCCTTGTGACTGATATAGACACTGCGCTAGCCTACCTCACCAGTGCCTTCTGCAAGGCCTGTGACATTTTTGCCCCTGTCACCAGCACTCACTCCAAAAGACACAATGCTGCCTGGATTTCTCCCTCACTGATCCAGCAACTGAAACATCAAGACAACCTATGGTGGATCGCGGTCCAGTCAGGCAGGACTGTAGACAGACAAGCCTATAATGTTGCTTGCAACCAATGCACTTGGGCCATAAGGCAAGCCAAGACCAGATACTACCAAACCACCCTGGCCTCATCCTGGGGCTCTGCACAAGCTTTCTGGGATAATATCAAGGAGCTTAATGGGAAATCTCGCTCTACCCCCCCAGATACTTGTTAATGGCACTATTACCACTGACCACCCCGCTTGTTGCCGACTGCCTCAATGTGGCCTTTTCTGACCTAAGTGCAGTCCTTCCTGTCCACTTCTTTGACCCTATCCATGCCTCCAATCCCCCACCATGAATCACCCCCATTTCTCCTCCACACCATATCTCCCCCACGATGCCAAACCACACCTACTAAATGCTCTCTCTAGCTACAACCCTAGTTGTGACCCCCTTGATTCCAGGATTCTCCGCCTAACTCTTGATGTTATGCTAGCCCCTCTCACTGACCTTTTTAACCAGTCTCTATGCCTCTGCCAATTCCTGAGCACATGGAAATCAGCTGAAATTACCCCAATTCATAAAAATGGAGACCGCACATTACCAAACAACTACAGACCAATCTCCATCCTCCCGCCACTCTCTAAAACCCTGGAAAAGATAGTATCCACCCAGTTCATGGATTATCTATCCAAGTACAGCAGATTATGCCCTGAACAGAATGGCTTCATTCCTGGACACAGCACCACTTCAGCCCTAGTAGAATTCTCCCAACAAATACACTCTGAACTTGACACTGGGGATATCACCGGGGCAGTGTTCATTGACCTATCTAAGGCCTTTGACACTGTGTGTCACCCTCTATTGTTTGACTCCCTCCGTCAACTTGTTTTTTTATCTGGTCCCCTGGCCAGGTTCTCCAGCTACCTCCATGCCAGATCTCAATGGGTCAAAATCAATGGTACCCTGTCAACTGCCCTACCTGTATGCTCTGGTGTCCTTCAGGGCTCCATCCTGGGCCCCATATTATTCAGTCTCTTTCTAAACACCCTACCCAGCTCCTGCTCTGGCAGAATGCTCCTATACACAGACGATGCGGTCCTCGTCACCTCGCACCCTGACCCACTCACTATCTAGACCTCTCTGCAGCTCATCTTCAGCCATGCTGAAAGATGGTTTCTCAACCATTGTCTGATTCTGAACCACAAGAAGATGAAATCTATGATTTTTGCCCACCACCAAAGTAACTCCAGAAATGCCCCCCTTTTATCCTCCCCCACACTCTACACCCCCCTTGAACAGGTATCAGCATACAAATACCTGGGCATTACCTTCGACTCAGCTCTCTCCTTCCACTCCCATCTTAACTCCCTGTCCTCTGCCATGAACCCCCCGATTGGACTCCTCTACCACCACAAAGACTGCCTCCCTGAGTATGCCTTCCGGCTGGCTATCACCTCCTCCATCCTGCCTTTGGTTGATTATGGGCTCCCAGTCTATGCAGCTGCTGACCCCACCACCCTCTCCAAAGTCCAGACCTCATTCAACAAGGCTTGCAGGCTCTTGACCGGTGCCCCCAGCAGAATGCACACATGCCAGCTTTACTCCACCTTGAACCTACTCACCTTTGAAGAGCGCCTGTGATACCGCACCTGTGTACTAGCCAAAGAAACCCTACTTGGGCTCCCCTGCTCTGGGTTACCACATCCCTAAAACAAGCCACTCACTCGGTCACCACCTGAAATGCAACCAAAACCACCTTCCAGGTGCCGAGAGCCAGGACCTCACTCGCCCAAAGATCTTTCCACTCCAGAGTCCCCTCCTGGTATAACTCCCTCCCTGCTCATATCACAAACATCTCTAAAATTGGCTCCTTCAAAATCTCCCTCTGAAAACACCTCACTGACACTCGGAGCTACAAATGTCCATGACTGGGCCATATCTAAAGCTCTGCCTGACCCAATCCACAGACAAAGTCTTCCCAGTCCACCACTCTCCCCAGCAACTACCCCTCCTCACCCCCTATGTGTTCACTACCCAGTATCTCTATGGGTCCCATAGTATTATATGTATATTAGTTTAGTTAGATTAGCTTAATTGAGGCTTGTACACCTCAGTTGGAAACCTGTGTGCTCCACTGTATCACTGGAATTGCTTTGAATGTCCGTTTGCTTTGCTTGGTATGCTCTTTTTATTCTTTATTGTATCTCACCTGTAATGTTCTCCATTGTTGTACTCCACCAAAATATTGTCAACCCTCCCTGCGATGAGGTGCCTTTGTAAGTTTTTGCCTTTGTGAAAGATGGTTTCTGGTCCCCTGGCCCTGGGTTGTAAATCATGCCAATATATGTTTTCTCTGTAACTAATTCTGGGTCGCCCCTGAAAAAGGGACCTCAGGTCTCAGTGGGTTTACCCGGTTACCAAAATCTAAATAAATAAATAAATAAATAAAATGAGTCTTTGACTCAAAGGTTGTAAATCCAATTGTGAATAAATAAATAAAAATAAATATATATATATATATATATATATATATATATATATATATATATATAGGGGATACATGATGGGCATGAGTGTGATATGGCAAATATTGTCACTCCTGCAGCGTGAGCTCTGGATATCTCACGAGTTCCGAAGGCACGAGTGAGATATCCAAGCTCACGATGCAGGAGTGACAATATTTGTCATATCACACTCATGCCCATCATGTATTCGATATATACAATCGGGCCAAGAGTTTCAGAAGTTTTGTTATGCTGTCTTGTGTTCTGTTCCTGTATGTATTTGCTCATTCTGTGTGTGAGCTTTTCTGAATGGGCTGGCAGTGTTATAAACTCTGAGAGACACATGAGTGTGTTTTGCAATGCTAAATGAGATAGTTTTAGATAGGAATGAGAAACACTTTTGTGAAGCTGTATTGTTTAGCAGTCTGGCTGCAGTGAAGTTAAAAGCATCACAGTAATTGTAATGAACTGAGAGGCAGAGTGTCAGAACAGCTGATACTGTTTTCAGTGGTAATTCAGTTAGCTGCAGGCAGAGTGCAGAGTGTTCTGTAAAATTGTGCTCTTTAGGATTCTGGCTGCAGTGAAGTTGAGATTGTCACAGTAATTGTAATGGATGAGAATCAGAGTTTGAGGAACAAGTGAGAGTGTGTTTCAGTGGTAGTTGAGTTAGCTGCAGGCAGTAGTTTAGACTGTTCTGTGAAGCTGTGCTGTTTGGAATTCTGGCGGCATCAAGTTCAGAGCATCACAGTAATGAGCTGGAAGTTGGGGGGGGGAGAGATAGGTGTGTTTTGTCATGCTCACTGAGTTAGCTGTAGGCAGCAGTGGGACCTCTCAGGTAGTTCTGCATTTGTGTCTATGGTAACAGCACAGGTGTTTCTTTCATGCCGAGGGGAAAGCTGCCTAGGGTGATGATATCAGTGACCTTTTGTGACCTGTGTGTGTAAATGTCTCATATCATCACAGTAGAGCAGAGGGTAAAAATATCACACTGCAGTGAATGCTACGCTGTTTTATCTCACTTATTTACCACTCACCCCTATTGTGTGTGTATATATATATAATATATATACTCGTATATACAATTTTTAAACGTGATAGGGAAAAAACTAAGTGAAACCAGGTGACAACTTATCCTCTGCAGCATCAGAGCATTGTCATTTTAATAAAAAACTAAAACTAATATAACAAGAGAGTGACAAAAGGTTTCACTGAAACACAAAACATAGTTACCTAAATACAATGAGAAATTACAGGCTACAGACAAAAAGTAATGAAGAAGTAAGGCTAAAACAATAAGACAACTCTCCTGATCAGTCAAAAACTATACACCTTTCAAGATTGCCTGGCTGCCTACACCTCTCCAACCCCACAACAGTGCTTCTTTATAGACAAAACAAAAACCACTATTTCAAACTGAATAATCTACAAAACCAGAACTGATAAACACAATCTAGATGCACAAGGCACATTAGAATAAGCTATGAATGATTTAGAGTTAAAAAGTTTGGTTTTATAAGATTTTGAATTATTATTGCCTGAACAAGCACAGGGACAGACTTATTGTCTACTCTGTCTTCATAAGACTGCAGTGAACACAGCCTCCCCATGTATATGCGTATATGTTGTTTCAGTGCCATGTGACCTGACACTACATGGTACATAGCTTTCTCCTGGAAAACTTTGCCTTGGAAGTCAACTTTGACGGTGAAGCTCTCAATTTGCAGCTTCGCAAAGTT
This sequence comes from Neoceratodus forsteri, assembly GCA_016271365.2. NCBI lineage: Eukaryota > Metazoa > Chordata > Ceratodontiformes > Ceratodontidae > Neoceratodus > Neoceratodus forsteri. The sequence continues at coordinate 328,370,609 of CM057450.1, read as the reverse complement.
GAACCTGTACTCAAAGTAGCACTTTACAGTTTGGATTAATGTGGCAAAGTGGCGGAACTTCAGTAATTAATTTATGAAATGAATGTTTTGCACTTCGCACATCGCTAGTTGAGAGCCACCCGCTGCTCCATCAATTGTCAACACTCTTAGATACATTTTCACCCAGTCCTTCACATGCCACCACAGCAGTCACAATTGGCTTTGCTTTTTTGCTGCCAGTGCATCTTTGACAAATTCTAAAGCAACTCATTTGCGTAACAGTTTAAATCAATTTGTACTGCATTCATGAAAGTTATCAAACCTAAATGGCATGTTTCTAACAAAGCTGTACCAAAGTTTGGTGAGGCTAGAGTAGTGTCTTATACACTGTGAGAATTCATGAACCAGCAGTTGAATTTATTGGAAAAAGAAGGTAAAATGCCCCCAGTGGGTTCAAGTGAATGAGCAATACCCTCTGTTTGTTTACTGAAAATAAACAGATGTGTCAGGAAAATAAACCCTCGCTAAATGCAAACCAGTACCCTATTTCAAAACCACAGAATGTGTTTACTTGGTTATTTGGAGGAAGGCAGTAACTGTCTTCTGCATTGGCATATGTGAATGGTATACTGGCTCCTTTATTCCTCTCAGAGCTCTATAGTGCCAGCCTGTATAATGATGTAATCCCTTATGCCTGTGGCTATCATCACCTCATTTACTGTAGGAGTAATTGCCAGGCTTTGTGGTATGAACATTCTTGCAGTGTATAATTGATTAGTTTGTTGTATCTTTTAGTTCTATACTGCAGTCTATGCATGTTATGTACCCTGCTGTGCTAAGGGGTTCCTGCTAAAATATAACATTGTATCTAATAGTGCCATCCCATTGTCTGTCTGATGCAAATTTCAAATAAATAAATTAATAAATACACAAATGTTGCACCTCTGGTCTAACAGCAATGGTCCTTAAAAATAACCCTGAAGTTTCTGTCTGGTGCAGAGTGCACAGGGGATTGTCAATGGGTACAGATCAGAAAACACTAAAACACTCACACTTTCATACTAACATACTAAATTGCCAGCAGATTAGGCCTAGTAGTCTATCGAGTCTGTGCAAGTAGCAGCCCTACAGTCTTGTTACTGCAGCTGCTCCCCTCCCCCTTTGTGACCCTCTGTGGACCCTTTCCATAGCCCGCACCCCCCACCTGGACTTTACACCTGTGTCTGTCTGACCCTGTCTTGAATCCTCCCACTGTCTCCAACCCCACCAACTCCGATGGCAGTGAGTTCCAAGGTGTCACCACCCTCTCTGTAAAGTAGCGACATCTCGCCTCCCTCTTAACCCCCCCCCCCACCAATCTCAGGCTATGCCCCCTTGTGTTCCCATCCTCCCTCAACTGGAACAGACCATTGGAGCTGACCTGGGTAATCCTCTTCAAATATTTGAAGACCTATATCATATCCCCCCCAACTCTCCTCTCCTCTAGGGAGTACATGTCCAGATCCTTTAGCCTCTCCTCATAGGACAGGTCCCTCAGGCTGTGAATCATCTTTGACACTCTCCTCTGGACCTTTTCAAGAAGGACAACATCCCTCCTCAAGTATGGGTGCCAAAACTGCATGCAGTACTCCAGGTAAAACTTAACTAGGCAGTTGTACAGGGGTAGTAGGACCTCACTCCTCCTTGATGCTATCCCTCTAGCAATGCATCCTAGCATCAGATTCACTTTCACAGCTGCCCTCCTACACTGCTCAGAATTATTCATTTTGGTGTCTATTGCCACCCTGAGTGCCTGAGTGCCTTTTCTTCCTGGGAGACTGCCAGCTTTACCACTCCAAGACTGTAGTCAAGCCCGGGGCTCCTGGCCCTCAAGTGGAGTACACTGCACTTCTTGGCATTGAACCTCAGCTGCCTAGTGTGCAACCACCTTCCAAGTGTCTCCAAGTCCTCTAGCAGTGTCCTACTCCCCTCCTCCTTGTCTACTACCGCTCCCAATTTTGAGTAATCTGCGAATAGACTCAGCCTATTCCTAACTCTAACCCCAGTGTCTGAGATGAATGTGTTAAATAGGATCGGCCCCAGCACTGATCCCTGGGGGACCCCACTAATGACCCGTTTGGGAGACAAGACCTCACCCCCCAACCACCACTCTCTGATACCTACCCATTCATCAATTTCCAATGCACCCCACCATCTTCTTCCCCATCCCCAAGATCCTCAACTTCTCTAACAATCTACAGTGCAGCACCGTTAGACCACATCTGTCAAGGTCCAAATAAGATTCTTACAAGTTTCTTACCTTAGGCCACATGTTTATTGGTATACTCATTCTAAAGTTTCATCTCTTATTCCATAGGAAAATGATGCTCCCAACAATGTGGACACACTCTGGCTGACAAGACTCTGAGAGATACTTATGGCCTGGGGGAGTGCATATGCATAATCTCTGATAAAAGTGTAACATCAGTCATCTCTACTATGTTGGTTCGGCAACTATGCTGTTGACCAACATCACAGCAATGGATTTATGTTGACCTTTGCAGGAGACCGCATACTTTTTTTAGTGGGGGGCTCTGTTCCCTACACCCCCTGAACTATTGAATTCCAACTCCAAGTTGGAGATGATTCGGGCAGGTGCTGCAGGACCGGAAGACAGAGTGCCGGGGTCTCGTGCGGACCATTACAGCAAACTGTCAAATCTGTCAGCATTGTGTTCACTGTAATGGTGTCACCATATGGTCAGCATACCACATCAGCCCACCAAACATCAGCTGGTATGTGCACACGCCCCTTTTTTGTGCATGCCCATCAAGTTCACCCTGTCAACTATCTGGGTAGTTGGGAGCATCATTTTCCAACTGAATAAGAGATGAATCCATAACAGTTACAAAGATCATTTATCTATGCAACTGTCTCTCTATGGAACACTGGCAATGTGCAAGATGCAACAAAATGTGTTGCCTAAGGTAAAAGCCCTGTTTTGAGCTTCATATGTTGCAATCTGAGTGCAGGTGTTTTAGCGCTTTCGGTGCTACCTCAATCAATCAATTAATCGATCAATACATGTTGAATATAGGGTGGAAAGAGGCTGTGACATCCTGCCATTGGTCATTTTTATTTCATTTTACTGATCCATGCAGCCCCTTTCCTCACCTGCTGAGTGTCTATAACAGCAAGTTATATAAACAAAGGATAAAGAAACAGGAAAAGTTCTGGCTGCTGCCATATGTGCTCTGGATCCACACTGCAAAGTGCATTGTACGGTACTATACATTAATTAATAATCAAGGGGCACAGTGTTGAAAGAATGATAAAATGCAGTGAAAGTGAAACTGGACTTTTTAACTTTTGGATAATGCACAAATTGGGTGAGTGATGAAAACTAGCTAGTTAGCTAGCACTGCTGCTCTAGGAATAACTTTTTTTTTATTTGATTGATGAATCTTTGATTCATGAGATTAGGGTTTACAGACTAATATGTAGAATAACTAAAGGCATGGGCCCACATTTTCAAAGGAGATGCGCTGCACAAAGTGGAGATGTGCCATGCATCCCAGAAAATGAGCAGAACCATGATATTCAAAAGGGAGAGATGTGTCGTGCATATCCGGATGCACTAGCACGCATCTATAATGTATCCAGTGCATGTAGAGGGGACGTTCCCATGAATGTGCCGCACATCCCTATATTCAGTCAAAATGTCCGGCGCATCTGCTGCACATCTCAGAGATGAGCTGCCCAAAGTTAGGCATGGAAAAAGCCATGCCTAAATGGCCAGCCACCCACAGGCAGGCCTCAGAATTACAGGCAAGCCATCTGAAAACAGCTCCTGGAGGTGCACCAGGACATGCTCCAGGCACCCACACACAGCAGTTATACCAGGATGGATGAACTCTGAGCCACGGGTGCCATGTCACCACCGGCACTGTCCAGGGAGCAATACCCCCACCCCCGCACCCTGGATGGAGACACCCAGCAGCCACATGTCAGTGCTGTTGTTTGACCCCCGGGTGCATTAGCAGGTGGACAGCCACACTGCAGCACATGTACTGGGACCATGCCCAGCACCCATGTGACCTGCAGGGTGCCACCTGGTGGTGGCATACACACAGGGTGGCATCTGTGGCAACAGTGCCCATGTTGTCTGGTGGTACTAGTGGCCACATGGCATGGGCCAGGAACCATCCAGTGGCACACACCCATGGTGGTACCCATGAGTGCACACAGGTAGGACCCACCCACTCAGGTACCCAATCACTATCTGTACACAGTCATGAAGTGCTCACCAAGTACCTCCCATACTGGGGTGTGTTGAACATTGCAGGTGACTGTATGCAGCATATGGAGTTGGTGTATCACATGCATTTGGTAGCCTGAGCAGCCTGTGATACCCTGTGCCCACTCCTGTTGCATTTCCAGGTGGCCCCTGTGGCCACTGTGCAGGTAGGCCTCCTGTACCACTGTCCGACCATGTACATGATTATGGGGTGTAGCACTGTACCCAGTCCACCATCACACACACACACACACACACACACATATACACACACATTCCATCACACCTGCCTGCTAGGCTGCAGTTCCTCTGGTTCACCTTTGTGGAGTGGTGAGGCAGCCCTGAAAAAGCTGGAACTGAGCATGTCCAGGTTATGCAAAAGACCTGAATACATTCCAGTAATATGATGCAAATTTGGGAGATGGGCTAGGAATGTGCAATGAGGTCATTTACATATCCCGGCTGAATAATGCAACTTTGCGCACCGCGCAAGTGGCTTTGCATCGCACATTTCCCCATACTTGGCATAGGGCTCAGGTCACCTGTTGTGCCATGCATCTCCCACTGCATGATCGCACATCTTCGGGGATACTGAGATGGACATGTATGAGCTCATCTCATGCCTCATCTGCTGAATATCTCATTTGTTTGGGCTGGTGCATCTCAGAGGCATGGCACAGGCACTTGCACAATTTTGCAGAGGACATTTGAATATGGGGTCCATGGAATCTAGTTGTATTTTAGGTACTGCATGTTAGAGAGTCTAGCAAACACAGATTAAGGTGTACTTTATCTTCCCAGCTTCTGTAAATGTTTCATATTGTTTTTCTCTTAGGATAAGACAATAAATGATGCTTCTGAATGCTTTCTGGCTGCATTCAATGCGTGTTGCTATTAAACTAATGAGTATGTGACACATTGGGCAGATTGCATTAGATTTACCCTGTGCAAGCTAATTATGCTACAAGATTTATCCCTACCTGATCCATAGGTTTAGACATGAGGAGCAAGTGTTAATAGGATTGTGTTTTTTTTTGGGTTTTTTTTTATATATTCTCTGTAAAGTTACTTTGGCCTGCAATCAAGTACTAATTGTTTTTTGTTACATTCTATTAGCCAGGGTGGGCTAATTGAGATCCCATATTTCATAGCTAGGACAATGGCATGTCCACAGTCACAATGGGCATAATGCAGTGATTTGATGAATTCAGATTCCTAACCACTTGACTATACTTCCTTCACCAACTGTTCCAGTGCTACTCCATGGTAAGCATTGTGGCTGCATGTAGCCACCAGTGTGATTTTCTGTGCCTCTGAAGCCTTTTGTTCCCTTTGTAACAGCTGGAAACCACTATCATGTTTTGACTTAAAAAGTCAGAGATATACTCCAACAAAGAAGTCAGCAGAGGTTGAATTTCAAAAGGGGAAAAAAGAAATTAACAGGTTATTAGGAGAAGAAATACAGACTGCAGCCACTGACAGCTAATAAGTTATGTTTACCTACTGCTATGTTATGTTCTGGCTACTGCATTTTCTGATCTGAGAACAAGTGCCTATTGATTACCATTACCCACCATGAGGACATAGAGTATCTTATCAGACACAGAGACAGAAAAGCAATTTATTTTCCAACAAACAAATCTGACATGCCTTAACTCTTGCTTTTAAAGTTATGTGCATAATGTATCAAATCAGCAAAAACTAAAATAAAAAAGCTCTTTAGATCTTTTAAATCTAACATTCCATAGCTGATACCAATCTGTGATGGAGGCTATAATCATATTAAGGTTTAGCTAAGCCATCTAAATGTCCCTTTCTTGATGCAAAAATAATATGTGTGTGTGTGTGTGCATATATATATATATATATATATATATCATTTTTTTTATACAACATATGTTTTGGGATAACAGCTGAAATAAAAAGTACTATATGAGGCAGCCAGTGGAGATACCACTGATATTTCTATGTTCCCATATGTCATAGTGATATCTTAGATGTTCCCATATGTCATAGTGATATCTTGGATGTTCCCATATGTCATAGTGAAATCTTGGATGTTCCCATATGTCACAGTGACATCTTGAATGTTCCCATATGTCATAGTGATATCTTAGATGTTCCCATATGTCATAATGATATCTTGGATGTTCCCATATGTCATAGTGAAATCTTGGATGTTCCCATATGTCATAGTGACATCTTGAATGTTCCCATATGTCATAGTGATATCTTAGATGTCCCCATATGTCATAGTGATATCTTGGATGTTCCCATATGTCATAGTGATATAATGAGTGTTCCCATATGTCATAGTGACATTTTGAATGTTCCAATATGTCATAGTGATATCTTAGATGTCCCCATATGTCATAGTGATATCTTGGATGTTACCATATGTCATAGTGAAATCTTGGATGTTCCCATATGTCATAGTGATATCTTGGATGTTCCTATATGTCATAGCAATACCTTGAGTGTTCCCGTATGTCATAGTGATATCTTGGATGTTCCAATATGTCATAGTGATATCCTGGATGTTCCCATATGTCATAGTGACATCTTGAGTGTTCCCATATGTCATAGTGACATTTTGAATGTTCCAATATGTCATAGTGATATCTTAGATGTCCCCATATGTCATAGTGATATCTTGGATGTTCCCATATGTCATAATGATATCTTGGATGGTCCCATATGTCATAGTGACATCTTGGATGTTCCCATATGTCATTGTGACATATTGGATGTTCCCATATGTCACAGTGACATCTTGGATGTTCCCATATGTCACAGTGATATCTTAGGTGTTCCCGTGTGTCATAGTGACATCTTGAGTGTTCCCATATGTCAGAGTGATATCTTTAGTGTTGCCATATGTCATAGCAATATCTTGAGTGTTCCTATATGTCATAGGATATCTTGGATGTTCCCATATGTCACAGTGATATCTTGGATGTTCCCGTATGTCATAGTGACATCTTGGATGTTTCCATATGTCACAGTGATATCTTGGATGTTCCCGTATGTCATAGTGACATCTTGAGTGTTCCCATATGTCATAGTGATATCTTGGATGTTCCCATATGTCATAGTGACATCTTGAGTGTTCCCGTATGTCATAGTGACATCTTGGATGTTCTCATATGTCATAGTGATATCTTGGAAGTTCCAATATATCATCTAATAAACTTATTTGGTTGATCCTGCCATTTTTGCACTGTCATTCAGTTAAAGCAGTTTCACTTTTGCAGCTTTAATGTAGTTTGACAGAGTGCTGTTAATATTCGTAAATGATGTGCTGCCAGACATTTGAAATAAAGCACACTCTGTTCAAATACTAAGAAAAGCCTATTTTTTTGTTCACTTTACTTACTTATCTATAAAAGAATCAGCTGACCGTAGGGAGAGGAGAGGAACTACATAGGAGAGAGTCAGCAGTTTCCAATAAGTAGACACATGCCTGAGCGGCTGTTGCGATAGCAACAGGTGCTCCAGCTTGCGTCTACATTTCTGAAGCCACTGAGTCACTCCCTCTGTGCTCTCTCTCTCCGCTCAATACAGTCGGCAGCTTCTTTTACAAGGAACTAATTAAAAAGTATTTGAACAAAAAGTGTCTTATTTCAAATGTCTAGCAGCATGTCGTTTACATGTATTAACAGTGCTCTGTCATGCTACATAAGAGCTCCAAAAGTGACAGTGCATGAAAGGAATGACAGTATGAAAATGGCCAGAAAAGTTTTTTTAACTAACATGTTCAATATATTGTGTTAGGAGGTAAATATGGGATGTTGTGTTGGGGGTGGGGGCAAATCATATCTTTCATAAAAAAAGGACAACATAGGAAAGTCACCTCTATGTGGGGGATTATGTTGAGGGGGCATGTCAGGGCATGTGTTGGGGAGCGGGCCAAAACATATGTTGTATAAACAGAACATGACATGGCCTGACTGAAGTTACATAGATACATACATACACACATGTTGTCAGTAGATAAGGACAACTAGGCCCATCCAGTCTGCCCGTTTAAGCTACCTAATGAAAAGCCAAGCTCTAGCCTTTCCTTCCTATCTCTATTATTCCTTTGTTTCTGCCCCATGCATGTTTGAAGCCCACCACTGTATGGGCTGCCACCACCTCCTAGGGCAGACTATTCTATGCATCCATCATCCTTTCTATAAAAAAGAACTTCCTGACATTTCCCCTTATGCGGCCACCCCTCAGTCTCATGTCATGTCTTCTTGTCCTGACACTACTGTTAATCTGGAATATGTTGTCCCCTTCCACCTTGTTAATGCCCTTGAGGTACTTGAATGTTTCTATCATGTCACCTCTCTCCCTCCTTTGTTCCAGCATGTAAAAATTGAGGTTCCTCACTCTTTCCTTGTAAGGCTTGTGATGTAATCCCGTCACCATTTTTGGTGCCTTCCTCTGCACCATCTCTATTTTGTCAATGTCTTTTCAAAAGTGTGGTCTCCAGAACTGCACACAGTATTCAAGGTGAGATCTTATCAGGGTCTTGTACAGTGGAGCTATTACCTCCCTCTTTTGGCTTGTGATTCCCCTTCCAGTACACCTCAACATCCTACTGGGCTTTCCACCACCTTTGTTGCCTGCCTAGTGGCCTTCAAGTCATCTGTGATTATGACCCTCAAGTCCCTCTCCTCTTAGTTACTGTCAGCAGCCCCCCCCAACCTGTAGCTCACCCCAGGGTTTCTGCTCCCCACATGCATGATTTTGCACTTCTTTGAATTAAACCTTAGCTGCCATGACCCTGACCATCTCTCCAGCAGTTCCAGGTCTTTTCTCATCCTTTCTACCCCCTCTGGAGTATCTACCCTGTTGCAGATCTTGGTGTCATCTACAAACAGGCAAACTTTTCCCTCCAGCTCATCTGCAATGTCCCTGATGAAGACATTGAAGGGGACTGGCCCCAGAACTGACCCCTGAGGTACCCCACTGATCATCTCCCTTTCATCTGATTGGGTTCCATTCACCACTACCCTATGTTTTCTGTCCCTTAACCAGTTTCCAATCCAGTTCAATACCTTGTGCCCCAACTCCAGGCTGCCAAGCTTGTTGACCAGTCTCCTATGTGGCACCATATCAAAGGCACTGCTGAAATCAAGGTAGGCAATATCTACCGCCCCCACCTTGGTCTACTGCCTTTGTCACCCAGTCAAAAAAAATCCTTCATATTAGTTTGACAGGATCGTCCTGCAGAGAACGCATGTTGCCTGGGATTCGCCAGTCCATTAGCTTCCAGGTATTTCACTATTCTTTCCTTAAGGAGTGCCTTGATTATCTTTCCAACAACAGAAGCTAGACTAACTGGCTTGTAATTTCCCACTTTTTCTTTACTTCCACTCTTGTGAAGACTGACAACGTTTGCCCTTCTCCAGTCCTCTGGGACCACTCCAGTATCTAAAGACTCACTGAACAGGGCTGCCAGAGGGGCTGCCAGTTCAGCCCTCAATTTCATTAGGACCCTGGGATGTATGCCATCTGGATAGATGGCTTTTTCCACTTTTAGCTTCATCAGTTATCATATTTATCTTTACTCGAGGCCAATGACATTAAGATATCTGACTTGTAGCTTCACCACTTGTGAGACATCATGATATCATTGGCTTCTTGTGAAGATAAATATGATATCTTCAGTCAGGCCATGTAACATCCCTTATATACAACATATGTTTTGGGATATAAGTAGAGATAAAAAGTAGTATCTGAGGCCCACAGTGGAGATATCACTGATATCTCCATGTTCGTATAAGTCATAGTGATTGCTTCATGTTCCTATACATCATAGTAATATCTCCACATTCCTATATGGCATACTAATGAAAGTGAAAGTATTGCACTTTTGATCTCTCCGCTCTCAAAATGGCAAGCTGCTGCACAAGTGTCTTTCTAGAACCTGCACCCCCTTTCCCATATGGCATTGGCATCTGGTTGATCCTGCCTTTAATTTTAAACAAATACTTATTTAAAAATGTATCTCATTGATCCTGACATTTTCACACAGTTTTACCTAAGAAGCAATTCCACTTCTGCTCCTGTAAAGTAGCGTGACTGAGTGCTGTCCATGGTTATAAATGACACCCTGGCAGAGATTTAAAATGAGGCACTCTGTTTTGACAAACTGAGAAAACTGTGTTATTTCTCCTAAGTTTATTTAGCTTTGTTTTAAAAGAAGCTGCTGACTGTAGAGCGAGGAAAGCAAGCAAGTCAGCAGCTTCAGAAAAGTAAACGCAAACCCGGGTGACCGTTACTATAGCAACACACGCTCACACTTGCCTCTACTTTTCTGAAGCTGCTGACTCGCTTGGTCTCCTTGGTCTACAGTCAGCAGCTTCTTTTAAAACAAAGCTAAATAAACTTCAGAGAAATAACACAGTTTTCTAAGTTTTTCAAAACAGAGTGCCTCATTTTAGATCTCTGCCAGGACGTCATTTGCAACTAAGGACAGCGCTCGGTTACGCTACTTTATAGGAACAGAAGTGAAAATGCTTATTATTTAAGACTGTATAAAAATGGCAGGATCAACCAGACAAGTTTTTAAATAAGTATTTCTTTAAAAATAATGGCAGGATCAACCAGATGTCAGAGCTGCGGGGAGCTGCAGGGCATAGAGAGAGTTTACAACATGTGTAAGGTACCTCTATGTGGGGGACTCATTGTGTTGCTGGGATGTGTGGGGGGTTCTGATGGAGGGAAGGGGCCCAAAACATAGTTTGTATAAACAGAACATGACATGGCCTGAGTGAAGATTTATCTTCACTCATGGCCCAATGACACAAGGGATATGCAATGGAAATGAGTGGTATACATGATTTATCTGCACAAGAGCAGTTTGACCTCAAGTAAGCTCACGAGTGGCATAAGCCACAAGTGAGGTGTCTGAGGTCAAACTGCTTGACTGCAGATAAATCATGTATTCCATGAGGTTTTAAATCATGTATTCCATGAAGGTTTCCACTGCATTCTCAATTTATATGTGATTCAGAGCTCAGTACTTATGCTTCATACTGTAGCTGAATTATGTAGGTTGTGCTTGGATACAGAGGCCAGACCAGTAAGTAGGACAATGTTCACAAAGTATTAGTAGTTTGGAATTGATCAGTGCTTAGGTACTTCGACATAGTCATGAGCAAGTCAGTGATAATAGTACATGTGAATTGGATAGTCTATGCAAGGTACTTAGATGCATGAACTGATGAGTAACTTGTTATGATTTGATATTTTGGCTTTTATCTGTATCCCACCACAAGAAGGATGCTTAGTCCTGTAGTATGAGACCCCCCCTGGTGGGATAAGAGTGCCAGAGAAGGAGGAGGTGTCAGTGGAGGATGGAGGGTGAGTGTGACACTCTCTATGCAGAGCTGTGGTTTGCCTGTTGGTTAAGGTAGAGTATGGGGGAGGCGCTCTTCCCCCATATAACCACTGGCATGTGCCTTTCAATTATATGTGGGTCATAGCTCAGTACTTATGTTACATACTGTAGCTGAATGATGTAGGTTGTGCTTGGATACAGAGGCCAGACCAGTAAGTAGAGGTGGGCAAAGTGGCCTCAATTTGCTCCGCGAAGTGATTCACAGAGTGAAGGGGAATTCGTGGAGTGCTCCGCACCGCGAAGTGGATTACTTCACGTTATAATGGGTAAAGCGAAGTCCATTGAAAACAATGACTTCATGTTACTCCGCCTTCCCAAACCACAACTGCACCAATTCGTAGGGTGAAGTACATTGAAAACAATGTACTTCATCTCACTTTGCCTTGTTTTTAAACTCCAAAGGTGAATTTTGCAGTGATTCAAAGGATTTCAGGTCACATGGGCTCTAGATTGTTCTGCACAGCCTCTGTTTGGGGTAGTGTGTGTGTAGGAAGCTGTAGGAGACAATCTGCTCTGAGAGATCTCTGCTATTCAAACCTTCTAAAACCTGTTATAAAAGCCTTTTTGAATAGTTCTTTTTGCTGAAACCTTGGTTCATCGATTATAGGAAACCCTCCTGTGCTCATATCATGGAACATTTATTGTTTGTGTGTGGATTTTGAATGTTAATGTACAACATTCAGTCTGTGTACTGAGAGACAGTGGAAGTGTGCTTTAGGGGAGGGGTGTATCTGTGGTGTAGGTAGATTAACTTGGAGAAAAAGACGGTGCTTTCTGTTTTGGTGATATTTTTCTTGTATAACTGTGTTAATGTACACACAGTAATATTTTCAATAATTCTTGCCATTTTTTTTTTGATGATTGTTGTGGTGCAGCAGTGCATAATTTTAGTTTGTTTAAAATATATGGTTATATTACTGAAGTTTTCAATTTGCTATGCATTACTTACTGTGTGTGTGTGAGTATGTGCGTGATGCGTGTCATCAAATCAGACACCTTTTATTGTGCCACATAATAATTTCAGCAATGTGAACCTGCTATCCACTGCAGCTGTGTGATTTTTGTACTTCTTTGGGGTATCTTTATTGGTACTAGTACTAGTGACTGTTACTGCAGCAGAGCAGTACACTGCCCCCTCCCCCGCAGCCCACCCCAACTGGCAAAGGCATTCTTTTCCAGGTTTGAATTTCTGATGGGAGAGTACTGGTTAGGTGTTGTGCCTTTGTGTCTGCATCTCTTCAGTGCTCAGCAGAATCTTAATCTGTCTGTGCATTTGCATCTCTTTAAGGCCCAATCTCCATCTATAACTTAAGTCACAGTTGCTTCTTTGGCTTCTCTGCAGAGTACTGGACAGGTGTGGTGCATAATTCTGCATGAACACTGTACTTATTAGTACGCATTTTTATGTCAGGACCATCATCACGAGTCGCTCATGATACAAATCACATTCTTCATCATCATGGTCACAAATGCAGTCACAAATCACTATTCACGATCATGTCACGAATCACAACTTTAATTTTTTTACTAGTTACTCAGATGTATTTTAAGCCTGTTTTGTAGTATCTCTCCAGGCTTCATCTCACGACCATTGTACTCATTAATACTTGTTTTTAAGTCAGGGAATTTTGAGCTACAGCTCTTCAGGGAAGTATAGTCGTAGGCATTCGCATTCCCAGTATAGTTCCATATTAATTATCTCACACCGTCAACACTGAATCATGTTAGACGGTCACGTGATGCTAGCGTGCTGAGCAACAGCAGGGGCTTGGAGCTCTCTACTCCCATCAACTTTATCTACTTTAATCGGCGATTTCGCGGAAAGCAGCTCCAGCAATTTACATCTCATCTGAAAGCCTACACTCCACCTATTGGCCTCAGGGCATTTTCTAATCATACCCCTTGAGTTTATAAGGGGATGGAGGTGGAGAAAAAACAGGCCGCAATTAGGCACACGCCAACAGCCACTCCTGAAAAGCTGCCTAAAAAACCGAGGAACCAGCCCAGCTCGACCTCTGATAAAATGAGTGATAAAACTCCTCTGTCTAATCCTCTCACCGAGGAGAAATTCCTACAGGAGCTGGCTCCACTGAAAGACGTGCTGCAAACCATCACTTTGGACCTCAAGTCCATCCGAGGGGATCTCTCCTCTCTCACCACGAAGGTGTCTGACTCAGAGGCCAGAATCCACTCCCTAGAACAGCGGGACACTAAATCAGAGTTGGAGTTGATCACGCTAAATCAACAGGTCAAGAAGCTACTATTAAAAACGGAAGACCTGGAAGGTCGCAACCGGAGAAATAATTTGCTCATTCTGGGTCTGCCAGAGCTCGAGGAGGGAGCAGAACCCATGGCCTTTCTTCAAAAATTCTTAGCTAAGATAGTGGGCCCTTCACCTCTGCCCCATTACCACCTGGAGAGAGCGCACAGATCTCTGAGGCCCAGACTCCTGGTTCTCCTCCACGACCAATATTATGAAATTTCTTAGCTAGCATAGAAAGGCAACATATCTTTACCAAATCCTGTGAGCTACAAACCATCATGTGGGGACCAGCCAAACTCTGCATCGCTCAAGATCTCCCTAGAGAAACCAGGATGAAGAGATCCGCTTTCACCCTGTCGTCCAGAAGTTAATTGCTGCGGGCATTCCCTTCCGTATGATGTATCCTGCTACCCTCAAGGTCACCATTGGAGACAACTCCCAAAGCTATGACTCTCCGGACTTGGCCTATAAAGACCTCTCTGTTAAACTTCCCAATCTTTTTAAAACAAATGGCTGAACCTTTAAACCCCAGTTCCAACTTTAAGGCGAGGCCTTAAGTTGTTCATCCTAGGTTTGGTGCCCTTGCTGTCTTTTGCCCCCTTTTGTACCTGTTTGTATTACCTGTGTGGCCGATTCAGAGGTTGCTATGGTGGGCGGGGGTCTCCGGCGGACCGAGCGGAGGCTGGGGTAAGCCGCGATGCTTCTAGTTTTCGCTATTCACCCGGAACCAATCTGGGGTGGTTGCAGATTTCAGCCTTGCTGTTTTCGGTGAGGGTTCAATCTGGTCCCTCCCCAAAATAGCTCCCCGGGGAAGCAATCTAGTTTAGTGAGGTTGTACCTCCATCTCGCGGCCCATTCTGCCGGTCTGCGGCCCTTTTCCTATAGCCCAGTTCAGGAGGTGAGTAAACCCTTCTCTTTGGGCTTTTTTCTCTTTTGAAAATTAAGTGGGGCTTTTCTGTGGTATCGCGACTCCCTGTATTAAGATCACAATTTTGTTGATGGGGGGGGGATTGCTCTTGTGCCCCTTGTAATTGCCGTAGTTGCATTGTGAGCTTGTAGAAGGGGGTTGCAAACCCAGTCCCATATATTGAGTTATCCTTATTTCATCCGGTTTGGATGAGAATCACTTTTCTGTTTTGGCTTTTGGTGTCCTGGAGATCTTCTAATCTGAAGGATTCTAATAACACAGGGCTCTCTGGGTTTGCAACAGGGACCTGGTTCTCAGGCTTTTGTTGTAGTTGTCTTCCCTTATAAATGCTCAGGCCTGGAACCAGGATGTATATAGTTGCTTGTTTTTTCAATGGATTTAAGGGGGTTGGGAGGGTTGACCTGTCTGCCTCTTTATATGTATGTTGCTAAACCAGTTATGTTCTGTTTGGTCATCACACTGTTACTTTAGCATTCCCTTCATGGCAGACCATAATGAGTTGGGGTTTGGGTTTGAGTGTGCCTTTTCTACTGGACTAGAGTTGGGAGTTCTAGTAACTGTTTTGTTTTTATCCTGTTTTGAAATGGCTGTAAGTACTGTCAAAATTGCATCATGGAATGTCGTGGGCTCAGGAAGAAGGTCAAGAGGACTCAAGTATTTAACCATTGTGAGTTATTTCAGACTGATATTTTACTATTGCAAGAAACCCACTAACTAACTCAGAGGCTAAATGGTTGTCTCGTTCTGGTTTCTCGCAAGTTTTCGTAGCAAATGGGTCCAGCTCTAGCAGAGGCATTGCTATACTCATTAAAAAATACATTATGTTCCTGGTCAATACAACAATAACTGATCCGGAAGGCAGATTTATATTGATTAAGGGCTCCATACACGGTGATGATGTTGTTCTAGGCTCAGGTCTATGGTCCAGTAGGGGGTAGCTCTGATTTCTTTATGTTCCTAGCAGACAAAATAAGTACCCTACTTCCTCCAACTTATACTTAGGTGACTGGAACGCTCACCATCTCACCTATTAGATAAAGACCTCAATCAAGCGCCCCTTCTCCGGTTCAAAGGTCCTACTAGATTTCCTGACATATTAGGGTTATGTGACCTTGGCATCTCTCAACCCCTTCCCTTCGGTCCTTCTCTTTTTCTCAATCCACGGATCCTGGTCTAGAATAGACTATATCCTGATTAGTAAAACTCTTCTCCTGGCCTTCTCCAATCTGGCATCAAGCCGATTGTACTCTCGATCACAAGTTGTCTGGACAAGACTTTCCCCAGACCCGAATTTCCAAGCGACACAATCTGGAGCTCAATACTCAACTCCTTAAGGACACCCACTTAGTGACCCACATTAAGACCCTCATTTCTGACTTCCTTGAGGACAATCTTGGATCCACCCTAAGATTTGTTATCATCTGGTGCCCTAAATGCTACCTAAGAGGCGAATTAATTAAATTAGCCTCCAGCGAAAAGCCAGACAATCTCGTGCCTCCCTGCTAATGAACAAAATCAAGGAGCTTAAGCTCTCATTCCCCTTCCTCTCCTCTGTCCTCCCTCAAAACCCTCTTGGCAGTCAAAAAGCAGTATACTGATCTTCTCAAAGAAAAAGCTGAATATTACTTTTAAGACTCCAAACCAAATATATTGAGCATGGCGAAAGCTGGAAGGCTTTTGGCCTTAAGACTTCGTACTTTAGAAAGTTCCAGATTAATCCGGCCTACAATCTCCTGCTGGCTCCATCAAAACCTCTCCCAAAGAAATTCGCTTGATTTTTGAGAATTACATAGGAATCTTTTATAGCCTCCCTTTCCGCCTCTCTCTGACATATCTGCCTACCTAGCAGAGCTTGATATTCCCCCATCTTTTGCCCTCTCAAAAAGAAGACTGACACCCCATCTCACTTCCGAAATAGAAAATGCCATTGCCTCTATGGCCCCTGATAAGGCTCCAGGTCGGATGGGTTTCCCTCAAATTTCTATAAAGTTTTTACAAGGAACTTGCCTTTACTTCTCAAACTATACTATACCTCTTCTCTTCTACCATCGGACCCATGCTTCTTGAAGCTACCATCATTCTAATTCTTAAACCGGACCGAAACCCCCACTGACCCAGCGAGCTATCGACCCATATCTCTCCTAAACTGCTGAATGAAAATTCTTTCTAAGGTCTTGGCGAGCGGATTAAGAAATCTGGACCCATCTCCTTAGTCAAGAGCAGGTTGGATTAGTACATTCTCGGTCCCCATCAGACCACCTCAGAACCCTCTCTCATATTTCTCATCTCGCCCAATCATCCCATCTCCCAATGGCCCTGATTTAGTTAGAGCGCTGAGAAAGCATTTGACAGAGTTGATTGGTCTTTTCTCTGGGCTACGATGGCCAAGATGGGCTTCCCAATTCCCTTTCTCAAGTGGATCCAGGTTCTATACAAATCCCCCTCGGCCAAGATTTATTGTAATGGTGTTTTCTCTTCACTGTTTCAACTTCATACTGGTACCAGACAAGGCTGTTCTCTCTCACCTTTTTTGTTCAATTTGTATCTCGAGCCTCTTCTCATCAAGCTCAAATCCTCCAGAGATATTCAAGGCTGCCGGGTGCACCAACCTGAGTTAGTCCTCTCAGCTTATGCTGACGACATACTTCTACATGTTACTCACCGCCCACTTCCCTAGGACATGCATTGCAACTAATCATTCAATACAGTAACCTCTCTCAATACAAACTGAATATTTCTAAATCTGAAATATTCCTTGAAACACTCACACATGCAAACGAGCTTATTAAATTTGGCATGAGATGGTCCCCTAAGTCGATTAAATACCTTGGTATTCATTTTACCTCAGACCCTTCTCTACTCAGAAAACTCAATTTAGATAACCTTAAGGCCCATATCCAGCAAGATTTTCAAAGATGGACCCTCTTCCTATTCCCTCTGGGGCAGGATTAATATTATTAGATGAATGTTCTCCCTGTATCTTCATCCTCTTAACCTGCTAGGGCTTTGGTTGCCGCTCTCTTACCTACAACAGTTTCAAATAATTTTCCAGATTTGTCTGGCGAGGAAGGCAGTTCTTGAATTCATTTCTTAAACTATCTCCCCAAGAATAAAGTGGGTCTTAGACTTCAATCTAGTATTTTGCTATTGAGCTGCCCACCTTTCTAAGCTAGGTAGATGGTTTCAGCCATCCTGAACCCTTCTCCCGATTTGGCTCCAAATTGAAATTGATCATTTCATAGTCTAAATTGGATCCCTATGCAATTTTTACACTCCTCCCTCGGTGCTTTCACACTGGATAACTGACAAACAATTCTCACATCCATTAATCTCTTTCCCAATGTTTATATTCCTTAAAATTTCTCTAAAATGGACCTAGCACAGCCCACCACCCTTAACCCTAATATCAAGCTGGGCAACTCAATAGATTACCCTGAGTGGCTCCACAAATTAAAGAAACTAACTTAGAACATATACGATCAAGGATCCTCCTTTCATCATCTGACATTTTGGCTAAATTTGGAATTCCCAGTAATAAGATTTTTAAGGTATATCAATTAAGGCATTTTATTGCTGCAAAATTTGACTCACAGTTTAGAGAACCCAAGGTTCAACCCTTTCTCTCTCACATCTTTACCCTTGCTTCTAAACCACATTCCATTTCGCTAATATACTCTTTCTTGCTGGATTACAAATTTCAGAAACCAATCAAAGGTTCTCGCATTTGGCTTTCTTTGCTCCCAGATTCCACCCTCAACTGGGCCTATATTTGGAAAGACCTGCACAAATACCATACCCAAGACAGGCTTAGACTTACCCAATATTATATTTTGAACAATATGTATTATACCCCTAAGAAACTTTTCCGGCTTAAAAACTAACTCTCCCTCTGCTCCAGGTGCTCACATAGTGACGAATTCCCTACACATTTTGGTATTGCAATAAGGTTGCCTTTGTGGTCTGCTATTCAACACAATCTTGATCCACTACTTGGCCTCACCAATCTTTTCACTCCTGAAATCTGCATTCTAGGTGATACTCTGGCATAGACTGTTTAGAGCGCCGATATCACATTACCCTTGTGTCTATAGTGGTTAGAGACTAGTTCTTAAACATTGGACTGATCAGCTGACCCGACTTATTCTGAATGGTTGGCTGAGCTTTCAGCCATCTTACACATGGAAAGGCTGATAGCCAGTTCCGTAATGCATGGTTGTTTCACAAAAACGAGTAAATTGTTTTGCACTATATTTGCACCAATGATCTTTTGGCTTCACTCCTGATGCCACGGTGGTTTTCTCTCTTTCCTCTCTCCCTTCCCATTTGTCTTCTTGGATTTTGAAGGCAGGACTGAGTTACGATGTATCTATGAACTCGCTAACTGGTCTAGGTACAAAGTTGTTTGGCACACTCTATGGGGGTTGGGGGTGGGGTCCCCCCTTTTTCCTTTCTCTTTATACCATGTGGATACCTGGCATAAGATATGTAATGATCTTGTTTTATGTTTGCTATGTTAAAATCAATAAACTTGAATTTCAAAAAAACACTGAATCATGTTCTTCATCATCACGGTCACAAATTCAATCACAAATCATGATTCATGATCATGTCATGAATCACAACACCAATTTTTTGACTAGTTACTTGGATGTATTGTAAGCATGTTTTGTAGTATTTCTCCAGGCTTCACCACTCAGCCATTGTACTCATTAATGAGAATTTTTAAGTCAGGGAGTTTGTGCTACAGCTCATCGGAGAAATACAGCAATAGGCATTTGCATTCCCAATACAATTCCATATTGTTTATCTCACACCATCGACACCGAATCATGTTCATCATCACGGTCACAAATGCAGTCACAAATCACGATTCACGATCACGTCACAAATCACAACACTAATTTTTTGATTAGTTACTTGGATGTATTGTAAGCATGTTTTGTAGTATCTCTCCAGACTTCACCACCCTGCCATTGTACTCACTAAAGACAGCGTTTTTAAGTCAGGGAGTTTGTGCTACAGTTCATCGGGGAAGTACAGCCATAGGCATTCATGTTCTCAATACAGTTCCATATTGGTTATCTCACACTGTCAACACCGAATCACATTCTTCATCATCACAGTCACAAATGCAGTCACAAATCATGATTCACGATCACGTCACGAATCACAGCATTCATTTTTTTACTAGTTACTTGGATGTATTGCAAGCATGTTTTGTAATATCTCTCCAGGCTTCACCACTTCACCATTGTACTCATTAATAAGCATTTTTAAGTTGGGGAGTTTTGTGCTACAGCTCATTGGGGAAGTACTGCCATAGGTATTCACGTTTCTTCCCATACAGCATGTGAGTTACAGTGCTGTAAGTAGTGGTGGGTGAAATGGCCCCAATTTGCTCCGTGAAGTGATTCACTGAGTAACATGGGATCTGTGAAGAACTCCACGATGTGAAGGGGAGTACTTCGCTTCATAATGAGGAACACGAAGTCCATTGAAACCAATGACTTTGCATTATTCTGCCTTCCCCAAACTACTACTCCACCAATTTTAATGTGAAATACATTGAAATTAATGTAATTCACCTCACTTCGCCCTGTAATTGAGCTCCAAATGAAATTTTGCAGTTATTCATGGGATTGCAGGTCACATTAGCTCAAGATTGTTCTGCTCAGCCTCAGTTCTAGCCTGGGTAGTGTGTGTGCAGTGTTAGCTGGAGACAGTTTGCTCTCAGAGCTCTGTGTTTTAAAACCTTTAAAAGCTGTTTAAAATGTCTTTTTGAGTAATATTTTTTGCTCAAAATTTTGTACATCGATTGTAGGAAACCCTTTTGTGCTCATATAATCAAGTGTTTATTGTTGTGTGTGGATTTTGAATGTTAATTTAAAACAGTCAGTCTGTGTACTGTGAAGTGAGCTTTGGGGGAGGGGCATATTTGTGGCGTAGATAGATTAACTAGGAGAAAAAGGCAGTCTTTCTGTTTTGGTTATATTTTTCTTGTATAACTGTGTTAATGTACACAGTAATATTTTTAGTAATTCTTGACATATTTTTGCTGATTGCTGTGGTACAGCAGTGTACAATTTGTCTGTTTAAAACATTTGGTTATATTACTAGAGGTTCTCAATTTGCTACGTATTACTTGAGTGTACGTGTGAGTGTGTGTGCAATGCATGCCATTAAATCAGACACCTTTTATTGTGTTACAGAGTAATTGCAGCAGTGTGAACCTGCTATCCGCCGCATCTGCATGAATTTTTTATACTGCTTTGTGGTATCTTTACTGGTAGTGGATTGTTACTGCTGTGCACTAATCCCCTAACTGGCAAAATGTATTCCTTTCCAGATCTGGATTTGTGACTTGTGAGCACTGGTTAGGTGTTGCAGTACCTTTTCGTATGCATCTCTTGAGTGTGCAGTGCAATCTTAATCTGTCTGTGCATTTGAATGGCACCATTAATTCTGGGAGACTGCATTTCTTGTTATGCTCACATTTCACTTTGTCAGCACTGGGGAATTTTCTGGACAGAAGACAGTAGCATTTGGGGATGCACATTAATTCTGGTAACTCTGTGTGTGACCTGACCACTGCACACATGACTGAATGCGTCATTAATTCTGGGAGACTTTACATTTCTTGTTACGCTCTCATTTCACTTCATCAGCACTGGGGAGTTTTCTGGACACAAGACAGTAGCACTTTGGGGATGCACATTTATTCTGGAACTGTGTGAATGGGATGCTGCCAATATTGTTGTCACTCCACCTTACTTCATGTTTAAGGTGGAATGACAATGTGAAGTAATAATAACAAGGCAAAGTGAGCCTTTCCTATGGGGCACTCCATGTAGCGAAGTGCCAACACGAAGTGGCCACTTTGTATTCACTTTGCCTGCAGATTTTACAGTCACTGCATCTCTACCAGGAAGTAGGACAATGTTCACAAGATAGCAGTAGTTTGAATTGATCAGTGCTTAGGTACTTCAACATAGTCATGAGCAAGTCAGTGATTATAGTACATGTGAATTGGATAGTCTATGCAAGGTGCTTAGATGCGTGAACTGATGAGTAACTTTCTATGATCTGATATTTTGGCTTTCTTTTCTTTGTATCCCATTGCAAGAAAGGTGCTTAGCCCTGTAGTATGAGACCCCCAAAAAATAATAAGTATCAAACAATTATTGAATGATTATCTCCTCCAACTCCAGAGAGTGTGACCAGTTGCACTCAGGAGAGGAAAACCCCCCTTGGGGGAAACCTCTGAGGATCCATGGCTACTAACCTGCCCATCCTTCTGGGCATACTAAAGGAGAAAAATCCTAAGTAACAATTTTAAATTATCGGATAATCTGAAATCCAAAGTTGTAGATCCTAATCCAGTGAATCAAAAACCTGAGTAAAGCACTGAATATGAAGTGTCGGTGAACATAGCATTGTCCTTCTAGCAACTCCTAGTCCAAGAATTCATGACCAAGGAAGAAAAATAGTAGATTGGAATCCATGGTCAATAATAATTCGCAGCATTAAAGTTGCATTGGTGAAACACTCCAGCAGACGAGGATGTCTTCTCTAAGAAGAACCAGTAACCAAAGGCTAAGTTTCCATATCCAGAGTAGGTGGACAGTTGGTTCATGTTCCGCTTGGCTAGCTTTGCAAATGAAGAGCTTGGTAATGAAGCACAGGAACCAGCACATGCTGCGTGATCTGGAGAGGGTGGAGCAATAGGGACCTTTAATCTGGAGTGGGGAAGCAGGTAAGTGAATTAGGTATAGATCTTAGTGCAAATAGATAGACATAAGTTAGATGTACCTCCAGATCCCAAAGGGCCAAGTAGGTTGAAGAACAGGTGAGTCAGTCTTGATGAACCTCTAGGTCCTGTAAGGGCAAAGCAGATATGAGCAAATAGTGTAAATAAGTGGACCTGTACATAGGTCAGTAGTAGTAGTAGTAATTAATCTATATGATACAGACGTAGTAGCAGAGGAGTAGTATTGCATAGATTATATATGGTATATAGTGAGGAGCATGAGGAAATGGTAATAGCACAGGAATCAACAAGCTTCATCTGGTAATCCAAATAGTTGCATAGTGATGTAGATATCCATGTTTTGAAAGCCAGAATGGTACAGTAGCTAGAACTGACTTGGTGAGAATAGTCTGACGAGTCTTGAATAGTCAAGCTTATGAGCAATAAATGATGATGACTGAACAAACTGAGTCAAATGAAGCAGCATTGTCACAGGGTCCAAGAAGCCTTAGAGCATAAACCATGAGACTGAAAGTCTTCTGGATAAGCTCAACTAAGTGTCCTGTTAAGAGTGTAGTAGTTGTAATTCACATGACTAAAGTGACAAGGCAGAAGCATTCAAAGAATAAATGACATACGGCTAAATAATTCTGGATGTAAGTCCGTAGTAGAAAGGAGCTCCTAAGGCTGGCAGACATGGTGGCAGGCAGGTGTATAGTAGAATGTGTGAACCTCCAGGCCCTGAAGCTGGGTGAGGCAGGTGTAGAGTAGAAGTAATTGAACCTTCAGGCCAGATGGGTGAAGCAGATCATAGAAGCAGGCGATTATGGTGTAGTAATATAAGATCAAGGGACCTCTGGGCCCAAGGGGTGCAGGTCTTCGAAGTGCAATGCGGTAAACCTCCAGCCCCATGGGGTGAGGCAGGTTGTAGAGAAGTGGTTGATAAAGTAATAGTAATGTCCAACTGCATGTAATGCAGAAATAGCAGCAAAGTAGTAAGGAATAGATTGTAAATGATATTGTAAATGGTAACATATCCTGAGTCAGTTTGGTGCAGAGTAGTAGTATAGTCTAAGGCTGACATATGAGCAGTGAAAGGTGCTGTAGACTGCGGTATCCTGAAGATTGAGGATGGTAAAGATTGTAGTGAAGAGACCTGGGTAGATGAGTTGGCAACTTGACCAGAGGTAATAAGCATCCTGTAACTGTAGTAGATCAATGTCTTAGGCATCAGTTAAACTAAGGAAGGCTGTATTGAACAGAACTCAGCTGGGAGTTCTGATGGATATAGTAGTAGTAATTCTGAAAGAGTTGAAGCAATGCAGCAAAAAGAATACAAGGGAATTGAGGTGAATATCCTGAGATGTAATCCAGAATTAAATCCAGTGGAAGGAAGAAGCTGATCCTTGATACGTGGAAGAAGGTGTGAGCAAGCAAGGTGAAGGCTGCAAGTCCAGGATCCAAGTAGTTCAACTGAAGGCTAGCAATAATAAGTGGTACATCCGATCCTGAGAATTAAGTGAATGGAGAGTGGCAGCTAAGCCCCACGAAGGCTAGCATGCGCAGCAGAACCCAAGAGGTCAGCTGGTAGCTAGTTAAATAGTGCCAGCCAGGCTTATGAGGGCTAGCAGACTCAGCTGGACCACACATAGGCTAGTTGGAAGCAAGGTAGGAGCAGTAATGCAATGAAGTGAATCAGAATGGTAAGCATCCAGGGATATAGAAGTAATCCTAAAACATGGTCTGGTAGGTAATCCAGACTGGAGCACTGATGGTCCTGGATGGATGGAGGGGAGGGAACAAGCCAAGTAAGCTGCAGCATCCAAAGTTCAATGGTAAGGTGTAGAAGCAATGATATGACATAAGCTGAAGTGCATGGCAAAGTCTGCCGAAGGAAGAAGTAGAGCACGGCGGCCAGCTGCCCTAAGGCTAGCAGGACAACAAACCCACACGTAGGTAGGAAAGAGCAGTATGATGACAGGCTAAGCCTCCTCATGGCAGGCAGAAACGACTGAATCCCATGTAGGCCAGTCGGTAGGGGAGTGAGGAGTCGAGCTAGGCCCCATGTAGGCTAGCAAGACTGAATGTACTGCCAAGAAGGGCTGCCGGAGCACAGTAGGTGCCTGGGCAAGTGTGTAGAGGAATGGGACCTGGATGCCTGCAAAAGGGCAACTTGAAGTAAACAATAGTCCAAATAAACCTTAGGTAGCTCAGGGATGCTTGTAATAGAAATAATAGGAGCAGTTACAAAATAGAAAGGCATATGGCAGAAATATACTGAGTCCATCATAGCGAAGCTGGAGTAAGTGAACATGTAGAAATGCAGTCAGGGTGCAGCTGCTTAGTGTTAGAATTGCCATAA
Organism: Neoceratodus forsteri; assembly: GCA_016271365.2. Classification (NCBI taxonomy): domain Eukaryota; kingdom Metazoa; phylum Chordata; order Ceratodontiformes; family Ceratodontidae; genus Neoceratodus; species Neoceratodus forsteri. The sequence continues at coordinate 328,345,658 of CM057450.1, read as the reverse complement.
ATAAATGAATAGCAAGCGTCTCAATCTCCTAGAGGAGAAAGTGAGTTAAAGCCACATACAGTTCTGTGTGTCATATGAAATAGTGCCAATGACCTCCAGTGACGTTATCCATAGTGTCTACCATGGAATAAATTCATTTATCCAGATGATTGTATTGAATTAATTAACCTGGGAAGAGTATACTTGCATACATTCATTTAGAGCAAGCTTTTCAAGTCTCAGAGGTGTCTGAATTCCACATAGTTCCTTACATAAGGAGCTGACTGCTACATTCTGTGTGTGCTGCAAATAGGTCCAATGGAGCTGTCAATACAAAGCTGCCTGACACTGAAAAAGTGCTAATGGTAACGGCACCAAATATGGAATCAGACACACTGCCCAGAAGTGCTATCCAGACAGAAGGTCCAAAGACAAAAACATAGTGAAGTACAAACCTGAAGGTGTTTCTTCAGCAAATGACGTGCTTACTGTGTATAGTCTAAGTCTGCAATTCTCTGTCTCCCCACAGTCCTCCCCACGATGTTATCTGAGGTTGATAAGCTCCACGTCTGCGTGATTGATGGCATTGTGACTCTTCCCTTCAGGTACAGTTGAGATATTGCATTTGTAAGCAGAAGAATAAAATAGATAGTTGTCTGAAATGAAAAAGTGCCACGAGGTTGACACACGCATGGCCAACCTCAGAGTAAAGAAGTAGTGTTTTTATCATTTATTTTGTTTATTGAAAAGTTTTACCAGGAGAATTACACTGAGCAACAAGATGCTCATCTCACGGTACGTCCTGGGGGAAGGGGAGAGGGAGCATTTACGTAGTACATCAGTATACAGCACATAGGAAAAAAATAGCTTCACTGTACATAATCAGTTTAAATGTGACCACAGGCTGTGGCAAATTTACAAATCAGCAAGAAATAGCTTCACTGTACATAGTCAATTAAAACGAGATCACAAGCTGTGGAATATTTACAAATCAACAAGAGGGGTGGAGTAGGGGGTTAGGATGCAGGAGGTTTTAGGAATGCAGAGACAGTTAGTTGGTTCTGCTGGAGGGTGGGGGAGAAATAGACCCTCAGCAGATACCAGTCCAGGGGAATAGGTGCAATTGCAGTTTGTCACTAGATAGTTTAAGGATGTGGAGAGAGAGAATTGGCTGAGGAGGAGTGTCAGATTTGGGACGGTAGTTGATTCCAAAGTTTAGGTAGTCTATGTGAGAAAGCCATTTGGCCTGATGTAGTGCTTCTATAGGGTATATTCAGGGAACGTGAGTCATCAGATCTGAGGGTGTATTTGGAGGGGAGTGGGGGAGCTAGGGATGTAGAGTGGTAGGCAGGGAGCGTTCCTATTCAAAATGTTGAGGTGAATTTTGCCGCATGCATGGTTCTCCTGTCCGCAAGGGAGGGAAAGTTCAGAGAGCAGTAGAGTATGCAGTGGTGGGTCTGGCAGGAGAATCTAAGGCAAACCAACATAAGGAGTTAAAAAGAGGGTCCAGCCTAGGTAAGGAGGATAGGGGGGCAGCTCCATATACTAAGTCACAGTAATCAAAAATTGGTATAATCATTTTATGTACCAATTCGCGTCTTGCTGGAAGGGGGGATGCATTTACTGTTTCGGTATAGTGCCCCTAGCTTAGGCCAGAGTTTTCTCTGAGTGACATTAATGTGTACCAAGAAATTTAGGCTTCTTTCCTGCCAAACTCTGAGGTATCAGAAGGAGGAGGTGTCCTCTAGTACAGTCCCATCTAAGGTGTGGAAGGTGGGTAAGGAGGAGAGCCTGACTAGCCTCTGCCGAGTTCTGAAAGTCATAGAGACTATTTTCTTTGCATTTAGGATGAGGTGGTGCTTTTTAAACCAGTATTGTTTATTGTTGAAGTCCATTTGGAGCCTAGAGGTGACATCAGGGACTGATTTTCCAGTTGTGTACAGTACCATGTCAACTGCATACATGTGTATGTTTGTTGTTGTGCAAGCCAGAGGGAGATCATTAAAGTACATTGAAAAAAGGAGGGGCATGAGTACAGAGCCCTTTGGGACTCCCGTAGTAATGGGAAGCAGTGGGGAGATGGCATCAGCCTTACAGACAGATTGGAATCTGCCTGACAGTTAAGACTTAAACCAATCTGTGGTTTTTGGGGAAAGACCAACCAATCTGAGACAGGATAGGAGTAAAGGGTGTGAGACCATATCAAAGCCTTGGCTAGGTCTATAAAAATAGATGAGGTTATGAGGCCATTGTCCATGCCCGTAGCGATAGCGTCAGTCAGCTGTAGCAAGGATGCGGTGGTGGAGTGGTGCTTTCTAAAACTGGTTTGGAAAGGAGTGAGAAAGGTGGAGTCAGTAAGATAGGAGGATAGTTGCTCAAGTACTGTATGTTCCTGGAGTTTAGCCAGGGTTGGAAGGAGAGAGAGATAGGGCGATTGTTGCTATGGGAGAAGGGATCACCTCCCTTAGGGATAGGTAGAACTGTAGTGTGTCTTCAAGCTTCTGGGACAGAGGACGAAGCAAAGGAGAGGTTTAATAAGAGAGGGAGAGAAGGTTTACAATAGCCGGAACAAACAGAGGGGAGCTTAGGGTACAGGCCTTCTGGCGAGGAGCCTTTGGCAGGGTCAATGGACGAAAGGGATTTTAAGGCAGCAGCAGGGGAGATGTGTGTGAAGAAAAAGGGGTTCAAAGAGGGAGGGGCTATAGGGAGAGAGGGGGAGGGAGTAGGGGGGGAAGCCGGAAATCTGTGGGGGCAGTAGAGTGGCAGTTTGGAGCACAGAGGCACAGGATATAAAAAGGGTATTAAAGCATTTAGCAACTGCCATGGGTTCCGAGATGACTGAGTGATTTAGCTTAAGGGCAGGAGTGGTGGGTTTGGTAGAAGGGGAAAAGAGGGACTAGACAACTTTCCAAAACTTAGAAGGATTGTTTGTGTTTGCTTGGAAGGTAGCCTGGTAGTTTTCTGCTTTGGCCAGATGAATAGCTTTGGTGCATTTATTTCATAGCTCCCTGTAGTGTTGGAGGTCCCTGGGACAGTTGGTTGCCTTGTGTTTATGCCATGTAGTGTCATGGGCTCTTTGACAGGATAGGAGCTCAGGTGATACCCAGGGTAGATGGTTTCCATGGACTCTGATTTTATGCAGGGGAGCATGTAGATTCCAAACTTCAAGGAATTTGTTGCTGAACATCTGGAGAGCAGCGTCAATCGAGGAGCAAGCTGCGAGTGGGGACCAGTCAGAGTTGGTGAGGTCACTAGTGTTAGAATTAGGTTGGTCATTTTATGTTTCCCCGGTACTTTCTGGTAGTTCTGTTGTGTACCAGGGAAGCTCAGCTGCCCAATGAGTTTTGGGTGGTAAGGATGACTTGAGGCAGAGCAGCAAACAGGAGCAACAGTGGCAGAAGTCGCAGGCAGGCACAAGCGAGAGGGCCAGATAGCTGCTGAACAAGGGTAGCAATGTCAGAGCAGGGTGGTGGCATGCAGGCCACAATGGAGGCACTAGTAGCAAAATTAGTGCAAAGAGATAGGAATGGGGTGAGTGGCAACAGCTGACCAAATTAACTGAGTGGTGTCACAGTATGGGGCCAGAAGAAACACCCCCCACAAAAGAATGAAAACACAAAAGGAAAGAAATGGAAAGCCGGAGGAGGGTGAGCAGGCAAGAATGAGGAAGCAAGGGGATGGGAAAGATGAGGGGGGAAAGAAAAGAGAAGAGAAGAGAGCCCAGACCAAACAGAGGAGACAGGGAAACGGGAGGATGGGAGGAGGAACCCAGCCCCAGCATGCGACGGAGCAAGTGCAGCGAGTGCAACTCACTCTAAGCAGAGCTGTGGTTTGCCTGTTGGTTTATGTAGAGTATGGGGGAGGAGCTCTTCCCCAATATAACTACAGGCATGCACCTTTCAATTATGCAATTGGAAAAGAGTTTTTGGGATGCTTTTTTGTTTTTTATATATATTTTTGTTACAGTGTGAGTTTTAATTTTGATAAAGTTGCTGGGATTATTTTTTGTATTACTGCTTGAGATTGGGTTGATTTCTATAGTCACTGACATGGCTGCTGTGAAGCTGACATCCCGACATAAGGGCTGGAGAGTTTTGAGAACATGGTGGCTCCACTTCTCGCTTAGCTAGAGTTAGAGAGAGCCGCTGTGGTGATTTATTTTGACTGCCTTTCTTTTTTTTTCTTTGGTTCATGTTATTTTTTAATTGTAAATAATTTATCTAGTTGTTCCTGCTGTATCTGGTTATTTCTGCTGTCACTGTCTGGGGAATGGAGAAGTGAGGTGATGTGTTTGGCTGAAGTCAGAGAAAAGCAGACTGGAGAAATGAGCACAGGAAGGAGCGGACAGCATTTATTTCTGAGGTCAATGGCTTGGTGTGGGTTTGTTTTGTTATTGCTGGGGAGTCTGTCAGTTACAGAGGGAACAGCATTTTTTTCCTGAGGTCAGTGGCTGGCAGAGGGCTTGTTTACTGCTGAGGATTCATTTCTGTTTCAAATAGCTTGTTTTTCCAATTGAAGTGAAGAGTGACAAAGATGTCCTGGACTTTACTTGGCCAGTGGTAGGGGGGTGCAGCACTCCATTAGAAATTCTGCATAAAAAAAGATAAAGCAGTGTGTAAAATAAATATTTCAGTGAAAGGAGAGAATTGAAGCTTTGGACAATGCAAGTGAAAGTTGCAGAAGAAGTGCTAACAGGAGGGAGGATTATTTATGGCAGGGCATTAAATAAATGGTGTTTGATTGATATTAGGGTGTTAAATAAATGGTGGTTCCACAGTTTATTTCGCATCAGTGGAAATAAAAACATTTATTTAACTGTTTTAGTGCTCACACTTATTGCATAAATCAGGATCTCACTGGCCACTCGTGAAGATAAATATGATATCTTCAGTCAGACCATGTCAGACCATGCCATATTGCATATATCTATCTAGCCACTAGCACAATGCAAAACACTGTCCACAACATGTAAATTGCATCATGCAATATCTCCACAAAAAAATTTTTCTCCGACACATAAGCACCATAATTCACATCTGTAGGACATGCCAAGAACACCCTCCAAAATTCAAGTAAAAAGATCAAACTGTTTCCGAGATATTTAAACTTAGAGATTATTGAAATTGCCCTATCTAATGCATTATAAATTCTGGTCATCTTGTCCCCATCTCGCGATCAAAGATGGCGATCAAAGAATCTCACGATCAAAGAATTTGCAGGCTCATGATCAAAGAATAAAAAATGCTGTAAATAAAAAATTTGAAGGAATTCTGGGAAACCACCACCATGGTTTGACAAAATGAAGCCCCCTGAGCAGAACCCACCCTCATTTGTCTTCCTAGGACACCCCTTGGCTGCAAAAACTGATTTTTTAATTCGACCATCTCATCCCTCTCTCGCGATGCACGATCGCGATCAAAGAATCTCGCAATCAAAGAAATTGCACGTTCGCGACCAAAGAATAAAAAGTGGTGAAACACAATTTTTTGACTGATTTTAAATGAAATCAATGCCATGTCCCGATAGAATGAAGCCCCCTGAGTAAAACCCACCCTGATTTGTGTCCCTAGCCCACCCCTGAGCCAAGATAATTGTGTTTTTAGCTCGTGATGCAAGATCACGATCAAAGAATCTCGCAATCAAAGAATTTGCAGGCTCACGATCAAAGATCGTTAGCGAGCCACAATCAAAGATTTTAAAACCTAATAACTCTATTTTTTGACCATTTTGGATGAAACCAAAGGCATAGCTCAATAGATTGGTGCCCCCTGAGTAAAACTTATTCATGTTTTACTTCAGGAGTGAGCCCAGAGCCAAGATATTTGTGTTTTTGCGATCAAAGAATTCTCAGGGACAAAGATTCTTGAACTACGAGGCTGCAGATTCTTTGACCGCCAGGTGGGATCAGATGGCCAAAACCCCATTATTTGTTCGCAAAACATATAAATTTTCCCATTCACTTATAATGGGAATTTAAAAGTGGCATAACTTTTGAATGCCTTAATATTTTTTCACCAAATGAAAAGTGCAATGTTCGGCCATCAAAGCTCTTTCAAACGAGCCATCTCGCAGAGTGGCACACCACACGACAGTCATGCAGGGCCACGTAGAAGATCCCAAAAGCTGCCTCCAAAAACTGATAATTTTGCAATTTTCAGCGTTTTCATGTGAAAAGACCGTAAGTCTGACCAAAATGAAATAGGGCAGATCAAGAGCTCTACCATGCCCCACTGCGCATACCAAATTTCAGGCAAATCTGTTAAACAGGTCCAAAGTTATTAACGCGCAAAATTTTGACTTTAAGATAGAAGTGACATCTCAACCGTAAATGTAGTGGCGCGACCATGCCAGTATAATATGTATACATATATAACATATGTTTTGGGATATCAACAGAGATAAAAAGTGCTATCTGAAACAGACAGTGGAAATATCAAATATATCTCCACATTCCTATACATTATAGTGATATCTTTCATGTTCCTATATGTCATAGTGATATCTTCCCTGTTCCTATACATCATCAAATTTCACAACAAATTGCACCTGTCATTTTGTCTCAGCCAAAAATGAATGTTCCACAAAACTAAAAGGACTTCTGTTTCAACAACGTGGCTCTGGCAACTGCAAGAGGCCATGCATCTCTCACTGTGCAACCTGCAACCCCACCCCCCCACGTGCAGTCACTTGTTTAAATTTATCTTTTTTTTTACCTGCTTAGAAAATTGAAGCTGAAATGCAGTCATAGAGAAGTACTGAAGTGGGAGAGAGTGGGACAATGAGAGTGAGACTGGGGCACTCCAGAGCTGGCCAGGTAAATGGGGAGACAACAAAGCAGATGGGAGAGCATGGTGAGAGTGTTTGCTGCTCACCAGTCGCACTGTCAATCAGAAAGGCAGCTATGGCAGAGAGCGAGACAGAGACTGGGGTGCTCTGGAGCTGGGCAGGTAATAGTGAGTCCATGTAGTGGGGAAGCAACCCCCAAGAGGCAGCGCATGGTGAGTGTTTCTGTGGGGCAAGAGGTGCTCACTGTGGGGCAAGAGGTGCTTACTGCAGGATTGTGCATAGAGAGACAAAAAAGTTGGGAGCACATATGAATGGTTGATCTGACATCGACACACTGAAGTTACGATCGAAGACAGAGAAGGGAACATGGCTTTGAACAGTGAAAGTGCTGGGCTTAGCTCTGAGGAGCATGTGTGGTGGTGGTGGTGGGGCTAGGTACAGCATGTTTTGCAGCATAAGACAGTGTTTTCAGTGAAAATGACCCCTTCAAAGGGCATGAACTTGAGCAACTATTTTAAAATAAATAGGCTACTAGGGATTGTGGCACTTTGGTGCTGCCTGTCCTTGAACGGGGCTGCTTCAGCTTCCTCACGGTCAGCCAGCACCCAGCCAGCCACCGACTGAGACCAGGACACCCACCTGCAGCTCCTTGGAAGCTGCCTGCCCTTAAACGGGGCTGCTTCAGCTCCCCCACGGTCGGCCACCATGCAGCCAGCCACAGACCGAGACCAGGATGCCCGCCTGCAGCTTCTTGGAAGGTACGGGACAGCACAGCCAGTCGGAACACGGGCGCTTCCAGCAAACCTGCTCTGATTGGCCAGGACTTTTCCCCTGCTTCTGCCACCTAGCACTTTTTACAAATAGATTTTAGCTAGAACTAAGCACATTTCAAGTGTCTAATAGAAGTTTTTCAACTGTATTACCAGGATTGTAATTTCTACTAGTGTTTTAAAGTGCTTACACCTCTTCTGTTTCAGTGCTCCTCCTGCACCCTTTCCCATCCAAGCACTCTGCCGTGGGTAGTTTTCCATTAGCAGGTTATACAGACCTGCCACTAGAGGGATTCTTGGTCATTCATTGGGAAAAAAAAAGTATACCCTCTGAAAGACACAGTCCCTGGCTGCCTGGCCTTCCTGGCTGTATCCTCACTTCCCATTGATCCAGCTACTGCACTTCCACCCCCTTCTCCTAGCCCCGCCAGCCTGTCTTAACCCCCTCCCTCCGCCTACCCCAAATCCTACCTTAATCATGAGCCTCCACCATTCTCTAACCCCTATTCTATTTCTTCTAACCGGTCTTCCTCCCCTACTGCATGCCCCAAAAGCCTGCTTTCCCTCCTTCTCCCACAGCTTCCACATTCCTACATCCTTCCTCCACTTAGGCACGCTGCACACTGGTCACTGCCCCTTGCCCGGGGTCCATCCTACCACCATGAAACTGTCCTACACCCACACTGGTCCTAGCCCTCCACTCTGGTCCGCCCTGTCTATGCTTACCCTCACCCACTATCGTCGATGCTCGGCAATTTCCCAAGATGCTAGCAGGCGAAAGCATTCCATTAAAGAAATACGCCCCAGCTCCTTGAGGCTAGTCCTCCTCCTCCTAATGCTGTCAGGCAATGTGCATCCAAACCCTGGCCCATTCTGCTCTAAAGCTATTAATCTGAGAAAGCCTTCGGGTGCCTTCTCATTCATATCAGTCAACATCTGCAGCCTCCTTCCTAAAATGGATGCCCTACAGGCCTTCACCAGCCAGCATTCCCTGACATCCTGGCAGTTGTCGAAACATGGCTCACGCCATCAGTACTGGACCATGCAATCATCCTTCCTGGCTACAACTTCTTTAGGCTGGATCGCCTCTCCAAAAGAGGTGGAGACTGCGCTCTGTACCTAAAAGACTCCATACAGGGGCACCACATCATTACCTCACTCCAACCCACAACTGCTCAGATACTGCCAGTGAGAATCCTTCTCAGAGCCCAAAACAAAACCCTCACTGTTGCCACCATTTACATCCCTCCCAAAGAACAGGGAACTGGTCTAACAGCTGTTCTTGACTTTGTAAAATCACTCCCACCGGACACCGAATCCATCCTCCTAGGCGACTTCAACATCAACTGGACTGTGGCTGATGCTGGTGCACACAGGGATAGCGTTGCTGCAGCGAACCTAACACAAATGGTTGACTCACCAACCAGAAAAAATTACATGACTGGCACCAGCACACTCTTGGACTGGATCCTTACCAGTCACCCATCGCGGATATCTAACACTAATGGCCTCCCTGACTCTCTCAGCGACCACTCCCCTGTTAGCTGCACCTGGTCAAATAAATTCATCAAACAACCACCAAAAACTATCACCAGCAGGGTTCTACCCAGTGGTCACCTTCCTTGACTCAAATCCCACCTCCTCCATCAAGACTGGTCCTCTATCTTCAATGCAACCAACTTAAACACTGCCCTTGACCACTTCATAAACATCATCACTGTGGCCTGTGATATGTATGCTCCTATTAAGAAATGCAAAGTCAAATCACTCAGTAACCCTTGGCTCACAAGTGACCTCCTCAGGATGCTAAAAACAAGAGACCATTTATGGGAGCTGGCCAGAAACTCTGGAAGGCAAAACGACATCCAAAACTACAAACGTGCCCACAATTACTGCTCCAAAACCATCCAGCAAATGAAGTCCGCCTACTATAAGCATGCCCTCACAAACTCCTGGGGCAATGGTTGGGAATTCTGGAAGAACATAAAGGAACTCACTGGGAATCCACCCAAACCCCCCCATCAATACTCAACATCAATGGAACCACAACCCTCAACCCAAAAACCATTGCAGATACCTTTAACAAAGCCTTTACCGACCTCAGAGCTGTCCTACCCCAGGACTACTTCAAAGATGGTGAAGCCCCTCTGTCCGCAATGAACACTACTCCCACAAGCTCCCCACTTCTACTTCAAAGCAGTCAAGGCTCACCAAATGCAAAATAGTAACCAAAGCCCTTGGTAAATCAAGATTCAGTAATGACTCCCTCGATCTCAAAATCCTGTCTCTCACACTCGATGAAGTACTTAGTCCTCTGACCAGAATTTTCAACCTCTCCCTCAGCCTTAGCCAGTTCCCGGACAGATGGAAATCTGCCACTGTCACCCCAATCCATAAAAGTGGTGACAAAACTGCCCACGATAACTACAGACCTATCTCCCTACTACCCCCACTCTCCAAGGCACTAGAACGCATCATCTTGGATCAGCTCACAGGATATCTGGATACATACAACATCCTGTGCAAGCAGCAACACGGGTTCTGCAAAGGTCACAGCACCTCCACAGCCCTACTTGAATTCACTGGCACAATCCACAAAGCACTTGACTCCGGTGAACTACTGGCTCAATCTACATTGACTTAACTAAAGCCTTTGACACCATCAATCACTGCCTCCTGCTTGTCCAGCTTCAGAACACTGGGCTGTCAACTGACTCCACTGGCTGGTTTAAGAGCTACCTTGAAGAATGGTCCCAAACAGTAAGAATCGCTGATACACTCTCGGACCCATGACTGGTCCGCTAGGGAGTCCCACAGAGCTCCATTCTGGGACCACTCCTCTTCAGCCTATTCTTAAACTCACTACTGGACAGCTGCCCAGAACAAATAATTCTCTACGCTGATGATGCTGTGATCCTCACCTCGGACCCTGATCCAATCCAATTACAAAATAAACTTCAGCAGGCCTTCTCCTCCATCGAATCCTGGTTCCTATATCATAAACTGCTTCTCAATCAGAAAAAAAAACAAGTCTATGGTCTTCTGCAGCCCCCACAACAAAAACAAACAACTCCACCTCTCCATTGCAACCAAACAAGGAGCCATCCTAGAGCAAACACAATCGTTCAAGTACCTCAGCATCACCCTTGATCCCCACTTCTCATACGCTGTCCATATCAGCAATGTTGCAAAGTCTGCCAATGCGAGGTTAGGCATATTATTCCGGCACAGGAAACACCTAACCCCAGAAGCACTGGCAGTGGCCGTCCAAAGCTCCATTGTCAGCATCATAGACTATGGTCTTATCATATATGGGTCTGCAACTACCTCTGCTCTCAAACGTATTGCAATCGTCCTGAATAAGGCCTGTCATCTCATCACTGGCTCACATCGCTGTACCCACACATGTGACCTTTATTCCCAATCTGGATGGCTTCAACTGGACAAATGCATAAAATACCAAACCTGCATCACGCCAAGAAAATTATAATGGGTCTGATCCCACCTGGTGTCTGTGCCTTCCCTAAGCCTAGACATAGGAATGTCACTACAAGGAGATCCAATTCCCATCTAATACATATCCCACAATGTCGCAAGACCCAAGGACAAAGATCATTCGCCTATCGGGTATCCAACTGGCTCAACTCTCTTGGCAGCAACATAGCAACTCCTCCAACACTCGGCCTCTTCAAGTCTAAGCTGCGCCTCTCACTGCTTGTATCCTGTGATTGCCCATCTTAACACTTCCACTATTCCAGCTGCAAATGCCCCAGCACCCAGTACTTACAATCAGTCTTTGCACCCCTAGCACCTTACCTGTCATATTCCCTCGACAAGGCCCTCTGACTGCACTGTCTCCCACCCTCACCCACCTCCCCCGTATCTTCACTCCTGCCCCGCCCCAACCACCTCCGATTCTCCCCTTACCCCTGCACCTCCTCCCCTCAATCTCCTACCCTCACTTCCCCACCACCACCCCCTTAATTTGCCTTGCTCATAGCTCAGGTCTTTGTACTGGTTATTGCATGTCTGTAAGTCAATGACTATATGTTTGTAACTAAAAATGATGACTGTTGCACACACTGATGTGGAACCTTTGTAAAAGAGCCTCGGCTCAAAGGTATTGTAATCCTAGATTGAAATAAATAACTAAAAAAAATAAATAAAATAGGCTACCAAAGCTACACTGTGGGGCTATTATAGCTATAAAAAAGTCAAGTTCAAAATCCTTAAGCATGTTGAATAAACAGAGCATGACATGGCCTGACTGAAGACATCATATTTATATTCATTCAATGCCAGTGACATCAAGATATCTCACTCATGGCTTTGCCACTCGAGAGCTATCATGATATCATTGGCCTCTCGTCAAGATAAATATGATATCTTCAGTCAGGTCATGCCATATCTTCTATATTGTGTTAAAGCCTAGTGTTCTAGGGACCCTGCATAGGATGTTTGTGCTGGAGGGGTCCCTGTGCCAAAATCCCCCATGTTGCTGCAACTGCTTCCATGCAGCAAAGAAACATCGCATGGGAGGGGTTTGACGGAGGCTGCTGGCATCACCTGGCAGTGTGCCGTGTAAAACAGAGGCTATTCCTAGGGTCATACATCTGTCGGCACATGCCACAGTAGTGCGATGTGACAGGGGGCAGGTGGGCAAGATTGACAGCGTATGTATCCTGTCAGAGTTAGTAGATTAACAATAATTATTAGAAATGGCTTCAATGTTTACCTGGAATGACTTACAGGTGGGAGCCTTAAAGTACACAAAGATATACATGTGTGACATGTGTGATTATAAATACACCCCATGCGTGTCATGGCCCATGGCACATTATACCTAAAATCATAGGGAAATGGACTAAGGAAGGAAAAAGCGAACATTCTGGCATGGTGTGTTCTAGTCAAGTTTAATGACCGGTAGTGACAGCATGCCTACTGCACTGCTACCTGCCTTCCCTTCCGACGACATATGTAGGTGCGTAATTTGAACCTCTGCATATATTCTTGCCCTGTTAGATTGTTTATGACTCAGAACATTGAGCATACTTTGGGGGAAATGACATTGAAATAGCAGCTATGGTTGATGGCTAACACATCTGCTATCAGCATGCATGTACACAGTATATGTGTATGTATGTCTGCGTGTGTGTCCGTGTGTGTGTGTGTGTCTGTATGTATGTATGTATGGTGTTACAGATGTATGTAATGGTATACCATTAGGACAGTGAAACATTTACCACGATGACCATTACAGTGACAAATCCAGCAGCATGATGTAATGGTTGCACTGGACCCCTGCACAGTCTCTTCGAGTCTTGTCCCCCATCCCTGAAACAACTCTGATCTGGAGTTGGCTCTATTTAATTCTGGGGGAGTGCATGGGGGGTTTCAGGAGCCACTGCCCCCCCAAAAAACAAAACACTTTTCCTGACGGCACAATGCCGACTGCGATCACAGTTGACATAGTACCATCACTGTAAAGGCTTTCGACAGAATTTCTGTCGAAGTGGCTTGGTGGAACCCTACGTAATATATAAGCTATGTTTGTTGAAGCAATCAACCCTTTTTATACCCTCCAGCCATCTGAGTAGTTATGCATATCTACTGTATACATACCCATCAGAACTGCGACTTGTGTTGATGTTTGGTGGCCTGTATGCTGTATATGTGTAGATCACTGTTATGCCCACCTTTTTAAAGATGACATTACACAGTATTCAAATGTTCCTGGACAGTCTGCCCATGGGTTGGCCACTGCTACCAAACACAACAATGGACACGATGGACCAGACAGGTCTGACATCTGTCAGTGCCACTGTAGTGTCTGCTGCTGCAGTGGCCGTTAGACTAGCCCTGCTGGTCTAAACAGCAGTGGAATGCACCAGTTTTGATAATCCCATTTAAATAGCTGCAGCAGGGGAATGATGCATGGCCTTTACTGGCATGGTGCAGCAAAATGGCCTGTGCAGGTGTGGCCCAAGCTGCTCTGGTGCAAGCAGCCCCTGGTTCACTGCAAGCTCCCGTTGAAAATCAGAAATGACGTAAGGTGTGGCACAGCACACCCCTTGCATCATGTCTGTTGAATGTAAGCACCTTGCATCATTTGGGTACTTTGAAAAACAAGCCCACTGTATTCATTGCAAAATATCACTTTAATGCACAAGTTAGGGCTTTCAAAGCATCAGAAGTAAGGAAATCCAATGTTAGTGATTTTTAACCCAAACTCTGCCCACCACCATGTACCACCACTGCAAATTTTATATATTTATTTCTGTTTTTGGAAAATACACTTTTGAGTCAGGGACTCCTATGCAAAGGTTCTATATCATAGGTACATTAGGAGTTACATAGGAATTTAAATTAAGAATACAATGGGAATTAGACATACAGTACAAGGTAAGCAACAGTGATCATTTAAGCAGAAACAAGCCCATTGTCCAAAATTAACAAGCCAGGAGATTCAGCAGTTATTACCTAAGCCAAGCATTTGATAATTTGCAGGCACCAGACACGTAAGAGCAGAAATCATATAGGCAATGGATAAGTTGCAAGCACATCAAAGTAGGGAGAGGGGAGGGAGGGACTAGGTGGGAAGGGTAGGGAAGCAGAGGGGGAGGAGGGAGGAGGAATTAGTACAGTCACAAGAGAACTGCAACAGGAGCAGATTTTTGAGATGGATCTTGAAAGGACCCAGTTTTAATTCATGTAGGATGGGTGTGGGGAGCTCATTGAGCCATTTAGGGCCCGACAATGGAAAGCCCTTTGACCAAGGAAGATTCTACAGTGGGGGACTGCCACAAGTAACTTGGCAGTACTTCTGGTAGATCTGTTAGTTAGGGCTGGTTGGATACGGTGGACAAGCCACGGGGGAGCAAGGTTGAAAAGAGCCATCTTGGCCAGGAGTCGGGTATGATATTTAAGCCTTGAGTCAAAGTTTAACAACTGTGCCTGCTGATATAGTACACAAGAATGGGTAAGTCTGTCAGAGTTTGTGATAAGATGACAGGCTTTGTTTAAGGTGATTTTGACTCAGCTTAGGGCTGTTTGGCTGTGCCATAGATAAGTGTCATAATACATAATGGAGAGTGTAGAGGAGGATACAGCAACACAAATAGCTTCTGGTAGAAGATAATGTTTGAGACAGTAAAAGAGACCAAGTCTAGTGTTTAGTGAGGTGGATAGGAGCAGGATGTGTTTATGAAAAGAGAGGATGCATCAAGGGTTATGCCCAGGTATTTAACGGTGTCAACCTGTTCTAGTGTATCACCCAGTGAGTTTATAATAGAAAGTGTTGATTCAGAGAGGGGGGACTCTGACAGTGAGTGAAGATCATAGATTTTTTTTTATGGTTGAGTACAAGCCTGTGGTCAAGAAACCAGGCTTCCGCTTCTGAGAAATACTTTTGGAGAGAGCATTGGAGGGAGGGGGGTGTGGGTGGCTGCTGAAGATAACATAATAATCTGCATATAAGAGAAGTCTACCAGAGCAGGACCTTGGTAGTGAGCTCAAGAATGTGCTGAAAAGGAGAGGGCCCAAGATTGAGCCTTGAGGGAGACCATATAGGACCGGTAATCAAATTGGGTGGACATGATTTTGACATGGGTCCTTCCAGTTAGGTAATCTGAGAACCAGGATATGGTACCCTGGGAGAGTCTGAGGGCAGGTAGATAGTGCAGGAGGAAGGCATGGTTGACCATGTCAAAGGCCTTTGAGAGGTCACTGTAGAGAGAACCAACTATAAGTCCATGGTCAAGAGCTTGATGGATGTAGGAAGTATACTCAACGAGGGTGGTAGTGGTACTATGGCCCCTACGGAAGTCATGTTGTTCAGGGCAGAGGAGATCATGTTCAGATAGGTAATGCATGAGTTGGTCAGCAGCTATTTTTTCTAAAGCCTTAGATGGGGGGGGCAGTATGTATATGAGCCTGTAGTTATTAGGTGAGGTTTTGTCACCACTCTTTAGGATAGGGGTTATGACAGTTTGCTTCCAGGAGGATGGGAATTGGCCTAAGCAGAGGGACTTGTTAAGAAGTTTAGTTAGGGGGAGGAGGACTTCATCAAGAGTAAGACTTAGGAACTTAAGGTCCAGGGAGTCACTACTATACCATGATTTGGTCACCAATTTTGATAGGTACTTCTTGGCTTGAGAAGGGGAGACTATTCAGAGATGAAAAAGGGGTATATTTGGTGGAGGGGCTTGAGAAAGAGCAGTAGGAATGTCAAAGAAATTGGGGGGCAGAACCTCACTTAGGTCGAAGAAAGTAGTGTTTAGGATGTTAGCTATTGCCAGGGGGTCTTGGGTGGTAGTCCCGGCAGAGGATAGTTGAGAGGGGTGAGTGAAGATGTTTTTTCCAGTAAATTCCTTTTAATGTTTTTCCAAAAATCCCATCTGGAGCCCCATGTGTGAGTAAGAGTGGCCTTATAGTGGGCAGTCTTGGTCTGCTGAATGGCCCAGGTGCATGCATTTCTGGTCTCTCTGTACAGTTGCCTATCGTGAGGGAGTCGGGAGTCAATGGCTTTGTGCTAGAGATTGTCATGATACTGCATCATATCCAGGGGGGCCTGTGTGGTCCAGGGGGTGTCTTGGTCCCACACAGGCTGCTTTGATGGTGGCGATAATGTGAGACAGAGCGGTGCCAATACACTCGGTGTTATCATTTGGGGCCCAGTCACACAACTGAAAGTGTGCCTTGTGTCGGGAGAGGGAGCCTTTTTTTAGTCATCAGTGGAAGGAGGGGGTTGGGGATGGGCGGGGTTTTTGTTAAACCACCAGCAGGCAACAGGGGAGTGGTCACTGATGGTATTTGGGAGGACTTGAACACAAGAGAGATTTTTAGATCTGTTGGTAAAGATGAGGTCAAGGAGAGTTGCCTTGCCTGTGTTGTCATTTAGTCTGGTGGGGGACTGAAAAACTTGGGTGAGGTCAACTGCAAGAGCAGAGTCATGAAAGGGAGAGGGGGAGGGAGCAAGCCAATTGATGTTGAAGTCGCCAAAGAGGATGACTTCATTTTTGGGGGTAGCAGTGTGATATAGTCCAGGATGGATTTGAAGGCTGGTTTTTGGTTACCTGGGGGATGTATGCCACAGAGAGGTAGAGGATTTTCTCTGGGTCACTAAGGAGCAATTTGATAGTGAGAATTGGGCCTCCTATTCAGGGGAAGGGAGATTAACTAGGGTTGCTCGTAGAGTGTTTTTTACATAAAAGGCACAGCCCCCTCCTCTTTTGGTAAGCTGGTCAGCTTGAAAGAGGGAATAGCCATTAAAAACTACAGCAGAATCAGGGGTATCGACTGTAAGCCAGGTTTCAGTTAGGGCCAGGATATCTGGTGAGTGCTGTGCAAGCCAGGTTTGGAGGGGGAGAATTTTTTTAGCAAACTGCAATTATTAAGAAAGGCGATGTGAAGGCCATTTGGCTTAGAAACAGAGGACCTGAGGCCAGAGAGGGGACCTGGGTTGGGGTGGACATTTCCGGAGAGAAGGAGAAGAAAGAGGGTACACCGCAGAAAGGAATGCCACCAAATTGAATGATAAAGCACAATGCAGATCCAATCCCAAAGGGTCCTAGGTAAAGCAAGTTAATCTTACTTTTTGTAAAAGTACTGTTGTAACTTGCATCTCCCAGGGCTCTTTGGGCCCTGTGCAAAACTAGACTTGACTCCTAATTTGCTTTGCATAGGGCACCTTGGACCCTGCAGAAAGTAATATTTGCAGAACCCTTCAGGCCCTCTGTGAAACAGAACCCAAGTACTAACTTACTTAATATAAGCCCAACAGGAACTAACTCTAAACTTCCTTCACACAGGGCCCTTCAGGATTGGGATCTGAATTGTACTTTGCCCAGATCACATCTCAAATGTTACGGTTCACTTTGATTCTATCAGTGACCACTCCCCTATCACCTGCAGCTGGTCTAATAAATTTAATACCCCCCAACCACATACCATCTACAACCACATACTGAAACTTGGGCATTTGTATCTCCTTAAAAACAACTTTGCTCCCAAGACTGGTCCTTCCTGGATACAGCTGATGATATCAACATCACACTTCAACATTTCTTCAGTGTTTTTAACACAGCCTGCGATATCCACACCCTACTTAAGTAAATGAAAGTTTGAGGTATGGTTAATTCATGGATCACTCCCGAAATAGTAAACAGGATAAAGCTAAGGGACTATCTTTGGCAACTGGCTAAATCATCAACAAAGCAAAAGGATCTGCAGGCTTACAATGCAGCCAGAAATACCTGCACTAAGGAAATTAGACAAGCAAAATGTAGGCTCCATAGAGAACTACTCTCTAACTCCTAGGGTGAAAGTAGAAGTTTCTGGGCTACTACAAAAGACATCGCAGGCAAAGAACACAAGACCACGCCAGCAATACTATTGGAGGATGGTAATCCCATCACTGATCCACTCCAAATCGCAAATACCTTCAACACAGCTTTCACCAATCTGTCGGGTGTCCTCCCCAAAGATTTCTTTCATGATGCTCCCGTGTCATCAGCAGGGGCCACTGAAACAAATTGTCCCAAACATCCACCTTTCTACTTCAAAGGGTTTCCCAATCCCTAGTCCAAAAGCTCCTGACTAAGGTCCTGGGCAAATCCAGACATAGTGGTGACTCGCTGGATCTCAAACTCCTTGCGCTTACTCTTGAAGAAGTGCTCTTACCAGTTTCCAAGATTCTAAACTTATCACTTTCCTTTTCACAATTCCCAGAAGTTTGGAAATCTGCGTTGGTCACCCCTGTGCATAAATCTGGGGATCCTTCACAGCACTCTAACTACAGGCTGATATCAATACTCCCTCCACTACCAAAAGTCATTGAATGTATAGTTTCCAATCAAATGGTTGATTACCTTGTAAAGTATGACCTACAATGTTCCCACTAACACGGCTTTAGGAAAAAACACAGCACCACCACCACAGCTATGCTAGAATTTACCAGCTGCAAACATCAGTCCTTCAACAATAACAAGATTGTTGGAGCTGCATTTATCGACCTTACAATAGCCTTCAACACCGTGAATCTCAACCTGCTTCTTACTCAACTTGCCACAATTGGTGTCTCACAAAACACAGTGAAATGGTTTGGAAGCTACCTTGCTGATGGGTCGCAGTGGGTGAAAATATCTAATATTGTCTCTGAACTGCAATCTGTCTGATCTGGTGTCCCACAAGGGTCCATCCTTGGCCTTCTCCTGTTTAGTATCTTCCTAAACAACCTACCCCAATCCTGTCAACTCAGGACACTCCTTTATGACGACAATGCCGTGATCTACACTAACAACACTGATCCCACTGTGCAATCTTCAAACAGGTTTCCTTGAAGTCAAAAAATGGTTCCATATGCACAAACTTGTCCTGAACTACAAAAAAATTAAGCTTTTGCTGTTTTCCTGCCCTCGACATAAGCACAGGTTGCATGCTATGTTAGTCAAAAACAACCTTGGAGCCCCCCTTGAACAAGTTCAATAATTCAAATATCTTGGAATAACCTTAGACAGCTATCTGTCCTATGTATCCTACATTGAAACCATTACCAAGTCTGCAAATGTGAAATTAGGACTGCTATTTAGGTATAGAAGGAATCTAACCTCGGAAGCACTTAGACTTGCTGTCAGCAGTTCAGTAGTATCCACCATTGACTATGGCCTGGCAATATAAGGAGCAGCCACCCCATGTTTCCAAAAAGGCTGAACTTAACACATAACAAAGCTTGTAGGCTCATCATGAATGCAGATCACCTCACTCACACATGATCGTTACGCAGAAACTGTCTGGCTTAATCTCCAAGGACAGATCAAGTATCATTCATGTGTACTAGCAAAGAAAGCATTCAGTGGAGATCTACCTACTGGAATCTCTCATCTTCTACACAGATCCCTCAAGGTCCGCCATACCTGGGCCTCAGACTTTGAGCTCCTACTCGTACCTAGGATCTGAACTACACAGTGCCAATGGTCTTTCTTTTACAGACCCCCCATCTGGCTAAATGGCCTTGGCCTCAATCTAACTAGCCTAACAGGGATGTCCAAGTTTAAACACCTTCTGCACAAATGCATCCGGCTACAGAGCACCTGTGACTGCTAAATTGAGAACAGCCTTGACCACTTAGAACCTAACTGTTTCCTCTTCAACCCTCTTTGCCACCAGCTCTGACTTTTCATCTTTGGCTCATGTCTTCTTATCCTTCCCTACTTCTTAACTCTCACTCACTCCCCTTCCACGCACTATCTTTCAACAAATCCTCTGGGCTGCTACCCTCCTCACCCCTTTTTCACCCTCCCTAATCTCATGCCCTTACTTTCCTTCCACTCCTTATTTGTTTATCACATTTGCATTATAATCTTATCTGAGAATGTATTTACAATTTTTGGTACTATGCTGATTTTGTTGTTATCTGTGAATGTACATTCTGCCTTCCTTTGTCTGTTTGTTCTACCCTCCTTCTCTTTGATGTGGAACCTTTGTAAATGAGCTGTACTTTGCTGAAAGGTACTGTTAATCTGAGAATAAATAAATACAATAAATAAATTCAGTTTGGTGGAAGTCATGGTGGTGGTGGTGCATGTGGGTGGGTAGAATTAAGGTTAAAAAACCCTAACATCAGGTTTCCTTAATTTTTTTGCTTTAAAAAACACAACTTGTGCATTAACATAGTATTTTTATGGCTGCAGTAAGTGGAGCCTGCAGACATTTTGCTTGTACAAAAGGAGTGATGCCATGTTTTCTGTCCGTGGAACTGACTGAAGGTGTAAATAGTCTCCTCCACCTTGCCCTCCTCCAAGAAATGTTTCTGCCCTCAAATAAATACGCTTTCATGTTAGTCAATGGTTGCAGTGCACTATTTCCTTCCTTAAGTGGGAGGCACAAGAACTGGAATCTGAGTAGTGGGAGGCGGCATTCATTTAACTGGGGTTTCTCTAAGAAAACCACTACATTACGTCCTAATTCACTATTGTTGTTTTCTATGTGTGTCAGGTCTAGCTTGCAGGAGTGTTTTAATTTTAAAACTTTTAATTTCATCAAACTATACACAACCATAAAAGCACAGATATTGCCCAGATCATTAGTGCTATAATTACTTAAGACTCTAGCTGTTTTTGTACAGAAAACCCACTCAGATTGCAAGTATTTGCTAAACTATAAATGTAGGTACCCTCATTATATTAAGTAGAACTAGCATTTAGTGCTGATTTTGCTCTGTGACATGATTTTCATTGTTTCTTTTTTTTACAAATGAAGTGTATGGTATGAAGCTGCAGCCTAGAAACTGCAAAATACTTTAAAGTCACTTTTTCTCCTGTGTGTGGTATAGCATGAAAACAACAGGATGACACTGACTATTTCAGCTACACATTTGATCCCATTTTACAATGGTTCATTGCACTGCACATTTAGTGTATCCCACTTTTTCAAATAATAAAACAAATATTCGCCAAACTAAATAACTCACACATACATATTTGTATACTTTATTAAAAAGATACTTCACATTTATAACCAAAAAAAAAAAAATTTTAAATCATGTCACAGAGCAAAATCAGCACTAACTTCTAGTTCTACCTATAGAAGAGAGGAGGCAGTATAGTGTGGTGGTCTAAGGCTCTGAGCTGCAAACCTGGTGTCCTGGGTTTGAATCCCACAGCCTCCGTGTGCATACTGTGTGTCCCTGAGCAAATCACTTAACTTCCTCGTGCTCCCAGGTCACACCTATAAACAAGCTTTAGTGTGTCTCTCCTGGTAAAAAAAAAAAAAGATTGCTGGTACCTACATTTACAGTTTAGCAAATACTTTAGAGCTAACTGACTGTGTTTTCTGTAAGAAAACTGCTATAGTCTTTACTAATTATAGCAGTGTTGATCTGGGGCAATTTCTGTGCTTTTTATTGTTGTGCATAGTTTGATGAAATTAAATTTTGAAATAATAACTCATATTACTGCTAGCTAGACATAACACACCCAAAATATAGAAATAGTGAATAAGAGCTATTAAGTAGCTGTTTTCTTAAAGAAACCCCAGTTAGGTAGCTCTCAGGCATCTGCTAAATTGTAATTGTTACCATTTGTGCTCACTGGATAAGAACAGTTACAAAGCTCTGCTGTTGTGAACTGATTTTAAAAAGCACTGTATATGCCAAATCTATGGGCCTGGCTACATCACTGTTACATGAGACAGGGTGCATTGTAGGAGGCAGACAACAATAAACCTATTTGTGATGTAGATTCCCAGGGGTCATAAAACTACCCTAAAGCTAGCAGTCTAATTTAGGAAAAATTCCTAATAGCAGACAGAGGGAAGGACACACTAGGACTTTACATACAAATCAAAACACTCTCCATAACATATGTTTTTGCAAATTCTGGGTGGACTACTCCTTTAATTGAGTCATCCCCAATCTGTACCCTTTCAAGAATCACTTTATGCGGTGTACATACCAGTATGGTTATTTCACTCTTATTTACAGCTTTACACCTTTATCAGTTTTTAATTGCAATTGTGTCTAAATGCTCCACCGTGCAGCCTCCAGTCTCCCAGTATACCTGCATGCATTGCAGAATTGTTTCACTGCATGCAGGGAGGTTGGAGGCTACCAGGACATATGCAGATGGCAGTGTGGAGCATGGGTATAGGCTGCAATACTGGGATGCCTCCATACCACAGTAATCTAATAGCTGTATGTGCACCCCCCTGGGTGTACCCCCATGTCCCTACCTAACCTACTGCTCTGTCCACACTTGCCTCCCCAAGGGCCAACTCCTGATGGTATCCGTGAACTATCCTGATTACTCTTTTCTCTGTGCCAAGTGTTGGGAGTACCCTGTCTGCCCATGTGTGATGTGACAGCAATACTACCTGCAGAGCAGTGTCAGTAGTGAACACATACATTAGTGGAGCTCCTGAGTCCATCATGGAGCACTGCTGTGGTGGACAATAGATGTGTGGCACTGCGTACAGTGGAGGAGTGGGGAACACTGAAGACAGTAGTAGAGGGTCTGTCTTCAGCCATACAGCAGCAGTACATGAACATCTGTTGTGCCCAGGTACCCTAATACTGGCAGAACTGATGCATGTCTCCACCTCTCTCTCCTCCCTCCCTTCCCTTACCACCCTCTCATTGACGTAGGCCCCGCATCCAACATACAGATCTCCCCCTTCCTCAAACCTCTCTCCGTCATCTCCACAACATAAGTGTGTCTCATAACAGTGAAATATGGCTATTTATATAATATGGCTGTGCCATATACACAGTACTCTATAGGACATGTAGGAGGGCATCTCAAAATTCAGCTGTCATTACCAAGTGCATGATGGGATGTGCACTGCTGCTACAGGGTTGAGATCACACACACTATTGTACTCAGTGTGGACAGGCTATAATGTTTTCAAACCATTATCCACACTGGCAGTGTGGACACACTGAAACATTTACAGTCTGTAACAGTTTGAATCCTTTACAGCTTTTTTGAGTGTAGTGTGGACAGGACCTGCTTGTCTATGTAATTATCTATCTTTCTATCAATTGCATGTATCACTATTTTAACCTATTTCTAAAACAAACCAGCGTATCACATTTGCCTGCACTCTGAGCACATACTTATGAAACTGCATATTTGTACTCCACTTCTGCAAAGGCCTCATACTTTCCTAATATTCCCATTATCACAAGCATAACTACCTTGCCCTTATCAAAAGTGACCCCTTCTGAAAGTTGCTATCATATTTTCTGTGCTAACAGTCCATCATCGTTACACCTGACTTCCTGATATCAACACGTTGCTTAAATATAACTTACATCACCTCATGGACAAAACCCCTGTTTCTCTAAAAAAAAAAAGCTGTGTAAATAATCCCAAGGCTGAACATATGCCAGCCATTACTTTTTCATGTACTGCCACCTTCTGTACCATCATGGGGATTTGTATGTTTCCCATGATGCTTTGCATTACTGGGGAATTTGCAATTGTGTTTTCTTTAAAACTCGGCTGTCCAGCCAATATCATCCTGGATAACACATACATCACTGGCATTTGCTCTGGGGTTCTTTTGTAAACCGATATAGCTTCCTATTCTTTCCATTAAAATGTATACCTCCATGTATTTTTCTAATAATGTGTATGCCTTCCTTAGAACAGAAACTAAAACAAATGTTACTACTTACAAATCATTGTGTTGTTTCTCCATACCTCCTTAACAATTCCACACAACTTCACTAACTTCATTATGCAGCCCTGGTGGATCTGACCAGATGTTTTTTTTCTTGCAATGAATTTCCTGTCTGTTTTAAGTAGCCACAGTAACTTTGTGCATGCATCATGCAAGGTCCTGCAGGCCATGTATGAAGCTTGAGGTCAGATAGGCAGGGCTCAGAAGACTAAGGCATCATGCAGTGCTCTGCTTGAAGTATGAGGAATTATACAGGGCCTGCATGAAGCACCAGGTCAGTGGTAACTTCCTGTCATGAGACAGCAGCATGATGACATGCATTGCACCAGACTAGTAGCTTGTTTCACAAGTGGCTGGGTGGGCTACTCATGAAGCAGCTTCATAGTGATCTGCAGTGTGGTAGGCCACAGAGGGGCTGCAGCAGGCATTCCCCCCCTTTGGCTGGCTGGCTGGCTAACACATAAGTCTGGACTTAGTTTCTTCTGTTTTTTATTTTGGCAATAACTTGATCATTTTTTAACATTTCAGCCCCAAATTTGCAAGGTGGCCAAGTCACCATACCACCTCATGACCACATAACTATCACCTTGTTAATCCACTCAAAATATGTTTATAGAGGTAACCCCCCCCAAACTCTATACCTAGGGTAACTGGGGGTGGATCTCCATCGCCTGCAGCTGGTGCAAAATGCAGTGGCCAGGCTTTTGACAGGGCAGTCAAGATCTTGCCATGTCATGCCTGTGCTGTGCGAATTGCACTGGCTGCTGGTGTGGTAGAGGATCGCCTTCAAGGTTGCGTTGCTGACCTATAAGACCCTGCACAGACAGGGACTGGGATGCTTGCAAGACCTCCTTCAGCCTTACTGCCCCCTCCATCCTCTCCACTCTACCGATGAGGGATTGTTAAAGGTTCCCAGGGTCCGTCTTCAGACATCAGGTGCTAGGGCTTTTGCTTTTATAGCCCCGGCCCTGTGGAACTCTCTACCTCATCAGATTAGAGAGTGCCTGTCCACTGAGATGTTTAAATACTCTTTAAAAACATATTTATTTGGCCTAGCATTTTGGGGAGGATGTTTAGTCTTATTTCTGCAGCCTTTTAATTTTGTGTGTTTTAACTGTTTATTGGTTGTTTTAATATTGTATACGCGCTTTGATTTCAGAAAAGCGCTTTAGAAATAAAATATGATTTGATTTGATTTAAAGCACATTTCTGGTCAGATTTACTAGGTGCCTCTTATGGAATTTGGTCATGAGTTGGGGTGGCAACTTGCTCATCCTATCAATTTGGGATCAAAATGGGTCAAGACTGCAAAGTCATGATGGCTTCTAGCTTGTCCACATACTGTGAGACTGTCTTTTGAGGCAGTGAGACAGGTCTGGCAAAGCATTTGCTCATTTTTTTATTTTTCTGTGGTTCTTGTATATGCAAGTCCTCTTGGAGGTGGCATAGCAATGAGTGCTGTGCCGGCATTGAGAGGGTGAGAGCTGTAGTTCACAGAGTGTTAGGTGAGCTACAACTTCCTGGTGTCTGAATCGGCTTATTTGTTGATGAAACTGTTTTTTATTTAGCTCCACAGCAGTACAAAATCATCCTTGAGAGGGTACTCCTGTATATATAACTATATGTTATATTATTTAAGTTTTATCTGGCTATTTTTGGCTGTTTGTGGGCAGCTGGAGTTCATGTGACCTGGTTCTGATTTCTGGGTCACTTGCAGCATAAAAAGATGCCCTGTGTGAGTGGGGTGAGCACAAGTGGGGCAGGGCATGGAGACGTGCACCTAGACATGGGCATTTGCGCATGTCAGGTGTGTCTTGCAGGGACCAGGGGGATGCAGGGCCTAACTCTGTAAACTGATATATGCCTGTCATTTCTTTTCAAACAAAACTCAAGGGACTTTAGTATTATTACAGGGAATACTCGGTTGAAGCCATTAAACTAAGGATGGACTGTATTCTTGCTAGGTAAGCGTTGTTAATTCCTCACTGTAGTCAGGATATAACAAAACAAAACAACAACAAAAAAAATCTTCTGTTCTATTTCATTTTTAACTTGCTCTAGGCTACTCCATCTTTTTACCAATCACCACTATGGTAGACATTATAAAGACATTGGATGGGGATTTGGGTATAAGATGAGGTTCCTGCAACATTTACCTATTAATAGTAAACAATTGTGCCCAAGAAACATTCACATGTTCTAAGTGCATACACATACAAACATTAGAACAAGAAATCAATACATTTTGATCAAAATTAAGCCTTGTCATACTCAATCAGAATGAAATGAATCAAAAAATCATGTCTTGATAATGCCCAATTAAAACCTGCCCCTACAATGCTATTACCTCTGTCATTGTCATTTTTGGGGCTAACTCCCAGCCAGGTACTAACACTCTTAGTACTCCGGATTGACAATTGGTAATTAGAAAAAGGGACATAGAGCATGAGTCACCAGAAAATTCACCAGAGGAAGGGGACTGGACTATGATAGATACAAGGCACAAAGCTAAACAAGCATTTGTCAATGCCGAATGTTGATTGCGTTGGTCTGTTGAGCTAGTTCAGTGGCCCTCTGTCACTGGCTCAGTCTGTTTGTCCCAATGCTGTAGGCTGCTCTTTTGTACTAGGCTGCTGCCTGCATTGGCACCTTATTCTGCTGAGGAAGAAATCCGCAGCTGTCCTGACAGAGCTCCATTGAGGTGGCTCACTCCCCCTCTCCTACTCGCTCATTCTGTTTCTCCTTGTGCTGCAGGCTGCCCTTTTGTACTGGGCTCCTGCCTGTGTTGGTGGCTTTTTCTACCCACAAAGAAATCCACAGCTGTCCCAACAGAGCTCCGTCGAGGTTGCTCACTTTCCCATTTCTCACTCACTCAGTCTGGTTCTCCTGGGGCTGCAGGCTGCCCTTTTGTACTGGGATCCTGCCTCTATTGGTGCCTTTTTCTGCCCACAAAGAAATCTGCAGCAGTCCCAAAAAAGCTGTGTTGAGCAAGCTCACTGCCCTTCTCTCACTTGCTCATTCTGTTCTGCTGGCGCTGCAGGCTGCCCTTTTTTACTGGGCTCCTAACTGCATTGCTGCCTTCTTATGCCCACAAAGAAATTTGCAGCAGTTACAATGCAGCTCTGTTGAGCTCACTCACTCACTCATTCTGGTTTTCCTGCCACTGCAGGCTGCCCTTTTGTACTGGACCCCTGCATGCATTGCTGCCTTTTTCTGCCCACAAACAAATCTGCAGCAGTCCCAACAGAGCCCCGTTGAGCTCACTGACTCCCCCTTCCTCACTGGCTCGTTCTGTGTCTCCTGGTGCTGCAGGATGCCCTTTTGTACTGGGCTCCTGCCGGCACTGGTGGCTTTTTCTGGCCAGAAAGAAATCTGAAGCAGCCCCAACACAGCTCCACTGAGCTTGCTCACTCCCCCTCTGTCACTTTGCATTCCGTTTCTGCCGGTGGTGCAAGCTGGCCTTTTGTACTGGGATCCTGCCTGTGTTGCTGCATTTTCTGCCCACAAAGAAATCTACAGCAGTCACACTAGAGCTCCGTTGAGGTCGCTCACTACCGCCTGTCACTTGCTCATTCTGTTTCTCTTGGCGCCCAGACTGCGCTTTGTATGGGTCCCTGGCTGCGCTTGGCACCTTTGTCTGTCCACAAAGAAATCTGCGGCTGTCCCGACAGAGCTCCGTTGAGGTCACTCAGTCTTCCTCTCTCATCGCTCATTCTGTTTGTCCTGGCGCTGCAAGCATGCCCTTTTGTACAGGGCTCCTGCCTGCATTGGCGCATTTTTCTACCCACAAAGAAATCCCAGCAGTCCTGATAGCCCACTAAGTCCCCTTGTCTCACTCACTTGTGCTGTTTCTCCCACTGCTGCAGGCTGACCTTTTGTACTGGGTCCCAGCCTGTATTGATGCCTTTTTCTGCCCCCAAAGAAATCCGCAACAGTCCTGACAGCACTTCCGTGAGTACGCTCACTCCTCCTCCCTCACTCGTTCTGTTTCTCCCAGTGCTGAAGGCTGCCTTTTTGTACTGGACTCTTGTGTTGGGGCCTTTGTCTGTTCACAAACAAATCTGCTGCAGTCCCGACAGAGCTCAGTTGAGCTCAGTCACTCCCCCCGTCACTCGGTCAAGCTCAATCTGTCCCAAACACTGATTTCCCAGAGTGACCATGCTATTATCTGGCAGGAGTGCAAAAACATATTTTAGCCAGGATGTGAAAAATGACAGTTGTAGTGTTCATAGGGAGTTGTGAAAAAATGCCACTTTTGAAAATGTGGCGTGACAGTATTACAAATTTGCAAAGTTACAAGGGTGCGTGGAAACAGTTCAACACACGCTTATAACACAGTCATGTTGTGGAGTTTCATCACCAAATTTTCAACATAGGGATTTTAGGACCTCTGCTCATGAACAGTGCCACTGTCATTTTCTTAATCTGTCCCGAACACTGACTTCCCACAGTGACCATGTTATTCTGCACCGGAACTGTGAAAACACATTTCGGTCAGGATGTGAAAAATGACAGCTGTACTGCTTATAAAGAGGTGTGGAAACATGGCACTGTTGAAAATCTGGTGTGACAATATTACAAATCTGCAAAGTTACAAGGGTGCGTGGGAAGTGCACAATGCACACTTATAACACAGTCAATTGACAGGCTATCATCACCAAATTTTCAACATAGGCATTTTAGGACCTCTGCTCATGAACTGTATCATTGTCATTTTCTTAATCTGTCCTGAATAGTGATTTCCCACAGTGACCGCTCTATTCTGTGCCAGAAGTGTGAAAGCACATTTTGGCCAGGATGGGAAATATAACAGCTGCACTGTTCATAAGTAGGTCTGGGAAAATGGCAATGATGAAAATCTGGAGTGAAAATATTATAAATTCGTGAAGCTACAAGTGTGCGTGCCAACTGCGCAATGCATGCTTGTATCATAGTTATTTTATGGAGTATCATTACCAAATTTTCAACATAGGCATTTTAGGACCTTTACTCATGAACAGTGTCACTGTCATTTTCTTAATCTGTCCTGAACACTGATTTCCCACAGTGACTGTGCTATTCTGCGCTGGAAGTGCGAAAACACATTTCGGCCAGGATGTCAACAATGACAGCTATACTGCTCACAAGGAGGTATGACAAAATGCCAATGTTGAAAATCTGGCATGAAAATATTGTAAATTCATGAAGTTACGAGTGTACACAGCAACTGCGCAATGCACGCTCGTAAAGCAGTCATTTTTTGGATTTTTTCCACCAAATTTGCAACATAGGCTTTTTGAGAGCCCACCTCATGAACACTCACACTGTCATTTTGTTAATCAGCCCTGAAGGGTGATTCTGCACAGTGACTGCAAACCACCTTTTGGGCCGATTAATGCCATGACAGTTCAAGAATTCATGAGGAGGGTCCAAAACCCCATGTTGAAAATTTGTGAAAAATTCTCCAAAATGCCCAAGATATGCACTAAAGTTGAAAAAACCCTATTCATTACATTATACAGCTTACCGGCATTTCCTCAGTTCGTGGTCGGCTTTGAAGAGTGCAGACGTGTTCCTGGTCCACAGAAGATCATCACATCGAGCTCCGGAGGTAAGTATGGGGTAAGTGGGGGTGTGGGGTGTGGGGAGGCAGGGTGCACAGTTGGTGGGCACGGGTTGTGGGAGGGTGGCCCCGGAGACTACGAGGGACCATTTCCTTCTTTTCAGGTAAAAAAAAACAAACATTGTGGGACCATTTTTAACTTTACCGGGGCATGTCGTACCACTGGAGTCTTGCTTGGGGGGCCAGCTGTAGCCAACGGGGGATTGGGCACCCCCATCGGCAAACAACAAAGGGGGGTATTTATTTCTGCTGATGGGGATTGGGCACCCAGTCGGCAGACAACAAAGGGGGATTAATTTCTGCCGACGGGATTGGGCACCCCATCAGCAAACAACAAAGGGGGAATTTGTTTCTGCCGATGCGGATTGGGCACCCTGTGGGCAAGCAACAAAGGGATTCCTGCTGCCGACTGGATTGGCACCCCATCGGGCAAAACAACAGAGGGGGATTCTCTACTACCGATGGGATTGGGCACCCCGTCAGCAGACAATAAAACCGGGGTTACAGTATGCTGACAGGGTGGGCTCCCCTGTTGGCAAATAAACACGGGGGGGTAGATATTGTTTGTGAATATGGCGGCAAGCCACCGCCATGTTCACAAACAATATCAGACATCCTACATCCTGCCCTGCAATGATGGGTCGCTCCCTCATTGCAGCAGATGGCTGACGCTGCAATGATGAGGCGGCCCCTGATTGCAGTGGCTGATTTTTTAGAAAGTTGTGGCATGCTGGCTGAACTAGTTTCAGAAGCAGTGTACCACAGCATTGGGAGATGGGGGACAAGCCTTTGCAGGCTGTCGGGGCATTGGGCACAACAGTACCATGCCTCCACAACCTGCTTGTGGAGAAAGCTGACGCAACAGGTTTCTTGCACATGTGTGCAATCAACCTAAAAAGGACGTAGGGCAATGACTTTTGAGATGCCATTATGCAACCATTTTTCAGTACTGGGTGACAGTTTATCCACTAAGGAAAATGAGATACACACCCATGTACTAAATGATGTTCCGCAGCCTGGGAAAGTTACTGGACATTCAGTAATTAATGAACTAACGACACAGGAAATTGGTGCAGGCAGAAACCATAATCAGACAGAGATGGAACTAGATCAAGATAATAGGGATGATGATTCCTTAAATCATGCCACCACAAGTACAGCACCACCTGCTGTTGAGTCACAGGGAGATAATGTTAGTGGAATTCCTGGCTCAACAACAAATACAGTTCACAGGGAAGAAATTGGCAAAGGGGAGAATGAGATGACCCACCACCATGTATGTGTCATCACTAGTACAGTATCTCTAGCTGTTGACCCACAAGAGGATGATGTTAGGAAAAATCTAGGATCATCACCAAATATGGTTCTTGTTGAAGCAATTAGCAGCAAGGAAACTGAGGCAACTCCCCTCTGTGTTTGTCCTCAGAGATTCTATGATTAAGCACATAGACTGCTTGGTATGTAATCTGGACAAAGCCAATATAACCTGTAGTAGTTTCAGGGGAGCAAAAATCTCAGATATAGGCTCTATGATAAAGACTATCCTGTGTAATGGAGGGGATAACCCTCTGGTCATTATTCATGTGGGCACGAACAACATAGTTACAAATAGGATGGAGGACATCAAAAAAGACTGCTACTCTAGGTGAACAACTTATAGCCAGGGGAAGTGAGGTATGCTTTTCGGAGATCCTACCAGTATCAAGAGCTGCTATGGCTAGAACAGCAAAAATTTAAGAAATAAACAATTGGCTACGCAACTGGTGTTTACAAGAAGGGGTCTGATTGCTTAACACATTGGAAAAACTTTAATGACAGGCCAAATTTGTTTTGCTGGGTCAGATTACACCTTAGTAAAAGAGGGATCAGCCTGCTTTGCAGTAAAATAAAATCCTTCATTGTCAATCATTTAAACTAAATATGTGGGAGGGAGGGGAGCTTTTATGTCCCTCTCTAAACCAGGAGCAAGTATATACAAAGATGGCACATAAGCAGACCATATCAGACAATTTAAAAATCCTAATTATGAATGCCAGAAACCTAAACCATCTAAAAAGAACATAAGTAGAAGCAATTGTGTTGCAAGATAGAATAGATGTGGTAGCTGTCACCAAGATGAGGTGGGATAAGGTGCTGCTTGGATAAGAGATATCCCAGGTTATACAGTACACTATATTTCAAGAATAGGAGAGAATGGATAGGTGGGTGGGTGGGTATGTATTTACGTTAACAATAATATACCATCACATCTTCATTGTCTATCTGAGGAAGTAGACACATCCTCAGAAAACTTGTGGGTAAAATTAGAGTTTAAGAATAGATCTAACATACTATTAGGCTGCTATTATAGACCCCCTACAGCTAGCAAAAATCTTACTGAAAGTATGCTCGATTAAATATCTAAGGCATCATAGCTAGGAGATATAGTTATTCTGGGAGATTTCAATTTCCCAAGTATTAACTGGGAGACAATGAGTGGAAGTACTGCTACTGAAAGCACATTTGTCAAAACATTAATAAATCATGGACTAGAATAAATGGTATCTGAACCCAACAGAGGAAAAAACATATTGGACTTGATTATAACTAATATTGAATGCAATATTACTGACATACATACCCATAACCCCCTTGGCAACAGTGACCACAACATGGTATCTTGTGGATTAACAAGGAGTAGACCAAGAGAAGCCAGTAATATTATGTTTAGAGACTATAATATAGCAAATCTTGGCATGACACAAACATCTGTAGCCCTTATAGATTGGGATAAGAAACTAGAAGGCCTATTGGTTGAAAATACATGGGAATTCTTTAAAGGGGAGATATTAATCATCGAGAAGGAGTTGTGCCAGTCAAAAAAAGATACAGCAGGAGGGGTAAGGTCCCTGTTTGGCTATTCAGAAGGGTTAAAAGACGAATAAAAATTAAAGAAAAGATTTACAAAAGGGTTAAACAAACTCAAACAAATGCAGAAAAGGAGGTGTATATCAGAAAAAATTAAAACTTTTAAAAGCCATGATAAGAAGAGCAAAATATAATATTGATTTCAAGATTGCATATACACTAGTAAAGATTCCAAATCACTCTTTTCATATATAAATTTAAACGGAAAGGCAGCTACTAAGAGGGTCAGGCCAATAACATCAAACAATAAAAGGAAGACGATAAAGAAGTTGCTGACCTGTTTAATAATTACTTCTGCTCAGTATTTTCAACTAAGGGCTTGAAAGATCTTAGTCTAGATACAAACAGAATTAATACATATTAGTTCTCAGTAAAGGAGGTAGAGGCAGAACTTAAAAATATCAGGTTTTCCACCAGTCCAGGGCCTGATGATATCAATCCAAGGTTTTTAAAAGATATGGCACGTCATCTAGCTTACCCTCTAACAATCATACTCAACAGGTCACTGGATCAAGGGTTGGTGCCAAACTATTGGTGAATAGTGAAGGTAATACCTACTGTAAATTTAAAAGGGGGGTAGAGGGAGAATAGAAAATCATAGACCTATTAGTCTCAAATCACTGTACTGCAAAACACCGGAAAAATTAGAATCTATGTGATAACAGCGCTCGCCAATGGGCAATTGCTGTTAGGGTGATAGCACATTGTTGAAAAAATATTTTGGTGATGTACTCCCTGGTGAACAGCAAAACAGTGCTGGGGAGTTGGGATTTTCTACTTTATGTGGGAGACTGTGCCCCCTGCACCCCTAACTTAAGGATTCTCAACTCCAGGGGGGTGCAAACATGGAAAAAATTAAAAATTAGGCCCGGGCACAACAGAAAGTATCTGCGCCCAGACCTGAACCCAGCACCATTCCTGCCACAGCCCTGAACCCAACCACCGTGCCATGGAAGTAGCTCAGCAGATCACCACGGTGCCACCCCCTACAACCCCTCTGTCCCCTCCCACCCCATGGTCACCGTGCTCACTCCCCCCCAATGCACGTAGGCGTGTAATGACAGGATGTCACTATTTTACACACCCCCCATCTGGTCACCCACCTTCCCCAGTCGCCCCAATGATAGGTGCCACGACTGAGTTGCCCTTTCGGTAGGCACCCAATCGTGGTCGCCAAAGACACAGGATACCAAAACATTAATTAAAGCTAAACTGGAAAATAAAGTATCAACCCTTGGATTGTGAAGAAAGCCAACATGGGTTCAAAAAAGGAACTTCATGTACCACAAACTTAGTAATGTTTTATAATAAAATTAATGATTGTCTGGATAGGAGTATCCCTTTGGATGTCATTTCTTCTAGATTTCACCAAGGCATTCGATAAAGTTCCACATTATAAACTGATTGCAAAACTACTTAAACTGGTTATAAGTACATGCCTAGTAAATTGGATCAGAAATTGGTTACATAACAGGGTCCAAAGAGTAAGGATGAGTGGAAAATTGTCTGGAGAGGGGAGTGTGTGGAGTGGAGTCCCCCAGGGCTCCGTGCTGGGCCCAACATTGTTCAGCATTTTCATAAGTGATATGGAAAATCAGATAATAAGATCTGCAGATGATACAAAAGTGGGAGGAGAAGTAGACACTCTTCAAAAACATTTATCAAGTTGTAAATGACCTCAAGAAAATAGAGGTGTGGGAGCATTATAATGGCATGTTCTTCAACATCAATTAGTGCGCCATCATGCACTATGGAAGGAATAACCCTAATTATGTATATAACCTGAACAATACATCAATTACATCCTCTGTGGCAGAGCATAACCTAGAAATACAAATAAATAAACTCACTTCAGCATATCAGTGTAGGTCTGAGGGTAGAATTGCAAATGGTGTACTGAAAAGAATCAAATGTACCTTTATCTGTAGAAATGAGCAGTGTAAAATCCCATTGTATAGAATTTATGTCAGACCATTTCTCAACTATAGGTCCCCAGCCTGGTCTCCTTATTTGGAGAAGGATATTAAACTAATAGAGAGGGTAGAAAGATCAGCAACCAAAATGATCCCAAGATTAAAGGATAAATGTTATCAAGAGAGACTGGAGGAAACACATCCATTCCTACTAGAGTTGAGACACCAGAGAGGAGACCTTTTATTATAATATAACCTACTACAGTCCAATTGTCTAAGCTTATAAGGTGGGTTAAAATTTTGTGCTAATCAAGGAAATCTTTGATTGCAAAACAAAAAACTAGTGGTTCCATGGGCTAAAACTAAGAAAAGAAATAACTATTTCACTGTAAGAACTATCAAAGCGTGGAATAGACTTCCACAGGAGATAGTTGACAGAAGTAATGTCACCAGTTTTAAAAAAGCACTTGACAAATTATTTTATTCTAAAAATAAAATGGTTTAAAAGATCCCACAGGTGTGGGGGGCAATCTCAATAGGCAATAATACCTTCTTTTGCCTCAAAAAACCTACTAAACATAGTAAACCTAGCAAAAGAAAAATGGAAAATAAGCTATGTCCAATAATATGCTGGACTTTTCTTGTTTGCACTTTGCTGTTTTTTTGTTTGTTTACTTTTTATGTTGGCGCACTTGCACAGCCAACATCTTGTGGTAATGGAGATTTGGAGGTGAGGTCGCAGTTGGGCGAATGCAGGGCATGCACCAGTAGGTGTGTCCCTCATTCCCCAATCAGCCTGCATGCTGGCGCCACACCACCCAGGCGAGCACATCTAAGAAAAGGTCTTCTGCAATGCAAGCAAAGCTCATCACACGCAGCAGACCTTCCTACATGCTTCCCCAGCATCAAACATGGCAGCACAATGGCCACTAAACTGCCAACTTCTGGGGTGCCCAATCCCCCGGTCAGCTTACCCTGCCCCTCTTGTATGTGCCGAGGGGGGACCCACTTCCCGTCTGCATAATGTGTCCCCCCCTCTCCTTTTTTGGTTGCCGAGGGGGTGCCCAATCCCCCTTGGCTCATCCACCCCCTTCACTTTCGTTGTTTGCTGGGTGCCCAATCCCCATCAGCATCTGTACCCCCACTCCCTATGTGCTGATGGGGTGCCCAATCTCCGCCAGCTACTGTGCCCCCAAAAACACCTGTGAAAAAGAAACCATTCGGGATGGGTTTTTTTAACACTGTAAGCAGAAAACGGTCCTCCGTGTCTCCCCTACCACCTGCAACTCCACCCATCATGATCCTGCCTCCCACACCCCCTCACCCCATACTTACTCTCCGGAGTCTGGCGCAATGATCTTTGGTGGACCGGGAACAGATCTGCACTCTTCAAAGCCGACCGTGAACTGAGGAAATGCCGGTAAGCTGTATAATCGAATAAATAGGGTTTTTTCAACTTTGATGCATAGCTCAGGCATTTTTAGGAATTTGTGAACCAAAATTTCAACATGGGGTTTTTGGGACCCCTTCTCATGAATTCTGTCACTGTTATGATGTTAATCAGTCCGGAAAGGTGATTTCGCAGTCACTGAGAGGAATTACCTTTCAGAACCGAGTAACGCAAGGACAGTGGCAATGTTCCTGAGGTGGGCTCTCAAAAAGCCTATGTTGCAAATCCAGTGGAAGAAATCCAAAAAATGGCTGTTTTATGAGCGTGCGTTGTGCAGTTGCTACTCACGCTCGTAACTTTGCGAATTCGCAATATTTTCATGCCTGATTTTCAACACTGTCATTTTTCTACACCTCCTTGTGAACAGTACAGTTGCCATTTTTCACATCCTGGCCAAAACGTGTTTCCACACTTCCGGTGCGCAATAGCACAGTCGCTGTGGGAAATCAGTGTTCTGGGCAGGTTACGAAAATGACTGTGATGCTGTTCATGAGCAGAGGTCCTAAAATGCCTATGTTGAAAATTTGGTGATGTAATGTGCATTTGTAATATTTTGACTCTGGATTTTCACCATTGGCATTTTTCCACACCTCGTAAAATAGCCATTTTTTGAATTTTTTCCACCAAATTTGCAACACAGGCATTTTGAGAGCCCACCTCATGAACACTGCCACTGTTTGTCAGTCCCAAAAGGTGATTCCACGCAGTGACTGCAAAATCACCTTTCAGGACTGATTAACATCATAACAGTGACAGAATACATGAGGAGGGGTCCCAAAAACCCCATGTTGAAAATTTGGTGCAAAGATTCCAAGAAATTCCCAAGATATGCATCAAAGTTGAAAAAACCCTATTTATTCCATTATACAGCTTACCGGCATTTCCTCAATTCATGGTTGGCTTTGAAGAGTGCAGACGTGTTCCCGGTCCACAGAAGATCGCCACGCCAGACTCTGGAGGTAAGTATGGGGTGAAGGGGGCAGTGGGGAGGCAGGGTGCACAGTAGATTGGTGCAGGTGGTGAGAGTGGGGTAGGGAGACTATGAGGGACTGTCTTCTGTTTACAGGTGTTAAAAAAAAACATCACGAATGGTTTTCTTTTTTTATAGGTTTTTTTTGGGTGGGATACAGTAGCCAATGGGGGATTGGGCACCCCAGTCAGCACATAGGGAGTGGGGGACACTAGCTGAGGGGGATTAGGCACCCCCCTCAGCACAGCATAAGGGGGGACATCATGCTGACGGGGAGTGGGCTCCCCTGTCGGCACATTAAAGTGGGAAAGGGGAGAACAGATGCCGACGGGGATTGGACACCCCCCTCAGCAAACAACGAAAGGGGGAGCATGAGCTGAGGAGAATTGGGTACCCCATTGGCAAGCAAAAAAGGAGGGGGAACACATTA
This sequence comes from Neoceratodus forsteri, assembly GCA_016271365.2. Lineage (NCBI taxonomy): Eukaryota > Metazoa > Chordata > Ceratodontiformes > Ceratodontidae > Neoceratodus > Neoceratodus forsteri. Next base: position 328,308,672 of record CM057450.1, on the reverse strand, counting down.
TGCCAACGGGGAGTGGGCTTCCCTGTCGGCACATACATGAGGGGTAGGGTAAGCTGACCAGGGGATTGGGCACCCCCGATGTCGTCAGTTTAGTGGCCACTGTGCCACCATGTTTGCAGCCGACGAAGCACATAGGAAGGTCTACTGTGTGTGATGAGTTTTGCTCGCATTGCAGTGGACCTTTCTTTTGATGTGATCACCACATTAGTATGCATGGTGTGGCGCCGGCATGCAGGCTGGTGCATGCCCTGCATTCGCCTGCGACCGTGCTCAAATTCCACTACTGCAAGATGTTGGCTGCGCAAGCGCCCAACATAAAAATGGGGAAGTTACAGTCAAAAGAAAAAGTGAAAAGAGAAGACCAGTGCATTGTTAGACTTTGTGTTTTCTTCAGTTCTTTTTATTTACTGCTGGTGGTGGAGCTTATCAAGGGACATTGAGCAGCAGTAACAAGAAAACACAGCTGGGCACAATTGGTGGGGGAGGGTTAAGTGAGTGATACAGGGTGAGTGTTGGGCTTCATTGATAGATTGGGTAGCTGGGAGGGAGGGGGACAGTGGTGGTGGGACTGGGCACCCACTGCTGGAATATTAAAGAGCTAGTGGAACCAAAACAGGCAAACAGGAAATAAAAATGTTAAGTAGTCAGCAATAACTTTTTATTTCTGAAGTATTTGTCTTCTTTGTTTTGTTCATTAGAAGATCTTCTATGTGATATTTTTGTGCTGGATGTGTGGAACTGCTCTTAGCCAGGCAGTTGACATATCTATCTCTATCCCCTCCCACTACATCATCAGCATTATCATTTCACTGACAGTGACATCAGAGGTGACTGACCTAGCAGCCACAGAGTGGCTGTTCCTAAGTGCAGTAATGTCATAGTCAGTGAGGTCACAATGCTGGTGATGTAGTGGGGGAGGATCACAGCTAGCTATGTCAGCTGCCAAACAGAGTACTGCCCCACACATCATGCCTACTAACATTAGGTAAACAATTTTCTAATTAAACAAACAAAAAAGAAAAAGTATGTCAGAAATAAAAGGTAATGGCTGACTGCTTTTTAAAACTAATAATAGTTGTAGGCAGTATACTAGCTCTTTAAAATAAAGTACAACAGCTGATCAGGTGAGAATGGGCATACTGGCAGGTGGATGGGGCACCCCTACCAATAAGATAAAATAAAGAGAAACGGCTGATTGTACCAGAGGGGAATACTGGTGGTGGTACTGGGCATCTACCAGACTTAACTTACAATAACAAGAAACAGCTGATTGAGTGGGAAAGTGGCAATGGGACTGGGCGCATGCCATTGGAAAGTTACAATAAAGTGAAACAGAGGATAGGGCTGGAGAGGGGATACTGGTGGGAGGATCTGTTATTGGCTGCCAGTAAGTTAAAATAAAGTAAAACAGTTGATTCAGTGCAGGGATGAAACCAGTGGCTGACTTGGCACTGCTGCCAGTAATGCTTTTTAAACTACTAGACTGGAGTCATGGGATGTCAAGAGGAGAGTAAGCAGCTTGTCTAAGGAGCTCCAACAGACTGAAGATTAAAACTCTCCTTTTCTTCAACATTAGCCCATGCAGGTCCTGATATTTGCTTGGGAGAGGTTCAGATTTTATTCACCCATGTCAAGATGGAAGATGAAAGCATGGAACATGTTCAAGCTGCTGGCTTCTTCCAGTTGGAGGGTTCCAATGGGGAGCAGGAAAAGGTGGAGGGCCTGAAAGCATAGGAGCTTCTCCTCACCTGCACCACAATCCAATGCTATGGGGACCATAACAAACTATCAAATGTATGCAGAACTTCAGACTAGCAAAATTGCTCTCTTTTCTTTGATGGATGATTTTAAGGAGTGGAAACCGCTTGTTAAAGAACTAGCACAGAGGGTTTCCAACTCCGACGTACGAATTTCTCTCACAGAAGAAAAGTTGCTAAAATTGAATCAGAGCTAACTACGGCAAAGTGCAGTATTAAGAAACTCTAGGAGAAAGTAGAAGATTTGGATGGTCACTCCAGGAGGAATAATTTGGTCCTCCTGGGGCTCCCAGAGGAGGAGGATGACTCATCTCCCATTGAATTCCTACAAAAGCTCTGCACCCGTGTTGCTGGCCCATCACCAAATGGTCCTACATACATTATCTGGAGGGCACTTCGAGCTAGTAGGCTGAAACCCGCTGCAGGTGAGCCTCCTCTACTAATTATTTTTAAAGCCCTCAATTATCTCAATCGGGACCATTTGCTTCAAGCCAGAAGAAAATTGGAGAAAGCAGAATTGGCAGGGAAGAAAATTAGACTAGTCTCAGATCTCACATATAAGGTAAGGCAGGATCGTGCCACATTTCATTCCATTTAGTCTAAACTTTGGACTGCTAAAATATGACACAAAATGCTCTACCAGGATCGCTTGGCAGTCACACTTGCATCGGGCACCCATCGCTTTGACTCAGCCATTCAAGTGACCACCAAGCTGGAAAAACTGATACCGGAACTCTTTGGGAAAGGGGGATGACTTCCAGGCTATGGTACTTTGCTGGAGCTTGAAAATCTAAAGTGTTAAGTTACTCTTAGGCTGATGTTAGATTTTATTTTTTGGATCAGTCGTGTTCAGGCAGCTCTTGTGATTACTTTACTTTTATAAGGAGCAGACCAGGCCTATGGTGTGCAATTTGAGGAGACTTAGAACCTGTAGGGGTTAACAATCTATCCCCGCATTATGGAGATGTGCCCATTGAGATAAATGTCGGGGGTTTGAGCCGGTCTGGACTGATAACAATTTCATCGGCAGGAGGACTCTGCTATATTTGAGTTAGTTTGTCTATCAGCCTTTGGGAAAGTTTAAACAACCTCAATCTCTTTTTAGGACAATATGTTTCACCCAGAAGAGGCCGCTCATTTCCTGCTTTACTGTGAACTTTCCAGAAATTTCTCGGATGCAGACTGCATCTTACCTAGGGCCTGCCCTTCAGTCCTGACAAAGTCAGGACGTGAGATATCCTGGTCCTGTTCACTTTTTGTTTTCCAGAACAAGCCTTCATTTATAACTTACCTTACAAAGAAAGGACTTTAACATTTCAGATCCACAATGCTGAACTATATGGGTTTGGGGAAAAAAACCAAAAAGTATGTGTTCCTGGTTTTCTTCTGTCAAATACCCCAGATTTCCTAAGTTATTTCTGAACCATTGCTCAAGGACAGGTATATGTAAAGGCTGTAGTTTTTTGCTATATTATTGTATGTAAGGAAAACACAGAACATATCCCCAACTCGTGTAACAAAAGGAGATAAAGGATACTGGGGCAAGTTATGTACATTATGTCTAGGTGTATGACAGGGGCATTTAGTTGGAAGGGGTTATAATTGTCTCCCTTTTATATATTTATATTTTATTTCTTACACAGCTTAATTTTTAACTGGGTATTCTAGCTACCAGTTCCAGTGTTTTTCAGCGTATGGGTATGAATAGATGATTATCTCTATCTTTTCAGAAACTGGCTAAATTAATGGGACATCAACAGGTTGTTGAAGGACTAAGAAGGTATCTATAACCCCTTATGAGGGTTGTCAGATCCTGATTTACTCCTAAGGTAGTAGGGAAGGCAGGCATAGGATTGTGTCTGTTGATGCTCATTAGGGTAATTCTGTGCTCTTCCTCAGGGAAGCAAATGGGGAGGTAGTGGTATAGACCTCATACACTCTCCTGGTCTGATGAGGGCTGCTCCTCCTCAGGCACCATGGGACACACATCAAGGAAAGGGCTTTTGGCCTGTCTGATAAGTAGGACAGAGGGTTTGTGTGAGGTAATAGAAATTTTGAGTGGGGGTTAAGGTGTTTTTTTTTGGTCAGGGGAAGGGGGCAAGTTTGTGGGAGGTGGGGGTGACAGGCAACAGGATTTAGAGGATTTAACCTTTCTTTGATTATGCACTATAGTACAGTAGATTGCTGGATAATTATATCATGGAACATACAGGGGGGAGAGAGAATAATAAAAAATATTGTATTCTCAGACATTTAAGTTGGTACCACCCTCACATTGTTATGTTACAGGAGACGCATATTACTGTGGAACAATTGACTAACTTAAAAAATACTTTGGTTGGGTCAGGTCTTCAGTGCAGGTCCAAGTGCCAGACAAAGGGGAGTTACAATTCTGCTTCATAAATCTGTCCCATTCACTTTGATCATCATAATACATGGCCTCCTGGCCAGCGTAAAGTTGCATTTGATTTCATTTATAGGTCCAATGTGGACTCCCCCTCTTTTTTTCCACCACTGGCAACCATACTGGCTTCACTTCAAGAAATTCCATGCATCTTAGAAGGGGACTAGAACCTGTTTTTTCCAATGATTTGGACAGATATTATCATAGGAAAGTGGGATTATCCCCTGCCCAGCATGCATTAGGGAATTTATTTTTGACTTGGGTCTGGTGGATCCTTGGAGGCTTCTTCATCCAGAGCATCACAAGTATATGCTCTGTTCTCCACCTCATGGGGTTTACTCATGTATAGACTATTTTTTGCTTAGTAATTCCATTGTACAAGGGGTTGAGGTAATGGGTAATTATCCCCAGGTTATATCAGACTATTCTCTGATGCCAGGTACTGGCACTTAGACCCTCAACACCCAGTTATTGACTGATACCTATATCTTAAGCCATATGAAAACATTCATATGTCAATCTTGAGAAGAGAATAATGCATCTATCGAGGCCAAGGATGTGTTGTGGGGCTCCTTAAAGGTGACACAGCGGGGGGAATTTATTAGATTGGCCTTGGTCAAGAAAAAAGAATATTAATTTTCAGGTTGAGGAGTGACTGTCCTGAACCCAGACTCTAGAATCGCAGTTCTATAAAACATCAGCAGATCATTTGTGGTGAGAATTAATTGCACTAAGGGTTAAATATGCTGCCTATCTCCTTGATAAATTGACGTGTTCGACCACTAAGTGGAAGGCCACTTACATTGGGCAGGGAGAGAAGGCAGGAAAACTGCTTGCCAGTAAACTGAAGCAGCATAGAACTGCTTGATGAGTGGCAGCCCTAGTCAACTCAGGCTTGGGGGCTATAACCTCAGAGCCATCAAAAATAGTTGAAATCTTTAAGGAATTTTACCAATCTTTATACACTGCGCTCCCCATTGAAAATAGTTACTCAGTCCTTTTAGAGGCACTCTTGCAAGACCTGGACTTACCAAAGCTCTCTGACAACTAGAAAGACATTTTTAAAGGAGGTGTAATGGAGAGGGAGATCACTGAAGTTATAGATCATCTTTCACATGACAAAGCCCTGGGCCCAGATGACTATGCACCGCTTTTTTATAAAATATTTAAGTTGGAATTAGCCCTATTTTTGTGCAAGGTATTTAATTACCTTTTTCCTCATACTGTTAAGGAAAAAGCCCTTTTTGAGGCATGAAGTGTGATTCTACCTAAACCGAGGAGGAATCCCACACTACCGGACAACTACAGACCCATATCTCTCTTGAATATAAATGTAAAAATATTAGCTAGCGTACTGGTATCTAGGCTTAAAAGTGTGTGGGTAAATTTGATCAGTCCAGAACAGATGGGGTTTGTTCAGGGGTGGCAATCCAGTGACCACTTTCAAAAACTTTATCATCTTATCTCTGTGTTTGGAGAGAGGAGCACGAGAAAGATGCTCATCTCCCTAGATGCGGAGAAGGTGTTTGAGTGTGTGACCTGGAATTTTTTTTTTGACACATTGCCCAAATATGGAATACCCGATGAATTTATCAAATGGGTTAAATTACTACATGTTTGTTCCTTGGCAAAAATTATGAGCAATGGGGTGCTATCCTCACTTTTCTCATTGACCAGGGGCACATGCCAAGGATGCCCCTTCTCCCCCATGCTTTCTAACTTATACTCAGAACCCTTGGCTAGGAAGATCAAGGCCTCACCCTGGGTTACAGGAATTGAGATAGGTCCTTATGATTTTAAATTGTCAATGTTTGTAGGTGATGTGCTCTTGCATCTATCTGATTGACAAACGTCTCTCCCCACGGTATTGGAACTAATCTTGAAATATAGTGTTTTGTCAGGCTATAAATTAAATATCCATAAGACCACTGTCTTGCCTTTATCTCCAGTTTGTACACAAGCAGCAGTCACTGAATTGGGTCTTAAATTGGCATCTAGCTCCATTTCATTTTTAGGAATAGAGCTTACTAAGTACCTACAAGTCATTAAAAAAATTAATTTAGACCTGTGGTCTCACAACTAGAGCACGACCTGCAGAGATGACAACATATAGAACTTGCTCTGTGGGGGAGAGCTAACATTTTGAAAAAGGTTGTATTGCCCAAATTAATGTATCCCCTTTCAATGTTAAATCTACCTCTTCCAAGGAAGTGGTTTATGAGAATATACGCAATGTGGTCTAAGTTTTTGTGGTTGAGGAAACACCCCAGGTGAGCTGTTAAACAACTCTGCAGACCCAGAGAGCTGGGTCATCTCCCTGAGCTCCTTATTATTTACTCCCTTTGGGGAACTACCTAACTCTCTGAAAGTTTCTCCAACTGGTTGATCAGTGCGGACTCACCAGCAACTGTGTCAATACTATACATTAATCATTAGAAGGGATTTGGGACTCCCATTCTTTGGGAATCCAAATCTTCTAATAGGTAGCAAAGTGATCATACAAGCTTCTTGGAAAGGTCTAAGGGCGTTTTCTCTGGCAGATTTTGTCAGATAGGATAAAATCTTGACTCTTGCAGAATTTAGAGTTTTTTTTTCACCTTCTGGCTTTTAATTTTTTTACAATATGCTGAAATTAAACTTTGTCTGCACTCCTTCTTGGGGAAGCCACCATGGTCTACAGATGCAGGAACTTTTTTTCAAACAGTTTCTATTTTGGCCTCACAAAATAAACTGACATCAAAGCTTTATAAAGAGTTTGAAAATCATGCTTGGAATCTTTGCCCTCCTCTAGCATTTTATTGGCAGCAGGCAGTACATTTAAACTACAACTTGAGTGGTTGGAAGCATGTCTGGCTGAACATTTATTGGTATATTAAACAAGATAGATTGAGATTAATACAATTCTGTGTGCTTCATAACCTCTATTATACACCACTTAAACTTTTCAGGATGGGCAAACTGGCCAAAGTCCACTGTCCTAGGTGCTTCCAAGATGAAGGATCTTTGCAGCATATGATTTGGAACTGTTCATGTGTGATGACATTCTGGCAAACTATTGCACAGAAAATGTCTCAATTTTTTAGGCACAGTAGATATTTCAACTTAGAAATTTGCATGATAGGTAACCACAAGTTTATTAGATCAAAGGCAAGGCCTATATGGCATTAGTTGGAGGTGTTACCAAACTTCTTACAATGAGACACTGGCTCAGTAATACACTTCCTTCAATGAGGGAATAGCTCTAAAACAGGGTGTTTCCCCTTCACTATCCAGGAGAAATTAAACAAAAGTTGGTGCTGTTTTGCACTGTGGCCTCATTCATTAAGAATGAAAGGGACTGTGAACAACCAAGATGTAAATTAGAGTAGCTTCAGGAGCTACATGCCCCGCATAAGAGACGGGTAGCCTAATGGTTACAGATACACAGGAAAAAATGATACCTCCTTAGTGAAAAAGGTAGGATCAAGTCACAGAAGGACATCCTTTCCTTAGGAAAGGCAGATAAAGCCCTGTATGCATAGAGCCTAAAACGCAGCAATGCAGTCAGCCGACAAAACTGCAACGTACAGTAAAAGGTTCCAAGATAGGAAACACATGCATTATAGATCTGTGGGCCCAAAAGGTACCAATTGTCAGTCAGTCTGGGACTTAATTGAGAATTTCCAGAGGTAGATGGAGTGCAACCGGGCTGCAGGGGTATAGAATGTCCCTTAAGAACAGTTTTAAATACCCATTGGAGACAGATACGTTCCTACCGTCAGGGAAGGAAAGGCAAAGATTCACTGATAATGGGAACCTCAAACACTGAAAGTGAGAGTAAATAGTCTAGTATGTACAGAGGGCATGAAAACAAGGTCCAACTCAATCCAGTCCCCTCCGAGAGAGACATGGCACCTGTTCTGTGAAGCAAGGGACATGGCATGAGACACCCAGGTTGGGGGTAAAGACACCCATCATCATAAAGGTGACTCTGGAACCAAAAGAGGGGTAAGCCCTCCAGAGCCAAGCAAGGAGGAGCAGAAAATGCAGAATTGCATTGACGTAGAAGGGCAGGAGCGTGGGCATAAAGATGGAGAGGTAGCAGTACCAGAACCATCAACTGTAACAGTGTGAACGACACCGGTCCTGACCACAGAGGTGCCTCCAGGTCAGGCTGTAGGGTGCAGCAGTGAGGCAGTAGGATATGGGGCAGAGAGATGAACAGATGCCTGTCAGATGAGCCCAGCAGACAAAGATGTCTTCGACTACATGCTATGGAATTTTGCATTCATGCCCCGCTGTTTTGAAAAGGCAGAGGGTATCCAACAGTGTATTCCTGCTGCCAGGGATATATACCTCTAACAAGAAGTAGTCTGTTATGAGTGGCCAGAACCTTATGAGCATGGTTTCAAAGCATAGAGGCAAGGGAGTAGGTAATTTTTTCCTGGTCAGGTAACATACATCTGGGAAATAACTGATTGAATCATGAGACATAGCTCCCATGGGAGACACCCAAAAGTATGGAGAGCATAGAAAATGTTTTTTCCATGACAAAGACGTGCAGATGGGCATCACCAATCTGCCAAACACCTCGGCAGGTATGTAGACCTTTGAAATGAATACTCACATCCTCTGGATTTGAAGTATTCATCGTAAGAGTGGTCATGCACCTACACAAATGGAGCAATGTGATAGTGGGTGATAAGATGCTGGCATCTGTTTGCAGGTAGATCTCTGAAGGCACAATCATTGCAGAGTGCCCTTGAACAATGTCTCAGGTATTATTGCAGACATGTAATCAATTAGGATAGCCTCAGCCAAGTATGCCCAAAAAGTCAGTAGGCAAAGCCTGACCAAGACACCTCTGGTGAGGCAGATAATGGTAAGCCAGTTAGCCCAGGCGTGTCCCTCGAGATACAGGAAGGAAAGTGTTCCCAACTGAATGTATGCCATAAAGGTGTACTTTCACTACTAGAGACTTTAACCATACAGAGTACTAACAGGTCCAAGGATGATGTCGATGATGTTTCCGAAAAGCAAAACATCAGGGCATATAATGGAATAAAACACAGAGGCCCACTTTGTGAAGAACCGCAGAGATCATGGCCCGGTATTACTGAAAGACTCCAGTGGCAGAGTCTAGCCTGAATGGGGGTTTCACTGCCTTTTGTGGCATAGGTTGAAGGTCTGCCATGATCATTGTATGGAAGGAAAGAGAAAACATACCATGACCATTGAGGAGGGGTATGCAATAGCAAACCAGTCATTTTCAAGTAGAAAAAGCTTGGATCCTGGACATCAGAACAGAGACTGTAATCATGGATTCGAGGGGACCTTCAGGCTATGGGTGGTTCTAGGCAGGGAACTGGTGGAACAGCACCTGTTGACCTCAGAATCAAAGTTGGGGAAGGCAAATGGAGGTAGTGAGCCCATGTTAAGGAGGCCCCCACAAGGTATCAGTGGGGTTCCAAAATAGGACTTTCATAAAAGAGTTCTCCTGATGCAAAAAATGACATGGAATGCACCAAAGTATGGTGCAACCTGAGGTGGTGGGTCTCGTAGGGAAACCTCAAAAAGCAGCATCAAGAAGAGAACACAGAAAGGCATCAGCTAAAGGCCTAGCATATGCAACCAAGAAAGTCATGTGAGACATTTTCACAGTAGACGTCATGTAAACCATAGCCAGAGGTCCCAAGCAGTGAGTGTAGCAGCTGTGGAAGCATCCACAAGAGGTAGGATGACCACTGTGAGGATGTCTCCAAATAATAAGTCAGTTCATGCCTAGGGGTGTGCAGCTTCTACACCTGGGCCCAAGAGGGTAGAACTGGTCCGATTCCTATTCCTGAGCATGAAAAAAGGGTTTCTTCCCCAACTATTTTAGATGGAGCCTGGTGTACAGCAGAGCTACAGGTGGAGACCAGGATGGGACCCAGAGGTGGTCCCACTGATAGGAGAGCCACCAGGCCATAAGAACAGGCACATCCACCTGTGTCCTAATGACCCAACCCAGAGCTCTGAAGAGACATGGTCAGACTCCATTGGAATAACAGAGATAAGAAAACTGGTGGGGAAGCAAACCCCATCAGGCCAGCAAAGAGTCAACTTAAAGGAGCCAGCACTGTTCAAAAAAAGAGTCCCTCAGTTGTCAAGGAGGATATCATGATGTTGAAGCAGTGGAAGAAATAACCGTATACCCAGTCTGAGAGACAGAGTCTGGGTGTGGATTACAGAGGACATCCCATAGCCAAAGCTGCTGGTCAAGCGGTGCATACCTCACACTACATTAGGAGGTGATGAGGAGGCCCACAGTGAGGCCATAGGCAAGGGCACCCGGGTCTAGGTCTTCAGATTATTCTGGGGTCCATTGTGGACAAGAGGGTCCAGGACCGCATCGATGAGAAGGGTGAAGCCTTCTGCAATGAGATGTCATCAGCAATGAAAGACCCAAGGCCACTGTCGACCTAAGGGTCAAAACCCACAGTGACCAGGGGGCCAAAGCTTTCCCTGATAAGAGTGATGAAGTCTATCTAATCCAGTGTCAACAAGAAAGCAGGAGCCACCATCGACGAAAGTCCATCATTGATTGAAGAGGGCTAAAGCCCTGGTGAATGAGAGGGCCAAAGCCCACGGCAAGGAGAGGGCCAAAACCATTGCAACAAAGGCCATCGTCAATGAGAGAGCCAAAGCCATCATTGATGAGATGGCAATTCCCACTGTTGACATGAGGGTAAATGCCACCATCGACGAGAGTGGTAGAAGCCATCGTTGATGAGAGGGCAAAAGTTAATGTCAACGAGAGGCTAGAAGCCACTGTGATGAGAGAGCTGAAGCCATCACTAACACAATGGCATAAGCCACCATTGACTAAAGGGCAGAAGCTGCCATCAATATGAGAGAAAAAAGCCATCGTCATTGAGAGGGCAGAAGCCATCATCAATGAGAGGGTGAAACCCTTGTCAATGAGAGGGCTGAAGCCACCATCAACGAGGGTGCAAAAGCCATCACAACGAGAGGGCGGAGGCCATCGTTAATGAGAAGGTAAAAAACATCTTTAAACGAGATGGCAAAAGCCATCATTAATGAGAGGGCAGAAGCCATTGTCAATGAGAGGATAGAAGCTATCATCTATGAGAGGGTAGAAGCAATCACAATGAGAGGGCCGAGGCTATCATCAATGAGAGGGCAAAACCATCATCAATAAGAGGGTAGAAGTCGTTGTCAATGTGAGGGTGAGAGCCATCATAAATGAAAGCGTGAAAGCCACCTTCAACGATGCTGAAGATGTAATTATACATATGGAAATTCAAAGTTGTAGGTCAAGATGGTCAGTGACAACAAAAGTTAGTAGAAAAAATTAAATCTTAAAAGGTGAATGAACTGCTGAGCCAGGCTCCAGGAGAGATGTGTGTAGGTTGCAGAAAAGAAAGAACTTGAGGAGTATCAGGACCACCCTCTCTTTTGCACTACACAGACCTGGGCTTGTGGTACATGAGGGGGTGTTCCCAGGTATGACTGCTAAGAAGTCTTCTGGAAACAAGTGCCTCCAGCAGAAGGTTCCCATGTGTTATGACCTGCTGCAAAATATTGTCTCAGAGAAGATCAGGGTGTTTATTCCACAAATATTTATATTCTGCTTCACTGATTTTCCCCATCCCCACAGCCTTTTGCAAAAAGACATGGAGCTCTACTTTACATTTATCAATAGGGTTCCCAGGTAGTTTTCTATAGTTACTAGCATCACTTAAAAGTTTAAGAACAATATCTTGATAGTGGCTTTTTATCCAACGTCACTATATTACCCCATTTGTCATCTGGTTTCAGTATAAGGTCATCATAGCTAGAAAGGTCACTAAGTGCTTTAAACTCACCATATGTCATTTTTTAGGGTCCTTAACTTTTTTGATTAATTTACCTGTTTTACTACCACATTTTCAAAAGCTGAAGTTGCAGATTTATTTATCACAGGAGTGAAAAAATAATCAGGTTTGACATTTTTCTTCCTTTCAATCAGGATGTCCCCCTTTTGGTTAGTAACAGGTGCTTCCAGTGGCCTTTCAGCATTGTCTTCATGCTTCAGTAGGTTCTGTAATTCCTGTATATCCACTTCCTCCAGTGCATTAATATTTTCCAAATCTGTGTACAAGCCCATAGTTCCAGTCCCATGGTCCGCAGTGAACGCATTCTTAATTTCATTAATAATCAAATCTAAGTCTTCAGGGGCAGTCATTAACGCCTCGGTAATCCCCATCATGCTGTTCTTTGGGCTGTTGCAGTTTTTTTTTTAAAGAAATACTTCTAAAGAGTTTACAGAACTCAACATTTATTTGAAATGAGTTCAAACATGGTGTAGGCACAAAGGAAAAACATCATTTAAGTACAGAGTTTCTCAATCGAGTTTTATCCTGATTCATAACATCTTTTTATGAATAAATATTTGTTACTATTACTACTACTATGTAATAGGTTGATTACTTATAACACTTGTATTGTGGTTGGGGCTTGTTTCTCAGGTTCCTATTGTTGCGTGGCTCTACCTTTTCTCCCCCTGCTGCCTCTTCTTGTTTTTCACTTTCTTTTTCCTGTTCTGAGGTTCCTGGGGTTTCTCTCCACTCTTAAAAAGGCCCAGTGCTCTTATTTCCATAAGGGTCCTGACTTTCACTGTAGCTTCTGTTATTAGAAAATCTGACTCTCAGACCCACTTCTACTTCTTTCTCATTTCTTCCACACAACAATACAATTATTTTCAAAATCCTCCTGGTCCCTTATCAGCTTCTTTTGTTTTTTAGCAATAATCTCAGTCTCATATTTTGCTAATTTTTGTCTTAATTGTAAATCAAGCTCTTTAAATTCAGGATGGATTTTAAGTTCTAATACCTCTGCTCTAACTTCATTAGTTTCAGCAATCAGATTCTCATGTTTTTTTGTGTCTGCCTTAATGAACAGTTCAACAAACATTCTGCAGCAAAGTAAAGCTGCTTCTGGTCATCACTTTTTAAATTCAAAACTGCCAAAACCACTTGATGGCATGGTTGTGATTCTAAGCCCCCCCTGGAGCTTGTTCCCTTGTCAAGTACTGCTCTAACATGGTGATGTTATATGTTACATCAATTTCCTTCGGTAGCAATCTTTCAAGTTTAATAAAGGTATTTCTTACATCACCACAGCCTGTCAGGTCATCTTCTCTCTGCAGGTTCTCTCTCTCTCTCACTTTCCTCCTATTGTTGATGAGTGTATCGGTTTCCTCCCAGCTGAATCCGGTGTCTGTGCTTGTTGCCTCGGTGTCTTCTTGTATTTTTTGGATACTCACTCCCATTTAAAGTCTCTTAATAGAGACAGCAGTCAGCACTAATATTGTCAGCAATATCCACGATATTAGTAATCACTCGAGCACTCGGGCAAAAGATATGCACAGTCCACTGATCCAGAGCAAAAAAGTGAGTACCTATAGCCCAAATCTCTTTCTCTAGGTAGATAACTTTGCCAAGCCCAAAAAACACTGCAAGCAATGTCTGTGTTCAGCAGTAGCAATTAGCAGAATACAATCAGGTCCTCAGTGCAGCTGCTGTGATGCAGACGTAGCAGGGTTGGTGCTGTGTGAAGGGTTGCTACCCCATGTTCAAACACTCTTACAGACACACAGCACTCAAGGTAAAGATGCAAAATCATAAAGTAAATCTCTGCAAATGTAGTTTTATTCAGCTAAGGTATTCAGCCCATACCCCAGCGCTTCAGCTGTTGCCTACATCGGGGGTGTGGCTAACGGAGTTACAACACAGCTTAAGTAGCCACAATTCATTTGAATCACTGATAGCTTCAAAGTTACAAACAAAATTACAAACAGGTAAATGCCAGCTGCTAATTACATGAAGCACATTGATTCAGCAATAAACAAAAGCGTAAATAAAAATATTTTGTGCAGCACTTAAGTATGGATGTTGCTACCCTCCACGCCACCAGTTACATTGTAGTGAGATACCACAGCTCCCTTAGGCCCATACTGCCACCTGGCAACAAACCCCGTATGATCGTACTTCATTTTTTAAATTTCAAGACAAACTGCAAATTCAGAAAAAAGCACATAAGAAAAAAGTTTGGCCTGAGGAGGGCATCAATTCCATATTTTTAAGTATGTGACACCTATGGTACTTGATAAACAAATGACATATAAGAACATTAAAATATCCCTACATGCTGCTAAAATTCACTTTCACATGTTGTTCACTGCCTGACTACTAAGCATTGCAAACATTGACACACATGACTTTGACGTGATGAGAGCAGGCAGGGAGCTGCTGAGTACCCACCTTGCCATGTATAACCGCAGAAAATAACCAATAGAAGTTCACCACCTCAAACAACAAGGCTGGCAAACAATTCTGTGAACTGATAAGCTTGAAATATTAAGTCTTGGCATACTCCCTTTAACACTGGGAAAAGTGACCGTTCTGTAGCAGCACAAATGATTAGCATGCATCCCCATTTCACAACCCATCCATTGAAATCTGTATAGGATTGTTGGTGATGCGCCACATTACCTCCTGAAATTGCAGCTAAAACTAGCAGAACATTGTGCCATTAATCTGTACTCACCGCCCTTTTTTAACTTTTCATGCATGTATTTTTCAGTATAATATATGGATCAGTTTACATGCTAACTGCCTCATTGTTCTATCTTAAACAAGCATTTGTCAATGCTGAATGTTGCTTGCTTCTATGTGCTGTTTAGGTATTTGGAAGTCATTGGAGTGCAAATATTGAAAATTTGAAACTTATGAGCGTGCGTAGGAACTGCGCAACGCATGCTCGTAAAACAGTCATTGTTAGGAAATTTTTCACGAAATGTTCAACATAGCCATATTAAGACCTCTGCTCATGAACAGTGTCAGTGTGATTTTGTTAATGTGTCCCATACATTGAGTTTGCACACCGACTGCGCCATTGTGCACTACTTGGGCGGAAACATGTTTTGGGCAGGATGTGAAAAATGACAGCTGTACTGCTCATAAGGGGGTGTGGTGAAATGGCAATGTTGAAAATCTGGAGTGGAAGTATTGAAAATTCGAAAACCTATGAGCGTGCGTGGGAACTGTGCAACGCACACTCGTAAAACAGTCATTTTTAAGAATTCTTTCACCAAATTTTCAACATAGCCATTTTAAGACCTCTGCTCATGAACAGAGACACTGTGATTTTCTTAATGTGTCCCATACACTGAGTTCGCGACACCGATTGTGCCATTAGCGCTACATGTATGAAACATGTTTTGGGCAGGATGTGAAAAATGACAGCTGTACTGCTCATGAGGAAGTGTGGTAAAATAGCAATGTTGAAAATCTGGAGTGAAAATATTGAAAATTTGTGAACTTACGAGCCTGCATAGGAACTGCGCAACGCACGCTCGTAAAACAGTCATTTTTTTGAATTTGTGGACCACATTTTCAACATGGGGTTTTTGGGACTCCTTCTCATGAATGATGTCACTGTCATGGCAGTATTCAGGCCCAAAGAGTGATTTTGCAGTCACTGCACAGTCACTGCGCGAAATCACCCTTCGGGCCCGAATAACACCATGACAGTGACATCATTCATGAGAAGGGGTCCTAAAAACCCCATGTTGAAAATTTGGTGCAAAAATCTCAAAATGCCTGATATATGCACTAAGTTGAACCCCCATCTCAGCCCATTATACAGCTTACCGTATTTCCTCAGTTCAAGGGTCGGCTTTGAAGAGTGCAGATGTGTTCCCGTCCACCAAGATCATTGCACCAGAGTCCGGAGGTAAGTATGGGGTGAGGAGGTGGTGTGGGAGGCTGGGTGCGCAGTGGGTGGGTGTGAGGTTGTGGGGTCGGGAGCGCCGCTGGACTGTTTTTGTTTTACAGGTTTAAAAAAAAAAAAGACGTCGTGGGACCGTTTGCCACACTGGGGTGGGCTCCCAGCGTGGCACAAGGATGGGGGGCCGTTCAGCTGATGGGGGATTGGGCACTCCTGTCGGCCAAAGGACTGATTGCCACGCTGGGGTGGGCTCCCAGCGTGGCACCAACCAAGGGGGGGGGAACGACACAGCTCGGCCAGCGGGGATTGGGCACCCCGTCGGCTACACAGTACATGCGGGGGCGCGCAAGCCTGCGGTGGGGAGCTACGCTCTATCGGTGCTCACTGAAGCGTAGCTCCTCTTCAATCAGAGGCCACTGCATTTTGGGAGCGAAGTCACAGACAGCTCCAAAATGCATTGGCCACAGGGGCCACGCCTGCCAGCTCACTGACTGAATTGGAGGAGGAGGTGACACACCTCCGAAATCTCCGATGATGGCACTATGTTTCTTGCACATGCGTGCAAGCAACATAAAAAGCACAATAACAGAGCAAGACGTATGCTAACTACAGTGCGTTAACAATGAGAAAAAGTCAAAATGACAAAATAAAGGTGAATGATCAAATAATCAAAAGATGCTCCAGTATACTAATATTTATTAATATTACAGTGAGCAGTACTGTGATTTTAAATAGGAAAGAAATGAATGCAAACTGCTCAGTTCAGTTATAGACTTACATCATATTTATGAATTCATGCAAATATTAGAACTATTAACTTTAAATAACATACATTAAGAAAAAATGTCCTACTCATGTGCACATGTCACTACACACATTAATTAATTGTTCCACCAAACAATTATAAGTTCTGGTAAGAGCCAATACAGCTGCTATACATTAACCTGACACAAAGTGTGGTGTATTATAATTTTTATTTTTTTTACAGAAGTCCTTTAAAAATATATAATGCCTTAACTGATGTAGTCTACTTTGTCTATTGTTGTTGTTATGAGCCTGATATGAAGCTGTTATCTAGGGGGCCACTAGTTATTAGTATAAATTATACAATGGCAAGAAAAAATTCTGGACTCCAATTGGTCAGTCTTGGGCTGGACCTGTGATGTTATCCCAGTACAACATCACTGGTCTAGTCTCAGCCTCACTGTGAACCTGGAGATGATTGTTTGCTTGATTTGTTTCTGCTTGATTGTTTCATCTTCTCTTAAAAAACCAAAAATATTTTTCCACACAAAAACATCTTTAAAATGATTTTTTTATTTTGTATAACAACGAGCCATTGTATAATAGCAATAATGTCCTCCAGGGTGTGTGTCATTTGGGATAACATCATGCCTCAGTGGCCTCGTGCCCAACCACCTGAGGCATGACGTTATCCCAGCACGACACACACCCTGTCGGGCATTATTGCTTAATTATATAACTGCCTCCTGCCAGTGCTATGCCAAAAGTTATTGTTTTGCACAAACATGGATAATTATTTCATGGGTCTGATGAAAGTTGTGTCAATGTTTGCTGTAATTGCTATTCTTTGGTAAATGCTTAAGACTAACTAGGCACTTACCTGGAAGGATAGCTCACCCCCACCCAACACAGACCAACATGCATCGGCGTGTGCCTTGGGGTCATCGGGCCTAACCTTCATCCCATTCTCCAAAACTACATCATCTCAACTTGTTTACACATGGAATGGATGAGAGTTAGGCCAATGACCCCAAGGCACACCCCAACACCTGTTGGTCTGTGTAGGGTGGGGTTATAGGGTTTGATAACCCCAACATTGAATTTCCAGACTTTTATTGGTGTGAAATCAACCCTAACTGATGGATTAACTGTGTTTTTTGCAACAAATATATATATCTATATATATATATATATATCTATATATATATATATATCTTATGGAAGCATGGTAGTGCTACCATAGTTAGGATTGTGTAGCCCTTTTAAGGTTGAATGGTGAGACTTTGCACCTTAATAACTTTGCCACCATTCAATAGATTTTCCTGAAATTTGGAAGGCATAGGGCATAACCATTGATCTTGGGATCTGGCAACTACTGTTTGGATATATGGCTGTTGAGTTATTAAGCGACATCCGTGTGAACAATCATGTTTTTTTGCACATTCTTTGCTCATGCCTGCAGGGTGCACGGTTTGCACGACTGGTCCAAACACTTCAGGGAATGTGCAGCCAGGGTCCCCAATGTGCCTTTTGAAGATTTCGTGAAAACATATTGAACGGTTCAAAAGTTATTAAAAAAACAAGTTCCCATTATGAGTCAATGGGAAAAGTTAACAGAAAGTTCAACACTTTCGCAAATGCACTTTTTAGTGTTGCAGATGGCCCTAGTAGTGTCGCAAATCTGCCATTTTGTTTTCAGTTACTGATCAGAAAAATGCTTGGCGTTTAAAATTGGGACCCACTAGGAACAAAATTCTTTTTGTGTTCACCTAGTCGGACCCTCAGGATGGTAGCCATGTCTTTATTTTGAGGTTAAACACCCCAGAAATATGTTTTCAAATTTATGGGAAAAGTAGTGTCGCAAAGTAGTGTCACACTTGTGACTCTTTTGCAAATTTTTGCGAAAGGTGTCGCAAATCATGACACTACTTTTCTAGGCTATGGCAAAATGACAGGAATTCTTTGCTATCCTGCTGCAAAAGAACGGTTTGCCTTTTGGGCTGAAATTTGGAGAGAAGGCAGCCAACATCTAAGGATGTGCCTTGTGGTGGTTTGGTGAAAAAATATCGCACGGATGCAAAGTTATGGTACTACGAAGTTGACGTTTTTTCCCATAGACTACACTGTGGCATCCGTCGTGCCTTTTGGGGCTCGTATCTTGGAAATGGTGTGAGATATGAAATTTTCGTCGCGACAGTGCATTCGGTGAAAACCCAGCCAGGAAACTCATGAATGATGTGAAATTTTGATTTTGTTTCTATGTTGAACGGTTACTGAGATAATAGTATTTTAGTATTACAACTGCTCTTTTTCTGCTCTGAGGCCCATTATGCATACATTCTTTGTTTTCACTGTCTTTCTCAATGGAGTTTTTGGGGAAAAATAAGGTATGCACTCCACTTACTGTTACTCGTAGGATCTACACTTCTGTTTCCGTGCCAGTTTGCGATAGCGTTCCCCTGTACGCCACCATGTGTATTACCCTTTGCATTTCCTGTTTGCGTTACTGTTTCCATTTGTGTCTCCACTACTGTTTGTGGTTGTTTTTCGCTTAGTGTCACCATGCGCATTACCATTTCTGTTGGCGGCTGCCCTTCCATTTCCATTTGCATTTCTCTTTCGTTTTGCATCACCTATGTTCTTACCATTGCCATCTGCATTTCCAATTACATTCTCGTACCTGTGTGCATTAGGGTTTGCATTTCCATACTAGCTTCCATTTTTGTTTCTGTTTTCTTTGGCATTATTGTTGCTGTTACCATTACCATTTGCATTTACAATTGCAGTACCATCACTGTGCGTTTTACAGTTTGTGTTTCCATACTCACTTGCGTTTGCATTTCTGTTTCCTTTCCCATTAGTGTTGCTGTTACGATTATCATTTGCATTTACAATAGTGGTACCATGGCCGTGCATGTTACCAGTTGCATTTCCGTATGTGCTTGCATCTCCATTTGCGTCACTGTTCCCGTTGGTGTCACTTTTCTCCTACGTTTCTATTAATGCTTGCTTTACAATTTACATTTCCTTTACCATGTGCGTAACCATTACTGCTTGCATTTGTGTTGCTGTTACCATTACTATGTCACAAAAAATCACATGGTGGGAGCATTCCATTCACTATTTATAGTTCTCATTCTCAAAAAGAAGGGAAATTAGAGGCTAAAAACTCTGTTTAATGCATTAGTTAGGGTTGTTCCACAGCGACAAAAGTGAGGAAACTCAATGTTGGGTTGAAACCCCTTGGAACCACCCCCACCCAGCCCTCCCAGCCAGCATCGGGGTGTGCATTGGAGTCATCGGTCCTAACTCTCACCCCATTCTCCTATGCTTCACCACCTCAGCTTGTCTACACATGTGATGGGGTGAGAGTTAGGGCTGATGACCCCAAAGCACACCCCGATGCCAGCTGGGGGGACGGTGAGGTTGGGTCCGGGGGGGTTCAATCAATCTTTATTTTAGCAGGCAAAATACCATTGAATACAACTCATTTACAGGATGGACCTGGGTATGGTTCACATTGGACAAAAGGAAAATAACAAGGTGTAACAAGCATTTGTCAATGCTGAATGTTGTCTTGCTGGCATTGGCATTGGTAGTGCAGGAGTTAGAGAGATGCATAATAGGCATGGCAGTGAAGTATTGAACTGATGCCAACCCACCCGCACCCTGCAGAGACTGACAGACATTGGTGTGTCCCTTTGGGTGTTTGGTAGTGTAGTGCGGGAAAACATTTTGGGCAGGATGTGAAAAATGACAGCTGTACAGTTCATAAGAAGGTGTAAAAAAATGCCAGTGTTGAAAATATGGCATGTAAATATAGCAAATTTGTGAAGTTACAAAGGTGCGTGGGAAATATGCAATGCCCGCTTGCAACACTGCCATTTTATGGGTGTTCGGCACCAAATTTTCAACATAGGCATTTTAGCACCTCTGCTCATGTACAGTGTCACTGTTATTTCCTTAAAGTGTCCCAAGAAGTGATTTCGCACAGCGACCACGCTATTCTGCACCGGAAGTGTGAGAACACATTTTGGGCAGGATATGTGAAATGACAGCTGTACTGTTCATCAAGAGGTGTAGAAAAATGGCAATGGTGAAAATCCAGAGTGAAAATATCACAAATGCACGACGGTACGAGCGTGCATGCAATCTGCCAATGCGTGCTCATAACACAGTCATTTTATGGAGAATCATCAACAAATTTTCAACATAAGCATTTTAGGACCTCTGCTCATGAACTGTGTCACTGTCATTTTCATAATCTGGCCCAAACACTGATTTCCCACAGCAACTGCGCTATTGTGCGCCGGAAGTGTGGAAACACATTTTGGGCAGGATGTGGAAAATGACAGCTGTACTGTTCATAAGGAGGTGTACAAAAATGACAATGCTGAAAATCTGGCATTAAAATATTGTGAATTCATGAAGTTACGAGCCTGCGTAGCAACTGCACAACACACGCTTGTAAAACAGGCATTTGTTGGATTTTTTTCCACCAAATTTGGAACACAGGCTTTTTGAGAGGCCACTTCATGAACACTGGCACTGTCATTTCATTAATGAGTCCCAAAAGGTGATTTTGCACAGTGACTCACCTTTCAAGGCCAATTAATGCCATGACAGTGATAGAATTCATGAGGAGGGACCCCAAAAACCCCATGTTGAAAATTTGGTGCCAAAACTCCAACAAATGCCGAGATATGCAGCAAAGTTGAAAAATTACCATTCATTCCATTATACAGCTTACCGGCATTTCCTCAGTTCGTGGTCGGCTTTGAAGAGTGCAGACGTGTTCCCGGTTCACTGAAGATCGTCGCGCTGGACTCCTGAGGTAAGTATGGGGTGAGAAGGTGAGGGGGTGTGGATAGGCAGGGTGTGCAGTGGGTGGGTGCGTGTGGTGGGCAGGAGACTATGAGGGAACATTTTTATGTTACATGGGAGGAAAAAAACTAACATCGAGGGACAGTTTTTTTTTTCAGGGGACTTGGCACATTGGGGTGGTCACCCAGCATGCCACCTAACTGTTTTGGGGAGTGGGGGTTGCTGCAGCTGACGGGGAATGGAGCACCCTCATTGGCAGACAATGGGGGGTTAATTTATGCTGACGGGGATTGGGTACCCCGTCGGCACACAATGACAGCGGGGAGGGAAAGAGCCGAGGGGATTGGGCATCCCTCGCATATAAGAAATGGGGGGCTGATTTATGCAGACGGGAGTGGGCTCCTGTCAGCACATAATGAAAGCGGGGGAGGCAAGAACAGAGGGAGATTGGGCATCCCTCTCGGCACATAGGAAATGGGGGGGCTGCTGTATGCTGACGTGGAGTGGGTTCCCCATCAGCAAATGTGTGCAGCCACAGTAAGCCAGCTGGGGGATTGGGCACCCCCAAAGTCAGCCGTTGGGCGGCCACCCGCCATGCTGTTAATGTGGCGAGCACACAGGAAGGGTCTGCTGTGTCTGACAAGCTTTGCTCAGATTGCAGTGGACCTTTCCTTATATGTGCTCGCCACATTAGCATGCATGGTGTGGCTTCCGGCATGTGGGCTAATTGGAGAATGAGGGACGCAGCTACTGGTGCATGCTCTGCGTTCACCCAACAGCGGTTGTGCCTCCAAAGCTGTGCTACCACAAGATGTTAACTTGCGTGCAGGCGCGGCAAGCCAACATAAAAAGGAGAAAATACAGAAACTGATATACAGCCCCCAACACCATATAGTATAGTGCAGTGGTTTAAGGCTCTGAGCTACAAATCTGGTGACATTCAGCAGACCAGACCTGGGTTTGAATCCCACAGCTTCCACATACATACTGTGTGACCCTGAGCAAGTCATTTAACTTCCCTGTGCTCCCATGTCACACCTGTAAAAAAGCTCTCAGCTTAGTGTGCTACTCCTGGTTAAAAAATACCAGAAAGTTTACATAACAATAGGCTTTCATAACAAAAATTTGCATAACAATTCCACTCCACAAAGCATAACGTATGTACAATATTAACATGGTATCTACACAATGGTACAGATCAAAAGAAAAGAATATAGTGTCAAGATAGAGGATGTAGCAGGATAGATAGTTCAGCTAAGGTACAAGAGGAAGTCAGTCTACTAAGCGTTAGTACTGGAGGACATCAATGGTACTGTATCAATTGCAAGACTTGTTGAAGTAACAAGCAAGCAAGGTTTTAAAGATGACCAATTTAACCAGGGTAGCTAGTTTCAAGGTCTTTTGGGTGTTGTTCCAAAGGATAGGCAGGGCATGACTTATAGCCACTTTACCAAGGCGTGTTCTAACTCTGGGAATAATAAGAGTGATGTAGCAGATGCTCCTAAGAGGGTAATTCCCCACCGTACAGGCAGGCCAACAGTTAGAGATGTACCAAGGTAACTTATTGATAATGGCTCTGTAAGTCCAGGTGACTGCATTTTTTTGGCGTCTAAGTCTAAGTGACAGCCATACAAGTTTGGAATAAAGGGAGCAGTGATGGGTGGTGTATGGGGATCTAGTGAAGAATCTTAGCGCTTGGTGGTAGAGTGTGTCCAACTTAGCTAGGGCAGTACTAGGGCTTGGTCCATAAAGGAAGTCGGCATAATCAAGGAGTGGTAGAAAGGTGGACTGAACCAAACGAGTTTTTGCTTTTTTTTTTTTAAATTCAAGTTTATTGAAACATGTAGACACATTAGGTCATAAATACATGTAGTAATACATCAGGTGGTAATCAAATATTTCAACCCTATTACAGCTCTTTCCAGGAATACATTTTAATTGCTAGTGTTATATTGTCATATTTTAAATCCCTTTTGTAATTTTATTTCCAATACCTTCATATATCTACAAAGTTAGTCTTTTCATCCTAAAAATATCCTTAAGTCCTCCTCAATGTATACATCAATCCTCCCCTCCATCTGTCCATCCCCCATCCCTGTCCCCACCTGTTCCCCCATCACTTGTCCTAGGCATCATCCTGGCCATGGACCAGATGTGTAGTTTCTTACCAGACTGGCTAGCGAGTCCATCTGCATATAAAAATGTGGGTTTTCAGATTAATCTTGTAGGTCAGCTCTTTCATACCCTGTATCTCTTGAACTATGGTGAGCCATTGAAAGTGTGAGGGGTCCTCTACCAGCCATTTTCTAGTAATGGTCTTGTGGGCTGCCGTCAGTAGAAGGTTCCACAGTTATAGACCATCAGGTCCCCTTACCTCTCATGGTGGCATACTCAGTAACAGGTGTAGTGGACCCAATGGCTGTGTCAGAGAGAACAGCTCCCCCATTACTAGTTTTATTTGATCCAAGTAAGACTGTAATTTTGAGCACTGCCAGAAAACATGTGTGTGGTTCTCTCTAGGTTATGTGCACTGTCTCCAGCATACTGCGGATCAGTATGCATTCCATTTGTGTATTATGGTTGGTGTGTAAAAGTAGTATGTTTTAACCTTCCATTTGAATTCTTGCCACATAGAAGAGTGGGTCATCTTACTAGCCTGCAGGAATATCTGTTCCCATTCACCCTTTGTGGGTTGTATCCCCCAGCTCCCCCTCCCATTTATTTTTCAGTTGTCTGGTAAATTCTTTTCCTAGGTTCCTAAGGGCCTTATATAAGGCTGAAATATGTCCTTTTACTAGTTTCTTTTCTAGGATGTCTTGAAGCGTAAGAAGCAGCTGGGGCAGCCCTGTGTGGGGAAAGGTTTGTCTCTGAAGGTCCTGAATGTATGTTTGGATCTGAAGGAATCAGAAGTAGTCTGATTGTTTTAGTTTACATATGTCGTTCATTCTACTGAACTCATATATCATCCCCCCATCATAAATTGTCCCAGGCTATAAAGTCCCAGTCTTGACCATCTCCTATATGTAAGGTCCTGCTTTCAGGGTGATAACCCTTCCCCCAGATGAACCATCTTAGGGGTCATAATCCTGTCGTAAGTTAATACTTTGACCAGGCTCTATGGACTACCCACAATGTGTTGCGTGTTGAGGTTAGGGGTATGTCACCACTGTAGACAGGGATTGATGGGTCCATAACTCTTGCTCCCAATGGAGCTCCCTCTGACAGTATATGTTTCATTGATTTCCAGTATGCTTAGTAAGTTCCCACCGACCAGAGGAGTGCCAGCTAGAGTTGGGCAGCAAGGTAATAATCTTCCAGATTTGGAACAGCTCTTTCCCCATGTCTCCTTTCTGTTTGCATTATAGTAAGTTTAATGCATGATCTGCCAGGGGACCATATAAACTGGGACAGTGTTTTCTAACATTCTTGAAATTGAGTTTGGGGTATTTTCACGTGCAGACACTGGAATAAGTATAAAAATCTTGGCATTATGTTCATTGTTGTGGCTTGGATTCAGGAATACATTGGGAAGTTCAATAGTGACCATTTCTTGACATCTTGCTGCATCTGTTGTGTTAAGGGATCAAAATTAGGTGCATATACATTATTTAGATTTTTTGCTATCTGTGTTCCAAGCTATTTTATTTTTGAGGTCTGCCATTTTACTGGGAACATTTGTAGAATGTCTGGAGGTGAGCTATAGTTAAATTTGAGTATTTCAGTTTTAGTTTTATTTAATGTATAGCCTGCATGGAGATCAAATTCCTCTAGCAGAGTCCAGACCTTATGGATAGACTGATTCGGGTTTGTGAGATAAAGGGGCATGTCATCCACATAGAGGGATATCTTATGTTCTACATCTCCATTCTGATCCACTCTATGTTTATATCACTCCTAATCGCCTGTGCCAGCGGTTCAATATATAAGGCAAATGAGAAGGGTGATAAGGGTCACCTCTGGCAAGTCCCCCTGCCCAGGAGAAATCTTTGCCATTTGCCCTAACATATGCCTGAGGAGCTGCATACAGGGCTTTAAGGACTTCAATAAAGGCTGGTGGAGAGCCAAAATACTGCAAGACAAGGAACAGGAAACTCCATGACACCGAGTCAAACACTTTTTCCATGTCTAGACTCAAAATACAAGTGGGGATGTGCTGTTTATTTATGGTATCTATGATAGTAATCATCTGCGTGACACTATCTGGAGCCTGTCGACCCGCAACAAAACCCATCTGATCTGATTGTACAATTTGTGGGACAAAGGGGTTAAGACATGCAGCTATTATTGTGGTGAAGATTTTGTAGTCTGTAGTTAATAACAAAATAGGGTGATGTGTACTACATATTTCCAGAACTTTTCCGGCTTTATGTAGCACTATGATTGTAGTGTAATTCCAAGATGAGGGTACCACCTCTTCTTCCTTTCAGATCGAATTATAGGTGTCTTTTAGAAGAGGGATTGCCTCTTTGGTGAAAATTTAATAAAATTCCCCCCAAGCCATCTAGTCCAGGGCATTTTCCAGATTTAAGATTTTTGATTGTGGCTCCTATCTCGGCCTGTGAAATTGGGGACATCAAAGTCTGGGTCTGTTCCTGGGATAGGCCAGGCAGATTCAAGGCCTGGAGGAAGTGATGTTTATTCTCTGTGGGGGATTCCATCTGGGGTCTGTATAGGGTGGTGTAGTACGAGGCAAAAGCCTCTGTTATTTGTTCCCATCTATATGCTTTTTGACCAGTGGCCGGATGTTTGAGCCTGGTGATGTTAGGCTTAGCCGCTTGTTGTCTTAGATGGTAGTCCAGGAATTTAGTTGCTCGTGGACCCCCCTCGTAGTAAAACTGCTTTAAATACCACATGGCCCTCTCCATTTATATATGGTTTGGGATCTATGCTTAAGAGTTTTAATTTCCTCCTCCCTTCCTCTACACCACTTTTGTTTTCAGTTAGCCTCCAGCTCCCTCAGTTGTCCTGTTAGTGTCTCTGTCTGTTGTTTTCTTTCTTTCTTGTTATGAGAGTCTATTGATATAAGCTGCCCCAAACTATTCTTTTAACCGTGTCCCATAGTATCTGTTGTGATATTCCTGGTCTAGCACTACTTTCAATTGTTTGCTTAATTACTTGTCTCACAGCTGTTTTCACCTCCTCATCCCATAATAGGGAGACATTTACTCTCTATTGGGTTCTCATCTGTGGTAGTGAGAGTTCCACCTCCAGAAAAATAGGTTGATGGTCTGAGTGGACTACCATCCCCACCCACACAGAGTGACAGGATGCAAGGTCTCTTGCAAAGGTCATGAACATATCTAATCTAGACTGTGTTTTAAACCTAGGGGAGTAGTGTGTAAAGTCCTTGGCTTGCAGGTACTTCTCCCTCCACACATCCACTATACCTAGTTCTGCCATAAGCTTCGTAAATAAGCGTGTTGTTCTGTTTTGTGGATTTGGGATATTTGCGGTTTTGTCTAGAATCCTATTGAGTGTCAGGTTCCAATCCTCTCTTGCTATAACCATCCCTCTGGCTTTTTCTGCTATTACTGTAGCCAAATTGGAATAAAAAGTAAGCGGAGAGCCTGGGGGGGGCATACACACTCACCAAAGTTACTTGTATGTCCTGTATTCTGCCCACTACTAGGATATATGGATATACAGTATCTTGCCTCGGGATTTGTCACCACCTCCTGCTCCTCAAAAGAAATTGTACTACAGAATTAGATTTTTTCAATCAATCAGAAGAACTGATGGGTAGATTTAGAGAGAGAGGATATGAGAAGCAAATTCTCACGTTAGCTCTTAATAGGGTCCAGAATCTCACGCAGACATCATTACTTGAACAGAAGGATAATAGCTTATCAAGCGAGAAGAGAGAAGAAATTACATTTTCCACAGATTACAATGCTTTGGTAGGACGTGTGGGTAACATTATATGGAACAACTGAGGTATTCTAAGAAGTGAAGGAACATTAGGGAAAATGATTGCAGAGAATCCCAGAATAACATTTAGGAAAACGGCTAGTCTGCAGGACAATTTAGTTAGGAGCCAGTTATATCAAAGATTACAGGATAGGCAGAGTGGGTTACCAGTTAAACCCTCTGGGCTACAGAAATGTGGAAGATGCAATATATGCAAATATATGCAGACAGGGAGTGAATCGGTTATGCCAAATGGAACTACTATTAAGATCAATGATTCCACATTTGTAGTGTATGCTTTATGGTGTGATTGTAGACTTTACTACATAGGGAAGACAGTAAGAATGATGAAGGAACTAATACAAGAGCATGCTCGTTTCATTATTAATAGAAAGATGGATAAACTTGTGAGTAGACACTTTATAGAAAAACATAATTCTGATCCTCAGAGCCTTGAGTTCATGGGTTTAGAATGTGTGCATAGCCCAGCTAAAGGAGGTGACAGACAGAATCTCCTAATGAAAAGAGAGAGCTTTTGGATTTTTAAAGCAGACATAGTAAGGACAAATGGCCTAAATGAGAGATGGGACTTAAAGCCTTTCCTGAAGTATAAAAGGTAAAACTGTTAACCAATTGTTACCTGTGTTTAAAGAGACCTGTAAGAGGCATTGTTACTCATTTGGATTTTTTATAAATGTACTCCTCTTTTTCTTTCTTTTTTCTCCCTTCCTCTGTCCCCTCCACCACCCCTTGCAATTCTCTTCTCTGTTTTGCTTTCTATGCAGTCTGGTTCTTGACTGTGAATTGTATTTTGTAGTTGGGTTAAGTGGGAAATGAATAGATAGCAATTGTTATGTCATCTATTCTGATGTATGTTTAACATTATATTTTTTTGTACTTTATTAAAGAGTTCTTCTATGTTCATTCTACTAGGCCAAGCATAAAAAAGAAAATCCCAAAAACATTTCTTTGATCCCAATCTATATGAAAATGCACCGTGGATTTGATGTTTCTTTCCTTCTTATCATGTTCGATAAGATTATTTCTCTTTTTGTAAAAAGTGGTTCATACAGTATATATAATTTAAGAATGCTTTTGTGCAAGTTAATGCTGGAGGTTTATTTGCTGACATCCATTTAATGCTAGCAAGTGATAAGTATAATAAGTGTAAGTAAAGAAAGTGAAGTTGTGTGTTTTTCTCCTTTCTTTGTATTGTAGGGGATACTCTGTGCTAGTTCCATTTATTCTGATACCCGACAAATGGCTATAAAAGAAATGTATAAAACTTAAATTATCATTTTGATGTGTCCCATTTTTTTGGAGAACCCATTAATAATTTTAAAAGTGGCCATAAGTTGGAGATCTGAATTTTGGGTTTTTCTTTACAATGACTAGCTTCCTGTTTTTATGCTGAAGAGGGTCTTTTTCAAAATGTTTTGTGTAGTTGTGATTTAGTTGTGACTTCTGTATTTAAATAACATCAGGTTATTTATGTAGATTTCTCTCTTTTTTCATTAAATTGTAATTAGTTACTTGTTAAGATTGTGATTGGATAAAATGTTATTTGCAATGATGTCACATTGTCATGAATTGTATAAAATGAACACACTAATTATCATGACCTATGCCCCCTTGAAGGCTAGTAGTCGAGGCGCTAGGGGCACGCACTGTGAGCTTGAAATTAATCAGCAATTTCATTGACTTTATGGTGGTTTGGATTTTTTGGAGTGAGTGCTGCAATATCTACATTTGTTCCTCAAAAGGAAAGCTTGCTGCAAGGAGGATGGCAACTCCTCTTTTTTTCCCTTTTTATGTTGGCTCACACGTGCACGCCAGCCAACATCTTGCGGTAGTAACAGATTTGGAGGTGTGGTCACTGTGGGCGAATGCAGGGCACACATCAGTAGGTGTGCCCCTCATTCCCCAATAAGCCAGCAGCAAGTGCTGACATCATGCATAGCTAATGTGGCCACCAGATCTAAGAAGAGGTCCGCTGCAATAAGAGCACCTCCAGACATGCAAGCAACATGGCCGCCGCCTGTCACAATGCCGATGGGGGAGCCCACTTCCTGTCGGCATAATGTCCCCCCTCTCATTTCTGCTGTGTGCTGATGGGGTGCTCAATCCACCTCGGCATCATGCTCCCCCCAAAAAAAGTCTTTCTTTGCTGATGGGGGGCCCAATCCCCATCGGCTTCAGTCCCCCCCTTCCCAGTTCAATCTGCAGATGGGGGAGCCCACTCCCCATCAGCATAATGTCCCTCTCCCATTTGCTGTGTGCCGAGGGGGCTACCCAATCCTACTCGGCTCTCCAGCCCCCACTGGTATTTGCTGAAGGAGATGCCCAATCCCCCATCAGCTACAGCACCCCCAAAAAAACAACTCAGGTGGCATGCTGGGATCCCACCTCAGCATGCCAAATTGACCTGTTAATGAAAACCATCCTGCAATTTTTTTTTTACCTTTACCTGTGAAACAGAAAATGGTCCTCACAGTCTCCCTGCCCTCCCAACCCCACCCACTGTCCGAGGCACCCTGCCTCCCACCCCCTCACCCATACTTACCTCCAGAGCCCAGCATGATGATCTTTGGTGGACGGGAAATGCATCTGCACCCTTCAAAGCCGACCACGAACTGAAGAAATGCCGGTAAGCTGTATAATGGCATAAATAGGGTTTTTTCAACTTTGGTGCATATCTCAGGCATTTTTGGGAATTTTTGATACCAAATTTTCAGAATGGGATTATTGAGACCACTCCTCATGAATTCAAGCACTGCCATGGTATTATTCAGTCCTGAAAGATGATTTCACAGTCACTGCATGGAATCACCTTTCGGGACCGAGAAATGAAATGACAGTGCCACTGTTCATGAGGTGGGCTCTTAAAAAGCCTATGTTGCAAATTTGGTGGAAAAAATAAAAAAAAATGGCTATTTGAAGAGCGTGCATTGCGCAGTTTCCACGCATGCTTGTAACTTTGTGAATTTGTCATATTTTCACTCCAGATTTTTAAAATTGGCATTTTTCCTCACCTCCTTATGAACAGTACAGCTGTCATTTTACATATCCTGACCGAAATGTGGTTTCGCACATCTGGTACAGAATAGCGTAGCTGCTGTGCAAAATCAGCTTTTGGGACAGTTTGAGGAAATGACAGTGACACTGTTCATGAGCAGAGGTCCGAAAATGCTTATGTTGAAAATTTGGTGATGGAATTCCATAAAATGACTCTGTTACAAGTGTGCATTGTGTAGTTTCCACGCAGCATGTAACTTTACAAATTTGCAATATTTTCATGTCAGATTTTCAACACTGCCATTTTTTCACACCTCCTTATGAATAGTACAGCTGTCATTTTTCACAGCCTGCCCTAAATGTGTTTTCACACCTGTGGTGCACAATGGCATGGTCACTGTGGAAAATCAACGTTTGGAACAAATTAAAAAAATCACAGTGCCACTTTTCATGAGGGGAGGTCCCAAAATGCCTATGTTAAAAATGTGGTTAAAAAAATCCCCAAAATAATTTGGTTACAGATGTATGTTCAGTTTCTATGTATGCTCATGACTTCACCAATTTTTCATATTTTCACTCCAGATTTTCAGTGTTGCCATTTTTTTACATCTCCTCATGGACAATACAGTTGTCATTTTCCACATACCACCCAAAATGCATTTTCATCCCAGTGTCATCAATTGGCATAGCCACTGTGCAAAACCACCTTTCAGCTAACAAATTGAGAGTACCACTCTTCATGAGGTGGGCTCACAAAAAGCCTGTGTTGAAATTTTGGAGTGAAAATACCAACACACGTCTACAATGTTAGGGTTTCCAACCGTAGCACCCCACTCTGTAGAGACTGACAGGTGTCAGGGGTGTGACTTGGGATCATTGGCTGTAATGCTCACGCCATTTCACCCCCAACCCCACCCTTCAGCCAATGACAGGCATTGTGGTGTGCCTTGGAGTGTTCTGCCACAAAGTTCACCCCATTCTCCTATACTGCACCCATCTCAGTGTATTTCCTTATGGAATGGGGTAAGTATAATGCCCAAAGATGCCAAAGCACACCACAACACTTGTCATTGTCTGCAGGATAGGGTGAGGCAAAATGCATGAGTGTTATAGCTGATGATCCAAAGGCACACCAAAATGCCTGTTGGTCTCTGGAGGGTGGGGATAGGGTTGGCGTCACTTCAGTACTTCACTGCCATTCCTATTATGTGTCTCTAACTCCTGCACTACCAGTGTCAATGCCAGTGAGACAACATTCGGCATTAGCAAATGCTTGTTCTAGTGAGGCATGGTATAATGTCAGGTATTTTCAGGTTTTAAGTTTTAACACCTCTTTTGGAGATAAATGTGTCTCCTGGAGGAAATTGATGTCACAATTTTGGACTTTCAAATATTGGATAATTTGCTTTATGTTTTATGCCATGTTATATTCCTGCCTGGATTGGTGGTAGTTCAGGTGGATGTTAAAGATCCCATGGCACATATCGAAAAGAGTAGGGGAATTTTATTGAGCAAAGAAAACATAACATCAAGCATAGAAATTGGATATCAAACAGAAAAAAATCAGTAATAATTGCACATCAACTGAAGATAAAACAAAGTATAACAGGAAAGAAAAACAAATACAGTCATCAGATCACAACAGCGTATATATAACATCAGTGCAAAAAATGTATGTGTTTCCATAATAACTGAAAGCACTGTAGGGAAAGCTGATGATGTTCCAGTTCCATTAGATTCAACAATGTTGTTTCCATCTGTAGTATAATAGTATGTGGCAAGGTTGGAAGTTGAGGTAAAACATACTGACATCGTGCTTGCCACAAATAATATTTACACATGGAAAAAATAACCCTCAAAGTACTGTGATGAAATTTGTTCCATGGCCCAGAAAAGTCACCCAGTATTAATGTTTGATAGGTGATTTTACTTAAGAAAGGCCATTGCCACTTGTTAGCTGAAGTTTTCCAAAACAAACTAGTGTCTGCACAGTCAAAAAAGAAATGAGTCCTTGTCTCCTCTATCTGAAAACAAGAAGGCTTAGGACAATACCGTTCTTGAGAAGACTTATGTTTCAAATTACCTCGTACGTTTAACCTGCCATGGCAACATAGCCAGGTGACATCCCACATATGGTGCGGGATTCTTTTATCATGAAGAGTCAGTAAAGCATACTTCATATGGGAAGGGGTACATTCTGGAAAAAGCAACACTGATTTCATAACATGTAAAAAGGTGTTATAGAGTTGTCATCTAGTGAGCGTCAGGATAGATGATTTTCGCAATTTCCAGAATCGTAACTTACGGAAACTGTCTATGGCATATGATGGAATATACAAATGTCAGGAATGTCTGGGTGGTAAAGTGTCCCATTTATCCATAACAGACAGTATAGCATTGCTAACCCATGCATCGCAGTTATGGGTTGTGTAACAGATGCTTTGAAAGAGGTGAAAAAGAAAGAAAGAAAGAAAGAAAGAAAGAAAGAAAGAAAGAAAGAAAGAAAGAAAGAAAGAAAACAATGGGGTGAACCATCCCAAGACCCCCTTGCTGTATGGGTAAATATGTAATGTCTCTTTTAATAGGATTAAGTTGGCTACCCCATATCATCTGAAAAAAATACTAAATAGTCTTGTCTTTAAGTGTTGGGGAGGGGCATAAACATAACTGAGATATGAAAAATAGGAAGTAAAAATTTCTTAAATATCAAAACTCATTTCTTCTTCCCCAATTTCCAAGTTTTCCACAGTTGTACCTTATTTTCTCCAAGAAGAAGTCACTTGTCCCAATTAAATGTCGCCACATCTGCAACATTGAACCATACGGGCCAATATCCGTTGTGGGTCAGTGCTTGTTCAAATTCCACCTACCTCTGGGATAGAGGTGGAATCCAGATCTAAAGGAATAGACACACTCTTCTGGAGGCTAAGAGTCCCACCCGAAACTGAAGTAAAATTCTGAAAGATTCGGACTGACCTATCTCCAGAATCTTTATTGTGCACAAATAATACCACATCATCTGCATATGCAGAATTTTTTTTCCGGAAGTAAAGCAGAACAGGGTGCTAACCCCACAATCTGTGAGTCCCATCTAATTTGTTGAATAATACGGCCCAAAGCAAAAGTAAATAATAAAAGGCTTAACGGACAGCCCTGTTGTATAACAACTTTCTGGGGTAAATTATCCCCCAAACATCCATTAATTATAGGGGGTAAAACTAGCTATGGAAAATAAACGAGTAAGCCATGTGAGAAAGACATCCTGGATACCATATAACTTCATGATCTGGAATAGGTACGAGTGATGCACTGAATCAAAGGCCTTTGCTTAATCCAAGGAGAGAACAAAACCAGCAAGGCGACTCATCTGTTTTGCTTCAAAAATTTCCCTTAGCATGAACAAATTTGTTTGAATAGAGTGGCCAAGAATAGCATAAGACTGTGAAAGGTCTATAACATCAGGTGCCATCTGTTGTAATCGAGTACTAAGAAGTTTTGCCAAAATCTTATAATCACTATTAAGGAGATGAAGCAGTCTCCAATTCTGTATTGAACACTTATCTCCTTTTTTATAGATAAATTTCAAAATAGACAAACCAAAGTCAGAAGTCCTGTCCCTTCCCTGAAAACATAATTATACACCTATGTCAAAGCTTCCACTAAATCTACCTGAAATGTTTTATAGAATTCATGAGTAAGGCCATCTGGACCAGGGGCTACTCCTAATTTAAGATGAGAAATGGCACGAGCCACTTCCTCTTGTGTAATTAAGACTACAGAGTCCATAGCATGATGTACAGAGACCTGTGGGATAGGTGCCGTAAAAACATCAGACAAGACAGTTGAACTACGGGGCGCATCACCAAACTGTGTCTGCAAATGGAAGGTAGCAATTGAGAGCATGCCCGAAATGGAGTAATCAATGTTGCCCACTGGGTCATAAAGACCCTGCATGACCACAGTATGCAGCCGTTCCTTATAAGCTAAAAAGGGGTTAGTGGAGGGGGGAACCGAAGTACCAACTCTCACCAAGAACTCTAAGGTGCGGGCACTATCATATTGATGTGCAAATATGCAGTGACATAATTTTTTGATTTGGGAAGAATAATCAATAGGGGAGGAAACAGAATATGACAAAAGTTTATATAATTGAGTTCTATAACCTAAATACGTAAGATATTTGTTCCTGGCCATACGTCTGCCCATAGTCTGAAAAAAAATCCGTAAGCCAATTTTTGTATCCTGCCACCATGTCCACACGTAATCATAGCAACAAAGGACAGGAATCCAGGCCCAAAAAAGTGATCGTACTTGTGTCTGAACAGTAAAATGGGAAAACAAGGAATTGTTAAGTTTACACAAGTTTGACTTCGATAAAAAAAACAGAGGGGCAGAACCCAGAGAAAATTTCCCAGTTAACAAATGATGATCAGAGAGCTCAGAGGGGGTGAACCAATATCTGATGTGGGATACAATAGCGTGAGGAAAAAAATAGTCAATCCTAGTATGGTAAATGGAGCTATGATAAGTATATCCAACATCAGATCTCAGAGCACGATAGGCATCAGTTAAACCAGCATCCTTCACTAAAGTACATAAAGCATGAGAGTCACAATATATTTTCTTCCCAGCCGCTGTCCTACAGGAAACGTCTATAGAGCAGTTAAAGTCATCACCCCAGATGATGTGTTTATGGGTACAGAGATAAGGTTTAATTAGGTTGAGTAAATCGATTCTGGCAGCGTTGGTTTGAGGAGCGTAGAGATTGATAATACGAAGGGAATGGCCCTGAAAAGTGCAATCTAAAATCAAAGATCTACCTGGGAAAATGTCTATAATGTGTGAGATAGAAAAAGCCATAGATGTAAACAGTATTGCTACATCATCTGCTAAATCTGCACCAAAAGTCCAGTACGAGGGTCCCCACACCCAACTCCTTTTAACTTGCCTAATGTCAAAAATAGACTTCAAGCGAGTCTCTTGGAGTAAGAGAACATCAGTATGGAGGGAAGCAGCAAAGTGAAAAAAAGCAGTCTGTCTTTTGTAGTTTCTAAGACTACAGACATTAAATGAGGAAAGCCGAATAGTAGCCAGAGTCAGAACTCTAATCAGCCACTCCCATCCATGACAGCCATGTTCTTACGTTTTTTACTCCACTTCTTTGTTCTGTTAACTTTTTTATGGACAACATCTGGAGGCCTAGAACCAGAGACTTCCATATCTGAGGGTAAAATGGAGATCTCTAAATCCCCATCAGAGTCCTCCTCGCCCCCTTTCAAACAGTCAAAGGTATTAGAAATGGGTACCTCACCAACCTTTTGGGATTTGCATGCAGTTGCTCTAGTAATTCGTCTGCACTGAGAAAAACCCTCCACGGTCCCCAGTAGGTTGGTCAGGGGTCTGTGTGGTAGTAGGGTGTGATATGGTATCCACCACTTCCTGTGTAGGTGAGGAGACATCGGTAGCAGTGGGGAGTCTAACATCTACCTGGGGAGCCACAGTCAATATGGTAGGTGGTTGGGAGGGAAGGGGTGGAGGGGATTCCGAGGGATCTGGGACAGTGACAGGTGTAGGAATCTTCTCCTGTGCCTTGTCCTGTGCCTTCTGGACTAAGGTGTCAGGATTCCAACCCTCATTGCGATTCTTACTAGCCCAGGGGCATTGATGGTAGGCATGACCCTTCTCGTCGCACAGATTGCATTGGAAAACATTTTCACAGGACATGCTAGGGTGTCCATATCCCCCACATAAACTACATTTCAACATATCACAGGTGCTACTCAGATGTGTATGAGCACTGCACTTATAGCTGGCCCTAGGCTGCCCCCATAAAAACAAACGCCTCAATCCTTGCCTAAAAAGAAACTATTGGGAAGATGTACCACCTCCAAGTTAACTTGGAAAAGCTTAACCCGAATTTCCACCCACCAGTCCACAGACCTTCTGTATCAATAATTGCTTCTGGGGGGGACAAAACCGTACATCTATTTTGCAACCAATGGTAAATATCGCTAACGCTCACACCTTCATTACGAAACATAACAGTGACAGTACGCACTGCTGGTTTTGTCAATGGTATAACATAAAAGGGCATCCATAAAGGAGTGTGTTTCAAGGTTGCATATTTGTGCCAAAACCAATCTAACCCCACATTAGTTTTAAAGCTGATATCGAAAGTTTCCTCAACAGAAATGTGGATCAATGCATATATTTCTGAAGCCTGAAAATGCATAGAACCCTTCAGTAAAGCCTTTGCAACATAATACCGGTCCGGGAATTCACTAAGACCCCCCCATAGCGAAGGCAAACAGCATTACGTCGGGGGGCTTGATAGAATTTATTTTTAAAAGAGGTCAGAAAGAACAGGGCCCCTACCAGAGGGTGGAGGCAGGGCTGAGGGTGGAGGTAGGGCTGAGGGGCCTTCCTCTGGATCATCCATTGGAGGGGAAGGCGTCAAAACAGTAATAGGGAGAGATGTAGGTATACATGGTAAAGGAGTCAGGCCTAAAGCAGGTGACTGTGTGGGTGTATCAGGGGGAACTGTAGCAAGCTTAGAAGGAACCAAAGGGGATGGGGTAAAGCAGTCCAAGAACCAGGCAACGCCATGACAGGTACAGTCATTTGGGAGGGCATTACAGAAGGGGGAGAAGTTGTCAAAACACTAGTGCCTCTGCAGAGGTTGCAATGTTCCACTCCCTCATGAGAAGCCACAGCTCCCCTCATAGTAGAAACATGCATATCATCTTTTAATTCAGCAGATTCAACAATATCCCCCAGTCCTTCACAGATAAATCAGTAGGCTTTGTAACAATAATGTCTGCAGAGGGAATAGTGTCCCCAGAAACAGGTACCTCGGTGGAGCTCATGCAGGACGGTGCAGGCCTGTGCAGGGAAAACAGTACTCCATGTTTGTCCTCGTCCCAGGATAAATCCAGTGTTCAGGTGCCTGAAGCAGTCCTCATCCAGGCAGCATGAACCAGCGCATCTGATGCAGTCCTTTGGGGTTCCGCCGTCTCCAGAGCATCTGGTAAACCGAAGCATGCACTGATAAGTTTGGAGGTGGAGGTGGTGTCAGAATAAACCGCTGGCAAAGTCTGTCCATGGACTCCCGAAAGTGGATCTGAAGCCACACAAGCTATCCCGAACCCCTCACTGGAAACAGCAGTGGGGAAGAACACTGGAAACACAGGCTGCAATCACTAAACTTGGTTCCGCTTCTGAACATGGTTCCACCGGTGAGACTAGAGGAACTGGGTGTTATGCTGGTAAGGAGGGATCCCATAGTACAGTTGCAGGAAGCAGTCTAACCACTGCACTATGCACAGAAGTTGACTCCTCTGATACTGAAACTGAAGCAGGAGCTGCCGCGGGTGGCAGCGCATTGGTACAATCCATGACCTCTCTCGAGCAAGACTGAGCACACACTGAGGTCTTCATGTTGCAGACCAGAGATCCCCCTACTGGCAAGAGTAGGGGAATGTCCCCGGTGTCCTGGCCAAATTTTCCTCATTCACTAAAAATACCACCAACAGCTTAATCTGGTTCAAGGTCTGTTGGCATTCATGTGTATCCCCCTCCTCCCCCGGGTCATGCCTGAAAATAGGCAGGATTTGTCTAGTGCACTTACCTGGTCAACAAAAACTAAATAAATATGAGAGAATTTTGACTTTATTGTGAGCCATGGTACAGTATGTCAATTGTAGAGTTACCATCTGCAGTATTCCTAGTAGTGAGGGCCACAAGAGAGGATCTAATTCCACCTTCCTATGTTTCATCATGTGCCCCATATCAGTTTTGATAACAACAATTACAGAACAAATATAACATCTAACTATATTCATAGCAAATACACATCTACATAGATGCCTTTCTGTCAGTAGTAATTTGAAGTTTGTGCCACTAGGTGGCAGTGTAACCTTGCAGGCCCTCAAAGTGAGCCTATTTTCCACTTGCCTATAAACAACATTTAAACTTACAGAATCAACAGCTATTATCACTAAAGTATCCTGTCTCCTTTATACCTGAGACAATAAAACCCAAACCAAATCTGGCGTACAACAATAGTGTATTACTGTCTGCGGCAGTTTCACAACAGGCTTTAAGAGAATGGTGTCATACCATTCAGTTTATACTATTGTTTGCTAGGGTTCATGCCCCAATCTGTTCTTTAGTGGACTTCCTAGGTCAATTTTCAGTTGTAGTGGAAAACTGGGGCATGCCAAATATAAGGCACCATTTTCCTTGCAAGTACAAGGGGATTGCCAGAAAGGTGGGTCGGGAGAAGTGTTTCTTCCCCATTCCACTGACAATATCAATGTCAACAGCCCAAATGGCAACAGCCAGAAACCTCTTATGGTGACTTTGTCTATTGGGTCACTCCATCTCCCCCAGAGATATGAATTAGTTTGAGGGAGAGGGGGTGGGCTAGCCCCCCCCATTATCTATACATCTGCCCTACCTTATCCAAGGGTCTCTGCTTACAGATTCAGATAGTATAAGTCCCCTTGATTCCCCTCCCCTCCACACACACCCTCAGTTCCTTTCTCTCTAATCCCAGCTTCTAGACATGAAACCAATCCCAAATGCAATTAACTATATTTTTGCAATCCTGTGTTATTTACTTTCCAAATATTTTTCTTTACTACAACAGAGTTCTATTATTTGTATGGTAGTCCTGCGGTCTCTCTGTCCCCACGCCATTGGCATATCTATGGTTAGGGTGTGAAATTTTGGTGGATGGTCCCAGCACATCTGCAGATCTGAGACAAATGCTTCAATTCTCCAGAATCTCAGTGTAATTTTTTGTCCAATGTCTCTGGCATTCCCAAACTGATTATGGGGAAGAGGGCATCCCAGGAATACATCAGCAAAAAGTGTTTCAAAGGGCAGAGTTAAATAAGTTCTCCAAAAGGTCTCTTATTAGGTGTTTAACATTCCAAATAAACTATCTGATCCATTAAGTCATTGTCACTGCCTTTGATTTGTTTAATTCAGATTCTTATATGTCAATGCATCATGCATGTAAGTTCGTGAGTTAAATACTTCCAACTCTGCGTTATGCACCATGTATCCCATCAGAACATGATCCATGGTCCAGCAATGATTTATTTCAGGTATCCATATTAGAGGATCCTTCTCTGGTTGGGTCCAGGACTTATGATTCGGGTGCTTCATCCTGTTCAATGATGTTGCCAATATGTACTATAGCAGAGATCCTTTGCTCTGTGCATGAAAAAGGGGTACCAAAGTGTGACATTAGAGTAAAATTTTAAAAGTCAAAAAATAGCAATGATTATTATAATTTTTTTATGCTGTGACTTACCTTATAAATATGTGGTATGCCGCTGGATAACTCCCATTTCAGATCCTGAGAAAAGGCCTCCTCAAAGTCGGACGTGTAACTGGGGACATGAAAGGTAGGGCTGCACGTGTAATGGGGGACATGAAAGTGACTGCCCATGTAACTGGGGACATGACACATACAACAGCATGTAATAAGAGACAGAGAATACCTGTTCAATTTTCTAATTTTTTATCATTCAAGGTAAAAAAAAGTCAAATGGGTAATACAACTAAACATGTAACCATATAAAAAAATTTAATATTTAAAACATTAGCACTTAAGTATTACAACAAAAAAATAAATAATTCTACATAAAGTAATAGGCTACTCTACTATGACTACAAGGCTACACTATCGCTATACAAACACACTATTATGAATGTTTTGACAAACTGGAACTGATATTTTGTTGGAGATCAGCACTGTACACTGAAAATGCTAGTCCTTTTAATTCCATTTGCCCTGAAGTGTGCAAAACTTCTCACTGATTGCACTGAGTTCACCATTGTTAATTTCAAAGGTCCCACCTTCCTACAAAAACTGAATTGGCTCATGAAAAGTCGTCTTCTTCGAATACGGCCACTGTCCTCATGCCGTGGCCATGTAAAGACATTTCCATGCTGTTTCATGAACTTCAGTGAGTACCACTGTCCCACAGGATCCACTGCAGTTAGTTACCCTACAAAATATTCTTTTGAGTAGTACACGGCGTAATACTGACTGGTCTGTATCATTTGTGGGTCTAGCAAAGTTCTCTGCTTTTTAGGGACTGTGTGTTTCATGGGAATGGAGCTGAAGCATCAGTGGTGATTGTAGTGCTTACACTTCTGATGGCATCCTCTTCAGCAACCTTTGACTCACTGTCACGTGCACCATCGTTGCCTGTGGATTCTTCAGGTATGGCCTCAGCAGGCACTAGAGTCTCATTGCAGGCTGTTTGAGACTCCAACGCAGGATCAACACTTGTGGCCAGCAAGTCATTGGTTGTGTTGACATGTGAGGCAGCAGCTTGGGAAGCTGTTGTGTGTGCAGGAGCAGAGGGACCAATGGGTTAGGTGTCGGCATCTGAAGACAACATTCTGTATGATATGGAAGCAGTTAGTTTTTTAACCTTCCAGTCTTCAACATGATGTACATTTTCACAGGTCCCATCTTCATGAGCGCAGTGTGTGCAAAAACAAGTCAGGTTTCTTGTTACCACCTTCTGTTGCACACTTGACACTGTGAAGCTTTCCTGTTCCAGGTATCATTTTAACATTGTTTTGGGCTGGTCTTCTAATTTCATTTTCATCAACCCAGAAAAATGTATGTCTGAAATGTTTGCTGCACCCTTCTGTGTCATGCTCTCTAGTCAATGTTGCATGGCAGAATTTATAGAGCTCCTTAGCTTTTCTAATTATGGCTCATCATGACTGTACAGCTCTGCTTGCTGCTGATTTTACAGCGGCACTCTCACCATCCGCTGGACCCTTTCCATGTCGTGAGCCAAAAAAAGCCTTCTCGATGGGGAAGCCAAATTCCTTGGATGACATTGAAGTGTCAAAGAAGGCCCATTTTCATTTATACTGGGCACCACAGCCATCAGTGAATTGAACCTCTCTGGTGATTTTTAATTTGCGGACATTTTGTAGATGTGAATTTGATAGCTCCACAAAGTGACGTACGGCATGGTGATCATGTTTTAAATCACTGGATATAAAAACGAATGACTCTGGTACTGTTGACTCACACTGTTCACAAGGGTAGTATGTTACTACTGGGTGAACTGTGGCTTGTTCATAATGCCGGTGGGCTGCCTGCACTTCGTCCTGTAATCTGCAGGCATAGTTCTCGGCAAAGTCAAGAACCATCACTACCCATCCCTGGGGTAGGTATTTTTTGATGAAAGCAAACTGGTGGTGCTGCCATGCTGCTGTATGCAAGTGCTGACCCAAAAACAAAAGTTCCTCTTTTATGACTTCCACCAGTGTCTGCAATGTTGCTTTTTTATTTTTCAGCACTTTTCGTGTCTGCCATACCTGGATGCCATTGACAGTTCGCATGACTGTTGTATTCTCCCACTGCTGGAAAGTGACATTTTCTTGTCCATGTCCATTAATAAGGTCCTTCATGGCTTTTACAAAATTTTCTGTGCTGCACTATTCACATGTTTATTCCACACAGTCCTGTCTGTAAAACCTTTGCAAAGGAGGGCGAGGACACATTGTTAGCTCTACTGCACATTGCACAGTGAGGACTTTACATGATGTCAGCCGGTGAAGATCCGCCACATGGTTCAGTGCATTGAGTTTCAGTAAGCTATTCATGCAGTATTCACAGAGGCACTGGTCCAATTTTTGCTCTTTGGCCAGTTTAACGTGCTTAGGGTGTAGGCTTCCAAATTTCCTCACTCCTACCGGTGTGTCTGGGTTCTGTTGGGTGAATTCATTGTATTGAGTATGGATGGGTCTGTCAAGATATGACCGACATGTACCGGTTCGTTTTGAAAAAGCTTTCTTGTGCAGTAGTGGGGTTGCAGACTCTTCAAAAAAAATCTCCACTTTCTCTTTGTTGACTTGGGCAGTGCAGACTTGTGCCATTTGTTGGATTCTGTTCCAACACATGATACCTCCATGAGCCTCTTCCAGCTGATGCCCAGTGTTGCACTTGCAGTTTTGAGCAAACGGTATTTTTTTAGCACAAGAACTGTATTGATGAACTCTCTGTTCAGGAGTCTGTCCCTTTCTTGGCCTTTTTTAGGTTTGATATCTTCTCCATAAAAGCAGACATCAGTTTTTCTTGAAGGTTGCATGGACTGGGGATAACATTTTGCTGTGCCAATGCGGTTTGTTTGGCAGGTGAACAAGACAACAGGATCTTCTTCATTACATAAGAAAATCGATTTGGTGATTTTGGAAGACCTTTTCTTGCTCTCTGCACAGCCTTTCTTACAGCACTGTCATATCTGTGGGCCTGTGGCGTCACACACAGCTCTCTAGTTGGCGTGCCGATCGGTACAGCTGGTGGGGTGGTGGTGATGGTGGCTGAGAGTTGTGCAAGCTTTTCAAGCTCCTTTTTTTCTTTGTATTTCCGGCATTCTTTTTCATTAATTCATTGACGTTTCTGACTTGTCATTTGTGCATGTTGTTGGTGTTTTTTCTCCCTCCATGCTTGTCTTTGCGCTTCAGATGTGTTCTCATCAGGCTTTCTTTCTCTGTTTCTTGGAGCACTACTGGTGTCAGCTTGCAATGTTTTCAGCTTCTGAGCTACTCTATATCTTTTCATTCTCTCTTTAGCCATCTGGTTATAATGTTCTCGCTTGTCATCATTCATGTTGCTGCGGTATGCACGTGAGCATGCTGCACATTTCTCCTTGTAGTTTTGATAACGTTCTGGGGATTTCTTTAT
This sequence comes from Neoceratodus forsteri, assembly GCA_016271365.2. NCBI lineage: Eukaryota > Metazoa > Chordata > Ceratodontiformes > Ceratodontidae > Neoceratodus > Neoceratodus forsteri. The sequence continues at coordinate 328,265,540 of CM057450.1, read as the reverse complement.
GTTTGCTCAGTAACGCTTGTTCCTTTCTTTTGATGATTTAGGATCAACTGTATTCTGCAGAGCTTCAGTGAGCACTGCTGCAGCAGACACCAAGGGTCTTCTTCTGGATTCCATTTCTTGTGAAAAAGTTAACTGTTGAAACACAAGTGTGTTCAAAAAATCATGGGTCAACTTTCACAGTAAAATAATTTTGGTAGGTAAAACAAAAAGTCTACCATGCTGCCAAACAAGACTGAAGTGACAGATGCAATGAAACACATCATTGACGTAAGTGTTGCCTCACAGCGGCTGCATGCAACACAGTAAGTGATCAGTCAGAATACATTGTCTAAATCAAATCCCCGCTTGTGGTGACAAAGTGGTCACCACAAGAGATTAGTCATAATTTAAAGATATGACGCAACAAGAGATTGATCATAAAACAGAGTCGACGCAAAAAAAATGGCACCATAAAAGAGACACTGCACAGAGAGATTCTTCAGGAAGAGGTGATTCTTTACAAAATGTCGAAGGACAAAGAGGTAATGCAGACAAAACAAAGAACAGAAGGTGATTCTTCCCAAAACGAAGTTGACGGAAGAGGTGATTATTCACAAAATGAAGTTGACGGAAGAGGTGATTCTTCAGAAAACGTTGATGGAAGCGGAGGTAATGCACACAAAACGACGTCGATGAAGGAGATTATTCACAAAATGAAGTTGATGGAAGAGGTGATTTTTCACAAAACATCAATGGAAGAGGAGGTAATGCACACAAAACGAAGTCAATGAAGGTGATTATTCACAAAATGAAGTTGACGGAAGAGGTGATTCTTCACAAAACATCGATGGAAGAGGAGGTAATGCACACAAAACAAAGTCGATGAAGGTGATTATTCACAAAGTGAAGTTGACAGAAGAGGTGATTCTTCACAAAACATCAATGGAAGAGGAGGTAATGCTCACAAAACGAAGTCGATGGAAGGTGATTCTTCATAAAACAAAGTCGAAGGACGAGGTGATTCTTCACAAAACGTTGATGGAAGCGGAGGTAATGCACAGAAAACAAAGTCGACGGAAGGCAACTCTTCACAAAATGAAGGAAGCGGAGGTAATGCACACAAAACGAAGACGATGGAAGGGGTGATTATTCACAAAATGAAGTCAACGGAAGAGGAGGTAATGGACAAAAAGTTGCCAGAAGAGGAGATTCCCCAAAAAGTCGACTGAAGAAAAGAATCACAAAACAAAATGGAGGTCCGCCTTCACCTGCCTGCAAACAAAATGGAGTCCCGCATCCACCCGCCTGCAAACAAAATGGAGGCCCACCTCCACCTGCCTGCAAACAAAATGGAGGACAATAATAGTTGGCCTGCAAACAAGGAGACATAGGCACACACATCACAACATGGTACATAACAGAAAGGACTTTGATTAGTAAATGGGCATTATTTTGCAGACAATTAAAACAGATGTGTGGGCCAGTGTTTGGAAGCCTGCTGTGGTGCGTAGACCTCAATTGGACTAAAAGGATTCACCTTTGGTTTCCAAATAGTCCGACCAAGGCCTACGCACCACAGCAGGCTTCCAAACACAGGTCCAGACCCTGCGGGATGTTAGTCCCCCCCACAAAAAAACCCCAAACCACAATGGATACAGCATTCTCAGCAAAATTCAATGCAACAAATTATTTAAGCACATTTCAAACATTGCAGACAGAGGCCCCCACACCTAGAAAACAAAATCGTCATGCCGCATGGTCTGTGCCAGTGTTTGGAAGCCTGCTGTGGTGCGTAGACCTCGATCGGACTAAAAGGAATCACCTTTGGTTTTCAAATAGTCTGACCGAGGCCTACACACCACAGCAGGCTTCCAAACACAGGCCCAGACTATGCGGGATGTTAGCCCCCCCCACAAAAAAACCCAAAACCACAATGGATACAGCATTCTCAGCAAAATTCAATGCAACAAATTCTTTAAGCACATTTCAAACATTGCAGACGGAGGCCCCCACACCTAGAAAACAAAATCGTCCATGCGGGATGTTAGCCTCCCCCACAAAAAACCACAATGGATACAGCATTCTTAGCAAATCACAGGCCCAGACCATGCATTCGCCCACCCACCCTGACCAAGAAAAAAGCTTTCTGCTTCAACAACACCAGGTTAGTCCCCCCAAACCCCCAAAAATGCAGCATACTCTATTTTAGACCCCTTGTAATCCAAAGAAACACTATTTTCACCCTGTTAAAAGCACCAGCAAACCTGGTATTTCCTGGGAAAGTCCATACTTTCAGGTCCCTGATTGGTTGCTGGAAATTGGAAAAACACCATGGACTCCAAGGCAAAATGGGCTTAGTAAGTGGTGGGGATTTCTACATTGAACAGACACCAAACAGGCTCTCCAGGCAACAGTCGCAACAGTCATTGGCTATTGTCCCTCACAATATGGCAAATAAGCTAGGCAGATGCACCAAACAGGCTCCCTGCGAACCCCTCTATTGAAAGGCTATAGATAGACAAAACAGGCTCCCGGACTAATCCCCCACAACATGGCAAAACTCACCAGGCACCTGGCACATAGGAGAGACAAAGCGGGCTCCTCGGGAAGATGCAACAATTGGCACACGCAACACCTAAGTAACAGCCCTTACCTGGATGAAGTGGATCTCGTGGCGCCTTGTCGCGTATCCAAGGGGGGGACAGAAAGTGTTCCTTCAGAGCACCAGATGCTGCTAAGGGGACTAAATGTTCAGGACCATGCGTTTTAAGCCCCCCATGAAAGCCAACACCCAATGGTGCCACGTCACCGCTTCAGTAGCCGTTCTCACCCGCAAACAGAATCCCACAATATTTCGTGATGAACTGCCGGGAGTGAGACATGAAGAGGTCATAGGTGACCTCACAGGTGACAGTGGGGCTCAAAAGCAAGGAAGGAAAGTCAACAAAAGCACTGTTGCTCCAGTACACGGCAATGATGGAGCACAGTGCTTAAAACAGTAAAAAAAACATTTTCAAACTCAAATTTTGAGGCAACGTCTGAATGTAGCTGCAGGGGACCAGAGCAGTTACATTCAAGAGGCAAACTTCAGGGGGGTCTGGTATGGGGTGGGAGGGTCAGACGAGTGCCCTAAATGGCCAGCACATAAAAAAGTACTATCACAAGTGGTGAAAACAGTTTATGGGACACAACAAAGTCTGTGATTCAAATAAAATGACAAACTGCAGCCTTGGGTACAAATGTCACAAAACTGGCCATCTTACAGCAGGAGTTTACACAAAAGACATTCAAATTTTTATAGAAAGGAGCATAGGATGTCTTTAATTTTATCTATATTATCTCCCAATAAAGGCTTCTTATGGATGCATTAGTTAAAACTATATTTACTTGTTTTCCCTGCCTTTGGTCTGTGTGGACTTTTGAGACCAGCATTGGTTACCCCATTTCGTGCACTTAGCCCCATGTGTTTTTAACATAGTGCATATGTCTGCTCAAAGTTTGGTGCACTGCAGGTTATGCAGCTTGGCGTGTCCCTTTTGCACCACTGACCATGTGGATTTTAGCAGTTCCTTTTCTAGGTGTTCCTTTTTCAAGTGAGGGACTGAGATACCTGGCTCTCTAGAAAGGCTGAGACAATGAGTAGATCTTCAAACTCTCTGGGCCCTCTGTTCATCTCCATTTTCAGTCTGGCAGGGTACCATATTTGTGCTTTAACATTTTTCCCTCAGCTGTTTTAATATTGGCCACAGAGTACAGCACCTGTCTTGGATGCTGGTTGTATAATCATTATCCAATGTTAGCCTATGCTCTTTATATTTAATGTTCCATTGCCTCCAGGCACATTTAAGTAGTTGCTTTTTTGTATTGTAAAACTCAGTTTGGCTATAAAGGATCGAGGCCTAGCACCTGTGTTATTGGGTCGGGGGGGTAGAGAGCAATGTGCTCGATCCATCTCTAAGTCAAAATCTGATGGTAGCTTACGGGCCTCTCTCAAGTTATCTTGAAGGAATGTAATTACATTTGTTTGTTCCATTTCTGCACCTTTCAGGATCCCGTAGACTCGGTATTCTGTCTGCGACTTCTGCCTTCATTGAGTCTGTGCATGAGTTCCCTATCTCTTGCCATCAGGTATAGTATTAGGCAATCATGACGGTTGGCCTGCTCAGAGGTTCGAGTTAGACCCAGCTCCAGTTGATCATTTCTATGCTCTATTCTGCTGAGATCAGCCTTTAGTTCAGTTAGATTTTGATCAATTTTTTTTACCATCTTGGCGGTTTGCAAGACTGAGGCAATTAATTTGGAGCATTCCTCCTCTTATGTCTGGGCCTCCTCCATGTGGTTCTCTGAATCAGCGGGTCCCACAGTCAGACCTGCTTTTTCTTGTGTTAACATGTCCCTTAATTTTTGTACTGTTGTCTGTGGGTTCGGTCAGGAGTGTTTCTGAATGTGTTCCTTTTGCTGGAGAGCTCATCATTTTAAACGGCAGATGTTAAAGAATTTTCTCTGGTGAAGAGTGGAGCTGCAGGGTTATGCTGCCATTGGGCTGCCGATGTCACCAGAAGTTCAAGTTTTTGCTTCTTGATTAAGTAAATGCTTGATGTGGAAGAATAGACCTAGTCTTTGTTTTAATTTTTTCACTAATTCCTCGATGTGGTCAACAAAGGACAGCTTATGATCACTCCAGAAGCCCAGATATTTGATATTTGATATATATACATATACATATACATATACATATACATATACATATACGTATACATATACACACACATATATTTTTGTAATTTATAATTTGTTCATACGGAACAGTCCTTTGAAGTAGGAGGGGCAATATTATGGAATTCGTTACAAATGCCCCCAGGGAGGCACCCTTGGAGGAAGCCTTTAAAAAGGGGTTAAAAACATATCTCTTTGCTCAGGAATTTGGAGAATTAAATACTTTATATTATGAACATCAGTTATATATTATAGTGCAAGTCAGTTGTTGGTTATTTCTATTTGTTTTTATGAGCTGTTATGTATTCAGAATTTATATTTTTATATTATTTATTTTGTTGTATGTTGATGTTTGTGCTATTTCTTCCTTTGTACTGGCAGTGTTGGGTAAGTTACTTTTTCTATTACTTTCTATTACTTTTGGAAACTCATTCCAGAAAGCTCTGTGCAGTCACTAGCAAGGTTGGAGAAGTACTGGAAAAAGTAATACACCTTACAGTTACAATTACTTAAGTCTTTTTATACAAAAGTAATATGTAACTGTAACTGATTACATTTATTTGAAAGTAACTAGTTCCTAACCTATTACTTTCAAATAAATGTAATCTGTTACAGTTATTTATTATTTTTGTATTGTATAAAAAGAAATAAATAACTGTAACTCTCAGGTGTATTACTTTTTCTAGTACTTCTTCACCTTGCTAGTGACTGCACAGAGCTTCCTAAATCAAGTTTCTAAATGAAATAAAAAGTAATAGAAAAAGTAACTTACGCAACACTGTGTACTGGTGCCCTGTGCCTCTGGGGAAGGGTGTCATAAATAAATAAAGCTACCACTACTGCTGCTACTACTACTACTACTACTGCTACTATTATTATGCAAAGATACTGTTGGATAGAGCTGAATAACGGGTTTTTAATACTTTAGAAAACATGGATAACTGCAACGCTCGTAGCAAGTGGTGAAATACTTAATATTGCTGTTGAACTGGCCAGTGCTTTGTAAATTTGACATGCAGCATCCACTGTACTGAACATATCTCATTTATGGAGTTTAATCTGCTGGGATTTTCCATTGCTTTTTGACACAAAATGCAATATAAATTGGCCTGGATATTCAGACTGCGCTGAGCAGTGGTGCAAGTCTGGGCGCAGCGCAACAGAGCTGCCCCAGGGCATGGAACAGGTGATATTCAATGATGCTGCACCATGGCCCAGCACTGTTGAATATGGCACAGAGAGTGCACACACTGCATATGGCACAGTGGCACTGAGCCAGCGCAAGACAAAGAAAAGTAGCAGGGGGATGCAACAGCGCAAGTGCAATTGCGCAAGGCACATCACACATGGTATTCAATCTGGGGCATGCAAATGAGGCCATTATTCATGCAAGGTGCAAATTGGGTCATTTGCATGTCATTATGGCTCCATTTGCATGCGGCATGCCAATCCCCGGTGAATTGCACCTGGCTCCCTTGCCAAGCTGCAGCCATTGGGGATCGACACCCTGATGTGCCAATGCTGGCCCCCACTCTCATACACCTGATCACAGGCTTATGTGGTATTAAAGGAACCCTGGTGGTCCAGTGGACCCCCCCACCCCACCTTCATCCAATTGAGGGCTTTTGTACTATTAAGGATCTCTGGTGGTCCAGTGGTAAGCCCCCTTCACCCAATCATGGGCTTTTGTACATGTAAGGATCCCTGGTGGTCCAGTGGTAAGCCCCCCATTGCCTGATCGTGGGCTGCTGTGCAAAGAAAGAGTTACCTTGTGGTCCAGTGGTACCCCCTCCCCATCCACCCACAGAGGTCTCCCACCACCCAGCACCCCCCGTCATCGGCAGGTGGCAGCACCCTGCCCTCAGGCTGCCCAGCCGCCCCACGAATGACAGTGTACAGTACAATCTGTACACCCATTGGTCCACTGTGTGGACCAATGGGCATGCAGACCATACTGTACTACACAGGCCTGATATGTGAATGAACACCTTCATTCACATATCGGGCTTGTGTAGTACAGTATGGTCTACATGCCCATTGGTCCATGCAGTGGACCAGTAGGTGTACAGATTGTACTGCATGCTGTCATTCAGCGGGTGGACAGGCAGCATGCTGTCAGGGTGCTGCCACCCACCGATGACAGGGGGAGTGCTGAGTGGCAGGGGACCTCTGTGGGTGAGTGGGGAGGAGGGTACCACAGGACCACGAGGTAACTGGTTCTTTGCACAGCAGCCCATGATCAGGCAAAGGGGGGCTTACCACTGGACCATCAGGGATCCTTACATTTACAAAAGCCCATGATCGGGGGAAGGGGGGCTTAACACTGGACCACCAGGGATCCTTCATTTTACGAATGCCCATGATCGGGTGAAGGGGGTCCACTGGACCACCAGGGTTCCTCTACACATGCCTGCAATCGGGTGAAGGGGGTCCACTGGACCACCAGGCGGTCTGTGTGCCGAGCAACAGTGTTCTGAGTGGGCGGGTGGCCACCCACGGCTGCCGGCTGCTGTGTTGCACCATGCAATTCAGCAGCCCACCTGTGGGTGGCTGGGACTTGTTCCTGCTTTTTTGGGGCACAGCTTTGAGCCCCCCCATGTGGTGCATATCTTTGCTGCAACCATCTTTGCGTGCAGGCTATTCCATGAGTCTATTACCCTCTCTGTAAAAAAATATTTCCTGATATTGCCTCTGAGCCTTCTCCTTCTCAGGCATAGGTTGTGCCCTCTTGTACGCACCTCTCCGTTTGCATGGAAGAATTTGTCAACCTGAACAGTGTTTATACCCTTGATGAATTTGAGCATTTCTATTATATCCCCTCTGTCTCTTCTCTGATCCAGGGAGTACAAGTTTAGGTCTTGGAGTCTAAACTCATATGCCTTGTGATGGAGGCCCTGCACCATCTTTGTGGCTTTTCTCTGAATTGATTCCATGCGCTCTATGTCCTTCTTCATGTGGGCCCTCCAGAACTGGACATAGTACTCCAGGTGTGGATTCACCTGGGATCTATAGAGTGGAATGATCACTTTTTGGTTCCTGCTAGTTATTCCCCTGTCTATGCATCCGAGGATGCTGCTTGCTTTTCGTGATGTTTTTTAACATTGATTCCCTGCTTTAAAGTCATCCGATATGATTATGCCTATGTCCCATTCAGTCTTGGTCTCTTCAAGTTGATGCCCCTCTAGAAAGTATTGATTTCTTGGGTTCTGTTTTCCCAGGTGCATCACTTTGCATTTTTTAGCATTAAATCTAAGTTGCCAGTCGTTGGACCACTGCTCAAGTTTCTTGAGATCCTCCTTCATACTGGAGGCTCCCTCCTGATTGTCCACCCTATTATACAGTTTTGTATCATCTGTGAACAGGCAGACTTTACCCTCAAGACCATCAGCAATGTTGATAATTAATATGTTGAAGATTACTGGACCCAGCACTGATCCCTGAGGGACTCCACTGGTCACAAAATCCTCACTGGACATGACTCCATTTACTGTGAATTTCTGAGTTCTATCCTGCAGCCAGTGCACTACCCAGCTTACTATCTTATGACTGACACCTGTGTGTTCAAGTTTATTGATCAGTCTCATATGTGGGATGGTGTCAAAGGCCTTGCTGAAGTCCAGGTAGACCATGTCCACTGCCCCCCATCCACTGCTTTAGTCACCCAATCAAATAATTCAATCAGGTTAGTCTGATATGATCTACCTGCAGTAAATCTGTGTTGTTTGGGGTTGAGTTTTCCTGCCTCTTTTAGGAAGTCTGCTATCCTTTCTGTATGGAATGTCTCCATGATTTTACCCACCACCAAGGTTAAGATGACTGGATGGTAATTTCCTGCCTCCTCCCTGCTGCCACTTTTGTGCAAGTGTACCACAGTAGCCCTCTTCCAGTCAAGTCGCACCTTACCATTTTCCAGAGATTCATTGTATGACTCAGCTAATGGTGTAGTTATTTTTTCTTGTAACTCTCTCGTTTTTTTGGGGTGAATTATATCTGGTCCCATGGCTTTGTCTGTCCTCAATTTTTCTAGTTCTTTCAGCACCCTTTCCCTTGTGAAGGGGCTTGTGTCTGCCTCCTATGCAGGGTGCTCTGTTTTGTTTAGTGTCAGACCTCTACTGTTCTACTCATTTGTGAAGACTGAGCACAACATCCTCTGCCTCGAACAGCATGGTTTCCATGCAGGTCACAGTACCAGCACTGCCCTCATAGAGTTTTCAAATTTTCTACACTCCTCCCTGGACTCTGGCTCACTACTCCCTGGACTCTGGCTCACTAGCCGAGGCACTGTTCATTGACCTCTCAAAGGCCTTCGACACTGTCTCCCACACCCCACTGCTGGATGTCCTCAGCCACACTGGCTTCGTCACTGGACCGGTCTCCTGGTGCTCCAGCTACCTGTCTGCCCACTCCCAGTGTGTTAAAATCTTTTCCAAAACATGTCCCATCCACTCAGGTGTTCCCCAGGGCTCCATCCTAGGACCTCTACTCTTCTCGCTATACCTCAACACCCTGCCCAGTGCATGCACTAGTAAACTTCTGCTGTATGCAGATGATGCCGTCATCTTTGCCACCCACTGAAACCCCATCTCCCTACAGGATACCTTGCAACTATCCTTTAATGATGCTGAAACCTGGTTTAAAGAGCATAGACTTGTAATCAATCTCAAAAAAACAAACACTATGCTCTTTGCCCATCCCCAAAACAAAGCCAGCAACTTCCCATGCCACATCCTCCCTAGTTCAAACATCCTCTCGAACAAGTCCACTCGTACAAGTACCTCAGGGTCTCCTTTGACTTAACCCTCACTTACCACAACCACACTGATGCTCTTGCCTCGGCTACCAATGTGCGGCTAGGTATCCTATATCGCTACAAAAATTGCCCCCCCGGACGCCCTCCGACTAGCGGCCACATCCTCAATAATGTCCCTTATGGACTATGGCCTGCCAGTTTGTGGTGCTGCGGACTTGACCGCCCTCAATAAAATCCACCTCACTATGAATAAGGCCTGTAGGCTAATTATGGGGTCCCCTAGGCTAACACATACTTGCCAGCTATATGACATGGCAATGCTGCTTAACCTGGCGAATGACTCAGATACCAAACCTGCCTCATAACAAAAAAAACTCTTCTCAGGCTATCCCCACCCAGGCTGACAGCCTCCATCCACCTAGCACAACCCTTAGTCCAAACTTGAACCTCCTGCAAGGCCACACTACCGGTCCCTAGGTTCAGGACCACACATGGACAAAGGTCCTTCTGTTACAGAGCACCATCCTGGTATAACACACTCCCTACCTCCATCTCTGATACCCCCACGATCTCCTGCTTCAAAACTGCACTTCAGAGTCAGCTATTTAACACGCGTAGTGCACTTGTCTCTAAGGTGACCTAGCTCACTATGCACTGACAAAGCTCACTGAGAGGCTCCTCACCCCACCAATCACCAACCACGTCCCATAGCCCTCTGAACTATTACCACCTGCTGTCTCTTCACACTACCGCGTGTATGTTTATACCAATGTATGTTTAATCTGTTTCTCCCTGTCCTAATAACTGTAACAGCATGTGATTGCCAAACCTGTAACCTCAATGATGTAACAAAATGTTGTAATGTATTTGTCCTCTTTGTGTCGAGGTACCTTTGGAAATGAGCCTCTGGCTCAAAGGTTGTAAACTGATGTACAAATAAATAAATAAATAAATAAATAAAGAATGCATTGAGTGCTTCAGCTTTGTCTTCATCTTTTTCCACTATCTGTCCATTGCTTGTTGACATTCTGGCTACCCTCCCCGCCCCTTTGCTCTTTCTGTTTTTGCTGATGTATCTAAAAAAGGTTTTATCTCTCTTCTTGATTCCCAGTGCTATTTTTCCTATGTTTGGGCTTTTGCTAACCTGATAGCCTTTCCAGACTCCTTGAGCTTCTCCTTGTAGAGCTCCCGATCCCCTTCTCTCTGTGACTCCTCGAGCTGCATAAAGGCTTGTTTTTTTTTTTTCTTTAATCTTTAGTGCTATCTCTCTAATAAACCAGTGGGGGTTTCTATTCTTTTTAGATTTAGTTACTAGATTTGTGCAGTCTACTGTTACCATGTTCAGTGAGTCTTTTAAGTTTTTCCAGTGAGTTTTTACATCCCCTGCAGATCTGTCTCTCAGCAGTGCTTTAATGCTGGATCTCATTTTCTGGAAATCAGTTTTTTTGAAGTTGATAACCTTTAGTCTGTGTGTCCTAAAACCACCATATTATTGATTTGTAGCCAGACAGACTTATGATCACCGGCTCCTAGATTGATGCCAACATGAATGTTGGATATTCTGTGGCTATTAGTGAGAACCAGGTCCAGGATTGCTTTATCCCTGGTCGGTGTGTCCACTAGTTGGTTCAACCCAGAATCTTTAAGAGTGATGAGAAATTCTTTGCTCTTTTGTGTGGGAGCTGTGTACATGGACCAGTCTATATCTGGTAGATTCAAGTCCTTAATCAGAATCAGCTCCCCTTTGTCAGCCATTGAGTGAATGGTTTCAAGGAGCTACTTGACAACTTCAGAGTCCTGGGCTGGGGGCCTATACATGACACCCAGCTGAATAGGAGATCAGCCCCAAGCTCTTAGAGTGATCTATAGGGCTTCTGCATTGCTGTGTTCCTGTTGAATCTCTGTTGCCTTCATTCATTTCTTGACATATACTGCAACCCCCCTCTTAATTTTCCACTCCTCGCTGAAAAGTGCATAGCCGGGTATGCAAATATCCCATGTGTGGTTATCGGAGAACCATGTTTCAGTGATTGCTACCCAATCCAGTTGTTCCTCTGCTATAATGGCGGAAAGCTCAGGGATTTTGTTTGAAAGGCTGTGTGCATTGATGCATATTGCATTCCACTTCTGAACTATTGAACCACTTAGGTGGTTATTTTGCCTATGTTGAGGGAGGCCCCCATGGGCTTTGTTTTTTGTATGTTTTGTGCAGCTTTGTGGGCTGAGATGCTGCCAGATGAAAATATTTTCCCTGGTGTTTCTGTTGGAATGCTGACCCGTTCCTGCACCCAATTGGTTGACAGGGACTGTTTTTGGTGTAGGTACTTGCTGGACGGAAATATGATGATTGTTGCTCTTGACAGTATGTTTATACTGCTTTACTGATGAATTGTTGTAAGGAATTGATGGGGGAGGGGCAGATGGCAGCCTGTGTGTTATACTGGGTGCTGGTGCCTCCTCCCCGGCCTCTAGTTTAACTGACCGAGATGGAAGTCAAACTTCTGGCCTAGTGCCCTAGTACCTTGTTTCATAAGGTATAGCCCATCAAATTTGAAGAACTCCCTGTCCCAGAAGTTCTGCCAATTGCCAGTGTAGTAGTGTTCTTTCTCTTGGCACCACAGTTTCACCCAGCTGTTTGGTTTGATTATATCTCTTTCCCTGATCCTCTGCCTGCTACCCCCCTTAGCCCACACAGGCAGGATCTCCAAGAAATAGATGTCAGATGAAATGGAAGACAGTTTATTGCCCAGCTTGGACAGGTTTGGCTTTGTCTGTTCTAGAGGTGGACTGGCCAGATCATTTGTTCCCATGTGGATGAGAACATGTGTGTTCTGTGGTGCCATGTGTACAAGTTTTTCTATACAGTTTGCATCTCTCCATGCCAACATACTAGGGATGCACCTGGCCATAACCACAGCTTGATCCTACTGCTGAGTGTGCGACTCTACTACCCGTATCATGGAGTCACGTATGACAAGTATGGATTTTGTTTTCCCCTTTGTGGTTTCTGTAGTGGGGGGTGTTCTTACATCCTGCGACATGTCACTCCCCAAACTGGTGTTGGCTACCCTTAATGATGTGGATGCTAGTGCAGCAAAGTTGTTTGACATTTGAAAAGGAGTACTCTCAGATTTAGGTGTGGCTCCTTTGGGTCCTTAGGTCAATCATTATGCCCCACCTCAAACCACATGCACCCTCCCCACCTGCAAACCCTTCTCTACTGCTGCATAACTGGATCTCAACCTCTAAGGGCAGAGACAGCAAAAATATATAAACTTATTAGGGAAACTGGCCCCTATCCTAGCAAATTTATGCAATGCTAAACAGGAACTGGAGCTCCGACTCCCTGTATTGGACATAACATGGTCCACTTGTTGGAACAGAGCACATGTGGCCTGTAGGAAAGTGAAGGCCCAATTTATACAACTTAGTAGTAGTAGTAAAATAACTTTATTTATACAGGCAAGTATTTGGCAAGCAAATGTACACCATAGGACCAAAAAATTCCTGTTTTCAAGGTGATCCTGTAGTCAGCATAATAAGTTATGGCACAGGGATATATAAACTAGAAATACATGCAAGATACTTCACTACTGGTACAGGATCCTGCAGGGCCTTCAGGTTATGGGCCTAATTTCTCATGACAAATGTTGGAGATGTAACACCAACCCTAGGTCCTACTCTAGAGCTGGGCAAAATTTGCAAACTATTAATTCGCAGAATTTTCATGAAGTTCTGTGAAATCTCATGAAATTTCATGATTTTGGGGAGGAATTTTCTGCAGTTTTGTAATTGGTCATTACATGGTTTATATTACAGCTTGAGCTCTGCTATTTGGCATGTATTTTTTTTTTGTGGGAGGGGGACTAAAACATGCCAGTTTTCATAACATTTGGATGAAAAGCATTATAGGGGCTCAGTCATAGAAACTGCTAAATAGAGAAGTAATGGTTATGTAAATAGTAGGTTGTAGCCATGGCCTGCCTCCTGATGCAACTTCCTGGACTTATTTCCAAACCTGGGTCATCAGCTTGACAACATGATGCTCTGATGCTGCGTCATGGGAGTTGCCTTAAAGTCTAATACACCTAACAACATTGGTGATATTCTGTTCTCTAGTTTTAAACTGATAGGGGCTTAAAATTCTGCTGTTTACATAACTGCAAAATGTAATTTTAACATTTCTGAACATTTGGTGGCTTATAACTCAATCACCTTTAAAGCTACAGATCTGAAACTTGGTAAATCTCTGTATGGATACTGGTAAAGTCACCATACCAAATTTGGAAGAATATTTTTTGAATCAGACAGAAATAACCAAAATCACAATTTTGGCAAAATTGTGTGAAATTTTCATGGAAATTTCACGCAATTTCAAGGACGCAAAATCAGCATTTCACTTGAATTCTGCTGGCAGAAGATACATTTTGCCCAGTCCTATCCCTCTCCCACTTCCTCTAGGATGGTTGCTTAATCTGCCACTTTTGGCTCCAGATCACTACCTACTGCAACAAAACACTCTCCTCATAACGTTCTTCAGATGCCTTCCTTGTAGTGTTGGGCATTTCCTCTCCTACTTTCCCTCAGAATGACCCCAGAATATGATGGGCAGTTTTGGTCATGCTGGTAGCCAAAAGATTGCTGCTCAGAAGATGGAGAACTACTGACATAACCACATTCAGTGAATTGTTACAGGCAGTGGGCCACTTGGCCACCCTGGAATGCCTATCACATCAGACTCTACATAAGATGTTTGATTATAATAAAGTATGGTCTCCCTTTCTCCAATATTTAGCTCAAGCATCCCCCCATCTAGTCAAGTCACCTGAATATCCCTAACCTTACTGTGGAGGCAAGTGTAAGATGTCAGGTCACTCCATGGTCTCCCAGTTGTCAGTTGATAATGTTGTAACTGCTGTGGGTTATAATTATTGTATGACAGTGTATAGCATCTTGTATCTGTTCTGTATCTAAGCTGCATATTTTTTGTTTTATCTATAAGGCTATATGTATGTTCTATGGTTCTTAGTGTTTGGTTTTGTTTTAAATTCAATAATAAAGTTTAACATTAAAAAAGTTACAATTGAAGCCTAAAGGTTTAAATAATTCCCTCAAAACCAACTACATACAAGCTTTAATGTGTTCAGAATTCTGTGCTATGGAGTCTTCATTAGTCAGACCATAATTGGGTATTTGGTATGAATGATAGTTTAGAGCTAATGTTCAGCTATAAAGCATCATCTGCAACTCTGTATTGAATGAGAATGTTAATTGGTATGCCCATCTGCTGACTATTGATTTCAACTGCAGTGTAGGAGAGATAAAGCAAAAAGTTTGTAATGGCTCGAAGGGTTCAGTTACAAAGGAGTCAGAATTGCTTCAGAATTAATCAATAACCTTCCTAAAAACTATCACTACATGATTTACACAGCAATAGAAAGTATAATTGCATATGTGGAGAGATTTATGAATGGTGACTACATTTTATAGAGGCGAGCATACAAATGAATGGCACATTCTCTGCATCTGTTAAAGTAGATTTAATGTTAGGAATGCAATGAGGATATACTAATGAGGTCCTCTAAAAGGAATGCTGCAGGTAACCTCATTACTGCATATGTGGAGTAACATTTGTACAGTAGATGCTACATGAAACTAATATAGATCAGAGACAAGGGGCACACATGGATTTCACTATGTTACTCCCATAATGCAAAAACAAGGCATTGTACTTTGAAAGTTGGCAACTTGAGTCCATTCTGCTGTCTACATGTTCATCATTTGACAACATACAGTACAGTAAAAGGCCATGTGCAACTGGTGCCTCTTCTGCTAGTCCCAGTCCTAATTTGGACTAATATAAGTTTCATTAACAGTAAAAAAGAAGTCACTGCCTTCAGCAAATCACAATTTTGCAGCAATCTAAAATAACATTGGATTTTAAGGCATTTTGTTCTTTCAAAAATAAAGATATGTTCATCCAAAACATGATCCTTGTGAATTTTGCCATGGTGTTGCTCACAAACAGAGGCCATAATCCTATGTTAGTGATATCAAAGTTAATTCCATACAAACAGATTGTGACCTCAGCTCATAAACTGCATCAAGACAAATTGAACTGAAAATGTCAGAAATTATGGTTTCATCCAGGTATCATTAATGATAATGAAAATAATAGCTTGAAATTAAATTTTTGGGGAATCTTGCATCATAGGTACAGTATCTACCCATACTAACTGATTTATTTTTCACTTTTCACTGGAGCATCTCTGTGAAATACAGTGCATTCTTTACAGGGTGATATTCAAGGCATCTCACAAGTTTCTGGAATCCCAGTTCTCCTTCAGATCCCACTGTGGGTTTTAAATCCATTAGCCTTTAGTCCATACCAGTCCACATTTTCCATGTTACAATTGTTCTCCCCTGCACTTACAGTATGGTCAAATGTTACTGCACATAGATTTCCATATACAGTACTCAAAATCTTTGTTGTTCAGGGGAAAACATTGTGCACAGTTCAAAGGTCATGACAATTTGTTATGCACAGTACAAGAGTCACACAAATTGTTGTGTATGGTCTCCTGCTAAACTCCCTATTTACACGATATTTTATCTTCAATATAGTAAGTGACTATGAGTGATGATAGCTAAGTGGGTGGGGAACAAGAGGGTCCCTCTTATTTCTGTATAGAAACTGAAATTTTCACTTTTGACATATAGTAAAGCCATATACTATACAAAATAAAACATGGGCAACCATAACCAACTTGGCTAGGGCTCCATCATGGGGGTTGAGCTGGCATCATGGACCTCTTGAGCTTTGTGCTCAAGGTCAATAAATGATGTTATCTCAACCCCTCAATTGAAACACAGCCTTGTTTTGTATGGTTTCCCATGCATTATTCTTGATATAATGTATGGTGAGGGCTTTTTCTGGATAGAAATCCATCCTAGCATTTCAGCTTTTTCTTAAAAGTGCAAAAAACACAGAGACAGCAGGATCAAACAGATACACACTCATGGGTGCTGCAGTAAGACCACCCATGACTTGAACAGGATCAACCAGATACGAGGAAAAAAATGCAGGATCAACCAGATATTTTCACCTATAAGAAAAAAATACAACCCCAGGATCAACCAGATATTTAGAATGACTCACAGAAAAAAAAAATTCCTCTCAGTCACTGTCCTCTTGTGAAGCAAGAGATACGGACACCATGTTTTCTTTCTGGAAATGCCATCCAAACACAACTGACAACCAATGGCAGCCCACGCTATAAACATAGGGGCGTCTGTTCTCTACCAGGTATACCACTGACCCTAGCAACTAACCTTAAAACCTGGCAACAATCTATTCTCCCATTAAATAAACCCCATCAAACTGCTTTCATATTATTAGGGGCACCATACACTATAAAACATACTGGGTGGGCAACTGTATGCCCAACCAGTGTGTTCTGCCACCTTGTGGTTCTAATTCTCACAGACCTCTTGAGCTTTGCTCTCAAGACCATAGGAAATCAGAACCCTTCTGAGGCAAAATGCACTGGTTGTGCATAGTTGACGATTCAGTATTCTTTATATAGTGACTGAAGGGACAAATTGAACAACAGAATTCAGTGACACTGCATATAGAATAGTGGATGGATGACCATCCACAAAGAGGCTGCATTTCCATCAAGGTTATTGATGACATCATACAAGCCTAGAGAGCGAAGCTCGAGAGGTTTCCATGATGTCATCAACACCCAAGATAGAAACACAGCCTTAGTTGAGGATTGTCACCCATTCACTGTTTCATATAGTATATGGTTAGGGCTTATTTATATAATTTTTTTTCAGTTGCTTGTTACCTTCTGTGTTATGTGGTGCCACTCACTCAAGCTTCTCCCCACTCCTTCACCTAGTGTTGCTTCCCCTTGTTCTAGCCTCTCCCTGCTCCTGCTCACTCCAGCTTCTGTTTTATATATCCAGCATTGTTCATTTTTAAAATCAAGTAAAAAAAAGTGAACTTCTGTGACACGTAACAGTGTGTGGCTCCTTGTGTCAAAATTAGCAGTGTCCAGTACTCGGCACTTACTAAATCGCACCACCATGTTTCTCCAATTTTTTATGGTACAGCCATGTTGAGTGAGCCAATCAGGAGGCAGATCAAGGCTGAAAAGTTGTTGTACTATTGAAGTGACATAAGAACAATAGTACAACAAGCTGTTTTGACCTTTGAACTGTCCTACAACATGATTTGGAAAGCCACTGTTTTCCTTGGAGAATAAGCCTTAACCGTATACTACAGGTCTGTTGTGCATAGTTTATAGCTGTCAGACATCTGTTATGAATGGGATTGGTCTGCTTTTGTGCATGTGAATCTTAGCCAGTCAAAATCAAACAGCAGGCATTGGCAGGACATTATCATCAAACAGCATTCCACAAATTGACAGAATGTCAGCATCCTGCATTCCTTTATGAGAAGGAAAAAATAAAAGTGATGGAGGTACAGGGAATTCAGGGGTGGTCAAGGGGATGGGGGTCATTCTGTAGTTGAGAAATGGAGCCACTATTTGGATAGGAGTGGTCTACAGGTCTCTGACATAGGAGAGAACTTAAATAAAGAAATGTTAGAAGCAACTGACAAAATGGCTGAAAAGGAGTAGGTGTCACTGGTGGAGGACTTCAATTTGCTGGATTATTTGAAGCCTTTCAGCTGCAGCATCAGCTAGCAGCAGAGACATCCTGGACTGCCTGCAAGGGGTGTACTTCAGGCAAGTAGTCAGTTAACCTGCTCATGATGGGACAATACTGGACCTGGTTCTTACTAAGAGGGACAGTATTGCAGATATGAAGGTTGGAAGCCATCTGGGGACCATTGATCATATCACAGTGTAGTTCAAGATAAAAACAGAGGCAGAATCCAACCACACGAGGGTGAGTGTCCTGGTTTTCAGAAGGACTGAGGGTACAAAGATTGTTGAATGCCTCAGGAATAACCTGGCAGGGGGAGATGACCTGCAGAGCGGGGTTGAGGAAAAGTGAGTCAAACTAAAATCATAAAATTACCCTTGAGCACTCCTACTTCATTGGCCAGATAAGAAATAGGCCAAACAAAATTTGAGCATACGGAACATATAAGGATGAAAAATTTCTTGGTGAAAATATCAATAGAAAATAAAAAATCTCTTCTTGGGAAAGCCATAAAGGAGAAAGAATAAATTACTCTCTATAAACAAGAAAGGGTTGTTAACATCTAGTTATACCTTGTTAGAAAAATATCACCTTAGACAATTAAAATTATGGGTGGCCAGTGACATACAACTAAGTATGACATATTGTAAAAAGATCTCGAGACATGTCCAGAATATTTCAAAGGGGACTGATCTGGCTGAGATTCAAAAGCTTAAAGTTGCTCCCTGGCTTGTAAAAAACTCTAGGGAACATACCTTAAAATATTACTTGAATTTTATTCATTTTCCAGAATGTAGATTTACACTGATCAAATTTAGATTTGTGATATTCTCTAGTAATATACTGGAGATTAGATACAATAAAAGTAATACAAATAGGATCACTCTTTATTGTTCCTTGAATAAAGAAGATCTTGCATGTCACTCTTCATTGTCCTTGGTATTCTGAATCTAGATGCAGATATTTGGAACAATACTTCAAGGGCATGAATTTTCCATCTAGATATATATGAGACTTACTATATAATTCTGAAAACAATGAACTGCTAAACAATGTAGCAATGTTCCTGACAGAAACAACAAAAATTAGAAAGAAATATGTACAGATCATGCAAAATTAGTGAATGGCTTGTTTCTATAGGCTGGCTTTAAGATTAGATCCCAGTTTTAGAATTTATAGATGTACTCCTCAAATTTATAGAACGTATATATTTATTTGTAAACTATGTGTCTTTTTAAAATGTAATACCTGTATTATATTGATTGTAATACATGTAGTCAATGTTGTCTGTGTGTGTAATGACAATTTGTGGAACAATAAATCTAAATCTGAAAAAAAGTCAAACTAAAAGAGGGCATAGTGAAGGCAACAACCCTTAGTGTCAAGCACGTAAGCAAAAGGAAGACAAGACTGCTATGGTTTTTGATAGAGGTGGAAAAACATGTAAAGGCTGAAAAAGTAAAATTCAGAAGGTATAAGAAGACCAAGAGGGAGGATAGGGAAGTGTATCATGGAAAACAGACAGAGACAGGGGCAGGGAAAGCAGTAAGGAGCACAAAGGTGCAAAGTAAGGAAAGAATAGCTCAGGTAGTATCTAAATGAGACAAGATATTTGTGGGGTATGTTAGCAAGAAAAGAAAGATAATGGGAGGGATTGTACAGTTAAAGGGGGAAGGGACTGTATGGAGAGGGACCAAGAAACAGCAGACATCTTAAATAAATCCTTCTGCTTAGTGTTCAGAGTAGAAGGTGAAGAAAAGGGACCACAGAAATTCACCAGGGACTATGAGGGGAAGAAAATGGACAGTAGTCCCTTTTCTGAGGAGAGAGTCCAGAAAGAACTCTGTAATCTGAAGGTGAACAAAGCTATGGGACCAGAGGGGTGCATCCAGGGGTGCTGAGAGAGCTCAGGGAGGATCTAGCTGCACCTCTAACAGACTTATTTAACAGATCACTAACAGATCACTGGTGTAGTCATGGAAGACTGGAGAAAGGCAGATGTAGTTCCACTTCATTGAAGTGGTTGCAAGGAAGAGGTGGGCAATTATAGGCTGGTCAAATCAGGCTGAAGTTAGTGGTGGGGTAGTTAATGGAAACATTATTAAAGGGAAGAACTGTGGAATATCTAGATTCCAGTGAATTACCAGACCCGAGGCAACATAGTTTCACAGGAAGAAGGTTGTGCCAAACAAATCTAATTTCTTTGACTGGGTAACCAAGTATAGGTTTTTAATGCAAAGAAAATTGCGAAGTAATGCATTTAGTCCACAGAAACCTGGGGGAGGAGTACAAAATGGGAGGAGTGATACCGAAAATGACCAAGAAAGAAAGAGATCAGGGGGATAATGATATCAGATGACCTAAAAGTGGCCAGGCAATGTGACAAGGTAGTTGAGAGGGTTAGTGGGATGCTGGGGTGCATTGGCTCTGTAGGGGTATCACCAGTAGGAAGAGAGAGAGGTGGTGTTGCCCCTATATAGGTCACTGGGTAGCACCCCACCAGGAGTACTGTGTCCAGTTCTGAAGACCACATCTCTAAAAAGAGATAGGCAGAGTGGAAGTGATCCAGAAGAGAACTGTCAAAATGATGCAAGATCTAAATCAAAAGCACTATGAGAAGAGACTAATATCTACAACCCAGAGGAGAGTAGGGGTATGACAGAGACCTTTAATACCTTATGGGGATTAATAAGGTACAGGAGGGAGATATGTTTCAGAGAAAAAGGTGCACTAGAAAAAGGGGTCATAATATAAAGCTGGAAGGGGGTAGATTCAGAAGAGATGTGAGGAAGTACTTGTTCACCGAAAGTGTGGTGGATTCCTGGAACAGCCTTCCACCGGAAACAGTGGGGGTTGAAAGCAGTGGTGGGCTTCAAAAATGCCTGGGATAGGCACAAGGAAATCCTAGGAGGAAGAAAGGGGGTGGAAGAGACAATGCTGTAGATCAAGTAGGGTCTGCAACAAAGGTGATCCTAATTAAAAATGGTCAGAGTAACCGAACCCAGCTGTCATTATCTGCCATCAGTTTCCATGTTTCTATGTATGACAGGTTATGTGATTCAAATGGATACAGTGTAACATTATTACTAAGCATAATGTCCATACTGTAAACTGTGTGGCACACATAATTCATGTTATACTATGCTACACATACACGATAACCAGATGACTAATAATATATGCATTGAGCAAGAGGAAAAAATCAAGGGGAACTTGTGAAGCAAAATATTACTCAAAGAGTGGTGACTTTATTATAGGTAAATAGTGTATGAAGTTAGTGTTATGATGGTACCCAGCTGTATACCAATGTTGAGTTATCCACATTATGGGATTTCATTTATTTATTTTTGTGGGGGGGGGGTTGTTTGTTTTTCTAATAATCCATACATTGTCTACACACTAATTACACATAGCCAAGGATGCTACTTACAATCTGTGACCTTGTTTTTTTTTTTTTGTATCACTGTATTCATTCTTTGGTAATCACTTGCAACCTGGCAAATAATAAAGAAATGTATAGACAGCAGACATGCAAGAACGATTTGATCTGCATTTTCGAGTGACAAGAAGACATTAGGCCAGGAGTGGATTCAGGCCTTAATGCTGAAAGTATTCCTATAAATTACTGGGGAGGGGCATCAGGGTGATGTGTCCCCAAATGTGGAGGTCCCCTTCCAGAAATTTCTATCCATGAGTGTATTCAGAGTACCAGAGATCATCATTCTGAGAATCAGAATGCAGATTCCATTCAGTGTTAAATGCCAATTTAAATTGCCTTTTTTAAAATATAAAGAAAGGCATTCACTTTATGTTGCAGGGCCTGGGTCAATAAAACAATTGCATAGTCCCCTTAAAGAACTTTGTAAATTTACATAATAAAAGTGGAATTTTAAACAAATAAATGAATATCTGTACCCATGTACATTTATCAACAAAAAAGAATGAATATTTGTACCCCCCCATCTGAACAATTTCCTTCTGACAGTCCTCTCTCCAGAGTCAGTACATCTGCCTCTGTGTGGACCCACTGAATGCTATGGGTTGGGGCCTCATTCTGGTGTAGCAATGCATTGCAATTGATGCCCCTGTGATTGCTTTGCAACCCCTTATGATGCCCCTTGCATCCCCAGGAATCCACTAAAACATTGTTTGCCTAACATATATTTATATAAAATGTGATAGGTGGAGAAGTTTTGCAATGCCCATAATTCTGCTGAAATGATAGTCTGCTATTGGTAAGACTTCACCATCCTTTAAAGGAAAGCTACCCCTCCTACAAATATAAAGTCATGAGTATTCCACCTCATACATTTTCCAATTAACCAACTGCATTAGAATAAGCTACTACATGTTATTAATTGCATCACATTTAAAGTCATACAGCAGAATCCACTAGCCTTATATTAATCTTTCATTAATATACTTTTTGCAGCCTCAAAACCTGAGTATTATTTTCTAAAACAAGTTCCTACCTTCTAAAAAATATTTGTAAAACTTTGAGCCACCATTAATGCTACACTCTGATAAAAAAAATCACTCACAACTTTTCAGTTGGTTGATGGTGCCATTGAATGTTTTTTGTCCCCCATACAGGGTAAGGTTTTAAAATAAATTATCTGTGATTATTAGCAGACTGAAGATAATAAGGTATCAACATAGCCCCCATTATAACAGCAAGTAATTATTACCTGCCATCAGTGTGCTGATTTTGCCACAGAAGATATTTAGATTTTTTTAAGGAGAGAAAAAACATGCTCTGTTTTGTCAGGTTAACAATGGGTTAACCTTATCAACTGCAAACTACTGGCTCTGTCTTTCTCTCTCTGCCTCCAGCCCACTCTTTCCACTCAGTCCTGCTCCATAACATAGGGATCAATCCTTATCACCCACTACAGGAAGTGATCTTACACTCACGGAACCACAGGGCTTCACTTCACAAGGCAAAGTAAGGGGATTGGAAAAAGTCTCACTGAACTAATTGTTTAATGAGGTCTTTGATTGTAGATGCTGCTACTTTTTGCCTCATTGACTTCCATGATCAACTTGAAAATAGTTGCCATGGGAACATCACTGAGGAGGGGGAGGTGCTTTCACTGAGCAGCTTAAACAGAATGCCCAGCACCAGAGATTCTTAAGCACAAGGTCCTGAGCCAAGAAAAGCTGCAGAGGGACTATCTGAATGTAAAGGAGGTGCAAATCAACAAAAAATTTGTATAATCAGATATGTACAAGCAGCTGGATTCAGTGCATGCAGCTTACCTCATAGTGTCATAGCTGCTACCTTTGCATGAAATAAACCGAATAGAATACCACTAAGAATATCATCAGTCCTGAAAGGATTAACATAAAAGCAGACATGACTAAATCATTATGCAACAGAAAAATGTCAGCACCAGGGTTCAGTACAGAGATACAACAGTTTTATTATAACATACAAGGTCTTAACAATGCCTGGTGGTTTAAAAACCATAGCAAAAAGCTCCTGACCTGGATTCCCCCTATTGCTTTATCAAGTCCTTGATAAAGACTTTGGGCAAACCCAGGTAGGAAGCATCTTGCTACATTTTTAAACCACCAGGTATTATCACATTGTATGCTATGATAAAGATTTGTGTCTTTGTACTGAACCCTGGTGTTGGCATTTTTCTGTTGCTTTCATTTTGTTGTTTGCCAGGAACAGGTGTGTTGGTGTGTAGCCACAGCTTTCTGCTTGCCCAGGACTAAAACATTGCAGACTGCCACACACACACACAGGCGCAAAAAGCAACTTGAACCTCCTGAGAGAGAAAGACAGAAAACCGAAGAATGTAAAATGCCAGCAGATACCTTTGCATGAAACAAACTGAATAGAATGCCAGTAAGAATTAGATCACTCCTGAAAAGGTGGCACTATGGAAGTGAGGCAGAGAGTTGTGGTTCATTTCCACTCACAGCACTCAGTGGAAGGAGACAGTCTAGGTATTCTGTCATGTACTTCTTGAGTCCCTTATCTCTCTCCTGGTCATAGCAGCATGGTGACATCACCATGCAGCCACAAAAATGAAGGGTGAAAATAGTAAACTGAATGGTTCATTTATTAATACTGTGAAAAGTGTAGTGATAGGTGGCAGTGTGGCTGAGCAAGCCTATCTAGTTTACTACATGATCTCTGAGGGGAATTACCCAGAGAAACTTCCTGTTAATAAAGTAGTTGCTGTCTTAATGTTAACTTGTGTGCCAAATGGTTCTTTACAGCACATAGGACATAGTGTCAGAAATTAATAGAATCAGCCCCCATCTGTAATCCAAAGCCCTCTCTTGAATAATCTGCCATTAGAGAGTCAGTACTGTATGTATCTGCAGGAGTGTATTGCAGTGGGTTTTATTAATTTTGTAGAAAAAAATCCAGTCTATGAGTATGGGCAGAGCATGGTCTAGAGCAAGCGCTGAACAATCAACAAAAAGGCTATGTGACAGACAGAGCACCAGCCTGCTACCATGAAAAGAAGCAGCACAGCAACAGAAGCAGCACCAGAGAGAGAAAAAAAAAACAGTAGCAGGAGCAGAACTGAAGACAGGCCAATCAGTAAGGCTGCTTACCCTTTGGCATCTTGTCCACCCCTCAGCACTTTCAACATGGAATATGTTGAGTCCTGGAAGGCTTGGAGTGGGTTGTGTGCCACATGGATAATATCCTTGTTTTGGTCACGCAAAAGAGGAGCATGATCAAAGAGTCTATGCAGCCCTAAGAAGGGTCCCGAGTGCAGGGATCACATTAAATGCCAAGAGATGTGTGTCTTTGAAAACCAAAGTTTGGTTCCTTGGACATATCATCTTAAACAAAGTTGCGCAGTCTAACCAAGAGAAGTTGGCAGCCATTCAGAGGATGACAAGTCCAACAAATGTATCTCACATCCAAGGATCCTGGGAATGGTCAATCAACTGGAGAAGTTTATACCCAACTTAGCAGAGAAAACAGAAGCCCTATGAGAACTTTTTTCAAAGGCAAACTAGTGGTTTTGGTGTCCAGCTCAAGAGCTAGGGTTTACTGCTCTCAAATTAGAACTAATGGCACCACCTACCCTGGCTTTGTTCCATCCCAATGAAGAAATAAAAGTTGTTGCAGATGCATCTTCTTCAGGCTTGGAGAGGTCCTCATGTAAATACATGAAAACCACGGGAAACCTGTTGGGTGTGCTCAAGAGTACTGATGCCAACATAAGAGCACTATGCACAGATTGAAAAAGAGATACTTGCTCCAGTGTCTGCATGTGAACACTATATTTGATACCTTGTGGAAGCAGACTTCATGCCAGAGACAGGACACAAGCCTCTGATATGTTTGTTGGCACCAGAAGCCTAGATGACCTTCCTCCGAGGATCCAGTGGTTCCACATGTGGTTGATGTGGTACACCTACACCACTGTTCATGTTTTGTGCAAGACTTTCCTTATTGCTGATGCCCGATCAAGAATACCTCTCAAAGGACAACTTACAGAAGCAAATGCAATCCTCATGGAAGAAGCAATTATCTACCTCACTCAAATACAAAACAATCTTTCAGCATCAGGCATTTATTTATTTATTTTTGTCTTTGGTAACCAGGTAGGTGCACTGGTCCAGAAGACCATTTTCAGTCACGACTCAGGCCACACAGTAGTAAAAGTGCAATACATACAGTACATATAAGATACAGCACACTGCAATAGGACACATGGTGCAGGTTACATACAGGAACATACTACGATTTCAGTAGCAGAGATTACTTATGGTTTGTGTTGCACTACATGTTACATACAATGCAAGTTTACAATAGCAACTCAAACAAGGTTCTAGTGCAGTAGCAGCAACAAGACATTGTGCAATACCAGACAGTGTAGCACAGTAGAGACAAAAGGTATAAGAGGAGATCGAAGAGGGGGCTGGACAGGAGAGAGGGAAAGTGACAGGGCAGGAGGGGAAATACACAGAGCAGGTTTAGATAGATCAAACTTTCATAACATGGTCAAGATTCAGACAGTTCAACACTCTTTCCACAAGATGAGAATCAGAGCTAGGGGAGAGATGGGGAGGTGCTGGAAAAGTTAGACTAGGGTGTTAAAAGGGGAAGGGGTAGGGTAAAAACAGGGGGTCTGGGTAGCCTTTGAGGCTGTGAGAGGAAAAACAGACTAAGCAGGAGGTGAGTACAGCTTATTCACAGAGGTTCATGTGGTATGTTAGCTCTAGCTACTTTGCATGGTGCAGTGATAGTTTGGAATTGTGAGGAGCCAGGTTTTCAGGTTTTTTTTTGAAAGCTTGGTGGGTGGCAGATGAGTGAATGGACAAGGGGAGCTTGTTCCATAGGGAGGGCACTGCGACTGAGAAAGCTCAACTTCCCATAGCAGTGGTGATGTTTGTTTTGGTGACCTTGGCTAGAAAGGGTTTAGAGCCGAATATCATGGACTTAGTCTTCTTTTCATTGACTAAAAGTTTATTAGAGAGGAACCATTTGTGGACAGAGCCAAAGCCATGTGTGAGGGCAGAAGCAATGGAATCAACTGACTTGTCACTGTGGTATATGAAAACAAGAACAACCAGCACAGTGTCCAGGTTCAATTATCAAAAAAACTTTAAGTTATCTTATATTAAACAGACTTACATAAGGATGTCAACAAACAAAGTGCAATACAGTGCAGAGTCATGACCCTCAGTGACTCAACCGGTTTCACGCTGGAGCTTTCTCAAGCATCACAATACAATGCTAAGTGCTCCTCTTAAATACCCATATTCTCTTAAAGAGATAGTGTGCCCATTATATGTGAAAATAAATAGCTTGACAAAGTATATACAATATAATAAATTACTAACAACACTAATTTCGCCCTGTTTAGGGGCACTTTTTCTTATAGTACAAATACTGTAGGGAGTAAATAATTCTAATTAAACTGATGCAGAAAGTGACTATTTCCTTCAAATGTGTATCTATATACTGTGCATCCCACAGTAGTCATTAACGAAACATTATAGGGCCTGTTCTAAAAAAAGCAGAATTACTGTTGAGGAAAACTTTCTTTCATTGTAAAGAAAGGCACATTTAAAGCAGCAGAAACAATTTATATATGTATAATACATAGCAAGAGAGTTCATTTTGAATACTCCATTAAAAGACTCTCTCCCTTAAATTCAAATGGTGGATGCAAATCTAGTCAGGCAGGATTATGTCTCACTGAAAAGTGCAGATTCATATTACCCCCTTCGTACTCACTGTGGTATATGACTAGATCATCGGCATAGAGAAGAACTTTACAGCTAAGGCTGTCCCTGGGGAGTGTGTTGATGAACATGGAGAAAAGAAGAGGCCCAAGAATGGAGCCCTGGGGGACCCCGGTAAGTACAGGGGGGGCCGAGGACACTTCCCCAATAATGAACAACTGTGACCTGTTTGATAGATAGCTATGGAACCAGGCAGCAGATCCAGGGGAGCAACCAAAGCATAGCCGGGTGGGATGGAGGAGTGGGTGGTCGAC
This sequence comes from Neoceratodus forsteri, assembly GCA_016271365.2. Lineage (NCBI taxonomy): Eukaryota > Metazoa > Chordata > Ceratodontiformes > Ceratodontidae > Neoceratodus > Neoceratodus forsteri. The sequence continues at coordinate 328,237,931 of CM057450.1, read as the reverse complement.
CAGGTTGAACGCCATTGACAGGTCAATGAAGACAACACTTGTGGGCTTGCTGTGGTCCATATTCTTCAATATGTGATTTGTGAAGATGGACAGAGCAGATGAGGTACTATGCTGCTTGCGGAAGCTATGCTGAAGGGGCCAAAGGAGGTTGTATTTTTCCAGGTGCTCTGATTGTTGAGCATGTATGATTTTCTCCAGCAGCTTGCTTAAGTAGAGAATGAGGAAGATGGGCCTATAATGGTCAGGAGAGAGGGGATCACCAGCTTGGAAAATGTGCACAATGTTGGCATGCTTCCAGGAGTTGGATACAGTAGCTGTGGTGAGGGAGAGATTGAAAATGTGATTGAGGGATTTAACAATTGTGAGTGAAATGAGCCTTAGAAAGGTAGGGAACAGCCCATCGCTGCCAGGAGTTCCTTTGACTTGTAAATACTTTAGCAGTTTCAATCAATCAATCTTTATTTATCCAGGTGAAACACCATTGAGACAGCTCATTTACAAGGTGGACCTGGGTCAGGTACAGGTATGTAACATACAAGAAGTTAGGAGAATATAAGATACAAGGCACAATAAGTACAACCTTTCGAATAGGTTCTAGTTTGTACATCATATACATGAAACACAAGAGGATATATGAGTCATATAGTATAATTGTCACCCAGTAGACACATCATCCAGATAGTAGAAATCATGGTGAAACTGGGACACTAGTAGGGAGGGAGAAGCTCCATAATGGTTAAGTCAGCAAGGGCAGTTGCAAGGTTCTTTAAAGGCCCTAGCAAAGAGGATTTTGAAGAAGGGTACTTTCACTGGAAGAACAAATTTTAGGGTTTTTTGCATATTATTCCAAAGGACAGGGAGAAAGTGACTTAAAGCCGCTTTGCTGAAACGTGTATTTACCTTGGGAACAACAAGAGAGGAATATAAGAGACTTCTTAGAAGGTAACTCCCTGACTGGCAGATAGGCAGACAGTCAGGGATGTATTTAGGGAGTTTATTTGTTAATGCTCTACATGTCCATATGATAGTGTTTTTATACTGTCTGTAACTAAGTGAGTTCCAGCCAAGCATAGTGTAAAGGGTGCAGTGATGAGTTGAATGTGGTGCTTTTGTGATGAATCTAATTGCCCAATGGTAAAGGGTGTCAAGTTTCCCTAGGGCCGTGCTTGACCCATGCCCATACAAGATATTGGCATATTCTAGGAGCAGTAAGAATGTAGTTTGTACTAGGTGGATTTTTGCCTCCTGAGTTAGTAGATGCTTTATGCTAAAGAAAATGCCAAGTCTTTGTCTTAGTCTTTTGGTAAGATGTTCAATGTGAATCGAGAAGGCTAGCCTGTCACCAACCGAAACCCCCAAGTACTTAAAGTTTGACACAAACTCTAAGGGCTTACCTAGCAGCGACTGGATAACAGGGATTGTGGAGGGAACCTTTGTTTTATTTGTACATAAACATGGTGCAAAAAGCATAGCCTTGGTGTTTTTAGCATTTAAAATTAGCTTCAGATGCAGTTGGTTTTCCTGCAAATGGTTAAATTCAAGTTGGAGGTCTTTGCAGGCCTGATCTGGAGAAGTATAGCATGGTATCATCCGCAAATAGATGAATACTAGCATCTGAGATTCCATCGTTTAGGTTGTTGATATAAACAGCAAACAGCAATGGTCCTAGGATGGACCTGATGGTGTCAGTCTGGCTAATGGCCCTAAAAAGGAAGGGTGGAGGTGAAGGAGGAGGGAGAGTTATTGGGCTGGGGATTCTGGGCAGAGGGGGCCTGGAAGGAGAGTTTGCTAAGACAGGGGGATAGGTCAGTGAATTTTAGATTGAAGGTGTTTGCAATTTCAGTGGGGTCCAAGATGGGACCAGTGGGGGATGTAAGTTGCATTATTTGCCTATTATTTGGGGGGGGGGGTTGGAGAGAGCCAATGGTAGTCTAGAAAGTGCACAGGTTACCAAGGCTGTTCCACTGTTGATTTTGGTAATATTTGGTGTTTGAGCAACTTGGTGGTCTGTTTGCAGGAGTTTCTCAGCTGCTGGTAGGCATTCCAGAGTTGGCGGGATGGGGATGCTTTGTATGCCTTCCATTTGCTATCCTGGTCTTTCATTAATGCCAGGAGTTCTTTGATTATCCAGTGTGTGGAGCCTTCTCTTATCCTCCTGGTCATGAGTGGGAAGTAGGTATCCTGTATGCATGAGACAGTGGAGGTAAAGAAAGTGACAGCCTCACAGATGTTGCTGTGGTGGTAGAGGGCAGACCAGTTTATTGCCCCAATCTCTCTGAGGAACAGGTTGGGATCCTGGCGATTGAACCTTCAGAAGGACAGGAGTTTGTGGGGGGGAGTGATTTACTTGGTGGGCAGTACAGCATAGGTTGGGGTGTGGTCACTGATCGAGTCAGACGTTGTGCCTACTTGTATTATTATGTCTGCATGGTTAGTGGTGACCCAGTCAATGAGGGAATGGTTTTGTGTGTGAGCAATATGTCGTGTGGAGGTGGAGATAAATTGTTCAAGATTGTGCTCCTTCAGCTGGTTCACATAATCTGGCACTATGGCATCCAACCAGTTGGTTTGCCAATAGTGCTGCAACAGCACAGATGCTGACATCTGTTCTGTCAGGGATGTCGGCATGTTTCCATTGGGGAGCTGTGCCCTCCAAACCCCCCAGTCTCTATGTATACAACTCTGAGGGTGGGAGCACAACACCGGGAGCAGCACTGATGGTGTTTGTAGGGACCAGCACAATGACCCGATGATTTCTGGTGAAATCTGTCACTGTGCTGGTCTTCAAAGTCACGTGTCGCTTTCTGATTGGTACACCCAACTGGTTTAGGTTGAAGTCTCCAATCGCAATCAGGTCTCTTGTGGGTGCTAAGAGCCTCACACCATCCAAGAAGCTGGATAGCCCTGGGATGCCACCTGTCAGAGGATTATAGCAGCAGCCAATGTTTAGTTTTTTGGACTCACCTAGGGTAATTTAGTGAGCAGCCATTCACTCGGTGAGGTGGATGTGGAGCAGTTGATAATGGTAGCAATGATGTGCTCTTGCACAGATAGTGCTATGCCTCCACCTCTCTTTCTGCCCAGTCTGTCCTGGCATAGTAGTGAATATCCCTGTAATTTAAAGTTGAAGTCTAGGAGAGAGGGTTTAAGCCAGGTTTCAAAGAGGCCTAGCACCTGTGGCCTGTCCTACACCTTGAGCTCTGGGAACTTTGATGGGAGGCTGCAGACATTTATATGAGTAATTTGTAGCCCAGAAGGCCTTGCCCAAATGGTATCTGTGTGGTCTATGTGGGTGTTTGTGGGGCCAGGGTTTGGTTCTATAGCTCCAGAGAGGAGGATAAGAGTAAGGAGTAGGCAGTTAGGTGGGTGCCAGTGAGGGGTTGGAGGGTGAGAGATTGCACAAATAGGCCAAGCAGTCAGCATTCATAGTTGGACAGCAGGGCCAGGATGATTTCACTCTTGAGATTGACTTCATGCCCATGCACATAAGTTAGGATATCAGATTTGTCATAAAGTCCTTCCCCTTAATAAATATACACTAAGGGCCGATACTGATCATCTGGGGTTACACTGGAATGCAGACAAATTGAAATATTTAGGGATTCATCTTCACCCCTCCCCCCATAGTATGAAAAAGCTTAATTTAGATACTCTCGTTAATATAGTAACAGAAGACTTCAAACGCTGGTCAAAACTCCCTTTAACCTTGTGGGGACGTATGAGCATAATAAAAATGAATGTCTTACCTCGCATTTTCTATCCCCTACAAATGTTTAATTGGATTCTCCTGTTATCATGGTTCTCACAAATACATAGAATTCTTAGCACCTTTATATGACAGCGGAAAAAAGTTAGTCAGAATTATCTTAAGCTTTATTTTATTTATTTAATAAATTTTGGTGACCGGGTAGGCCCACTGAGCCCCAAAGGTCCCTTTTTCAGGGGTGACCCAGGATAACAATACAAGGTATAATACAGTGGAGAACAACTTTTTATCACAAAGGTTATACAAGCATATGGTGGTTACAGACATGGTTATCATCATGACACGGTTTTGCCTTGGTACTACTTGGCATAGTGTTATACATGAAGTAGCATTGGTCCCTAGGTGTCCAGAATCTAGCTGGAGGTTCATAGGTTGGCTCACTTTTGGGAGGGTTTGATGCAGGAGAGTGGGATACCTTATGAGCCATGGCAGTGGCAAGTACTTGTGTCCAGCATATGGGACTTAAGCCTGGTGCGGAAGTTCATAAGTGAGGTGGCGTCCTGGACCAGGGGAAGGAGCTTGTTCCTCAGGCTGAGGGCTAGGCAAGAGAAAGATCTGATGCCAGTATTGGTCCTTACTCTGGGGACTTTCAGTAGTGTACGCTCAGACGTCCATAGATACCTGGGGTTGTGTTTAATTGCTATGGTTCCAGCTATGCTTGGTGGAGCAGGGGGTTTGAGTAGCTTGTAGACCTGGACAAGCAAGGGGTATTGAAGGTGAGCAGCCAATGAGGGCCACCGGAGTTGGGCCAGTGTGTCACAATGGTGGTGTCGCGGGTGGTCTTGGGTAGCGAACCGAGCTATCTCGTTGTATAGGATTTGCATACTGGATACCTCTTGTTTTGCCATGCCCTGTATAATCAGGGCCACATAGGTCAGGGTTGGGAGCAAGACACTTGTAGCAATGGAGAGCCTAGCCTCAGGGATGAGTTGGTCCTTGAGTCGGTACAAGGTTCTAAGTTTGCGGTGTAGGGTCTTGGTGACCTGATCCACGTGGTCCTTGAAGGTGATTGACTGGTCAAGAGTTAGGCCTAAGTATTTTAGGAAGGGAACTACTTTGATGCTCTTGCCAGAGAGTGTGGTAAGTTGCAGGGATGCTGTCCTGTCGAAGACCAATGATCTAGGCCTGAATAGCATTGCCTTGGTTTTATCTGCATTAAGTACCATTCTGTTCTCACACAGCCATGTCTCTAGGGATGTGAGGTCCTTTTGGAGGAGGGGACCAAGAGTGGCCACATCGTCCAAAGGTTGGTAGATGACAGTGTCGTCAGCGTACTGTACAATCAAGCTTTCCCCACAGTAGGTACTTAATTCATTGGTAAATAGGGAGAATAGGAGGGGGCCAAGGATTGACTTCTGAGGTACTCCCTGTTTTAGAGGTAGTGGACCTGACTTGGCCCCCTTCCAGGAGACCCTCTGTGTCTGGCCTGATAAGTAGCTCCCAAACCACTTGAGGGCATGGGGGTCTAATCCCACATTGTTCAGCTTCTGTAGCAGAAGACTGTGGTTAACAAGGTCAAATGCCTTGGACAGGTCTATAAAGACCGTGCCCATGGGTATCCCTTTGTCCACTGCCCTGAGCACTTTGTCCGAGAAGTTAATAAGGGCAATGTCAGTCCCGTGGTTTGGTCTGAATCCATGTTGAGAGTGAGCAAGGAGCTGATGAGCTTCCAGGTAGTCCCAAAGTTGGTCATAGACTAGCCTTTCTTGCAGCTTGGCAAGTGTGCAGAGCAGGAAGATCAGCCTATAATTGGTTAGGTTTTCCCTGAGACCACCTTTGTGGATAGGGACCACGTTGGCCTGTGTCCACTGGTTAGGAACAGTTCCTTCCTGTAGTGATCTGTTAAGGAGCAAGGTCAAGGGCCTGGATAAGGAGGCGGCTCCAGCCTTGAGTAGCCGAGGGTTGATCCCATCTGGTCCCCCTGAGCCTTTAGGTTTCCAGCGCCTTTAGGTGGGTTAGGACCTCAGTTTACTTTATCAGTCTCAGGTGGAAAGGGGGTCATTCAAAGTGTGTTGCTTCACTTGTGTTTGGGGCCAAAGTCTGGGAGGACTGGCCAGCCTTGTAGGCCTCAAGGTCTGTGAAGTGGTTGTTAAGGGCAGCCGGTATTAGAGAAAAGTCACTAATGAGTTGACCATTGATCTCCATGGGGCTGGGTTCAGTCTTTTTGTTGCCCTTGATCAGGTCATTGACATGATTCCAAAATTGCTTAGGTTGCTGGGGTTACATTGGAATGCTTACTCGTCGAAACTTTGAAACTTAGTCAAAACATTGAAATGTCAAAACATTGAAACTTACTAGTCGAAAAGCTGATGGTGGCCTTCAAGCCTCTAATTTTTACATATATTGCTTAGCTATTCACCTAGCTAGAATTAGACATTGGTTACAACCCTTAGAGGTTATTCCAGACTCCTTTTGCTGTCCCCTCTGGGTTAGAAATGAACATGCTGTCTGTTCTGTGCATGACATTGATCCCAAGGCTCTTCTTTTTATTATTAAAAACAACCTTCCTAAATCCCTGCAGATACACCATTAAGCTCCCTGCTTCAAACACAACATCAACTAAACACTTTCCTTAAAATGGATGCATATAGAGATACAGCCCAACCCCTGTTTCAAAATCCTAATCTCTTAATCTTGGGTAAGATAATTAAACCTCATCTTTTTGGGCCAGATACGGGTGTAGAACGAGTGGGCCAGTTGGTTCAGGATGAAAAACTGCTCTCTTTTCAACTGGCCTACTACTTATGTTTTTATATACTTTCAGATATTCCGCATGTTGATACAACACTTTGGATCAGGGGCATGGGTCAGCTCTTTCACATTTACCTTGCTTTCATACATTAGCTCCATTCCTACATCTCATTTGATATTATACTTATATACATTTCTCTTATCAAATGTTGCTATTTTAGAAGGCTAGAGGTTTTACTGTTGGGATAATATCCTACCATTGACTACGCCTTCCAGGGCCTGGTCTAATCTTTGGAACCCTATATAAGTATATTAAATGGGACAGATATAGATACATGCAATTTTATATGAATCATAACCTATAATATACACAGCTTAAACTCCACCAAATGGGCATACTACCCTCTAATCAATGCCCCAAATGTCAACAAGCTCCTGGTGACTTATCCCATATGTTATGGTCCTGTGAGAAAATTGCCTTATTCTGGCACAGTATTCAAAACAGTCTCGACCCTTTACTTACATTGTCCAATAACTTCAAGCCAGAAATTTGTTTTTTTTGGAGATTATACACAACTACAAGGGTGCAGACAGAGAGCTCACAAGGCCTTAATCTGAGCCTGCGCTAAGAAAGTAATATTAAGGCATTGGTTGGACCCAACTATCCCCAACCATGTGGAATGGTTTATGATAATCATGTTTGCTCTCCAAGCAGAGCTCACCGTTGCAGGAATTACTAATAGAATGGGTAACTACAAAAAAAGATGGGAACTACTATATTCCCTTATTTCAATTCAGTAGACCTCTGTCTCTTATACATTTTTCCCCCCCCAAGACAGTTTTTTTTTTCCCCTTCGGTGAAATTTCCAAACCCGTCCCTCATCATTCCATTCTTTTGCAACCATCCTTAAGCAACAACCAGTGGCAGACTGGGGTGGGCTGGTAGGGAAGGATGGGTGGTGGGTGGGGGTGCATGCAACTATAACCAGCTACAGCTTTTCCACTACTGTAGTTCATCACTGAATGCTACATATTTATGTACCTGGATTATACCAACTGAACTTTATTCCAGTATTATCAAGTTGTCTGTACATGATGCTGTTTCTTTTTTCAAAAACAATAAAGCATATTAAGTACAAAAAAAAGAGTTGTCATAAGTTGTGGTGGGGGGGCATAGTCTTTGCTGTTCAACCACCAGGATTAATGCACCAATGTCACTTGCCAATAGTAGAGTGGTCAGGGAAGCCCAAATAACTATGACTGAGCATGAGTATATATTTACTTTGTTGTTGATTAGCCTTGCAGGTGATAGCCAGAGTCAGGAGAGAAAAGGTTTGGCTGAGAGCAAGGCAAAGGGGCTTCAGTAGCCCCTTTGGGCTGAGCCAGAGAAATAGGAGAGCAAATTGAGCCAATCAGACAGCAACTGCAGAAAGATCATGTATGTAAACAAGTCATAAAATTTTGCCAACATGGTTAGCCCCTGAGATTTCAAGGTCTAGACATTATCAAACCATGCTGGCACGACTGATATACCTTGACAGTTCAAGATGGCTTATTTATGAAAGGAGCAAAAACAGTGATTCCTCAGTCTCTACAGGATACTTCCCTGAAACTACTGCACAAAAGACACCATGAGATAGAAAAAATGTCACAGAAGAGCTGAGGCTTGGTACACAACCAACAGTTCTGGTCAGCAAGTGAGAAATCTTTACTTAAAGAGCTAGTGTACTGCCTGGAATTAATAGTAATTTTCAGATGCAGTCAGGTATCACTTCCCGTATCTGAAGTATTTTGTTCTTATTTTCTGTTTGCTAATTAGAAGATTTTCCACCTGGCAGTACTGGGCTGATGTGTGGAGCAGCACTCTGGAGACTAAAAAAAAGTCAGTTTTGTTCCTCCCACTACATCATCAGAAATGTGACCAAATACATTGAGGCACCACAATTCTTGGAGTCTGAGCAGTGACTTTCACGAGTTACCAATCAAAATGCAGGAGACTGGGACATCACTAGTAACCAAGAAGAGCCTGTCCCTGCTGCTTCATGTAAAAGGGAATAATCTGGCAGTGAGAAATGATTCTCCTTGGTTACTAGTGATGTCACAGTCAGAGTGGCCTCAGTATTGATGAAGTGTGACTAACAGAACTGACTTTTTTTAGCCACCAGACAGAGTGCTGCTAAAACACATCACCCCAGTACTACTAGGTAGAAAATCTTCTACTCTGCAAACAGAAAAGAAAAAGTACTTGAGAAATAAGAAATGATAGCTGACTATATCTGAAAATTGCAATTAGTTCCAGGCAGTTTCCAGGCAGTATACTAGCTCTTTAACTCAGCAGCAATTCAGTAGAACTGTTGATTCCCTCTAGAGTTCCAAACAGACCATGGCAAAAAGTTGCTACAGATCTCTTTGACCTGAAAAATCAAACATTTTTTGCAGTTGTGGACTATCCTTCAAAGTATAATGAAGTTTTACATCTGAACTTTACCACTGCAAATCATGTTATCGAACACTAGAAAGCAATTTTTGCTCACCATGGAGTGCCTGAGAATTTAGTATTGGAAACTGGTCCACAGTTCAGTTGTCATCCTTTCATGATTTTGCAAAGGACTATAGCTCTGTGCACCTTACGAGTAGTGCAAAACATCCTCAGGGCAATGGATTAGATGAAAAAGTAGTACGAACAGTAAAGAGACTTTTCAAGAATGCCAAAGATCCATTTTGCTTGCCTGCCGAGCCACACCACTTGCAATAGATACAGTACAGCAGAAATGCTATTGGGCTGAAAACTGATGACAACCATACCTATTTTGTCATTTTTTTTTAATCCAAAACTTACAGACCAAGAAAATATCCAAGGTCACAAGCAGTGTTTAAATTTCAAATGCAAAGAAGCATACGACTCAAGACACAGAGCTCATACTTTGCCACAGCATCAGCCTGTTTAGTAGGATGAGGCTGGATTCTGGACATAAAGATTTCAACAGTGGTCACAGAACACCTGTCACCTCATTTCTATCTTCTACAGAGGCCACAGGGACCATTGAGAGGCAACAGGTGCCACTTTCTTCACCTTCACACAGGAGAAAGAGAAGGCCAGGGATTGAAAGATTAAATGTCACTTCCTCTAGGGGATACACCAGATGATACACCAGAATGTCTGTCAGAAGAGGCACAATCAGAAACCACTGGAAAATCCTGTACCATTACTGAGACCACAGCAGAGGTTACTAAAAGACAGACCAGTTGCAGAACCAGCAACTGTGAGACACAGTGCTGTGACCCAATCGGGGTTGGTGTTGGCCCAATCTCAAAGACTGAACTTGTAAATAAAAATAATTTCATGGCAAGTGACTGGAGGCAGAATTATCCTCCCACTTACTGTATCCTAAAGTGTTCAGGCAGTCTGCTCTGAGCTTCACTGATAGTCGGTGGTATCAATAACAGAAAAGTTTAAACACAGTTTAAAAAGTTATAGTGCAATAGTATGATGTTATGCTTGAACTTCTGTAGAAATGTGTATTTATCCCTAAAGGGGAGATGTGATGCTAGGTGGTGCTGTAGCTAAGCCAGACTATCTAGTTTACTGTATGACCTCTGGGAGGAACTACCCAGAGGAACTTCCTGTCAATAAATGGGTTGCCATCTTATCTTCAACCTGTGTGCAGCCTGATTTTTAAAAGCACACACAACAAAAAGGAGTAATCTTTTTAGTAGTAATAGTAAAATATTTTATTTATAGAATATATGAATCTGGAGTTGCTTGATTGAGCTAAAAGCTCATGTACAACGAGGTCCATGGCACTTAAAAAAACACATGGTACACATTGAATGATGTGAGCGAGTATGCTGGGATAGGAGGGAGGAGTTTCGTGTTGCATCTCAGATTCCCTAGCACCAACCCACCATGCGGCTGTAGAAAATGAGTCTTTGCTCCGACTTATTAAAAAAAATATTTTTCTTCTTGGAAGACATGACAAAGTGAAGAAGCCCAACTAATGGCAAGAGAAAGAGAGAATTATTTCACTTGCTTTAAAGAGAGCTGCTTCATCAAAAGAGAATTCAGTCCTTGTTTGGTGCTGCTTTCTCATGGCGGTTCCCATTTTGATAGATCTGCGTGGTCAATTTCCTCGTTTATTTTTGCCACGGTAGTAAACTAACCTAACTGGGTGCAGACGGGGAGATCAGCAGTGAAAAATGGGACAAGAAGAGAGGTACTCACAGAAAACAGAGCTACAGAGTGACTTCTTTGTACCTTGAATTTGCGCTTGGCGTTGGCCTACATCTACACTTTGTGGTGAGCAGAAATGCAGTGAGAGGAGAAAAACGGGTAATTAATCAGTGAACTACCGGACGATCAACTGACTGGTAATATCATCAGGAAAGTAAATCTTTTTAAAAACCTGTAAATTTTTGTTTTTTGACACTCTCTTATTCACACATATTTTTGCATTTGGAACTTCATTTAGAACTTCTGTTGTGGCCTAAGATAACCTTCCTCTCTGAAACTTTCTTTTTTGGCTGAAGACAACCTTTGTTTTTGACAGTCCCATACTTACACCTACTTAACTTTTGGAATTTGTGCTATGGCTTAAGAGTTCATGGAACATCCCTACAAGAAGCTGTCCTTAAGATTTAAGTAGTAAACTGGTTAAAGAAAGACAAGGTTTGAGTGGTTTGGTAATTAGAGGGCTAAAGGAAGACAAAATAAAATAAATGAATAAATAAACCTTTACCCAAAAAAAAAAAAAAAGAGAAAAAACAGGGAAGCAGAAGGAATATCTATAGATAGTGAAGTCTACTTCAATCAATTGAAATACCTTGTTTCTGATTGTATATTCTCAGCCTTTCAGCTGGTAAAATTCAACCTGCCTCTGTTACATCAAATGTTTATCAGAAGTAAAGAGTAAGAGGCATCAAAAAGTGACCCTAATTTTGTGGAGAAGAAGTGTACCAAACCTAAAACCAAATGGACAAAACTTTCAAAAAAAGTGAAAACTAAAGACTGCACCCAGAATCTTAAGAAAAAACAAACAGAAGAGGTTGAGCCAAATAAAAACCAACCTAGGATAACTTATTTTTTTAAAACCCTCTGTCTGAATTTACCCCATTACCTAAAACTATCTCTCCCATTAGTTCTCCACTACCCCTCACTAACTTACTAACTAAAAGGCAAGAATCGTTAAAGATGGCTGAACCAGAAAAATCTGATTCTGACTCTGACCTTTTTCAAGAAGTTAACCCAACTTAGAACACAATAATGAAAAACAAGGATCAAATCAGGGGCTACAAGATGGTAAGAAGAAGGAAAAATCCAAGCAAAAAAAAAACAGTTACAGATGCCTGCGAAGTTTGAAGAAAACACTGCAGATCCAGAGCCCCCCACATGGGCCAAAACTATGCTAGCAGACAGTCTGTCTATCAAAAGCAAAATAGCCTCACTGGACAGTCAGATAACAGAAGTAGACAGCATTAAGACTACCTTAAAAAATATTAATTCCACAAATAAAACCAACCTGGAAAATTACAAAATGCTGAAAAACATACAAGTGACACAGAAGATACAGTATCTTTAATGGAAAACAACTTAAGCAACAAAGCCTTGATATAAAGCAACTACATTATAAAGTAATTGATGCAGAAACAAGAACCAGATGAAAAAACTTAAGAATTTTAGGGGTACCTGAAAAATGGGACTAACATTTCACTCTGTATCAGACTCTAAATAACATATTTGATACTCTACTGGATGTCAGAGCTGAAGAGTTTAAAATGGAATATGACAGAGCTCACAGGTCACACAGACAGTAGCCCCAGGATGACAGTCCTCCTAGAGCAATAATTGTTAAAATGCAGAGCTCTGAAGACTTAGAATTATGAGTCAAGTTTTCAAAAAGAAACATCTTGTAATTTGGACTAAGATTAATATATTTCAGGACCTTCCTAATGAAGTAGTGATGGAAAGAAAAAAATATACACATTTAAGAACTGCCGTATGGAAATTCACTGCTAAATCCATTTTTGTTTCCTCATACAAACTAAAAGTGTTTATTAAGGGGTTTCAACTAATCTATGAAACTGCTGCAGAGGCTGAATTAGATTTAAAAGCAAAGTTTCCAGAAATATTTTGATGGTATTCAAGAACTCATGATAGCATGCACTTTGTTGTGATGGGGGTTGATTTTGTTCACCCATACAAACTAAAAGTGATCATTAAGGGCATCAACTAATCTATGAAAACTGCTGCAGAGGCCGAATTAGAATTAAAACAAAGTTCCAAGTAATGTTTTGATGAATCTAAGAAATGATGATAGAATGCCATTTGTTGTGGGGGTGGGTGGGGGTTGATGTTATGTCACATCAGTATTACATCATACTAACATGAGAAAGGGAATGGGAAAGGAATTAATCATGTGCTCTATTTTTTTTTTCAGAAGGTGCCTTCATTTTTTTGAGGTTTTATGTTTGCTTGCACGCATGTGCAAGAAACATAGTGCCATCATATGAGTTTTTGGGGTGTGGCAGCCCTCTTCCAATTCAGTCAGTGTGTTTGCAGGCGCGGCCACAGTTCTCCAATGGCTGCTGGAGCTGTCTATGACAGCAGTCGAATATGCAGTGGAGTACAGTTGAAAGGGGGAGCTATGCTCCAGTGAGCAGCGATAAGATATCGCCTGCTCATGCGCTCCCACACACACACACACACACACACACACACCGCATGCATACTGTGTGCTGCCCGCTACGCACACATGTATAGCTGGCGGTGCCAATCCCCGTCAGCTGTGCTGCGCTCTCCCCAAAACAGATTCCACATGCCACGCTGGGTGCCCACCCAGCGTGGCTACCTCATATAGCCAATGGGGGTGCCCAATCCCCGTCCCGTCCACTGTCCCCAGAGAGTACAGGGTACCATGCTGGGAGCCCACCCCAGCGTGGCAACGGATGCTATCACAGACGGGGGTGCTCAATCCCCCATCGGCTCCATGCCCCCCCAAACAGCCATCCTTGTACCACGCTGGGAGCCCACCCCAGCGTGGCTAACGTCCTGCGTCCTCATCCTTTTGTTAAAAAAAAACCCCTGAAGCACAAAAACAGTCCCTCACTGTCTCTGCCCCCACCTGCACCCACCCACTGTGCACCCTACCTCCCCACACCCCCCTCACACCATACTTACCTCTGGACTCTGGTGTGATGATCTTGGGTGGACCGAGAACACGTCTGCACTCTTCAAAGCCGACCGTGAACTGAGGAAATGTTGGTAAGCTGTATAATGGGATAGATAGGGGTTTTTTAAACTTTGCTGTATATCTCAGGCATTTTTGGGAATTTTTGCACCAAATTTTTAACATGGGGTTTTTGGGACCCCTTTCCATGAATACTCTCACTGTTATGGCGTTAATCTGGCCCAAAGGGTGATTTTGCAGTCTCTGCATGAAATCACCTTTCAGGACCGAGTAACAAAATGACACTGCCACTGTTCATAAGGTGGGATCTCAAAAAGCCTATGTTGAAAATTTGGTTGAATAATTCCTAAAAATGACTGTTTTACAGGTGTGCATTGTGCAGTTCCTACGCACGCTCGTAAGTTTGCGAATTTTCAATATTTTCACTCCAGATTTTCAACGTTGCCATTTTATTACACTTCCTTATGAGCAGTATAGCTGTATTTTCACATCTTGCCCAAAACATGTTTCGCCCATGTGGCGCACAATGGCGCTGTCAGTGAAAAAAATCAATGTATGGGACACATTAAGAAAATCACAGTGACACTGTTCATGAGCAGAGGTCTTAAAATGGCTATGTTGAAAATTTGGTGACAAAAGTCCATAAAATGACTGTTACGAGTGAGCATTGCGCAGTTTCCACGCACCCTCGTAAGTTCATGACTTTATAATATTTTCAGTCCAGATTTTCGCCAGTGGCATTTTTCCACACTTCCTTATGAACAGTACAGCTGTCATTTTTCACAACATGGCTGAAATGTATTTTCACAGTTTCAGCGCAGAGATGCGTGGTCGCTGTGGGAAATCATTTATCGGGACAGATAAAGAAAATCACAGTGACACTGTTCATGATCAGAGGTCCCAAAATGCCTGTGTTGACAACCTGCTGTAAAAAATCCCCAAACTAATTACATTACGGGTGTGAGTTGCACAGTTTCTACACACACTCATGACTTCACCAGTTTTTTTTAATATTTTTACTGCAAATTTGCAACATTGCCATTTTTTACACCTCCCTATGAACAGTACAGCTGTCATTTTTCACATCCTGTTCGGAATGTGTTTTTGCACCTGTGGTGCTAAATGCCGTAGTCATTGGGCATAAGCAGCTTTCGACTAACAAACTGATATTGCCACTGTTCATGAGGCGGGGGTCACAAAAAAAAATGTTCAAAATTTGGAGTGAAAATACCAATGAATGCCTGAGGTGTTAGGGTTTCCAACCATAATGCCCCACACTGTAGAGAATTACAGGCATCAGGGTGTGACTTGGGATTCTTGCCTGTAATGCTCATACCATTCCACACTCTGCAGCCAGTGAGAGGCATCGAGGTATGCCTTGGACTCTTCAGCCCCAAAGTTCATCCCATTCTCCTATATCGCACCCATCTCACCATATTTCCTGATGGAATGGGGTGTGCATTAGGGCCAAAGACCCCAAGGCACACCCTGACATTTGTCAGTGTCTGCAGGGTAGGGTGTGGTGAAATGGTGTGGCCGTTATGCCTGATGACCCAAAGGCACACCCCAATGCCTGTCACTCTCTGCAGGGTGGTGGTGGGGTTGGCTTCAGTTCAATACTTCACTGCCATTCCTATTATGCAGCTCTGTAACTTCTACACTACCAAAGTCAATGCCAGCAAGCAAACATTCAAAATTGACAAATGCTTGTTTACTTTCTCTTTTAACAGCTCTCTAATGTTTTTTTTTTTTTAAATTGGTGGAAAATCTTTCTTTTTTCTGCATATAACTCCTTTGGAATACAATTTGGAGGAGCTATATCTGTTTATAAGGGAAGGGAGAGGGAAGAGGAAAGGAAAGGATGAAAGAAGGGAAAGAAAAAGAAAATAGCAAAAAGGAAAAAAAGGAGAAGAAAAGAAGAATGGGAAAGAGGAAGGTGGGAAAAAAAGGAAAAAATGATTAGGAAAGTCTCTGATTGTATCATTATGGGGTTTCTGTAACTCTGTAGCTATGACTTCGGGGGATCTCTGTTTCTCACCTAAAAGTATTAAATGATACTGAAAAGATAATGAAATTGTGTAGATGAGGAAATGTTGTACTTTTACCTGTTCGTCAATAGAATGGGTTTCTTCCTTCCTTTTTTATTTTTTAATTTTTGCTGCCACATTAAGTTTCATATGGGCACGTGAAGGATAAGGAATACCAGCATCTGACAGGTTGTTTTTTTACCTGTCTAGTTGTCTTAAAATGGTTAGTTTTTTTTTTGTTTATACATTTAACTTTAGAATCATTTTTGGTGTAATAGGTAGCTTTAGGGAAAATACAATTGGTATTGGTATAGTTGAGATTACCAAATGAAAATATTCTCAAAAGCTCAGTAAGAAAAATCAGCGAGGCTTGAAAAGATGCTGTCTTTCCCATGATGTCAGCTGAACAACTAAGAAATGCAGAGCTGACTTTTGCCTTCATAAATATAAATGGCTTAAATAATTACAAGAAGAAAAACATATTTTTTTCAGTACTTATTAGACAAAAAAGTGGATATAGTGGCCATTCAGGAAACACATCTCGACTCTATTAAGAATAAAAAATTGAAAAAAACTGTGGATCGATCAGGTATATTTCTTCCAAGGTGCAACCAATAGTAGAAGTGTAGCAATGTTAATTTCCAGAAATAATGATTTCAAATACACTCATCATTGGCAGGATAAGGAAGGGTGCATCATTCTAGAAAATGGTAAATTGTATGGTACAGTTATTATAGTAGGTTCTATATATGCCCCCTTTTGGGGATATGAAACCTTCATTGACCAGATTTCACAAGCTATTATAGAGTTAGCTACAGATAAAATCCAGATAGGAGGGGACTTTAACACATTACTAAATCCTAAAATGGACAAATCTTCTCCACCTATTGAATCTGATAAAAGGACATCAAATATACTAAATAATTTTATTAATTATCATAATTTGTGTGACATTTAGAAGAATGAAAATCCAAACAAAATGAAATACACATTTAAAGCTAAACATATTAATGTATACTCCAGATTAGATTATATGCTTTTTAGCAAAGAATTTATAAAAGATATTATCAGAACAGAAATACATGAAATTTCCATCTCTGATCATGCACTAGTATCCATCACCTGTATCCCAACAAAAGATAGAAAAAGACTGCCTCAATGGTGGTTTCAAAATAAACTATCAGATCCCCAACTTTTTAATTTACATTAAAAAGCATATATTAAAATTCTGGGACATAAACTATAAGGGGCAGAAAGCTACCCACATTTGGGACTCATTCAAAGCAACACTAAGGGGATACATCATAACTTACTAAAGACACATAAATAAAAAACAACAAGAAATGCCTCACCAGCCAGATAAAGAAATATTAGAGTTACAAAAAAAAGAGATAGCAAATCCTAGCACATATCAAGGACTATTAAAACAAAAAATAAATGAAAAAAGCTAAGTATAGCAAAAAAAGAAAAAACTGATGAAAAAATTACCCAACTGAAAAATAGATTATATTTATTTTCCGATAAATCAGGTAAATTGCTAGCTCATGTTTAAAAAAAAAAACAGAAAGAAAGAAATACTATTACACAAATTAGAACAGATGCCCAAGAAATTGTAACCACTGATATCCAAATACGTCAAGTTTTCCAAGCATATTATAAAATAATCTATAGCTGCTCCTCAATTAACAAAGATAAATTCTACAGCTTAAAAAGGGAAAATATCTTAAAAATAGTAATCAGTCTAAAGTACGTATATTATGAACAATTTTTTCTAAAACTGAAGTAACAGAAGCCATTCACGCAATCAAAAAAGAACTCTACTCCTGGCCCAGATGGCTTTACCAGTGAATTTTACCAAACATTTATACAAGAACTTTTGACTTGGCTTTTTAAAATTGCTATAGAAATGCCAGTAGAGGGGAGCCTACCCAAAACTTTCTATGAGGCAGATGTACTTTTAATAAAAGAAAAAAGAATCATTTATTATTAGAAAGCTATCACCCCATAGCATTGTTAAACACTGATTATAAAATAATGGCCAAATTAATTACCTTAAAAATAGAAAATCAGATACCTTATATTATACATAATGACCAAAAAAGATTTGTTAAAGGCAGACATATCTTTGAGGGTCTAGGGGAAACGCAAGCTGCCATTTCTTTAGTATCTGAGATAGATCAAGAAACCATTGCAATCACTTTGGATGCAACCAAAGTGTTTGATTTGGTAAATTGGGATTTTATGTTTCACACATCGACAATATGGGGATTTCTGGAGTACATTATCAAATCAATGCAAGCATTACATAAATCACCCACAGCTGCCTTTAAAATTAATCAATATAAATCAGACCCAATACAAATGTATAATGGGGTAAGACAAGGTTGTCCCTTATCCCCCTTATTATTTTCATTAACATTAGAGCCATTATTAAATCATACCAGACAAAATAATAAAATAATTAACAAAGGAAAGGATGGTTACCACTTTAGACTAAACATTTATGCACACAATATTATGGTCATCATATCCAACCCAAAAGAGGCAAACTTAGAATTAACACAAGAAATGAATAAATACTCCACATACTCTAATTATACATTAAATCAAAATCAACCATATTATGCTTAAATTCAATAAAACCAGAGTCTGTACAGATTATCTCTGAAATGAAAATACAAAACTCAATAAAATACCTGGGGATACAATTAACAAATAATCTGAACACTACAATACAAATAAATACAAAGAACTACATGGAAAAAAATACAAATATGCTTATGCAATGGCAAAACAAAGCTCTGTCCCTGTGGGTAAAAATTGAAGCCTTAAAGATGATGGCTGTGCCCCTTCTTATGTATTTATATCAAGCCATTCAAGATGAGATCTCAATAACTTGATTAGAACAAGTGAGAAGGATTTTTAGAAAATGTGTATGGCGAGGAGGAGTTCCAAGAATTGCCTGGAAGAAATTAATTGTATTGAGGAAAGAAGGGGAAATGGGGTGTCCTGAGCCTATCAACTACTATTGGGCCACAGAAATGAAACAACTAATTACTTGAATAAATCAGAGTAAAAAAGAACAAAACATTTTTTCTAATCAAATTGCAACGGCCAAATTGCTACAAAGTCAAGTAACTAAACTAAAATTTCATGACATTCTGGCATTCCCGCAGTTGTTTGAAAAATGTAACAATTCAATTATTAGTTCCATGCAAAAGGTATCTAAAATTATTAATAAAATGTTCCCACATAATAACTTCTCACTATGTGCCAGCCTAAACGGTAACCCAAAAATTTTGAATCTCCATAATGACAACTTAATACCCAATTCTGATCTGCATAAATTACATTTTTTTTATTGCTTAGATTGTGTACAGCAGGGAAATTTCATAGATTTTGAAATATTCACAAAGAAATGTCAAGAACAGGCTATTACACAATCATGGATTAAATATAATTTGCTTAAAAATAAATTCCTTTCTCATATAGGGAAAAAGACCACCAAATTAGGACAGGAAATACTGGATATACTTAAGATAATGTTCCCTACCACAAATCAAACTAAAAAGATTAGCATCATTCCATTTTTCTATGAAAATACCATTAGTAGAAATATGCAAAAATTTGAAAAAAGTTTATATAAGGGGAAAACAAAATGGGAAGATCAAACATTGGATAAATGGGAAATTAAACAATGGAAAAATATATTTACAAAAGTTAATAGACTTTACATCAATGCTAAAAACAAATCCATTCAACACAAAATTATGGATAAGACATACATAACTTCACATAAACTAAATCATATTGATTCAAACTACTCTCGTTCTAGCTGGCACAATTGTAATGAAAGTAAAAAGAATATTGATCACTATCATTTATTATGGAAATGTAAAGAAATTCTGGTACGGTGGGAACAAACAAAAATAGAATTAGAGAAAATTTTGTACATACAATTACCACTCCAATCAAAAATCTTTATCCATAATGATTTTGATTCATTACAAAATTGGACAGAAATAAAGAAAAATCTTAGCTTTGGCTACAATGGCCATGAAAAGATTAATATTGGCAAACTGGAACTCCACCAAACTACCTAGGTTTGATTTGAATAAATGGAGCTGTATTTTAAAAAAAACATCTTGTACTATGAAAAACTGGTGGATGAATACTATGAAGACCCTAATGGGAAAAACTTTCTTGGCTAGAAATATCCAGGCTTTTGCCTCTGCTAATACAGATATGAGCTAGAGAAATATTAAATACCAATATCTAGAACTTTCAAAGGGACGTTTTTGGGGGAGTGGGGTTGAAAGAATTGTAATAGGAGGATATATTATTTATTTATTTATTTGAGTCTAGGATTACAAAGTACCTTTGAGCCAGGGCTCTTTTACAAAGGTTCCACATCAGTGAGTGCAGGCATACAGTTTCAATTACAGTATAGAACAATCAGTAACATTGATGGTCATAACATGTTATTACAAGGATTACTACATGAAACATAGGGAAGTGTACACAAGCAGGGAAAAAGGAGAAATGAGAGATGGGGAAAGAAGAGGGTAGGGGGGAGTGAGACAGGGGCAGGGGTATAGCAGCCTAGGGGCTTTGTCCAGGACGGACAGGGGTAAGTGCATTAGATGGGCTGTGGTGGAGGCAAGTACTAGGTGGAGGGGCAACAACAGGCAGCAGAAAACAAAGATCAGCTAGGTTATATTATATAAACAATGTTTACATTTTGGTTTTAGATTGACCTTTAAAGACAATTTAATATGTCTCTGTATTTTTAATCCCAAATGTTGATCTGTGACAATTCAATGTATTGAATAATTATCCTATAATAAACAGAAGTAGGGGGAAAAAAAACACATGGTTACAAATACCTTATTTCACATACAATACCAATATATTAAGTAGACACCTGTATAAATATAAATATAAAATGTACCGTACATACAGTAGATAAACTAGCAAACAACAAGAGTTACACTATTTTTTGTTTAAGAAACATACTTATTTCTAGTTCTTGATAATATAATACTAAACTGTGCAGCACAATCTAAAATGATGTGCTTTGTTTTCTAACCATTTTAATATCTTCCTCCAAATATTTCTCCCAGTAGTTATCCTTAGGTTTTGTTGTATTGTAATCCAAGCTATAGCATCTACATAATAGAATCTCTCCCAATTTCGAAATTGCATCTTGGAATTTCCAAGTCCATACCATGTGCAGATTATAAAAAATATTTTTCCCTACAGGCCAGACTATTGGATATGTAGTTTGGAAGTTTTCTATCCATTCCCTTACATATAAAAGCTACTAGATGTTCCTGACTACGTTCACTAAGACTTTGCAATTCCAGTCTATCATATAGCTGACATCTGTGAGTTAAATGGGGGGGGGGGCACCAAGGATGAACCTGTTCAGTCTGCCATAATAGACAACCAAATTTGCCAGGTTCCCCTTGGTCCCACTCGCATACAAGATGTCACCATAGTCAAATATTGATGTTATCATAGTGTTGACTACACGCCTCTCTGTCTCTTGTGATAGACATAAGTTTGCTCTGGACAAAGCTCCTGATCTCTTTCCCACAGTTTTTACCAGATATATTTTTATCTTTTTTTTATTTAAAATTTAAAGTACTGGACCACATGACCCTTTTTCAGGCTTGACCATATATTGACTTTCACAACAACCTGACTGAAAATATGCCCTTCATTTCCTTTATAAGTAGTACTGCATAGATTTAAGCTTGCAGCAGTCTGATTGACATGATATAATTACCTTCTGAAGATCTGAAATCTAAACAGCCACAACAATGCACTACAGTATTTGGCAGCCTACAACTCATAGCCCTCATCTTTGAGGCTAGGAGTAGAGTAATAATATGATCCTGGTCTACAACATGATTGTGTAATATGCAATGCAATGCTACCAGCAGCACAACTGCTCACATCATGCTTTACTACAGAGGCTTCTCACTACCAGTGGAGGGGTGACAAGATTGTGCCAACCTGAGCTCAAGTGGTATGTGCCGCTAAATTGCATAAGCTTGCTTATAACTCCCGACCCTCCCCGAGCTAAACTTTTTCCTCTTTTTCCCTTTGTTTATAAAGGTCTGACAATATGCTGAACCTCTCCCTGTCAGATAAGAAGTGTTTGATATTTCTTTGATAATTGACCATCTCTAACTGTCTTATATACTTCCAGAAGAACTACAAATCTTTTTTGACCCCATTTCTACATTTGCCTTTCAGGTCCAGGCAATGCAAACCCTTCAAGACTCCTACCCTAGAATTCCCAGCACCCAGGAAAGAGATCCCCTACTTGTAACCTATGCTAAGTGAGTGAGCAGTGATGGTCTGACTGTTCTAGTTATGTGCTGTGTGGCATAATCAATCCTGTTCCTCCCACCCCCAAACACCAGCAGCACAGGTAAATATTAAAGCCATTGGGCAATATTCTTTCTGGATTTCTCCTCCAGATCCTGAAAACTGATAACAAAACATGAAATTGCACACAGAAACTTAGTAGCAATTAGATTTTTTTCATTTTTGGAACCAACACAGAGAGGTTACCAGTCAAGGACACCAATACCGTAGCCTTTTTGGAACACTACAAGAGCTAGTAAAAGCTACAGTGCACAACTATCTCCCACTCCCTCTCCCAGCCCCCAAAGACCATAAGCATTAGGAAAAATTCAAGCTGCTGTATGGCACTTTCTCTTTCCTGCTACTCCTTCCCAGCGCCAGAATATTGGAAGCACTGACAAAAGTTTACACCTCTGTGTAGCACTTTGTCTCCCACTGACAACAGCCTCCAAACACTGGTAGCACTGTTAAACCTTTAAACTGGTGTTCAGCACTTTTGAGTTTTTTTTTTTTTATCAGTGAGCTCATTTTGGAAATATATATCTGCTTGTGTACAGTTATTATGATTAGTGAGTTTAAATTGCTTGCTCAATGTCACCTGCCAGGCCCATATAAACTACTCTCTGGTGTCTAGTGGCACTCATCATTCACCCAGTCATCTATACAATACCATCTGGTGTATATTATTACCCCTCTCACAATGGCCACAAGCATAGTCCTCTGCTCTCTTCCTCCCCAGTAGTTGTCTAAATTAGAATACCACTAACCATAACATTGTTCTACTAGACAGTCCACAAATGAATTGCAGTAGACAATGCATTGTTTGTGGCCCCTCCCTCAGTTACCTGAGCTGGTCAGGTCAGTTAGTAAAGTAAAGTAAGTAAAGTAACATTTTATTTATATATGGTGCTCAATCCTGGAGGCTCTGGGCACCATTACAGATATTAAAACAAGGTCTGTGGGCAACATGCAAATATACAATACATAAATTGATAATTCAATAATATTAAAATCAACTAAAACTTTCTGAGAATGCTTTCATAAAAAGATGGGTCTTCAGGCCCCTTTTAAATGCCTCCATCAATGAGGCCTCCCTCAAAGATTTTGGAAGCAAGTTCCAGAGGGCCTGGCCAGCCACCTCAAAGAAGCTGTCTCCCAAGGTTTTCAGCCTTGCCCTTGGCACCACAGGAGGATCTTGATGAAGGAGTGGAGGGAATGTACCCGGATGGCTGAAGTAAAGAGGTCAGACAGGTATCCAGGGCTTGAGCTGTATAGGGCCTTGCAGGTGAGCAAGCCCACCTTGAAGATGATCCTTCACCTGACAGACAGCCACTGCAGATCCCACAGGATCAGGATTATATGATAGGACCTAGACAGGCCCATCAGCAATCTGGTCGCAGTGTTCTATATCAGCTGTAGTTGGTGGAGGATCCCTCCACTGACCCCAAAGTATGGAGCATTACAGTGGTCTAGCCTGGAATGCTTTCATTAAAAGATGCGTCTTCAGGCCCCATTTAAATGCCTCCATCAATGGGGCCTCCCTCAAAGATTTTGGAAGCGAATTCTAGAGGGCCAGGTCAGCCACCTCAAAGGAACAATCTCCCAAGGTTTTCAGCCTTGCCCTCGGAACTGCCAGGAGGCCCTCGGTGGAGGAGCAGAGGGAACATACCGGGATGGCTGAAGTAAGAAGGTCAGACAGGTAACAAGGGCCCAAGCCATATAAGGCCTTGAAGGTGAGCAAGCCCACCTTGAACATGATCCTTCACCTAACAGGCAGCCAGTGCAGATCCTGCAGGACCAGGGTTACATGTCAGGACCCAGACAGGCCGGTCAGCAATCTGGCTGCAGCATTCTGCACCAGCTGTAGTTGGTGGAGGATCCCTCCACTGACCCCAAATTATAGAGCATTACAGTAGTCTAGCCTGGAAGTCATAAAGGTGTGTACCAGTGAAGGCAGGTCTTCTGGCTGAATCAATGATTTAGTTCGGCCAACATTCCTTAAGTGGTAGGAACCACTTCAGACCACAAACAACACCTGAGCTTCAAGTGTCGGCCTGTTGTCAATGATGACACCCAGAATTTTCACCTTGGGGGATGCCATCAGCACAGTAGATCCCAGGACAAAACCTGTCACCACTCCAGAGGCACTCCCATCATGCCAGTGACCAGGCTCAATCTCTAGCACTTCCATCTTGTCGGGGTTCAGCCTCAGCCAGTTAGAGGACATCCAGTCCTGAATTTCAGCCAGGCATTTATTCAGCACTTCAACAGCACCATCCATTCCAGGGCAAATGACACATACAGCTGGATATCATCTGCATAATGGTGAAAACCCAGACTGTACTGTCTGATGAGATCACCCAGGGGCAGCATGTACACCACAAATGGCATCAGAGAAAGGAGCAAACCTTGAGGGACTCCACATGAGAGGGGCTTCGAGGAGGAGGAGGAGGAGGAGGAGGAGAAGTTCCCCTTCACCACTCATTGCCTGCTATCAGAGGGATAGGACTGAAACCATTAAATGACAGTTATGGTGAGTCCACCATACAGTCTAAGGCAATCCTAAAGCACAATGTGGTCCATGGTGTCAAATGCTGATGAGAGATCAAGGAGGATGAGAACTGACCATTCTCCTCTATCTCTCACCCTGAGGAGGTCATTTTGCACCCAAATTAGTGCCATCTCTGTGCTTGACTGGAATGGCTCATAGATGTCAGAAGCCATGAGGTGTGCCTCAAACTGCAAAGCCATCACTTTCTTGACACCTTTCTCTAAAAATGGGAGGTTGGAGACATGTCTGTAATTCTCCAGGATGTCAGGGTTGAATGAAGATTTCTTCAGAAGAGGTCTCACCAATGCCTCCTTCAAGACTTTGGGAAAGCATGCCTCTGAGAGCAAGTACCGGACTAGCTTGGCAAACACTTGACCAATGGTCTCGGTGCATCCCACTAGGAGATGAGTCAGGCCAGGGTCCAGTTCACAACATGTGGGCCACAGCTTTGAAATCACCTCAATGACCTTGGCTACCTCCACTGGCTGAAATACCCCCCAGACAATAGAAGTGCCTGTACTTCAGCCAGGCCAACCACTGCAGGACAAATCTTGTCCAACTGGGGGGATCCCAGCCCGAATAGAGGACACCCTGTCTGAGAAAAACAGAGCAAACTGTTCACACAATGTGATTGAAAAAGCCCTTTTCAGCTGTATACAGACTGGATGCAATGGACTGTCCACAGTCTGAAATAACTAAGCTGGTCTGTTCTTCCCAGCAGCAATCTCCCTGGACAGGAACCCTGCCTTCTTATTGTTGATTACCCTTTGATAATCATTATAATGATTTCTCAAGGTCAGTCTGTCCTCCATGGACTGGGTCCTCTGCCAACAATGCTCCAGCTTCTGACTTCTAGTCTTTGTCTCCTTGAGAGCCTCATCAAACCATGGGGGTCTCTAGTGAGAAAACCTGGGTCATATATGGACTGGTGCAATAGCATTGAGTGCATTGGAAATGGCCCCATTATAGGCCACCTCTGCCTCACCCATGCCAATTACACATGCAGCACTCATGCCAGAAATGTCTACTGACTCCAAGAATCCCTCTGGGGATAGTTCCCTTAAAGAATGGTAGCTGACTATCTCAATGGGGGGAACTATCAAGGGGGCCCCAAACAAGAACTCCACTGTGCAGTGATCAGTCCAAGCGACCCAATCAGTCTTGAGGTCAGTGACCTCAATCTCTGGTGAGAATACCAAGTCCAAGGTGTACCCATGCTAATGGGTCACAGAGGCAACCACTTGTGCCAGGCCCAGAGATGTCATCATCTGGAGGAGGTCATAACTGAAATGTGAGGATTTGTCATTGATCCGGGCATTGAAGTCCCCCAGAATCAACCATCCTGGTGACTCCAACACCCTGTCAGTGATGAAGTCTGCTACCTCCTGCAGGAATCCCCCCCCCATCCTGGAGGATGATAAATGAGGAAAAGCCTGCAACCTGCACCTGGACCCCCACACACCACCACACATTCAAACAATGAAGTAGAACCCATCAGGTGCATGAAGAAGTTCAAGCTCGATTTAAAGCAGATTGCCACTCTTCTGCCCCTGCATTCCCTCCTTGGGCAGTGCACCACCAAGTACCCAGCTGGGACTGATGCCTCCAAACCTGGACCTGCGTCGTCCCCCAACCAGGTCTCCATGATGCAAGCCAGGTCAACTGAGGAAATCAAGTCCACCATAATTGCGGTCTTGTTCCTCATTGACCTGGCATTGCAAAACACAGCCCGAAGGGAACTAGCAGAGACTGCAGGCCCTCTAGCTACCTGACCCTGCTGTCTGGTTGGAGCTCTGGGGATATGAACTGACCATGTTGAGCCTCTCTCAAGGCTCTGTTTAACCCCAGGGTGCTTTCTATTCCTGACCACCCTAATACTGTTCACCTCCGCTGTATACGCAGTCCCTACTGCATGCCCACCCTTCCTCTATTTATGCCCATCTCCCAGCAATGCCTCACTGCTACAGCTGGGAGAGGAGGATTCTACAAAGGTGCACAGGTCATGTAGCAGGGCAACTGTGCAGGTTGTATGTAGGTGCCTGAAACCTAAACACATTTTTACCAACCCTGCTCAGAAACAATCTATAAATTACAACTGCTTACTAAACTAATTTGCATAATAGAAGACTAACGTTACCATACATTCACCATCTGCATAATAAATACAAAGCAAACAACCTAGCTGTCTCTAAACATTCAACCAACAACCACCCTAATACAAAAATTATTCTAAACACACACACACACACACACACAGCAGTCACACATTAACTAAAAACACACCTTCCCACGAATAAACACACCCTACCCCAACAGCCCAAAATTAATATACAAATATTTATAACAAAGAATAACTAAAAATAACCTAAGTGCATAGTGTAAGAGAATACAAAGCAGTACTCACACACACACACACACACACACACACACACACACACACACACAATTCCCAACCCAACCCCACAATAATCTTCAACAAAAATAATAACAATCAGGGAGTCTCAATTTGAGGAGCAGTCACCAAAATCAACACCACATTACAAGTCCCTTACAAGAGTCCAAATCATAAAGTGATAAATAATCACAGCAAGTCCCATTGGTTACATGCTTTGGTAGCAGAATAGGGGACTCTCACCCCCCCCTCCCAGGCCACATCAATTCAAGGCCAAGTCCAATCCCATTCACTCTATGGCCCTCTAACAGCCCTGCGATGAGTTCAGTTTCAGTCCTCATGCATTCAAAGCATTCCCTGCATGACAGAAATGGCCAAGAATACCAGGCAATACAAGTATGAAATCTATTCAGCAATCCAGTTCTGGGATGCCAGAGGCTCTCTCACTGCCCTCAACTCACCTCCCAGTTCAAATCTCTGGCTGGCAGGCAACCTTTTTTCCTGGGATAGTGCAGTGTCCAGTCTGACCTTACTCCTTCTACAACAGGCTCCAAACGATGATTGCTGCAGGGCCACCATACACAAGTCCCAGCAAAACAAAACAGAATGTTCTCCAACAGGATGCCCACCAAATACACTTCAGTTTCTTGGCTCATTAGGTTTCTCCACACCACCATAAACAAACAAGCCAGCTTTCTGACACCACCACTCCATAGGCTCTGTGGCAACCATAGGAATCACTAATGCTCCAATACAGTCCAACAACTGAGAGAGCTTTCACTTCTACCAACACCTGCCAGGATGAATCCACTCCAGGGAACACCACTTGATAAAACTGCAGCCCTGACTAAAAACAACAAAACTAAACTCCTGTCACTGTCTCACTGAACACTCCTACCTAGGGCTTTTATCTAAACTTTGACATTAACTAAGACATAAATTCAACAAAAAATGTAAATCAAAATGAAGAAGTAACAAACAAATATAAGAAATAACAAAAATAGAAATACTAAGCAATATAAAACAGTAAAATAGGGGATTCCCTTGTCTAGGCTTCTAGAGAGCAGCCCAGCATGGCTGTTAGGTACATACCTCTACCAGGGAGAGGGCTATGTAGGGTCAGACTTGTGCAGGGACTTCTGAATGGAGGGATAGAGAAACTGGCTTAAAATGACATGGGACAATGCAGGCTCAGCATCTATGGCCAGAATTGCCACATGCCCATGGTCATTAGTTCAGGTAGAAGGAGGGACTGGGCCTATGTTGACAACAGTGTGTGTGTGTGTTATATATAGATATATATATATATATATATATATATATATATACACACATCACACACACACACACACACACACACACACACACACACAATAGGGAGAGTGGTAAATGAATGAGATAAAACAGTATATCATCCACGGCAGTGTGATATTTTTATCCTTTGCTCTACTGTGATGATATCAGCCATTTACACACACAGGTCACAAAAGGTCATGACTCTAGGCAGCTTTCCCCTCAGCATGCAAGAAACACCTGTGCTGTTACCATAGACACAAATGCAGAACTACTTCAGAGTCTAACTGCTGCCTACAGCAAACTCAGTGAGCATTACAAAACACACCTATCCCCCCCAACTTCCAGCTCATTACTGTGACTGCAGCCAGAATTCTAAACAGCACAGCTTCACAGAATCATCTAAACTACTGCCTGCAGCTAACTCAACCACCACTGAAACACACTCTCACTTGTTCCTCAAACTCTGATTCTCACCCATTACAATTACTGTGATACTATCAGCTTGACTTCAGCCAGAATCCTAAAGAGCACAATTTCACAGAACACTCTGCACTCTGCCTGCAGCTAACTTAATTACCGAGAACAGCATCAGCTGTTCTGACACTCTGCCTCTCAGCTCATTACAATTACTGTGATGCTCTCAGCTTCACTGCAGCCAGACTTCTAAACAATACAGCCTCACAAAATTATGTTTCTTACTCCTACCTAAAACGAACTCATTTAGCATTGCAAAACACACTCATGTGTCTCCCAGAGTTAATAACACTGCCAGCCCATTCAGAAAAGCTCACACACAGAATGAGCAAACACTTAAACAGGAACAGAACACAAGACAGCATAACAAAACTTCTAAAACTCTTGGCCCTATTGTATATATCAAATACATGATGGGCAGATCGTGTGCTATGGCAAATATTGTCACTCCTGCATCGTGATCTCTGGATATCTCACTCTGCAGGAGTGACAATATTTGCCATATCACACTCATGCCCATCTATATATATGTATATATATATATATATATATATATATATATATATATACACACACACACACACACATATGATACATGATGGACAGGAGTGGAATATGGAAAATATTCTCATTCCTGCAGAGTGAGCTCTGGATAGTGCTTACGATGCAGGAGTGAGAATAGTTTCCATATTCCATGATCTGCCCATCATGTCTGCTATTTATACTTGTAAAGACTGTGTTAAAGTTTGAGTGTTTTCTAATTATAAACACTCTTTTGTGATTCGTAGTCTTTACTTATATGAAGCATTTATTTGGTGCTACTGTCTCATTTTGCGCTCTCTAACTCTGGATTTGTCTGCTATTTATACCATGGAGGTGAGACCAATTTCAGTGAGAGAGGTATGTGTGTTGTTATGAGGATTATGTCACTTTAAATGATGCTGGTGCTGTGGTAGTGTGTGTGTGTGAACTTATATGAATGGGTTGTTGTAGTGAGCTGTTGTTGGTTGGTGTGTGTGCATGGGTCTTGATTAGGTGTGTTGTGTTTTGGTAATTGGTTGCCTGAGGGAGGTTCTGTTCTGTGACAATGAGGAAGATGGTAATGATTTCTTTTGGCAGGTTTGTGTCTTCATGTCTAGCTGCTTAAGATTTATTTAAACATTTCAGGCATTATCTGTTTGATTCAGTAATGTACTAAACTTGGGTTTTGAAATACAGCACACGAGATCTGGAGATTGTTACATTAAGAAGGAGTGCTGCAGCTGACTGTCATTATATATCTTAATTGTGTTAATTTAAGTGCAGGGCCTGTTTTAGAACTCAACAAATTACAGGGGTGTTGCTTAGTGTTTTCAGATGCAGGTGAGTGATGTCAGCAGAGTAGGTATAAATGGTATTTATTTTAACTCTGCTGATGTCATCAGGATTTATTTCACTCCAGTGAAAATAACATGGTTTATTTCACTGGAATTGGTCTCACCCCCATGGTATAAATATATATCTATAATATAGCTCAGTGTGTCTTTCCTTTTAAAACCTTTGAAATAAATACATTTTTTATTACATTAATGCATTAGCAGCCTTTGTGGCTCTGACTAGAGTTTGTTATGTCTTTGTTTCTACATATATATATATATATATATATATATATATATATATTTACCGTGCTACCATAGTTAGGGTTGAGGAGCCCATTTAAGGTTAAAAGGTCAAACTTTACACCTTAATAACTTTGCGACTGTGCAACGGATCTGCCTGAAATTTGGAATGCACGATTAAAAGTAATATACCTTGGCATCTACCAAGTTTTGTACTGGTCAGATATATGGCTGTGGAGTTATTAAGCGTGATCTGCGCGCATGTTTACGCTATATGGTGAATTCTTTGCTCATGCCTATAGGTCGCACAGTTTGCGCGAGCGGTCCAAAAACTTCAGGGAACGTGTGGCCAGGGTGCTCAATGTGACTTTTGAAGATTTCATGAAAAAATATTGAACAGTTCAAAAGTTATTCAAAAAACAAGTTCCATTATAAGTCAATGGGAAAAGTAAACAAAAAGTTTGACACTTTCGCAAATGCACTTTTTACTGTCGCAAATGGCCCTAGAATGTTCACAAATCCACCATTTTGTTTTCAGTTGGTGATCAGAAAAATGCTTGGCATTTAAAATTGGGACCATCTAGGAACACGATTCTTTTTGTGTTCACCTAGTCGGAGCCTGAGGATACTAGCCATGTCTTTATTTTGGGGTTAAACACCCCAGAAATATGTTTTTCAAAGTTCTGGAAAAAGTACTTTCGCAAAGTACTGTCGTGCTCATGACACTTTTGCAAACCTGTGTGAAAGCTTTCGCAAATCATGAAAGTACTTTGCAACACTATGGCCAAAATGATGGGAGTTTTTCACCACCATGCTGCAAAACAATGGTTAGGTCTTTTGGCCTGAAATTTGGAGAAAAGGCAGCCAACCACTCACAGATCTGCTTTTTGGTGGTTTGGTGAAAAAATATTGCATGGCTGCAAAGTTACAGTACTCCGAAGTTGGCATTTTTTCCCATAGACTAACATGGTGGCTCACATCTTGCCTTTCCGGGCTCTTATCTAGAAAACGATGCGAGATACAGATTTTTTGTTGTGAGTGGGCTATGTCACAATGAAGTCCTAGCCAGGAAAATCATGATTTTTGTGAAATTTTAATTTTTTTTCTATGTTGTGCGGTTGCTGAGATATTAGCAATTAAGTACTTCCAATGCTTGTTTTCGGCTTCGATGCCCATTACAATGCATACATTCTTTGTACACACTGTGTTTCTCTATACACCTGTTCAGCAAAAACAGGATATGCACTTCTGTTACTGTTGCAGTTACTGTTTCAAGTTGCTTTTTTGTCCCCGTTTGGGTTTACGTTCCCGTGTACGCCACCATGTGCATTACCCTTTGCGTTGTAATTTGCGCTTACATTTTCATTACTGTTACCATTTGCGTTTACACTACTGTTTCTTTGCATTTTTGTTTGTGTCACCATGTGCATTGCCATTTCTGTTTATGGCAGCCCTTTCATTTGCATTTCCGTTTCTCTTTCGTTTTGCATCTGCCTTGCTGTTTCTGTTACCATTTGCATTTGTGATTCCTTTACTGTGCCCGTGCACATTACGGTTTGCGTTTCCATATGCGCTTTCATTTCCTTTTGAGTTTCTGTTTGCTTTGGTGTTATTGTTGCTGTTACCGTTACCATTTGCGTTTACAATTGTGGTACTGTGCCCATGCACTTTTTGGTTTGCGTTTCCATACGCGCTTCTGTTCCCATTTCTGTTTCTGTTTCCTTTGGTGTTATTCTTCCTGTTATCTTTACCATTTGCATTTACAATTCCGGTACCATGCCTGTGTGCATTACGGTTTGCGTTTACGTGTGCACTTTCATTCGTGTTTCCGTTTCTGTGCCCCTTTACGTTCTTTTTGCTCTGACACTTAACATTTCCATTTTAAATACTGCTGCCATCACTGTTTGCATTACCAGTTGCATTTTCGTATGTGCTTCAATGTCCGTTTGCATCACTGTTCGCTTTGGCGTCACTTTGTGCTTGCGTTTCTATTAATGTTTCCTTTACCATTTACATTTGCATTACCATGTGCGCCACTGTTGGCATCTCTGTTTGCATTGCTGTTCCTGTTACTATGTGACAAGACATCACATGGCAGGAGCGCAGGGCCCAAAGGACCCCACACTCCCACCGCCACATTACATTCACTATTTCTCGTCATCATTCTAAAAAAGAAGGGAAATTAGAGGCAAAAATCTCTGTTTAATGCATCAGTTAGGGTTGTTCCATAGCGACAAAAGTGAGGAAATTTGGTGTCGGGGTTTAAAAAACCCCCTTGGACCCCCAACAGCCCATCCCCCCAACCGGCATCGTGGTGCGTCATGGGGTCATTGGTCCTAACTCTCACCCCATTTTCCTACACCTCAGATTCTTTACACATGTGATGGGGTGTGAGTTAGGGCTGACGACCCCATGGCACACCACGATGCAGGTTGGGGGGTAGGCTGTGGGGGGTCCAAGGGGGGGTTCAACCCTAACACTGTATTTCCTTGCTTTTGTAGCTGTGGAGTAACCCTAACTGATGCATTAAATGGAGTTTTTTGCCTCATATATATATATATATTGTATATATATATATATATATATATATATATATATATATATATATATGCCTGATCACGGAGGCTCTGGTGCCTGTCCAGGTCCTGGCACTGTGGAGCATTATAGCAGTGCCTGCATTGCTCCACTGTGCACTCCACCCTGGCCATGTGCACCAGGCACTCCACCACCCTCGGCCACACTGCTGAGCATGGCTCAGTGAGGTCCTCTCTGCCAAACAGTTTGCCCTCCAGAGGCATTGCCAGTGCCACAAAATTGACCAGCTCAACCTTTCCCCAGTTCATGGCCCTGGCCCTGCTGCCTGAGCACATGTCATGGTTCCTATATGTGTCTCCTGGGCAGGTGTGCACAGATTAGGCTGCTGGTGTGCAATGGCTCATTCGCACCACATGAGCAATAGGCCATCGTGCACTGGACCGCACATCACTATGTTGCAGTGTGGCAATGTGCAATTGCCACCCACTGTGTATCACCGCACATGCGCAGTGTGCATCGCACGGGGGGGACCAGGGTCAGGGGTCATGACCGGGTCACACATGTGCGAACCACACGTATCCACCATATTGTGAATGCCAAACAATTCCACCCACAATGCACTATTGCTGCACACACTGCTACTGTTGCACTATGCACTGCAGGTGTGCATTGTCACTATGTCACACGGAAGTGCAATGCACACACTCAGCAAGTCATGCAGCACAGCACCAATGGTGCATGGGGACCTGGATGTGCATTATCGATCATGCAGTCAGACCCACTGGATAGTTAGCACTATGCCTGGCATGCCACTGATTCTGCATCACACATGTGTGAGGATGCACCATGAGACTTGCGCCGCAAGAAGTGCCCTGAGTTGACCATGCATGCGCAGGGAATGCGCCAGAGGGGGATGTGCTTAATGCATCAGTTGCTCATTACTGATTGAAATGAGCTGGGGGCAATTATATAATTCACAGACAATTCTCACAAATCGGCTCATTGCCAAATTCAGGGGCATCCCACCTGTTTAGCATCTCATTACAGATACTCCCATTCTCATTTGCATGCCCTGAGCTATAAATGCTCCTGAATGCACCTCCAAACAACTCAGGTGACTGACAGGAATTGCATCCTTGATGGTAGGTCTGTTCACATTCTACCATTTACAGCTTGTCAGCACAATATGATAGTGGGGATTTGTGGGCATGCAGTCATACCTCTCATCTGTCCCTGTTCTTTGGGTACATGCCTGAGCCTGCCTCAAAAAGTTCTACTGTTCTGTCTACAGTTGGGAGCTGTGTTGCAGAAGGATTCATAGAACAACAGAATGCCAGACTTTTGTGTTAGAGTCTAGTACACCTTCAGTTAATACCTTTCACACCAAGCCAAACAATATGGCAGGACATTTGAGCTGATATTACCAGTGTTTATAATGTGTCTCTGATATTGGCCACTTGTCTCTGATTGTTCTAAGCCTTGTGCTTGATATACAAGGCAGGAGGTTGAGAGGTATGCACACAGGGTGCTGTGTCTCAGCTGCAGCTAGCCACTGTGCTGGCATACATCCACAGTTGCCTGTACTGTGCTAATGCCTGCATATTGTAACCAACAGAAAACACAATGTCCAGACAGGACGGAACTGCAGGATGGAGGCTTCTGAAATTCACATCAGACGAGGACAGGGCACTGATAGAGGTCTACTTCATAATTCAGTACATCCTGGCTGGCAGGGGTGGCAGCTGCCAGCAGAGGGATGAGGGCTGGGAGGCAGCGTCAAGGCATGCCAATGCCCACGGGAAGTTCAGTAGAACACCTCAGGAGGGCAGGAAGCACTTTAATGTTGAGAAAAGGAGAGCAAAGGAGAAGATGGCAAACATCAATGCCTCCTTGGATGGGACAGGGTGTGGGCCACAGACAGGTGTGTGCCTCACACCCACTGAGGAGTTGCTGGTGACCAGAAGGGGCTGGATGGCTGTGCTGGGAGCTCTGCAAGGGGGCCTTTGACAGGTGGCAGTCCATCACAGCATTGTGAGTATACATGTCCCATGAACTGTGCCTGTCCATGTGTGTGTGCCATGGGTGCCCTGACTAGCCCCACTGTGGTACGCTAGGCGACCATGTGTCTGTGTGCACTGATCATGTCACTGTATACCCCGTTCATCTACTGTGTGTTGCAGACACATGACATGCCGCCCCTGTGCAGTCCTGGGGAGGGCCCCGACCATGGTGTTTGGTGGTGGTGGTCATCTGGAATGATATACCTGCGGGTGGTCTCCAGGGTGTGGGGCCGGTCACACACATGTCCATGAGCACCTGTACAGGCTCCAGTGCATGTCTGAATTCACCAGTGCATGACCACATCAGTGGCCTCATGGCCAGCAGTTGCCTGCATGGTACGTCGGCCTCACCTATGGCGCACATGCATGTCCCCCTGTACATGCCTGTCTGAACACAACAGTCACACATGTCAGTAACCATGTTTCCCTTCTCCCTCTTACAGGTCCATCGCACCTCATGGTTGCTGCTGTGGCTGGTGGTCCTCACGATGACCTGGCGGGGGAGGAGGCCATGCCATTACACTAGGCTGCAACTGGGCCTGTGGCCAATGCAGTGCCAGGCCCTTGGAATGCCACCATGGCCCCAGATGTGGTGCCAGTTGTTGCAGGGCTGTCAAACCCCTCCACAACCAGTGACATGGCTGGAGGCCAAGATCGATCATGGTTGGTTAGTATACTTTGTTTGGCTGATGATGACCCAGAGGACAGGGGGGGCATTGCAGATGTCCTGCTGGTGCTGGCATCTGGTATGCAGGGGCATACAATGATGATGATCCAGACACCACACAAATCTGGTTGGACATGGCCGGCAGCAGACCGGTCAAGGCACAGGTGCATGCACGGGTGGCACCATGCAGTGTTGGTGGTCCTGTGGCCCCTGGTGCACCTGCAGGGCCTGTACAATTGCCCATGGTGGCTGTTGCTGTGGACCCTGTGTCTGGTGCTGCTGTGGGGATAGGGACTACTGGCACTGTTCAACAGGGTGCTGTGGTGCAGCAGCAGGTGGCGGGGAACCATGATGCAGGTGCCCCTGGACACACAGTGGTTGCCTGCACCCAGTCCCTGCCCATTCAGTGACCTGATGTGGTATGTCCGCCTATGGTGGATGCAGTGTAGAAGGCCGGGACTCCACCTGTCTATCAGCACCGTTCCTATGACGCATCCCTTGCCAGTGAGGTTGAGGGCTATGCACACCTCCTGTGGGACACCGTGGAGGGGCAGGCATTCCTCAGGGCAGAGCTCAGGGGCATTCAGACACAGCTGGCCATGGAACATGAGTCATTGTCTGTATGGTGCACCCAGATGTTGGCAAAGGCTTGTATACTGTGGGTGGGCATGACCGCTGCTCTGCAGTTTATTGTGCTCGCTGCTAATGTGGTGAGTGCAAACAGTGTGCCATGTGGCCACTGGGCTGCCAGCTGCACCCCCAGGAGTGCCTCACACAGCCCCAGGTTATGGAGTCAGGTGAATCCATTGCTGCTGATGCTGTCCCCATGCATGGCCATCCCCAATAGCCAGGGATCCCACCTGGGTCTTGGAGATGTCACATCAGTGAGCACATGTTCACAGTCTTGCTGCAGTAACCCTCCAGTGGTGGTGAACGCCACCCTGTGGCCAGTGGCACTGACACTGAGACCATCAGGCTTGGGCATGGCCACCCACATGTCTGCAGTGGCTGCGGTGCCTCCCACTGATGCCTGGGTTGATAGCCCCCATGGCCCCTGTAACCTGCACCAGTAGCAGCCCACACACCAGGTGGACTGTGCCTGGGGTGGCATGGGTGGTACATGCCTGCACCAGTACAATGTCTGTGTGGATCACCCATATGTTGCACCATGCATGGCTGGGGCACCGTTGTGCTGTGTGGCATGGATGTGATGAGTGCAGCCCTGTGTCTGCTGTGGACATGTGCCAGTGGATGTACACTGATCCATGCCATCCCCAGCACAGACACCGTGTTCCCCCTCTCCATGTGTGCCCTACTGTGTATGTGTCTGTGCATTACTGTCACCCCTCATGGGTGTGCTACACAATGGCTGCATTGCCATCATCTGTCCTGTGGTGTGGGTGTGGGTGTGGGGGTGTTGGTGTGTGGGGGGTTGCCATGTTTGTCCCACTTGTGTTACTCACCTGCAGTTCCTGAAATGCTCATCCACGATGGTGTCCCTGTGCTGCCAGGATCTGGCAACTGTGCATGGGTCCCTGCGGGCCAGTGGCAGTCTGCCACCTTCACCACTGGCCCCTGCTCAGCTGAATCCTCCTCCTCCCCCTCCTCCTCTCCCTCCTTCTCCCTGGAACAGTTGCCCTCCTCAGCCTGGACAGCTATTCCACAGTCAATGGCCATGTTGTGCAACATACAACAGGCCATGAATGTGCCACATGCCTTCTCTGGGCTATATTGTTAGGCACCACCTGACCTATCTAGGCACCTGAAGCGCATCTTCAGCATTCCAAAGACACACTCGATGATTGTGCATGTAGTGATGTGTGTCTCGTTGTAGTGCTCCTCCATCTCTGTGCCAGGTCAGCAGAAGGATGTGAGGAGCCAGGGTCAGAGGGAACACACCACATCACCTATGGTGGGGCAATAGCATTCTGTTACAACCCTACATACATGTGCATTGTGTGCCACAGCCCCCTCACCAATCCACCATGGTGCACTGGTGCAGCTACTACCTGTTCACTCCTGGCCCTGTGGCCCTCCCCCCAGTGCATCTCCCTCCCCCACTGTGGATTGGCACGTTACTGCATTCACCAGTGCCTACATGTCCTGACTGCCCTCAGCTTCCCTGTACCTGCCCATGCATGCTACTACGGCTGCCCACACCTGTGCCATCCGGCACTGCCTGACCACCATTGCCCAGTGGTCACCCACACCTGGCTGCGTGTGGTGCATTCTGCCCTGCCACATGTACCTTTCCTCCCACATTGCACTGTGCTGCTGCACTGTCCCCCATGTTGTGTGTGATGTCCCCTTGGTGTGCCCATCTCCAATATCCCACCTGGGCACATTCCCCTGCTCAGGCCCTGCTGCTGCCCATGCACACCCGCTGTCTCTCCCTCATCATTTGTTGCACCATGGTGTCCTGTTAATGGCCCCATGACACCTGACATGTGTGCCACCCTGTGGAACTGCTGCATAGCACCTGTCTGCCCTGCCTGTGTGCTTGGGAATTGGATGAATTCCAAAGCATGTGGGAGCAGTGTGGTGAGGAATTGTGTGAGGAGACGTGATGTCAATGGCTGGGATATGCTAGTGGTTTCTCCAGGTGGCCTCTGGAAGGTTCCTGTGCTGAGCAGATACATTGCTGTTGTCACCTTGGTCTCCACTGAAATGGCATGACCCCTTCCAATAGATGCCTGCATTTCATCATGGCACATTTCACAGAGCTGTCTCAGACTTTCCCTGTCCTGGCAGTGCTGGCTGACTGTTTCTGTGTCTGTCAGTTGTTTGAATGTTAGTCTGACATGATACCACTGTGGGGCAGGTCGCCTATGGTGCCTTCTGCCATCACATTGTTGGTTTGCCATTTCCTTATCCCCATTATCATTCACACCATCAGGAATGGTGCACCATCCATCTCTATGGCCTATGTTCTGATGCGGCTGTTCAGCCTGATGTTGCTGCTGTCCTGCAGTCTGCCTGTGGGGGACTTGCACGTAAGTCTACTTCTTTTACACTTATCACCTTATGGCACATTTGGTGGATGCACTGTGAATACATTGTATACATTCATTTTGCTTTGTGTATGGCTCTGCACTCTGTATGCAGCTACACGCCCCCTCCAGATGCACTGCATATCATTAATTTCATCCTCCAGCACATACTGTGTGATGCAGTGCATCTGGGATGCACCAGGGCAATTCTACCCTATGTGAATTGCACCATTGCACATTTCCATGATGCGACAGTGCCTCTTGCATGAGCCCTGCACATCTGCTTTGTGAATCCTGCCCATAACATTTTATTCAATCAGATAGCAGCTGGCTGAGATGGTGGGAGGGTCTGTATTATGTGAAGTATTAACCATTGCCAGCCTTACAGTTATAAAATCCTCAAGCAAACTTATATCTCAGGGTCCTCGTTGCTGTCTACTGCCAACACCCTAAGTCACCTAATCACATGTGAAAAATTCCCTGTTGCCTAGTGCCAGGCCCCTCCCCCCCCAATTTGCACCCAAACCCACATGTGCATCCTGCAATGATAACTGTCACAGCTCTCTACTTACCTCCTTGGCCATCTGCAGTCACATTTAAAATATCGGAAACTGTGTGACATCTAATCTAAAATTATACAACTAGTTATACTAGTCATAATGTATTGACATAGCAGTTTGCTTGATTTTAGTAAAGACATCACACAGACCACTTCATCTGTGATTTCCCTGGCCAGTGTCCCCTCTCAAAACAGGGACTTGTTGGATAGACTGGATGAACATTTCAGCTCTTTTTCTGTCCTTTTTTATGGCTACTGTGGGCAAAGCCCTGTAGATTTCATGCTATTACAGAAAAAGAATGGAGCTCTACAGACTCCTAATGGACTAGATAAAATTAGAGTTTTTGTGTAGTCACTCTACTGATGTGTTCATTCATCACTGGACTATTTTGTGGTCACTAGTTTGAATTTGGGTATTATTCTCTTTCAAGAAAATTTCATAGCTCACAAACATGTCAACGTAGCCTTTTCCAGCTATAAACTAGGTAATTTGATACCTTTTATTGGACCAACAAAAGGAATGACAGCTTGCTTATAAGAGCTGCCTTTTAAGAACCCAGAGCAATATTAGACAGAAAAAGACATTTTACACATCAGTGTGACAGATTAGAGGAGCAATTAGTTAGGAAATATAACTAACGAGATAAGGAAACATCCCTGAAATCTAAAGGAGGGAGTGGGTCAAATGCCACTGAACGGAATGTTCATGCAGTAAATTATCTGATATTAAAGAACAAGTGCTCAGTAAGGATGTATACCTTAAAGAATGAAAGTGTGGGGCCCTTTGCTGCCTCTACAGTCATTTAGTTTGCTATCATTTGCTTCTTTACTTACTTTTTCATCATTTTATTCTTATTTTGTTAACTGCTAGTGAAAAAAGAATCCAATTGAATCCTTGTGTTATAATGTCAGAAACTGTTTGCTGGCAACTGTAGTTTGGTAGATCAATGCTGATGCTTTGAATTATTTGTATTCCCCTGTTACTGCTGCTCATGTTGTCTGTAACTCTCCTGGGTCGTGCCTGAAAATAGGCAATTGATCTTGTCTAGTGCACCTACCCAGTAAACAAAAACTAAAATAAATAAATAAGACTGGCAGTGCATTTTAATGGGAAACTGCAAATCTGTTTTCAGATTTTTATAGAAAAATAAAACTATCACCAAACTATTGTATATTTAATAGAAATATGTGATTTTGCTAACCTGTGATCTTTTGTTATAATTTAGCATGTGACATTTCCTTCATAACCAAATTTTCTTGGGAAGAAGAAATAGAAGCTTATTATTGTTGTAAAAAATGTAAAGTCATACAGATGGACCACATTAGTGCAAACATGTAAAGGGCCAAGTTGGTTATTGAAATAAGTATCTGTTTATTTTGAAAAGTATAGAAAATATATATTTTGTTTCTCATTGAAATATATTGGGGTCCTAAGCAGATAGCAGTTCTGACATAACAACATCAGAATTCTATTGAATTCTTACTAACAGTGTGAAAAGTAAAGGCAAAAACCAATTGTTTCACTGAACTAACAAGTATTTTATTACAAAAGTAGAAAGTAATTACTAACACATTAAATACAGTAGATAAAATAATAATTTGACTGTTTCTTAGAAGTACAGTAAACACCTGCTCTTTAAATGTCTTACTAAAAATAAGTTGTGGAGTGTGTGTGTGTATGTGTGTGTGCGCGTGTGTACTTGAAACATCAGGTCTGCTCTATGAAACTAAAGTCTATGAACCCATCACCCACCAGTTAAAATCAAACCTTTAACACACATAGTTCAATAAATTAGAACCATCTTATATATAAGCATATTACAAATATGTAAGACCAATATCTTTCCATCTGTTGTACCTGAAACAAAAAGGAAGCAGGAGCACAGACATGATATTAAAATGAAGAAGACCAAAAAACTAGTCGGACAACATTTCTTGCTATCTGATCTCACCATCTTTGGCCGGGTGCCATGTCACTCAACTGTGTTCAAGTAATGCTCAGTGCTGGCAGTCCCTTATCTTTCACCAGCACACTATGCAACAGGGATGGGTGCTGTGATGCCCCACTCTGTTCATGCAATTCTTCTGGGTATCACTGCTCAGTGCAGATAGTCTGTGACCTTTCACCAGCACACAGTAAACAAGCATACCGGGTGCCATATTGCACCACTGGTGTCCATGCAGTTCTGAGCATTGCTCCCCAGTGCATACAGTCCCTCACCTTTCACCAGCACACAGCACACCACCGTGATTGGTGCCATGTTGCCTCATTGTATTTAAGCTGTGCTTTTGAGCATCACTCCCTAGTGCATGCAGTCCCTCACCTTTCACTAGCACACAGTTCTCCACCAGGGATTCAACGCCACACCCAGATAAGTCACAACATCTTACAGCAACACAGGCAGGCAGAGGTTTGTGTCTGGGGGTCAGTGTGCACTGGCACAACGCCCACCACCCCAGATACACACACCCACACATACATGTGACATGCCATGCCCCAGTGGCATGTGAGGTGCAGACATGGCCACCATGCATAGCCATGTGCAGCATGGTGCATGATTTTGGGGTGCATGGGCACAGTGGTGGCCACACTGTGGTACAGCCATTGGCATGGCACATGTACATCCATACACAACCATGGTGGGCATGGGCTGGGGTGATGTGTGTTGCTGCACGCTGATCAGGGTGCCTTCATTGGGGCACTGTGGGGGTGGGTCCATCACTGCATGCTGACACCAAAGTTGTTGCTGTGGCACACAGGGGGTACACACCTAACATCATCTCACAGTACTCTTTACTTGTGTTTCCCTCACAGGGATGGCAGACAGGTGGAGGGCCGCAGCAGCAGTGGACACCAGGCTCACTAAGACCAGTGGTGGAGGACAGTGACCAGGTTGTATGGGTGCAGGTGAGTGTTCTTCTGGTGCATCCTCTGTGTGTTCTTGAAGGGGGGACATGTCCACTGCAGGACATTGCTGGACACATGTGCATGTCCGTGTGATGCATGTTACGCACACACATAGGGTGTGGCCATGGTGGTGTGTGCTTGGGCCACAGTGCACATGGCTCCTGTGTGTCTGTCCACCTTGTGTGCATCTGCTGTAGGCCATGGGCACACCGTTGTGCTCCACTGGTGTTCAGATGGAGCCTACATGCTTGTACTGCCTGCTAGCATCTGCAGATACTGTGTGGGACATGGCTGAGTGCCCCTCTGCACATACCTCTGCATGCACACGTGGGCCTTATGCTGTCTGAGTACCATTGCATGGTCACAGTGTGGCACTGTGTGCCAGCCTTTTGCTGGCATGCAGTGTGTATTGGCAGGTTGTCTGCCATTGCCATGGTGGCTGTCTCCTGCATACTCATGTGGTGGGCAAGGGGGGGCAGGTGTGGAGCATGGCACTTAGTATCTGTTGTCTGTGTCCCCACTTTAGGTCCATGGAGAGTACAGCCAGATGTGCCAGGGCAGTGGAGAAGAGGACGCATTGGACATCTGGCAGGGTTGCAGTTCCAGGGGTGTTGAGGAGGACTATTGAGCCACTTTACAGGTGGCAGGAGCAGCTCCTCCAGGCCATCACTTTACTTGTCTGGGTGTTGAGTACCAGGGGACGGATGGGTGGCCACCATGCTGCAGACCATCCAGCATGCTAGGAC
This sequence comes from Neoceratodus forsteri, assembly GCA_016271365.2. Taxonomy (NCBI): domain Eukaryota; kingdom Metazoa; phylum Chordata; order Ceratodontiformes; family Ceratodontidae; genus Neoceratodus; species Neoceratodus forsteri. The sequence goes on along the minus strand of CM057450.1, from coordinate 328,195,109 downwards.
ACTGGGTCACCTGTACACTGCTCCTTTGTTGCTTTACCCCTGCCCTCCATGCCCATCCCTATTGTCTGTTGCTGTCCCCTGTTCCTCCACCACCATACCATCACCTTCCTGTATACTGTTTGATATGTTCCTGTTCTGATTCCCACACTACACTTTCCCTGTTCCTACTGTTGTTTGATGTTGTAGATTGTTTCATGTGTTACCATATTTGACTAAAGAGTTTTATATTGCTAATGGTGTCTGTGGTCATTCATTGTACCTTGTGCATGTGCTCTGTTGTGCTTGCTGGTTTCCACTTTACCTTTGTTCCCATTCACATGTGTGCACCTGTGGTGCTGCACACTCATGCACCCTGTCCACCTTTCATGCCCGCTTCAGTGTGCACCCTCCTTGTTGCTTCTGGCCTGTTGGTGGGCATTTTACCTTGCTGCCATTCACAGTGCCCCTGTTCTGTGTGTGATGCATGCTGGTTGCTTCTGTTGTACTAATCCCCTGTTATTGTGCCACTCTTCTTGTGGTCTACATTGCTTATGGGCATGTTCCAGTTGTGCAGGACATGGCCTTTGGGTGGTCTGCCATTGTGCCTGTCCACCTGTGTCCACCTATGTGGCTTCTCCCTTGTCCACACTGCTGTGTTACTGTGCACCGGGATGTGTATGGAACCCTCTACTGTGCTGCACAGTGCATCTCTGCTGCTGTGGCCCACCTTGCCAGGCACCCCTATGCATGGCATCTGTACCTGTTGGACCCCTGTGTTGGGTGTGTGTGTCTGGTGCTTCCAGGTGTCACCGTGTGTGCTCCATATGCGCACCTTGTCTGCTTTGGCCACTTTCTGGCCCTTCGGCACTCTGGCCAGTCCCTGCCTGTCTGTTCCCCTGCATCCTTTATGCCACTGTAGTCTCTTCCTGTTGCTCCTCTGTCCCTTGCTGACTTGCTCCTTATTCAGTGTTGTGTTACCCAGGGTGCTTCTGTACACTCTGATTGCACTGGGGCATCTCAGGTTGTGCCATGGCACTTCAGTGGTATTCACAGTGGTGATGTGCACAGTGCATCTTGCGGCACTGTGAATCCCATTGTTTGAGGCAGTGCATCACATTTGCGATGGCGTATCTCATTTGTGCCCACTGCATCTGCTTTGTGAACCCTGCCCCATGATTTCAAGGTAATTGAACTACTGTTAGCATGCCAGCATTCATTTATTCAGCTAATAACTATACACGATGGTGGGAGCATCTGTGCTGCATTTATTTTCATCTTCTTCATTTACTGCGGGAGTTAAAAATAGTTGATCTAGTACTGAAGTATAACACAGTTGTGGCAAAACTGTACAACAGTATAACACAGTTGCGGTAATAAAAAGGCATTGATCAACATGCATTTTTTTTACTGCAACTGTGTTATACTGCAATACCAGATCAACTTTTTTGTAACTGCAACTGTAGCATAACAATTTCAACATTAAATCTTATTGTTAATGCTGACCCAGGAAGCCCATCCCCAGTGTTGCCTTGCACTTTTTTTTTAAATAGCCAACTGACCTGACTGGCAGCTGACTGAGATGTTGGAGGACTGGTGCCAAAGTATATTGTTCATATAACTAAAATCTTGAAGGAAAGTTTGAATTTTGCAGTAATTTATATATTTTTAATTTGTGCTTGGAAAGTATTGGTGATCTGTGTGTCAATGCTAAATTAAAAGGATTGTTGACTGTGCTCCAGACTTCCAGAGATGTTGCAAGTCAGCTGGGATTTTAGGGTCTCCACCCCTATGCATGTAGTGGAAGCAGTGTATTCTAGTGGGTTGAGCACTTTTGGGTACTAAAAGGCAGTGGGTTCAAACCCCACTACAGCCAAATCCTCACTGTATGACCCTTAATAAGTCATGCAACCTCCTAGTGTTCCAGTCCAAGCAGCTGAGGAAATGGAGAGAAACAAAACTCCACTGAAAATGAGATGTTGCAGCTCAGGTGGGCTATCCTGGGTAAATTAACTATTAAATTAAAAACCATTGCCAGCAGTTGTCGACCTTCTATAGCAAGCAGTGGAGGAAGTGTATTTTAGTGGTTAGAGCATTGCTGAAGACTGGAACATTGCAGGTTCAAACCCCACTGAAGTCTAATACTCACAGTGTGACCCTGAGCAAGTCACTGAACCTCCCAATGCTCCAGTCCACACAGCTGTGCAAATGGGTGGAAATAGGCTGGCACTGGAAATGGAATATTGTATCTCAGCTGGGCTTTCCAGAGTAAATAAATTGTGAAAATGGATTTAAGCAGGATTCCACTATAAACAAGATATTTAATTTGAGCTGAACTATTCTGGGTAAATACATTTTAACAACAAAAATTGCCAGCAACTGCTGATCTTTCACAATTCCATCCCTTGTAGGACATTTGTCCAGGTTAGAGCAAAGCTGGGAACTGCAAAGATCACAGATTCAAACCCTGCTAGAGACAAACACTATGTAACAACAATCAAGTCACATAACCTTCCAGTCCTCCAGTCTACACATCTGCAGAAACTGGAAGAAGCACAATTCCACAAGAAATGAGGGTCTCAATTTTCAAAGAGCCCTCAGAGTGACGCAAGTTGCATTGCTCCAGGGCTGCAACAAACCCCCTGGTGCACCAGGGACCCTGCAACCAATTCTGTAAAAAACAGGGTCCTGGTGCCAAACTCCCCAGGCTAACCGCAAGTCGCCCACTACACCAAACAGTTGGTGCACCTGCAGGACTGACCACAGGGATCCACCCCCCATCCCCACCTGGCACAACACTAGTGGGGGCCAGGATGGTGGGGAGGTGAAGCTGCTGGACAAGAGGGGACAGGGTGTTGAAAGAGCATGGGAGGTGTAATGAGGGGTTGGGGGGACAGCTGGGCAGCAGTAGCAGTGTTGGCACTCAGGCAGGTGTGTGTGTGTGTGTGTGTGTGTGTATAGTACACATGGTACCATGTGTAAAGTAGGTAACATCCCTGGTAGTCTAGTAGCCCCCTGATCCCCAATCATCCCCAACATCATGTATGCCATAGTCCCTGGTGGTCTAGTGGACCCTGTTCCCAAAATGCACGTAAATGAACAAGTAAAGAAAATCAGATCACCAGGGAACAGTATGCACTCATAGATTGACAGCTCAGAGGGAGCTGTCAATCATTCAGTGGTTACAGCTCAGTTGGCAACTGGTTGTGGTGGTGGGCAGCAGCAAAGGGCTCCACCTCCTGGCTGGTCTAAGTGGTGCCCTTTGCTACATCCAGAGTGGGGGTTTTAATATCCAAAAAATGGGGATGTTGTAACCCTGCTGTGATGCACACCCCCTTGTGACCAGCCACACCACCATTTTGGGTACAAGGGTGGTGCAGGGACACTTCAAGGCAAGGGATCCCAGGTGGTCACAGCCCCCTATAGAAAATCAGGATTGGCACAAACTGCGGTGCAAGGAGCCACTTGCGTCACTCTGGGGGCTTTGAAAATCAAGCATGAGATGTTAATTCTCAACTGGGCTATCCTTTAATACTCAGCCTTCAGGGTAAATTTGCTTCTTTCATCACAAGAAGGGAAAAAAGTGCTGTAATCAAATGGCTAAATTCCTCCTTGCTAGCACTGCTGAATGAGACCAATTGAGACAGATAATCAGTGGATGAGATTTCTGGCCTCTGGGAATATCTTTAATTGGGAAAAGTACAGGAAATTAAGGTCAGATTGCAAAAAGGCTATATGGCAAACCAAGAGCACCTATTGCAGAAATCTGCTTTGATCTACTGCAAGCAGCCCCTGACACTTTTGGAAAAGTATCAAACAAACTGTGGGTCAAGATAATAATCATACACTGACCGATAAGGTCATTAATGATGTGAACTGTAACAATCTGTACAATCTGTATGCTTTCAACAACCACCTCTGTGATCTCTCTGTGTACACTGGGCCATTTTTGCTATTTCAGTCCACACCCTGCCTTGATCATCCCTCATTTGCTGATGAGTCCTCTTGTAACCCATCTTTCTACCTCAAAGTGGTAAAGGTATGTGAGTTACGTAAACTACTTTATTGGACCCCGATGTCTAAATCTAAGTGTGCAGATGGGATAGAACCCAACATCCTCCATTTAGCCAACTATGAAATAGCACCTGCAGTCACCAGAATACTAAATTTGTCCTTGGTGTCTGAGACAGTACCTGATGCCTGGAAACTGTCCCACCTAGTTCCTGTCATTAACAAAGGTGACCCTAAATGTATTAAGAATTTAAGCACATTGCTTTCTTGCCAGTGCTACATGCTACACAAATTCTCAAAATAGTGATCTCAAACATGCTCACTGGCTGCCTGAATCATTTTAATTTATTGCCCACCCAGCCACCCACCCTCCATCAATATGACTTTTGGAGTAGACATAATACCATGACCACCCATCCTTACACTCCCCCAAGAAGATTGCTATAAGTCATGGAGGCAGGTAACCTCAAGGGTGCAGTCCTTACTGATTTAACTAAAGTGTTCGATCTAATGGAGTGGAGGAGAGCCCAAGGATCTTTCCTGGACTTGTATGTGGCTGGAGGGATGGCTGGCATTTGCAGTGCAAGAGGAGTCGGGGTTGTGATGCAAGCATGGTCCTAGTCACTTGAGGTAATTTCCTGGACTTCATCTTTGGAAAGGACTCCCAGCGTTTGCGTCCACAAGAGGTGCTGGTGTGTTGCGATGTGGGAGCGGTCCAGGTCTCACTTTCATTTTCAGCCATGAACCTGTCTCGGTGGACTTTGCTGGTATACACAACCAGAGAACTGCAGTCTTGAACCCTTACCATTGGTGCTGCCGGTCCTCTTGGTGTGTCAAGATGCAGCTCGGACCTTTATGTGGCGCTACTGAGAGAAGCTCCATACTGGGTACTGGGACTTTGACTGGTAAGTTTACTGGTTGCATGACTGTTTGTGTCTTATCCTTGAATTGGAACTTTGTTGTAAAGCTTGACCCAGCATTGGAGAGAGCTTGCTGGGTGTTGGGCTGACCAACGTCCAAGCCCTCTGTAAGGTCTCCTCTGTCTCTTTGGTTAATACATGCCTAAGAATAATATTGTCCTGCCATTAGATATCTTGGGAGTGAACTGCCATCACTGTAGCTTCTCGCATATCTTGCAGTTTTTTGGTGACAGCATGCTGCTGGATTGTGGATCTGCAGGAGCATCTGTTATTAGGACTAAACAGCACTAAGCTGTTACTACTGGTTAAGTGACTATCTGGACTAAGCTCTGAATAAGAGCATCACAAATCCTGTTTGATAGCACTCTAGTTCTCTCCTGGAAACAAAAAACTGCTGTGGGCTTTGTTAGTATTACTTGGGGGGAAGGGGTTGATGGGTTTTTAGGGGTATTTCTGTGGGTGGGTGTGAGAGTGTGGAGTGAGTGGTTAGTTAGATTTGATTTGTATTAGGCTGTTTGTGGGCATGAATGAGTTTCATAAGTAGTCTTATAAAGAGTGGAGGAAAACCAGTTTGTCTGAGTGTAGCTAGAAGGCAGTGGTAGTGGAGCTGGCTTCTTAGGATGTGCTGGGGCCTTGAACCCTCGAGAACTGCCTACAATGTATCCCAGCTGTATGACCTCTGGCCCTTTGCTGACCTCTCTGTATCAGCTATGACAGCGAGGCACTGTTGGGGGGGGTTGGAATTACCAGGGCATATGGAGATCGGCGATGGCGGGGTGCCATGGGCTCAGTAAAGGTGAGATGTATTGGGGTGGTTAGGCGCAGGAGACCCCCTAGGTTTAGATGAATTCTAGGGAGAGATCAGATGTGTTTGGTCTCCATCCCCATGGTTTCCACCAGATCGAGTGGACTGGCAGCCAGAGGGGCGGTAACATCTACCAGTTCCCTGCGGGCATTGCTGTGCAATGCCAGATCGATGAGGAACAAGACTGCAATTATAGTGGACTTGATTTCCTCAATCAATCTGGCTTGTATCATGGATACCTGGCTTGGTGATGGTGCCAGGCCAATTTTGGAGGCAGCTGTCCCTGCTGGATACTCTGTAGTGCACTGCCCATGGTAGGAATGCAGGGGTGGGGTAGTGGCCATCTGTTTTAGATCTGAGCTGGGTTTCACCATACACCCAGTGGGGACAACCAGATCTTTTGAGTGTGTGGTTGTACGTAGAGGTATGGGTGCAGGTTGCAAGATTCTCGTTATTTACCATCCTCCTGGGGTGGGGGGAGAATTCCTGCAGGAGGTTGCGAACTTCGTCATCGATGAGGTGCTGGAGTCCCCCAGATGTTTAGTAGTGGGGGACTTCAATGTCTGGGTTGACGATGAATCTTTGCAGTTGGGCTCTCACCTCTTCCAACTGATGTCATCACTGGGTCTGTCTTAGGTAATTACATCCACAACCCATCACCACAGCCACACACTCATCCTGGTGTTCTCACTGGGGCTTGAGGTAAATAACTTCTAGATTGATCAGGTAGTGTGGTCTGATCATTGCATGGTGAAATTCTCAGTTGGGGCCCCCCCCAGAGGGTCTCTTCCCTGTTGAGATTGTCAGCTGCTGCCGTTTAAGGGGATTGTCCTCAGTGGGACTAGTGGCGGCTGATCTATCTAGTGTAGACATTGCAGGTGCGATGGGTGTGCATGCGGCAGTGGCTGCTTGTAATAAAACAGTTTTCAAAGCACTTGATACCCTCACACTGGTTTGTGCGTGACCCAGATCCTCTCACTTGAGATGTCCGTAGTTTGATGGGGATATCAAGGTGATGAAGATCAGGGGTTGAAAGTTGAACATTGTTGTCAGAAGAGCCAGTCAGATGTGGATAGGCTTGCCCTGCGTGCCCATTATTTTGAGTACCAGGGGGCAATCAACCATAAGAAAGCAGAGTTCCAGTCCAAGGAGAGTTCTGCTGGGAAGGACTGACCAGTTCAGCTCTTTCAGACTGTTGACAGACTTCTTCATCCAGTCTGTATGCAGCCAAAAAATCTTTTTCAATCACGTTATGTGATGAGTTTGCTCAGTTCTTCTCAGACAGAGTGTTCACTGTCCTGCAGGGGATCCCTTCAATGAGCCGCATTGTGACTGACAGTGATCAGCCTGCGTGGAACAGAGGTGCTCCTGGGATGAGTTTAAACTGGTAGAGGTGGCCGAGGTCATTGAGGTCGCCTCAAAGCTGAAGCACATGTATTGTGAACTGGACCCAGCTCCAACTCATCTCTTGATGAAATGCATTGGTTCTGTCAGCCCAGTGTTCACCAGGCATGTCTGGTATTCATTGTCAGAGGGGATCTTTCCAGAGACCTTGAAAGAGGCTCTAGTGAGGCCCCTTCTGAAGAGGCCATCTCTTGACCTGGCCATTCTGGTGAATTACCATCCAATCTCCAACCTTCCCTTTCTGGGTAAGGTTGTTGAGAAAATTGTGGTGCAGCAGCTCTAGGAACACTTCATGGCCTTTGACATCTATGAACCACTCCAGTCAGGTTTCAGAGCCAGGCACAGCACTGAAACAGCATTAGTTAGGGTACACAAAGACTTCTTCAGGTCTAGATATTGAGGAGACAGGTCAATTCTTGTTGGGAGTGCCTCCAACATGGTCACTGATTTATTCCTGGGATCTACATTATTGATGGCTTCCTCTAGGGTGTGAGATCTTAGTGTGGTCCTGGATGACAGAGTGACACTTGAAGCACAGGTGTCAGCTGTTGTCCAAAGCAGTTTCTATCACTTGAGGAACATTGCCAGGATCAAACCCCTAGTTCCACCAGAGGACCTTCCCACACCTTCCCACACTTGCACATGCCTTTGTGACATCCAGGCTGGGTTACTGTAATGCTCTCTACTTCGGGGTCTTGGGAGGTACCCTTTGCCAGCTGCAGTTGGTGCAGAACACAGCTGCCAGGTTGCTGACTGGTCCTTCCAGGTCCAGCTATGTGACCGCAGTGCTGTGTGTTCTGCACTGTCTCCCAGTCAGGTGGAGGGTTATCTTCATGGTGCATTTACTCACTTATAAGGCCCTACATGGACTTTGCCTTGGCTACCTGACTAATCTCCTACCACCTGCCACCTCAGCCCACTCCCTCCATTCATTGACCAGGGGCCTCCTTGAAGTTCCTAGGACCAGACCTAGAACGTTCCATTACTGGGCCTTCAGTGTCGCCGGACCGGTTCTATGGAATTCTCTTCCAGCTGTTTTCAGGTTCATCGGTCGAGAGGTTCAAGAATGATTTAAAGGCATATTTGTTTTCTATGGCTTTCCCCGCTAAACCTATTTGACCTGCTCTAAGAAACTGCTATGCTAAATGTAACTTGCTATATCTGAAGATTTTGTTTTATATAATTGTTCTAACTATGATGCATATTTTTATTTAATATCCTGCTAGTTTTTATGAAAGGCGCCCAGAACCTCCGGGATTGGGCGCCATATAATTAAACTTTACCTTGTTTTGCCTTGTCTAGTGTATCATTCTTTGCTTAGAATTAAACTTGTCAATCTTGGTTTATTGTTGACTACCCTCTCCTGGTTCAGAAATTATCAGAGCTATAGGCATCTGTTCAAACTTGGTGACTCCCTCTCTGAGCATGCCTTTCCTACTGCTGGAGTACCACAAGGTTCTCTCTTGGACCATTTACTGTTCTCCTTGCACATAAACAACCTCTATAGAAGCTTTACCCATTGCACGCCTATCCTTTATGTAGATAACCTGGACCTTTGAAAAAGCATGTGAATGTGAAACATCAGAGAAATTTGTCTCACTTTGTTGTGCTGCTGTGTCCTTTTGTGTCTATAAAAAATATATGGTAAGTTTTGAGCTTAACTTAAGAGTGGACTCCTGTATTTTGAGAATTAGAGTGGTGGGTGCCATGACTTTTGCTTGCCTCAACCTCCACCCGAGCATTAGCCGTTGCATGCCTATCCTTTATGCAGATGACTTGGACCTTTGAAAAAGCACGTGAATGTGAAATGTCAGGGGACTTTTTGTCTCACTCTGCTCTGCTGCTATGTCCTTCTGTGTCTGCAATAAATATCTGGGAAGTTTTAAGCTTAACTCAAGTGTGGACTCCCTTATTTTAAGAATTGGATTGGTGAGTGCCATGACTTTTGCTTGCTTCAACCTCCATAGCAGCTTTTTCCCATTGCATGCCTATCCTTTATGCAGATGACTTGGTACTTATAGCATGCTCAGTTGATAGTAATGACATAAGTAGATTACTATGCAGAATGATCTCCTCAGGGTTAGAGATCGGGGGGACAGGACAATTCTTGTTCTCCTCGATCTCTCTTCAGCATTTGACACTGTGGACCATTGTGTGTTGCTTGTCCACCTCAGGGAGTTGTGTGGACTCACCGGTACTGTCATCAACTGGTTTGAGTCCTTTCTTACCAACAGGAGGCAATGGGTTATGATGGGTAATTTCTCATCTGCACCCTGTCTCCTTCCCTGTGGAGTCCCTCAGGGTTCGGTACTGGTCCCAATGTTGTTCGCAGTGTACATGCTGCCCCTGGGGGGGCAATCATTAGGAAGTATGGCTTGAGTTTTCATTGCTATGCCGATGATACTCAGCTATATCTGTCCTTTGCCCCAGGAACATCTAACACAGTGGATGTGCTAAATATCTGTCTGACCGAGACTAATGACTGGATGGCTTCCAGCTGGTTGTGACTGAACCCCGACAAGATGGAGGTATTGGTAGTGGAGTCGAACAGAGTTCGTGATAGGATGGCCTCTGACTCAGCAACTGGACTTGTTCTTGGAGCTGTGTCATTGAAGGCCTCCTCTTTGGTGCAAAATCTTGGAGTGATTCTGGACAGGAACTTGATCATGGAGGCTCAAATATCTTCCGTGGTTCATACCTGTTTTTTCCATTTCAGAAACATTGCCAGGATTAAGCCCCTTGTTCTGCCTCTGGACCTCCCCACCTTGATACATGCCTTAGTCACATCTAGGCTGGACTACTGTAATGCGCTCTATCTCGGGGTCACAGGGGGATCTCTCCACAGACTGCAGCTGGTGCAAAATGCTGCTGCCCGGTTATTGACTGGGCAGCAAAAATTTTGTCATATTACACCGGTACTGTGCGAATTGCACTGGCTGCCAGTCAGGTGGAGAATCTTCTTTAAGGTGGGTCTTCACACCTATAAGGTCCTACACGGGCAGGGCCCTGGTTACCTGTCAGACCTCCTGACACCTACTCCCTCTATCCGCCCTGTCCGATCCTCCAGTGGTGGTTTCCTGACCGTTCCTAGAATGAGGCTTAAATCAGCTGGCGACAGAGCCTTTAGTGTTGCGGCTCCCGTTCTATGGAATTCTTTACCAGCTTTGGTCAGAGAGGCCCCCACTGTAGATATTTTTAAGACCCGCCTGAAGATACTCCTATTTTCACAAGCATTTGATGTTTAGAGTAGGATATATTTTATAGTTTGTGATTTATTATATATTATTTTGTGTATAATGCTATTTAAAATTTTGTACGTCACCCAGAGCCTCCGGGATTGGGTGTCTTTTAAATAAATTTGCCTTGCCTTACTCACCACTGACCTTCAGGTGGTGCAGTAGTGGCTAACCCAAAACAAACATCAATTAAATGTCACCAAATCTCAATTTATGCTATTCGGCTCTCCTCTCAAACTCAGGAGCTGTCAGTTAAATAATAAGGCACAACAGGGTGTGTGTTGTCTAATAACGTCACTCCTGGGATGGGTTGAAGCATGAGGCATAGCCGAGGTGCTTCCACCACCCCAGGAGTGATGTTATTAGACAATAACACACACCCTGGAGTGTCTTATTGCTATTATACAATTGCTCATTTAAAAAAAAATAATAGAAAGCTTAAAAAAAAAGTTCTAACATTTAATTTTTATTCTTTTTGAATGGGAACCATGTTTTGTTAATATAAGAAAAAGTGGTCCAGTAGGTGGTGCTGCTGCTCGTACTGTGGGTTTCTTGCACATGGTCAACGCCCCCCCCCCAACAGATTTGTTGTTTTATGGTGACCTTTGCTCTACCATTTCATTTAAATCAGTGTGGTTCCACTGCTTGTCCTGTGAGCCAGTGAAGATTTTTTTAATAAAGTCTTCCCTATAAAAATTATAGGCAGTAAAAATGATAGCAGAGTCAAGTAGACACTTCCTGTTTCCCGTGTTCCCGTGATGATAACTGGGCATCATCAGAATGTGTAAGGAACGAAGATGTTGTGCTTTTTTTTTATTGTGCTATACTGCTTTATTTGAATGGGCAGTGTGTGTGTGTGTGTGTGTGTGTGTGTGTGTGTGTAAGTTTGCTGACAAACCGCTATGATTTTGGGATTCTTGTGGAAACGGACGAGTGGACGAGTGCACATGTTTTACTAGACTGAATCAGCATTGTCTGTGAAGTGAAAGACAGATGGCTGCCATTTTTTTTTAAAAGAAGCTGAATCTGACAGCTTTAATCTGGATTAAGCAGCCTTTCTGCGAACTAGCTGTAGGAGTGAGACACACAGGCAGTGAACTTTGTGCCTGTGGGGGGGGGTGGGTGGCGACTAAGCCATGCCAACTTCAGGGCATCGTTGACTTCGCTGTGACTTGTGATGTGACAGAGGGATTTCTTTAAGTGTTTTCTGGTCAGTTGTGTGTCTGGACTTAATACAGTGATGGTGTAGTTCAATAACATCACTGTCCAAGGCACACACTGACCAATCAGGATACAAGAAATTCTCTTGCCATTGTATAATCCCCCATATCGATCTCTTGCACTGATGGTCCATTCTTGACCCTGTATCACCCTTTATTTACTTTGGTGTTACCTTGGATTCCTCCCTTGACATCTCCCTTCATTAAGACTTGAAAATCCATTAATACTATGTGTGGGCTATCCTTTAGAATCAGTCAGAACCAAACATTGTATGCCCAACTTGCAATTCCTCAAGGCCTTCTACTTCCAAACCTCATATATAATGTGTCTGCCTACTCATCTACCAGGCCCACTGTTTCCCTAAGGAAATGGGATGTCTCCTACAATAATACTTGTTGCTTTACTTTGGCAGCCGGCCATCTCACACATCACTACACCCTATACACTAGGTTGGAATGACTCCCCCTCTTTTCATGCATGACTAGATGTTAGAGGGCATTACTTATGATGTTCTGCAAAGCCAGCTGCCTCTGTTCCTTGCCTCTCTGTTACACCCCCAGCACAGTGGATGCACATTAAGGTCTACTAATCAAGGTGTCTTTGTTGTCCCTAAACTGAGGTCCAGTCTTGGTCCTGTTGCATTCTCAAATGCAGCTCCCATAGTTTGGAACACTATTGCACTGAAAATACAGACCTGCCGTACTGTAACAGGTTCCATGAAGGTATTGTAGATACAGTATTTACTAAATGTTTTCTCTTGCACTTGTGTCTGAGTCTGAATATTGTTATATACAACTGAATCAAACCGTTCCAATATTTGTTATCTGCTCACCTTGTTTTATACTGTTGTACATTATTTATTCTGTTGCATTACATGTAGGTTGTTTTTACGTATGCCTTCTTTGTAATGAGCCTGCTTTTATATAATACAGCTGTAACCTTCTTGGTTGTGCCTGAAAATAGGCAATTCTTGTCTAGTGCATTTACTTGGAAAACAAAAAACTAAATAAATGAATACAATTGTAAAAAGAACCATTATGCAATGCAAGAAAGAATTCTGGACTCTGATTGGTCAGTCTGGGGCTGGACCCATGATGTTATCCCAGTACAACATCACAGATCTAGTCCCAGTACACACATGACCACATCAAATGTTTGAAAAAAATCACCCCACTGGCCATGTACAAATTGTCCACATTTGGCATGGTCGAAGTGAAGTTTGCAAGTACTTCATAATTTTGTTTTTTTAGTGAAATCCCTCCCTCCTACAGCTCACAAATTCACTTAAACCCCCAGCAAATGCCACAAGGTAAATCCCTCAGCAAAACCCTACACCATTGTTCCCATGATCTCTTCAATAAACAGACAGAAAAAGCAATGTCACACAAAGCCATCAGTGTGATTGGCTCCACTGCTGGCAGTAGGCACTCCGACCATAAATACTATGAGCGTGTGTACTACCAACTGCTGCATTAACTCAGTTTTGCTAGAAATCTTCTCCCAGTACAAACTTGCCAACTGTACCAGGAGAAGCAAAAACAGACATATGAAAAGATCAGGGTGGAGGGGGTGTTGAGGCTGGAGGACGACCACAGACTTAAAGATCTGGTGATAAAGTGTGCCTTACACACCACTGCCTGCTCTTCACCTAGCAAGAGTGAGTGCATGTGCTTTGCAGAGGCATGTCATACTTCACTGGCTTGCCTGATCACTGTTTTCTTTTCAGTTTGTTCTCACACTGAAACCTGTACAGGGAGGAGAACGCACATGGTGGTGAAGATGAGGGTGGGGAAAGGACAGATGTCCGACTGCAAGATGAGAGAAGCTATGGAGCAGATAAAGGAAAGGCTACAATCACGAGAGCGGCACGTAGTTGGAGGGGGGTTGAATCTACAACTTCCAGGTGGCAACATCATCAATAACGAAAATGGGAAACAGACAGAAATAATATTTTAAACACTGGAACATAGAGTAAGGATAGAGGAGAGGGTATAGGGCAGAAAACAACACAAAGGTTAGTGGGAAGTAGAGTCTGACACAGTGCAGAGCCACACTAATGACGTTGCAGCTCCACCTACTTGCTAAATAAGTAAGCACTATTTTTCTTAAAAGTAAATGTACCCCTTCAAAAAATGACAAAAAAAGTACTGTTGAATGTACTTTTTCTTCTTTTTTCAATTTTCTTTACACAAGAGCCATTCTATAATTGCAATAATGCACCCCAGGATGTGTGCTGTGCTGGGATAACTTCACCTCTCGGGTGCTGGAAGCACTCGGCTTGCTGCCTCATGCCCAACCACCCAAGGCATGACCTTATCACAGCACAACACACACCCTGTCATGCATTATTGCTTAATTGATGGCAGTTTCTGGCCCTTTAGAGTCCACTCTCACCCTCATTGGGAGTAGAGGCAGTGTGTTCTAGTGGTCAGAACATTGTTGGGAACTGGAAATACAGTAGGCAGGTTTAAATCCCAGTAGTGCAAAATGCTTACCATGTAACCATAAGCAAGTCACTTAATCTTCCAGTGCTCCAGCCCTGCCAGTGTGGAAACGGGTAGAAGCAGGACCCCACTGGAAATGAGATGTTGCATCTCAGCTTGCCTGGGCTGAGTAAATACATTGTAAATTGGGGTAAAAGCAGGACCACAATGGAATTAATACAGGTTTACATTTTTTTAGATACAAGCATGCATAATATCTTGGCAGAAGACACCAGGAGAAAGGACTGCTGTGTGACTGGACTTCTCTGCTGGGACCAAAGTAGAAGAACTTTTGTACTTGGACCTTTCATTTAGGGTAAAAAAAACTAACATACAAAACAAAACAAAAAAAGTGTGTGTGTGTCTGTCTGGGTTAACTGAACTGAATGGGTATCTGAACAGTTATAGGTGTAAATATCAGGTGATTGAAAGGACTTAACTGCTGTGAGGTTTAAATTACTGGTAGAAAGATCTAGTAAGTAGGGGGAGTGGCTTAGCTAGAAGGAAGCTACATTTAAAGACTGCCTTAGAAAGATTCTGCTAATATCTTGGCAGACAACACCAGGAGAAAGAACTGCTGTGTGACTGGACTTCTCTGCTGGGACTATATTGCCCTCCTTCCCTCCCCTTCACCACCCCACCCAAAGCTAGTTCTATTTTTATAGGCACAGAATTTGACTGACAACAGGAACTTCCTGTTTGGGAGCAGGAAGTGAGTAATCACAGAACCACCAAAGACCCACCATCCTAGAAGGGCAGGAGTAGCTCTCCGGCCCCATCTAGCTGCTGGAGGTCTGCCTCTGAGCAAGTAAGTGGTCCACTGAGAAATATAGGATATTCTTGTCTCAGAACAGGACAATCAGGAGCTTAAAGGGCACACAGGCAGAAAGTAAGGAGAGAGAGAGAAAAAAAAAACAGGAAAGAGTAAGGATTGAAAACAGTTATTGGGCCAGAAATAAGATATGATTGCAGTGGTGCAGTGCAGTGGCTGTGGAGCAGCAGTCTTCTGGGAGACGTTCTGGAGGATGCGGTGTTGTCCCATCTGCAGGCACCTCTCTGTGCTGAGGGAGGAAGTTGCTCATCTCCAGGCTGAGTTGACCAGGATTTGTGGGACTTCCTCTTCCATCCAGGGACCACCAGTGCCACTGTCGTTGCCTCAGAGGTTGCCAAGAAAGAGGAGTGGTTGGACCACAGTGGGCTCAGGGAGGGTGAGGGTGGTGGAACAGAGGTGCATCCCTCCAGTTGTACCTCTCCACAATTCCTATGCCATTCTGGCAAAGTGCGGTTCCTCTATGGAGGCACCTGCAGTGGAGACCAAGGAGGATGCTGGAAACCTCCACAAAGGAGACCCACAGGAGGGTGGCAGGGGACCCTGCAGGGGAAGGAAACAGCTCCTGGTGGGGGACTCCATTGTTAGAAAGGTATAACTGGGGGAGGAAGGGGAGAGGGAGGTAAGGTGCCTGCCTGGCGCCATGGCTTGGAGGGACAGGGAGCGAATCCTCTGGATTGCCGGAGCAGCTGCACAGGGGAGGGAGCTGGATGTCATTGTCCACCTAGGGACAAATGACCTGGCTAAGAAAGGAATTAGAGAAGTGCAGGAAGAGTTTGTGGAATTGGGGAGGGGCCTTAGTCAAGTAGCATGCACGGTAACCTTCTCGGAGGTGCTGCCCATCTATGGCATAGGAGAGGCTAGGGTGTTCTGCACCATGAGATTCAATCAGTGGTTGAAAAACTGGTGTGGAGCTCAGGGTTTGGCTTCATTGGGGACTGGGGGTCCACCTGGAGTGATGCAAGCCTATACTGGCATGATGGGCTGCATCTGTCTGGGAGGAAACCAGGATCCTAGGTGATAGGTTTAAATGCTTCATTGGCAAGCTTTTAAACTAGTCAAGGGAGAGGCACTGAAAGGAGCAGGAAATCCTAGCCCCAAATAATCACGGTAGTAAGTGGCAAACACCAACATAGAGGTGTCGATAGGGAGAAGGGCAGGGGTAAATGGAGAAAGTGACAAAGGCAAGAAGGACAGGGATGGGGCAAAAAGGAGTAAGGCCATCAGGAAATGGAGGGTAATGAGTACTAATGCTTCAGGAGTCTGGGCAACAAGCTCCTGAGCTGGTGGCCTTGATGGAAGAGGGATGCCTGACATCGAGCAGCCACAGAAACAAGGTACACAGAGAACCATGACTGGATGTTAACACATACCAGGGTACATAACCTACAGGAGAGACAGGCAGGGGAGAAGAGGAGGAGGAGTAGCTCTCTATTTAAAGGAAGGGATAAAATCAACTGAACAAAAGAGTAAACAGGGAGGAGAGGAGGCACTGTGGGTCACCTTGGAGACTGGAAAGGGCACCACAATCCACACAGGGGTTGTGTACAGACCCCCATGTCAGGGGGAAGGAATGGACAAGGATATGATAGAAGGCATTCTTAGAATGGCAGAGAAAGGAGAGATACTATTGATGAGAGACCTGAATATGCCAGATGTTAACTGGAACACATTTGCTGCAGCCACATCCAAGAGCAGGGCCATTCTTGATGCCCTACAGGTGGCAGGCATTAGACAGCTAGTGTCAGAACCCACTTGTGAGGGAGCAATCTTAGACCTCATACTCTCAAACGGGGACAGTGAGAGGATCTCAGATCTAGAAGTGGGTTGCCATCTGGGGACAAGTGACCATCAAACAGTGTGGTTCACGTTAAACTCAGCTACTGAGTCAAGCCATACAAAAGTGAGGGTACTGGACTTTAGGAGAGCTGACTTTGGCAATATGGGAGAGTGCCTCAGAAAAGCACTAGCAAACAGGCTAGAAGGAGGTGTGGAGCAACAATGGGGAATCATCAAAACTGCCATCACAGAGGCAACAAGCCTTTGTGTGAAGCAAATAAACAAATCAAAACAAAAGAAAAAGCCACTATGGTTCTCAAAAGAGGTGGTTGTGAAAGTCAGGAAGAAAAAGATAGCATTCCAGAAGTATAAGGAAACACAGAAGGAGAAGGACAGAGAGCTGTACCAGTTAAGGCAGAAGGAAGCAGGGAGGGAAGTCAGAATAGCAAAGGCCCAAACTGAGGAAAAGATAGCCAACTCAGTTAAGAAGGGGGATAAAACATTTTGTAGGTACATCAGCGAGCGTAGAAAGACAAAGGGAGGGATAGTGAGGCTGAATAGAATCAACGTTGGGTGGGCTGAGGGGGACAGTGAAAAAGCAGGGATACTGACCGAATATTTCTGCTCAGTATTCACAAAAGAGGAGGGGGAAGTGCCTAATCCAATTAACAGAAGCACTCTTGATAGGGGGGGTCGATCCCAGTCCTTTCACAGAAGAAAGGGTTCTGCAAGAACTCCTAAAACTGAAATTGGACAAAGCAATGGGTCCTGATGGAATTCACCCCAGAATTCTAAAAGAATTAAGGGAGGAGCTAATGAAACCACTGGCTACTCTTTTTAATAAATCATGGGAGGATGGTGTGGTACTCAAGGACTGGAGGAAGGTGAATGTGATTCCCCTTCACAAAAGTGGGACCAAGACAGAGGCAGGAAACTACAGACCTGTCAGTCTGACCTCTGTGGTAGGGAAAGTGATGGAGTCACTTCTGAAGGAAAGAATAGTTGAGTACCTAGAGGCCAGTGGAGCACAGGACCCAAGGCAGCATGGATTCACAGCGGGAAGGTCATGTCAGACGAATCTAATAGATTTCTTTGACTGGGTGACCAAAGTAGTAGACCAGGGAGGGGCTGTGGACATGGCCTACCTAGACTTTAGCAAGGCATTTGACACAGTCCCACACAAAAGATTAATAGTCAAATTAACCAGCCTGGGAGTGGGTCCCAGGGTGGTAGCCTGGGTAAAACATTGGCTGCACAACAGGACACAGAAGGTAATTGGAAATGGAGTCCACTCTGAAGAAAGAGAGGTTACTAGTGGGGTTAGTATTGGGTCCAGTCCTTTTTAATGTTTTCATCAGTGACATTGCAGAGGGACTGGAAGGAAAAGTATGCATTTTGCAGATGACACAAAGATCTGCAACAGGGTTGATACACAAGGAGGCGTGGAAAGGATGAAAAGGGACTTGGCAAGGTTGGAGGAATGGCTGAAAGTATGGCAGCTAGGATTCAATGCAAAGAAGTGCAAAATAATGCACCTGGGAAACAAGAACCCAGGGGAAGAATACACAGTGGGTAGGGAGGTAGTAACAACAACAAAAAAGGAAAGGGACCTGGGGGTAATCATATCCGATGACCTTAAGGTTAGCATGCAATGTGAGAAGGCAGTAGGGAGGGCTGGGGGTATACTGGGATGTATAGGGAGAGGCATCAGCAGCAGAAAACAGGAAGTTGTTATCCCTCTAAACAGACAGTTGGTGAGACCCCATCTGGAGTACTGTGTCCAGTTCTGGAGACCCCATCTCCGCAAGGACATAGACAGGATAGAGGTAGTCCAGAGGAGGGCAATAAATGGTGCAGGGTCTGCAGGAGAAGCTGTATGAGGAGAGACTAAGGGAGCTTAATATGTATACCCTTGAGGAAAGAAGGGAGAGGGGGGACATGATAGAAACTTTTAAGTACCTCAGTGGAATCAACAAAGTCCAAGAGGGTAGCATCTTTCAGAAAAAGAGACTTGCAAGAACAAGGGGACACAATTTAAAGATAGAGGGAGGGGTTCAGGGGCAATGTGAGGAAGTATTATTTCACAGAGAGGGTAGTGGATGCATAGAACAGCCTTCCTGAGGAGGTTGTGGGGTCTAAAACTGTGGGAGAATTCAAGAATGCATGGGACAGACATAAGGCAATTCTTGTGGGGGGTAGGAAGAAATAGGCTGTTGGTTAACTAGGATCTACGGCCTATCTTGTAGGTAGGAAAATGGGCAGACTAGATGGGCCAAGTGGTCCTTATCTGCCGTCAAAGTCTATGTTTCTATGTTTCTATGTTATTTTCCATGCTACATAAACACTTGTTATTATACCTATCTCCTCCTTTGTTCATGCCACATTTGCATTATAAAAACATTCACACTTTTATAAAGGGGTGATCTGCGCCTATCCCGCTTCAGAATTTCACCCTTTTGTTAATGCATTTTCCAAATGTAAATCAACCTGTGGCATTTCTTTCACTTGCCCAATGGACACTGGCAGCACAAATACTACTTAAGCACAGTGTGACATTTATTCCCCTCTCTCTCACTATCCCCACAGACGCTGGCAGCATTGATACTACTGAAGCCATGGTGCTGCATTTCTTTCACTCCTCCTTCTGCCTGCCCCCATGATCCCCAGTAGCACTGAAACTACTTAAGCGACAGTGTGGCACATCATTAACTCAACCACCCATCCCCATGAACACTGGCAGCACCAGTACCACTGAAGCCACAGTGTGGCACTTCTTTCACCCCAGCCACCCACCTCTCAAGGACACCAGCAGAGTTGGTACTTACTGAAGTCACAGTGAGGCTCTTTTTATCCTGCCACTCTACCCCTGTGGACACTGATAGTTGTGGCATATACTGAAGTCATGGTTTGGTACTTCTTTCACTCCACACACCCCATGGACACCAGCAGCACTGGTGCTTACTGAAGCCACAGTGCTGCCCTTCTTCCCCCCTTCCCTGCCCCCAAAGACACTGGAGCACTACTACCTACTAAAATCTTTGACATGTCACTTCTTTCACCCCCACCTACCCCTGCAGACACTGGCAGCATAGGTACTACCATAGCCAAATCACAACACTTCTGTCACCCTGTCCACCCACCCCCATGGACAGCAGCAGCATGGGTGCCACTGAAGCCCTAGTGCAACATTAGATAAAAATGTAATAATAAAAACAACAATATTGATGTGACTTCTCCCCTCAGAACAGCTAGCTGAGGGCTGGAGTTTGCATCTAAGCCTTAGGTTCCATCCTTTGTAGATGTGATCAGTACTCAGGAGTCTTGGTTGGCAGCTTCAGTAGGGAATGTACACTCAGAGCTAAAGGCAATAACTGTAGTAGCTCCCCAGGACACAGAGAGAAGTGAAATGGAATCAAATTCATAATGAAGGTTCAAAAGCGACTCAGAAGGAAATAGAGCAGTTCCAGCAGGAGCTCCTTTACCTGGGAGAGAAGGACATTAACAAACCTGCCAAACCTGCCTCTCCAATTAGATGTTGTGAACAGCAGGCAGCCCCAGACCGGGAGCTCAGAGACTGCACTGGAGACCCACATGGCCATCATTGTTATTAATAACATGCAAGAGAGAGAGACAGAGAGCTTCTGTTATACACTGCATACTCTGATTTCATTTAAAGCCATCAGCAGCATCGACACAATGACAGGAAAGCCATTTAAATATTTTATGGAGCAGTACCCAGATTTTTCATTGCCAGGGTTACAGCAGAAGAGCTGGCTAAACATCCTCTTGTTATTTCTATTTGTTTTAGGTTGGGGTCCTTCTTGACAATGAGCAAGTTTTGCACTACTTACAAAATGTTCAATAAACAAACACATATTTTCCATGCTACCTAAAAGCTTATTATATCTGTCTCCTCCTTTGTTCACACCACATTTGCATTATAAAAACATGCAAGTGAATACTGTTGGCATTGACAGATGCTTGTTAATGTTTAGAGTCAATTTAATAAGCTATTGCAAAGACATGAACCATCACAGTGTCTTTATATGTTTGTCAGGCCTTTATGTCACCCCTCTCATTGACTTAGGCATGACTCACTGAGTGTGTGTGTGTGTGTGTGTGTGTGTGTGTGTGTGTGTGTGTGTGTGTGCCTGCAAGCTTGTGTGCCCAGGATTGGGTTTATCTTCAATTGGGGAAGAAGGTGGAGTGTGCCACTCCCATTGCTCACTGTGCATGCATAGAAACCCATCCTAGGACCTAAATTACATGTTTCCATCTGTAAAGTGAAATGTCTCCATGTATGTGCTTAGTTATCTGACAGGTCTAGTAAAAAACTATGTACAGGATGCTGAACCAAAAAAGAAGCCTTATACTGCTGTGAGAAATGCCTCATGTAAAGCCTGTTATAGTAGGAGAATACATCATCGGAAACAGTGTCATTGCTGTGAAACAGGCCATGTGAAACACTTGTTTCAGGACATTGTTGAACTATATGAGCGTGATACATACTGTACACATTACCTAGTGAGAGGCATATCGTAGAAGATTAAACCACAGAAAAGACTGGCAATAACTTCTGTGTGAAATACCTAGTGGGAGATGGATTTCAGAAGATTGTAAGATATATATTGCATGACAGTGGGGATGAGAGCAACATCCAGGTGGGTTATGATTGTCAGGTCAGTTGACCTAGTCTGCCCAGAAACTAGATTTTAGTAAATGGGAGGAAAATAGAGAGATTGCTAAGAACTACAAAGGGAACATAAATCAGGGGCCATGGGCACAAGAGAGTGGGCATGCTGCATTCAGTTTACACAGGTTTATTTGCTTAATTATGTTTATTCCCCAAGACTAGAATATTTAAAGAGAACCGCTCTTACTATTTAAAATTCATATTGAGAAAACAGCAAGCTCCCTTACCTCCATGGGAGCTCATCAGTGGCATATTTTGAATGTTTCTGTATGTCCCAAGGAAGGGAAGGGATCATACTTTACCCATGGGGGCAACAAGAGCCTTGTTTGTTGAACCCTGGCTCAATTTTTACCAAACGTCCACTTAAACGGCCAATAAAAGAGATTGAAAGCAATGCTCCATAGACTGGAGTGGAGTGTGCCCTCAGTCTCCCTATGTAGACTTCATAAAACATCTAAGTGCAGGGGCGCAGTCGACCATAGGGAAGTTAATAAGATCACAAGGTTAGCTCTTGGGGGACAATTATGATCCCTTCCCTTCTTTGAGGGGCATACAGAAAAATTCAAAAAGTGCAACAGAGGCGCTCCCATGGAGGTAAGGGAGCTTCTTGTTTCTTGTTTGCAGTCTCCAGAAGGGTGCTCATTAACTTTATAGATGCCAGTTTCTGCATCTCTTTGTGGATCAGTGTGAAGCCAGGAGATTCCAACATATCACACCAACAATACTAAACCTCCATTTTGATGATGCACTAGTAGGGGGCAAGTGATGTACAGTTCTTACTGACTAGTTATTCATCTCTTGATCCCATTCATCCACACAACTGGAAAACATTTTTGAGGGGTTTCGCAAAGTAGAAGTCCCTTTGCATCTTTCTATTAGCAAAGATGAGCTGAGCACAGCACTACCCAATCAATGGTGTGTTTAATGGTGCCTTCTCCAGCCCCACTGACAGTTGCCCTAGCAAACCTTCAAAACGTCTTCCCATAGTGCTCTTTCACTGCCTCTAACACCATTGCCTGCATGGAATTACTCAGCTCCATGCATAGCTGCTGCTTGCATTTATTTATTCTCTATGGATCAGTGCAGAACCTCACATTTATAATGGGAGTCCAGCCTGGTTACAAAGCTATAAAGATTATGAAAATGATGTGTGATTCATAGCTCCAGCTCAGTGCAAAGGTGACTAACTAGAATGCTACCCTGATCTTGGAATTCCCAGGAGCAGTATTAGTCTCCTCTTCAAATCTGTACAAGGGGCAAGTCCGCTAGCATTGTAGTAGCACTACCGCTTGTGGCAACAATAATCCAGGTTGAGGAGAAACTTAGGTCATCGGAGGGTTGGCTGGGAAAGAGGACTGAGCATCTGAAGGACTACCCTCCTCCTCTTGGGGAAGGGTTTGCAGTGCCCAGCAAATGCCTGACGCCTAATGAAGGCTAGGGGAAAAGCAGTTTAGAAATGTTAGCATGCAGTGGAGTGTGGCAGTCATCCAGTACACATCACATGGGAATGCATGATGTGTGCTAATGATGGCATAGTGCACCATGACCAAGGGGAGAAAATGAGAACCTCCAAGACTGCAGGACGATACCAGACAGCTGCAGGCCCTGCACTTGACTAGCTCAGCTCACCAGCTAAACTCAATCCATTTCAGTGGTGGGTGTTGCGGAACCCTGCCGGCCACACCAGGTGGTACGCCCTGGGAGAAGAAGCTGACAGATTAGTCCTGGTGGAGGTTGGGGTGATGGGACTGGGGTGTCTGTTGGATGGAGGCCACATGGGAAGGGGAAGAAAGAGGTAATCAAAAAAATCTGAATAAAAATCACCTCAGAATTTGAATGAAAGGGAGCACTATGGATGAGTTAATGCCACATTTGTATTCATTGAATGTGTTGAAATCTGGCATTTTGGACACCGGCAAAGCAGCTTTGAAGGAACTTGGTTTCCCTTTGGATTTCAACACTTTGATGTCAAGCTACAGAACTTTTACAGGTGGCGCACACCGAACATGTCAGAGCTGTTGGAAATAGTCTGTAAGCACTGCAGCAGACGTAACCTTCTTTAGGTTCCCCCCCTGGAACTTGGCCTTAGGCAGGCAGATAGGCTTCCACTCATGGGGCTGGGGAATTACCCTGGCACCACTCTCTGGGGTGGAACCACCAGATCTGGGGTCATCTGGAGGGGCGGAAAGTGAGGGGTTTATTTATTATTTAGCTTTTGTTGACCAGGTAAGTGCACTAGACAAATCCTGCCTATTTTCAGGCACGACCCAGGGGAAGGGGATACAGATGAATGCCAACTGACCTTGAACCAGATTAAGCTGTTGGTGGTATTTTTAGTGAATGAGGGAAATTTGGCCAGGACACCGGGGAAATTCCCCTACTCTTTTCGATAAGTGCCATGGGATCTTTAACATCCACCTGAACTACCACCAATCCAGGCAGATGGGACCTCGGTTTAATGTCTCATCCGAAAGACGGCACCTCAGAAATGCAGCACCCCTCTCATGCTGCATTACAGTGTCAGTACTGGGATATTAACCCAAGTGCCAGATGTGGGAACTGAACCCACAGCCCTCTGATCTCCCGGCCTCAGAGGCGAGTGTGCTGCCTACTGAGCCACTGACACTGCTTCTCTGGGTTAAAAGAGTTGGAGACAGTAGTGTCCTTTCACTCTCTTCAATCCTCACCAGATTTCAACAGGAAGATCAACAGAGGACTCCAGCATTTTTCTTCTTTTCTGAGGGAAAGCTTTCCAGGGGAATCCTTGCTTTTCTTATTTCTCTTGTGCCTAAGACAGCTGAGTCAGAGGTTGCTGTTAGCAGCTCCATATTTATGTAGCCCCCCCTTTGGGATTGGGCTTACCTGACTGCTGACTGTCACCTTCCTGAGGTCCCTGGAGCTCTGTTGTTGCTGCCAGCTTCCCTCTTGCTTGACCACATGTGGAGGCAGGGGAAAGAGTGTGGCAGCTCAAATGATTTTGATATCTCCTGCATCCTCTTTCTCTGTGGCTGTGAATGCTCTCCAGATACCCATTTCCAGATCTTGGCATAGGGGACTGGGAGACTCATCAGGGACATCTCCATTTCTGGCACCTCCTGCACCATTCTGCTGACTGCTGCTGAAAGCATCAGAAAGGGAGTGCATGCTGCAAGGGGCTCCTCTCGTGCATTCCCTTTCCTTCCAGTTAGCAACATCCAGACCCAATACCCCACCACTAAAATGGAGAAGCTGAATGGTATCTCTAATAGGGTTAGAAACATAGAAACACAGACTTTGACGGCAGATAAGGACTGCTTGGCCCATCTAGTCTGCCCATTTTCCTACCTAGAGGATAAGCTGCAGATCCTATTTAACCAACAGCCTATTTCTTCCTACCCCCCACAAAAATTGCCTTATGTCTGTCCTATGAATTCTTGAATTCTCCCACAGTTTTAGACCCCACAACCTCCTCAGGAAGGCTGTTCCATGCATCCACTACCCTCTCTGTGAAAAAAATACTTCCTTACGTTGCCCCTGAACTGTCCCCCCTCTATCTTCAAATTGTGTCCCCTTGTTCTTGCACATCTCTTTTTCTGAAATATGCTACCCTCTTGGACTTTGTTGATTCCACTGAGACACTTAAACGTTTCTATTATGCCCCTCCTCTCCCTCCTTTCCTCAAGGGTATACATATTAAGCTCCTTTAGTCTCTTCTCATATTGCTTCTCTTGCAGACCCTGCACCATTTTAGTTGCCCACCTCTGAACTGCCTCCATCCTGTCTATGTTCTTGCGGAGATGGGGTCTCCAGAAATGGATGCAGTACTCCAGATGGGGTCTCACCAACTGTCTGTACAGGGGGTAACAACTTCCTGTTTTCTGCTGGTGATGCTCTCTCTATATACATCCCAGTATCCCCCCAGCCCTCCCTGCCACCTTCTCACATTGCTTGCCAACCTTAAGGTCATCTGATATGATTACCCCAGGTCCCTCTCCATTTTTGTTGTTGTTACTACCCCCCCATTGTGTAATCTTCTCCTGGGTTTTTGTTTCCCAGGTGCATTATTTTGCACTTCTTTGCATTGAATCCAAGCTGCCATACTTCCGACCATTACTTCAACCTTGCCAAGTCCCTTCTCATCCTTTCCATGCCTCCTTGTGTATCAACCCTGTTGCAGATCTTTGTGTCATCTGCAAAGAGGCATACTTTTCCTTCCAGTCCCTCTGCAATGTCACTTATAAAGACATTAAAAAGGACTGGACCCAGTACTGAACCCTGCGGTACCCCACTAGTAACCCCTCTTTCTTCAGAGTGGACTCCATTTACAATTACTTTCTGTGTTCTGTTGTCCAGACAATGTTTTACCCAGGATTCCACCCAGGGACCCACTCCCAGGCTGATTAATTTGACTATTAATCTTTTGTGTGGGACTGTGTCAAATTTCCTGCTAAAGTCTAGGTAGGCCATGTCCACAGGCCCTCCCTGGACTATTACTTTCATCTCCCAGTCAAAGAAATCAATTAGATTCATCTGACATGACCTTCCCGCTGTGAACCCATGCTGCCTTGGGTCCTCTGCCCCACTGGTCTCTAGGTACTCAACTATTCTTTCCTTCAGAAGTGACTCCATCACTTTCCCTACCACAGAGGTCAGACTGACAGGTCTGTAGTTTCCTGCCTCTGTCTCGCTCCCACTTTTGTGAAGGGGAATCACATCCACCTTCCTCCAGTCCTCGGGTACCACACCATTCTCCCATGATTTGTTAAAAGAGTAGTCAGTGGTGTCACTAGTTCTCTGCTTAATTCTTTTAGAATTCTGGGGTGAATTCCATCTGGCCCCATTGCTTTGTCCACCTTCAGTTTTAGGAGTTCTTTCAGAACCTTTTCTTCTGTGAAAGGACTGGGATTGACCCCCCCCATCCCGAGTGCTTCTGTTAATTGGATTAGGCACCTCCCCCAGCTCCTCTTTTGTAAATCCCTAGGGCCAGCACACTTAATGGGGCAGACAAATAACTACAATAAAAAGATTTGGAACAAGGGCCTTATGCAGGACAAGGAGCAGCCATTTCTATAACCACCACCCCTGCCAACTGGCCAATCAGGGGGCTAGAAAACCCCACCAATAAAAGTAAGGGATTGTGGGTAAGGATGCAATCAGACCCTCCCCATGGTACTGGCAAGCTACTGAGGCCAATCAGAGGGCAGGACAAGTTAGAAGGACTGATGGACAGCCTTGTCTGTCCAGTGGGATACTGAACTGAGGGAAAGAAGTTTCTGTGCTCTCAAGGAGCTTGTGGCAGTCTGAGAGAGATTCTAAGGTGATCAGTCCTGCTGCTGGTGAGACCGAACAATGGGCCTAGCCAGGCCAACAATCCTATTAGCCCTCAACACAGTTCATTCAGTACACTCACTGTGAGCTATATCCTGGGCTTACATTGTTTGGAGACTGTGTCTGATGAACACCAGTGAGAAGAAATGGCTGACACTGTAAGCCTGTGGGCCATTACTGCTTGCTGAAGCTGCTGAGCAGCACCAAGTGGAGACAGGGACCTGTATCCTACCCAGGTTGCTCCGGCGCCAGGTAAGGGGCCTGCTAGCCCTTATCTAGTGGAGTGGATCAAGGAAGAGGGATCCACGTGTTGCTTACCCTGAATGCAGGAGTACCCTCAATGCAGAGGGGAATCGGACCATGGTGGTCGATCTTAAGGTCTGGGCCCCTTGGAAACCAAGAAACTGCTGCATAGTACTCCTGTGACTGAGAACTGAGTCATATGGGCTGTATCCTGAGAGGTGTGAGCCAGACGAACTTTACTGCTGCAGAATGTCCGAGAGAGTCCAAAGTGTTTCATCTCCAGACCATTAAGGCCTGATTGCTGCCTGACCTGCTGCTGAATGATGTTCCCTGCCTCAACTGAACTGCTACATCTGTGGGTCATGTGAGTGCTGGCATTTCTGGCTGGAGCCTTTGTAAGTTTCATGTTTTGGATTACAGTTGTATTTCAAGCATTTTACTGTTGTATTTCAAGTTATTTACATTGTACTAGCACACTCTGGCCTGTTGGAGTGTTAAAGTGCAAACTTGCTAATGTTCATCCAGTGCAGCACTGAAAGAACCCAGGTAACATAGCTACCAGGCCTGCACTGGGCTTTAGTGTAATTCTTGGGCACCCAAAGTCATTACTATTTGTGTAATCCTTGAAACTGTAGTTTTACTACTGGTACAACTGAAGCGTTACTGTGCCTTGTGAGGTATAACCACTTGATTGGGTGGCAGCTTTATAGACTGTGTGGAATCTGAGAGGATGGTAGTGATCCACAGCACAGTGGCTCCCAGAGGACATTGCTATGGGGGGAGTGTTAAAGATGGCTTGCAATTGTCTAACCCCTTCCAGCTTCCAGGCCTGTGTTCTTAAATAAAAGCACTGTCAACTTAATTTTACCTAATGTGTGTGCTCAGTTTGTATAACCTGACAGAAGTGTTTACTGGTGAAGGTAACAACTGTCTTAGTAGTCTCAAAGGGGTGGTCCAGTCCAGTGTAGGAAGGTGGTTAGGTACTATATCCTAGGGGATGGTACTGCACACATCTGGCCCACTTATTATCTCTGGGTGAGGGCACTGTGCTATTTATTATTTGTTCTGGGATGACCCCCCACCCACTGCAAGAGAGAGAATTAACCCAACCCCCTCAAAAAGGTGAGCTGCATACAGTTGCTAGGCAGGGGTGTGAACTCAGACATGGCACCTAACTCCCTCAAAAAGTTAAACTGTACACAGTCACCAGGCATGGGTGTGAACCCAAACGTGGAGATCTGGAGATCAAATTTCTAATAGTTATATTGTGGTCCTATTCCTGGGCAGGTCATGGCTGTTCAGGTTGTGAACATTGGTGCCTTTCAGGGATTGCAATAAACCCTTACAGAAATATAGGTGTGCTGTGTACGTGCAGAATGCATGCCACATGCTTAATTGTTCAATGTTTGCATGCAGTTCGCATACACAAAGTGATCCTAAGCGAACCCGGTCTGAAAAGCAAATCAAGTTCTTGTGCTGCAAGCTTGACATGTGCAGCAGGTAAGCTGGGGTAAACGTCTTCTAAATGTTACATCAGGTTCACAGCAGTTAAGCCGGTGTGAACATCATTTAAACATCATATCAGGTTCACATGCTGCATGCTAGCTGTGTATGCAGCAGCAAAGCTGGTACAAATCTCATCTAAAAAACACATCAGTTTTGATTTCTTATACTACTGTTAGCAATTAGAGTCAATAAATACATTTTTATTTGGATTCCCATAAAAATTAGGTGAACTCATTAATTCTGATCCTTTTGCAAGCTGTTTAATGGCTTTAGATGTTTGTTATTAAATCGCCATTAATTTGTAAAGTATTGTTGGCTTACTGCATTAAATGCCTAGGATATAGCCAGTCAACATCCCCCATTCCAGATGTACTGTACGAAGATGGGCCTCTGTGTTGTGAAGCCTATCCTTTTTGTTTTGGACCATGCGAATCCCTTGTACATATTTAGTGCTACAAATGCATTTCTCCATGACTATTTCATCTCACTTACTTTCCCTTTGCCATTGTGAATTGAGCATATACACAATGGCCATGCTCAGTACTCTGTGCTGAGTAGGGTCTTTGAAGCATACACCATACCTCACATTTTGTCACTGAAATGAGGGACATGGACACTCAAAATGAGGGACAATGAGGGACACTAACCCACATGATGATCCGGACACATCATGAAACATGGAGATACAGTACCTGAGAACACAGTGGAAACCATTGCATTAGCACCTGAGAATAGATTTTTACCATTAAGCAGCTGTGCCATTTAGGTAGGGCAGAGGCAGTTGCACCCCCCCCCCCCCCATACTGTGCCTAAGTTGTTCTTATGGTGTGGTAATAATGGCATTACATTTGGATTTAATCTTTTGCACAGTAAGTGCCCATCTGCCCTATGTGTGCTAATGTTGCAGGTACTCTCCAGATTCGACTGTGTCTGTATTGTGTTGTCCACTTTCTCTACCTATTAGTGGTGGCACAATCACATGTGATGTAAATGAACTCCAGCCAAGAAAGAGCGCATGAGTCTTGCAAGTGCAACACTGTCTTTCCCACCACAAAGTAGACAGGCTGGACACTACAGCCTGAAGAAGTCAGTGAGCACTGAACTCTCAATAGCAGTGTCGTGGCAACATATTTTTGTTGATCTGCTCTTAGTTAGTCTCCATCTCCCCTGGTGTCTGAAGGGACAGAGGGTGAGCTAGAAGCTAACTCAAGACTAGGCTACCTGCTTACTCTACTAGGTTTGTCATGCACAAAATGAACTGCACAGACCTCCATGAAAGCAAGCTATGCTTTGCAGCGGTGGTGACAGTGGTGTGGGTGGCCTTCATAGGCCTTGATCAGTGCAGTGCAGCAGCAACCACAGCAGCAACCAAGCAAGAAGCAAGCAGCCCAGGTTGGGTGTGTTCTGTTGGTGAGGTGACTTGATCGTGGACCACACTGGGGATCTATGAAGGTCGGTTCTAGCACCCAGCTTTTGGCAGAAGGAGAGAGGGGGAGCAGTCTGAAAACTGGGTTAGTAGCACACTGTGCCAGGCTGCAGATTCTGGCCACATGGCCAGGTAAGTAAAAGTAAATAATTATTTTTACAGGGGGATTGGGGAAGGAAGAAGGACTAAAATATTGATGCATTTTTCACATTTCTTCATCTTTAGGCAGCTTCATGACCCATAGCGGATGGGTATTGAATGGAATGTAATGGAGTCAGAGAGAAAAATCGGGACAAAGTTCTTTTTATGGTGGGGGGTGACAGAACTTTAGCAAGGAAAAAATTGGTTAGTAACAGGGTGGGTTTAAGCCCAAATCTAATGCACTGTTCCAGGGTATATACAGATGAATCTTTTACATTTGAATTTTTCCTGATTTGCATATGACTTTTCAGTCAAAACAAATAAGCTGTACATTTTAGAGATGTTGCAGACATTCTAGAGCTGTTCCTTGCATACACAGACAGTTGAGCGGTATGGTATGCACAGACTATTTGGAGCCCCACTATGGTCATGCTTTTGCCCCCCCTCCTTGAAATTGACCTCCACATCCCACGTGCTCAGGCACAATAAGACAAAGGGCAAAGGAGACTGTAGGGGTGTGCACCATTGAAATGAATGGGGTATTTTTATTTTTGCTTGCACGCATGTGCAAGAAACATAGTGCCATCATCTGAGTTTTTGTCGGTGTGGCACCCTGTCTTCCAAATTTAGTCAGTGTGTTTGCAGGCGCAGCCACAGTTCACCAATGAATGCTGCAGCTGTCTATGACAGCAGTTGAAAATGCAGCGGTGTACAGTTGAAAGGGAGAGACCGCTTCAATGAGCAGTGATAAGATAGTGTTGATTAGCATATTGCCGGCAATCCTGCTTGTATACGTCTCTGCTTTCTCTTCCTGGAACATAAATTCAGTTTGAAGTGAACTTTTCCTTGGACTACCTTTCCAGGAGGAGGCAAGTGACTAAAATTACATCCTTGGAATGTTTGTAAACAAAGATCTAATTGCCATCTATGTTGAGTCAGAGTTCAGGGTAGGAAGGGAATTCACAAAAGCAGGAAAACAGAACCCCAAAGAGACTGAAAAAACAGATGCAATTTTCATCTGTTGGCAGACCTGATCAGTATTGTAATAATATTTCCCAACCCTCTGAATGTCTCTGAATAGCACTGCCCCCCACCTGCCGCACACAGTATGGCTGACGCCACTGTCAGCTTAGCGGTCTCCCCCCCCAGAGTTCTAGGTGCCATGCTGGGAGCCCACCCCAGAGTGGCATAAGTGACAATGGTGATGGGTTGCCCAATCCCCCATCAGCTCAATTAAACCTGCCCCAAAAGAAATAGACTTCCAGTTGCCAGGCTGGGAGCCCACCCTAGCGTGGCACACAACTGTATGGCCTTCCCAATCCCCCATCGGCTCCACTGACCCCCCCCAAAAGAATCTCTTCCAGCTGCCATGCTAGGAACCCACCCCAGCATGGCACAAATCCTGTGTCATCTTCCTAAAAAGAAAATAAACACCTGAGAAGAAAAAAACGGTCCCTCATTAATTGTCTTACCCCCCAACCCGTGCCCACTCTCTGTGCATCCACCTCCCCCCACCTCACCTCATACTTACCTCCGGAGGCTGGCACGATGATCTTCGGAGGACTAGGAACATGTCTGCACTCTTCAAAGCAGACTGCGAACTGAAGAAATGCCGGTAAGCTGTATAATGGAATAAATAGGGGTTTTTCAACTTTGATGCATTTCTCAGGCATTTTTTTTAATTTTGGCACCAAATTTACAACATGTGGTTTTTGGGACCCCTCCTCATGAATTCTGTCACTGGCATGGCATTAATCAGCCCAAAAAGGTGAGTTCACAGTCACTGCATGGAACCACCTTTCAGGACTGATTTACAAAACAACAGTGTCACAGTTCATGAGGTAGGGCCCCAAAAACCCTATGTTGCAAATTTGGTGAAAAAATTCCCCAAAATGACTGATTTATAAGCATGCATTGTGCAGTTCCAATGCACACTTGTAAGTTCGCGAATGTTTAATATTTTCACTCCAGATTTTCAACATTGCCATTTTACCACACCTCCTTATGAGCAGTACATCTATCATAGAAATACAGAAACATAGACTTTGACGGCAGATAAGGACCGCTTGGCCCACCTAGTCTGCCCATTTCCCTACCTACAGGATAGGCCGCAGATCCTAGTTAACCAACAGCCTATTTCTTCCTACCCCCCACTAGAACTGCCTTATGTCTGTCCCATGCATTCTTGAATTCTCCCACAGTTTTTGACCCCACAACCTCCTCAGAAAGGCTGTTCCATGCACCCACAACCCTCTCTGTGAAAAAATACTTCCTCACATTGCCCCGGAACCGCCCCCGCTCTATATTTAAATAGTGTCCCCTTGTTCTTACATGTCTCTTTTTCTGAAAAATGCTACCCTCTTGGACTTTGTTGATTCCACTGAGGTACTTAAAAGTTTCTATCATGTCCCCCCTCTCCCTTCTTTCCTCAAGGGTATACATATTAAGCTCCTTTAGTCTCTCCTCGTATGGCTTCTTTTGCGGACCCTGCGCTATTTTAGTTGCTCTCCTCTGGACTGCCTCTATCCTGTCTATGTCCTTGCAGAGATGGGGTCTCCAGAACTGGATGCAGTACTTCAGATGGGGTCTCACCAACTGTCTGTACAGAGGGATAACAACTTCCTGTTTTCTGCTGGTGATGCCACTCCCTATGCATCCCAGTATCCCCCCAGCCCTCCCTACTGCCTTCTCACATTGCTTGCCAACCTTAAGGTCATCTGATATGATTATCCCCAGGTCCCTTTCCTTTTTTGTTGTTGTTACTACCTCCCCCTATTGTGTAATCTTCCCCAGGGTTCTTGTTTCTCAGGTGCATTATTTTGCACTTCTTTGCATTGATTCCTAGCTGCCATACATCTGACCGTTCCTCCAATCTTGCCAAGTCCCTTCTCATCCTTTCCACACCTCCTTGTGTATCAACCCTGTTGCAGATCTTTGTGTCACCTGCAAAGAGGCATACTTTTCCTTCCAGTCCCTCTGCAATGTCACTTATAAAGACATTAAAAAGGACTGGACCCAGTACTGAACCCTCATGGGTGTCCCACTAGTAACCCCTCTTCTTCAGAGTGGACTCCATTTACAATTACCTTCTGTGTCCTGTTGTCCAGCCAATGTTTTTGCCCAGGCTACCACCCTGGGACCCACTACCAGGCTGGTTAATTTGACTATTAATCTTTGTGGGACTGTGTCAAATGCCTTGCTAAAGTCTAGGTAGGCCATGTCCACAGCCCCTCCTGGTCTACTACTTTGGTCACCCAGTCAAAGAAATCTATTAGATTCGTCTGACATGACCTTCCTGCTGTGAACCCATGCTGCCTTGGGTCCTCTGCCTCACTGGCCTCAAGGCACTCAACAATTCTTTCCTTCAGAAGTGACTCCATCACTTTTCCTACCACAGAGGTCAAACTGACAGGTCTGTAGTGTCCTGCCTCTGTCTTGGTTCCACTTTTGTGAAGGGGAATCACATCCGCCTTCCTCCAGTCCTCGGGTATCACACCATCCTCCCATGATTTATTAAAAGAGCAGTCAGTGGTTTCACTAGTTCCCCCCTTAATTCTTTTAGAATTCTGGGGTGAATTCCATCAGGCCCCATTGCTTTGTCTACCTTCAGTTTTAGGAGTTCTTGCAGAACCCTTTCTTCTGTGAAAGCGCTGGCATCAACCCCCCTATCAAGAGTGCTTCTGTTAATTGGATTAGGCACTTCCCCCTCCTCTGTTGTGAATACTGAGCAGAAATATTCATTCAGTATCCCTGCTTTTTCACTGTCCCCCTCTGCCCTCCCACCATTCATTCTATTCAGCTTCACTATCCCTCCCTTTGTCTTTCTGTGCTTCTTGATGGACCTATAAAAGGTTTTATCCCCCTTCTTAACTGAGTTGGCTATCTTTTCCTCAGTTTGGGCCTTTGCTATTCTAACTTCCCTCCATGCTTCCTTCTGCCTTAACTGGTACAGCTCTCTGTCCTGTTCCTTCTGTGTTTCCTTATACTTCCTGAATGCTTTTTCTCCCTGACTTTCCCAGCCACCTCTTTTGAGAGCCATAGTGGCTTTTTCTTTCATTTTGATTTGTTTATTTGCTTCATACAAATGCTTGTTGCCTCTGTGATGGCAGTTTTGATGATTCCTCATTGCTGTTCCACCCCTTCTTCTAGCCTGTTTGCTAGTGCTTTTCTGAGGCACTCTCCCATCTTGCCAAAGTCAGCCCTCCTGAAGTCCAGTACCCTCACTTTTGTATGGCTTGACTCTGTAGCCGAGTTTAATGTGAACCACACTGTTTGATGGTCACTTGTTCCCAGATGGCAACCCACTTCTAGATCTGAGATCCTCTCACTGCCCCCATTTGAGAGTATGAGGTCTAAGATTGCTCCCTGACGAGTGGGTTCTGAAACTAGCTGTCTGAGGCCTGCCACCTGTAGGGCATAGAGAATGGCCCTGCTTTTGGATGTGACTGCAGCAAATGTGCTCCAGTTAACATCTAGCATATTCAGGTCTCCCATCAACAGTATCTCCCCTTTCTCTGCCATCCTAAGAATGCCTACCATCATATCCTTGTCCATTCCCTCCCACTGACATGGGTGTCTGTACACAACCCCTGTGTGGATTGTGGTGCCCTTTCCAGTCTCCAAGGTGACCCACAGTGCCTCCTCTCCTCCCTGTTTACTCTTTTGTTCAGTTGCTTTTATCCCTTCCTTTACATAGAGAGCTACTCCTCCCCCCTTTTCTCCTGCCTGTCTCTCCTGTAGGTTATGTACCCTGGTATGTTAACATCCCAGTCATGGTTCTCTGTGTACCATGTTTCTGTGACTGCTACGATATCCAGGCATCCCTCTTCCATCAAGCCCACCAACTCAGGGAGCTTGTTGACCAGACTACGGGCATTGGTATTCATTACCCTCCATTTCCTGATGGCCTTACTCCTTTTTGCCCCATCCCTGTCCTTCTTGCTTTTGTCACTTTCCCCATTTACCCCTGTCCTTATCCCTATCGCCACCTCTATGTTGGTGTTTACCATACTTACTACTGTGATTTTTTGGGGGTGCTAAGATTTCCCTGCTCCTTTCCAGTGCCTCCCCCTTGGCTAGTTTAAATGCTTGCCAATGAAGCATTTAAACCTATCACCTAGGTTCCTGTTTCCCCTCCTGGACAGATGCAGCCCATCATGCCAGTATAGGCTTGCATCACTCCAGGTGGACCCCCAGTCCCCAATGAAGCCAAGTCCCTGAGCTCTGCACCAGTTTTTCAACCATTGATTGAATCCCATGGTGCAGAACACCCTAGCCTCTCCTACGCCATAGATGGGCAGCACCTCCAAGACGGTTACTGTGCATGCTACTTGTCTAAGGCCCCTCTCAATTCCACAAACTCTTCCTGCACTGCTCTAATCCCTTTCTTAGCCAGGTCATTTGTCCCTAGGTGGACAATGACATCCAGCTCCCTCCCCAGTGCAGCTGCTCTGGCAATCCTGAGGATTCGCTCCATGTCCCTCCAAGCCATGGCACCAGGCAGGAACCTTACTTCCCTCTCTCCTTCTTCCCCCAGTTCTACCTTCCTAACAATGGAGTCCCCCACCAGGAGTTGTTTCCTTCCCCTGTGGGGTCCCATGCCACCCTCCTCTTGGTCTCCTTTGAGGAGGTTCCCAGCATCCTCCTTGGTCTCCACTGTGGGTGCCTCCATAGAAGAACCACACTTTGCCAGAATGGCATAGGAATTGTGGAGAGGTACAGCTGGAGGGATGCACCTCTGTTCCACCACCCTCACCCTCCCTGAGCTCACTATGGTCCAAACGCTCCTCTTTGTTGGCAACCTCTGAGGCAACGGCAGTGGCACTGGTGGTCCCTGGATAGAGGAAGAGGTCCCACAAATCCTGGCCAACTCAGCCTGGAGATGAGCAACCTCCTCCCTCAGCCCAAAGAGGTGCCTGCAGATGGGACAACACCGCACCCTCTAGAAAGCCTCCCACAAGACTGCTGCTACACAGCCACTGCACTGCACCACTCCCATCATGTCTTATTTCTGGCCCCTTAATTGTTGTTTGGAATCCTTACTCTTTCCTCTGTTTTTTTTTTCTTTCTTTTCTCTCTCTACTTACTTTCTGCCTCTGTGTCCTTTAAGCTCCTGGTTGTCCTGTTTTGTGACAAGAATATCCTATATTTCTCAGTAGACTCCTTACTTGCTCAGAGGCAGGCCTCCAGCAGCAAGAGGGGGCCAGACAGCTACTCTTGCCCTTCTAGGATGATGGGTTTTTGGTGGCTCTGTGATCACTCACTTCTTGCTCCCAAACAGGAAGTTCCTGTTGTCAGTCAAATCCTGTGCCTATAAAAGTAGAACTACCATAGGGTGGGCAATATAGTCCCAGTAGAGAAGTCCAGTCACACAGCACTCCTTCCTCCTGGTGTCTTCTGGCAAGCTACTACCATAATCTTTCTAAGGCAGTCTTTAAATTTAGCTTCCTTCTAGCTAAGCCACTCCTCCTACTTACTAGATCTTTCTACAAGTAATTTAAACTGCACAACTATGAAGCCCTCTCAATCACCTGAGGTTTACACCTAGATAACTGTTCAGATAACCATTCAGTTCAGTTAACTCAGACAAACACGCTATTTTTTTTGTTTTGTTTCTTAGTTTGTTTTTTTACCCTAAATTAAAGGTCCAAGTACAAGAGTTCTACTTCTTTAGTCCCAGTAGAGAAGTCCAGTCACACAGCACTCCTTCCTCCTGGTGTCTTCTGCCAAGCATCTTTCACATCTTGCCCAAAATGTGTTTCCGTGCATGTAGCGCACAATGGAGCAGTCGGTGTGCGAAATCAATGTTTGGGACAGATTAAGAAATCACAGTGACACTGTTCATGAGCAGAGGTCTTAAAATGGCTATGTTAAAAATTTGGTAACAAAAGTCCATAAAATTACTGTGTTACAAGTGAGCATTGCGCGGTTTCCATGCACCCTTGTAGATTCATGACTTTGTAATATTTTCAGTCCAGATTTTCACCACTGGCATTTTTACACACTTCCTTATGAACAGTACAGCTGTCATTTTTCACACCATGGCCAAAATGTGTTTTCACACTTCCAGCGCAGAAATGTGTGGTGGCTGTGGGAAATCACTGTTTGGGACAGATTAAGAAAGTCACAGTGACACTGTTCATGAGTGGAGGTCCCAAAATGCCTGTGTTGACAATCTGCTGTAAAAAATCCCCAAACTAATTACATTACAAGTGTGTGTTGCACTGTTTCTATGCAGGCTCATGACTTCACCAGTTTTTTTAATATTTTCACTGCAGATTTTCAACATTGCCATTTTTTACACCTCCCCATGAACAGTAAATCTGTCTTTTTTCACATCCTGTTTGAAATGTGTTTTCACACCTATGGTGCCAAATGGTGTAGTCGCTGTGCAAAATCAGCTTTCGGCTAACAAACTGATATTGCCACTGTTCATGTGGTGGGGTCACCAAAAAAAATGTTGAAAATTTGGAGTAAAAATACCAACGGACACCTGAGGCATTAGGGTTTCCAACCATAATACCCCACCCTGTAGAGACTGACAGGCATCGGGGTGTGACTTCAGATTGTCGCCTGTAATGCTGATATCATTCCACCCACACCCACACCCTGCAGTCAGTGAGAGGCATCGAGGTGTGCCTTGGACTCTTCGGACCCAAAGTTCACCCCATTCTCCTATACAGCACCCATCTCACTGTATTTTCTGATGGAATGCGGTGAACATAAGGGCCAAAGACCCCAAGGCACACCGTGACACTTTTCGGTGTCTGCAGGGCAGGGTGTGGTGAAATGGCGTGGCTGTTATGCCTGACAACCCAAAGGCACACCCCAATGCCTGTCAGTATCTGCAGGGTGGTGGTGAGGTTGGCTTCAGTTCAATACTTCACTGCCATTCCTATTATGCAACTCTGTAACTCCTACACTACAAATGCCAATGCCAGCAAGCAAACATTCAGCATTGACAAATGCTTGTTTTATTACTATTTTATACATTATTGATGGAGAGTTGGAGATTAATGGAGGCCACCGCTTGACTAACAAGGGCCTTGTTAGTAAAATAGTGGCCTTCATTATTCTCCAACTCACCATCATAATGTATAAAATAGTAGTAAAAAATAACGCCATTCATTTCATGGGGGTATGCCCCAGTGCTATGACCTATGGACATCATCTCTTAAAGACTCCTACCTCTGGCTCTCTAGCACTCAAGTAAGAAACTTTTTACGTATATCTTTACTTGCTGGGTTGTCTGTAGCAGCATGACCATACTTACTACAGTGTATGTGTATGGGGGTGGGGTGGGGGACTGGCCATGTGGGTGTGTGTCAAGTTATTGCTACTTTTGTGTTTGCACCTTAAAGTCTGTTTTCATGGAAGCATTTAAAACAATGAAGAGAAAATAGTGGGAGTGCATGCCAGAGAGAAGTAATTAAGTAGTTTTGTGGTTAAGTTTGTGTATTGGGTGTGGGGAAAAAACACATGTATGCATTGGTATGTGTTTTACAGTTTAACTGTGAAACTGAAATGAGTAAGAGAAGAAAAAGAAAACTGAGACACATAACAGTGGCTACAAGCATGCTGCATGCATGCAGATGTAGTCAGATATAGTATGTATTGAAGAACAAGTGAGCCATATGTGTGCAGACAGTATGGCTTAGTGGTTAAAGGCACTGAACTGCAAGACAGAAGACTTGGAGGCATGTAGACTTGGGTTTGAATCTCATCAACCCCCACTTGTATATGGTATGATCCTGAGCAAGTCAATTAACTTTTACATGTGCAGTTATCAGTGACCACTTGCTTTTTGCATGCATGCCACATGCATGCAGTCTTTCCCAATTTAACGTAAAAATCATTTTCCATACTTGCTTGCTGCTTGCATGCCATATGCATGCAATCTGTTCCAATTTAACATTTAAATCATACTTGCAGCATGCACATCACTTGGGTAGTTTTATGTGTGCAGCTTGAAAACATTTCATATAATTATTTTTGTAAGGGAAATGACTGGGTTTGCCCAAACTAACTAATATAATTTTTCATCTGCAGAAAAGCTTAGTCAACTGGCCCTCAAAATACCCCTTTTTTCTAGATTGAAGTGAGACAAAAGTGACCCCAGACACTAGTACAGCCATGCAGCAGATGCCACAGGCAGGACAGAGCCCATGCCAAACTGGGTTGGTGAACCACCCAGTATCAACATTTTATAAACTAAACTTGTAAATGTCCTTCTGCAATCATGGTTTTGTTTGCCAATCTAATATGGTGTTTGTTGCAGATTAATTCTTACTTTATATGTTGGACACTGAAACCTACAGCAAAATTAGGCTAAAAGTAGGTAATATTTTACTGGATGTTGAAATAAGACCATAATAAACTGCTGACCTGGTCTTTGAACCTTTTGCATCCATGAGTAGTGCCACATCTCCCCTACCTTCTGCAGCCCTCTTTCACTAATTACTGGCTTAAGATCAGAGGATTGCAGCTTTAAGAGTGGTACACAAATATGCAGTTAGAAACAGTTTTGCTGGATGTTGAAATCAGAGCATAATAAACTGCTGACCTCATCTTTTATATCTTTACCTTTCAAGAGTGGCAGCAATGCTCCCCTACCTCCTGTGGCCCTCTTTGACACTTATTGATTTAAGACCAGAGGGTTACAGCTTGGAGAGTTGTACACAAGCTTGTCCTGATTGGGTAATGGTGGTGGTCACAGAGAACACATACAGCCATGTGATGACCAAGGTGGGTTGCCTAGCAATGGCCAGCCTGTGCCATAGCTCAATTAGCAGACTCCTGCTTGATTGACAGTGCTCATTACCATGTAGTAAAGGAGCATGGGGTATGGTTTCTGATAGTGCTGTGAGGAATTTTCAAATTCTGGTAGAACAAAATTACATGCAATTTACAAAATTCCACTAAAATTCTGCTGAATTTCATCAGAAATGAAATGGTGGAATTCAGCGGCAGAAAACAGTTGCAGAATGATTTTCCACAGGAAAAAAATGCTGTTCTGAGGAATATTATTCCACAGATCTCAATATTTTCTATGGAAATTGTTGTGGAATAAATTTCCACTGAAAAATGCTGTTGTGCTGGATATTATTCCACAAATCACAGTAAGCAGACATCTGCAGAAGAACCAGCAAAATTCTGGTGGAAATTCTGCTGGCGGAATGGTCATTCCATTTTAATTTCACTGGCAGAATTCTGCATGCTGCATAGCACTAGTCCCTGGCTAAACTGAGCAAACTGTCCAGGTTAATTTGTTGTGATTTGTTTTTCTGCTGTGGAGCAGATAATTTGTTTGATTCACATAGGGAGAACTTATCGTAATAGCATTGGGTGCATGGGCAAAGCCCAGTGATTGTAGTCTGATGCCATGCCAAACTAATCATGTGGTGGACCCAGCTGGTTTGGATGGATCCACAGAAGTACTGGGCAGGCAGCTGAGTGGCT
Organism: Neoceratodus forsteri; assembly: GCA_016271365.2. NCBI lineage: Eukaryota > Metazoa > Chordata > Ceratodontiformes > Ceratodontidae > Neoceratodus > Neoceratodus forsteri. Next base: position 328,154,671 of record CM057450.1, on the reverse strand, counting down.
TTGGCATGCCACCCCCCTAGGTACACTGGGGCCAATGGTGATTTTTAACAGTTTTCATTATATAGCATTTTGCCTTCAATGGCAGTTTCCCCTTCTTTACCCAACACTACATACAGGCACTCTTTCGGGGGGCATCTGGAGCTTCAGGTCAGAGCAGTTGTATCCTAGAGAACACCTTGGGTAAGCACTGTAAGCAACATAGCTAGAGCTGCTGGGCACTCTGTGGCAGACTTTTACAGTACCAGAAAACAGTTACAGTAGTAAAACATCCAACAGTCATACTTTCCCAAATAGAGAATTGGCAGAATACCAAATAAAAGCAATAGTACACTTCTTTGGTTGTTTGGTTTACGACCAGCTGGGGCTGTGGGACACACCAGTCCATACCCCCCTGAAGAGGGTCCCACTTAGCCATAGTATAATTACTTTTGCTCTTGTTACATGGGTTGTTTCATTTGAGAACTTGAGGTAATTCCATATGATAACCCCAAAGTCCCTTTCCTATTTAGTGACCATCAGTATTTCTCCCCCCATTTCACACTTTGCCTCTGGGTTTCTGTGTTCTGAGTGCATGATTTTGTACTTTTTCACACTGAAACCCAGCTGCTGTACCTCTGACCACTCCTTTAGTTTTCTCAGGTCTCTACCCCTTTGCTCCACTCCCTCCAGATTGTCTACCCTATTGCATATTTTGATGTCTTCTGCAAAGAGACATTCCTTCCCTTCTATTCCAGCTCTTCTGCAGTGTCACTTATAAAGAAATTAAAGACTATCCACATGAAGCATAGCATGTTAATCACAAGGTAGTCTATACAATGTTGAAGTTTCATATAGCATGAAAAGCAGCACATAATTTGGCTTAAAGTTGTTGTGGGGTGTTATGCACAGCTTGCTGCACATTTTAATGGATTTTGATGTTTCACCTAGTTCAGCTAGACACTAATGCCATGTGGCAGGTCACGTGGGGCATGTCACCTTGCAACAGCAGTCCCCAATTTGGGCTGCCTGTGTCTGTGCCATGTGAAGCAGAATACCTGCCTTTAGTCTCCAGTTTAAGTGCTAACGTATTTCTCTTTTCTTTGACTTTTCTAATAATTTAATTTCTGTACTAGCGTGCATGTTAAAAACCTTAAGCCAGCCCTCTGAATGCTTCTGAATGGCCTCTATAATGTTGAATTAACTGGGTTCTGTGGGTTGGGTGCTCTGTAAATAACATTGCCTGTTTAAATCATTGATGCTATAGTTTTACACCTGTTTTCACTTCTTTTTTTTTTTTTTTGGTGTAAAAAAAAATGGGATCCCAATTTAATAAACTTGATGCAGTAAACATGGCCACTCTGTGGAGCAGGTAGCAGTACAAAAGGAAACAGCATCCTTTCAAACAAAGTCCATTCATGGGGAGTAATCAGGACAACCCACAAATCTTAGGCAGCTCATTTTATCCTGAAACAAAGAAAATTCACAGTGCTGCAAGGTTGCCTCACTCACATTCCCAAACATTCTTGCTCCCTTCCTCTTGGCTCAGCATGGCCTCTCACCTCAAGGCCAATGCTCCACTGTCCAACTAATCCAGACTGATCATTAGTGTCATTCAGACTAGCCTTTCACCTCAGGGCTACTGCTCCTTTCTCTCAGAAGTCTATATGTAGCTCAGAGCATACATCCTCTCACTTCGGGGCTGCTGCATCACATGATCACTAGGCTCACTGCTCTTCATGGGCGATGACCCCACAGAAACCCCACAGTGACCCGTCCCCAAGACCGCAGCCACCTTGCTCTGCCTCGGACCTAATCTCTTGTGACCACCTTCCTCCAGCAGGGAATGTTCACAAACATTGTCCCCTCACTCAAGCGTGGGAGTCCAAGTGGAGCAGTTGCTGCCATGTGTCACTTTGATTCTGTCTCTGCACCTGATCCCTGAAAGAAACTGTCCCGCCACCCGAGCGGGCAATTGCCCCCCTCCAACTCGTCTGACCTCACTCTTTTCTCCCCCTTCCTTTTTCCACACTCCCCCTTATAGTCAGTCCCACCTGAAGGTACTCTCAAGCTACCAGCAGTCCCCCAGGGCAGCAAATTATTAAACCGTTAAATACAAAGATGAAATGTCCCCACCATATATCCCAAAGGTGCACATCCAAATACACAGAAATAACACCCCTCACCCCATGGGAGGGTTACAACTCTCCCCTAGCTGAACACGCTCCATCCTCAGTGAGCTTTGAGGCACCACCCTGCCATAGACCCAAGCAAGTGAGGTATGTGCACCCCCCCCACAAAGCCTCAGGAGAGCTTCAGGCTGCTCACCAAGCAGGTGGCAACTACAGAAACCAAAGGGCACTAATACGATCTAGCTCAGTATTCCCACATGCCCGGGCATGTTTCCTGGCCACCCACCCACCAGACCATTCAGATAGATTTCCTATGGCCTACGGTGCCTCCCAGGCCAAACACTAACCTAAACCAACCTCCCACAACTCAAAATTCTGCCTACTGCCTGCCAAGGACTCCCTACTTGTGTACCCACCCCTTTAAATTGTGTCAAACCCAAAGAGCTACTGTCCCAATTTAAAAGGGCACCAGAAATCTAAACACTTAATCACACTGTAACATGGATGCATGCACAATGATAATAATATTCAACACTAAGTTACTTAAAGATGCTCAACGTGTACAGTGCCCTAAGCCCTATGATTAAAACAACAATGATTTGGAAACTGTTAAAGGAAGTCCCCCCAAGTCTAAAGTTCAAAGTTCAGACTGCAACAAAGTCACAAAAAGGGTTGATTTCACCCAGTAAGTGAAGTCCATAGGGCATTAGGAATCATTCCTCTCAGGGGTTTTATTGTAGCAACATCCTTTCCTGCTGAAATAGTAATCAGGGTGGGGCTTTGTGCAAGGGCAACCATATGAATCGGTGGCCCCCTGACAGTACTTGGTAAAGCAACTGTCAATGTCCTGCAGAAGGGCATAATTCTTAAATAATGAGTGACCCTTGAAAGCACTTCAAGAATAGATGTCTTTCACAATTTGTTGGGTCTCTTGCAGAGAAGTCGCAGGGCTACTGGCATGCAGATTGTGTTTGTGGTACAGTTTCCCTAGGATTCCATGAAACACCCAATCAGACCTCTTCGGTTCTATTATATCCCAGATGTGTTCTGGTAGGTAGGGATAATCATATTGTGTAAACTCCTGCCACACATAGCACCTGACCTGTCTTTCCACCTGCAACCACTCAGGCAAACTGTGAATAGTTATCCTTGGCACATGACCTTGAGGGAGCCACAATCCACTGTTGTACTCCCACTTTTGATGCTGGCATTCCTCATCATGTCCACAGTGATCTTTGGGTTGAGAAATGGGGGCACCATTCCCCATGGAATCTTTAGGGGGTGACAGCACCACCGATGAGTAACAGGATGCTGCATTTCTTTCTGAGTCCCATTCTTGCACTCATATTTTTTTTAACCTCTTTATTGAAATTTTGTTGCAAAGTACATACACACATACAGCCCAAAGAAGAGACTGGGCCCACACCCCAAAACTGGGTGCGGAAACTATGTACATCCCCTTAACTATATACAATCACAGTTACCCAATCCAATCACAATACCCACAGCTCCCAAACACATTGTGGTGGACTAAAAATGCATGCACTACCCCCGACCCAATTTAGGCCCGGTTAGACCCTTCTACTTAACAGCCTGGATTATAGATAAGGTGAAAAGAGAAAACCCAGGAAAACTAACCCAGCCCACCCATAGGTAACTGTGTCCCTAGGAAAGAGAGAGAACCCCATATGCCCGACCACAGCAAAACCCTTACAGTTAGACAAGCCCCCATACAAAGGAATAATAGTTAAATCTGTCTAAGGCCTATCACACAATCATCAACCAGGTCCCATCACCGAAAAGCCCCATAAACCCTAAAACATTGAAGATACTTCCCACTACTCCTTTTCAGACAGACAGACCGAACCTCGACCTTTCAGCTGGATTATGAGACCACCTCTAAAGTCCTCCAGATCCGTTGTAAACCTTCTCCTTCCCTCCATCAACATGAATAATTTAATTCTCTCTAAGACCTGTATAAGGTCCCTCACCCACTGATCGTAATCATAAACTAAATCCTCCTTCCAATGTCGCAAAACGAATGCTTTAACCACAGCTGTCATTAGGGAGATATGATGCTTAGCCACACTCCCCCCAATCCTTTCCAGATCCCCTAAAATACATATCTCGGGACTGATATATTCCGAATAGTGTAACACCGGGTCCATTTTATCCACAATCTGACCCCAAAGTGGCTGAATGCGAGAACAGTTCCAAAAAATATGCAATAGGTCCCCTGGGAGCAAACCACAACGAAAACATAGGTCTGTCTGTCTGAGTTTTCTGGAGCATAGTTTGACAGGGGTATAGTAAATATTTGAACAAATAAAAAATTGCATCATATTATACTTCGGTATAGGCAGGTCATTCATATGTTTCAAACTTCAGACCAGTTAGGCCTCAGAGGAATAAAGCTTTCTCCCAATATACAATATGAGACTCAGCATCTGAACCCATATAGTCTATTAATACCTTATAAACTTTGGAGAGAGGGTGCTGTGAAAGATCCAATCCTTTAAATTAACCCAAGAAAACACGGACTCTTCCCCTATCCTTGTGGTCCCGACAAACTTCTGAAGTAAGCTGGTGATCTGGAACTTTAAAAATCCCATCCCTTGCTTGAGTTGGCAAGAAAACTTTGCCCTCGACTACCAGTTCTGCAACGGAGAGATCCTGCAGCATTAGTTCCCACTGACCCCTCAAAATATTGTTACCCAGGCGAAAATTAGGATTTCCCACCAGGGGCTGTTCCTCTGCCCTTTTCTGAGCTTTCTTCTGGGCTGGAGTCAACCACTCCCACCAAGCTCTAACAGATTTATATATTGGAGAGTGCCTACCTATGCCCGGCAAAGTCTCCGGGTCCACATGTATTAATGCCCTGGCCGGAGCTAGCCCTTTTCCAGGAGCAATTGCTCAACCGTAGCCAGGTAGGTTTATATTCCCCTTCACAAGGACAGCCGTCCCATCGGCCCATATATCCTAATTGACCTGCCACATAGTAAGTGAACAAGTCAGGGAGCTTCACCCCACCCTTGGAATAGGGAAGACTTAAAATCTTTTGCTTCCTCCTGGGAGGTTTCGAATCCCATAAAAAATCCGAGATAATCTTTCGGATGCCAACAAATCTAATCCTAGGAATAGAATAGGGGGAGAGATAAATGGGATACAGCAGGCGAGGCAAAAGATTCATTTTAACAAGACCCAACCTAGCAGTGAAATTCAACGGAAGCCTCCTCCATCTTACAATATCCTGCTTAACTTTAACCACAGTATTGCCCAGGTTCTCATCCACCCCATCCTCAGACCTAGCCATGATCCAGATCCCAAGATACTTGATTTTGTCAGATGCCCAATTAACTCGAAATGCTCAAAATCTGCCCTATGAGTATGGACTGTGAGCGGAAGGACCTGGTTTTAGCCAGATTTAGTCTATAATTGGCAACCTTAGAGAACCTACCAATGATTCCCAGGGCACACTGAAAACTCTCTGATGGATTAGATAAATGTAATAAAATATCATCCAGTAAGACCGACATCTTAAGCTCTAACCCAAGACCTCAATCCCTTGTACCCCAGTGTCCCTCAAGAGGGCCCTTAGAAGAGGTTCAAGATAAATATTAAAAAGAATTGGCGAAAGGGGGAACCCCTGCCTCGTTCCATTCTTAAAAGAAACTCCTTTGAGAGATATCCATTGCATAGAACTCGAGCAGTAGGAGCCTCATAAAGGTTTCTAAGGCCCCTTAAGAAAACCTTAGGAAACCCCATCCTATCCATTGTTAGGAAGAGAAATTGGTGAGAAACGCGGTCAAACGCCTTCTCGGCATCCAACGCAATTAATGCCATAGCCGAGTCAGAAAAAGCCGCTCTCTCTAAGATATGATGGAGTTTCCTTAAAGCATCAGGGGCCCCCCTCCCTGGCATAAACCCCACCTGCTCCTGACTAATCAAATGTGAGGCAACCTTGAGAACCCTATTAGCTAATATCTTGGTAAGAATCTTAATATCTTGATTGATTAAAGCTATGGGCCTATAGTTGCCTGGCAAATGCTTGCTTATCTGGTTTGGGGATCAAGGTAATATAGCCTTGGTATAACGGGGGTGGAAATTCTTCCTGCATGATGACTAAGAAAAGCTCTTCCAACAGAGGTATTAAGGTCTCAGCATGAGCTTTATAGAAACTAGCCGAGAGGCCATCAGGTCCCAGTGCCTTCCCATTGGACAAGTCCATAATGACCTCCCCAAATTTCCGCCATGATATCGGGCGGCTAGGCCCGGCCTGTTCCGGCTCAATCTTGGAAGAGGTATTCCTCCAAAAACCCTTCAATTTCCACCACTGAGCACTGTACCCTATCTTGATATATTGCTCGCAGAATAGTCGGCAAAGGCATCAGTAAACCCTGTGGCTCTGAGATGAACTCATCACCAAATTTCACAGCCACAATCGTTCTTTCCGCCTCCCGCTTTTAATCCTATGGGCCAATATCCGACCTGGCCTATCCCCTGCAATAAATACTTAGCTGCTCAACCTCCATGCCCAGGAGTCCACCCGATAACCAAGTATACCCCTATACTCCTCCTTAGCCTCTCAGCTCCCTATCTATCTCTTCAGAGGTACCTTCTAGAGGCGCCATTGATTTAATGGCCCCTAGTATAAACTCCTCACGAGCCCTATTCAACTTATTCAGCCTGGCAGTATATTCCTGAACCCATCCCCTATACAACACCTTACAGAGAGGCCAGGCTAAATTCCTATCCTCGAGAGCTGGAATCTGCATCTGAATAATTTCTTTAAGTTTACCCTCCATCTTAAGTAAAATCTTGTCGTTCACTAGCACCCTGTCATCCAAACACCAGCGAACTGGCCTGGGAGGAATATTGTCCAGTCTCCATACCAACTGTACTGGGGAGTGGTCAGAAAGAATCCTATCAAAAGTGTGCAAACCTACAACCCCCCTTAAAACCTCCCTATTGACCAAAAAAAAGTCAATCCTGGAAAACCTTATGAGCCCTGAATAAAAGTCATCTCGGTCTCACCTTTCCTGTAGATCCGATATGGATCCACTAAAGCAGTTCCCTCCAAAAATCTAAGCAGTGCCGCATGAGAGGAACTTGAAAAGTTGTTGGAGGGGGGAATCCTATCCATGCTATTGTCCAAACAAATGTTCCAATCACCCGCCAAAATACAAGGACCCTGGGGGAGCGTAACCATATCAGCCTCCAAGGAGGCAAAAAATTCCGAGTTAGCCGGGGTGGGCCCATAGATAGAGGCACACACCAATGGACTACCCAAACACAAACCCACTATGTAGACTCCCCTGCCATCCTCCCTCGAGGTGATGCCCTCGATCTCAAAAGGGCAGCCTTTCCTAATTAGCAGTGCCACCCCACCCGACGCCCTTGCAGTGCCAGACCCAAACACTTTACCCACCCAGCCTTTCTTAAGCAAATGCAGTTCCTCAGTCAGCAAGTGGGTTTCCTGAAGAGCTGCTACATGAACCCCCATCTGATTAATATGTCTAAGAATGACTAATCTTTTCCTCCTACCCCTGAGACCCTTAACATTCCATGACAAAATTCTAAGTGACCCCATCTAACCCTTCCACACCCTGGGACCATCCCCTATGGCTTTTAAAGGCCTTATAATCACATAGCTTAGTTTCTCTCTCTTTCCCACCCCCCAACCCCCCCATGAACTACCCCCAATCCTTCGATCGCCCTCCTAAATCCATCCGGAACGTGCATGAGCCCACGCATCCTGATTCTCCTTCAGTCCCCGAGTCCAAACATGAATTCCTACAAAACCTGCCTCTCCCATGCCTTCTCTTAAAAGCCAGTTCCAAAACTCACCCTCTGAAACATTGATGAAAACTAATATCACCAGCACGTAAGCCATTGCCTTCTTGGCTTTTCAATACCCCAACCTGTAACAAAACAAAAAGAAAAAAAAAAAAGGGGGGGGGGAGAAGAAAAAACAGTCCAGCAGGCAACAAATCAGTCCCTTAAAGTCTTAAAGTCTCTTTTACATAGTCCTGGACATCCGCTCCTATCTCATCTTATGCTTCAGGTCACTGACTTAAATAGGTCAGGTAGTTCCACCTTAAGGCTTTCTAAAGCTTCCTCTGCTGAGAGGTATTTTCTGTCACCTTTCTCCAACTTAACCACCAAGGTAGCAGGGTATTGTAGCCTGAATTTCAGACCCGCCATATATAGCTTTTTCTTAATGCCCGCGTATTCCTTCTGTTTCTCCCTCACCGAGGGGACTAGATCCTGAAACAGCCACACCAAGCCCCATTCCAATGCAGATTTCTATTAGCCTTGGCTTTCATCAGAACATGGGATTTTTCCTTGTAGTTTAGAAATCGCATTATGATTACTCTAGGCCTCGCTGCGGGGTTTCTCTCAGTGCCCAATGGGCTCCTTTCAAGGTTGTAACAATCACCAAACGGAGGGGCCAAATAACTTAGCAGCAGATCCTGCATGAAGGCAATACAGTCCGAGCCTTCAGCCTCTCAGGTAGCCCAGCCAGTATTAAGTTATTCCTCCGACTTCTTGCCTCTTGGTCCTCTAGGCAATCCTCTAATTTTCTCACTTGTCGTTTAATATTAATCATATCCTGATCCAAGGTGGAAGATTTCCTTTCCTGTGACCCGACTCTGGCTTCCAAATCCCCCACTCTCTGAGAAAGCGCATGGAGTGCAGGCTTTAAAATGGTGAAGTCAGCTACAAGCCCCCTCAGGAGCTGCTTAATCTCGAGGATGTCTTCTGAAGTTGACTGGCCCTCCAGGATCTCCCCCCTCATGGCCTCTGCATCATCTGGGACAGGGGAATGGGGCTTAGAGCGCTTGGCAGCCGGGGATCTTGCTGCGAGAAGCTCGGGACTGCTCAACTGCGTTTCGGCCATTTCGGCTGCCAAGATGCCGAATTGAAGTGCGATACTCCTCCGACGTCCGATCGGCCCCCAAAACAGATCTCGAGTAACACTAACTCGCCGGTCAGGTAAGTGTGCCTTCTAAACCACTGGTATGGCCCAAAAAACAGGAAAATAGAAACAAATTCAGTCGCGGGACTCGGGAGCCTCGAGGGGGACGTCCGCTTCTCGCTAGCTCATCACGTGACCCCCTTTCTACACCTGTTTTCACTTCTGGTTCTCACAGCATGGGGGAGATGCTGCTCTGCTAACAGGGAGACACACAACACCCCTCCCCTCCCCCCAGTAGCTGCACTTATTAGAATTAAAGGGGAAGTCTCTCATAGTTTCACAACAATATTTTCCTGACTCCTTATGTGTAACTGTAGTGTGCCTCCTCCAGTTGCCAGTAGTCCTATTGCTGTCCAAACCTAGATTGTAAATAAAAAATATACAGCCTCCAGAAGTTATCAATGTGTTTGTCCTCCATTTTACCAGCAATGTTGCTGGAGGATGATGTCATCAGAGCAACAGATAATGGTGCTGCACTAAATGCAGTTCCACCAGTAAACCAAACCCACAATGTTTGGTTCCCCACTTGAGTAATGGAGGAACCCTTTAAGTGTTGTGCACATCCTGAAGTGCAGCCCTAATAGGGACTAGGACCATGTGAGTGTGATGCAGCACTGATTTGAGGTATATACTGTATTCATATAAGGAAGTGCCTGTATGTGTTGTGTTACTGTTTCTGTTAGCAAAAACAGTTTACCCAATAAATGACTCTGGGTACAACACGAGTTTTAAGTGGTATTATACAGCTGTTGTATTATGTTCTGTGTGTGTTAGCATTCTCTGTTTTTATTGTTTCTCACTGCTGGTGTCAATCTTGCAAATATTCCCATTTCCCCTTTGTAACTAGGCAGTCAGTGATTGGATGGCTGCTATAAGGCAACAAAGAGTTCAGCTGCAACAAGGAATAGGTTACCAGAAAAGCATCAGCAGCAGCATATGGAAGAAGGGTAATCCAGTGGTTAAAGCACATGCACAAGAACTGGGAGATGCTGGTTCAAATCATACTAGAGTCCCTTACTCTCTAACTCTTAACACATTCCCCTAACCTCCTTGGGAACTGTGATGGCCCCTCAGGTCCATGACTTTAAAAGTGCCCTCATTCCCATTATAAATCATTAGCAGTGATGTGAGAGCTACAGCACTTCACTTTGAAGGTACTGAGGACAAGTTGTAGCAGCCCCCCTCCTCCTGCTTTGCAATGCTAGCATTTGAAGTAGGATGTACCTCACAAATCAGATGCTACACTTCAGCTGTTGTAGGTAAAGAAGCTAATCAGTCTCAGAGTTTGTAGTGCTCAGTATTTGCTTAGCGCACTCCTCCCAAATCATATGTGCATTCTGTGTCTTGGTATTTCCAGTCAGAAACTCAGATTTAAGGGTCATTTGAAATGTAAAACAATATACTTTATAAAGTAAGTGATCTAGCTCTCCACTTGCAGGCTGTTGAAAGGGTGTGTGTATCATTTGTGCAAAGGAGGAATTCAGTCTTGTGTGATCCTTTGAGAAACTGCCTAGGCTCACCTTGTAAATGAATCTTCTCAAGGGTGTTCGCCTGGTTCAGTACAGATTGACTGATTGACTGCTTCATTGACTAATTCAGTCTACTGCTCTCCACATGTTACAACTGTCTCACAGAGAGAAATGAGCAGTACAAAGTAACAGATTTCATTTCCTGTGAATGAAATGTTATTAGATGTATTATTTGCTCTACACACACAGTATTATGGCTACAAGTACTACTCCCTGTGTGAGTTGCATGACAGAACTGTTTTAAGCCATTGCAAACTTAAACTAAAATCAGGATAGGCAGCATTGATGCCCTTATGTTTTCTTCTACACTGTTGCTGCAGTGACATCAAGTAATGGGAGGGCGTGTATTACAAGTGACTCATTTGCAAGTAAATGGAGGCTTGCTTGACACTTTACTACACTGTGTCAGAACCTCAGACTCTAGCTATGTGTTGCAACAAAAGAAATAACTGATCTCTTATTGACATATGTACAGTAATTGATGTAATGTATAATAAATACATAAGACATACCTAAATCATAAATATACAGGCGTCTTTTCCTCTAAGGTATAAACTGTCACGTTTAAACTAATAACCATGCAGCATATGCCCTTGCTCATGGGGAGTATATAAAATATAAAAAGGAATAAACATTAATAATGAAAGGCATACTAGGCAAATGGTGGGGGGAGCATTAGTGGGAACTCAGGCTACCATGTTGGCTAGGACCTCTCTCCTGGAGCTTGGATGGCTGGTTGTAACAATGTTATTAACATTATTTTCCTTTCTGGTTCAGTGGTTTTGTCATTTCAGCAGTTCCAGTGCAAAATTACCAGCAAAAAGAGCAAGTCCACAACTGGGAAGGCAGCTGCAACTTCAGCATTAGAAGTCCAGCTGAAGGCCATGTACATCAAGAAAGTCTGTGCATGGCTGGATGCTTGCCTGAATGGGACCACTGTTGCAATAGGGAACCAGACACTGGAGAAATGAATCTGGCCAGGAAAGAAGCTGGCAGTCAGTCCAAGCATGGCTGCAAAAAAAAAAAATTAAAAAACATACACACACACAAAAAAAAAAAAAAACACAAGAAGACAGTAGCACAAGACTAGGGATTTCCAAATTGTCAGATGATGAATTTAAACAGATGGTAATACAGAACTTTGGCAGCATGCCCTAAGTAGCGCATCCTCCTGCTAAGCCTAATGCTACAGCCAAGAAATCCAACAGCCATAAGGATGCAGAGCTACATATAGAGGTGGTGGGTGTCAGAACAATAGGCTGGAATATCAGTCGTATTATTTCCATTTAGCTTAGTGTCAAACTTTCCCCATTGCTTCATGGATTATGCAAAATGATGGAAAACAGCTCAAACATTCCTTCACAACTTACTGCATATAAAGGTTCTTATAATTTTATAAATGGCATGAGGCAACTGCAGAATGATATAAAATAGATTTTATCGTTCTGTACAATATAAAACTAACAAAAACAAACAAAAACAACTGCTTGCTATATCAAGTCTTGTAAATATTGCACAAGGCAGGATAAATACAAAAATTAGAAAGAAACTAACAAAACTAAACAGACATAGGGCTCAAATTTCAAAAGCCAAACTTTGGTGCAAGGCGCCTGTGCCAAATGGCTATATGCAAGTGGAACCTTGCACCAAAGTTTGTGGCCATCCCACTTTTCGAATGCAGGCTACATTGACATTGGGAAGCCTTGTGCCAAGGCCACCCCACACCAACTTCGTGGAAGAAGCATCCTTACACCAGGTTGGAAGGGGACTTGCACTATAGTGGGGCTGCACCACACCCTTTTTTTGAATTTTAGTATCCCTGCCATGGCGTAACAGGGGGCTAAATTTAGAGCAGCCAGGAGCTGGTTTAAGGACCCTGTGACTCTGCTGGGCAGGGAGGTGACTGAGTGGAGCCAGGAAGGTGGGGACTGGGGCAGAGGGAGCACTGGAAGTGCCATAGGGGTGACAAGGGTACAGTGGCATTGTGAGAGTACTTAGAAGGCACCCGGCAGAGGTGCCATGCACTGTGAGACAGAGCTGATCAGTCTTGGTAGAGGGGAGTGGGCAGAAACAGACCATGACTGGACCATGACCTGGACCCCAGGTGGACACAACCCTGGCACCTGCCCCAGAGGACCCACACACCTGCCTTGGTGCAGCACTGGGTTTGATGCAGGGCTTGTCAAAAGCCTGTGTCAGTCTTTGAGAATTGAGCCCATGGTTTATTGAGAATAAAACTGCAGTTTCAGCTTTATTATATGGAGCAGGCAGACATTCAACCCATTTTTTAAATAAACAAGTAATCATTAAAAGGTATTTGTTAACCCTTGAAGACCATGTAACAGGATCAATTTGGATATCGGACTAATGTACTGCAATTCCTTTTACTTGCAGTGGCACTCTGTGTCTATTTTGTTCCTCAATGAAATAGTACAAAATGCCCTGCTGTTTTGTCATCCTGTTGCATTCTTACAAGTCAAGATCAGGCTTATCACTATGTAAGTGTAACACTTTATATTTGTGTTTGCCTGTTGTTCTTGTTGACTGGTAACCACATTTACATTAACCTGGACTGTAGGAACAAATATCCATACTTATCTAGCTAAAGCACATTCCTTAGCTAGAGTATCTGCTAAATCATTTTCCTTTTTGTATGGTCGCTGAGTTTTGTAATGTCCCTTTACCTTCCTCCAATAAACAATCAAAGCACATTCATGAATCAACTGATTTCTAGCCAGTATAGGTTCTGCATGTGACACTTTTTTACCCTTGGAATTGCTCATATTATTCACTTTCCAGTCTTGTAAATGTGTAAGAAAACAATGTCTAGCATAATCAGAATCAATACAAATTACAATGTCTTGCAAGTTATGCTGCACTGCACTTTATATAGCTGCATGGACAGCTCCTAATTCTGCATATTGGTTAGACTTGGAACAAAGCTGGTACTTAATAGAACTTGAACATTTTCATGTTACACCACTCCTAAACCAAAAGATAGTTTCCCATCATGGTGGAATGCACAACCATCAACACAATCTCCAGGCAATTTTTGACAATCATATTCTTCATAATTGGGATGTCTGTGTTGTTTTTGCATTAGTTCTGATTCTGAAGGTTATTAAGGATCTTGTACAGGATGTTCTTCTACAGTACAATTAGATCCACCAACCCTTGGGCTACAGCATCACTTTTGTTTTTAGCATATTTGATCTCTAAATGTAGGCTCTGGAGTGCTAAGGTCCAGGCCACATCCATAATTTTCTGGCTACCCAGAAAAGCAATTGGTTGGTAAATAGTCTCAACAATAGCTTTATTCATTTATTTAAAATTTCGTAACTGGGAAAGGCACACTGAACCGAAGATTGATTATAGTTGTGACCCGAGGACAGGGTGTAGACATAGAAACATAGAAATTGTTGGCAGATAAGGACCACTAAGACAATCTAGTCTGCCAGTAGGCCCTATACATTGTATGGGGCCACTGACCCTATGTGATCAATGGCTTTTCATCACTGCCTCCCCTCTCAAGCTTCCCCTGTGCCTGTCCCAGGCATGCTTAAACCCCTCCACCATGCTTGCCCCCACTACCTCCTGTGGCAGACTATTCCAAGCTTCAACTATCCTCTCTGTGTAGGAAAAATTTCCTCACATTACCTCATAATCTACCCCCCTCAAAGTTCATATTGTGCCCCCTTGTTCTAGTACTTTTTCCACATTGGAAAAGGCCCTCCACTGGCACCTTGTTTATACTCTTGAGGTACTTGAAAGTTTCAGTCATGTCTCCCTGCTGTCTCCTGTCCTCCAGTGAGAACATATTGAGGTCCCTTAGTCTCTCCTCAAATGCTTTATGGTGCAAGTCCTGCACCATTTTTTTTGCCCTTCTCTGGATAGTCTCCACCTTATCTATGTTCTTACACACGTATGGCCGACAGAACAGAATGCAGTACTCCAGGTGAGGCCTTACCAATGTTTTATACAATGGCATCACCAACTCCCACCTCCTGCTAGTGATACTCCTGTCTATGAACCCTAGCATGCCACTGGCCCTCCCTGCTGCCTTTGTGCACTGCTTTGATAATTTAAGATCATCAGAGATGATAACCCCTTGGTCCCTTTCCTCTTTAGTGACAGTCAGCTCCCACCCCCCAACCTGTAGCTCTCCCCAGGGTTCCTTCTACCCAGGTGCATTATTTTGCACGTCTTTGTATCGAACCTCAGTCCACATCTCCAAACATCTTTCAAGCTTCTCCAGGTCCCTCTTCATTTTCTGCACCCCTTCTGAAGTATCCACCCTGTTGCAGATCTTGGTGTCATCTGCAAACAGGTAGACTTTGCTTCCAGCCCCTCTGCAATGTCACTAATGAAGACATTGAACAGGCCTGGTCCTAGTACTGATCCCTGTGGCACCCCACTGGTCACCACCCTCTACCCAGATTGTACCCCATTTATCACCACCCTCTGTCTCCTGTCTGTTAACCAGTTCCTAACCCAGTTCAACACTTTGTCTCCCATGCCCAGACTGCCCATCTTGTTAATCAGCCTTCTATGTGTGACAGTGTTGAAGGCTTTGCTGAAGTCTAGGTAGGTGACGTCTACCACCCCTCCCTGATTTATTTCCCTAGTCACCCAATCAAAAAAAATCTATTAGATTCATTTTACATGACCTTCCTGCTGAGAATCCATGTTGCATCAGATCCTGAGCACCGCTGGATTCCATATGTGCCACTATCCTTTCTTTCAGCAATGACTCCATGATCTTTCCCACCACTGAGGTGAGGCTGACTTGCCTGTAGTTCCCCTCCTCCTCCCTACTTCTGCTTTTGTGCAGTGGGACCACATGTGCCTTCCTCCAGTCCTCTGGAATGACACCCATGTTGAGTGACTCTGTGAACAGGACCACCAGAGGCGCTGCTAGTTCCCTTCACAGTTCCTTTAATATCCTTGTGTGGATGCCATCCGGCCCTATGACCTGATCCACCTTCAGCTTTGTTCTTCCAGAACTCTCTCCACTGTGAATGGACTGGTGTCCACTTCTCCCCCTCCCTTGCCTCTGCAACCCAACTGTGGTGCTTGACCCACCCCCTCCTTAGTGAATACTGAGCAGAGTATTTGTTCAGTATTTCTGCCTTGTCCAGATCCCCCTCCTTACATTCTCTCTTCTCTTTGAGCCTCACAATCCCCCCTGGGTTTTTTTCTCTTTCACTGATGTACCTGTAAAATGACTTAATCACCTTTGTTTACACACCATGCTAAGCCCTCTTGTGTCTGTGCCTTCGCCCTCCCAACAGCCTGCCCTGCTTCCCTTAGACATTCAAGGTACACCTCCCTGTCCGCCCCCTTTGACTCCCCTTATATTACCTGAAACTCCACCTTTTAGCCCTCACTTTGTCCCCCACCTCTTTGGAGAACCATCGTGGTTTCCTCTTCTTTTCCTTTTGACCACTATCCTAATAGATTAGTTTGTTATATCCACTATGACTCCTTTCAGTTTCTCCCATTGTTCTCCCACTCCCCTCTATTACCTCCCCCTTCCTCAGGACTGCTTGTATACATCTACTCACTTCAGTGAAATCCACTCTCCTGAAATCTAATACTCTTGCCCCTGTGTGGCTTAACTGAGCCCGTGTCTCCATTTTGAACCACACCATGTGGTGGTCACTGGACCCCAGCTGCCCTTCCACCTGTATTTTTTGACTCTGTTCCCATTGGTCCATACCAGGTCCAGTATTGACTTGTCTCTGTTGGCTCATGCACCAGCTGACTGAGTCCAACACCCTGCAGGGATTCCAGGATGGCTCTGCTTCTGGCTGAAGCAGCCACCTGGGTGGCCTAATCTACGTCCAGCATATTGAAATCACCCGGTAGCAGAATTTCTCCTTTAGCTGCCATGTCATGTATGTTATCCACTATTTCCCTGTCTACTTCCTCCATCCCTCTCTGCTTCAGGTCTATAGATCACCCTTGTGCATATTGCTGTTCCATTCCCTGGGTCCAGGGTGACCCACATTACCTCAGCCTCCCCTGTCTTCCCTGAACTTCTGTAGCCTTTATACCATCTCTGATGCACAGGGCCACTCCCCCACCATTTTTTCCCTTCCTGTCCCTCCTGAACAGTGTATAGCCTGGTACATTGACTTCCCAGCTATGAATAGCAGAGTACCACTTCTCTGTTATTGCTGCTATGTCAAGGTCTGCATCTGCCATCAAGGCCTCCAGGTCTGAAACCTTATTTCCTAGACTATGGGCATTTGTTAGCATGATCTTCCATGTTTTACAGTCTGCCCTCCCTCTGTTCTTCTTCTTCTTCCTCTCCAGCATCTTCCCCTACACCCTGGTTTCCTTTACTATGTGCTCTTGCTCACCCTGTATCACTTGTTATACATTCTTCACCTGCCTGTTTCTCCCTGCCTGCTTTAGCTGTTCCTGTAGTCAACTTATGTTCCTGCATGTTTCCATGAGGGAGTGTTCCTAAGTCTCCTAACCCTCTTGGCTCTCCCCCCTTGGCCAGTTTAAATGCTCACAGCTGAAGCATTTAAACTTCTCACAAAGAACCAAAGTCCTCTTCTCGGACAGATGCAGGCCATCCTCCTTATATAAACTTGCATTGGCCCAGGTCAGGCCCCAGTCCCCTATGAAGCCCAAACCCTCCCTTCTACACCAGTCCTTCAATCAGGAGTTGAAGGTAAGGATGTGGAATGGCCTAGCTTCCCGTATGCCCTGGACAGGTAGCACCTCCAAGAATGACATGGCACATGCTATCTATTTCAGGTTTCTCCCCAGCTTCCTGATATCCTCCTGGACTCTGGCTAACTCCACCCTTCTCCTGGCCAGGTCATTGGTCCCCAGGTGGACAATGATGTCCAGCTGATCCCTCCTAGCTATTGCCATTGCAATCCTATGGACCTGCTTCCCATCCCTCCATGCAGTGCTTCCTGGGAGGCACTTGACCTCCCTCCCTCTCTCCCCTGCTATGTGTCCCTAACTCCACTCCCTGGACATTAGAGTCCCCCACTAGGAGAAACTTTCCCCTCATCTGGGGTCCCCTGCCTTCCTTCCCTTGGGCTCCATCCTGGAGGACCCTCCCATCTTCCCTGGTACCAGCCTCAGGTTCCTGAGTGGGGCTTTCCCATGCCTTCAAAACAGAGTAAGAGTTACTAAGCGGGACCAGTTGTGGAATGTGCTTTTGACACCCCTCCCTCATCCTCCCTGATCACACCATAGTCCAATAACTCCTCTTCCCTGGCATCCTTTGAGGTACAGGTTGTGGACCTGTTGGTCTCTGGGTGGGGGTGGATGCTGCCTTCAGCTTGGCCAACTCTGCTTGGAGACAGGCACCCTCCTCCCTCAGCCCAGAGTGGTGCCTATAGATAGAGCAGTATTGCAGACTCCAGAATGTCTCCCTGAAGACAGCTGCTTCACAACCACTGCACTGCACCACTCCCATCAGGTCTGTTTCCCTCCTCAATCAACTGCCTGCTTAAGATGGCTATTTGTAATCTGTAAAACATTTGTTTTTTTTGTTTGTTTTTTGTTATGCTTTCTCTCTTTACTACTTCCTGTATAATAATAATAATTTTATTTATATAGTGCCTTTCAGGATATCAAAGCGCTGAACAAATTAATAACATGAATTCAAATACCCATACAAACATATAAAGACACATCATAAAATACATCATAAAACATAATAAATTACAGTAAAATCCAGTCAAATTCCAACTAGCTTAATTCTCCAAAAAGGCCATTTTCCATAAGAAAGTTTTTAATTCTTTCTTAAATATCTCCATGGAGGTGCACTCCCATGACCAGCCTGGTAGAGAGTTCCAA
Organism: Neoceratodus forsteri; assembly: GCA_016271365.2. Taxonomy (NCBI): domain Eukaryota; kingdom Metazoa; phylum Chordata; order Ceratodontiformes; family Ceratodontidae; genus Neoceratodus; species Neoceratodus forsteri. Next base: position 328,136,225 of record CM057450.1, on the reverse strand, counting down.
AGAGTGGGAGCAGCATGAGAAAATGCTCTGCTGCCTGAAGATTTTAAACTCACTCTTGGAATCTCCAGCAACCCCATGTCGGCAGAGCGGAGCGATTGGCCAGGGCAATAAGGAACCAGGAGGTCTTTCAGATAGGATGGACCCTGATCGTGAATGGCTTTAAAAGTCAATAAAATGACTTTAAAGGTGATCCACCACCGTATAGGAAGCCAGTGCAGTTCGTGCAGCACCAGGGTAATATGACAGGACCTACTTGTCCCAGTCAAAACCCAGGCTGCAGCGTTCTGCACCAGCTGTAGGCAGTGGATTTCAGCCCCAGAAAGCCCAAAGTAAAGGGCTTTGCAGTAGTCTAGGCACAAAGACACAAAGGTGTGGACCAACATTGGCAAGGAGTCAGATGGAACAAGGTGCCTAACCCTGGCAATATTCCTAAGATGGTAAAAGGAAACACTGATGACGGCTGACACCTGAGACTGTAGAGTCAGCTTATCGTCAAAAATTACCCCAAGGTTATGCACCCGTTCAGAGGTCAGTAATGACACGCTGCCAAGAAAAATTCCAGAAGGCATGCCAGTACACGACCTCTCAATCTGACCACCCGGGTCCACCACCAAAACCTCAGTCTTCTCCAAGTTCAACTTTAACCAACTAGAATCCATCCAGTCTTGGATTTCCCCCAGACAGTTGTTAAACACTGAGAGAACTCCATCCTGGTTGGGTGCAAAAGACAGGTATAGCTGGGTAACATCTGCATAGCAGTGAAACCTCAGCCCATACCGTCTTATGATATTTCTGAGGGGCAGCATATACACTGCAAATAACATGGGTGACAGCACAGAACCCTGAGGCACTCCACACAACAAAGAGACTAGGCCGGAGGAAAAAATCCCCTACACAACTCTTTGTGTTCTCCCAGTAAGGAATGAAGTGAACCATTGCAAAATGGTTCCCGATATTCCTCAGATTTGCCTTAGGCATGCTAACAACACCACATGATCCACAGTGTCGAAAGCTGAGGAGAGATGAAGGAGAACCAAGATGGAACGTCTCTTTTGATCCCTCGCCCTCAGAAGATCATTAAGCACCCAAACCAGTGCAGTCTCTGTGCTACGTCTTTTACGGAAACCAGACTGGAAGGATTCATAGATACTATGGATCGTTAAATGGTCATCCAATTGAGCAGCTACAACCTTTTCAATAACCTTCCCAATAAAGGGAAGGTTAGAGACAGGTCTGTAGCTTGAAAAACAGTCTGGGTCTAAGGAAGCTTTCTTCAAGAGAAGTGTCACCACCGCCTCTTTCAGGGAGCTGGGAAACTCACCTGACTTCAAGGAGCACCAGACTATTTGCACCAAAACTGGACCAATGATATCAACACAGCCCAAAATTAGGGGTAGTCGGTCCAGGATCCAAGCTACAGTTTGTAGGGTGCACACTAGGGATAAACCTCATAATATCCAAAAACTCAGTGCCTCGATTCTCTTGGAGATCCTTTTATCGACCTGTGTTCTCGCATGTCCCTACGACATCACCCTTAGAGGTTGTTGAACATAGGTCCACTCTTATGTCAGCCACCTTAGTTGCAAAGTATCGAGCGAGCTCATCGCACTCTATTTGCGAAAAGGTTTTCCCAACTTGCAGACAGGCTGGGTTGCACAGTCAATCTACAGTTTGAAACAGCTGAGCCGGTCAATTCTGAGCAACTGCAATCTCCCTTGACAGGAACTCTTCCTTCTTATGGGTGATTGCAGATTGATAGCTAGCATAATGTTCTATCAATCTAAGATGGTCGGCTTCAAGGGCGGACCTACGCCAACAACTCTCTAACCTTCACCCTTGTCTCTGCATCTCCCTCAGAGTTCCATCAAACCAAGGGGCCCTGGGGTGAAGGGGAAAGAGGGCATTCATGAACAGGAGCAATAGAATCCAGGGCAAACATGATGGCCTCATTATAGGCCAACACCAGTGCCTCTGGGTTACTGCTCACCAACATGGGGGATGATAGGTCAAGGACCGCCGCTAGGCCTTGTGAAGTAACATTCCATAATGGGCGGTACCTGACCATCTCCACAGGGGATGGCCTTCTAAGGGGGGTGCAAAAATTGAACCTCACAGTGTAGTGGTCAGACCAAATGACTGGTTCCACCCCCACATCAGTTGCATCAATCCCTAGAAGGAAGACTAAGTCCAGAGAGTGCCCAGATTTATGCGTAGCAGTGGAAACTATCTGTGTAAGGCCCAAAGAAGACATTAATTGGAGGAAGTGATTACCAAATTGTGAGAGTTGCAAGGCCCTATGGAACCCATCCTATAAATGTAGGGTGAGCCCTGGGATGGGTGGGTTGTGGGGAAGGAGAGTTGGACTATACCAATGGCTGTGTCTAAAAACAATCTGCCAAGGAGTCCTCTGACAGTGGCTCCTCACTCTACTCACCATGGTCCAGACACAGCCAATTACAAACACACAGTCACAAACTTATCAGCTAGAATCAACAATCCTGCCCAAACTAAATGGAAAAGCACACAGAAGTGGCAGTTAAGAAAAGACCTCAAATTCAATTACAAACACACTGTCACAAATTCACCAGCTGTAATCCCTCAACCCTACCCCAACTAAATGAAGAATCAACCTGAAATGGCAGTTAAGATCTCACATTCAAACTACACTAATCCCTGTAATATGATGCCTGCACTTAAAGTTCAGACACACCACAACAAAGGGTTACAAAGACTCAAAATACAGTAATTAACACTATACAAATATATGACACTTTTAAAATTAGGTTACAAAGTAATTTTGCAAATAAAAAAAGAGTAATATTATTTTGTCAGAACATAAAATGAGGTAACATTTTTATTTAAGATGGGAGACAAAGGAGATAACATTCTTACCACAAATATAATTTTTGAACCATTGTACTGCCCATACATTATGAAATAGTGCTTTGTATGCATTATGAAATCTTTTTTTCAACTTCACTTAAAGTTTTGCTAACATATTCAATAACACCATTGTCTGAATCATGTTTCTGATACAACACGGCACTGATACTATGGTCAGTATACCATTTCCAAATAAAAATCCTTATGCCTCTGTGAATAAGCAAGGCAAAGTGCTTGACTCTGGCTATCTTTAAAAGCTTGCGTAGCTTTCTCTTGTTCTTCTCCCCACACTGAGGCTTCTGTCTTTTTCAATATCCTGGAGAGATGATGGGCAATTTCAGCATAGTCCTGATTAAACAATCCTGAGTAATTACAGATTTCAAGAAAGTTGTGTAATTTTTTTGTAAAGTTTTGGGTGCCCCAGTTGTCTCAATTGCTTTTAGTTTGTTGTGCTATTGGCATGGCCCATCAGGTCCAACTACATTCCTGAGATAGTTTATTTTATTCATTTTATTTTATTGAAATCTAGGATTACAAATACCTTTGAGCAGGAACTGCTCGTTTACGAAGGTTCCACATTGAAGGAATGGGGGGGTATACATACATACAAAGGTCAACATAATAATATATAGTTACACAATAACAAGAAGTAAGAGACTGAGGCTTAGGAAATTCCAGTAATTCAAAATGTGCCAAATGTTAGGTAGCATGACATAACCAGCCAAGGGCAATCTTGGAAATAAGCACTGCAGGTGAGAGGGAAGGGGGTATGCAGGCAGGAAGACCATTGTCGGAGGGTAGAGGGTGAGGGTAAAAGCTCTAAAGGGAGGAGAGGAGGGATAGAAGTCAGAAATGCCCCAGGGAGGAAAGGGAGAGGGCAAGTGGTAGGCAGGTAGAAGGGGGCAAGGCGGGAGAGAGGCAGTTAAGACTGAAGTGGAGGGCAGTGAATCCAGGGCCCCAATTAGGCGAGGCAGTCACGACTAGTTGAAATGAGATGAAGTCAGAGTTGTCTCTTAAAAGGGCCAAGAGCAGCAGCAGTAAGAGTTTCTTTGTTAAGAGTATTGTACCACTGTGGTGCTCTGTGGGCAAAGGTCCTCTGGCCCATGGTTGTCCAGCATCTGAGGACAAGGAAGATTAGTTGTTGTGAACTTCTAGTTCTCTGGGTGCTGTGGTGATCAATAAGTGGCTTTTCAATGCCCGGGGGGGCATGACCCCAAGGAGGACTTTTTTGGCTAAGAGGCAGGTTTGATACTGTATCCAGCTGATGAGAGGTAGCCATCCTGCCTGAGTGTAAAGGTCACAAGTGTGTGTAAGTCAATTAGCCCCAGTTAGCAGCCTGCATGCTTTGTTGAGTGCAACTGTAATTCTGCGGAGGGCAGAGGCGGAGGCAGAGCCATAAATTGCTAACCTGTAATCGAAGATGGCGGTGACAGAGCTGCTGAAAGCCAACCAGAGAGTGTCAGGAGTCATGCAGTGTTTGTGCCTGTAGAGCAGGCCTATACGGATGTTGGTGGCTTTGGCGAAGGAATCTATGTGCCAATGGTAGGACAGTGAGCTGTCCAATGTGACACCTAGGTATTTAAAATCAGGAATGTGTTCAAGTAAGGTCTCTGTTTGGTTTAGGATGGTGAGGTCACGTGATTTGTACTTGCTCCTGATGTTGTAGAAGATCATAACCTTTGTTTTACTGTAGTTCATGACCAGTTTGTGTGACTTGAACCATTCTTCGATGCGCATGAATTCAAGCTGTAATTATTTCTCGAGGAGCTCTGCGTTTTGGTGGTTGGTGAACATGACTGCGTCATCTGCATAGAGCAGTAATTTCTTGTGGCAGACACTGGGAAGGTGGTTGAGGAAGAGGCTGAAGAGTAGTGGCCTCAGGATGGACCCCTGTGGGACCCCTGAAAGGAATGGCTTTTCTTCCGAGGTAACACTGGCAATCCTAACCCGCTGGACCCTCTCCCCAAGGTAGCTTGAAAACCAGAGCAGTGCTTCATTGGAGAGCCCAATGTTTGCTAACTGCTTGAGTAGGAGTGGGTGGTTCACAGTATCAAAGGCTTTTGTAAGGTCGATGAATACTGCCCCTACACAGTTTTCTTGATCAAGTGTGATATGGATGAAGCCTGTGAATTCTAATAGTGCAGTGGTGATACTGTGCCCTTTTTGGAAACCATGTTGCTCAGGACACTGGATGTCGTATTTTTCCAGGTACTTGACTAATTGGTCTGAGGCGATGCGCTCCAGGGCCTTAGACAATGGAGGGAGGATGGAGATAGGTCTGTAGTTGGAGTGCAGTGGTTTGTCTCCACTTTTGTGTACCAGTGTGATGGTTGCCTGTTTCCAGTGAGGTGGGAACTGGGACATCCTTAGTGATAGATTGAGGACCTTTGTCAAGGGTTCAAGGACTTCTTCAAGGACAAGTGCTAACAACTTCAGGTCAAAGGAGTCACCGCTGTAGCCTGCATTGTGAATGGCCTTCCGAATATAGGTTCTGGCTTCATGCACTGGGATCTCCTTGAAGTAGAACTGTGGGGCAGGGTGTAGGAGAGGAGTAGTTGCAGGAGGGTTCCTACCAGAGGGGGCATCAAAGAAATTAGAAGGGAGGACATTATCCAAGTTGGAGAAAGCATTTTTAAAGGTGTTGGTGATGGTGTACAGGTCAGTTGTTGGTGTTCCATTTATGTTGAGCATTGTGGGTGGTGACTTAGGGGCCTTGCCTGTAAGGTCTTTCAAGTTACTCCAAAATTTTTTTCCATCACCCCAAGAGTTGGAGAGAGCTTCCTTGAAGTATTTGCTTTTGGCTCTCCTAACTGCCCACGTGCACTCATTTCTGGCATTTGGTTTACATCAATGGCAGAGTCGATTGGTGTCCAGTCCAGGTGGCTTAGGTGTGTCTTTAGTAACTCAAGGTACCCCTGCTTTAACACTCTGGTGTGGATTATTTTAGGAGGGGGCTTAATGAATTTGTTTGTCCAGGTACATGTGACCGGTGAGTGGTCACTGATCCCATCAGGGAGCACTGAGACTTTTGAGATTCATTCAGGGTGATTAGTTAGGATCCAGTCCAGAAGTGTTCACAACCCTGTCCTACAGTTGCATCTGGTGGGGGTGGTAACAAGCTGGGTGAGGTTCTGTGACATGACAGCATCCTTGTAGTTTCTGGCCTCCAGCGATAGCCAATTTATGGTGAAGTCACCTAGTACTATGAGTTCAGAGTTATGGTGTAATCCCTGTAGGCTTTCCAATAATGGTGAATTATGACTGGAATTCATTTTTCCTACAATTCCTCAGTTTACCTTATTTCTGTGTCATTATCCCTTGTCAAAGACAATTTGAAACCAGTATTTTTCAGCTGGTTCAAAATATAAGTTATATCTTCCAGGTATTTCGGAAAAGAATTACTTGTGATTAGCATATCATCCACATAAAGCAGATTTGCTCTACTTTCAGCATCAGGCATAGCCTTGTGTAGGAAGATATTAAAATCTATAGAGGAATTTAAATATCCAAAAGGACATCTGTTCCATGTGTATTGTCTTTTTCCAAAGGTAAAAGTCAATTAATATTGATCTTTTGGCTCTACTTTTCATGTCAAAAATCTATTTGCTGTATCTAGAGCAGTGAAATATTTTGCACCTTCAGCTTCTGCCAAACTTAGATCCAAAAATGTCATAGGCCAAAGAGAGAAAGGCACCTGTTTGTTTAACTGTCTATAGTTAATTGTGAGCCTCCATTTTTCTTGTAAGTTTTAGTAAAGGCAAAATGGGTGAATTACGACTGGAATTCATTTCTCCTACAGTTCCTCACTCCATCAGGGTATCCAGTATCTTTTGTATGTGTTCATAAGATGCTTGTGCCATTCGGTACTGGCTTACATAAACTGTGTGGCGATTTGACCACTGCTGAGTAATATTGCAGACATATTGCTGTTACAATTTTCTGTGATTTTGGTTATCTTTAAAAGTTCCAAACAGGCCAGAACTAAGGGTTGCCAAAAGAATGCCCAATGTTACTGAAAAGATCACACAGGACACAGAAAATGTATATTACAATTGTCTGACATTCCTTTTGGATCTGGGGACAAAGGTTTAACCAGGAAACTAAAATCCCATTTCAAAGAGAATTGAAAGTTCCTTGTAAACTTATTAAAGGAAAACAGAGGTAAGAAAATCTCTGGAGATGGGAGAAACATCCCCTGTCATAAATCTTTAAACTCAAAGAAAAATAGGTGTTAGGCAAGGGGTGTCAGCAAGGTTACCACCAGTCTATTTACATTTTTAATAAGTGGCAGGAAGCTGAGGAATATCTACTGCGGATGTCTATTGTAATTACACTGCAGGTGTTATAATTCATCTCCATTTAGAAGAAGCCAGGAAGGATTGGGGAAGATTAAGGGCTGTTGGGACCAGTGGCATAGATTGTGGGGGGGCAGGTGGGGCAAGCTGCCCCCCCTAAGCAAAGCGACCAGGACTTTTAATGAGCTCTTTTTCATTTCAGTTTTTTTTTGTTCCCCTCTTGCCTGGACTGGCTGGATCTGGCTGCTCTGTGATGGGGGTTGGGGAAATGCCGAGCTGGCTCTTCAGTCTCCATGCAGATTAAAAAAAAAAAATGCTCTGAATGTCCCCGTTTCTGATTAGCTGCAAGTATAGCAATCTGCATGTTGCAGCCAATCAGAGCACTGCAGACTCAGTCAGGCACATGCCTGCATGACCAGTGAAATCCATTAGCTGCCATTTTTGAGTTGCCCACGAAGAGAGGAGGATCCTGAGCAGGCGAGCAGCAGTTAAGGACTCTCCCGGTGATCGGAAAGGACTCAGAGTCATTGGCTGGCTACTAGCTAACTTGCTCCCTCACTTGGTACTGTCCCGACTCCCATTTACCTCACTCCTCGAGTTCATGCAGACCATAAGGAGTGAGTAGTGACTGTGACTGACCTGGCTGGGTCTTTATCGTTACTGTCCCTGGCATGCTGCAGCTGTTTCTGACAGTTGCCAAACTTCAACTTGCAAGTTGGCCACCTGCCCACCTCAGTTTGAGTCTGGGACCAAGTCTGAGACAGAGTTTAGGAGAGGAGGATTTCTCCTCCTAGTCATCCATGCTCCAGTCATCAGAACACCTGCCATCAGGCCCAGGGAACAGGAACAGGAGGAGTAATATAAGAGTGGCGATGTGTGAGCCCACTCAGGCACTCAGTCAATGAGCCAAGTCAGCCCACCCAACCAGTGACCACCCAGTGCCACTCTGGATTGCATTGGTAATGGTAATGAAAGAATACTTTGTCATTTATAAACATTTTTGATTAAAATAAATGATTTGCAGGCAAACTAAATTTTGCAAACATCTAAACAATGCTGCTGTCTCATTTAATTGTTTTAAATATAAAAGAGAAAGGCTTATTGGAGGAGGGACAACAGGTATGCACTAGGACATCACAGAAAAGAGGCATTTGAAAAAATGGGAAGACGTACAGGAAGGGAGTGAAGAAAGGGGAAATAAAATTTCAGAATGAAGGGAGGTGAATGGAGAAAGCTGGCAAGGCAAGCCTCTTGACCTGCCAAGGTCATAACACAGTGATTCAAAAGCTGTGGAAAGTAGCAGAAAGGAGAAAACAGGAGGGAAGGGAGCTAAAACAGTATGTGGAGAGAAAAGGGGGTACAGTCTAAGAGATGCCAACCTTCTAGAGATGGAAAGGTCATGTTAAAGACCTTGTTCCATAACATGGTCCACAGCCATCCGACTTAGGTGGCAGCAAGGGCACTCTCCTTGGCTACCGTCACTGTGACTAGCTTTCCCACTGGTGTGACTGTGGAGATAAGTGAAAGTGGTGGCCCTTTGAACAAAACCCCTTGGTAAACACCCTGATGCCACCTTACTCAAACAACATAAGGTCAGCAGTGATTTTACTCAGGGCCAGGATTTTGTCCAACTGGCACCATTTAGCCATCTCACACTGGGACAATCAGTGACAGTGATGGACAGGCTAGGATAGTGCATTTGCTGCCACCAATGTCAGTCAAGTGTGGGCCAGGTTGTTGGCCATAGAAGGGGAGGAATTCTATCTGGAATCTGGATTGTCTGCTCTGCCTCAAGGAAGGGGGACTGGGATGGCTAATAGTTTGGGGGTGACTCTGGCTACACTGCTGCAGGCTCCGTGAGTATGCAGTCACTGATTGGGGAAGGGACAGGCCAGCAGTCCTGGTGGAAGCAAACTGGAGCAGTTGCTGCAAAGATGGGAAAGGGAGGTTCAGATAAAAAAAAATCGGTGTCCAGGGTTGTGAGACTGTGACACACATAGTGCAAGGCTGACGCAGACAGAAGAGGGATGCCTATCTCTTATGCTATACATACACAACCAAGAATCTGTTGCACTAAAAGGAAACCATATACAGTCCAGACCTCAATGAAAACCATATACAATCCAGATCACAGTGAGCTATAAAAAATGCCAATTTATTCACTGTGCAACATCTCAAAAGTACAAACTGTGCAAAAGCTGACAAGGTACCTCTCCTATAGTAGCCATGTCCCCTGACAAAGACTTGTTTATGTTGAAGGACTGGGGTGAGCGGCAGGCACCACCAGCTGCACCAGCCTATTTGTGAGCTTTCAGCTTTTGCACAGGTTGCATTTTTGTGATTTTTGCACACTACACAGTGAATAAATTGGTATTTTTTGTCACCTCACTGTGCTGTGGACTGTATCGTATATGGTTTCTGTTTGGTGTGATGGTTTCTTGGCTTTGTGCAACTCCAAACACTCTGTACCGGAATCAATTTTGGACAGACCTAGTAAGGGAGATGGCTGGATTGCATTTGTGTGCCTTCTGTTCCCCTGCAGCCAAGCTAAAGGAGAGTTGAGGATGAACAAGTGTAGGGGAGGCCTTTTGCTTTTCCACATGCTTTTGCAGTGTTCTGAGTAGAGGGCAGTTTAATTGTTAGATGCAGAACTGGACTCTGACCAGGATTGTAATTCATTTTTTCAGATTTAATATTTTTACTCTTGAATGAGAACAATACTAAATAAAATAAAAAAAGTAAAAAAACTGAATCCAAGTATGTCAGATTCCGAGAACTGGAGTTTGATCAATCCCTACTGCCTATGCCATCACCTTTCTGTGTTTCTATGTTACATGACATTCCTGGGGAACTGACCTCCCCCAAAAATTCTAGGATACTCATGGTTTGTAACCCAGCTGTAACCACACATGGTGTCTTTTGTCAGTCTCCTTCCCATGTAACTGTAGTCACTTTTTTCCAGTTGGTCCTTTTTCTCCCTTCTGGCATGGCTCCCATCACATGGTCCCCCCCCAGCTCTGTCCCTTGGGTTCTCTTGGGACTTATTGGACCTTGCTCTCATGGCTTACTCCCTGTGGCAGGGTGGCAGGGACTGTGCTCGAGGAGCCAGCAACCATGCCTGAGTCAGCTGGTGCTAGGCCTGTGTGGGTCAGTGATCATCCTGCCAGCAAGGATGTTTTCTCTTGTTTTCTTGTCCCCCTACTTGTGACACACAGAAGTGCTGTGCAATGGCTTCAGTGGTGGCATCACTCAAGCACCCATGCGAGGCCCACTGGTACTTATCACTCCTCCGTTGCTTGGTGCACTTAGCTTCCATTAGGAAACAGTTGTGCCACACCACTCTATCCCCAGAGGAGAAGAACTGTCTCTTGATGCCCAGTATCCTCCCATGGCCAACCCTCTGTGGCTTAAGCTCATTCTCAAACTTGGATTGTTGAGGCTGCTGCTTGCTGTCATAACTTTTATCTGCTTGCCCATACCCACCAGAACACAATAACTTGGCAAAGTTTGTTTCCTTTTTCCAGAAATCCTTTAAAGTGATGTCGACAACTCATGATTGCACACCTGCAGCAGAATTTGACAATTAACTAAAGGGCTGGGGGTGTGCTGCAGCTGTGATGTAGTGTTCCCAGCTAGAGAGGAATGGGGTTGGGTTACACTCTTCCACTTCTAGTGACCCCAACAGTGGGCCAGGGAACTTGCCACTCTTGCAGAGGCATGCTAGAGCAAGTAAGGTCTGTTGTTGTGGCCTGACATGGGGGGGAGGTGGGGGTCAGGGGAACAGAACAAGGAAATACCTGCAGCAGCTGTAGGATGATTTCCCAGTCATGGCACAGACCCTGCACCACTTGTTGTCTCCCAGGGGGAAGGGGATCTGAATTGTGCTTCAGGGGGTGGACAGTCCTCTGAGATCCTGCCCCACCATGGGGGTACACCTGTGGGGAATCTGAGGACCTCATATCAGGAAGTTACAGATAGTGGGTGATGGGGTGGTGGGTGGGTGCTGGGGAGGAAGGAAGTGGCTGTGCAAGACTGGGAAAAAATAATATTGGAAAAAAAAGGGAATTCTTTAGTTAGGGCAATCAATAATTTATTTGTTTGTAATTTGCATTTTATTTCTCCCCTCTGTTTGTTCCCCCTACTTCCTTCATGCCATGCCCTGTTCTATCCCCTGCATCCTACCTCCCTCCACTGTCAACAGGATTATCCCCCCCCCCACCAACAGAGTTTAATCTAGCCAGACCCACCTCCTCCATCCTGAGTATGGAGATATACTGTATGTTCCTTATGTGCCCAGAAAGAGAAGAGTGTCAGGGGTTGGGGTGCTCTAATTAGTATGTGCTCAGGGCATCATGGGCATGCATTTATGAAGATGGGTAAACTGGTTTGTGCCTCAGAAATTACTGCTTCCAGTATTGGTTTTGCTCTGCAGACTGCCAGCTCCTCTGAACTCAGTAATGCAGTTGACAAGACAAAATTAGTTTGTGCAATGCAATGCTTGAATGTGCTGTCATAGATGTTTAAATTTTAAATGTAGTGTCAACATGGTTCAAATCAGTTGGTAGCACATCTGCCTCTGGGCCAGATGGTCATATGTTGTAGTCTCGCATTGGGTTTGGGCTCATACCATAACTGCTGGTCCCCAAATGCCATACTAGGGGATGCTGTATGGCCAGTAAGCAAAATAAGGAAAACAAACACAGAATAAACCAGAGATAGAATGGTGGAGATATGGAGTTCTGTGTGGTGTGGTGCTCCACATGAGGTGCTTGTTGCTTGGTGCTAGTAGTTAGTAAGGAAAGGATTGATGATTAAAGCAGCTGTTGAGCTGTCCTATTTACTAACTGCTGTGCTGGTACATTTCTTTCCAACTCATGGGGATAGCCTGCCAGCGCTACATGAAGTGCAGTAGTGCAGACTTTATTGGAGGGGATGCTGGGGAATGAGGAATTGGATGTATACAGAAAGGAGTTAACATGTGGTGTGCTGGCAGTGGCTCCAGCCAGTGCCAGTCAGGCCACAGCAGCAGCAGCACTAGTGTACACTGTCGACTCCAGTAAGTGCATACTGCAAGAAGCCCTGAGGTGGCACAAGGCAGGAAGAGAGATAAGGACTGAAGGCACAGAGTAGATAGACTGTCTTGCCAGGATTCACTGTCATTTAGACCTTCAATATACCAGAACACATTTTATACCCTATGGCTTCTGGGTCTCCAGACCCCCAGCCTCTTCTATGTCATGAGTTGCGAAAACCAGGACTTTTTTGTTACTTTGCACCCCCTGTAAAAAAAAAAAACTACACCCCTGGTTGGGACTGTAGGACATCTAATTAATTAATAATCCTGAGTCCTTTAAAAATCTTGGAAAGAGCAAGAGAGATCCCTACAGGCTCAAAAAGATAAAACCACTAAAGAGTTACAGACTGCATGGACCAAGGTATATAAAGCCCTCAAAACAGGGCATGGTGCACACTTTTTCTGGGGCACTCTTCCTGACACACCGAGTAAGACAGACTAAGGACCAGTGAATGTAAGCAAAAACTGGGTCTTTGCAGACTTCATTTATGTTCTGGACTTTAGTTTCTACCTTATCTGTGGAAAATCCAAACAGTTACATTTCACTGTGTGTTTTGTATTTGTATTATTCCAATTTTGTTTTGTTATTCAGTAACCAGATTTCAGAAATCTTTTGTTTGCAAACTTTGTATGATAAATTTTTAGAATTAGTAAAAGAGGTTTGTTTTAAGAACTGCTTGTGAGTGATTTGTGTGTGTACAAAGGTGGAAGGTTTATTTAAATCTTAGACCAACCTGGCAAATGCAAGGTGGCACCATCACTACCAAAGATAGGATCCTGGAAGAGAAAATCTTGGTGCCTTAAGTAGGGGAGATACACAGGTCTCAGCAGGAGTCTATAAGGGAGAACCAGGTTGCTGTACCACCCATGGGAGAAGACACCAATCAGGGTGATGAAAGACCAGCCCTGTAGAGGTCATAATGCCTCAGTCTCCCCCACAGTACAGCAACCAAGGAGGGTCCACACCTAGCTACAGATTTGAGACCGTATTTTATCCTTACCCAGATTTTTAAAAGGAAGCCCTAGGACCCTGTTGTGAGTGTTCAGTTGTGAACTCAGTGAGCACTTTAGATGAACACGTGGATTGTGTTCCTGTCCCCCCCATCACAGATTGCACTTAGGGATGTACACTGTTAGCTCAGTGGACCTGGCCCCCAGGAGTGGGTTTCAGACAAACTGGACCTTTACTAAGGTCTGTAGGTTCCCTGGTAACATGATGATCAGTTACCCTATAGTCATAAGCATCTTTTGGAAACAATTCTTTCAGCTGAAAAAACTTCAACGGACATCATCTTTTTCTGTTTCAGTTTCACCACTATATGTTTGTATAGTGTGTTTAACTTTTTCTTTAAAATCACAATAAGGTAAGTTTTTATCGAATTTTACCTTATCTCCAATCACATCAGAAACATTTCCAGCATCAACTACATGTACTTCTTCAAGCTGTTCTGTTTCACTAATGGTAATGGATCATACAGGATAATCATCCTCAGTGGTACATGTATGTATCTCTTTCTTGCCAGCTTGACAGATATTTTGCTGAACAAATAAACCATTATGTAAACATTTAAAAATATCCGTCTGTCTTGTTTCTCTGGGTAATATTTTCAGGTAGTTTCCCAATAACAGGAATGTTTAATTCTGAATCATAAAAGGATTTACCTGTTAAAATTCTTAACTCACAGTTAGCTTCTATGGTGATAGCCTCTGGTATAAGATTATGCATCAAAATATGCATTACTCGATTGCTCATATCCAAGCAGTGTGTGGAATGGATCTTTAAACCCATGTAACTAAACTGCTGGTTAAGCACAGTAAAGCAAATTGGTCAGGCATTTCTTGACCTTTTTTTTTTACAATAATCCTAACAGAAAATTCCCTTACATTACCTGGAACTGTTACAGTGAATCCATTCACTACTAGGGATGGGCTTCCCATTGGGTAGCTGGAGCAGGTAGGTGGGGTATCTGCTTTTTTGGTTGGGTAGGATAGTTTGGGCAATTTACTACCTTACCCAACATAACAGGGCATTTTGTGGGTCTGGCACTGTGGCCAAGGGTAACGGGACATGTAGCAGGTAATAATAAAAAAAAAGTTAAAAAAACAGGAATTTTCCATAGAGCCTGTAGAGTCCTGGGACTCATGTACCACTTCAGTCAGGCATTAGAGGCAGCCTGTGGGGTCTTTACATTAGATAAGAGCACATGACACCAACATGACAATCCAATTGGTCTGTGCTGGTGTCTGAGCTCCACGTCTGTCTGAACATGCTGCAGAAGATGGTCATAGATTGGAGGAGAAGGACCTATCGGTTGACGGCTCAGCGCTTGTGGCTGAACCTGATTAAGCCAACACAAACTGCAAAAAAGGCAATATTAAATAAAAAAAATCACAAAGCATACAAAGGCTAGGAGGAAACTTAGGGACTGAAGGGGGAGGGATTTGGAGGGGAATCAGGGTCATTTGTCTGTGTGATTTGTTGGGGGGGGCAAGCCAATAGTTGCCCTGAGCCTGTTTGTCACTATGTATTGTGTTTGCTGTCTGTTCACAAACTCTGTGTGCCACATCCAGCACTACCCTGTGTATCTGAAGCCATTAGACTGTATAGTTAGTGTCTGCTAGGTGCCTCCAGACCTATGCGTATCTGCTACTCTGTGCCTCTGCATAAAGACATTGCAGATGTATTATACACAGTCTGTTAAGTGCCCTAAGTCCTGTGTGTAACAACTACTTGTGTCTCTGATTAAAGCCATTTTAGCTGTATTATACACTGTCCGTTATGTACCCAAAGCCCTGTGTATGAGATATACAGGTAGCTACTCTGTGTCTCTGCATAAAGCCATTTTGGCTGTATTACTCACTGTCTGTTAGGTGTCCCAAACCCTGTGTGTGACATATAGATGCTCTGTGTCTGCATAAAGCCATTTTGGTTATATTATACACTGTCCATTAGGCACCCTGAACCCTGTGTATGATATATAGCTACTCTGTGTTTCTGCATAAAGCCATTTTCAGCTGTATTACACACTGTCTGTTAGGTGCCCCAAGCCCTGTGTGTGACATAAAGCTACTCTATGTCTGCATAAAGCCATTACAGCCATATAACATTGTCTGTTAGGTGCCCTGAGCCCTGTGTGTGACATAACTACTCTGTGTCTCTGCATAAAACCATTTTGGCTGTGTTACACACTGTCTGTTAGGTGCCCTGAGCCCTGTGTGTGACATATTGCAACTCTGTTTCTCTGCATAAAGCCATTTCATCTGTATTACACACTGTCTGTTGGGTGACCCAAGCTCTGTGTGTGACATATTGTTACTCTGTGTCTCTACATTAAGCCATTTTGCCTGTATTACACACTGGTTGCTAGATGCCCTGTGTGTGATATACAGTATAGCTATTGTGTCCAATATGAAGCCATTTTGGCTGTATTACACACAATCTGTTAGATGCCCCAAACTATGTGTGTGACATATTGCTACTCTGTGTCTCTACATAAAGCCTTATTGGCTGTATTACACACTGTCTGTTAGGTGCCTCAACCCTGTGTGTGACATATAGCTACTCTGTGTCTGCATAAAGCCATTTCAACTGTATTACATACTCTCTGTTAGGTTACCTGAGCCCTGTCTGTGACATAGCTACTCTGTGTCTCTCTCTGCAGTATATCAAATGCCATTTAGGCTTGTTTAGTTGTCACGAGCCCTGTGTGTGACATGTAGCTACTCTGTGTCTCTACATAAAGCAATTTCAGCTGTATTACACTGTCTATTAGGTGCCCCAATTCTGTGTGTGACATATAGCTGCTCTGTGTCTGCATAAAGCCATTTCAGCTGAATTACATACTCTCTGTTATGTGCTCCAAGCCTGTCTGTCTCTGCAGTGTAGCAAAAGACATTTAGGCTTGTTTAGTTGCCCCAAGCAATGCGTATGACATGTAGCTACTCTACGTCTCTGCATAAAGCAGTTTTGGCTGTATTACACACTGTCTGTTGGGTGTCCCAACTTTGCATGTGACATATAGTTACTCTGTATCTGCATAAAGCCATTTTGGCTGTATAAACACTGTCTGTAAGATGCCCCAAGCTCTGTGTGTAGCATATAGCTACTCTGCATAAAGCCATTTCAGCTATATTACCTACTCTCTGTTAGGTGACCCAAGCCCTGTCTGTGACATAGCTACTCTGTGTCTCTTTCTGCAGTATAGCAAAAGACATTTAGGCTTGTTTAGGTGTCCCGAGCCCTGTGTATAACATATAACTAATCTGTATCTTCATAAAGCTATTGGGGCTGTATTACACACTGTCTGTTAGATGCCTAGAGCATTGAGTGTGATATATAGTTACTTTGTGTCTCTGCATAAAGCCATTTCATCTGTATTGCACACTGTCTGTTAGGTGCCCCAAGCCCTGTGTGTGACATATAGCTACTCTGTGTCTCTGTATCAAGCCATTTTGTCTGTTTTGCACACTGTCTGTTAAGTGCCCTGTGTGTGACATAGCTATTCTGTGTCTGCATAAATCCATTTCATCTGTATTACACACTGTCTATTGGGTGCCCTGAGCCCTGCGTATGACATATAGCTACTCTATGTCTACATAAACCCATATCAGGTGTACTACACACTCTCTGTTAGGTGCCCTGAAGGCTGTGTGTGATGTATAGTTTTTCTGTGTCTCTGCATAAAGCTATTTTGACTGTATTACCCACTGTCTGTTAGGTACCCCAAGCCCTGTGCATGACCTATAACTATGCTGTAATACAATACATAGCAATAAAAGCAATGTACAAGGATAATCAATGAGGCCCAATCATAAGGATGCCACTTGTAGAGTATGAGAGGCAAGTGCAGAAAAAAAATCATATGCTAAATGTAAGAAAGAGAGGATGACCATGAATGGGAAAAATTCATGTAAGCAAGGAAATGGCAGTGTAGGGTTTCTTCTAGGTCCCTTGACTATACAAGAAATAGTGCCAGACACCATAGTACAAAGCAAAAAGGCTAAATCTTTAGTGTATAATGTATTTTACCCTGCAGACAACTTTTGAACTGTATGCAGTCTGTGCAAAAAGAGTGTCAGTCATGGTGACAAGGCAGGACATTTTGGAACATCACTAGTGATACAACATGTAAAAGCAAAACACCCAATTGAGTGGGGCAGGGCAATGGACAGTGTGTTTGCTATGGGCAGCAATGAAGGTGGCAGTAACAGTGACCATAGTGACAATGAACTGGAAGCAGGAACTGACCCTGACTCATTTGACGTGTCCTTGCAGTCATTCCAGACAAACAGAGATTATTTCCTTCTGACACTATCAAGTACTGCAAAATCCAACAGTAGTATTCCACATGAAAAAGGCGTGAAAAGTACAATTCCCCCCAAATTAAAAATATCTTACCACTCTCATCAACTAACATTAAAAGAAAGTGTGAGGACATCAGAATTTACCTGCAAGCATCCAACATGCCAGCTGTTAAACAGAGCCATTGCAGAGCTGTTGGCTGATTGTGAGCTCCCTTTTGCTTTTGTTGCCCAGAAAGGTTTCCTTAAGTTCAGGAATTGGACTCAACCACAGTACACCATTCCCTCTTGAACATGTTTCTCAAAAATGGTTGTTCCACAGTTGTATAATTTGGTGTGTGGAGTGGTCACTAAACAGTTGAAACTCTCTGAGGTGATTCAGGTTTACATAACCATGGATATATGGACCAGCAACCAATTGACTACATAACTGTTACAGCTCGTTGGGCAAGTGTTCAGTTAGAAAGTAATAATTCCCACTCTACCATAAGTAGTAGGAAGCAGGCTATATTATGTGTCACCACTTTTCAAGAAAACCATACTGCTGTGAATATTTTGCAGGATCTGCAAAATAAATTCCGAAATGACTTACTACGTATTCCTTATCTACAGGGTTCATAGTATCAGATAAAGGTGCCAACATAGTCAAGGCTATTGGCAACTACCAACACATAGCTTGGTTTGCACATTGCTAAATCTTCTCATCCATGGTTTTTCAAATGGAAACAGAAATGTTAAAAACCTCTTGGGTCTTGCTAGAAAAACATGTGGGCATTTCTGCCACTCTGTGGAAGCTCAAAAAATTCTGAAGGGGCTGCAGAAGTCAAACAACTTACCCTTGCATACATTAAAGCAGAACATTCAAACCTGCTGCAATTCAACATTTTACATGTTGGAAAGGCTTCTTGAACAGAAAAAAACTGTACATGACCACACCATGCAGAATCAAATAGGTAAAGTAGAGATCATGTTCAGTTCCAGCAGCTGGACTCTACTGAACTATTTGATCACCTTATTGGAGCCATTTGAGGCTACCACATGTGATGTCAGTGCAGACAGTGCAACTCTGAGTCAAATTCTTCTTCAAATCAGATTTCTTCAGGTTTTTCTTGATGACATAAAGAAAGACTTTCAGTCAAAAGATTACACCACTGCTGTTACGTCGGCTGGTGACTTGAGTCTCAGACTGTTGACTGATCAGAGAATAAATACCATGTTTAAGAATGACATCTATGTGTTGGCTACATTACTAGATCCCAGCTTCAAGTGGAACATTGAAGCCATCCTTCCTGCAGGGAAAGACATTGAGTATTGAAGACATCTTCTGCTAACCAAATTTGACATTGCCCTACAAACACCATTAACCTATGGGAAGGACTGAATTGTGTAAGGGAGAAAGGGGAGGAGGGTAGCATGGAGTCACTTTGGATGCAATTCCAGGATTCCAAGAACAGGACTCTCAGAATGGGAGTGGTGTACAGGCCACTCTCTCAGACAGAGTAGTTAGACAGGGAACTAGCAGTATAGATCAGAATGACCTGTGTGAGGGGTAGTATGATGATTGTGGGGGACATCAACATGCCAGGAGTGGACTGGAGTACCCTAACAACCAGCAATAGAAGGGAGCAGGAACTGCTGGATGCCTTCCAGGACAGCTTCCTGATGCAAATGGTCAGTGAACCAACTAGGTTAGGGAATACCCTTGACCTTGTGCTGGCAAATGGGGAGTTTGTGAGGGAACTTAAGGTGGAAGAACCACTGTCAGGGAGTGACCACCACTCAGTATGGCTCACATTGGATATGGGCAAGGAAGGAGTGGAATCTGGCACAAGGGTGCTGGACTTCAGGAGGGCTGACTTTTTGAGAATGGAGGAAGTGGTAAAAGGGAACCTGGCCAAAACTCAACCTAGTATGGACACTAACCAGAGGTGGGAGCTCATAAAGCTGGGGATAGCGGAGGCAACCAGAACCTGCAGCAAGGCCCAGAGCAAGAAGACTGGGGCTAAGAAATTGAGCTGGGTGGGCAAGAAGGTCATGGAAAAGGTAAAGAGAAGAAGGGTTGCCTTTAGGAGGTACAAGAAAACAGGGAGGAGGAGGACAGGGAGGAATACCTGAAGGAATCTAAGGAGGTGACACGGGCAGTAAGGGGAGCCAAAGCATCTATGGAGCTTAGGCTGGCACACAAGGCATTAAGAAGGGTGAGAAGGACTTCTTTAGGTATATCAGGGAGAAAAGGAACTGTAAGGACCACATAGTAAGGATTAGGAAGGAGGGGGGTTGGGTGGAAGCAGGGGGTGATAAGGCAGAAGTGCTAAATGATTACTTCTGCTTGGTATTTAGTAAGGAGAAGAGGGGGTGTTACCCAAGGGGGAAGAAATGACAGAAACAGGTGGGAGGGGGTGACAGATGGGGAAATCATGGAGGGCAGAGTTCTGAAGGATTTAAGAGCACTGAGGGTGGACAAGGCGCCAGGTCCAGATGGCATTCACCCCAGGGTACTGAAGGAGCTGGCAGAAGTCCTTGTGGGACCTTTGGCAGACCTATTTAATGCCTCACCACACTCGGGGTGTGTACCTCAGGATTTAAGGATGGCTGTAGTGGTGCCCTCCACAAGAGTGGCCACAAGGATGAACTGGGTAACTACAGACCAGTGAGCCTCACATTCATCGTGGATAAGCTGATGGAGACTATACTGAATGAGAGGCTGGTGGCCCTCCTGGAGGCCAAAGGACTACAGGACAGCAGACAGCATGGCTTCATAAGTGGCAGATCCTGCCAAACCAACCTGGTGGAGTTATATGACTGGGTAACTAGTCAATTGGACAGGGGCCATGCAGTGGATGTCCTGTATCTGGACTTCAGTAAGGCATTCAACTCAGTGCCACATCAGAGGCTGGGAAGTAGGTTAGAAGGCACAGGGGCAGGTGCAAAGCTAGTGAGATGGGTAGGGAACTGGCTTTAGGGAAGGCAACAGAGGGTGTTGGTGAGTGGGGTTCTCTCATCCCCAAGGATAGTGATGAGCAGTGTTCCATAGGGCTTGGTGTTGGGACCAGTGCTTTTTGGGATATTCATTGCAGAAATATCATTGGACATCAATAGCAAGATCAGTATGTTTGCTGATGACTCCAAGATGAGAGCGGTGGTGGACGACCTAGGGGGATGGCAGGGGTTGCAGGATGATCTGGAGAAGCTGGAAACTTGGTTAGACACCTGACAACTGGGGTTTAATGGCAAAAAGTGCAAGGTACTGCATTTTGGGGTGAAGAACTCAAGGAGGAGTTACCAGCTGGGGGGAGTGCAGATAGCCAAGACAGAGGAGGAGAAGGATCTGGGGGTGCTCATTATAGGGTCAATTAACAACTCTGCACAATGTAGGAAGGCAGCTGCAAAAGGCCAACAAAATGTTGGGTTGCATTGCAAGGGGTATCTCCTCGAGGAGGGAGGAGGGGATTCTGGCTCTGTATAGGTCATTAGTTAGACCGCATCTGGAGTACTGCATGCAGTACTGGTGCCTACATCTGAAGAGGGGCATTAAGTCACTGGAGGGGGTGCAGTGCAGGGTGACAAAGATGATCAAGGGGCTGGAGGACTTGCCATATGAGAGGAGGCTCAGGGAGCTGAACATGTACTTGCTAGATGAGAGGAGGGACAGGAGGACATGATTGAAACTTTTAAGTACATGAAAGGAATAAACAAGACAGGTGCAGAGGGGCTGTTCAAAGTAAGGGAGTGGAGGGACACTCAGGGCCATGATATGAGGCTGGAGGGAGGGAGGCTTAGGAGGGAGTGGAGGAGACACTTTTTTACAGAGAGGGTGATAGCTGGTTGGAATCTATTACTGGCAGAAGCGGTATCCAGTAGAAAAGTGGACTGCTTGAAAAGGGGCTGGGACAGGGCAAGGGGGAGGGTCAATGGAGAGGAAGGGTGGGATGGAGGGGCAGCTGCAAAATAAGGGGTGCTAGCTGCACATTTGAGCAGACTTGGTAGACCTCTAGGCCTTTATCTGCTGGCAAATTTCATATGTTTGTACAGCAGTCAAACCCTGCCTAATCATCACAATGCACCTCTAGTGCAGACAATAGCACATCTATTAATTCTTCACAGTCACCAGTGTCATCAGTGAGGGAAAGGACATCTACAGCTACTTCTCAGACATCCTATGTTCAAAGTCAGGAAGGCAAATCACTTGTGAGTTGCCTGCAACATGGATTGGTATGCTCAAGTGTATATTCAGAACGCATATTTAGTGCAGCTGGAGGAATAGTCACTGACCAGAGAACACTGCTAAGTTCTGCAAATGTGGAACAACTTACACTTCTCAAAATGAATGCTAACAATTTCCCAATTGTCACAAACACTGATTTATGCAAGTCTGACCCTGAAAATGAACAACTGCCTGCAAACAGTGATACTGAATATGATGACTTGGTCGTGTACAAAACAAATGGAACTATCACCACTGCCACCATGCCAGCCACATGTGCCACACTAGTACTACTCTTAGTTTTCTTTTGCCAGTCATCAGTTTATATTATGTGATTCTGATCAATGCCCACCACGGTTATAATTTGTTAAAACAGCAGCAGGCTCAATCACAGCAGCTGCACCTCTCATACTCACTTCAGAAATGCCAACCATGGGTATAATTTTTGGACACAGCAGCAGGGTCACTAAGAGAGCCTGTGCCTCTTGTACCTGGCTCAGCAAAGCCTGCCATGGGTATAATTTTTGTAAGCAGCAGCAGGCTAACTCATAGCAGCTGTTCCTCTCATACCTACCTCAGCAAAGCCTGCCATGGGTATAATTTTTGGACACAACAGCAGGCTCACTCATAGCAGCTGCACCTCTCATACCTACCTCAGCAATGCCCACCATGGGTATAATTTTCGGAAACAGCAGCAAGTCCACTCAGAGCAGCTGCACCTCTTGTATCTACCTCAGCAATGCCTGCTATGAATATAATTTTTGGAAACAGCAGCAAGCTCACTCAGAGCAGCTGTGCCTCTCATACTTACCTCAGCAATGCCTGCCATGGGTATATTTTTTGGAAACAGCAGCAGGCTCACTCAGAGCAGCTGTACATCTTGTACCTAACTCAGCGATGCCCACCATGGGTATAATTTTTGGAAATAGCAGCAGGCTTGCGATGAGACTGTGCCTCTCATACCTGCCTCAGCAATACCCCCATGGGTATAACAGATTGGGGCACCTAACAGAAAGTGTAATAGTCCTCAAAAACAGCCTTTACATGATTTTTTTATGATCAGGATCAGGTAATTGGGTAGTAGAATGGATCAGATGGTGACTACCTGACCCAGCTCAACTGCCCCGCTTTCATCTGGATTTTTTTCAGGTACTTTTGGGGTACCCACCAGTTGTCTTGGTGGTTGGGTATTTTAGTATCTGCTCATCCCTACTCACTACCTGGCACACTTGAGGAACAATTTGTCCATACCTCAAGGCTTGTGGTGTCACTTTTATTGGATAAGGGTTTCCCTTATTTGTGGCCACAGAACATCACTAGCTATATCTGTATACACATCCCGGTCATACAAGTACTTCTAACCTAAGTTACATCGGATATTTCAAATCTTGCACTACATACACATGGTGTTGTACACTGTGTTTCCTTATGAGGAGGTTCAAGGTACAGGCGCCTATACAGGATTTTAAATAATTGATTAGCAGTTTTTTTCTTGGGACAATGCTAACTGTACAGAATGTATTTCTATAGGTTATCTAGAAGTGTTGTATTTGTTAAACATAGTGAGGCAAGTGCTATGCATTTTTACAATGTTTTAGCACTTTTATGAGCAAAACGCTAATCAATTTTTGGAGTTAAATAAATCCCTGCTATAGTTTTCGAGCTTCCTTTGTGGTTTTGGCCATCTGCTAGCTACTCTCTTCTAGTTATCACAGTCAAACTAGACCTCTGACTTTTTAATATTTTGTAAAACTGTTTGCTGATTAGAGAGTGTTCACAGCCTAGGCATGACACAGAACTGGCTATATGCAAGCTCTCTGTTGAAAGAGGCATCTTAAACTCACCTTTTTCTGACTTTATTTTACAGAGAAAGGATTTAAGATTCAGTAGCATTTCCTTTTACAATCCTCAGTGAAGCTGTGTATTAAGAGTCTAATCTGTTTAAGAAACAGTGTGGGACTCTAAAAAGTAGGGTTTGTGAAAGAAGTTAAACATCTTGGAATAATCTCAGATCTTATCACATCTTATTCTGACACACAAACCACATGAGCTTTACCACCTAAGCCGGAATCAGCACCAAAGGACTCAGTTCAATCTTCCTCTCCCCAGAAGCAATCAGGCCCCAGAAAGCCTCCAACCTCTGATGAGAAGCTGGACAGATACATGGAGATGATGGTGCGTCTTGCATCTTCAGTCGCAGCTCAACAGCAGGGCATGGTGGGGCTCGGGCAACCTCAGTGTCAGTAGGCAGTGGGGCTGCACAGGCAGTAGTACCACTGGCCCTCGGAAATTATGTCAATGTGATAAATCCAGTGGGCTACCTCTTGACTAACAAGGTGCACCAGCAGATTTGCAGGTGGGGATAAGTAAATATGTCTTCCTTGCTAAACCACCCAAAAGAGCAAGAGAAAAGTAGGGACAAATATGAGGATCTAGACAAAAAGAAGGTCCAGGTGGAAAAGACATTTGACAACTGGCTGGCAGGCTTTATAATCTTCATCAGCAAAATTTGTCAGACTGCCACAAAAAGTGTGTTACCTGTTCAGTTACCTGAACAGGATCATGTTACACCAGAAGCATATGGGGTGGGGGGCTGGCTAGCTGGAATATGATGAGAAAATCAGGTGTCAAATGCAATATGAGCTGTCTATAGTCTTGGGTGTCCTGGACATGTCTATACTTGTTGAAATTATGGACATGGGTGGGGTTCTCTATACAGACAGTGGATTGCCAATAAAGGCATTCCAGGCACAGAAACCCAAGTCCACAAGGCCCTTGAATAAAGTCTGCTTCAATTTTAATAAGGGGAGTTGCAACAGCAGCACCAGCAGGTTTTACTATGAGTGCTTTGCTTGCCATCAGCAATAACACTTTAACCACTGCAGACCTAACAGACCCCTCAAGGTGGCAATTGGATTTTTAAGAGAATGCAAGGCAAGCCTTATATGGGTAAGCCTGCCCACTCTGGTAAGGGAGGACCAGCTTAGGGCATGGTTGGAGCATTATCCACACTACAAGGTGGCCAATCCTGCTAGAAAGCTTCACAGAGGGTTATAGGTTTCCATATGAGGGTCGCTGACAGGGGTACAAACTGGATAATTTTAAACCCACCATGGATAGGCCACAGGTGGTCTGGGACAAGCTCCAAAAAGAGCTAGACTTGTGGAAGGTTAGTGGCATTTACCCCTCTCCACCTTTCCCTAACTGGAGGGTTTCTCCAATCAGCTTGGTCCCCAAGATGGCCCCAGCTGACTTCTGCATGATCAAACCACTTGTCTTATCTTGAGAGAGACTCAGTAAAAGACCACAAGTATCCTTGCTGCACAGAGGTTCAGTATGTGTCATTTGGCAAGGTGGTTGAAGCAGTGTGTGGAGCAGTTACAAAGGTCCTGATAGCCAAGGCAGATATCAAGTTGACATTCTGACTGCTGCTGGTCCACCCAGTTAATTGAGACTTGCCGGGGCTGAATACTGGGGGCAATATTATGTGAATAATTACTTGCCTATGGATTGTTCAGTCTCCTATGCAGTGTTTGAGTGCTTCAGCACCTTCTTGCACTGGATGACAGCTCAGGAGGTGGGGACACTGGGGCTTTTCCACTATCTGGACAATTTTCTTTTTGTGGGTTCAGCTTACTCCCCGGTCTGCAGGCAGGCTCTGAACAGTTTTTTGCACTATGTCCCCCCATCAACTTTTGTGTCACATTGGTTCTGGCCAAAGCTGAGCCTCCGAACCTGGTAATGACATTTGTGGATGCTGAGATAGAAACATAGAAACACAGACAATGACAGCAGAAAAATACCAACAGTCCATCCAGTCTGCTTGAGTTCCCTGTCTATCATTGAGACCAACTCTCCATCCAGGGTTCTAGCCTCCCTCTCATCCCCCATTGTCCTTCCCAGTTCTGTCACCCTGAGTGACTACCATTCCATTCACTCTGTCCCAACCATGCTTGAAACCATCAGCTGTTTTAGTGCCCACCACTTTTGCTGTTAGACTGTTCCATGGCTTCACCACCCTTTCTGTAAAATAGTAACCTCAAACTAGCATTCACATTAAATAGTTCCTCATAGTTCACCTTGTTTATTCCTTTTAACAACTTGAAGTTCTCTATCATATCTCACCTCTCCCTTCTTGTCTTCAGTGAGTACTTGTTCAGTGCCTTAAGGTGCTCCTCTTAAGACCTGCCTTGCTGCCCCAAATAATTTTTGTTGCCCTGCACTGCACTGTCTCCAGCCTGTCCCAATCTCTCCTGAGCTGAGGGCTCCAGAACTGGACACAGTACTCAAGGTGGCCTCACCAAAGATCTATAAAGTGTTGAAATCATACCTCCAAAGCACCCAGAAACTGGAGAGAATCCAGGAAGGCAGAAGCTAAGTGCAGAACCTTTGTTGCATCCACAAGGATGTGAGCTGCCTAATGTGTTTCATACATTTGCAGTGCTTTATCAAAGGTATGGTGCACAAGCTGTGACCTCATTAAGTACTGCTCACTTAAAGCTATAGTGACATAAAAATAAACAGGACAATACAAAAACTGCAATATAGTACATATAAATACAATTTGATAAAAGAATGTACAAAATGGAGAAAATGAATGTAGATATGTTAAAAAGAGCACTGCATCCCTCTAATTGAATTTTGCAAAATAAAACTGCTTTTTATATCAGGAAGCTCTCATTCCCTCTGTTATTCCAGCTTTAGCTAACTGCATGTAAACACCACTCAAAAACAATTGAGACCAGCTTTAGACACTGTTCTGTAGAATACTATTTTTGGCCACCTTCACTGTGTAGTGAAGAAGTAGCTGTATTGTCCTGTTTGTATTTATGTCACTATAGCTTTAAGTGAGCAGTACTTAATGAGGTTGTAGTTTATGTGCCATGCCTTTCATAAAGCACTGCAAAATTGTGAAACACATTAGGCAGCTCACATCATTGTGGAGCTTGCTTTTTTTTTCAAACTGTATCTGAGACACTGTTTAATGCAATATATATTCTGCACTTAGCTTCTGCCTTCCTGGATTCTCTCCAGTTCCTGAGTGCTTTGGAGGTGTGATTGCAGCTGTTGACCCATTCCAGCAGCGCTGTGTTCCCGTGGTGCGAGATTTGCTTTACTTTTCTAGTGACGGTTTTTATTTCACACACAGGTTGCCCTGGCATGTAAAACTGGGATTCAAAGGAAGTCTTTTATAGAAGCCTATCAGATACAAACAACGGCTAATTTTACTCACAGAGTATGTTACTAGAAGCCACTCCAGATTTGAATGTTTATGCAACAGGTTTGTTGGCTTTAGCAGCTACCACAACTCCAGTAGCTGTGCTGAATTATGTAACTACACTGCTAGCACTAAGCAATGCCACTAGTTCATTGTTACAAGACATTGCCAACATTCAAGCAGTGACTACCAATACACCAAGTACACTAGTACAAACATTTATGGGACTTGAAAAAAATGCTTTAAAAGCCAGAAAACTGTGCTAGAACTCACATAGCCTAGAAGCTAACATACAGGCATCATGAATCCCAAGAGCATTATGTCTCATTAAACAGCCTGAACAGTTTGAAGAAAGAGAGAGAGATAGCATTTTCTTGATAAGTGGAGAGCCATCTTGCATGAACCATCTACAAACTGATTAATTTAATTATTTTTGAAAGCAAAAAAAAGCTGAAGAATTAAAAAGAAGAAATCAGACTTAAAGAAACTAACTTGCTACAGTTTACTCAAGATGCAGATTTTCATTTCTGTAATCAGAAATTGAAAGACAGTATTGCTAAAGTAGATCAGGAACTCAAAGCCCTTAAACAGAAAAAAATATTGAGGAATTAAACAGATTACAAAACAGATTGCGTCTACTATTGGAAGTCAGGTAAAACGACCAACAGCAACAAGACACACAGTCCCGGAGCATTTTAAAAAAGAACTTCCCTCAATTCACCTTAGGCATGAGCCATACTGAAGCAGAGAGCTCAGACAATTTGGAGCCTTTTTTGGAGGAGGTGAACTGGAAAGGGGACCTCCACCTCCATCTTACAGGTGGAGAAGAGGAAGACTCACTACTAAGGCGTCAGCAGACAACAGAACCCAAGAGAAGGACACGGGGAGTGACAAGAGCTGGAAGAGGAGGCAACAGAGGTAGACAGCAAGATCAACAAACCTGACAACTCCAACAACATTAGCAGGGGAGACAAAGATAAACCTGTCTAGCTACACCTTGATGGAATTAGTTACACCTTGACAGAACCCTAATTAAACCTGTTGAATAAAGAATTATCCGTTGTGCCTACCAGACCTATAAACACATTTAAGACAATACTTGATGTACATAAATTGTGTAGAAATTTATCACTGAAATCCTTTTTTAATAAATAAAAAAAAATGTTTTTTCAATTTATCTTAGAAACTAACAGATACTCCACATCTGGAATTGGACAATAATGCACATCCATTTTTTAGAGGGCCCAGGTTTCAACCAGCCTCAAGTGCTGCAACAACAACATTCAGAAACTTATGTGAGAAGAACCTATTACTGCTTTAGACACGCTGCCAAATGTAAAGTTTAACAACTTAAATAGTCAACAGGAAAGAAGCAATGGAAAATCTATAAAAGAATATAACCATCATCCTGAAACCTGCAGCCAAAGGTAGAGGTATAGTGATCATGGACAGTGCTGACTATAATCAAAAGGTTTAAAGTCAATCATTGGATAGGTCCTTTTATAAGTAACTGAATGAGGACCCATCTAATGATTTCAAATGAATTGTTGATGAAGCCATTAACATGTCAGTTCAAGAGGATATATAGATACATGCACAAAAAATGTTCTTATCACACCTCATGCCATTAAGCTAACAATGCACATGTTACCCAAAGTGCATAAGCTGCTTAACAACCCACCTTGATACCCATTATAAGTGGTATTGGGTCTCTCACAAAACTCCTTTCAAAAGTGGTAGATTAATATATCTGAACATATGTCTCTACCCTAAAGTCCATGTTATGGATACTACATACTTACTACAGACCTTAACAACATGATACTTGAGGGAGATGCTCTCCTATTGACACTAGATAGAGTCACTATACAGCAACATACACAATGAGGGGGCTTTAGATGCCATCGCCCACTACTTGAATCAGAAAGACTCCCTCGAGTGTCCCCTGGCCAAATTCCTTTTACAACTTTCTAAATTTGTTTTTATGTTTAATATATTTTCTTTCCTTGACATTTACTATATTCAGGTAAAGGAAAGAGATAAGGGGCAACTTTTGCCCCCAGTTTGGCCAATCTGTATGTAGGCCTTTGGGAGACCCAGTTTATGTATGATACTGACAAAAACCTTTTGTATGAAAAACTTAGTCCTTTGGAAGTACTACATAGGTGATGTGATAGCAGAGTGGCAGGGTACAACAACAGAATTGGAAGAATTCATCACATATGTGAATTCTAAAAAACACATTTGAAATTTGTTTGCACCTGTGACCCACACAAAACTAACATTTTGGAGTTAGAGATTTCCAGAGGTGACAGTGGTCAAACAGATACTAATATGTATTAAAAACCCACAGACAGGAACACATTACTCCTTGCATCCAACTTTCACCCACACCATACTATTTCTAACACCCCAAAGAGGCAATTTCTCTGCTTGAGGAGAAACTGCAGTAATAAGAGAAACTTTGAAGAAGGGGTTACTAATCTAACATAAAGATTCTTAGAAAGAGGTTATTCAGGTAATAACATAGCCACAGCTGAAAATCATGCAAGGAGCCAAAATAAAGAGGAAATATGTTTTAGACTAAGAAATACACCTACAAACAGTCACTACTTTTTCTGTTCACTCCAAATATGTAGGAGATATCATTAAAAACATTGGTCCATCTTGAGGGGAGACAAAGCATGAGAATGATATGTCAATAGTCATTGATGCATGTCATATCACAGGGCCACTACATTACAGTATCAGCTGATATGTAATAAACAAGCAAGGGAAGTGGGGAGGGGAGTTGAATCCAGTATGTGGTTGCCAGCAAGTCACAGGCATTTTGCATGCAAAAGATGTACCTATTGTGAAGTAATATCACAAGGGAAAGAATTCATGAACCCAAAGACAGGTAAAATGATAACTATATGGGATTTATTAACCGTTAACACAGTGGGGTTATCTACCTTGTAATGTGTAGTTGTGGAGCTTACTATGTAGGTGTGACAACCAGGAAACTGTGCACAAGGGCCAGGGAACACTGTCGTGCAATTAAAAATAAAAACTCAAACTATGCAATGGCCTATCATGTTCACAACACAGCGGTTGACAACAAATTTAAATTCAGAGGCATTGAGAAAGTGCATCCCAACCCAGGAGGTGGTGAGCACCTTGATCTAAAAGTCCTACAAAGAGAAGCCTTCTGCATATTCAGCTGAGGAGTACGAGTGGTTGTGTTGAACATCGGATTTGATTTGGCTCCTTTTCTGAAGCATTAATAATTGCTTGATACATTTGGTTGTCACTCCACATTAACATCTGTCTTTCTTTTTTCCACAGTAATGTCCAAGACAACTTTTTGGATGAGGTTCTTCAGTACTCAGTGAGGATGGCCAAAAATGGGATACTACAGAACCCTCTCTATATCTGGTCTTGATTGTTTTTGAGTGGTGTTTACATGCAGTTAGCCAAAGTTGGGACAACAGACGAAATAAACACTATCTGATATAAAAAGCAGCTTTATTTAGTACAGTTGAGTTACAGGAATTTAGTGCTCTTTTTAACATATCTATATTCATTATCTCCTTTTTGTACATCCTTTTATCAAATTGTATTTATATGTACTATATTGCAGTTTTTGTATTGCCCTGTTTGTATTTATGTCACTATAGCTTTAAGTGATCAGTACTTAATGATGTTGGAGTTTATATGCCATGCCTTTCATAAAGCACTGCAAAAGTGTGAAACACATTAGGCAGCTCACATCCTTGTGGAGCTTGCTTTTTTTTTTCAAACTGTATCTGAGACACTGCTTGAAGCAATAAAGGTTCTGCACTTAGCTTCTGCCTTCCTGGATTCTCTCCAGTTCCTGGGTGCTTTGGAGGTGTGATTGCAGCTATTGACTCATTCCAGCAGTGCTGTGTTTCTGTAGTGCGAGATTTGCGTTGCTTTTCAAGATCTATAAAAGGATAGTATTATCTCCTTCCTCCTGCTATCAGTACCTATCCCTATACACCCCAGCATCTTACTTACCTTACATAAAAACATAGAAACATAGACAATGATGGTAGAAAATTACCAGCAGTCCATCCAGTCTGCCCGAGTTCCCTATAAGCCCTGGAACCTATTGTTCCTTCAGGATACAAACCCTCCCTATCGTCCCCCCATTCTCCTCCTCCTTGATTCTGTTGCTCTGAGCAACCAGTATGCCCTTCATTCTATCCCAGCACTGCTTGAATCCCCTAACCATTTTTTCAGCCACTGTCATGAACCCACTCCTGAGAGTCAGGTCCACTGAGCTCACAGTGCCCACCCCTAAGTGCAATCTGTGACGGGGGGAACAGGAATACCCTCCACGTGACCGTCTAGAGTGCTCACTGAGTTCACAACTGAACACTCACCACGAGGTCACAGGGCTTCCTCTTTAAAATCTGGGTAAGGGCAAAATACAGTCTCAAGTCTGTACCCAGGTGAGGACCCTCTTTGGTTGCTGCACTGGGGGTGGAGGAATGACGTAGGTGTTACAAGCTTTTCAGGATTTGCTTTTGTAAACTTCTTTGTGTCCCTGTCCCACAGGGTGTGCAGCACCTTGTTGCCCCCTTACAAACTCCTCCCGAGACCTGTGTGTCTCCCCTACTTAAGGCACCCAGACATCTCATTCAGGATCCTAGTCATGGTAGCACTTTAACAATTACAGGCTGGTCTCAGATTTGAATAAACCTTCCACCTTTTCACACACACAAATCACTCACAGGCAGTTTTAAAAGCAAAGGGCTTTTACTGAAAATACTTAAATAATTATCATACAAACTTTACAAACAAAAGATTTCTGAAATCTGGTCACAGAATAACAAAACAAAAGTTGGAAAATATACATCACAAATGCACTGTGAAGTTTTAACTGTTTAATTTCTACCTTGTCTGTGGATGATCAAAGTCCATAAAAATAAATGAGTTTCTGCAAGAGTTTCAATTTTTCTGTATTTATTTTTTTTATAAGATCATCGGTTTAGAGACCTTTGAGTCATAGACTTATTTACAAAGGCACCTCATCAAGAGAGCAATACATCACAGCAAACAAACAGTACAGTACATAACGCTTAGATTAAAAAAGCAACCAGTGTTACTGGCATTCACTGGTGGTACACACTTGGTAATAGGTAGATCACAGTAGTCATAATATAGGTACACGGGTACTACATTAGGTAGCAACCAGAGATATTGTATTACATTAGTCAGCAGATGTTGCATGAGACCCCAGGTATATACAGCAAAAGTAGACAGGGTAGACCCAGCTTAGGGGTGAAGGTATGGGGCAGGTGGGGTATTATGTGCAGTTGCAGCAGCGAGTGCTTGTCAGATGGCTTCTGAGGGAAACCTTGAAAGGACCAAGCGCAGTGGAGTCAGCTATATTGACTGGGAGGGAATTGAACCAGGAGTGATCCCAATAGCAAAAGGATCTCTGGACCATAGAGGTCCTTACGCTGGGGACAATAAGGGAGGTTTTGACGGTACTGCGGGTGGAGACTGAGGGGAAGGCATGCCACAGGGAGGTGGTGACCCCGGGGGGGAGAGCCCTAGCAGTGTCTTTTTTACAAGAAGGCAGGTTTGGAAGAGGAGTCTTTCTTCAAGGTTGAGCAAGTTGGTGGTGAAGTACAGCAGGCATGTATGAGTGCACCTAGGGGCTCCCAGCATTAGCCTGCAGACCTTGTTTATAGACATCTGGATTCTTGCAAGTGCAGTGTTGTCGGCTACAGCATAGATGGGCAGCCCATAGTGGATTAGCGACAGGACAGAGGAGGTGATTGCTAATCTAAAGGCCTCTTGTGGTAGGCCGTCCCTATGGTGGTATAACAGTCCAATCCTGACATTGGTGGCAGCAGAAAGGGCATTGATATGGGAATGGATGGAGAGTGCTGAATCAAAGGTAATGCCCAGATACTTGTAGGAGGAAACCTGCTCAATGGGGTTTAGTGTGCTAGGCAATATCACGAGAGAGGCACCACTGGCTTTGCTTTGGTGATGCAAGAAGAGCATAGCTTTGGTCTTTTTTAGGTTCAGGACTAGCCTTTGTGATGTGAATCAATGCTCAGCTCTATCAAAAGTTTGTTGGAGGGTGGCCTGGAGTGTGCTGGGCTTGGGGTCAGTGGCGAAGAGCAAAGCAACATCCGTGGAGAGGAGGATCTTACTTGGGCAGGCCAAGGGGAAGGAGTTGAGGTAGAGACTGAAGAAGAGAGGGCCTAAAATGGAGCACTGGGGAACCCCAGAGCAGACAGGTTGTGTGTCAGATAGGGTGCTGTTGATTTTTACACACTGAGTTTGGGCAGAGAGGCAGCTGGTGAACCGTGCAAGGGGGCTGGGGGAGAAATCAAAGCATCTGAGGAAGTCAGGCAGGAGAGGATGGAAAACTGTGTCAAATGCCTTGGAGAGGTCAATGGACACGGCACCGAAAGGACTTCCAGCATCAAGAGCAGAGTGCAGAAAGTTGGAGAATTCAAGTAGCACGGTTGTGGTGCTGTGACCCACATGAAAGTCATGCTGTTCAGGACACAGGATATTGTGCATGGCTTGGTATTCGGCAAGCTGATTGGCAACTACTTTTTCAAGGGCCTTAGAGAGTGGGAGGAGGATGGAGATAGGTCAAAAGTTACCCGGGGTCGCTTGATCGCCGCTTTTTAGGATGGGAGTGATGATGGCAGTTCTCCATGTGCTGGGGAACTGCCCCAGGCACAGAGAGTGGTTGAACAGCTCGGTAAGTGGGACCAGGATAGCATCCAACAACAGACGAAGTAGCCTAGTGTCCAGTAGGTAGGTGCCAGGGTTGTTACTACTAATGGCTTTTTGCAGAAGGGGTCTAGCCTCCAACTGGGAGATGGTACATAGGTAGAAAGGAGGTCTCTGGAGATTGGGCGGGGGTGCTACTGGGATGGAGTCAAAGAAGTTACTGGGCAGGACTGAACTCAGGTCTGAGAAAGTGTGGTTTAGGCAGTCTGCAATGCCAAGGGGGTCAGAGCAGACAGTTCCATTAAAGAAGAGTTAAGAGGGGGGTGGGGAGTGGGATTTCCCATTCAGCTCCTTTACATTATCCCAAAAGTT
Organism: Neoceratodus forsteri; assembly: GCA_016271365.2. NCBI lineage: Eukaryota > Metazoa > Chordata > Ceratodontiformes > Ceratodontidae > Neoceratodus > Neoceratodus forsteri. Next base: position 328,102,167 of record CM057450.1, on the reverse strand, counting down.
TCTACCTGACTCCCAGGAGGAGACAAGAGTGGATTGGTAGTACTGGGCTTTGGTCTGTAGAATGGCCCAAGTACACTTACTGCGCTCAGCATTGTATGCTTGCCTATCAGCTGGCTTGCCAGATTCCATGGCAATGTGCCATAGGTTGTCTCTTATTTTAAGTTTGTGAAGGAAGAAGGGGGTAACCCAGGGCATGTTTTGCTTTTTGGTGCGATTTCTAATGAAGGGGGTATAAAGGTCATTGGCAGTGTTAAAAGTGCGAGTGAAAAAATCCAATGCCTCATCTATGGATGGTGCAAGCCTGACTGAGGCCAATCCAGTTGTGAGAGGTACAGTTTAAGGCGATGCAGGCCACCTGGGAGCAGGTGATGTCACTGGGTTGTTTCTGGTGCGGGTTTGCTGTTGGCAGTGGGCCAAGAGAATACGACCGGGGAGTGGTCACTAAGTGAGTTGGGAAGTACACTGATATCGAACACCCTCTGGGGGTGGTTGGTAATGGACCTGTAGCTACTGGTCTGTGGTCAGGCTTCTCTTGTGTGTCAGAAGAGTGTCCAAAATGCAATGCAATGCCCTGAGTCCCTGTTCTGAGGGCCTTTTTATAGGCTTGGTTATCCCCAAGTCCAGCTGTTTATTTTATAGACCAGCAGGGGTCTTTCTTGCACTTTCCCAAACTCTAAGGGAATCATCATTATTAATATTTTAGGTAAGTCCCCACAGGCCAACTTTCTGGCACTTATAAAACAAAATGTAATTAGACTGTGGTGTTAACTTTCTGACACCTCCTGCTTAAACCATTTTCCATTGATCTTAAAGTTGTATGGCAGGGGGAGATGGCTTCTCCCATCCTGAGGTTTTATTACACCTGTTTCTCTTTAATTAGCTAACCAAGGACTTCCATCCTGTTGAAAGTGAATCTTCATTTCCTGGCTAAGCAACTGGTTCTCAAATCACAGAGGAATGTCAAATATTCTGAAATACATTCTCTCTTTCCTGTGACCTTTTCAGTAAAACTATGTAACCCTCTGTCAAACCTCTTCTCCTGGCCTGTTTGGGAATTTACACATACCCATGTTCCTCTGCATGTAACCCTTATAAAGCACAAACAAAATCATAGAAAAAATATTACACAAATATATCTGCAATATTACACAGCAGTGACCAAATTGCTCTCCCACCACCTCAGCTGAAAGACCTTTCCAAAGTTGCACCACTCTTTTCAAAATGTAATACTTCCTCACTTCCATCCTGAACCTTCCTCCTTGAGGCACTCTTCATAGGAACTTCCTTGCTAGCCCTGAATAATTGTTGTTACTCTGTGCTGCATCATTTCCAGTGTTTTCCTTATCCTTTCTGAAGTGAGGACTCCAGAATTGGGCACAATACTACAGGTGAGGTCTCACCAGGGATCTGTAGAGGGGTGGTATTACCTCTTTTCTTCTGCAATCAGTGCCACTTCCAATACTTCCAACCATCATATTAGCTTTGCTATAGGCCTTGTTGGACAGGCTCGATTGTTTAAGTGAGTTGCTGATTATAACTCCCAGATCCCAGTCCTCAGCCATAGTGCTATGTCTCTCCCCTCCCATAGGTTACATAGGTTATTACAGAGCATAGGAGACATACTTCCCAAACCGCTCACTAAGTTTGTTCAAGTTATACCCCTGTATGTTTTTAGCTATTAGGTATTTGTCCAGACTTGTTTTAAATGCTTGCATACTACCGCTAGCAACCACCTCTAGTAGCAGACTGTTTCATATCGGCACCACCCTAACGTTAAACCAATGTTTCCTCTAAGTTGTTTTGTATCTTTCCCCAGCTAACTGTAAGGGGTGCACTCTAGTCTGATATTTCTGCTCTCTGAGCCTAAGCCCCAGCTTCTCCCAAAACCCTTCATCTAAAAATGCTTTAAAAACCATGCACATGTTGCCTCTCAATCTATGGAACTCCAATGTGTATACATTATCCCTAGCTCGGTCAGCATCTCATGACACTTTGTCTTGTACCTCTCTAATCATATGTGTGGCCTTCCTCTAAACCCCTCTCTAATGATTTTATTTCCATCTTATAGTCTGGTGACCAAAACTGGGCACAGTATTCCATATGTGGTCTCACAAGAGACCCATACAATGGCACCAGATCCAACCTCCTTCTACTCTTGAGATGCCTGTTTATGCTACTTGAAGGAAAACTGCACCCTCATATCTTCTAAATGTCATTTGCTTCCATGTCAACAGACAACTCTTTTCATGTAGCTTTAAAAGATGTATGCAACTTCTTTTGTTAGTTTTCACACTTCATACTAGGCACTGTCACTCTCCTGGGAGGGTCCATTTCATGGTTGTTGAAATCTCATTGTCCCTGACAGCTGCATTAGCATATGAGAATGTGATGTGTAATCAACCTTTAAACTCCCCAGTATGCCTGTCTGTTTAAGTAGTTTTAAAAGAACCAAACTGCAAGAAGGTGTGAAATGCCACATTTACCTTCAGTGAGTTTTACAAGCTATCTGAGTTGTAATGCAGTTTTTTTCCCCTTTAAACTCCATTCAGTTTATAACTTTCCAGAGAGTTTTTGCAGGGTATTTGTTATTTTAGCATAGAGATACATGATATAAATATGGTGATCTGACATCATGTTCTCATATGCTAATGCAGCTCTCAGGGACAATGAGATTTCAACAACCACGAAAGTGCCCAGGAGAGTGACAGTGCCTAGTATGAAGTGTGAAAACTAACAGAAGCAATTGCATACATCTTTAACAGCTACATGAAGAGAGTTGTCTGTTGACATGGAAGCAAATGACATCTAGAAGATATGAGGGTGCAGTTTTCCTTTAATACACCTAGAGCTGTTTTTACTACCCAACTGCAGTGCTGTTTAAACTTTAAGTTGCTGGAAATCTTCATGCCCAAGTCCCTTTCCTCATTTACTTCTCTTAGTGTTTGCCCATTTAGCTTGTATGCTGTTGCCTTATCGTTGTGCCCAAAATGCATTATTTTGCACTTGTCAGTACTGAAGTTCAATTTTGAATCATGTGCCCACACCTGCAGGCTTGTCAAGGCTTCTTGCATTTTGACTGTGTACATACAGTTGTTTACAATAGAGCCTATTCTAGTGTCGACAGCAAACTAGATTCCCATACTTCCCCTCCACTAGCCATTGATTAAATATAGAGGTTGAAAAGGCAAGGTCCCAACATGGATTCCAGAGAGACCCTGCTCATCACCTCTGACCAGCCTGAGCTAGACCCCCTAATGGTAACCCTCTGCTTCCTATTTTTTAACCAGGAACTTATCCAGCATGTTATGTTTCACTGTATTTTATGGACAATTAGAGCATCCACCAGTTCTCCATGTGGCATCTTATCAAGGCTTTAGAGAAGTCCAGGAAGATCATGTCCACTGAGTTACCCTCACCTAAGGATTTGCTAACATTTCCATAAAATTCCAGATTTGTCTGGCATGAATGATCACTTTTAAATCCATGCAGAATGTCATCAATATCACCCCTCTGTTGCATATAATCCTCTATGTATTCCCATACATTAGCTACCAAGTTGGGCAGTAGCGGGACTTCTGAAGCAGATTACTCTGCTGGAATTTTTTCCAATAGTGGTGTCCCTCTGTGTGTGAGGCCCCTAGCTGAAGGATAGAAGAGAAATTTTGGCAGTCCAGCAATATGTGTGTAGTCCACACTAACAACCAATAACTTGGAGCAAAAGGTCTATTAGGTGACCTCATAAAGATTTTTGTCTTCAAAGGTACGCTTTTGAATATCCCTTTTTAAGGCTGGACATGGTCCTGACATTGGGAATGGTACTGCTGATGCTTTATTTCATTCACAGTAGCTGACTGTCAGGGAATTTGCACCAGCAGTGGAACGGGATCCATGTCCAATCCCATATTTTCTGTGGAAGTTGGTGACTCTGAGGCCTGGGTGTGTATAGGTAATGCTATTGCCACCTGGACCAGAGCAGCATATCGTCATAGGGTAGAACACCACCACACTGTCCCTGAAGAGGTGGGATAGCCTAACTGCTGGCCAATTTCTATAGATCAGTTGTGCAACTATATTATGGAAGCTAAGTGCCTGACACCTGGGATTGTGGGCCAGCACCTGGCAAGTTTGTCCTGGTTGTCTTAAGTGTGGGGCTTCACTAACGCTGCTTGAACTTTCAAGGTTCAGAAGGTCTTTGAGGGTTGGAACAAAGGGATCCCAAGGTGGATGGACCAACAACACCCAATTAGGAGGCCCTCGCAGCAATCTGCTAGAGATTAGGTTATTCAAAAATTTATTTTTATTGGCATTCTGCAGGGCCTATAAGGTCTCAGAGAAAGTGCAGCCAACAAAGCATGGGGTCACCACGGGCCTGCAGTATACAAATGTGGCAGTGACAATGGAGGATGTATAAGTCCAGCACTGTAAGAGTAAACTAACCAAGGAAGCAAAGATTTCTGTTGCACCATGCAGGCTTCTACGGGGTTGGCATGGGGCATGAAGATGATAGTGGCAGACTACATGATCCTTTTCCTGCCAGAGGGATTGGCCATTCTGTGGCACATGAATGGCACATCCATAACAGCTTACTGATTTAGGCATGTCTTAAGGTTGGTAGTACATCAGGCAGGGCTGAATTCCAAGGAGTACCATACTCATTTATTCAGGATTGGAGTGGCAACAAATGCCAAGGCTCATGGTATTACACACCGGCAAATATAGGTCCTAGACCAGTGTAGGTCCCAAGTGTTTTTGCATCAGGTAAGACCACACTTGCTTTAACAATGTCTTGCTCTGGAGCTGCAGTCATTTGGTATGTATTCTGGAGGCTTAGGTGCTGCCCCATATGCAGGCATCTCTCTGGGTTGAGGACAGAGGTCACTGGACTCCAAACCAAGCTGGTAAGGATGCAAAGGACCTCTTGCCCCACCCAGGGGTCACCAAGATTGTTGCTATTGCTTCAGAGAATGCCTAGGCAGAGGAGGGACATCTGGACCTTGGTGGTGTCTGGGAGGGTAGGGGCAGTGGGTAGGGTACAGAATACTCAGCCTATTCCACAACAAAATTCTTTTGCTGTTCTGGCAGCAAGGACAACCAGGAGGAGGCACCTGCCATGGTGGCAAGGGAGGAAGTGGGGGGTCCTCCAAAAGAGAGGCCCAAAGTTGGATGGAAGAGGCCCCTAGCTGAGTAGGAAGCAACTGTTGGTGGTTGTCTCTATCATGATGGGTAAAGACTTGGAAGCCAGAAGGGGATGGGATAGGGAGGTAGATGGAGTGAGGATTCTAAGCATCTCCAGGGCAGCAGGTCATGGGAAGGGAATCAGATGTCATATTCCACCTGGGGACTTATGACCTTGTGATGGATGGAGTAGGCGTAGTGTAGGGTCAGTTCAGACAGCTGGGAGGTACTGTGCTACCTGTGTATGGCCAAGAGGAGGATAGGGCACTCCGCACCAGGAATATCAACACTTGGTTGAAGGTATGGTGCAGGCAGGATGGTTTCAGCTTCACAGGGGACTGAGAGCTGACCCTGAAGGATATGGGCTCCTACAGAGGTAAAGGCCTGCATCATTCTGGGAAGGGGACAACAGTCCTCAGTGAGTGGTTTAAATGTTACTTAGATGAGCATTTAAACTAGCTGGGGGGAGGAGGCTGTATTACCAAGGGAGGCATAAACTGCCCATTCCCCCACAGGTTGAACAAGGAGGGATGACCTGAGAGGACACTACTCCTCCAGGGCAGGGCACAAGATGAAGGGAGTATAAACAAGGTAGAGGTCAAGCAGGGTAAGAACAAAGGGATGCAGAAAGAGGTGTAAAAAAGGCAAGAAACAGAGAGAGTAGCAAGGGGAGGAGTCAGGGGGAGTTTCAGAGAGTAGCACAAGCACAAAGGGTGCTTGCAGGCAGGGAAAGAGCAAGGTTTGAAGAGCCTTGTGCATCAACACAAGGAGTCTAGGAACTAAAATTCTGGACCTGGAAGCCACTGTAGGCAAGGCAGACCTGGGTCTGGTGGCCATAACTGAGCCATGGTGTACCAAAAATCACAACTGGGACATGCCCATACCAGGCTACTCTCAGTTCAGAAGATATATAGAGGGGAAAAGTGGTTGTTCTGTATGTGCAGAAGGGTATCAGGGTTACAGAAGTGCAAGGGGACAGAGAAGTAAAGGAAGTGATGGAGGTGCTGTGGGTCACATGTAGAGAAAAATCCTGCACTCACCATCCACTCTCAAGGACTTGTCGGAAACAATATATGTCCAAAAGTGCAAATAATTTATTCAGTTGCTCTTTGCTAGTAAAATACAGCTTCCCCTGATGCGTTTCGGAAATTTATTCTTTTTCAAAGGGTCTGTACAACATAAAACAGGTACAATCTTTATACATCCTGCCTGATGATGTCACTAATCCACGACAGCCATTGAGAATGAACAAAGTTAAAATTTAAAGTGACAGTGCCATTAAACAGTAAACACCACACATGCAAAACTATTAACATGGTACAAAAGAGATATATGATGTGCATAAGAAAACAATATATAAACAAAATTCAAAAATGATACATCTTATTAAGTCCCATGAAAACACACACACACAAGGGAGAGAAAATACTGTCCAAAAACGTTTTCAGCTGAGGAACCATTGAGGAGATAGATCCTTGGTCATACAATTTGTAAAAAAAAAAGTCAATTCTGGAAATGAAGACAGAAATGTCAGTTTATGATTCATTTTCAAATTACTTAGTTATTTATCTATAAACATGATTTAAAATCTCCTTATGTCATAATTTCATTTCCTGTTCTTTAAGTAAGGTGTCAGATCAAACCAGTCATTCAGACCTGGGGCCTTGCATGCCTCAGATAACAAATCCAAAAGCCCTCCCCATTCCAAAATCCAATTATCATAGTCACCCCCCTTAGTTTCTGGAAAACTGTCTCAATCCCTCTAAAAGAAAAGGAATGTAGGTTCCTGTTTCTAGCTTGGTGTACATGCAGTGCTGTGGCATATGTTAAATCGTTGTTTTTAATAGCACATACATGTTCACCCACACATACCTTTAGCTGCCTCTTTGTCTTCCCTATGTAAAAAGACCCACAAATAAAAGTAGCCATGAAAGTGACACCACTTGTATCACACGTAATCAAATCCTTATGTCCTATCTGAATGTGTGTCTTTAAAGTCCTTCCCAGAGGAGATGGATGTGCAATATGCACATTTAGAGCATCTAAAGCAACCCATTGCTTTTTAGGGCAGTGGGCGGAGCCTACTGACATTTTGGGATCGCTCAGTAGCTCTAAAAATGGTTGATCATGGAACCTTCCATTGGACATTTGGAAGTATCCTTTTCAAAGCTCAACGGAGCTTGAAACCCTCTGTCACGATCGGCTGCAATGGAATAACAGCAACACTATTTTGGCTGTTACTTCTGCATTCTGTGGAATGAACTGCACATGTGCGACTCATGTGCATGTGCTGTTCTGCTGGTGCCATTATGCTGTGAATGGCAACATGCCATTTACTGCAACTGCACATGCGCGAGTGCTGTGCATCCACAGTTGCATCACCACCGCCAACACTGGCAACAAAAAGAATCCGCACCTATGTCAGGGTCCCCAATCCCTGGGTCTACATTATGTGGCTCCCCCTCACTCATGTGGCACACTGGGAGCACACCTCAGTGTGCCCAAATGTTGTTCTTTCCCCTGCCGACATCAGGGTCCTCAATCCCTTTGTTGGCATTATGCCACCCCCTCCCCACTCATGTGACACACTGGGAGCCCATCGCAGTGTGCCCAAATGTTTTTCTTTCCCCTGCCAACAGCGGGGTCTCCAATCTCCATGTCAGCATTATGTCGCCCCCCCCAATTCATGTGGCACAATGGGAGCCCATCCCAGTGTGCCCAAATGTATTATTTTTTCCCTGCTGACAGTGGGGTGCCCAATCCTCATGTCGGCATCATGTACCCACCCACCACCTCCCACTCATGTTGCACACTGGGATCCCACCCCAGTGTGCCGAAATGTTTGCTTTTTTTTAGTTACCAGTAAATAATGAAAATAGTCCCCCAACATGTTTTTTCCATGTTTTTTTATCTGCAAAAAAGAAAATGGTCCCTCGTCATCGCACCGAGTCCCTTTCCCCATCCAACCCTCCCACTGAGCACCCACCTACCAACACCTTCCCTTACCCCATACTTACCTCTGGAGGTTGGCACTGTCATCTTCTCTGGACCGGGACACGTCTACACTCTTCAAAGCCGAACCGCGAACTGAAGAATCAAAGGTAAGTGTTGTATAATGCCATTCAATAGGGTTTTCAACTTATTTTGATAAATAAGCCATTTTTTGGAATTTTGACACCAAATTTTCAGCATGGGGTTCTTGGGACCACACCTAATGAAAACTTTCGCTGTCATTTTGTTACTCATCCTGAAAGGTTTATTTTCTGGTTGTTGCACGGAATCACCTTTCAGGACCATTTTACGAAATGACAGTGACACTGTTCATGATGTGGAGTCCCAAAAAGCCCATGTTGCAAATCTGGTGAAAAATTCCAAAAAATTACTGTATTACAACATGCTTTTTTGCAGTTTCTGCACACGCTCCTAACTTTGCCAATTTTTAATATTTTCAGCATTGCTATTTTTGCACACCTCCTTTTAAACAGTACAGCTGTCATTTATCACATCCTGCCCGAAACATGTTTTTGCACCTGTGGCACAGAATGGCACAATTGCTCTGTGAAATCACCTTTCCGGACAAGTGAGCAAAATGACACTGACATTCTTCATGGGGGGGGGGGGATCCCCAAAAAGGCCATGTTGAAAATTTGGTGAAATACCTCAAAACAATGGTCAAGCTACACCAGGGCATTCAATAATTTCTACACACATGTGTAACTTTGCTCACTTGACAGCTTGTCACAGCCCTATCAGCTCTGACCAGATTTTGTTTCTGTAGCCAGGTTTGTGATTTAGGGATCTCAAAGTCTAATATCGACCAATGAGTCCTTAAGAGTTGGGGCCCTCCTGTATGACATGAAAGGGGTTTTTATTTATTTATTTATTTAGTTTTTGTTGACCGGGTAAGTGCACTAGACAAATCCTGGCTATTTTCAGGAACGACCTGGGGGAGAGGGATACAGATGAATGCCAACTAACCTTGAACCAGTTTAAGCTGTTGGTGGTATTTTTAGTGAATGAGGGAAATTTGGCCAGGACACTGGGGAAATTCCCCTACTCTTTTCGATAAGTGCCATGGGATCTTTAACATCCACCTGAACTACCACCAATCCAGGCAGATGGGACCTCGGTTTAAAGTCTCATCCAAAAGACGGCACCTCAGAAGTGCAGCACCCCTTTCATGCTGCACTACAGTGTCAGTACTGGGATATTAACCCAAGTGCCAGATGTGGGAACTGAATCCACAGCCCTCTGATCTCCTGGCCTCAGAGGCGAGTGTGCTACCTACTGAGCCACAGACACTGTAATCATGGTATTGTTGCAAATTCACATTCCCCTTCAAAATATTCCAATTCTGTTTTATTACTTCTGCTGTCTTTCTCCATATGAACAGAGTATGTGGTCACAAAAATGAAGTGTAAAAAAGTTCCACCTCAATACATCCTTGTTCAAGGATATCACTTCTAGTAAGGTCTCTAGCATCCTTAGAAGCCATTAGTACCTTAGTGTGACTATATCCTCTCATGAAACCTTTATTGTAAATCTGTTGTTGCTACATCATATTTCATAAAATCACTGCAGTTTCTCCTAAGCTGTAGAAACTGACCTTTTGGAATAGAAACATAGAAACATAGACGTTGATGGCAGATAAGGACCGCAAGGCCCATCCAGTCTGCATATTTCTTTTTCTACCTTATGAATCTGCCATAGGCCTTTGCTCTGTCAATGGCCAATCTATTCATACTCATCTATATTGCTCTCTTATGCCTATCCCATACCTGTCTGAAGCCCTGCACTGTATTCATATCCACCACTTCCTGAGGTAGGCCGTTCCATACGTCCACCACCCTTTCTGTGAAAAAGAACTTCCTCACATTATCCCCTTAATCAGCCTCCCTCTAATATCATGCTGTGTCCTCTTGTCTTGCTATTTTTCTTATATTGAAACATGTTAGACTCTTTCACCTTGTTAATGTCCTTAAGGTGTTTGAATGTTTCAATCATATCACCTCTCTCCCTCCTTTGCTCAAGGGTATACATATTGAATTCTATTAATTTGTCCTCATATGTTTTCTGATGCAGTCCCTGCACCATTTTGGTTGCGCTTCTCTGGACTGCCTCAATTTGGTTAATGTCCTTTTGAAGGTGTTGCCTCCAGTACTGCATGCAGTACTCCAGATGGGGTCTTACCAGTGTCTTGTAAAGAGGGATTATTCTCTCCCTCTTCTGACTTGTGATACCCCTACTAATACACCCCAACATTCCTCTAGTCTTACCTACTGCTTTAGAGGTCTGCTTGGATGATTGCAGGTCATTGGTGATGATGACGCCCAAGTCTCTTTCTTCCCTTGTGACTGCCAGCAACTCCCCTCCCAGCATATAGGTGGCTTCAGGGTTTCTTTTCCCCTTGTGCTTGATCTTGCACTTCTTTGCATTAAACCCCATTTGCCACTCTTCTGACCATTTTGCTAGTTTATCCAGATATCTTCTCTTTCTGCCCACCCCATCTGGATCACCTACCCTGTTGCAGATCTTGGTGTCATCTGCAAACAGACAAACCTTACCCTTCAGTCCATCTGCAATGTCACTGATGAAGATATTGAAGAGGACTGGCCCATGGACTGATCCCTGAGGTACCCCACTTGTGACTTGCAGCTCTTCTGACTGTATACCGTTTACCACCACTCTCTGTTTTCTGCCTGTCAAACAGTTTGCCACCCAGCTGACCAATGTCTGACCCACCCCGAGCCTACCCAGCTTATTAATCAATCTTCTATGTGGAACAGTATCGAAAGCTTTGCTGAAGTCAAGGTAGGCAACATCAGCTGCTCCCCCTTGGTCCACCACTCTGGTTACCCAGTCAAAGAAATCTATGAGATTAGTTTGACAGGACTTTCCTTTTGTAAACCCATGCTGTCTTGGATCCTGTGCTCTTATGGGTTCCAGGTGTTGCACTGTTTGCTGCCACATGTCTAGGGTGGCAGCTAGAGGACAGAAAGGAGATTATTTCTTTCACATTCCTTCCTATACATATCTGTTTCAATCAGTGTTGGGTAAGCTACTTTTTCTATTACTTTTGGAAACTTGTTCCAGAAAGCTCTGTGCATCACTAGTAAGGATGAGGAAGTACTGGAAAAAGTAATACACCTTGCAGTTACAATTACTTATGTCTTTATATACAAAAGAAATACGTAACTATAATTGGTTACATTTATTTGAAAGTAAGTAGTAACTAACCTATTACTTTCAAAAAATGTAATCTGTTATAGTTTTGTATTGTTTTTGTATAAAAAGAAATAAGTAACTAGAATTATAACGTGTATTACTTTTTCTAGTACCTCTCCATCCTTGCTAGTGACTGCACAGAGCTTCCTGGAACAAGTTTCCAAATGTAATAGAAAGTAATAGAAAAAGTAACTTACCCAACACTGGTTTCAATCTGTCCTAATACTGTTTTCAGAATAGCTATATCCAGAAACTTAACCTCATGTTTACTTGCTGCTTATGAGACTCATAAACTTTCATTGTGAGCACGTAAATATGTAATAATATTTTCCAATTCATTGAGGTCCCCTTTCCAGATCAGCAGAATATCATCCAAAAATCTATGGTAGAGCTCAATGGAGTGAAAATAAGGATTGATATCTGAGTTTCTGACAAAATGGTACTCCCACTTTCCTGTGTATACGTTAGTTATACTAGGGGCAAAAGTTGCCCCATAGCTGTGCCCTTTGTTTGCAAATATTTATCCCCACAAAAAAAGTAAAGTAGTTGAATTTTAAGACAAACTCTGATAGTTTCAACAAAAATTTAGTAGGGGGCCATAGAACTACATATAAACCAAGCTGGAAACAAGAACCAACATTCTCTCTCTTTTAGAGGGGTTGAGAGAGTTTACCAGAAACTGGGGGGGGGGGAGTGACTATGATAATTAGATTTTGGAATGGGAGGGCTTTTGGATTTGTTATCTGGGGGCATGCAAGGCCCCAGCTCTGAATGACTGCTTTGATCTGACACCTTACTTAAAAGTACAGGAAATGAAATAATGACATATGGAGATTTTAAATGATGTTTATAGATAAATAACTAAGTAATCTGAAAATGAATCATAAACTGACATTTCTGTCTTCATTTCCAGAACTGACTTTTTTAACAAATTGTATGAATAAAGATCTGTTGCCCCAGTGTGGCTCCTGAGGCTGAAACCTTTGTTGGACAGTATTTTCTCTCCCTTGTGTGTGTTTTCATGGGACTTAATAAGACGTATTATTATGAATTTTGTTTATATATTGTTTTCTTACACATACCATATATCTCCTTTGTACCATGCAAATAGTTTCATGTGTGTGGTGTTTACTGTTTAATGGCAATGTTACTTTAAATTTTAACTTTGTTCATTCTTAATTGTTGTCGTGGATTAGTGACATCATCAGGCAGGATGAATAAAGAATGTGCCTGTTTTATGTTCTACAGACCTTTGGAAAAAGGATTAATTTCCAAAATGCATCAGGGGACACTGTATTTTACTGGCAAAAAGCAGCTCAATAAATTATTTGCACTTTTGGACATACTGTATATTGTCTCTGAGCAGTCCCTGAGAGCGGATGGTAAGTGCCAGATTTTCTCTACATACATTCTACTTGTATGCGGGCACCTGACCTCAGTTCATCTTCTTTTTTGTGGAACTTGTGCTGTGAGTCACCCTAGAGACAGTAGCTGGGGCCACTATTCATACTGGAGTGGTATACAGACCTTCAGTAAAAAGGGAGGAGTTGGACAAGCACATAACCTCCAGCAAAGGGGGAGAAGTTGGATAAGACACAAGGGGAAACAATCAGCAAGATGGGGAATAATGGGGAAGTGCTACCGGTTGGGAACTTCAATCTGCCAGATGTGTATTGATGCCTTCTAGCTGCAAATGCAGCTAGAAGCAGGAGCATCCACAACTCCCTCTAGGGGGTGGAAACAGTCATCCTGGACTTTAGGAGGGTAGATTTTAAAGAAATGGGTGACTATCTTAGAAGCAACCAAGAGGGGAGGATTGCCAGAGAGGGATACAGGAAATGTCAAGACAATTAAAAGAAGGCATTGTGAAGGCATGGGACATAAAAGTTGCTTAAAGTTGAATGCAGCATAACATTCTGTGGTGATTTGCATATGCAGTCCATGATGCTTTGCATTGTGTGGGCATGTGTGATTTTGTATTTTATTGTGAAGGCAACCCACCTCTGCATGAAGGAAGTGATCAAAAGCAGGAGGAACCATTTTACCATGTGAAGGAAAAAAGGGTGGCATTCAGAAGGTACCCAGAAATGTGAAGAGAGGAGGATGGGGGGGGGGTGTATCAGGTAAAACAGAGGGAAACAGGTAAGGCAGTCAGGGGAGCAAAGTCAGAAACAGAGGAAATGATAGCCAATGTGGTAGCAAAAGGGCTCAAGACTTTCTTCAGGTACATAAATAGGAAAAGAAAGGCAAGGGGGTGGATAGTGGGGATAAAGAGGATGATAAAGGGAGAATACACAGAGGAGGATTAGGGAAAAGCAGACATTCTGAACAGGTACTTCTGCTCAGTCTTCACAATGGATGGAGGGGTACCACCAAGGAACAGAAGGAGAATTGGGGGAGCAAACAAGTCCATTTTCATAGGAAAGATCCCTGAAGGGACTTGCAAATCTGAAAGTGGACAAGGCCATAGAACCAGACAAGATACATTCAAGGTTTCTAAGTGAACTCAGGGAGGTGTTTGCTGCATCAATGACTGCCTTATCCAACAACTCACTGGAAACAACAGTGGTTCCAGAGGACTGGAGGAGAGCAGACATAGTTTTGCTCCATAACAATGGCAGCAGGGAGAAGACTAGCAGCTATAGACCAATCAGTCTCACATCACTGGTGGGGAAATTAATGGAATCCCAGTTAAAAGAAAGGCGAGTGGAATATCTTGAATCCAATAGGTTACAAGACCAAGATCTTCATGGCTTCATGGGCAGAGGTCATGCCAGATGAATTTGATTGCTTTTCTCAACTGGGTGACCATGGAAATAGATTAAAGACAGGCTGTGGATGTGGCCTACTTGTATTTCAGCAATGTCTTCAACTCTGAGGCACATAGAAGACTAATAAAAAAAATGGACACTCTAGGGGTAGGATACAAAGTGGTAAACTGGGTAAAAAAAATGGTTAATGGATAGGTGACAGAGGGGGGTGGTGGTATACAAGATTCCTTTAATGAAGAGAAGAGACAGTAACCAGCAGGGTGCTGCCAAGCTCAGTACTGGGACTTGTCATCTTCATTGTTTCTATTAGTGACATTACAGAAAAGCTGGAAGGGAAGGTATGCCTTTTCTGCAGATTACACCAAAATCTATTGTACAGTGGATTCTGAGATGGGGATGGAGAGAATAAGTAGGGACCTTAGAAAACATGAAGAGTGGTCAAGAGTATGGCAGCTGAGGTCAGTGCCAAAAAAAGTAGAAAATTATGCACCTAGGAGGCCTGCTTGGTGGTGCTGGAGGTTGAGGCCCTGGGGGTCAGCAGGGGTGAGAGAGGATTGAGCATCCAGAAGACTGCTATCCTCTCTCGGTGAGGGAGATCTTGGCATTCCACTTGCTGACTGCCCTCTGGCAGTGGCTGGAGGGCGGTATGGGTTGGCAGGCACGTACCAGCATCATTACACTGGTAGGGATGGGGGATGGGAGAAAAGGTCAAATGGGAGCTGGCAGGCTCCATGATGGCCCATCACATCCTTGGCAGCTGCCCCAGCTTCTGGATTGTGCTCTAGGGAGGGGAGAAAATCAATGCTTCCCTCTTTAGCCCCACTGTGGGGGGCAAGCCATAGGAGGAAGTTTGGGGCCAGTCAGGGCTGGGAGGCATGAGGCCCAGAAGTAGTTGCCTGCCAAGTCTCAGGGGATAAAATGCTATATAGAAAAACAAATTATGCACCTAGGGCATAGAAACCCAGAAGCTGAGTATAAAATTGGAGGGGGGGGTATTGAGGGTCACTAAGCACGAAAGTTCAAGTTCAAGTTTATTGCAGGAAAACTCCGTTGAGCAAGCTCATTCTCAAGGAGGTCCTACATCATAATAATAACAAAGTGGCTTGTTACAAAAAGACAACATATACAAAGTAACATAAAAAAAAATATACACATAGGATTGCTATACATCAGTTTATATAATTACAGTCTGACATAGTGAGGCACAGTAAGGTTCATATATTACCTGATGCAGAAATTCGACCAAACAGGTAGGGATTATTAGTGTAGGATAGTAGAGAGCTGGGCAGGTTGGGAGTGTACTGTAGGAGGAGAGAGTAGGTGAGTAAGAGGAGGGTGTAAAGATAACAGAAGGGAGTAGTGGAATAAGAAGGAGAGGTTAGAGAATGTGAGGTGAGTAAAGGAATAGTGTTAGGGAGAGTAGGGTGAAGAGGATAGAGATAACGAAGGCAATAATAGGTGAGAATTTAGTGGTTAGCCAAATGGCTTCATGTCCTGGTAGGTATAGGTTTGAGGTGATTGCTATTAAGGCTCTTTCTGCACCCTTATAGCCTCAAGATCAGTTACAGATATCTTCTAATTTGGATGTTGTCAACTTTTTGAAGAAGTTGACAGAGACCATACTGGATAGTTTCAGAGTGGTTTGCAGCCTGTTCCATATTGTTGGAAGAGCATATGTGATAGCACATTTACCAAATGTGATGCAAGTCCTAGGCACATCCAGGAAGATAAAGTTGGATTTCCTGAGGGAATATGCACAGTGGGAGATACTGATCAGGGATGTGAGGTAGCTTGGAAGTTTGTTCAAGAGTATCTTAAGGGTCCAGATACCAGCATGAAACAGCCGTCTAGTGGTAAGTGATGTCCAGCCGACTGCTGTGTAAAGGTCACAGTGATGGGTTCGGTTCGGTGAATTGGTGATGAACCGCAGGGCACAGTGATAGAGTACAGCCAATATATTTAGGTTTGAGGTTGCAGCGGAGCTGTAAATTAGGTCCCCATAATCAAGCAAGGGAAGAAATGTGGCCTGTACTAGCCTGGTTCTAATCTCATTCGGAAAGAGAGACTTGTTTCTGAAAAAGAAACCCAACCTGGCTTTTAGCCTTCTAGAGAGGTCCTCAAGATGATCATTGAAAGAAAGTTTGTTATCCAGCCAAATGCCAAGATATTTGAATTTGGGGGCAACTTCCAAGGGTTCGCCTAACGAGGTGACAACAAAGTCCTTCGATGGTCTAGAGGGGGAGGGAGAAGAGTTACTATGAGTAAAAATCATAGCCTTAGTTTTCTTGGCATTAAGAAGAAGCTTGGCATTAATGAGGTTAATTTCCATCTGAAAGAGACCTTGGGGTTATAGTATCTGACCTTAAAGTGGTGGGCAGTGTGACAATGCAGCAGGCTGAGTGAGTAGGATGTTGGGATGCATAGGGAGAGGTATCATCAGGAGGATTAGGGAGATGGTGTTACCACTGTATAGGTCACTGGGGAGACCTCATCTGGTGTACTGTGTGCAGTTCTGGAGGCCATATCTCAAAAAGCACATAGACAGGGTGGAGGCAGTCCAGAGGAGGAGGACAACTAAAATGGTGCAGGGGTTGCACAAGAAGCCATATGAGAAGAGACTGAGGGATCTCAACATGAACACACTAGAAGAGAGAAGGGAGAGGGGGGACACAACAGAGACCTTCAAGTACCTGACAAGGGTGAATGGGTCTGGTACATTTGCCCGACTCCTAAAATATCGACATTCAACATCCTGGTTCCTATTTCTTGACCAAGTCAAAATACTGACTGTTGTAAACCCGACTGAAAAAAGACTGACTCGCCAATGCAGGCTATTTAAACAAATTCAGTGTACTGCTTTGTATATGGTTTGCCATGCCTGCTGCTCTCTGAATAGTACAGCAGATTGTGTCTACTCCTCTAATTAACCACAACATTCACACCATTCACCCGTGAGAGAGCAGTAGGTGAAACTTTCTTTTGTTTTATTTTAAAAAACTAATTAGAACTCACACTCACCATGTCTCATATATCTCATAATAAAGTTGTGATTGCATGAGATGGAGGTACAGCTACCCATATAAAACCATATGAAACTGTCTCCACGTTTACATGCTTATTATTTAGTAATGGTGTGCACCTTTGAACGATTCTTAAAACATACAGTCGTTGGGATTTCAGCATCCGGTCTATTGTGCTGTGGTATTCTAATTGAGTCAGTATTCTGGAGGCGGGCAAACAAATATTGGGCTTTCAAGAGTCGGGCAAACATATGGATACCAGGTGAACAGGGTACAGGAGAGGAGCCTATTTCAAATGGGAAAGTGCACCATGGCAATAGGACAATAGGGCATGCAATGAAGCTGGAAGGGGGAAGTTTAAAAAGGATGCTGGGAAGTACTGCTTCACTGAAAGAGTAGTGGACACCTGGAACAGTCTACAAGCAGAGGTAGTGGGAGCAAAAACAGTGGGGGGCTTTAAACATGCATAGGGTAGGCATTAGCAAATACAGGTACATAGACATGAAGGGGGGGTGGGTGTTGTAGACCAGCAAGGGTCTATGGTGATAGAATAGGCAAGAAACATCTAGGCAGAATGGGTGGACAAAGTGGCCTTTTTCTGCAAACAAATTCTTTATTTCCATGTTTCCCCAATGGTCCCAAGTGGGTTTGGATCTGTGAACAGTCCTTCATTCAATGGGCAGAGGAAAGAGCAGGACATTGGCCTGGGGGGAAGAAGTTGGGACAGAGAGGCATGTGCTTGGAGGAACTTTTCCCCAGGTTTACAGCAGAGGCCTGACACTGGAGTTCATCAGACATTCTACTGATTACAGTTAGATGCTATCTGGCACAGTATTTGTCACTGCTAAGCAATTTCAGTCCCAAACTGAATTAAGAAATAAATAATTTGACCAACTAGGAATTGAATCCATGTCCCAGAATACCATCCCAGTGCTATAGTCACTGAGCTACAGGCTCAAATGGTTGAACCTGAGGTACCTGGTGTGGCAAGCTGCACAATTGCCAGTCCTTATTTGTAGCTATAATTCTGTTAAATTTGTATTTTTTATGTAATTCTGTGTATATGTAAATTCCACAAGAAATGCCGGTGTTGATACAAAGGCACCTAGGGAGAGAGAGATTGGATCTCTGTTAAACTGGGTTTGACCTTCCTTTGACCTGAAGGCCAGCTTTCTTGCCAGGAAACTGACACGCACTTGTCAAAAAGCTTGTGGCTTGCTGATCAAAGGGTATTTCCCATCGTTAACTAACCAAGGGAAACAGAGCTAAATAAAATGTTCAGGAGATAGCCCTCTTTCACAGCAAAAGCAGGCTGCTGTGATCCAAGGACTTTGTCATGGTATTGCCTTTGATGAGATGAAAGACAAAAAAACAGGAACATCCTTCCTAGCAGACCTGTGCGAGATCCTTACAGGTGTTATAAATATAAGGCTGGATGACATCACGGCAGCTAGAAAATTGTGTTGAGATTTTGGAAACAGCAGAGCAGTGACATCTCTTGGCCAAATGGAGTACTTGCTTTGGGGGAATAGACCAATTTCTTTTTTAGAATTGGGATAACTGATGACACTGCAAGTTACAGAAGGTATTTAAAGCCTCAACTCAGGGCATTGAACACACTTTTCCTTTGGACTCCACCTGACACACAAGAAGCCAAACTGCTGAGACTCAGTGGCTGCACACACATGTTCATTTGGACTTCGCCTGACACACAAGGAAACAAAACTGCTGCCAAGACCCAACGAAACTGAACTTCCATTTATTGTTCTGGACTTCAAGTTTCTATCAATTTCAGGTAGACTTCAGCTATCAGTCATGGTGCGTTTTCATGTATATTTTCCCATTTACAGTAAAGTTCACCAAGATGAAGTGCAGTGTCACAGGTTTACTGCATGCCAAAAGGAATTAACTCCCATTTAAAATGCATTGTTTGCTGCAGTAACTCTCCTGCAGAATTCTGCAGTGCTGCACTTCATCCTATTGGGCTTCACTGTATTTCTGTATTCTGTGACCAACGTAGTGTTTTTTCAGTTGTAACTGTATGATTGGTATTTAAGTATTTTAGTAAAAACATTAGGTTTTCTAAAGAAAATCAGCCTGAGTGAGATTTCTATAATTGTGTGTGAATTGGAGAACAGTAATAATAATCTATGGCAAACTGTTATTGCAAAGGGATTGTCACCATCAGCAAACAAATCAAGAAAGGGGTCTGTAAGAGATCTGGAAGAATAGAGAGAATATTAGAGTCTGTAGGGATTTTGAACCAGGCTGCTGCATGTCCTGTAGGGAGAAGGCTAAATCAGGTTTTACACTGTGACCCCCGAAGAGTGTGTGATGCCTGGATCTTCCCCCCTTTGTGTAATAGCCAAGGAGTGGTTCATATCTGGCTACAAGACTCAAGACTGGTATTGTGCCCTTATCCAGAGTTTAGAGGGATGCCTGGGTCCTCGTGGCAGAGATGCAGTTGTGTCCTCAGCAAGCAGTCTAAAAAGACATGAGGAGGGTAGCCCTGTTCCCCCCTGTCATGGATTGCACTTGGGGTGGGCACTGTGAGCTCAGTGGACCTGACCCCCAGGAATGTGTCTGTGGCAGATCTGGTGGCAGAGGTGGGATCTGAGAGATTTGACTGCATAGTGTTGCAATTCAAGAGATATTGATGGCACAGACATAACAGCTGGATTCGTGCCCAGTGTATCAGATTGATAAACTGAAAGCAATACACACACAATCAAGCCAGCAATTTAAATAAATATATATATATATATATATATATATAAAGAATTTGGTTACAGTATAAAGTTCCCAACCTGTTTTCTTTTTTTTCCGTGTAAGCTAGTCTAGTAATAGTTAGGGAAGAAGATGGCTTTCAATTGTAATGAATGCACTGCAGACCACCTTAGGCAGTTTTGTCAAGAAAGAGGGATCCAGTACGTGGGGTGAACCAATAAGCACCTCATGGAGGCTCTCGTGGCAGCTGATGATATAGTGGCTGCCAAAACCTTGAGTCATAGACAGTGACTGAAAAGGACCAGAGCCTGGGTGTGAGGGTGCCAGGATCCATCACAGAGTCTAGTCCTAGGGAGGTGGACAGCATGACCAGAAGGAACTCAGAGCCACAGCAGCAGGGGAAGGTCATCACAGGGCTGGAGCCTTAAGGGATCAGGCTACAGCTGGAATTGAGGAAACTGGAGCTGGCATTCGAGCAGAGGAAGTTTGAGATGGAGTTGCAGGAAAAGCAGTGGTGTTATGGTGAGACAAGCTCACACCTCAGGTTCTTGGATGGTGATGAACTGTACAAAGAACACAATGACAAGCAGCCATATAACATGTAATAAAAGCAGTTTATTACAAATACTCACAACAGTACAAGTGAAGCCAAGCAGTCACAAGGGAAATGATTTCCCCAACCCTTGGGTGTTTAGTTTTTCTCTCTCAGAGAGGCTGGCCATGCAAGCAATTATATACTACTGATAGCAGCTACAATTCTAGATATGGTAAATATGCCCTAATGGCTAAGAGAAAATAATAAGGTGGCTTTCTTGGGCATTATGTTATACAAGGAAAATGTAAAGTCAGTAATAAACTCAGAACAAAGGAAATGCAGTGTCATCTACTGTATAAACTAAGAACAAAGAAGTGCAGAATAAACAGAAACACATATGAAATTAATGTTGGCAAACATGAGTAAACTGTATGCAGTGTAGAAATGAAAATATATGACAGAATATAAAAGGCACACAGAATATAACAGAATATAAGTAAATGTAACAGTAAGCATAAAGAAAGCATAAGAAATATAAGTTAAATGAATATATATATATATACTGTATATATATATATATATATATATATATATATATATATATATATATATGATATTATGAATACAATTGCAAACATAATCCCTAGGATATGCCAACCAAATGGTGAACTGCAACTAGCAAAGACCATCACAGTGACAAGATTTCAGTGAATACCTTGGGGCACTGTGATGGTCTCTCATGGCACCAGGGGTTGCATCGCTAAGTGTTTTGACTCTTCCCCCGAGACAACTCCAACTTGGAGTTCTATGCTTAGAGGCCGGGGGGTGGAGCCCCATACATGGGGGGTTCGGGGGCACAGTCCCCTGATAGAAAAACAGAGATATCCCCAACAGTGCAATGCTGACCCTCGGCATTGCAGCTGTCTCTGTCAGAGATGTTGGCGATGCAGATGTCACCTCATTACAGTAAAACCAATCCATAGTATCCATGCTTGCACAGTGGGTACATATTTGTACATGTTAGTGCAATACAGCAATATCACAATAATAATAAGATTCTTATTGGTGTGAGCTAGTGGGTCAGTAGTAGGTGTGGAACCTGGACATAACAGCGGTAGCGAGAGGCTGAGGAAAGTGAAAAGCAGTGGTAGCAAGAGGCTGAGGAAAGAGAAAGACAGATTTAGAGAGTGAGGCTGAGGAAAGAGAAAAGCAGCTTCAGAGAAAGGTCAAGGAATAAGAAAAACAGCGGCAGAGGGAGTTTGAACTGGAAAAGCTATGACTCCAACAACCAACACTGAAGGAGGAAACTAGCAGGGGTGAACCTGAAACTGCAGGGCTGGGGTATAAGTTAAATTCAAAAGTAATAACTGAATTTAAAAATGGGGAGGATATGGATGCATTTTTGAATTTATTGAAAAAGGTCTGTATTCAGGCAAAAATACTCAGGGTGTCCTGGAGCTTCCACCTATCCCCGCTACTTACTGGGAAAGGGCATGAGGCACTAGGCCAAATGGACGATCAGGACAATAGAAATTATGAAAAACTTAAATCTGCTTTGCTTAAAAAGTATGAACTAACTCCTGAAGCATACAGGGTTAAGTTCTGTAAGCCCAGAAGAAGCCCTGAGAACTCACCAGAAAGCAATGTCAGTTTTTAAAACGTTGGTGGGAGGGAGTAGAAGCAAATTCTGTGGAAAAAAATGAGGAGGTTATGTTGCTAGAGCAGTTCTTTTGGGCTTGCTCAGCAGAGCCAAAAATCTGGTTGGAAGACTGAGACACCAAAACAGCACAGTAGGCTGCTGAGCTCTCGAATCACTGTGCCAGGAGCAGGCCTGCTCTGAAAGAAAGTGGAGCTGGTGTGGCAGCACAGAAAGGGAAAAGTGTGCCTTCAGGGCAGCTAAAATGCTAACTGCCTCAACAGAAAGGGGGAACCCTCAAGTTACAAAAAAGGGATTTCAAGATAAAAAAAATGATGACTGTTGGTTTTGTAAACTGGCTGGACATCTTGCTAGACAGTGTCCTAAAAAGACATAGGGTGGACAAGGTGGTGCTCAAACAGAGTTGGGTGCACTGTCTATCCCTGAAAGCATGCCCATGAGGGAGCACATACACCTGGTTACTGTAAATGGGGTGAAGACCCATGAGTTAAGGGACATTAGTAAAAGGGGATTTGGTTGGGCCTGAACAGCTTATATCTAATCAGTTTGTAATGGTGAAGGGATTCACTGGTGAGGAGAAAACTCTGCCACTTGCTAGGATTCTCTTCATCTGAAGTGAGAAAGGAGAGGCGGTGCAAAAGGTGACAGTGGCAGACAATCTTGCCATGAATGTGATAATAAGGAACAATCTCCAGAAGGGGATGCTGTGCGCAGTTACATGTAGTCAGATGGAAAAGTCTGACTGTAGTTCCCTGAACCCCATAGAAGCCCCTGTGGAGAACAATGGGAGGCTGGTTCCCCAACCTGTGTCTCCTGAAATGGAAGGTAGTGAAAGAGAAGTAGGACTTCCCCAAGTAGCAGTTCACAAATCAGATATAAAAGGTTACTCTGAGGAGGGAGGGGTAACCAGTGGTCAGAAGGTTAAGGATGGCAGTGACCCTGAATGCCCTGATGCTAAAGCCATGGAACCCAAATTAGGAACTGAAGGGGACATGCCCCATGCCTTGAGAAAGTGTGAAGAATTTGCAGCTGCTCAGAGGACTGATCCTGTTTGGAGAGGCTGAGGGCTTGTGCAGAATCTGATGGGACACAGGGAGATGACATGAGACATAGAGTATTTTGGGACAATGGACTGTTGTATACACAGGACGTAAGGATAGAGGGAGGGGTGACGGGCAGGCAGCTGTCATTCCTCAGGGATACTGTGAGTGGTTGCTCAAGATCGCTCATGATATCCCCATGTCCAGTCATCTGGGAATTGTACGCACCATGCAGCAATTGTCCCAGAATTTCTATTGGCCCAGCTTCACCCAGCAGGTGAACAAATGCTGCAGGTCTTGTCACAGGTGCCAACAAATAGGGAAGGCAGGTAGTAAAACCAAAGCCGCACTAATTCCCTTCTCATTGTGGAGGAGCCATTCCAGAGGGTAGGAATGGATATTTTGGAACCTTTGAGTACCTCAAGCTCCTCCAGTTAAGGCAGAAGGAAGCAGGGAGGGTAGTCAGAATAGCAAAGGCACAAACTGAGAAAAAGATAGCTAACACAGTTAAGAAGGGGGATAAAACCTTTTTTAGGTATATCAGAGAGCATAGAAAGACAAAGGGAGGGATAGTGAGGCTGAATACAATGGATGGTGGGTGGGCAGAGAGTGACAGTGAAAAAGCAGGGATACTGAATGCATACTTCTGTTCAGTATTCACAAAAGAGGAAGTGGGGGAGGTGCCTAATCCACTTAACAGAAGCACTGTGGAGAGAGGTTCAATCCCAGTCCTTTCACAGAAGAAAGGGTTCTGAAAGAACTCCTAAAACTGAAGACGGACAAAGCAATGTGGCCAGATGGAATTCACCACAGAATTCTAAAAGAATTAAGCAGAGAACTAGTGATACCACTGACTACCCTGTTTAACAAATCATGGGAGGATGGTGTGGTACCTGAGGACTGGAAGAAGACGGATGTGATTCCCCTTCACAAAAGTGGGGCCAAGACAGAGGCAGGAAACTACAGACCTGTCAGTTTGACCTCTGTGGTAGGGAAAGTGATGGAATCACTTCTGAAGGAAAGAACTGTTGAGTACCTAGAGGCCAATGGGGCACAGGACCCAAGACAGCATGGGTTCACAGCGGAAAGGTCACGTCAGATGAATCTAATTGATTTATTTGACTGGGTGACCAAAGTAGTAAACCAAGGTGGGGCTGTGGACATGGCCTACCTAGACTTTAGCAAGGCATTTGACACAGTCCCACACAAAAGATTAGTAGTCAAATTTACCAGCCTGAGAGTGGGTCCCAGGGTGGTAGCCAGGGTAAAACATTGGCTGAACAACAGGACACAGAAGGTAATTGTAAATGGAGTCCACTCTGAAGAAAGAAGGGTTACTAGTGGGGCACCGTAGTGTTCAGTACTGGGTCCAGTCCTTTTTAGTGTCTTTATAAGTGACATTGCAGAGGGACTGGAATGAAAAGAATGCCTCTCTGCAGATGACACAAAGATCTGCAACAGGGTTGATACACAAGGAGGCATGGAAAAGATGAGAAGGGGCTTGGCAAGGTTGGAGGAATGGTCAGAAGTATGACAGCTTGGATTCAATGCAAAGAAGAGTGAAGTAATGCACCTGGGAAACAAAAGCCCAGGGGACGATTACACAATGGGGGGGAGGTAGTAACAACAACAAAAATGGAAAGGGACCTGGGGTTATTATCAGATGACCTTAAGGTTGGCAAGCAATGTGAGAAGGTGGTAGGGAGGGCTGGGGGGAAACTGGGATGTATAGGGAGAGGTATCACCAGAAGAAAACAGGAAGTTGTTATCCCCCTGTACAGACAGTTGGTGAGACTCCATCTGGTGTACTGCATCCAGTTCTGGAGACCCCACCTCCACAAGGACATAGACAGAATGGAGGCAGTTCAGAGGAGGGCAACTAAAATGGTGCAGGGTCTGCAAGAGAAGTCATATGAGGAGAGACTAAAGGAGCTTAATATGTATACCCTTGAGGAAAGGAGGGAGAGGAGGGACATGATAGAAACATTTAAGTACCTCAGTGGAATCAGTAAAGTCCAAGAGGGTAGCATCTTGCAGAAAAAGAGATTTGCAAGAACAAGGGGACACAATCTGAAGATAGAGTGAGGATGGCTCAGGGGCAATGTGAGGAAGTATTTTTTTACAGAGAAGGTGGTGGACGCATGGAACAGCCTTCCTGAGGAGGTTGTGGGGTCTAAAACTGTTGGGAGAATTCAAGAATGCATGGGACAGACATAAGACAATTTTTGTGGGGGTAGGAAGAAATAGGCTGTTGGTTACATAAGATCTGCAGCTTATCCTCTAGGTAGGGAAATGGCAGACTAGGTGGGCCAAGCGGTCCATATCTGCCATCAAAGTCTATGTTTCTATGTTTCTATGCCACCCAATACCCAGAGGCGGTTGCCCTCTCCTCACTTAGGACAAAGTGGCAGATGCTTTGCTATGGATTTCCTCCCATGTTGGGGTTCCACAGGAGGTTATCTGATCGAGGGGGTTCCTTCATGTCAGACTTGATTAAGTGTTTGTGGGAGATGTGTGGAGTGATGCGGAGATGCACAACACCTTACAACCCACAAGCCAATGGGCTGGTGGAAAGATTTAATGACATCCTAAAATCAATGCTCCAAGCATTTGCTGAACAGCATGGGAGGGACTGGGAGAAATACTTTTCCCACCTGTTATTCGCATAGAAAGAGGTGCCCCAAGAGTCGACAAGGTTCTCCCTCTTCAAACTCTTATATGGACATAAGGTGCGTGGGCCTCTAGACTTGATCCAGGAAGACTGGAAAGGCAAGCACACCACCCAGGGAACCCCCATAGTGGAGTATGTCCTACATTTTAGGGAAAAACTGAAGTAGCTTATGGGAGCAGCCCAAAGGGCTTACCTATGCCACAGCAACAGCAACACCACCGATATCCTCGACATCGACAGACACAATGCTGAGTGTCGGCAATGTGCTGTCAGGAATGTTGGTGTGTTTTTTCAGGGGGCTCTGCACACCAAACCCCTCATGTGGGGGGCTCTGCTCCCCACACCCCCCGGTATTTAAATATCCAACTCCAAGTCAGAGTCGTCTCAGGGAAGGGGAGAAACAATGGGAGATGCACTGCTGGTGTCAGTGGGGACTATTATAGTGACCAATTGATTTCTGTTGATTACTGTCACTGTAATGATCTTCACTGAGGATGTTTCCCTGTACACTTGGCATATGGCCCAAAGCAACCTGTCAGCCACCCAGCAGAAGCAAAATGTCTGGTACGACTGCAGAGCCAGAGCTCGCTTGTACAGTGGAGGTCAGGAAGTCATGGTCCTAATCTTAGTCTGGAAGGACAAGTTGCAGGCTGAGTGGGAGGTACCATTCAAAGTGTTACTTACCCAGCAGGCATATTCCACAGTTGAAAAGGAATGTCTTGCACTGGTATGGGCCCTGAAGAAATTAGAGCCGTACCTCTACGGGAGGTACTCAAGGTACAGACTGGTCATAACTTCCTGGTGTGGCTAACTGAGATGGGTAAAATAAATGGTCATCTCTTATGGTGGAGTATTGCCCTACTGGCCTACGATATGACCATTACCCACAGAGCCGGATTGGCCAATACCAACGCAGATGAAATATCTCACCAGTTAGAACAGTAGCTGAATTTGTGAAAACCTTTCCATGCATTGGGAGGCATGTTCACACAAATTCAGCCTAGGAGGGATGGATGTTACAAGCTACCCAACTGAAAGTTCTTACCTGTAGATATGTCTGTTTTATATATATATATATATATATATATATATATGTATATGTATATATATATATATATATGTGTGTGTGTGTGTGTATATATATATATATATATATATATATATATATATATATATATATATATATTTGTTGCAAAACACTTCATTAATGCATCAGTTAGGTTGAGCAACAAAAGTAGTGAGTGAAGCTTTAGGGTTGAGATTCTAATGGCCTCCACCTTACGCCTCTACCCCCACTCCATCACAGACCAGACAATGGGATGTGCCTTAAATATCGGGCCTAACTCTCACCCCATTCCATGTGTAAGAAAGCTAACATGGTATAGTATAGGAGAATGGGGTGAGAGTTAGGCCATATGATCCCAAGGCACATCACGTTGATTGTTGGTCTGAGGAGGGTGGGGGTCACGTGGTAGGGTGGGGGTTAGGGTCTAAACCCTAACACCTCTTTTCCCTACTTTTGTCGCTTCAACCCTAACTGATGCATTAATTAAGTTTTTTGCAATGACTTTCCTTACTTTTTGCTAAAGTGTAATCTTACTCTCACAAGATTTGGTATCAGTTTTTTGGAGTGCAAAGGTGCATTAAGCTGCGCTTCACAAAAAATCTGTATCTTAAACTGTTTTGAGAAATAGCCATCGAAAGGCACTGCATTCACTACAATGTTATCCTCCTGGAAATTTATCAACTTTGAAATGCCATAACTATGGGACTGATGCTAATTTTTACACCAAATCAGCCTAGGTCACATCTGTGGGACAACCCCTATGTATCCTGCAAATTTCAAGCCAAAAGTCCTAACCATTTCTTTGCGGTGAACTGGCAAAGAAACAGCAACCATTAAAAATCCCTGTTCGTGAGGTGTCAGAATCCTTGTTTGCCAGTCAAATCCTTGTTTGTGAGGTGTCAAAATCCTTGTTCATGAGAAATCCTTGTTTGTGAGATAGGGCCATCTGGTCATCCTCTCACGAACAAGGCTTCTAACACCTCACAAACAAGGATTTCTCATGAACAAGGATTTTGACACCTCATGAACAAGGCAAGACAATTTTATTTATAAGGCACCCACTCCCGGGGGTTCTGGGTGCCATACACAAGCAAGGACAAACAGCAGTTAATTAAGACATAATAAAAGCTCATTAAAACTATTGCAAAATTAAAATACAAAAAATAAAATAAAACAGGATTTCAGAAATCAGTCTTCAGGGAACTGGCCAAACCTAAAATATATTAACAGTCAAACACCAGGCTGAAGAGTTTGGCCTTTAACCTCCCCTTAAATACCTCAATCAAGGAAGCCTCCTGGACTGCAGGTGGAAAAGAGTTCCACAGGATCAGCACCAGAGACACTAAATGCCTGATCACCTGAGGTCTTGAACCAAACCCTGAGAAAGTCCAGGAGGCCCCTCGAAGAGGAGAAGAGGGAGCGCGGAAAGGACACCAGTGTCAGGAGTTCAGATAGATAACCAGGACCCAGCCTGTATAGGGCCTTTAAAGTGAGAAGACCAACCTTGAAAAAGACTCTCCACCTGACTGGTAGCCAGTGCAGAGCATGCAGGACCGGAGTCACATGACTGGACATCAAAAGGTCCGTCTGCAACCAGGCCACTGCACTCTGCACTAGCTGCAGCCTGTGGAGAGTCCCTCCATGACCCTGAAATACAGAGCATTGCCGTAGTTGAGCCTAGAAGTCACGAAGGCATGCATTAGTGTCAGCAGGTCCTCAGGCAGAATGAGAGGCTTAATTTGGGCAATGTTCTGCAAGTGATAAAAACCACTGCTGACTACAGCTGACACATGATCTTTAAAGGTCATTCTGCAATCAAGGATCATGCCCAGATTTCACACCCTTGTTGAAACCACTAATGGAGCAGACCCCAGAACAAGTCCAGTCAGCCCCTGGTGGAAATCCATCATGCCTGTGACCCGGTTCGATCACCAGTACCTGAGTCTTAGCCGGGTTGAATCTTAACCAGCTGGAAGCCATCCAGTCATTGATTTTAGCTAGACAGCTATTATGCATGTTGACCACTCCCGATGTTCCAGGTGCAAAAGACAAATACAGTTGGGTATCATCTGTATAGCAGTGAAACTCCACACTGTTGTCAAATGATCTCACCCGGTGCAGCGTGTACACTGTGAACAACATCAGTGACAAGATCGATACCTGAAGTACTTCACAAGACAGAGGCATTGGGGAGGAGCAGAAATTCCCCATCACCACCCGCTGTACTCTGTCCATGAGATAGGACTCAAACCATTTGATGACAGTACCTGCGAGTCTACAAAATTCACAGAGCCAATCAAGAAGCACGACATGATCCACAGTGTCAAAAGCTGAAGAGAGATCGAGGAACACAAGAACTGACATGTCACCTCTATCTCTAGCCCTAAGTAGATCATTATGCACTCTCACTAGGGCAGTTTCAGTGCTATGTCTAGTCCGGAAACCTGAATGGAAAAACCTCATAGATATCTGAGGACATCAGGTGATCCTCTAGCTGATGTGCCACCAGTTTCTCAACAATGTTTGCTCAATAATGGCAGGTTGGAGATTGGACAGTAATTCACCAGGATGTCTGGGTTGAGGGAAGATTTCTTTAAGAGGGGCTTCACCAGTGCTTCTTTCAAAGAAATTGGGAAAACCCACTCTGCCATCGAACAGCTGGCAATAGAAACATAGAAACATAGAATTTGATGGCAGATAAGGACCGCTTGGCCCTCACAGCCTGCCCATTTCCCTACCTGATGGATAAGCTGCAGATTCTAGTTAATCGACAGCTTACTTCCTCCTACCCCTCCACTAGAATTGCCTTATGCCTGTCCCATGCATTCTTGAATTCTCCCACCATTTCTGACTCCACAACCTCCTCAGGAAGGCTGTTCCATGCATCCACAACCCTCTCTGTAAAAAAATACTTTCTAACATTACCTCTGAGCAGCCCTCTCCTCTATCTTCAGATTGTGCCCCCTTGTTCTTGCACATCTCTTCCTCTGAAAGATACTGCCCTCTTCTACTTTGTTAATTCCCTTGAGATACTCGAAAGTTTCTGTCATGTCCCCTCTCCCTCCTTTCCTCAAGGGTATCCATATTAAGCTGCTATAGTCTCTCTTCATATGTCTTCTGGTGCAGACCTTGCACCATTTTGGTTGCCCTCCTCTGAACAGCCTCCTCTCTATGTCTTTGTGGAGACGGGGTTTCCAGAATTGCATGCAGTACTCCAGATGGGGTCTCACTATCTATCTGTACAGAGGGATAACAACATCCTGTTTTCTACTGTTGATGCCTCTCCCTATGTATCCCAGTATCCCCCCAGCCCTCATTACTGCCTTCTCACATTGTTTGCCCACCTTTAGGTCATCTGATATAATTACTCCTATGTCTCTTTTCTATTTTTGTTGTTGTTATTAACTCACCTCCCACTGTGTACTCTTCCCCTGGGTTTTTGTTTCCCAGATGCATTACCTTGCACTTCTTTGCATTGAATCTGAGTTGCCACATATTTGACCATTCCTCCAACCTTGCCAAGTCCCTTTTCATTCTTTCCACCCCACCTTGTGTATCAACCCTGTTGCAGAACTTTATGTCATCTGCAAAGAGACATACCTTTCCTTCCAGGTGCTCTCCAATGTCACTTATAAAGATATTAAAGAGGACCGGTCCCAGTACCGAACCCTGCGGTACCCCGCTAGTTACCCTCCTTTCTTCACTGTGTACTCTCTTTACTATTACCCTTTGTGTCTTGTTGTCCAGCCAATTTTTTATCCAGGCTACCACCTTGTGACCCACTCCAAGGCTGGGTAGCTTGTATATTAATCTTTTGTGTGAGACTGTGTCAAATGCCTTGCTAAAATCTAGGTAGGCCATATCCACAGCCTCTCCCTGGTCTACTACTTTGGTCATCCAGTCAAAGAAATCTATTAGGTTCATCTGACATGACCTTCCTGCTGTGAAACCATGCTGCCTTGAGTCCTGTGCCCCACTGGCTTCTAGGTACTCAACAATTCTTTCCTTCAGAAGTGATTCCATCATTTTCCCTACCACTGAAGTCAAACTAACTGGTCTGTAGCTTCCTGCCTCTACCTTGATCCCACTTTCGTGATGTGAAATCACATTTGCCCTCCTCCAGTCCTCAGGTACCACTCCATCCTCCCATGATTTGTTAAAGAGAGTAGTCAGTGGTGTTACTAGTTCTAACCTTAGTTCTTTTAGTATTGTTGGGTTAATCCCATCAGGCTTCATTGCTTTGTGCACTCTCAGTTTCATGAGTTCTTTCAAAACCCTTTCTTCTGTGAATGGACTGGTATCGACCCCCCCATTCAGAGTTTCTCCCTTGTTTGGTTTAGGTACCTCCCCCTCCTCATCTGTTGTGAAAACTGAGTAGAAACATTTGTTCAGTATCCCTGCTTTTTCACTGTCACCCTCTGCCCACATTCCCTCCCCAAATCCTGGTGAACACAGAGCCACCAGCATCGACACCTCCCATTAAGAAACGTGTCATGCTGGGTCCAGTTCTCAAAAGGTGTGCTTCAGCTTCAAGATCACCTTAGTCACTTCAGTCACATCCACTGGCCTAAACACCTCCCAGGCAGACAGAGTGCCTCTGAAACTCCCAGCTC
The DNA here is from genome assembly GCA_016271365.2 of Neoceratodus forsteri. Lineage (NCBI taxonomy): Eukaryota > Metazoa > Chordata > Ceratodontiformes > Ceratodontidae > Neoceratodus > Neoceratodus forsteri. Next base: position 328,070,667 of record CM057450.1, on the reverse strand, counting down.
GATCACTGTGAGGCAAAAGCCTTCCTGGCAGAATCCCCAACCAGATGGTTGATACTATGTTACAGAAAAACAGAGCAAACTCTGGAGGCAGTATGGCGCAATGGTTTAAGGCTCTGAGCTGCAAATCTGGAGACCTGGGTTTGAATCCCACAGCCCCCACTTGCATACTGTGTGACCCTGAACAAGTCACTTAACTTCCTCATGCTCCCAGGTTGCACCTGCAAACAAGCTTTCAGCTTAGTGTGTCTCACCTGGTAAAATAATTGGTAAAAAAAAAAAACCTCTTCACATTAAGTGGTTGAAAAAGGTTTTCTTGGCCGGAGACAGGTAAGATGTAAAAGCCTGTCCATGGTCCAAAACAGCTGAGAAGGTCTGTTTCTCCTTGCAGCAATTTCCCTGGACAGAAATTCTACCTTCTTAAGGGAAATTGCTCCCTGGTACTCAACATAGTGAGCACATGGGGCCAGCCTGTCAGCCTCCAGCTGTGTCTTTCTCCAACAACACTCCAACTTCTGACCCCTGGTCTTCATCACCTTGGGATCTCCATCAAACCAAGGGGATCTCGAGTGAGATGATCTGGGTTGTATACATACTGGTGTGATGGCATCTAGAGCTTTAGTGACCACCCTATTATAGGTGGCCACAGCCTCTCCAGTGCCAATTGCACATACAACATCAACCCTAGACAGGTCAGCCAACACCAATAGTCCCTCTGGGCCAACACCCCTTAAAGAGCGACAGCTGACCATCCCCACAGGGGAGGAACTTTCAGAGGGGCCTCAAAGCTGAACTCCATGGTGCAATGGTCAGATCAAATGACCTGACCAGTCTTGAGGTTGTCAATCTCAAGACCCAGCTGGAACACCAGATCAAGTGTGTGGCCGTGTTGATGGGTAGCAGCAGTAATTGCTTGTGACAGGCCCAGTGATTGCATCAACTGGAGGAGGATTTTCACACCTCATGAACAATGATTCCTTTTTATAATCCTTGTTCATGAAGTGGCAAAATCCTTGTTCGTGAGAAATCCTTGTTCATGAGATAGGGATATCTGGTCATCTCCTCACAAACAAGGATTCTAACACCTCACAAACAAGGATTTCACATGAACAAGGATTTTAACACCTCACAAACAAAGATTTTGACACCTCGTAAACATGGATTTCTCACAAACAGTGATTTTGACTACTAACAAGGATTTTGATTCCTCACGCAACAAGGATTCATTTTTTATAATCCTTGTTTGTGAGGTTCAAAAATCCTTGTTCACGAGCTGAATCCTTGTTCATGAGGTGTCAAAATCTTTGTTTGTGAGAAATCCTTGTTTGTGAGATAGGGACATCTGGTCCTGGTCTCACGAACAAGGATTTTGACACCTCACAAACAAGGATCGGAAGCTAGTGATGAACCAGGATTTTAACATTTTTAAATGGCACATTTTTTGACAAAACTCAAGGAAACCAAAGTCATGAGTTTGTACAGAGAATCACCCTGAAAAAAGCCCATTCTTTAATGTCCACAGAAGATACTCTTGTGGCAAGTTACAAGGTTTTGTTTGTCATTAAAATAGAAAAACAAGATGGCGACTCACGAACAAGAAATTTTTAAAATCCTAAACAAGAATTTTTCAAATCCTTGTTCATGAGCTGTCAGAACCCTTGTTCATGAGGAAAATCCTTGTTCACAGAAAATACCTCTATCCAAGAGACTAAACTGAGCATGCTTAGGACACATAATTTCAAAATTGAATAACTTTGGAGTGATTAATATTTTTTCACCAAACCAATGCTGGCTTGTTCCATGGGGCAACCTCTTTCAACCCTGAATATGTCAGGCCAAAATTCCAAATGGTGTGGCTGCAGTGCAATGGGAAAAAATAAAAAAAACTGTCAAAAAAAGCAAAAAACACTTATTTCACTATGCGCTGCACGAAAACCACATATCTGATCAAAATGAAACTTAGTGTATCGGGAGATCTACCCTGCAGGACTGTGTATACCAAATTATGTGCAAATCTATTGAACAGTTGCAAAGTTATTAAAGTGCACACTTTGGGGTTTAACATTAAACTGCCTACTCAACCCTAACTAGAAGGGCATGACCATGCCTTTATAATATATTTTTTGATAGAATTCTGTGTATATGCACATTCCACAAGAAATGCCAATGTTAATACAAAGGCACCTAGGGGGAGAGAGAGAGAGAGAGACTGGATCTCTGTTAAAAGGTGTTTGACCTTCCTTTGACCTGAAGGCTAGCTTGCTTTCCAGGAAACTGACAAGTACTTGTCAAAAAGCTTGTGGCTAGCTGATCAAAGGGTATTTCCCATAGTTAACTAACCAAGGGAAACAGAGGTAAATAAAATGTTAAGGAGATAGCCCTCTTTCATATCAAAAGCAGGATGCTGTGATCCGAAGAAACTGTAATGGTACTGCTTTTGATGAGATGAAAGAAAAAACAGGAACATCCTTCCTAGCAGACTTGTGTGAGATCCTAATTGCAGGTTTTACAAATGTAAGGCTGCATGACATCACCAGGCAGCTAGAACATTGTGTTGGGATTGAGAAACAGTGGAACAGTGACATCTCCTGGCCAAACAGAGTAGTTGCTCTGAAGAAATAGACATTTCTTTTTTTTTTTAGAATTGGGATAATTGATGATACTGCAAGTTGCAGAAGGTATTTAAAGCCCCAACTCAGGGCATTTGAACAAACTTTTCCTTTGGACTCCACCTGACACACAAGAAACCAAACTGCTGAGACTCAGTGACTTCACTCACAAGTACATTTGGACTTCACCTGACACACAAGGAAACAAAACTGCTGCCAAAACCAACAAAACTGAAATTTAATTTTATTGTTCTGGACTTCAAGGTTCTACAAATTTCAGGTAGTCTTCAGCTATTAGTCATATTGCATTTTGAAGTATATTTTCCTATTTTTTTCTGTATTCTGTGACCAAATTAGTATTTTTTTAGTTGTAATTGTATGATTATTATTTAAGTATTTTAGTAAAAACATTTGTTTTTCTATTTAAAACCAGTCTGAGTGAGATTTCTATAATTGTGTGTGAATTGGGGGACAGTATTAATAATCTGTGACAAACTGTTATTGTTAAGGGGTTGTCACCATCAGCAAACAAATTGAGAAAGGGGTCTGTAAGGGATCTGGAAGGATAGGGAGAATACCAGAGTCTGCAGGGATTTTGAACCAGGCTGTTGCATGTCCTGTAGGAAGAAGGCCAAATCAGGTTTTATACTGCTACCCCCGAAGAGAGTGGGATGTCTGGATCTTTCCTCTTTGTGTAATAAACATGGATGGGTTCATATCTGGCTACAAGACTCAAGACTGGTATTTTGCCCTTATGCAGAGTTTAGAGGGATGCCCTGGGTCCTCGTGGCAGAGGTGCAGTTGTAACCTCAGCAAGCAGTCTTAAAACACACAAGATGAGTAGCCCTGCTCCCCCCATCACAGATTTCACTTAGGGGTGGGCACTGTGAGCTCAGTGGGCCTGACCCCCAGGAGTGGGTTTCTGACACCTGATACCTAGACACACTTCCTTTCTTTGGTATTGCATATCTAGCAACTAGAAATAATCAAAAGGACAATTAGATTTTTTTTGTTTGTTTGTTTTTGGTTTTTTGCAGGACTAGCTACTGCTACATAATTGAAATCACAAATTGTAGTGTCTGGAATATTGAGGTTTAAACACTCAGCAGTGTCTGTAGCTGGGGAACAGGCAACTGAGCCATGAAAAAAAATAGTTTGCTGTTACTAAAAAGTGTTCTTTTTTCTGTGTAAAAGTGGGAAAATTAGTAAAGAAGATTTGGTAAGAAATCTTTTAAGTCTACAGACTTTTCTTTGCTTAACAGAGTGCAGACTTGCCACACAAGGACTCCCTGAGGTAAGTCATTGTTTTCAGATCAAGCAACTCATCTTTTACCATTGCCAACCTATTGCTCCTAAAGAATCTCATTAAAACAGTCATGTAGCTAAAACAAAACACCAAGACATCTTTGACAGTGTGGGAGCATTTTACTGATCACCTCAAAAATCCACTGAGTGCATTCTGCAATCTGTGTGACAGAAGGCTTAGTCAGAGTTAATCTACTAGGACATTTGAAACCAGTGTTCTGTCGGATCATCTAAAGCATGTACATGGCATTTTCCTAACAGTCTCATAAACTCCCAGTTCCTCACTCAGATCACATGGGTCAGCAGCAGTTACAGTTGGGCATGGATGGTGGGGTACGATGGTTTAATCAGGTGATAAAGCCAGCACGTCAACCACAGCAAACAACTAACACATCCCCAGACAATGCCATTATTTCAACAGCACTACAACAACCACCAGCAACAAAATAAACTGCAGTCAGGGCCCCTTACACCCCAGGGACACTACCTCGGTCATTACATACCTGCACTAAACTGCAACCAACTCACCCAACTTTTATCCAAATCACACGGCTGAGTGGGGCGATAATGACCTTTGATGCTTAACAACTTTTACTGGCATTGAAAGACTGTTAAATTAAATGAAACCTGAATACAGCAGCCATAATGATTGATATTTTCCAGTCATGTTCATTCTAATATGTATGAGCTGATACACATGCAAATGGTGACATGTCTGAAGGAGGCAGAGGAGAGTTCAAAGCAGTTCATAGATGATATCTGGAGCAATAGCACAAAGCATCCTACCTCTCACTGCCCATAGCATTGTGTGTGATTCCACATCATACAGAACTGCTACCCTTCCCACCCCACTCTTGCCACCACCAGACCCTGCAAGAGTTGTACTGAAGCAGACCAACCTCACATACACACACCAATATTAGAACTGCCTTACTTAATGTGTAGATCATGGAGAGGATGCACAGTGAGGAAAACATTTTGCAGTCTGTCTGCTCACTTCTGAACATGTGGATATACTCTCACAAGCTGAATATGGGAATGTGTGGGATAGATAGTAGAAGTAACATGCTAAAGGCCATGAATGAGGGAAATATCAGTCATGCTTCTTGTGTACATGCACTGAATCTAGTGGTGAGTCATGTGCTTGACAAACATGCATAGCTAAAATAAATATTTGACTAAGTATGGGACGGATCCATGATGGGTCATCAACAAAATATTTGTCGAATGACCTGACAGTGAAACCAGCAGGTTGACTGCATTTTGTAGTTGGCTGCTGGTTTGCAGAAGCAACAAGTGTTTTCTTTGTGGGGCTTCACCCCTGCACACCCCTACTTAGGATTCTCAACTCTGAGTAGGAACTGAATTGGGGGGGGTGAAGAACCCTCTACAGACAGTGCCGTGGCACTGTTGTCACTGTAGGAGACTCTGCTGTTGACAGTTGATGTCAGGGATGTATACCATATGGGACATCACTAGTTTTATCCATCATTTCCCCCACATGTGCTGAGCTCCAGTGATAGTACCATGAAAAGCACATTATTTCACAGACGTCCTTAGTTAAAGATGTGGTGACAAGGTGTAACTCCATCTTTGACATGGTGGGGAGCCTGGTGGAACAGAAATCTGTTTTCAGACAATGGACTTTGGCAATGTGGCCTGGGGGAAATCTGTCCTTGGTACAGTAGTGTGTCCTGCAACATGTTCCCTTAGGAAGAGGCAGGGTGCCTCAAAACACTGGAGTGGGTTATCTGTTGTTCAACATTTGTCAATAAGCAGTCATTTGTTATCTTCTTCATGTGCAAAAGTAAAGAATAATAGGTACTGCAGGGGAGCGGAGACTGGAATGTTTACCATAAAACATAAGGCATAATATGAATATTTCTTGGTACTATACTGATATTGATACTAATTAAATATATGGGGAATAATACCAAAATTAAAAAAAGTGTAAAAAACTAATTTTTATTTTTTTAATCCATCATGAAATTGTACATGTTAGTATTACAAAAATGTATATTACTATACTATATCCTTATGGAAAAAGTACTGTATATTTTGATAAAGTTTATTTAATAAAACAACACCTCTGTCATGACGTAAATACATATATTTATATATATATATATATATATATATATATATATATATATAGTGATATAGCTAGGTAAAACTGCCTGATTCCATATCTAAAACATAATTACTACTGTTTCATGATAACAATATAATAACAACAGCATTTCTTAATGGAAGGACTCCAAGCTTTCATTTCAAAAAATATTTTTTCTAGTCCAAACAGTTCTTGAGTTAGACCTGTCAACAGATATTTTCTTTAAAATGTTATAACCTTGAACCCATTAAGACTAGAGATTGTTTTTTTAAATGAAAGTTTTAGAGTTAGCCAAGTAGATATATTTGTGATGTATCACTACAGCAACCATATTTTGATAAAAGAAAGGAAATGTTTCATATTGATATAGAAAAACAAATGGTTCAATAAACTTTTAAAGTACTGTCATTTTTAACAACATATTATATTGATGTGTATATGCATGTAACAATACGGGATAACTGCATCGTTAGAGTCTATACTGGTTGATCAGACTCTAAACTTTCATTAAAAAAATATGTTTTTATGATTAACAGTTGAAATGTTACTGCTTTCAAAGTATAGCTTCAAGTGTTATTTTTTATCAAATAACATTAATTTTGAAAATGGTGGGAAGATACTACCATTTGTTCTAAGAATAAACACATTCTCTTCTAGTCCATGTCTTGTTGCGTTGCAGGTTTGTGGTTTTAAATGTTTGCTGCAGAAGCTTGTGCTATTTCTGACACCATATGAACAGGCCACTGCAGATGTCAGTGCTGAATTAGCAACCCTTAACATGGTCTTTCCCTAGATTTCTTCTGAATTGTTATTACCTAAGTTATGGAGTTGGTTGTTAGACTTGCTGGCTTCCTTTTTTTTCCCCTTCTGCCTACGCTCATTGAGGATGCTTATATGCTCAAGGGAAAGGCATTGGAAAGAGATGGGAGGGAGGGAGGTGGATTTTCTGAAGAGGATGTGTTTTGCTTAGGTTGTTTGTTATTAGATACTACTGTTGTTAGTACTGTCAGTTCTACCATCTTTACTCTGTGGCCTGTATATTCAAAGGGGTTGCACTTGGCGCAACAGAGATGCTCCAGCACAGCCCTACATTGTGCCCCAATGGGATATTGAGAAGGCTGCTGGGCGCAGCACAAATCTCAATGCGCTGGGGCACAGTGCTAATCCATGCAGTGCAGATGTAGGGGGGCATGCCCATGCATATGCAGTATATCCTGATATTCAGCCCAGGATGTGCAGTGCATATGCTGGCACAACTCTGGTTTGCGCTGCATAGGGGGGCTCAAAGCTGAGCCCCAGAAAAGATGGAATAACTCCTGGCCACACAGAGGTGGCTGCAGTATTGCAGGGCACAACACAGCAGCCCAGCCATGGGTGGCCACCCACCCACCCAGAACACCTTTGCAAGCACACACATAACTGCCAAAAACAACAGCAGCGGCTGTAGCTCTCACCTGGGTGCTGAAATGCAAATATATGCTACCATACCAAAAAAAGACAGAAGGATTTGCTCAGCTCACCAGTAGCACAGATAAACCACCAATTCAGTTCCAATAAACAAGTCATTTTATTGTGGTCAAAAAACAGACAAAATGTAGATGGACATAATAGTAAGCAAGTGCACCCCTATCCAAAAGTGGGTGTGGTCGATGTTTCGCCTCACTTTGACTCTGACTCTGTCAGTCTGGAAAAAGCATCAGAGTGAAGTGAAATGTCAACCACGCCCACTTTTGGATAGGGGTGCACTTACTTGCTATGTGTATTATGCCTGTCTACATTTTATCCATTTTTTTACCACAATAAAACAACTTTTTTATTGGCACTGAATTGGTGGTTTATCTGTGCTAGTGGTGAGCTGAGCAAGTCCTTCTGTGTTTTTTTTGGTACACACATAACCCTGGTGGTTAAGTGGCCCCTCCCCCACCTGTAGCCACAATCGTTTAAATGTATACCAATCAAACCCTGGTAGTCTAGTGGCCCCCCCTTCCCGAGTCCCTGAATCCCTGATAATTGCAATGAAAGACCATCCTTGGTGGTCAAGTGGTCCCCCCCCTCCCACCCAATTTCCCGAGAAATGTTTAATTGTTTAATTAGTATTTCAGAAAGACCTTTGAGCGTGAGCTCTTTTACAAAGGATCCACATCAGGGTGGACAATAAGACAATACACATATTTAGTGGTTACAGAGGCCTGATCATTTAGGCATTAAAGAGCGAATACATGACAATTAGACAAATAGGAGAAAAAAAAATGAGCAGTTGTAATTGAATACTAAGCTATCTCTAATCAGTTGTCCTAGGTAGCACACCCCTTGAAACCTCCAAATCCATTGATGGCAGAGTAACTGCATAGGGTTTAACGCTATCCCAGATGGCGAGAGGCTGGGTGACAGTGAAACAAAGGGATTGGGTTTAAAACAAACTGCAGAAGGCGAGAGGTGGGGATAGTGAAATGGGGGGCTGTGATGAGAGAACAGCTCAAAAGAACTTTATCAGTATAATTGTGTGTGGGGGGTTGGGAGGGGCAGTACCGAGTGCATTTAAAGAGGACTGATAGCTTACTTAAGCCCTTGACTAGGCTGGAATGGAGATAGGGTTCTCTAGATAGCCCTGCTGCATGTTACCTTGGGGGTAGGCCTGTCTATCAAGTGGGGTGTGACAAGCAGGTGCATTTTGAGTTAGACATTAGGTGCTGTAACGTAAAATGTAAAATGACCATCCCTGGTGGTCTAGTGGAACCCCCCTCCCGGTACCCAGGATTGCAGTAATCCTCCATAAATGAATGCCCTGGTGATCCAGTGGAACTGTCCACCCTTCCCACCCACACCAAAGCCCTTGCCCACCCCACTCCCCCCTGTCATCGGTGGGCAGCTGCAACCTGCCCGCATACTGCCTAGCTGCCCACTAAATGACAGGTACAGTATGGGCTGTAAGCCCGTTGGTTCTCAGTGTGGACCAATGGGCTTGCAGGGCATACTGTACTAGACAGTCCCAAATATGTGAATGACTTCAGCCACATATTTGGGACTGTCTAGTACAGTATGCCTTGCAAACCCATTGGTCTACACTGAGTACCAATGGCTTAAGGCCCACTGTACTTGTCATTCTGGCAGGCAGCTGGGAGGGTTGCAGCCACCCATCAATGAAAGGGAGGGACCAGGTGGGCAAGAGGTTCGGTGTGGGTAAAATTGGATCACCAGGGCTTTTTATTTATGGAGGATTACTGCAATCCTGGCTATGGTGGGGTTCCACTCAGACCACCAGGATGGTCATTTTAAATTTCATGGAACTGGGTGGGAGGGAGAACACTTCTGACCATCAGGGATGGTCTTTCAATTCAATTGTCGGGGATTCAGGGACTCGGTGGGGCCACTAGACTACCAGGGATTGAGTGGTATACATTTAAGCGATCTCAGCTACAGGCGGGGGTTGCCCCAGGATCCCCACTGCACACGTCATGCTGTACAGGGCGCCAGGTGCAAGTCGCCAGGCTGCCCTGTGCAAGGCATGCAAATGGAACCATAATGACATGCAAATGGCCACATTTGTGCCTTACATAATTTATGGCCTTAGTTGTATGCCCCTGCTGAATATTGTGGGTGAAGTGCCTAGCGCAACTGCACTTGCGCTGGCACATGCCTGTGCTTCTTATCTGTGGCTTGCTCCAGCGCAGTGCCACTGCACCATGCACAGTATGTGTGCTGACCCTGCCATATTCCATGGTGCTACACCATGGTGCATTACCGTTGAATATCACCTGGCCCTGGCACCAGCACATCCCAGTTGCGTTGCACCCAGGCTTGCACCACTGCCTGGTGCAGTCTGAATATCTGGTCCTGTTTGTTTATAGCATTGAAAAACTCAATAAAGTATACTTGATTAAAAAAAACATGGTCTTTCCCTTTGCGAGTCTACTTGAATGACACACACACAATTACTTGGGATCATCTACAGTACCCTAGCAAAGCAAGGCTGGCATTGACAGCACTGGTGGCAGCATACCTCTCAACCGGCTAGGGCATAAATCAGGGACACTTCCCCAAAAATCAGAGGTAAATTACCAAAATCAGCGACACCATATTTTATTCAGTGTGGTGTCGTGCCATTACATGACATGTACATCACATGATGTAGTACACTACAACATATGTAAAGTCCCTTTAGTTTATGCTTTTTAAAATGTTAAATTCAGTTGCATACTATCAAATGGCACAATAAAAAAAACACAGGAAAAATGTTTTGCATCATTTTTATGTTTGCTTGCACGCATGTGCAAGAAACATAGTGCCATCATCGGAGATTTCGGAGGTGTGTCACCTCCTCCTCCAATTCAGGCACTGTGCTGGCAGGCGCGGCCCCTGTAAGCCAATACATTTTGGAGCTGTCTATGACACACTCCAAATGCAGTGGCATGCAGTTGAAAGGAGCTACACTTGAGTGAGCAGTGATAAAGCTGCTCACGGCGCAGCTCCCCAGCCACAGGCGTCGTGCCCCTTGCGCCAGCGTATATGCGACGGGGTGCCCAATCCCGTTGGCTGAGCTGCATCGTCTCCCAGTAGTTGATGCCACGCTGGGAGCCCACCCCAGCATGGCAATCAGTCATTTGCCGACGGGTGCCCAATCCTCCGTCGGCTGAAAGCTCAAAGTCCTTGTGCCACACTGGGGAGCCCACCCCAGCATGGCAAGCGTCCCACGAGGTTTTTATTATATTTTTTGCGGCCAGGGGTGCCCAATCCCCGTCGGCTAAACGCCCCCCAAAAGTCCTTGTGCCATGCTGGGAGCCCACCCCAGCGTGGCAAGTGAATCCTGAAGTCTTTTTATTTTACCCTCTAAAACAAAAGCGGTCCAGCGAAGCGCGTCTCGACCCCACAACCCGCACCCACCCACCGCGCACTCAGTTTCACACCCCTCACTCCCATATACTTACCTCCAGACCGGCGACGATCTTCGGTGGACCGGGAACACGTCTGCACTCTTCAAAGCCGACCGCAAACTGAGGAAATGCCGGTAAGCTGTATAATGGGCTAGATAGGAGGGGTTCAACTTTATTGCATATCTCAGGCATTTTTGGGAATTTTTGCACCAAATTTTCAACATGGGGTTTTTGGGACCCCTTCACATGAATGATGTCACTGTCATGGCGTTATTTGGGCTCGAAGGGTGATTTCGCGCAGTGACTGCGCAGTGGCTGCGAAATCACCCTTAGGGACTGAATACTGCCATGACAGTGACATCATTCATGAGAAGGGGGCCCAAAACCCCCATGTTGAAAATTTGGTGCCAAAATTCCAAAAGGTGACTGTTTAACGAGCGTGCGTTGCGCAGTTCCTACGCAGGCTCGTAAGTTCGTGAAATTTCAAAATTTTCACTCCAGATTTTCAACATTGCCATTTCACCACACTGTCTTATGAGTAGTATAGCTGTCATTTTTCACATCTCACCCAAAATGTGTTTCCGCCCTTGTAGCGCAGAATGGCACAGTCAGTGTGCGAAATCAATGTACTGGACAAATTAAGAAAGTCACAGTGACACTGTTCATGAGCAGAGGTCTTGAAATGGCTATGTTGAAAATTTGAAAAATTCTAAAATGACTGTTTTACTAGCGCGTTGCTGGGCTGTTCCTACGCAGCTCATAGGTTTGCGAATTTTCAATATTTCCACTCCAGATTTTCAACATTGCCATTTTTCCACACCTTCTTATGAGTAGTACAGCTGTCATTTTTCATCTCACCGAGACGTTTCCGCCCATGTAGAGCACAATGGCGCAGTCATTGTGCGAACTCATGTATGGGACACATTAAGAAAATCACAGTGTCACTGTTCATGAGCAGAGATCTTAAAATGGCAATGTCTAAAATTGGTGACAGAATTCTAAAATGACTGTTTTACGTGTCGTTGCACAGTTCCCACGCCTCGTGGGTTTGCGAATTTTCAATATTTCCACTCCAGATTTCCAACATTGCCATTTTTCCACACCTCCTTATGAGCAGTACAGCTGTAATTTTTCACATCTTGCCCAAAACGTGTTTCCGCCCATGTAGCGCACAATGGCACAGTCGGTGTGCAAACTCAATGTATGGGACACATTAACAAAACCACAGTGACACTGTTCATGAGCAGAGGTCTTAAAATGGCTATGTTGAAAATTTGGTGAAAAATGCTTAAAATGACTTTTACGAGCGTGCGTTGCACAGTTCCTATGCATGCTCGTAAGTTTGCAAATTTAATATTTTTACTCTAGATTTTCAACATGTCCATTTTATTAAACTTCCTTATGAACAGTACAGCTGCAATTTTTCATATGTCACCCAAAATGTGTTATCGCACATGTAGCGCACAATGGTGCTGATGGTGTGCGAAAGCAATGTTTAGGACAGATTATGAAAATCACAGTTACACTGTTCATGAGCAGAGGTCTTAAAATGGCTACGTTGAAAATTTGGTGACAAAAGTCCATAAAATGACTGTGTTACGAGTGAGCATTGTGCAGTTTCCACGCATCCTCGTTAGTTCATGACTTTGTAATATTTTCAGTCAGATTTTTCACTAGTGGCATTTTTCCACACTTCCTTATGAACAGTACAGCTGCCATTTTTTCACAACATGGCCAAGTGTGTTTCACACTTTCAGTGCAGAGATGCGTGGTGGCTGTGGGAAATCATTGTTCGGCACAGATAAAGAAAATCACAGTGACACTGTTCATGATCGGAGGCACCAAAATGCCTGAGTTGACAATCTGCTATAAAATATCCCAACCTACTTATATAACGTGTCGTTGCACAGTTTCTATGTACTTCATGTGACTTCACCATTTTTAAATATTTTTACTCCACATTTGCAGCATAGCCATTTTTACACCTCCCCATGAAAGAGCACAGCTGTCATTTTTTACATCCTGTTCAGAATATTTTTGCACCTGTGGTGCTACATCCCGTAGTCACTGTGCATAAGCAGCTTTCGGCTACCAAACTGATATTCCCCCTGTTCATGAGGTGGGGTCACAAAACAAACATGTTGAAAATTTGGAGTGAAAATACCAACGAATGCCTGAGGTATTAGGCTTTTCAACAAATCGCCAAACTTCTATAGAGAATGACAGGAATCAGGGTGTGACTTGGGATTCTTGCCTGTGATGCTCATACCATTCCACACCCTGCAGTCACTGAGAGGCATCGAGGTATGCCTTGGACTCTTGCCCCTAAACTTCACCCCATTCTCCTATATCACACCCATCTCACCATATTTCCTAATGAAATGGGTGCATAAGGGCCAAAGACCCCAAGGAACACGTGACACTTGTCAGTCTCTGCAGAGTGGGGTGTGGTGAAATGGCGTGGCCGTTATGCCTGATGACCCAAATGCACACCCCAATGCCTGTCAATCTCTGCAGGGTGGTGGTGGGGTTGGCTTCAGTTCAATACTTCACTGCCATTCCTATTATGCAGCTCTGTAACTTCTACACTACCACTGCCAATGCCAGTAAGCAAACAATCGGCATTGACAAATGCTTGTTCTGTTTATTTATGTACTTGAAACTAGAGTGTAACATGGACATTGCTAGAGAAATCATTTTCATTAGGATCCAGTGGTAAGATAATTTCCAGACTTTTAAGGACCCGGTGTTATTTAATTTCTAGACAAAACTGAACAGAAATACACTGTATTGTAAATGATGTGTGTGTGTGTGTGTGTGTGTGTGTGTGTGTGTGTGTGTGTGTGTCTGTGTGTGTCTTAGTCTCATAAGAGAAACAGGAAAACCTGTGGAATGTGGGGGGGGGGCTGTCTCCTCCAGACCACTTTTATTTGCTTAGTTTAACCCTTGCTGTGTTGCTGGTTGATCTATCAGTCCAGGATTTTTATACTTGCTAATTCTGTTGGTAGCTTAAAGGTTAAACAGGTCTGCTAGGCTTACACACTGGCATTCTAAAAATCCTTAATACTGTAGCAGCAATTCATTTGGGACTGCAGCACAAGGAGTCTAAATTTGTGAAGTCCCAGAAAATCTGGTACAGTCGCGAGGTATGGGTGGCAGTGATGAGAAGGGCAGTGATGATGATAGTGATGGAGGGGGTAGTGATGGCATCACTGGTTCATCTCAGTCATATCAGCAGTAGCACACACATGATGCAATACACATTAAGAAAGTGGCAGAGATGTTTTTAGAAAAAAATTGCAAACAGGTTTAAAAAAGTATTAGATTGGGCACATAATTTGGCATGGCAACACTACTTTATCCCAGCTATAGATATATGTGTATTCCCCTGGGTGTATTGGCTATAGCAGTCAGAAATTGCATACATTTCAAATGAAACAGAACAGACACTATGAAGAAACAAGCATTTGTCAATGCCTAATGTTGTCTTGCTAGCATTGGCATTGGTAGTGCAGGAATTAAAGAGATGCATAGTAGGAATGGCAGTGAACTGACGCTAACACCACTCCACCATGCAGAGACTGACAGACAGTGAGGTGTGAGTTTGGGTCATCAGTGATAATGCTCGTGCCATTTTATCGCACCCTACCCTGCAGACTCTGACAAGTGTCATGTTTTGCCTTGTGGTCGTTGGTGTTATGCTCACCCCGTTCCATAAGGAAATTTGTTGAGATGGGTGCAGCATAGGATAATGGTGTGAACTTTGGGGCCAAAGAGTCCAAGGCACACCTTGATGCCTGTCACTTGCTGCAGGGTGGGGGTGAGGGTGGAATGGCATGAGCGTTACTGCTGACAATCCAAAGTCACACCCCAATGCCTATCAGTCTCTACAGGGTGGACATTATGGTTAAAAAACCCTAATGCCCCAGGCGTTTGCTGGTATTTGCACTCCAAATGTTCAAAATGGGTTTGAAAGCATTTGGGACCTCCGCTCATGAACAGTGGCACTGTGATTTTGTTAATCTGTCCTAAATGTTGATTTCCCACAGCTACCTTGCCATTCTGCGCCAGATGTACAAAAACGCATTTTGAGCAGGATGTGAAAAATGACAGCTGTACCATTCATAAGGAGGTGTGATGAAATGGCAATGTTGAAACTGTGGAGTGAAAATACTAAACATTCTCAAAGTTATGAGCATGTGTGGAAACTGCGTAATACACACTTGTAACACAGTCATTTTGTAGAATTGTTTCACCAAATTTTCAACATAGGCATTTTGAGACCTCCGCTCATGAACAGCGTCACTGTGACTTTCTTAGTCTGTCCCGAACATTGATTTCCCACAGTGACAGTGCTATTTTGTGCCAGATGTGCGAAAACACATTTCAGGCAGGATGTGAAGACTGCCAGTTGTACTGCTGATAAGGAGATGTGAAAAAATGGCAATGCTGGAAATCTGGAGTGAAAATATTAAAAAATTCTCAGACTTATGAGTGTGCATGAAATCTGCGCAATACATGCTCGTAGCACAGTCATTTTTTGGAATTTGTTCACCAAATTTGCAGCATAGGCTTTTTGGGAGCCCATCTCATGAACAGTGGCACTGTTGTTTTGATACTCAGTCCCAAAAGGTGATTCTGTGTAGTGACCGCAAAATCACCTTTTGGGACCAAGTAACAAAATGACAGTGACTGAGTTCATGAGGTGGGGTCCCAAGAATCCCATGTTGAAATTTTGGAGCCAAAGGTCACAAAAATGGCTGCGATACCCACCTAAGCTGAACCCTCCCTCCCCCCATGATGCCATTATACTGCTTATTGTGATTTTCTTCAGTTCACGGTTGGCTTTTAAAGAGTTCAGATGTCTCCCGCTCCACCGAAGATCATTGTGTCGGGCTCTGGAGGTAAGAATGGCGTGAAGTGGGAGTGGGATAGAGGGTGGGTGTGGTTTGGAGGAGGGGGATGCTCCGGGCGTAACAACGGACTGTTTTCTTTTTTTCAGGAACGGACATCGAGGGAAGGTTTTCTTTATTTACAGGTGAAATAAACCAACTGTTGGGCACACTGGGGTGGGATCCCAGTATGCTCTATGACTTTGGGAGGCTTCTGTTTTCCACACTAGAGTGAGTTCCCAGTGTGGCACCCAATGGGGGTGGGGTGGGGCAGGGGCAGGAACATGCCGATGCGGTCGGCTACAGGGTGATAGTGGAGAATACCGGACCAATAGGCACACTGGGGTGGGCTGTCAGTGTGCCACACAATCTTGGGGGAGTTATAAACATGGTGACAGCAGGATTGGGCACCCCCATAGTCAGCTGATTGTGAGAGGTGGAAGGCTATAGCTGCCCCCATGTTTATTGAAATGTTTCAGCAAGCAAGGCATGCCCTGCAATGACAAGGTGCTCCCTCACTGCAGTGGTGAAATTCTTTCAAGTTGGTGGCACGCTTCTCAACTTCTGTCATAGACAGCATGCTCATTCATTGGTGTCACACAGACCAGCCCAAGAAAGCAGTGGCCCCATTGGCCACAACATGGCCTCACCTCCACAATCTGCTACTCCAGCAAGCTGCCAGAAAATGTTGCTTGCACTGTGTATGCAAGACAACATAAAAAACAAGCATTTGTCAATGCCGAATGTTTGCTTGCTGGCATTGGCAGTGGTAGTGTAGAAGTTACAGAGCTGCGTAATAGGAATGGCAGTGAAGTACTGAACTGAAGCCAACCCCACCACCACTCTGCAGAGAGTGACAGGCATTGGGGTGTGCCTTTGGGTCGTCAGGCATAACGGCCACGCCATTTCACCACACCCCACCCTGCAGAGACTGACAAGTGTCACGGTGTTCCTTGTGGTCTTTGGCCCTTATGCGCACCCCATTTCATTAGGAAATATGGTGAGATGGGTGCGATATAGGAGAATGGGGTGAAGTTTAGGGGCCGAAGAGTCCAAGGCATACCTCGATGCCTCTCACTGACTGCAGGGTGTGGAATGGTATGAGCATCACAGGCAAGAATCCCAAGTCACACCCCTGATGCCTGTCATTCTCTATAGGGTTGGGCATTGAAAACCCTAATACCTCAGGCATTCGTTGGTATTTTCACTCCAAATTTTCAACATGTTTGTTTTGTGACCCCACCTCATGAACAGGGGGAATATCAGTTTGTTAGCCAAAAGCTGCTAATGCACAGTGACTACGGCATTTAGGACCACAGGTGCAAAAACATTCCGAACAGGATGTAAAAAATGACAGCTGTACTCTTTCATGGGGAGGTGTGTAAAAAATGGCTATGTTGCAAATCTGTAGCAAAAATGTAAAAAATGGTGAAGTCACGAGCGTACATAGAAACTGTGCAACGCACACCCGTAATATAATTAGGTTGGGGATTTTTTACAGCAGATTGTCAACTCAGGCATTTTGGTGCCTCCGATCATGAACAGTGTCACTGTGATTTTCTTTATCTGTGCCGAACAATGATTTCCCACAGCGACCACGCATCTCTGCACTGAAAGTGTGAAAACACACTTCAGCCATGTTGTGAAAAATGACAGCTGTACTGTTCATAAGGAAGTGTGGAAAAATGTCACTGGTGAAAATCTGGACTGAAAATATTACAAAGTCATGAACTAACGAGGGTGCATGGAAACTGCGCAATGCTCACTCATAACACAGTCATTTTATGGACTTTTGTCACCAAATTTTCAACATAGCCATTTTAAGACCTCTGCTCATGAACAGTGTAACTGTGATTTTCTTAATCTGTCCTAAACATTGCTTTCGCACACCAACAGCACCATTGTGTGCTACATGTGCGAAAACACATTTTGGGCGACATATGAAAAATTGCAGCTGTACTGTTCATAAGGAAGTTAATAAAATGGACATGTTGAAAATCTGGAGTGAAAATATTAAATTTGCAAACTTACGAGCATGCATAGGAACTGTGCAGCGATGCTCCTAAAAGTCATTTTAGGAATTTTTTCACAAATTTTCAACATAGCCATTTTAAGACCTCTGCTCATGAGCGGTGTCACTGTGATTTTCTTAATTTGTCGATACATTGATCTCGCACCAACTGGCGCCATTATGCGCTACATGATGGAAACACATTTTGGTGAGATGTGAAAATGACAGCTGTACTACTCATAAGGAGGTGTGGTAAAATGGCAATGTTGAAAATCTGGAATCAAAATATTGAAAATTCGCGAACTTAAATGTGCATAGGAACTGTACAACGACGTTCAGTAAAAGTCATTTTGGAATTTTTCACCAAATTTTCAACATAGCCATTTTAACACCTCACCTCATGAACAGTGTCACTGTGATTTTCTTAATTGTCCTGACATTGATCTCAGCACCAACTGTGCCATTGTGCGCTACATGGGCGGAAATACGTTTTGGGTGAGATGTGAAAAATGGCAGCTATACTACTCATAAGAAGGTGTGGTAAAATGGCAATGTTGAAAATCTGGAGTGAAAATATTGAAAATTCATGACCTTACGTGCGTGCGTAGGAACTGCGCAATGCATGCTCGTAAAATAGTCATTTTTAGGACTTTTTTCACCAAATTTTCAACATAGCCATTTTAAGATGTCTGCTCATGAACAGCATCACTGTGATTTTCTTAATTTGTCCCGTACATTGATTTCACACACCGACTGCTCCATTGTGCGCTACAAGGGCGGAAACACATTTTGGGTGAGATGTGAAAAATGACAGCTATACTACTCATAAGGAGGTGTGGTAAAATGACAATGTTGAAAATCTGGAGTGAAAATATTGAAAATTCGTGAACTTATGAGCCTGCGTAGGAACTGCGCAACGCACGCTCGTAAAACAGTCATTTTTTGGAATTTTGGCACCAAATTTTCAACTTGGGGTTTTTGGGACCCCTTCTCCTGAATGATGTCATTGTCATGGATTATTCAGGCCTGAAGGGTGATTTCGCGCAGTGACTGTGAAATCACCCTTTGGGCCCAAATAATACCATGACAGTGACATCATTCATGAGAAGGGGTCCCAAAAACCCCATGTTGAAAATTTGGTGCAAAAATTCCAAAAAATGCCTGAGATATGCAACAAAGTTGAAACCCCCCTATCTAGCCCATTATACAGCTTACCGCATTTCCTCAGTTCGCGTCGGCTTTGAAGAGTGCAGACGTGTTCCCGGTCCACTGAAGATCGTCGCGCGGTCCGGTTAGGTATGGGGTGAGGGGTGGTGGGGAGGCTGGGTGCGCAGTGGGTGGGTGCGGGTTGTGGAGGGGGCGGGAGACAACGTTGGACCGTTTTTCTTTACAGGTTAAAAAAAACCCACATGATGTGGGACGTTTGCCGCGCTGGGGTGGGCTCCCAGCGTGCATGCAAGCGTTGTGGGGTGGCGCGTTCAGCCCGGCGGGGATTGGGCACCCCGTCGGCCTAAGGATACATTACCACGCTGGGGTGGGCTCCCAGCATGGCACTTATTACTCGGGGGGGACAGTGGAGCCAGGGGATTGGGCACCCCGTCGGCATATTATTAGTTGCCACGCTGGGGTGGGCACCAGCATGGCATTTGGAAAGCCTTTGTGTGAGGCGGGGGAATGCAGCACAGCCGGCGAGTTGGGCACCCGTCGGCTATACAATCGTCTTGAGGCAGCATGGTCTGCGTGGCGTCTGTCTTGAGGGGGCTGCGCGTGAGCAGCCTTATCTTATCGCTGCTCACTCAAGCGTAGCTCCCCCTTTCAACTGTATGCCACTGCATTTTGGAGCATGTCATAGACAGCTCCAGAATGCATTGGCTTACAGGTGCTGTGCCTGCCAGCACACTGACTGAATTGGAGGAGGAGGTGACACACCTCCGAAATCTCCGATGATGGCACTATGTTTCTTGCACATGCGTGCAAGCAAACATAACAAGAATCAGCTGGCACTTGCTTGTGATAACCATCCTACTTGGTCAACTTTATACGCTTCCAGGGCCATGCGTCAAGATGATGACAAGTAAGATAACTTGGATATTGATGATCCATAGATAACAAAGGACCTTTGGGAGCTTTTCTGAAAATCTTGTTGGCACCATGCAAACATTATGGAGGAACGCACAAACATCCCATCACTGAACATGATGGAGAGCCACAGTCTAGCTAAAGTAGTGATTCCATAAAATTTTGGACATACTGTTAAGTCATATGACCTTCACTAGCTACACTGGCTTTGTATTTTCTCAGCTGCTTCAAACTGGCCACTTTTTAAAGTTGTTTCAGCACTGCTGATGATATTGTCTCACCCTAACGCTCCAGGCTAGATACTGAGGGCCCCATTTTCAAAAGGTTAGGATGACACAAACTGGGTTTGCGCCATGCTAACCTGGAATAGTGGCAGTTGTCTGCTGCGTGCCCATATTCAAAGGGCTCGTATGCACAGAGCACCTCTGACAGTACCATCGTACACAATATGGTGTTGCGCCTATGCAAATGAAGGATCCCCCATGCATATGCAGTGCAGCAAAATATTAAAAATGTTAAGAAGCACTAAATGGGATGTTTCTGAAACCCATCCCTTAACAGTGTGCAGACCCGTCTGTCCACTGTCAAGGGCTGGGTACCTTGACAGTTCAGCAGTTCCTCCCTAGCCTTGATCTGTCTGATACTCAAACATCCCCAAGTCCCTTGTAGTCTAGTGATTCCCCCCTTCCTGAGCCCCAATCCATGTCTGAATGATAAAAATACGCCCTGATCCCTGGTAGTCTAGTGGTCCCTCCTCCTCGAGCCCCAGTACCATTGATCATAGATAAAATCTCCACATCCCTGGCAGTCCAGTGGCCCCCAACCAAGTAGGCAGTGACCCACCAACCCGCTCCCCCAACCTGACTTGAGTTGATGACTGGCACAACCCTCCTTATATTGCTATTGCCAGCCACCAACTGAACTGTGCCAGAGTGCCTACAGTATACAGTACATGCTCATTGGTTGACCGGTCAGCCCAGCGAGGCATGCTGTATATGTAGCACTCTGGCACAGTCTGATGTTCAGGCTACTGTGTAGTGGAGGTGGGCTGTGCCAGTCATTGGCTCCAGTTGGGTTGGGGGTGAGTAGGGTGATGGGTCACTGCCTACTGGGATGGGAGGTGGGGGGCCACTAGTCTACCAGGAATATGTTTTGATTTATGCTTAATGGGATTGGGGCTTGGGGTGAAGGGACCCTTAGACTACCAGGAATCAGGGAATGTTTTTATCATTCAGTCACAGATTGGGGCTCAGGGAGGGGGGTCTACAAGGGATAGTGGAATATTTTTATCATTCAGATGTCGATCTGGGATCAGGGAGGGAGGACCACTAGACTACTAGGGATTGGTGATTATTGTTATCATTAAGACAGGGATCAGGGCTTTGTGGGGATGCACACTCGGGCTGGACACGTACATATAGACGAGCCCATAATGGGCATGCAAATGGTCCCATAGTGCAGTGCAGTGCATGCTCAATGGGCTCATCTGCATATTTGAATATTGCCCATGGAGGCCATGGCGCTAACCAGTGTCCACCACGCTGTACCCCTATGGACAGTCTTCAGCCCTGCATCCTGGTAACATTGTGCCAAACATGGTGACCATTTGCTGTGTGTCTTGTTACCAAGGTCCGATATTCAAACAGAAAGTGCAGTCAGTTCAGATCAGGCTGTCTGTTTGAATATGTGTCAGAGCCGGTTGGCCCTGTTTTCTCATGCACCTTTTTGTCCATGCAGACAGATGGATCTGAATATGGGGCCTCCTGAGTATTAAATTCTTAGCTATTCTCAAACTCAACTTTCTGTACTATGGTGCAACTTTAGCTATCCATTTGTTTTTTTCTAATGTGCAGCAAGTCATATCTACTGCTATTTCCACCTCAATACTTCTGGCTGGTAAGTCTTTCCAGAATCCCACCAGCAGAACCACTGTCTTGCTCACCACTCCCAGCTCACTGAGAGTGAAAGTCCTACTGAAGACATCACAGCTTTTACAATGTCATCACCAGCAAGTTCAGTGTGTGATAAGATGTGTGCATGGCTGATCCTGTTTGGACTTCCGGTGTGATGGCTGCCTGGTGAGACGCTCTTACTAGCAGCTCCCCTGCCTTCCCCTATATATTTGCTCTCCTCTGTGTCTAAGGGCCCCAGAAATAGAGCTAAACTTACCTGAAATTGAGAACACCAGCTAATCGGTTGATTAATGATAGACTTGGGGATGGATACAGAAATGAAAACACCGGCTCTCCGGCACACTCCACAGCCAACGCCAGGGAAAGAGAAGCACCGGAAAAGGCCTAAAGTGGGTGGCCCAGAAAGCTCCACCTCGACAAAGCAGCAAGTTGCTCTTTCTTAAGAGCGATTCCTGGAAGAAATGGCACCATTAAAAGAAGCACTCTTAACACTAGCCACTGATGTTAAAGGGCTAAAAGTTGCTATGGAAAGTTTAAATACGTGCACTAGCGATAATGAAACCTGAATATCCTCGATGGAGGACTGGAGAGTGAAATTGGATCCAGATGTTGTGAATGTGAGACAGAAATTAAAAAAGGCAGAAGATCGACTAGAAGACCTTGAAGGTCGCTCAAGAAGAAATAACCTTGTAGTTCTTGGCTTGCCAGAAGGTGAAGAAGGGCAGCATGCAGTCATGTTTGCTCAAAAATTGTATGAGAAGTTAGCTGGTCCTTCTCCAAATGGGCCCTCCTACATTATAGAAAGAGCCCACTGATCACTGCGCCCTATGCCTCCAACAGGATCGCCTCCTCGCCCATTTATTTTTAAAATGCTAAATTTTTTAGATAAGCAGCATGTTTTGCAGAAGCTTAAGGAAATAGAGAATGTCCAATGAGAAGGGAAGAAAGTATGTGTAGTTCAAGATTTACCTTATACAGTTTGTCAGAAGAGATCAGCCTTGCATCCACTAGTATGTAAGCTAATCTCTGCTGGGATTCATTTTAGAGTGCGCTACCCTGCTATATTACAAATCAACAAGGAGGGTTACTGGCACTCATTTGATACCCTGGATTTGGCCATGGAAAGCTGTAGAAAGTGGTATCCACACTTAATTAAATGAGCCTATGATACAGTTACAGCGCGGTGAATGCTGCCATCTAGTGGACATTTAGTAGTACAAATTTTGTATAGTTATGAATATGGTGCTTTGCACAATTGTTTTGATCAGTGGAAACCGTTATTTCAGGGGTAAAAGTTTTCTAAATAATTATGGAGGAAGACTATTGTTGGGGGGAAAAAAGTACACCTCATGTTTGCCTTTTCTTTCTTACAACAGGCCTGGGGATATTAAGCAGTACTGCAATAATTACAGGGTTGCAGAAAGGTTATAAAGGCCAAAGGTGGATTCTTACACTTGGTGTTCGATTTATGCTTCAAGGGGATACAGCTGGCTCTTTCTAATGATCCTTTTGACCTACAGTACGTATCTGTTTTTTTTTTTTTTTTTTTTTGCACTTCTAGTAAGGGATCTGGTGTATTTAGCGGTGTTAAGCAGTATTAGGCGTGCATACTAAATATTGTACAGATATTATAGAATTGAGCACAGTGGTCTACGGGGCTGAAATAAATGGTTTGGGGTAGGATTGGTAGAAACATAATTAGGCTGTGAAAGTTGTAGTTTAAGAGGGGGTAGTTTCATAGTTCTACAGTAAGATAGGAGATATTTAGTACTAAGTTGTTAAATAGTATGGAGAACTTAGTTGGACTTGATGCAGCAGGAGACAAAAAGGATAGAGGGGTGGGGGGAGCGGAGGGGCAATTGGAAGCAGCAAGATTAACATCGAGCTGAGTGATCAGTTAGGAGTTCAGTCTCAGGGACTGGGAGTAGTGTCTGTTACATTACTCTGTAGAGGCATAACTTATGAGTATACAATTATGCCCGGGAAGGGTTTGGGTGGGGATGGGGGTTGTAATTTTGTTGCCAATGTTCTACTTAGCATAGTGGAGGGAGTCAGGGGGGGTTGGGGAAAGCCAGTGTTGGAAGAGATGTCTTAAAGGTGGAAAAATCTATATAAGGTTGAGAACTAAACTCTTACATAAGCAAAGGCACACTAAACATAGGGAAAGGAATGAGAATCATCTCATGGAATATTAAGGGGCAAGAGCTAGAGTGAAACGCCACCAAATACTTAAGCACTTAGAATTGGTGAGGTCAGATATCACATTTCTATAGGAAACACACCTGAAAGGGGGCGAAGGTAATACTCTGGTTTAGGAGAGACTATATTAGCTTGGTGTATACTGCTGGAAATTCCACTTCACAGAGAGGTGTTGCTATCCTAATAGCTAAAGGGTTGCAATTTCAGCTATTACAAGAAATCGGAGACCCACAGCGGAGATTTTTATCTGTGAGGGGGTTGATCGATCATAAGGAAGTGGTCATTGGTACTATATATGGGCCTAATCATTCTTCCCCTGAATTTTTTTTTTCAGTTAGCTCTCAAGTTGGCCCCATTTAAGCAGGTGCCAATTATACTAGCAGGAGACTGGAATATAGCGTGTGGAAGTAAACTAGACAGGTCTACACAGACTAAGCCAACCTTATCCCCTGCACAAAAAATCCCTGCAGGAAATGATGGAAGGGCTGGGGCTTGTAGATCCTTGGCATCTTCTACACCCCAAAGAAAAGGCATTTGCCTTTTATTCACCGTACCATAAATCCTACTCATGGATAGATTTTTTCCTAGTGAACAGAGATATGATTATGTTATGTCCATTAGATTGTGGGATTCTCCCCAGAGTGTTATCAGACCACTTGATGATTTGGTTGGAGGGTAAGATACTTCATTCAATCCCCAAAGATACCCACTGGAAGCTTAATACCCAAATGTTATCACAAGAAGTTATTGTGAATAAAATACGGGACTCCAATAAACAATACATAGAACACAATAAGGGGTCTGTTAAGGCATATGACCAATTTTGGTGCTCCCTGAAATGTTTTTTTAAGGGGGGAGTTTATCAGATTAGCTGTGAACCAGAAAAAGAAGGAAGAAGCAGCAGCAAAATCCCTGCTAGATTCCATTCAAAAAATGGAGTGTGGATTATGTTAACCCCACAAAGATAAACTTAAAGCGGCTCGAGGTCCTTAGACATCAATATGCGAATGTTTTACGGGAAAAGGCTGAATACACTCTGTTTAAAACTCACGTTAGATATCTAGATCAAGGAGATAAGGCTGGGCATCTCTTAACTCTTAAATTAAGACAGCAGGAAGAGTTGAGACTAATAGCTAGTATAACTACAGAGGAAAGTGGAAACATATTGATAACTTCTAAAGCTATAGTAAGCGAGTTTGAGAGGTTCTATAGGAACCTTTATAGTTTTCCACCTAATAGTCCCACGGAGTCTGAGATACAAGGGTATCTTTCTAGACTTTCTCTTCCTGCTTTTACTCAAATTCAGAGGGCCCACCTAATCTCACCCATCTCGGAGATGGAAATATCAATAGCCATCCAATCCCTTGCTCTCAACAAAGCTCCAGGACCAGATGGGTTTTCATCAAATTTTTATCAAACTTTTGAAAAGGAGCTAGTTCCTATTCTCCAAGAACTATATCACCATATTTGTACCTATGGTATTGTTGACTCTACCTTGTTAGAAGCCACTATTATTGTTTTGCCAAAACCAGGGAAACCTAAGGATAAGGTAACAAGTTATAGGCCAATCTCCCTGATGAATTATGACATTGAGATATTAGCAAAGGTTTTGGCTTTGAGGATTGCTAAAGTTTGGGATAACCTAATAAGCCCTGAACAAATTGGGTTTATTGGTGGCAGAAACCCCTTGGATAATTTTTGTAAACTTGCCCATATCTTCTCCTTATCCAGAGAGGCAATGACACTAATGGTCCTTGTCTCTCTGGATGTGGAGAAAACTTTTGATAGGGTTGGCTGGCCCTTTTTATTTAATACTATGGCTCAATTTGGATTTCCTCAGGAATTTATTGGGTGGATTAAACAGTTATACTCTAAGCCTACAGCTAAAATATACTGTAATGGAGTTTTTTCTACAAATTTCCGGCTATACTCTGGAACCCGTAAAGGGTGCCCTTTGTCACCACTATTGTTCAGCTTTTATTTGGAACCTTTAATTTGCAGCTTTCAGCTATCTCCATCTATAACAGGCATTTCAGTGGGCCCTTTAGAGCTGAAATTGTCAGCCTATGTGGATGACATTTTGCTTCATCTCTCATATCCAGCAGAGGCCATCCCGAAAACGTTAGACATAGTAAATGAGTTTGGTAAATTGTCAAACTACAAGCTGAATATTAATAAGACAGAAATTATGCCACTTAATGTTTATACATGTAAAGACGATCTGGACAAGTTTAAGATGACCTGGACTAATAGACTCAAATATCTAGGAATTATTTTGTCAACCTGACTATCTCTTCCAAAAAAGCTCAACTTAGATAATCTTCTCCTAATTATTCAGCAAGATCTAATTAGATGGTCCCCCCTATATATCTCTCTCTACAGGGCAGAATCAACGTCATCAAAATGAATGTATTGCCCAGAATATTTTATCCTTTAAATA
Source organism: Neoceratodus forsteri (assembly GCA_016271365.2). Classification (NCBI taxonomy): domain Eukaryota; kingdom Metazoa; phylum Chordata; order Ceratodontiformes; family Ceratodontidae; genus Neoceratodus; species Neoceratodus forsteri. The sequence goes on along the minus strand of CM057450.1, from coordinate 328,044,241 downwards.
TGTTAAACATTTATCTCCCCTATCATGGTTTCAGAAACTCCAGAGTATAATTACAAAATTTCTGTGGCAAAGTAAGCCCCCACGGAAGTCTTATAAATGTTTAAGTGCTCTGAAGGAATTAGGAGGGCTGAAGCTCCCAAATTTCTATCATTATTATTTAGCAAGCCATATGGCCAAGTATATGAGGTGGGGGGAGGTGCCTTATAATGATGGGTGTTCCCAATATTGCCCCATATGGCTAAAAATAGAGAAGAACCTGATAACAGGGGCAAAAATAACACTGGATAGCCTTTGGTATATATTCCCCTAAAGATCTGCCCAAACCACTTAGATCCACAGTTATTTATACTTTGGTTAGGGTCCATAATCAGGTATGCAAAACTTTAGATATACCTAATGTTAAGGACATTTCCCAACCGTTATTTGGTAACCCCAGCTTCCAAATTGACAAAAGTTTTCTATCACCACATAGATTGGGTATGCCATTGAACACAAGAGTAAGTGATTTAACTGACATGGGGAGGATACTGTCAGACAGCATATGATGGAGAAGTTCCAACTGACCTCAAAATATGCCTTCCATATTTATCAGGTTAGACACCTACTTATTACTATCTTTGGGGTAGACCAGTGGAACACTAACTGCAGTGAGGTGATGACTGAATTTAAAACTAAAGCAAATTCACCACATGCAGTATCTGGACTGGTCAGGACCCTATATGAGAAGATGTATTCTAATATAGTGGACCGCTCACAATATTGGACAGCAACCCTACCAGATAGTAATGACAATTGGGCATATATCTGGAAGGGAATTTACAAATATTGTGCCAACTATAGGCTTAGGCTGACACAATACTGTATATTACATGCTATGCACTTGACTCCAGTCAAGTTATATAAGATGAGTAAACTAGCAAAAGATGAGTGTTTTAGATGTGGACATGCTCATGGCTCCCTGATTCACATTATGTGGGAGTGTTCTTTAGTGAATCCATCATGGTCAGAAATTAAAGCCAAGGCGGATCCCTTGTTGGGGCTACAAGAACTCTTCACTCCCAAAATCTGCTTGTTAGGAGACCATGCAAAAATTGATGTGATGGAGAGGAGATATTATATAAACTTCATTTCGCTCACGGTGAAAACTTTGATATTAAAACATTGGAAGGACCAGATGGTTATTTCTTATCAAGAATGATTGGCAGGGTAATTACATAACCTAAGGATTGAAAAAACTATTGCTAGCCTTAGGAGTACAATGGGTAAGTTTAATGCTAGGTGGGAAAAGTTTCACGATTTATGGTCAGTGGTCAGGAGTTAGATCTCAATTACATTGGTGGTAGACTATTAGCTTATTAGAAGATACAGTGGTTATATTTTCCTTTTTGCTTCTCTTAGCTGAAGGTCTAAAATTAAGTCCAATAGATATAAAGTAGTGTTGGGTAATAGTATGAGGCGAACGCTGGCTGGGGGGGTAAGTAAGGGAGGAAGTGGGGTACTGTGAGGGTGGATATGGGGGGGGCATGGACAGGGATAGAGGGAGGATAGTGACAGACACACTGTTGTGTATCCTAGGAATTGTATTTAGAATATATAGCTTTTCTTTGTCTTAGTCAATGACTGTACAGACATGGGGGTTAAAAAGAGGGGGGTTTGGAGAGGAATTAAGGGGGTGATACGAAATATATATCCAATGTATTTACTCACATCCTTTTTTGATCTCTTGTATTAAGTATTGCATTGAGCCTGACTGTAAATAATAATAATGAATAAAGCATATATAATTTAAAAAAAAGATGTGTGCATGACTCATCATCCTACCTACTGTCAAGGGATGGCAATGACAACCCCAACCTCAGATGAGTCATGAGTGATGGCCATGAACAGATGCACAAATTCTTCCGTCATCTGACTACCACATGTTTAGCTGCTAGCAGGTATCAATTGTTTCAGTTGTTATTAAAGTTCAATCAATACAAAACATTAACAAAAAAAAATGTAAATGTTAAAAAAAGAAACAAAAAAGAAAAACTCGATATCCATGCATGGTGACGCATCAGTAAAAGTATTTCCTTTTAATTTGTTTATGTTCTTGGCTGCATATGTTTTTGGGGGGCAGGAGTTATCCTGATAAACTATTGGTATTTACATATTATGCGACTCCCTCTTTGTTGCTGTAAACCCTGTCCGATAATATGTTGTAATTTAACACTGTACTTCTAGGTATTTGCTGACTCATGTATTTATCCCAGTCCTTTGTAATCTCCCGGGTTGTGCCTGAAAAAAAGACAGCCCATGTCTAGTTCACCTACCCAGTTAACAAAAATGAAATGAAATAAACAAATAAATTATACATTTTGAAACTATATGGGGTGAGTGAGAATATAGTAATTGGCATGGAGGTAAAACAGAGACTGCAGTATAGAGGGAGTGTGTAAGCCTTAAGCCAAGCAATAAATGATATTCATTACTGTAGCTCACAAGTAGGACACAGCAGTAATACTCACTGTGGCCTGTGTCATTCTGCCACAAAAATGCTAATCCCCAGCAGTGACATGAAGCACCATCTGCTGCAAGTAAGCTATAGTAATTCATATTCATTGCTGGCCTCAAAGCCCTCCCCATTTGTTGCTTGTTTTACCTAATGACAATTTCTGCATTTGGAACCAAAGTGGTTCAACAAAAGTACTAAAGCAGAAGTGAATTTTCAGACCCCCATGTCAAAGCCAAAACAAAGATGGTTCTGGGTTTGGCTAATTTCTCTCTCCCTTTGGAAGCCCTTAAAAGGAGATGCCAAGACTGTTCTATGGTCTTGAGATATTTCTTCAAATTCAGTTAGAACCTTCACCATGCCCTCTGACAAACCAGCCTCTGTGGCTCAGTGCACCCCCATGTCATCTTCTATGAACATTTCATGCCAGGCAATGCCACTTCTGCTTCTGCAAATGAGATATCATGAGGTAGTGGGAATTCCACCTAATACTTATATACTGGAATAGCCCATGCTTTCCTAGACCAGTTGCATGGCTAGTAAGCAATATGATACTCCAAGGTGAGAACTGTACTGGGATAACCCCACATTCAGGTCTATAATGTGATTGTAGATTGTGGAGTGAATTGAGCCCACTTCACCCACCACTAAGTGATTTGTGGCATGAAGGCGAATTTGCAGAGTACTACACAACATGAAGTGGAGTAATTTGCATTATAATGGGTAACGCAAAGTCTGCTGAAAACAATGACTTCACGTTACTCTGTCTTCCCAGACCACTACTCCACCAATTTTAAAGGCAAAGTGCATTGAAAACAATGTACTTCACCTCACTTCGCCTTGTTTTTAAGCTCCAAAGGTGAGTTTTGCAGTGATTCATGGGATTTCAGGTCACATGGGCTCTATATTGTTCTGCACAGCCTCAGTTTGGGGTAGTGTGTATAGGAAGCTGTAGGAGACAGTGTGTTCTGAGAGCTGTCTGTGATTCAAACCTTCTAAAAGCTGTTAAAAAGCATTTTTGAGTAATTTATTTTGCTCAAACTTTAGTTCATCGATTGTAGGAAACCCTCCTGTGCTCATTATCATCGAGCGTTTATTGTTTGTGTGTGGATTTTGATTGTTAATGTACAACATTGAGTCTGTATAGTAAGAGACAGTGAAAGTGTGCTTTGGGGAGGGGCGTATCTGTGGTGTAGGTAGATTTAAGTTGGAGAAATAGGGAGTTCTTTGTTTTTTGGTTATATTTTTGTTATATAACTGACTGTGTTAATGTAGAGAATTGTGGATGCAGGCACTCTACAAATTCTATATCAGATCACTCCCTCATTTATTGTGAGTGGCAACAATCTATCTACCTGTCCTTGCCCCCACGCTATATCACTTTTAGGAATTACGCTAATCTGAATAAGGCTAAATTCCTGTACAAAGTTTCATCTATAGACTGGTCCTATCTTTTCAGTCTCTGGATGTACAAACAGCTCTGAATTACATTTTAGGCCAATTTTGTTCAATTCAGTATAGACATACACCCCTAGTGACCCAACGTGTCTGCGGAACACCCACTAAATGCACAAAATCTCCTGGCAGCTTTACATGTCAGGGATAAGAGCTGGAGGCATTTTATTAAAACTGGCCTTACTGCTGACTATCATACCAATAGGACCCAGAGAAGTGATTGCAAAAAGCAGATTAGACAAGCAAAAAGTGCATATATTTTAAGGGGCTTCTGATGGAAGCAACAGGTGACTCCAGAAAATTCTGGCCACATGTAAAATCATTCCTAGGTACAAAGAAAACTCACCTGGCAGATGAAATGTTCATTAGTGGTGTTCACTGCAATAACCCCCAGGACCATTGCAGAGGCGTTTAATAAAAAATGATCTGACCTGTCCAGCTTTACATCTGTCTTCCTGAGTGGTCAGCTTTTACTCACCCCTCCTACTGCCAGTGTACTTACCCCACATTTCTACTTTAAGGGCAGTATCAATATCTGACATCCTGGACCTGCTAAATACCATCTCTGACAATACTAATGTAGGCTCTGATGGGATAGAACTCACACTCCTAAAACATGCTGCACTATTTATTGCCCAGCCTCTGTCAAGGATTTCTACCCTGTCTCTCTGCAAAGGTGTTGTCCCTGATATCTGGAAAATTACTCGAGTCACTCCAGTCTTTAAGGAAGGTGATAAGAGATATGACCAAATATCGGCCAATAGCTGTACTATCAGTTCTGTGTAAAATCCTGTAAAAGTAAGTATCAATACAAGTTATTGAATTTATGTCTAAATATAACCTTCTATCGCCAATTCAATATGGCTTTCAGAAAGGTCATTGCACCTCCATAGCCCTGCTTCACCTTACAAATGACATTTTAACTGCTATGGACAATGGACACCTTACGGGAGCAGTTTTTATTGACTTAACAAAGGCTTTTGACCTTGTTGATCATGCTCTTCTGCTTGACAGTCTCCTAGCTCTTGGTTTTTCCCAAAACTCAGTTGCTTGGTTTAAAAGCTATCTGTCAAATAGGACTCAGCTCGTTAGATTCAACTCTGCTATATCCAGCCCTAGGGCTATTAATCTAGGTGTTCCCCAGAGATCAATATTAGGACCCCTTCTCTTCTCTTCTCTTCTCCATTTTCATTAGCAGTATCTCTCCGAGCATCCCCGGCTGCTCGGCTATCCTTTATGTGGACAACCTGGTCTTGTACTGTACTGATAAGAATATTCAACATATAAACCAAACCCTTACTGCCCTTACTGTTGCTTTTAATTCCACCCAATCTTGGCTCCTCCACCATAAGCCAATCCTGAATGCAGATAAAGCCCATACTATGCTGTTTGGCTCTGAAGTCAAATTAAGTAAAAACCAGGACAAATTTGAAGTTTCTGGTCAGGATGGGAAGTTCCTCGAACCAGTTCACTCTTTCAAGTATCTTGGAGTACTCCTTGATGAGAATCTTAATTTTGGTCAGCATATAACATCCACCTGTAAATCGGTAAATGCCAAAATTGGAGTAGCCTACAAAACCAGCTGTGTCCTTACACAGTCAGCAAGATTAGCTGTAGCCCATGGGATCCTGCTCCTGTCGCTATCCTATGGGGTAGTTACCTATCTCAATGCATCCAAAACTCTCCTCAGGGAGTGGGACACTACTTACAACAGCATCTGCAGGCATGCCTTGGCCTTTCCCTGGTCAAAACACCATTGCAAACTTTATGCCGCTCTAAATTGGCTACCCCTGCTTTGGCTCAAACTCTCCCCCTTGGCTCCCTGACTGATAATATCATTAGAGCAGGTATCTCAATCTCGCTGGCCTCCCTACTAACTCGTCAGACCTCCTCTCATGGCCTACGATCAGCTGATACGTTGCTGCTGCAAATACCTAGATGTAAATCTAACAAAGGAACCCTTACATTCTCTCATTCGGCTACTAAACTTTGGAACTCTCTGCCTCTTGATGTATGCTTAGCCCCCAGTCATGCCCAGTTCCAAAACAGTTGTCATTTTTTCCTCTTCAGTCAGGTTTCCTGTGCCTGTTTCAAACCCCCCTGAATTTGCTTCTGACTCTAACCCACTTCCTCCACTGCTGTAAACTGCTCTCCAATTATCCTGACTATTTAGTTATATTATTCTAGGCACTTATTGTCTCATTTTGTCTGTGCTTTAGCTACCCTTAACCCAGCAGCTGTCAGTCGCATGTGATCTTTTCTCACTGAGTCTTTTTAATTGAATATAAACTATGAACTATTTTGTTACCTTCTCATGATTGTGAAACCTTGTTTCAGCTCTGTATGTATTATGTCTCTACCCTAAATCAAACTGTATTCTCTGTATATCCCTACATATTGTAATCTCCCTGGTCGGGCCTGAAAATAGTCATGTTTTAGCTAATGGCACTTACCTGGTAAACAAAAACTAAATAAATAAAATACACACAGTATTACTGTCTGTAATTATAAAACATTTTTTTTGCTGACTGTGTGTTGTGTGGATCTGGTGCAGCAGTTCATAATTTCAGGTTGTTTACAATATATGGTTTATTACTGAAGTTTTCCATTGCTACGCATTACTGTTAGACAAATTGTGTGTGTGTGTGAGTGTGCATGTGATGCATGACATCAAATAAGATGCCTTTTATTGTGCCATGGTGTAATTTCAGAGGCAGCAGTGTGAACCTACTATCCACTGCAGCTGCTTCATTTTGTACTTCCACTGTGGTATCTTTTCTTTGTTTTGCTGCTTGCACTGCTGTACAAATATGCAGTCAGTGCTACCCCCCCCCACTGGCAAAAGGAATTATTTTCCAGATTGTACTGTTTGTGACTTCAGCACCATTGGTTAGTTAAGGTATTGTTGAATTTGCATCTGTATCTGTTGCTGAAGCCACAGTTGTTCTTTTGGCTTCATATCCAGCGTCCCCCCACCCAGAGTGAACGTTCCAAGATCTAGATTTGTTTTCAGTATTGTTGTTGATCCCCCAAAATGCCCACAAAGAGATGTGCAAGCAAAGCTGTTTCTTGCCATGGCACTGCTGCCGGTGGTAAGATTGTCTGTGGGCATGGTAGTACACAAACACAGAAGTGCATTGCTGATGTGAGGGAAGGTATTTCTCCTGCAATGTTTTTTGCAGCCCAATCAGTAGTTGGAGGAGATGATGTTGTCCCAGCCGGTGATGTTAGTGCAGTTGCTGGTGGTGATATGAATATTGCTGCCTCAAGTTCCACTTCTGACCAGTTTACCGTGTTCAGAAATATAGTGGAGTGTGAAGCAGTGCGAGTGAGTGGCAGTGTAGATGATGTCATACTTCCCAGTAACATCCCAGTAACTGAACATGAGGATTCTGATAATCATGTCAAAGATAGCATACAATGTGACATTTCTTCCACCGCGGTTTGGGTCACACATTTTCCATGCAGTGATTTATTTATTTATTTTATTTAGTTTTTGTTTACTGGGTGGGTGCACTAGCCAAACAGTATGACTATTTACAGGCATGCCCTGGGAGAGTACATGACACAATGAATAAGTACTGGAACATTTCAATGAGGTACATAGATGAACTTGCAATTTACATAGTAGACAGCATTGTATAGTGATGCAGTAAACAGTAGATAGAAATAGGAACAAGACAGAACAATTACCGTTTTATAAAACAATTAACAAATAGCAAAAACATAAGGAACCAAGAAAAAATAAGTAAAATAGCAGACTCAAACAATTGTAACAAGTGACAAGTGTTGTAAGGATGAACATTGCAGCAGTCCATCAGGTAGGGTGGAAACAAGTGCAGGGGCCAGCACCCAACAAATATTGATGCAGATTCTTCTTGAAACACTGGTGGGATCCAGTCAACCTCAGTCCAAGGGGAAATGTATTCCAAAGCTGAGGTGTCACATGCCTGAATGCACCCGTGCTTTTTGTGGTATAGCACCTGGGGATGTTTAATAACGATTTGTCAGCAGACCTCAACCCATGAGAGTCAGTAATAGGAATTAACAGCTTGGCTAGTGATATTGGGGTTTGGAGCCTCACAATAGAGTTGGTAAGAGAGCCAAAATAATATTGCCTAGTAGCAGCGGGGGACAGCCAATCCAGGTCATCGTAAAGCTGGCAGCGATGCTTTAGCCTGTTGGAGGAGGATGCATATCGACATATGTTATTATAAGTGACATCCCAGTTATGAAGGGTGGTTTTCTGAGCTCCAGCAAGAATGAGGGCACAATAGGTTAAGGAGGGGAGCAGTATTCCTTTTGCAATGGCCAGTTTGGCAAATGGAGTAGCATGTAACTGGTCTTGTAGGCAGCATTCAGTTTGCAGTTGGCTGATTTACAGGTGGATTGAAAGTGAAGGTTGAGATCCATGGATTGATCTAGCAAAACCTTGAGATAGTTAAAGGACATGACAGTGTCAAGTTTAGACCCATCCATGCCATTCACCACTAGGGACAGGGGACAGTTTCTAAGTTTAGGGGCCGATAAAAAAATCATGACCTTAGTTTTTTTTAGCATTTAGAACCAATTTATGGTCAAAGAGCCATTTCTGGACATTTGTGAAATCAGCTGAGAGGGAAGAGTCTAAGTTTTCAACTTTGTTATCATTGGCATAGATTACAAGATCGTCAGCATATAATAGAGAAGAACAGTTCTGCAGGGCACTGGGAACATTATTCACAAAGAGTGAGAAGAGGAGTGGCCCCAGGATAGAGCCTTGTGGCACATCAATATTTATAGGTGCAGCAACAGATATAGCTGAGTTGAACTTGACAACTTGCAGCCTGTTTGATAGATAGCTGTTAAACCAGAAAACAACCGGAGAAGAGAAACCAAGGCTGGATAGAAGTAGCTGGTGGTCCACAAGGTCAAAAGCCTTAGTAAGGTCAATGAAAACCATTCCAGTTAGTCTGCCAGAATCTATACTAGAGAGAATATCCGAGGTGAGCTTTAGCAGAGGGTGGTCATGCTATGATTCTTTCTGAATTGATGTTGAGCATTAGTGAGAATATAAAATTTCATAAGGAATTCCAGTGTTTGTGTGGCAACAAGTTTCTCAAGTATTTTGAACAAGACTGATAGGATAGTTATAGGCCGGTAGTTATGGATATCTTTTTTGTTCCCTTTTTTGAAGACTGGAGTTATCCAAGCTGTTTTCCAGAGTTTAGGAACAGTGCCACAAGACAGGGATAAAGTTCATACAAAGGGTCATGCAAAGGTTTGTGGGAGCTAAGGAGGCCAAACCGTAAAGAATAGCCCATAGCCACTCCCTTCCAATATCCCTTATTTGTTCATGTTACTCTCTTTCATGATATATTTATCCAACTGGGTTTCAAAATGTTTCTGTGATTTAGAACAAACGAGTGACAGTGGGAGCTCATGCCAAGGGGCCATCACCCTCTGCATAAAGAAGGCCCTCCTTCTATTAGTATTATATTTTATGTGCCTAACTTGAAAAGGGTGACCCCCTGGTCCCTTAGTGTCATTTTTAAATTGAAGGTTTAATTCATTTATTAATAATCACCCCCCATTATATTATAACAAAGTAGTAAATCTCATCTAACTCTTCTTGTTTGAAGGGGCATAAGCTTCAAATACACTTTGACTGGGTGACCAAAGTAGTAGACCAGGGAAGGGCTGTGGACATGGCCTACCTAGACTTTAGCAAGTCATTTGACACAGTCCCACACAAAAGATTAATAGTCAGATTAACCAGCCTGGGAGGGTCCCAGGGTGGTAGCCTGGTAAAACATTGGCTGCACAACAGGACACAGAAGGTAATTGTAAATGGAGTCCACTCTGAAGAAAGAGAGGTTACTAGTGGGGTACCACAGGGTTCAGTATTGGGTCCAGTCCTTTTTAATGTCTTCATCAATGACATTGCAGAGGGACTGGAAGGAAAAGTATGCCTTTTTGCAGATGACACAAAGATCTGCAACAGGTTTGATACACAAGGTGGGTGGAAAGGATGAGAAGGGACTTGGCAAGGTTGGAGGAATGGTCAGAAGTATGGCAGCTAGGATTCAATGCAAAGAAGTGCATAATGCACCTGGGAAACAAGAACCCAGGGGAAGAATACACAATGGGGGGAGGTAGTAACACTAAAAAGGAAAGGACCTGGGGTAATCATATCAGATGACCTTAAGGTTAGTAAGCAATGTGAGAAGGCAGTAGGGAGGGCTGGGGGTATACTGGGATGCATTGGGAGAGGCATCAGCAGCTGAAAACAGGAAGTTGTTATCCCTCTAAACAGACAGTTGGTGAGACCCCATCTGGAGTACTGCATCCAGTTCTGGAGACCCCATCTCCACAAGGACATAGACAGGATAGAGGCAGTCCAGAGGAGGGCAACTAAAATGGTGCAGGGTCTGCAAGAGAAGCTGTATGAGGAGAGACTAAAGGAGCTTAATATGTATACCCTTGGGGAAAGAAGGGAGAGGGGGGACATGATAGAAACTTTTAAGTACCTCAGTGAAATCAACAAAGTCCAGGAGGGTAGCATCTTTCAGAAAAAGAGATGTGCAAGAACAAGGGGACACAATTTAAAGATAGAAGGGGCAGTTCAGGGGCAATGTGAGAAGTATTATTTCACAGAGGGGTAGTGGATGCATGGAACAGCCTTCCTGAGGAGGTTGTGGGGTCTAAAACTATGGGAGAATTCAAGAATGCATGGGACAGACATAAGGCAATTCTTGTGGGGGGTAGGAAGAAATAGGCTGTTGGTTAACTAGTATCTGCGGCCTATCCTGTAGGAAGGGAAATGGGCAGACTAGATGGGCCAAGCGGTCCTTATCTGCCGACAAAGTCTATGTTTCTATGTTTCTATGTTTAAATACTCCTAGCATCCTTTATAAGGCATATTTTTAATATTTTGTTTCAATTTAGTGGCTTGCCTTTGAACCCTTTCAATATCATTCACTGCCCCCTTGGTTATGGGTCCCCATACAGGGGCCCCATAGTCCAGGATTGGTCTGACATATGCCCCATGCAGGGGCATGAGCACTTCCTTGTTATGGCTCCTAAAAGTTCTCTTAATGTTGTGTAACACCTGTTTGGCTTTTACAATCTGTTTATTTGCATGAGAGCAGAAAGTCAGTATATATAAAGTAAGTAAGTATATATTTTTGCCAGTAGACTGGCTATAAATGAGGCTTCAAGTTTGAGAAGGCATGGTTCCAGGTAGTCTGACCCCATACTAATATTGTCAGACATAGATGTAAGGAGCTTAAAACCTCTTGCGCGTTTATGGCCTTAAAGTAGAAAGGTGGGGTGTGTGGAGGCACTTGGGATGTAGATGAGCCAGGTGCATTGATAAACCCTGGGGTCTGAATGTGGGTGTCCTGTGCCAGGAAGGCAGAGGTATATTGGGACAGATTCAAGAACATATGGTTAAAGGCATTGACAATTATATTTGGGCCATTACAGTGAACCCCATCTAGTGTCATATATTTTGATGTGTTAGGCTGGGAGAACCCTAGGAAAGTCTTGATATGAGCCCAGGATTTTCTTGAGTCCACTGCAGAACTAGTAAGCATGTCCTTGCAGTACTTACTTTTGGCAGCATGAATTTTCTTTCTGCAGAGATTTCTATGAGCCCTATAGGTGTTAAAATCAGCCAGCTGTCCTGTTTGTTTGAAGCGCTTCCACAGTTTATCCCTCGTATGAAGCTCAAACAGTAGATCCTTGTGTAACCGTTTAGTTTGCTTACCTCTGACTCTCCTGGTAACTTTCAAGGCATGCATAGACTGGATGGCAGTAAATTTATTAAGAAAAACATTTATAGTCACTCCTACACTGTTTGTGAGATGGATTTCAGACCAATCAATACACGATATCTCCTGCAGAAAGGCATTTTCATCCAAGTTGCCAAAATTCGTGAAGGTCACGTACTGAGGTGTTGGCGATGATGGGGCACCTGAAGTCCACAGGCAGAAAACTGGAGCATGGTCAGTTATAGCATCTGCAAGGATCCCGATTGAGGGCATATGCTCAGGTCAATTTGTAAGTATCCAGTCAATCAAGGTACCAGTTTTAGCTGGATTGGGAGTCCAAGGGGGCTCTTTTGTCAACTGATGCAGGTCAAAGCTGCTATCCACAGAAACCAAGGAGCTATGCACAGGAGCCAACCAATTTAGGTTAAAGTTCTCCAGTATTATGGCCTCATTGAGATTGCCATTACTGAATGTAATGTCAAGTAGATCCTGTAGCCCAGCCAAGCCCCCTGGGGGTTATAGAAACAGACAATATAGAGTTTCTTTGTGCCCAGTGTAATAGCAACATGTATGTATTGACATAACATGTCAAACGCCTGGATAGCTGTTAGGGTGACATGATCTTTGTGACAGATGGCAACACCACCACCACGTTTGTTCGTCAACCTATCCTTATGGATGAAGGAGTAATTGGCTATAGAGCAGTGTGAGTCAGGTATACTGGGTTTTAGCCATGTTTCCAAGAAGCAAAGAATGTCAGGGTCCTATTCTTTTACCCATGCCTCAAGCTCATCCAGGTGGCATATTAGGCTTCTAATATTCATGTGAACAATAAAGATCCCTTTTCTAGACAGTCCAGCTATGTCATCTGCAGAGAATAGATCAGAGGGGCCAGGATTAAGCTCAATGTCACCCACTAGGAGTATAAGAAATACTAGAAAACAGATCCTAACCAAGTGGGAGACTGGAAAAGGGACAGCCTTCCTACTCCACTTATCCAGTACTAGAAGCATATAATAAATACAGCCTTTTGGGTGCAGAATAAGTTGTCAGGAGCTTACTGGCCAGAGTTTGGTGATAATGAGATTAGAGAAGTGAAAATCTCCTGTATCTGAAACCCTTTTCTGGTAGTCACAGGGGATCAAGAGCGACGATACACTCATACAGAGTAGAGCTGGCAGGATGAGGGTCACCACCCCAGATGGTAGCTAATTCACTAAAAATACCACCAAACAGCTTAATCTGGTTCAAGGTCAGTTGGCATTCATCTGTATCCCCCTCCCACGGGTCGTGCCTGAAAATAGGCAGGATTTGTCTAGGGCACTTACCCGGTCAACAAAAACTAAATAAATAAATAAATAAAATAATCATAATTTTAGACTCAGGGTGACTCTTAGGATAGAGTTGTAGGCCAGCACAGGACATAATCAAGTAGGCAGAGAGACAGAGTTTAGAAAATTAAAAGTCCCTGCCAGATCAAGAGATTTAGAGGAGAAAGCACTTTATCAGTGAGAGATTTGGGCTTGCACAAGGATCGCTGCATGATTCACAGTGTGGTGCAAAAATATCAGGTGATGGTGGTGTTGATGATGATGATGATGAATCTGATGATGATGATGTTGCTGTAGTTGCAGCATGCAGTTCACATGCCAACATCCAAGCAAAAGATGTGGATGTGGGTGATGTTGATGAATATGATGATGATGTAATTGACACCAGTTGGGAACCGGAGAAAATAAAATTCAAGGAGGCTGTGTCTGGGTCTGTTTGCATTAATCCCTCCCCATAAAAACTTGTGACTTACCAGTTTCAGTTGATGGTGGCGATGATGATGATGATGACCCAGTAATAATGATAAGTAGTCATGGTGGTCAGTTGTTGTCCAAGTGCGTCCTGCCCAAAAAATCATGTAGCACACCCCCCACTTCATGACTTAAAAGAACGGAGTTCAATAAGCAGCATCAGGGGCATGTTAAAAGTAGAGCATCACAATCCCTTGGTTGGGATTTTTTTGTGCAAGATGTAAATGATGAGTCAGTTGCAATCTACCAGGTTTGCCACGTGCATGTGAGTCAAGGTAAAAAGGGGAGTCATCTGTGCACAGAAGGACAGCATACACATCTTAAGAACAGGAACATGGCACTGTGGACCCAGCACAACATGACAGCTAATACCACAGTGGGGCATTCACTCTCATCATCAACCATAATGAACATGTTATCCCTTCCATGACTGTTAAATCAAGTAGGAAATTAAATGTGTGCAGTAGTGATGAAATAAAAGCAGAAGATTACTACAGGCATGATGAGGTGGAGAAGCATAATGATTTTGAAATGTTGTCCAATGCTGGTGAGAGTAGCAGTTTTGGTGGTGGTGATGGTGAATGTAGTATGTCTAGTGCAAGTGGTACATCAACCCCGTTTGGTAACTATGGCAAAATAACTGCATTTATGGGTTTGTCATCATCACCTGTGCAACTGTCTTCATCAAACATCCACTCACCACTTCCTGCCATTCGCAGAGCAGAACCATTTGTTATCACATCCCATGTAAAACATTTAAGTCAGCCCACATTACAGAGTGTTTTTTTCTCATAAGCTGAAGTACCCACCCAATCATACAGTGTCACATTAACTTAATGCTGTTGTAGCTGAAATGCTGGCAATTGATCTTTTACCCTTCTCCTTTGTGGAGAATTCTGGGTTCTGGCAGTTTGCTGCCTGAGCCTGTCCAAAATGTAAAGTCCCATCCAGGACATACTTTCCGACCTGTGCTGTCCCTGAGTTGTAAAGTACTGTGTCCGACTTAGTAAGACATGCCCTTCAACATTCCTCCTTTCCATTCATACATTTTAGTATGGATATGTGGACAAGTGGCAAAACAGCGGGGAGTTCATATTTATGTATAACTGCACACTATGCGAGGGTGCCGGGTGTTGTTTATGCTGTTGGTAATGTGAATAATCAGTGCAGTAAGGTGGAGTGTTGTGATAGCAATCTTCCAGGAATTCGACAGCATGCAGTGATTGCTGTGCACAATGTGATCTGTTCACACACTGGTGAAAACATGTTGGACGTGGTACTGACTGAAACTGACAAGTGGCTGAACCCCCTATCCCTGAGAGCTGGGTTCATATTAAGTGACAATGGGTCAAATGTGGTGAAATGCACAACGAATGGTGTTTTTTTTCATTCCATGCATGGCCCACTGTTTAAATCTTGTGGTGCAGGAGTTTCTGCAGCACCCTGATGTAAAGGAAATGCTGACAGTTGCACGTCATATCTGTTCTCACTTTTCATGATCTGCAAAGGCCCGTGGCCAACTTCGGCAGTTGCAGATGTGAAACAGCCTCCCTCAGTACCGCTTGAAGCTGGAAATTGTCACCCAGTGGAACTCCACTTTATACGTGGCAGAGAGGTTGTATGAACAATATAAAGCCATCTCAGAATATCTTGTCATGCACACTAGCCATGACAGTTCTGGAGCCTCCATGTCTATGATGACTGAACAGTGGTGCCTCATGGACCAGGTAATAGCAATTTTGCTGCCTTTTGAACATGCAACACAGGCAGTGAGTGACAGGTCTGTCTCCATTAACCAATCAATTCCACTGCTGCAGGTGCTGAGGCAAACATTGGTGAATGTACAGCATAGCCTTGATGTTGCCGGAGACAGTGCTAGCAGTATGTTGCTGAGACACATGCTGACGGTATTCGACCAGAATCGTCACATTCTGAGCATTCAGCATAGTTACAACTTTGTAATAGCAACAATGCTGGACCCACGATTCAAATGTGGAATTGCCTTAGTACTGGAGGGGGGGCCTGAATAGGTAAACAATGTCAGTGGGCAACTGGTGCGCTTGGTTCAAGGGGCACAGAAGTCACGTGCCAAGGTCAGCAAACCTCAGCAGCATAATAAGACTGAAGGTGCACCTGGAGGAGTATCAAGCATATCCTGTAAGGGGAAGGGGACTGCAGTTCTAGGTGATCTGTCATCCAAAGTGGTTGGCATCAACCCACTTTGGAAGGTTTTGTCCCAAGTGAATATTTGTGAAATAAATGATTCCAGAGAACAGGATGATGCATCAACCACTGGATTTAATGCGGCACAGAGAATGGTTGAGTCAAGTTTGTCTGAAAACAGGCATCTGTCAATAACTGATGATCCTCTTTTATACTGGAGTGGAAAGGTCAGTGAATGACCAGAGCTGACTGCAATGGCACTGAAGTACCTGACATGCCCACCCTCCAGTGTAAGTGTGGAGAAGGTATTCAGCTCAGCAGGTGCAATAGTTATGGATCGTCGGACAAAGCTCTCTCCTGCAAATGTCAGTTTGCTAACATTCATAAAAATGAATGAGAGGCACATACCAGAACAGACCGCAACCTCAGTATTCATACCCCAGCCTAGCCATGATTTTTGCAATGCAGAAATGGACCATACTGGTGGCACTGGCAGTGGCAGCATGAAACGGCCCACCGCTGATGTAGATGATGACACAATGGAGAAAGAATTTCCCAGTGGTCAGACTTCAGACATCGATGACTGTGAGGGCAGCTTTCTTTATGAGGATGATGATGAGGTTAATGTTGGCAGGTTTTAACTGAAGTTGTTAAAAGGCTGTCACATTCGTTGTATGATACATGTTTTCTTTTTCATATGGTTCAATGAATGTCCCACTTAGAGTGTGACTGAAATTCCATATGTCATGTCACATTTGTAACAGACAGCACAATATATTCTGGCCCCTGTACCACCACCATAAGACCACTGTTAGCCACTGCCACCACAGGGAATGACTTTGTGTGCCCCTGCGGACGACCATCATAAGACCACTGATAGCCACTGCCACCACAGGGAATGACTTTCTCTGCCCCCTGGACCACCACCATAAGAAAACTGTTAGCCACTGCCACCACAGGGAATGACTTTGTGTGCCCCCTCATACCACCACCATAAGACCGCTGTTAGCCACTGCCACCACCTCCAGATGCAAGAAGATGTCAGAGGGAATGTCATCATGTGCCACAGCTATGACCACCAGCACCCATCACCAGTGTCAGTCTGACAATGTTTTCCCATTACATCGACCATGGCAAGGCAGAGGGAGTTGAACAAGGGACCACATCCATCAGCCACAGGCACAAGGCTTCTTAATATTAAAACTATAAAGTGAATATGTGTACTAATGTTTTTTATGCTATTCAACTTCCTTTAACTGTGTGTTTTATTTTCTGTTGCTTTTCTGAGCTGCAATGGTCAAACACATATGATAAACTCATTTTGTTTTTTTTTACAGGTTGACAACAAATGACTCTTCTTCACTGAAAGTCAGTATCAATGGTACAGCAGCAGTACTGTACACAGTAGCCTATGGAATATCCATTTAAAATCCATACTGGTAAGTATATATATTTTATTGCATTAGTTCATTTTTTTTAGAGTGCAACAAATCTGACTGAGGATTCATAAACTAGGTGACATGTGTATATCACAAAAGCTATTTCTGGAAGATGTCATACACTGTATTACAAACGTGCATCTGTGCAGCCATGACAGTGTTGAAAAAGTTGGACCCAGGTTGTGTTACTTGACAAGATGTGGTTTTCAAATGTAACTTGAGTTGAGAACCAGGGACATTGGCACAGTACGTCTGTTACACAGCCTGGTACTAAATTAAGCTATGATTGATCTGCTGATTGAAGTGTGACAGCTTGCTATCTGTGTTAATCCAGAAACCCATGGAACAGCCACAGATTAAACATATGTTACTGCTGCAATCAAGTTGTAATAAGTCCATCATTTCTTTTTTCAGGAAACTCAGATGCTTTGTTGTGGCATAGTTGCCTTATCCAAAGAAGTTCTTCAACATCACCCCCCCCCCACCCGGCCTGGGGCAGACATGCAACACGCAGAAGTCAGTTCAATCGATGACCATCACCATCATTACCGACCAGACTTGAGAAGGATGCAGATGGAATCTGTGAAGAAGTAACCAAATAAGGAACCATTAATGAGATCTACCTGCAAATATGCTTCCCCCCAAAAAAAAATACTTACCTACATTGGCTTGAGAGTATTCCATTTCCAATTTCAACACAAAAAGTTCTCATCATGCACTGGAATGTGCACACCAACAGTATCTGTGACCTGTGATACAAAACAATACAATAAGTACATGTCTATATATGTCAACCCCACCTAGAAAATACAATATATATATATATATATATATATATATATATATTAGGCAAAACTCTTTTAATGCATTGTTAGGTTGTTCCACAGCAAAAAAAAGCTAGGAAATTCAGGTTGGTTGAGCCCTCCTTGACCCTCAGCTCACCCCAACCAGCATCGGGTGTGCATTGGGTCGCCAGCCCCAACTCTCACCCCATCACATGTGTAAAGAAGTTGAGGTATAGGAGAATGGGTGAAAGTTAGACCGATGACCTCAACGCACACCCCAATGCCGGTTGGGGGTGGGCTGGTGGTCCAAGGGGGGGCTTTCAACCCTAACCCCGAATTTCCTAGTTTTTTTTTGCTGAGGAACAACCCTAACTGATGCATTAAATGGAGTTTTTTACCTCTAATTTCCCTTCTTTTTGAGAATGAGGATGATAAATAATGAAAGGAATGCAGTGGCATCAGCACGGGGCCCTTTGGGCCCTGCACTCCTGCCACGTGATGTCTTATTACACAGTAACAGGAACTGCAAAGCAAACGCAAGCAGCAACAGTAATGCACATGGCAAAGCAAACGTAAATGGCAAAACAAACGTTAATAGAGACACAAGCGTAAAGTGACACCGAACCAAACAGTTACGTAAACAGAGACATCAAACAGAAGTGCATACAGAACGCAACTGGTAACACACATTCACGGTACCACAATTCTAAATGCAAATGGTAACAGTAATACCAACAATAACACCCAAGTAAACAGAAATGCAAGCACATACAAAAATGCAAACCGTAACACACACACTCACGGAACCACAGTTGTAAATGCAAATGGTTATGGTAACAGCAACAATAAAGCCAATAAAAACAGAAACGCAAGTGCATACGAAAATGCAAACTGTTACACATAAGGTCATGGTACCGCAATAGTAAACGAAAATGGTAACAGTAACAGCAACAGTAAAGACAACAGAAACAGAAACGCAAACCTCACACACATGGTGGCGTAGACGGGAATGGTAATTCGAATGGTAACAGAAGTGAAACTGGAAACGCTAGCTGTCACAGTAACAAAAGGGCACACCCTTCTTTTCCCAAAAAACTGCATTGAAAATCTAATTGAAAACAAAGAATGTATGCATTATAATTGACTTCAGAGCAGAAAAGTACGACTTGGAATACTAAATTGCTTATATCTCAGGAACCGTATGACGTAGGAAAAAAACTAAAATTTTGTATGAATTATTACTTTCCTGGCTAGTTTGTTGTGGGCTAAGCATATGTTTAACTAAAAAGTCCATATCTCCACCGTTTCTGAGATATGGGCCCTGAATGACGCGACGGATGGCATAATGTTATCCTATGGGACAAATCATCAAATTCGGAGTGCTGTCACTTTGCCACCGTGTAACATTTTTTCTCCAAACTACCAAAAGGCACATTTGTAGGTTGTTGGCTTTCTTCCCTCCAAAATTTAGCCCAAAATACCAAACTTATTTTCCAGCAGAGCGGCAAAGAATTCCTGTAATATGGCGGACGCCGTAATGTTATCCTACGGGAAAAAGTGCCAACTTTGTAGTGCCGTAACTTTGCCGTCCTGTAATATTTTTTGACCAATCCACTAAAAGGCACATCTGTGGGATGTTGCCTTTTTTCCCCTCCAAATTTAAAGTAAAAAGACCAAACCATTTCTGAGATATTCAATGTCAAAGATTGGCAAAATTTCCCTGTCTATTCCGTTATAAGAAATCTGGCCATCTTGTTCCTATTTTGCGATCAAAGATCATGATCAAAGAATCTCACGATCAAAGAATTTGCAGCCTCACGATCAAAGAATTTGCAGGCTCAAGAACAAAGAATAAAAAATTTAATAATTCAAAAAATAGAAGGAATTGCAGTAAACCACTGCCATGGTTCAACAGAACGAAGCCCCCTGAGTAAAACCCAACCTCATTTGACTTCCTAGGATACCCCTGGGCTAAGAATATTGAATTTTAAATTGGGCCATCCTGTCCCTTGCTCGCGATGCAAGATTGAGGTCAAAGAATCTCACGATCAAAGAATTTGCTGCCTCACGATCAAAGAATTTGCAAGCTCATGAATAAAGAATAAAAAATTTAATAAATCAGAAAATTGGAGGAATTGCAGTAAACCACTACCATGGTTTGACAGAACAAAGCTCCCTGAGTAAAACCCACCCTTATTTGACTTCCTAGGGCACCCACGGGCTTAGAAAAATGATTTTTAAATTCAGCCATCTCGTCCCTCGCTCACGATGGAAGATCTTGATCAAAGAATCTCACAACCAAAGAATTTGCAGCCTCATGATCAAAGAATTTGCAGGCTCATGATCAAAGAATAAAAAAAGGGTGAAACATGATTTATTCACTGATTTGAACCAAACCAATGGTATGGTTCAACAGAACGGACCCTCCTGAGCAAAGCCCTCATTTGTGTCCCTAGCCCACCCCTGAGCCGAGATATTAGTGTTTTAGGTCATGATGCAAGATCGTGATCAAAGAATCTCACGATCAAAGAATTTGCAGGCTCACAAACAAAGATCATTAGCGAGCCACGAATTAAGATTTTAAAAGCTTATAACTCTATTTTTTGACCAATTTGGATGGAACCAAAGCCATGGCTTGATAGATCAGGGTCCCTTGAGTAAAACCCATCACAGTTTTACTTCAGAAGTGACCCCTGAGCCAAGATATTTGTGTTTGTGTGATTGGAAAACTGAAAACAAGATGGCGGACCTCACGGTCAAAGAATTTTGAAAATTCCTCAGGAACAAAGATTCTTGAACCACAAAGCTGCAATCTCTTTGATTGCCAGGTGAGACCAGATGGCCAGAACCCCCATTCTTTGATTGCAAGATATACATATAAATTTTCCCATTGACTTATAATGGGAAATTAAAAGTGCCATAACTTTTGAATGCCTTAATATATTTTCACCAAACAAAAAGCGGCATGTTCAGCCACCAAAGTTCTTCCAAACAAGCCATCCTGCAGAGCAGCACACCACACAACAGCCATGCAGGACCACATTAAGAATGCCAAAAGGTGCCTATAAAAATGGATAATTTTGCATTTTTCAGCACTTTCTTACACAAAGATCAGCATTCCGACACAAATGCAATTTGGCAGATCAACAGATCTAGTGCACCCCAATGCATGTACCAAATTTCAGGCAAATCCATAGAACGGGTTCAAAGTTATTAATGTCCAAACTTTTGCCTTTAGTATGTAAGTGGCCGCTCAACCCTAGGTATAGTGGTGCGACAGCGCCACTATAATATATATATATATATATATATATATATATACACCACGGGGTGAGCTTTTTCAGTAGGATATCCTGTGTCATTTCCACTGCAGTGAGAATAAATCCTGAAGATGACATTTATCCACACACTGCTGATGTCACCAGAGTTACCCATCGCGTTGCCATTTGCGCTTGTGTTTGCGTTATTTTAACCATTTCTGTCTACAGTACTGTTTATCTTTTTGTTTCACTTTGTATCACCATGCGCATTACCATTTGCGTTTGTGGGCACCATGTTACTATGTGACAAGACACCATGTGGCGGGATCGTGGGGCCCGCCGTCACATTACATTCATTAATTCTCATTATACTTCTCAAAAAGAAGGGAAATTAGAGACAAAAAACTCTGTTTAATGCATTAGTTAGGCGACAAAAGTAGGAAATTCAGTGTTGGGCTGAAAGCCCCTTTGAACGCCCACACCCCAGCTGGCATCGGGTGCGTTGGGAGTTGTCGATCTAACTCTCACCCCATTCTCCTATACCTCTGCTTTTCACATCTGATGGTGTGAGAGTTAGAGCAAACCCCAATGCGCACCTCGATGCCAGTTGGGGTGTGGGCGGGGATCCAAGGGGGCTTTCAACCCTAATACAGAATTTCCTCACTTTTGTCACTGTGGAACAACCCTAACTAATGCATTAAATGGAGTTTTTGCTCTAATTTATATATATATATATATATATATATATACAGTATATATATATATATATATATAGATATATAGATATATATATATATATATATATCACTATATATATATCAACTCACCAAGGCTACTATTAGTGTACAGACAAAGGGCACCCTTCCATCTAGTTGAGGTCATCGCATTGCATTTATGGGAATCGCAGCAGACTTTGGACCAGCAACAGTTCTCTCACGGTCATAATTTTTAACAGGACTTTGCATATGATGTAACACTCCCATTTCACTTTCTTAGCACTTATCAATTTTCTGGACACAAGACGGATGCATTTTGTGGATGCAGAAAAATTCTGGGGACTCTGTGTGACCACTGCGTACATGAGTGGCTGTCCAATACATTCTGGGGGACTTTGCATGTGGTGTAATGATCCCATTTCACTTCCTTAGCACTTATCAATTTTCTGGACACAAGACGTGCATTTTGTGTGTTGTGACTGTGAGCACATAATGTCATACTTAAATTATAAATAAAAGCAGCATTGCAACAATGTGGTGACACTTTTGACCTATACTTTTTTATGCTATTTTTTTGTTGCCAGCTACTAGTTACCTCCTGACTTGTATGATACCCTTCTTTTCACAATTTGTGTCTGCTTTACTACTTTTTCTCATGTCTGAAAAAGAAAAGGAGCATGCCTTTTAATATTGTTCTAACCAGGGTTTTATCACTATTTGCAGCTGTTTTTTAATAAATATTGTTCTGTGAGTTCATAAAACACTGCCTGTTGCATAACTGTTAATTTTACAACAGAAGTAATATATAACAACTGATGGAGAAAAGCAGTGGAAAATACCGATGAAGACCTGGTCTGCGCCGTATTAATAGGAGTGCCCCTTTTATTATTTCAGACATGAAAAAAAGTAGCATAGCAGACTCAAATACTGGAAACAATAGTATCATATAAATCAGGATGTAAGTAAAGGGGCAATGTAAAACAGCATAAAAAAGTATAGGTCAAAATGTTCAACATATTGTTGCACTGCTTCTTTAAAGAGATTCACCAAGTTACATAGTTATGGTATTGCACCCAATATATGGGTGCCTTACCTCCAGGAGAATCTTTCTTGCACCACATGTCCTTACATAGTGCAATGCTTTTCTGGTAAAAATGCTCATAATTTCATTAAACAGGGTCATGGAGGACTTCCTGTTCTGAAGAGTTGCTCAAGTTCAGCTACAGCCCTCAGCAACATTATGACATGATGCCAGGGAAAGTGCGGGGGTGTACTCCATTATATTGAATGGCTGGCAGCGTTCTGAATGTTTCTTTATGCTATAATGGTCAGTTTGTGGTGAAATATGGGCACGTTTCCACTAACAAGGCTCTTGTTAGTCAAAAAGCGCTCATGTTTCACCACAGACTGACCATTATAACATAAAGAAACATTCAGAAAGCTACTGGCTATTCAGTATAATGGAGCATGCCCCCGCACTCTCCCTGGCATCATGTCATAATGTTGCTGAGTACGGGAGGTGGAACTTGGGTGGCTCTTCAGAATGGTAAGTCCTCCATAGCATGGTTTAATGAAATTACAAGTGTTTTTGCCAGAAAAGTATTCCACTATGTATGGACATGTGGAACAAAAAAGATTCCCCTTGAGGTAAGGCACCCATATATTGGGTGCATTGCTGTAACTTGGTGAATCTCTTTAATGTCTGTTTCAAAAATGAAATACTTATGGAGCCTCAGTAATATTTACTTGGTGTCGGGACTCATGATTTGAAGTGTTTCACAAAAAGCATGACTGAGCAGTGCAAGTATGTTGTGCTAAACTGAATGTGTGCCGTCAGTGTTCTTTCCTGTGTGTGCATACATTGTCCAGCTTTGTGCAAACATATATATAGTATGACTTGCTGCAGTATCTCAAGAATAAAGATAAGAAAGAATATATGATGTATATTTTATTTGTACCATCAGCACCAGCGGAGTAAGTGAAATGATATTTTTTCGAGGTATCGGGTCACTATGCACCTCACTCACTCACTCACAGTGCACACATGACTTAGCGGAGATCATAGCACAAAACACACATACTCTCCTAAAAGTCATGTGTACAGTATGTGACTAAGGTGCACTCTGGACAGACACCTCTAAAAAAGTATTGTATCACTTAGTCTGCTGATGATGATGGTGACAATCAAATATATGTTATTCTGCTTGTTATTCTTTATACCATAAACACTACAACAAGTCAGCAATATATGTTTGCAAGAAGCTGCACAATGTCTGATGTCACATACACACACACACACACACACACACACACACACACGAAACAACACTGACTGCACACATGCAATTTAACACACCATACTTGCACTGCTCACACCAGCTTTTCCACAACCACTCCACAACAGAAAGTAAACATTACTGAGTCACTGGATTATAACAACAAGTCAATAAGGATCATGTATGTCTGTCTGTTATTAAACATAAAAAAACACAAATCACTACAGCAGTGGGGGGGGAGGTGTCCAGAAAAAAAAAGGTAATGTGGGATCCCATGATGTTGCAGCAGCAGATGGAGCATCGACACTATCTGAAGCTGGTGTTGCTCGATCTGCTCCACCTGCTGCTGGACAGCACCCACCCTCTCATTACTTTCCTTCAGGGCAGTCCACAACAATGCAAGGTCTGCCTGCATTGCAGGCACTGTGGCGAGGTCCACTGGTGCTGGAGAAAAAACAGGTAGTGGTGGTGGTGAGGGTGGTGCTGGTGGCAGTGTTGGGGGTAGTAGTGAAGCAGCTACTGCTGTAGCCCTCCTCCTGCTACAGCAGTGAGGCACAACACCAGCAGCACCCTCTGCAACTTCCACGGAAGGGCCAGCAGGTGGGGGCCTGCCCCGTTCGGTGGCAGACTGCCACTCCACATTGTGGTGGTTCAGCATATGTGTGCGCTGGCCACCAGTCCCCAGATGTGTCCCCCAGGGGCCATGGAGCACCTGCACACCACATAGCTGACACACCACAATGTGCTGTCCCCCCCACAAAGTTAAAAAACTGCCGAACTGGGGAGCTACAGGGGGGACCAGGCACAGGAGGGGCAGATGTAGTGCCCCTGGGGCTCACCTGCTGCTGTGGATGTGCTGCTGCTGGACCCCCTGCAGTTGCTACTGGTGATGGTGGTGGCGGACTTGGTGGATGTAGCGGTGGCACTGGAGATGCTGCTGCCCCTGGAGGGGAAGAAGCAGTACCAAACAGTTGGGAGTGGTCTAATGACACCCTACAACCCCCATGCATGTGCACTCCCTTCTGGCCATGGGCCACAGACTGTCCCTGGTCCATCGCACAGCCCTCTCCTTCCCTCTCCGACACATCATGCGATCAGTGACTTCTTCATACACACTCACAGTCACACACACACACACACACAAAACAAAACTTACAAAACAAAGAAATCAGTCACCAAAAAAGAACTGAAAAAAAAAACACTACAAAAAAAATTAAATATTTAGCTTTTAAAAAAAGCTTTTTGGTTTTCTGCTATTTGCTCAAGATACAAACTAATAACAATCCAAACTCTCCTCTCCACATAAAATGTTTTCTCCTTCTACCTCTGCAAAGGAGAAAGTTAAAGTATCTGCTTGTATAACTCACTTCCTTCCTGATTGGCTAAAGTAAGTGACTTACAGTACTGTAAGCCATGTGATGCGTGGGGGAAGCTGCCCCATTGTTGTCATTCTGCCTTACTTCGCATTAAGACGGAATTACAATGCAAAGTCATAATGACAGGGCAAAGTGAGCACTTTCCAATGGTCTCTTCACATAACGTTATGATAACGTGAAGTGGCCACTTCGTGTTCACTTTGCCGGGGGATTTTAAATTCGCTGCATCTCTAATTGTAGACTGAGTACCTTTAGTCCCTGGAAGTATGGGTATCCCAGTAAAACATGCACCCTGTCATGTCTTATTGTGCATATAAAATGGGTTATTAATATATTAAAATAAGAGCAGTCCTATGTTTTAAATAAAATAAAAAAAAAATAATTGTAGACCCCCACACCAATTTGAGCTACTGAAAGTGTACCTTGGGCTACTAAAGTGTTCTAGTAGGTAAAGCATTAACAGTCAGCTAATATTCAGTTATAAGAGATGTCATGGTGGTGCTGATGGTTGAAGAGCTGGACACCACACCTCGTACCATGCTGGTGACCTTGGTTCAGATGCACACATGGGTCAGCCAAGGCAGGAGAGGATAGAGCATCCAGAGGACTGCTCTCCTCTCTCAGGGAGGGAGGGTGGGTTACAGTGTCCACCATTTGCCTTGCCCTAGCATTGGCTGTTGGCAAGGCAGTTGGGACTGTACAGACAGGGAGGAGTGGTGGCTGCCAACATCCCATGTGCAGAAGCGTGTGTGCTACAGTCTGGGAGGTATTGCATGCTCACGTCTCTGGGGGCCAGAAGAACCTAAAATAGTGGTCTTCCTAGTGGCAGCTGACATCCAGTCACCCAATAGCCCTGCACCCAATGAACACCAAGGCCATGCTGCTTTGCATGAAGATAAGCCCTGGGGGAAAATTGGGGTGATGGATCTGGGGTGGCTGGAATATGGTGGGCTGATTGAGGCCAGGGAGAGAAATAGCACTAACTGTAAAAAGTATTCAATTACAGAATTCCCTGCAGTGTAGGCTAAAGGTCAATAGGACATGGGGAGGGATTTAGAAAAGTTGGAGGAGACAGCATGTAAGTTTACATGATAAGTATGCAGCATAGAGCAGCAGTTTGCAGCCTCAGCTGGGGGCACCTGGCCTGTGGAAAGCTATGGTTGACATAAGTATACTAAGCCTATAAGTGATGTCAGGACTCAAACTTGGGGATGTGCCATAGGTGAGCTTGTTGATTAGTGTTTAACAACTGTCTGAAAGAAATCCAGGAGTGGATGGACTCTAGTTGGCTGAAGTTGAACTCAGAAAAGACAGAGGTATTGGTTGTGGACTGGGTGCCGGATAGAGGGGTCATCTGTTGGGATGCCCTCAGGAATTTTTCTCAGTGGCGTCTCACTCCTGACCTCTGAACGGGTGCATAACCTGGGGGTTGTCTTGGATGACAGGCTGTCACTGCAGTCACAAGTGTTGGCAGTCGTCAAGACTTCCTTTTACCATCTTATGAATATTGCCAGAGTTAAGCACCTAGTTCTGTCTGATGACCTACCAACACTGGTCCACACTTTCGTGTCCTTGCATCTGGACTATTGCAACTCCCTTTACTTTGGACTTTCAGGGGTTGAAATCTGCTGCCTGCAGCTAGAGCAGAACACAGTGGCTCTGGTTTTGACTGGTTCCATTAGATCTAGTCATATTACCCCGGTGCTGCGCGAACTGCACTGGCTGCCTATACGGTGGCAGATCACCTTTAAAGTCAGTTTACTGACCTTCAAAGCCCCTCATGATCAGGGTCTGGCCTATCTGAAAGAACTTCTGGTTCCTTACTGCCCTGGCCGATCGCTCCGTTTGGCCTACAAGGGGTTGCTTGAGATTCCAAGAGTGAATCTTAAATCATCTGGATGTAGGGCATTTTCTTATGCTGCACCCACTCTTTGGAATTCTCTACCTCACTGGTTACAGGAGTGCACTTCCATGGAGGAATTTAAGTGGAGTTTGAAAACCCATCTTTGGCAAATGGCCTTTTTAGAAAATTGATTGTTCTGTAGTTGATTTATTGCTGGTTTTATCTGTGTTTGATATCTGATTTTAATGTTTGATTTGTAATATTTTAAACTGTATAGCACCTTGGAAATTAAAAGGTGCTATATAAATAAAATTATTATTATCATTGTCCCCAGATGACCTCCTCAGATAAGCAGCACAGCAGAGTCACAGAACAGTAGAACAGAGAAATAAGCTTCAGAGAGGGAGATCAGCAGAATATATAAGCTGAGCAGACAGAGTGAGAGAGAGAGAGAGAGAGAGAGAGAGCGACAGAGAGAGAAGCTTGCAGGGAGTACTAAGCAGAGCAGACAGAGTGAGAGAGTGAGACAGAGAGAGAGAGAAAGAGACAGACAGAGAGAGTGAGAGAGAGAGTGAGAGAGAGAGAGAGAAGCTTGCAGGGAGTACTAAGCAGAGCAGACAGAGTGAGAGAGAGAGAGAGAGAGAGAGAGAGAGAAAGAGACAGACAGAGAGAGTGAGAGAGAGAGTGAGAGCGAGAGAGAGAGAGAGAGAGAGAGAGAGAGACAGCGAGAGAGAGAGAAGCTTGCAGGGAGTACTAAGCAGAGCAGAGCCCATAGTGGGTGAGACCCTGCCAACCCTGAGTTCTACAGCATCATCTTCAGGTCACAAGTTCCGTGGGTGCTGGGGTTGCACCTCTACAAGGCAAAAACAAATTGACTCACCACTCATGACACCTTAGTGAAACACACTCCAGCATCTCAGAGTTTGCAAGGCATAAAACTGTTCAAATCCATGATGGGAGAAGAGAATCTATGGGCCCACCTGCATGTTTTGGCCCACCAGGTTTTCATCTCCAAACATTAAGCTGTAGCCAAAATACACTGGAAGGTCCTTCTTGTACTAACAGCTGACTTTACCTGCTAACACACCCATCAAGGCATGTGTAGAAATTTTCTTTCAACTCAGAAGCTGCCATGTAGCTACTTTGGCACCTAAACATACACAACCTAAAGACTTTCTTGGGACCCCTGAGAACTCATGTCTGTATACCCAGCCCATAAGCCTTACAGGAATCCCTGCTCTGTTTAGTATTTAAGCCTCGATACTTTCTTTGGAACTGCAGTTCATTTATTTTTGACCTGTAAATACACACCGAGGAGTGATAGCTTGTTTTCAATTACATCATAAGGTGGTATATAGACCTATTTTATTAATGGGGGCATAATGGCCATGACACTGGGGAAATCCCCAACTATTTTTTGGATTAGTGCTATTACACAAGGTCTCTGCACCCTAATTGGTATCCTCAGAGGTACACCGTAGATAGCTAGTACTTAGGTTTATGTTATACTAACATATAGGGCTATGGGCATCTACCGTACAAGAGTAGATGTCAGGATGTGAATGCATATTGTTGTAATACACTTTGCTTGCTAATACATATATTCTTCTATGTATTTTCTGTGTATTTCTTACTTGTAAGATGCCAAGGCACCTGTGTCCTTGGAGTAATTATGATATGTAAGTTGGCATTGCCACCCTTTGGTGATTTGTACTACTACACTGAGTTATGTAAGACTCTGTATAAGAACTCTTTTCTTCATAAACTGATGACTATACAAAATTGTATAATGTTATCTTGGACCATGGAGCCACCTCTAATTTAGCCAATAGGGCTCATCTCTGTAACTAGAAATGTTTCTATCTGACAGTAACCATAGTAATCATCATAGGTATATAATGTAATACACTAGTCTTGTACCTTGGAGATCCCAGGAGACACAGAGAAACCTCGAGGTATAGGAAATGCTTAGCACTGGCTCCCGGTTCGTATTGGTAAAAACTGCTTAGGGCAACTGTGATTTTATCCTTTTGGTAGTAATAAACTTGTTTATTACTCTTATGCAATGTGTCTGTGATTACTTGCATTCCCAATATTGCCAAGAACCTGAAAGTGAGGTTTAGACCTCCTGACAAATTGGCGACCGTGTGCAGGCGATATTTGGTGTTTGTAAGTTTTCACTTGTTGCTGAAACTTTCTCCTTTCCCTACGTGAACAGTAGGTGTACATTCCCGTATCACCTTGCCCATTTAAAACTGGTTTGTAGCCACTTACAAAGTCTGGCTGTCATCCTTTCGGGTGTGGTTGATGCCGACTCGACTCACTCCATTACAGCTTTGATTTGTAAGTCTACAACTGTTACAGTAGCCCTGTTGTGTATAAAATGCTCCTGCTGTGGATCGATACACAGCATGGCGCCTTTTTCATAGTTTGATTTTTTTGTTCCCTCCCACAGAACGGCCACTGTATCAAATATCTGTGCAGAACTGAGACTCGATGTCTCAAACTTCCTTACCTCCCATGAAGGATGGACTGACTTCGCTCGCGACGCAAGTCAAACTGAAAACCCTATACTGGTGATTTCAACCCAGTACATTGAGATGAGACAATCAGCCAATAAGCGTCAAGTTGATGGTCGCGGCTCTCTATGCTGCTCTGAAAGCCTCCAAAGCGAGGTTTCGAACCCTTGATCTGCAAATTTCATCTCTTAAGCAACAGACGGGTTTGCAGGAAACAGAATGTGTTAGTCTGCAGCAGAACTTGGAGTCTGAACTCCAAACTCTGTAGAATGAAAAGGATTCACTATTGTATCATTCAGCTAAAGCTGGAGAACAGGAACTTTGTATGTTGAAGCAGGAGTGTAAAAGCTTGAGACAGGATAAGGGACAGGCATTGCAAATGAATGATTTGCTGAGTGCTGCAAATGCTCAGTTGAGTGAGGAGATGGGAGAGCTACAGGACAAGATAAACCAGGTACGTAATGACATAGAAGTGGCTACTAAGGACAATCGCAAACTGAGCGCTGCGTATAGAGTGTTGCAAAAGCGAGATGAGGTTGATATGGATGTTGCAAGTGTGAGTCTTGCTGAATGTAAAACCAAGATGGTGAAACTGCGCCATCAGCGGGAGGTTTGGGCTGGACATGTTAAGGCGATGGGAAGCGTAGCCCCTGCCTTACATACGTCATCTGAAGGGGAGTTTTCAGATGATGACATATCTTAATACAATGCCCAGTCAAGCCCCTACTATGGCCCAGAGACCCCACCCAGCCATCCACAACATGGCGGGTCCCCACTACACCCTCACCATGCCATACGTCATCGAAGTCATGATGCCCATCATGGGAGACGCCAACATGGCGGCCCCCATGATGGGGGGGCAGGCCCAGGCCTGGTCCTGATGGCACCACCGATAGCCATTATTAATGTGGAAGATAGGCAAGAGATAGAAACAATGATTGAAACTGCGATAGGCAATGTACCTCTTCCTGAGAGAAGTAAACGGGCCATTAAAACCCAAATTAGGCAGCTTCTACAGGAGGTTGGCACTCAGGAGGGTATTGTCCACACTGCGGCTGAGGCTGCAGCTCGGGCCACCCTGGATGGCTCCCAAGACAATCTACCTCTGCCTGATTGACCCAGTAATCCCCTACAAATGGCCTACTCTGTTCAGCAAATAGCTGACAGTATCAGTCGGATGAATCTGTCCGACAACCTCAGCTGTCACTTAGAAAAGATGCGTTCTAAATGTGAGATGCTTAGCCTCGCTGCAGAATACCAGGTCCAAATACTATGCCAAACCATCTATCCTAGTTTGTGGGCCAAATTCCCCAATGTCATCTGCCAGGATGGGAAGGCCACCTTTGATGAGGTTGCAGCAGTGCTAATTTCTGCTCACAGCCCAGGTGTAGTAGGAGTGATGCTTGCATACCCTGTAAAACAGAATGCAAAGGAAAGTCCAGCGACTTACCACCAGAGACTTTGGATGGCCTACTGAGCAGGAAAGCACTTGGCACAAGAAGCTGCAGATGTAGATCTTATTGAATATAAGACCCTGTTCCTTAGGAACATGATTCTAGCAGAACAAGAAAAGGTAGAGCCAACCACCTACCCCAATACAGGTAGGTTTGCCAATATCCTTCAGAAAACTGAGAGAGTTTACCAGCTCTATATTCGTGATCTGGGCTCCAGTTCCAAGAAGGTAGCCACCAGGGAGCCTACTTCAGAGGCCACAATGCACTACGCTGTGGAAGGGCAGGCCCAACATCAGCAAGCCCCTCCAGCTGATAACCAACACCCCCAACAGACCCAACAACAACAACTGCAACAGCAGTGGGGTGGGAACAAGAATTGGCATAAGTATAAAAAGCATAAGAGTAAAGGCAAACCACAACAACAAAGAACATGCCATTCATATAGGGAGATAGCCGAAGAGAATTGGAAATTCCGAGAGCTCCTGGGACAAGTGCATTCTGTGGGGATGCTGCTCCTGCACAGGTACTTGCGGCGGTACAACTGGTGACCCAGACCCCAATGGGTCATGGGGACACTGGTGGTGCAGGCCTTCAGACTCAAACAGGTCTGAACCCAGAAGCCCCTCCTTATATAGCATGAGTGCAGCATGGTGAAGTGATTCACAAGAGTCAGGCCCAACCTCTCCATGCTCCCAGCAGTACTGATTGACAATTACAGGCCCCAGTCCGGATTGTAAACAAGCTGGTCTTGGATACAAATGGAAGGCCCTGCACTGAGGTCGAGGTTGGGGGCTGCCTACTAGTAGTCTTGCTAGATACAGGTGCAGCTGTATCTGTGTTACATGATGAACATCCAGAGACATCCCCTCGGTCCACTGGACGGAGGACCAACATGTTGGCAGTTGATGGTACTAGGCTGCCTGCATACCGTTCTATACCCCTACCGGTAGAGCTAGACCATCTAAAGGCCTCACACACCTGCCAACTAATGGTAATGCATGACCATCCTAGTATCATAGGAATTGACTTCCTTGCGCCACACGGCTTTGTGGTAGATCTAGCTAACATGCTACTGATACAGATTCAGGGTCAATATCATACCATTTTTATTCCTGATTCACATGTTGTGGCAACAATATCTGCCAATGACAAGGAGTATGACATCATAGATTTATTCAAAACTCATGAACTTTTTCCAAAGCTTCTCCCCATTTTGCAACAACATTTGGAAGCGTTTGCAATTAACAAACATGATTGTGGCAGAATGCACACTGTCATCGAAGTGCCTGGCCAAGCACGAGAGGCAAAGGCAATACCCTTTTACAACTGAGGCCTTGCCTTCCCTTAGAGAAACAATTAAGCCACTCCTCAAGCAAAGAGTAATCAGAACTTGTGTTTCCACTGCCAACTCCCCAGTGTGGCCCATGAAGAAACCCACAGGTGCCTGGAGACTTACTATTGACTACAGGAAACTGAATCAGGTCACCCACAGTTGTTCCCCAACTGTGGCATCAGCACCTGATGTGCTATGACTCTTGGCCCCTGACCTGAATTGGTTCAGTGCCCTGGACATTTCCAGTGGTTTTTGGTCATTACCATTCGCCCTTAAGAGTCAAAATAAGTTTGCCTTCACCTTTGAAGGAAGACAGTACACATGGACTTGCTTGCCATAAAGATTCCATAATAGTCCGTCCATGTTCCATCTGCACATGATGGACGCCCTCGAGAGTTTCTCTACTCCCCACTGACTCTTGCAATATGTGGATGATCTGTTGCTGGCAACAGCCACACAGGATCAATATCTGGATCTCATGGATGAACTACTGACTCTTATCCAGACAGCAGGCTTGAAATGCAATCCAGCAAAAGCACAATTTTGTCAGAAAGAAGTACTCTTTCTAGGTCTAAAAATAACTGACCACGGTTAAAGCCCTACCTTGAGGAAGGTACAGGGATTGCAGGACTTGCCATTGCCCACCAGCGTGGCAACCCTTCGAAGGTTTCTAGGTATGGTGAATTATTCGAGAGATTTTATTTGTGATTTTGCTCAGAAAGCTGCTCCTCTGTATGAGCTACTCAAAAAGAACATCCCTTGGACTTGGGGCCTTATACACACCCAGGCTGTGACGTCACTGAAGCAGGCCTTGGCATCCGCCCCAGCTATGGTCAACCGCAATCCAGCACTACCATTCCATCTGGAATGTGCCACCAATGACATTGCCATGTCAGCAGTGCTGGCCCAGAAGGTACATGGCACCCTAGGACCAACTGCATATGCATCACAGCTCTTGACTCCAGTGGAACAGAAGTACGGCCTTTGTGAAAGGAACCTTTTGACCACCTACTGGGCTGTCAAGCACTTCCTGTATATCATTGGGTACTCCCCACTGATCATCAACACCAACCACACTCCAACTACCTTTCTGCTCGCAGACAGAGTGAAGGATAGGTCAGTCTCCAACACCAGACTGACACACTGGTCACTTCTTCTCCAGGATAGAGACATACAGGTACAACCGACAAAAGTTCCATCTATGCTGGCTCATGGACTCCTTTTCCAAGGAGAATCCCATGACTGTACACTGCAGTCACCTGATCTTCCAGATCCAGGTCCTTTCCTCTCTGCCATGCCACAAATACTTGATAACGCCTATTTGTGTAGCGTCTTTACTGATGGTTCAGCATCCTACTATCAGGGAGAACATATCGCAGAGATGGGTATCCTAGTGATTTACCCTTATGGGAACACTGTCAAAATATCTAAGCACTGTAGTGTAGCATCATCACAATATGCAGAAATGGCAGTGGTGGCCTGTGCCCTCGAGTTCATCCAACTTGGGACTGAGGATACTATCATTTTCACAGACTCTAACTGGGTTTGTTGTTCTCTTACAGAATTTCTTCCTTTCTGGCAGAAGAACTCCTTCCTCTCCCCTGCTGGCAGCCCAGTGAAGTACAAGGAATTGGTAATATACATAGATTCACTGGCACAGAAATTTGCACACAAACTCTATGTACATAAAGTCAAAGCTCATTCTCTCCATGACCCCTATCATGCCTTCAATGACACAGCAGACACCCTTGCCAAGGAAGGGGCCCGAGAGGAGGGCACCTGGATGATGGACCATCTGGAGGCCAATGCAGCTGTACAGACTGCAGGACTCAGGAAGAAACCTGAACCCTTCTCCCCCTTAGACCTCTCAGCAGCCCAACATGGTGATACTGAACTCAAAGAAGTGTTCAGATTCCTTGACAAGAGAACCGAAGAGAAAATTCCCACACACAACCCCTACAGGAGGTATGAAGGTAAGTTACGCTTGTCACCTGATGACAAGCTCATCTGGTACCAACCTGATGATTCCACCACCAAATTGTGGGTGGTCCCCAGACACCTGAGATCCAAATTATTGCACCAAGTGCATGATACACCCACTGGTGGACACCAGGGAGTGGAAAATACCCTTCAAAGGCTTAATACCACCACCTGGTGGCCTGGTGTCACCAAAGATGTCAAACACTACATAGACAACTGTCTCATTTGTGCACAAAACAACCCCATCCCTACCAAACGAAATGCCAAACTCTTACCACAATGACACTCTGGTCCTTGGTATGCCATACAGATTGATTTTATTGGCCCTCTGACCAACACTAGCAGAAATAATAAGTATGCTCTTGTGGTAACTGATCTCTTCTCTAAGTGGGTTGAAGCTTTCCCGACTAAGACATACACTGCAAAGACCACTGCCAAAATCCTGGTGGAACTGATTTTCTCCAGGTGGGGCCTACCTCTCAAGATAGACTCTGACAAAGGAACCAGTTCTACAGGTGAGTTGATGAAAGAATCACTTGAACTCCTTGGAGTTCAACAGAAGTTCCACATACCTTACCACCCCCAATCCTCAGGTCAAGTAGAAAGAGCCAACAGATGGATTAAGCAAATGCTTTCCAAATTCATTGAGGACAATCCCAAAACCTGGGATTCCCTACTGCCATTACTCCTTATGGTAATTAGGGGTACACCCTCAGCCACTACCCAGCTCACACCCTTTGAGGTGATGACTGGAAGCCAGATGAGATTATTTATTTATTTATTTATACATCAGTTTACAACCTTTGAGCCAGAGGCTCATTTCCAAAGGTACCTCATCACATAGAGGACAAATACATGACAACATTTTGTTACAACATTGAGGTCACAGATTTGGCAATCACTTGCTGTTACAATTTAGTTACGTCATTGAGGTTACAGGTTTGGCAATCACATACTGTTACAGTCATTAGGATAGGGAGAAACAGGATAACATACATTTGCATATACTTACACGCGGTAGTGTGCAGAGACAGCAAGGTGGTACCTGAACACCTGTTGTTTGACCTTCACAACCCCACTGCAGACTGTGTGTCTGTAGACCAATATATGGAAAAACTCAGAAAAGACCTCATACACACACACTTGTATATTGCCAACTGCATGGGCAAGGCCCAGCAACAATCCAAAATACAGTTTGACAAATACACACAAGAAGTGGATTGGCAGGTTGGAGATCAGGTAATGGTACTCCGATTTGCACATCCCACCCACTCCTTCTCCAACAAGTGGGAAGGCCCATACCCTATCATCAACAAGCTCAGTCCAGCAGTCTTTCAGGTTAGACTCCTGCATAACAATAAGTTGACTGACAAATGGTTACACGCAAATCAGATTAAACTGTATAAAGGAGCTTAACTACTTTTCCTCACCCCATTGGGTGGAATAGTACTAACATATTAATCTTTGATCTTCCTTTTCAGATACACTGACAAGATGGCTATCTTGTTCCATTATCTCCTCATCTCAGGAGTTATCCCCTGCATCCAAGGCACAGTAATGAATCTCCTACGATACCTCGATCCTCCAGCACCTCATCCAGAGGGAGTATCCATCAATATACCAGATAGTTTGATCACTGTCCAGGAAGGTTCTGATGCTTGCCTCACTGCCTCGGTTGTTGCTCCCCATAAATCTACCTTATAAATTGAGTGGCAAACCACATTGCAAGGACAAATTCTCCCTGTGGCCAAATTCTCCAAAGGAACTTTCCAGGGTTGGCCCAATGCTAAATTATCCCCAAACGGTTCTCTGACCTTGTTACAAACTGCATTAAGACATTTTGGTTTGTACAATATTACTGCCTTAATTGATCCTTCATACTGTAATTCTTTAAGGATTCTGCTCAAAAATTTTGTGCTGTACACCACATGGCTTCTGCAGCCATGTATCTCTCTGTGTTACCACCCACTGACAAACAGCTTTTGGAATGCCCAAAGCATACCCCTGGTCCCCGTAGAGGTCTAACAGCCACTGCCCTCCCAGTTTCATTGATTAATAACTTACAGTTTATGCATATACCTGTTTTGTTTAATCTTACTTACTGGAATATGAAAGAATTTTGTATGTGTCACAATACTAATACTTCAGCATTTTATAGTTCATTATTACTTGATAGCTTAGCTGCATTTCAGATTCATACTCAAGACCTTATTGCCGGGGTCCATTCTACTGAACATAGAGGAAATTTCAGGAGAAAACCATTTCCTGATGATCTAACTCACAGACGTAAGACATGTGAAGTTGACAGTTCTGATATCACAAGTGCAACAGGTACTGTCACAGGCCTTTTTGGTACAGCTATGTCTATTTGGAATAAAGCAGACATTGCTGCTATCAAAGCTCATTCTGCCAAGTTCTCCACTGATTTGGTTAATAATGTATTACACCCATTATTGCATGGCGTGGATGGCCTTAGTCAAGAAGAAAGATGCACTGTATACAACATGCACAACATTGCTAAGGCATTCACTGTTTCAAGAGATAAGATTAACGCACTCATACAACAAAACAATAAGGAAGCAGATAAACAATACATTGCTAGAGAAATTCTTTGCTCTGCCTATGGCTCATACATTATCACTACCGTCAATAATCACTTCCCCGATCTAGAATCTGGAAACAGCTGGGACAGCAGATGTAGTCCCCTTATACAAAAGTGGGAACAAAGAGGAAGCAGGAAACTACAGACCAGTCAGCCTCACCTCGGTAGTGGGGAAGATCATGGAAGCACTACTGAAGGAGAGATTGGTGGAACTTCTGGTTGTCAATGGACTACAGGACCCAGGGCAGCATGGTTTCACCAGGGGGAGGTCATGTCAGACCAACCTCGTTGAATTTTTTGACTGGGTGACTAGGGATGTGGATCAGGGAGGGCGTGGACATGGCCTATCTGGACTTCAGCAAGGCCTTTGACACTGTGCCACATAGAAGACTATTACACAAACTGGGAATATGGGTGTGGGAGGACAGTAGTGTGTGGGTAGGTAACTGGCTGGGTGGCAGGACACAGAGGGTGGTGGTAAATGGCTGTCACTCCACAGAGGAAGAGTGACCAGTGGGGTACCACAGGATCAGTGCTGGACCGGGTCCTATTCAACATCTTCATCAGTGACATTGCAGGATCTAGAAGGCAGAATTTCACTGTTCGCTGATGACACAAAGCTCTGTAACAGAGTAGACACACCAGAGGGTGTAGACAGAATGAGAAGCGACCTGCAGAAACTTGAAGAATGGTCAAGGGTTTGGCAGTTGAAATTGAATGCAAAGAAGTGCAAGATAATGCATATGGGGCACAAAAACCCTGGCACAATATATCAGTTGGGGGGTGAGGATATAGCATGCACCAAGCAGGAAAGGGATCTTGGGGTTGTCATCTCTGATGACCTCAAGGTAGGGAAACAGTGTAACAAGGCAGCAGGTAAAGCAAATAGGATGCTGGGATGTATAGGCAGGGGCATCACCAGCAGGAAAAGGGAGGTCATAATTCCGCTATACAAGACACTAGTGAGGCCCCACCTGGAGTACAGTGTACAGTTCTGGAGACCATACCTACGTAAGGACATAGACAGGTAGAGAAGGTTCAGAGGAGGGCAACAAAGATGGTGCATGGATTGCATCACAAGTCCTATGAAGACAGGTTGAAGGAACTGAACATGTACTCCTGGAGGAGAGGAGGGAGAGAGGGATATGATAGAAACATACAAGTATCTTACAGGGAGGAACAGGGTGCAGGAAAACACTATTTTTAGCAAAAAGATGTTCCAGGACTAGAGGGCATGGGATGAAGTTGGAGGAGGACGATTCAGAGGAAACATGAGAAAGAATTTCTTCACAGAACGGTGGTGGACAAGTGGAACACCCTGCCAGAGGAAGTGGTGGGGCTGAAACAATCATGGGATTTAAGAATGCATGGGACAGACATAAAGGAATTCTAGAGGGCAGGGGTAAGGGGCAACAGACTTCTAGGAAAACAAACTGAACTTACAAGCTCAAATGGGCAGACTGGGTGGGCCATAGGCCCTTATCTGCCGACACTGTCTATGTATCTATGTATCTATGGAAGAATCCCTGATATCATACATGACAGACGCATTTCCAAATGGTATTGTCCATGATGTAAAACCCCTGGCTGTATTGCTATGTGTATGCAACAAGCTCTAACCATTCCTCTCTCCACAGCCAGGAATTTGGGGTTTGTGACCAGACACCCTAATACTGGTCCTTGTTTCGCTACTAAGAAATGTTCTATAACAGATACCATATTTGTTTCTTTTACTGTCTCTTTACCATGTTTTGATCGCACTACAGCTTTGTTCGACAAGCTTGCACTGGTCCAATCAATCGGGCATTTGGATAAAGACATCTACACAGAACACCTGGATCTACTGCCTCTACTGGTTTTCCATCCATTCCTGGATGCCTGGGTGGCTCCGCACATGGACTGCTGTGCAAAGAAGCAATGCATTTACTTGTGCCGATGTGATGTATTTGATGTTATTCAACCTGTTTGTGGTTATTCTGCAGATAGTACTGATTGGACTTTCACCATGGATGATGACATCACCACGAATGGCACTGATTCCTTGGATTCGACTTTGGCTCCGGATAAGCTCAACTAATCATATCGTGAGGAGGTTCATCGCCTGTCAACACGGATTTCGAAGACGGCCTACACCTGCACTGTCCAGTCGCAAAAGTGGAGACTCTACTGTTCACTCTCAGTATAATTATTATGGTGAGTACTGTGTGGTAACTAACTTTAATAGCTATACTTATGGATCTGTGACATGTGTTATTGATTACCCCAATTTCTGTTTTGTCCCCCACCAGAAGACTGTCATTGGACTTACCGTCATAACCTCCATCCCCCTGCTAGAAGCAGACATCATTGATGGTAACCCTGATTATCTGCTCACACTGTCTGAATGCTTACTTACACATAGACCCACTGACACTCACATTAAAATCACTTTTAGACAGGAAAGACACACACCACATCCACATCAGCAATAATATGACCAAGGCCAATGAAGCTATTGTCTCATTGATTAATGACGGTGACATGAATGACACATTAACTAACACCTGGTTAGAGATTACCTTTAAAGGTTTTGTTATTATACAAGCATTTTTAATCTTTATTTTGATTATTATGTTTTGCTGCCTATGGCGCACACTGCGCCAACACCGTGAGCAGCTTGAGTTCCTTTACAAAGCTCATGCGTCAGGTTTGTAAATGACCACTGCTCTCTGGCCTTTCCCTAGATTTGCCTGAGTTTCCCTTGGAGGCAACAAGGGGGGAATGTTACATGAGATCCCTGCACCCTAACTGGTACCCTCACAGGTACACCGTAGACAGCTAGCACTTAGGTATATGTTATTCTAACATACAGGACTAAGGGAATCTACCGTACAAGAGTAGATGTCGGGATATGAATGCATATTGTTGTAATACACTTTGCTTGCTAATACATATATTCTTCTATGTATTTTCTGTGTATTTCTTATTTGTAAGATGCCAAGGCACCTGTGTCCTTGGAGTAATTATGATATGTAAGTTGGCATTGCCACCCTTTGGTGATTTGTACCACTACACTGAGTTATGTAAGACTCTGTATAAGAACTCTTTTCTTCATAAACTGATGACTATACAAAATTGTATAATGTTATCTTGGACCGTGGAGCCACCTCTAATTTAGCCAATAGGGCTCATCTCTGTAACTAGAAATGTTTCTGTCTTACAATAACCATAGTAATTATCATAGCCATATAATGTAATACACTAGTCTTGTACCTCAGAGATCCCAGGAGACACAGAGAAACCTCGAGGTATAGGGAATGCTTAGCACTGGCTCCCGGTTCGTATTGGTAAGAACTGCTTAGGGCAACTGTGATTTTATCCTTTTGGTAGTAATTAACTTTTTCATTCAAATTTTAATAAGATTTGGTAGTAATTAACTTGTTTATTACTCTTATGCAACATGTCTGTGATTACTTGCATTCCCAATATTGCCAAGAACCTGAAAGTGAGGTTTAGACCTCCTGACAGTGCCATGGGATCTTTAATGCATTGTGTTTTTGACATCTTTGAAATATTGCCAATATAAAACCGTTTCTTGCACCTGGTGATCTGATAAGGAGAACAATGTCTTTATCACATCCAGGCTGGTATAAAATTGTGCAGGAGAAAACCTGATGGTAAAACACAATGAACATAGATGTGAAGAAAATCAGTTTATTTCTCCCTAATAATAGTACAAAGGATGGAACACAAAAACAGTCATACACCAGGTGTGGAAGCTGGGTGCTCCCAGGGATCCCAAGAGTTTGGCCATGTACTAACATTATATATCAGAGATAAGAACGTCCCATTACCGGCGTAATGAGCTCATAAACATCAGTGCCTCTCTGTATTTAGTGTTCTATTGGACAATACATGGGCGTCTTTCACCCAGGTTGATGCTTATTGTTGCATCTTCAGCAATGTGCTGACTAACTAAATATTAGAAGAATAGGTTTCTTCTCATATAATTCACTGACTAAAGCATCATGACTTCGGAACATAGGTGGTGCTACAGACTACAAAACACATTATTATTATTATATTATGTTAGGCTGCTAGTATCACAATTGTCAGTGGATGTCCTTACAGGCCACAAATACATATTTCTGTCTAATACATTAGGGACCAGATATTCAAACCTTTGCCCAGGGATTAAATTAGCACTGCCTGGAGGGCAAACTTAGCCCGGAGCACAAAGCTAGCCATATTCAAAAGGAATAGCCCATGGCAAACAGCCTCTGAATATAACATGGGAATGAGGCAGGGCAAACTGGGCTGGGAGTGCAGGGCAAACTTAGCCCTGGAATAAGACAGCTCTGAGTATGGCAACCAGAAAGTGCAAACCACAACAGCAACACAGTGCACAGTGATGTGAAGGTAGGTAGAGTCGAACTATGTGGCCAATGTGTGTGCCAGTAAATGTGTGGACCCAGCACAGCTGCAGGCAGCAGCATATGTGAAAGTACAGTGTGCAAAACTGTAAAATATTCCCTGAACTGTTTGCACAGCACTAACACGTTTGCACAGGTTTAGTGCAGGGCTAAACTGTTAGCCCAGTGCAAACATGTTTGCCCGGTACTAAACTTTGCCATATTCAAAAGAGACATGCAAATTAGCCTGTTTAGGTAGTCTGTGGGCAAACATCCAGATTAGCATCTCATTATACCCTGATTTGCATGCAGTTTGCGGTGGGCTAACTGTTTAGTCCTGCGCTAAACCCACGCAAATGTGTTAGTGCTGCACAAACAGCTTGGGGAAAATTATACAGTTTTGAACACTACTTCCACATGCACTGCTGCCTGCAGCTGTACTGGGACAACACAGCATAGGCACAGATGGTGGTGATTCTGCATGCAACTGTCACACTGTAGGTCATACTACAGTGCACAGCAGACACTACAGTAGCAAGGTGGCCAGTAGTGTGCGGACACAGCAATGCCTATGGTGTGCAGGGCAGTGATGATGACTGCACTAGTCACAGTGAGAGGCCCAACCTGCAGGTGTTTACTGACAGTGGACATTACTGTTTCGCTGTTGTGTGACCCACAGATGCTGCACCTCTGGCATGGGATGCTCACAGTGACATATACATGTCGGGCTATGTGTGCTATGGCAGTTGTACAGCTGCGTGGTATGTGGCCGGCAGGCATATATCATCTGAAAGGCACACTGGTGTTGGGGTAGTCCCAATACTGGCCCATGTGCACTACATGATGTGTCCCAGCCTTGTGGCCCCACCTGGTCTGTGGCACAGTCTGCCCACCCATACACTCTCCCCTCAACATCTTCCATGTCCACAGTGCTGCATGTGTGTGCTGGCATCTGTTAGTGTCCACAGAAGTGTGGTCCACAGGTGTGTGCTGTATGGCCACACTGCTATGCTGTCCACTAGTGGCAGGGTCACCACCTACAGACTGGCATGGCTGGGACTGGTGGCAAATGATGGCAGCATTGTGATGCCATCAGTTAGCAGCTTGCTTCCTCTATTTTTGGCTTTGTCTATGTGTCATATTTATTTGTTAGGGTCATGCAAAACCCTCGCAAAACCCGTGCAAACACTGCGCAAAGCTATAGTGTCATGCAAAACTGATTGCCCAGGGTTAAGC
Organism: Neoceratodus forsteri; assembly: GCA_016271365.2. Classification (NCBI taxonomy): domain Eukaryota; kingdom Metazoa; phylum Chordata; order Ceratodontiformes; family Ceratodontidae; genus Neoceratodus; species Neoceratodus forsteri. The sequence goes on along the minus strand of CM057450.1, from coordinate 328,001,366 downwards.
CAAGCTTTTCCTGGGCGGTAATGTGCACCGCACTAAGTGTCGCGCTAAGTCACGCAAAACCACTCTGACATGAATACAGGTGCAATGGTATATTCAGCAACTAGCGCCGTGTAGTTTGCCCCTTGCAAACATAATCTTGCCCGGCGCTAATGCAGTTTGCCCATGCTATTTGGCCTTTTGAATATAGCAGACCCATGCCAATTCTACGCTAAACCTGCACAAACGGTTTTTGCCCAGTGCAAAGTTTTGAATATCTGGCCCTAGGTTTCTAGCTAAATGGGAGATTCCTGAATAGGCCCCAATACAACAAATCTGTCAGTGCATTAGTAATACCATCAGTATACAGTATTATAGTATTATTCGTTGCCTGTTATGGTAGTAATGTTGGTCCTCACGTGAGATGGCAGGTCAGGCTGGTCTAACATATCCCCCCTTGTTACCCGGATATAGAGCCAACACTAACCAGGTAGGTAGATCATTTTGTTATTGAATGAGATTCTTAGAGAAATTTCAAATGAGCATGATGTTGTTTCAAAGTTTTAGACAGTGCAAGGTGATAACAAGAAAATTAATCAGAAACACTTGAATCACAACACAACTTTTAAAAGTGAGTGCTAACTAAGTATTAGATAATGCAATGCTAAGGTCACCATCATGGAAAAGAGCATTTAAGGAGTTCCCTGCCATAGTGATGTTGTTACTAATAAGAACTAAATGTGTATCCTTTCTCTCTAATAGAGATGTGAGATTCAGTGTGAGTGGATCAATATGTAAATTGAAGACTGGTAAATACTGTGCTATAGCATACAGATAATCAGAGTCACTATCAATATAATTATGTTCTGGGTGGGGAACTGGGGTGATAACCATATGGCCTATAAAAGAGCTTTCCTGGCGCATGAAGCAAAAGTTTGGTATGGGTATGTCACATGTCAGAGGTCCATAAGAGAAAGTTTGATGATTAGTCACAATACAGTATTGTCCATCTGAGTTGTGGGTCACACTAACTTGAGGAAGGTGCCACTTCATGAGCTGGACAGGGCAGTTGATGGAGGTGTTGTTGAGGCAAAGCAAGGTTTATTTAAAAAGACACCCATCCCGGAGGCTCTCGGCACTGTACAAACAGATCAAATTCAGAAACAGAACAGCCAACAAATTAAACACAATAAATTAGATCACACAATATAATTAAAGTGAGTAATGAAATAACTATAAATAAATACAACATACATATCTAAAATCTAAACTCTGAAATCTAAATTGGCCTATGACCAAATTTGAACACAAGGACAGCCTGGAGAGGAAATATCAGCCGAAGTCGGAGAAGGCCTGATTATACAGAAAGGCCATGAGGTGAGCTTTGAATGTCTCTATTGAAGGCACCTCTCTTACAGCTGAAGGTAGCAAATTCAACAGGACGGGGCCAGTGACACTGAAAGCTCTGTCACTTGTAGTTTTTAACCTCATCCTGGGAATCACAAGGAGGCCCCTAGAGGAGGAGTGAAGGGAGTAGACTGAGACAGCAGGTGTAAGGAAGTCTTTCAGGTAGCCAGGGGCCAGATCATGTAGGGCCTTAAAAGTGAGCTAGCCCACCTTAAAGAGGACCCTCCACCTAACCAGCAGCCAGTGCAGTTCACGCAACACAGGGGTGATGTGGCAGTACTTTGACTGCCCCATCAACAACCTGGCAGCTGTGTTCTGCACCAGCTGCAGATGGTGGTGGGTACCTCCAGAGATCCCAAGATAGAATGCATTACAGTAACAAGCCTAGACATCACAAAGGCATGCACCAAGGTGTTGAGATCCAAGGGTGGAACTAGGGGTTTTATCCTGGCGATATTCCTAAGATTATATAAGCTAGTGTGAACAATGGATGACACCTGAGATTCAAGTGTCAATCTGCTGTCAAAGGATAATGTCAAGATCACACACATTAAAGGAGGCCTTCACTGGCACAGATCCAAGAAAGAGCCCTGTTTCTGCACCAGAAGTCATCTTATCATGCCATCTGTTCGACTCCACCACCAGTGCCTCCATCTTGTCAGGATTCAGTAGCAACCGGCTGGAGGCCAACCAGTTGTTGATCTGAGCAAGGCAGATATTAAGCACATCCACTGTGTTGGATAACCCAGGGGCAAAGGAAAGATACAGATGGGTATCATTGGCATAACAATGAAAACCTGAGCTGTATTTCCTAATGAGCTCTCCTAGGGGCACCATGTACATAGCAAACAACATTGGTGACAAGACTGAATCCTGGGGGACTCTGCATGATAGGCAGCTACTGGTGTGGATGTCGTATGGAGATGAATCACTGGAGGCATTGCGGCTGGGTTGCTCTTGACTCAAAGTGACATTCTCTTGATCCAATGATAAAGTTGCAGAAGCAGTTGAATTGTCTGTGATGTCATCAGGAAATTGCAATGACCAGTCCAGTGTATCAAGGGAATAACCACAAACTGGCATGGTTACATCAAAGACATCACACCTGCAAAGGTAGTGATGTCCCCTTTTGGCACAGCAGTCCATATGTGGAGAAACCCAGGAGTCGAGTCAAGGATGAAACACAAGCAGTGGAGGAAGTTCAATGCATTCTCTGTAGATGCTGCCTTCAAGATGGCCCATGGAGTGGATGACTGCAAGCTTGTCTAAGACTGAAGAATCTTTGTCAAAAACTGGAAGAGAAACTGTAAATGTGACATACATGGTATCTTTAATGCTACAGTGGTTGGAAGTGTAGCAAGGTCCCTGATTTGGGTGTGGTGAAATGTAATCCAAATTCATGTAGTAGCCAGGGAAAATGAGACAGTCTTATCCATACACGTCGTGGTGCAAGAGGGGGAAGTGCAGTGTGGGCAATACCATTTAGCCATATATTTATCTTGGATCAAATCTAGGATACTCCCTGATTCCAGATCCTAGAAGAGATTAGTGATAGTGTTAAGGGCAAAACTGCCATAAAATGGACAAATTATCTCCCTGCCTATGTGCTGCTCATTGGCTTCTTTATTATATTCAAGTCAATCAAATGGTTATGTTTCATACACGGTTCATCAAATAAACATGTGATATCATGCCTAGTATATACTGTAAATCTTTCTTCTTGTGAGAGACCATCAATACCCTGTAGCATAGGCTTAATCACATTTTCAGCTGATTTGTAGCTAAAAAACTTTGCCTTGCAAAGTTGGGTGCCACATACCATACCACCCAGTGGTTCTCTAACTACCTAACTGGAAGATTCAAAAAAGTAAAGGCGGAAGGCTTTTTTTCTGCTGCCTTGCCAGTTGCAAGAGGAGTCTCCCAATGATCCATCTTAGGCCCTATCTTGTTTTCTCTGTACATTAATGACTTCGATGCTAACATATCTACGTCCAATCTGCACTTTTTTGCAGAGGATACTGTGTTGTATACTTCTGGTTCATCGTTATCTGAAGTCAAGGGAGTGCTTCAAGCGGACTTCACACAACTTGAGCATAATCTAATAAAGGCAAAGCTTCTGCTCAATGCTAAGAAGACTAAAGCGATGATATTCTCCCGCAGTGCTGTCACAGGCCCCCCCCCAATACCCTTGCCCAAGACTTCATTGTCACCACGCTAAACGAGCCTCTGGAAGTTGTAACCAAATTTAAATATCTAGGTATCTGGATCGACAATAAATTATCTTTCAGTGACCACGTTGAAGATGTCTCTAGAAGGTTAAAAGCAAGGTTCGGTTTCTTCTACAGAAATAGGCCCCTTTTCCCCCTTGAAACTCGAAACAAGCTTGTACAGGCCACTTTTCTCCCCCTACTCGACTATGGCGATGTAATCTATTCCTCCACCACTCTTGCAAATCTAAGTAAACTGGACATCCTTTATCACTGTGCGTTATGGTTCATTACCAACTCCCCTTACCGTTCGCACCACTCTGACTTATATGCAGCTGTTGGTTGGACGCCCTTACTACTAGACACCTGCTTCCATGCTTGGCTATGGACTCTTAAACTGCTTCTGCAGAAATTGCCAAGCTATTCTCTCTTCCCTTATTAGTATCTCACATAGTGCATACTGCTAAGAAAATCTGACTTTATTAGGCTTGACATACCAAGGACGCGGACTTCCTTGGTAAATGTGCTATTGCATATGCCCTTCCCTCCATTTGGAACCAATTACAAACCGTATTGAAACTAACTAGCACAGTTTCAATAAACTTCTACAAATCGCTAAGTTCAGCCAAAATAAAAGACACCTGTAACTGTCATTAAGTCTCTTCCTTCCCCATGTGTGCCATATTTATCCACTGGTAAGGTATAATTGATTGATTTGTCATATTAACTGCTTTCCCTTCCCCTTCTACTAATGGTTTTATCTTTGCTTACACTCCACTGCTACTCTATCAAATCACTCCTCCCCCCATATCAGTTGTAGACTGTTGTTTGTTCTAGCTGCCAAAATACTGTATATGTATTGCACACACCAGTCATCATGTTTCATTTATCAGTATGCAGCCTGTAAGTCACTTCCCTGTCTCATATCAATGTTTACCACCTGTGGTCACCCTATGTGGTACCCTTGTATGTATATCCAGCCTATATCATGTAACGTGCATTTCATGTATATACTGTTATTACCTATCTGTGTTTGTACTTTAAGTGTTTATGTCACAGGACCTCCTTGTGAATGAGCTTGCTCAATGGAGTTTTCCTGCAATAAACTTGAACTTGAACCTAACTTGAACTTGAAAACATTATTATGCTTCTGAATATGGACCAAATTGACAACTGTGAACCAAATAATCCTGTAACAGTGCCAGCTATGCCTGTTACTATAGCTGCCCCCAGTGTTCTCTTGTACTGTTGGAGTCTGAACATGCCTTGGTGTTCAGTTGTGTGGTGCTCTGCTACTGGGTCCTGAACCCTAACTTGATATGCTGCCATTAAATCTAATAACATTATAGAATGAAAGTGAGATACATTTGTAGAAGAACAGTGGTCAAATTCAGCCATGTTCCAGTGAGTTAAATTCAACATGACAGACACATGCATATACTACACATTGTTGATTAAAGTCCCAGGAATGGATGTAGCTGCCAGGCCACTTTCTGGATCAGGATCCAAAGTTGGATATTGAAGAGGTGTATCCTTATGAGAAGGTGTCACTGTGAGAAAAAGCAATTGAAGCTTTACTAGGTTCGAGCAGACTTGATAGACCATAAGGCCTAATCTGCTGGCAAATAGTATGTTAGTATGGTTAAAACATATCTTTCTAACAGTAATATTATGGAAACATGTTCAAAAGTCTTTATACATCCTCCAAGTTACACAGCATCAGACAGGACTTTATAACCTCACAACAAGGATTAATAAAGTTCCATTGGGGCAAATATGTGTATTAGGCCAACCTTTAAAAGTTCCTTTGGCAAGGCTGGTCACTGGAAGTTGCTGTCCTTCATGGTTATCAGTTGTCCAGTCAATAAACAAAGTTGATAATGGTGGTGCAGTAACCAAAATACTTAAACAAGCATATTGTCCTTCATGAACAGAAATATGGGTAGAGGGTACATCAGTCTTGATTCCTACACCAGGGGAAGTGGTAAGATCATGTAAAGGGGCATATGTGGGATCATTGGGATCCATGGAAAGCAGGAAGGCATGGATATGGGCTTGGTATGCCTTTTATTTCTGGATCTTCTGGTGGTAGGCCTCACTTTTCAGGAGCTTCTGGTGAGGGATCAAATGGATTGATGCCAGGTTTCTTAGCCACAGGTCCAGGAAAAGAAGTAGGAGGACCAGGTTCCTCCTCATGGGTGCCATCTCAATTTTGTCAAAGTCCTCAGAATTTCAGTTTAGAGGAGCTAAGAAAAAGGAAAGAAAAGTAGAAACAAAACAAAGTTAGGTTAAAGGTGCTCCTTCCTCCTTGGACGGAGGAAGGTACATCATCACATCTTCTTCTTTCCATCTTCAGTCATGTGGTCTTCTAGGCCAATCAGCATTTCAGTTTATTGGAATTTTTCAGCAGCTGAGAAAAAAGCAAAAGAGACAGCTAAGCACACAAGGTGCATCTTCCTCCTGGGACTGGAGGAAGGTGTAGTCATACTGCATTTTACTGTATGGGATTAATCACCTTTGTAGAGCTCCAACTGGTTTGCATGGTACCACTTGTCAATTGGCTTCCTTCTGCCATCAATGATTCGGATTTGGTACACAGCTGGACTTAATTTATTGATGATGTTAAAAGGACCTGACCATTTGTTCACAAATGCATGTGCTGAAGAGGCAAATTTCAGAATCATGACTCTGTCACCTACTTGCCAGTCTACTTCTTTGACATGTTTATCAAAGTGCTTTTTGGATTGCATTTGGGCAATTTGTTTGCAGAAAACAAATGGGTTTTAACAAGGCTGCCTTTCAGTTGGGTGACATAGTTGTCTACTGACACTCTGTCTGCTGTAGGGGCATTGAGGTCAATCATCAAATGTTTAGGCAAGCTCATTTGTCTGTCAGTCATTACCTCAAAAGGGGTACATCGAGTAGATGCTGATGGGATAGCTGTGATTGCCATTAGGAGTAAGGGCAATGAAGAATCCCAAGTCTTTCTAGTTTCAGTAGCAAATGTACTTAACATTGCTTTTATGTGTCTGTTTGCTCTTTCTACCTGTCCTGATGACTGAGGATGGTAGGCTATATGAATTTCTGACTAACTACCAATAACTTCATTGTTCCCTGCATGAGTTCCCCTGTGAAGGTTGACCTTCTGTCTGAATTTACTTTGATAGGTAGGCCCCACCTGCTAGATATTTGTTTGACCAGGATTCTGGCAGTGGTTTTTGCTGAGGAGGTCTTACCTGAAAAGGCCTCCACCCATTTCAAGAATAGGTCAGTGATCATAAGGGCAAACCTGTTTCTGGCTGTATAAGGCAATGGTCCAATGAAATCAATTTGGATGTTATTCCAGGGAGCAGAGTGTCTCTGGGGCAAACATTTGGCATTTTTCTTGCCTGAAATTGGATTATTCTGTGCACAGGTAAGGCAGTTGTTCACATAATGCTGGACTTCTGATGTCATACTAGGTCACCAACCCACAGTTTTCACTCTCTGGACTGTCTTGTCCACCCCTTGGTGTCCACCTGTAGGGGTATCATGGACCTGATAGATGACTTTAGATGGAAGTGATTTGGGACTAACCTAGTATTTCTGATCACCTGAGTGATTGAAGACCAGTTTTTGATCTTGGGACATATGGAGGTTATCTGCATGTTTCCTGAATGGACTACCTACAGACATTTCTTTCTCTGTGTCTTTGGAGAGATATTGGTACACTTCCTTTATCTCTGGGTCAGTTAGTTGTGGCTCAGTGAGGTCCAGAGGAACCTAGTTGGACCTTTTGTTTGCAGCCACCATAGATGTTGTACTGGGAGGAGGCATGGTCCATATCTCTCCCCTCAAGCTCCTTCTTTGACTAAAGAGAACAGTTTGATTATTGTAGTGGTGGAAGGGTTATGATTTGGAGAGGGTTTTCACTTTGTGAATGAACAGTTTGAATACACATTGCTCAGCCAGGCTAACACTATAGATAAACAAATCCCTGTACTTGACTGGGGTACCTTCAGAGGAGGTAAAATCATGTATTTATTTATTGAATTTTGGAAACTTTGTAGGCCCACTGAAGCAAGACAGATCCTTTTTCAGTGGTGACCAGGTAAGTGCAGTACATTGATAGTGCAATAGGTGACACAGGAAACCATACAGGTATGACAACTGCAATAACAAGACCATGTCACAATACAGCACAATAAAGTGATAAAAACATCCACAACTAGCATAAAAAATGTACAGAGAACATAAATACTACAGTATACTATGGCAGACAGTAACATAATCATCAATCCCTATTTACAGATAACATTGCACATAATTCAGATTGTACAGATAACATTGTACCTAACTGAGAAATCCAGTGATGCTAAGCACACAGACAGTGGAGAGGTAGAAAGTCCAGCAGTTATCAATAGCAGGAGCAAGGTGGGGCAGCTAGATGAGCTTGCAGCAAGCTTTGAAACTGAGGGAGTGAAGAGCAAGCCATGACTGAGGAGGGTAACAAGTTCCAAGAGGACATAGCAGAAAAGGCAAATGATCTCTGGACCACAGAGATACTCAGGTTTGGCACTACAAGAAGGGGTAGGAAGACAGATCTGAGAGCATGCTGGAGGGATCAACATTGGATGATATCAGCTAGGCAGGGAGGTGTGAATCAATGTACTAGCTTATGAACAAAGCACTGGGTGGCATAGTGCAGTTTGGCATCATAGGGCAACCATCCCAGGGCAGACAGGACATCACAATTTTGATGGCAAGCATGAGTTCCCAGGGCAAACCTACCCACTCTGTGGTAGACCTGTGAGAGATGAGATGATATGGTTGCAGAGGTCAAGAGAAGCAATGGGGCACCATACAAGAGGAGAGGCAGGAGGGTGGCATCCGTAATCTTCCAACAGGTAGTTGAAGTAAGGAAAGGACAAATGCAGTAAAGGACCCCAATTTTTTATTTAAGGATTTTTGTGAGAGCTGTTTCGAGTGCATCCAGTGTAAGTGAGGGATCCAAGGTGACCCACAGGTATTTAAATGACTCAACAGATTCAAGGGCAGTCCCAGTACTTGACAGCACAGCCAGATGGGGAGGGGGCTTGCAGATGATCTAGAGAACAACATGCACTTTGGTTTTTTTAGTGTTGTGCACCAGTTGCTTTTGAACAAACCAATCCTCGAGGGTGTTAAAGTCGGATTCCAGCTTTGTGTTGAGTCAGCCTATGTCAGAGAAGGAGCAGTAGAAGATAGCTTCATCCACATAGAGGTGGACTGAGGCTCCACCACAATTATTAGGGACATCATTGATGTATAAAGAAAAAAGTAGAAGACCCTGTATGGATCCCTTGGGAACACTATGGGTTATGGACCTTGGAGCTGAATGGGATCCCATCCATTTCACATGCTGAGTGCTGCTGTAGAGGTAGCTTTGAATCCAAGCAAGGGTAAAGGAATCAAGACCAAGTAAGTTCATCTGGTGTAGCAGCAGGTCAAGACTGACTAAACAAAGGCCTTGTTCAGGTCTACAAAAATGGCACCCGTGGTGTGGCCAATGTCCATGGCATAGAATATGTCAGATGTGACTCTGACCAGGGCTGTCAGGGTACTGTAGTTTTTTCTAAACCCATGCTGGGAGGTTGCAAGCAGCTAGTGTAGGTCTAGGTAGTCCTGCAGGTGATCATAGATTATTCGTTCTTGTATCTTGGCTGTGAAGACACACTGCATGGTAGTGTTTTTCAAAGCTTTTTCTGTTGCTGGGGGAAATGGGCCTGGTTTAGGTAGCACTGGTGACTCTAGGCCACATTCATGTGGTTCTCCTTGGTATAGGAGACCATGTGCCAAGATGGAAGGCCTGCCAGAAGGGAAGGGAAGGAATTCTGTCAAAGAGTTGCACACCCAAGATGACTCAGAAAAAATGATGGTATCTTCATTTCCTCTCCCATCTGTTACTTCTAGGACACAAGTAATGGCTGCAAGTTCTGCATACTGTAATGATTTAACACTGTTCTTCCTTGACACCTCAGTGATGTCACCTGAAGTAACTTGGATCAAGATCCAGAACCTTCGATTTGAACCCCCTCATCATATGAAGAAGTGCCATCTGTGAAGACATATTGCATGGTAGTGTCTTTGAAAGCTTTTTCTGTCTCTGGGAGAAATGGGCCTGGTTCAGGTAGCACTGGTGGCTCTAGGCCACATTCATGCAGTTCTCCTTGGTATAGGAGACTATGTGCCAAGATGGAGGGCATGTTGGTGGGAAGCACAGTGATATCTCTATCTTGGAGTAATAGAGACCAATGTGTACGTCTGGTGTTAGACACATTATCATCTTTGATCCTATCTGTCAACAGGAAGTTGGTAGGGGTGTGGTTGGTGTGTAGCATGATAGGACAAAATTTTATTATTTAAACAAAGTGTTTGACAGCCCAAAAGGTTGTCAGCAGGTTATTTTCACACAGAGAATACTTCAGTTCTGTCATGGAGAATATTTGTGAAGCATAGACAATGGGCCAAAGGGTGCCATTGGCCTTTTGAGCAAGGACTGCTGACATACCTACTTCAGAGGGGGCAGTTTCCAAGTGGAATGGAAGTTCTGGGTTTGGGTTGACCAGTGCTGGAGCAGAGGCCAAGGCCTTCTTTAGGGAGGTGACAGTATCAGTGTGCTCAGGACCCCATTGCCATTGCAAATGAAGTCTCTGGAGTAGTTGACCATACCCAAGAAATATTGAGAGTTGCCACAGTGGTTGATACTGGCAAATCCTGTAGGTCCTGAATCTTGTTCAAGGCAGGGTTCCACCCTTCTCCAGTTATGCGCATGACAAGAAATATTACTTCTCGTTGGCACAACTGTACCTTTGCAGGATTGCACTCAAGGCCTGCTCTCCATTGTAAGGTGAGGAGCTCATCTAGGAGTTCCAGGTGTTTCTCCACATCCACAGTGGCCAGGAGAAGGTCGTCTATGTATTGTAGAAGGCACTCAGGGGTTGAAAAACCACTTATTACATCCTTCATGTGGATATGAAATCATAAGGGGCTATTATGGAACCCTTGTGGGAGGCAGTTCCACATGTACTGGCATCCTTCAAATGTGAATGCAAATTTGTACTGGCTCTCCTGGGCCAAGGGTAGGGGCCAAAACCATTGAATATGTCCAATGTACTGAACCATTGATGTTCAGGTTTGAGATGTTTTAGCACATTCAGTGCAGATGTCACAGTTGGGGCACAGATGAGGTGACTTGATTGAGTCTACAATAATTAATGCTGAGTCTCCAACTCTTGTTGCATTTCTTCACAGGCCAGATGGGTGAATTAACTGCTGACACACAAGGTCATATGACTTCTTGTTGGACAAATTAATCAATTGCGGCCCTTAGTGAGGGTACTGCTTCTGTGGGGAATGGGTATTGCTTTTGGCAAGTGCCTGCATGGTTCTTACCACCACCTTGGCCATTGCAGAAACCACACCCCAGATGAGGCTGTTCTGGCCTACCTCATCTTGAATCAGATCTGCCATAGCCTACTAGACCACTGGGATGCCAACCCTTTTGATCATTTGATTGACTATGTCCACAACCTCTTCCCAGTCACTTTTCCACAAGACAGCTTTTGGAGGTGGGCTAGGCTGCTGCCCTCCAGAGTCCCATGGCCTGCCACCTTGGGTTTCCTCATCATCATCCCCTTCTTCATCAGGTGGTGATGTCAGGTTGATGGGTGGGGTATAAGGCAACGCTTTCACATGACCCTTCAAGATTTCAACCAACTGACAGTACTGTTCATACCTTTACCTACATATAACATATTTTACTTTTTCATCTACGTTTTGTCCTGTACTAAGATGTTTCTGTAAAACTCTGTACGTGGCCATAACGTCACGATTTTCCCTGCTCTCTCTATCCAAATTCTGCTCACACTTACCCATTTCTTCTGACAGTTCTTCATTAGCATCTTCCAATGCATCATTTGCATCTGTCAGAATACCATTCATCTGCAAAGCCTACTTCTTATCCTGATACATTCTCTCACAATCCTCTTTCAACCAAGCAATCTCTGTCTTTCTCTAGCAGAGGATTACACAATTCTGGCTGTGTCACTTGCCTGTGACTTTCCATCTCCCTCTCCCAAACCTTCTGTTGCTTGTCTTTCTCTCATGGAGTGGATTCCAGCTCTGTTTCCAAAGTTGACACCTTGCTTCAACTACCTGTAGGGCAGTGTACAATGCAGCAACCATTGCACATTTATGGTTATACTTTTTTACCATTAGTTTTGTCTCTGAATATAGAGAATACATATACTGTACTGGGTGATCTTCAGATGTTGTACTTCATGCAAAATCACCCCAACCTCCATAGGAGGCTAAAATGTTTGTGTCATCTAGTTTCAACTCAGCACTGTTTGACATTTTGACTGTCCTGCCCCCTTTTCTGTACAAGTTGAGAAGCCCAGAGTGGTCTGGAACACTCTACATATTCCCTGCTAGACAGTTACAGTTTTGTAGTCATGGAGTCCTTCAGACAAAGCCTCAGGGTCGTTCCTTGCAAATAAATGAATGGAAAGGCACAGGGGTTTAAACACTCAATTACCAAAGGCTCAGCACGGAAGGCAGAAGCAAACAACTGTCAGTCTCCACTGTGAACACTCCTTTGGTCGAGAAACTGTCCCTGGCCCTGAAAGTCCCTACTTCTTCCATTCCCAAAATTCCTACACACCTGCAAATTACCCAAATGGTTTTTGTTTCATCACAATCACGCCCTGCCGTGGTTGCCGCTTGTGAGAGATTGTGAAGGAGATAACCTGACAGTAAAACACCACAAACACAGATGTGCAGAAAATCAGTTTATTTCTCCCTAATAATAGTACAAAGACAGAAGCATAAGATAAATCTTACCAACTGGAACACAGAAACAGTCATACACCAGGTGTGGAAGCTGGGTACTCCTGGGGATCCCAAGGGGTTTCGCAGTGTAGTAACATTATATATTGGAGATAAGAATTTACTGTTACCAGAGAAATAAGCTCATAAACATTAGTGCTTCTCTGTATTCAGTGTTCTATTGGACAATTCATGGGTATCTTGCAACCAGGGTGATACATATTGTTGCATCTTCAGCAATGTATTGACTAGCTAAATATTAAAAGAATGGGTTTCTTCTCATATAATTCTCTGACTAAAGCAGCATGACTTCGGATCATAGGTGGTGCTGCAGACCACAAAATACATTATTATTATTATTATTTTTATATTATGTTAGGCTGCTAATATCAAAATTGTCAGTGGATGTCCTTACAGGACACAAATACATATTTCTGTCTAATACATTAGGTTTCTAGCTAAACAGAAGATTTGTGAACAGGACCAAATATAACACATCTGTCAGTGCATTAATAATACCATTAGTATACAGTATTATATTATTATCCCTTGTCTGTTATGATAGAAATCGTGATTCTGATTTAGGAGAGCGGGTCAGGCTGATCTGTGACTGGACTACTGTAATGCTCTATACCTAGGGTTCTCTGGGAGTCTGGTGTGATGCTTGCAGCTAGTCCAGAAAGAAATTGCATATTTAATCTGTTGGATCTCCTACAGAGATCATATTACATCTGTGCTCCATAAACTGCACTGGCTTTCCATTCAGTGGTGTGTCAGCTTCAAGATGTGCTTGTTGGTATACAAGGCCCCACATGGTCTGAGCCTTGGCTATATAAAAGATCTGTTGACTCTATTTACCTCGGTCTGCCCTCTCAGCTCCACCAATGCTGGCCTTTTGCTTGTTTTGCAGTTTAGGTTTAAGCTTTCTGGGGACAGGACTTTTATGGTCACTGCTTCAATATTATGGAATTTTCTGCCTACCCATATCAGATGTGCCAGTGTTGTGGGGGCTTTAGAGGGGATCTTAAATTGCACCATTTCTGACTAGGATATTGCCTGACTTTATTTACAGTCTAAAGTTGAACTAAATATATTGCTTGCAGGAACATGTGTTGCACTTCATATTTATTTTATTTCATATTTTGTTTTAGTTTTGGTGATTATTTTGTGTGGCATCCTGATCCCCAGGGAACGGGCACCGTATAAATAAAATTGCTCTCTTTAACTTCTACTTGGGCATATAAAAACAGAAGGGCAGATGAGCCCTTTGACATCTCAAATGAAGGACATCTTAACAGTACAGCACCCCTTCATACTGCACTACACTGTCTGCTATGAGTAGTACCACAAGTAGAAGATGTTGGGCTAAAACCCATGATCTTCCAATCTTCCAGCCTCAGAAGTGAGCAAGCTACAGTACAATCACATTAACCCTTAGGCTGCCAACAGAATTAGAACATTGGGAATTTTGGACTGATGTATCAGTCTGTGGCACAGCAAGAGTTAAACTGTCACACAGATTAGTTGACTTTTGCATTGTATTTTTAAAGCTGCCAGTGCATTGGCAACTCACATTGTGTTGTTTTCTTAACCTTAAACAGCTAAAGGGTAAGTTATAAAAGCAGTTTTTTGCAACTCAGTAGGATCACATCTGCAATTCTGTCTCAATGCAGTCAAAATTGAAGTTTCAACTTTTAGGCAAGTTTTGGCAAGATTTTTTGTTGAATCCAGCAACACTTCAGGCAACTCAATGAGAAATGCAAAACCAACTCATTAGGGTGATTGTGTAATATGAATTGTACTGTAACTACTGAGCCACTGACACTGCTCACCACAATGTGCCACACAAAGATTTATCTTGCCTTCTCCCTTCTTCATTAAGCTGTCTGCTACTTTTTCCTATAGACCAATACAAAGGTCATCTGAATGATCCCCTTAAGTGGGTTCCTCCCTCAGTGTACTTTGTGCTGCCTCCTGTCTTCAGACTTCTCCTCTCTACTTCTGATCTTGTGGATTTACTATGTCTTAACATAAAGGTAATGCTCTCCTACTTGCTACAAGACCACTTGTCCACAATATAATTTTTTTTGATGTATATGCTTAGGGTCTCAGGCAACATCTGCTGACTAATGTAATAAAATATCTCTGGTTGCTACCTGACACGGTACTCGTGTACCTATATTATGACTACTGTGATCTACCTATTACCAAGCTTTTACCACCAGTGAATTCCTGTAACACTGGTTCCTTTTTTAATCTAAGCATTATGTACTGTACTGTTTTGTTTGCTGTGATGTATTGCTCTCTTGATGAGGTGACTTTGTAAATGAGTCTTTGACTGAAAGGTCTGTAAACCGATGATCTAATAAATAAATGACTGCTGCATTGGTGAGTTGCTTTTCTCTACAAAGTGCACTTCTTTACTTCAGCTCTGCCAACATACAGCTGACTGATACAGTAGTAATGCTTGCAGAAAACGTTCATCTCCCCACAGAAACATAAGAACATAAGAAGTAGCTGGCAGACGGGGACCACATGATACATCTAGCCTGCCCCAAAATTTCCACCCCCTCCCAGTTTGAGGCCTGCATTGCCTGTCCCCTGTTAGTTTGAATTCCCATACTGTCTTTGATGTTACCACCTCTGAGGGCCGGCTGTTCCATGGTTCTGGCATCCTCTCTGTCAAAAATTATTTCCATATATTGGTTCTAAATCTGCCTCCCACTAGCTGCAGATTGTGCTCCCTTGTAAGTGTTTTTTTGTTTTCCTGGAATGGGTTTCCTGTCTGAGCTTTGTTGATTCCCTTTATGTATTTAAATTTTTCTATCATGTCCCCCCATTTCTTCTTTGCATTAGAGACTATGGCCCAGATAGTCAAAAGGGTTGTGCATGGCGCAACAGTGTTGTGTCATGTGCAACCCACTGATGTGCCCTGGCATGATATTCAAAAGGGAAAAGTGCGTGGCACAAATCCCGATACGCCAGAGCGCATCAGTAATGTATGCAGGCACAGGTAGGGGAGGCATGACCATGCATACCCTGCACAGCCCGATATTCAGCCCGGGATGTGCAGAGCCATGCATGCACAACCCCTATCTGTGACAGCACAAAGTTGATCCAAAAAAAAAGGAACAACTGATGGCCATCCACAGGTGAGCTGCCGCATTGCAGGGCGCAACATGGCAGCTGCCACCTGTGGGTGGCCGCCCGAGCTCTGGTTGCACCTGGTGGCACCCCCCATGCCCGATCATGGGCATTTGTATAAAGAAAGATGTCCAATATCCCTGGTGGTCCAGTGGACCGCTGTCTGCCCGATTATGGGCATTTGTATAAAGAAAGAAAGAAAGATGTCCACTATCCCTGGTGGTCCAGTGGACCGCTGTCTGCCAGATCATGGGCATTTGTAATTGTAAATGAATATCACCATATCTGGTCGGGATAAGCGGTACCCCTCTCCCCACCCGCCACTGAGCTCCCCACCGCCTGCTCCCCGGTCAGCCAGTGGGCAGCGGGGCAGTGGGGATCAGTGAGTGGGTGGGGAGGGGGTACCACTAGACCACCAGGGATATTGGTATTATTCATTTTTTTAATTACAAATGCCTGGGATAGGGTAGACAGCAGTCCACTGGACCACCAGGGATATTGGACATCTTTCTTTCTTTACACAAATGCCCGTGATCAGGCAGACAGTGGTCCACTGGACCACCAGGGATTTATGCTTTTCCATTTTTGTACTGCAGCCCGTGATCGGGCTGTGGAGCACATTGCCAGCTGCAGGGGGCATCGGTCCCCGATGGCTGCTGCCTGGCGTGATGCCAGGGCAAGTCGTCGGAGATCAGCGCAGCTGCATGCAAATGGAGCCATAATGACATGCAAATGGTCCCATTTGCACCTTGCATACATTATGGCCCCATTTGCATGTCAAGTTTTGAATATCGCAGTTGCTGTGCATAGCGCAATGGAACTTGCCCTAGTGCATCCCCATGCTCCACTCTGGCCACTTGCACTGGCACAGTGCCACTGCACCATGCACACTGAGGGTGGCCAGGGTGCAATATTCCACTATGCTGTGCCATGGCGCAGCTCCGTTGAATATCGCCCAGTCCACACCCCTGCACAGCCAAGTTGCACTGCGCCCAAGCTTGCACCACAGCCTGGTGCAGTTTGAATATCTGGGCCTATAAGTTTAATTCACTGAGATTCATTTCATACTGCTCTTGATGCTGACTCTGCAACATCTTAGTGGCCCTTCTCTGAACCCTCTTTAAGTGGTCAATGTCCTTTTTTAGTTGGGGTCTCCAGAACTGCATGCAGTATGCCAGGTGCGGCCTGACCGAGGACTTGTACAGTAGGATGATTACCTTGTGCTTTCTGCTCCTAATCTCTCTACCTATGCAGCCAAGGATGCCACTGGCCTTCTGTGCTGCTTTTTCACATTGTTTCTCCACTTTTAGAGCATCAGTAACAATTACTTCATGGTCCCGGTCCATCTTTGATTCTTCTAATTGATGCCCATTCAGTATGTATGTCTTTCTTGGGTTACGTTTAACCATGTGCATCACCTTACACTTCTTGGCATTAAATTTTAACTGCCTTATTCTTGACCACTCTTCTAATTTCTTGAGAACAGTGTCCATCCCAGAGGCACCTTCATCTGTGTCTAACCTGTTGCAGAGTTTTGTATTACCTGGGAACAGGCAGACCTTCCCCTCAAGTCCATCAGCAATGTCACTGATGAATATGTTAAAGAGGACTGGGACAAGTACTGACCCCTGTGGAACACCACTGGTTACTTTGCCCTCCTCTGATAATGCCCCATTGACTAGGACTCTCTGTGACCAATCCTGAAGCCATTTCTTAATCCAGTTGACTGTTTTATGGTCTATGCCTGTGTACTCTAGTTTGTTGGCTAGTCTCTTGTGGGGAACAGTGTCAAAAGCTTTGATAAAATCTAAGTAAATCATGTCCACTGCACATCCTTGGTCCACTGTTCTGGTTATCCAATCAAAGAAGTCCACCATATTCGTTAGACATGAGCACCCAACCATGAACCCTTGCTGCTCTGGGTCGAGTTTTCCCTTAGGTAGTCTACTATCCTCTTCTTAAGCAATGATTCCATAATTTTACCCACCACTTAGGTTAGGCTGACAGGGCAGTAGTTTCCTGGTTCTTTCCTGTTTCCACTCTTGTGCAAGGGCACCACTGTTGCCCTCTTCCAGTCATCTGGTACTATACTGCTTTCTAGCGACTTATTGAACAGTTCAGCCAGTGACATGGCAATCTCTTCCCTGGGTATCCTGTGATAAGGGAGTCCTCTATTGAGTGCTTACAAAAAGGGCAACTCAATAATGGCACCTCTTCATAGGGATACTGGACAGGGGAGTGAATACGGATATAGTGACATCCTGTTGCTATATGTACACGTGCGCAGGGGGGAACAAGCATGCCGTGTGATGGGCAGAAGGAGAGGGAGGATTTGTGAGGTGCAGTGCAGAGGTGGGTTGTTGAGCTGGCCCTGTGGCATGGTGGGTGGGTGGCAGGCTAGGGTTGCAAGGGTGCTGGGTTAGATTCCATGCACTCGTTCATTTTGTTGCACGTCATTTTTAAAATGTTTTTGTGCAGTTTTACACACACACGCCCTCTGACATGCACCCCCCCAGAGTTGATAATCCTTTAGTAGGGGGTGCCAAAAAAAAAAAAAGTCCCCAGCACCCTTTTGCCATGCACCAGGAGTGTACCTCGACGAAACTGATTTTCATCGATGTACATTCGCCCTAATGGTGATCACCTTTCCATGATTGCTGTTATCACTTACAACCCTTCCCTGAATTCTTTTGGGTGGATCCACTTTTAACTTACCCAGCTCCTGTAGGACTCTTTCTTTTCTGAAGGGGCTTGAGTTGGGCACATTATTCTTTTGCCTCATTCCACTTAACATAGCTTCTTTGCCACTGTCTTTTATAGTGAAGACTGAGCAGAAGTCACTCAGTACCTTTGCCTTATCTTTATCCCTCTCCACCAGCTGACCCTCCTTTGATACTAGATGGACTATCCCCCCCTTCTTCTTCTTCTTCTCTTATGTATCAATAGAAAATCTTATCACCCTTCTTCTCCTCCTGTGCTATTCTCTCCTCTGTCTGGTCTTTGGCAATCCTAATTGCCTTCCCTGCCTCTTTGAGTTTATTTCTGTATTCCTCCCTGTCACTGTCCATCTTTGTTTCCTTGTATTGCTTGAATGCTCTTTTCTTTTCCTTAATCTTAGCTGCTACCTTCCTAGTAAATCAGAGTGGGTTCCTTCGCTCTTGGATTTGCTGATCTGTTTTGTACAATCCTCTGTTACTGTAGTTAAAGCATGTTTCAAGGTTTTCCAGCATTCCTCTACATCTCCCTTGGTATCAGTTTGTCATAAGGATTTGATCTGGGATTTCATTTCAGGGAAGTATGCTTTCCTAAAGTTGATTATCTTGATTTTTGTGTGGCATCTGGCTTCTGTTCTATTAACTGTTAGCCACACTGATCTGAGGTTGTTGGATCCTTAGTGATGTCCTATGAGAACACCTGAGATCCTGGAACTGTTGGAGAGTACCAGGTCTAGGACTGATGTCTCCCTGGTGGGCGAGTCCAGTAGCTGAGTTAATCCCACCCCACCCCACTTCTCTAGCTCAGCTCCCTGTTAGACATAAATGCTTGCTCTCTACAGAACATTAACCACTGGGTTATGCCTACCTTCCTTCTAATGCATCCTAACATTTCATTTGCTCTCTTGACTAGGGCAGCACACTGCCTGACTGACTTTACTGTCTACAGTTACCGTGATCACTTTTCTTGGTTTCACTGTCCAGTGTTGCACCAGATAGCAGTGTATGTTAGAGCCTGATTCTTGCCTCTGGGTATATCAAGTCACACTTTCCAACAATAAATCTTGGCTCCTATTTCATCAAGTGGTGCCCCATACTTGATCTTCCCAATGCTGGCAGTGCTCTTGATTACTTCAGTAATAATTTCCTCAGTGTTGTTAATAAAAATGTTCTGAGCTATTAAGAGTAAAAGGTCTGTGCTAAACAGATAGATAGTGACCTCCGTAAAGCCATGAGACAGAGGGACAAGGCTTGGGGCAATTTAAGAAATATGGACTGACAGCTGATTGGCATGTAGACAAGAACTTAAGTAATACCTGAAAATCATATCTTTCATAGCATAGAAAGTGATGGCAGAAGGGGACCACAAAGTCCATCTAGTCTGCCCAAGGACCTACCTAGTGTTATTCTCCCTTCCCTCCTTTGCCTTTCCATATTTTATTTTTTATTTATTTAAACATTTGGTGACTGGGAAAGGCACACTGAGCTAAGGCTTGTCTCCAGATGTGACCCGGGAGACAGGGAGCATGGGAATCACAGTATATAGTACAAGGCATTCAGTACAAAATTACACAATAGTAAGCATAATAAAATATTTCAATGAATACAATACAGGAAAACAGGCTACACAGAGACAGCTGTACAATGGAATAGATTATCAAAGATCAGAGTAGTTTCAACAAGGGACACACATTTCAAGTGCAATGAGACAACTGTAAATGGTATGGAGTAACCCAACATCAGTGTTGTTATAACAGGAGACAGACATTTAAAGTGCTATGAGATGTTATGGGAGCAAGCAGGGAAAGGTAGGAGACAGAGCAGTGATTTGATAGAGGAGTGAGAGGAAGAGTTGCATAAGAGAGGAGACTAAGTGTTCTACAGAGAGGGGAGATGATAGTGGAAAGCACTTTTGCCCATGTTTAAAGAATGAATAGGGAGTGGAAAGAGTGTGAGTCCCTAGAACATAGGAAGTATGTTGAGGTTGGGGCGGGGAAGGAAGAGATGTATGTGGGAAGCAGATTGAACAAGAATTTGGAAATGAAGGCTACAGAGTGGATGAGATGCCTGTGTGTGAGTGAGAGAGGTTCAGAGAGGATAGTAGAGAACAGTGGTGGGTTCTGTATGGAGAGTTGAAGGTGAAATAACAGAAGGCATAGTAGAGGGAATCAAGTTGAGAAAATGATGTACAGGGTGCACTGCACTAGTAAACAAAGTCAGTGTAATCAAAGACTGGCATAATAATTTTTGTTAGAAGTTCCCTATGTACAGGGAGAGGGAGAGAGTCTTTATTATGATAAAGTATACCAAGCTTAGGGCAGAGTTTAGTGGCCATGTAATCAATGTGGATAGTGAAATGTAACTGTGGGTCCAGCCAGACTCCTCGATACTTGTATGAGGGGATGATCTTTAGAAGGGTGCCATTGAGAGGTGGTTGGAGGGGTATCAATAGCTTTGGCTAATCTTTGAGCAATTTCAAAAGTCATAGAGACTGTTTTGGAAGTGGTGAGCTTGAGTTGTTTTGATTGGAACCAGGACTGAACTGAGTGGAAGTCATGTTGCAGCACAGAGTGGATAGTGACTGGGTCAGGGTCAGAGGTGTGCAGAATGGTATCATCTGCATACACATGTATGAGGGATGAGGAACAGGCAGATGGGAGATTGTTTATAAATATAAAAAACAGGATGGGGCCAAGTATTAAGCCTTGAGGGACTCCAGCTAGAATAGGGAGGTATATGCTACATTTATGTTGGTCCCATGCATTCTTGAACTTGATTACTATTTTGGCCCCCGCTACTTCCTTGGGTAGTCTATTCCATGGGTCCACCATCCTCTCTCTCTAAAGAAGAACTTCCTTGAATTACTCTTCAACCGCCCTCCCTTCAGTCTCATGTCATGCCCTCTTTTTCTCCAGCTAAATTTAAATTGGAAAAGTTTCTGAATGGCAACCTTATTTATACCCATCATATATTTAAAAGTCTCAATCATGTTGCCCCTCTCCCTCCTCTGTTCCAGGGAGTACATGTTGAGTTCCCTCAGCCTGTCCTGGTATGCCATATGGTGCAGTCCCTGAATCATTTTTGTGGCCCTCCTCTGCACTGTCTTGATTCTATGTCCCTTTTGAGGTGTGGTCTCCAGTACTGTATGCAGTACTCCAAGTAGGGGCCCACCAGCACCCTGTAGAGTGGTAACACCACCTCCCTCTTGCAATTTGTGATTCCCCTCCAGATGCAGCCCAGCATGCCACTTGTCTTTAGTACCATCTTTTCACACTGTTTACCCACTTTCAAGTCTTCTGATATAATGATCCCTAGTTCACTCTCCTGGCTGGTGGAGGCTAGCTTCTCTCCTCCCAGGTAGTAATCCTCCTTGGAATTGTTTCTGCCTAAGTGCATGACTTTGCACTTTTTGGCATTGAATTTCAGCTGCCATGTTTCCGACCACTCCTTTTACCTTCCAGTCCATTTACAATGTTTCCTATGAACACATTGAAGAGTAGGGGACCCAGTATTGAACCCTGTGGAACCCCACTGGGGTATCATGTCAATACCATGTGGTACATACAGCACAAGCACGTAATGATTCTGTTTGAGCAGTGTCTCCGTCAACTTCCCTATCACCAACGTGAGGCTTACTGGACAGTAATTGCCAGCCTCATCCTTATAACTGCATTCATTATCCACTAAAGGCACATTTAATCATAACATTCTAACAATGCATAATGTGTCTCGGAACCTTCTGCCACCCTCGACCCTTCTTGTGGTCTTGATCCTGAAACTGCAACGTAGAATAAACATAAACATAAACTATCTAGTGGTGGCAAAAAGTCATGCTGTCTAGTCATGCACACAAGCCCAAAACTCATTTTACACTCGCAACCACATCAAGCTGACGAAGCTCAGCTTCATTCAATAAAGTTAGTTAGCTTGCTCGTGGTATTTGCATCACTATTATAAGGCGACAATTTTCAAGTAAGAAGTTGCTGTTGGGGGACAAAAGAAGGATTTTCAATGCTAAACTTTGCATCTGACATTCACTTGGAACTCCGATTCACTCCGATGACATCCATGTTGAAATCCATTGGGAGACTTGGCAGAATAATGAAACACTTCTTCCCCAAGCATGGCAGCAGATGCAGGAACCTCTCTCCACTTTCCCCAAGCTCACAAAATTTGGTGCCAACAAAGAGGACTCAGATCATTCCTTTACCCTCAACTCCTGCTTGGGGTAAGTCTGCCATAACAGGCAATATTTGGGATCTCACTATAGGGAGTGTTATAAACAGTGTATTTAGCACAGGCATTATGGACACTAACTTAAGAAGCTCAGGCACTTTATATCACACTAGGGATAGTGCAGAATTCAATATGTCATTGAACAAAATGGCTGTGAAGATGGCTGAGCTATTCACAATTGCAGGGGACAAACACCTACAGAAAAATATGGACAAAGGAAAAGCAGCAGGCGCTGCCACTATTATGACTCCAATGGCAGGTGTTCAACCTGAGATACACATCTTCAGTACCTCTAGTCAGTCTAGCTCATCTGGAAGGCTAAAACCTCAGTGACAGATAAATAGAGAAGAGACAGAGAAGCTGATAAACTGGACAATCAGATCAAACTAGGGAGTAAAACAACAGAAGGCAACGGGGCAAAATATTAATTTCCCCCCCATCACCCAAAAAAAAACCCAAAAACAACTCGACAGTGCTCATCACGATGTGCTGACATGGAGTGGCATGGGATTTTACATTTGTAGCCCCACCCTGGGGAACTCTCTACCACATCAGGTACTAGACTGCCTGATGGTGGAGAGCTTCAAAACAGACCTAAAAATGCCACCGGCCCAGTGATGCTGAGGGTTGAGATACTGGATGCCACACTTCGCACCACACTGGTGACCCAAGTTTGGACTTGAGCCCAGGTTACCAGGGGTTGGCAGGGGAGGGATCCGGGGTTTCATCACTCTATAGCACCCCTGGTGACGCCCGTGGGCACTATCAGAGCAGTGATAGCATGGAGTGGAGCATGGCAGACATCGATATGGTGCCTGGCCTGGACATCATTGCACACCCGGTCACTGAGTGGAAAAGTTAATGGAGGAAACATCGGGGGGGTGATCTCAGCAGCTCATGGCCGTGCCCGCATCCCCTGACCTGAGAGAGGCACCTGTCCAGGGCACAGCACGATGTTGGCCTGTCCCTGGTTCTGTGGGTTCATGTGGCTCATGCGCATGACCAGGTCGGGGGTGCAAGCGACGGTGGTCAGAGATTGAAGGGGGTCAGCTCTGCTGAAGGCGGAAAAAGTGTTAAATGATAAAAAAAGCCCTAAAAATGTTACTTGTTTGATCTTGCTTTTCCTGCTTACTGATTTATTGACTTGTTGAAGGATTATGTGAGTTGTTTTATGTTTTTAAGTATGATATTTATGGAATTTTCCTGTACAAGTGCTATGATCAGAGTAAATAGTGCTTTTTAAAAATAAAGATGAATTGAATTGTTTAGCACGGTTTTGATTTGTGACTAATTTACCATGCTGCTAGTGACCGTGCTGTGTTTTCATGCACTATATTGACATGGAACCCCCTGCTGGTCACCTCCCTCTCAGCTGAAAGTGCCCCTTTTACCTGAACCCTCTGTGTTCTTGCTGTCAGCCAGCTACTCATGCACTCAACCACCTCCCTGCCCACCCAATGTGGTCCAGCTTCCTTATCAGCCTTCTGTGTGGAACAGTTGAAGGCTTTGTTAAAGTCCAGATAGACAACATCTACCACCACTCCCTCATCTACTATCCTTGTAACCCAGTCAAAGAAGTTGACCAGGTTAGTTTGGCAAGACCTACCTGCCATAAACCCATTCTGTTTTGGGTTTTGCTGCCCACTGGATTCCAGATATGTTATGATTCTGTTTAAGTAGTGTCTCCATCAACTTCCCTATCACCAGCGTGAGGCTTACTTGACAGTAATTGCCAGCCTCATCCCAGCTTCCTGCTTTGTGAAGCAGGACCACAGTTCCCCTTTTCCAGTCCTCTGGTATGGTACCACTTTCTACTGATTTGTTAAATAGTTCTGCTAGGGATGCTACTAATACAGTCCCCAGCTCCTTCAGAACTCTAGGTTGAATCCCATCCGGACCCATGGCCTTGTCCACCTTTAGTTTATTTAAAGCTTCCAATATTTGAGCCTCTTTGAAGGGGCTTGTGTCAACCCCCGGTTGCTGGGTGTTGCTGCTATGCAGGCTTCTCCTATCTTCTGCGTTCTTGTTGGTGAACACAGAACAGAAGTACTGGTTTAAGGCCTTCTCATAATATTTTTCTACTAGTTTCCCTCCAGTATCTGCTAGTCTAACTATCCCTCCTTGGTTTTTCTCTTTTCCGTTAAGTATCTAAAGAAGGCTTCATCGCCCTCCTTTACCCCATGTGCAATCCTCAGTTCAGTCAAGGCCTTAGCCTTCCTTATTGCCTTACCAGTTTCCCTCTGTACTACATTATAGGTTCCTTATCCTCATCTTTCATTCACACCCTACACTTTGTATACACCTTCTTTTTCTCCTTTACTATTGCAGCCACCTCTTTGGAGAACCAGAGGGGTTTCCTTTTCTTATTTGCCTTGCTCAGTCTTCTGACTCACTGTTCAGTTACCTGTGTGATAGCTCCTTTGAGATACTCCCACATTTTGTCTACTCCTTTCTCTTCCCTATATCTAAGACTATCTACCAGGCTATCTCTCATCTTCCGAAAGTCAGCTTTTCTGACATCTAAAACCCTGATCTTGGAATGACCAATGTCTTCACTGGTGTTTACTTTAAATCCCACCATGTGGTGGTCACTATTTCTTAAGTGGCGCCCCCACCTCTACCTCCTTTACCCTGTTGCTGTTACTTTAAACTAAGTCCAGGACAGCTTCACCTCTGGTAGGAGTTTCCACAAGCTACCTCAGCCCTGCACCCTGGAGGGCCATTATAAAGTCTCTTCCTCTTGATGAAGATGCTGTACAAGATTTCCAGTTTATGTCTGGCAAGTTAAGATCATCTACTATTATTACCTCATCCTCATCTGTCATTTTGTGGAATGTCTGCATCATTTCCTTGTCCCCAATATCCCCTTTTGACAGGGGCCTGTAGGTGACTCCTATCCTAATGGCTTCCCCTGATCCTGTCTCAGCTGTTACCCATAGTGCTTCTGACTCATCCAGGATCCTCTGAATCTCTGTAGCCTTGATTTCTTCCCAGACATATAATGTTACCCCACCCCTTTCCTACCCTTCCTGCCCCATCTGACAGGTGGTGGCCCAGGACAGCCATGTCCCAAACATGGTTCTCTGAGAACCAGGTTTCCATCATGGCCACTAAGTTGAATTCAGCTTCTGCCATGATGGCCATGAAGTCAGGGATTTTGTTCTCCAGGCTTCTGGCATTTATTGCCATTGCCTTCCATGTTCTACCCCACTCTTAGCACAGGTGGTTTACCTGTTGTTTTGTCACACCTCTTTAGTACCCTTAATGGATCTCCTTTGGTCTGCACCTATGGTTTTGGACGAAAGATTTATGGTGGTTCTCTTAGTCTACACCTGTGGTTTTGGACAAAACGTTTTGTTGGAAAGGTTTCCATCCCTCATTTGTACCCCTGTTGGAACTCCTTGGATCTGTACCTGTGGTTTTGGATGAAAAGTTTTGCTGAAGAGTTTTGCCACAGGTATTGACAAGAGAGTTTTCCCTAATTTGTATGATATTATGCTTTGGAGTAGCTACCCTATCATTTGCTGCTGTCAGGGGGGTAGTGACCATCTTACCCTTCATCTTAGTAAGTGTCGTCACCACCTCCCCAGCCTTTACTTTTAATGGACAGCATACACATCAGATTTTTTGCCCAAGTGCCCTCACCCCTTCCTTTGTCCAGTGGAGACCATCGTACCAAAAGAAGCCCCTCTCCCAGAAGGACTGACAGTCGCTGATGAGACAGTAGCTATTTCCCTGGCACCAGTCCCTCAGCCATAAGTTAAACTCATGTACGTCTTTCTTTCTGATGCTCTTGGTGCTTCCACCCCACCCCCCAGACTGGAAGCACCTCCAAGATCTTAAAAGCACCAAAATAACTTTCTTTAAAAGTCTCCAGGTCAAAAGTTTATGTGACACTAAAAATTTCTGGTCATCGATACATTGGCTTCCGAGGGGTGAACTAGTGCCCCCACTCATTATATTTATGTTGATGACCAGGCAATATCTGAATCTAAATCTTCATCAGCTTGAGTTCAATAAATTTTTCACCAACCTGGGTGGATAAAGAATCCCTGAAATGGAAATTCTCCAGGCTCCCCACTCCCTTTCCTTTCATTACCCCAAGGACCACAACCCAAATTTCATTTTAGGTTACTGACCAGGAAGAAGGTTCTCACTCAGCTGAGATGAGTCAGAAGTGATAGAATGCCAGGCTATGACAATCGGGAGCCAAAGTTCCTCAGAATTGCTACCGCTGTCATTGCCACTGCCATCCAAAATTCAAGACTCAGTTGAAAATGGGAAGGCTACTGGTGCAATTTTTATTGACCTTACCAAGGCATTTGACTTGGTAAACCATGACCTCCTGTTATCCAAACTTAGGCTGGTTAGGATAGATGATCTAGAATGCAGCTGGTTTAATAACAACATGTTCAGTCAAAAACAATATTTCAACTGACATGGTAGTCCATCTGACCAAAGGAATATAACTGATGGTATTCCTCAAGGCTCAATACTAGGTCCCCTTCCCTCCTTTTCTCCCTATTTATTAATGATATGCCTAGCAATTGTGCATGTGTGTTGGGGGGAGACAACACTGCAACTCTGTGCAGATGATGCTGTCCACTACAGATACTGCTCAGACATAAACTGGATCAACCCAGAACTAGAGAGTGATTTCAAGCTGCTTGAAAAATGGCCAAAAAGACAAAAGCCATGCTTTTCATTCCCAAAATGCTAGTCAATGAGATGCAGCATCCCTCTATGGCTCTCACCTACAATATACAAATTCAATAAAATATCTAGAGGTTATGCTTGACCAGGACCTGTCATTTAGTCACCATGTGTATGCCATATTGAAATCACTACACCACAGACATGGCCTCCTTTATAGGCATTGCCCTTACCTCTCAATGGAAGCATTCTTTGCTATAGCAAACAACGCTTATTGCATGTACTCCTCTGTGGAGCCCCCATTCTACATTCCCTTCATGACTCTGAGCTAAAATTTTGTACAATAAAAGAGAGGTGCTTTGTGGCTGCTGGTTCCCCTAGGGATCATGATTATAATGTGTTTGCTGCGCTGTGATGGCTATCACTCAAAGCAAGAATGAAGTATCCACTGCTCTGTCTAGCCTTCAGACTGTCAAGTTACTACCCCAGGCTCATGGGAATTCATAAGATCAAACAAGTGAGGGTTCTCCATTCCTCATCAAGTATGTTACTAGGAATCCCATGGGTGAGATCAGGCTTTGGCAGGAGTTCTTTCACCATTACTGTCCCTTCCCAATTGAACAAGCTCCCAAATGAGGTACTAAACTACCCACCCTTACAGTGTTTCAGGATAGACTTAGGACTTACTTTCTAGAGAGAAACCAGTGCAGGTGCAACTACTGATGCTTCCTTCAGTTCACCCTAGGACTACTGGTTACCTGTTGTCCTCCTCTGAGGGGCCTAAATCTCTACCTATATGAACAACTGCAACAATAAATAATGCTGTCATAAAATTGATTATATTTTTATTTATCTCCTCTGAATGTAACTAACTTATGTTTTATTTTTTTTTTATTTATTTAACAAATCGGAAAGACCTTTGAGCCAAGGGCTCTTTTACAGAGGTTCCACATCAAGTCACAAGAATATCAAATGACAATGGTTTCAGTAAGTAGTACAACATGAGTAAAGTAATTACATAAACAAAAAAATAATATGGCAAGATAAATATTGTGTCAAGTGCAGCCAGTGGCCTTGTCTGAAGAGGGGTGGAAGGGATTACAAGGAGAGAGGGATGGGGCAAATTGGGGGGGTGGAAGGAGCAAAATAAGAGTAAGGATGGAGCTGCCACAATGTAGCTTATGTAGGAAAAGACCCACGGAGTAGAGGGAGAGAACAAGATGAGGAAACAGAGGGAAGAGAGGTGGGAGTGGAGGGGCAGAGGAAGCGGAGATGAGGTAGGATGAAAATAGGGCAGGGATAGGGATGGGAAAGGGATGAAGGAAGGAAGTGCTGTATGTGGAATAGTGCAGCAATAGGGTAGGGCTATACAGGAGTGAATGGTAAAAGAGGGAGGTCCCAGTGCATTTAGCTGTCTGTAAAGATTATATATAGAAGTCACAAGATGCTCTGGAAACTAAGGATTGATGCAGCTTCCACTTAAATAGTCCCAAGGTTGCAGTCATCACAATCTCAGGAGAAAGGGGATTAAATAAATTAGCCACTCTAACTGCAATGGATTGCTGACGGAGCGAGGTTCGACAGTGAGGGAAAGTAAAAGTCTGGCTCACAGAACTTCGTGTGTTATGAGTGACCTGGAAGCAACTGAAAAGGTGAAGAGAACCTGGTGGTAGGAGACCAAGAGCTGTCTCCTTAACCAGAAGGCAAGCTTGATATTCAATGTGAGTCTGGAGTTGAAGCCAGTTTGCTTGTCCATAAAGGTCACAAGTGTAAGTATGATATGCTGCACCAGTTAGTAGACAGCATGCTTTATTCAGAGCTATGGCGAATCACCCTAGGGTTGTGTCTGTGGTGGAACCATAAATAACCAAACCATAGTGAATAATAGGCACAACTGAACTTTGGACAGCCAGTCTGAGGGCTTCGGTAGTAAGACAGTGTTTGTCTCTGTGTAGAAGACCTAGGTGAATGTTCACTGCCTTGGCAACATTCTCAACATGGTGGGAGTAGGAAAGCATACTATCCAGAGTAACTCCTAGGTATTTAAAAAATTGAGTCTGATAACGGACTACACCCACACTGGTTTTAATCACCAATTGTTTGGCTTTATGCTTGCTGTGGGTACCATGGAAGTGCATGACCTTTGTTTTTTTGCAATTAGCATCAACTAATGAGAGGTGAACCAGGACTCAACTTCAGTAAAAATGTTCTGAAGTTGGGCCTGAAGGAGGATAGGGTCAGTCGTCTGAGAAAATGACCACATCACTCACGTAAAGGAGTACTGGTTCAGAACAGGATGCCAGAAGAATATTGAGGAAGGTGCTAAATAGAAGGGATCCCAGTATTGATCCTTGAGGAACCCCAGAGCAGACAGGCAGTTTAGCAGAATGGGTAGGCCCTATTCTCATCTGTTGTGTGTGGTTTGCTAGATAACTGGTGAACCACTTTAGGGCGTCTGAAGATACACCAAGCCCAGCAAGCTGATGTGTCAGCAAATGATGATTGACCGTGTCAAATGCGTCAGATTGGTCAATAAAGATTGGGCCAACAAGTTGACACTGATCAAGAGTATGATGAATGAAACCTATGAATTCCAGTAGGGCCGTAGATGTGCTGTGCCCTTTCCAAAAACCATGTTGTTAGACACATTGTAGGTTGTATTTTTCCAGGTACTCCACAAACTGGTTGGTAACAATCCTTTCAAGTGCTTTGGACACTGGAGGAAGAACAGATATTGGCCTATAATTACTAGGTAGTAATCTGTCCCCACTCTTAAAAACTGGTGTAACCAGAATGGATTTCCAGATCTGTGGGAACTGTGAAAGTATAAAGGCGCTGTTGAGAAGCTTGGTGAGGGGGGATAGGACTTCATCTAGGGTTAGGGTAAGATGTTTTAGGTTGAGGGAATCGCTTCTTGTCCTAGTTCCTCCTAGAACTTTAAGTAGATATGTCTTGGCCTTGCTTTCCAAGATAGCTTTGAAGAAGAAACATGGGTGGGTTAAGGCCTGTTCTGATTTGGTGGACACAGGAGCTGTGCTGTGCGGTTCAAAGAAATTTGGGGGCAGAATTTGGTTAAGGTCTGTGAAGGATAAATTAAATGTTTTGGCAATTAACATGGGGTCATGGGTGAGAGACCCATCAACATTTAACACAGTTGGAGCCTGCTTGGATGCTTTCCCAGTGATTTCCGAAAGGTTTTTCCAGACTTTTTTCCCATCCATCTAGGTCTTGGCAAGGATGTCCTTATAGTATTGCACTTTGTGCCCATGGATAGCCTTAGCACATGTGTTGCTGGCCATTTTATAGGCCTGCATGTCAGGTTGACTGCCAGAGGTCCTGGACGTATGCCAGAGGTGGTCATGAGCTTTTATTTGAGCTTGATTCAATTGGTGCAAATTCTGCTTTTTATGTTGATTGTGTGCAGCGCAAGAAACATATTGCCGCAGCTTTCTCAGAAGCAGGTTGTGGAGGTGCAGCACTGTTGTGACCAATGCCCCCCACAGCCTGCAAAGACTTGGTGCGCTTCCCCCAATCCCCTTGCATGCTGCTGCTGACACAAGTTTGGAACCTTGGCACTAATTTGTGACAATTTCACCGCTGCAATCGGGGCCACCTCTTCGTTGCAGCATCAGCCATCCACTGCAGTGAGGGAGCGACCCATCATTGCAAGGCGGGATATAGAAGCCCTGATATTGTTTGTGAACATGGCGGCAGCTTGCTGCTTTGTTCACAAACAATATAACCCCTCTCCACCATATTTATTTGCAGACGGGGGCCCCAATCCTTGTTGACTTCGGTGCCCCCATGTTTCTGTTGCCGACAGGGTAGCCCACTCCCTGTCAGCATTCTGTAACCCTTCCTCCCCACTTTTATTCCTGCCGATGGGGTGTCCAATCCCTGTCGGTATAATGATACCCCCACTTTGTGTGTCAACAGGGTGCTCAATCCCCCATCAGCTACTGCTGCCCCCCCAAAAGAAAGCCTCTGGTGGCATACTGGGAGCCCACCCCAGCATGCCTCATGCCCCTATAAAGGAAAAAACAGTCCCGTGTTGTCTTTTGTTTTTTTCCCCCTGCAAAAAAGGAAACAGTCCCTCATAGTCTCCCTGCTCCCACCCACAACCCGCACCCACCCACTGTGCACCCTGCCTCCACATACACCCGCCTCACCCCATACTTACCTCTGGAGCTTGGCGTGATGATCTTCGGTGGACTCGGAACATGTCTGTACTCTTCAAAGCTGACCATGAACTGAGGAAATGCTGGTAAGCTGTATAATGTAATAAATAGGGTTTTTTCAACTTTAAGTGCATATCTCAGGCATTTTTGGGAATTTTTTCACCACATTTTCAACATGGGGTTTTTGGGACCCCTCCTCATAAATTCTTGAACTGTCATAGTGTTACTCAGCACTGAAAGGTGGTTTCGCCATCACGGCACAGAATCACCTTTCGGGGCTGATTAACGAAACAACAGTGCCAGTGTTCATGAGGTGGGGTCTCAAAAAAGCCTATGTTGCAAATTTGGTGGAAAAAATCCAAAAAATGACTGCTTTATGCATGCTCATAACTTCGTGAATTTGCAATATTTTCATGCCAGATTTTCAGCATTGGCTTTTTGTCACATCTCCTTGTGAACAGTACAGCTGTCATTGTTCACATCCTGGAGGAAATGTGTTTTTGCACTTCTGGCACAGAATAGCGCGGTCACTGTGGGAAATCAGTGTTTGGGACAGATCAAGGAAATGGCAGTGACACTGTTCATGAGTAGAGGTCCTGAAATGGCTATGTTGAAAATTTAGTAATGACACTCCATAAAATGACTGTGTTACGAGCGTGCATTGCACAGTTTGCACGCACGCTCGTAACTTCGTGAATTTATAGTATTTTCACTCCAGATTTTCAACATTGCCATTTTCCCACACCTACTTATGAACAGTGCAGCTGTCATTTTTCCCATCCTGGCTGAAATGTGTTTTTTGCACTTCCAGCACAGAATAGCGTGGTCGCTGTGGGGAAATCACTGTCCAGAACAGATTAAGAAAATGACAGTGATATTGTTCATGAGCAGATGCCTATATTGAAAATTTGGTGATGATAGCCCATCAAATGACTGTGTTACAAGTGTGCATTGCACACTTTCCACACACCCTTGTAACTTCACAGATTTGTAATATTGTCATGCCAGATTTTCAATGGTGGCATTTTTTCACACCTTCTTATGAGCAGTACAGCTGTCATTTTTCACATCCTGACTGAAATGTGGTTTCACAGTTGTGGCACAGAATAACACGGTTGCTGTGGGAAATCAATGTTTCAGACAGATTAAGAAAATGACAGTGGCACTGTTCATGAGCAGAGGTCCTAAAATCCCTATGTTGAAAATCTGGTGCCGAAACTCCATAACATGACTGTGTTACAAGCGTGCATTGAACTGTGTGCACGCACCCTTGCAACTTTGCAAATTTGTAATATTTTCATGCCACATTTTCAACAGTGGCAGTTTTTCACACCTCCTTATGAACAGTACAGCTGTCATTTTTCACATCCTGGCTAAAATATGTTTTTGCACTCCTGCTGGAGAATAGCACGGTTGCTGTGGGAAATCAGTGTTTGGGATAGATTAAGATCGAATGAGTGAGAGGGGGGACTGACTGAGCTCAAATGAGCTCTGTCAGGACTGCTGCAGATTTGTTTGTGGGCTGAAAAAGGCCCCAACGCAAGAGCCCAGTACAAAACGGCAGCCTGCAGCACTGGGAGAAACAGAACGAGAGAACGAGTGAGGGAGGGGGAGCGAGCGAACTCACCAGAGTGCTGCCAGGACTACTGCGGATTTCTTTGTGGGCAGAAAAAGGAGTCAAAGCAGGCAGGGGCCCAGTAGAAAAGGCCAGCCTGCAGCGGTGGGAGAAACAGTACGAGTAAGTGAGACAGGGGGACTAAGTGAGCTCAACAGAGCTCTATCAGGACTGCTGTGGTTTTCTTTGTGGGCAGAAAAAGGTGCTAATGCTGGCAGGAACCCCGTACAAAAAGACCGCTTGCAGAGCCAGAACAAACAGAATGAGCACATGACAGAGGGAGACTGAGTGACCTCCACAGAGCTGTCGGGACAGCTGCAGATTTTTTTGTGGACAGACAAAGGTGCTAACGCAGCCAGGGCCCATGCACAGCGCGGGCTGCAGCGCCAAGAGAAACAGAATGAGTGAGTGACAGAGCGGTAGTGAGTGAGCTCAATGGAGCTGTATTGTGACTGCTGCAGATTTCTTTCTGGCCAGAACAAGCCATCAGTGCAGGCAGGAGCCCAGTACAAAAGGGCAGCCTGCAGCGGCAGGAGACACAGAATGAGCGAGTGAGGGAGGGGGAGTGAGTGAGTGAGCTCACAGGAGCTCTGTTGGGACTGCTGCAGATTTGTTTGTGGGCAGAAAAAGGCAGCAATTCATGCAGGGGCCCAGTACAAAAGGGCAGCCTGCAGTGACGGGAAAACCAGAATGAGCAAGTGAGAGAGAGGGAGTGAGAAAGCTCAGCAGAGCTCTATTGTAACTGTTGCAAATTTCTTTGTGGACAGATGAAAGTGGCAAGGCAGGCAGGAGCCCAATAGAAAAGGGCAGCCTGCTGCACTGGCAGAAATGGAATGAGCGAGTGAGAGAGGGGGAGTCAGCAGGCTCAACAGACCTGTGTCAGGACTGCTGCAGATTTCTTTGTGGGCAGAAAAAGCCACCAACAGAGGCAGGAGCCCAGTACAAAAGGGCAGCCTGCAGCGCCAGGAGAACTAGAATGAGCGAGTGAGAGACGGGGAGTGAGCCACCTCAATGGAGCTCTGTCAGGACAGCTGCGGATTTCTTAGCAGAACAAGGTGCCAATGCAGGCAGAAGCCCAGTACTAAAGAGCAGCCTGCAGCACAGGGAGATGCAGACTGAGCGAGTGACAAGCAGTGAGCAAGCTCGACACATCAACGCAATCAACATTCGGCATTGACAAATGCTTGTTTCAATTGGTGCAAATTCTGCTTTTTTCAGTAAGTATGTGCAACTCTGACACTGTATGTCATTAATTTCAGGTTGTCCCTGAAAAAGGGACATGCTTGTCTCAGTGGGCCCACCCAGATATCAAAATTTAAATAAATACATTTTGCGAGTCATCTCCAAATAGAGAGATAACATTAGCTGTTTTCTAGTCCCCTGGAACGACACCTGAATGTAAGGGGTTTTGAAAAATATCAGAGAGATATTCAGGTGGAATCTCTTTTATTAATTCGGTTGTATTATCATGATTTACTTTTATCCTCAAGTGGATACCATCTAGACCCTAGGATTTCCCCAGATTCTCACTCTCCAGGTAATTATCCACTAATTTTGGTATAATCAACACTGCCTCCTTGACTTCCACTGCCAGCTGGCCATGTCACCTGACTTACTGCTACATATAGTAGGAGTTATTTACTGTCTCAAGGTAGAGTCATGTGATGATCTGCCTGAGCTGACAAACTTTTTGCTCTCTCCCAACCCCTCATCAGAAAAGTACTTATTTTTCTAATTTCACTTACTTAATCCAACAGTTTGCTACTAGTGGACTTGCTGCACCAGAAAGCCTTACAGTATTGGTGTTTATTTGACCAAGAATGGAGGCAGAGATGAGAAATGCCCTGCCGCGCCATACTCCTCCCACTATGTCAGAATGGGACATGACTTCCAAGAGATCTAAGCAACAGGCTGCAATAGCTTTCTATGGCAGCTCTTCCCTAACTATCCTTACTGAAGATGAGTTTTTACAAGTGTTTGGCACCCTTAAGGATACATTACAAGTACTCTCCGAAGAAACTAAAGATATCCACTCATCTGTTGACACCTTATCCCGGTGAGTGGGTGACAATGAGGCCCTCACCAGCTCATTGGAGTGGTGATGAACCAAAATTGAGCCTGATATTGTCTCTCTCAGGCAAAAGCTCATCAGAATGGAACCCTGTTTAGATGATCTAAAGGGACCAAGTAGGAGAAACAATGACATAATTCTGGGCTTACCGGAGAAGAGGGAGGGTCCCAATGTAGTAATATTTGTCCAGAAGCTATGTAAAAAACTAACAGGACCCTCCCCCAATGGTCTGGCATACATTATCTAGAGGGCACACCACTTGTTTTGCCCTATGCCTGCTGATGGCTCCCCTCCTGGGCCACTCATTTTCAAATTTCTAAACTATTTAGTTTGCCAGCATCTACTTTCTAGGGTTCAGGACCTCAAGTCAGTCTTCTGGGAAGGCAGCTGCCTTTCAGTGGACAGGACCTCCTGGCCTCGGCCCAACAGAAAAGATTTGCATTTCACCTGACCATCACCAAGTTAATAGTGGTTGACATCAGGTTCTGAGTCCGCTATCTAGCTACTCTTCAAGTTCAACATGGTGAAACATGTAGGAGTTTGAAAACCTTGGAGCAAGCCACCGCCAAGCTCAAAGTTCTATATCCTGACTTATTTAAGACCTCATGAATCACTGAAGATGTCTGCTATGTAAGTACTGAAATCCACTGGGCTGGCCAATCTTTCTTGGCTTGTCGAGTTGCTTCATTTGATACTTTGTACATGCCGATGGACATTTAATCATTGTGCTTGCTACTCCTACTAGACTCAAGGTATGTGTGCTGGGACCAGGAGGATTAATGTGTGGTTCATCCCATTTCATTTGTATTTTGGCCTTTCTAATTGATTTGTCCATCTTTGGTTCTGCTATAACTGAGGGCTGCATTAGCTAGACATATACTGGTCCTAGACCAATGGAGTTACATTATGTTCCCTCAGAGATCAGTTAAGGGCATTGGACTGGTGGAGTTTATGGCTATCTGACAGAAGGTGGTTTTGAGCTTCACTATTATTGAGTAGATTACTTATTGATTTGATTTAATTTAGTCTGCAACGGAAAAAGTATTGGACTGCAGTCAGTTAACAGTGCAGTTGCCATGGGGGAAGATGACAGGATTTGACTGAATATTCTCACTGCACAAACTTTTGTGTTCTAATACTTGCAGTTACAGTATTAAGTGCAGTGGATAGCTGGTCAAAAGTACTGACTGTGGAAATTGATTAATTACATTCTTGCAAACCATTAAATTATATAGGCTGGGACCAAGAAGTAAAATATGCACTATATAGTGCTTCATCTGTATTCTGTAATTCCCATTTGTTTTGACCTCTCCTTGGACCTTCTCTTACTGAGCACTGCATTCCCTGGGCATTTACTGGTCCCCAGCCCTTAAGTTATATTATGTTTCCCTGTGATAAGTCCAGAATATTGGGACTGTTTTAACTGAGTTTTCTTCCGATAACAGATATTTCTGAGTTTGTGTTTTTTAAGAGCCAGTTATTCAATTTTATGATTCTGGCTGCATCTAAACATATTTGGACTGCTGCCAGTTTAACAGGGCAACTGCTGATGTTGGAAGACAACAGAAATTGCTTGAAAGCTTTGAGGGCAATATCTTATATGTTACTGCACCCTTGTAACATTTGATATTATAGTGTTTCAGATGCAGTGGATGTCCCGTCGAAAGGTTTAATTGTTGACAGGTCCTCTTACATTCATGCAAATGGTTCTGTTCTGTATTAATGATAACTGAGTCAGCTTACTTTCTTTTATTTTGCTGCCCATAGACATTAAAGTCATTGATTCAGGCTGACAATAACTGCTGACTTATGGAGTCTAGTAGGTGCTTTTTATATGGCTATAGTAACTCATTTAGATACCTGCTCCAGCATGTCCATCTTCAGATTGCCTAAAGCATGCTCATTTGTTACATATTGCTCCAATATCAGACTGCTAGAGTTTATTAATTCATTCTCTCTTTCTTGCACGTAATAATTCATACCATTACTTAGGTTGCTTATACCTTGTTATCTTAAGGAGTTGGCCAGAATGCATGCGTTCTTACTTCAGGGTTTATTTCAGTGAAATAACTGGGACAAGTGTCAGTTTTTTGTCTATAGTGCATTAGATTCTTTATAATAACAGCCTAAAGCTCATTATATATTACATTATTCTTATTATTTAGAGGTTTACCTTAGTAATTTGAATAGATGTTTTTTTTCTGGTGGGGGGGTCACTCTTGGGC
This sequence comes from Neoceratodus forsteri, assembly GCA_016271365.2. Classification (NCBI taxonomy): domain Eukaryota; kingdom Metazoa; phylum Chordata; order Ceratodontiformes; family Ceratodontidae; genus Neoceratodus; species Neoceratodus forsteri. Next base: position 327,964,093 of record CM057450.1, on the reverse strand, counting down.
ATATGATGGTCAACATCATGAACCAGAATTTTTTGGTAGCTCAGTCAGCTGGATTAGGGGTGGTTAATTCCTACAGGGGTTTTGTATTTATGGAATTGTTTTGTATTGTTTTAAGTTTCTGGGGTTTGGGGTTTGATGTGTATGGTCACATGGATTCATTTCACTGCAGTGTATTCAAAAGATCTAGTTGGGTTGATTAATTCTATTTTATTTGGGAGTGCCTGGGGCACACCTTCTCTGTATTGATTCTTTGCTGTTCTTTTCTGAATAGTGGCAATCATTGGTAGTTTGTATACTTTTGTAACTTGGAATGTAAAAGGCACTCAGGATATAGGAAGCAGTATATAAAACGCTGATATCTTAAGAAACTTTGAGTGGGTGTTGTATTCTTGCAAGAAACACATCTTCGTACAGAAGGCATTCTTGGTTTTAGGAGAACACGGGTGGGCCAAGCTTATGGTGTAGGCAGCAGGACAAAATGTGGAGGTGTGGTTATTCTTATACCTTAGAGGACTTCTTTCCAGCTACATCAGGAGGTATGGGACCCTGAGGGAAGATATATTCTTCTGCATGGACTGTTGGGGTTAGCCGAGGTAGTTTTGGGATCCATTTATGGCCCTAACATGGATTTTCCCTCCTTTTTTGTGCAGTTGTCTGTATGCCTAGCCCATTTTTCTTCTTTCCCAATATTTTTGTGTGGGGACTGGAACTTGGTGTACTAATCTGAATTGAACTGATCTGGAAATGTTCAAAGGGGGCTTTCCCCAAGACAACGGGGTCTAAGGGATTTAAGAGTCAATAGGATTTGTAGATACTTGGAGCATCCTCCATCCCACGGAACATCTGTAAACTTTCTATTCATCTCCATACTCTTCTTTTTCCCACCTGGATTATTTTTTAGTCAGTGTGGAAGCACTTGCAGTCCTTTCTCATTGTGAAATTTAACCAATGGCTATCTCTGACCATAACCCCATAATAATGATTCACTTGCTCCATGGGCTGGAAGAGCATGATACAGTCTCATGGTTTAATTCACAGCTGCTAAAAGACCCAATTTATTCAGTTTTACTAGAATATATACAATCCTTTTTTATCACCAATGACAATTCAGTTCAACATCTGTATGTCCTATGTGGGTCTGCCAAATGTGTGTTTAGAGGGGACTGTATTCAACTAGCTTCTAAGCACCATAAAGCTCGTACACAGCAGCTTGTATATCTGCTTCAGTAGATCAGAGACCTAGAACTTTGCCTTTTCCCCGCTACTCCTGATGCCGACTGGTGTCATTTACAATCTTTAAGAGCTTAATATGCTAACCTTTTGGCAGAAAAAAACAGAACAATCACTCTTTTGAACTAATGTGCGGTATTTGGAGAAGAGGAACAAGTAGGAAAGTTGCTTGCACTCCGATTGCGGCACCTCGAATCAGGGAAGATCATTCTTAAAATCTGCGCTGGAGTTCGTGACACGCTGTTCACCCACCCCCACAAGATTGCTGATGCTTTCTGTCAATTCTATAGTTGCTTTTACAAGGTGGACACTCCTCCAGATAATTATGATTAGCTAACACATGAGTATCAAGATGATCTTCCCATTCCTCAGTTGTTCCCAGAACAAGAAACCCTAAAAGGTCCTATTCTTTTGTCTGCTATAAATTTAAATCTGGGATTACAAAACCTTTGAACTAGAGGCTCTTTTACAAAGGTTCCACAAAATGTATTGATACAAAGGCAAATAACTTCCTCTCAACAAAGCTCCTGGACCTGATGACCTTATGAACAACTTCTATAAAGCCTACTCTGCCAAGTTTGCCCCCTTTCTAGTTCATTTGTTCAATTTATTTTCTTCTGGCCTCCCTGACTCTACTTTAATGCAGTCCTGGATCTCGCTAATAAGGAAGCCAGGCAAAGATGAGAAATCCCCGAGTGGTTACCTCACCATCTCCCTTCTCAATTTTGATTTAAAAATGTTAGCCAAGGTACTAGCTAATAGACTCCAACTACTGTGGGATGGCTTGATTAGTTTGACTCAAGTAGGGTTTATGGCGGGCTGTTTATCAAGTGATGATCTGCGACAGCTCCACTATTGGATGTCTGCAGCCAGGGAGAGCAACATTGCTTCTGTCTTGGTCTCCCTGGACATGAAAAAGCCTTTGACCATGTTTCCTGGTCATTTTTATTTAAAGTCTTAGAAAAATGTGGCTTCCCGCTAGAGTAACAAACGTGGATTAAAGTGTTATGTAGTGATCCCATCACCCATATCTTATGCAATGATGTGCTGTCCTCTCCACTTTGTTTGCAATGAGTAACTAGGCAGGGCTGTCCACTCTCTACTTTCCTGTTCAATTTATCTTTAGAACCTCTTATCCAGCACCTCTTATTAAAGCTGACTGTGTGAAATATTCTTACCAGAGGGAGTCAATACAAATTGTCAGCCTATGCTGATGATTTGCTTCTGCATATTGAGTAACCTGCTACTTTGATCCCAGTAGCTCTAGAAGAAATAAACCATTTTTCCCTCCCCTCTGGTTATAAACTGAATTTGACAAAAAACCAAGTACTTCCTCTCAATGTTCATGTCAATAAGCAAGAGGTTCTGGACTTGGGATTAGAGTGGGAATCCAAGATGTTGACATACTTGCGTATTCATCTCACTCTTAGACCTTTGACGCCTAATAAGAGCATGTTGATTACCAGAGGAGAGGACAAGGTACTGCACACTACTCAGCTGAGGAGAAGCTGAGGGAGCAGGATCTGTATTATGCTATTTAGTTGCCTAGAACAGGTATATCACTGTTACCTCATCTGATTATACCTGTGGCATATACATTTCTTTCTAGTATAACTTGTGTACCTGATTCAGAACTGCAGTCTGTATTGAACCACCATTCCAAGGGAGAGCTTGGAGTGCCGTGACAATGGAACAGCCTTCTCCACCCGGAGTGTGTGGTCTTGCATTCGGACCACTAACATGCAGACTGTTTCTCTTATTTTGGAGTCTTACTCAGAGTCTAGAGCCTAGAGTCTAGAGTTTAGAGCCTAAAATTTTGTTATAATTGTATATTTCTTCTCTCTGGTTTTTGTTTATCTCAGTTTTTTTTTAAAGTGCTTTGTGTGAAACATAATGAGTGTTTTGATCTCTAGATTTAATCTATAGACATATAAAGTAGGTTTTTTTTATTAAAAGCATCTAATTTATAGTATTACCTTGGTTTTGAGACATTTTATTAGATGTTTTACTAGACTACGACGAGTGTTACCAAGTGTTTTAAATTTAAATAATTACTTGAGCCAAACAACCTTTTAATTTAATAGTGCTTCAAACATAGCAACCTTGATTGGTAGTTAAATTGATCATTAAGCTAACCATTAAAATATTCAATAATCTAATAACACTCTGTTTAAGCTTCCTCTAACATTTTTTTTTCAGATTCTAGGCTATTAGTGCTGCGCTTGTGGTGATTGTGATTATGGTTTAATTGACTAATGTTTTAAAGATCTTAATTGGTCATTAGAAATTGGAGAAATAATTTTCATATTGTTATATAGATTATTGAATTCTATGAATTGATAAATTGATTAATTAATCTTAGATTGACTTAATTGAAGCACGAGAATGAGTAGCATGAGAATATTGAGGTTTTTAAAAGTAATTTGGGAATTGAGTTATTGAGAGTAGCGTGCTGGATAGTTACAAGGTGGTTCAAGGTGGTTCAAAAGCCTCTGATTATCTTATTACTCTACTTGGTGTTCTGAGAGATGACGTCTTTGTAGCTTGTGTCCCTTACTTAGCTAACCTAAATTATATTGCAATAGGATCTCCGTCACAAATGCAGTATCTCTATGAGAACTATGAAGCTATGAAGTTTCAGTTAAGCTTATAGGAAAAAGATAACTTATGTTGGATTTGCTTTAATCCTTAGCCTTTAGCCTTTTAGCTCTCTAGTTGAGTGTATTTTTAATTCCACCTTCTATCGGGCTTCAAGGGTGTTTCTTCTGGATTGTCAGAATTTTATTAAAACCCTCTCCTTATTAGTAGTATCACGGTGCTACATGGTAGAGGATTTAAAATCCTCCTCATAAGTAAGTTTTGGTTTGAATTTGGTTCAACTTTATTAGAATTTTAAATTTCTAGTGGGCAATACTAGTTTTACTTTGTTCACTTGGGCTACTGCCTATCATTAGGTTACTATAGAGTTTTTGTATACAGAGTTACAATATTTGTTCTGTTATAAGCAAAATCAATTCGATTTTGTTTGGCATTTTAATTACTAGTATAGTATTGCTAATTAGAAGTAATTACTAATCTAATACATTGGGATTTGCTAGATCTGAGTTATTAGAACTTCAGTATTTTGATCGATTTCTTTAGTTAACTTTTTATTTGGTTTATTCAGCCTGACATCAGTGGTGGGCAAGGTGATGGAGGGCATTGTCAAGGAGAGGCTGGGGGGGACCTGGATAAGTCAGGGTGCCTGGACAATAGACAGCATGGATTCATCCCGGGGAAATCGTGTCAGACAAACCTGGTGGAGTTCTATGACTGGGTGACAAGTGCCTTGGACCTGGGTAGACCAGTGGATGTCCTCTTTCTAGACTTCAGCAAGGCATTTGACTCTGTTCTTCATGTGGGCCTGTTGGATAAACTAGGAGAAATGGGGGTGGGAAACCAGATGATCCGATGGATAGGCAATTGGCTCAGGACCGGACCCAGAGGGTCGTAGTTGGTGGGATAGTCTCTTCCCAAGGAGGGTCATTAGTGGGGTCCCACAGGATCAGTCCTGGGCCCCTTCTGTTCAATGCCTACTATCTGACATAAGGACAGGAATCAGGAGTGAGATGAGTCTCTTTGCAGATGACTCGAAACTGGGGGCAGTGGTGGATGGGGAGGAGGGGAAGGTGGCACTGCAGGGGGACCTGGAGGCTCTGGAAAGATGGTCTAGAAAGTGGAAGCTGAGGTTTAATGCAGGGAAATGCAAGGTACTCCACCTGGGGGCCAGAAACCCAGGCCAAGTGTACACCCTGGGGAAATACTACAAGTCTCAATGGCTGAGAGGGACCTGGGGGTGGTGGTGGATGTGAAGATGAACAACTCTGAGACTTGTAGGAGGGCAGCAGCCAAGGCCAACAGGATGCTGGGATGCATCGCTAGAGGATCACCTCCAGAAGGAGGAAGTGATACTCCTCTGTATAACTGCTTGTGAGGCCGCACCTGAGTACTGTGTGCATTTTTGGAGGCCGCACTTAAAGAGGGATATTAACCTCCTGGAAAGGGTCACGAGGAGGCAACCAAAATGATTTGGGGCTTGGGGACAGGACCTATGAGGAGGCTCGAAGACTAAATATGTACACTTTGGAAGAGAGAAGGACGGGGGACATGAGAGGTCTTCAGGTACATGAAGAGGGTAAATAGGGAGGAACAGTGAGGGTGCTTTGAAGGAAGGAGGAGGGGGCCACTAGAGGGCATGGGTGGAAGCTGGAGGGGGGAAGATTCAGAGGAGAAAGGAGGAGGTGCTACTTCACTGAGAGGGTGGTAGAGCCATGGAATGCACTACTTAGGGGGCTGGTGGAGGCAGAGACAGTGGAGGGGTTCAAGAGGGGGTGGGACAGGTACAGGGGAAGGGTTCAGGAAGCAAAATCCAATGCAGCAAGAATATCCGGAACTGGAAGGGAGAAGCCAGAGAAGGCGAGGGGAACAGCAAGGTCAGCACCCAGGGTGGGGGCTGACCAAATGAGCAGACACGAAAGACCATTAGGCCTATTCTGCTGGCATTTTAGTATGTTAGTATATTAGTATTTAGAAGTAGACTTGCCATTCCGTATTTATTATAATTGTTGTGGGTTTTTTTTTGTCTTATTCTTTGGTATTACGGCTTGGTCTTTTTTTCAACCCTTAATAGTGACCATTTGGAAGTATTTGGAAAACCCCTGGTGGAATTTGTTGGATGTGGATGGGGTACAAATTGTGGAACTTGAATGCATTGGCTGTCGATTCATTTTGAACTTTGTATACAAAGTCTGTAACCTGAAACAACTGAAATAAGTGGGATAAATGGAATAATGGAATAACGGAATAAATGGAACAATCTGTTGGAACTCATTCAAATTACTGAATTACAGATTTGTATCATCATAGATATACAGCTGCACCGTGCTCACCAAATATTCATCATTTCCAGGAGCCTCAAGACTCTCTTGGATCTAAAGCTGGACATTTAAACCTGAAGATTTTCGTAATTATAACTCTTTTTTTTCCACATATTTTATAGTAGATAATTATTACCTGAATTTTGTAAAATTATTTTTGGATTATTGGTTATTAATTTAACCTTTTATTTGGGATATAAAATCTTCTTATTTTTTTCTTTTTTTTGGTATATCTGTTTCATATAACTCTGCTTTGGTTTGGGCCAGGAACATTGCAGGATAAAACATCACAAATGGAAATGAAGTAGACAGAACAGCGCTGCCTGCAATGCAGAATGCACAATAGAATGCAGGCAGCAACAGCGCCAAGCCAAAGACCACAGGGGGAACCATCGCCAGCAGCAATAGAGGCAGAAAACACACTGCCACCCAAAATGCTGCTGGCACAACATATTGTGGGCATCAATTGGGCCAGGCAGGGAGACTCCAGGGGGAATCATCACCAGTGGCAATAGAGGCGGAAAACACACTGGCACCCAAAGTGCTGCTGGCACACCACAAGGCAAGACACCATGGTGCTGGGCAGAACAGAGGCATTGAATACAACATGCACTGCACACACAATGAGTGTGGCACAGTGGTGGGCACCTGTGCTGTGCTCACCTGTGGCTGTGCTGCCCCGTCTTGGGGGCTGTCCGTCACCCTGTGCACATTGTGCAGGCTCTGTCTCCCACTGGGCAGTGTGTGCCTCCCCCTCCTTTGGTCAAGTGCTGTCCATTGTGTGGCCATTTAGTGTCATCCTGTTCTGTGGCCAGTTCAGTGATGTTTCATCTGGGTGCACACTGCTGGCTGTTTCCTGGTTTGAGCTATGCTTGCATCTCCTCCTCCGATTGTGCCATGCGGGTGCATACAGTGTTGCTGCTGTGATGTTCTGCAGCATTTGGGGCTCAGCGAGGATTCTGCTATGCTGCATTTTGTCCATCACAATGTTTTTGTTGTCGGTGTTGCTTCTGTGTTGTTCTTCCCACGTTGATTTGTCTGCGATGTTCCTGGCCTGAACCCTCTGCTTTAATAACAAATTTTTGGCATGTTCACAAGGAGTGGTAGAGAGTTGAAAAAACTGAAGGATAAGAAGAGTGAATGTTTAAAAGCTGTAGCTTTGAACCAGCATAAGGAAGACATGGGGGAAAAAATGGCTGTGTTTCTACAAAGGATTTGTCCCTTGTTTCCATTGCAGCATCTACTCCAAATGTTCAAAATGGACCCCTGAGAGTTTTTACTTTTTATAGCCAACCTAAAAGTAGTATTACATCCCCTCAAATAAAAGAAAGAAATATTCACTGATTTCAGACCCAATTGTGTCCCATTAAATTTAACATATTACAATGTGTCACTCAGTTCATTGAAGCTACTGAAAACTAGAGATTATGATTCTCAGGCTGAGAAAGGCCCTGATCTCTCTCTAGATAAAGAATACTTTCAAGTGTTCGAGATCAGTTTAGCTTATCTAGTTTATCTAACTTAGCTAATTCAAACTTGATTCATTCTACCGATAATGCCAACTTTAATGATGTTGTTAACGATATCATTGATATTACTGAAAGTATTAAATTGACTTTAACTAATGCAGAAATAGAGAAATTTAACATGAAGGGTGATTCCAACAGTGTTAAGTCTCTTACACACACCTTAAAACTTCAAACTCAAAAAAAAAAAATCACAGATTTTTTTTATTTTCATGACAGTTCTTCAAAGGTTAACACTGGTGATATTTCTTTACCCAATATAAATAAAAAAGGTATGGTGAATGTTGAAATTACTCTGAGTCCTACAAAACTCAGAACACCTACTCCATGTGATCATTCAGAAATATCTCTTCATCCAACGGGGTTAGATCTTTTTAGCCCCCCTGAATCTCATGCATCTTTAGATCCTCTTTGTGATCATCAGGATAATTCTAGGTTTCTAGAGGGTTCACCTAATGAAGTTTTTAGTAGAATGGATAGAGAGGTTGAGAAAATACATATAGAACCAGAAATTCTGTTATCCTGCCCTGATACTATTTCAAAATATACGATTAAGGCTTTGGCCCATACAATAATGGCCAATATTGTTCTTCTTGAAGGTCTTAAAGATCTTAAATTACATGTAGAAAAACTTACTTGCCTTTTTAGTGATCAATTCTCTGAATTTTTTGAAAAATTAGATAACCTTGAGAAAAGGAGGGAAAAAATGAAGACCCTCCTTTTCAGAAATTAATATACACTCATTGTCCTATAAGGCCAAGAATAAGAAAAATACAAAGAATCTAAAAAAAAGGCTAAGACTTGAATTAACAAAAAAACAAAACAAGGAAGGGGTAAATAAAATAAGTAATGAGGAAAGAATTATTAATACCATTATGCCAAATGTAATTGAGAACCCTTCCAGAAGAGACCCTGTGAATGTAGAAGATCAGCATATAGTTTTTACTTTGCCTACTAAAGAAGTTTCTTTGCTTTTAAATAAGAAGGAAGGGACTCTAATTTTAGACACCCCCTTGGAAAGATCAATTGAAAAATTAACTCAGGCCCCTATTGGGGTCGAACAGTTGAATATAGAAAATTCATTTACATGCACAAATAAAGAATTTAAAAATCATATTTTGGAAACCTCTTCAGATTCTGAATTAGTTTCTCCTCCTAAGTTAGATCATTTAGCACTGTCTGGGACAGAGGTTGTATTTAAATTTAATAATATTTTTTAAAAGCTTATGAAACAGATATCTCACTATTTAATCAGTGTCAGTGGCTCAGTAGGTAGCACACTCGCCTCTGAGGCTGGGAGATCAGAGGGCTGTGGGTCCAGTTCCCACATCTGGCACTTGGGTTAATATCCCAGTACTGACACTGTAGTGCAGCATGAGAGGGGTGCTGCACTTCTGAGTTGAAGTCTTTCAGATGAGACATTAAACCGAGGTCCCATCTGCCTGGATTGGTGGTAGTTCAGGTGGATGTTAAAGATCCCATGGCACTTATTGTAAAGAGTAGGGGACTTTCCCCAGTGTCCTGGCCAAATTTCCCTCATTCACTAAAAAAATACCACCAACAGCTTAATCTGGTTCAAGGTCGGTTGGCATTCATCTGTATCCCCCTCCCCCGGGTCGTGCCTGAAAATAGGCAGGATTTGTCTAGTGCACTTACCCGGTCAACAAAAACTAAATAAAAATAAAATAAATAAATAAATAATAAAATAAATTAATATGATTTATTACTTGTTTAAAGCTGAACTTGATCTAGAAGCAGCAGCCAAATACATTAAATTAGTTTGTAGAGATTTATCAATCTTTACTACACCCGTTTATATATTGCTATCTAATATGTACACTGCCAAAACTATTTGGACAAAACAGTGCTTTATTAAGAAACTGAATATAATGTTTTATTCCCCAGTTAATTGGATCATGATTTGGAAATGTGCGTACAGAACTACTGTACCCAATAAGTGCACTAAGGACATTATGATTTCCACTTAAATTAAATTGAAACTTTGAAAGAGATTTGAATACTCGAACTGTGTCCATATTTGGAATACATAAATTTGAAGGTGAAAATATGGACAGGCTGTCTGCTTATATTCAATCACTCTTTGCCATCTGTTTTGATCGTGAAATTCAACCATTAGATTTTGTGTCTGTTAAAAGAATATATCAAGATAAACTGGATTCCCAAGTGGATATTGAAATTAAGTCAACAAAACTGTATGATTATCTCCTGTTAAACAGTTATAAATTGGACAAATATGATGTTTATTTGGTTGATTTGTTGAATCTGGATTCTCCAGATTATTTGACTCAAGGGAAATTGGATTAAAATTGACATCTAACCCCCCAACCAACTCTACTTGTTTCTGAGGCTGTTGAGGTTGGGAGGGAGTATACTGATTTAGATAATACAGTTAAAATGAATACTTATAATTTTATTGCATGGAATATTGCAGGTTTACAATCAAAAATGGTGGATTTATGTTGGTTGGATTATGTTTCAGAAGCTGACATTATATTATTTCAAGAGACATGGATTATATCAAATATCAATATTAATGGTTATACACCACTTCATATTTTTGTCATAAAGGAAAAAAATTGGAAGACTGAAAGGGGGTTTGTCTACTTATATTAAAATAAGAAAGGGCATTTGGATTATAGAGTATACCACATTTGGTAATGAAATCCTGTTTTGTGTGGTTGCCTGGGATTCTCTAATCTTTTTGATAGTTAATGTGTATTTTCCTCCTAATTTTCATTCTATGGTTACCTATGATCCTGGGGCATAGCTATCTTTGGAAATAGATCTCTTGCTTTCAAAACATTGTATTGATATCACTATAATAGGGGGTGATTTAAACACCTGTATTGCTAGTTTTGACAATTTAAAAATATTTCAGTCTCAGATTTATAAGGGGGATCTTGAACCTAGGAATTCAGAAGATGATACTGTGAATGGAGCTGGTTTAAAAATGATGGATTTGATTAATAATGGTAATTACTGTATTTTAAATGGAAGAGGAACAGGAGACCTGGATGGAGCATTCACTTTTTTTTCCTTCAAATGGGAGGAGCATTATAGATTACCTGATGATCTCCCCAGAAGCCTATAGTCATTTTCATGACTTTAAAATTGAAATGAGACCTGAAAGTGACCATGCAGCTTTAATAGTGAGGATTGATAAAATAAAAGATAATTCTAATAGCATTAATACTGTATCACTGCCATCGCTTTTTATGACAGGTAAATATAAACTTAAATTGAACAATAAAAATAAAGAAAAAGCAGCTGAAGTTATATTTTCCCTGAGAATCAGTTTAATATTTACATTGTTCCAGGATCATTGCTCACTACAAATTACAAATAATTATTTGGAAGTGAGGTATCAGGATATTAGAACTGTGATTTATTCCTATACCAACTTAACTCCTACACCCTTTACTTGGTTTGATCAAGAATGTAAGGATGAAAAGTATAAACTGGGACTTTTGATTAAAAAAACTACTAAACATTCAGCAAGAGTGAACATTGTAAGACTCAACAGAGCAAGGAAGCAATATAAACAATTTCTAAAGCACAAAAAATATGAGTTTATTTTAAAACAATGGACCCACATGCTAGAAATTATATATAAAAAAGATTCAAAAGCTTTTTGGCAATTAGTGGCAAGGGGAGTTAAAACATTTCAACCATCACTGACAGTTTAGGTACCAAAAGAAATATGGATAACATATTATTCAAAACTTTTTAATAATGAGTCAAATCTAAAAGACTGTTTTGTAAGGCCAGAATGGTTGCTAGCTGATTCATACTCACCCCTGCAATTTTCTTGGTTAGATGTTGAACAGGCAATTAATAATTTGGCTAATAATAAGGCTCCTGGACCAGATTGTATTCCAGGAGAACTATATAATGAAAATATGAACTTTTGGGGCCCTTTTTTTTTCATTTTTTTCAATATTTGTCTTAGGGACAGAAATGTTCCTTCCTTTTGGCGCAAAACTATTATCATTCCAATACATATAAACAATAATTTCAAAATCCCAAGAATTATCGGCCCATAAGCCTACTTGACATTAGTAGCAACATTTTTTCTAGAATTTTATTAAACAGACTCCAGATTTGGGTTAATAAATCCAGCCCCTTTCAAATTTTCAAACGGGATTTAGTTTAGGTTTCTCATCACTTGATAACATTTATGTTTTAGCCCACTTTATTGAAAAATCTAAATTATATAAAAATGAAACTATATGTTATTTTTGTTGATTTTACTGCACCATTTGATTCTGTAATAAGGGATATCCTCTGGAATATTCTCTTAAAATGTGGTATACCTACTAACTTGCTTATTCCAGTTTTTTTGTTATATTCTGAAACAAGCACTGCGATTAGATATGATAAAATGGGGAATATTTCAAAATACTTCAGTACTAACAGGGGGTCATACAGGGGTGTTTGCTTGCTCCACTCCTGTTTAATCTATATGTTGATTCTTTGCTTTGTTTTGATATATCAATACCTTTGGATTCTCCTAAAATAAATAATCAATATATTCATAGTTTAGCTTACGCTGATGATTTAGTTCTTTTTTCTTTCTTTCTCTCAAAAGGGTCTCCAGTTAAAAATTGACCAATTAAAACAAAAATGTGATCATCTAAAACTCAGTATTAATTCTGATAAAACCAAGTTAATGGTTTTTGGAACTAATTCCCCTAAACCAAGAATCAAGTTAAATCAATTTTTCTTAGAAGAAGTGACTTCATATTCTTATCTTGGGATAATATTTACCTCCAATGGATTCTGGACTTCACATTTCAATAATCAAATCACTAAAGCTAAATGTGCATCAAGGGCCCTCCTTTGCTTTAATATTAAATATGTAGGACTTTTGGTGGAACCAGCTATTACAGCAGCGGAAGCTAAGATCATTTCAATTTCATTATATGGTGCTGAAATTTGGGAAACGAAGGAAAATTCTAACCTTGAGACTCCCTTATCTTATTTTTATAAAACAATTCTTCAAGTACCTCATTCGATGGCTAACTTGATTGTAAGAGCTGAATTAGGTAGATTACCACTGGAAGATTTAATTAATCTTAGACTTTTATCATGTTGGCTTAAGATTCTTAACAATAATAACAATTTAATAAAACTCTGTTTCCCTGAAAAACAAATATGGTACACCAATGGTTTTTCTTTGCCTTGGTTAAAAACTGTTATTTAAAACTTACAAAAGATAAACTCCACTCATTTATGGAGAGATCATCAGAAGGGTATTTTAATACCTGATTCTTATAGAGGAAACATTTTTAAAAATATATTTGATAATGCTTTTGAAAACCAATTAAGATTGGTTAGATTACAGTAACAAGCAATCTGGATTGAAAAAAATAAAATAGATTCTAGAATAGAAAATTATTTACTACTCCCCTTAGCCCTTAATATTCGGAAAATAATAACATGGGCAAGATTTGAACTGATTACTTCCAAATGTATATATTTTAATGGTTCTGCTCTTACATTTGATAATAAATCTAACGAATACCATTGCAGTAAAGGGTTTAAAGAAACTTTGTACCATATTATAATTCAGTGTCCCTTGTATAGAAAGAGCAGAAGCTTAATCTTAAATAATTTTCTAAATAAATATTTAAATTTGGATTATGATCCAGTATTCACTTTGCTCCATCCAAGGATAGTGAAAGATGCATTGATGTGTTCTAATTTCTTCTCATCAGTAATGAGTTTTAAAAAACAGGCATTTAGAAGAAGAATTCAAAAGAAATAAAAAGGGAGAAATATAGAGATATTTAAGAATTATAATTGTGATTAATTGGATGCTTTTTTACTTTATTTGTTATCTTATTGTATTTATGAATATTGTAATGTCCAAAATGTTTACCTTTTTTGGAAGAACAATAAAAGTGGAATTTGAATTTGAATCTCACTCTTAGCCCTTCCAATCTAATTAAAGAAAATCTTATCCCCCTCTTACAAGAAATTAAATCTGATTTATAGTGATGGGCTGCCCTGTCCCTTTCCTTATAGGGTAGATTTAGCATGATTAAAATGAATATCTTGCCCCGATTGCTATAACCCATAGGAATTCTATGCCCATGTCACCCCAAATCCTGGTTTAGCCAGTTTCAACAATTATTTAATACTTTTCTTTGGAAGGGGTGAGCAGTCCGATGGGTGTACTTCAGACTTACACTCCAGAGGGATTAAGGAAGCTTGTGAATCCTTAATCTTTTTCTCTATTATTGCGCTCACTATGTCAGCAAATTCTTCTTATAGGGTCACCCAGATTTATTTAAAGAGGAATCTAGATGTATCCCCTTGTGGTTGATCACTGAGAAAGAGATATGCCAGAGAGTAGGGATTCAATTACACAATTTGATCTAGTTTAATCAATCCCTCTTACCTCCCACTCTAAAGTTTACATCCCTTTTTTGGTCTGTAAAGGCCCTTAGGCAACTATGTAATTATTTGAGTCAAGATTGGTTGAGACTTACCTGTCAGCCTACACTGGGTAATCCCAATATTAGGATTGCTTGTGATCCTTTACCTATGATTTTTTGTCCACAACTCCAAGACACTACCTGCAGTTCTTTAATACCAAACAGCAAATTCATTCCCTTCTCTATTGTTAAAGATCAATTATTTCTTCCACCTTCCTCTGAAATTAAATACCTCTAGCAACCCCACTCATATCTGAATATTATAATTTTTTTTCAAGAAATGAGCCCAATGAGTCTTTCAGGAGTTTGTTACTATTGGCAGCAAGCCTTATCCCTGTCCGATAAGTCGATGGTTTAGAGGCTTATTTGGAGATGCTTGTATAAATATATAAAACAAGATCATTATCACCTCCTTCAGTTTAAAGTATTGCATAACTTGTATCATACACCCATGAGACTGCACCAGATGGGGAAGTTTTTCCTCTCTTTATGTACTAGATGCAAGAAGGCTGATGGTCATCTTAAGCATGTTTTGTGGGACTGTGACAAAATCCCCCCATTTTGGGAGGCAATCAGATTGTCTCTGGATCCTTTCCTAGGCCTGGAGACTTAGTTTACACCAGATGTTTGCCTAGTGGGCCTCCACCCTCCCAGCCTTTTTTGGCCATGGAGAGCCCATATGGCTATGATTTCTATCATGGCTAAATACTTAATTACACATCATTGGTTGAATGATGCTATCTCTGTGCACCTTGAGTGGCACCAAGATATTCTTCAGGCCTTTGTGATTGAAAAGCAAATTGCCTCGCTGCATCGCCAATGGAAACACTTTTGTGATAAATGAGAGTCACTGTAGGCTGTGTTGTCCCATCTGAAGCAGTCACAGGGGATAAACTGAGCTTGCCTTTGCTTGTTCTTGAACCCCTTACTCCATGAGATTTGTCTTTATTTATTTGCCTTACTGATATTTCCCTTATGGAGTTGGTAGTGCTTGGGGGGGGGGTTCTTTTTGTGCAGTTGTTTTAGTGTAGGCATTTACAGTTTGTAGTTTATTGTTATGGTTTCCCTTTCTATGTGTTCATTAATAAAATATACTTAATTAAAAAAGTTATTTACTGTCTCTGTTTTTTGCACTGCCTCACTCAGTGGTACCCCTCTTCCCAATGATCAACAGCACCACCTTATCCCTACCTCTCCATTTGATCCCTATGTTATGAAAAATGGATTTATTATCCCAGTTAACCTGTGGCATAGTCCTGTCTTCTGCACCAGCCTTAAGCTGGCTGACCATAGCCCTACATTTTCTGTAATGCTGTACTTCCATTGCTCTGTTACCAGACACTGTCCATTTATTATATGCCCTCCTCTTTACCATTAACTTTCCTGAAGTTATTTAGATAATCATGGAGGCATCCAGCTTGCCCTCTTGCCTTAGATGCAGATGGAGACACATCTAGCCACGTCTCACTTCAAGGCCTCCAGCTTAACATTACCACTATCACTCAATGGTGCATCCAGCCATTTAGGTATAACCATCTCCCTCAGCTTATCAAAATTGGTTATTTTAAGATTGAATGCCCCGGTCTCATTTTTGTTGTAGTAGCATCACCATCACTTTGAAGTTAGTCCTGCTGTGGTCTCCATCACCCTCTGACTCCTCATACTGCTCTGACATGTAATTCTCACTACTCAGTAGTAAGAAATGCAACTCCTTTTCCATGGCTGACATGTTAAACAAAAAAGCAACATTTTTAATAACTGACTAAAAAAATCCTCCCTGCTTTCTCCTTGTGCACTTTTCATTTGCCAGTCAAAGTCAAGTAGGTTATAATCCTCTAAGTGAACCATGCACTCCATACGTGTTCCCCTTTCAATTTCATCTGCCAATTCTAAGTCATTACCTGCTGCACTACTTGACAGTCTGTATTATGCTTCCAGAACTGTGTCCTCCCCCCCACCACCACCACCACGAAACCTAATTCCAGCCATAGGTTTCTGTTGAGGTTCCATCCCTCTTGACTTCTTTCTCTTATTTCAATCCCCTCCTTGACATAAAAAATACCTCCTCCACCCTTCTGTCCTACCTTGTCCCTCCTGAAAAGATTGTACTCCTCTGTCTTTGCAATCTAGCTTATTACCTGCATTCACCAAGTCTCCTTGAGGCCTAATATATCATAGCTTATCTTAAGAAACTCATCCTCCAGCTTATCCATTTTATTTGTTGCACTGTGCATATTTTCCACCATGCAACGTGGCCTGCAATGGGCATTCTGTATTTTATTCATAACCATTCCAGAGAAAACACCACTAGAAAATATGTGTTGTGGCCACAGTGTTGGCAGACTCAACACTTTACTTGAAGGGTACCTGTGGCCACAAGAGTTATTGTGTAAACAAAGAAATTGATGATGCTTTCTCAGTTATTGGTCACAAAACACACACACACACACATATACAAAATTTACTGTTACAATTCAATCACTGAGCTTTTAATGCAGAAATTCCTGGATGCTAGCTCAGGTGTGATGCTTGTGCAGTAAACCTACATGGAGCAAAGCAGTCCTACAGCAGGAGATAGATTGTGGGTATAACCCCTTACCAAATAGGATTTGCTAAGTACTGGCACACTTTGTATGACCAATGACTTAGAGGGTCTGTCATTTGGGTAGATGGTCTTGGGCTTTTAGCTACAAAAGTTTGTTTTCGTGGCATGATGCCTCCTCTTGAGGTGTCTCCTTTTAAAGCTATACCTAGTGCTGCTTCCTCTTGATAACTGTGGTACATTGGCACTTTGCTCTTGCAAACTGCAGCCCCACCCCTAAAAACAGTGTTATGATGATGCAAATTAAGGAAGAGGTGGCAATGTAACTAAAAGGCATATACTGTAATAGGTTTTGTGGTTGGAATGGCTGTTATATGTGTTTATTTAGGTGGTGTGAAAAAATGGCTATATTGAAAATTTGGGGTCAAAATATTTAAAATTGCCAAAGTTTATGAGCGAGCACAGAAAAACTTCAATGTACACTCATAATGTGATTTCTACATATTTTGACCCCAGGTTTTCAACATAGCCTTATTATGATACAACCTCATTGAGCAACAGTAGCGAAAATATTCAAATCCCATCCAAAAGTTGATTTCGGAAAGCAACTGCAAAATTGTCTTTCCGGAAAGATTTGCATAATTCCACCACCAGTAGTCATGATGTGGGGTCCCAAAAAGGCCATCTTGAAAATATGGTGTAAAAATATTCAAAATAAATAAAGTTATCAATAAAAGATCAAAACCCATTGAAATACATTAAACCGCACTTACCTGGTTTTCTCATATCACAGTTGCTAGTTCCAGCAGCAAGATCTGTCTTTGATTGCAGAGTGGATCTATGCCCTGGAAAATGTTCACATGAGAGGGTGTGGGGGTGTGGGGTGTGGGATGGTGGGTGCAGAATGGGAGATTGGGGTTGGGTGGGTGGGGAGTTGTCAGAGGATCAAGTCAGTGAGGGACCATTTCCTTTTTTATAGGGTAAACAGATATCAAGGAATGGTTTTATTTATTACAGAGAACATATTCCAACACTGGGAACTGGGAACCCCAGTGTCAGGCTACTGTTCAGTGGCACCGGGGGTGGGACCTCAGTGCTGCCATGTACTTATTGGGAATGAGGGAGTGCGTAACCTGGAAGGGGGGTCAACAGAAGCAGTACTGGGGATGAGCATCTCAGTCTGCTAACCTTAATATAGGGAAGGGGGGTGGGCAACCTGAAGGGGATGGGGAGAAAGAAGTGATACGAGGGGTGGGCACCCTGATCTGCAAAATTAGCAAGGTAGGCATGTAGTAGGTAGACTGATAGACAGACAAACAGATAGACAGATATCAGATATGACAGAACATATGATATCAGATATGATTTCAAACATTGGGAACTGTTTGAGAACTGTTCCCGATGTCTGAAATAGTTTCTGATATCGTACCTCAGTGTGAGTGTAACAGAGTACAGGTGATCACTCTTTTAGAAACTGATATGTGAAACATATTCTTACTATGATCCAGTAATTTTAGATAGCTAGATAGATAAAAAAAAAGTGTTTTCTTTTTTTATAGGATCAACGCTTAGTACTGTAAGCCCTGTTTAACAAAGTTGTCCTGAAATTTTGATGGTCGCATATAGATACATGATATTACACACATATACAGTACATATCTATACAATATTTAAAATAGCAATTATTAACAATGCTACAAAGCAGACCTACTGTACAGTAGGTATCAAAACAGAGGAAGCACAAAAAAAAAATCATACAAAACAGGTACATCTAGCCATCAATACAGTATCAAAACTAGTTTTAAAAGTCTTAAAAATCTTTGCATTCCTAACATCTGGTGCTAGTTCATTCCAAACCTTTGGTAATTAATAGCGTTGTTTCATTTTACTATAGAATTTTTTTACAAAGGGGGCCATTTAACACCTGTTTTGTAATTCTCTCAGATTATAACCATGAATATTTGTCTGAGCAAATCTAGATGAGTACATTCCATCCCAACTAAATTCTTTAAATGCCATCATCTCCAATCTGCTTTCTTCTTTGTAGTTCCAGAGAGTCCCACCCCAACTGATTTAGTGCACTGTAGTGATGGCTGTCAAAGTGACACCTCAAAACAAAATTAGCCATCCTATAATACATTTTGTCCATTTTATTTAACTGCGTCAAGCTGCCATGGTAATAAATTACATTACCGTATTCTAATATATTGTAGGAAACAGTTCTACATCATTATGGTGAGTGTACATTGCCGAAATTAAATTTTGGAGATGTACACCCCCAGCGACAAACAAAACAGTGCAAAAGACTCTAAATTTTAATGTAATATGGGGGACTGTGCCCCCTGCACCCCCTACTATTGGATTCTCAACTCCAGGGGGTGCATGTCAAGGGGTACAACATTGTAAAATTAAAAAAAAAAACTACTCATGCAGGGTGCAACAAAACATACCTGCTCCCAGGCCTGAACTCTGCATCCTAACCACTCCAGGTCAGTGTCCACCCACCATGCTATGGAGCCAGCTTGGCAGCTCACTGCAGCACCACCCCTCACAAACCCTCCTGCCCCTCGCTCAGCATGCTAGCCCCCCCATGCATGTCTACACATAGCAACACCCTGTTACTATTCACAAATCCTCCTGATCTGGTCACCCTCCCTACTCCCTCACTCTGTCAACATGCACCACAAGTGTGTAGTCATTTCAGTAGGTGTCCACTTGCGACTAGCACATATCACAGGTAACAGAAGTTGCAGCACAATCCTGTTCCTTGAGTCTTTTGGAAGAACTGCCTGTGTTCCTTACTGAATCAGAAAACATGATGTGAATCACTGTCTCTCTCATTCTTACTATCATGACTCCATCTATGGCATGCTGTGGAATTTGTGGAATTGCACTACTGCATTTCATTAGTTAATGTTCAAAAGGCATTCCTATTTATATTAAAAATACATTATGCCTGTCAGAATTACTAGATCATAGTAAAAACATTTTAAACTTCTAAAATAGTGATTGCCTGCTTAGTGTTACAATCACACTGAACTGTCCTGCAGCAATCTATTATTCAATTACTGTATTCAATTTAAAAACATAGGCCCGGATATTCAGACTGCGCCAGGCTGTGGCGCAAGCCTGGACGCAGTGCAACTTGGCTGTGCAGGGGTGTTGACAGGGTGATATTCAACGGAGCTGCGCCATGGCACAGCATCGCTGAATATCGCACCCTGGCCACCCACAGTGCGCATGGCGCAGTGGCCAGAGTGGAGCAGGGGGGATGCACTATGCACTAATGCAAGTTCCATTGCGCTAGGTGCAACAACCTCGATATTCAAAGGTGCACATGCAAATGGGGCCATAATGCATGCAAGGTGCAAATGGGGCCATTTGCATGTCATTATAGCGCCACTTGCATGCAGGTGCACCAATCCCCGGCAACTTGCACCTGGCACCCTGCCAGGCTGCAGTTGTTAGGAACCAACACCCCCTGCACAACTTGGAAATGTGCCCCACTGCCCAATCGTGGGCATATGTAGCACTTAGTAACTGTTCCAATATCCCTGGTGGTCCAGTGGACCACATCATGCCCGATCGTGGGCTTAAGTAATAAAATATCATCCAGTATCATTGGTGGTCCAGTGGACTGCTTCACGCCTAATCGCGGGCATATGTTAAACTAAATGTAATGTCCTATATCCCTTGTGGTCCAGTGGACTGCTAGCAGCCTGATCGTGGGCATCAGTAAACCATTAGTGGCACAGAAACCCAACCCTGGTGGTCTAGCAGTACCCCCCTCCCCACCCACTCACTTAGCCCCACTGTCCCACTCCCCCTGGTCAGCGGTGGGTGGCAGCTCCCTACCCACTTGCCGCCCACTGACTGACACCATACAGTAGGGCTGTACACCCATTGGTCTACAGCGTGAGCCAATGGGCATGCAGCCCATACCGTACTACACAGTCCAGATAGGTGAATGGATCCATTTACATATCTGGACTGTACAACATCCCTTTTGGCTTAAAGGAAATTATGTCCTGGACCGAAACAGCTGTCAGATGATAAGCTGATGTCAATCGTGGAGGCACCTGGAACTGAAGCCATTGCAATCTTCTTTGCTGAAGCGGAAACAGTTGTGGATAAAATTCAGGTACTAAAAACAGCAGGCTTTCTAAACACTGGCCCTGCTCTCACTGACTACCCTGCTATCCCTAGCACTGGGATACAGGTGATCCCCTATATCTATTATTTTAAACTGAAGGCTGGTCCCTCAAGCACTATCAAAATGGTAGGCCTCTGTAGGCTTTACTCCCCCGGTGTGGTCTGGTCCCTTCAGGTCGCTGTCCCTGCTCAGACATTCCTCAACTAAGCTGTGCAGCTCCTTTTACACTCTCTGAACATTCCAATTTACCAAAATCCTGGTCTTTGAGTGGACAAAACCATGTTCTAGCCCTCAGCACCAATCAAATTAAACTCCCATTTGGAATTCGACAGAAGCATAAGCCAAAATGAAATCTATCTTTTGAATCCTAACTGCTATCTCTGAACATTCCAAGGCTGCATAGTGCTGTCAGCATGGATTGCACACAGGAATCCCTCAGTATGCCTAACTGAATCAGACTGCCAAGCAGCACCCTAGGGAGGTTGGGGCAGAACCTATTTTTGAAAATGATTCTGCAGAACTGCAGTGCCAAACCTGGAATCTGACCTGGAATTGAGGTCCAGGTAATAATGCTTTGTAAAGGTGTGTACAGATTTCCAGGTACAGTAGCTGCCTTACAAATGTCTTCCAAGGTTATGCCCCATGCTGCTGCCATTGAGGCTGCAGTACCATGGGTTGAATATACCCTGAGACCTTGTGGAGGCTGCTCACCAGCCTTAGAACAGCAGAACTGGATACAGGAAACTATCCAGTGAGCGATAGTTCTTTTGGACATTGGCCTACCTTTACCCACCTCCCCATAGGTAAGGAACAACTGGGAATGGGAAGACCTGAGGTCCTTAGTATGCTGCAAATAGCAACTGAGTGACCCTTTAATATCCAGACAGTACAGACTTCTCTCACCTGAGCTGGAGGGGTCTATAAAAAAGACCGTGAGGGGGATGGATTAATTCAGGTACCACTTTAGGCAAGAATTTCCTGTTGGTCCTGAGGACTACCCTGTCTCTGGAAAATTATGTAATCAGGGGCAGTGCACAAGGCTCGGAGCTTTGACACTCTCCTGGCAGAGGTGATGGTCACCTGGAAATTGTTTTCCAAGTGATATATTTCAGCTCTGCTGTATCCACATCCTCAAAAGGAGGCTGCATGAGCTGTGCTATGCAACGATTTGAGTTCCATGGAGGAACTGGTTCTCTTAGAGGGGAGAACAAGTGCAGCAAACCCTTAAAGACCTTTTTGAAAATGGGAGCAGAAACTATTGTTTTATGTTTTCCCTCTGAAAGGTAGGTAGAGACAGCTGCCAGGCAAACCTTTAGGGTAGACGGCCTGAGGCCTGAAGCCTGTAGGTGTACCAGGTAATCCGGCAACTGAGGCACATCAGCCTGCAAGGGGCTGATCTGATTAAAGTATATCCACAAGGAAAATCTTTTCCACTTAGAAGCATAAGTCTTCCTAGTGGGTTGCTTAATGGATCCCTGAGGATCTGAATCACCTCATTGGAAAACTGGGAATCAGAGAATTCTAACTCCTCAAGAGCCAGGCCTTTAAGTGAAGGAATTTAAGGTTTGGAAAAAGCACCTTGCCCTGAGACATGGACAGGAGATTGTGTCTCTGGGGAAGCCGAATGGGCTATCTCATGGATATGGCTAGTAGCAAGGTGTACCATGGCTGCCTGACCAAATCCAGAGCAATCAAGATCGTTGAAGTGTATTGGCTCTTCAGTTTCAGGAGGACACTTTGAAGCAGAGGAAATGCATACCAGGACCTTCCTGACCAATCCAGGGCTAGAGCATCTAGTGCACTGTCCCTACAGCTAGAGGCCTGCAGCTAAAGAGAGGGAGTTGGTTGTTCTCTCCAGAGGTGAAGAGATCGATTTGTGGGGTGTTCCACTTCCTAAAAATCATGGTCAGAATCTGCTTGTTCATGGTCCACTCGTGGGAACTCTGGGTGGAGTGAATGAGAGTGTCTCTGAGGGTTTTGTCCTTCACTGATAAGGGAATTGCTGACAACTGGACTTCTAACGAGTAGTCTAGTGACCAGATCCTCATAGTCTCTGTGCAGAGCTTCATGGACATGGTAACCCCCTGTTTTTTTTATTTAGTACATTGTAGTGGAGTTGTCTGCCCTGATTTGGACTGAGCAATCTTTCATCTGAGGGGCAAAGGCCTGTAGGGACAGAAAGACTGCCCTTAACTCCAGCAGGCTGATTTGTTGTCTGGACTCTTGGGTGACCAAACCCCACTTATAGACTGGTTGTCCAGATGTGCTCCCCAGTCTAATAGGGAGGCATTAGAGATGCAGTGAATGTAAAATCCACCGGCGAAGTGAATGCGAAGTGGCCACTTCGAGTTGGCACTTTGCTACATGGAGTGCCCCATAGGAAAGGCTCATTCTGCCTTGTAATTATTACTTTGCATTGTCATTCCACCTTAAACAGGAAGTAAGGTGAAGTGACAACAATATTGGCTGCATCCCACCCATACAGTCACCAGAATGAATATGCATCCCCAAAGTGCTACTGTCTTGTGTCCAGAAAATTCCCCAAGTGCTGACGAAGTGAAATGAGAGCAGAACAAGAAATGCAGTCTCCCAGAATTAATGGTGCCATGCAAACGCAGAGACAGATTAAGATTGCACTGCACACTCAAGGGATGCATACAAAAAGGTACAACTACACCTAACCAGTGCTCACAAGTCACAAATCCAAATCTGGGAAGGAATATATTTTGCCAGTTGGGGGATTAGTGCCAATCCACTACCAGTAAAGATACCATAATGCAGTATAAAAAATTAATGCAGGTGCGGTGGATAGCAGGTTCACACTGCTGCAATTACTCTGTAACACAATAAAAGGTCTCTGATGTAATGGCACACATTGCACACACACTCACAGGCACACTCAAGTAATGTGTAGCAAATTGAAAACCTTTTGTAATATAGCCAAATGTTTTAAACAGACAAATTGTACACTGCCGCACCACAACAATCAGCAAAAAATGTTAAGAATTACTGAAAATATTACTGTGTGTACATTAACACAGTTATAGAAGAAAAATATAACCAAAACAAAGACTGCCTTTTTCTCACAGTTAATCTGCCTACACCACAAATACGCCCCACCCCCAAAGCACACTTCACAGTACACAGACTGACTGTTCTAAATTAACATTCAAAACCCACACACAACAATAAACACTTGATGATATGAGCATAGAAGGGTTTCCTACAATCTATGTACTAAATTTTGAACAAAAAATATTACTCAAAAAGGCATTTTAAACAGCTTTTAGAGGTTTTGAATTGCAGAGCTCTGAGAGCAAACTATCTCCTGCTACCACTGCACACACACTACCCAAGCCAGAACTGAGGCTGTGCCGAACAATCTAGAACCCTTGTGACTTGCAATCCCATGAATAACTGCAGAACTTTATTTGGAGCTCAATTACAGGGCAAAGTGAGGCAAATTATATTGATTTCAATGTACTTCACCTTAAAATTGGTGGAGAAGTGGTTTGGGGAAGGCAGAATAATGCAAAGTCATTGGTTTCAATGGACGTCGTGTTCCTCATTATGAAGCAAAGTACTCCCCTTCACATTGTGGAGTTTTCCACAGATTCAGTGTTACTCAGTGAATCACTTCACGGAACAAATTGGGGCCACTTCACCCACTACTACTTACAGTACTGTAACTCACATGCTGTACAGGAAGGAACGCGAATGTCTATGGCTGTACTTCCCCGATGAGCTGTAGCACAAAACTCCCTGACTTAAAAACGCTTATTAATGAGTACAATGGTGGAGTGGTGAAGCCTGGAGAGATACTACAAAACATGCTTACAATACATCCAAGTAACTGGTAAAAAAATTTATGTTGTGATTCATGATATGATTGTAAATCGTGATTTGTGACTGCATTTGTGACCATGATGAGGAAGAACGTGATTCGATGTCAACGGTGTGAGATAACCAATATGGAACTGTATCGGGAACGCGACTGCCAAAAATAACTGTGACTTAAGTTACAGATGGAAATTGGGCCCTAAAGAGATGCAAATGCACAGACAGATTAAGATTGCACTGCACACTGAAGAGATGCAGACACAAAGGCACTACGCCTAACCAGTGCTCACCATCAGAAATTTAAATCTGGAAAAGAATAGCTTTGCCAGTTGGGGCAGGTGCGGGGGGTGGGGGGCAGTGTACTGCACTGTGCAGTAACAGTCACTAGTACCGGTGAAGATACCACGAAGAAGTACAAAAATCACACAGCTGCAGCGGATAGCAGGTTCACATTGCTGAAATTATTATGCGACATAATAAAAGGTGTCTGATTTGATGACATCCATTACACACATACACATACTAAGTAATGCGGAGCAAATTGAAAACTTCAGTAATATGATCACATATTTTAAACAAACTAAAATTATGCACTGCTGCACCACAACAATCAGCAAAAAAATGGCAAGAATTATTGAAAATATTACTGTGTGTACATTAACACAGTTATACAAGAAAAATAACACCAAAACAGAAAGCAGTGTATTTTTCTCCAAGTTAATCTACCTACACCACAGATATGCCCCTTCCCCAAGCACACTTCCACTGTCTCACAGTACACAGACTGAATGTTGTACATTAATATTCAAAATCCACACACAAACAATAAATGCTCAATGATAAGAGCACAGGAGGGTTTCCTATAGTTGATGAACAAATTAAAAAAAATGGCTCAAAAAGGCTTTTTTAACAGCTTTTGGAAGGTTTGAATTGCAGAGAGCTCTCAGAGCAGATTGTCTCCTATAGCTTCCTACACACGCTACCCCAAAATGAGGCTGTGCAGAACAATCTAGAGCCCATGTGACCTAAAATCCCATAAAGGACTGCAAAATTCACCTTTGGAGCTTGAAAAGAAGGTGAAGTACATTGTTTTCAAAGCATTTTGCCTTAAGAACTGGTGGAGTAGTGGTTTGAGAAGGCAGAGTAATGCGAAGTCATTGTTTTCAATGGACTTCGCATTACCCATTATACCGCAAATTACTCCGCTTCGCATTGCAGAGCACTCCACGAATTCGCCTTCACTCTGCGAATCACTTCACGAAGCGAATTGAGGCCACTTCGTCCATCTCTAGGAGGCATCTGTTGCAAGGATGAATGCTGGAGATTCCAGGTGGAAGGGGACACCTTCTCTGAGATTGTCCACCTGCTTCCACCACTCAAGGGCCTGTAGCAGATTTCTTGTAACTGGGACCAGCTTGGAGAGAGGATCTCTCCTTTGGGACCAGTGTGCCCTCCAGTGATACTGGATGTCTCTCATCTGGAACCAGGCTATTGAAACCACAGCCATAGTAAATGCCATATGACCTAGGAGGCAAAGAAAATGATTTGTTGGCCTGGGTTGCCCAAACACAAAAGAGTTTGCCAGACCCAGCAGGTTTTCTGCCATGTCCTATGAATTCCAATGATTGCACTGGCCCTACCTGGGATTTCTGCATGTTTATGAGGAAATCCAGAGATAGTAGAGTGGACTGTGTCAGATGGAGAGCGTCCCTTACCTGCTGACTGGCCTTCCCTATGACCAATCAGTTATCCAGATAAGGGAAGACTGATATCCCTTGCCTTCTCATGTGGGCTGCCACCATGGCCAGACACTTTGTGAATATCCTGGGGGCAGGGGACAGTCCAAAAAGGAGCACAAAAAACTGGTAGTGCCTCAAGGGAAGCCTGAACCTTAAGTACTTCCTGTAGGAGGGCCTGATTGGAATGTGAAAATAAGCATCCTTGAGATCCAGGGAGGCTAGCTGCTGCAGAGAAGGGATCCCCACCACTAGTGTGACCATTATGAACTTGGGTTTCTTGAGATTCTTGTTTAAAAACCTGAGATCCAAGATGAGTCACCATTCCCCATTCCTCTTTTTGGTTACAAAATATCTTGAATATAGGCTCTTTACCAACTGAGTCGGTGATGGGGGGACCTTTTCCATGGCATTTGCCTGAAGGAGTTTTCTTACCTCCAACTCCAGTAGGAGTGTTTCCACTAGAGTGGAAGGTTTGAAGGTTCTGCAAGACTGCAGTGTGGGGAATTTCTCGAACTGAAGAGTGAGACCTTGGTCCACCACCTCCAAAACCCACCTGTTTCTGGTGATATTTTGCTAGTTATGGAGGAAGTGAGCCAGCCTTCAACCCACTGGAGGGGTGCTTGCGACCTGTACAATCCCATCAGGAATTTTGCTTGGGTTGGGCCCTGGGAACTGAAGAGGGTTCAGCCTTCCTGAAAGATCTCCTACCTCTACCTCTACCTCTGAAGAAACCCCTCACCTGAGGGTTGTAAAAGGGCATGGTTACTGAGTAAAACAGCCTGGGGTAGTAACCCCTTCCCTTGCCTCCCCTTCCTTGAGGCCGGTAGGATGCAGAGGCCTTTTCTTTCTCACTGTGACTCATAGGTGGTTTTGTATGCATCCACCTTCTTCATATATCTGGCTCCATAAACAATGTTTGTTACTACAGGCCCATCTCCCTCCTTGCGCCCCCATCGAACATTATTGAAAAAATCATCATTGATCAAACCATGAACTTCCTAGATATACACAAATTTCTCATAGACTCATAGCATGGGTTCTGAACTGGTCACAATACCAAGATTGCCCTAGTAAGGCTTACTAATTTCATTGAAAAGGCCAGTGACGAAGGTTTCTACACCAGCTTAGTGTTTGTAGACCTAACAAAGGTCTTCGACCATATCAATTATAAAATTCTCCTTCACAACTTATCTGGCCTAAATTTCTCTGCCGAAGTGATAAAACAGTTTGCAAATTACTGCAGTAAGCTGGCCCGGTGGTGCTGAGGGTTGAGGCGCTGGACACAACATCTCATGCCATGCCAGTGACGCAGGTTTGGGAACGAGCTCGGGTCATTCGGGTGATGGCACTTGGGGGAGGGAGGAACAGGGCTGAGCAAGCCAACAGGCAGCTTTTCTCTCCCGGTGGTTGTGGGGATGGGTTGTTGTTCCACCATAGTTCCACACCACCAGATGGAGGTCCGGTGGGCAGAGTAGGCAGGAGGGGTGGGACCATTATGAGTGGGTGGGTGGGTGGAAGGGGCTGAGCTGGTGCCATGGTGTGCATGCCTCCATACACACACACGGCTGTGTGGCGGGTCCATGGGCGGGGAAGCAGGGGAAGGCCCACAAAAACAACCATAAAATAACCTGTATTAAAAAAAGAAAATTACTTCAGTAATTGGATGTACAGGACTACAATAGCAGACCAATGCTCCGAAATTTATCACATTAAATATGGAATTCCCAAGGTTCCATCCTTGGACCTCTCCTATTTGCTCTTGTAGTCAACCCCCTCCCTGATATCTGTTCATCCTCAGAGCTCATCCTCTACACAGATGACGTGGCCCTCTTTTGCAAGGATAAGAACCCCCTCTCCCTTCAGAACAAACTGCAACATGACTTCAGTAAATTTCATTCCTGCTTCTCCTTCCGGGCCTTGGTCCTGAGCTCCAAGAAAACTAAAGTCATGGTATCCTCAGGCTCTAGAAAGTCCCTAATTTTGATTTTGCTCTTACAGACAACTACGGCAACCAAATCAAGAGACTCACCACCTTCAAATACTTGGGAATTCACTTGGACTGTCACCTGAACTATGATCTATACACTCATCAGTTAATTAAAAAAATTCACCAGAGACTTGACATCCTACACTGACTAAAACATTTCCTCATACCAGAAACTAGGGCCTTGCTTGGCAACAGTTTCCTGTTCCCAATTTTAGACTACGGCTCCCTCATATGTTCAACCTACATCTCACAGAAAAATCATGTTAGATTAAAGACCACGTATCACTGCATCATCCGATTCATCACAGGCCTCCCACTTAGGATACACCACTGTGATCTGTACAAGGCTGCAAGCTGACTCCCCCTGGAGGATAGATTTTGACAATACAATTCTCCCTTTTTTCTTTAAAATCCAATTGGACTCCATGCCTAGCATCATCTCCTCCCTCTTCAATAAGTCTGGACACACCAGGACCACCACCAGACACTCCAGTACCCACGCCTTTGTGATTCCTTGCTGTCATACCACCCAGGGGCAACACTCCCGCTCCTACAAAGGTACAAACTTTTTAACAACCTTTGCCCACCCTTGGTCCTGTGCAGTACACTTACCCCATTCAAAAAACAATTGAAATCCTACTTTTTAGATAAACTCCAATGCAGCTGCCACGACTCACGTTTGTTTGTTCCAGTCTCTTCTTTTCAATTTCCTGCACTTCTCACTAGGCATATTTTTGCTTTCCTATTTAAATGTATTATATTGTTTATGTTATCTTTAACAGTACCTCCCCTATTATGTTCTGCCCCCTTTGTAAGACTGTTATTCCTGATGATGTAACATTCACCAATATGTGTTATTGCACCAATTGTGTATGCACTCTCATTCCAAACGATGTAATATTTACTAATATGTATTATTGTACCAAATTTTGTCACTGGACGCATGTGAAAATGGGCAATTTTGCTCACATGCCTTTCCAATAAAAACAATAAAATGAAAATGAAATGAAAATATAGGCCTCTGTCTTGTCTCCAAAAAGTGACTTGTTCTCACATGGGAAGTCCATGGCCTTGGTTTGCATATCCTGGGTGACACTGGTGGTTCTTAACCTGGCAAACCACCTGAGGGAGACAGCCAGTGTCATCAATCTGGAAACAGTGTCATTGTTATCCACTGCAATGTGAAACTGGTACTTAGTGGCTTCCAGGGCTGTCCGGGCAGTGTCCGCCAGGTCCTTTGCCAAGTCCCCTGGAGCTTTCTCACTCATAGCCAATACTGAGTTCCAGAGAGCCTTCTGATACTGGGCAGTGTAGGCCATGTATGTGGACAGCCTCAGCAAGAGGAAGGCGAGGTGTACCCCTCCTTGCCCATGGCATCCAATTTCTTGGAGTCCCTATCCGATGGATGGAAGGACAAGGGGACTTTTGCTTTCTTGCAGGCCACTGCCTGTACCACCTCTTCTTGATCCAGGTGGGTATAAAAGCACTTGGCATTAGCTTTATCCAGCTGGTACTTCTTTTCTACATTCTTATACAACCCAGGAGTAGAGGTGGGTTTCTGCAGCAACTTCAGGGTAGCTGTTCTGAGGGATTTGTGGACAGGCAAGAGCAGCCTTTTAGTCATCACCAGGCCCATCATATCCATAAAATCTGCCTCCTCCTCCTCATCCTCCACAGACTCCTGTGTGAAGATGTAGAGAGTATCCATCATTTGCCTTACGAAGGCATAATGAGAGGAGGAAATCCTCCTGACCACAAGGAGAAGAGCCAGTTTCCTGGTAAGGGAAATCATCTGGTTCTGTGAATTCCTTCTTGTCCACATCTCCATCTTCCACATCATAATAAAGGTCCTGGCCTTGGTCACCGGGAACTGGAGGCTGAGGGGAATTTGCATAGGTGTCCATAGACTGGAAAGTTTGATAAAGATGCCAAGCTTTTGCCATGTCCTCCACAGAGGGCATTTTAAATTTGTCTACTGATTGCTCCTTTGCTCATTCAGCAGGGGAAAGTGGCATGCTTTTATTTTTGTTTCTTTTTGGCAGGAACAGATTCTGGAACCTGCTCTGAGGGTGTTTTGTGCTTGGCATAGTCATGGGACTTTTCGGGGACCTTGTTTTCAAAGGGGTCCTTGACAGACTTATCTTTAGACTTAGCAACCATGGAAGTACCTTCATCAGTGTGCTTTGCTGACAAGGAAAGAGATTGTGAAGCCATTTCCTCTAGCTTTTCAGCTCTTTTTTTTTTAACACTTTTAGGGCAGAATTGACTGCAAAACTCACAATTAGCAAAAATATGTCTGGGACCCAGGCAGAGCAAACAAGAATTGTGGCAATCTGCTCTGGCCAGAAGCTGAAAGCATTTAGTACAGTTTTTAAAACTGTGGGTCCCATCCTTTTTCTTTGGTCACTCTGACATACCAAATTCATAAGAAGACGATAAAAAAGTTTCCAGTAAGGGAGAAGTGTAGAAAATGCAGCCCAGTTCCCAGAACATGGAGCCCAAACGTCTTGGTTTCCCCCTTTAAAAATGCCAAAAATCTTAATCATTTGATCAGTTTCTGAAGATCAAAAGCAACTTGGAAACAAACTGACAGTCAAACAAACAATAAATCAAACTTTCTACCGCAGAGTGAGGAGGTTGAGAGAGAACCGCCAAAACCCACAGTTACAGGTGATTCCCAGGAGTCAAGAGAAAAGAAAAAGAGCACTCTTAAAAATGAACTTAGAGGCACCTAAATAAACAACAGCTGAATAACATTAAATAAATAAACAGACTTTTAGAGTGAACATGAAAAGCGATCTCCAGGGTGTCTTGCTAAGCCGGGGAAAAAGGAATCTGACCTACTAACAGCTACACCTAGAGTCACCAGCTTGAATGGCGTTCTAATCTCTAAGGCTCCATTCTCTCATTTACGTACATTCCATCTTCCCCGGGGCAGTCAAGGCTGACTGGTTGACTACTTCAGTTAAGCATACAGAAAGATTCCTGGGGCTTGAAGCTCACTTTCCCAGCTTACTCCTTCATTTTTCTCTCAGAAATTCACTCATGGGAACCCAGAGTCACTAGAGCTTGAAGTTCACCCCTTATTAAAAATCATACATCTTCCAGTGACTTTCCCCCAGTGTCAAAAACAAAATTACTGCTCAGATGACCATTTATCCTTTAAATACACTTCCTGCACTAGTCTCTAGCCTAGTCTGATTACATATTCAACCTTTTTCTTAAACTCCTCTCTGGGGCTGTCCCACAGACTCATGTAACTCCTCCTGTCTGAAACATTACACCCTCTCCTGGCTCCTCCTGCACTCTGCCTCCCTGCAGCATGGAACCAGATTTCCAGTCACTCCACCTTCCAAGGTTAGCACCCCCTATGACATTTTATCCACAAACTAATATTTTTCCTATTTAGAGTGCATCTCAATGTGTATTTGTGCTAAGTGTGGTAAAAATCAGATAATAAATGGCTTAGCAGCAATCCTTAGTAAAACAGTTTGCACATTTTTGCAGTTTAAAATGGTTACTCTGAGCTGACCTGCTGGCGCAGTGGAAAGATTTACCACTGTGCCATGGGCAGCCCAGGTTCAGGAGTAGACTCAGGACACTCAAGGGCTAGCCGGGACGGAGTTGGATTGAGCAGCAAAGGCATGCTCTCCACCTCCAAGTGGGGTAAAGTGTCTGGTTCTGGGCTTCTGGGTGGCCAAGAGACGCACCGCCACCAGAGGTCTAACTAGTGCTGACCTGGGAGGGTGTGTCAGATGCATGGCGTGGTTATGCCCAGCGCCCACTTGACTCTGTGGAGGGGTTGTGGGATAACAGATGGACCAGACACAGAACTTCAGATTCAACACACAATCTCTGTGTGATGTTTATTTAAAACACAGGAAATAACCTTAAGTGATGGCATATCCCTTCATCAATGCATCAGTTTGCAGCAACAGACTATGCATGTCCTTTCTATTCACTTAGGCAGCACCTACTGACCCACTGATCTATCTCTTTAGTGAAAATTATTTCAATCCCTATGTTGGTCATGTGTGTTTGGGTGATGGGGAGCTCAAAAAAAGAAAACCCCAAAACAAACTAAGGACAAAGAACCTCAGTGCAGTAACGCTGAAGCAAGGGTTACCCCAAAGCACATTGGCAATAAAGCCAAGTTACAAAGAAACACAACATCACACATACCCCCATAATGCAAAACATCATGGGATGCATATGCAACTCACCATGACATTTTAGGCTGGTTCAGTTTAAAGCATAAATGCATGGTGCCAAAGGGCCTCTCAAACAATCTGTACTTTACATGCATTTAAACAACACAGTGGGGGTTTCCTGATATCTCTACCCGGTAACTTACTTTTTATAATACAATCCCCTAATAACTTTTCACCTTTATCAAAAACACCTAGTGCCATGGTATTTTCAACATTTACAGGTTTCATATACATAAGGCATATACATCAAGGTATTTTATGAGATAGTGACATTGCATTCTAAATCCAACAATGAGGAATACAGCCTGTTGTTTTACATCATCTCAGAGGTCACCTCAACAACCTCCCTGTATGAGGACCTGAGAGGGAAAAGGAAAATTAAAGATGACACTATAGCATAGTCAAGGGGGGTGCCCATAGGTGGCCAACCTTATGGACTAGAAATTGTAAAGGATAGGTTAGGCTAAGAAGTAGAACTGTTGCCACAGATTTATGAATAGGTCAGTCCTCAAGAGTGGCAGGATCTCCCTGTCATAGACATGCCCCTTCAAAACACCAAAAATATAACATTAAAAATCCTCCCCACTGAGCACAATGACACCCCCATCCCATGGCGGACCTGGGTCCCATCGTAACTGAGGCCTATATCCACTGAGGCTAATGGGGAGGGCTCAGAAGGCTCTGCCCTGGGGTAATCCAGGGGGCACTGTGGCAGGGATCCCAGGGTTTGCCTGCAGAGGCCATGGGCCAAGGGGGTGGCTGCCCATGCCAAAAAGCATAGCTAAAAAAACTAGCTCCATTTCTGAAATGCTGTATTTTTGTATCAAACCATTCACATAGCTATGTTCCTTAGACCAATTACTTGTCCTCTGTGTCATTTTATAATGAATTTAATCCATATTTATATGTATGGTCATTGTGTGTTTATGTGTAGTGCTTCTAATTACTGGAGCAGCTCTTCTTCTGCTCTAAAATGGTGTCTGACTTGTGCTTTCATTTTGAGAATGGGACTCTCCCTTTTACTACTCTGTGCCCCTCTTGTATTTATTCTTATTCAAAAATGTAATGCAGCCTGTCCCTAAAACATTCTTCTGGTGCTTGTCACCTGTCAGCTAATGCAGTTTTAAGTAAACTGTCTGGCTTCCTTGCCAGTGAGAGAAGCACTCCATTGTGACTCTATCTCCACAAGATCTCTGCTCTGGCAGGCTATAGCCTGCTCTGTGACCGCTGTTGCAGTTCTTCCCAGCCACTCATGGCTGCTGTGAGAGGATTCCCCTTCAAGCACATTAGCACTTATCTCAGGAGCTGATGCTTGGCTCTCTCTCATTCCGTTGCTCTGGATGCCTCTGCATCAAGCTTCTGCTGCTCTCCACAAATAACTCTGTAGCAGGCTTTCACAGTACTTAATAATGGCACAATGCTACATTTTGATTCAGAAATAAATGATCTTTTACTGATTATAACTATCCTGGCCCCGTTTTACCACTGGACCACCAGGACTGAGAATTACAAGCCAGGGCAACTATTTACTAGACCATGGCTCATTACTGTTTATATGAAGCAATAACTCTGTTTCTCTCCTCCCCACTTTGCTTACTGTATACCCATGCACTAATAATATGCTCACATCTACTTTTCTGATTTTCTTCTTACAGGGTCCTCACTCTCTCTTTCTCTCTCTCTGTTGGTGGAACCCATTCCTGAACCCACTCCTAGGTGACCTTATTCTTCATTAAGGTGTCCATTTTAATACTTCTTTTGGAACAGTCATTCCATGACTGTTACATCATGTGTGAAAGATGTGAGCTGGGATAAACTGCATAAAGCTAAGCATCAATATATCCTAAGTGCACTAAAAACCAGAGAGGCTAAGCAATGTACAAGGCAGGACCCCTCCTATCCCACCTGGTACACTACAACAGTAAACAGGCAGTTCAGAAATGACTTGCAGGTTCCTGGGAGGGAGTTGGCAGAGTCCCCTGGCATTCTGGAGTATGCTTCTTGTGACTCCCACTCCTGCTGTGCCACCCATGCTGACACCAGTCATGAGGGACTAGAGGATGAAAGCAGAATTTTAAGGGCTGAATGTCCCGCCGTAATTTAAATGCTCCCCACCTAATTGGTCAGGAAGCTGCTGGGTGTTGCTGGTGTCCTGGAGAAGTCTCTGGAGACCTAGCTG
Organism: Neoceratodus forsteri; assembly: GCA_016271365.2. Classification (NCBI taxonomy): domain Eukaryota; kingdom Metazoa; phylum Chordata; order Ceratodontiformes; family Ceratodontidae; genus Neoceratodus; species Neoceratodus forsteri. The sequence continues at coordinate 327,929,309 of CM057450.1, read as the reverse complement.
GTGTGTCCAATGGGGGTGCCCCTTACCCTGCCAAAGAAGAAATTGGATGCTACTAACAGACCCAGATTTGGAAAGGGTAACATGGGCAAGATAAAAGCCACTGGGTCAGAAAGCAGCAAAAGAAACTGTTCTGTTTATGCACCAGTGAACTATCAGGAGGGCATATGCAGACATAGAAATACTGTTTGTAAAGATGTCAAATGTGCAATAGAAATCATTCCCCCAGAGTAGCCGTGCAACCCTCTTCTCTTAACTTTATTAAATTATCGGCAAAACACTATATAAAATGCTAGTCCATTGATGGAATAGCTTGCACAAGTGGAAAAACTACAAATGCCATTGCAAGCTAGTATCTTCCACGACTGAGAAGTACTGTGCACCAGTCCTAGCATCTCCCCAATCATCTGTCTGGTTTTCTGAGTAGTTGGGTTGGAGGTTGGATCCTTTAAGTAGATGTAACCCAAAGGCCTCCATAACAAGCTTTGACCTAAAGGATGAGCATTTGAACTTGTGCCGTCTGCTAGGGGATGGTGCATGGAGCAGATCATGATGGACTATAAGCTGGGTGTTCCTGAAGTGGAGGAGATAAACTGGAGATACCAATGTCGGGTAAGCTAACCTTTTCTAATGGCATCAATTTGGTATAGGTTTTCTTTTAACAAGTGCCATTGTATGTAATCATATATTATTCTGCATATTATTGTATATATATTGCTTATGATTAGCCAGTTACTTTTTAATCGATACAACTGCCACTGCTTAACTGTCCCCACAAGACCCACTTGAAAATTAAGCACTAACCTAAATGTGAATATCCTGGAGTGTAACAATTATAAATCAATCAATCAATGTCTCCACTACCAGTGCCTGCATCTGCGCCACTATCACCAGTGTCTTCCTCAATTGTCCTGGACAGCACTGATGGTGAAAAAAATTGTGAATGACCTATATGATGTAATAAGGGAATCCATAACCTATAATAGCCTGAATAAACATGGGCTATTTCAGCTTAAGGTGATTCCAATTGATGTTACAGGTGCACATGGGATTTCCCATGGCTTATGCTGAGGTTGCACAGTACAAGGAAAGCATTTATGATATCTTCTGCCACTGTAAAATGTAGCTGCACAAAATTCATAGTGCTGAGAACAGTAGCTTCTTTGTGAAACCCTCCACCAGCATGCTTTGGTCCAGCAGCTGGAGGTTGACTTCTTTCAGGGGCCTGTATTGCTTTTCTTATATGTGTTCCACTCTATTTAGTATCACTCAGTTGAATACAAGTATCCAAAACAAATATTATGGTATACTGCTTGCTTTGTTTTTTTTGAAAGATGGACTACTACTTTTTTATCCCCTTCCCCCAATCTCTAGTGGTTTGATGCTGTTTTCCTCATAGAGGAAGGATTTTCTTCTCAGCTATTGTCCTGTCCCTCCTCATCTTGGGATGTAGTGAAAATCAGATACTACTCAACGCAGATAAAAACTATTTCCAAATAGTTGGCTGTCACAAATATGAATATTTGTCAAGTATTCTCTGGAAAGTATTTGCAAGCTCCTGCAATGCATTCACTTGATCAAATTGTTTCTTTAATCTATTTTTTTTTAACTTGACTTCCTAGAACTAAAAATGATTTATATCTTGGCAAATGGGAAGCTGTTATTAAAGCACTGTACTAATTAGCCTTCTAATTACTATTCAGTCTGAGTTGCAACAGAGAATCTTAAGCTAACTGGTAGTGAGGGCATGCACTTGACAAAAACTTCTGATAAGCTTTATTCAGTTCAGTACCTAATGAAAGACTGTTTGAGGTTTCCACTGTGGTTCTGTCTCTAGCTGCTCCACATTTGACATTTACTCTTATAAATTATCTTTTATCTTATGTATTCTCCAAGGATTTTACACATACTTTTTCTTTAGTTTTACTGTCAAAGCACTATGCAGTGTAGACACAGTTATGGCATTTTAGATTGCTGCATCTTCCTGTCTTAAGGATTGCTAGACTGAGCCATTTTCCTTCTGACTACAATTTTTCTCATGACCCAATGCAAGTAATTATCAGATCATCTCAGAAACTCAAACATAATGTATGTGTGTGGGATGAGGGGGTGTGCTTATGATTGAGAGGTGAAAAACATCTGCCTAAAGAAAGTTAGAGAAAAAAAAACTTAGCACAGGTCTTAAATCTTAAAGAGCTCCTAACTCAGTTGCGACAACTTTGAAAAAATGTAATATTCAGACATAACTGTAGCTTATATTTTGTATTTTATTCTGTAATTCTCACCCTTATTGCCTTATTCAAGGGGTAATTGCATCAGTACAATATCTCTGCTTTTTGAGCTCTGGCTGCCTGCCTACACCTGACATCATAATTCTGTTTATGACATTAAAATATGTTACTGTGGCATTAATTATGATGTCATAAACAGGAGATTGTGATGTCATGTCTAGAGAAGCAGCCAAAGTAGATAGAGTCTAGGGATCTTGTTTTCATGCAACTGTTTTCAGTAATAAAGAAAATGGGGAATTAATTACTGAAAATATATGAAGTACTAAAGAAAATGGATGGAACTGAATATAAATCTTACTTTTTTCAAAGTTTTGCTAATGCTGTCAGTGGCTCTTTAAGTACATCATTACATGCAGTGCCTAAGAGGCATGTACAGTAGCAGCCAATTTGTAAAATGTATGCATCAATATGGGTAACAGAAAACCTCCTCCATGACATCCACATTCACTCCTTGTATGGCCATACATATCTCAGCTTTGTCTGGATTTGTATGGCCTACAATTGCTTGGTTGGTGTCCATGTAGCTACTGTGTATATGCAAAGTAGAAGGTTTATACATACTCTATGTGATGTACAGTATTCAAGTTAATATGCACTAAGGAGCACAGGTAAGGAAAGTGGGACAGTAGCAACTTTCTGTAGGCTACAGGTCAAGCATAATGAATTCTGTTTAGCTCAGTTTTTTACATGCAGCCCTTCAGCTGATGGTATAGGGGTTAGGACAGTAGCAGAAACAAGCCTATCTTAAGTACCCCCACAACCCCATTCCTCACCAAACTCACTTCCTGTCCCCTACCCCCTCTCTCAGTCCCCCAGGCACTGATTCTGATGAAGAAGTAAAATGCTGGCTCCTGGCACTGTGCCAGGAGTCACTAATATTTTTAGGGGAAAGAACCTTCTTAATACAACTACTCCTGTCTCCAAAACATCATTCCTAAAGGTTTTCCTGCCTCCTGAAACCTAATCCTTGATTTCTGGGTGGGGTGGCAGTCAACAACAGAAATCTGGCTAGCTTAGCAAACCCTCCTCCTTCACAGCCCCCCAAATCCAGGGTCTATAGTCGCTCAATGGCGTGAGCATGCACATGATCAGGAGGGAGGGAGAGGCAGAGCAATTGTGTCATTAGTGATGCCAGGCAGACTGCTTGGGACAGCCTGTCTAGCATCAGTAGTGATGCAGTTGCCTTGCTTACCCCCCTTCCCGACTGTATGCCTGCTCACTCCATTCAGAGACTATAGACCCTGGAGCAGATGGGCTATGAGGGATGGGGGTCCACTGAGCTATCTAGATTTCTGATTTCTACTACTCTGTCCTCAGGAATCAAGGGCTGGGGAACCAAAGGGGGAGGGGGGGTCACCTCTTAAGCATCAGGGGTTTTCTAACTGGTTGGATGGGTAGGTTGGATAAATGAAGTCTTCACAAACATGTGGATGGCATTTAGCAAAAATGATGTCTGTGGGCTGGGGAAGCAGGAGTAGGGTAGAAAATGGGTGGGGTGTGAGATGGATTGCTCATGAGACTAGCCCTGTTTACCCAGAAAGAGGAGTATTTTTTAACACTCTGTTGAAGTGCTGAATCTCAAAGGGAAACCAACCCCATTTGGATTGCATTTGTTGGTAACAAAAATGTTGTATTTCAGCACTTTCACCAGACTCCAATTTGGCAGCAGATCCACCTTACCCAAGAGAACAATCCTCTTAGATGCTTTATCCTGTTAAGAAGTGTTATATCCCTTAAGTGTTATCACGTCTACAAGGTCTGTATGATTATTAAACTCTTCTTAGCTTTCCTACCATATGCCCACTCCAGTTGTTGCCAATCCAGATATTGCCAATGTGCTGAACAGATGCCTAGCTAATATCAGTGACTGAGTGGCCTTCAGTTGGCTAAGGATGAATTCAGATAAGACAGAAGTGCTACTGGAATTTGCAAGTGCCTGGAGTGTGGCAGGCTTGGGAGTAACAGTGCCAGGATTACAACTAGGCACCACTCCTTTCATAGCCAAGGATAATCTGGATGTCATCATGAACCATAAACTGATACTAGAACATCAGGTGTCAGTGGTGGTTCATAATGGATTTTTTTCATTTTAGAAATATTTCCCAGATTAAGCCCTGAGTCCAGTGGAGCTAAAGACACTGGTGCATACCTTTGTTGTGTCAAGACTGGACTATTGCATTGATTTGTACCTCTGGCTATCTGTAGGTCTGACATGCTGCCTTCAGTAGGTTCAGAATGCTGCAGCTAGATTGGTTGTTGGAGTATAACACTCTGAGCATAACACTCCAGTACTGCAGATGTTGCACTAGCTGCCTGTGAGGTGGCACATCTCCTTCAAGTGAGAAGACAAAAAAACCTCACTGCTGCAAGGGTTAGCCCAAAGGGCATTGGCAATAAAGGCAAGTTTCAAAGAAACACAAAATCACACACACACACACACACATAATACAAAACATCATGAGATGTACATGCAAATCACTATGAAATTTTAGGCTGGTTCAGCTTTAAACAAGAATACATGGTGCCAAAGGGCATCTCACACAATCTGCAAAGGGTACAAACAGAAGACACGGATACACATTTCATCCTTCCCAGGACTCATCAGTGTCATTTCATGGTAATTTTCATATGCATCCCATAATGCTTTGCATTATGGGGGTATGTGTGATTTTATATTTCTTTAAAACTTGGCTTCATTGCCAAAGCCCTTTGGGGTAACCCTTGCCTCAATGCTTCTGCACTGACATTTTTTGTCTTTTAGCATTTTTTTTTGTTTTTTGGGGGCGCACCCTGACCCAAACCTCTAAGATCAACTTAGGGATCTGGTTCATTTTCCCTTGGGTGTGATAAAGATTAGGCACACTGATGAGTCCTAGGTAGGACAAAACATGTGTCTGTATCTTGTTTGCAACCTTTGCAGATTGTGTGAGAGGCCCTTTGGCATCATGCATTCTTGCTTAAAGTTGAACCAGCCTAAAGGTTCATGGTGATTTGCATATACATCCCATGATGCTTTGCATTATGGGGGTATGTGTGATTTTGTATTCCTTCAGTGAGGTTTGTTGGTATATAAAGCCCTACACAATCTGGGCCTGGACTACCTGAAAGAGCTCCTCTGTTCTTATGTTACTTTCTGCCCTCTCTGTTGTTCAAAGATGGGCCTCCTGAGGATACCAAGGTCACAGCCAAGAACTTAGCTCCAGATCGCCCTTGAACTTACTATCCTATCCCTTGCTACCCCCCTCCACTGCCCCTCCATCATTTAGTTCACCCCTTCCCCTATCTACTCTCATCATATCTCCTCCATCCACTTACTACTCCCCTCACCTATGTCAATTAGAGCACTATTCCTGATTGCAATTAACTGGCATTTCAATATATCCTTCATTAATATTAAACTGATATTTTTGTCAGTGAATTGTGGGCATTCCCAAAGGAAAAAAGCGCTCTTTTACATCACAAGTTTCTTAAAGAAACTACTACTCCTGCTACTTCTCTGCTCAGGTAATGTGGAACTGAATCCTGGCTCGCCACTAACACTTACCTCACCCACGGAATTTGCAGCTGCACCCGGACTAAAAATGATGCTAACCAATATACTAAGTCTGCCCAAGAAATTTAATCAGCTACAAGCATGGGCCGCACATACAGATCCAGATTTGATCATTATTACTGAGTCATGGCTCAAAAAGATCAATATCGACCAGCAAGTCTCCCTCCTGGGTTAAAACCTATATAGGGCAGAGAGAGGGTCTGGGGGGTGGAGTGGCTGTCTACACTAAATCTAAGTTTTCAGTCAGCAATATACTCTGTAATTCAAAACTGAAGGAATATGAGATTGTATCTCTGAAGCTCCACCTTCCTTCCACAGATTGTATTATGGTTATTGGTGGTTATAGGCCCCCAACTGGTAGCACTGATATCCTTACTGTCCTCAAATCTCTAACTACCTCTGCTAATACTGAAACAATAATTATTGGGGACTTCAATATGGACTGGCTTACCCCCAAATCTCTTAACCTGAAATCTTTCTGCTATGAATTCACCCTTAGCCAGCTAGTTAGTGAACCCACTAGAATTAACACTGCAAATACTGCCAATAGCTCAATACTTGATGTTATATTAACCATGCATCCCCACAAAATTTCACACTCTGCAGTCTTCCATAACTACATGAGTGATCATGGGGTTGTTGTTTGCATAAGATCACAAGCAAAAGCTTGTCTTCAGCCTAATCTTATATCTATACAGTCCTATCGGAAGTTCAATGCATCAGATTACTAGGCTGATTTAGGTATGATTCGATGGCAAGAACTCTACCTTGCTAAATCCACCGACGAGGCTGTAACTATCCTTTACGCCAAACTCAATGCCTTTGCTAACAAGCATACCCTCTTTGTCAAGATCAGGATGCTCAACAACCCAAACCCCCGGTTTACTTCAGACCTCAAGTCTGAACTCACTAACCACGACAGAATTTGGGCTCAGGCTAGGAGAACTAGGAGTCCGGCAGACTGGCAGACCTTTGGAACAGTTAGGAATGCTTGCATCAAACGCATTCGTGCTGCCAAAGCAGGCTACTATGTCTCCACCTTGGAACAAGCAAACCGGAATCCACATAAATCTGGAGGACAATTAAGTCCATAGAAGGATGGCCTGTTGCTCCCTCCATTCCAACCAAGATCCTCGGTAATGGTAGGGTTGTAGAAAGCAATTACCAAATCCTCGAAGAATTCAATGCCCATTTTGTCACTGTGGGCCTAGCCTTCGACTCATCACTGTATGCAAGCCATGCCAATTATCAAACCAGCCCTCTTATCTCCCCACAAATCATGACTTGTCCCTTTCAGCTCCTCCTTCTCAACTATAAAGAAGTTGAAGACTCGCTCATCAACTTAGACACCAAGAAAAGTGCTGGGGATGATGGTCTTGAACCTTTCTTCTTAAAAATAGGCTACTCCCATCTCACTGCCCCTATTCTACATATATTTAATCTCTCTATCAACACTGCCACAGTTCCCTCTAGCTGGAAATCTGCCCACATCCTTCCCTTATTTAAATCAGGGGACCCATGTGACCTAAACAATTATAGGCCCATCTCAATTCTGCCCATTCTCTCTAAAATCTTTAATAAATTGATTCATAATCAGTTAAAACACAATACTGAAAACGTTTTCACTTCTTAACCCTGTGAAATCTGGCTTTCACACCAATCATAGCACTATCTCTGCATTGGCTAATGTCACCAATGACTGGATATCTGCTATGGACTCCAAAAAGATTACTGGTGCAGCCTTCCTCAACCTCAGTAAAGCTTTTGATACCATTGACCATAAACTACTAGTTGCCAGCCTCATTAAATTAGGCACCACTCCCTCTACCGCCCAGTGGCTCACCAGTTATCTAACAGGAAATACACAGAAAATTAAAGCTGATGGCCTTTTCTCAACCTCTGCCGATTGCCAGGGGAGTCCCGTCAGGCTCCATCCTTGGCCCTATTCTTTTCTCCCTGTATATCAAGGATCTGGACTCAAACATAAACAACTCCAAACTGTATTTCTTTGTAGATGGCACAGTATTGTATGCCTCTGGCAGATCAGTGTCTGAATTAAGGGATGAGCTTCAGACTGACTTTGCTCAACTTGAATGTAATCTTATTAATGCTAAACTCCTACTCAACACCAAGAAAACAAATGCAATGCTTTTCGCTCTTATTACTACCCCGTCCACCCCCCTTGACTTACCTAAAAAATTTATTGTCACATCTCTAGGCGGACCATTAGAAGTCACCTCCAAATTCAAGTATCTTGGCCTTTGGTTAGATAATAAGCTCTCGTTTAATGAACATATTGATGACCTTACCAGAAGACTAAAAATCAGGTTAGGCTTTTTCTGTCGAAACAGGGCCCTTTTTCCTTTAGAAACTAGAACCAGGCTAGTCCAAGCCACATTCCTTCCTCTACTTCACTATGGGTACCTAATATACACGTCAGCTGCAACCTCAAGCCTAAATAAACTGGATGTCCTTTACCACCGTGCTCTGTGGTTCATTACAAACTCTCCATACTTAACCCACCATTGTGACCTGTATGCAGCCGTTTGTTGGACATCACTTACCACTCGACTTGAACTCCGTGCTGGTGCTTGGTCTCTTAAAATACTCCTAAACAAGCTTTCAAGCTGTATTACATCTCTTATCCACATCTCCCATAGTGTATATTCACTTAGGAAATCTAATTTTATCACCCTTGATGTGTCTAGGACTCACACCACCTTTGGAAAATGGGCCATATCGTATGTTCTCCCAACCATTTGGAATCAACTTCAAGCCACACTGAAACTTTATAGTACTGTCTCTGTTAACTTTTATAAAAAGCTAACTACATCTAAATTTAGAAATAGTTGTAACTGTTATTAAGTCTCTTCCCTATCTATAAGTTTCTCTATGCCCTTCTAATGTACTGATACCTGCCTTAGTCCTGTTGGAATCCTTCCAGAACTGGCAAATTATAACTATCTCTTTAGCTGATCTAAGACTGTCCTCTACCCTTACCCTCATCTCAGCTGCCCTCTCTTCTTTATTCTTCACCTCAAACTCTTCTCTACCCTTATGCTCTTCACCCATACCTTACCCCCCACTCCCTTTATCCCTTTTTCTATTCTCCTGGCTGCTCTTTCCTCAAACCCTTGCTCCTATGTTATTACTCTCTCCCCGTGACTTTAACCTTTGACTACTAATGTCGCACAAGGTAACTGTAGTTCATAGCTATCTTATTATGCCCTAAGTTGAGCACAATGTACCATATGAACCTAAACTTTATTGTATTTACTGTGATGCTTTTTTTTGTATCCTATGTATTGTTTTCCTTGTCTGTATACATGCTCAAGGACCTCCTTGTGAATCAGCTTGCTCAGTGGAGTTTTCCTACAATAAACTTGAACTTGAACAACCTACACTAGCTGGGGACCAGATGTTCACACTAGTGGTGCCCTTGCTTTGGAATAAGCCATGACAGAGTCTCAGAGACGCTCCCTCTGTTGAAGATTATGAAAGGGATTTAAGTTTCATCCATTTTTATTGTCTTTCTCATTCAATTAATGAATTTGATGATACTTTATTATTTATGTGTATCATAGTATATTTATCTATGGCTGTTACGTTATGCTTTGGCTATTACTGTGCTAACTGTGGTATTGTGTGTTGTAAGGCACCCAAAGCCTGTGGCATTCCGTGCCTAATAAATAAAAAAAAACTGCTGCTAAAGGAACTATACCTCCCTCAAGCCACCCAGACCTTTACAAATCTTGTCCCCCACATTGCCACCCTCTTAGCACCCTCCTACCACACATTGACAGCAATGTTTGCTATATTAAAAGCATATTATGTGTGCTGCACTACATACCAGCATAGTATTACTATAACAGTAATAGTTTCTTCCTCCACCCTGACACACACTGAATTTTAACCTCACGCATTCAGTTTACCTCAATGAATTAGTCAACCCCCATCCTACTGACTCTAGCACACAACCTCTCTCCTCCCCCATACCCCCAAAAGTGTAAAGATACCATTAAAAACCTGTAAAAAGAGAACTGCCCCATTGTGGAGTGATCATGCTCAGTCTTTAGTGGCATACACAGAATGAATGAATAATGACATACTCATAAAGCAACACCTCATTAGTTAACAAGTGGCCACTCAGGTGTTATTAAAAGAAAACATCATCTTTCATTCATTCTGTGCAAGACACTAAAGAACGAGCATGATTGCCCTAATGTAGGATGGTTTTCTCTTTTCACAGGTTTTTAGCAGTACCATATTTTGGAGCCTTCAGAGGAGGAGGTTGTAAGTAAGTAAGTAAAACTTTATTTTTAAAGTACTTTTTCAAAACTAAATGCTATACAATCACATTAAAACCATACAAATAAATAAAATAATCAAACATTTAAAATCCTTCACAATATGCTTTAGAAAACCAATACATTTTTAGCTCGGATTTAAAACTCGAGACAGTCAGGCATTTTCTTATCCAACGAGGTAGAGAATTCCACTGGGAAGGAGCAGCATTAAAAAAACACACGTGCCTCAGATGTCTTTAACCGAACCCTGGGAATTGCTAGCAATCATACATTGGTGGATAGGAGTGAGCATGAGGGACAGTAGGGAGTAAGAAGATCTTGCAAGTACTGAGGTCTCTATTCATGTGGGGCTTTATAGGTCAGCAACCCAACCTTAAAGGTGATCTGCCACTGAGCTGGCAGCCAGTGCAGTCCGTGCAGCACAGGCTAACATGACTAGACCTAGATGTATCAGTCAAAAGCCTGGCTGCCGCGTTCTGCACTAGCTACAAGTGGCAGATATCAACTCCTGGCAACCCTAGGTACAGTGCATTGCAGTAGTCAAGGTGGGAGGTCACGAAGGCATGGACCAATATGGGAAGGTCAGCCGGAAGAACCAGGTGTTTCACCCAGGCGATATTCTTAAGATGATAAAAAGAAGATTTGACAACGCCAGACACTTGTGATTTCAGGATCAAACTGTCATCAAAAATAACGCCCAGATTACACACCCAGTCTGAGATCAAGAGCTGGACACCATCAAGCCATAAGCCTGATGGGAGCCCAGCCCTAGGACCCACCTCAAAGTGACCAGGGTCCACAACCAACACCTCAGTCTTGTCCAGATTTAACCTCAGCCAGCTAGTACTCATCCAATCTCTGATCTTGGCTAGACAACTGTTAAGCATGGAGATCGCATCATCCTGTCCGGGAATAAAGAACAGACACAGTTGGGTATCATCTGCATAGCAGTGAAAACCAAAACTGTATCACCTAATGATCTCTCCTAATGGCAGCATATAAACTGCAAACAACATGGGCACCAAGATGGAGCCTTACGGCACCCCACAGAACAGGGAGAAGGTGTTAGAGGAATAAATTCCAGTGACAACCCTCTGTGTCCTGCCTATAAGAAAAGATTGAAACCAGCGTAGAACTGTTCCAGACAGTCCACAAAAGAGCTGCAGGCACTCCAAAAGCACATCATGGTCCACAGTATCAAATGCCACAGAGAAATCAAGAAGGACTAGAACAGTACAAGTCTTTCCATCTCTCGCAATTAGGAGATCATTTAGAACCCGGACCAGGAAGGTCTCAGTCCTATGTTTTTTCCTAAACCCAGATTGGAGAACATCATAGACATTGTGATTTGTTAGATGGTCATCTAGCTGCAGTGCAGCCACCTTTTCAATAACCTTACCCACAAAGGGCAGATTAAAAACAGGTCTATAGTTAGCTAAGCAGTCTGGGTCCAAGGATGATTTTTTAAGGAGTGGGCGAATGACCGCCTCATCGAGGAAGACCCCCTGCTCCAAGGACTTCCAGATAAATTCAGCAAGGATCAGGCAGATAACATCTACATAACCTTTTAATAGTGGTGTAGGGCCTGGATCCAAACTACAGCTGGTTGGTCGTACAGTCTGGACAATCCTCACAATATCCATGAACTCCAGCCTGCTAAAGTCAAACCAGGCGACACGGGTGCTCATCATCTCCCACCGATCTTTGCAATCCCTTGAAGAGACAGCTGGGATGATACCCGATCTAATGCTGGCAATCTTGTCTGCGAAGAACTGAGCAAGCTTATCACACTTTGTGAAAAATCTTTTTCGGGCTGCAGACAGACTGGATTGCACAGTCTGTCGACAGTCCAGAAGAGTTGAACTGGTCGGTTCTGCGCAGCAGCAATCTCCCCGGACAGGAACTCTGCCTTCTTATGAGTGATTGCTGACTGACAGATCTCACAGTGGTCCATCAACCTAAGCTTGTCAGCATCAAGACAGAATTTCCGCCAAGCCCTCTATAGCCTTCGCCCCACTCTCCTCAGCTCCTTCAAGGACCCATCAAACCAAGGGGCTCTAGGGCACAAAGTGAGTGGGTGAACACGAACAGGATCAATTAAGTCCAGGGCATCACCCACCACCTTATTATAGACAAGTACAAGATCCCCTGGACTCATGCACTCACTTGATACACCTGATAGGTCCAGCACTGCTGATAGGCCTTCTGGGGTAATTCCCCTCAAATGGCGGTACTGGACCATCTCCATAGGGGCAAACCTAATTGGGGGTCCTCTGAAGCTGAATCATATGGTGTGATGGTCTGACCAACCATTTGGTTCCACCCCCAATCCCATGATCTCCATACCCAGGAGAAACACAAGATCTAGTGAGTGACCTCTTATATGGGTAGCATCTGTGTAAGGCCCAACATGGTCATAAGTTGGAGGAGATTATTTCCAAACTACAAGAGTTCATCATCGATCCAGGCATTGATGTCGCCCAAGACTAACCATCTGGGTGACTCCAATGCCACATCAATAATGAAGTCTGCAAACTCCTTCAGGAATTCTCCACCATCCCCGGGTAGATGGTAGATAAGGAGAATCCTGAACCATACACCTGCTCCTGGGATATACTCAAAAGATTGAGTGCAACCCACTGGCACTTCCACAAGACCCAGCTCTGTTTTAAAGAAAATGGACACACACCCACCCCTATGATCCAACTTCAGGCAGTTTATCACCTAGAACCCAGCTGGAGCAGCAGATGCCAAAATAGGGCCTGCATTCTTATCCAGCCAGGTCTCGGTGATACATGCCAGATCAGATGCTGCAACAAGATCAGCTATAACAGTGGTCTTGTTTCTGATCGACCTGGCATTACATAACACTGCCCGGGTTGGACGAGTTTTCAAGGAGGATCCCAGGACCTGCCCACAATTTGTGGAGCCCTTGGGTATGGGAATTAAGCAGGGAAACCCCCTTTGCTGACCCCATTTTGCCTCAAGGCGCCTCCTAGTCCCTACTACCTCTATCCGCCCACCCCTCTCCATTCCCCCACTGTGCCCAGTCCATGTACCCTTTGATCATCTCCTCACTATCTCCAATGCCTGACATCTCCTATAAACTTCGGCCAATAATGGAGGATAGTGAAAGGGGCGTAGATCACAGAGCACAGTGGGGCCAAAATGCCTGACCATCTTAGCACCTTCCCAGCACATCCTGACCAAGGTAATTAAGTTAAATAAACCCAAAAATTATAAAATCACAGTACCACACTATAATTATTGTCACCACACATACACATCCACCTCCAACAAGGCAAGTTTCACACAACCATACTCCCCACAGAAATCCTATCAACCATTCACATACCTCAACGTCATTCAAGTCACCAATAACACACATATAATTATCACCCAGATAAACAAACTAATGAAAATAAATAAACAGATTATTTAAAATTGCAGTCCAATTTAAGTCCTATAAAATTTCCAGTCCATTTAAATCCATTCTGATGCATGCAGTTCAGTGTAGTTCAAATTCAATGCAGTATCAAGAGTCTAACACACATCAGTCTAAGTTCAGCTTTAATTTTATTGAAAGGCCAAGGGATCTCTCACTTCTCCTGGCCAAACCAAAACTCTCTCTCGGACTCTGCTATCACCAAGATTCCGAGAGAGTACAGAAAAGTTGTTAAGCAATTTGGAAAAAGACACTGTTCTCAGGAGCTAAAAGGTTTTAGAAGAAAGTCATAAATGCAGATTCCAAAACCAGGAGGACTGTTAATTCCAATTAGCAGTATAGAAGAAATAACCACCTCTCCAGGAGGTAACTGCCCCCAATCGGGTCCGAGGCAATGCCCCCGGCACAGAATTCACTCACCAGCAAGTCTCCCTGGTGAACCTAGGAGACACTAGTTGCTCAAGCCCATCCTTCAACAGGCCAGAAACTGGCGCCGCCCATCTCGAACCCAGCCAACAGCAGCAACCACCCCAGGCAGCTCACCTTAGCATTCTTGCTTTAAACACACTCCTTAATCCAAATTCTAGCACAGCAAACAGTCAGGACTACATCAAGGAACCAAAAACCAAACTCCTCTCTCTGCTTCAAAAAATCTCACCACACCAAGGAATCAGCAGGAATCAGCAGGGATCAATCAATCAATCAATCAATCAATCAATCAAAATCTTTATTTATCCAGGTGGGCACCATTGAGCAAGGCTCATTTGCAAGGTGGACCTGGTCATGAATACATCAAAGTACAGTACAGAAGCAGGTATACAAAAAGCAATAATATACAAGGAAGAAAAAGTATATACAGTGGCCCAGATATTCAAACTGCACCAGGCTGTAGCGCAAGCTTGGGCGCAGCTCAACTTGGCTGTGCAGGGGTGTGGACTAAGTGATATTCAAAGGAGCTGTGCCATGGCTCAGCATCTTTGAATAGTGCACCCTGGCCACCCCCAGTGTGCATGGCGCAGTAGCCAGAGTGGAGCATGGAGATGTGCTAGCACAAGTACCATTGTGCCATGCAAAGCAACCGTGATATTCAAAAGTTGACATGCAAATGGGGCCATAATGTATGCAAGGCGCACATGGGGCCATTTGCATGTCATTATGGTCCCATTTGCATGCAGGTGTGCCGATCCCCGAAGACTTGCACCTGGCGCCCTGCCAGGCAGCAGCCGTCGGGGATCGATGCCCCCTGCAGCCCGATCGCGGGCATCTGTAAAAAAATAGAAGAATCCTGTCCTATATCCCTGGTGGTCCAGTGGACTGCTCTCTGCCCGATCATGGGCATGTGTAAAAAAGAAAGGAACAGGTCCAATATCCCTGGTGATCCAGTGGACTGCTGACTGTCCCGATCACGATTCACTCACATATCTGGAATGTGTAGTACAGTATGGGCTGCATGTCCATTGGCTCATGCTGTGAACCAATGGGCATGCAGTCCTACAGGTGTCAGTCAGTGGGCGGCGGGCAGCGAGCAGGTGAAGTGCTGCCGCCCGCGGCTGACCGAGGGGAGGCGGGGTGGTGGGGCTCAGTGGGCGGGTGGGGGTACCACTAGACCACCAGGGATGATGGAGGTTTTCTTTTTTACACATGCCCATGATCGGGCAGTCAGCGGGCCACTGGACCACAAGGGATATTGGAGGTTGTTTTTTTTTTTACACATGCCCACGATCGGGCAGTTAGCGGTCCACTGGACCACCAGGGATATTGGACCTGTTCCTGTCTTTTTTATACATGCCCACGATCGGGCAGTCAGCGGTCCACTGGACCACCGGGGATATAGGAAAGTCTCCCTGTTTATACAGCTGCCCATAGTCGGGCAGAGAGAGGTCCACTGGACCACCAGGGATATAGGAAAGTCTCCCTGTTTATACAGATGCCCGTGATCGGGCAGAGAGAGGTCCACTGGACCACCAGGGATATAGGAAAGTCTCCCTGTTTATACAGATGCCCACGATCGGACAGAGAGAGGTCCACTATTCCACCAGGGATATAGGACGGGATTCTTCTATTTTTTTACAGATGCCCATGTTCAGGCAGATAGTGGTCCACTGGACCACCAGGGATGTTGGAATTCATGTATTGTTTTACAAATGCCCATGATCGGGCATGGGGGCACTGCCAGGTGCAGCCAGAACTCGGGTGGCCACCCACAGGTGGCAGCTGCCATGTTGCACTCTGCAAAACGACAGCTCACCTGTGGGTGGCCATCATTTGTTCCTTTTTTTTTTGGCTTAACTTTGTGCTGGCGCAGGTAGGGGTTGCGCATGCATGGCTCTGCACATACCGGGCTGAATATCAGGCTGTGCAGGTTATGCATATGCACCCCACCTGTGCTGCATGCAATACTAATGCACTCCGGTGCGCCGGGATTTAATACGTGCACTTTTCCTTTTGAATATCTTGCTGGGCGCATCAGTGGTTAGTACACACAACACTGTTGCGCCATGTGCAACCCTTTTGAATATCTGGGCCAGCGTATACAGTACAGTACAAGGTTGAAATAAATAAAAAAAAAACAGCATTATTTTACAATTGAAAAAGTCAGCAGATGTACAATCAATCATAGGCATACAGGGGTTACAAGCAGAGATCTTTTGAGTGAGGCAGCCTGCAACTACACATATAGGGGAAAGAGGCCGTGTATGGGGTGGAAGGTTAGAGAGTTAAAGAAGAGGAGGGATATAGTACAGATGACTGGAGGGCAAATTGAGCTAAAACCACATAAAGTGATGATGGCTGTCATGTACTTGTTTATTATGATAATGACGGAGGAGGGTAGATAATTGGGACATTACTATGGATGGTGTGGGACTTTAGCCAGGCTGGAGCGGAGAGGGAAGTGTGGGTGCAGCAGGAAGAGTTAATAGGGAAAGAGTGAGAGCCAGGGGTTGAAACATGGCCAGCATCAGGATGGAAAGGGGGAGTTGTGGAATTACTGGGCTATCGGTGAGAAAAACCTTTGCAAGGTGCTTTCATGTAGCGATCGTAGAGCGCCTTGAAGATATTCAGGCTAACAGGACAGCTCAGCTTCAAGTTCCTTTGTAAACTGGTCCACAATGTGGGTAAAGAGAAACTTAGAGCAGCTTTGCTGAAACGAGTTTTGACTCTTGGAACTTGGAGGGCAATTAGGGAATAGTTCCTTAGAGAATAGGTGCCTAACACACTCTGGGGAATACAATCTGAGACATATGAGGGGAGCTTGTTGGTCACCACTCTGAAGGCCCATAGGGCAGCATTTCTATTCCTTCTATAGTGAAGGGAAGTCCAGCCTAATGATGAGTACAGGGAGCAGTGGTGTGTGGAAAGTGGAAGGCCAGTAATGAACCTGATAGTGCTATGGTAGAGGGTGTCCAACTTAGCCAGTGCAGAGGCAGGGCAGTGGCTGTAGAGCAGGTCCTCATAATCTATTAAAGATAGGAAGGTAGCTTGAACCAGTTGAATCTTGGCCTCCTTTGTGAGCAGGTGGTTAATTCTGTAGAATAGTCCTAATCTTTGCCTTAGTTTCTTCTGTAGTTCTTTGAGATGGTCAGTGAAGGAAAGTTTATGATCGAGCCAAACTCCTAGATATTTGAATTTAGCTACATACTCTAGTGTTTCTCCAAGTACAGTGGCAATTTGTGGGATAGCCCCACCCCAGCAGGAATTGCTGCATGTAAGGAGGGGGAGAAGAGCATGGCTTTTGTCTTTTTCACATTGAGAAAAAGCTTTTTATTTATGAGCTGGTATTGTAGAAGGTTAAATTCAGCTTGGAGGTCTTCACAGGCTGCTTCTGACATGGGATGACTCAAGTATAGTACAATGTCGTTCGCGAATAAGTGGATGTTGGCTTTTTTGATGGGGTCATTGATGTTGTTAATGTAGACTGCAAAGAGGAAGGGACCAAGGATAGAGCCCTGGGGCATGCCCCTCAGCATATGTTTTAATGGAGAAAGATCACCTTCAGCTTAAACCTGCTGTTTCCATTCTCTGAGGTAGTCTGCAAACCAGCACATAGATTTATGGTCCAGACCTAAGGTGTTTAGGGAGGAAAGAAGCAGGCTGTGATCGACTGTGTTGAATGCCTTACTAAGATCCAAGAAAATGACACAGACATGCTTCTTCTTGTCAAGGTCTAGGAGCCAAACATTGGTCACCTTAGCTAGGGCTGTTGTGGTGATGTGCTTTTCTCTGAATCCAGACTGAACCGGGTTTAATAGGCTTCTGGATTCTAAGTATACCCCTAGCTGGCCACACACTATTTTTTCTAGTAATTTAGACAGGATGGGGAGAAGGGAGATCAGTCTGTAATTATTTAGATTGCAGGGGTCACCTGCTTTTAATAGAGGGATGACATGGGCTATTTTCCATTGAGGAGGGAGGCTACCCTGGGAGAGTGACATGTTGAATAGGTGGGTGATTGGCACCGCAAGCACCTGGTAGGCACATTTCAGATAGTATGGCTCTATGAAGTCGGAGTCTGCTCCCTTCCTGCTGTCCAGTTACAGCAGTAGGTCTTCTACCTCTTTTAGAGAGACAGACAGGAGGGAGAAGGCCTCCTCAGTAGAGGGGGACTCATGGGTTGGTGGCCCCTGAGCTGTGCGGAGGTCATTGGCAGGGAAAGTAACAAATGCTAGCCCTGCCATTGCAAAATGGTTATTGAGGGCTTCCAATATCCCCAATCAGTTAGAGATAACACTGCCACCGGCCTTAATTTTTACTGGAATGGAATTACCAGGTGCATGTCCAGACATGTCTTTTAATGTTTTCCAGAGCTTTGAAGGATTACTTAAGGCAGAGGCTAGCTCTGAACGATAGTAGGTGGCCTTGGCTGCTCTGACCAACTTGGTGCACTTGTTACGTGCTTTCTTAAAAAGACACCAATACAAGTCATTCTTGCTTCTTTGGGCTTTTTTCCATAAAGTATTCCTTTCTAACAGGGAAGCTTTGAGCTCAGGTGAGAACTAACATCAGGAGATGCTCCTGACCCACACATTAACCAAGGGTGCATGCTTATTTAAAGCCTCACTTAAAATATCGTAAAAAATAGTATATGCCCTGTTAACCATTTTGGCTAGGAAGAATTCCTGCCATCGTGGTGAATGTTTCAAGTCATGGACGTATGCAAACAAATCGAAGTTGCATTTGCACCTCTTGATAGAGAACTTTGCCACAAACACAGATGTGCACAGATCTAATGGTGGTGATTATACAATGACTGCTAGTGTCAGAGAAAAATGTTCCGACATGAGAGAACAGGTGTGGCTTGCTAACCAAAATTACATCTAAGAGGGAGCTATTGTTAAGGTTCTTTTTATTTGGGCAAGTAGGCTCTCCGGTGAGTTGCACCAGCCCTAGAGTGTCACAAAAGGATTTCAAGGGAGATGATGCACTTGATAGCCAATCATAGTTCAGCTCACCAAGAATAATGGTTTCCAAGGAACTGAGCCCCAGTATGGAACTGAGGTGAGACAGGAGATGAGGCACGGCAGAAGGGGACCTGTAGCAGCCTATTACACAGAGTGCACTGGAAGGAGAAAGTTCTATCTTTAAGGTCAAGCACTCAAATTCTTTGGGAGAGGATGATGCGTCTATGCATGTGGCTGAGTATTTGTCCCTTACATAAACTGCCACCCCACCTCCTCTTGATTGCCTATCTGCTTGGAAGAGTAAATAATTTGGGATATTGATTTCGTTGTCAGGGGTGGCTGGCCTAAACCAGGTCTCAGTGATCACTAGGACATCAGGTGATCACTGAGATCAGCAGAGTTGACTTCTCAACCCAGACACTCTGACAGTCCCAACCACATCGATCCAGCATTCCAATCAGAATCTGGTCCTCAGGTCTTCAATTTTGGTCCAAAATAACACCGACCACTTCAAAATCGGTCGGGCTCCACAAAAAAGAAAAATGTCCTCATAAAAACAAGGTCCTGATTATTAATACCATCTGTGGGATATGTCATGCTATCTGTAGGCTCTGTAGGTTTGTCCCAATCCAGCCAAAGGGATCCAAAATAGGACTGCTGGATGACAACAACCCTCAGCAGTCAAAATAAGAGTAACAAAGTAAAAACCAACGTTAAGAGGCACTGGAAGATGCTAAAAAAAGTCCAAGGAGCTCAAAAGAAAAACAAGCAAACAAAACACTGCAGACACGTTAAAACACAGCACAAACAACACAAACAGCATAACGGCTAGCCCAGCATGGCTGCCATCTTCCTCCTTTAGTCAGTTGTGTACTAGAGGGTGGATAAGGCGTGAGTTGACTGATGAATTGGGTATATATTGATGGGATGGTGGAGGTGGATAGTTTAAATTACATGTTTGGCTTACATATGGGGAAGGGAATATTATTATACTTATATAATGTATGGAAGAGCCTTATTACCTGTCAAAATCAGCAAGATTATTTCCTTGTAATCCCATCACTGACATCAGGGTGTTGTTAACCCCTCTTGAGTATGTCATTGTGAAGGGATTACAAGTGGAACCAATCTGCGCATGCACACATTTGAAGGTATCAGCTCACAATGAATGGCTCCGGAGGTGAGAACTGGCCCTTATAGAGATCGGCACTATGGAAACAAAAGAAAAGAAGTAAGGACTATCTTCACTCACATTTGTAGATTATTTACTTGTTGCCTTCTGATGTGGCTACATTCAGCGCATACGTTCACTCCCACAACACCAAAAGAGGTTGTTATTGAGATTTAGCATGTCTGGCATCGTAATTTGCTGTTGATCAATAAACACTGCTGTTAACCGCCCTGCAGTTACTGGTAGTAGTTGCCAATACTTTTTTTATCCAATACACTATAAAAAATAATGCCTGAGGATGGGTTGTCAATCTCGCTGAAATCACCTCTAGTGGTTGCCATGATGACAGTAAACCTCTTGAGCTACACTCTCGAGGTTTATTAGGTCATTCTGGCAACCACTTGAATTGATTACAATGTGGTTAACAACCGATCCTCCGTCATTATCCTCTATACTAAGCGGGTATGCAGTGCAGCATCCATTATACACATTTATTACTGGAAATGTCCTCACTGGGAGAAGGAGAGTGTTATTGGGTTGCAGGGTAGATGGACACAATTTTTAAAGATCTGGGTGGCTTGAGAAGGTGGAAGTCATTTGCACAGTGGTTAGGGGTGTATTACAAGTTAAAAAAGCATGTTAACCCTTGCTGTGCTGCTAGCATGTATACATGTCCTAAAAACGTATGCATTCTAAATCCTCTGACAGTCTAAGGGTTAAAAAACACTTTGTATGGATTTCTCTGGTGAAGTGCTACTTCTCCCACTGAACACTACACATAGTGGCACTTCACTGACACTTTCATCTGTGAAGTTCAACTATGTATAGTTTCACTGGGCAAAAATGCACACTTCCTTAGGCAAAACCTACTCTAAGTGTGTCCCCAGTAAAACAAAGTCCGAGGAACTCGCTGATGTACTGTACTCTACAAAATGGCAGCAGCACCCTTGACAGATCTGTTTAGTGAGTCACTCGATACAGGAGTGGTGCCAGAAGACTGAAGAAGGGCACATGCGATCCCTCTTCACAAAAGTGGGAGCAGAGATTAGGCTGGTAACTATAGACCAGTCAGCCTCACCTTCATAGTTGTGAATACTATGGAAGCACTGCTAAAGGAAAGGGATTGGAGGATGGCTCATGTTGTGCCTATCCACAAAAGCAGTTCACGGGAGGAGCCGGGTAACTACAGGCCTGACAGCCTGATGCCAGTGGTAGGCAAAATGATGGAGGCCATCCTGAAAGAGAGGTTGGAGGTGTTTCTGAAGACATGGGGCCATCTAGATGATCACCAACATGGCTTTGCTCAGGGCAGATCATGTCAGACTAACCTTGTGGAGTTCTATGATTGGGTGACAAAGGCACTGGACCAGGGCAGGCCAGTGGATGTTCTCTTTCTAGACTTCAGCAAGGTATTTGATTCATTGCCACACTCTGGGTTGTTGGACTAGCCAGGGGAATGGGGGTGGGGGAAAGGATGGCTAGGTGGATAGGAAACTAGCTAACTGGGTGGTTTCAGAAGGTAGTGGTCAGGGAGGTATCATCTTCTAGGAGGGGCATTAGCGGGATCCCACAAGAGTCAGTGCTGGGTCCACTTCTGTTTAATGCTTACATCTCGGACATCAGGGATGGTATCAGCAGTGAGATAAGACTCTTTGCCAATGACTCAAAGCTGGGAGTAATGATGGATGGGGAGAAGGGTAGAAGAGCCCTACAGGGGGACCTGGAGACTCTGGAGAGGTGGTTGCACACCTGGAAACTGAGGTTTAATGCCAAGGAATGCAGTGTTCTCCACTTGGGGCTTAGGAACCCAGCTCATGAGTACTTTTTGGATGGGGAAGAATCTGTGGGTTTCGGGGGGGGAGGAGGATGTGGGATGGTTGTGGATGCTAAAATAAATAGCTCTGAGCAATGTAGGAGGACTGTTGCTAAAGCAAATAAAATGCTTGGTAAATCACCAGGGGGATAACCTCAAGGAAAAGGGAGGTGCTTCTCCCTCTGTATAACTGCCTAGTTAGACCGCACCTAGAGTACTGCGTGTAGTTTTGGCACCCATACTTGAAAAAGGACATTACACCTCTTGAGAGGGTCCAGAGGAGGGCAATCAGGATGATACAGGGTCTGGGGGAAGGATCCTATGAGGAGAGACTTGAGGAGCACAACTTGTACTCCCTGGAGGAGAGACGGGACAGAAGGGATGTGATCGAGATCTTTAAATATCTAAAGGGAGTAAACAGTGTCAGCCTAAATAGGGTGTTCCAGCTAAGGGAGGAGGGGGCCACCGGGGGCACTCCATGAGGCTGATTGGCAGGAGGCTCAGGAGGAGACTAGGAGATGCTACTTCACTGAGAGGGTGATGGACCCCTGGAATGCACTGCCTGCAGAACTAGTGGCTGTTAATACAGTGGAGGGATTCAAGAGGGTCTGGGACAAGTATAAGGTGAAGGCAAAACTGAGTAATGCCAGACCTGGAGGTGTAATTCTGATGAGGGATGGGGTCAGGGGGATTTACGGGGGAGGTGGGGAGGGCAGCAATGGTGTCCTGACGGGTCTAGTATGATCTCCTGACAACAAACATCCTGACAGCAAAGTCCCATCTTTTATTTCCCGAATTTAACCTTCTCGCTATTACTGTATTACCGACGAACTTCCTCCCGACAGACATGTTGTCTCACTATGTTACTCCAATGCATGTGGCTGAACCACGTCTCCTTGGGCTGCTGATATAACTGATAAATACAAATATACAGGGGGAGAAAAAATATGAAGACCTGTAAGGCTTTATAATTAAATATTGATTGATCCCCCACCCTATCCTTACTCACACCTGCTTAGTCTGTGAACAGTTACTTTTCTATGCCTTGTATAAGTCTAGTACAAAGCAGTTATGGTATCAGTAACCAAGTTCATAAAATTTTAACAAAATATTCTGAACTGTTTCCTATGCAATATCTCAATAACTTACTGCCCATGCTAGCATTCTGTTTGTACTCCAAATGTACTCCCATCTCTGCCTGAGTAAAAATAGATATGTGGCTATGATAGCCGTTAATTGCTGGCTATTGGCTAGGTGTTAGCTGCTTAGCTGCTGGCTATGCTGCTTGCTGCTATATGCTGTTTATTCTAGAGAATGCCAGTGGCAGCACAAATTATACTTCTGTCATCACGTGACAAAAGGGCGTGAAGATTTTTAAACTTTTTAATTAATTTAAATACATGAAATGATTAAAATGTATTATTTAGTGAACTAGATTTTATTTGAAGTAATGTATAATATCCAGACTAATAAATGACCCAACTATAACCATGTACAAATACGTAGTACGCAGTTAAGCATGCACTTATATAAATTAAATTTAAATTCACTTCAATAAATATTACTATAACACCCCCCTTCCCCAGTATGTCAGTAAGTTCATTTGTTGCAGAACCTTGACAGTATAATAGTAGCAGAATATTTGCAGAACCATGACGGTATAATAGTTGTCAGTAAGTTCATTGTCAGTAAGTTCACTGTCAGTCAGTTGTTATTGTCGGCAAATAAATGACGGTAATTTACACATCGGGAAGTTGGTATTTGGGCAATGGTACTGATCCCGTCCTGACAGGGTGCTGATTTTTGAGCAGACTCGATAGACCATTAGGCCTACTCTGCTGGCATCCTAGTATGTTAGTATGCTAGTATGATAATGGAACATGTGGAATCCAGCAGAGCACAGGATCTGAAGCGGCATTGATTCAGTGCAGGAAGGTCATGTCAAACAAATCTGATAGATTTACTTGACTGAGTGACAGAGGAGGTGGCTTGGGGGCAGTAGATGTCGCCTACCTCGATTTCAGCAAGGTCTTCGACACTGTTCCACATAAAAGACTGGCAAACAAGCTGAGTAGCCTGGGTGTGGGTCACAAGGAAGTTAACTGGGTTAGAAATTGGTTGAGGGACAGAAAGCAGAGGGTGGTGGTGAATGGGGTTCATTCTGAAAAAATTGGGGATCACCAGTGGGGTACCACAAGGTATAGTCCTGGGGCCAATCCTTTTCAATGTCTTCATTAGTGACATTGCTAAAGGACTGGAAGGGAAGGTTCGCCTCTTTGCAGATGACACCAAGATTTGCAACAGGATAGACACTCCAGCAGGGGGTGGAGAGAATGAGAAGGGATGTAGAAAAATGGTTTGAAGTGTGGCGGCTAAGCTTCAATGCGAGGAAGTGCAAAGTCATGCACTAAGGGCGCAGAAACCCAGGGGAGGGTTACAGGATGGGGGTGAGTTCTTGACAGTCACTAAGAAAGAAAGGGGTTTGGGAAGAATCAATTCAGATGACCTAAAGGTGGCCAAGTAGTGTGCTAAAGTGTTGGGGAGGGCAAGTGGCATGCTGGGGTGCACAGGAAGGGGTATCACTAGCAGAAGAAGGGAGGTGGTATCGCCACTGTAAAAAAACACTGGCAAGGCCTCATCTGGAGTACTGTGTACAGTTCTGGAGGCTGCATCTCCACAGGGACATAAACAGGGTGGAGGCAGTTCAGAGAAGAGCAACTAAAATGGTGCAGGGCTTGCACCAGAAGATGTATGAGGAGAGATTAAAGGACCTTAATATGTATATGCTGGAAGAGAGGAGTGAACTGGGAGATATGATAGAAACCTTCAAGTATCTTATGGGCATTAACAAGGTGCAGGTGGGTGACATCTTTCAGTTTAGGAGATGTACAAGAATGAGGGGGCACGATATGAGATAAGAGGGGAGCAAGCTAAGGGGCAACATGAGGAAGTTTTTCTTCACAGAAAGGGTGGTGGATTCATGGAATAGCTTACCCGGAAAGGTAGTGGGAGCAAAAATGGAGAGGGAATTCAAGAATGCAGGGAATAGGCATAAGGGTACCCTAAGGGGGGGGGAGAGGCTAAGCTGAGGACCAAGTAAGGCCAGCGACTGCTGATACAGGTAGGGAAATGGGCAGACTCGATGGGCCTAGCTCCTTATCTGCCAGCTACTTCTATGTTCCTATGTTATGTTTCTATGTAAAATAATTCCTCCAAATTTGCTCATCTCTACTAGGAATCATGTGTTGGGGAAACTGTGGGAAAACAAGAACAGAGCAGTTCTAGTTCTACTGGCAAAGATGAAAATTGTGCTAAATGGGCAAACTTTAATATACAAAACCAAAGAGGAAGCTGAAAAGACATGAGAATTATGTTGCTATTCTAATCCTCATGGCTCTGTTACTGAATTCATATCAGGGCCCGTGAGTGACTGGTCATAGGCCTTTTTTAAATGCCATGCTCACTTTTTCTTCATGTTTTGTACAATGTCCTGTTTTTAAGGTTTTTGATTTATTTGTTTACATTTTTTATTTTTTTTTGTCATCTGTAATTTCATTTTATATTCTTTGAATCTACAAGTGGTGGAGAATCAGGGGCCAACCAGGGACAACTTCATATCATGTCTGCCTGTATTAAAATCAAAATTGGATTTGGCAATGTGTAGGGGTTCCTTTAGGCATTTCATTCTTAATTTCTTTTAAGAAAATTTTGAATAATTAACTGACATTCTCAAACAGGGCAGGATCCTGGAACAGGAATGGAAATTTGGCACGGGGTCATAATGTTGCAAGACATTATGCCGCATGGCAAAATAGCACTGCCAATACAGCGCAGTATTGTCATGCGGCATATGTCTTTTTTCTGTGGGGGGCTCCGTAACGGGGGCCTGTGCCCTCCCATACCCCCCTCCACTAAAGATTCTTAACTCTGGGGTAGGTCCAACTCAGGGAGCACACAATCTGTGTAAAAAAATAAAATGTCTGGGACCAGGAATGAAACCAGGTCCCAGATGCAGTGCCTGGGTTCCTGCTGCTGTGGCTCAGTCCAGTGAGCCACCGCAGCTGCTCAGCAAAACCCACTCCCAGCAGATGTCTTATCCTTTGCTTGGGAGTGTGTGAATGGTGCAATACTGTGCACAGCAGTATACACAGTATTGCACCATTCACTGTCATGGATAGCACTGTGTTGGGTTAGCTATAATGTCATACGCTATTAAGCGTATGACATTATGACCCAGTAGGTGGAAATTTCCTATCAAAAGAAATGAAATCTTATCTTACACCATAAAATACCATATTGACATTTTTATGCTACTGTGGTAACCAAAGCCTCATGTAACAGTTTTGAAACATGCGTCTTCAGACTTGTGTTGGATTTTTTTCCCATTAGGCTCTGATATCAGACTTTACTGCATGATGTACTTCCTATAGTGGCATTCATATAGTGCATACATCAGTCTCGAGCATGGCAACAGGCAGCAATGTGCAGGTGCACCAGGTTATAGGTAACCTTGCCTAATGAACACCTTAAACACACTGGCCCGGATATTCAGAGTGTGCCAGGCTGTGGCACAAGTCTGGGCCCAGCGCAACTTAGCTGCGCAGGGGTGTTGACTGGGCGATATTCAACGGAGCTGCGCCATGGCACAGCATTATTGAATATCATACCCTGGCCACCCGCAGTGCGCATGGCGCAGTGGCACTGCACCAGTGCAAATGACCAGAGTGGAGCAGGGGGGTGCGCTAGCGCAAGTTCCGTTGCGCTATGTGCAACAACCGCGATATTCAAAAGTGCACATGCAAATGGGGCCATAATGCAGGCAAGGTGCAAATGGGGCCATTTGCATGTCATTATGGCCCCATTTGCATGCAGGTTCGCCGATCCCCGGTGACGTGCCTGGCGCCCTGCCAAGCTGCAGCCATTGGGGACCGACGCCCCCTGCACAGCTGCGGCATTGTGCCCCACTGCCCGATTGCGGGCATAGGTTGAATAATAGATTCATCCTATATCCCTGGTGGTCCACTGGACTGCTCGCAGCCTGATCACGGGCATATGTTTCAATTTAAATGTCCAATATCCCTGGTGGTCCAGTAGGCTGCTCGCAGCCTGATCGTGGGCATATGTTTTAATTTAAATGTCCAATATCCCTGGTGGTCCAGTGGACCACTTGTAGCCTGATCACGGGCTGAAGAATGTAAATATATGTCCGATATCCCTGATGGTCCAGTGGACCGCTCGCAGCCCGATCGCGGGCTTAAGTATAGACAAAACACGTCCGATATCCCTGGTGGTCCAGTGGACCACTCGCACCCCGATCGTGGGCATCTGTGTAAGAAGTTAAGTCCAATATCCCTATTGGTCCAGCGGTACCCCTCACCACCTGCACTGGGCCCCCCACGGCCGCTCCCCCGGTCAGCGGTGGGTGGTAGCACCCACCGCCTGCTGCCCGCCAACCACCGGACTGATAGTGTATGGTAGGGCTATCGCCCATTGGTCCTGGCGTGAGCCAATGGGCATGCAGCCAGTACCATACCACAGTACGATATGTAATGGACTGTGGCAATGCGATGCGGGCTGCACACTCGTGGCTCAAGCTATGGACCAATAGGCGTACAGCCCTACTGTACACTGTCAGGTGGCGGGGTGGCAGGCGGGTGGCGTGCTGCTGCCTGCAGCCGACTGGGGGCAGGCGGTGGGGCTCAGTAGGTGGGTGGGGAGGGGGTTACCGTTGGAGCATCAGGGATATTGGACTTAACTTCTTACACACATGCTCGCAATCGGGCTGCGAGCGGTACACTGGACCATCTGGTATACTGGACATTTAAATTGAAACATAATCCCGCGATCGGGCTGCAAGTGGTCCACTGGACCACCAGGGATATTGGATGTGTGTATGGGCTACAGATGCCCACGATCGGGCATGGGGGGCACCGCCACGAAGGTGCAGCCGGAGCTTGGGTGGCCACCCACAGGTGGCAGTTGCTGTGTTGCGTCCTGCATTACGGCAGCTCACCTGTGGGTCACCAGCAGTTGTTCCTTTTTTTTCGGCTCACATGTGTGCAGCACAAGTAGAGGTTGTGCATGCATGGACTCAGCACATCCTGGGCTAATATCAGGATATGCAGAGTATGCATGCCCCCCACCTGCACCGCATGCATTACTGATGCTCTCCGGTGCATCAGGATTTGACTAGGCACAATCCCCACTTGAATATTGTGCCGGGGCGCATCAGTGGGTTGCACATGGAGCAACACTATTGCGCCATGCGCAACCCTTCTGAATAACTAGACCACTCTGTATAACTGTAAACAAACAGCTGTACAGCAGTACTATTGTTCATTTGTGGGCTACTTGTTTAGCTGCTTAGCTGTCCCCTCTCATGTTTCCTGTCTTAATGCCTTAGGCCTTTTTCTTTGCCATGACTGTCCTACCATAGTTTGATACATGGAAATTTACATCCTGGAATCCTACTCACTTATGTTTATTTCTTTTTCATTTTGATGTGAATGTTTTTTTTTTTTGAAATTTCAATTTTATTATTTCAGTTTTCAAACAGTAACAAGTTACAGACAAAAAAAAAAGGATACAAACAGGGAGGCAAAATACATTCTTGCGAGAATTAAAACAAAAGTACAGCCGTGAGCATTTAATCAGGCATTTTTCTGGCTGGTACATAGATACATAGACAGTGTCGGCAGATAAGGGCCTATGGTCCAACCAGTCTGTCCATTTGAGCTTGTAAGTTCAGTTTATGTTTTCCTAGACGTCTGTTGCCCCTTACCCCTGACCTCCAGAATTCCTTTTTGTCTATCCCATGCATTCTTAAATCCCGTGATTGTTTCAGCCCCTACCACTTCCTCTGGCAGGGTGTTCCACTTGTCCACCACCCATTCTGTGAAGAAATTCTTCCTCACATTTCCTCTTAATCGTCCTCCCTCCAACTTCATCCCATGCCCTCTAGTCCTGGAACATCTTTTTCGCTTAAAAATAGTGTATTCCTGCACCATGTTCTTCCCTGTAAGATACTTGTATGTCTCTATCATATCCCCTCTCTCCCTCCTCTCCTCCAGGGAGTACATGTTCAGTTCCTTCAACCTGTCCTCATAGGACTTGTGATGCAAGCCATGCACCATCTTTGTTGCCCTCCTCTGAACCTTCTCTACCCTGTCTGTGTCCTTACGAAGGTAAGGTCTCCAGAACTGTACACTGTACTCCAGGTGGGGCCTCACTAGTGTCTTGTATAGTGGAATTATGACCTCCCTTTTCCTGCTGGTGATGCCCCTGCCTATGCATCCCAGCATCCTATTTGCTTACCTGCTGCCTTGTCACACTGTTCCTTGAGGTCATCAGAGATGATAACCCCAAGATCCATTTCCTGCTTGGTGCATGCTATATCCTCACCTCCCCAACTGATATATTGTGCCAGGGTTTTTGCCCCATATGCATTATATTGCACTTCTTTGCATTGAATTTCAACTGCCAAACCATGACCATTCTTCAAGTTTCTGCAGGTCCCTTCTTATTCTGTCTACACCCTCTGGTGTGTCTACTCTGTTACAGAGCTTTGTGTCATCAGCGAACAGTGAAAATTCTGCCTTCTAGGTCCTGCGTAATGTCACTGATGAAGATGTCGAATAGGACCGGTCCCAGCACTGATCCCTGTGGTACCCCACTGGTCACTCTTCCCTCTGTGGAGTGACAGCCATTTACCACCGCCCTCTGTGTCAGTTACCTACCCACCACACTACTGTCCTGCCCACACCCATATTCCCCAGTTTGTGTAATAGTCTTCTATGTGGCACAGTGTCAAAGGCCTTGCTGAAGTCCAGATAGGCCATGTCCACTGCCCTCCCCTGATCCACCTCCCTAGTCACCCAGTCAAAAAATTCAACGAGGTTGGTCTGACATGACCTCCCCCTGGTGAAACCATGCTGCCTTGGGTCCTGTAGTCCATTGACAAGCAGATGTTCCACCAATCTCTCCTTCAGTAGTGCTTCCATGAGCTTCCCCACTACCGAGGTAAGGCTGACTGGTCTGTAGTTCCCAGCTTCCTCTTTGTTCCCACTTTTGTATAAGGGGACTACATCTGCTATCCTCCAGTCTTTGGGTACCTCCCCTGTTTCCAGTGATCGGCTAAACAGGATAGCCAGAGTTCAGCCACCACCTCTCTTAGTTCTTTAAGGACCCTGGGGTGCACCCCATCTGGCCCCATTGCTTTATCAACTCTTATTACTTCCAGTTCCTTCAGGACCCTTTCTTGTGTAACGGGACTTGTGTTCATTTCTGCACCATTCTCACCCCTTGTACTCCCTTCAGACCCATTATCCTCCTCTTCCTCAGTAAAGACTGAGCAGAAATACCTGTTCAATATGTCAGATTTACTGTTGTCATCCTCCACGCTGCCCACATCCTCCCCCTTCAGTTTCACTATCCCTCTGTTTGTCTTTTTTTTCACTTATGTACCTGTAAAAGGTTTTGTCCCCTCTACCCACTGATTTTGCAATGTGTTCTTCTGTCTGAGCTTTGGCTTCCCTTACTGACCTCCCTGCCTCCCTTTGCTTTTCCTGGTACTTCTCCCTATTCTCCCTTCTACCTGTGTCTTTTTGTATTGCCTGAATGCAATCTTTTTGGCTTTCACTTTCTTTGCTACCTCTTGGGAAAACCATAATGGTCTCCTCTTCCTTTTCCTTTTGCTAACCTGCTTAATGCATAATTCTGTTGCTCTTGTAATCCTCATTTTAAATACTGCCCACTGTTCCTCAACCCCTGATTCCTGCCCCATTCCCCTTAATGCCTCTTTCAAGTATCTCCCCATTTTCCCAAAGTCTGCCCCCCTAAAATCCAGGATACGTGTTTTTGTGTGGTTTGGTTCTACACTTTCTGTGATTTCAAACCACAATGATAGGTGGTCACATTCCCCAGGTGCTCCTCCACTGTTACCCTCATCACACTGTCCCTGTTTGTGAGCACAAGGTCCAGTATTGCCTTCTGCTGAATTGGTTCCATGACCAGTTGCTTGAGGAAGGCACCCTGAAGGGAGTCCAGGATAAATCTGCTCCTAGTTGATGCTGCTGCTGGGATGCTCCAGTCCACGTCTGAAATATTGAAGTCTCCAACCAGTACTACCTCACCTTGCCTGCCATCCTTTGGATGGCTAGCATTAACTCCTATCTGTTTCTTCCTCCTGGGCTGGTGGTCTATAGACCAGACCTGTGCAGATGCTGGCCCCATTTTCCTTTCCAGCTTAACCCACAGTATCTCTCCCCATTTTGTTCCTCCTGGATCTCTGTGGCCCTTATGTCATTTTTCACATACAGTGCCCTCCTCCTCCCTTCCTGCCTGCCCTGTCTCTTCTGAATATGTTGTAGCCAGGTATGGCCATTTCCCAGTCATGGTTATCATTACCAGGTTTCAGTGATGGCCACAATGTCCAGGTCTGACTGCACCATGACAGCCTCAGATCTTCCATCTTGTTGCTAAGGCTCCTGGCATTTGCACACATGCTTCCATGATTTGACCTACCTAGCCTGTTTTGCTGTTCTCCAGCCCCTTCCTTGGTTGTCCTTTATCCCTGGTTCTCCTTGCTGTCTGCCTTTCTGATGAATTTGCCCCTTTTCTGCTATCCACATCTTGGGCGCTAATCTCCATCTTTTGCACACTGCTTTGTAGAGATAGCCCCTCCTCTGGTTCACTGGTTCCACTGCTAGCTGTCGGGGGTGAGCAAGTAGGTACCCTCCTTGCTGGCCTGCCACCCACCTTTGCTAGTTTAAATGCTTGTCAATGTAGCATTTAAACTTATCATTGAGTGCTTGGATTCCCCTCCAGGATGGATGCAGACCATCAGGCTTGAACAAACCTCCATCCTCCAAGTGGGTCCCTAGTCACCAATGAATCCAAACCCTTCCTCACAGCACCAGTTCTTCAATTATGAGTTAAAGTTCCTGGTGCATGCACCCCTATGCTCTCCTTGCTTCTACATGAGTGGTACTTCTGAGAAAAGTGACAGAAGTAGCTACTTGTTGAGCCCTCCCAATTTCCTAAACTCTTCCTGAACTTCCTTTGGCTCCCCATTTGCCAGTTCATTAGTACCTAGGTGGATAATGACATCCAGCTCACCCTCCTGTCTTGCCTTCCCAGTGATCCCCAGGATCTTACTTCCATCCCTCCATGCATTGGCACCTGGTAGGCACCTTACCTCCCTGTCCTCCCCATCCTGTGTTCCTAGCTGGATCCCACTTATGATGGAGTCCCCCACCAGGATTCACTGTCTCCTCCTCTGGGGTCCACTGCTTTCCCCGCTGAGGTCATCTCCTTGGCTAACCTCCACATCCTTTCCTTCCACTTCTCTGGGTACCTCTATTTAGTTGTCCCCATTTGCCAGTGTGGCATATGAGGTCTTGAGTGGAATAGGATCTGGGATGTGCCTCTGCCTGACTGCTCTAACCCTCCCTGAGGCCACTGTCATCCAAGTGCTCCTCGTTCTCAGCATCCTTTGAGGCAGTTGCATTGGACTGGGTGGTCTCTGGATAGGGGTGATGGTACTCCTGACCCAGTTTACTTCTGCTCTGAGTCTGGCTACCTCATCCCACAGTCAGAGAGATGCATGCAGATAGGGCAGCACCTCAGTGTCCAGAAGGTCTGCCTGAACATGGCTGCCCCACAGCCACTGCATTGCACCACTCCCCACATTATACTCCAATTATACTGCTATTCCACTACTCATCTGCTACTGAAGCTCTCCTAGTTCCCTTTTTATTAATTTATTGTCCTAAAAATCCTGCCACTGATCCTCAGATACTTTTCTTTTTAAAAAAAGAAAATAAACCAAGAAATAAATAAATGAATCAAAACATTTGTGCTGAGGGTGGGCTTCTTCACCCTTATGCCCCTCCTACTCCACACCTTCCTATACCCTGTGTTTAGCTCCTGTCAATCAGATTTAACAGGCATATAATTAAGAGTTGGGGAAAGGGGGGGCGAAAATTTGCAGCAATTAAAGACAGCAAAGAAATACACCACCACTACGTTTAAAATTTTCAACAGCCCAGAAACAATTATAAGTAAAGACAACAAAGAAAGTACAGTGTCACTAAAAGCCCACAATCTAAGTTTAAAAGAAAAATAGCAATTACCAGTTACTGTAAAGCACAGAATTGAATATGTTTTCTTCCCCTTCTGGCTTCTTCTGAGAAAATAACTCACTTGCTACCTCAACTCTGACTAAGCCCCACCTCCAGTTATCATGTAGCTGAGGTCAGAGGCCAGACAATTAACACCCCTCACCCAAACTTCTGGGCAAGTCAGACAAGCCAAGACTAAATTTGCAGCAATTAAAGACAGCAAATAAATACACCACCACTACATTTTAAATTTTCAACAGCCCAAAAACAATTCTAAGTAAAGACAACAAAGAAAGTATAGTGTCACTAAAAGCCCACAATCTAAGTTTAAAAGAAAAACAGCAATTACCAGTTACTGTAAAGCATTGAATTGAATATGTTTCCTTCCTCCTCTGGCTTCTTCTGAGAAAATGGTATATTCATCTTAGACTGCATTATATTCTTCTCGCTCCAATTACCCTTTTTAATTTAACCAATAGCCTCCAAAGTGAAAGCCACTAAGAAAAAGACCTCCCCACCTTCTGAAAGTACAGGAATAGAATGACACAGGAGAAGTAATTAAACAATACACCTATATACATAAAAAAAAATACCCCCTCCCCCCAGACCCATGGTGAGTAAAACCAATCCCAATTTACCCTAAGGTGCGCAAATGTTGTCTAGGATGTTTTACTGCTATAACACTAGGCCTAAGCACCTACCATAGCTGGCCTTTCAATCTAAGACTTCTCTTGCTAGAATCTCTAGGGTAGTAACCCCCTCTTTCATGCCAAGATACTCAAAGACTGGAAACCAGCGAGATTTTTACAGATCAGGTTTTAAATTCAGGTTGGCCGTAAGCATCTCCATTACTTTAATTTGGTTACAACACGATAGCCACTGATCTTCACCTGGGGGAGTCTTGGAAAGCCACAACCTAGTAATGGCTTTCTGGGCCACAGCCAACAAGATTGGAAATAAGTAATTGGCTTTAGGGCTTACCAGACCTTGCGGGGGTTCCCCCAATAGTAGACAACGAGGCTGATCCAAAGTATCTGACTGAAAAATCTCACTCAGCCCTTGACTAATACAATTCCAATAAGTTTTGATTCTAGGGCACCCCAAAAAATATCTTTGTGTGTCCCCACCTGCCCACAATCCCTCCAGCATTTATCTGAGCAGGACTGACCAAAGTGTTTTTTTGTTTTGTTTTTATCCTTTTTATGCTCCTCTACTCCATCTGGCGAGCACCTCCTTCGGGCTCTCAATGTCCTGCCCCATCTGTCCACCATCCCCATGACCTGCCTCAGCCCCAGATCACAGCCCCCTGGAGGTAGCCCGGTGTAACCCTTCGCCGGGTGGGTCCCCCTCCTCTGAGAGGGAAGGCACCGGTGGGGTCATCCAGCGCACTGCGGCATCGGCTCCAGGTGCTGCTGGGGTGGGAGGTCGTGGGGCCGTGATGGCAGCGAGGGGAACGGAGAGCCATCATCTGGCTCACCAGAGATCCATTTTTCTGGTTGTCTCCCCATGGAGAGTGACGTACCTGACGTCAAGGTGAACACCGACGTCTGTCACTCCCCTGGAAATTTGAGCCCCTAACACTCTGCCATGCTCCCAGCCTCTGCCAGGGGCCAGCATGTGGCCAGCTCACATCCCCACCCTGCTCCCTGGAGAAGGCGAGCTGTCTACGGATGCTTCAACCTTCTCCCCCGGCCGGCTCTCCGGCGACCGAGTCCATTCCCGAACCCAGGCCCGCCGCATCGCGGAAATCCAGCCGCTGAGCTGACGAGCCAGCCAAAGTGTTTGGTTACCACTGGTGTTCTGAAAAATCTTGTGAGTACTTTCCACCTAAACTCCCTCCATGAGGGCGAGGCTGAAGTTCTGTGTGCCATCCTCCAGATTACATACCACCTTAAAACCCCTTCCCCCAGGTCCAATTCCTTTTCCCAGAGAGTCTGGATTCATAGTCTGAGTTCTGAATTCACCAGCTCACCTGCCACACAAAGCTTGGAAATCAGATGAGTCACCCACAGGGATTCCCTTAATAACTCCATGAGGAGATCCAGAAGTGGAGTGATGGCCCCGGGCCTTTGTTCTGCTTCCCTCCTCCCCTTCCGCTTGTAAATAGTGTTTGATTTCCAAATAAGCAAAAAAAATCAGAAGAAGGAATTTTAAACTCCTGCTGAATTTGGGTAAAGTTTTTCAAGTTGTCCCCATTAAATAGCTGTGAGAGTCTACCTAGCCTCAGCTTCTGCCATCTCAAAAAGACTGGGTTCTCATGCCCTGGTTTGAATTCTGGCCTTTCAAGGATCCTCCCCTGCCTTAACACTAATGGTTGTGATCTTAACTCCTTTACAACATGTAGCCAAATTGTGACTAATGTTTTGAGCCAAGGATTAGGTAGGCCCTGAATCACCCTAGGGTTCCTCTTATTGAAAAGTATCGATGAGAGGGTGTATGGTTTTAAGAGCTGTAGGTCCATTTTGGTCCAACTCTGTGTTGCAGCAGAGGATGCATATACCGCCAGGTGCTGTAGTTGAGATGCTCTGTAATACCTTTTGAAATCTGGGACCCCCAAGCTTCCCTTCCCCTTGGACAATTTCAGCAGGGCCCAGCCCAGCCCAGCCTGGGTTTCCTACCAGCCCAAATGAAATTACTTATCAACTTTTGAATATCTGCCCAGAACTTCCTTGGATGACATAGGGAAATAGCATCAAACAAAAAAAGCATCCTCGGAAGAATATTCATTCTCACCGATTCCACCCTACCTGAGATAGTAAGCGGCAGAGTGGCCCATCTGGCACAATCCTCCCTCACACTGTCCAGCAATTTAAGATAACTAACCTGGAACAATTTACCCAGGTCCTTCGGGATGTATGTTCCCAAGTACCTAAAACTAGTAGTATTCCACCTTAGATCAGTCGAACTCCTTACCGAAGGTGGGATACCCGCTCCTAAGGAAATTATCTCTGATTTGGATTCATTCATTTTAAACCCCAAGATGGAACCAAACTCCCTAAGAGTATTCATCGTGGCTGGTAGGGAAATCTGTGGGTCACTCAAATACAGGAGGGTGTCATCCATGTATAGAGATATGCGGTTGTCTACCCCACCCACTGAGATCCCCTTTATGCCCTCATGCGATCAGAAAGCCTCTGCTAGAGGTTCCATACTTAGGGCAAAAAGAAGGGGCGAGAGGGGGCAGCCCTGTCTCGTTCCCCTTTTAATAGAGAGAGATTGGGAGAATACTCCATTCAAAAGTGCCTTTGCAGAGGGATTGGTATAAAGGGTACCCACCCAGGCTTGAAATTTAGGGCCGAATCCAAACTTCTTAAGAATCTCACCTAGGTATCCCCACTCAAGGTGACCAAAGGCCTTTTCTGCATCAAGTGTAATTACTACCGCCTGTTCTCCCCTCCCCTTAGACTGAGCATGGGCCATCACCGTAAGCAGCCTTCTGACATTATTGTGGAGGTGCCTCCCTGGCATAAAGCCTAATTGATCCGGGTGTATCAGTTGAGTCATCACCACCTGAAGCCTGTTTGCTGTCATCCTGGCTAAGATCTTAACATCTAAATTCAATAATGAGATAGGGCGATAGCTGCCACACACGGAGGTGTCCTTATCCGGCTTTGGGATAACAGATATTAGGGCTTGTGCCCAGGTATCAGGGGCTTCTGAGGGATTGTGGGCTTTCTTACAAACTTCAAGAAGCAACGGGGCTATCTTGTCGCTAAATCTTTGCTAGTACTCTGCTATATAGCCATCAGGGCCAGGTGCCTTATTATGTTTAAGCTTCTTAATTAACCCCGTCAACTCCAGCAGGGAGAATGGTCTTTCTAATTCCTTTCTGAGAGCAGTAGGAAGTTTGGGTAATTTTAGACCATTGAGGAAGTGTCTAATCAACTCAGGTTGGGTGGCACTGGACTCTGACTTATACAAGTCCTCATAGAATTTTCTAAAACATTCTGCAATTTGGGGGGCTCCTGTTACCAGCCTCCCGAGTAATCCAGGGTTCTGCACTCCGGAAATGAACCTGTCAGCTTCTTGTTTCCTTAATCTAAATGCTAGCTATCTACCCGCTCTATTACCCCCCATGTAGTATTTCTGTGCTGTAAACCTAAGGGCATTCTCAGTTTTTATCGAGAGAAGATGCTGCATTTGCTCCCTTGCCGATTGAAGCTCCCTTAGTATACTACGGGTGCCCCCTTTTTTATGGATATCCTCCAACACCTTGATTTTTTTGTTCTAAACTGTCTTGCAGTTGCCTAGCCTTCTTTTGCTGTACTGCGTACAAAATTGCTTCACCCCTTACCACCGCCTTTAGCCCATCCCAGAGGAACTTCACCTTCGATACCGACCCAGTGTTTTCTCTGAGGTAGTTATCTATCACATCATTTATCTTAGAGACAAAAACCTCGTCCCTGAGGAGCCCAGCATTTAGATGCCACAAGGATTGCATGTGTCACCCTCCAAGGGAGATCGTGAGACTAACTTTCGCATGATCTGACAGGTATACAGGATAAATCTGCTGGTCTACAATAGAATCCA
The DNA here is from genome assembly GCA_016271365.2 of Neoceratodus forsteri. Taxonomy (NCBI): domain Eukaryota; kingdom Metazoa; phylum Chordata; order Ceratodontiformes; family Ceratodontidae; genus Neoceratodus; species Neoceratodus forsteri. The sequence goes on along the minus strand of CM057450.1, from coordinate 327,891,683 downwards.
CCCAGGTTTTAGGCATATAGAATCTATCTAGTCTTGAATACAAGTCCTGTGGGTGAGAGTAGAAGGTGAAGTCCCTACTGGAGGGATAGCTGTTTCTTCACATATCCACCAGTCCCAACTCTGTATGCAGATATAATAGAGTTCTGGGTCCTGAACCCTTCTCCCTACCCCCCTTTCCCCCTGATCTGTCTAACCCTGCATCTTCTATGCAGTTCCAGTCTCCACCTAGGACAAGTTGGCCCTCTGGGAATGAGGCAACCACCCCAAGAGCATACCTGAAAAACTCAGGGTTGACAGGTGTGGGAGCGTAAATATTCACTATATGAATTACCTTGTCCGCAATCTTTCCCGAGAGAGCCACAAGTCTGCCCTCTTCATCCAAAAAGGAATCCAGTGGGACCAGACCTAGGCCCTTCCGTACTAGAATAGCACCCCAGCCTTTTTTTGGATTTTTATGGGATGAGGCAAAAACCTCTCCAACCCACAAACGATGAAGATTCTTGTGCTCCACTGCGGAGAGGTGGGTTTCCTGGAAGAGGCCAATGTCACAATGAGTCTTCGCCAGATCTCTCAATATGCTGTGCCTCTTTTCAGGAGAACCCAGCCCCTTGACAGTGTATGAAATCATTTTTAGGGTCCCCATACTAAGCCCTTTGCTAGGTTTCTCAGCCTCTGCCTCATCCCCTGTCTGCCTTCTAAGCTCCAGTCCCCCTTTCCCTGGAGGACAGCACATAGAACACCATTTGCACCACCAAGATCACAATCACCACGGGTCCCCCCACTTCTGCCATCATACCCTCCGATTCCCCTTTCCCTGCCCCTGTCCTCACAAAAAAACTATTTACACATACAAACCCCCAACAAGAAACCCACACTCTCTAGAGTGAACTATGTACAGAACAGTCCATTAGGACTATGTTCGGAGGGAAGCTCCCTCCACCCAGGAGCATGGGCTGCTGTGTAGCCCCAAACCCCCCCTTCCCTTAGCTAGGGTGTCCGGAAGGTGGTCTCCCAGGGTGAGCTTTCAGCAGGAAGGCACAAGTCCCTGACAGGTGTCAGCATGGTCTAAAAAGTGGAAAAGAGAAAACAAGACCTGCTGACCTCCGCTGGCCTACCTATCCCCTGAACTGACTTCCGGTATGGGTGGTGCTGTTGTTATTCGAGGCTGGCAGGATAATGGGAGGCTAAGGGAATCATCCCATCCACCTCGCCAGGATACAGCTAAACTGGTGCTTACCGTAGCTTTTAAGAAGAAGGGGGATTAGAGTTCCTAGCCAGCTGCCCATAAGGGCCTTTCTTTGATTATATTCAGCCCAGCTTTAATGGCCTGGACTTCCAGCTGGACAGAACCCCCCTCTTCATCTGGCAGAACTCAAATCCCTTACCAAACAATAACAGGATCAAGTAAGATGACTTTCCAGACTCATGACCTTCCAGCAGGGGTCACAGGGGCAAACGTAAGGTTTATCAAGTCTGGAACCCTTACTGGGCCTGGCCCGGCCTCCCCGTGAGGGAAGGCCCACCTATAGCCTTGTGACTCCTGACCCCTGCGTAACAATCAACAGAATCACCCCGAAGGCCCTCCGGGGTATCCAGGCTTAAACCAGGTCGTGGCTATTAGGCCTCTCCACTTGACCCCCCCGACCACCATCACCCCAGTCTAACAGACAGGGCAGGGCCCCCCTGAGGCAGCTGAAGAGAGGCCCCATAAGCAATTTACTTAACGTTTAGGTAAACAGATGCAATAATAGGATCAGTCCCTTAGGAAGAAAAAAGCAAAAGGACAAACCACCACGTCTACACAGGTAGCTATCAGTTCACTTTTCTAGCCTGCAAGCCTTTTCCCAGTTGGCACAAGTCTTTACATAGCTGGTCATCTGGGTCTGTGGTTCTGAGCATCTCTCCTCTCCTGGAGGTTTACTTGTTGTTGATCAGTTCAATTGCAGCAAGGTCTGCTCCGATAAATCTGGCTGAAGATCCGGGAGAGCAATTACAGCCTTTTGAAGTGGTTTTCTAGCCTGTAAAAGTGAATCATACAGCTTACTGCCTGTAGACCAGTGCACCAACAGTCTTGCTGGGTACCAGAGGAAGGCCTTGATTTGCTTCTCCCTCAGCTGTTTAATAACTGCCAGGACCCGCTTCCTCTTTTGCATGGTGACAGGGTGGAAGTCGTGGTCAAGGTACACATGTTTCCCATCGAGATTTAAATCATGTTTGCCCCAAGCCTTGCACAGGACCATCTCTTTTACCGGATACCAAGTAAATTTGGCCAATATTGAATGGGGAAGGGCATCCTTCTTCAGTTTTGGGCCTAGGGCTCGGTGCAGTCTTTCGAGCTCTGAGGGCTCAGTACTGAGAATGTCCAATTCTTGGTGGAGCCAGGACTTGACGAACTCGACTGGGTCATCCTGTTCTGCACCTTCTGGAAATCCGAAAATCCTGATCGTCTTCCTTCTTCCCCTCGACTCTGCATCATCAGCCCTCGCCATCAATTCACTCTCCCTTCTGGCCAAGTAGATCACTGCCCTGCTGAGCCTCATGGAATCTTCGAAGAGCTCATCCAGGTTGACTCAAGCTCTTTTGTTCTTCGTTCTAGGTGTTTCAGGTCTTGTTTTATATCCTTAACATTATTGTCGATCCTCTGCAACATTTTGACAATACGGGCCGTCGCCCGACTGTCGATGGAGCTCCCTCTCGAGATGGTCTCCTCCTCATCTTCTCCTCCGGAGCCCACAGCCGATTCCGAGGCCCTGGACAGTGGGACACTCGGGCTGCGATCTGGTCTCGATCTTCGACCGGTTGAAGGTTTATTAGCACTTCTGCCTCGCCGTTTTGAGAGCTGGCTCATTACTAAAGCTGCAGTCCCTATCAGGAGTGAATTCAATCGTTAGATAGCACTGGATTACTGACGATTCTTGCACCACCACCGCGGAGCTTAAAATTAAGCTGCCATTCAGTTTGATCGATGTGAATGCTTTTAATTGCAGAATGGGCTCAAGTACACTTTCATTGCTTATCATATATTAGTAAAGTCATAGCCATTTAATGCTTACCTCTAACTCACTGTATTTTAATATAGATTTTTTTTTCCCACTTTTGTGGTGATTGCTTTTAATTACTGTATGGGCCCTACTATACTTTCATTACTTATCAAATTTTAGTTAATAAAGTCTTCCCCTTTTTAATTCTGATCTCTAATCACTTTAATATAGATTCCATTCTTGATTTTGAAGTGGTTACCTTCAATTATTGTATGGGCCATCCTACACTGTCATTGCTTATAATATATTAGTTAATAAAGTCATTCCCTTTTAATGTTTTCTTTAACTCACTTTGGTGATTGCTTTTAACTGTGGGCCCTACCACACTTATATTGCTTACACACTTACTGCACAGCCAACCATGATGTGATGCAATAACTTGCAGTAAGTGACATGTCACAAAATATTGCATGACAAAAGGGCTTAACTGCCACTGAATTACAGTATTCTCTGCAGACACTGCAGCATTTTGCATTGTACTGCAGCTATACTGCATTGTATCCTGGTGGGCTATGCTGTATATTGCTTATATTATCGATTAATAATGTCATCCCTAATAATTTTTTTTATTTCACTTTTCTGTTGCTAAGCTCAAGTTTGAAAGTTAATTGATGTGTTGCCGTAGTAAGAACTGAAACAATATCCAGTCATTTTATGTATTTATTTTATTTATTTATTTATTACTAGGATTACAGACATTTAAACCAGAGGTTCTTTAACAAAGGTTCTGCATCAGATACAGGATACAAAACATATTACAGACATTATTTGTGTTACAAATACAGGCATGAAGCTAAAAACATTTATCAAATGTGACAAATATACATAAAAATTCAGGTTACATATTTTATAGGAAAATGAGCTAGTAGGAGTAAGTGGAACAGTGTAGGAATACAGAAAATATATAGTACCTAGAGTAGAGGCAGCAGTGGCAGGACAGAGAGAATAGCAAGTGGGGGGAGGGTGCAGTCAGTTAAGTATGACATTGTCTCCAGGGCTAGGAGAGAGAGAGGATGAGCAACAGTGGGAAAAAGAGAGGGGGAGTATGGGAAAAAGGGGTGGGAGTGAAGCAGGCAGCAGAGGAGATAAGGGAAAGTGAGGGGGGAAGAAGCAGGTGATAGGTGCCCTTGTCATGTCTGATAAGTTAGGGAGGGAAGGGGAGGTGGTATGGAGGGGATGGGAGTAGGTAGAAGGTGGAAAAGGGGGTGGGTAGGGCTAGAAGCAGTCATTTTCTAGAACTGAGCAGGGTCTGCATGTTAGGGGGCAGCCACAACTGTTTTGTTGGGTGAGGTGCTGGCACAGATTGAGTTTAAAGGTGCCAAGGGAGGGGATTTTAAGTATCTCTGGGGGAGGTTATTTAGCCAGTTAGGGGCTCTGTAGCGAAATGATCTCTGGCCTTGGGCAGTCCGGCAGTAACAGACCATGTAGCTTGTTGAAGATGCTCTGCGTGTGTTGCAAGAGTTAGGAGCTGTTATCAACAGGGGCTGGGCACTTGCTGGAGCTTTGCCTAGGCTGATTTTTTTCACAAAGAGACAAGTTTGGTAGGTGATTGTACTTTTGAGATTCATCTGTTGTGTTTGCGTATATAGTCATAGGTGTGGGTGTACCTGTGGGCACCCATAACCAGCTGGCATGCCTTGTTGAGATAACAATGAATCTCTTCAGGGTTGTATCTGAGGCTGCACTGTAGCATATCAGCTCATAATCAACAATGAAGATAACTTAGCTGGATACTGCAAGGCTGAGCACCTCAGGGGTGAGGCGGTGGTGATGCCTATATAGTGTGCCGATATGAGAGTTTGTTGCCCTTACTGTTAGGTTGATGTAGGCTGAGTAGGGCAGGCTGCTGTCTAATGTTATGCCTAGATATTTGAAGTCCTTCACTTGCTTGAGGAGAAGGTTTTGCTTGTTTAGTATGATAAGGCAGGTTGCTTTGTGGTGGCTATGTGAGGTATTGAAAAGCATCAGTTTTGTATTTTTTGTAGTTCATTAGCAGTTTATGGTCCTCGAACCAGCATTCAAACTTCTTGAAAATGGTTTGGAGATACCTAGTGAGAAGATTGGGGTCAGAGTTAGCAGAGAAAGGGACAGCATCATCTGTGTACTGAATGATAGAAACATAGAAACATAGACTTTGATGGCAGATAAGGACCGTTTGGCCCCCTAGTCTGCCCATTTCTCTACCTAGATGATAAGCTGCAGATCCTATTTAACCAACAGCCTATTTCTTCCTACCCCCCACAAAAATTGCCTTATGTCTGTCCCATGCATTCTTGAATTCTCCCACAGTTTTACACCCCACAACCTCCTCAGGAAGGCTGTTCCATGCATCCACCACCCTCTCTGTGAAAAAATACCTCCTCACATTGCCCCTGATCCGTCCCCCCTGTATCTTCAAATTGTATCCCCTTGTTCTTGCACATCTCTTTTTCTGAAAGATGCTACCCTCTTGGACTTTGTTGATTCCACTGAGGTACTTAAATGTTTCTATCATGTCCCCCCTCTCCCTCCTTTCCTCAAGGGTATACATAATAAGCTCCTTTAGTCTCTCCTCATATGGCTTCTCTTAAAGACCCTGCACCATTTTAGTTGCCCTCCTCTGAACTCCCTCCATCCTGTCTATGTCCTTGCGGAGATGGGGTTTCCAGAACTGGATGCAGTACTCCAGATGGGGTCTCACCAACTGTCTGTACAGGGGGATAACAACTTCTTGTTTTCTGCTGGTGATACCTCTCCCTATTCATCCCAGTATCCCCCAGCCCTCCCTACCGCTTTCTCGCATTGCTTGCCAACCTTAAGGTCATCTGATATGATTACCCCTAGGTATCTTTCCATTTTTGTTGTTGTTACTACCTCTCCCCCCATTGTGTAATCTTCCCCTGGGTTTTTGTTTCCCAGGTGCATTACTTTGCACTTCTTCGCATTGAATCCAAGCTGCCATACTTCTGACCATTCCTCCAACCTTGCCAAGTCCCTTCTCATCCTTTCCACGCCTCCTTGTGTATCAACCCTGTTTCAGATCTTTGTGTCATCTGCAAAGAGCCATACTTTTCCTTCCAGTCCCTCTGCAATGTCACTTATAAAGACATTAAAAAGGACTGAACCCAGTACTGAACCCTGCGGTACCCCACTAGTCACCCCTCTTTCTTCAGAGTGGACTCCATTTACAATTACCTTCTGTGTCCTATTGTTCAGTCAATGTTTTACCCAGGCTACCACCTTGGAACCCACTCCCAGGCTGGTTAATTTGACTACTAATCTTTTGTGGGGGACTGTGTCAAATGCCTTGCTAAAGTCTAGGTAGGCCATGTCCACAGCCCCTCCCTGGTCTACTACTTTGGTCACCCAGTCAAAGAAATCAATTAGATTCGTCTGACATGTCCTCCTTGCTGTGAACCCATGCTGCCTTGGGTCCTGTGCCCCACTGGCCTCTAGGTACTCAACAATTCTTTCCTTCAGAAGTGATTCCATCACTTTCCCTACCACAGAGGTCAAACTGACAGGTCTGTAGTTTTCTGCCTCCGTCTTGGTCCCACTTTTGTGAAGGGGAATCACATCCACCTTCTTCCAGTCCTCAGGTACCACACCATCCTCCCATGATTTGTTAAAAAGCGTAGTCAGTGGTGTCACTAGTTCTCTGCTTAATTCTTATAGAATTCTGGGGTGAATTCCATTTGGCCCCATTGCTTTGTCCACCTTCAGTTTTAGGAGTTGTTGCAGAACCCTTTCTTCTGTGAAAGGACTGGGATCAACCCACCTCTCCAGAGTGCTTCTATTAATTGGATTAGGCACCTCCCCCACTTCCTCTTTTGTGAATACTGAACAGAAGTATTCATTCAGTATCCCTGCTTTATAACTATCACTCTCTGCCCACCCACCATCCATTCTATTCAGCCGCACTATCCCTCCCTTTGTCTTTCTACGCTCCCTGAAATGCCTATAAAAGGTTTTATCCCCTTTCTTAACCAAGTTAGCTATCTTTTCCTCAGTTTGTGCCTTTGCTATTCTGACTACCTTCCCTGCTTCCTTCTGCCTTAACTGGTGCAGTTCTCTGTTCTGCTACTTCTGTGTTTCCTTATACTTCCTAAATGCTATCTTTTTCTCCCTAACCTTCACTGCCACCTCTTTTGAGAACCATAGTGGCTTTTTCTTTTGTTTTGATTTGTTTATTTGCTTCACACAAAGGCTTGTTGCCTCTGTGATGGCAGTTTTGATATTTGCCCATTGTTGCTCCACCCCTCCTTCTAGCCTGTTTGCTAGTGCTTTTCTAAGGCACTCTCCCATCTTGCCAAAGTCAGCCCTCCTGAAATCCAGAACCCTCACTTTTGTATGGCTTGATTCTGTAGCAGAGTGTATCATGAACCACACTGTTTGGTGGTCACTTGTTCCCAAATGGCTACCCACTTCTAGATCTGAGATCCTCTCACTGTCCCCATTTGAGAGTATGAGGTCTAAGATTGCTCCCTCATGAGTGGGTTCCAAAACTAGCTGTTTGAGGCATGCCACCTGAAGGGCATCAAGAATGGCCCTGCTTTTGGATGTGGCTGCTGCAAAGGTGCTCCAGTTAACATCTGGCATGTTAAGGTCCCCCATCAACAGTATCTCCCCTTTCTCTGCCATCCTAAGTATGCCTTCTATCATATCCTTGTCCATTCCCTTCCCCCGACATGGGGATCTATATACAACCCCTGTGTGGATTGTGGTGCCATTTCCAGTCTCTGAGGTGACCCACAGTGCCTCCTCTCCTCCCTGTTTATTCTTTTGTTCAGTTGCTTTTATCCCTTCCCTTACATAGAGAGCTACTCCCCCCCTCTTCTGCCCTCCCTGTCTCTCCTGTAGTTTGTGTACCCTGGTATGTTAACATCCCAGCCATGGTTCTCTGTGTACCATGTTTCTGTGACTACTACAATATCCAGGCATCCCTCTTCCATCAAGGCCACCAGTTCAGGGAGCTTGTTGCCCAGACTATGGGTGTTGGTACTCATTACCCTCCATTTCTTGATGGCCTTACCCCTTTTTGCCCCATCCCTGTCCTTATTGCATTTGTCACTTTCTCCATTTACCCCTGCCCTTCTCCCTATTGACATCTCTATGTTGGTGTCTATCTCACTTAGTACCCTGATATTTTAGTGGGGCTAGGATTTCCCTGTTCCTTTCCAGTGTCTCCCCCTTTGGCTAGTTTAAATACTTGTCAATGAAGTATTTAAGCCTATCACCTAGGATCCTGGTTCCCCTCCTGGACAGATGCAGACCATCATGCCAGTATAGGCCTGCAACCCTCCAGGTGGACCCCCAGTTTCCAATGAAGCCAAATCCCTGAGCTCTGCACCAGTTTTTCAACCACTGATTGAATCCCATGGTGTGGAGCACCCTAGCTTCACCCATGCCACAGACAGGCAGCACCTCCGAGAAGGTTACCGTGTGTGCTATTTGTCTAAGGCTCCTCCCCATCTCCACAAACACTTCTTGCACTGCTCTGATCCCTTTCTTAGCCAGGTCATTTGTCCTTTGGTGGACAATGACATCCAGCTCCCTCCCCTGTGTAGCTGCTCCTGCAATCCTGAGGATTTGCTCCCTGTCTCTCCAAGCCATGGCGCCAGGCAGGCACCTTACCTCCCTCTCCTCTTCCTCCCCCAGTTCTACCTTCCTAACAATGGAGTCCCCCACCAGGAGTTGTTTCCTTCCCCTGTGGGGCCCCATGCCACCCTGTTGGTAGAACATGCTTTTGGGAGTGAGTTAAGGAAGAGACTGAACAGTAAGGGTCTGAGGATATAGCCTTGGGGGAACTCCAGAGTTTACTGATGGGCCACTAGAGACAGTGTCATTAATTCTGACCTGTTGTGACATGGTAGTAAGATAATTTGCAAACTATTTGTTGACCTTGTTGAATAGACTGATGGCCTGGAGTGAGCTAAGTAGGGGTGAGTGGTTCACAGTGTCAAAGGCCTTGGTAAGGTCAATATAAATTTACCCCACCAGTTGACCACAGTCGAGTGCACTGTGTAAGAAGTCGATATATTCCAACAAGGCAGTGGCAGTGTGCTATGTGCTTTCCAGAATCCATCCTGCTTCATGCACTGGATGTTATATTTGGTCAGTTGGTCTGTGAATTGGTCTGCAACAATATGTTCTAGAGCTTTGGAAAGGGGTTGAAGGATAGAAATAGGATGAGGTCCAAGGAGTTGCTGCTGTGTCTGGCATTACCCAGAGCCCTTTGGAGGTATTTCTTCACTGCTAACATGGGGACTTTTTTAAAATAGAGTGTGGGGGAAGTGCCAGAGGGAAGGGAGTCACTGGTGTTTGGAGGACTATGACTCCTTATTAGGTAGTCGGGAGGAGTATGCTAGAGAGGTCGGTGAAGGCCTTGTTTAGCATGTCTACTATAGTAGTGGGGTCTTGTGAAAGAATGCCATTTACGTTGATCAAGTTTGGGGGTGTTTTAGAGGGTTTCTCAGTGAGGTTTTTAATGTTGTCCCAGAGTTGCCATCAATTGCCCTAAGATTTTAAGAGTTCTAGATTATAGTGGTGTCTTTTTGCATGCCATATTTTGAGGGTACAGGAGTTCCTTGTGGCCTTGTACCATTGCATGTCTGCTTGTCTTCCTGAGGCAATTGCAAGGTGCCACAAATTATCCCTGTCATGTATTTTTTAGTAGGTCAGTGGTGATCCAAGGGTTATTTACCCCCTTTATCTTCCTTTTCTGGAAGGGTGCATGGATGTCACATGCCTTGTTGAAATTACAGATAAAGTAGTCAAGTGCAGTGTCTACACAGTTGGTGTTATACACAGGGGACCAGTCAGTGTGCACAAGCAGGTGCTGCAGGTGCTTGAGTTACCCGTTCTTGGGAACACGCTGCAATTTGACCTTTGTAGGAGCTTTGGGGGGGTTTGTTTGTCCAGTGGAAGATGACCGGGGAGTGGTCACTCAATGCATCTAGTAATACCTCAGTGAGGGTTATCCTGTCCGGGTGTGTGGTCTGGACAAGGTTGAGGAGTGAGCTATTGCAAGTCCTGTAATTGAGCCTAGTGGGGATAGTTACTAGTTGTGTAACATGGACAGCTGTAACGGCATCCTTGAACTGGTCCGTCTTGAGGGTCAGCCAGTTTGTGTTGAAATCATCAAGGATCACTATCTCATTGCTGATGGGCTGGTCAGCTATGTAGTCAAGGACCAGTTGAAAGCCCTCTGGTTGTTCTCAGGGTGGATGTAGATGGAAAGTATAGTAATTGACTTGCCATTTTGGCCGAGTAAGTTCCTGACAGGTAGAATCTGGGATTTGCTTTCAGTAGCCGGGAGGGGTAGGGCTTTCCCATTGAGTGATTCTTTTATGCAGAACGTAAGTGTACATCCTCAACTCACATCCTGTCTGCCAAACCTGTCTTCACACCTACATGATCAATGCAGCTCATCTTTAAATCATTGTCATTGTTCCATCCACTACCTTAGTTGGTGTTTCTGATTTACATTTGTAGAACTGTATTATGTAGATTATGTCCCTTTTTTCTCTTGTATAGGATGCATAAACTACATTACATCATACTGGTTTAAAGGAAAACACTGAAAAAGGCATAGATTTCACTAGCCTCTACAAAAACACCTGATTAGCTCTCTCGCACAGTAATGAATGTTTTTTTATTTACCTCTAAATGCATTTTAATGTGTTAAACAGTGATCCACAACTTCAGGTTTCTATTGCTTTCAACCACCGTCTCATGAGCAGACACGTGCTTCCTTGACTCACTTCATGCTATTATGTCCTGCCAATCGATCGCTGAGGTCAACAGGACAAATTAGCATAAAGTGAACTAGGTGGGGAAGCACATATCTGCTTGTGAGAAAGTGGTTGCCATCAATAGAAACCAGAAGTTATGGGTCACTGTTTGACTTGTTAAAAAAGCATTTACAGGCAATTAAAAAAAAATTACTTTCTCAAAGCACTAATTGGGATTTTTGTTAAGGCTGGGGAACATTATACCTTTGCCAGTGTTTTCCATTAAAGTGACACCTAATACTGTACCACACTGTATATCAGAACACTTACCATGGGCCGATCAATGGCCTGTGCATAACAGACTTTTAATCCTTTATTCCATTGAATTTACTTTAAGGCAAGAGAAGATGGAACAATAACAGCACACTGTAACTCTTCCTGCCTGGTCTCAAAGTACTACAATACAATGGACATAAAACACCAATAACCCTTTCCCTGCCATGTTTTATTGTTTAATTATGCTTCACTTTAATTAGCAAATAAGTTGACACACAGGTACCATAGCACATGCTGTGTATGGCATTGTCAAGAAGTGCAAAATATCAGTGATAAGCACCATGTCCCCACAGGCTGCAGCTCCACACCCTCCTTCATTATGTCATGCTAGTACCCCCTACCCTGGCAGCATGTGAAACAAAAAATATGGCATGCATATTTATTTTGTCTTTAATAATGGCAAGTACAATATCACATACAATAGATGGGATCAGCAGAGAAGTGTAAAATATCAGTGGTATGCTGCATATCCACACAGCCCCCCCCACACATATGCATGCATACACACACACACACATGCACACACACAACACACAACACAACACACACTATGTATACACACATATATATATTGCAAAAAACTTTGTTAATGCATCAGTTAGGGATAAAGTGACAAAAGTAGGGAAATGTGTCATTAGGGTTTCCAACCCTAACACCCCATTCCCCCAGCCTGCACAGACCCAGAGGTGGGTGGCTGTCTTGGGGCTGTAAACCCTAATGCTCACCCCACTTCCAATGCTGTAGCCATATCAGCTAATTGTGTAATGGAATGGGTGAGGGTGAGGGTTAGGGTTCATGGCCACAAGACAGCCCCCTCCCCCTGGAAACCCTAACACCACATTTCCCTACTTTTGTCACTTTAACCCTAACTGATGTATTTACAAGGTGTTTTGCAGTTTATTTCCTTACTTTCTGAGATAGTATAATTTTAACCTTATTTTACTGTTGGAGCACAGGGTGCACCCCAGTCCCTCCATAGATGCATATATGTATCTAGCTGTGGAATTACAGAGACCTCTGGCTCCTGCTCTTCCAGTTATAGCACAACAGTCACCAAATTGTCACAATAGCCATGTTATTATCACACCTCATGTTCTCAGTGCAGAGAATTTTTTAATCCCCTTCAAAACATAGCTCCACAAAAGTGAAACACCAATCCACAGCACAGGTACAAAAACACATTTTGGACAGGATTTGAAAAATGACAACTATGCCATACATGTGATGGTGTAATAAGAAGGCTATGTTAAAAGTCTGGGCTCAAAATATGATAAATAGTCATAACTGTGCCATCTTAAATAATTTTGATCCCAAATTTTTTAACATAGCCTTCTTATGACCTCTCCAGATGTACCCAGTGCAGAACATTTTCAACCCCCCGCCAAAATATAATTCTGCACAACTGCAATACCATTCTGTGCCACAGGTGCGAAAACACATTTGGCCAGGATTTGAAAAATGACAGCTGTGACATACATGAGGTGGGGTAATAAGAAGTCTAAATAGAAATTATGGGGTGAAAATATTGAAAATGTCCAAAGTTACGAGATTGCAAGAAATGGTCATAATGCAGCTATTTTTTGAAATGTTGTCCCCAAAATTGCAACATAGCCTTCTTATGACCCCATCTTATATGCAATATGACTGTCATTACACAAATCCCACTGGAAAGGTGATTTCTCCAACTGACCACAAAATCACTTTTCCAGCTGGAACTGCCTAATGGCAGTCATACTGTTCATGAGGTGGGGTCCCCAAATGATAATGTTGAAAATGTGGGGACAAAATCATGAAAAATGGCTGAGTCATAACTAAAAGTTGAACCACCCATTGAAATACACTGAACCGCAATTAATTTAGTTTCTTGTACTGCATTCGCCGGTTCCAGCAGCAAGATGTGTCTTCGATCAGAGGAGCAGGTCTTGAACCTGGGACCTCCTGAGATGAGTGAGGGTTGGTGAGGATGTCACGGGGGTGTGTGGGGAAGAGGGTTCACAGTGGGAGGCAGGGTGGGGGTATGGGCATGATCGGTGATGGAATTTTTTTCTTAACAGGTAAACTAAAAATTAGCAAGACATTGAGAGATGGTTTTTCATTTTCAGTGAAATAAAAAACATTAAAAAGGGACCGTGAGGGGGGATACCATTGCCACCAATGAGAATTAAGGCATTGGAGGGTGCGGGGTATCACTAAACACCAGGGGAAAAATTCAGAACATTATGACCGCCCCCCAAAAAAGAGCGGGTTGGGGAATATGAATAAAAATAAAATAAATGCAATATATATATGTGCACAATACAGCATGAGGATGCCACTAGACACCAGAGATTTTTACCATGGGGGGTCACATTACAAAAAAGTATAAAAAACAACAAGAAATGCAAAAATATATACAAAAATGGATTGTTTTTCCCTGGTGGAATCCTTTTCCACCAGGCAAAATCTTTTTCCGTCAATCTTTCCTGTGGTGGCAAAAAATGATCCTTTTTCCAACCAGATGGCTGTGGTTTTCACGACCAGATGGCCGTGACAAAATCTTTCTTCACCACTGATTTCATTTTTCACATCCTGATTCATCATGGTGAAAAAGGAAATCAGCTGGCAAAGAAGGATTCCCAGTCTGGCCATTGGGTCGTGAAATTTTCATGACCAGATGGCCAGACGGGAATCCTATTTTTCCACAGCAAGTCCTTTTTCACCATTCCTTTTTTGTCATGCCAAAAAAGGAACTCAGGAAAAGGATTCCTGGTCTGGCCAGCTGGTCATGAAAATTTCATGACCAGATGACCAGACCAGGAATCTGTGTTTGCCAGTCAATTTCCTTTTTTGCTATGACAAAAAAGGAATGGCGGATAAGGAACTCAGTGATGGCGAAAAATGATTTAAATCATTAAAAAACATTTTCTGAGGGCATACAGATGTTGGGAACCATAAAGTACAGCTCATCAACTCCCAATGAACAACAATCACACTTTAATGTGTAAAACAGATCTCTCTGGGCAGAGTTTGGGTCCCAAATTTAAATGCCAAGCATTTTTCTGATCACTAACTGAAAACAAAATGGTGGATTTGAGACACTACTAGGGCCATTTGCGACACTAAAAAGTGCATTTGCGACACTGTCGAACTTTTTGTTAACTTTTCGCACTGACTTATAATGGGAAATTGTTTTTTGAATAACTTATGAACCGTTCAATATTTTTTCACGAAATCTTCAAATGGCACATCGGGGACCCCAGCCACACATTCCCTGAAGTTTTTGGACCGGTCGTGCAAACCATGCGACCTGTAGGGACAAGCAAAGAATTCCAAAAAAGTGTAAATGTTCGAGCAGATCACGCTTAGTAACTCCGCAGCTGTACATCCGAACAGTACAAAAGTTGGTATATCCCAAGATGTATGCTTCTTGATCATGTATTCCAAATTTCAGGCAAACCTGTTGAATGGTTGCAAAGTTATTAAGGTGCAAAATTTTAGGTTTAACATGTAAATGGCTCTTCAGCCCTAACTATGGTAGAACTACCCTGCTACCATTATATATATATATATATACACACATATATGTATATATATATATATATATATATATATATATATATATATATATATATATATATATATATATATATATATTAAAAACTTTTTAATGTATCATTTAGGTTAAAACACAAAAAGTAGGAATGAAACTTTAGGTTGACTCCTCCTCTTTGCGCTGCCCATCATTCAAGATTGACAGATGATGGGTGTGTCCTTAGTTGTGAGGCTTAAATCTCACCCCATTCTTCTTTTCTGGGGCCTGTGAATATGATTACACATTGAATGGGGTGAGAGTTAAGCCTCACATCCCCAAGGACACACCCCATCAGCTGTCAATCTTGGGATGATGGGCAGGTCCAAGGATGGAGAGGGGTCAACCATAAAAGTTTAATTTCCTTACTTTTTGTGTTTTAACCCTAAATGATGCATTAACAAATTTATTTGCATAGAATGTCCTTACTTTTTGAGAAGGAATATAAAAGTAAAAAGTTGCAGAAGTTGGTGGGAGTGTGGGCCCTTCGGGCCCCGTGCTTCCACTGACTTCCAAATTCATTAAAAGTGAAAAGTCACACAAGTTGGTGGGAGTGTGGTAACTTTGGGCTCCGTGCTCCCACCAACTTATAAATTTCTGCATGAGATAAGACTATAAGTACTGAATATCATACGTATTGCTGGGAGTGCATATGGGTGGGAGCTTGGGGCCCGGAAGCTCCCACCACATTGAAAGAAACCAAAGTGTCAGTCATCAGAGTGGCATAATTCAACACCTGTTTACATGTCAGACACGTAACCATTGGAAATTACCTCCATAGCAGTAATGCTAGGCACCCTATAAATGTGAACCCAGTACCACAATGCAAAACACTGTATGCAAAACATACAGCGTTTCATGCAATATGTCCACAGCAAATTAATTTTCCAACACCTAAACACCATAATTCACATGAACAGGACATCTCCTGAAAACCCTCCAAATTTCAATATAAAAGACAAAACCGTTTCTGAGATACAACATGTGAAAGTTTCAGATTTTCATTCATTGGAGTGGCAGACTTCCACACCTGTTAAGGTTTTAGACACCTAATGACTGAAAAGTAGATCCATGGCAGTAAGGCTAGCTACTGTATAAATTTCAAGCCAGTACAAGAATGGAAAATGCTGTCCACCAAATGTAAACTGTGCCACACAATATCTCCACAGAAAATGTGTTGTCTGACTTGAAAGCACTGTAATTCACATCTGTAGGACATTCCGACAACACCCTCCAAGTTTCGAGTAAAAAGACCAAACTGTCTTCAAGATATTTAAAATTAAAGGTAGTTAAAATTATCCTATCTGTTGCATTAAAATCTGGCCATCTAGTCCCTAGCACGCGATCAAAGATCACTATCAAAGAATCTCGCGATCAAAGAATTTGCAGGCTTGCAATCAAAGAATTTGCAGGCTTACGATCAAAGAATAAAAAATAGAGAAATGTAAATTTTAGACATAAATGCATGAAACCACCAGCAAGGTTCAATAAAATGAAAACCCCTGAGCAAAATGCACCCTCATTTGTGTTCATAACCCACCCCTGAGCTGAGAAATGTGTTTTTTTCAACTGGCCATTTTGTCCCTCCATTCTTTGTTCACAAAACAACCATATAAATTTTCCCTTTGACTTATAGTGGGAACTTAAAACTGCAATAACGTTTGAAAGGATTAGTATTTTTTCATGAAACGAAAAGTGGCATGTTCAATGACCAAAACTCTTTCAGATGAGCCAACTTTCAGAGCTGTATGCCACACGATGGCCACACAGCAGCACAGGCAAAATCCCCCAAACTGCCCACATAACTGGAAAAGAGTGCATTTTTCAGCGTTTTGGTGTGCAAAGACCATAAGTCAGACCAAAGCAAAATTTGGAAAATCAAGAGATTTGCCATGCCCCACTGTGCATACCAGATTTCATGCAAATCCATTGAACATGTCCAAAGTTATTAACGCGTGTAAATGTTGAGTTTAACATAGAAGTGCCTTCATAACCCTAAATATAGGGGTGTGACCATGCCCCTATAATATATATATATATATATTTATACAATGTATGTTTTGATATGAATCTCAGGATAAAATGTTATATCTCAGCCAGGTCGTGGAGATATCAATGATATCTTCACATGTGAAGATATCATTGATATCTCCATGTTCCTATACGTCATCACAATGAAAGTGAAAGTGTTTCACTTTCCATCCTGTAGCTTTCTCAAGTTACTAACAGGATCCCCCAGTGACGTTCTCTTTACAGGCAAGACCCCACTCCCCCATGCATCTCTGAGACCTGCTTCCACCTACACAAATAAATATTTTAAAATCATATCTGGTTGAACCTGCCACTTTCTTTTATCCACTTCTTCTTGGAATGTAGCATGACCGCGCGGCTATCCCCAGAAATATAAGCGTGACTAAGCGCTATGAATCTCAAAACCTGAGGCACTGCCTGATATTAAGAATAAAGGGCCACTACTGCCACTTAGAAGAGTGTATTTTTATTCTATCACTATTTTGTCAAAAGCTGCCAACAGTACTCAGACGAGAGTGAAGGGTCGGCAGCTTCAGCGCACCAGACGAAAGTGTGAGCATGTGTTGTTATGACAACATATACTCCCACTTCCGTCTGGTGTGCTAAAGCTGCTGATTCCTTCAATGTCATCTGAGTACTGTCAGCAGCTGCTTTTGACAAAATAGCGTTATAATAAAAAAATACACTTTTCTAAGTGTGGCAGTAGTGGCTCCCTTGTTCTTAATATAAGACAGTGCCTCACATTTCGATATTCACAGTGCACGACTACGTTACATTTCCTTGGATAGCTCCTGGGTCACACTACATTTCAGGTGAAGCAGATAAACTGAAGTCACAGGATCAACCAGATATGTTTTCTCACTGTTTATTTCTTAAAAGGTACATGCAAGATCAACCACAAATGGTTTAATAAATAATTTTAAAGTGGCAAAATCAGACATTTTTTACATGTGACATGTAATCAGTGGTGTTGGGGGATTATGCAGTGTTATGTTGGGTTAGCCGCAGTTGGATCAGTCACAATCCAGTTTTTTTTTGTAATTTTAAAGTTGCAGGATCAATCACGTATACTTTTCAAATAACATATGGCATCTCTTGTGTTAGGAGACATGCAAACTTGAGTTGGAATAGCCATTACCTCTATGTGAGGGATTATATCAAGTGGGCATTTGGGGGTTGTGTTCAGTGGGGTCCAAAACATAAATTGTATAAACAGAACATAACATGGCCTGACTGAAGATATCATATTTATCTTCACTCAAGGCCAATGACATCATGATATCATTGGCCTCTCGTGAAGATAAATATGATATCTTCAGTCAGGCCATGTCATATCCCCTATCCTATACACACACACACATATATATATATATATATACATATATATATATATGTATCTGTCTTATACTGGCATGGTAGCTGAGCCCCAAACTTCCTCTCCATCCCCTGATGCAACCTGCGGTGAATGTGGCTGTGGGATATAACATACTAACATACTATTTGCCAGCAGATTAGGCCTTATGGTCTATCAAGTCTGCTCGAACCTAGATCCTTAGTTGGGTGCCGAGACCCTCCCATCCCTTGTGCTCCAGAAACCCCTATCATCCATCCCCACCCCGGATAGGCATCATCTGATACATCCACTTTCTGTGTCTGTCCCACCTCTCTTAAAGCTCTCCACTGTGATCTCTGAACCAGCTCACCAGGCAGAGCATTCCAAGGGTCCACCACCCTCTCAGTGAAAACCTCCTCCTCTTTTCCCCTCACCCTTCCACCTTCCAACTTCAAACCATGCCCTCTGGTGATGCCTCCCTGCTTTAGTCTAAAGATCCCCTCCATGTTTACCCTATTTATTCCCTTGAGGTACTTGAAGACCTCAATCATGTCCCCCTGTCTCTCCTCTCCTCCAATGAAAACAGGCAGAGCTCCTCAAGTCTGTCCTCGTAAGTCAAATCCCCTAGCCCTCTTATCATCTTTGTTGCCCTCCTCTGTACCCTCTCCAGGAGCTGTATGTCCCTCTTCAAGTGTGGTCTCCAGTACTGTACACAGTACTCAAGGTGTGGTCTAACCAGTCCATTGTACAATGGCAGAATCACTTCCTTGCTCTAGAGGTGATCCCCCTTGCGATGCATCCCAACATCCTGTTTGCCTTGCTAGCTGCTCTCCTGCACTGCTCAGTGTTATTCATACATGTATCCACCATGACCCCTAGGTCTTTTCCCCTGTTGAGGCTTCCAGCACCTCCCCTCCCAGGGTGTACCTGTGTTTAGGGTTTCCTCGACCAAGATGCAACACCTTGCACTTGGTGATATTGAAATTTAATTTCCATGTGTGAGCCCAGCTTTCCAGGGTGTCCAGGTCCCCTTGCAGGGCCAACCTCCCCTCTTCTCCCTCAACTACTGCTCCCATCTTGGAGTCATCCGCGAAGAGACTCATTTCACACCCTATACCATCCCTGATGTCCGATATGTATGCATTAAACAGATTGGACCCGGACCGGGCCCTGTGGTACCCCACTACCAACCTCTGTGGGGTTAGAGAGCTCCCCACAGACCACTACTCTCTGAATGCGTCCAGCTATCCAGTTTTCAATCCATCTGACCATCAAAGGGCCTACTCCTAACCCCATCAGTTTCTCCACCAGACCATTGGGGGACAGAGTCAACACGCCTTGCTGAAGTCCAAGAATAATACATCCAAGGTTACCCTATCCAGTTCTGATGTTACCCATTCATAGAACTCCACAAGGTTGGTTTGACATGATCTACCTGGCACAAAACCCATGCTGCCGACTATCCAGACCTCCCACCTCCTCCAAGTAAACCCCCAATCGTTCCTTTGTATACTCTCCATTAATTTTCCCACCACCGAGGTTAAACTGATGGGTCTATAGTTTCCTGGTACTTCCTTGACCCCCTTATGGATTGGTGCCACATGTGCCTCTAAGCCAATCCCTAGGTACCCTCCCCTGTCTCAAGTGACCTGTTGAAAGCTCCGCCAGGGTGCAGCCAGTATGTCCGCCCAGTCCATAGTACTCTCGGATGAATGCCATCCGCCCAGGAGATTTGTCTTTCTTAGGGCCTTGAGGGCAAACCACACCCTTTTGGTGGGGATGGCATCATCCGTCCCTCCACCTTACTGGTCTTTTATCCTAACCAGATGTGACACCCCTGGGGTACCTTTCCTCCCTTTGCTCCATTTCTGCTGCCCCTGATCCCACTCCCTGCCGCTTCATCCCTTTGTGCCTTGCTTTGTAGATATCCCATCCCCTCCTAGTGAACACAGAGGCAAAGTACTAAATACCTCTGCCTGGTCCTCGCCTCTTCCACCCACCCTCCTTCTGATCTCAATCTGCTGAGATGGCCCTTAGTTTTCTCCGCTCCCAATGCACGGAAGAACCCTTTTCCCTCCATGTATCCCTGTGCCAGCCGATGCTCTTTACTGGACTTTGCTCCCCTCACCATACGGGTGACTTTTCTAGATGCAAGCTGGTACATTTCTTATCCCTATCCTCTTGTTGTTTATATTTTTGTAAGCGCTTCTTTTCTCTGACTGCTACCTGGACCTCACTGGACCACCAGCATGGTTTATGTGACCTTGCTCCCCTTACGCTTCAACTTAGCGCAGATCCCGACTGCCCTTGAAGTCCCCGCTTTATGACCTCCCATCTCCTTTCCACACTTGTTGTTGAGGTAATCCTCTTCAAGTGATCCTTGAGAATATTTCCCATGCCCATTAAAGTCTGCCCCCTGAGTCCACTGCCAGTGTCCCTAGATCTCACCCCCCACTCCCCCAATGCTTATTTGAAACCAGACAGTATTGGTCACTCCCAGGTCAGGGGATGCCAGCACAACCATGTCCCTTACCAGATCCCCATCTGCCAGAACCACATCCAGGACATGCCCCTCCCTTGTGGGCTCCATCACATGCTGTGTTAGAACACATCCTGGAAGCCATCCAGCAGCCTCTGCTCCTTGGCCACCTTAGAGAACATGGTTCCCCAAGTTAGTACCTGGCATATGGGTCCCCCATCAACACCACTCCCTTCCCCTTTTGGACCACACTGGGCAATGATGTTGTCCAGCAAACCATCCTCTAGAACATCACTCATCCCGGGGCCTATATGCTACACCCAGCTTGACCTTATCTCCTGCTGGGGATGATAGGTGACCCATAAGGCCTCCACGCTTCCTCTGCCTCTTCTACCATCAGCAATTTCTATGTCATCTCTAATGAACATAGCCACTCCACCCCTCTGCCCTCCTTTCTATCCTTCCCAAGCATAGTGTACCTCAGACATTTAGGTCCCAGTCATGGTTTTGTTGGCTCACGCTTCCGTGACTGCCGCCACATCCACCCCCCAAACAGCATGGCCTGAACTCTGGCAACTTGTTTCCCAAACTCCTGGCATTTACTAACACTAACCCCACCCCTTATCCCTGATCCTTTTGTCGAACCCCACCCAGATTCCTTATACTTCCATCCTCCCCTGCTCCTCCTGAAACCCCACCTCCAGTCTGTTTCCCCTCCCCTTGGGCTTGAAGGCTCTCCCTCATCTGGAGGAGGGCTTCTGGTCAGCCCTCCCTTATCCCTTCCCCCTTACAAGTTTAAACCCCACCTTTCTTGTATGTAGTCAGCCATCCCCTGTTTAGAGACTTCCTTCCCTAATGGGGCAAGATGAAACCTGTCCTGGCATATAGTCCCTTATCCTCCCAAACTCCATTCCAGTTCCCTAACACCCAAAACCCATCTTCACCCCACTTCCTGAGTTTCATTCATTAACCCTCTGTGAGCTTCATTTTTTTCTCCACTGAGGCCTTTGGTACTGGCAATATCTCCAAAAGGAAATGTTGCATCCATTATCCCGACAGACTCTGGCCAAGTTCTTGAACCTTGCTTGATTTCCATAATGCTATTTCCTTCTAGATCATTAGTTCCCAAATGCACCAGGAAATCGCTTCCTCCACAATCCCTAACCATTTCATACACCATGAACTTTGCTCTGTGCAGTCAGCCCAGAGATACTCACTACCACCTGGCTATGGCATCCACCCCTGTCCCTCCCAATGGATACCCTTAATCCTCAGAGTCTCCCAGTAACAGAACCTTAACCCCCATCATCCTTATGGTTACCTCCACTATGCCCTCTCAGCCCCCTCCCCACTTTATTCATGATCACAATTTCATGGAGTCTTCCTGCCTTATTAGAGACCCTCTGTCACCTCCCCTTTCTGCCTCCCTTGCTATTTTGCCCACTTAACTCAAACCCTCTGAATAGGTGTCCCCTTTAACTCCTCTTATCTGAACCATTTATCCTGGCCCTGATGGTTTCCTTCCCCGCACCCTCATCCCCCCTGTAATAGTACCCTTGTCTCCAGAGGTTTCTGTGGGTCCCTTAGCTAGGGCCCCATCCTTGGTACTGACCTTCCCAGGAGGCCTCTCCCACCTCCTTGTCTCCCAGTTCCTCTCCAATCATGCTCCTCCTCATGTCCGGAATATGTTGCATCTCCCCCATTTGCTTAACATATATGTTTCCCTTCTCCCTCTGGGACTATGTCTATCCTTTCCATAGCTGTTCTGTGATGCCCTATGGGTATCTGACTCCCTCCCAGCCTCTGTATAAGTTTCCTCATTTCCACCAACCCTTCCTCCCCTCTAGGATGCTTAGTATCTCAAATTTGTTCTGACACTCTATGTCAGCCTCCATCAAGTAACTCCAGAGTTTCCCTGACTGCATCTCTAAACTGACCCTCTTCTTCCTCTCTTGCACTGTTCACCTTAGGAGCTCCTTCCCACAGTCTGCTGTTTTAGGCTTCCCATGAACAGCCCCTCCTGACTTTCCCCTCCAGTCTCCTTGAATTCAGAATTTTCACCCTGCAAGCTTTCCCTTAGCATCAACTTCCTATCTAAGGGTCCTCTGTCCCTAATATCCCCTTCTGCTTGCTGTAGCATAATGTCCTGTAATTTCAGAGCGTTGCCCCAGCCTCCCCTCAGCCCCACCCTTCTGCTGCCCATATCCACACCCCTTATCCTTGGACACCCCAGCTCCCACAGCTTACTCCTTAACCAATATACCTCACTCCAAATACAAGATAGCTGTCTACAGAGTGGGCAGCCTCCCTCTCTCCAGGCCCAATTTAGAATTATTGCCATCCCACAGCCTGTGCAGCCTACAACCCTTCCGAAGATGCCTGCCATGGTGGAATATGGCCACCCTGATTATCCCCTCTGTTTATAATAGCACACCCCTTCTCAGTCCCTTTCCCTGGAGTACAGTTCTCTCTATACTGACTGTAGTTATTTACAAACCCAATTTCAACCCCACCAACAAAGTTCCCAAGTCTCACAAACACATACAGTCCAGTATGTGTTCAGTCCCACTAACAGATGTGTAAGCAGACTCCAGGTACGTATGATGTCACAGGCCCACCAACTCCTGTTGCTTCAAAATTTCAGTCCCAAACAGAAATACTCAGCCCTTCAATCCCAACCCCAGTGGCTTTTCAGTATTTAAGTAAGCCTCACAAACAGGGTGGTGGGAGGGCTCTTACCAAACACCAGGCAAACACATTTAAATTACCTTCTAATTTTCCTGCCAAACATCTATCCCCAAACCTACAATATCACAGCTCAAGTATCAGTTCAAATTCAAGGTAATAATTTTTAACACATAGAACTAATTTCACTAACAAACTAATCAAATATTTCAGTTTAAAACAAAATATAACTCCTGGCCTCTTTTCTACCAACCTGTTGCTTAAGCTCCCAAGTGAACAATGAAAGCCACAGTAATTCCTGTTTAAAGACAAGTTAATTGCAGCTAATGTCCCCTCCTCCAAACACCAGGCAAACACATTTAAATTACCTTCTAATTTTCCCTGCCAAACATCTATCCCCAAACCTACAATATCACAGCCCAAGTATCAGTTCAAATTCAAGGTAATAATTTTTAACACATAGAACTAATTTCACTAACAAACTAATCAATATATATCTTCTTGGCAAAAACTTATGTTAATGCATCAGTTAGGGTTCCAACATCAAAAGTACAGAAATGTGATCTTAGGGTGTCCAGCCCTAACACCCCAACTGCCCCCACCCTCTATGTACCAATGGCCATTGGGGGTGTGCCTTGGGGTTGTCATCCCTAACACTCACCCCTGTTCCATGTGTAGGAATCTGAGATGGAACAGTATGGAGAATGGGGTGAGCATTAGGGCTGGCAACCCCAAAGGCACACCAAACTGTTAGTCATGGAAGCATGGAGTGAAGTTGGAAACCTTAACACCATTCCCTACCTTTGGTGGTGGAACCCTAACTGATGCATTAATGAAGTTTTGCCATGAATTTCCTTAGTTTTTATGAAAGCATAATCTTAGTCTTATTTGCTTGTGGGTGTGCAGGCCCTTTGGGACCTGCACTCCCAACCATCAATAATTCATGACAAATTGTAATTGTATCTTTATTTCCATGTGGGAGAGCAGGGCCCTCCATTTCTGCACTCCCACCGCTCCATAATACTATGCATTTTTGGATGTGGGAGCACAGGGCCCCTCTGAGCCCTGTGCTCCAATCACTCCTTAATGGCATCCATACTTATGTTTGCGGTCCAAACATGCATATATGTATGTAGCAGTGGAAGTGCAAGGCCTATAGAGCCCTGCCCTTACATTTTTAGGCTCTGCCCAAACAAGCATCAAAATCCCTAGCTGACTCCTATTGGCCGGCATCTGGCAGTGCTAAACCAATCTAGCCAATACAACATGTAGCAGAAATACAGCACCTAGACCAAGTTTAAGTACTTCCTACCTACTTATCTACCCAAATTTTAGTTTTAATTGCACTTCTACACTAATCTCTCTGAAACTGAGGGCTACTGCTTGTGATCCAGGTATCCACTTAGCAGTACTCCCCAGCCTGCTCTAATTACTAGTCACAATTATCCTGGCAAGATGGGTTGCCTCTTTTTCCTCCTGCTAATACTTGGGAACATTAAGCCACATTCCCTGCTGCATCTCAAAGTGTTAGGCGCTAACCCGGTTGTGGAGTCCCTCACTACACCCTACACTACCCCGCACACTGTACCTCCATCCTCACGCCAATCCTCTCAACACACATATATACCCTACATCCTTCTGCCCACCCCCCTCCTGTACCACTCAACCATGTATATCCAAGCTCTGTCCCTCATTTGCTCTAAACCTCAACTCCTCCAAATGCTCTCACACCCAAAATGTACACCCCTTACAAGCTATCAAAGATGACTACTAAGGAAAAAAGCCCTCTCTTTTTTATTATATTCCCTACAGAAAATGCTGCTGTTACTCCTTCTTTGCTCAGGCAACATGGAGCTAAATTCTGGCCCTCCACTCCAATTTTCATCTCCATCGGACTTTGCAGCTGCCCCTGGGTTGCAAATGATGTTAGTAAATATTCTAAGCCTGACTAAAAAAATTGACCAACTACAAGCCTGGACAGCACATACTAACCCTGATCTCATCATTATCACCGAATTATGGCTTAAAAAGACTATCCCCGACCAACAAGTTACTTTACAGGCTGCAAAATATTTAGGGCAGACAGGAACACTGGGGGGCAGAGTCATATATGCCAGAAACAAGTTTGTAGTAACTGACATCCTTTGCAATTCCAAGCCTAAAGAATATGAGGTTGTTTAACTAAAGCTTCACCTTCCCTCCACGGAATGCATTTCCATCATAGATGGCTATAGGTCCCCGTCTGGTGGCTCCGAAATCATTGACATTATAAAATCCCTAACCTTAGACGCCAACTCAGAAACAATTATCCTGGGAGATTTCAACATGGATTGGCTCACTACAAAATCTCACTGCCTTAAAACCCTCTGTGATGAGTTTGGTTTTATACAGCTAGTTACCGAACCCACGAGGAACAGTACCTCAAACTCAGCTAAAAGCTCCATCTTAGATGTTATTCTAACCATCCACTCCCATAAAATCTTCCATTCAGCAGTATTCCATAATGATATGAGTGACTACTGCATGGTAGTTTGCACAAGATCACAAACTAAAACGTACCAACAGTCCAAATTTAGAACTAAGAGGTCCTTTCACAAATTCAGTGTGTCAAACTTTCTGTATGACCGGAGCAGGATCAGATGGCAAGATTTATATCTTGCAAAAACTGCAGACGAAGCTGTCTCCATCCTTAGTGACAATCTCACTGCCCTGGCAAACAAGCATGCACCCATTATCAAAGTCAGGGTGCCCAACCTGTCCCACCCCTGGTTTACTCCAGAACTAAAGGCTGCGCTTACCAACAGAGACAAACTCTGGGCTAAGGCTAGGTACACTAAGAGCCCGGCAGACTGGCAGACCTTCAGAGCTGCTAGGAATGCTTGTGTCGAAAGCATTCATGCTACAAAAGCTAACTTCTGTATCTCCACCCTGGAACAAGCCAAAGGGAACCCCCAAAAAATCTGGAGAACAATTAAATCTATTGAAGGCCATCCTTCAGCTCCATCTATCCCAACTAAGATATTTACCAAAGGCAGGTTGGTGGAAAACAGCACCCAAATCCTTGAAGAACTCAACTAACATTTTGTTACCGCTGGACTTGCTTTTGACTCCTCGCACTATGCTAACCAAGTGAATACTAGTGAAAGCTCTACCTCCTCTACCTGCAGGCCATCCCACCTTCTCCAGAGCCACACTATTACATACAAAGAAGTTAAAGATTCTCTACTTAATCTAGATCTCTGTAGGAGTGCCGGGTTGATTGACTTGAACCATTTTTCCTGAGAATAGGCTATGCCTATCTCACTGCACCTATCCTATGTATCTTCAGTCTATCCATAACCTCTGCAACAGTTCCATCTAGCTGGAAGTCTGTCCACATTCTTCCTCTTTTCAAATCAGGAGACCCCTGCGATTTAAACAATTACAGGCCCATCTCCATTTTGCCTGTTCTCTCTAAAGTCCTCGAAAAGCTGATCTATAGTCAATTGAAACAACACATTGAATCCTACTCTCTCCTTAACCCTGCACAATCTGGTTTCTGGTCCAAACACAGCACAGTCACTGCTTTGGCTAAGGTCACTAATGACTGGATTTCCGCCATGGACTCCAAGAAGGTCACCAGTGCAGTCTTCCTGGACCTTAGTAAAGCCTTTGATACTGTTGACCACTCCCTTCTAATCAACTGCCCTTCTAACCTAGGTGTCACTCCTCCTACCATACAGTGGTTCACCAGTTATCTCTCTGGTAGGATGCAGAAAGTCAAAGCTGATGGTTGTCTCTCAGCCCCCACTTCCGATTGCAGGGGAGTTCCCCAAGGCTCCATACTAGGCCCAATCCTATTCTCTCTATACATCAATGATTTTGATTCCCACATAACGAACTCCAGTATTCACTTTTTTGCAGACAACACTGTATTATATACCTCTCGTACAACTCTAACGAAGTCAGGGACATCTTGCAAGCTGACTTTGCTCAGCTTGAAAGTAACCTTATTAAAGCAAAGCTCCTTCTGAATGCTAAGAAAACTAAGGCAATGTTCATCTCGTGTAATCCCGCCTTTGGATCCCCCCCTTTGCTGCCAATGAACTTTATCGTCACTTCACTGGGTGAAATCCTGGAAGTCCTTCCTAAATTTAAATACCTTGGATTCTGGATAGACAACAAGCTCACCTTCATTGACTACATTGAGGACCTATCCAAGAGGCTCAAAGCACAGCTAAGCTTCTTCTTTTGAAACAGGTTTCTCTTCCCTGTTGTGACCTGAACCAAGCTTGTACTGGCCACATTACTTCCACTACTTGACTATGAAGATTTCATCTATGCCACCTCCGCAATCTCAGACCTAAGTAAACTGGACATTCCCTACCACCGTGCTATACGGTTCATCACCAGTGCCCCCCACAGAACCCATCACTGCAACCTGTACACAGCTGTTGGTTGGACCTCACTTGCCATCAGATGCCTGCTCCATGCTGGGATATGGACACTCAAGATACTCCTTCACAAACTTCCAAGCTACATATTGTCCCTCATCTGTATCTCCTGCAGTGCTTACTCACTCAGGAAATCATATTACATCCTGCTCGACATCCCAAGAACTCGTACTGCCTATGGACAACGTGCCATTTCATTCGCACTTCCTACATTCTGGAACCAACTCCAATCCATACTAAAACTAACCAGCATTGTCCCAATAAATCACTACAAAGCCTTATCCTCATCTAAAATAAAAGATACTTATCACTGCCACTAAACCCCCCATACCACCCTTACGTTAGTTATTCATACACCGACTGCCACTGCTAGGACCATAACAGGTCTGCAATTCGCACAGGAAGTATTAGACTAAATTTAACAGTTATAGATTTGATCCCCATGACCTGCTTTCAATGCCCTTCACCTCTAGATATCCTTATCACACCTTTCTCCACTCTCCTGTGCTAGTCCCTAGCCTCATCTTTTACCTTCACCTTCTATCCCTACCTTCCTTCTTAAACTCTCCCTGTTGTCTCTGAACATTAACTTTCACCAATAATGCACTTTTCTTTTACATATGCAACTCTACCCAAACATCTGCTGATATAGCATCAGACTTTACTGCCAGAACCCTGCCTTACCTGGCTGTAGCATGTCAAGAACTGTCATTTATGAACTTTGCATGTGCCGTTTGCTTGATTGACAATGATACCTTGTATGCTACGTCCATGTCTCGATTGACAATGTTACTTTGTATGTTATGTCCATATGTCTATGTAAATGACCCAGGACCTCCTTGTGAATGAGCTTGCTCAATGGAGTTTTTCCTGCAATAAACTTGAACTTGAACTTGTCAGCATAACTATGTTATTACCCCACCTGATGTACCCTGTACAAAACATGTTCAAATCACAGCTGAAACATAATTCCACAAATCAGCAATGCCATTCCATGCTACAGGTGTGAAAACACATTTTGGATAGGATTTGAAAAATAACAGCTATGACATACATTTGGTGGGTTAATAACAAGTCTATGTTGAAAATTTGGTGTCAAAATATTTTACATTTACAAAGTTACGAGTGTCCAAAGTGAAATTGCAAAGAATGGTCTATACTCAGCCATTTTTTGACATTTTGACCCTGAATTTTCAACATGGCCTTTTAAAGCTCAGATCTCTCAGCCCCTGATCAGGGAAACATCTGAGCAGCCGGGGCTACCTGGGCCAGCCATCCACACCACTACTGCTCACCGCCAAGGAACCCTCCTCTTGCTGATCTCTCAGCCCTGATCGGGGAAACATCTGAGTGGCTGATGCTACCTGGGCCAGCCGTCCACACCACCACTGCTCACCACCAAGGAACCCTCCTCTTGCTGATCTCTCAGACCCTGATCGGGGAAACATCTGAGCAGCCAAGGCTATCTGGGCCAGCCGTCCACACCACCACTGTTCACCGCCAAGGAACTCTCCTCTTGCTGGTAAGCTCCCAGGCCGAACTGGGAAGTGCTGAAAGGCTCCTATTGGCCGCTGCCTGTTGCTTCCATCTCCTGTTGGACTGTTGTGCTCCGCACAGCCACTGATTGGCCCTGCAATCCTGACTGATTCAAACTGTTTTGCTGGGCTCTGTGCCCATAGACTTCAGTGGGTTTCAGAAGAAAATTTTCACCCACCCCCCCACCTCGCACCTTAATTAAATAGGCCTTAGCTCCACCCACTTCTGCCTAGGGAACTGCCCTTTTGTTTCCTATCGGATACTCTCTCTCTCTCCTGTACCTCCTCTCTTTATTGCCCACTCTCACTCCTCCCTGCTCCTCCTCCCCCTCTACTAATCATCTTAGTCCCCTCACTGCCCCTACCTCCTTTCTGTGCCTGACACCCTCCTTACATCTCCTAGTGCTAGTCACTCCATCACTCCATGACTGGCCAACCCCCCTTTGGCATTCTGTATCTCCCCTGCACCCTTTCACTCCTGAATTCTATTCTAGAGCTGCTATCTCCTGTCTCCCTGTCTTGTTACATTCTTTAATGCCCCCCCACTGCATCTCTGCTACATCCTCCTCTTTTGCTACTGCCCTTGTCTCCTCACTGCCCCACCCTCTTCCCGTTCTCCCTCAGCCCCTGCTTACCTAGTTCCCCATGCCCCGAGCCTTCACCTCATTGCCTACCTCCTGCCACTTTCACTAGCTGCCTCCCACCTACCCAGCACCCTGTGCCTGCTCTTCCCACCCATTCTCATTGAATCATGTATGACACCGGTACTCTGTATCCCTTTCTCCTCACCTTATTTGCCCTCTTCCTACTCCTACATCCCCCCTGCTTATGTTTCCCCACTGTCCCGAACATCTACCAACTCATGCTCTCTCACCCCCTCCAACGTACCCTCCCTCTCAAACTCATGTTCCCACCTTGGGACGGAGGACCAACATGTCAGGAGTT
Source organism: Neoceratodus forsteri (assembly GCA_016271365.2). Lineage (NCBI taxonomy): Eukaryota > Metazoa > Chordata > Ceratodontiformes > Ceratodontidae > Neoceratodus > Neoceratodus forsteri. Next base: position 327,861,585 of record CM057450.1, on the reverse strand, counting down.
GATGGTACTAGGCTACCTGCATACCATTCTGTACCCCTACCGGTAGAGCTAGGCCATCTAAAGGCCTCACACACTTTTCAACTAATGGTATTGCATGCTCTGACTCTTGACCCCTGACCTGAAATGGTTCATTTCCCTGGACATTTCCAATGGTTTTTGGTCATTACCATTGGCCCTTAAGAGTCAATATAAGTTTGCCTTCACCTTTGAAGGAAGACAGTACACGTGAATTTGCTTGCCACAAGGATTCCATAATAGTCCGTCCCTGTTCCATCTGCACATGATGGACACCCTCGAGAGTTTCCCTACTCCCCAATGTCTCTTGCAATATGTGGATAACCTGTTGCTGGCAACAGCCACACAGGAACAACATTTGGATCTCTTGGATGAACTACTGACTCTTATCCAGAGAGCAGGCTTGAAATGCAATCCAGCAAAAGCACAACTATACCAGAAAAAAGTACTCTTTCTAGGTCTGAAAATAACTGACCACGGTCAAAGCCCTACCTGAAAGAAGGTACAGGGATTGCAAGACTTGCCATTGCCCACCAGCGTGGAAACTCTTTGAAGGTTTCTAGGTACGGTGAATTATTCGAGAGATTTTACTTGTGATTTTGCTCAGAAAGCTGCTCCTCTGTATGAGCTGCTCAAGAAGGACATCCCATGGACTTGGGGACCCATACACACCCAGGCTGTGATGTCACTGAAGCAGGCCTTGGCCTCTGCCCCAGCTCTGGTTAACCCCAATCCAGCACTACCATTCCATCTGGAATGTGCCACCTCTGACATTGCCATGTCAGCAGTGCTGGCCCAGAATGTTCATGGCACCCTGAGACCCACTGCATATGCATCACAGCTCTTGACCCCAGTAAAATAGAAGTATGGCCTTTGTGAAAGGAACCTTCTGGACACCTACTGGGCTGTCAAGCACTTCCTGTATATCATTGGGTACTCACCACTGATCATCAACACCAACCACACCCCAACTACCTTTCTGCTCTCAGACAGAGTGAAGGATGGGTCAGTCTCTAATACCAGACTCATACACACTGCTCACTTCTTCTCCAGGATAGAGACATACAGGTACAATCAACAAAAATTCTATCTATGCTGGCTCATGGACTCCTTTTCCAAGGAGAACCCCATGACTGTACACTGCAGTCACCTGATCTTCCAGATCCAGGTCCTTTCCTCCCTGCCACATCACAAATACTTGATAACATCTCTTTGTGTCACATCTTTACTGATGGTTTAGCATCCTACTATCAGGGAGAACAAATTGCAGGGATGGGTATCTTAGTAATTTACCCTTATGGGAACACTATCAAAATATCTAAGCACTGTAGTGTAACTTCATCTCAATATGCAGAGATGGCAGTGGTGGCCTGCGCCCTCGAGTTCATCCAGCATGGGACCGAGCATACTATTATTTTTACAGTCTCTAATTGGGTTTGTTGTTCTCTTACAGAATTTCTTCCTGACAGAAGAACTCCTTCCTCTCCTCTGATGGCAGCCCACTGAAGTACAAGGAATTGGTAATATACATACATTCACTGGCACAGAAATTTGCACACAAACTGTACGTACGTAAAGTCAAAGCTCATTCTCTTCATGCTCCCTACCATGCCTTCAATGACACAGCAGACACCCTTGCTAAGGAAGGGGCCTGAGGGGGGACACCTGGATGATGGACCATCCAGTGGCCAATGCAGCCATATAGATTGCAGCACTCAGGAAGAAACCTGGAACTTTTTCCCCCTTGGACCTCTCAGCAACCCAGCATGTTGATACTGAACTCAAAGAAGTGTTCAGATTCCTTGACAAGAGTACTGAAGAGAAACTTCCCACACACAACCCCTACCGAAGGCATGAAGGTAAGTTACGCTTGTCACCAGATGACAAGCTCATCTGGTTCCAACCAGATGACTCCACCACCAAGTTGTGGGTGGTCCCCAGACACCTAAGATCCGAATTCTTGCACCAAGTACATGATATGCCCACTGGTGGACACCAGGGAGTGGAAAACACCCTCCAAATGCTTAAGACCACCGCCTGGTGGCCAGGTGTCACCAAAGATGTTAAACAGTACATAGACAATTGTCTCATTTGTGCACAAAACAACCCCATCCCTACCAAATGAAATGCCAAACTCTTACCACAACAACACTCTGGCCCTTGGCATGCCATACAGATTGATTTTATTGGCCCTCTGACCAACACCAGCAGAAATAATAAGTATGCTCTTGTGGTAACTGATCTCTTCTCTAAGTGAGTTGAAGCTTTCCCCTCTAAGACATGTATGGCAAAGATCACTGCCAAAATCCTGGTAGAACAGATTTTCTCCAGGTGGGACCTACCTCTCAAGGTAGACTCTGACAAAGGAACCAGTTTTACAGGTGAGTTGATGAAAGAATCTCTTGAACTCCTTGGAGTTCAGCAGAAGTTGCACATCCCTTACCACCCCCAATCCTCAGGTCAAGTAGAAAGAGCCAACAGACGGATTAAGCAAATGCTTTCCAAATTCATTGAGGACAATCCCAAAACCTGGGATTCCCTATTGCCATTACTCCTTATGGCAATTAGGGATACACCCTCAGCCACTACCCAGCTTACACCATTTGAGGTGACGACTGGAAGACAGTTGAGATTACCTGAACACCTGTTGTTTGACCTGCACACCCCCACTGCAGACTGTGTGTCTGTAGACCAATATGTGGAAAAACTCAGAAAAGACCTCATACACACACAGTTGTATGCTGCCAACTACATGGGCAAGGCCCAGCAACAATCCAAAATACATTGACAAACACACACAAGAAGTGGATTGGCAAGTTGGAAATCAGGTAATGGTACTCCAATTTGCACATCCCACCCATTCCTTCTCCAATAAATGGGAAGACCCATACCCCGTTGTCAACAAGCTCAGTCCAGCAGGTTAGACTCCTGCATAACAATAAGTTGACTGACAAATGGTTAAATGCAAACCAGCTGAAACTGTATAAAGGAGCTTAACTACTTTTCCTTACACCATTGGGTAGAATAGTACTAACATACTAGTCTTTGATCTTCCTTTTCAGATACACTGACAAGATGGCTATCTTGTTCCATTATCTCCTCATCTCAGGAGTTATCCCCTACATCCAAGGCATGGTACCAAACCTCCTATGACACCTCAATCCTCTAGCACCTCCTCCAGAGGGAGTATCCATCAATATGCCAGATAGTCTGATCACTGTCCAGGAAGGTTACGATGCTTACCTTACTGCCTTGGTTGTTGCACCTGATAAATCAACCCTACAAACTGAGTGGCAAACCACATCGCGAGGACAAATTCTCCCTGTGGCCAGACTCTCCAAAGGAACTTTCCAGGGTTGGCCCAATGCTAAATTATCCCCAGATGGTTCTCTGTCCTTATTACAAACTGCATTAAGACATTCTGGTTTGTACAACATTACAGCCTTAATTGACCCTTCATACTGTAATTCTTTGTCTAAGAATTCTGCTCGGAAATTTTGTGCTATACACCATATGACTTCTGCAGCCATGTACCTCTCTGTATTACCACCCACTGATAAACATCTTTTGGAATGTCCAAAGCATACACCTGGTCCCCATAGTGGTCTAACAGCCACTGCCCTCCCAGGTTCATTGATTAACAACTTACAGTTTATGCATATACCTATTTTGTTTAATCTTACTTACTGAAATATGAAAGAATTTGGTATGTGTCACAATATTAACACTTCAGCATTTTATAGTTCAATATTGCTTTATAGTTTAGCTGCATTTCAGATTCGTAATCAAGACCCTATTGCCGGGGTCCACTCTACTGAACATAGAGGCAGCTTCAGGAGAAAACCCACTCCTGATGATCTAACTCGTAAATGTAAGACAAGTGAAGTTGACAGTTCTGATGTTACAGGTGCAACAGGTACTGTCACAGGCCTTTTTGGTATGGCTTTGTCTATTAGGAATAAAGCAGACATTGCTGCTATCAAAGCTCATTCCACCAAGTTCTACACTGGTTTGGTTAACAATATACTACCTCCATTATTGCATGGTGTGGATGGCCTTAGTCAGGAAGAAAGATACACTGTATACAACATGCACAACATTGCTAAGGCATTCACTGATTCAAGAGATAAGATCAACCCACTCATACAACAAAACAATAAAGAAGCAGATAAACAATACATTGCCAGAGAAATCCTTTGCTCTGCCTATGGCTCATACATCATCACTACCATCAACAATCTCTTCCGTGATTTAGAATCTGGAAGAATCCCTGATATCATACATGACAGATGCATTTCCAAATGGTATAATCCACGATGTAAAACCCCTGGCTGTACTGCTATGTGCATGCAACAAGCTTTAACCATTCCTCTTTCTACAGCTAGGAATTTGGGGTTTGTGACCAGACACCCTAATACTGGTCCTTGTTCTGCTGCTAAGAAGTGTTCCATAACAGATACCATGTTTGTTTCTTTTACTGTCTCTTTACCATGTTTTGATCCCACTACAGCTTTGTTCTACAAGCTTGCACTGGTCCACTCGATTGGGCATTTGGACGAAGACATCTGCAGAGAACACCTGGATCTACCGCCTCTATTGGTTTTCCATCATTTCCTGGACACCTGGGTGGCTCCGCACATGGACTGCTGTGGAAAGAAGCAATACATTTATTTGTGCCACCATGATGTATCTGATGTTATTCAACCTGCTTGTGGTTATTCTCCAGATAGCATTGACTGGACTTTCACCATTAGACCTCCTAACAGCAGTCACCGGTTCAAGCAGCAAGATGTATCTTTGATCAGGAGAGCAGATCTCAAACCTGGGACCTCTTCAGGTGAGTGAGAAGGTGTAGGGGTGTCAAGGGTGTGTGTAGGGTAGGTGGGTGTACAGTGGGAGGTTGGGTGGGGGATGCCAGTGTGAGTGGCAATGGATGTTCTTTTTTACAGGATAAAAAAGTCAAAAAAGACATCTAGGGATGGTTTTCTTATTTTCAGGTGAAAACCAACATGGGCAGGTGGGAGGTGCCACTATCCACCAACAATATGTAAAAATGGGCATTGGGGATTGGAAAGGGAGGGTCACTAGACCACCAGGAAATTTTAATTATAAACTGTAATAGTAATATCAGGGATTGGGGAAGGAGGGCCACTAGGCCACCAGGAAAATGTATATTAAAAACTAAATAACATTGCCATCTGCAGAACTGTAGACCAAAGTAATATATTTTCACCAAACCAGCAAAAAGCACATCTGTGAGAAGAGCACTTTGTACCCTGAACAGTTCAGTCTAAAATTCCAAATCCTTTCTTTGGTATTTGGTGACAAAAAGAAACAGCTATATAAGAAAATCTGTTGTCACATATTGCGGAAAAAGATTCATGTTTCACGGTAAAGTGAACCCTTTTTCTTAATTTGTGGGAAAAGATGGTTGTTTTCCAAACAAATTTCTGCAGTTTGTGGCAAAAGAATGCCTTGGTTAAAATAAACACATTTATGGGCATTGTTTTAAAAAACTGACCCTAGAATCAGATTCATCAGGCCCCAAATATGTAAACACAACTGTTGGTGTTTGTCCTTATAGGGCTGGACCTAATCCTATAAGTAGCGCTCCTACAAGCTGACCCCCAGCTGACAGAAAATTCAGTCCCTCCCAAACAACTGTCAAATTGCTGTTAGGCGGTTTGAACCAGCCTGGTGATTCAAATCTGTCCAGAAGGAACCAGGAAGGTTCCGTTGCCCTTCTAGGGCTGGACTTCATCATACCAAGTCACACTCCTGTGAGCTGACCCCCCGCGGAGAAAAAAATTTGATCCCTCTTAAATGACTGCTGAATTGCTGTTATAGGTTCAAACCACCCTTGGGGTTTGAATCTGTCTAGAAGGAACCAGGAAGGTATGGACTAGGGGACCAGAGGTCCAAGCTAGTTGCTAGGGGAACAAAGGCAGTTCAAAACTTTGGTGCCTTTTCTCCCATTGACTTCTGCTGCTGGTGCTCTTGGCTGGGATTATGAACTTGATTCTCAGTATTTCCACCATTGCTATTCGTCAGCTCCCCACCATCCCCCCGCCCACCCATCCTATCATTGCCCTGACTTATATAGTGGTTTGCAGTCACATGGTTGTTCCCTTGTGAATTACTAAGTACTCAGTTCTTCATTTGCAAGCTATACTGCCTACCCACTAGAGGGATTAGAATTTACTCAGGCAGCCTTCCCCTCTCTCTGTTACTGCACTGCCTCAGTATTCCAAATTTACCTGCCCTATTGCCACTTTTCCCAACCTGTGATTATCACTTCTAAGTTTCCTCTCTAACTCCACCTTCTTTTAACATTTTCTCTTCACCCTCCTGCCCAGGCTCTCTCCTACCTCCCAAAATGTCTGCTCCCTCCTCTGCTACTATATTACTCCTGCTTCACACCATCTTTATACCTATTCCAGTTTGTCAACTGACCCAACTAAAATCCTGGTTATGCCCTTTAATCCCCCAATCTCAACCTACACCCCCATTCTTGCTATAACCCCAACACCCCCTCTCGTACTCTGGTCTTACCACCTTCACCAACCGATGACTCATTTTCTCTCAGTTTCCAGCTACTTTGCCTTCCTTCATCTTCTTATTTCTTTCACACAAAGCGCCCCTCACCTTCATCAACTCATAAGCCATCTACCCATCGCAAATGCCCTAAGCTTCACTTCCTCATAATTACCCTTCTACTGCACTCTTTGGGCAACATTCACCCTAATCCTGGCCCATTTGCTACTTCTTCTCCCAATGCCCCCACACACACACCCATGTGCCTAACTCCCAAGCCCCTCCTACACTCCCACATGGATTGAAAATCTTACATCTGAATATCTGCAGCCTTATATCTAAGATTGATCTACTGCAAACAATGGTTGTTCCACTCAAACCTGATATTCTTATTATAACAGAAACTTGGCTCACTGACAAGATTTCTGACCACTCTATTTCCATTCCCTGCTACTCCGTCACTAGGCAAGACAGGGCCAGCAGAGGTGGCAGCCTAGCTATGTACATCCAGTCTTCATTAAAATACTCCACTATTTTTACAGCCTTCCTCCACGCTACTTATGAAACTATTGCCATCAGAATTGCTCTCCCTTTCTCTGTCCTGCTATTTATTGTAGGCATCTACTGCCACATTGGCATCCAACCTGTTGCCACCACTGAACTAATAACTTCATTAACTTCCCTGTCCTACACAGGCAAGCATTTTCTTTTAGGCAACTTCAACCTAAACTGGCTGTCTCCATCCACATCTAAAATCCGTAATGACATTTCAGCCCTAAACCTTGTCCAACTCATCCAAGAACTTACTAGCCAGAATCTCAAAACTCAAAACCATTCCCTGATTGACTGGGCCAACACCTGTCACCCTCACAGAGTTATCAAATCTGGTATTCTCCCAGATGCCCTTAGTGACCATCACCCTATCTTCCTGGTAAGGAAGGTCCACAGACTCAAAGCCCCTCACAAAGTCTTACAACTTAGATCCTACAACTCCTTAGACCTTGAATCTCTTCTACAAGATCTTGCCTCCTCCAAATGGTCCCCTCTTACCTCAGCCCCCTCTGCAGACCATGCCCTTGCCTACTTTAAAGACAAATTCTTAGCAACATGGAACACTCATGCCCCATTCAAACAAATAGAGTACACGGTAACCATCTCCCCTGGATCATGCCTGAACTGCTGACCTGCCTCAGGAAGCATGACAAAGCCTGGAAAAAGCACAAGGCCTCCCAGCTCCCCATGGATTACACAACATACCACTGACTATGAAACGCTTGCACTAAAGCCACTAGACTAGCCAGGTCAGAGTATTTTAGAATTGCCTTCCTCAATAATATCACCACATCCTCTAAATTCTGGAAGGTGGTAAATGCACTCTTCTCCCCCCCCATGTCACCCCCCCATGCTAAATATTGACAACTTGCTGGTTTCTGACCCCTGCCTTGTAGCCAAGGAATTTAACTCCTACTACACCACATGTGCCTCTGAACTTCTAAAGTCACCCCCTTCTCCTCCTTGTATCCCTCCTCTGGCACTCATTCCCCCACCATCCTCCCTTCTCTTTTACAGCAATCACCCCCCAAAATACTAACTGCCTTGCTCTCACTAAACCATTCACAAGGCTCCTAGCCTGATGACATTGACCCTAAGCTCTTGTGCTTCTGTGCCCCAGCTATAGCCTTTCCTCTATCACTCATTCTCAGCCTTTCTTTCTCAAGCACTTCTAGCCCTTCTGCCTGGAAACATGCAGTGGTCCTCCCCAAGAGCAGTGCCCCTACTTTTCCTGCCAACTTTCACCCAACCTCTCTCCTCCTGACCCTCGCTAAGCTCCAAGAATGTGTGATCATTTCCTAGCTTACCACCTTCCTTGCAGACTCTTCCTTTTTCACGCCGTTCCAATCTAGCTTTCAGAAAAATCACTCTACCACCACCTCCCTTCTCAGGCTAACTGACACCATCCTTTCAAGGATGGACAATGGCCTCATCACCTCAGCCATCTTTGTCAACCTTGCCAAAGCTTTTGACACAGTCTCCCATGCACTCCTTATAGAATCCCTCATAGCAGCTGGCCTGTCCACCCCTGCTACAAACTGATTTAGAGCCTACCTCACAAGTAGAACACAGTCTGTCATGGTCCAAGATTCCATCTCCCCTCCCCTCCCTATCACCACTGGCAAGGCACAGTACTTGGTCCCATTCTATTCTCCATTTTCCTAAATGACCTCCCATTAGTCTGTTTCCCTTCTTCCTCCATTCACATGTATACCGATGACACTGCGTTGTACATCTCTGTCAAATGCCCAGCTATTGTTGCAACCACTCTGCAGCATGACTGCCACAGGTTCAGCTCTGGTTTGCTCCCATCAGCTCTTCCTCAATGCCAAGAAGACAGTCTCCATGATCTTTGGTACGAGGCAGAGACTTTCAAGGCTGCCCAGCTTATCCTCCTTCCACACCCTGGATGGGATTACCTTAGAGGACACTTCCTCATTCAGATATTTTGGAGTATGGTTAGACCAATACCTCAACTTCTCTGCACATATTGATGTCATCCTGAAAAAAATTGCACCCCAAGCTTGGTGTCTTGTACAAGAACAGTAGTTGCATCCCTCCTATGGCCAGACATGAATTAGCCCAGAAGATGATACTGCCAATATTCGACTACTGTGATATAGTTTATGGTGCCGCCCCCAAGTCCTCCTTGGCCAGATTGAACACCTTCTTTAATTCCTTCTGTTGTTTTGCTCTTGATGCTCCCTTTTAGACCCATCACTGTGAGCTCTATCATGCCCTTTCCTTTCCCCCTCTTGCTAACAGACACCTCTCTCACTGTGCCAAATTCACCTCTAAATACTGGTTGGGTGAACTCCCTTCCTACCTCCTCACCTCTTTCTCTACCCCAACCCTACCTCCACACTCTCTCAGATCTTCAGATACTCATACCCTGGCAGTCCCTCACTGGTCAACATTATCAGTCTGCTTTTTCCTATCAGTTCCCTAAAATCTGGAACTCTTTCCCCCCACAAGTATGCCACTTCTTCTTCTCCTTCTACTACCTAAGCACAGCTCTACACAACTACCTTTCTTCTAACTGCTCCTGCTATAATCCACCTTAATATTGTCTCCTTACCTCACCCTTTACTACCTCTATCTCCACTACCACTAGTGCCACAACCTTTACTCTCACCCCTCCCAAATCTATTTTTCTTCTCTCCTTACCAAACCCTCTCCTCCCTATCAGCCCCCCTCTCTCACCTTCCCTCTAGCCTGCTCTGCCTCCTGCAGGTTACCCTCCTGTTAAGCTTTACCTCTGTCTTGCACAGGCAGAGTTTGCTGCATTCTGGAGGGGTCTGGCTTTGGCATACCTCTCCCCTCCTCCATTTCTCTTCTTCTTTTCCTCCATTACCTGCTCTGACCTCCATCTGGGTTATCTCTTCCCTACAGGGATTTGTTTCTCTCTTGATGTGTTCTACCTTTGCCTTGTGCAGGCAGAGTTTTCTGCATCTTGGAGGGGACTAGTCCTTGCAGCCCTCTCTCCATCATCCACCTTTCTTCCCCCTCTCCCCATTACCTGCCCAGACCTCTGCCTGGGCTCTTAGCTAGCTACAGGGTTTTAGCTCTTGAAAGCCCTTACCTCCCTCCCCCTTCTCATGTTCTCCCCACCTCTTTCCTACCCCCTCACTACTTGGTCTAAAGCCACCTTATCCTTGAAAATTGGACTGCCTCTCATCGCCCCCTCTCCCTCCCTATCCTCCCCACCTCCCCCTATTTCCTCCTCCCCCTCCTCCCCCCATAACCTAGTCCCTAATGTGGCTAGCCCTAAATTGTCTCTATAAGCACTTGCAGACTATTAGCACTTCTGTGTACCTTAGTTAATTTAGCACTGGCTGAACTACTCCTCACTAGCTTACCTAAGCCAAATATATGAGTACACCACTCAGTCATTTCTACCTTTACAGCATTGAACCATTTAGTGCTTGCTGCAAATCTGAAACATTTTTCTTTTTTGTATTTTTGGATCATTTTCAGTTGCTTAACTCCCTACCCCAGCTCAATAATGTCAGTTGCCACTCTCTCATTGCTTACTGTATAGCTTGCTCACTGTCTAATTGCATGTATTTAAATGTATATCTTTGTTATTGTAACAAACTTCTGTATTCAATCCTCATGTTCCCACCCCCCAGGTTGCACTGGGAGATGAGCAACTTGTTGTTCAGTGTGCCTTCCTGTTGAAACATTTCAATAAATAAACAAAAAAACAAGTGCCACTATTTTTATAAATATTTAAGTTTGTTCACCTCTCTAATTGAAAACAAGATGGTGGCAGCACGAAAAAAGAGCATTCCCCATTTGCGAACTAAGATGACACTATTGCAAGCAATAAATCCTCTTTTGCATGGCACATCTAACTTTTCCCATAGGAAATATTGGGACTTTTTTTTTTAATCATAGAATAATTTTTATTTTTATTCTAATCCACACATAAGTATAATGTCACATACATGCATGTTCATAAGTAAGTAACATGTTCCATATGCAGCTATGTTCAGCCAACAACTATTACATTGCCATACAAGTATGAAAATGTGTTTACCAAAACCAAACTACAAGGTATTCACATATGAATCTTCCTAAAGTACAGCTTAACCAAGAGTGGCTACCTAATATACTAGGGTAGCACTCCACTATATTCAGATGTTAAAGACAAATAGAAATCGGACTAATAGTGCAATGCAATAAGGTATCAAATAGTCAAAACAGGAGAGTTATCACCCAAATTAGAAGTTTTACAGAGAGAAGATTGGAGATAGGCTTCCCATCTGGCGGTATATTGGTCCATATGACCTAGGTGGGTACAAGATAGGCATTCTAGTGTGGCTAGTCTAGCTAGTGCCTCATGCCATTGAAGGTGAGTCAAAGGAGCAACTTTGCACCAGTACATAAGTATAAGTCGTTTAGCCTCCATGAGTGCCAGTACAACCCATTGCTTCTGGGCTCGAGTTAAAGTGACCAGGGAGGTGGTATCTCCCAAAAGCAGTTTGGGGTCAGAAAGGTTAACCCAGAGGCCCAGCACTGTGGAGCAATCCTGAGTTACAAATGCCCACAATTGTGACAGCAGAGGGCACGTCCATAAAATATGAAGTAGATGTGCCCCTGGCTGTTGACATTGCCAGCAGTCGGAATTTTGTATAAGGCCATGAGAGTATAGAGATGAGGGTGTCCAATACCAAAGCACCAATATCTTCATCTGCAACAGTTGACTCTTGGTGTCCATGTACGAATGATGACACTTTCAGAAGTAACACTTCCAAAAATCCTCAGATATATGAGTATTCAGAATAGCCATCCACTTCAGCTGGCATGCATCTGAAGGGTCTGTCTGGGCATCTCGCCATGTCTTATAGAATCTATCAATAAGACCTCTGGATGTGGGGGACTTGTGCCTGTGAGTTAGCCAGTTCCATTTGGGATCTGAACGCATATGGGCCTTATTGGCTAATATAGCACTTCGTATTTGGAAAAATTTCCAAAGGTCATTTCTCGGGAGGTGGAATTTGTGTCATACTTGTTCAAATGACATCAATACCGTTGAGCCAGGAATGCAAAGATCCTGTATGTATTGGATGCCCTGGGTTTCCCACATGGGCCAGTGTATGGGAGTGTTGCCGATTGCCAAGGTCTGATTATGCCACAAAGGAGTGTAAAGCCATGGAGGTACTTGGGCATCCAGAGGTGTATGGGCTAGAGTCATAAGTGAGTGCCATGCCCATTTGGTTGCTGCTATTAAGGGGGGAAGTGTAAGCCGGTTCCAACTCTGAGGATGTAGTAGCAAGTGCAGATGTGTATCCGCCACTAGGTCAGATTCCAGTTGGACCCAAAGTGGTAGGGGTGTTGGACTGGGGACAAACCACTTGGTAGCCATAGCAGTGGTACATGCCAAATGATACCCTTGGAACCAAGGAGAACCCAACCCCCCTTTAGACCAATGTGCTCTCAATTTGTTCTTATTCCATCTAGGGGATTTCCCATCCCACAAATACCGAGACACTTGAACTTCAATTGAAGCAAAGAGTTTAGGGGACAAATGTATTGGGAGATTCTTAAAAATGTACATGATTAATATTGGGATATTTTGAAATTTAGTAACTTTTGAACGGATTAAGTATTTGTTCACTGAACCTTCAAAAAGCACATCTGTGACCCAAGCCCTATATAGTCTAAAATTTCAGACCAAACACCCCAGTAATTTTTGAGAAAGGGCATGACAATTTACAAAAAATTAGTAATTTTCACATTTTTGACAACCTATATCGCCACACTCACACATCCAACTAAAGCGAAACTTGCCACATCAAGAGATCTTGGATTCCTGATGGCGCATGCAACATTACATGCAAATCACTTTAATGGCTGTGAATTTATTAAAGTGCAAAATTTGGGATTTAACATAGAAGTGACTGTTGAACCCTAACTATAGGGTATGGCATGACTTCACCCCTACAATATATACATACATATATATATATATATATATATGTATATATATATATATATATATATATGGATATAACATGGCCTGACTGAAGATATCATATTTATCTTAATGAGATGCCATTGACATCATATCTCACAAGTGGTGAAGCCATGAGCGAGATATCTTGATATAATGTATGGGTAGCCCTTTTTACCCATTGAAATCAAACAGATTACAACCTTGTAATCCCACTTTTGTGATGTCAGAACCTTATAAACCTATTGCATCTATGTCATAGTAGTGGGTTTACAAAATGGAATGCCAGTGTTATTCAGTATTCACACCCAGAATGTGATTGTTAGCCTCAGTACAATATTTAAATAACATTCCAATTGTCACAGTTTACTGTTACTGAATCTAGCAATCACTATGTCTGACAGAGATTTTAACTCTGGTGCTATTTTGGCCTGCTGTCATTCAGTCCGTGTATCCTAATAAATTGTTTTCCTAAACAATCATGTGGCTGTAGTGCAGATTTATTAATAAGGTAAGGCTAATTAACTTGTGTTGGGGGTAACTTCTCATGTCGAGTTCCACACAATATAAATGACAATGCTTGATGTACAGGTGATAACCAGGGTGTAATCATCTCTTTTGGTTGCTAGGGCAATTGTAAACCTCTCGAGCTGTGCTCTCAAGGTTTACTGATGCCCTAGCAACCACTCAAGGTGATTATACCATGGTTATCACCTGTACATCAGGCATTATCTTCTATGTCATCGGTCTTGAGTGACGATAAATATATCTTCAGTCAGGCCATGTCATGTTCTGTTTATACAACATAAGTTTTGGATCCCCTGCAGCACAAGACCACTACATCTCCCCCTCAACACAATTTGCCCACCAAAGAGGTTTTCTAATTCCCAGATAGAGGTTGTGGACCCCCTTCCTCCCAAGTGACTAAGTTATGTTTTACTCCCCCCCAACACAACTCTGCATACACTCCACCATAAAATACAACATTTTTTATTTAAAAATATTTCTGGTTGATCCTGCAATGTGTGCTGTATTTTAAACCAGCACTTTCACTTTATCTGCTGGTATGTAACGTGACTGAGCAGTGTCAATGATGTGGGGGTAGAGATTTAAGGTAAGGCACTCTAGTAAAAAATCTTGGAAAATGAGGGCTTTTTCATAATTGAACTGCCTTTTATTTAAAAGAAGCCACTGAATGCAGAGAGATGAGAGGGAGGAAGTCTGCACCTTCAGAGTAGTAGATGCAAGCGCAAGCGAGCATTGCTATAGCAATGCACGTGCTTGCGTATACTACTCTGAAGCTGTCGACTCACTCCCTCTTGTGTCTCTATAGTCGGTGGCTTCTTTTAAATAAAAGGGAGCATGATTATGAAAAAGCTCACATTTTCATGACTTTTTTACTACAGAGTGCCTTACCTAAATTGTCTACCACCACATCATTGACACTACTCAGTCTTGCTACATACCAGAAGGACAACTAAAAGTGTTAATGTTACTCATCTCTGTACAGTTGATGGATTATTTAAAACAAAAGTGAGCAGAAGTATGAAAATCACACAATTTTCTAAGTTTTTTTTTTACTGCAGAGTGCCACACATCATTTATCCTGCTCGGTCACGCTACAAAGTAGCACAAAAATTGATAGTGCTACTACGAAAAGATGGCACAAGTGGCAGGCTCAGCCAGATGAGTTTAAATATGACATATGGGAATGTGAAGATATCACCATGACATATAGTAACATGGAGATATCAGGGATATCTCAACTGCCTGACAGAGATAGTACTTTTTATCCTTTTATTTATATCAAAACATATGTTGTATAAATATAGATAGCTAGACATAAAGGTATACATACATATATATATATGTGCCAGTATAGTTAGGGTGAAATGGCACTTCTATGTTAAAGTCCAAACCTTGAGCCTTAACAGCTTTGGAGTCCTTCAATGGATTTGCATGAAATTTGGCACGCATAATCTCTAAGGTAAGTCTCTTGATCTGCCAAATTTCATGAGAATCTGTCAAGTGGTTTCTGAAATACTGTGTTGAAAAAACAGAAAAATCCATTTTTTTAACATTTCTTTGCTCACCTGTATCTCAGGAATGCCTTTATGTTGTGTTCTGAAATTTTCAGTATAGAAAGCTGCTGGGTCACAGATGTGCCTTTTGAAGGTCTGGTGAAAAAATATTAATCCATTCAAAAGTTGTGACATATTTAATTTCCCCATTGTTTCCTATGGGAAAATTTATATGTCAGGCATGAAAGATATATTTTTCGCACAATAGGAGCATTTTGCAAAAAATAGCAGCTTATTTTTAAACAACAGGACTACTGTGTGAAAAATACCAGCTGCTTTTCACAAAGAATGCTGGTATTTTTTGCACAGTTCACAGTCCTGCAATCAATTGAGCTGTGTTGAGGCTGCCATCTTGTTTTTCCTCTTAGCGAAGATGTTGAAGTACTGAAGGTTTTAAACACAAAAAATAAACATCAGAAAACAGCTAAAGAGAACTTCATTAGGTGTTTCCTGATGTTTTTTTAAATGTTTTTAAGCTGGACCCAAAGATAGTATTTTCTCGGGTGCCAACTTATAAAGAGAAAGGCTTGGAGTCCATTTTCTGTATGAGAAGAGTTGTATTTTCTTGACTTCTGCAGCCACAGCTGGAACTTGTATTGCCGGCTGCAGAGTCAAGGAAGACCCGCTTTGAGTGCACAATACATAATATGTACTTGGCATTTGGGAACCCATCCCGATGTGTCCAAATGAGTTATTTATTTATAAAAACCTGTGAAAAGAAGAACACCATCCCCCGAGGTCTTTTCTTCAATGCATCAACATTTTCAATAATTTTAATGTAGGATCCTGCATCAAAATACTGTAATGTGCCACACAATGCTTTCCAACACAGGGTGCCCAATCCCCGTGTCAGCACTGTGCACACATTACTAATATTCTGGCACATTGGGAACCCACCCCAGTGTGCCCAGATAATGTCACTTTTTTATTTCCAACACCAGGATGCCCACTCCCAGTGTCGGATGTCTTCCCCCACCACTACCATCATTCATTGCTGACAGGGTTGTCCAATCTCCCTGTTGGCATCATGTATATCCCCCCAATTCAAGTGGTATACTGGGAGCCCACCCCAGTGTGCCCAAATTTTGTTTTCATGTTTTCACCTGTGAATAAAGAAAACTGTCCCTCAAAGTCTGTTTATTTCTCTTTTTTTACCTGTAATGAAGAAAATGATCCATCGTGATGCATAGTGCTTTCTGGTATAAAACCATTGTGCAGCACATTACAGTACTTTGAAGTAGGAACCTGCATTGACATTTGCACACCTTTCGATGTAGGATCCTGTATTGATCTAGTCTGCCTCTTTTCAACATCAGATGCCCAATTCTGTGTCAACCTGTATCCCCCCCAGCATTGTGGCACACTGGGAGCCCACCCCAGTGTGCCGATACATATTTTTTAATTGCTTAAACCTTTCTGAAACTAAGCTGCCCACTCCTGGTGTCAGATGACTCCCCCACAAAGCCCACTCTTATTGCAGATGGGGGTTCCCAATTCCCCTGTCAGCATGATGATCCCCCCCAATAAAACTTATGTGGCACACTGGTAGCCCACCCCAGTGTGCCCAATTATTATTTGTTTTATTTTAACCTGTGAAAAAAGTAAACCATCCCCCATTGTCTTAAATGCAGAATCCTGCATTGAAATTTGTGAAAATCCCACCACGACCCAGACACTAACAGGCATCGGGGTGTGCATGGGGTCATGAGGCCTAACTCACCCTATTTTCCTGTACTGTAGTGTTCAGCATGTTAACACATGGAATGGGGTGAGAGTTGGGTCTTATGACTCCATGACACCTCGCGACACCTGTTAGTGCCTGGAAGGGTGGAAGGATGGGAGGTGGGGTGGTAGGGTGGGAACCCTGGGTGTGGGGCATTAGGATTGGAAACCCTAACACCTAATTTCCTGCTTTTCTTGCTGTTGTATCCACCCTAACTGATGCATTAATGATGTTTTTGCAATATATATATATATATATATATATATATATATATATATATATATATATATATTTATTTATTTATTTGCTTTTGTTAACGGTGGGCACACTAGACAGCCATGTGCCTATTTTCAGGTGTGACCCGGGAGAGTTACAGGTCAGACTTCATACAGCAACAATTGAGAAAGCATTAGAAATACATGGGAAGGTCGTTACAAATAATTACTTCGTACATAAACAACAGGGGGAGCATAAGGAATGCAGAGAAAGATAACAGGCAATTTAGTGCTGGTTCTAAAGCAAGGTAGGGATACATTGAGCAGTTGGGGAACAGAGAAGAGTGTAAAAGAAATACACAGGCAGTTACAGGGCTAGCTCTAGGGCAAAGTTGGCATGGAATTCATACATATACGACTAGGAGACAAGAAACATGACTAGATTTACAGGCAGTTCAGGCTGACTCAATATATATATATATATATATATATATATATATATATATACACTCATACATATATACATGTATCTATTGGGTTGAGTACCATATTTAATGTTAAACCTTGAATTCTGCACTTTAATAACTTTGCAACCGATCAATGGATTTGCTCAAAGATTGGTATGTGCTGTCCCATGAGGTAGATCTCTTGATGTGACATGTTTCTTTCTGATTAGATTGCAGATTCTAAGATATGGACAGTGCAAAACTATAAAGTCTTTTTTTTGTGTTTTTTTCTTCATCTCCCTGTGTCCAGATGGTATGGAATTTTGGTGTGATTTTTATGGTAGAAGCAGCTTAGGTAACACAACAGACATACCAAGTTTTGTGACAAAATATTGATCTGTTGCAAAGTTATCACAATTTCTCATTTTCCATTGTTTTTAATGGGAAGATCACTTTTCAGGATAGAGGGAGAAAAATCAATGAAGGATTTTGCTCTCATGAAAAAGGATTTAGTCTCACAAGAGCGTTTTCTTTTTCATGAGAACAAATTCCTTTTTCGTGAGAAAAAATTCCTTTTTGCGAGCTGCCATCTTGTTTTCTGTTTTTTTTTAAAGAAAAAAATTGAAAAGCACCCAAAATTAAGGTATATATAGACAACAGCACATGTATATTGTTCATCAGGACTCTGTTAGGTGGACTGCAAAATGATTTGGTGGGAGAACAACCTTGTAATGCCATTTTTTTCATATTTAAATTTTTTTAGGATTCACTTAGATCCTTTTTATCAAGAAAATTCCTTTTTCCTGAGCCAATTCTATTTTGTGAGCTCACGAAAAAGATTTTACAGACTACTTTGATGCATAACTCAGCCATTTTTTGAGATTTTGACACCAAATTTTCATCATGGCCTTTTGGGGACCCAGCCTAATCAACAATATGACTGTTGTTTGTCAACTCCTCCTGAAAGGTGATTTCACAGTCGCTTGGTGAATTCATCTTTTGGACAAGATTTGCATAATGACAGCCACATTGTTCATGAGTGGGGTCCCCAAAAGATGATTTGAACATTTGGGGTCAAAATGGCAAACAATGGCTGAGTTATAACCATTTGTTACAATTTTGCTATGTACACTCATAACTTTGTAAATTTAAAATATTTTTGAATCCACATTTAAAACATAGACTTGTTTTTAACCCACCAAATGTGTGTCACAACTGTCATTTTTAAATCCTGGCTGAAATGTGTTTTCACACCTGTGGCACAGAAATGGCATTTCAGTTGTGTAGAATGACATTCTGGGTGGGATTTGAATATTCTCTGTACTGGATACTTCAGGTGGGGTAATAACATGGCTATGCTGGCAATTTAATCACTCTTGGGCTATACCCGGAAGCGCAGGGCCCAGAAGACCCTGCACTTCCACAGCTAAGTACATATACACATCTATGGAGAAATGGGAGTGCAGGGCCCAGAGGGCCCTGCGCTCCTACGAGCAAATTACAATATGATTATACTATTTTAAAAAGTGTGGAAATAAATTGAAAAAAGCTTCATTCATGCATCAATTAGAGATGCTGCAACAAAAGTAGTGAAATGTGGATTTAAGGTTTCACCCTAACATCCCACCCCTACCCCGTGCAGACCAAGAGACGTCGGGGGTGGCATTGGGGTTCTTTACTTTAACACTCACCCCATTCCATTATAAAATAAATTTGGTGTGTATGGTATAGGATAATGGGGTGAGTGTTAGGATTGATGACACCAATGCCAACCTCCCCAACAACTCTTGATCTGCGCAGGGTAGGGCTGGGGTATTAGGGTAAAATCTTTCCCTGCTTTTGTTGTGACAAACCAAACTGATGCATTAATGAAGTTTCTTGCAATATATATATATATATATATATGTGTGTGTGAACAGTATTTGAGAGGCAAAGTGTGACATTCATACACTCAAAAAAAGTTTTATAATTAGCCATGACTCAACCTTAATTTTAATGTGTATGTGTGGTAGGTACATAATACAAAATATAAAGATAGTTCTGTAGTTCTAAGTTTGGAAAAAGGCACAGTTATTTATGACATGTAAACTACTTTCGTGGGTTACTTGGCGTCCATTATGCATTATTTCCCATTTCTAGTAATAAATAACATTTTCAAATGCAGTGTCTCTATCTTCTATTTAAGTGTATTCGTTTACAACATCTAATGATTTGATGTTCTTCCATACCTATGTGTTGCTATCTATCCTCCAATGTAGACAGCACTAAAAATACAAACAGGAGGTTACCAAAGTTTCATTACTTCATGCTTATACTGTTTATGTCCAGTCTACATGTCTTTTACACTTAAGCTGGACATTAAGTAGAAAGATAAACATGAACAAATCACTTGGTTGTACTTGATTTATTATGTGACCATCTCTGTTGCATACTACTGCTGTGGGTAACACAGACACCACAGTAGCAATGCAACATGTGAAATACATGGTACAACTTTTATTAATGGCTTATTATCAGCCAAACAGCCAATACACATTGACGAGTACCATGCCACATCAGGGGCCATTTTGAAATCACTGGAGCTCTGCAGAGCCAGGCTGAGGAGAGGCCCAACCACAGTTAACAACCAGAAAGCACCCAGGCAAGCTGTTTGGTACTGATAACTATAGATGAGGGTGCAACATGATGCTCCCTAGAAACCCCATGCTGGCCTTTGAGGGGAAAATGATGCCAAAATATCACACAGGACCACCCTAAGCTCACCACCATGAGCATCACAGGGATGCCGCTGCAGCAGGAATCTTGTTCTGCACATGGATTGCCACATCCAAACTGCTCTACAAGTCAGAATAATACACCAAAGTTCCCCATGAACAAGCAAAGGCAAGGAAGAAGACAGCTGGATGTTACACAGCAGGCCTGAGCCACATCAGGGGTCATTTTGACATCACTGTACCTCCACAGAGTCAAACAGAGGGCAGGCCCAACCACAGTTACCAACAAGAAAGCACCCAAGCAAGCTGTTTGGTGTTGATAACTGTAGATGCAGGCACTGCATGGCATCCCCTGGCAACTCAGTGCCAGCCATTAGGGGGAAAATTATGCCAAAGTATCACACAGGCCTACCCTCTGCTCACCACCATGTGTATCATGGGGACACTGCTGCTGCAGGGTTCTTGTACTGCACATGGAATGCCACATCCAAACTGTTTGAGTCAGGCCCAGGTGATGTATTTTTTATGTTCAAACAGTTCCAAGATATTATGCCAACACTTGACATTTAATTTATAGGCAGTCTCATTATAAATAAATCTGCTAAATGTTTTTGCCAGATGACTCCAAACCACTGATGTTGCCCAACAGGCACTAGTACACCCAGACAATGTCCAGATTCCAGTACTACACATGGTATCCCTCCCATATCCCTGAATGTACTAAGCAATGCCATGAGCAGCCTTTCTGAGGTAAGCCCAAGTGCTGTATCTTTTTTTTATTTTTAAATAGTTCCAACATATTGTGCCATCACTTGACATCTAATTAGAAACAATCTTATTATAAATAAATCAGGAAAATGTTTTTGCCAGATGAATCCAAAAAAATGATGTTGCCCTACAGTCACTAGTACACCCAGGCAATGACCCAGTTATTACACATGTACCCCACATGCCATTGGCAGCCATTTTGAGGTACAGTAGGCCCAAGTGCTGTATTCTTTTGTTTTTAAACAGTTCCAACATATTATGCCACTACTTGATGTCTAGATTAGAAGCAGTCTCATTCCTACACGTGGTAACTCCGCATAAACTTGAATGACTGACTAATGCCATAAGAAGCATTTTTGAGGTAGGCCCCATTGCTGTAGTTTTTTTTTTATTTCAAACAGTTCCAATATATTATGCCACCACCCACACCTAATCCCCTAGTTCAGTATGCCAATACAATGATGCTCCTTTATAATCTTACATCAAGAAAGGCAACTTTATAATTTTAAAATAACACCACACACACACACACACACACACACACACACACACACACCCCCTACCTTAACTGGAGCCAGCATCACCCCTTCTTTCCAAAAATTACAATCATCTCTCACAAATAGCAATTATTTTTATTTAAAACATTTTAAGAGTCCAGCTTTTACATTCATTCCACATACACACTTCTAAAATAGAGCCATCATCACATCAACAGGTGCAGCATTCATTGGACAAATATACATTTTTAGAATTTCCAGTAGGAACCCCCACAGGTGTTTTTTTCCCCCATTTAAACATGATTAAAGTCATCACCAGGGGAAAGTTCACCAATATTAACAATATTCTGAAAAAAACAAATTATACAAAGAAAACCCACTGGATGGATTGTAAACAAAAAAACTATAAATTTCAAGCAAAACTCTATTTGACTAGACTGGTCACATATATGCACAGCCCCAGTTTGAAGAGGGGCTCTTCACAAACAGCTGGGTCATGAGAGAGCACACAAATTTAACTTTTCTGCCCCCAAAGATGATAGAACACAACTGCTGCACTATAGCCAGATAATATTTAATATGTCCTATTTAAACAGTGCCAGCACAAGAGGAAAGTTCAGCTGATATACTTCCCAAACAAAACTTTAAAATATACTATTTCATATGCCCCATTTAAACACTAACTGCACCAGAAGAAAGTTCTGCTGATATACTTACCATACACAACTTTAAACTATACTATTTAATATGTCCCATTTACACAGTGCAAGAACTAGAGGAAAGTTTTACTGATATACTTCCCAAACAAAACTTTAAAATATACTCATTGTGCTGCACAACCCACTAATCCAATCATCCTCTTTTTTTGAAGAGGGGACCTTCACAAGCGCAGGACCATGAAGTCTTCAGATGAATACTTTACTTTTACTGTCCCCAAAATGACACAGAATAACTGCTGCGCTTTAACCAGTCACTATTTAATATGCCTCCCAGAATTTTAACTTGCTGTTTTGTAGCAGAATGCTGAAGATCATGTTTTCTAGTGACTGGAGACCTCTGAGATCCATCCAAACTCATGTGCAGCACGCCAGATTTAAAATGGATGATGCTTCATTCTACCTACTTGGGCTGTGTGGCTGGGTGTTTGTGTTTGTCTCTGTCAATAGTTTAGTTTTGTGGATTTTCATGTGTTTTGGCTTGGAGGAACTAGACCATTCTTGGATATATGATCTGTGAAAGTTTCCTGGACTAAGAAACTGGAAAACATCACCAGCAGATATTGGGATTCTCATTATAAATCAACTTTTTTGGAAGTCATCACAATCAAAGTAAGTACAGCTAAGAAATTCTACAAGCTCTGACCTGGGAAGTGCAAACTGAATCCACATTTCTGTCTACCTTGTTGCTAAAGGGAACTGCATGTCTTTGAGAACCATTCACAACTATTTAAACAAAGGGAAGACACTGACAAAGGGTTTTAACTTCCTGCATATGCCCAGACAGTGTTCCAGGAATTTAACACATCCTTTGTCTTGTTACCATAGATCAAACAGTTTACTGGTCATTTTCCTGTGGATTTGATTATTTTACAGCATTTGGCAATGGCGCAAATCCTCCCTCTGGAGGCACACCACCGAAATTGATCTGTCCCTGCTCATGTGTGAGCCTTGGGTTTACCCATGTAAACCTCCTCCTGTCTTTTCTATCTCTCTCCATTTGTTATCCACTGTGTCAACTTCCTCTCTCCTCCTACCCCATGCAACCCCCCCAACTGTAAGCATCTTGACATCCTACCTTCATTATGGAACCACGGCAAATACCCTTTATTTCTATCTGAGGCACCCCATTACTAAGGACTGGGTGCAAACGACCGCCCTGGCTGGAAAAATCATATTTGAGCACCTGTCGTTAGCAACCCTACTTTGTTGGGACCCTAGGTGACTCCTCTGCATGCTGCAGGTTTGGATACAGTGCAAAGACGTTACATGGTATGAGCTACGGGAGATATCCCTCAAACTGCTGCTCCTCCTACTTCTCATGTCTGGTGGGATCCACCCAAACCCTGGCCCTGGCTCAAATATTAAGATAAAGCCTGCAAAAACTGAAAACGGGCTATCCATTGTTACCCTAGATATCTGCAGTCTCCTTCCTAAGCTGGCAACTCTTCAAGCCTTTATTGGACAACATAATCCTGACATACTTGTAATTGTTGAGACCTGGCTAACACCTAGCACTCCAGATCATGCAATCTCGCTCCAAGGCTACAACCTCTTCAGACTTGACCGGGTAAAAAGAAAGGGGGGTGGATGTATTATCTATATAAAGGACTACCTCTCATGCCACCTTGCCAGTTTCTCCCCAGAAAACACCCTAGTACAACTTCTCCTTGTCAAGCTTCTCCTTGGTGCCCATAACAAAGTGCTTACTGGGGCTGCAGTCTATATCCCCCCTAAAGACCCATGAGCCGGGCTCCAGTCTATCCTTGAATTTGCAAGATTACAACCTCCTGACTCTGAGCTCCTCCTTCTCAGTGATTTCAATATAAATTGGCTTGCCTCAGATATTGGACCCAGCAGGGATACTATCCTAGCAACCAACCTAACACAGATGGTTAACTCCCCTACTAGAAAAAACGACAAGACTGGAACCAGCACTCTCATTGACTGGATTCTTACTAATTGCCCGGACCAGATAAAAAACACCACCGTTCTCTCTGCCTCCCTCAGTGACCACTCCCCTGTGATCTGTATCTGGACAAATAAATTCCACAAACCACCTCCTAAAATCATCCTAAGTCGAATGCTACCACACAGAAACCTTGCTAAGCTAAAGACCTGCCTCCTACAACAAGACTGGTCTCCTATCTAAAATACGCTGGATGTGGACGCTGCCCTAGACTTCTTCATTAAAACTTTCAACACTGCCTGTGACACCTATGCACCTTTCAAAAAATGTAAAATCAAAGCCCTCTCTAATCCCTGGCTAACAGCCAAACTACTGGCTCAGCTTAAAGCACGTGACCATCTTTGGGTTATAGCCAGGGCCACAGGCTCCATAACAGACTCACTTAACTATAAACAGGCGCGCAACCTATGCACTTCACAAATCAGGCAAATGAAGAGCTCCTATTTCAAGAATGCTCTAGAAACCATCTGGAGTGACGGGAGATCCTTCTGGGACAATATACGTAATATCACGGGCAAACAGTCTAAATCCTCTCCCATGGCAATGAACATTGATGGTTCCACTACCCGTGACCCTAAGTCTATGGCCGATGCCCTAAATAAAACCTTCACTGACCTCAGTGGTGTCCTCTCACCAGACTTCTTCCAGGACTTGTCAGTTCCAAAACTCATATCCCAAACCACCTCACCAGACAAACCGCTATTTCACTTTAAAATAGTTAAGACATATGAAGCCTACAGATACATAAAAAAGACCTGCTCTAAATCTAGAAATAGCAGTGACACCATTGATCTAAAACTTCTGTCCCTCACCTTGGAAGAAGTGATCCACCCCCTCACCAAAATTCTTAACCTTTCCCTGTGCCAAAGTCAATTCCCAACACCTGGAAGGCCGCTATAGTCACACCAGTGCATAAGGGGTGACAAATCCACACCAGGGAACTATCGGCTCATATCTATACTTCCACCCCTCTCCAAAGCTCTTGAACGGATCGTGGCGGATCAACTATCAGACTACCTGCAAAAGTACGATCTACTCTGCAGTCAGTAACACCGATTTAGGAAAGGACACAGTACGTTGATGGCCCTACTTGATTTCTCTAGTGAAACCCACAAAGCCTTGGACAAGGGTTATTTAACCGGAGCTGTTTTCATAGACCTCACAAAGGCCTTTGACACTGTTCGCCATAGCCTTCTAATCGCTTTTCTGCTCAACATTGGGCCAGCCAAGGGACCTGAAGCTTGGGTTAAAAGTTACCTGGCACAATGTTCTCAAACAGTAAAAATCTATGAGGTTCTCTCTGACTCCAAACCGTCCTCTCTGGTGTCCCCAGGGCTCAATTTTAGGTCCTCTCCTCTTCAGCCTATTTCTAACTTGCTTCCCAAATCCTGCCCTGAAAATTAATACTCTATGCTGATGACGCTGTAATTCTCTCCTCCCATAAGGATCCAAATCCACTACGACAAAGCTTGCAGCTTGCTTTCTCATGTGTTGAAAAGTGGTTCCTTGAGCACAAACTGGTCTTAAATAAAAAAAAAAAACAAAAGTCATGTTTTTCGCCAGTCATCAAAACAGAAATAGGCATACTTTACTCGTCATAAAAACTTCTCTTGGAAATGCACTAGAACAAGTGAACACCTTCAAATACCTTGGTATCACTTTTGATGAATATCTTACTTTTGTGGCCCATATCGATAACACTGCAAAAACAGTGCACTAACGCATTGGAATTTTGTACCGGAACCGTCAATTTTTCAACCAAGCTGCCTTGAGGATTGCTGTTCAAAGCTCCATCATCTCAATCATAGACTATGGTCTAATTGTCTATGGCTCAGCTACTACCACTGCACTAAAGCGCATCTCAACAGCATTAAGCAAAACCTGTCAACTCCTTACTGGAGCACAGAGATGGACCCACACTTGTGACCTCTAAACGGAAACTGGTTGGTTGCATCTTTCCAATCGCCTCATGTATCTCACCTGCATGATGGCAAAAAAATCAATCTTGGGACTCACTCCTCCATGTATCCGGGACCTGCTCTGCCTGAACAATGGCACTTATACCACCAGAAGATCTGACCACCAACCTTTCCTTGCCCCTAGATGCCGGACTGCTCAGGGACAAAGATCTTTTACATACTGTGCCCCTACCTGGTACAATGCCCTTAACCTGCCCTCCCTATCCTCCACGACATTGGGAGCTTTCAAATCCATACTTTATGCTCACCTCACAGCCTCCAGCTCCTGTGACTGCTTTGACTAAAGTCTCATCCGACTGAGTGCACTTACATTTGTTTCACTCAACCACCATGGTCTCTGCTTTGACAAAGACAACCTGAGTACCACTAACCTGGTTCTGTCTGCTCCTAAACTTCTTATTTCTCCCTCTCTTCCCTCTCAAGCTCTCCAATCCTTATTCCTTGCCCTTGACACTGCCTCTGAGTTCCTTTTTCTTTTCTGTACATAAATGTTACTGTTTAAGTTGTGGCCTTGTTAAACGGCTTACTGATTGTTTGTAACACTGTCTACTATGTTTTTGTACTTAATGACGTGGAACCTTTGTAAAAAAGCCTTGGCTTAAAGGTATTAATTCCTAGAACAATAAACTTCAAACTTCAAGAATGGTAAATGGGAGAAGCAGTGGGAAGAGAACAATTTTGCTTAGAGACAGAGTATCAAAACTAAATGTCTGATGTCACCGTCAGGTCCCAGCAATTTGTATCAATACCAGCATCATCATCATTCATGTGGGTAACATGGACATGACCGCAAGAGCCTCAGCTTTTGATGGTGCTGCTCCTAGCAGGCTCTATGTACCACTGCATTAAGACTGCAGATTTATGCTGGAGAAACACATTAAGCAATGTGAACTGACGCTGAAAACAAACCTCAAAGCATAAAGGCAGAATACACAAAATAAATTATGCACCTATATAAGACACCACAGTAATGCACAAAAGTAATCAATTACATGTGGTGTCATGTAAATATAATTACATCTGCATAAAATCAATCACTGGGAGACAGCTACACATTCACTCTGTCCTGTAAAAAAGAAAACTTTAGTATTGTGCTTTAAATACAGTAAATTTAATGGTCACCAAGATGTGTAGTACAGCCATGTCACAAAATGGCTGCCTTTTTAAAGGTTATTTTCATTATTAAAATTTTGCTACAGTAAAATAAAAATACATACACCTGTCTTTTTATGTACACGATCTCTTGACCATATTGACAACAGTACAGAGCAAAAATTCTGTATTTTTAATAAATTATCAGTAAAACAGAGACCTTATTTTAAGTGCATACCCAAGGCTCTCAAATACTGTCCACACATCTATCTATCTATCTATCTATCTATCTATCTATCTATCTATCTATCTATCTATCTATCTAACTATCTTCTCTATCTATGTGTGTGATGTATATGTGTGTGTGTGTGTATGTATATATATATATATATATATATATATATATATATATAGAGCAAAAACTCAGTTTAATGCATTAGATTAGGGTTGCTCCACAGTGACAAAAGTGAGGAAATTCAGTGTTAGGGTTGAAAGCCCCTTGGATCACCCACCCACACCCCAACCGGCATCAGGGTGCGGCGTTGGGGTTGCGACCTAACTCTCAGCCCATCAGATGTGTGAAGAAGCAGAGGTATAGAAGAATGGTGTGAGAGTTGGGACTGACAACTAGCGCGCGCGGATGCCAGTTGAGGTGTGTTGGAATTGAGGGGGCTTTCATCCTGCTGAATTCGCTGTCATATGGAACAACCTAGTGTCATGGACATGCCTCTAGGCTGCTCTTTTGAGAAGGATGGCGAAATAGTGAGATGTAATGCAGGGGAGCACAGGGCCCTTGGGTCCTAGCCACGCCATGATGTCTTGTCACACAGTAACATGGTGCCCACAAACACAAATGGTAATGTGCATGGTGAAGCAAAGCGAAACAGAAAGATAAACAGTACTGTAGACACAAATGGTTAAAGTAACGCAAACGCAAGTGCAAATGAAAATGAGAAGGGTAATAACGCACATGGTGCCGTAGATGGGAACAGTACGTGAAACGGTTACAGAACCACAAGCAGAAGCGGTAAGGATAACAGTAATGTAAGCGTACAGGCTGGTTTTCCCCAAAAGCTGATTAGAGAAAGACAGTGAGTACAAAGAATGTATGCATAATAATGGGTCTTGGAGCAGAAAATGAGGAGTTGGAATACTAAATTGCTTATATCTCAGGAACCGTACGACATAGAAAAAAAATGTAGAAATCATATGATTTATGACTTTCCTGGCTAGTTTTGAACTTAGTCCTCAGTAGCAGCCTAGCATTTTTCTGACAAAAAGTTTGTATCTTGCACCGTTTCCAAGATACGGGCTCTGAAAGGCCTGGCGAACACCGTAATGTTATCCTATGGGAAAAAAGAGAAGTTCGGAGTGCCATAACTTTGGCTCCCTGTAATATTTTTTCACCAAACCACTGAAAGGCACATCTGTGGGATGTTGGCTTTCTTCCCTCCAAATTTCAGCCCAAAAGATGAAACTGCTATTTTGCAGCAGGGCGGCAAAGGATTCCTGTAATGCAGCAGAAACACCGTAATGTTATCCTATGGGAAAAAGCACAAACTTTGGAGTACCGTAACTTTGCTGCCCTGTAATATTTTTTCACTGAAATACTGAAAGACACATCTGTGAGATGTTGGCTGTGTTCCTTCAAATTTCAGCCTAAAAGACCAAACCGTTCTTTTGCAGCAGGGTGGCAAGATGCTGTCATTTCACAGCCCTAAGAAAAGTACCAGCCGAGACTTTGCGAAAGCTTTGTAGGTCATTCGACAGTGTCTAAATCGAAAATACTTATGAAAGTACTTTTTCCAGAAATCTGAAAAACATATTTTTGGGGTGTTTTACCCAAAATAAAGACATGCCTAGCATCCTCAGGGTCCGACTAGGTGAATACAAAAATAATTAGGTTGATAGAGGGTCCCAAATTGAAATGACAAGCATTTTTCTGATAAGCAACTGAAAACAAAATGGTGGATTTGCAACAGTAAAAGGGCCATTTGTAAAAGTAAAAACTGCATTTGTGATACTGTCAAACTTTTTGTTAACTTTTCCCATTGACTTATAATGGGAAATTGTTTTTTGAATAACTTTTGAACTGTTTAATATTTTTTCACGAAATCTTCAAAAGGCACATCGGCCGCATGTTCCCTTAAGATTTTGGACCAGTTGAGCAAACCATGTGACCTGTAGAGATGAGCAAAGCATTCCAAAAAAGCGTAAACGAGCAGGCAAATCATGCTTAGAAACTCTGCAGCTGTATATCCGAACAGTACGAAAGTTAGCAGAGCCCAAGAAGTATGGCTCTTGATCATGTATTTCAAATTTCAGGCAACTCCATTGAACAGTTGCAAAGTTATTAAGGTGCAAAATTTTAGGTTTAACATGTAAATGGCTCCTCAACCCTAACTATGGTAGCACTACCGTGCTTCCATAATAAACACACACACACACACACACACATATATATATAAACATAGAAACATAGACATTGATGGCAGCTAAGGACCACTTGGCCCACCTAGTCTTCCCATTTCCCTACCTACAGGATAAGCTGCTGATCCTAGTTAACCAACAGCCTATTTCTGCCTACCCCCCAATAAGAATTGCTTTATGTCTGTCCCATGCATTCTTGAATTCTCCCACAGTTTTAGACCCCACAACCTCCTCAGAAAGGCTGTTACATGCGTCCACTACCCTCTCTGGGAAAAAATGCTTCCTCACATTGCCCCTGAGCTGTCCCCCCATCTTCAAATTGTGTCCCCTTGTTCTTGCACATCTCTTTTTCTGAAAGATGCTACCCTCTTGGACTTTGTTGATTCCACTGAGGTACTTAAAAGTTTCTATCATGTCCCCCCCTTTCCTTAAAGATATACATATTAAGCTCCTTTAGTCTCTCCTTGTATGGTTTCTCTTGCAGACCCTGCACCATTTAAGTTGCCCTCCTCTGGACTGCCTCCATCCTGTCTATGTCCTTGCAGAGATGGGGTGTCCAGAACTGGATGCAGTACTCCAGATGGGGTCTCACCAACTGTCTGTACAGAGAGATAACTTCCTGTTTTCTGCTGGTGACGCCTCTCCCTATCCATCCCAGTATCCCCTCAGCCCTCCCTACTGCCTTCTCACATTGCTTGCTAACCTTATGGTCATCTGATATGATTACCCCCAGGTCCCTTTCCATTTTTGTTGCTGTTACTACCTCCCCCACATTGTGTAATCTTAGGACTGGGCAGAGTGTCCCACTCATGACCAGAACCCCTGGATTGAACCCTTAAACCACAGACCCAGATAAATAAGGACTTCACTGCAGAAGTCCTGCAACAGGTATGTGGTTACATGCAGAGTGCCACAGAGTATACTGTTGCCATGGGGATGCCTTTGGCATGCTCGCTTTATGTACAGGCAGCCAGAGGCATCCAAGCAGGCAATAGTGCAGGCAGGGCTCCAGATAAGAATTTTTGGGATGAGTACTTTACTCCTCATTTTGAAAAGGAGTTGAGTAAAACCAAATTCAGATGTGTATAAATGTCTGGACAGAGCGATGGGAGGAGTACATTTTTAAAAACAATGCACAGTAGGGGATAGTCATGTGACTCACTCACTCGCAGTATATAACCATGGTGAGTGTGCATCGCTTCCCAGACATGCAGCAGGTGAAGATGTCGGACAGTTTGAGGAGCTTGCCTCAGTGCAGAGTAGCAGACTAGAGAAAATAATAAATTAAATATATATATGTTTTTGAGCTGAGCAGAGCCAGAGGGGAGGAAGAAAGGGAGGGGAGAGAGAGAGAGACTTACTGGGGCAAGGTGGGGAGAGAAAGTCATCATCATCGGGGAGATACAGGAGAGGAATCTGAAGGAGAGAGGGCGAGAGAGAGAGACAGTGGGTGGGAGGCTGGGGGAGGCAAAAAAGGCAAATAAAAAAAATTATGTTTGGCCTCAGTGCAGGCTGGCAAAATAAATGTTTAACTTGTGCAATCCAGTTCCGGGAGAGAGAGAGAGAGAGACTACTTGGGGCCCTAGAGAAATGTTACAGGCACAGAAATCCCAAATAACATTTTGTTTCATTTCTTGGCCTCAGTGTAGCTGCATGTACTGTGCAGAGCAAGGTCAGGCTGGCAAAACAAATCTGTGACTTTTGCCATCCAGGAAAGAGAGAGAGAGACTATGAGGGGGGGCACAAGAAATGTTTCAGTCACAGAAATCCCAAATAAAAGTGTATTTTCTTTTCCTGGCCTCAGTGTGGATGTGTGTACAGGGTGAGGACAGGCTGGCAAAATAAATATTTGACTCGTGCCATCCAGATCTGGGGGGGGAGAGAGATACTATGGGGTGAAGAGAAATTTTACAGTCACAAAAATCCCAAATAAACATATTTTTGTCTTTTCCTGGCCTCAGTGTGGCTGTATTTATAGGGTAAGGGCAGGCTGGCAACATAAGTCTTTGAACTGTGCCATCCAGAGGGGAGAGAGAGAGAGAGACTACGGGGGAGGGGGGCATGAGAAATGCTACAGTCTGAGAAATCCCAAACAAAATGTTTTTTTTTTCTTTTAATGGCCTCAGTGTGGCTATGTGTACAGGGTGAGGGTAGGGTGGCAAAATAAATCTTTGACTTCTGCCATTCAGATCCAGAGAGGAGAAAGAGAGATAGAGATTGGGGGGGGGGCATGAGAAAGTTTTCAGTTACAGAAATCCCAAATAAAAGTTTTTTTTTTCCTTTCTTGGTCTCAGTGTGGCTGTATGTGTACAGGCAGGGCAAGGGCAGGCTAGCAAAATACATTTTGACTTGTGCCATCAAGAAGGGGGAGAGAGACTACTGGGGACCAAAGAGAGATTTTACAGTCACAGAAATCACAAATACAGCTCATACTGGCCTCAGTGTGGCTCTGTGTACAGGGTGAGGGCAGGCTGGCAAAATACATTTTTGAATTGTGCCATCCTGGGGGGGAAGAGAGAGAAACTACTGGGGGCCAAAGAGACATTTAACAGTCATAGAAATCACAATTAAGGTTTATTCATGGCCTCAGTGTGGCTCTGTGTGTACACGCAGGGCAAGGGCAGGCTGGCAAAATAAATCTTTGACTTGTGCCATCCAGGAGGGGGGAGAGAGAGAAAGAGAGACTACTGGGTTGCCACAGAGAAATATTGTAATATATAATGTATTACACTGATCAGTAGAAGTATATATATATATATATGTATGGCAAAAAACTCCTTTTAATGCATTAGTTAGGGTGGTTCCACAATGACAAAAATGAGGAAATTCGGTGTTAGGGTTGAAAGCCCCACTTGGACCTTCCTACCATTACCCCAACTGGCATCAGGATCGCATTGGGGTTGTCAGCTCTAACTCTCACCCCATCAGATGTGTGAAGAAGCAGAGGTATAGGAGAATGGGGTGAGAGTTGGGACTGACAACCCCAATGCACACCATGCCAGTTGGGGGTGTGGCGCAGGGGTCTGGGAGCTTTCAAACCTAACACCAAATTTCCTTGCTTTTGTCACTGTGGAACAACCCTAACTGATGCATTAAATGGATTTTCTTGCCTCTAATTTCCTTCTTTTAAGAAGTATAATGAGAAATAGCAAATGTAATGCAGCGCCGGGAGTGCAGGGCCCGAAGCCGCCACGTGATGTCTTGTCACATAGTAACATGGTGCTTGCAAATGCAAATGGTAATGCGCATGGTGACGCAAAGCAAAACAGAAAGATAAACAGTACTGTAGGCAGAAATGGTTAAAATAACGCAAAAGCAAACACAAATGGAAACACGAAGGTAACGCACATGGTGCCGTAGACGGGAACAGTAAGTGAAACGGTTATGGAACCGCAAGCAGAAGCGGTAAGGGTAACAGTAATGTAAGCACACAGGCTAGTTTTCCCCAAAAGTTGCATAGAGAAAGACAGTGAGTACAAAGAATGTGTGCATAATAATGGGTCTCAGAGCAGGAAATGAGGATTTGGAATAGTAAATTGCTTACATCTCAGGAACCGTACGACGTAGAAAAAAAATTTTAAAGTCATATGATTTATGACTTCCCTGGCTAGTTTTGTACTTAGCTCCTGTTAGGGGGCCAAGCATTTTTCTGATGAAAAGTCCGTATCTCTCACCATTTCCAAGATACGGGCCCAGAAAGGCACAGCGAACGCCGTAATGTTATCCTATGGGAAAAAAAGAGAAGTTTGGAGTGTCATAACGTTGGCTCCCTGTAATATTTTTTCACCAAACCAGTAAACAGCACATCTGTGGGATGTTGGCTTTCTTCTGTCCAAATTTCAGCCCAAAAGACCAAACCGTTATTTTGCAGCAGGGTGGCAAAGATTCCTGTAATGCGGCAGACGCCATAATGTTATCCTATGGGAAAAAGTGTCAAATTTGGAGTGCCGTAACTTTGCTGCCCTGTAATATTTTTTCAACAAAATACTGAAAGGCACATCTGTGAGATGTTGGCTGCGTTCCCTCCAAATTTCAGTCCAAAAGACCAAACCGTTCTTTTGTAGCAGGGTGCCAAATAATTGCTGTCATTTTCACACAGCCTGGAAAAGTACTGTTGAACTTTGCAAACGCTTTCACAAATTCATTCGACACTGTCACAAGTGCGAAAGTACTTTGTGAAAGTACTTTTTCTAGAAATCTGAAAAACATATTTCAGGAGTGTTCACCCCAAAATAAAGATATGCCTAGCATCCTCAGGGTCCGACTAGGTGAATACAAAAAGAATTAGGTTGCTAAAGGGTCCCAAACGTAAATGCCAAGCATTTTTCTGATGACCAACCGAAAACAAAATGGTGGATTTGCGAAAGTAAAAGGGCCATTTGCGAAAGTAAAAACTGCATTTGCACTGTCAAACTTTTTGTTAACTTTTCCCCTTGAATTATAATGGGAACTTGTTTTTTGAATAACTTTTGAACCGTTTAATATTTTTTCCCGAAATCTTCAAAAGGCACATCGGGGACCCTGGCCGCACGTTCCCTGAAGATTTCAGACTGGTCGCGCAAACCATGTTACCTGTAGAGATGACAGTAAAATTCAAGAAAAGTGTAAATGTGTGCGCAGATCACATTTAATAACTCTGCAGCTGTATATGTGACTGGTACAAAACTTGGCAGATCCCAAGGTGCATGGGTCTTGATTGTGTATTCCAAATTTCAGGCAAATCTGTCTAACAGTTGCAAAGTTATTAAGGTGCAAAATTTGGGGTTAACATGTAAATGGCTCCTCAACCCTAACTATAGTGGCACTACCATGCCACTATAATATATATATATATATATATATATATATATATATATATATATATATATATATATATATATTTATGCAATGAGGTGGAGATAAAGACAGTGCAGTGTGATAAATGTGTTTATCTGAGTAGCTATGTCTATACATTTCATTTATGTATACAGTGGTTATGTCATCAGCCATTTATCCACACAGTGCTTATGCCATCAGCCATTTATCTATACAGTGCTTATGTCATTTAGAATGTTCGGCCTCACTAGCAGTATTAACCATATTCAGATGTGAATAACTTTAAAATGAAAAACAATAGCATGATACTCTGAGCATGAAAGTTGTTCAGCAAGGAAATATCTACAAAATGAGTGGTGTTTTAGTTATTGATACCTTTTAGATTTTTTGATAATTAGCAAAAACACAGCAGAAAATTAATATTTCTTTTTCATTTTGTCCGCAAACAAATGTAAATAACTTTAAAATGAAATATGATTGCATGGTGCTGTGAGCACAAAGTTTATTCAGCACAGAAATAGCTACAAAATGAGTGGTGTTTCATTTATAGATACTCTTTAGTTTTTCAGAATTATGAAAAACAGTAGAAAATTTTATTTTTTGCACTTTTTCATCAAACAAATGCAAATAACTTAAAAAACAAAAATGATAGTATTCATACTTTGAGCACAAAAGTTGTTCAGCATAAAACTATCTACAAAATGAGAAGTGTTTCATTTCTAGATTCCTTTTAGATTTTCTATAATCAGCAAATAATGGCAGAAAATTCAATTTGTATTCATTTGGGAAACTGCATTTGCAACACTGTCGAACTTTTTGTTAACTTTTCCCATTAACATTACGGCATCCGACGCATTACAGGAATCCTTTGGTGCCCTGCTGCAAAATAACGGTTTGGTCTTTTGGGCTGAAATTTGGAAGGAACACAGCCAACATCCGACAGATGTGCCTTTTTGTGGTTTGGTGAAAAAATATTACAGGCAGCCAAAGGTATGGCACTCCAAACTTCTCTTGTTTCCCATAGGATAATATTACGGTGTTCGTCACGTCTTTCAGGGCCCATATCTCAGAAACAGTGCAAGATACAGACTTTTTGTGGGTACAGAGTTAGGACCAACAACCCCAACATGCACCCTGATACCAGTTGGTGGTGTGGACAGGGGGTGTCCAAGGGGGCTTTCAACCCTAACACTGAATTTCCTCACTTTTTTCACTGTGGAACAACCCTAACTAATGCATTAAACAGAGTTGTTTGCCTCTAATTTGCTTTCTTTTTGAGAATGATAATGAGAAATAGAGAATGTAATGCAGCAGTGGGAGCACGGGGTCCTTTGGGCTGTGTGCTCCCACCACATGATGTCTTGTCACATAGTAACATTGTGCCCACAAACGCAAATGGTAATGTGCATGGTGACGCAAAGTGAAACAGAACGAGAAATAGTAGTGTAGACAGAACTGTTAAAAACAATGCAAAAGGAAGCGCAAATGAAAATGCAAAGGGTTACGCACATGGTGGTGTAGACGTGAACGTTAAGTGAAACTGGAACGGAACTGCAAGCGGAAACGGTAATGGTAACAGTAATGGAAGTGCACATCCTGGTTTTCCCCAAAAGCTGCACAGAGAAAGACAGTGAGTACAAAGACTGCATGGATAATAATGGTTCTCGGAGCAGAAAATGAGGGGTTGGAATACTAAATTGCTTATATCTCAGGAACCGTAAGACATAGGAATAAAATGTAAAAGTCATATAATTTATGACTTTCCTGGCTAGTTTTGAACATTTTTCTGATGAAAAGGCCATATCTCGCACTGTTTCCGAGATACAGGCCCTGAAAGGCGTGACGAACGCTGTAATGTTATCCTATGGGAAAAAAAGAGAAGTTTGGAGTGCCATAACTTTGGCTCCCTGTAATATTCTTTCACCAAACCAATAAAAGGCACATCTGTGGGATATTGGCTTTCTTCCTTCCAAATTTCATCCCAAAAGACCAAACTGTTATTTTGCAGCAGGGCGGCAAAAGATTCCTGTAATGCAGCAGACACCGTCATGTTATCCTATGGGAAAAAGCATAAACTTTGGAGTACCGTAACTTTGCCACCCTGTAATATTTTTTCACCAAAACACTGAAAGGCACATCTGTGAGATGTTGGCTGTGTTCTTTACAAATTTCAGCCCAAAAGACCTAACCATTCTTTTGCAGTAGGGTGGCAAAGAATTGCTGTCATTTTCCCAGAGCCTGGAAAAGTACTGCTGAGCTTTGCAAAAGCTTTCGCAAATTCATACGACAGTGTCGCAAATACGAAAATACTTTGTGAAAGTACTTTTTCCAGAAATTTGAAAAACATATTTCTGGGGTATTTTACTCCCAAAATAAAGACATGCCTAGCATCCTCAGGGTCAGACTTGGTGAATACAAAAATAATTAGGTTGCTACAGGGTCCCAAATTTAAATGCCAAGCATTTTTATAATTACCAGCTGAAAACAAAATGGTGGATTTGTGACAGTAAAAGGGCCATTTGCGAAAGCAAAGAACTGCATTTGCTACACTGTCAAACTTTTTGTTAACTTTTCCCATTGGCTTATAATGGGAAATTGTTTTTTGAATAACTGTTAAACCGTTTAATATTTTTTCATGAAATCTTGAAAAGGCACATCAGGGACCCTGGCCACACATTCCCTGAAGATTTCTGACTGGTCGCACAAACCGTGCGACCTGTAGAGATGAGCAAAGAATTCCAAAAAAAATAAACACGTGTGCAGATCACGCCTAATAACTCCGCAGCCGTATATGCGTCTGGTACGAAACTTGGCAGATCCCAAGGTGTATGGGTCTTGATCGTGTATTCCAAATTTCAGGCAAATCTGTCCAATGGCTGCAAGTTATTAAGGTGCAAGATTTTGGGTTTAACATGTAAATATCTCCACAACCCTAACTATGGTGGAACTACGTGCCACTATAATATATATATATATATATATATATATATATATGATATGCAATGGATGCAAGTGTAATAAATAATGATTTATCTGCACAAGAGCAGTTTGAAATCGGGTAACCTCATGAGTGGCGTAAGCCACGAGTGAGGTGTCTGAGGTCAAACTGCTCGAGTGCAGATAAATCATTTATTACACGAGTTTTCCATTGCACATCCCATTTATGCAATTCTTTTGTTTTTGGTTTTGTAGGGGGCATTTGTTAGTCAAAAAAGTGAATACAAATTGAATTTCTGCCATTTTTTGATGATTATAGAAATTCTAAAAGGAATGAAACACCTCTCATTTTGTAGATATTTTTTATGCTGAACGTTTGTGCTCAAAGTACCACACTATCATTTTGTGTTTTTATTTGCATTTGTTTGATGAAAAATTGCACAAAAATGGAATTTTCTGCAGTTTTTCACTAATTCTGAAACAACTAAAATGTATCTATAAATGAAAAACCACTCAGTGTGTAGATACTTCTGTGCTGAATAAACTTTGTGCTGAATAAACTTTGTGCATACAGTACGATGCTATCATTTTTCATTTTAAAGTTATTTACATTTGTTTCTGGACATAATAAAAAAATATGAATTTTCTACTGTGTTTTTGCCAATTATCAAAAAATCTGAAAGGTATTAAAAAATAAAACACCACTCAATTTGCAGATATTTCTGTGTTGAACAACTTTCGTGTTAACAGTACCATGATATAATTTTTCGTTTTAAAGTTATTCGCATTTGAATATGGTTAATACTGCTACTGAGGCTGAACATTCTAAAATACATAAGCACTGTATAGATAAATGGCTGATGACATAAGCACTGTGTGGATAAACAGCAGATAACATAAGCACTATGTACATAAATGGAATTTATGTACATAGTTACTCAGATAAACGGATTTATCACACTCTGTTTATCTCCACCCCATTGCATAAAAAAATATTTATATAGAAATTCTTTGCAGAAAACTATATTAATGCATCAGTTAGGGTTGAAGATAAAGCGACAAACATGGGGAAATATGATGTTAGGGTTCATCACACTGTATAAATAAATATATATATATATATATATATGTATATAGCTGTGTGTACAGTATTCGAGAGACAAAGTGTGACATTCATACACTCAAAAAAGTTTTATAATTAGGCATGACTCAACCTTAATTTTAATGTGTATATGTGGTAGTTGCATAATACAAAATATAAAGATAGTTCTGTTTTTCTAAGTTTGGAAAAATGGCAGTTATTTATGACATGTATACTTCTTTTATGGGTAACGCAGTGTCCATTATCCATTATTTCCCATTTCTAGTAACAAATAAAATTTTCAAATGCAGTGTCTCTGTCTTCTATTTAAGTGTATTCATTTGCAACATTTAAATGATTTGATGTTCTTCCATACCTATGTGTTGCTATCTATCCGACCATGTAGACAGCACTAAAAATACAAACAGGAGGTTACCAAAGTTTCATTACTTCATACTTATACTGTTTATGTCCAGTCTACATGCCTTTCACAGTTAAGCTGGACATTAAGTAGAAAGATTAACATGAGCAAATCACTTGGTTGTACTTTATTCATTATGTGACCATCTCTGTTGCATAAAACTACTGTGGGTAACACGGACAATGCAGTAGCAATGCAACATGTGAAATAAATAGATACATAGACAGTGTCAGCAGATAAGGGCCTGTGGTCCACCCAGTCTGCCCATTTGAGCTTGTAAGTTCAGTTTATGTTTTCCTAGAAGTCTGCTGCCCCTTACCCCTGACCTCCAGAATTCCTTTATGTTTATCCCATGCATTCCTAAATCCTGTGATTGTTTCAGCCCCACCACTTCCTTTGGCAGGGTGTTCCACTTGTCCACCACCTGTTCTCTGAAGAAATTCTACCTCACGTTTCCTCTGAATCATCCTCCCTCCAACTTCATCCCATGCCCTCTAGTCCTGGAACATCTTTTTTGCTTAAAAATAGTGTATTCCTGCTCCCTGTTCCTCCCTGTAAGATATTTGTATGTCTCTATCATATCCCTATCTCCCTCCTCTCCTCCGGGGAGTACATATTCAGTTCCTTCAGCCTGTCCTCATAGGACTTGTGATGCAATCCATGCACCATCTTTGCTGCCTTCCTCTGAACCTTCTCTACCCTGTCTATGTCCTTACATAGGTAAGGTCTCCAGAACTGTACACTGTACTCCAGGTGGGGCCTTACTAGTGTCTTGTATAGTGGAATTATGACCTCCCTTTTCCTGCTGGTGATGCCCCTGTCTATGCATCCCAGCATTCTATTTGCTTTTCCTGCTGCCTTGTCACACTGCTTCCCTACCTTGAGGTCATCAGAGATGATAACCACAAGATCCCTTTCCTGCTTGGTGCATGCTATATCCTCACCCCACAACTGATATATTGTGCCAGGGTTTTTGTGCCCCATATGCATTATCTTGCACTTCTTTGCATTGAATTTCAACTGCCAAACCCCTTACCATTCTTCAAGTTTCTGCAGGTCCCTTCTCATTCTGTTTATACCCTCTGGTGTGTCTACTCTGTTACAGAGCTTTGTGTCATCAGCAAACAGTGAAATTCCACCTTCTAGGTCCTGCGCAATGTCACTGATGAAGATGTTGAATAGGACCGGTCCCAGCATTGATCCCTGTGGTACCCCACTGGTCACTCTTCCCTCTGGGGAGTGACAGCCATTTACCACCACCCTCTGTGTCCTGCCACCCAGCCAATTATCTACCCACCACACTATTGTCCTGACCACACCCATATTCCCCAGTTTGTGTAATAGTCTTCTATGTGGCACAGTGTTAAAGGCCTTGCTGAAGTCCAGATAGGCCAAGTCCACTGCCCTCCCCTGATTCACCTCCCTAGTCACCCAGTCAAAAAATTCAATGAGGTTGGTCTGACATGATCTTCCCCTGGTGAAATCATGCTGCCTTAGGTCCTGTAGTCCATTGACAACCAGATGTTCCACCAATCTCTCCTTCAGTAGTGCTTCCATGATATTCCCCACTACTGATGTGAAACTGACTGGTCTGTAGTTCCCCGCTTCCTCTTTGTTCCCACTTTTGTATAAGGGGACTACATCTACTGTCCTCCAGTCTTTGGGTACCTCCCCTGTTTCCAGTGATCAGCTAAACATTATAGCCAGAGGTTCAGCCACCACCTCTCTTAGTTCTTTAAGGACCCTGGGGTGCACCCCATCTGGCCCCACTGTTCTATCAACTCTTATTACTTCCAGTTCCTTCAGGACCCTTTCTCGTTTAAAGGGACTTGTGTCCATTTCTGCACCATTCTCACCTCCTTGTACTCCCTTCAGACCCATTACCATCCTCTTCCTCAGTAAAGACTGAGTAGAAATACCTGTTCAATATGTCAGCTTTACTGTTGTCATCCTCCACATGGCCTCCATCCTCCACCTTCAGTCTCGTTATCCCTCCATTTGCCTTTCTTTTATCACTTAAGTACCTGTAAAAGATTTTGTCCCCTCTACCCCCTGATTTTACAATGTGATCTTCTGTATGAGCTTTGGCTTCCCTTACTGACCTCTCTGCCTCCCTTTACTTCTCCTGGTACTTCTACCTATCCCCTTCTGCCTGTGTCTTTTTGTATTGCCTGAATGCAATCTTTTTGGCTTTCACTTTCTTTGCTACCTCTTTGGAAACCATAATGGTCTCCTCTTCCTTTTCCTCTTGCTAACCTGCTTAATGCATAATTCTGTTGCTCTTGTAATCCCCATTTTAAATACTGCCCACTGTTCCTTAACCCCTGATTCCTGCCCCATTCCTCTTAATGCCTCTTTCAAGTATCTCCCCATTTTCCCAACGTCTGCCCCCCTAAAATCCAGGATACGTGTTTTTGTGTGGCTTGGTTCTGCTCCTTCTGTGATTTCAAACCACAATGACTGGCGGTCACTGTTCCCCAGATGCTACCCCACTGTTACCCCATAACACTGTCCCTGTTTGCGAGCACAAGGTCCAGTTAGGCCTTCTGTAGAGTTGGTTCTATGACCAGTTGCTTGAGGAAGGCACCCTGAAGGAAGTCCAGGATAAATCTGCTCCTAGTTGATGCTGCTGCTGGGATGCTCCAGTCCACATCTGGAATATTGAGGTCTCCAACCAGTACTACCTCACTCTTCTCTGCCATCCTTTGGATGGCTAGCATCAGCTCTCTATCTGTTTCTTCCTCATGGGCTGGTGGTCTTTAGACCACACCTATGTGGATGGCTGGCTCCATTTTCCTT
The DNA here is from genome assembly GCA_016271365.2 of Neoceratodus forsteri. Taxonomy (NCBI): domain Eukaryota; kingdom Metazoa; phylum Chordata; order Ceratodontiformes; family Ceratodontidae; genus Neoceratodus; species Neoceratodus forsteri. The sequence continues at coordinate 327,819,842 of CM057450.1, read as the reverse complement.
TCCAGCTTAACCCACAGTCTCTCTCCTCCATTTTGTTCCTCCTGGATCTCTGTGGCCCTTATGTCATTTTTCACATACAGTGCCACTCCTCCTTCCTCCCTTCCTACCTGCCCTGTCTCTTCTGAATGTGTTGTAGTCAGGTATGGCCATCTCCCAATCATGGTTACCATTATACCAGGTTTCAGTGATGGCCACAATGTCCAGGTCTGACTGCACCATGATAGCCTCCAGATCTTCCATCTTGTTGCTAAGGCTCCTGGCATTGGCACACATGGCTTTCCATGATTTGACCTCCCTAGACTGTTTAGCTGTTCTACTCCAGCCCCTTCTCTGGTTGTCCTTTATCCCTGGTTCTCCTTGCTGTCTGCCCTTCTGCTGAATGTTGACCCTTTTCTGCCTATCCACTTCTTGGGCACTAATCTCCATCTTTTGCACACTGTTTTGTAAAGATATGCACTCCTCCAGTTCACTGGTTCCACTGCTAGCTGTGGGGAGTGAGCAAGTAGGTACCCTCCTTGCTGGCCTGCCATACCCCCTTGGCTAATTTAAATGCTTGTCAATGTAGCATTTAAACTTATCATTGAGTGCCTGAATTTCCTTCCAGGATGGATGCAGGCTGTCAGGCTTGAACAAACCTCCATCCCTCAAGGTGGGTCCCCAGTCACCAATGAATCCAAACCCTTCCTCACAGCACCAGTTCTTCAACCATGAGTTAAAGTTCCTGGTCCATGCACCCCTATGTTCTCCCTTGCCTCTCGCAGGTAGTACTTCTGAGAAGGTGACAAAAGTAGCTACTTGCTTGACACCCCTCCCCAATTTCCTAAACTCTTCCTGAACTTCCTTTTGCTCCCCATTTGCCAGGTCATTAGTACTTAGGTGGATAATGACATCCAGCTCACCCTCCTGTCTTGCCTTCCCAGCAATCCCCAGGATCTTCCTTCCATCCCTCCATGCCGTGGCACCTGGTAGGCACCTCACCTCACCTCCCTGCCCTCCCCCTCCTGTGTTCCTAGCTGAATCCCTCTTATGATGGAGTCCCCACCAGGATTTGTTTCCTCTTTCTCTGGCGTCCACTGTTTTCCCTTCTGAGGTAACCTCCTTGGCTAACCTCCACATCCTTTCCTTCCACTTCTCTGGGTACCTTCATTTGATTGTCCCCATTTGCCAGTGTGGCATATGAGTTCTTGAGTGGAATAGGATCTGGGATGTGCCTCTGCCTGACTGCCATAACCCTCCCTGAGCCCACTGTCATCCAAGTGCTCCTCATTCTCAGCATCCTTTGAGGCGGCGGCATTGGACTTGGTGGTCTCTGGAGAGGGGTGATGGTACTCCTGACCCAGTTTACTTCTGCTCTGAGTCTTGCTACCTCATCCCACAGTCCAGAGAGATGCATGCAGATAGGGCAGCACCTCAGTGTCCATAAGGTCTGCCTGAATATGGCTGCCCCACAGCCATTGCATTGCACCACTCCCCACATTATACTGCAATTATACTGCTATTCCACTACTTGTCTGTTACTGAAGCTCTCCTAGTTCCCTTTTTATTAATTTACTGTCCTAAAAATCCTGCCACTAATCCTCATGGTACAACTTTTATTAATAGCTTGTTATCAACCAAAAAACCAATACATATTGATAAGTATCATGCCACATCAGGGGCCATTTTGACATCACTGTAGTTCAGCAAAACCAGACTGAGGCAAGGCCCAACCACAGTTAACAAACAGAAAGCACCCAGGCAAGCTGTTTGGTACTGATAACTATAGATGAGGGTGTCACATGATGCTCCCTGGCAACCCCGTTCCTTCCTTTGAGGGGAAAATGATGCCAAAATATCATACAGGCCCACCCTAAGCTCACCACCACATGCATCACAAGGATGCCACTGCAGCAGGGTTCTTGTTCTGCACATGGAATGCCAAATCCAAACTATTCTACAAGTCAAACCAATACAGCAAAGTTCCCATGAACAAGCAAAGGCAAGGCAAGAGACAACTGGATGTTACACGGCGGGCCTGAGCCACATCAGGGGGCATTTTGACATCACTGTACCTCCACAGAGTCAAATTGAGGGCAGGCCCAACCACAGCTACCAACCAGAAAGCACCCAGGCAAGCTGTTTGGTGTTGATAACTATAAATGCAGGCATTGAATGGCATCCCTGGCAACCCAGTGCCAGCCATTATGGGGAGAATGATGCCAAAATATCACGCAGGCCTACCCTCTGCTCGCCACTATGTGCATCACAGGGACACTGCTGCTGCAGGGTTCTTGTACTGTACATGGAATACCACATCCAAACTGCTTAAGTCAGGCCCAGGTGTTATATTTTTTATTTTCAAACAATTCCAAAATATTATGCCAACATTTGACATTTAATTTATAGGCAGTCTCATTATAAATAAAATCTGCTAAATGTTTTTGCCAGATGAATCCAAACCAATGATGTAGCCCAACAGGCACTAGTACACCCAGGCAATGACCAGATTCCAGTACTACACATGGTATCCCTCCCATACCCCTGAATGTACTAAGCAATGCCATGAGCAGCCTTTCTGAAGTAAGCCCAGGTGTTTTTTTTATTTTGTTTTTAAACAGTTTCAACATATTGTGCCATCACTTGACATCTAATTTAGAAACAGTCTTATTATAAATAAATCAGGAAAATGTTTTTGCCAGATGAATCCAAAACAATGATGATGCCCTACAGGTACTAATACACCCAGGCAATGACCCAGTTATTACACATGGCACCACCCCATGCCATGAGCAGCCCTTTTGAGGTAGGCCCAAGTGCTGTATTCTTTCATTTTTAAACAGTTCCAACATATTATGCCACCACTTGATGTCTAGTTTAGGAGCAGTCTCATTCCTACACATGGTAACCCCCCCATAACCTCAAATGAACTGACCAATGCCATAAGAAGCATTTTTAGGAAGGTCCCATTGCTGTAGATTTTTTTATTTTCAGACAGTTCCAATATATTATGCTACCACCCACACCTGATCCCCTAGTTCAGTGGGCCAATACAATGATGCTTCATTATAATCTTACATCAAAAAAGGCAACTTTATTATTTTAAAATAACACCACACACACACACCTGCCTTAACCGGAGCCAGCATCACCCCTTCTTTCTAAAAATTACAAACATCTCTCACAAATTGCATTTATTTTTATTTAAAACATTTTAAGAGTGCAGCTTTTATATTCATTCCACATACACACTTCTAAAATAAAGCCATCAACAGGCACAGCATTCATTCAACAAATACTCATTCTTAGAATTTACCAGTAGGAACCCTGCAGGTGTTATTTTTCCCCAATTTAAACATGATTGAAGTCATCACCAGGGGAATGATCACCAATATTAACAATATTCTGAAGAAGTCAAATTATACAATGAAACCCCACTGGATGGATTGTAAACAAAAAACTACAAATCTCAAACAAAACTCTATTTGACTAGACTGGTCACATATATGCACAGCACCATTTTGAAGAGGGGCCCTTCACAAACAACTGGGCTATGAGAGAACACACAGATTTTACTTTTCTGCCCCCAAAGATGATAGAACACAACTGCTGCACTATAGCCAGATAGTATTTAATATGTCCCATTTAAACAGTGCCAGCACCAGAGGAAAGTTCTGCTGATATACTTCCCAAATAAAATTTTAAAATATACTATTTAATATGCCCCATTTAAGCACTAACTGCACCAGAAGAAAGTTCTGCTGATATACTTCCCATACTCAACTTTAAACTATACTATTTAATATGCCCCATTTACACTGTGCCAGAACCAAAGGAACGTTCTGCTGATATACTTCCCAAACAAAACTTTAAAATTTACTCACTGTGCTGCACAGCCCACTAATCCAATCATCCTCTATTTTGAAGAGTGGCCCTTCACAAACAGCAGGGCCATGAAGTCTTAAGGTGAATACTTTACTTTTTCTGTCCCCAAAATGACATAGAATAACAGCTGCACTTTAGCCAGTCACTACTTAATATGCCTCCCAGAATTTTAACTTGCTATTGTGTAGCAGAATGCTGAAGATCATGTTTTCTAGTGACTGAAGACCTCTGAGATCCATCCAAACTCATGTGCAGCACACCAGATTTAAAATGGAGAACACTTCATTCTACCTGTTTTTAAGAATGGTAAATGGGAGAAGCAGTGGGAAGAGAACAGTTTTGCTTAGAACCAGAGTACCAAAACTGAATGCCTGATGTCACCTTCGAGTCCTGGCTATTTGTACTAATACCAGTATCATCATCATCCATGTGGGTAACATGGACACGACAGTAAGAGCCACAGCTTTTGATGGTGCTTGTCCTAGCAGGCTCTATGTACCACTGCATTAAGATTACAGATTTGTTTGGGGGAAACACACTAACCAATGTGAACTGACACTGAAAAAAAACCTCAAAGCATAAAGGCAGAATACACAAAATAAATTATGCAGCTATATAAGACACCACAGTAATGCACAAAAAGTAATCAATTACATGTGGTGTCATGTAAATGAACTTACATCTGAAACAAATCAATAATCACTGTGGGACAGTTACACATCCACTCTGTCCACTAAAAAAGAAAACTTTAATATTGTGCTTTAAATATAATAAATTTAATAGCCACCAAGATGTGTAGCCCAGCAATGTCACAAAATGACTTTTTTAAGGCTATTTTCATTTTTAAAATGTTGCCACAATAAAATAAAAATACATACACCCTTTCTTTTATGCACACTATCTCTTGACCATATTGGCAACAGTACAGAGCACAAATTCTGTATTTTTAAGAAATTATGAGTAAAATACAGACCTTATTTTAAGTGCACACCCAAGTCTCTTGAATACTGTCTATCCACACACACACACACACACACACACACACACACACATATATATACATATATATAAATTATTTGCAGAAAATGACATTAATGCATCAGTTGGAGTTGAAGATAAAGTGACAAACATGGGGAAATATGATATTAGGGATTCCAACCCTAAAACACCTGCCCTACCCCTAAAGTGAATGAGAGGTAGAGTCTTCCTCAGGGTTGTCAACCGTAACACACTCCCCACTGCATGCACTCATGAAACATACACACCTGTCTCCATCACATCTTAGCTTTTCTGTTACTGCAATGATTGCAATGACTGCAATGAGGTGAGCATTATGTTGACAACACCAAGGAAGACTCCACCCCTCATTCGCTTCAGGGGTGGGGCAGGTATTCCAGGGTTGGAAACCCTAAGGTCATATTTCCCTATGTTTGTCATTTTACCTTCAACCTTAACTGATGCATTAATGTACTTTTTTGCAAAGAATTTCCTTGCTTTTTGAGACAGTGTAATTGTAGCCTTATTTGCCTTATTTTTGCAAAGAATATATATAATAGTGATGCAGTTGAGTCACTATATAGTTAGGGTTGAGCTGTGTTTTTATGCTAAACCTCAAATTTTGCACTTTAATAGCTTCACAACTTTTCAATAGATGTGCACTACATTTTGCATCTGTGGTCTCCTGTCATAGATCTCCGGATGTGACAAGTTTTGTTCTGGTAGGATTTCTGCATTCGGAGCGGTGCATAGTGAAAAAACTTTGAAAATCATTGTTTTTGTGCTTTTTTTGTCATCACACTGCTCCCAGATGGCTTGGAATTTTTATTTGACATTTTCAGGGTAAAAAGGGCTTGCCTCTATGAAGTGAATTCTGCTGGTTTGATGAAAAAATATTGATCTGTTCAAAAATTATTTAATTTTAAAATGTTGAATTCTGAGCATGCTCAGTAGTCTTTTGGCTAGATTTCTTGAACATAAAAAGAATGTGGTCCTCGCTAAAAAGGGTTCTTTTTAATAAGGGGCTAATCCTTTTTCTTGAGCAAAAAATTCCTTCTTTGTGAACGGCTATCTTGTTTTCATTTTTTTCAAGAAAAAAACACCTTGAATACCACAAATCCTAACTGCTCCAGAGATGCCAACACATGTATCCTTGTCATCAGGACTCTGTTAGGAGGATTCTGCAGTTATCTGGTGGAAAAATGACCTTGCAAGGTGTTTTCATTAAGCATTTTAAATCATTTTTCATGACTGGCTAATTCTGTTTTGGTGAGTTCCTTATCATTCTCACAAAAAAAGGATTTCTACTTGTGAAAAAGGATCTGGGGAAGATTTTTTTTTACATTTTTAATTGGGAGTAAGAAAATGTCAATGTATTTCAAAGGGGTTTTTAACTTTGATGCATAACTTTACCAGTTTTGTCTAAATGTATACCAAATTTTCAATATGGCCTTTATGAGATCCCCACTCATGAACAGTGTTGGTGGAATTACACAAATCCTACCCAAACGGTGATTTGGCAGTTGGTTGGCGAAGTGACCTTTCAGTTGGGATTTGAACATTTTCACCACCCTTGTTAATGAAGTAGGGTCATAAGAAAGGTATGTTGAAAATCTGGGGTCAAAATATGTAAAAGTGGCACATTTATGTACATCTGACATACATATGGATGGATGACAGGCCCTGTACTCCCACACTCAAATAAGGAAACAATAATCAAGGGATGGGAGGGCAGGCCCCAAATGGCCCTACGCTCCCACTTGCAAATAAGGATACGATTATATTGTCTCAAAAAGTCAGGAAATTCATTGTAAAAATGTTCATTAATGCACTATTTAGGGCTAAAATGACAAAAGTAGGAAAATGTGGCATTAGGGTTTCCAACCCTAAAGCCTCATTCCCACCCTGCAGACAGCAACAGGCATGTGGTGTGCCTTGCAGTTGTCAACCCTAACGCTCAGCTCATTCTCATATACTGTTCCCATTTCAGCTTACTTACTCATGGCATGGGAGAATTGGCGTTGGGGCTGACAACCACAAGTACTATCTATGCCTGTTGCTTACCAAGCAGGATGGGGTAGGGAGTTAGGTGGAAACCTTATCACCACATTTCCCTACTTTTGTTGCTTTAACCCTAACTAATGCATTAATGAAGATTTTTACAATGAACATATCTATCTATCGATCTATCTATCTATTCTTTGCAAAAAAACTTCATTAATGCATTAGTTAGGGTGAATATCACAGTGACAAATGCAGGGAAATGAGTCATTAGGGTGTCCAACCCTAATGCCCCACTGCCAGTGTTCTCACCCCTACCACCTTACCCCCATCCTTCCCCCCTCCACACATCAACAGGCACTGTGGTGTGCCATTGGGTTGTCAGGCCCAACTCACATCCCATTCCATGTGTAAACAAGCTGACACACTGCAGTATAGGACAGTGGGGTGAAAGTTAGGTCTGATGACCCAGTGGCACACCCCGATGTCTGTTGGTGTGCAGAGGGTGAGGCTATGGGCATGGGGTGGTAGGGGTAGAAACCTTGGCAGTGGGGTGTTAGGGTTGGCAACCCTAAAGCCTCATTTCCCTGCTTTTGTTGCTGTAGTATTCATCTTAACTAATGCATTAACAAAGTTTTTTGCAAAGAATATCCCTTCTTTTCCAAATAGTATAAATGTATCCTCATTTTACTATGGGAGTGCAGGATACTTTGGACTCTGTGCTTTCATCTCTCCATCTAGATAGCACAACAGTGTCCATATGTGATGGTGGGAGTGCAGGGTCCAAACCTGCACTCCCATTCCTCCATCCAATTAGTACAACAGTGTCCATATGTCACGGTGGGAACACAGGGTCCTTTGGACCCTGCTCTCCATCCCTTCACAAATGCACATGTGTATCTAGCTGTGGAAACACAGAAGTCTTGGACCCCTGCACTTTCACACATTAAGTTATGAGCAGACATAACGACATTGCAACAAATTGTCATAACTGTGCCATCTCAAATAATTTCCCCCCAAATGTTCAACATAACCTTCTTAGCACCTCACCACATGTACTCACTACAACAAACTTTCAAATCCCTGTCAAATTGTAATTTCGCTGGTTGCTAGAGAGCTGATCTACAGGCAGAATGCATTTTTCGAATGCTGTACACATCACCTGCTTTATATTAATAAAAATAACATTCACTATTGATCCGATTTTGGAAATCTGGTTTGCATCAGCTTATTGAACTTATCAGCTCTTGATTAATACCTGACTTGATACGGAGAGGCAAAGAAATTTAATTCCTACAGCTATTCAAAATATTACCAAGATGGCAAGCAAGGCCATTGATCCTCCATGCCTCACCGCTACTACTATGCTGGAATCACTGTTGATCTCCCCACGGCTGCAACTACTAGCCATTTTGCAGAGTATGGACTCCAAACTGGAAAATTCTCTAGCAAGGCTGGAGCAACACATTGAAACAACTATGGCTCCACTGGCTGTGATGGGCAACTGAGATGAGTGATCAACTGCTGTTCAGGTGATTGCCACATGGATGACTGAGGAAGGTGCACAACCCTGAGGCCGTGGGGAGGCCTGTAGTATTGAAATCTGCGTCAGATGGTGGTTGCAGACGGAGGATTTCTTGGCAAAAGTAGAGGACTTGAATCTGCTAGAATCACCTTGGATGGTGTACAGAACTTGATGGTTTGGGATGCATGTCTTATTATTGAATTTTATTGACCCGGTAAGCCCACTGGGCCTAGAAGTTGCTTGTTCAGAGGCGACCGGGGGAGGGGAGATACAGATGGTAAACAACTGAAACTGAACCAGATTAAGCTGTTGGTGGTATGTTTAGTGAATAGGAGAAATTTGGCCAGGACCTAGGGGAAATTCCCCTACTTTCCTGTGGGGGAACCCTTGTCATCTTGGTTTCTGACCAAGATGGCGGCTGCTGAGGTAGTGGAGGAGCTCATGGATGCTTCTGAGGCAGGTGGACTGGTCTCTTTCCCTTCTTCTCCTCGTTTAGAGACTATGTCTTCTACAGATTTGCCTGCTGAAAAAGATGTTATATCTTTGCCTATTACAGATATTGTCCCCATGTAATTTCTCCTGCTACATCTGTTTTGAATCCTGCTCTGAATGAAGGTTCTAAGGCTACCACTGTTGTTTCAGAAGTCTCTCCTGAGATTCGCTCTATTGCACTACAACTGTGAGCTGAAGAAGGAGCATTGTGCACTCCAATGTCAGGAACAGCAGAATGCTTTGCTTTTGGCACAGAAGACTGCTGCTGTTACTACAGAACCTTACAATTTGCCAAGTAATAAGGACTTACCTGTTGTGCTGCATTCTGCAGTAATTGGGAATCCTGCTGCTGTTTCTTTGGGTTCCCCTCATTCTGAACCTTTGCCTGTGCTTCAGTTTCCAGCTGGTGAGTTGCTACACCCTTTGTCAGAGTTCAAAGGAGCACCAGGACTGGATTCAAGATTAGGACTCTCAAATAAAGATTGTTTCCTCCCTGCTTCTCCAGTTCAGTATTCTGAAGACATTTCGGCAATGCTTTTAGAGGCTGGTTGGATACGTTCCACTTCAGGTCCCTGGGTCTCTCATCCCACTCCGATAGCTGCTTCACCTGCTTCATCTCGGACAGTGGACATGCCTGTTGTTCTTCCCATTCCTGCTCCTTCTCCGCAGCTTCCTTCTGCCTGTTCTAAACCTGGAACACAATCACCCTTACACCTCTCCTCAGAACTTCAACTTTCCAGCAATCCTGTTCTTGTTTTGAACCCTCCTGATCTTCCACAGCCAGTCTCACCTGTTCCTTCCACTTCAAAAGCACGATGAAACCCCCTGATGCACCACTGAATTTACCAAGGAACACTACTCAGAAACCATATGCTTCACTTTTTCATCAACCCATTACCCAGCTAAACATCATAATGCTGTAAGACTTTTATATAAAGAGGGTTTATCTGAGTTTCCTGATAGAAGGTTTGTAGCTAAAACTCTATTGAAGTTATCCATGAAATTTTTTGATAATGAAATCTACGCCCTTATTCATGTGTCAGGGGAATCCACATTTGATGTCAGTTTTAAATTAAATTGAGGGTTGCAGAGGTTTTGGCTCAATTTAATGCTTTGAAGAGCTCTCCTTTATGGGCTTCTTTTGAAGCTATTCCCCTTACTAGGTCTGAATATAAAAGTGTTACCATTCTATTTTGAAACAAAGGGGTTAGTGTATCTGACTTGACTTATTGGTTGAAGCAAAGGAGTTCTGTTTTAGGTTCCCCAGAGGCTGTTTTCGATGATGAGCATATATGGACTGAGGGGTGGAAGGGACGTGTAATGCTTCATGTTACAGATACTGGTCTTAATCATCTTCCAAATTGTTTTTTTGGGGGCTGAGATCAAGGTGTCCTGTTATATGCAGGTCAACTGAAGGCATGCTATAAATGTGGCTTCTGTACTCACTTAAGCAGCCTGTGTAACCAGGTCAAATGTAATCTTTGCCAGGAATTGGAACACACCAGTGGCAATTGTCTCAATGAACCCAAGTGCAATCTCTGTGACTCGTGGGTCATAGGTATCAGAGTTGTACCTGGGCTGCTCACAATCAGTCAGACTCTGCTGATGCAGGGGAACAGAGGTTGCTGATAGCAGTGGCTCAAAGAACTCAGCTCTCCCCCCCCAAGGCCACCTGAGATTCATGTGGTACCCCCTTTAGAAGTTCCTGCTATAACAGTGTTGACTGTACTACTGCCCCCCCCAGTTACCCTTTCCTGGTGTTCTCCAGCCCCCACCTACAGAACAGATTTTGGAAGAATCCTCTTCCATGGGTATGCACCCCCAGGTTAGTAAATGGTCCTTTAAGAGATCCCAGAGGGCTGAACATCCTGCCCCCAAAGTATCAAAAACTTCAGAGCTTCCTTTAAGTAACAAGTATGAGGCCTTGCAGCCCTCTGATCTTTCTGACGCTGACTCGGAGAGTTCTTCCCTGTGGTCTTAAGAGGTGGAACGTCATTCAGACACAGAAACCCATGCTCCCCCTGTTGTTACTCACTGTAGATCTCAGAGGAGTAGGAGAAAAACCCCTTGAGTATACCCTTTGAATTGTTTTGTGTTTTTTACTTCTCCTTTTGAATGTCCTCCCTACTCTTAGGTTAACTGAATGTGAACAGTATTAAGAGTCGTATAATGAAGTGTGTAGCTTTATCCTTTTTTCTGCCTAGTTCCATCCAGTTATCTTTTTACAGGATACTAGGCTGTACACAGTTGCAGAATTGGGACAAGCTTCAAAGCAGTGGTATGCTAGGCATTCTTACTGGTCTATTGGGCCAAATACCTGCTCTGGGGTAGGGATTTTGTTTAAATCTAGTTTACAGATGCATCTTATCAAATTGATTGACTTGATTCCAGGACGTGTTTTGATACTTGATACTAAAATTGCTAACCTTTATTACAGATTTATTAATGTTTATGCACCACAAACCAAGGCTGATAGGGTTACTCTATTTCAAGCCATTCAACATTATGTATTGTCTTCTCAGGCAATCATTCTGGGGGGAGATTTGAATTGTGGCCTTGATAAACATCACAGAGGTGCTCAATCAAAAAAGATTTATTGTGATATGTCTGCTTTGAAGCAAATTGTTTCCACGTCTCAGTTGAAGGATGCTTATTTCACTACTCATCATGCTGTTCATCCCACATTTCAGAAGGGATCCTTGGCTACTCGAATACATTTTTTTTTTATTTCCACATTTTTACCCATTTTCTTCCATAAAGGTTGTAGAAATAGAATGTTCAGATCATAAATTATTGCATCTTTGTTTGGGGTCCACTGTTACATTTTCTCAGGGTACTTGGTATTGGAAGTTTAATTCCTCCCATCTATCCTGAGCCATTCTAATACAAAATCTTAAATATTTTGTGTCACAAAAATGTTCTGTTTTTGATCTGTTTGACTCTTCTGCCCTCTGGTGGACAAATGTCAAACTGGACTTGAGAAAACTGTTGCAATCAAACAGTAAACAGTTTCATCACACTGTTTATTTTCAGTATCTTCATCAATGAAAACAGTTGCAAAAACTGGAGTCCTTGTCCAGGACTACTACTCATGATTTTAAGGAACAAATTCATTTACTTCAGTCAGACATGCAAGCCTTTCATTTAAAACAGGCAGAAACTTTAAAGACACATCAAAGTTTGGGGATGAAGGGGAAGGCAGCAGTGCTGTGCCCTTATTTACATTGCTCAAATACTGTTAAACGTAAGGTGATGGACTGTCTCACAGACTTGGATGGGTGTGTGTATACTGATAGGCAGTGCATTTTCTGTATAGTGACTCAACATGTTTCTTCTCTTTTTTCTCATCATTCTAGCTCTACTATTGATTTTGATATATTATTGTCTCCTTTTTTTGTCCCTGTTGGTCCTACCTTCCTAATGACAGAACTAACAGCTGATATTTCAGCTGCAGAAGTGGAACATGCAATACAGTCCTTGCCCAATAATAAAGTTCCAGTCTTGGATGGGTTCACTTCAGAGCTGTATAAGCTTCTTGGGCCATTGCTGTCCAAGGAATTGGCTGCAGTTTTCACCTTTTTGTTGAACACAGTTTCAGTTCCTTTAGACATGGCTTGAGGTCTCTTAGTCTTCTTCTACAAAAAAGGTGATAAAACTGATTTAACAAATTGGAGACCGATTAGTCTTTTAAATACTGATTTCAAAATTATTGCCAAAATTCTACATACTAGACTGTTACAGGTGGCTATCCATCTTATTTCTCCCACTCAGACCTGTTATATACCTGAGAGGAAGATGAGTGATCATCTTCTCTTTTTACGTGAACTTATTGAATGAGACAACACTGAGGGATTGTCGAGGTTCATGCTATCATTGGATCAGAAGCAATTGGACATGACTATTTTTGATGCTATTGGACATGACTATTTATGGACAGTGCTCTCAAAGTATGGTATACCAGACTCATTCATTTCTTGGTTAAAATCTCTTTATGCCATAGCTACAGTATCCTCACTTATTAATGGTTGGGTGGGCCCTCTGACTCCTGTGAAATGTCGGGTTAGACAAGGTTGCCTTCTTAGTCCCCTCCTTTATGTTTTTAGTACTGACCCACTCCTGCAGGCTTTGAACTCCGCACCTTCACTGACTCACGTACGGGTGGACACGTATCCTGTCCCTTATATTGCATTAGATTATGCGGATGATCTTACTATGTTAGTAGGCGATGCAATCTCTGCTTCTCAGTTAATGACTATTTATCAATCTTTTGGTTCCTTATCAGGTACTTCCCTCAATATGTCCAAATGTGTAGGATGCCAGTTTGGCAGATCTCAATTCCACCGTACTTCAGTTGCAGGGATTTCGTTGTCCCAAGCACCTATCACCATTTTAGGTGTCCAATTTGGATACCAAGATTTAGACATTTTAAATTGGACTTCTAAACTTTCCCAAGCTCAACAGATGGTTAAACACTGGAACTCTTGGCATATGGGTAAGCTGAAATGCATTTTCCTTGCTAAAACGTTTCTTTTGTCACTTTTTAAACATATTTGCGGGTTGTCCCCATTCTTTGGAAGTTTCTTTGCTTAGTGTTTTTTTAGGCAGAGTGGGGCAGCAGATTAAATCCTTTAAAGAGAACTATTTTGTATTTACCGAAATCTCAGAGTGGCCTGAGTATGGTTAACCCTGTGTTTTTTTTCTATGTGTTCTATATAGTTGTCAATCTTCGCCCCGTTTTGACTCACGTCAACAGGGCTTGGATCCCTTTATATGTCTTGACTTGTAGTCCTTGACTGTCACAATGGGAAAAGGCATCCCTTTGGGTGCTGCGGTACTCTAATGTCTGTCTTTTGTACATTAGAGATGTTTTGTCAAACTTAAGAGTTGGAAATTAACAGCAGCTATGGTACGTGGGCAACACAGGAAATTTTTGTATGAGCAAATCATTTCTACTACATTCAGAGAGTTGATTTCTTTCCTTTCCTGTCCTCCCACTTTGACACCAGCTTTACTTCAGTTTTTAAATAACCCCAGAATCCCTGAGAAAATGTGGGACTTTCATTGGCTCAGTTGTCATAATCGTATAAATGTTAAGGAACACCAGAAGCATAAACAGCTTCCTGAAAGGTATTGTTCTAGGGTGTTATGTGTCAATCAACTGGAAACAACATATCATTTATTTTTTTCCTGCTCTTATATAATACATTTTTGGTCCATTTTGGCAACCACATGGAAAATGTCCCCTTTTCGCACTATATCAATAGAATTTTTGCTGTATGGTTCTTTTGATTCCTCATAGCAGGCTTGAAAACCTCCTCATTGCAGTTTATCCTTACGGTAGTTAAGTGGTACATTTGGAACTCTCGTTGCTGGTTTACCCTGCAACAAAAATCAATAACACTTTCTGACCTGGTTGAAAAAATTACTTGGGATATTAAATTACTTCTTCGCCATGACGTGAAAAATTGTCCTGCTACCTAAATTTTTCAGCCGTGGCAGAATCTTCCATGGGTAATGGACTCCGATGTTCCTATTACTTGATTTTTTTTATGATATGTTGTTCCGTTGTTCAATTTCATTGGCACTTTTGAGTTTGTATGATGTAATACTTTTCTGTACTTTTGTTTGCTAATTCTGAACATGTTGGATGGGATTTGTTTCTTTTCATTAAGATTTTGTATGTTGTAATACGTTTCTGTATTTTTGTTTGCAATTCTTAAATAAAAATAATTCCCCTACTCTTTTAGTGGGGGGGAAAGGGGTCTGTTGAGTGATGATACTTTTTTTTGTTTTGATTTTGACATTTCTTGTATAATGAAATATTTCTTTCTGGTTTTTGTTTTCTTTTCATTATAATTTTATATGCTGTAATACTTTTCTGTAATGTTTTTGTTTGAAAATCTTGAATAAAAAATTACCTTACTCTTTTGGTGGGGGGGTCTGTTGGGTGAGGACGATTTTGTTATGATTTTGACATTCTTGTGTGTTGAAATATTTTTTCTGTTTTTTGTTTCTTTTCTTTATGATTTTGTATGCTGTAATACTTTTCTGCATTTTTTTTGTTTGAAAATCTTGAATAAAAAAATTCCCTACTCTTTTTCAATAAGTGCCATGGGATCTTTAGCATCCACCTGAACTAGCACCAATCCAGGTAGATGGGACCTCAGTTTAATGTCTCATCTGAAAGACGGCACCTCAGAAGTGCAGCACCCCCCTCATGCTGCAGTACAGAGTCAGCCTTGGGTTATTAACCCAAGTGCCAGAGGTGGTAACTGAACCCACAGCCCTCTGATCTCCCGGCCTCAGAGGCAAATGTGCTACCTACTGAGCCACTGACACTGACAATCTGGGACTTGTCTCTATGGGCCCAAGGGTGAATCCTGAAATTGGAATATCGAAGGCTAAGGGACTATATTATAAACATTCGATGATGGTAGAAGATGAGGAGCTATAGGTGGCATTTGTAAAAGAATGAGACTGTTCATGGGAAGTTAATAGTACTTTTCATACATTGGGCTTACGACTGGATTTGGGGAATATCTAAACTATTTTTGGGACACATTATGACTGGGACTCATGGCTGATATGAACGATGGGGATACTTGTGTGTACTATGTTGGGAAAGGATCATAGTGTGGGTCATTGTGCTCCATATAATGGGTCATTCCATCTTCTGAATATTTTCTCCATCTTATTTAGGCTATGTAGTAACTAATTACCCCCAAATCGCTCCTAATAAGCTCTGTATGCCTATTAGATCACTTCTTGGTCTCACTGTTAAGTTACTATATTAGTTTTAGAAGCTGATGTGTTCATGTTAATAAGGCTGATGTTTGAAAGTTGATAATGTACCATTTTTCATCTGTTTGTAGTACTGTTTGAGAAAGTGCACATTCTTCCTATTGTTTACCTTTGATATCTGGATAAATAGCAGTTGTTTAGGACTGTGTTTTAATGCCTTTGTTAATTCTACCTTTCAAAGACACTCCATTGCTGCTGAGATGGCTGGTATTTGCAGGACATTTTCTTTGATATAATAATGGATATACCCCTTCTCCTATTGTAACAGATTACATGGGGCTGTACTATGAATATCATCTTTATGTATGGATAGTTTTCCCTGCTCTACCTAATATCCTGTATGAGGAAATGTGTGTAAGTTTTTACATGAAAGTAATAAACATAAAGTACAAAAAAAAAATGTAATTCCAAGCAACTATATCACCAATTGTATGCCACAGCTGCAGAAAAACCTTTTCAGTAGGATTTGAAAAATGACAGCTGTACTGTTCATGAGGTGGTGTGGAAAAATGGCAATGTTAAAAATCTGGAGTGAAAATAGGAAAAATTGGCGATGTTATGAGCTTGCATAAAAACTCTGTAACGCAATCTCATAACTCAGTCATTTATTGGAATTCTTTCACCAAATTTTTAACATCAGCATTATGGGACCTACCTTCATGAACAGTGCAACTGTGATTTTGTTAATCCATTCCAAAAGTTGATTTCGCACAGCAACGGTGCCATTCTGTACCACAGCTGTGAAAACACTTTCCGGGCAGGTTGTGCAAAATGACAGCCATACTGTTCATAAGGAGGTGTAAATAAATGACAATGTCAGAAATCTGAAGTGAAAATATTAAAAACTGGCAAAGTTACAAGTGTGCATAGAAACTCTGCAACAGATGCTTGTAATACAGTCATTTTGGGGAATTATTTCACCAGATTTGCAACATAGCCTTTTTTGGACCCCACCTCATGAACAGTGGCACTGTCATTTCATGAATCAGTCCTGCAAGGTGATTCCATGCAGCGACCATGAAATCACCTTTCAGGACTGAGAAACGAAATGACAGTGACATGTTCACGAGGTGGGGGTTCCAAGAACATCATGTTGAAAATTTAGGGCATAAATTCCATAAATTGACTGACATAGCAACATAAGTTGAAAACCCCCCATTGACTCCCATTCTACAACTCTCCTTGATTCCTGAGTTTGTAGTTCAGTTTTGAAGAGTGCAGAAGTGTCCCAGTCCAGAGAAGATCATGGCTCTCGACCTCCGGAGGGTAAGTATGGGTGAGGGGGGTGCAGGGAGGTTGGTGCGCAGAAAGAGGGTAGGGATTGGGATGGGGAGATGACAATGGACCATTTACACCATTACAGGTCCAAAAATAAAAAATAAAGTTTTCCTCATTTACAGAAAGAAAAAAAAACAATTGGGGCACACTGGGATGGGCTCCCAGTATGCCACTTGAGTTGGGTATACATGATGCAGACAGGGGAATTGGGCATCCCTGCCGGCAATGAAAGATGATGTGGGGAACACATCCAACACCAGGAGTGGGCATCCCTGTGTCGGAAATCAAAAATGAATTTATCTGGGCACACTGGGGTGGGCTCTCAGTGTGCCAGAATAGTCGGGGTGAGAATACATCAGTAATGTGCACAGTGCCAACATGGTAATTTGGCACCCCATGTTGGAAAGCATTGTATGGCACATTACAGTACTTCAATGCAGAATTCTGCATCAAAATTATTGAAAATTTTGATGCAGGATTCAGTATCAAAGAAAAGACCTTGGGGGATGGTTTTCTTCTTTTCACAGGTTTTTTAATGAAATAATATATTTGGGGACTCTGGGGTGGGCTCCCAGTATGCCCAGCACACACTGTGTATTGTGCACACAAAGAGCACAAAGCAGGTCTTCGTTGACTGTGCAGCTGGCAGCACGAGTTCCAGCTGCGGTTGCAGAAGGCAAGAAAATATCGCTCTTCTCATACAGAGGATGGACTCCAAGCCATTCTCTGTATAAGCTGGCACCCGAGAAAAAAAACTTCTTTGGGTCCAGCTTAAAACACTAAAAAATCAGATTCTCTTTAGCTGTTTTCTGATTTTTTTTTGTGTTTAAAACCTTTGGTACTTCAGCATCCTTGCTAAGCGGCAAAACAAGATGGCAGCCACAACGCAGCTCAATCAATCACAGAACTGTGAACTGTGTGAAAAATGGCGGCATTTTTTGTGAAAAGAAGCTGGTATTTTTCACACAGTACTCCTATCGTTTGAAAATAAGCTGGTATTTTTTGGACAATACTCCTATTGTGCGAAAAATATATTTTTTGTTCCTGACATATAAATTTTCCCATAGAAAATAATGGGAAAATTAAAAATATCATAACTTTTGAATGGATTAACAGTTTTTTACCAAACCTTCAAAAGGCACATCTGTGTCCCAAAGACTTTCCATCCTGAGAATGTTAGACCACAACATAAAGGAGTTCCGGAGATACAGGTGAGCAAAGAAATGTTAAAAAATTGATTTTCTGTTTATTCAACACTTCATATATCTCAGTAAACTCTTAATGGATTCCCACACAATTTGGCAGATTAAGCAACCTGCCCCAAGAGATTACACATGCCAAATTTCATGTAAATCTATTGAATGGCTCCAAAGTTATTAAGGCTGAAAGTTTGGACTTTAACATAGAAGTGCCATTTCACCCTAACAATATTTGGCGCGACCATGCCAATATAATATAATATAATATAATATAATATAATATAATATAATATAATATAATAAAAAATGTAAGAGGATTAATCCACTTCATGTTATGGATTTACTGAGCATTAATCCACCCCTGGCTGGTTGAAGTCACTCGGCTTTGCCTCGTGACTCCAACCCCCTCAGGTGTGAATTAATGCTCAGTAAACTCATAACCTGGAGTGGGTTAATCCTCTTACATTTTTGTATTTATTTATTTTATTTATTTATTACTGGGATTACAATACCTTTAAACCAGATGTTCTTTTACAGAGGTTCCACGTCAAGTACAAACAGAGATTGGGAGTAAAATACAGAAACAGGTAATATAGATGAACATAGAAGATAACATGAGTTAAACAATACATTAAAAGTACAAATATAGCAACTATTTACAGTTCACAATTAGGAATACATATGTACAGGGTATTTACAAATGGATACAAGGCATAAATACATAAGAGCAGGCATGAATATGTATGGGGCTAGATACTCAAAAGTGTGCCTAGAACATGTACAATCGAATGCGCAGTGCAATCCAGTTGCACCACAGGAGAATAATGCAATATTCAACAGATGTCCACAGAACTTCACCAGTGCAAACCGTGGTGAATATAGCACAAATGCAGCATGGCACAAATGGGCTTGTGCCAGAGCAATCTGAAATGTGCAGGAGCAACAGTGCATGCAGAATATAGCAAGTGGAGCAAGTCACACCATGCGCTAGGGAACAAGGCAGGGCTGCAAAAACTCACAGGGCCATGGTAGTGGAGGCAGGGCAGAACCACAATGGGAAAAAGGTGCAGAAGGCACAAAACAAGCACAGAGCACAATGGCTATGGACAAGGTACAGAACCCCACATAGACCAGGAGAACCAATGTGACAGGGCAAGGAAAGGCCATGGCACAGAGAGCTGCAGGGAATGAGCACCCTAGGACCACAGTCCCAACATCCAACACATAACAGTCAAGCACTGTAGCCACCATGTGACAGCACCATGCAGGTCCAGTGAGCCACAGCCACACTGGCAGACAGGCACATGGCAGTATGCCGCACACGACAAACAGCTACATGTGGACACAGGTCACTCTACCTCACAGCCCAGCAGCATGGGAAAGGGCAACACAGCAGGGAGGGCACCGCACTGGACATGTAGACTTGGACACATGACACTGTGGCATGCAGAGGTGGCCCACCCCCTGAAAACCATGTAACAGTGATACACAGGGATGTGACAGGCAAGGCAGTGGGCATCTACCAGTGCCACACTGCAGGGACACCACTGGCCATGACATGTACCATCCAGACCCCAACAATGTACTATACCTGCACACAGCAGCAACAGGCATGCGAGGGAGATGCTGAACCACACAAGTAAATGGTGGAAAATGTTGTAATCAAAATGGAAAGATAAAGCACAACAGGAACACAGGAACAAACGGCCAATGGGACAGATACAGGAATAAGGAACAAACCAAAATGTAAATCAGGGCACAGTCAAACAGTGAACATAATGGTATGGGGATGGTAGTGTGCAGGGAGAGCAAGGGGAAACAAAACAACCATCCATGTGGGATGGGGTCTATGGGAGGGGAAATCATGGGGCTATATACAAAACAGTCCAATGTTGAGCGCCACAGCCAGCGGATGTCTGCCCTCATGCGCCAGACCTCTGCCATCAATGCCCTTGTTGCCGTCAGATGCCTCCTAGACAGGAGGATGTGGACTGCCATACATGTGATCATATGCATAGTCAAGAATTACAGCTGTAGCACACCACCTCCCAGGATGCCCACACTGCTTTGACCTCTCCCTGGCCCTGGATGACCTATGCAAGGGAAACACGGAACAGGCACTGAATGTCAGGTCCCACACAGCAATTGCCCCCCAACCCCACCCAGGTCTGAACATGTGTGTGTGTGTGTGTGTGTGTGTAGGGGTCTGAGGCTGGGCAGACCCATGGACAAGGCCGCCAACAGCACGTGCACAGTGGACACCGACAACAACCCAGAACACCATCCATACAAGGACTGTGCAGATCACCAGGGAGTACTTAGCACTATCACATGTGCACAAACACCCCACAGTGAGGAACCAATGCCCCCAGGTGCAACACTTGAGCCGGCCAATCAACAGCTGCATGTGTGCACTGTGGGTCACACACAGCCACCACCAGTGACAGCAGCAGGGTACCACCACACAGATGCCACAAGCACTATGGGAATACCACATGCTGCCAACCAACACTGGCAACAGTGACTCTAAGCCAACACATGCCCAAGCACTGCATGCAGGTATTGCCCCACCATGTGTACTGGCCCCCATCACCCATCCCCAACTACTGATGTGGACTACATAATGCACACTCACCTGCTGCCTGTCCCACTGGCCCAGCCACTGCACCACCGGCCAGCTGCATGCCCTGTCTTTCAGCCTCGGCCCTGGTCCACCTGTGCACCTCCAGCCCTGTGAAATAAACACATAGAAAAAGTATAATGAGAAGCATGCTACCAACATACACACAGCCCCCTCCAAAGCAGGCCCAACACAGTGCACTGCTACGCAGAGTGTCATGCTGGGACCTGAGCCCTGAGCCCACAAGACAGGCCCACTATTGAGGGTCACTGGCACAGTGCAACACAGGGTCACACAGAGCACAGCGCAGCCTCACCACAGTACCCAAACATCTAAACCGGGCTGGCCAGCCCTGTGTGCAGGAGCACACGCACCCGCTACACACCCCAATGCCCCAGGCCTGGTCATAGGTTGCATGCAGCATTCAATAGATCAGTCAAATCTTTATTTATCCAGGTGAACACTATTGAGCATAGCTCATTTACAAGATGGATCTGGTTAGCACATGAACACAGAATATACAATATATGCACAGTCACAACATAAAACCTCACTAATATTATACAGTACAGAGATAACAATAGTTAAACGTAGTCATAAGTGGAGAACAGTTTGAATACAGTGGTTCAATTCCTTCGTGGTGTATAATGAGTCTAGTAAAAGTAGCTGGAAGTACTAATGAGGACAATTGTTAGGTAATGGTATATTACATACAATGCCATAAGTAACAAGACAGACAGTGAGTTAAAAAACAAACAAACAGTATAACAGGGTAGAAGGGTGTGTGGTAGCCGAGGTGAGATAGGGTACAGGCAGGGTGGTAGGGAATAAAGGAGGGACAGATGAAGCCTTGGAGAGTACACAGGACAGGGTAGCACAACTAGGTATTAGAGAAATGTGAAGGAGGAGCCACAAGGTCAGGTGTAGTGGAGAGAACAACACCATCATGGTACGCTATAAGTGCAAAGAAGTTTAGGATCAGGGGAAGCAGTTGCAAATGGTCATATAGTGTCATGAAGGAGGATAGACTGACCGGGGTACTAAGCTTTAACAATTTTTATATTTTGTTCCATAGAGACGGCAGTGCAAAGCTTATAGCCATTCTACCAAAGTGTGTTTTTAGCTTGGGTACCTTTAAGAAAATAAAGGAGTAGCTTCTCAGTGCATAGTTCCCATGCTCGCATAGCGGAAGACAATCAGAGATATATAGGGGTATTGTTTTGATAATAGCTCTGAACGTCCAGAGTACAGTGTTTCTGTTTCTCCTGCACTGAAGGGAGGGCCACTCCATGGCAGCATAAATGGCACAATGATGAGTGGAAAAAGGTAGGCCAGTAATGAATCTAAAAGCCCTGTGATACAACGTATCCAATTTAGCAAGATGAGAGACAGGGCAGTGACCATAAAGAAAATCAGCATAGTTGATCAAGGAGAGAAACGTTGTTTGTACCAGCCTCCGCTTGGCATCGCTAGCAAGGAAGTTATTAATCCTGAAAAAGAGTCCAAGCCTCTGCCTCAGTTTCTTTACTAGATCTTCTATATGGTCCATAAAGGAAAGTCTGTGGTCGATACACACACCCAAGTACCTGAATTTATTGAAAAATTCTAGGTTTTCTCCCAGGATTGTTGTGATCTGTGGAATAGAGCCATCACTGGCTGGGTTTGCAGCAATCGAGATGTGAAGAAAATAGTATTGGCTTTGTTTTTTTGGCATTTAATAGGGATTTTTTTGTTTAGGAGTTGGCTCTGAAGTAGATTGAATTCAGATTGTTGGTCTCCACAGGCAGCTTCTGGCAAAGGACAACTTAGATAAAGAACTGTGTCATCTGCGAACAGATGGATATTGGCCTTAGTTGTGTTGCTGTCAATGTAGTTTATGTAAATTGCAAACAATAGGGGACCAAGAATTGATCCCTGGGGGACCCCTCTTTGCAGAGGTTTAAGGAGAGAAAGTTCACCTTCTGCCTTGACTTGATGCCACCGGTCAGAGAGGTAGTCAGCAAACCAATGCAAGTATAGTGAGTCCAGTCCTATTGCCCTCAGGGAGGAAAGGAGCAGGCCATGATTGATGGTGTCAAAAGCCTTACTTAAGTCTAAGAATACTGCACAGATGAAGTTTCAATTTTCCAGGTCTCGCTGCCAATCATTGGTCAATTTGGCTAGGGCTGTAATGGCGCTATGCTGTGGTCTAAAGCCATATTGCAATGGGTTTAGAAGATTCATAGTTTCTGCATAGGTTCTCAACTGCTTGCTTACAATTTTTTTCAACAGTTTGGACAGTATAGAAAGTAGAGAAATCGGTATGTAGTTGTTAAGATCACAGGGGACCCCAGATTTACACAGAGGGATAACATGAGCTGTTTTCCATAAGGGTGGGAGGATTCCGAGGAATAGTGAGAGATTGGATAGGTGGGTAATTGGTACAGCTAAAGCACGGTAGGTGACCTTTAGAAAGTATGGGTCTAGAGAGTCAGCACCCGCACTTTTTTTGGTATCCAACTGTAATAGAAGTTCTTCGACTTCTTTCAATGAAGTAGGCTTGAGAGAAAAGACTGACGAGGTTCAGAGTTTTGTGCACCCAACTAGGAGCATGAAGAACATGCTAGGGAGTTGTCAAATGCCAGCCCTGTAGTGGCAAAGTGGTTGTTAAATGCATCCAGGATCTCCATTTTGTCACAGATGGTGGCACTGCCAGAGGTAAACTTTGCAGGCAGGGAGTTCTCTGGGGTATGTCTGGACATACCCTTAATGAACTTCCAAGATTTAGAGGAGCCACTGCCAGCAGAATCCAGTTTCAAACAATAAAAGGAGGCCTTAGCATCTCTTATCATCTTGGTGCATATATTCCTGGCTTTCCTGAAGTGACACCAGTCCATCGGGACCTTAGTTGTTCGTGCTTTTTTCTAAAGCTTGTCCCAGTCCAGCAGTGCTGTTTTGAGTTCTAAAGAGAACCAGCAACAGGTTCTACTTATTACCCTAACTTTTACAAGAGGGGCATACTTATTTAATGCCCCAGTCACAATTTCAGAAAAGATGTCATATGCCAAGTGGACTGAGTTAGCTAGGTAAAAGTCCTGCCAACACAGTGAGTATTTTAGCTCATCAAGGTAGACAGACTGATCGAAGTTACATCTGGACCTCTAAGTAGAGAACCTTGATGAGGATAGTGGATTCTAGACTGATCTTACGCTGGCGATGATGCTATGGTCACTAAGATCAGAGAAGAAGGTTCCTGTATGGGAGAACAGGTGCAGCTTACTTACTAAGATGATGTCAAACAGTGTACTATTAGCAGGGTTCTTCTTATTACGGCGCATAGGCTCACCGATAAGTGGCGTCAGCCCGTGGGCATCACAGAACTCCTTAAGTGGTGCAGAGGCCTTGGACATCCAGTCAAGGTTAAGATCCCCAAGGATAACTGTTTCAAGGGAGCCATGCCCCACAATAGTAGTTAGATGGGTGAGGATTTGAGAACCAGCAGATGGAGGTCTATAGTAACCTATGACACAAAGCGCAGTGGAGGAGGATATCTCAACCTTTAGTGCTAGGCATTCAAATTGGTTTGCAAAGCATAACTAGTCTAGGCATGAGACACAGTATTTATCCTTGACGTAGATGGCCACTCCTCCATCTCTAGTGAGCCTATCAGCTCAAAATAATGAATAGTCTGGGATGTTAATTTCCCTGTCAGGCATAGAGGGTCTGAGCCATGATTCGGAGATCACCAAAACATCCGGTGTGGTATGATTGACCCAGGTCTGGATCAAAGTAAGCTTTTTTAACAGGCTGCATGCATTCATATGCATAAAGCACATTCCTTTTAGTTTTGATGGATCCGATGGGGAAGTAAGAACTTTTGCTGGGCCAGGATTAAGCTCAATGTCTCCTGAGCACAACAGAAGGAAAAGTAAGAGCTTCCTTAGCACAGCAATAGACAGTTTGTAATCTCTTGTGCGTGTTGGTCAACAAGAGGTGTCGGGCCGAGTAAATAGAACCCTGTATTTAGATCTGGTCTGTCGTAAGACAGCAATTACCAAGACCCTGGCTGTGAGATGTAAAGAGAGGTAAGTGCATGGTAGAGTGATGGATATGCCCTGTAGGGGCAGTTCAGCCCAAGTCCCATCACTAATAGTAGTTTAAACAAAGGGCTGCAGGTGGGGGAGTCTAAGAGCACAAAGATAATTATAGGATGAGTTATGGTGCAAACGACAGCCCACCGGAAGGCTATTTTCCTGGAGAATTGAAAGGGTATATAGTTGAATTAGGGTGAGGTCCCTAACAATAGGGCAGGTTAAAGCAGTAACAGAGATGAGTTAACTGGAGAATTGAAAGGGTATATAGTCGAATTAGGATGAGGTCCCTAACAATAGGGCAGGTAGAGCAGTAATTGAGAGGAGTTAACTGGAGTGGCTGGAGAAAAAGTTGAGAGCAAATGTGTGACCCTGTGGTGAGACTGCTTTAAAAAGGGGCGGTAAGAAAGTGAGTCAAGTTAGGTATTGAAGACAGGGAGGCCAATAGAATAAGAAAGTGCAGCAGTTAGAGTTACCACCTTTAAAGAAGCCCAAAGTAGGACATTTCTTAATGAAACATGATTTTTCGCAGGACAATACATAACCTCAACCAATACAACAGACTTGTGTTCTCTACAAAATCAGAATTAAGGCTAAGTATTGTAGTTTTTTAGTTACTTTTATTGTCTCTTATCATTTCAAGGTACTTTAGTTAAGGTATAATAGTTTTCTGCAACATTTAGTGGATAATTAGAAAATATTTTTATTACTATAAAATCAGGACATGTAGCATTTTTCATGTTTTTTTGCAGGACACAGCTGCCCAAATCAGGACCATCCTGTGAAAATAGGGACAGATGGTAATCCTAGCAGCAGTGGAGTGACCAGTCAGCTGCTAGGATGAGGAAAGGGGTGGAGCAAGGGTCTATTTAATACTGTGAAGAGGTGAGGGAGGGTGGGTGGCCGAAATGCAGTCCAGAACACAGCACAGAAAGAGATTTCCCTGAGATCAGAAAGTGCCAGGCTTTGGAACATCAGCCAAGGAACAGAAACTGCCAGTCAGTGCCTGGCTCCTCCACTGGGCATCCAGTCAAAACAGTGGCATTCAAAACCACGAGTTTCGGAGGTCCAGTGCATACCTGAGCCTGTCCAGGGGTCAGTCGGCGGTCTGTTAGATGCGGCCTGCTCGGAGACAGCCAGGGCTACAGGAGCAGCTTGGGAAGCCCACAGATGGGCTGTCTGAATCTGTTCAGGGGTCAGTCGGGCAGTCTGTTAGCTGTGGCCTGCTCAGAGAGAGCCAGGGCTACAGAAGCCGCTTGGGAAGCCCGCAGATGGGCTGTCTGAATCTGTTTGTGGGTCAGTCGGGTGGTCTGTTAGCTGTGGCCTGCTCGGAGAGAGCCAGGGCCACAGGAGCAGCTAAGGAATCCCACAGATGGGCTGTTTGTGGACATACGTACCTGTCTGTGGGACCACACCATGGCAGTCACAGTCCTGTAGTCTCTGCAGCTGCTCTGGATCACGGTGACGCAGGTCACCATAGCTGTGACAGCACTGTTCCCCCATCTGAGGCACACCAGTGCATCTCTCCAGGCCCTCTACCACACAGGCCCATACCTGGGATGATGCCTCCTGCAGGTTCCCTGCCCCAAATAATTGGTCCTCCAGTGGGGAACCATTGCCACCAGATTTGCCATCTCAACTCACTCCAGTTCCTGGCCTGATGACCGACACTCCAAGCACATGCCATTGTGTCCATACAAAACACAGGCCTGACTGTGCAATGTGGCACCTAAGCATGACCCCTGTAACACTACTGCACCTGTTGAATGACAGGAACACACAACACACCATTGCACAGCACATAAATGAGGGATAGACACGCACCAGTGGGTCCGATCATGCAGTCCCACACATGCGCAATGCCAGAAGTGCGGGTGGGAGACTGGGGTCATGTCAGTGACCCACGTATGTGCAAGGGTAAATATCCACCATCTTGTGAAGGTCATGCGTTGCCACACATACTGCACACCAATGGTGCAATGACCACACATGTGCGACAACTGCCAATGGCTTAACAGGGCCAAATGTACGATAGCGATGTCATGCGCAACAGTGCTGGATGCATGGCACACACCCGCAGGTGCATGCATGGTAGGACATACATGTGCAGCTCAGTTGGATGCATGATACACAGACATGTACAGAGCTCAACAATCCACGTGCATGGCAATTGCATTACTGCACAGTGTGCATGCGCGGAAAGTGCGCCTGTGAATTGCTCCAGCACATCCATATTGTGCATGACACAGTCCATTGCACATGGTGCAATTCTGCATTATACAATGGCAAGAAAGAATCCTGGCTTCTGATTGGTCAGTTGGCTGTCACAGCATGGATGTTATCCTGGCATAACCTCCCTGCTGATTATTTGGATGATATGGATGACCTCCATGATGATGATCTTTTTCTCTTAAGAAACAAAAATATGTTTACACACTAACAAAAACATTCTTTAAAATTATTTTTTTATTATAAAACAACAAGCCATTGTATAATAGGAATAATGCCCTCCAGGGTGGGAGTTATGCTGGGATAACATCCCTTCTCAGGTGTTGGACGCCCTCGGCCGGTGGCCTCGGGCCCAACCACCCAAGGTGGGATGTTATCCCATCATAACTCCCACCCTGTCAGGCATTATTCCTTTAATATTCAGCCAGAATACACAAATAGCCTCATGAGCCAATGCCAGGCTCCCCATCTTATTTGCATGAGTTGAGAAATAAAAGCGACACCACACAGCACTGGTCACTGACAGGTATTGCAGTCTTTAAGGTAGATTTGTTTACATTTTGTTCTCTGACAGTTGTATTGCAATGCCACAATTCATTGTTGCACAGCAACAGGGAATGCAACCATTTATTTATTTATTTATTTATTTACTTTTGTTGACCGGGTAAGTGCACTAGACAGATCCTGCCTATTTTTCAAGACATGACCGGAGAACAGATGAATGCCAATTGACCTTGAACCAGATTAAGCTGTTGGTGGTATTTTTTAGTGAATGAGGGAAATTTGACCAGGACACCGGGGAAATTTCCCTTCTCTTGCTGCAGAGGGCACTGTAGTGCTGCAGGAGAGTGTGCAGAAGCTCAGTCTGTCCCAGACCATGGATGGGGACAGTCAGGTTTTTAAAGCTCCAGAGGAAACACATATCCAGCCTGAAGAAAGTGCTATCTTAGTTATGAATTCGCTACCAGGAGTTATACCGGAGAAATGTATGGAGCAACCTGTTTTGGGTGATGCTGTTTGTGACCAGAATACTGAGGAAATTAGACTCCAAGAAGAACTGGAGGTAAAGAAAACTCAATTATTGGCTCTAATTTCTACTGCAGAACAGGAATATAACCTTAGCAGATCCAGATTGGAGGAAGAAAGAAAAAAACGGAAATGGTCAGTAGCTAGTCCCATATTAGGTACTAGCAAACGTCTACCTATAAATGCTGGTACTGTCCCTGAGAGAAATGTGGACAGTAATTATGAGGTTTTGGTGAATAAAAATGGGTTACCAGAAGAAGCAAATGACTGGTCTCCGGAGGATGCTTTACAAAGAGCAGGATGGCTATATAAAGGGAATCGTTGGGGTCCTGATCCATTGGTACCGATTCCGGATTCTCCGGGTAGCCCAGGGATACAACTTAGCAGTATATAGATGGACAAGGCTAAGTCTCCAAAGGCTTCTACTACATCTGCGCATTTCAATAAGGAGGCTCTAGGTTTAGATGCTGCGTCAGATGCAGTTCCCCTTCGCTGGATTGCCAGGACTCTGAGGTTCTAAGCGTTTGTTCTCAGCAAGAGAACTTTCAAGAGGACTTCCTAGCTACTGCTATGGAGAAGGTAGGAGAGAAGGGGGAAGGCTTGCAGCAAAAGACTGGGAAGGGAACTGACTGTAGTTTCTCTGGAGAAGCGTTGCCTGCTGTGCAAGACCGAGGGAGTTCTAAGACATATGCTGGGCTTTCTCATAAGTCTGAAGAAGCAGCCAAAAGGAGATTCCTAGTCCAGATCAGATATGTTGGGAAGGCTCCAGTTCCTCCTGATAGACTCTGGGAGGGGAAAACCCTTATTAAAGATCGGATAAGTTTTACCCTTATGGATGTGTATGCATTTATACATGTGCCTGGGGATAGGAATTATGATGTTAGCTTCTGTTCGATGGTACTTCTAGATAAATTTTGTAAGCTATATTACGAACAGAAAGACTTAGAAGAATGGAAGGAATTCTTGGCAATCCCCGTAACTAAACCCACTGTTAAAACTATAACAGTGTTGTTTAGGAATGAGGGGGTAGATGTTAACAATATTAAATTTTGGTTAGAAAAACGATGTACAATCTTTGAACATCCTAGGCCAATCATGGATGGGAATGGAGTTTGGAATGGAGGATGGAACTTTCGGGTTCAATTAAAACACACTGATAGGGGGATTCAACATTTGCCAAGTTCCTTTTTTGGGGGGAGTGACAGGGGTATATTGTTTTATGCAGGACAGCCTAAAATGCTTTCATTGTGGGGTATTAGGCCATTCTGCTGCTCAATGCACAGCCCCTCCAACCTGTAATCTTTGTGGGGATGAAGACCATGGTTTTCAGGAGTGTCCATAGGCAGCCCACAATTCAGAGGAATCTTCAGATCATGAGTTGTTTCTTTCTCAAGCTCAGAGGCCTTATAGGCATGGGGCAGAACATGTTATGGTACATCCTTCTCCGCTTCCTCCCCTTTTCAAAATTTGAAATGGATAGGGTAATTAAGAGTCTCCACAAGGGGATTTCACCAGGTTACATAGTTTGCCTAATGAAATATATAAATTATTATGGGAGATTATTCCAGTAGAAATGTTGATGTATATAGATTTTTTCAAGAAGAGTGTTATTTACCTCACAAAATGTATGAGGGTCTGTTAATTTTGTTGTTTAAATCCAGGGATCCAACAGATTTGGTTAACTGGCGTCCTATTATTTTATTAAATATTGATTTTAAGATCTTTGCTAAATTATTAGGTAACAGATTAGCAATGGTTTTGGAAGATCTGATTAGTCCAACACAATTTTGTTCAATTCCAGGAAGGAGAATTACTGACACTTTGCTCTTACTTAGGGAGGTGGTAGAAGGGGATGGAGGGAATGGTATGGGGCAGAATTCTGGGTTTCTAGTCAGTTTAGATCAAGCCAAAATGTTTGATAGGGTACCTCATTCCTTTTTATGGGATTGTTTACTTACATATGGGATTCCAAAAGAGTTTGTAGGTTGGTTAGAAGTTTGCTATAGTTTAGCTTTTGTAGTTCCTTTCGATAACGATGGGTCCTAAAATTCAGGTGTTGAGAGGAGTGCGTCAAGGTTGTCCCTTGAGCTCTCTCATTTATGTATTTCTGATTGATCCAATTATGAGACTTCTACAGCAATCCCCTAGAATTTTAGGTTTATCCGGGAGATAGTCTTCAGCTTGTAAAGTACTGGCATATGCCGATGATATGTGTTTACTGATTCAAGATCAACAGTCTCTGATTATTGTGCTGGATCTTATTCAGGTGGTGGGGAAAACCTCAGGGGCTACTTTGAACATTAGGAAAACAAAATGTATAGATTTGAAGGGCTTTCAGGATGCTCCAAGAGTGCTTGGAGCTTGTGAGATAGCTACAAACCCATGTAAAATTTTAGGAGTCTATTTTGGAGGTAGTGGAATGGCGGAATATAATTGGTCTAAATTATCTGTGGGGAGTGAGA
The DNA here is from genome assembly GCA_016271365.2 of Neoceratodus forsteri. Lineage (NCBI taxonomy): Eukaryota > Metazoa > Chordata > Ceratodontiformes > Ceratodontidae > Neoceratodus > Neoceratodus forsteri. Next base: position 327,789,282 of record CM057450.1, on the reverse strand, counting down.
TGGTGAGTAGATGGAAAGTTGGGAAAAAGAAAAGGGTTTTCCTGATTAAGTCCTTTTTAACCCCAATTTTTCTATATATTAGCGCTATTTTTATGTTACCTAAAAAATTTGAAACTTTCTTTATCTAGAGTTTTTTACTTGTTTTAGGTAGCCATCCAAACCCTATTAAAAGGAATATATTATATAAACAAGTTAAAGATGGAGGGGTGAATATGTTGAACCCTATTTTATTTTTTTTCATGGTATTTTTATATACAAATATAGTACCCTTGATAAAAGGTACTACTCAGTTATGGAGTATATGGGGATTCTCTTTACTCAAAGGGATTTTGTTAGAATGGGAAAAGGGTATTTTTTTCCCCATTAAAATAAAAGGAGTCCTCGTTTAGTAAAAAGGTGGGAGGGGGTATTTGATTGGATTATTAAATGGGAAGTAAAATGTAATATGGTACAAACCTTCTCTAGGAAGCTTTTGTACAAAGAAGTATTGGTAGTTCAATTTCAGGAATACCCTTTTTCAAGTTTTTCAAGCTTCCAACAGGAGTCAATATCTGCATACATTATGGATCCCTGGATCTCTGAACAGATGTGGGATACAGTGTGGTTGGGGGTTCATCAGAAAATAAATGTTAAAAGAAACCAGAAGCATAAAGCGTTTCATGATAGGTATTGTCCTAGAGACGGTTGTGTAGAAGTGATAGAAACAATAGATCATTTACAGTATATTATTCCTGTCCTTATATTATTCAGTTTTGGGATATTGTAAAAAATAGATGGAAAAATAGGCTACCTATACCTCCAGCTTCTTCATTATTGTTTTTTGGGATTCCTGATACCCGACTTAATCAGTTGTATATAGGTATGGTTAGGATTTTGTTCGCTCATTTTTTATATTGGATCTGGATTTGTAGATGTCATTTAGTTTTGCAGCAACAAGACATTTCTGCTTTAAATCTGTATTTCATTATAATATGGGAAATTAAAAAATGGAAGTTTGATGAATTATTAAAGGGGAACACAAGAGAATTGGTGGAGAAATGGGCCTATTTTGATTTTTATATAAACATATATATATATATATATATATATATATATATATATATATATATATATATAGTGGTGGGGAGGGTATATACTGTTTTTTGTTATCTGTTTAGGAATTTGTATGAATTATTACTTAGTAATATGGTGTTTGTATTATTTAAAACATTTTCCTTACGTTTGGGGTTTTCATATGAATTAATACTGACTTCTGTTTATTTCTTTCTCTCAATGATTTGTATGATTTATTACGGATTTGTATATATTTTGTTATGATTTAATAAAAAATTCCCCTGCTTTTTTTGATAAGTGCCATGGGATCTTTAACATCCACCTGAACTACCACCAATCCAGGCAGATGGGACCTCAGTTTAATGTCTCATCCGAAAGATGGCACCTCAGAAGTGCAGCACCCCTCTCATGCTGCACTACACTGTCAGTACCATGCAGGTCATCTGTGCATCATTACTGTTCACAGGAAGCAGAATGTCAGATTCGGAGGGTGCTGAGGAGCAGGGGCCCGCCAGGAAACACAGGCCAGATTTCACCATAGATGAGAAGCAGGCCCTGGCGGAGGCCTGTCTTAAGAGGAAGGAACTTCTGAGTGGGGCAACAGGGACCACACAGGAACGGGCCATAGGCTGGAATGAGGTGACGACCTATGTCAACACACATGGATTTTTTATTTATTTATTTTATTTATTCAATCTAGGATTATAAGTACCTTTTAGCACCAAGCAGATTATTTACAAAGGTTCCACATCAATAGGGAGGATACAGATCCATAATGGAAAAAAGACTGGTTTCACATACAGTTAAGTGATTTGTATTACAAAATACAGAATAAGAGAACAGCAAATAAATACACATTAGTTTAGCACGTGATTCAAGGCAGGGAGTGAGAAGAGGAGGGAATTAGGAGGGGAGCCAGATCAAGGAAGGGAATAGCAACCAGTCGGTATTGTCAAGTAGCAGCTAGGAAAGTAAGGGACGAAAAGCAAGGAAGACAGTGGGAAGGAGAAAAAGAGGGGGAGATGGGAGGGCAGAAAGGGAGAGGAGAGGAGAGGAGAGGAGAGGAGAGGAGAGGAGAGGAAAGGAAAGGAAAGGATAGTGATAGGGCAAGACAAGTAGAGAGAACAGTGGAAGAACAGTGGGGTGGGGTTGAGGTCCGGGGAAGAGGGACAAGGATGTTAAGTGGTGCAATCACAGGAGTATTCAGTTAGGATGTGCTGACGAAGTTTAAGTTTGAATTCACCGAGACTAGTAAGGTTAGCCAAACAATTATGGAGGCCATTTAACCAGTATGGCGCTTTGATACAAAAGGAGCGTTGGTACTGTGCTGTCCGACACATTGGGACTAGTAGGAGTGCGGAAGATAAGGTGCGTGTATGTTGGATCTTGGGGGATTTGTGAAATAAGCATCCTAATCCCGAAGGCATGAGTTCAAGAAGAATCTTTTTGGCAAGTAAGCAGGTGTGGTATTTAATTCTCCCATGCAAGTTGAGACACCCAGCCTGCATATAGACATCGCAGGTGTGGGTGAGGCGTGGTGCACCAATTAGGAGTCCACAGGCCTTGCTTTGTGCCACAGTGAGCCTTTTGAGTGCAGTGGTGGAAGCAGTGCTGTAAATGACAAGGCCATAGTCGATTAAGGAGAGCACCAAGCTGTGGACAGCAAGATTTAGGGCTTCAGGTGTTAGAGACTTTCTCAGTTGATAGAGGAGCCCAATCCTGGTATTAATGGCTCTGGCAGCATTTTCGATGTGCAGTGAATAGGTGAGGTGTCTATCAAGGCTAACCCCTAGTTACTTGAAGTGCTGTACTTGTTCAAGGGGGTCACCTTGGGAATTTTGGATGGTAAGAACATGCTCTTTATGTCAACTGTGGGCTGAGGAGAACAACAGGACTTTTGTCTTCTTGTAGTTTAGTACTAGTTTATCGTTGTGAAACCATTGCTCAACTTCCATGAAGCCCTTTTGAAGGTTACTTTCAAGGAGGTAAGGGTCAGAATGGCTTGCAAAAATGACAGCATCGTCTGTGTAGAGAAGTGTTCACTGATGGCAGGCAGTCGGTAGATTGGTAAGGAAGACGCTGAAAAGGAGGGGACCCAAGATTGAGCCCTGTGGTATCCTGGACCTAACAGGTTTCTGGTCAGAGATAGCATTGGAAAGCTTCACGTATTGAGATCTATTCCCAAGATAGCTTCTAAACCAGGGCAGTGTATCAAGGGAGAGACCAGTTTGTGAGAGTTGTTTAGGGATGAGTCGGTGATTAACCATGTTGAAGGCCTTGGTTAAGTCTATAAAGACTGCACCCACAAGACTGCCTTGGTCAATAGATTGTTGGACGTAGCTGGTGAATTCTAAGAGTGCAGTGATGGTGCTGTGCCCTTTCCAAAAGCCACGCTGTTGTTCACACAGTAGGGAGTATCTATCGAGAGAGTCCACAAGTTAGTTGGCAACAATTCATTCGAGTATTTTAGAGAGGGGTGGGAGGATTGATATAGGCCTATAGTTGCTGTGTAGTGCACGGTCTCCAGATTTGTGAACTGGGGTAACAATGGCTGTTTTCCATACCTGTTGGATTTGTGAGAGGGTTAGAGAGAGGTTAAGTAATTTAATAATAGGTAGAAGTACTTCCTCTGTGGTGAGTGCGATTAGCTTGAGGTCTAAAGAGTCACCACTGTGCCTGGACTTGCCCAGCACATTGTTTAGTAGTTTCCTGACCTGGGCCATTGAGACATGATTAAAGTAGAAGGGGAGGTGATGATTTGTCATGGTTTCAGGATGATGTGCTGCCATTAAGGTGGTATCGACAAAGAACTCTTGTGGTAGCACACTACTTAGGACAGTGAAGGCATCATTAAAGGTATTCACTATTGTGAGTGGGTCAAATAAGAGGGTACCATCAAGGTTTAACATTATGGGAGCTTCTTTTGGGTCTTTCCCCAGAACATCATTGATATTTGCCCAGAATTTCCTGCTGTCACCCTAGGTATTGGTAAGTTGCTACTTGTGCTGATTGCTTCTTGCTTTACGGATTTCTGGAGTGCAGGAGTTTCTTGAAGCTTTATAGGCTTGCCAGTCCTGTAGCTTGTCAGAAGATTTAGCATAGTACCAGAGGTGGTCCCTCCATTTCATGCCGTCTATCAGCCCAGAAGTAATCCAGGGATGAACAGTGCCGTGCACCATCATTTTCTTGAGGGGTGCATGAACATCACAAGCAGCATTGAACATAGTGATAAAATGTTGGAGTGATACATTAATGTCTGTAGAGGAGTCAAGTAGCGACCAGTCCTGGAAACACAAGTGTTGTTTTAGGAGTTCCAGGTGGCCACATCTTAGCAGTCTGTTGCAGATAGTTAGAGGTGGAGGGGCATGGAAGTTGTTGGTCCAATTGCAAGTAACAGGGGAGTGGTCACTGAATGAGTCAGGGTGCACACTTACGTTGGTGACATGGTCAGGGCGATTAGATATTATCCAGTCTAGAATGGTGATTGTCCCAGTCTTATAGTTAATTCTAGTGGGACAGCTGACCAGCTGAGTAAGGTGCAGAGCTGCCAGTGCATCCTTTATGGGAACACTGGAGGCAGCCAGACAGTTTATGTTGAAGTCACCAAGTAATAATGTCTCAGCGATGTGATTTTGGGCTCTCAGGTAGTCCAGGACTTTATGAAGACCAGTGGTAGGGTTGGCGGGAGGTATGTAAACTGATAGGATTTAGATAGTTTTGTGGTGGGCCCCCCAGTAGCACTTTAATCGCTAGTACCTGGGTGGGGCACCCAAACTCAGCAATAGGCAAGACCAGTCCTTTTAGAGTGTCTTTTAGATAGATAGCACAACCACCACCATGCTTAGTCGATCTGTCCAATCTGAAGGTAGTGTAGCCAGGTATGGCAACTGCTGCATCTGGTATTGTGGGAGATAGCCAAGTTTCAATGACAGAGAGTATGTTGGGGTTGTTTGGCAAGACCCAGGCTTTAAGGAGGTCAATTTTGCACAGGAAGCTGAAAATGTTAATAGAGGCCAGGTGAAGAGTTCCGTTTCTGGTGATTATCCTTTGTAATAAGGTGCGCTGGTCCAGGGTTGGGGTGGATGTTACCTGATACTAGAAGTAGCAGGAGGCAAGCCTTAGGAGGTACTCTCTAATCAGTTTGGATGCTTGTTTAGTAGCCATTTTGGAGCTATGCAATGATTTCACATTCACTTTCATGCCCAGGAAGTGGAAAATAATAGGTCCTGAGGTGGTTATGATGCAGGTATGTGGGTAAGTAGAAACCCAACAATCACGTTGAGGACGGAAACATAGGGGAGACCAGGGCCCATTTGAGATGGAAAAATAATCCCCAGAAGTCCAGCCTATAATGTAGTGAAGGCTAATTCCAGCCACAAGGATCCGGGGTGAGTCCAGTTAGGTATAGTGTTTCCAGAGTGACTGATCAAGAAGAAGAAGATAAGAATGTGGTGCAGGGCAGCAATGTTAGGCAAGAACATAGTGTCAAGTAAGATTTAATTAAGGGAGAGGATAGAACAGCAAATACATAAATGCACAGTCCAATTTCTTTCTGTGCTATCTATGCTATTATTACAACTTATGACAGAGGTCACCCAGGGTCGCAGCTGAGCAGGAATTTGACAAGAGGCTTTGGTTATGCAAGACCTTGCAGGCATACACTCCCCAGCCCCATTACATTGATAGCCTGGGGCACACCTACTCAAGTACAAATGCAGGATGTGAGATTATTTTGTCCTTATGCTTTTGTTATTTAAAGAGGTTGTTTAAAAACCCACAAATAGATCCCTTTGGAGCAAGCCAGATGAAAATGTGGATTTGAGCAGAACCCAGAGTCACTGAGTGTGTCAGACTTTGTTGCTTGACATCTATTTTGCTTGGGATGGCTTCCCAAAAGTTGATTTTAAACTGAAAATGCAAATACCTGGTGGTGATGTTTTGCAGAAATCCAGTCCAGGAGACCTTCACAGATGTAGTGAGCAAGAATGGTGTAGTTACTCTAAGCTGAAAATCTTGTAAATCCCCAAAAACTAAGCTACAGACACAGACAAACACAAACAGCCACCGACACAGACCCAGGAGTGGGGACAGCATGCCACAACTGCACTCCACAGGAGTGCAAGAAGAAGATGGGCATTGACAAAAGACGTATTAAGGAGAAAATAGCAGCCATCAGGGCATCATGCAGCAAGAAGGATGGCGGACCATCTACAGCACCCAGCCTCTCTGCAGAGGAGGAGCTGTTGGTAGCCACCATCAGCCGGGCAGCTGTTGAGGGTGTCTCGGGAGCTAGATTCTAGACAGAAGTCAACCTGTCACAGTACTGTGAGTACGCCAGTGGGGGGGGACCATGTGTGCAGGCCACCGGTGTGCCATGTACACAACAGGGGTGCCAGTATTCTGTACCTGTTGCTTCATGTTGTGGTGCACTGCCTGCACAGCCACACTGTGGACCAACAGGTCCCCTATGTGCTGTGTGTCAGCTGCATGGGGTATGTCATGGTTGGGCTGTGCAGGGTTCAGGGTGTGCACTTCACCCAGCACACCTGTCATATGGGTGTGCACTGCAGGATGTCCAGGCATGTGCACATCTGCAGTGGACACTGTCATGAGCACGTCACACCACAGAGGCCATGCACATACTGTATGTGCTGTATGGGGGGATGTCGGTCATGCATGTGCATGTGCCTCACACTGCTGTGTGTGCACATAGATACAGACACATGTCCTGTGCATCACATGTATTATGATAGACATGTTGGGTTTTTTTTCCAATTATTTTAACCAGGTGAGACACACTAAGCTGAAAGCTTTTTTACAGGTGCATCCTGGGAGCACAAGGAAGTTAAGTGACTTGCTCAGTGTCACACAGTATGCAAGTGGGGGCTGTGAGATTCAAACCCAGGTCTCCAGATTTGTAGCTCAGAGCCTTAAACCACTGCGCCATACTGCCTCCTCTGCTGCCACACCACACACAGGTCAGGCCTGGCACACATGCAGACATTGAACAGTACAACTAACTACCTGCACTGCATCAATGACACACTAAACACTCACCATTCTGTCTTTCAACTTCATAATGCCTCAGGGGTGCTGTGCAGGATGAGACCAGCAATGTGACACAGGATGATGCCATGCCTTCCACATCAACTGGTATTGTGGCCACCACCAAGGGGTGCCGTAATAGTCTGGGATTGGTGTATCTCCTTGTACTGGGTGATGAGGATCCACTGGTCGACCTCCTTCTCTAGAAAAGCCTTCCTGTGCTTGTGCCAGCAACACAGGATAATGATGAGTATGACACTGATTATGACATCACCCTGCCCTTGAGTTACACTGGTGTCGTCACCCCTCCCTGAGTTCAGGCATTGACACAGGCAGTGGAAGGTGGCTCTTGGGGCCAAGGGAACATGCAGCCCCCCCATTTCCCACTAGGTGGCATGTGACACTGCTGCCAGTTTTGGCGAGGGAGGGGGTGTAGGTGTGGGCACTGGTGCCACCATACAGGTCCAGCAGGGTGCTGTCATGCTGCAATGGCTTGCAGGGGATACTGTGCGGCAATAATCAGGGGCTGCCTTTGGCACCCACAACCAGTCCCCATTCCATCCATGGTCTTCTGTGTAGCATTCCCAGTTGGGGGATGTTGCATGGCAGGCCACCACCCCCCCCCAGCCTGCCGGCCTCAGGACCATGATATGCCCAGTGCAGACAAGCTGGATGAGCACACCAGGCTGCTGTGGGATTCCGTGGGCAACCAGGCTATGCTTGGGGCAGAGATATGTGCGCTGCAGGTTGACGTGCATCAACTGGCTGAGCATGGTGCCATGGGATGTACTCAGCTGATTGGAGAGATCAGGCAACTGTGGAAGGCCACGACCACTTCACTGGACTGCACTGCAGAGACCATCACTGTGGGCTTTGCAGCAATGGTGTACACTGATCACAGTAGGTCACACAGGACTCCTCATAGCACAACATCTACACTGAGGGCTTGGCATCTGGTGACTCCATTGAGGCTGAAGCCGTCCACTACCATGCTCATCCCTGACACACTCATGAGAACCCAGTCACATTCGCAGACCTCTACCTCCATTAATGTGGTGATGACACCACCTGTGGTTATTGAGCAACCTGTGGCTGCCACATAGTCATGGCGTGGCCACACACATGGCCGTGGTGGTCATGGATCCGCATGGTAGTCCTAACGGGTGCACTGCCCAGTCCAGTGTCCTGCTGCTGTTGCCAGCTGCGTGCATGTCTTGCTGGTGCCAGGTTCACATGCTGTGGCACATCTGTGGTCTGGGTCATGTCTAGCATGTGTGTGGGCAGTGTTGCAGAACCATGTGGCATGGGCATGATGAGTGCAGCACTGTGTTGGCATTGCCTGTGTGCCAGCGCTTACCATCTGATCCATGCCACAGCCTGCAGTACTGCTGTGTGTGTGTGTGTGTGTGTGTCCCTTTCCATGGCTGCACTGCTGTGTGTGTCCCACCTGGTGCTGTGTGCCCTGCTGTGCACCCTGTGGTGGTACTGCTGCCTGTGCCTGCCTGTGATTGTCAACCTGGGCATACAACACATGGCACCTGGGTAGTCAAGTCTGTGTCTGTTGTTCCATGGGGGTGTGGGGGTGTTTGTGCATGTGTGTGTGTGTGTGCCCACCTGTGTGAGCTGTATGTGTTCCTGTGTCCCTGCATGCATCACTGTGTGTCCATGCATATGTGTGTGCATGTGTGTGTGGTGCTGTGCATGCCCTGCTTCCCTGTATGGTACTAACCTACGGTTACCATAGTGCTCCTCAATGATGGTGTCCCTGTGCCTCCTGGCACATGTGGCCAGGCTGGGGTTCCTCTTCTCCATGGCTGGCTGCACACTCCCATCTGGCTGGTCCTCCTCCTCATCATCATCTGCACTGTTGCCCTCATCTACCTGGACAGGTATTCCATGGTCAATGGCCATGTTGTGCAGCATACAACAGGCCAGGAATATGCCACAGGCTTTCACAGGGCTGTACTGTAGGGCACCACTGGATCTGTCTAGGCAATGGAAATGCATTTTGAGCATGCCAAAGACATGGTCTGTGATGCTGTGTGTGGTGATGTGTGCCTCATTGTTTCGCTCCTCAGCACCATTGCTGGTTCGCCATATGGGGGTGAGCAGCCATGGTTGGAGGAGATACGCACTGTTACCTGTGGGAATAACACATGTGTTAGGTGACTGCCTGTCTTTTCCCATTTCCACTCCCTCCTTGTAGTCCACACTACCACTGCCTGCCACCCTGTGTGCCCTGGCAGATGCCCCCATGCACGGTTGCTGTGCCACCATTTCCAGCTTGGCATGTGTGTCCTGCATGTCTGGGCCCCTATATCCATGCTCCCCTGCACTGCTGTCATCCTCCATTTCCAGAGATGTCTTCTCACCTAGCACTATCCTTGTTCCCCACCTCCCCATCCTGCTGCTGTGTGGTGTACTGCAAGGCTACTGGTTTCACCTCTTCCCATTCCCTACTCACCAACTAGGTGCACAATGGGAATACCCTACTCTCAAATCTCTGGCACCGGAAGGATTAATGCCATATGAATGCATCATGTGTACTCCCAGGGTGTGGTGCAAACATTGATGATGCACCCAGTGGCATTGCATACCACCTGGTAGTTGATGGAGTGCTATCCCTTTCTGTTCATATATACTGCACCTTCCAGGCCAGGTGGTGCATGTATGGCCACATGGGTGCAGTCAATTACCCCTATCATGCCTGGCATGTATGCCACCCTGTGGAATTCCTGCATGTTTGCTGTATGCTCTGCCTGTGTGCTTGGGAATTTTATGTACTCCGAAGCATGTGGCAGCAGAGCGTTGAGGACCTCGGTGAGGAGGCAGATCGTGGCTGATTGTGATATACCAGCAGTGGCACACGCTGCTTTCTAGAAGATACCCATGATAAGCAGGCACATTACCACAGTCACCTTGGTCTCCACCATCAAGGCATGACTCCTTCTGGTGAGTACCTGCAGCTCATCATGGCACAGCTCACACAGCTGCCTCAGAAGTACCCTGTTGAGACAGTACTGGCCCACTGTCTCTGTATCACTGTAGTTCTCAAATGTGAGCAGGGCATGGTACCGTCTCTGTTGGGCATACCACTGGTGGGCCCTTCCACTGCCATGTTGTTGTTCTTCCCTCCTCCTCCTCAACCCCCTCATTACCTGCTCCATCAGGAATGATGCTGCATCCATAATACTAGCTCTCCTAGTTTGAGCCTGTGCTGTGTGTGCAGTTGAGCCTCTTTTTTTTATGCTCAACTTTGTGTGACACAATCTGTGAGTTGCTCCACAGTTGCACCATGTGTTTCAGCTGAATATGCTGTTGCGCCACATATTCATGATCACACCCCCTATACTTGTGCAGCATACATTACTTTTGCACAGCGACACATCCAGAATTGCACTGTGCAACACTGCTGTTTGAATATGGCTCCAGGGTGCATTTCTGTGGTTGCGCCAGTGCAATTTGGTTGCTCCATGCACAACTCCTTTGAATATCTTGGCCATGCAGTACAAGTAAAAGAGGGAAGAGGACAGTGAGAGAAAAGAAATAAAGGTAGAAGTCAAGGATATTGTGGGACATACAGCAAGAAGTAGAAGGGTGGGTGTGAGCAGTAGGGCTACGGTGTAAAGCAGGAATAAAATAGGAGGGGAGACAGGAAAAAATGGAGTAGGATGGGGTTGGAAAGGAGAGGGAGGTGTGTAGGAAAAGGAAAGGGCTGGAGTGGAGGGAAAGATGGGGAAGAAGAGTGAGAGAAGGGATGATGCAGTCTAAGGTGATGTAGTCAATACATAGTAGGGGTTGGGGGTGCGTGCAGAAGTCAGGAAAATGGAGGGGAAGGGTGCTCAGGACAGAGACTCAAGTCTAGGACAATAGGAGCTAAGCTTAGGGTTACAAGAGGGCACAGAGGGTGTCAATTTGTTACAAGGGGCAGTTGCAACTATTGAGAGAATTCAGGTGCTGATGAAGGCTACTTTTAAAGGGACCAAGAGAAGGGTGTCTGTTGATCTCAGGGGGAGATTATTGATCCAGGAAGGGGCCTGAAACCTAAAGGATTGCTGCTCCTGAGTGGTCCGGTAGAAAGGAACCTGGTATTTCATCAGGGTGGATTTACAGGGGTAGCAGGGATTTGATGCTGGTAGCAGAAGGGGCAGGGTGGTTGCCGGGGTTTGGCTGAGGCTAATTTCTTTAACAAAAAGGCAAGTCTGGTAGGTGACCTTATGTCTGAGATTTAACCAAAGAGTTTGCGTGTAGAGATCGCAGGTATGGGTGAACCTTGGAGCACCAGAGACAAGTCTGCAAGCCTTATTGAGAGCCACATTAATTCTTTTCATAGCAGAGTCGGTGGCAGCCCCATAGGTAATCAGGCCATAATCAATGATAGAAACCACCGAGCTTGGGATGGCGGTTCTGAGGGCTTCAGGGGTGAGGCAGTGCAGTTGTCTACATAAGCTGCCATTCCTAACATTAATAGTTTTAGATATAAGGTTGATATATGAGATGTAGGTCAGGGAGCTCTCTAAGGTTATGGCTAGATACTTAAATTCCCTGACTTGTTCAAGGGGGAGATTTTGGTTGTTAAGGATGGTTGGAGAGTAGGATTTGTATTGATTAGGTGGACTTGAGAAAAGCATTGATTTAGCTTTTTTATAGTTCATTAGTAGCTTGTGATCTCCAAACCAACGTTTCACTGCTGCAAAACTTGTTTGGAGATCTTTGGTGAGTAGTGTGGGGTCAGAGTGGGTGGAAAAAAGGAAAGCATCATCAGCTTACAGAATGATGTGGCAAGGGCAAACTTTAGGGAGTGAATTGAGGAAAAGGCTGAGCAATAAAGGTCTAAGGATGGAGCCTTGGGGCACACCTGAGTTGCCAAGGCATGAGCTGGATAGTGTGTCATTAATTTTGACTTGCTATGTTTTGCCTCTAAGACAGCTGAAGAACCACTTGGTGATCTCTGAGGAGAGGCCTATAGTCTGGAGTGAGTGAAGTAGGAGAGAATGGTTCATGGTATCGAAAGCCTTAATGAGGCCGACATAGCCCACCAGTTGGCCTCAGTCAAGTGCACAGTGAAGGAAGTCAGTGTATTCCAGCAAGGCAGTGGTTGTGCTATACCACTTCCTAAAGCCATGCTTCTCCCTGCATTGGATATTGTATTATAACATGGGAAAAGTTATGTTAGAGTTTTACCAAAAGAAATAGTAAAATAAAGCCCTGTGAACATGCTACTGTGGGTATATCAGGGATTAATCAATGGTCAGGTGTCCTGTTTGAATGAATCAGAAGACAGTATTTTCAGAACCCATGTTACATATATATATATATATTTATACAACATGGCCCAGATATTCAAAAGGGTTGCGCCCCGGCACGAAATTCAAAAGGGAAAAGTGCGCGGCACAAATCCCGATGTGCTGGAGCACATCAGTAATGTATGCAGGGGCAGGTGGGAGGATGTGCCCATGCATAACCTGCACAGCCCGATATTCAGCCCGGGATGTGCAGACCCATGCATGCACAACCCCTACCTGCGCCAGCACAAAGTTGATCCAAAAAAAAAGGAACAACTGATGGCCAACCACAGGTGAGCTGCCGCATTGCAGGATGCAACATGGCAGCTGCCAGCTGTGGGTGGCCATCTGAGTTCCGGCTGCACCTGGCGGTGCCCCCCCATGCCCGATTGTGGGCATTTGTAAAAAACAAAACATGTCCAATATCCCTGGTGGTCCAGTGGACCGCTGCCTGCCCGATCGCAGGCATTTGTACTAAAAACATGTCCAATATCCCTAGTGGTCCAGTGGACCGCTATCTGCCTGATCGCGGGCATTTGTATTAACAAAACATGTCCAATATCCCTGGTGGTCCAGAGGACCGCTATCTGCCTGATCGCAGGCATTTGTATAAAAAAACATGTCCGATATCCCTGGTGGTCCAGTGGACCGCTATCTGCCGGATCGCAGACATTTGTAAAAAAAAATTGAATTCCTCAATATCCTAGTGGTCTAATGGTACCCCCTCCCCACCCACCCACCACTGAGCCCCACCACCCTGCTCCCCGGTCAGCGGCATTTGCTTCCACCGCCTGCTGCCTGCAGCCGCTCCGACAGACACCTGGTGGTTCTGTACCCCATTGGTCCACAGCGTAAGCCAATGGGCATGCAGTACATGCCGTACTACACATTCCAGATATGTGACTGGGATTATTCACATATCTGGAATGTGGCAATAGCGGCTCTGTGCTAGCTGCGCTGGACCAATGGCGCACAGCCTACAGAGGTGAGCTCAGCAGGTGGCGGCGGGCAGGCAGGTGGCTGCCGCCCGCCGCTGACCGGGGAGTGGGGTGCGGTGGGGCTGAGTGGGCGGGTGGGAGGGGGTACCACTAGACCACCAGGGATAGTGGACATGTTTTGTTTATACAAATGTCCGTGATCAGGCAGATAGTGGTCCACTGGACCACTAGGGATATTGGACATGTTTTTTTAGTACAAATGCCCACGATCGGGTAGATAGCGGTTCACTGGACCACCATGGATATTGGGATTATTTATTTTTTTATACAAATGCCCATGATCGGGCTGTGGAGCACTTTGTCGGCTGCAGGGGGCGTCGGTCCCCGATGGCTGCTGCCTGGCAGGGCGCCAGGCACAAGTCGTCGGGGATCAGTGCACCTGCATGCAAATGGGGCCATAATGACATGCAAATGGTCCCATGTGCGCCTTGCATACATTATGGCCCCATTTGCATGTCAACTTTTGAATATCGCAGTTGCTGTGCATGGCGCAATGGAACTTGCTCTAGCGCATCCCCATGCTCCACTCTGGCCACTTGCGCTGGTGCAGTGTCACTGAGCCATGCACACCGCGGGTGGCCAGGGTGCGATATTCAACACTGCTGAGCCATGGCGCAGCTCCGTTGAATATCGCCCAGTCCACACCCCTGCGCAGCCAAGTTGAGCTGCGCCCAAGCTTGCGCCACAGCCTGGTGCAGTTTGAATATCTGGGCCCATGTGTTTTGGTATAAATGTAAGGATAAAAAATGATATCTGGAGCAGGCAGTGGAGTTGTCACTGATATCTCCATGTTCCTATATGTCATAGAAACATCTCCATGTTCCAATACTGTACGTCATGGTGATATCTCTATGTTTCTATATGTCATTGCTATCAAAATGAAACTGTGCAAAATGTGCTCTGCCTCTCCACAACCTGCACCACGGCACCCCCTCTCCACTTCACATGACTCTAACATCTCTGTAATCCTGCCGTCATCACTTTCAAACACTTATTTTTAAATTATCTGGTTGATCCTGCCAATTTCCTTCACAAGAAGTTTCACTTTCTCAGTTTCTAAAGTCATTGTATAACCTCCCCCTACCGGTCCCCCTTATTCAACTAGCAGGGCTGCTTCTGTCACACATGGTGCCAATGAGAGAGATGGGGGTTGCCACTATGAGCAGTTCTGTTTACTAATACTTCTACTTCATAGACTGCCATCCTCAGAAAGGCAAACCTAGTGTGGCAACTACCTGCTCACACCTGGGGGGACCATTTATCATGGCAATCAACCTGGGTCCCTGGGAGAAAACATTTGCTCAGCATTATGTTAGGATTGTACTTCTGGTCAGGGTCACCCAAGTAAATCCAGACACAGTGGAAGCAAGAACAGTACTGTCCAAACCAGGTTGGGATTCTAGAGTGTGGCTTTTATTCACATACACAGAGAATAACACAAAGCAAATATGACCCCACAGGGCTACTCCCACTGATAATGCAGATTATTGAGATACAGAGCATACACACACACACATAGAGTGAACCCTCAGGTACTGAATGGCAATTGGCACACATGGCAAGAACTGGTACACCTCCCTTGATTAGGCACCCTCGGCCAGTACTAGGAGACTTTCCCATATTTCATGAGGAATTACTGGTGGTACCCTCAACCACCAAAGAGCACACTCAGGCTCACAGAAAATCCAAAATCCCATGTTTGGGTATTTTCTTCAGGCACTGACCAAATGCCCTGACAGAAAACGAAGGTGCCCAAACTGAACCCGGATAGGTAATCATGGTTAGTCCAGATGGGGCGGGGGTCTCCCACCTTTTGCTTCCAAATTTATACTCAGCCATTCATCTGGTTAATAACACCCTTCTCAGAAACTCTTGTAGATGCTATCTTAAAATGTCTTTCACATTTAACATTCTACTTTACACACCTCTGAGGTGTCATGAAGTTGAAAGTTCTGTAACTGACAATGTCTCTTTACTAGACCCCCACTTCAGCAGATGCTTTTAAATCAGACACAAACTAAAAGTTCTGTAATTGGCAAGTCTCTCTCCAGACCCCATAGTACGCAGACACTTCTAAACAGAAACAGACTAAAAGTTCTGTACTTGGCAAGTCTCTCTCTGGACCCCATAGTAGGCAGACACTTTTAAGTCAGAAACAGTCTAGGTGACAGACCCTTTGTCAGAGAAAACTCACAACAGGAATGCAGGTGCCCCAGGGTTTTTTCCACAGAAAAGTCTTGGGTACTCACACAGCAGATGAATCTCAGGCAGCTTCAACACAGTCCAGGCTGGACCAGGGGATTGCCCCTGAATCTTGAAATTCCCCCCCATCCCTACAGGGATGGGGCACTGGAAAAACCTCTAGGAATGCTCTCTGCCACTTCACTCTCTGGTCTTCTATGTTCTTCTTCTAGGGTGAGAAAAAACTACCCAAACTATGGCAGTAGCTGTTTGTCAGAGCTAAAAACTGAGAAGCTGCCCAGGCAGCAGCCTCCTCCTCACTCTCTACTCTACAGACTCATTCACTCTAACTCAACATTATACAGCTAACCCCCAACTAGCATTCCATTGTGGCTTATGCTGCTGTGACAGTTCTAAAGTGACATCATCACTCCAGATCAGCTGAGACTAAAATCAGAGTGGGACACTGCGAAATCCATTTAACTGGCATTTCACTAGCTGCCTCTCCTTGCCTGCCACTGATTCTAAGTGGGATTTTAGTAACCCCTGGGAACAAGGGGGTTACAATTGCATAGCTGAACACTTTCAAAATATTATACTAAGGACCTGCCAAAGATCTTAAATAAGCATACTCCATGTCAAATGTCGGATTCAGTTTTTTTTTCAGTTTCCTAAATAACTGACCTTTTGTAAAATATCCTGCCAATAGTAAAATGATGAGACAGACTGAGTCGCACCTTCATAGAAGAAAAAGCGAACCAAAGTGAGTCTTGCAAGTGTTGCTATTGCAACACTCGCAACAGTCGCTCCAGCTCACTTTCTCTTCTTTGAAAGTGTGAATCAGTCTGCATCTTCTTTGTACTACCTCAGCAATTCAGCAAACTTTACAAAGCAAACAAACAAATTCAGACGTTTCATATAAAGTGTGCTTATTTAAAATCTCTCACAGTTCCTTACTATACTATGTTGAAAGCACTCAGCCACGCTATGAATTTAAAAACTAACAAAGTGAAACAGCTTCTGTACAAAATCATCATCATCAACCAGATAACTTTTTTTCAATTACAGTTGCTTTACCAATAATGGCATGATCAGAGCCACAGGGGACAGTGTTGCTGTCTAATAAATAACATATATGAGTAATTCTGTTAAGTACAGGATGTCACAGGTTCTCTCAGGGGGCCAAAAACAAAACCTGGGGGGAGGATTGTGTTCTGGTCCCAAAACATATGTTGTATAAACAGAACATGACATGGCCTAACTGAAGATATCATATTTATCTTCACTCGAGGCCAATGGCATCATGACATCCCACTCGTGATTTCGCCACTCGTGAGATATCATTGGCCTCAAGTGAAGATAAATGTGATATCTTCAGTCAGGCCATGTCATATCATATATATATATATATATATATATATATATATATATATATATATATATATATAAAAATAGAGGAACAGTCACACCCCTATAGTTAGGGTTGTGTAGGCACTTTAATGTGTTAAGCCTCAATTTTTGCACGTTAATAACTTTGCAACAAATTAACATATTGTCATGAAATTTGAAATGCACGGTGTCATATGGTAGATCTGTTGATTTACCAAGTTACGTTTTGGTTAGACTCATGGTTCCTGTGCAGCAAAATGCTAAAAAATTTATTTTTCAACACTTTTGACGTGCTTTTTATCCATGGCACTGCGACCAGACTGTGTGGTCTTTTGGTCTGATATTTGGAATGTAGAAATAGTTTGGGTCAAGGAATAATCCAACATTAGCTTAGTTAAAAAAACATTAATCTGTTCCAAAGTTATTTAATTTTTAATGTTGGGGTCCTGAGCATGCTCATTTCAGTCCAAAATGTATATGTATGTCTTGTAAAAGAGGACTGGGCTCATGGTCAAAGATTCTGTCAGCTCCCGAATGAGAATCTTAGTCCACCAGAAAAAATTCCTTGTCCACGAGCAGCCATCTTGCTTTGCTTTTTTCCTCTGAAACAAAATGTTGTAGCTTCCTCCATGGTTGACTTTTCTTTGTAATAAGGCATGGGTTTTGTTCAGGGGGAATGCCCTCTACAAAGCCATACCTTTGATTTGCTTCATTTTGTCCTAAACATAGCCTTTTAAAATTTTAAAATTCTTTGACTGCGACTCATTAACAATCTTCATCCATGAGCTGACAAAATTGTAGTCCATGAGCTGTCAAAATCCTAGTCTGCCACTTGATCCTCTTTCGCGAGGCAGCAAAATCCTTGTCCGTCATTTAGGGACCAGATGGCCAGAATCTGATGGTCAAGGATTAATCACGGATGACAATTTTGACAGCTCGCGGATGGGGATTGATCTGGTGGTCAGGGATTTTGCTACCTTACGAACTAGGAGTTTTAAAGCTTGTAAAAACTTTGCCACTGTATTATGAATTAACGGTTTGTTCTTTTGAGTTGCAATTTTCAGGATTTTAAGGGGATGCCCTAGAGATGTGAATTAGGGTATTCTGATATTAGAAACTTAAATGAGTCCATAGACATGCCAGATTTTTTGCATAGGATTACATTGGGGGACCTCAGTGACTTCTGGTGCCTGTATCTCGAAAACGAAGCAAGGTACAGACTTTGTGCTACTGGTGGCTTTGATCACCTTTAGATGATCAAAGCCATAGAAACAAGATTGGACACCATAGACTGGAAGTGCAGTTCAATTTTTTCTGTAAGTTGCTCCGTTAATTAAATATTGGCAAATTTGAGTCACAATCGTTCATAGTTGCCTTTTCAGTGCTGTTTGGGTCCCAGATCTTGGGGAGAATGTGAGCCACTTATTTGGTTGACTTCATGTAGAGTGCAGGTCTAGATGACATGGTTAGAACTGCACTTGAATTTTTTTTTACCTACTATGGTTGATGACATATTGGCACAAAACTCTTATAAGGGTTCTTTGCCCTATGTGGTTATTCTATGGTTGTGCAGTTATGTGTAAGTGGGAGTGCAGGGCCTGTAGGGCCCACGCTCAGTTTAATGCATATCATTATGCTCACATGGCAGCTTGGTGGAAGCGTGGGGTCCCACCAAGACATATTATTTATTAGTTATAACAGACTTCCTCAGTCTGATGCATATCATTATGTTCACATGGCAACTTGGTGGGAGCGTAGGGCCCACCAAGAGATGCTATTTACTAGATATAAAAGACTTCCTCAAAAAAAGTAAGGTAATTTACTACAAAAAAAAATGTGGCTGATGCATTAGTTAGGGTTGCAGTTAGAACAGTAGGAAACTGACATGTTAGACCTGAGTATCTAAGCCCTTCCCCCCACTTCCACCCCAGGGTGACATGGGCAGTTTGGTGGGAGCGCCCACCAACCCATGCTATTTATTAGTTATAACAGACTTCCTCAAAAAGTAAGGGAATTTACTACAAAAAAGTTTGGTTACTTCAGTAGATAGGGTTGCATTAAAACTTTGGTGCTGCACATGTGTAGGCATTTCTGGGTATCAGCTGACATGAACAGCTAAGTGGAATAATAGATTAGCAGGGGAAATGACTATGGGGTTATGACTGGATAACATCAGTCAGCATTTTCACCACCCAGTTGTGTGTGTTAATGCCTTCCTGATATTACCGGGTCATAACCAAATAGCATTTTACCTTACTGTAATAACCAAAGACCTACAGTGAACTTGTATATACCTTAGTGCTGCATATGTGTATGCAGTTCTGGTCATTGGCTGATATGAATAGCCAAGTGTGATAAAAGACTAGCAAGGAAAATGACTATGGGGTTATGACCGGAGAACATAAGTCAGGGTTTTCACCACCCTGTTGTGCTTGTTAATGCCTCCTGATGTTACCCGTCCATAACCAGAAAGTGTTTTACCTTCCTATAATAACCATACTCCTGCAGTGAACTCATAAACATGTTAGTGCTGCATATGTGTATGTAATTTGGGGTATTGGCTGACATGAACAGCCAAGTGGTATGAGAGATTAGCAAGGAAAATGACTATGGGGTTATGACTGTATAACATCAGTCAGCATTTTCACCACCCTGTGGTGCTTGTCAATGCCTCCTGATATTACCCGGTTATAACCAGATAGAGTTTTACCTTGCTATAATAACCAGAGACCTGCAGTGAACTGAGAAGCACTTGAGTGCTGCATATACATGAGCAATTCTGGGCATTGGCTGACATGAACTGCCAAGCGGAATTACAGATTAGCAAGAAGAATGACTATGGGATTATGACTGGATAACATCAGTCATCATTTTCACCATCCAGTTGTGTGTGTTAATGCCTCCTGATGTTATTCGGTCATAACTAGATAGTGTTTTACCTTACTATAATAAAGAGAGATCTGCAATGAACTTGTTAACACTTTAGTGCTGCATATATGTTTGCAGTCATGACCATCGGCTGACATGAACAGCCAAGTGGAATAACAGATTAGCAAGGGAAATGACTATGGGGTTATGACTGGATAACATCAGTCAGTATTTCCACCACCCTGTAGTGTGTGTTAATGACTCTTGATGTTACCTGATCATAACCAGATAGTGTTTTAACTTTCTGTAATGTCCAGAGAGCTCTAGTGGACTCATAAACATTTTAGTGCTGCATATGTGTATGCAATTCTAGGCATTGTTTGATATGAACAGCTAAGTGGAATAACAGATTGGCAAGAAAAATGACTATGGAGTTATTATCGGATAACATCAGTCAGCATTTTCACCACCCTGTTGTGTGTGTTAATGCCTCCTGATGTTACCCGGTCATAACCAGATAATGTTTTACATTCCTATAATAACAAGAGACCTGCAGTGAACTTTAAAACACTTTAGTGCTGCATATGTGTATGCAGTTCTGGGCATCAGCTGATGTAAACAGCCAAGTGGAATGACAGATTAGCAAGTGAAATGGCTATGGGGTTATGACTAGATAACATCAGTCAGCCTTTCCACCACCCTGTGGTGTGTGTTAATAACTCTTGATGTTCCTGATCATAACCAGATAGTGTTTTAACTTACTGTGATGTCCAAAGAGCTGTAGTGGACTCATAAACACTTTAGTGCTGCACATATGTATGCAGTCGTGGCCATCGGCTGACATGAACAGCCAAGTGGAATAACAGATTAGGAAGGGAAATGACTATGGGGTTATAACAGGATAACATCAGTCAGTATTTTCACCACCCTGTGGTGTCTGATAAATGCCTCCTGTTGTTACCCAGTCATAATAAGATAGTGTTTTACCTTACTATAATTAATGGTCTCCGTTTTCGCCCATTGCCAAAACCGTGTGTTAAATGCCGTAACACCTGAGTAGGTGTTACGGCATTCACGAGCTCCCTTTGAACAACAAAGCGCTCGAGACTAAACATAGCGCGATGTTCAAATTGTCCCTGTCACCTCAAGCGGCACTGACTAAAACACACACTTCTCGGGGGTTGCCTCTATACCAAATAGCCTCCAGCAGCCTCGCATAGCCATAAAAAAAAAAAAAAAAAAAGCCGATTCCAAACACGAGCGAAACCGAAAGACAAGAGCAGGAAAACCACAACACAATTCAAAAAAACAAAAAGCGACCTCGGACTTTTCAGACGGAGCCCTTCAATTATATAAAATAAATATAGGGGAAAAGTGTGTTAAACTTGAATTTAACACACACCCTAGGTGTTGGCATTCACTAAACCATGTGTCATCCAACAAAATCTGTGTGTTAAATTCTCGTAAATAATTTCTCCCCATACTTTATCCTATATGTAATAAATTGTTTACCTGCAGTGAAGTGATAAGCACTTGAGTGCTGCATATGTGTATGCAATTCTGGGCATTGTTTGACATGAGCAGCCAAGTGGAATAACAGATTAGCAAGGGAAATGACTATGGGGTTATGAACAGATTACTTTAGCAAAAATGTTCTCCATACTTCAGTGTGTGCTAATACCTCCTAATGTTACACAGTTATAATGAAATAGTGTTTTACCTAGCCATGATAGCCAGAGACTTGTGATGACTCGGTGAATTTTTTCAACTTGACTTTTTAAAGTTTGAGTATGAACACACAGGATACATGTTTTGTTTTCTGAGAATTATAATTTTTTTTTTTCTATTAAAGAATGCATAATAAAATATATTTTAAAATAATATATATAATATATATATATATTTATTTTACAAATACAAAAATAAAAATAGTGCAAATCTGTTGCAATAAAATAACAAATAAAAAAACAAACACAGATCACGTGATGCAGAGTGCTGAGTAGCAGCTCCCTCAAGAAGCTCCTGCCTCCCGTTTACTACTTTGTCTCATTTTGGCATTTTAATTCACTATTTTTTCTTGTCTTTGAGATTTAACATTGCAAAATAGCTGTGACACTCTAGTCTGGTTATATCTTGGACAGATGGAGGCTTACATGAAGAAAGCCCCCCAGAAGCATACCCCTCCAGCAACTCCTGAGAAGGCCTCTAAGAAATCCAGGGCCTCAGGTGGTTCTGGGCCTGATCCGCCGAACCAAATTAGTGATCAGGAACATTTAACGCTTTCCAGATTTCTTGAGGAGTTTAAACCCTTTCGAGAAGAAATGAAGGATATGGCAATGGATTTGAAATCGCTATCTAGAAAGCTAGACGGACACTCGATGTCTGTGTCTAATAACACAGCCCGAATTGCTTCTATTGAGAAAATAATTAATAGTCTCGACTCTGATCTGGTCTTGATGCACCAGAAATTATCTCATTTTGAAGCTAAACTTGAGGTCCTAGAGGGTCGGAGCCGAAGAAACAATGTAGTGATCCTTGGTTTACCAGAGGGAATGGAAGGCCAACACATTGTGGTATTTGTTCAGAAGCTGGTTGAGCGGGTGGCTGACCCATCTCCATTCGGCCCCGGCTACATTATAGAGCGTGCCCACAGGGCTTTACGGCCTAAACCATCCCCGGAGGATCCTCCCTGCCCTATTGTGTGCCGGTTTTTGAATTATTTGGAGAGACAGCATTTCCTGCAAAAGTGCGAGCTTTGCAAGAGGTTCGCTGGGAAAACATAAAATTGAGAATCTCACAAGATCTACCCATCTCGGTTCACTTGGAATGCAAAGCGTTCCACCCTATTGTTTCTAAGCTAATTGCAGGAGGCTTGAAGTTCAGGATGGGTTACCCGGCCAGACTACAGATTTCAACTAATGGATCCTGGAAAAGCTACGAAGACCCTGAAGAGGCTTTGATGAGCCTTAAATCCACATTGCTTGACCTCTTTAAGGACTCTTAAATGGTTGTGGTGCAGAATGGAGTACTACATGGAGTTGAGAGTTTGAACTTTCGTTTTTTTCCCTTAGAGAAATTATCTAAATGCGAAGTCTTGGGAAATTGCAACTGCTGTTTTGGACTGGGGGGATCTCTGCAGATCGCCCCGACTTTTCTTTTCTTCCCATCTCATAACGGGCCCATGCTGGTCTGAAGCAGTGGACACTTGGGTTTGGGGCCTTCTCAGCGGGGATTTGTGTGCCAAATTTGGGCAGTTACTTCTGTTGGGGGCCAAAAGAGCCTAGTTTGATTGGTTGTGGGCTAGTTTCTCATTTATCCTTGCTTGGATTGGTACTAGGATGGTCCTGGGCTTTCTCCATTCCTGTTTCTCATTTAGCCAGGTCAGGGAATTGGCCACTAGAGGGCATTCCAACCTTTGGGGACTCGCGAGGAAGCACTACTCGAGGAGGATTTAGCAGTGTTTAACTAATTAATTCGCGAGTAGCATTCTCAATTTTGCAGGGTGGACCTGTGCTTTGGGTGTAGTCTCATGGTGGGTAGAGGCAGTTGTCATGCCTTCCCTTCTGCTGGAGTGATTCCAGCTTTTCTCATTTTATTTCCCGTTCTCAATATGAGCTGAGGTATCTCTACCTTTAGGGGTTTCTGGTCTGGTTTTGGTTACAGGTGACTCACCCTGTGCTTCTCGTCTCAATCCAGGTTATCATGCACACTTGGGTGGTGTAGTGGTCTCTCAATGGTCCCTCCATTACAAACTCCCTTAGGTCCATGCTCTGTTTGGTTCGAGGTGAAAGCCCAGGACCATTCTCTTTCGTTTGGGGTATAACTCGCAGTGCTCGGTTTCTACAGGCTGTGATTTGAGTGCAACAGTGCTAATTGGCTGGGTTCATTATCGGGAGGCGGGAGTAGAGGGAGTAGAACCAATACTTTGCTGAGACGTTGCTTGTGACAGTTTGGTGGGGGAGTGTGGGTGGGGTTTGAAGCATGGCTCGAGGGTGGGGGATAGAGGGATGGGTGGCTTTTACTTTTGGGGGCTAGGGAGGAGGGTGGGCATTACTTCAGTAACCCTGGGGATACATGTAGAGGGGATATACATCTCGTGTGCTGAGTATAATCATTTTAGCCCATCTATTTTTCCTAGATGACTAATGAGCTAATGTTTGCATCGTGGAATGTTAAAGGGATCAGAAAGCAACATAAGCAATACCAGGTTCTCAAGCATTTAAGATTGCTCAGTTCACAGATAACCTTTTTGCAAAAAAAACATTTATTAGAAGCGGAAGCTTTACAATTAAGGAGACAGCAGGTGGGATCGATTTATAGTGCCCAGAGCACCACAAATAGCTGAGGGGTCATGCTCATGATTAACAGGAGTATTCCA
Organism: Neoceratodus forsteri; assembly: GCA_016271365.2. Lineage (NCBI taxonomy): Eukaryota > Metazoa > Chordata > Ceratodontiformes > Ceratodontidae > Neoceratodus > Neoceratodus forsteri. The sequence continues at coordinate 327,765,085 of CM057450.1, read as the reverse complement.
TTTGTTTCCACACAAGTGATTAACGATACCAAGGGTAGGTTTATCCTGATTAACGGTACCCTTTGGTCTGTCCCAATATTATTGGGCTGTGTTAATGGCCCTAATCTGGACGACCCTGGATTTTTTATGAGGCTTATATCTATCATTCTCCCAATGCTTCTAGTTAAAATTATTTTAAGGGGAGATTTCAATCAAGTACTAGATCCTAACTTTGGCAGACTGGGCAGTGGCCTGGGTGGGGCTACCCCCGGACAGAAAGCATTCAAGGATTTATTAGACCAATGTGGGCTCTGCAACGTCTGGCGTGTTTTACACCCGGATACTAGAGAGTTTACCTTTAGGTCTATGGCACATGGCTCGCAGTCCTGCATTGATTACTTACTCATTTCTCAATGTCTCCTGCCTGGGGTGAAGACCTCCTCGATTCAACCCGGCCCTATCTCTGATCACTCACTAGTAGTATGCAATTTGGTTCTGTTCAGTTCATCTAACAAGGAAACTAGATGGAAACTCAATGACCAGCACCTTAAAGATGTTAAATATTGCAAACTTATAAGGGAACAAATAGAATCCTTTTTTTCATTAAATCCTCTAGATATTGCAAAACCTGATATCTTGTGGGGGGGCCTTCAAAGCCTTCATGAGAGGGATACTTATTAGCATGGCGGTTGGTAGGAGAAGAGCGTGGGAGAAGGAACTAAAATCCTTATTAACCCAAATCATATCACTGGAAGTTAATCTTCCTGCCAATTCTCTAGATGAGGATACTTGGAAACTCCTGAAGTTAAGGGATAAATATCTGGGGCTACTTCAAGAGAAAGCAGAACTAGCTATTATTCGTACCAGAGCTAATTACACTGATCAGGGGGAGAAAGTGGGACGCTTACTGGCATTGCGTATTAAACAACAGGAATCAATGAGAGTTATCCCTCCCATCAGGTCAGTGGCAAATGGATCCCTTAAGGTGTCTCCTACTGAGATAGCGCATGAATTTGCTGCTTATTATTCTAAATTGTATAGCAATATGGAGCACCCCCCCATCCTGAAGACATAGAGGGTTATTTAAGGGACTCCCACTTGCCCCCTCTCGCTGGTCGGTGTAGAGACACTCTGGTTGTCCCTATTTCCCAGGAGGAAATTGTGAAGGTTATTAGTGAACTGCCTGCTGACAAGGTCCCTGGTCCAGATGGATTTTCTGCTTTATTTTACAAGGTCTTTCGAGACCTTCTCTTACCAATACTTGGTCGCTTATTTCAGCAAATCCTATCTGGGGTGGAGACAGATCTGTATCTCTACGAGGCCTTGATTGTCCTGCTTCCTAAACCTGATAAAGATCTCGAACTGGTTCAAAGTTACAGACCTATCTCGCTTTTAAACCAGGATATTAAGATCCTCTCTAAAATTCTGGCTAATAGGTTGGCAGTGGTTCTTCTAGGTTAATAGAGTACAAATCAGGTTGGATTTATGAAAGGCGTCATCTTCCGATCATCTCGCACCTTGTCACATGTCTTCTCGGCTACCAGGGATGCGGAATTCCCTGCGGGCTTGGTTTCCCCTGGATGCCGAGAAGGCATTTGACCGTGTGAACTGGAACTTCTTGTTCCGTACTCTGGAGGCCTTCCACTTCCCTTCCCTGTTTATTTTCTGGATTGACACCCTTTATAGAAATCCCTCAGCAAGAATTTCTGTGAATGGGGCCTTCTCCCATTCTTTCTCACTTCACTCGGGTACTAGGCAGGGATGCCCCCTTCCCTCTATTATTTAACTTATATCTGGAACCTCTTATTCAAAATATTCTCAATAATGATTCTATACAAGGGATGAGAATTGGGCAACATGAAGTCAAAGTCACTGCATATGCAGATGATCTGTTAATACATCTGTCCCACCCGGTATCCTCCGTCCCGGCCTTACTAAGGGAAGTAGTAAGGTTTAGTGCTCTGTCCAACTACAAATTGAATGCCAGTAAGTCCCTGTTTTTCCCATTAAATCACAAAGTTTTCAAAACTGATATTAGCCCTTTTGGGCCATGTTGGACACCCAGGTCATTCAAATATCTGGGTATCAAACTTTCACGTAACCCCCTAGCATGGTTCAAGGAAAATTTAGATCCCCTATTGCAGGGGATTACGCATGACCTTGAGAGGTGGTCCAAACTCCTTATTTCATTATGGGGCCGGATCAACATAATCTAGATGAATATATTTCCTAGGATTTTTTACCCGTTGTCCCTTCTCAACACCTTTATTCCTTTACTCTGGTTTAAAAAGGTACATAGTATTTTCACTAGATTCATCTGGGCCAATAGGTATCCCCGTTTGGCTTATCATAAGCTGGCAGCCCCAAAATTGGAGGGGGGGGGCTGCAAATCCCCGATCTGGCACTATATCACTGGGCTAGTCATCTTTTAAATGCTCGAGGTGGGTATCTCCGTGCCCAGAAGAAATGCAACCTATCTGGCTCAAAATAGAACTGGATGCAATCAATGACAAAAATCTGGATCCTCTCGCATTATTCTTTCTTAGGCTATCCCAAGTGAGTGAGGCCATAGAGTGCTCCATGATAAGGACCTCTTTAAAGGTCTACTCACAGATATGTTCCTTTTTGCAGTATTCCCCCCATCTGGACCTGGCCCAGTCTATCTGGAACTCTCCATCATTTACTATTAACAAGAGTCAAATTTCCCGACTTTGGTTGCCCCAACTGGGAGAGGAGAAGCTCTTGGCTTTTACTGATGGTGGGGGGCATTGGTTATCAGTAGAAGAGATGGTTACGAAATTTCTCATCCCTCCTTCGTCCTATTTTAAAGTCCTGCAATTGAAACACTTACTTGTAATTACCCTGGGTAGCACTCCTCCTTCTCAGAATACCTCTTCTCTGATACCCGAGGTATCCCCACTCTCTGGCTCTCCTGGTGCAATTTCTAAACTATATCAGGTTTTGTTTCACAAAAAATTCGGGGACCCATTTGGGCCATCAAGATTTTGGAGTAATTTTTTCCCTCACCTTCAGCTGGATTGGCACTCTCTGTGGAATTCATGTCATAAATTTATTTCTCAAGATAGATTGAGCCTCATGCAATACCACGTATTGCACAACTGATATTACTCTCTGGCCAAACTTCACAAATGGGGTTACCTAGATTCAAATAAGTGCAATAAATGTTCACAGGATGAGGGCACACTTTTTCATATGCTGTGGTCTTGTCCAAGAATTTCCACCTTATGGGTTTCAATCCAAACTTCCTTAGACCCCCTGTTGGGTCTCCAAGAATATTTTACCCCTGAGATATGTGTGTTAGGGGACCTGTCTTTTATTAGAGTTAGGATACGCAAATTTCATATTTCCATGATTGCCCTGTCAGCTAAGAAAATAATTCTTCATCACTGGAAAGACAGGTCCTCCCCTTCTTTCCAGGAATGGGTAAGTGAAGTATTATCTAACTTGCGCACGGAAAAAGCAATAGCCAGTCTACACAACAGTCTGGCAGTTTATACTAGAATTTGGGATCCCCTTCACTCACTAATCTCTCTGGCTCCAAACTAAACCTATACTAGGGTTATCGCTCATGCACTGTTTTTGGTTTGATGCTCGGCATCCAAGGGTACTGAGATGAGTTACTGCAGTAAGGGGGGTTGAGGGCAGCATCCTTTCACTATGTATTGGTAAATCTCTATCAGTTTTCCTCTGAATGCTGCCTTTTATGGTGGAAAATGTATGAATAAACCTTAAATAAAAAAAAAAAAAACAAACACAGAAGAAAAAGGAAATCCACTATGTGTGACAGTGATGTGCTAGACCTCGTTCTGTGATGAAGGTGTCCTGGGGGAGGTGAAGGAAGTGGAAGTGTCCACTGTAGGAGCTGGCTGAGTCGGGGGGGTGCCCCTCTTTTTCTGGTGTTGCTGTGGGAGGGGCACTTGATGGAGGTTCCTGCTCCTGCTGAGGCTGCCGAAGGGCCGGGTTCATTTCTGGAAATGGTGCAGGTCCTGTGGATGAGCATATGGATGCCTTCTGTGGCTTCCAACTGGTTCTTGGCTAGCACAACATGAGGCCATGTGTGGTCTCTTGGACAGCAACATTGGCCTCCTCCTGCTCCCGCAGGTTGATTTATCATGTGACTGACACCTCTGTTGCTGTCCTCGAGACCACAGACAGCATCCATGGCTGCATGACCTATGTGGCTTTGTCATTGCAGCAAATCAATAATCTGATCTCGTTTTTCCAACATTTTCAGTTGGTTTGCTGCAATGGCAAGGCCGCGATGGCATGCAGCCTGGTTGCCCTACTTGATGGCCTCGAGCAGCCAGCTGAGAGACTGCTGAGAGTATTTAAGCTGTTGTAGACAGTCTGTAAGAGAGAAAAAAAGAAAAAGAAAAAAGCAGGAAGTGTAAGGTTTGATGTTGTGCTGTATATGTGGTTTGTTGTTCTGATTTTGGAGTTAATATGTGTCTAGATGCTTGTTGTTCAAAGTAGTGATCTTGTATAGGTGTCAGTTACTATATGTTGCTGGTGAACAGCATAATAGTAGAATTACCACGAATGGCTGTAGATAAACAGACTGGGTCAATGAGATACATCACAGTAAGGAACTGTAAGTTGGGACTGTGTGTGTAGAATGATTTCAAATGGCACAGTATGCTGGTTCTGTTGGGTGCTGTGAAGGATCTTAAGATAATCGTGGAATTCAGAGAATATGATTGTGCCATTGTGGTATATAGTGCTTACTTACACTTACAAATGATATGGTGAGATTGAGATGCTGAGAGGGAATGTGTATGCTGCATGCAAATAGGTTGATGTGCAGAGTTTTCCGTAACATCTAGGCTATGTTATGGAGAGAAACATGCATACAAACAACTAGCTCTATTGTTTAGCAAAACATCTCACTAGACAAGGACCATATATTCAAAGCTTTATGAGTGGCACAAATCTGTTGAACTTTAACAGGAGTGGATTTGTAACAGGTTTTAATGTTAAAAACCCTTATTGTGCTCACAATGTGTGATAGCAACAATGCTAAAAGACTATGTTTATGGGACTAGTGACGAATGGTACAATCGTGGCATAGTCAAAGGCACTCCCCCCACTACAGTAGTTATTGGCAAGAGCAGCATGTTGTTTTTTTGTTTGTTTAACCAGGTATAGCACACTAAGCTGGAAGCTTTTTTACAGGAGCGACCTGGGAGCACAAGGAGGTTAAGTGACTTGCTCAGGGTCACACAGTATGTAAGTGGAAGCTGTGGGATTCAAACCCAGGTCTGGTCTGCTGGATGTCACCAGATTTGTAGCTCAGAGCCTTAGACCACTGCACTATACTGCCTATGTTGTTAAATAGTATCTATGAAAAAAATAATCTTTTTGTTATGTTTCAGCTTATCCCCCCCCCCATTCAAAATAGCTTACAATCCCTTATCTCTGTTATAATGTAAGTAAGCAATTATGGCCGAACAGCTGGGCATTTGCTAGACATAAACAACTGGTTGTGGTGGAGAGGTGGTCTGAGGGTTAACACAATTTAAAAAAACATCAGTACTGTGATAGTAATAAGGCACTCCAATGGGGTTATGCTCACAGTGTGCTAATCATTGTGTAGGGGTACGGAGAGCTTGATTATGCCTTGTGGCACATCACACTGGAACACCGTTGCTGTGACCATTGGGAATGCCTTATTGCTTAAATATTGTGTAACAGCACTGTCTTGCTTGCCTCGGGTAATGGTAATTTGGCCCTGTAGCAAAGCTTGAATATGTGGTCAGAGGGTATCACATAGCAGAACAGTGCAACATTTGTATTGTGTAACACACATATCGCTTACTGTTTGTTTTTTTTGTTTGTTTTTTTTTCTCGACAAAATTTGGTGTCATGGAAAGAAAAACAGACACTGTTAAGTTACTGCTCTGTTATGGGTATATCAGCAGATAGGGTGTTGCTGAGTATGACTTATTCAAAACATTAACATGTGACAATGTTTTACCTGGCTTGTTGAGAGTAAAAATACTCTGAAACATGATGGACAATATGAACTGTTAAACATTTTTTTCTTATTTTTGGGATTAGCTAACATAGTAACATACTAAGATAACAGAAGTGTACACTTTATGGTGCTTCATGCCTGCTTGATAGGCAGGTGCACAATGGGTGCTGATTGTGCTGTCTCATCATGCCCTTTTTCATTTATCCTGCCCCTTGTTCATGCTATTCTTAATGCATTGGAGTTATTCAGCTTCAGTCTACCCCTATGTCTATTTGAGTCCCTCTTGAACCCTTTCACTGAATATGCCTGAACCACTTCCTTGGACAGTGCATTCAATGGTTCTCCCACATTCTCAGTGAAGTGATGCCTCCTCCTCTGTGCCCTGAGTCTACACTCCTTCTCTAACTTTAAACCATGTCTTGTGGTTGTCCTGCTCTAAGCCTCTAAGAGTCCTGTCAGGTCTGCAACTCAACACCCTCTTGTGTTTAATGGTACTGCCTCCACATCTTCTCTGATGACAACTGATGAAAAATACTTGTTCAGTGCTTTGCCCTGATACCCCCACATCTTCTGTCAGTCCCTGCCTTGTCCTAATCCTGCTAAACTGCCCTGTCACTTGTTTTTTCACACCACTATTTTAAAAGAATACTTTTTATCTTTCTTGATTTCCCATGTCAAGTTCTGCTCCATGCTAACCTTATAATATATCAGTTTGAAACAGGCTGTAAAATTGATTTCTTTTATTTACATTGATGAAACATTGTCATTTCTGTACATTTTGATACAACGGCTCTGCAAATATACTATTTTTCATAGTCTGTCTCCTATTGTTGTAGTATGGCTTCATTTGATGAGACAGAAAATGAGTTATGAAAATTCTTACCTTGTAGGACTGCTACAATGGTAGGACCCACAGCAGTCTGATCTGTTGAAATAAAGGATAGACATTTATTGTAACACTTTCTTGCATATGTAGTGATCTGTATGTCAGTGGTAGCATTTGGTCAGTATTTCTAGATTTAGTAGTATCAAACAAAAAGCTATTTTTGCAACTGTATAAATGTTTTATGCACTGCATAGAAATACAGTGAAGTTTATAGCTACATCTTATTTTTTTGTTGCTGTTAAAGAGGAATGCCACAATAAGCTGAAAGCTTGCTTACAGGTACAACCTAGGACAACCAGGAAGTTAAGTGACTTGCTTAGGGTTACATAGTATGCAAGTGGAGGCTGTGGGATTCAAACCCATATCTCCAGATGTAGAAATCTGAAACTGAAACCACAGTGCTATACTACCTGTTATTTACCATCTTCTAGACTGGCTATAGTCTTTGACATTTCAGTACCATTGTTTAGTGGTGTATGTTTATGTGTAACCTCCATGTCTTTAATATGGCACTTCTTAGTTAAATCAATAATTGTTTTGTACATCAGTGCTACAAATACAACCCCCACCCCCCTCTCCCCCCACCACTCTGGCAGTAATATTACTTCTTGTTGTATGAGACTAAGATATGAAAGGCAGTGACTACTGGGGAAAAAACAACATACTAACTTGTGAGTTGTGTTTCATACAATTTTTAAATAAAACAAACATACATTTCTTGACAAACAGTGTAAGTTTAAAAACAAATGTTTTTTGCATCTTTATAGATTATAACAGTGTTTTTGGCTGTCATTGATTGTGCCTTTGCATGGTTACTCAGCAGATCTAGGCTTTAAATATGCTAGTAGCATAACATCTGTCCCTGTGCTGTTACAACATGGTAGTAGCACTAGAAATGTTATCAAAACAAAAAACACAAAAATGACAGTTTTCCCTTGCCTTTGCAGTAAAGATGGCAAAGAAAGGCTATGAATCACAACATAAGTCTTAACTGTGTTGGGTTGATTCTGTATGTGCAGCAGGAAGTAAAAGTGTTTGATCCTCTTTGGACAAAATCTTTTTGTGATATGAACCTTGTTGGATAGAGTTTTGTGGATCTCCCCCTTGGACTGTTTTCCCTTTTCAAGTTTATTTGGCTGCTTTTCCCTGGACTTGGATTTTCTGAATCTATGTGGAACTTTGGACCTGTTTTGAGAGGTTGCTGACTGTTGTCTCCTTCCTGGATTCCGTTTTGGACACTCGGTTTTTTTTGTTCGTTTGACTCTACAGTTTGTGTCTTTCTCCTGGCAGTGAGAAAGACTAATATTATTTCTCCCCAGTTGTGAGAGAATCTAAGGGGAGTTCATAACTCTTTTTTCTGTTTGAAATTGTATGTTTCCATGATGGTTTGGCAGTGAGAGTGCCATTGTACCCTCTTTCCCCAGTGGTGAGAGAACTGGGGGGGGGGATTATACAGGAACTTATTCATTTTTGTTTAAATTTGTATTTTATTTTAATTTTATATTTATTTTTGTTTATTATTTAGTAGGATTGTTAGTTTAAGCTAGTTTGAATATTTTGTGAGGTTGGGTTCTGTTTTGTTTTTGTTTAATTATATTGGATATGTTTAGTGATTATTTGATACTTTTTATTGCTATAAGATTGTGTTCTTGTGTTTTAGTGTTTATTATTTAGTTAAGTAGTGACATGTGCTGGCCTTTATTCCCCACGGTGGTGCGCTATTCATCCTCCTCTCTTCGTGCCCTCCACCCCTTTTATACTCCTCCCTTACAATTTGATATCTATCAGCATTGTAGAGCACTAGGGATAGCTCGTAGGAGAGTGAGGGGGGCAGGGGTACGAGAACAGGGGAGGATGAACAAGCGGGACCATCGTATCAGGGTTATTAAGTCCAGAAGGCACCCTGGGGTGAAATGGAATCCAGATTGGGGTTCACCTTGTCTGGTATCCATACCCAAGGGTACTACTGATTTCAGTAGGCAGATAAACCCGACAACCTCCAGGTTTGTCCAACTCGGGCAGTGTTATTCAATGCCAGGTCTGTTAGGAATAAGACCACCATTATTGCTGATCTTGTTGGCTCAGCTGACCTGGCTTGCATCACCTGGCCCTGTAGTGGAGGCCATGACTCCAGATGGCTACTCAGTGATACACCGCCCGAGATTGGACCACAGGGGAGGGGGGGTTGCAGTCTGTTTTAAGACTGAATTGGGCCTCACGAATGTAGTAGTAGGTGAAGCTGAGTCCTTTGAGTGTACAGTTGTAGCAGGTGTAGGTGTTCGAATCATTCTCATCTACCATCCACCCGGAGATGGGAAACGCTTCCTACAGGAAGTAGCAGACTTCCTCGTCAACATGTCATTTGAGTCACCCAGATTGATGGTGCTGGGTGACTTCAACACCTGGGTCGACGATGAACTCTCACAATTTGGTAACTACTTCATCCAATTAATGTCTTCTTTGGGCCTTTTACAGGTAGTTTCCACTGCTACGCACAAATCTGGACACTCTCTGGACTTAGTCTTCCTTCTAGGGATTGATGCCTCCGATGTGGGGGTGGAACCAGTCACTTGGTCTGACCACTACACCGTGAGGTTCAATTTTTGCACCCCCCCTTAGAAGGCCATCCCCTGTGGAGATGGTCAGGTACCACCCATTACAGAATGTTACTTCACAAGACCTAGCGGCAGTCCTTGACCTATCATCCCACGCATTGGTGAGCAGTAATCCAGAGGCACTGGTGTTGGCCTATAATGAGGTCATCATGGCTGCCCTGGATTCTATTGCTCCTGTTCGTGAGTGCCCCCTATCCCTTCACCCCAGGGCCCCTTGGTTTGATGGGACTCTGTGGGAGATACAGAGACAAGGGCGAAGGTTAGAGCACTGTTGGCGCAAGTCCGCCCTTGAAGCCGACCGCCTTAGATTGATAGAACACTATGCTAGCTATCAATCTGCAATCACCATAAGAAGGCAGAATCCCTGTCCAGGGAGATTGCAGTTGCTCAGAATCGACCGGCTCAGCTGTTTCAAACTGTAGATAGACTGTGCAACCCAGCCTGTCTGCAAGTTCAGAAAGCCTTTTTGCAAATAGAATGCGATGAGCTCGCTCGATTCTTTGCAACTAAGGTGGCTGACATCAGGGCAGACTTGTGTCCGACAACCTCTAAGGGTGATGTAGTAGCGTGCGAGAACACAGTGCCTCAATTCTCTTGGAGTTCCATTTGTCGACCTGAGTTCGTGGATATTACGAGGATCATCCATAGTGTGCGCCCCACAAGCTGTGGCTTGGACCCTGGACCGACTACCCTAATTTTTGGTTGTGGTGATATCATTGGTCCAGTTTTGGTGCAAATTGTCTGGTGCTCCTTGGAGTCAGGTGAGTTTCCTAGCTCCCTGAAAGAGGCGGTGGTGACACTTCTCTTGAAGAAAGCTTCCTTGGACCCAGACTGTTTTTCAAACTACAGACCTATCTCTAACCTTCCCTTTATTGGGAAGGTTATTGAGAAGGTTGTGGCTGCCCAATTGGATGACCATTTAACCATCCATAGTATCTACAAATCCTTCCAGTCTGGTTTCCATAAAAGACATAACACCGAGACTGCGCTGGTTCGGGTGCTTAATGATCTTCTGAGGGCAAGAGATCAAAAGAGACATTCCATCTTGGTTCTCCTTGATCTCTCTTCAGCTCTTGACACTGTGGATCACGTGGTGTTGTTACCATGCCTGAGGCAAATCTGTGGAATGTCGGGAACCGTTCTTCAATGGTTCACTTCATTCCTTACTGGGAGATCACAAAGAGTTGTGTCGGGGATTTTTTCCTCCGGCCCAGTCTCTTTGTTGTGTGGAGTGCCTCAGGGTTCTGTGCTGTCACCCATGTTATTTGCAGTGTATATGCTGCCCCTCGGAAGCATTATAAGACGGTATGGGCTGAGGTTTCACTGCTATGCAGATGATACCCAGCTATACCTGTCTTTTGCCCCCGACCACGATGAAGCTCTCTCAGTGTTTAGCAACTGTCTGGGGAAATCCAAGACTGGATGGATTCTAGTTGGTTAAAGTTGAACTCTGAGAAGACTGAAGTTTTGGTGGTGGACCCGGGTGGTCAGATTGAGAGGTCGCATACTGGCGCGCCTTCTGGAATTTTTCTTGGCGACATGACACTTCCAACCTCTGAACGGGTGCTTAACCTTGGGGTGATCCTAGACAATAAGATGACTTTTCAATCTCAGGTGTCAGCCATCATCAGGACTTCCTTTTACCATCTTAGGAATATTGCCTATGTTAAGCACGTTGTTCTGTCTGACTCTTTGCCAATGTTGGTCCACGCCTTTGTGTCCTTGTGCCTAGACTACTGCAGCGCCCTTTACTTTGGGCTTTCTGGGGTTGAAATCCATCGCCTACAGCTGGTGCAGAATGCTGCAGCCCAGGTTTTGACTGGGACAAGTAGGTCCTGTCATATTACCTCGGTGCTGCGCAAACTGCACTGGCTTCCTATACAGTGGCGGATCACCTTCAAAGTCATTTTATTGACTTTTAAAGCCCTTCGCGATAATAGATACATAGATACATAGACAGTGTCAGCAGATAAGGGCCTATGGCCCACCCAGTCTGCCCATTTGAGCTTGTAAGTTCAGTTTATGTTTTCCTAGAAGTCTGTTGCCCCTTACCCATGACCTCCAGAATTCCTTCATGTCTATCCCATGCATTCTTAAATCCCGTGATTGTTTCAGCTCCCACCACTTCCTCTGGCAGGGTGTTCCACTTGTCCACCACCCCTTCTGTGAAGAAATTCTTCTTCATGTTTCCTGTGAATCGTCCTCCCTCCAACTTCATCCCATGCCCTCTAGTCCTAGAACATCTTTTTCGCTTAAAATAGTATATTCCTGCACCCTGTTCCTCCCTGTAAGATACTTGTATGTCTCTATCATATCCCCTCTCTCCCTCCTCTCCTCCAGGGAGTACATGTTCAGTTCCTTCAATCTGTCTTCATAGGACTTGTGATGCAATCCATGCACCATCTTTGTTGCCCTCCTCTGAACCTTCTCTACCCTGTCTATGTCCTTACATGAGTATGGTCTCCAGAACTGTACACTGTACTCCAGGTGGGGCCTCACTAGTGTCTTGTATAGCGGAATTATGACCTCCCTTTTCCTGCTGGTGATGCCCTGCCTATACATCCCGGCATCCTATTTGCTTTACCTGCTGCCTTGTCACACTGTTTCCCTACCTTGAGGTCATCAGAGATGATAACCCCAAGATCCCTTTCCTGCTTGGTGCATGCTATATCCTCACCCCCCAACTGATATATTGTGCCAGGGTTTTTGTGCCCCATATGCATTATCTTGCACTTCTTTGCACTGAATTTCAACTGCCAAACCCTGACCATTCTTCAAGTTTCTGCAGGTCCCTTCTCATTCTCTACACCCTCTGGTGTGTCTACTCTGTTACAGAGCTTTGTGTCATCAGCAAACAGTGAAATTCTGCCTTCTAGGTCCTCGCAATATCACTGATGAAGATGTGATAGGACCAGGTCCCAACACTGATCCCTGTGGTACCCCTGGTCACTCTTCCCTCTGTGGAGTGACAGCCATTTACCACCACCCTCTGTGTCCTTCCACCCAGCCAGTTACCTACCCACCACACCACTGTCCTGCCCACACCCATATTCCCCAGTTTGTGTAATAGTCTTCTATGTGGCACAGTGTCAAAGGCCTTGCTGAAGTCCAGATAGGCCATGTCCACTGCCCTCCCTTGATCCACCTCCCTAATCACCCAGTCAAAATATTTAATGAGGTTGGTCTGACATGACCTCCCCCTTGTGAAGCCATGCTGCCTTGGGTCCTGTAGTCCATTGACAACCATATGTTCCACCAATCTCTCCTTCAGTAGTGCTTCCATGATCTTCCCCACTACCAAGGTGAGGCTGACTGGTCTGTAGTTCCCTGCTTCCTCTCTGTTCCCACTTTTGTATAAGGGGACTACATCTGCTGTCCTCCAGTCTTTGGGTACCTTCCCTGTTTCCAGTGATCGGCTAAACAGGATAGCCAGAGGTTCAGCCACCACCTCTTAGTTCTTAAGGACCCTGGGTGCACCCATCTGGCCCCATTGCTTTATCAACTCTTATTACTTCCAGTTCCTTCAAGACCCTTTCTTGTGTAAAGGGACTTGTGTCCATTTCTGCACCATTCTCACCCCTTGTACTCCCTTCAGACCCATTACCCTCCTCTTCCTCAGTAAAGACTGAGCAGAAATACCTGTTCAATATGTCAGCTTTACTGTTGTCATCCTCCACGCGGCCCCCATCCTCCCCCTTCAGTCTCACTATCCCTCCCTTTGTCTTTCTTTTTCCTTATGTACCTGTAAAGGTTTTGTCCCCTCTACCCACTGATTTTGCAATGTGTTCTTCTGTCTGAGCTTTGGCTTCCCTTACTGACCTCCCTGCCTCCCTTTGCTTCTCCTGGTACTTCTCCCTATCCCCTTCTGCCTGTGTCTTTTTGCATTGCCTGAATGCAATCTTTTTGGCTTTCACTTTCTTTGCTACCTCTTTGGAAAACCATAATGGTCTCCTCTTCCTTTTCCTCTTGCTAACCTGCTTAATGCATAATTCTGTTGTTCTTGTAGATCAGGGTCCGTTCTATCTGAAAGACCTACTGGTCCCTTACTACCCTGGCCGATTGCTTCGCTCGGGTGACATGGGGTTGTTGGAGATTCCAAGAGTGAGTTTAAAATCTTCAGGCAGCAGAGCATTTTCCTATGCTGCACCCACTCTTTGGAATTCGCTATCACGCCGGTTACGGCAGTGCACCTCTGTGGAGATATTTAAGAAAGACCTGAAATCATATTTATGGAAAATGGCCTTCTTGGGTAGCTAAGTTAATTGTAATATGACTGGAATTTTATTGTAACTTATTATGTTTTTATGATGTATTTTTATATGTTTTGAAGTCTTGTAATGAAATTTGAATTTATGATTTTAATTTGTTGAGCACCTAGATATATTGAAAGGCGCTATACAAATAAAATTATTAATATTATTATTATTACTCCACTAACTGCAGTGCATGTACAGCATATTTTAATAACCATGCAGTACTTCTTTGGGGGCCAGTCTCAGTCACTTTCTGTTGTCTGCTGGGGGTTAATCCCCATGGCATCTTCCTCCCCTGTTTCTTTGCCAATGGGGTGCCCAATCCCGTTGGAAGCATGTGCCCCCACAACAGTGTTTGTTTGCTGACAGGGCCACAATCTCCATCAGCTTCACTTCCATCCTAGTTCACGTTGCCAATGGGGAATCCCACTCCCCATTGGCATAATATCCCTCTCCCCACAAAAAAAAGTAGAATTGTGCCGAGGGGATGCCCAATCCTCCTTGGCTCTTGCGGCCCCCCTTTTGTGCCAACAGGAGTGTACAATCTTCCATCGGCTACAGCTGCCCCCAAAAAAACACTAGGTTGGCAAGCTGGGAGCCCACCCCAGTGTGCCAAATGCCCCTGTGAAAAAAAAGTCCTGCGATGTTTTTTTTTTTTGTTAACCTGTAAAAAAAGAAAACGGTCTCTTACGGTCTCCCTGCCCCTTCCCACAACCCGCACCCACCCTCAGTGCACCCTGCCTCTCCAAACCCCTCTCACCCAAACATACCTAGGGAGCCCTGTGCAATGATCTTCAGAGGCCCAGGATCATGTCTACATTCTTCAAAGCCGATCGCGAACTTAAGACATGTCAGTAAGCTGTATAATGGTATAAATAGGGTTTTTCCAACTTTGATGCCTATCTCAGGCATTTTTTTGAATTTTGGCACCAAATTTTCAACATAGAGTTTTTGGGACCCCTCCTCATGAATTCATGCACTGTCATAGCATTATTCAGTCCTGAAAGGTGATTTTGTGGTCACTGCACAGAATCACCTTTCAGGGCTGATTAACAAAATGACAGTGCCAGTGTTCGCGAGGTGGGTTTCAAAAAGCCTATAAGGTAAAATTTATGAAAAATCCAAAAATCTGACTGTTTTATTGGAGCTTGCATTGCATAGTTGCTATGCACGCTCATAACTTCATGAATTTGCAATATTTTCATGCCAGATTTTCCACATTGGCATTTTTTCCCACCTCCTTATGAACAGTACAACTGTCATTTTTCCCATCCTGGCCAACATGTATTTTCACACTTCCGGCACAGAATAGCGTGGTCGTTGTGGGAAATCAGTGTTCAGGACAGATTAATAAAATGACAGTGACACTGTTCATGAGCAGAAGTCCTACAATGCCTATGTTGAAAATTTGTTGACGATAGTCCATCAAATGACTGTGTTACAAGTGTGCATTGCG
Source organism: Neoceratodus forsteri (assembly GCA_016271365.2). Classification (NCBI taxonomy): domain Eukaryota; kingdom Metazoa; phylum Chordata; order Ceratodontiformes; family Ceratodontidae; genus Neoceratodus; species Neoceratodus forsteri. The sequence continues at coordinate 327,749,901 of CM057450.1, read as the reverse complement.
CAGTTTCCACACACGCTTGTAACTTCGCAGATTTATAATATTGTCATGCCAGATTTTCAACACTGGCATTTTTTCACACTTCCTTATGAACAGTACAGCTGTCATTTTTCACATCCTGACCAAAATGTATTTTTGCACTTCCAGAGCAGAGTAACGCTGTCGCTGTGGGAAGTCAGTGTTCAGGACAGGTTCAGAAAATGACAGTGACACTGTTCATAAGCAGAAGTTCGAAAATCCCTATGTTGAAAATATGGTGACGAAACTCCATAAAATGACTGTGTTACAAGCGTGCATTGAACTGTTTCCACGAGCCCTTGTAATTTCACAAATTTGTAATATTTTCATGCCACATTTTCAACACTGGCATTTTTTTCACACCTCCTTATGAACAGTATAGCTGTCAATTTTCACATCCTGGCCAAAATATGTTTTTGCATTTCTGGCGCAAAATAGCACAGTCGCTGTGGGAAATCAGTGTTTGGGACAGATTAAGATCAAACAAGTGAGAGGAGGGGAGTGACCAAGCTCAACTGAACTCTTTTAGGACTGCTGCAGATTTCTTTGTGGGCAGAAAAAGGTCCCAACGTAGGCAGGAGCCCAGTACAAAAGGGTAGCCTGCAGCACCGGGAGAAACAGAAGAGAGAGCAAGTGAGAAAGGGGGAGTGAGCGAGCTCAACAGAGCTCTGTCAGGACTGCTGCAGATTTCTTTGTGGGCAGAAAAAGGCATCAATGCAATCAGGAGCCCAGTACAAAAGAGCAGCCTGTAGCAGTGGGAAAAACGGAACGAGCAAGTGAGAGAAGGGAAGTGACCTAGCTCAACGGAGCTCTATCAGGACTGCTGTGGATTTCTTCGTGGGCAGAAAAAGGCATCAACACAAGCAGGAGCCCAGTACAAAAGGGCAGCCTGCAGCGCCATGAAAAACAGAATGAGCGAGTGGGGGGGGTGATCAAGCTCAACGGAGCTGTGTTGGGACTGCTGTAGATTTCTTTGTGGGCAGATAAAGGCACCAACACAAGCAGGAGCCCAGTATAAAAGAACAGCCTGCAGCGTCTGGAGAAATAGAATGAGCAAGTGAGAGGGGGAAGTGATCGAGCTCAATGAAGCTCTACGGAACTTTAGAGTTGCCCACCCTCCGCCCAGGGTCCTCTGTCATCCTATATTACAGCAGGATCTCTGGAGTGGATACAAAGCAATGATCGGATACTTGAGGAGTGCTGTAATAACACAGATTTAGTTCTGTTTATTTCTCTAACTGAGCTAAGTACTGAGCTATACTGTTATGATTGCTGTAACAATACATATTTATTTGTTCTGTTTATTTCTCTAACTGAGCTGAGTAATAAATTTGGTATAAAATATGCAAAAAATGACTGTTTTATGAGCGTGCATTGCGCAGTTGGTACGCATGCTCGTAACTTCACGAGTCTGCAATATTTTCACTCCAGATTTTTAACATTGCCATTTTTCCACACCTCCTTATGAACAGCACAGCTGTCATTTTTCACATCCTGGCCAAAATGCATTTTCGAACTTCCGGTTCAGAATAGTACAGTTGCTGTGGGAAATCAGTATTCAGGATGCATTAAGAAAACCACAGTGACACTATTCATGAGTAGAGGTCCTAAAATGCTTATGTTGAAAATTTTGTGATGAAAGTCCATAAAATGGCTGTGCTATGAGTGTGCATTGTGTAATTTCCACGCACACTTAGAACTCCGCAAATTAGTAATATTTTCATGCCAGATTTTCAGCACTGACATTTTTTCATACCTCCTGATGAACAGTACAGCTGTCATTTTTCACATCCTGGCCAAAATGTGTTTTCATGCTTCAGGCGCAGAACACAGCAGTTGCTTTGGGAAATCAGTGTTTGGGACAGATTAGGATCAAGCAAGTGAGAGAGGAAGTGACCGAGCTCAACTGAGCTCTGTCAGGACTGCTGCAGATTTCTTTTTGGGCAGAAAAAGGTGCAAATGCAGGCAGGAGCCCAGTACAAAAGGGAAATCTGCAGCGGTGGGAGAAACAGAACAAGCAAGTGACAGAGGGGAGTGAGCGAGCTCAATGGAGCTCTGTTAGGACTGCTGCGGATTTCTTTGTGGGCAGAAAAAGGCACCAATGCAGGCAGGAGCCCAGTACAAAAGGGCAGCCTGCAGGGCTGGGAGAAACAGAATGAGCTAATGAGAATGGGGGAGTGAGCGAGCTCAATGGAGCTCTGTCGAGACTTTACAGTAGCCCACACTCCCGCCCAGGGTCCTCTGTGGTCCCTATATTACAGCAGGGTCTCTGGAGTGGAGACAAAGCAATGATTGGATACTTTAGGATTGCTGTAATAATACAGATTTAGTTGTTCTGTTTCTTTCTCTAACTGAGCTAAGTACTGAGCTATACTGTTATGATTGCTGTAATAATACATATTTATTTGTTCTGTTTATTTCTCTAACTGAGCTGAGTAATACTTGGAGTGCAATAGGATTTCTAACTGGCCTAAGTGAAACTATATGAGAGCCAAAAACAAAAAGTATGGTAGCTAAGGGGTGAAAAACAGACAAGGAGGCTTTAGGATTGCTACAGTAATACAGTATCTAACGGATGAGATTTGAGACTGAATTACCCCAGTCAGCAAGAAGTTGTAGGGGGATTAGTGTGGAGGGGACAGAAATTTGAGTAAATAGGGGCCTAACCATTGTAGTTGGGTACAGAACCTGGGAGTAAGAGCCCTTAACATAACATGGGGGCCAAAATGGGGCAGCTGCCACATGTCAATAGGGCGGGCATCTTTGGAACAGTGGAGGGATGTACAGGGTGTGGGTCTGCCATGATCCTGGATTGGGCTTGGAGGATGGGGGGTGTATGGTCTGTAGATGAGTGGCTAATTTGAGGGAGGAACTGTGGAGGTTAGGGAGGAACGTAAGTGGTAGGCAGATGAGTATGGTAGGCCTCCTGAGGGGGAGAATAGGGGATGGCAAAGGAGGATGGAGGAAGAATGACTAGGGACTGAAACTGACCCCAGTATCAGAGGCATTAGCAGAAAAGAGAGGAGAAGGGAGGGGTGCCCAAGGTGAGGGCAGGGGGCCTCCTAATGGGGGAGGAAGAGACCACGAGGAGTACCAGGAGAGAGAGCAGATGGCTGTGGGTAGGGAGGGACCAGGGGTGGCACGTAGGGGAACAAGTAGAAGGGGGAAACCCATAGGGCGAAGAGATGCAGGACAGGTATCGACTATGAATAGATTCGAACCTCTGCAATCTGACAGAGAGGGGGGGCAGGAACATACTGAAGGAGGGAGGACAAGCGGGGCATGAGAGGGATGGCAACAGGTAGGGGAAGAGATAGCGAGGATAAAATAGTAGATGGGGCTAGTAAGGAAGGAGGGGTGGTGACTGAAGGAGAAAAGGCTACGGGAAGGGGAAAGTATGGGAGGGGCATCACTATCAGGGTGGAAGGGAATGGGGTCTCTAAATTGACAACAGTGGGGATGGGAGAGGTGTTGGAAATCAGCAGGGGAGGAAGGGAAGTCAACATTGGAAGCCCAGTAGGGTGTAATCAGTCTGGGAAGGGGTTCTAGGGGGATGGGAGGAATAAGGCAGGGAAAAGGGGTGAGGCAGAAGTAGGGGGTACAGATACAGAAGTCACAGATGGTGCAGTTGGCAGGGGTAAGGGACAGGGAAGAATAAACACTGGGGTGGTGGAAGGGACATTAGAAGGGAAAAGGGCCAAGGGGGGTTCTCACCCTGGGGGATTCTATACTGAAATGGATGAGATGGGGCAGAAAGAGGGAAAGGCACAGCCATATTTGGGTTGAAGCTGTCCCCAGGTTGACTGCAGGACAGGCAGGGCAGGCACTGCTCAAGCGTGTAGCGAGGGGGAGGAAGAAACCTCATTTACTGTTGCATGGAGGTACAAATGACTTGCCGGGGAGGCACTGTGGAAGTAGTGAAGGGGAGGATTGAGTACTTGGGCAGGAAGTGTGAGGGGTGCAGAAGTCGTTGGCATTCTTGGAGGTACTGCCTGTACCATGTGCAAGCATGGGGAGGAAGGGTAGGCTTGAGGAGTTTGAGTGGCTAAGGGGTTTGGTGCCACATGGAACATTATGGGTTACTGACTAACTGGGGTAGGCTCTGGGGGAATACTGACTTGAACGTGGAGGACAAGATACACTGCAGCAGGAAGGGGAAGGGAGTATTAAAGGCAGCATTGCTGCTGGGCCACTGGCACTGAGGGTTGAGGCACTGAACACCACACCTCGCCCCATGCTGGTGACCCAGGTTCGGACACAAGCCCAGGCCACCAGGGGTTGGCAAGGAAGGGATAGGATTGAGTGTCCGGAGGACTGCTCTCCTATCCCGGGGTGGGATCCAAAGACCCACCGCTCTGTAGCGGTCCCTAGGTTGTGACTGTGGGTGCTACTACAGCGGTGTAGTAAAGGGTGGCTGAGTGTGGCAGACGTTGGCACACTGTGCCTAAGCGTCATTGCACGCCCGCATTCTGCAAAGGGAAGAAAAGTGGAAAATGGGCTACAGTCTGGAAGCATGAGCTTCCAACCCCCCCGCCAGCCTCGAATGGCACATCCTCAACCAGATCCTGCTCTGGTGGTTCAACCTGGGAAGCTCCACCCCACCCCACCATGGGGGGTAATCCGTGGAGGTGAGCAGGTTGGCCTGATGTCAGAGACATGGCTATGGAGGTCGGTCGAGATGACCAAGCCGACCTTAGCCCAGTGAGAAAAGATATATAAAAATAAAGGCAGGATTAGAGGGGTATACCTCTACTAAGATGGATTTAAACAAATGGGGGGGGGGCCAAAAGACTAAGGTTGGTAGAAAGGTCCAGACAGGGGAGCCTGATGAGTTCACCACCCTAAGTATAGGTAAAGGCAGAGGCAAACTAACCCTGGAAGGGGGCAGACAGAGTGCTCTGAGTGTAATACAGAAAGCACCACCACCTGGTAAGAATAAGGAGGAGAAAGGGTGAGGACTACCGGTAGGAAGGACACAGGCCAAGGAGGAGAAGAGTGAGGAGAAGGAGGGGTATGGGTGGAAGGTGGTCTGATTAAACGGATAGAGTACTGCTTACAGGGGAGGGTGTGGAGGGTGGTGGGGTGGTAGATCTCGGCACCCAGAACAGTGACAAGTGGAGATGCCACAGGGCTCAGTGATTGGCTCAATGCTATTTGGGCTCTTTATCTCTGATATAGCACACGGAGTGGGGAGCAAGGTTAGTCTGTTTGCACATTATAATAAATCAAAAGCAAATAGTTATAGTAGCAGATCCCCTCACACACACACACACATACAGACTCCCTGAAAAGCTGCTTAAAAGCCTGCAATTCATTCAAATCAATTCCATTTTCTTACTTACCTGGGGTTCAATGCCAACAACTGTAAAATCATGTACCTAGGGCATAAGAACCCTGATGCTGGGTATAGGATGAGGGGAGGTACTGATACTCACTAGACATGAAAGGGTCCTTGAGGTTATTATATCAGAGGAACTCAAGATGGCAGTACAGTGTGACAAGACTATGGGCAGGGCAAATTGGATTCTGAGGTGTATAAGGACTGGTATCTCCAGTAAGAGGAGAAGAGATGTTCTGCTGCTATTGTATTACTCCCTGGTATACCCCCAGCTGGAGTACTGTGTCCAGTTTTACAGTCCACACTTCAGAAAGGACATAAGGTGGAGGTTTTTCACAGGAGGCCAACTAAAATGGTTCAGAATTTTCGCAGGAACCCATATAAGGAAAGGCGTAAGAATCTCAACATGTACACTCTGGAAGAGAGGAGGGCGAGAGGTGACATGATTAAGACCTACAAAGTATGTCACGGGGTAAACGGTACAGTTGGGAAGTTTCCTTCAAATGGCGATGAGCACCCAAACCAAGAGACATACAATGAAGATGGGAGGAGGGAATTCAGGATAGATGTGAAGAAATATTTCTTTACTAATAAGGTGGTAGACACCTTGAACAGACTGCCAGGAAAAGAGGTGGAAGCTAAAATGTAGGGGGCATGAAGCATGCATGGGATAAACATAGGGGTATATTAGAAAAAGGGGAAGGAGGGGGTCAGCAGAGATCAATAGGGCTATGGAAGTGGAGTAGGTTGAAGTTTATTTCAGGAAAAAATCCATTAAGCAAGCTCATTCATAAGGAGGTCCTGATGGACACAGGCAGAATAAAACATGCAGTAACATATACTGGCAGGAGTTACAAGTAGGTACAGAATACTTGTACAGACTGGGTGGGCTGAGTGGTCCTTTTCTGCTGACAAATTATATGATTCTATGGCATCATGTGTTAATTCAGGTGCAGTGTTTATTTAAAGTTAGGCATACCATACATCCAGATGTAAGGTACAGTAAATAACCGAATTAGGTGCAGCCCACTTACAGTAGATTAAACAGAACCACAGTGCTTCAAGAAGCCTTTACTCTTCATAAGGCTGCTTAAAGAGCTGTGGTTCTATTTGCAGTGTCCACACCTGTATGCTGATCTTAAAATCGACACCGCGTCTGAATGAGTACTTGATTCTTGCTGACTCCATTTCTTCCCCACTTTGAAACCTGCTTGCCCTGAGTTAGTTTTGGGCTGGCAGCACCTCACATGTGTTGGAAGATGACCAATAAGCGGCTCTGAAAGACGTCAAACTTCACAAATTGTGACAGCAGCTGCTCATGGACAGACATAAGGCAATTCTACTGGGGGTAGGCTGAAGTAAGCTGTTGATTAACTAGAATCTGCAGCTTATCCATCAGGTAGAGAAATGGGCAGACTAGGTGAGCCAAGCGGTCCTTATCTGCCCACAAATTCTATGTTTCTATGTTTCTCACCCACCATCATGGCAAGAAGAAGTCTACAGTTGTGGTCACTGATGACTGTTGAGGTGTGGGGATGGGGGGACCAAAGGGGAGACATAAGGAGATAAAATCATAACAAAAATTGTGAGACCTTCACCAGCTTTCCAGAATGCTTGCCAGTACAAAAACACTCTATGAAGTTTTTCAAATGGCAACACAATCTGGTGAGCCCTCTGTCTGCCATCTAACACCAGGCATCAACCAGCATAAAATTACCTAAAGAAGGCAGTGTAGTCATGTGGTTACTGAAATACTGGAGATTACAGCTTTATAAGAATAAAAGAATATCACACAGAAACTGGCACATATGCCTATAGCAGCTGTCTCCTGCTTTTCAGTAGTTATATTTATACTCTTGAGGTACTTCAATGTGTCTATCATATCCCCTCTTTTCCTCCTCTCTTCCAGTAAGTACATATTGATGTCCCTTAATTTCTCCTTACAAGTCTTGTGTTGCCAGCTCTGTCCCATCTCATTCGCCCTCCTCTGAACCATCTCCAGCCTGATAAAATCCTTACGAAGCTGCGATCTCCACAACTGCACATAGCACTCCATGTGAAGCCTGACCATGGTTTTATATAATGGTATCACCACATCCCTCCTTATGCTGGTGATACCCCTGCCTAAGCACCCCAGCATGTCACTGGCCCTCCCAGCTGCCTTGCCACTTTGACATTTTCAGGTCATCTGAAATAAGAACCCCCAGGTCCCTTTCCTTCTTTGTGACTGTCAGCAACTCCCTCCCCCCCCCCATTCTGTACCTTTCCCTAGGGTTTCTGTGTCCCAGGTGCATCATTTTACACTTTTTTGAAGTACACATCAGTTGCCAGTCCTCTGACCATTTCTCAAGCTTCCCCAGGTCCCTTCTCATTTTCTCCAACACCTCTGGGGTATCCACTGTGTTACAGATCTTGGTGTCATCTGCAAACAGGCAGACCTTTCCCTTCAGCACTTCTGCAATGCCACTAATGAAGACATTGAACAGGACTGGCCCAGGACCAGTCCCTGTGACACCCCACTGGTCACCCCCTCTCCCTAGACTGTGCCCATTTACCACCACTCTCTGCCTCCTGTCTATTACCCAGTTTCTAACCCACTTTACCACCCTTTCCCCCATGCCCAGCCTACTCAGCTACTTTATCAGCCTCCTATGTGGGACGGTGTCAAAGCCTTTGCTTACATCAGGGTAAGCATTGTCCACTGGCCCACCCTGATTTACCTCCTTTGTCACCCAGTCAAAGAGATCAACCAGATTTGTCTGCCATGATCTCCCCACTTGTGAATCCATGTTGCCTATGGTCCTGGGCTCTGATGGCTTCTAGTTGCCCCACTATCCTTCCTTTAAGCAATGTCTCCACCCACCATACACCCCTGAATATGGCCCCATATGTGTGGCCTCTGTCCTAGTGGTCCAACGGCACCCCTCACAGCTCCCAGAGACCACCTATGTACCATAGAAACATAGAATTTGATGGCAGATAAGGACCGCTTGGCCCACCTAGTCTGCCCATTTTCCTACCTAACAGATAAGTTGCAGATCCTAGTTAACCAGCAGCTTACTTCCTCCTACCCCCCACTAGGACTGCCTTATGTCTGTCCCAATCATTCTTGCATTCCCCCACTGTTCTTGACTCTACGACCTCCTCAGAGAGGCTGTTCCATGCATCCACAACCCTCTCTGAGAAAAAAATACTTCCTCACATTACCTCTGAGCCTTCCCACCTCTATCTTCAAATTGTGCCCTCTTGTTCCTGCACATCTCTTTTTCTGAAAGATGCTACCCTCTTGGACTTTGTTGATTCCCTTGAGGTACTTGAAAGTTTCTATAATGTCCCCTCTCTCTCTTCTTTCCTCAAGGGTATACATATTAAGCTCCTTTAGTCTTTCTTCGTATGTCTTCTGGTGTAGACTCTGCACCATTTTGGTTGGCCTCCTCTGGACAGCCTCCACTCTGTCTATGTCTTTGCAGAGATGGGATCTCCAGAACTGCACACAGTACTCCAGATGGGGTCTCACCAACTGTCTGTACAGAGGGATAACAACTTCCTGTTTTCTACTACTGATGCCTCTCCCTATGCATCCCCATATCCCCCCAGCCTTCCTTACTGCATTCTCACATTGCTTGCCCGCCACCTCTTTTGAGAACCATCACGTTTTTTTCCTTCATTGTGTTTTATTGATTTGCTTTACACAAAGGCTTGTTGCCTCTGTGATGGCTGTTTTGATTACTCCCCATTGTTCCTCCACCCCTCTTTCTTGCCTGTTTGCTAGTGCTTTTCTGAGGCACTCTCTCTCATTTTCCCAAAGTCAGCCCTCCTAAAGTCCAATACTCTTGCTTTTGTATGACTTGATTGTATGGCTGTGTTTATCGTGAGCCACACTGTTTGGTGGTCACTTGTTCCCAGATGGCTACCCACTTCTAAATCTGAGATTCTTTCTCCCTCCCCATTTGAGAGTACCAGGTCTAAGACTGCTCCCTCCCAAGTGGGTTCCAATACTAGCTGTCTGAGGCATGCCCCCTGTAGGTGCGAAAATATGTTTCGAACAGGATGTGAAAAATGACAGTTGTACTGTTCATGAGGAGGTGTAAAAATGGCACTGTTGAAAATCTGGAATGAAAATATAAAAAAAACTGGTGAAGTCCCGAGTGTGTGTAGAAACAGCGTCATGCACACCCGTACAATGGTGCTGTGTAATTGGCTGCTGCAGTCAGGGAGGCCCGCATACAAACAGCTGATTGCATAGTGATGGGGGTGCTCCCTGATTGCAGCAGTTCAATTGCTTTGATCTAGAGGCCTGCTTACTGACATCGGTGATCAATGGCATCCTCCTCCAAGGCAGAGACCAGCCCCTGAATTGGCTGGTGCCATTTGACACAACACTGCTGTGCCTCCACAACCTGCTTGTGAAGAAAGCCACACAAAAAGGGAAGAATATTAGTAGAGCTGAATAGAACATGCCACATTTTCAAAAACAATCAATAATGGTTAATGGCATTGGTGAATGTTGTACATAATAACTTCTCTGTATTTAATATACAGTTTAACAGTGTTTTTGTGACTATTCCAGTACGCACTAAAACTGTTTCATACCACATTTCTAAGTGTGCTTGTGTTGTTTTTAATTAATTATGTTAACAGCAAGGTGTTACAGATAGGTTGAGTGGTGCCAAACTGTCTGTTCATTCTCTCTGACAGGTGTCCTTGCTGTCTGCTGCAGGCATGCTACTCATTTCACTGTGTGTAGTGCTTGCTAGATACGTTGTCATAACTATGTTGAAGAACTAGTGCACCATGATAGTCTAAAAAGAAAATAGTTGTAAGAATAATAGACTCCATAGTGTGGTATTTCAATTGTCAGCCACGTGAGGCACTGTGCCCTTGTGCCTAAGTATGAAGTCGAGACATCACTATATATGTCATGATGGTCCACACCGTGCTGTGCATTAATGATTGATTATGAAATGGGTAGAAAGAATGCTGAATTCTGATTGGCCAAGAGCTGCTTTCAGCTGGGCTGTTATCCCAGTAAAATGGCCCAGCTGAAAGTATTATGTTTAAAAATTCGTAACATTTACTAAAAATTACTCATTTCATAATCTCAGTAAGGCGCTACAGGGGTTGTATTATAGTGGGCTAATGGCCCCTCTCGGATGGTGGAAGTCCTCGGTTACTCCTCATGCTTTAACCCACCCTGAGGTGAACCATTACCCCACCATAACATAGCCTATGTCATCCCCTATTGCTTAATTATGCAGTGGCAAAAACATTTTGAGAAATCTGCTTCCTGCTGTGCCCCTGGCCTATGTCCTTATGCCCAACTACCTACCCATCAGTTTACCACAGAACAATCCAAAGGCTGCCATGGATTATTGCTGAAAATATTTTTGGACAGTAGCACTTACAGTTGGGTGCTGTGGTGCAATGACAACACAGGTGAATAAAAAACTTAGTGAATCATCCAGAAACAGTTGATGAACAAATATCAATAAGTCCTCTGCTCTGTGGCACATAGGCTGTAAGTAGCTTTGTATGAAACAGCTAAGACTGAGACATAAATGCAAATCATGATACTGACATGGTAGTAAACACTAGTTATACATAGTTGCTTATCATTTGCTATGGTAGTATATTAGATATGTCTACATTGTTTTTTGGATTTGAAATACAAAAAAAAAATACTGTTGGACAGAGTTCTTAGACACTATAAAATGCTATTGTGCCACAGTAAGGTATAGCAGATTCTGTGACATGTGTAACAGTAGTATAACAGCATCTCAGAATAGAAGAGAATAATTCACAGAAACATACTATAGTATATATTATATGGACAATGCTGCATGACGTTTTATGCAGAAACAGTTTAGACTCTCAAACAGGCCATCTCTTTCTCGGTTACCTTCAGAACAAAACTTTTTGTTTGTCCTGCAAGTGAGTCATACTTTATAGTTGGTGTTCATAGAATGGCAATAAGTGTGGATCAATTAAGCATTCTCAAATGGGTACAATGAATGATGACTGCTGATTGATGAAAAACAGCTTTCAGTATGGTTGTTATAGCAAGACAATGGCTGACGTGAAAGTAATATGGTTTAAAAGGTCATAACATTTATTTTTGAAAATCACTGATTTGCCGATTGAAATAAGTCACAGTAGTGGACACGTTATGGTGGACTAATGAGCCTTTTCATGTGATGGAAGTACTTGGCTATGTCTTGCACTTCAACATACTTGAGGTGTATTGTTATTGTACCGTGATTTACCCTCTGTCATGCCTTGTTGCTTAGTTGTGAAACAGGGTACAAATAATGCTGAATTTTGATTTGTTGAGAAGTGCGTTCAGCTGAACTGTCATCCCAGGACAAGAGTTCAGCTGAAAGTGTTATCTCAAAGAATAGAAAAAGAGATAAAAATGCAGTGAGAATGAAGCATTTCAGAATCACAATAAGACACTCCATGATGTGTGTAATGCTAGGATAAAGACCCTTCTTGGCTGGTGGAAGCCTTCAGGTATGCCTTCAGTTTCAACCCACTCAAACATGGCCTGATATTCTTACATATCAGACATCCTGTCGTGTCTTATTCTTCGAATTAGGTATGACAGGAGGTGTGTTATGGTGTGATAACAGGCCACCCTGAGTGTGTAAAAATGCATAGTATTTTGTTTGTTTTGAACAGTACATACAGCCGTGGTGATGGTCCCCAAACTCAGGCTTCCCTGCCACAACCCACATATCATGGGCAATCTTGTACCAGTCCCTATTCCTCTGGTGGACTTCCTTGACAGCCTTGCTCTTGTAGATCATCTGCTGGGTAAACGTCCACTTTCTGTGGCACTCATTCAGTGACTTAAGAATGCCTTTCTCCCCCCAAAGCACGACCAACCTGTTAATTCAAATACACAGAAATGTTTAGTGATCTGTGTGCATATATGTAACTACATGGGAGTCTGGTATCTACTAAGTATTTTTGAGAGCTCTAAGAACTTCCCAGTGTCATAAAATTATTTTAAGTAAGCAAAGCTATTGTCAATAGTAATATAGTTATAACAATTTTAGTTATCTGATTGGTTGATGACCTTTCCACTGAACACTGATATTGCATGATGCAACACTGGAAGAAGGCCCCTAAGGCTATTATAATAAGACCAATTGTAGCAAGTATTCCTGTCTACTATCACAAATGTGACTTTCACCTTTACTCACTAAAAAACTTTGACGTGCTGTAATAATATAAGTAGATAGCATTAATATATGTAAGGAATACAGCATGGCTGGGTGTTATCAGTACTGAGATGCCCACACACCCAGAGGCGTAGTTAGGCACCAGACCGCAGGTATTTCATTACTACAAACACCCAGCCATGTCTTATTGCTTATATAAAATGGGCCCATAGGTAACTCTGAAAAAAAAAAAAAACATTCTAAAAGTTTTCAAAGTCAGAAAAAATATACTAAAATGTTGCTAAATTATGTAAAATAGTCCTTCCACTGATGTTTTTCACCTGTCAGTTATCTGTCTTTCTTCACACTCAATACTTTATGTGATTGTTTACCATGGAACAGAAGAATGTAAAGTTCTGCATTATTCCAGCAGTACAATGCCCCCACTCCACACACATACACAGAATAGTAACACGGAATACATGAATTCAACATTCTTCAGAGCTGAACTGGCATACAAACAAAAACACACACACACAGGCCTGAAGTGGAGCCAGAACCTCTATTAAATAAATGAAAAAAACATCTTTGACACATCATTTTATTATTACAATAAGGTATCCAGGGTGTATTTTGTGGTGGGTAAGAGGAGAATGTGGGTGGTTGAAATGAAGGAACACATCCATGTGTTATATCACAGTCAAGGTGTGCTATTTCTGAACCATAATATCACATAATGTTACATGTGTTGATGCTGGAACACTTGGCGTATAGCGTTGTGCTTTCAGATACTGTACATGTAACATTATTCTGTGATGATGCAGACACTGGCATGCCTTATTGCTTTACTACTTAATATACAATATAAATGTTTCTCTTTGCCTTCACCCAAGTTCTTGATAGTGTGAGGTTGGATGCCCTACTCACTATGGCTGGATTGGCATATTTTCTCATAGCCTGAACGAGGGCTAGCACATCACTGTCCAACCATGCCTTTGGCATTTTTGTAATGAAAAATGGAATGCAGTTTTCTCAACGTGGTGTCTGAAAAATAACGCATGTGCAACGTCCAGTGGCGTGCAGTTTGGTTCTGACAGCAATACCAGGTGGACTGGGTTCGGGGAGGACTAGGTCACTTGGCACAAAGACTAGGTTTGGCTACTCTGCCCAGGGGCACCCAAGTAATTCTGAACACAGGAAGCAATAACTGTAATGTCCAATACCAGAAGTGGGATTCTAAAGTTTGGCTTTTTATTCACATCCAAAGAGAATAAACAAAACATAGATGGACACCAACAGGGCTACACTCCATGTAATGCAGATTAAAAGAACCAAGAACACTTCCTCAACATTTTAGCCCTCAGGCTCTGAACCCACCGGGCACACAGCCCTGACTTGCACACTGCTCTGGGTACACAGCCTGAACTTGTACACTGTTCTGGGATTTCCCAGGCTCGGCTCCCTTGCCAGCCACTCGGACACCTTCCATATGTCATGAAAACAGTTTCTGGTGGCTCCCTAAACCACCTAAGAGCACCTCAGCTCTATCAGGGAATTCTCCTTTTAATCCCACATCTGGGTACTTTCCTCAGGCACTCGCCAAGTACCTGAGAGAAAGTAAAAAGTGCCTCAGAGCAAATCCATAGAGGTTAATTTGGTTACTACTGATGGGGGGTCTCCCACCTCTCGTTCCCACAATTCATACCCGGCCATTTCTCTGGACAATTAACACCTCATACTGTAAAGCTTGGCAATGTAGATTCTTGCTAAATGCATGTCACATTCCATCTACTTGTCTTGCTTTCCCTTTGTGCTGGACTTGAACATACTTTTAATTGGCATAGCCCATTGCTCTAGGCCCCTCACTGATTAAGCAGTCCAATCCCCACTTTACAACTGTACTTGGCTGTCTTTTCCTGACCCCACAATAACAGTCCCTTTAGTTTCCTTCTGTTAAGGTGAAAAAACACTTGGCCCTCTTTCAGAGCGAACTCACCCTTTGGTTGCAGGTGCCCCACAGGCAATTCCTACACAGGAATTTCTCTCTCAGAGCTTTTGGTGCCACAGCACAACTTGAGTAGGCAGCTTCTTCCCTTTGCCGGAACCAGGAGGGTTGCCCCTGGAAAACAGGCGAACCTTCCCCCCCCCATCCCCTCAGGGATGGAGCACTTGGACCAGTAACATCGGTCTCCACCACCTCAACTACTAGTTTCTGTGTTCCTCTTATGGTGGAAACACACACATTCCTAATCAGTAGCTCTAAAACAAAGCTTAATGCTCTGAGAGCCTGCACACAGACAGCTGTACTACAGTCTCTCACCAAGACTGCACACAGACTAAATTCAAAATCCCCAACGTTCTAGGCTAACCTCCAGCTGCAACATTCCAGTGTGGCTTATGCAGCTGCGAAAGTTCTATGGTGATGTCATCCCTCAGTCTCAGCTGAGACTGAGAACAGAGTGAGACAGTGTGAAATCCATTTAACTGGAGTTTCACAAGCTGCCTTCCCAGCCTACCACTAGGTCTTACTGAGATTCTAGTAACCCCGGGTAACAGGGGGTTACACATGCAGATATGAAATGTTAAATATTGCATTTTTAAAAAACAGAAAAACACATATTGGCATACGGTTGATTCGTTGCAGTATAATTAGCGGCGGTCAAACTGTAGTGCCAAAGTTGTCAAAATTTCATATTGTCGCAGGTAGAATAGGCAGCAGGCACAATGCAGCCACCGCTACCATATACCAGTAACATTCTGTCCGCTGATGTATGGCAACACTTTTTAAAAGTGATCCGTGTCTCTGCATTGTATTTTCTTACCTCTTCTCTTCTCTTCTGTTGGGTAGTGTTTGGTAGTGCCACAAAACAATCCCTCACCATTTCCCCTGTTCCTCTGTTCCTCTTCTGACCTCTGGTGGTAGGAATCTGCATGTCTCATAGTCTGTCATAGTGTGTCATAAAACTGGAAAGCACCTGTATTTAGCAGCATTAGCAAATAGCTACTTAAGCCTACGATCCCACAGCACTTCATTTTGTTTGCAATGGAGTATGTACCTACACAGAAGGGCAAGCAGAAGCTTGCACTAGATAATTTAAGGAGGCAGTATAGGGCAGTGGTTTAAGGCTCTGTGCTGCAAACCTGGAGACCTGGGTTTGAATCCCACAGCCTCCACTTGCATACTGTGTGACCCTGAGCAAATCACTTAACCTCCTTGTGCTCCCAGGTCACACCTGTAAACAAGCATTCAGCTTAGTGTGTCTCCCCTGGTAAAAAAATAAATAAATTAAATAAATATATTCTGTATACTAAAGAAAAAGATGGAGCCGATGCCAAGAATATATGGTGATGCGGGAATCGAACCTGCAGAGCACAGCTACACACTAAGAGTGACTCCATCGTTATTTCGCCTACTGAACATGACCATGCACCTGTTCATGGTTGGGTTGAGGTGCTCACAGCTTGGGCGAATATGCGCAAAAGAGCCTGTGATTCAGAGGAGCCAACCCAAAATGTAGTTTATACCAGGCTATAAGATGTTACAGTAAGACATGCTCACCTTCTGCCATCACAGGAAACCCTGAGGCGAAATGTACATTGCCACAGGCAGCATGGTGGCCCAAATAATACTGATGCATTGCAGTACTCTGAGACTATTGGTGGAGAGCCCTTTTTGTGAATCAATGAAACAGACATGCAAATCTTTGCCAGTGATTCAGACCCAAAAGTCCTCAATGAAAGTGAGCACTGGTTTTGCGATGAAACATTTTCAGTTGCACCACATGAAGATGATCAAATGTACACAGTGCATGAACCAACCCTGTGTATATGCACTACTACTGCTAGGCCATAGTGAGGCAATATATAGAATGTTTTTCACACATCTACAAACCTTGCTTGGTGGGGGGTTAATACCAGCTAGTGTCATGACTGACTTTGAAATTGCAGCTATCAATATTCTACATGAAATAGTGCCACATGCTGCATTGTCAGGCTGCAACTTTCATCTCGGACAGGCACTATGGTGTAGAGTTCAGCAAGAGGGTATGCAGCAAAGATATACTTGACGAAGAATTTGCCCACAAAATGAGATGTATATTGGGACTAGCATTTGTACCAGCTGACAGTGTGGAAAGGTGCTATGAAATGCTTCAGAACGACCATGAGTTTGAAGATCTCAAATGTTTGATGATTACTTCGAGGATAATTAAAGCTGAATTTATCTTAAAAAAAACTTTTGTTGTAATTATTGTGGTTGATCACGGAAAGTGTACCACTGTGAAACTTGCTTGCAGGTAACAAGAAAGACAACCTGCCGACAACTTAGTTTGTGTGGCAGTATATACTGTACTTGCGACCTGTGTAGTCTAGCAACTTTGTGACCGGTGCTCTTTTGTCCGCACTGCATTTTGACAGTGTCATTTTGACCACAACAATATGTCCCGGGACCAAATGAATGTACACTCACATATTGAGTAGTACAACTCTGGATGTTGAGAGGCTATGTGACATAGAAATACGTAATGTAAATTCCTGATTTTTATGTAAAATATCTGTTGTTTGCACAGACATTTCACATATCTAGCATAATTTTAATTATCTGAGCTGCAGTGTACTCTGGTTCTGGAAGGGGTGGTGATGTAATGGTGCAAGACAATCTGCTAATACATTGCTGATGTAACAGATACAGCATATAATGGTATGTGGTACTTCTGTATGGGTGTGAGAGAGGCATTCCCTCTAATATGGGACCCAGCCCAATATACAGTATAGCCTAGAGGTGTATGGCTTTGGAATTATGGGAATACAACCTCGAAAGTTAACTCAACTTAAAAAAACTTAAGTAGCTGGTTAACCAGACACAGAATAACATATTATGTGGAGCACCGTGGCTGTCTGAACACTTTGTCATCACATTCCCCCTCCCAGAGAAAAAAAAAACACAGCTGCATGTGGTAATTAAGTCATTCTATTAGTGCCATGGTGAATCATACTGGTATGGTGGTGGTTGTTGCCTGCCTGTGGTGCAGAATGCCATATTGAATACCTATAAAATCCCTGTTGATATTGCACAGCCCCCCCAAGCCCATCCCCTTGCTAACTATATTCTGATAACTAGCCTTTTGAAGAACTGTGGCAGTCCACTGACACCCCACTCCCCACCACAACCAGCAGACCTTATCATGCACTGAGATTACACTCCCCAAAAACCCACTCCTATGTGCCACCATTTCACCATAATGTGTATATGAGGTTTTTCTATTTTTTGACCAATTTATATGACTTTTAATAGATCTGTTTGGTTCTGTCACAGGGTATGTACTGCAGATATATAGAAGTACACATTCAGAGAAGTGCTAGAATGCCATCTCAGAGGTTACCAACAAAATGTATGTTGCCTGCATTTGAGAGATGCACACCATCTTTTGGGTATAGCCAATGTTTAAAATGACAAATTTGGGGTGGTGTATAGTGTGCATTACCATAACACGGAGAAATCCAGATATTTGGATGTTTACCTTACAACGTGATCTTTCAAGTGCAGGACAGTACTCCTTGCCTCTCCAGATCATCCGCTGTGTAATATCTGAATACAGAATTTTACAAGCAGGTAACATCTCCATAAGATGCTGCAAATCTGAGTGTGCAGCTTCTATCAAATCATTACCTCCAAGGTTGATGAGGAGTATGTCTGGTTGAGGGTGTGTCTGCAGCAAGTGGTACATGGTTGGCATGAGCTGCTCCCACCTCATGCCACCCTTCCCAAACCAAGAAACATGGCAATTTGGTAGCTGCTAGTTATTGCCAAAATAGCTTGTTCTACTAAATGCAGCTGCCCTTCTCACTAGACTGATACCCGCACTCCACACACTGACTCTGGATTTTTCTGCCATTCTGAATATAAATCAGTAATCTTTCAGATAGAGAAATATCAGAAATGTGTCTCTCTCTGTGAATAGTCCTGAAGCTAATGGAGTTTGCCCTTTTAAGGGGCAGACCAGGTTGTCCTGGTGCACCCCTTCCCTTTTCATCAAGATGGTCTGCTCAGAAGGGGAGGGGGGAAGGAAGGGGAAGGCCAAGGGAGAGAACAATGGCCAAGCAACAGGAAAGGGAGGGGCAAGTGGAGGTACATAAGGGGCAGCACAGGAGTGTTTCAGCCACTTTTGCTGGAATTTTGATCGAGCCAATTGAAACTGCAGCACATTGGATTGGCAGATTACTTGGAAGGTTTGTGCACTACGATAAAGAGGTAAGAAACAAATATAAATATATATATATACCACATAATAATATATAATAACTAAAAGAGCTAGAAATTTTTGAGAAACTGAGTAGTCAGTAATGTGAGAAAGATATGCATAGTTTAAGGTGGTTTGCAAATTTCATAAATTGCATTCTTTGTGGAAGCAGATGTGAAGAGCTACAGTAGTGCAATGATTTTAAATGGTAGGGTTGTGGAATAGAGGAAGCCTGCAGCAGGAGGCAGAATTTCATTGAAGAGGCATAGTTTTATCGAGGTTTGCATATAGCAGGGATAAAAACATTTGGAGAAGCAGAGAGTAAGAGCTGCAGGCACGGGGCTGAGCCTGAATGGCATCGGCAGCCCAAAAGCAGCTTTCTGATGCTGAAATCCCAAAAGCACAGCTTACAAGGTGCTTTTTGGAAGACAAGGTGAAGCGCCAATAGGGGCAGGTGTTGGGGAAGTTTGTGCAGGTTGAATGGGGCCAAAGAAACGGCAGTAAGAGGCAGGAGGATTGCTTTGCATTCAGCTGGCTTTGCCGAATTAGTGGCCTCATAGAAGGGGTTTCCTAACCAGGAAAAGAGGTAGCGTGTGGCCTGCAATGGCCCTGGTGGTTATTGGAGGGGAATTTAAATCAGAGAGTGAATGGGAGGTAGGAGAAAGGGCAGCGGATGGTAGGTCCAGTTGGTAAGGGCCTAGCATGAAAGAACAGCAGGGGACAGATGTGGGTAGCCATGTGGCATGACATCACACACCAAGGGGAGGCCACAAAGTGAGCGGGAGCCTAATAATGGAAATAGGGGGACAGATAAGGAGTTATGGGGGAGGGAGGAGTCCGGGAATGGAAAACAAAGGACGAGGCAGCTCATTTGTGGCCTGAGACCTTGGAAAGGAGAGGGTCCAGTCTAGCATGGTATGAGCATATGGCGTGATGTCACACACCTGCAGGACCACAAAGTCCTGCCACAAGGGGGTCTTGCCTACAAAGGGGTAACAGGTGACCATTGGCCAACAAGGGAACAGCGCACATTGGGGGGGCAGCCCATGCAGGCAGGTTATATAAAAAGAGGATACAACCAGAGG
This sequence comes from Neoceratodus forsteri, assembly GCA_016271365.2. Classification (NCBI taxonomy): domain Eukaryota; kingdom Metazoa; phylum Chordata; order Ceratodontiformes; family Ceratodontidae; genus Neoceratodus; species Neoceratodus forsteri. The sequence continues at coordinate 327,730,061 of CM057450.1, read as the reverse complement.
CTTGTGAGGGTGGGGAGGGTGGGAGAGGCTCAGGCCCTAGGAGGCCGTAATAGAAGAAGCATGGTGGCGGTAGCCATAAAGGGAACGGGCCTGACAAAGGCAGGGCATTCAAGGGGAAGGGATCAGATTTAGGCTAAGAGGTCATGTGGTGCAATCACAGAATGCGGACAAGGAAAGAGGCGAATGAATAGGCCCTGGAGGGGTTACAGCCTGAGGCATGCAAGAGCATGCAAAGGGAGAGAAGTTTCTTTTAAGCCTAGGAAACACAGGAGGTGGTGCAGGAAGCACTTCAAGGCAATTACCAGCCTACAGCTCGTGGGGATGGGCATGAAAAGGGGAATGATCGGGCCTGGGGGGGCAACAGCAAAGGGATGTGACAGCTTTCAAGGGGAAAGAGGATTAGGCCTGGAAGCCCACAGGAGGGGGTGCTCAAGGCGCCAAAAGGCTATGACCATCCTGAGGTCCTGGGGGGGTGGGCTTGGGAAGAGATAAGGGAATGGGTGGACAAGGGATGGGAAGAAGGGGATAGCAAGCAGGAGAGGATGGAAGAATGACAGGATCACATGAAAAGGGCCTGTTTGGGACCACTTGCGATGGAAGTAGGCCCATATTAAAAAAAAAAAGAGAGGGGGACACGTTTGGTTACCACCAAGCGACGGTTAATAGAGGGCCTAGCCATAAGAATGACTACAGTAGACAAAACCTTAATAATAGAAATCTTGTTTCTTCTCTTCAGTTGTCTTCACAGTTTGAAAGGAGCACGGGATATGGCACCAAAGAAGAGCAGGCTTTCAAAAGAAGACGCTTACAAGGCTATAGTGGAACTGGCAGAAAAAGCCAACAGAATGTGGGAGCTGGTGGAAGGGGGAGGAACCAGGGAGATCCAGGGAGAAAAGTAAAGCATGGAAAGGTAAAGGAGGCAGAGGGAAACAGATGGTTGAAAGGCCACGTAGCCCAATCAGGCTACAACCACTGACACTGGGACCCACCAAGGTGGCTGATCCAGTACCTCTGCAGTCTGTTGACCCAGTACCATTAGTACCTCTCCAGGACCAGGTCAGGGCCCCCCCAGGGGAACCCAGACCAGATACCCATAGCATAGTGGTCCCTCTGCAGCTGCTAGTGGTGCAACCACCCCTTCAACCACAAGGGACCATAATGGGGCACCAGGAAGACAGCATGCAACAAGGAATGGGCAAGTCCACAGGTAACGCACCCGGTTCAGTGGGTGATACAATCAAAGAGTATATAAGCCAAATTGTGTCGGCACTTGGGTCAGGGGGTTTAGGGCAGATGGATGCAGCAGTGGCAGAGATTAGGTCAGGAAAAGAGGTACCGAAGGAGAAGGAAGGAGGTACAGAGAAAGAAAGGAAAGAGACAAGAGAGATTGGTGCCCCTGGGATGAGGGTAGGAGAACATGTCCCACTGGCCACAAAACAAAAAATCTGGAAAGGAGAGTGTGTGGATATCTTTGCTTTAGTAAGCCAGGAAGTGGCAGCAAAATATGAAGAAGCAGAGAATATAGGAAAGAGCAAAATGGCAGCAGCAGTAGTCTTGTTAGGAAGGAAAGAGGAGGATAAATTTACAAAAGGGAAGACGTGGGATAGGTGGTTTGCAGGTTTTGCTACATTTTCGGCCATAGTATTGGAAAAGAAACCAGAGTTGGGATCCCACTCATCACATACTCCCTAATAATAAGGCAGGCAAAGGCAAAAGGGGGGTGGGGTGGATATACTACGACAAATTCTTTCGGCAAAGAATGGCAACATACGGGGATGTAAGATGGGACACAAAGCAACTAGACTTGTGGACAGATTATGTAACTGATCATTCCACACCTGAAGGGGAGTTGGGGAAGAAAGGAGCCATGCCCCAGAAGTGTTGCTGGGCTTACAATAGGGCCTTTTGTTCTTGGCCACAATGTCATTTTTGGCACTCATGTTCGAAATGCAGGGGAGCACATCCGGCAAACAGATGCAGGACAGCATGGGCCCAAGGAACCCAAGGATCTGAGGGTCATAGCCCAGGACAGCAGTTTTTTTCATGAGGGACAGGGGTGTAAGGGGCAGGCATGGAACAGAGGGGGGGAGGGTAGGGGGCATGCGAGTAGAGAGAGTCAGAATCACTGACCAGTGAGGGCAAGCACGGAGCGGAAGGGGGGAATTGGGGATAGGAGAAGGGAAAAAAGCAAGGGGATAATTTAGTGAATCCAGAATCCCCATCAGGATAGAGGCATGGAAAAGTTGGTTGGATAGATACCTGACTAGACAAGTGGCCGAGATGAATGGGAAAGGTTTTCGCACAGGTTTTTCATTGCAGTGTGAGGGGCCCAAGGCAAGCGAGAGAGGCGATCAATCTGGGTTCAGTAAAAGGGAAAGAGGAAATGTTAAGACAGAAGATAGAGAAGGAAAAGGCAGCAGGGAGGGTAGAAGGATCTTATGATACCCCCCCCATTGCAGAATATGAGGATTTCTCCATTGGGCTTGGTCCCCAAAAAACAGGAGGGAGAATACGGGGTGATTCACCACCTATCCTTTCCTGAAGGGGATTCGGTGAATGATTTTATGGATGAGGAATATAGTAAGGTGACATATGCCACATTAGAAGACGCAGTCTGGATCATCAGGGCAACTGCTGATGCATGGATGGCAAAAACAGACATAGAGTCCACTTTCAGATTACTATCAGTTAGGAGAGAAGACTGGGACCTATTGGGGTTTAAAATTGGGGGACAGAGCTATTTTGACAAAGCCATGCCCATGGGTTGTTCTATAGCCTGTGCAACATTCTAAGCATTCAGCACCTGTTTACAGTGGATATTTCAAGAGAGAACTGGTTACAAAACAGTGATTCACTATTCAAATTATTTCCTTTTTATAGGCAGTGGGAGAAGAGAGACAGAGAACATGTTAGCCAGCTTCCAGGAGCTGCGTAAAGAACTAGGGGTTACATTGGCACCTGAAAAAACAGAAGGGCCCAGTAAGGTGTTAGAATTTTTGGGTATTGAGATAGATGCTAGGGGGGAAATATTTCGGCTGCCACACAAAAAAGTGGAAAAACTGAAGGAACTGATTCAGATACATACCAGTAGAAAAAGAATACAACTAAAACAGGTACAGCAAGTAATGGGACATCTGAACTTTGCATGCAGGGCTATTGGGCCAGGGAGGGCTTTCACCAAAAGGTTAACAAGGACTACAGCCAGAGGGACCAGACCACACCATTGGGTAGACCTGACAAAAGAAGTCAAGGAGGATTTTAAAATATGAGAGGAATTCCTCAGGGAATATAATGGCTGCTCCTTCTGGCAGGAGGAATGGGTGTATAACACAGACCTCGATCTTTACACAAACGCAGCCGGGGGCCTCGGCATGGGGGGGCTCCCTATGGGGCAGATGGTTTGCAGAATCATGGCCATCAGACTGGGTGAGGGATGGCAAGGTAAAAGATATAACATTGTTAGAGATCATGCCCATCTGGGCATGTACCCTGGTTTGGGGGGGAAGAATTATGGGATCAGAAAGTGACATTCTGGTGTGACAATTGAACAGTGGTAGAGGTCCTAAACAACAGGGGATTCTGGTCAGAAATGGTCATGTAAGTTTTGTGACTTTTGGTGCTAATGGCCTTGCAGCTGAACATGTTATTCAGAGCAAAACACATAGAAAGGGTACACAATACCCTGGCTGACAGCCTTTCCCATCTGCAGCTGGACCATTTCCGGAGGCTGGCACCAACAGCGGAGGAGCAAAAAACACCCACACCAATGAACATCTAGGATGTTGGCAAGAAGGAGCAGAACTGTTGTTTCACAGCTCATGGGCACCTCAGACTCTGAGGGCCTACGATGGGGCCTGGCAAGTGTTTCAAACATTCAGGGCAACACACCATATGGAGGTAAGTAGGCCACTCACAGAAGAACAATTGGGGAAGTTCACCATAGAGCAATGGCAAAAAGGAACAGCCTACACGACAATGGGGGTCTATTTGGTAGGGATTAGTATCTGCAGTCTAAAAGGATGGAAGGACACAACAAAATCATTGTTCATTAGAAGAATGATGCAGGGATGGGGTAGGTTAAAACAAAGATCAGTAAACAATAGAAGACCAATAGGAGAACAGTGGCTGGTGAAACTAAAGGATGTGCTATCGGCAATATGCAGAGCAAAGGCTGAGGCCCAGCTATTTCACACAGTTTATGCTGTAATGTTTGCAGGGGCCATGAGAGTGAGTGAGGTGGTAGGTCATGGCAAAAAAGACAAGGAAGGGAGATTAGAATGGGAAGATATAAGCTGGTGGATGAAGGAGATACAGATCAGGATTAAGAGGTCAAAGACGGAGCAAAGGGAACAGGGTTGCATGGTAACACTAAAGAAACATGTAGAGGATGCAGTGTGCCCAGTGCAGGCTTTGTGGGCTTTTGCCGCAGAGCATGGGAACAGGACAGGGAGATTATTTGTGCACGGTGATGGAAGAAGGGTCACAAGTTATCAAGTCACAGTATTGCTCAAGAAAGGCATGCAATTACTGGCGGAGGATCCGGTTAATAATTCATTCCACTCCTTACGGATAGGGGCTGCCTCACAATGGGCAGTGGCAGGCAAGACTGTGAATAATATTTTGGAAAAGGGATGCTGGCAGTCTGCCAGTTACAAGAGATACATTTGAACACTGCAGTGTGGAGACTAACGTATCACCTATGTTTTTGTTACAGATCTGGAGCCAAATGGGGGGGGGACAGGGAGAGGGATATTATGGTGAAGAAACTAAGACCATTTATAAGATAATTATTTTGCTTAAACCCTATAGGAAGAGGGAGGATTACAGAAGTCTGGATCTGTGGCCACTCCTATATTTATTGGGCAGAAAGAAGAGCTGAGAAAAAGACTGGGGGAAGGCAGCTTTACCAAGATGTGAAACAATGTAGATTGGTTTGGCATGGGATTCGGGGGATGAGATGGGCACAACTGCTTCCCACCCTGAAGGAGCTGAAGGAGCGGTGACTCATTCCAGACTTAATTATTATACACTTAGGGGGTAATGACCTTGGGGGTAAGCCGTGGGTGGACACATACATGCAGGTAAAAAGGGACCTAGAGACAATACAGCAGTGGTGGCCTAAGGTATGCCATACCTGGTCAGATATGATACCGAGGAGGGTTTGGAGACATGAACACAGCCACAGAGCTGTGGATAGGACCAGGATAAAGATGAACAGAAGGGTAGGGACACTGATAAGGAAAATGGGAGGACAGGTAATACTGTGGGGTGTGGAAGAGTGGGTAGAAGATTTCTACGGGTCGGATGGCATGCATCTGTCAGATCTAGCCATAGACATGTTTAATACAGAAATGATGGGTTTTATAGAAGCACGGAGGAGGCATGTAAAATACAGAAGATAAAAAAAAAAAGAGAGACAGAAGAGAAGGACTGGAAGGGAGGTTCCCTGAGGTATGGGAGAGCAATACCCTAAGTGAGGGGAAAGCCAGTCATCCAACACTAGCTGGAGACCGGCTAATGGGGAAAAAGGGGGAGGGGGGAAGAAAAAGGAATAAGATGAAAAGAGGAAGAAACTGAAGGAAAAGTGGTCTTGGTTTTCACCGTTACCTAACAGAAAAGATGAAGAAGAAAGCACCCAGGTTTTCACCTGGGGGAGCAAAAAGAGGAAGAAAGAGGGATGATCAGAGATTGATATATGGATGAAAATAAATGAAATTGTGAGAGATATGATAATAAAAGATGATAAAATGGAACAGGGAATCATGATATATAAATAAATTAATTGCCAATCTGAGCACAACAACAAACAATGGCCTCTGTCTTTTTGTGAGGGAAAAGGGGGGAATCCAGAACAATGGAGTTTGCCATTTTAAGAGGCAGACCAGGTTGTCCTGGTGCACCCTTTCCCTATTCATCAAGATGGTGTGCTCAGAAGAGGAGGGGGGAAGGAAGGGGAGGGCCAGGGGAGAGAACAATGGCCAAGCAACAGGAAAGGGAGGGACACGTGGAGGTACATAATGGTCAGCACAGGAGTGTTTCAGCCACTTTTGCTGGAGTTTTGATCCCTCCCACTCACCCAACAATACAGAGCAAGAGGGGAAGACAGTCAAAAAGGGACTGTATGGTAGGTCTGGCAAAGGTGGATGGCAGAAAATAATATGGTTATTGGACTGCCAAAGGTGGATGGCAGAAAAGGGTGAGAAAGGGGGCAAGGCGGGGGGGGAGAAAAAGGAATAAGACAAAAAGAGGACTTGGTTTTCACCGTTACCTAACAGAAAAGGAGAAGAAGGCACCCAGGTTTTCACCTAGGGAGAGCAAAAAGAGGAAGAAAGAGGGATGATCAGAGATTGATATATAATAAATTAATTGCCAATCTGAGCACAACAACAAACAATGGCCTCTGTCTTTTTGTGAGGGAAAAGAGAGGAATCCGGGACAATGACTACTATTACAATAGCATAGTACAGATAGTGGTGAAGAACTGCTGTGTCAGGTAGCAACAGACACCATGCACACATAGCATTGGTTAACACTGCTTACTGGAACTTTCTGCATCGACAAAATTGTTTGCTATTGGCCTTTTGTTTATAAAACATTCTTTTTATTTTGGTGGGACAATACTGCTCATTGATTTTCTATCTGGTATGACATGCCAGCATTGCACATTACTATTGGTCACTGCTATTCTCTATACTGTGACACTGTGCCTGGGTTCCCTCTCTTTTTGAAGTGGCATTCTGAGTGGTAAGAGCTACTGTATGCACGCTTACTTAAATGATGCTTTTGACAAGTTGTAACTGTGTGTTTTACTTTTTTTTGTATGAGATTGCTTTGCCACACAACCTTTAACAGAAGCAGTTACTGGAAGTCCTACTGTGAAATTTGAATTAGTCAAAAAAATCAGTAAAATAGGTGATGTGATAAATTGTTTTGATGGGGTCCTGAGAAATAGTGTACTGTTTGAGCAGAAATACAGCACTGGATAGTTTATCATAAAGATCATCCACCAGCTTAGAGCTTGGTAAATGACATTTTCATATTTTATAAAGTATTGTGTGTGGCCAGTGTTTAACATACTTTGCAAGAAATACAAACTGTATGAGTTTTGGTATCTTGCGCTTTTAAGTACTGCAGTTTAAAAATGCAGTACTTTGCTGATTACATAAAGTGAATGTCTGCAACTGCACAGAACTAGGCATCTATTTGTTAAGTTTTTATTAATTTTATGCATTGGATAAGAGTTTAAGGGATGTGTTATGGATGGTATGCTTGAAGAGAAATAAAAAATGTAACATATTAAAATCATGAGGTGTGCTTGTTTTTAAGTGCTTTTTTCAGCCAGAATGCCAAATGATACAGAATTATGCACAGTAGCATCTAAAAGAGCACAAATTCTGAATTTGGAATATGCTAATTTGCTGCTAAATCATGAAGATATACATGTTAAAATGAATAAGGCTTAAATATTTTATTTACATTTGTTAGCAATGGTGGTGCAGCTCAGAGCCTAGGATCCAAGATGGCAGACTTTGTGCTGTTTCCAGAGTTTCTATTGGTCTAGAACACTCATTTCCTGTTGTTTTATGAATCTTCTTTCATGAGCATGCAAAATCCCTGACCGCGACTCATGCGGACAAGGATTATCTTTCGCGAGTTAGCAGAATCCTTGACCGCGAGGTTATCGCAGAATAAAGGGTACTTAAAAACATACATTGCTGTAAATTAAAGATTACATGTGCAATTCAGATAACTGTTTTTCTGTGGTGCTGTGTAGCATGTTAGTTGATCAGGAAATTGTAATTTTTAATTTTGCTTACACTTTTAATTTAAAAAGAAAAAAATACGATTATCTTTCGCGAGCATGCAAAATCATCGTCTGTGACTCGTGTGGACAAGGATCCTGCTTTGCAAGGTGACAGAATCCTTGACTGTGAGGTTTTGGCAGTAAACGGAACAGTTACATGAGTTTAAATTATAAAAAAATTGGTAATTACTTTAGAATTTACATGTCTCATGTGGTATGCTATTGACTAACAAATGTGTGTTGCATAGCTATTTAATAGTTTTAGAGAAAGATATTCAAAACTTTGCACAGGGCAAAAACTGTTTGCACAGGTTTAGTGTGGGATTAGTGTGGGTTTGCTATATTCAAAAGGCTAAATAGCGCGCGCAAACTGCATTAGCACTGGGCACAATCATAATGTATTCAAGGGGCAAACTGAGTGGGTGTGTACATGAATACAGGCACAATGCTATATTCAGCGACTAGTGCCACGCAAAGTGATTTTGCATGACACTTAGCACGGTGCACATTATCGCCCAGGAAGATGTATGTCACAACCACACACACACACCCCGGCAGCTGCCCCATGGACACCCCAAGGCACAGCCACTGACCCAGAGGATGGACACCACCACAGTGGGACACACCACAGCACACAGCAGTGACTCACAGAAGTACAACATGTGCCCCATCTCATGCACACCACATGGACAGACACTGGCCCACTGCAGCATGGCTCCTCATGCCACCTGCAAAGAAGACACAGACACAGGCAAGTACATCAGAAAAATATATCTTGAAGCAAACTATTTACATAAAAACAAGGGCTAGGAAAGGGTAGGGACAGCGAGGGAAGGGGACGGGAACAGGGACTGTACAATGGGATGGGGGACTGTAGGGGAAGGTACATCAGGGGAAACAGGGGAAAACAGGGGCAACACTAATGATGACCCCATCTGGCCACCCTGGTGAGCTGATGCTCCTCGTCTCAGCTGTCATCATCCACCTCATCTGTACCACCACCTCCAGGATGTAGGATACCACTAGTAGGCTCTCCCTCATCAGCCTACTCAGCATTCTTCTGGGGGGTCTGCGCACTGGCCTCTGGACACCTATAACAAGGGACAGGACAGGTGATCAGTGCAATGGCCCAAGGAGCCATGTCCACCCACAGTGCACAATGGGCATTGGGAACACAAACCCCTGGAGGGCCCATAATGGCCACCCACAGGGGGGTGGGCCAACCCCAGCCAGCAACTCAGCACACCACAATATTGCACAGAGGTGGTCCATGCCGCACAATGGCCACCCGACTGCGCATTGACAGTCACATGGCACAGTGCACCGGCAGCACAACAGCAACAACAGTGGCAGCCAGGCGTACTCCCACCCCACCAGCAGCCAGCACATGTGTCCAATGGACGTGCCACAGTGGCATGCACCACATACAGTGTGCCACATACAGCTGCCATGGCACATAGCACAGGTGGCATGCCCGCACCCACTCCCCCCGCCACCCCCGATATAGAGTGTAAAGGACTATGACAGTACTTACCTGCCCCCTGCGGCCTTGCGGGTGCTGGTCCAGCACCCTTATAGCCCACAGTGCCCTGCTGCACTGCTGCAGCCCTGGCCTGCCACTGGGCATCTGGTCCTGGGGATGGAAAGAAGACATGTGCACATCAGTAACCGACCACAGCAGATGCCTCTGACCCCTGTGCACAGGGTGTGCCCCTGCCCAACATGTCCCACATGCCTGCACTGCTACATCACAAAGCAAGCAGAAGCTGGCAATGCCACTCTGTGATGCACACAATGACAGTGTACCCCTCTGCAGGGCATGCTAGGCATCCAAGCCAACACCACAGAACAACACCAGGGCAGACATGCAACATGGGATTTAACTATGGACAATCACGGGATTTAAGAATGCATGGGATAGACATAAAGGAATTCTGGAGGTCAAGGGTAAGGGGCAACAGACTTCTAGGAAAACATAAACTGAACTTACAAGCTCAAATGGGCAGACTGGATGGGCCATAGGCCCTTATCTGCTGACACTATCTATGTATCTATGTATCTATGACTTAACTGGCTGTGGCACAGCCCCATCCCTGGTGTGTGCCTGAAGCCTCCTTAGCCTTGCCAGGTCCCGCCGCATAAGGTAACCATAGCAGTGCCTGCAATGCTCCCCAGTCCTGGCCACCCCAGTCCTCTGCTCCAGGCTGGCAGCATTCCCCTGCCACACAGTGCCCCATGCCTGCTGCAGGGGCACCTGCCCAAAGAGTTGGGGGGGCGTGGGGCTCTACACAGGCCATTAGGTTGGCCAGCTCAACCTGTGTCCAGTTAGGGGCACGTTTGCCTCTTCCCTATGCCATGTTCATGATAGCGAGTTCGGTGGCAAAAATAGTGGGAGGAGGTGCATGTGTCCACAACCTGAGCCTGACGTGCGATGCACGGGAGAATGCACTGTGCCCACCCATCGTGCAGTGCCAGAGATGCACAGAGTGGGTGCATCTAAACATAGTCAGAGGTTTGACCCAGGGTTCAGAGGTCACCCGCCAGTGCACAGTGCACATGTGCGTGATAGGGCAAGGTGTGCCATGCATGGAGCTGGCCATGTGCAACATGCACAATGCCACTGCACCACACTGTCCGCATGCGGTGCGTGATTGACACCATGACAGCATGATGTGCATTTGCACTTCAGGCCTGCACACTGCCCATGCATGCACATTGCACCGTGACTTGCTCTGGAACAATCTCATTGCACATGGCACAATATCTCGATATTCAGACACTACATGCAAATGAGCTCATCAGCCAATGCATGGTGCAGTGGGTGCATTAGCATGTCATCATTGTTGCACTCAACTTCTTTTGCATGCATTGTGCGTTATAAGCACCATGGAACAGCACAGGCCATGGACCAGTATTGCAACCTTGATAGGTAAGTGGTGCATGCCGCTGCAGCACACTGGGAGCAAACAGCACTGCAGGGTGGTACGGACAAGGGAGATGTTGCCACTGACACACTGTGCTGTCCATGTCCATAGGCAGCAACATGTTGGCACATGAGGAGGGCAAGGAGTTGGGGCCTGCATGGAAGCACAGGCCCAACTTCACAAAGGCCAAGACAGATGCCGTGTTCATGGTCTACCTTTATAGGGTGTCCCTGTTGAGCGGTGCAGAGGCCAGGGCTGGTGCATGGGAGGAGATGGCAACCTATGTGAACCAGCACGGCAGCCACCAGCGGTCAGCACAGGAGTGCCGCAAAAAGGTGGGAACAGACAGGCAGCATATTAAGGAGAAGGTGGCAGCCATCCGGGCATCCTGTACTGCCACTGAAGGAGGGCCAATGGATGCACCCACACTAACACTGAAGGAGTAGTTGATGGCAGCCACCATGCACCGCACCATGGTGAAGGGTGTGCCTGGAGGAGGATTCCAGATGGGTGGCAGCCCATCACTGCATGGCATGTATGTCAGACATGCATTGCTGGTGGCACAGAGGGTGCATACAATGGCATGCTGGTGGGCATCCAGCCAGCATACATGTCATGTGTGCACACCCACGTGCATACCTTGCTTCAGGACACATGAAGAGGCAGTGCACAGGGGGCCACATGTGGGCATTGCATTATTGACACACCATTCTTCTCTTGCAGCATCAGCCCACCTCCATGCAGAGGATGTGGCACCAACAGCAGCAGCACCAGTGGATGCCATTACAGCCCCGGAGGATCAGCTATCCACATCCACTGGCATCCAGGGGTCTAACAGGTTGCAGCGCAGCACCACAGTGCAGGCAGATGCCCTGAACCTGGGGTTGGATGAGGCCCTGGACGTGATCCTTCAGGATGCAAGCTTTGGTGTCCTGTGTGTGGAGACACAGATCGGGGCAGGGTCTGACTCCGATGAGGACTACTCTCAGCTCCTGGACAGCATGGGCGACATTGTGGGTGTGTCGCCCCACTGGCATCTGACACAGTAACCACACCCAGTACTCTGCCAGTGGTGGAACAGCTGCCTGCCACCACTGCGGGTGCAGCGGAGTATGCTGCCATGGCTATGCCCTATGGTGGTGGTGGTGGTGTGGCTGCGCAGGTGCAGGGTGGTGTACAGCAGCTGGATGGGTGATTGAAGTAGGCTGCAGGTGCCACCAGGCAGCCAGACACAGGGTCCACCACCGGTGTGCCTGCTGCACCCATTTCCCCTGCAGACCCCACTGTGCAACATCCACAGGAGAGGGGGCTGTGCAGCATGGCTGGTCACCACAAGAGGATCGGAGTCCCACCCGGGAGCCCCAGGATGCTGACCGTCTGGCTGAGCACACCCAGATGCTGCGGGCATCCATTCAGCAACCGGTGCTGCTTGCCACTGGGGTGCATGCACTGCACTGCATGCAAAGGTGCACCAGTTAGCTGAGCAGCAGGAAAGGGGCACTGTGCAGATCCTGGTGAGGATGCAATGCATGCAGGAGGCCATGACTGCATCCTTGGATCACATTGCCAGTATGATCACAGATGGCTTTGCAATGCTGGCTACCACAGAGCATGGCCTTGCACAGGTGACCCCCCTGCAGTGCTCTATCTACCCCACAAACCTGGTGTCAGGTAACACCATCACAGTCGATGCCGGGCTCTGATGTAGGCATCCCAGACATGCCCAGGGCTGGCCTGTTTGGGGGCCTGCACACCCCCACAAGGACACAGTCACTGTCCCCTGGTTCCACCCGGTGGGGCTGTTGCAACCCCCCTCGGCTGATGCACAGCCTGTGGCTACCGATCAGCCTCGGCATGGTTGCCCACAAGCCGTGGTGGCCATGGTACCATGCAGCAGCCCTAATCTGCAGGCTGCCCTGACCGCAGTCTGCTGCTGCTGCCCTGTGTGCACATGGGAGGTGTGTGTGTGTGTGCCTACCACTGGTGTCGCACCTGTGTGTTGCATCACACGCTGCCTGTGTGTGTGCTTGCCCAGTTGCAGGACTGTGTGGTGTGAGCATGATGAGGGCAGTCTAGCACCAGTTGTGCCTGTGCACCGGTGCACTGTGTCTGATCCACGCCACATACCAATGCCTGGGTGGGTGGGTGCATATGTGTGTGTGTCTGTGTGTGTGTCTGTGTTGCTGTGTGTGGTAGTGTGCCACTGACTCCCCTACACCTGCATCATGCCTCTGTGTGTGCATGTCCATTACCATGCACACCTCTGCATGAGTGCTGTACCTGTTTGTGTGGCCCATGCATCTGTACCACACCACCTACCTGTGTACACCACAGTGCTCCTATGCAATGGTGTCACAGTGGCATCGCACCTGCTGGAGCAGTCAGGGGTCCCTCCACCCAGGGGGTGGATGTCCACCACCCTCCAGCCCATTGCCTCCATTGTCCCCCATTACTGTCACCCTCATCAGCCTCGACAGCTATCCCACTGCCAATGGCCATGTTGTGCAGTATGTAGCAGGCCAGGAATAGGCCACAGGCTTTTGAGGGGCTGTACTGTAGGGCACAGCCTGACCTGTCTAGGCAACGGAACCATGCCTTCAGCATGCCAAAGACACACTCAATGATGTAGCATATGCTGGTGTGTGCCTCATTGTACCATTCCTATGCTGGGGACAGTGAGCGCCAATAGGAATGAGCAGCCAGGGCCTCAGCTGGTATACGCTGTCACCTGTGTGGAGAATGACATGGTTAGTCCTCTGATAGTCTGTGTTTCACCCCTTGCCTGTACCTGGCACCCTCACCACCATGCACACCATGCCCATCCCCACACCAGGTCTGCTCTGCCCATCGCCCATGCCCATGTCATACTTGGTGGCCCATGGGGATGTCACCATGTTCAAACCTGTGGCACAGTGCAGATCTGTGCCAGATGAATGCATCATGTGCACTCCCAGGGTGTGTGGTGCAGACACTGGCGATGCGCCCCGTGGCATCGCACACCACCTGGCAGTTGACATTCAAGCTCCCCTTCCTGTTGATATATGTAACACCCTCAGTGCCAGGTGGCATGCGGATGCCCAAGTGGGTGCAGTCAATGGGCCCAATCATGCCAGGCATGTGTGCCATCTTGTGGAAGTCCTGCATGGTTGCTGTATGCTCTGCCTGTGTGCTGGGGGAACAGATGAATTATGAAACACTTGGCAGCAGGGCATTGAGGAAATGTATGAGGAGGTGGGATGTGGCCAACTGGGCGATGCCTGTGATGTCCTCTGTTGGTGTTTGGAAGGTGCCTGTGGCAAGCAAGCACATGACAGTGGTCACCTTCATCTCCATGGATATGGCATGGCTCCATCTGGTTGGTGCCTGCATCTCCCAACTGCACAGCATGCAGAGCTGCCTCAGAATGGCCCTGTTCAGGTGCTACCAGCTCATGATCTCAGTGTCATTGTAGTTCTCAAAGGTGATGCTGGCGTGGTACTACCTGTGTCAGGCATACCGCTGATGGGTCTTTCCTCAGCCACATTGCTGTTCCTCCTATCCCCTCACACCCCTCATTACTGCCTCCATCATGAAGGATGCACTGTCCATGGCCCTTGCTGTCCACTGTCCCTCTGGGCACTTGGCTGCTGGCTGTGTGCCCACCCGAGTGCACTGGTAGTGTCTGCGTGTGTGTGTGTGTGTGTGTGTGTGTGTGTGTCTCTGTCTATCTCTCTCTCTCTCTCTCTCTCCCCCTCACTCCCTCTCCCAGGCCACATCTCTGTCCCTGTCCCTCTGTGTATGGTCCTTGTCTGTCTGTCTGTCTCTCTCTCTCTCTCTCTTTGTCTCCCCCTCTTACTCTCACCCCAGGTGCAGGTGCTGTCTGTGTGTTTGTGCCCTGTATTTATAGGAACAAGTCTGCTCAGAGCAACTCCAATTTGCTCCACACTTGCACCATGGTTTCACGGTTCAATATGCCACTGCGCTGGATATTCAAGGGAACACCTCTGCACTTGTGCATGCATTCATTATAGTTGCTGCATACTGGCACAACGGATTTTGCGCTGTGGCACTGGTTCCCGCTGTATATGGCTCCTGGCATAATTATGCACTTTATTACTAGTAACCTAGTTGTGCCATGCACAGCTGCTCTGAATATCTGGGTTCTTGTCTTTTATAATTGAAAGTGCATGCGCACATAGACTGGATTTGTAGAAAAGTGCAAAACATTAATAGTAAGCAAATTGGACACTATGCATGACTGGGTGAAAAGTACATGTCAAGGGCATGCACCCCACCAGTGTACCTCTGTACCTGCAGACAGGTGTGCACATGCCAGTATTCACAACCAGTGTCAGTGGCCACCTGTCCATGGCTCCACCCACATGGTGCACAGACCTCTACAGGGTGGTCAGGGCAGAGTCAAGGTCTCAGGTGGGCATCCAATCAGATGCTCTCCTGGGACCTGGAGTGGATCATCATGCAGTATGACGTGGGTCTTTGTGAATGAATAGCACCCGAAGGCAACAGGACCCATGTGGCCATGCCCCAATTTCTGGTGGCCCCCTCAGCACAATACTGGCACCTGTGGCTGGAAGACCCCCACCAGAAGCCCCCGGTCCCCCTCCTGGATGCCAGGGACCCCACCACACAGTCAGCAATGCCATGACTCCACCCACACTTCAGCTGCAAGCCCTCCGCCCCCACTTCCGCTGCCACTCAGCGGCCCCATCCCCACATACTTGTATTCAACCCTCCCACAGAGGACTGGCCCTGGTAGGGATGGTTGATTTCCCCCCTGCACACCTCTGCCCTGTCCCAGGGCCACATGCCAGTGGTCCACCCCCGATCCGGTACCCCAGCATGATCCCTGGTGGCCAGTAGTCCCTCTACCCACTGATGGCACTGACAACATCACCCCCAACCATACAAGTCTGTCAGTGCCACAGATTTGGACTGCCAGCAGCACATCCCTCCTCACACCTCCTCAGCCACCAGCCATCCGAATAATACTGGAACCATGTCACCAATATAGCAGTGCATTCCCAGCATCAGTCAGATGGACAGCAGCCACAGAGATGTAAGGAGGGATGTGCCGCTGACTGTCCCAAGCTGTGGCACAGACAGACTTGTACGGGAGGAGTTGTCAGTGCCGTGGGTGGGTGGACTACAGGACACCAGGGATCATGCTGGGGTACTGGGTATGGGGTTGGAAGTGGACCACTGGCATGTGGCCATGGGATGGGGCATAGGTGTGTGTGTGTGTGTGGGGGATGGCTTGCTGCACAATACTGGGACCAGGTGTGTCTTGTGGTGGAGGTGGTGGTGGGGGGGTGCTGTGCTGTACCAACATGGGGCCGGGGTTGCCATGAGTTGGCGGAGGGGGGTTATGGTACTGACAAGTGCACCGGTCAGGTGTTTGTGTGGAGGGGGACCTATGTCTACTCTTTGCCAGGTCTGGGATGCTGTGTGTGTGTGTGTGGGGGGGGATATCTGTGGTAGGATGAGCTGGCCAGGCATGTGCCCTGCAGAGGTGTGGATCTGCCATGATGGATCCAAGAGGATGTCTGGCATGAGCACTCACCCGATCAGCAGCTTCAGCCCTCCCTGGCTGCCTACAGGGATGGGGCAGCAAGGAGAGTAATTTCTGGGTCCCACTGCACTCGGTGGATGATGTCCATTGGGGCACGCAGTGGGTTATGGCAGGGTCTACCCTGGCATAGCCTGCACCCTGCACATTGCACCTTTGTGCATGGCGCATTGCACTGGCATGGCCTGAGCAGGCCCTTTGCCTGCCACCGGTGCATTGATATCCACTCAGCCAGGGGATCTTGCATGTAACTTTTGCGTGCCCTGTTAGTGTCTGCCACACAGGTTACACTCTGCGGCATTCACACATACCAATGCCAATGCACCCGGTTTATGCAGCACATTGGTATTCTGCATAGGGCCCAATGTTCCCTTCTCTCAGTGCATAGCCTCTGGCCAGGATCCCTCACTCAGGCAGTACCTCAACAAACAAACTCTGGTCAGAGCCAGTACAGCTGCAAAATGATGAATTTACAGCATGGCCTTCTTATTATCCCATCTCATGAATCAAGTTGGTGGAAAGTGTTCATATCCCTGCCAAAATATGATAGTGCTCCACTGATATGTCATGCTGGACAACAGATGCAAAAACAAATTTTGGCAAGAATTTTGAAAAATGACAGCTATCACATTCATGAGATGATGTGAAAAAATGGTATGTTGAAAATTTGGGTCACAATATTTAAAATGACAGAAGTTATGAGCGAGCACAGAAAAATTTCAACATACACTCGGAAGCTTGTCATTTGTACATGTAACCCCCTCCCAGGGGGCTTACCTTTATTGCCCCGCTTTTGTCCTTTTTTTCCCCCATTTCTACGGGGTTTTTCACATGCTTGCTAAGTCCTCAGGTGCCTCTTGGGTTTCTCATAGCCTGTGGTTGGTTTTAGCCCATTTTGGGCCTGGAAGCCTCAGTTATTTTAAAATAAAGTGTGTTAAACCAGACACCAAATGAGGGCTCATGCATCATTCATGAGCCCTTATGAATATTAATAAGAGTGTTGTTACTTCCTGGGGAGTATGAGTTTTTGGCAGCAGTGACGGGAAAACTGTGGGGAAGTAATGCTCCAAAAAGAGATTATTTAGGATGACACTAAAGGGGCTACCACACCGTGGGATGGTTGCCTAAATAAAGTGTTCACCTTGGCCGTACAGACGGTTGGAGTTGGGGAACTGTGTTGGACTGTATACATCTGAATGGGGGCTGATATTTTCAAGGTACTTTGACCCTTCTCAGCAGCCAATCAGTAATCTAGGCACCCAAAACTGTGACAGAGGGACTCCTGGGAGAAGGAGGTGTCTAATTCAGGCACATAAATCATGCCCCAATAAGCCAGTGGGAAATATTGATCACTATGGTTATGGACAAGTGATAGGCTCAATCAGCCAATTCATGGATGAAAACCCCTGGATTTTCTGGTTGTTCTTCAGTCTGTTACCAGGCTCTGTATGAGTCAGAAGGCTCCTGTGAGAGACAATCTGGACTGGGGAGGCCTTGCCCAGGCTTCCAATGGAGACTGCTGAGTTCTGGAATGTTTCGGCAAGGCAAAGACAGCGAGAGACTAAACTGATCCTTTGATTCCTCAGGTACGGTGAGCTGCTTGATTATATTTTGGAGAAGCTAAGTGCTGCAGCAGCCCTGCACTGGTGGACTGAATTGAGCTGAGAGGACCAAGCTGCTCTAGTTTAGTGCTACAGTTGCTGCTAAGAGTTTGTTTTACTTGTGTGGGACTGAAATTGTAATTCTGAAGATGCAAAGCATCTCTGGACAATGGGGGTGCTAGACAGATGCTGTACATTTCCTAAGTGAACTGGTTACAGTGGCTGAGAGTGTGTCCCAGCTGCAGCTGAAAAAAAGGTTGTGATTGGACTCCCCTTTTAATTGCACCTGCACTTCATTGATCTAGGGCTAGCACCCACTCCAACTGTTACACCTGAGTTATGCCCCTATCATCCCACATACACCTTACACTGTATTCCTGGTCTATTATACTGTGATACTGCTATTTTGCACTAATATATAAATATAGGCACCCATCATATAAGCATGAGTGCCAGGAATGTGCTTTGCTGCTAATATATACTAATGTTTATCATGCATGATTCATTATATCTCACTATAATACATTTCTCTAGATTATGTTTGTCTTTCATATATATTCCATATATAATTTACCTAATCACTGATAAGATGACTCTGAGGGATCATCAGTGATTATTGTATACTTATATTCTCATATACTTATATGTAGTGTGTGTTTTACACTCAGGCAGATATGCTGCATGTAATGGAGTCCAGTCAGCACTTCTCTTTTTCTAAGAAAGCTAACAGAGACAGAAAGCCTTTGTTATGTCTTTATGTATTATACTATATATAAGCAAGAAATGCCATGTGTAGTTTGAACCCATCAGCATTTTTTTGTCTATGCTATAATGCAAATGGAAGCATATTCTGTCTCATATGATACTCATTAGTAATTCTGTCTCCTAAGTCATCATCCTATGGAGAATGGTTTAGGACCATACATATTGTTTCTCATATCTGTAACTATGAGGTAATCTCTGTTGCTATGCTGTTATCTGTAGTATTTAGGCTCTGTAACCTAGTTTTACTTGCAGAGAGAATGAGATCGCAGAGAGAGAACAAGATCTTAGAGAACCTAAGATATACAATTCTGGAGATTATGTACATTCTTCAGGACAGTGGTAAGAAACCCATCTCCCTTGTGATTTTCTCTGTCACATGCTTGGCGTAAGTAGTATAATGACATTTATTAGTACTCCTTGCTTGTTTATGAATGTTTCTTGGCAGACTCTGAAGACACAGGAATCTGTAGTATTAGTGTTAGTATTATTACCCTACTCTACTATCTGAGATTGTTTACATAACATAACTGGAAATGGACTTTATCATAAGCAACTGCCTGTGATTTCTATTGTTTCAAACTCAGTGCAGGGACAGCAGAAGGACCCCCACCATTTGGGAGTTCTCACCCGGAGTCAGGCAGGGAATCCACTAACCCCTTCCAAGTGGGACTCACTGTCTCAGGAGGTCACTGGCACTTGCTTGGGTGCTCGGGCACCTGGGATCCATTGTGGGGAGCTGGACTGTGGAGCCACTCCCAGGTCTGGGTCTTCTGGGGCTGGTGCTGGCCTGCCAAAGAGCTCTTCAATGGGCCAGAAGTGGCTGAAGGGGACAAGCAGACAGAACTACTATTAAGGTGACCAGCTGCAAAATCCTTGAGCAAGTTCCATCCTGCCAGGAGAAACAAGGCCAGCCTTTTCCTGCCCTGTGCTACACTGATCAAGGAGCTCCATACTCCCAGCATTCAAGATCTATGAACCATGAGTACCCAGGACCTGGATCCTGGAAAGGGTAAAGGGAAATTTAAACTTTACAAATGAAGCATTTTCACAAACTTTCAGGACCTCAGCAGCTGGCCAACCCACAGCATCATATCAGGCCTGCACCTAGTGGGTACTCTTAAGAGCATTTTTGGGAAATACTGGTAGCAGTGGGGGTGGGTTTGGCTTGCAGGCCCAACTGTTGTGATTATTGCTTGATTTTCCAATCACTCCTTTTATTCACAGCCATCATTTGTATCCCTTATCTAATCCTTACCTCAATAAAGCTGTGATTTATCCTTTGAAACTGTGTGCATTAATTCTCTGAGTCTGTCAGATCATTACTGTTCATGGTTATTGGTGTTATTGATCTTTTGGGCATTCAGAGTGTGGGGTGGTTGGTAGGGGAGTTAGGTAGGTTCACTAAAAATACCACCAACAGCTTAATCTGGTTCAAGGTCAGTTGGCATTCATCTCTATCCCCCTCCCCGGGTCGTGCCTGAAAATAGGCAGAATTTGTCTAGTGCACCTACATGGTCAACAAAAAAAAAAAAAATTAAATAGGTGCAGCATCCCAGGGGGCTGTGCCAGCCAGCCACCTAACCCACTTCTACTTTTCTCTGGGTGGAGGCACCATGCTATTTTTATTATCTTTGAGATAGAACCCCTGAACACCACCGTAACAGGACCCAGGCCCCTTAACTCATTGCCTCCCAGAAACATCTGTATTTGTAAGGCAGTCAATTCTATTGTCTCCCAGAAGGACTCAAGACATCAGCTGCAGAGTCCTAGTATGTCCCTGTGACATCTGGAGTCATCACTCACAAGTTTTCACATAACTTTCCAGACAATCAATATAGGGCTTCTAAATCCTCTGTGGGTGATAGCCAACATTGTAAGCCTCCTTTGATTGACTGCAAGTGTAGGGGTCTAAAACTGGGAGAATTCAAGAATGCATGGGACAGACATAAGGCAATTTTTGTGGGGGGGGTAGGAAGAAATAGGCTGTTGGTTAAATGGATCTGCAGCTTATCCTCTAGGTAGGGAAATGGGCAGACTAGGTGGGCCAAGCGGTCCTTATCTGCCATCAAAGTCTATGTTTCTATGTCCCATTTGAAATCATTTTAAAACCCCGTCTTTCTGTTAGCATGCTCACTTTGCAGGAGCATTCTGGACGAGTAGGAGTGGAGCTGCTGATTACTGCCAATATTGTTTTTGCATTTACTTTATTCCTTTCCAGCTTGCCCCTGAATAGTTTTGTGTCAGGAGGGTTCTTTTTTAGTTATTTTAACCTTTTTATGCATTTTCAGAGCCAGGTCACTGAGAAGTCTAAAACCAAAGTCAGGCTGCTCAGTGAACGCCGCTCTCAAACTCATCATCTCCTTGTTTTGTTTTGCTTTCTATCTTGCCCCCTAGTTATAATTCTTTATTTGTAAGCCCTGCTGTTTTTTCTAGCTAACGCTCGGAGCCAGCATTCTCGGTGGTACTCACCGGCCCGAGTTCTCTCAATGCCGAGATCAACAAGCGCATCCTGCTAACAGTAATGCACCTTCTATCACTTACTCATTTACTTAGGAGGCATGTACAGTATGTGTAATTTGCTGTGTAAAAACTGGATTGTTTGTTTTGGGGGTCGAGCTGTCATCTGACTGTTAGGCAGTGAGGCAGCATCTCTCCTGGTCATGTAGCGAGCATGTTTCTGGATGAGCAACATTAGGTGAAACCAGGTAATGGTTCACTGCTAATTTGCATTCACTTTGTTGCAGTGGATGAGTGTTGTCCTTGTGCCCAAGGTATGTCCTGAACAGAGCATTCTGCCCAGGACAACGTGTGTTGTGCTGCATTGTGCTCAATTTTGTCTTTACTATTTTGTGCAAAATATGAGTAAATCAGTGTTGGCAAGATGAGGAAAGTGGATCTGATGTCTGTGTGCATTGCTGGTTTTTGAAAGAGGCCAGGGGGGATTGTGTGGGTTAGGGGCACTGTACTCCAGGGAATGTCTTGGGTCTTGAAGGGTGGGGTGTGGACCAATTGGCCCCAGTGGATGCAGTTTTTGGCATTGTTCCATGAGCTGTAGGGAGGTTGGAGCCCCGGACACACACCAGGTAACAGTGCTGAGTGTGTAGGGCATTTTCATTGTACCAAATGAATTGTGCCCCAATGGCCATGTGTTTCCTCTAGTGTTCTACCCCAGTATCTGCCCAGTAAGATGAAAACTAAATGTGCCAGGGTGGTGGCCAGGGACCATTACTGGGTCAGGTGGCTGTGTGAATTCTGTGTTGATCAGATGGCTGTGTTTCTATTTTTGTAAAGGATGTGGTGGGGAGGGGTTCAGGGGTCAGGGGGGTTGTTGAGGGGCCATGGGGGTGTTGGGGTTTCTATGTTTGTGAAGGATGTGGTGGAGGAGGGGTTGAGGCCGTGGGAGGAGGAGGGCCATGAGGAGTTGGAGAGCATGGAGGAATGCTGTTTTGTGGTGTAGGGTGGGGGGGTAAGGAAACTCACAGATGCAAGTGAATGCTAAGAGCATGGTGCCGTGTGTCGGGTGATGATGAAAGAACATCTGAACACCAGGGAATCCATTTTGTGGGATGGTGGGGAGCCCCCAGACAACAGAAAAAGCATCCCCTCCTAGCCTCAAACACCCGATACCATCTCGCAAAAAGGATTCAATGCTGTCCAGAATTTCACCTCCCCACCCACAGCCCATTTGTTGCTGGGTATTTGAGGGCACCGTGGAATCCATTTTGTGTGATGGCCATGGTGTTTGGGAGGTGGACACCAGGAAATCCATTTTCTGGGAAGGTGGCATGTGTTTGACAGTGGGGAGAGGGCAGGTCCCTGGCAAAAGGCACTCCATTTTGTGAGATGGTGATGAGCCTCCAAGGGTGGTGGGGAGCACCTGGATAACAGGCAATGCTGTTTGTGGGATGGTGCCTGGTGATGCAAGGCCCAACACCATCCAACAAGCAGCAGTACCTGCTGTCTGGGTGACCCATCCTCTGAGACCTGACACCTGACACCAGCACACAGAATGGTGTCTGTGCTATCAGGGTCCTCCATTCCACCTTCAAACACCAGGCACCATTACAAAAAATGGATTCCCCCGGAGTCTTGTGGTCTCCCACCTGCAGCTGGGTTTTTCTGAAATTGATATCATGAACATAATGCCATTTTGTATTATTACTGGGCATTGGGGGTGGGGTGGAGGGACCACTGGACACCGTGGGGAATGCTGTTTAATATGTTGATGGATACTGTAAGGTGGGGAGAACACTGGAAATCTGGGAATCCATTTTGTGGGATGGCATCATGTGTTTGACAGTAGGGGGCAGGTCCTTGACAAAAGGCACTTCATTTTGTGAGATGGTGATGAGTCTCTGAGGGTGGTGGAGAGCCCCTGGACAACAGGCAATGCTGTCTGTGGGATGATGGCCAGTGATGCAAGGCCCGGCACCATCCAACAAACAGCAGTACCTGCTGTCTGCATGATCCACCCTCCGAGACCTGACACCAGCACACAAAAAGGTATCCATGCTGTCGGAGTCCTCCATTCCACCTTCAAACACCAGACACCATTACAAAAAATTTATTCCCTTGAGTCTCATGGTCTCCTACCTGCAGCTGGTTGCTTCTGAAAGTGATATCATTGGATGGAGGGACCACTGGAGACACAATGCCATTTTGTGTTGTGTAAAGTGTTTTTTGTGATGGTGCTGGCTGGAAGGAGGGGGGGGTTTCAGTACCTTTGTGATGTGTGGCAGGCTTAGGTGTATGTTATAGGGATGGGGGGATATTGGTTATACTGCTTGTTTATGTTTTGAAGGTGGGGGCCTTGAGTCATGTCCACAGTGCAAAGATATGGTTGTGTGTTTTTATTACAAATGATCAAGAGACCACCCTGAGATTGAGAGACCACTCTGAGAGACAGTTGCCCCAAGATCGAGAGAGAAAGAGATCACCCCGAGATTAAGAGACCGCCCAGGGATTGAGAGACCGCCCAGAGAGACCACCACCCCAAAAGAGAGAGAGAGACCACCGACCTGAGAGAGAGAGAGACCGTCCTGAGAGATAGCCGCCCTGAGATCTAGAGACTGTCCCAAGATCAAGAGACTGCCCCAAGAGTGAGAGACTGCCCCGAGATAGGGAGACTGCCCTGAGATCGAGAGACTGCCATGGGAGTGAGAGGCCACCCAGAGAGATAGCTGCCCCGAGAGTGACAGACAGTCCTGGGAGTGAGATCAACCCTGGAAATATGGAGAATGTCTACAATAATGACCTGCTAGACCTGTTTGATAGCGCCAGTGACAATGAGAGGGATGAATTTCATGGTTTGGATGATTCTGGCATCGAGGTGGACTTGGTGAGTATGATGCCTTTGATTACACTGGACAGTGATGACAGTGATTTGAGTGATGAAGATTAGCTGCCGCTGGCTAAACTGTGGCAGAAGATGCACTCCACGGAGAGTGATGAGGATGATGTGCCACTGGCCAAGCTACTGCGGCAGAGGAACGACACAGATGGCAAAGATGATCTTCCTTTGGCTACATTGCAGTGTGTGAGTACTCAAAGTGAAGTTGATGATGCTGAACAACATGAAGTTGATGCGGAACAACATGGACAATCTTCAATGCATCTGGATGCGGTTCACAATGATGGATGGACAAGTTGCTTAGAGCAGGTGCATGTTGAGGATTTCAAGGTGCCTGTGGGTCCCACCACAGTGATGAGCACAGAGAAATCTCTCATAGATTTCATAAAACTTACATTTCCTCCAGTTTTCTATGAACTGATTGCCAAGGAGACAAACCATTACAGTGCCCGTAAGCAGGCAGAAGCAAACAAAGTTGACCACCGATGGACTCCAGTAACAGCTGGTGACATAAAAGCTTTACTTGGAATGCACATGTACATGTTAGTTATTAAGGTGCCACACTACCGCATGTACTGGTGGAAGAACCACCTCTATGGATGTTTACCAGTCTCAAAGTTGATGACCCCCGTGAACATTATGAGAAGATTATGCAGTATCTGCACACAGTGACAGCATGCTAAACCCACCAAGAGGATCGGAAGAGCATGACAAACTACATCATGTACAGCCAGTTATCGATCATGTTCTCAAGGCAAGCAAGAGGGAGTACAACCTATACTGAGAAGTGTCAGTTGATGAGGCAATGGTAGGCTTTAGAGGATGACTGTCATTCAAGCAATAGATGTGATGCAAGCTCCAACAGTATGGAATAAAGGTATGGGTCCTTGCAGATCCTCATAATGGTTATGTGTCAGACTTCCAAGTGTACACAGGAAAGGTTGCTGGTGTTGTGGAAGTGGGCCTTGCAAAGAGGGTTGTAAAAGACCTAAATAAGGATCTGCATGGCAAAAGGTACCATGTATATTTTAACAATTACTTCACTTTATTTCACTTGGAAAAAGAACTATTGAACATTGGCTTGTACTCACGTGGCACAATGCGCACCAACATGATTGGATGGCCAGCAGAACTTGAATTATCAATGAAGAAGAAAACTTGTGCTTATTATGAACAGTGACAGAATGGTTCACTTGTCGCCACAGCATGGAAAGACAACCATCCCATTTTCTTGCTCTTAACAAACTATTGATTGCATGTCCAGATGTACTGCAGCAGTATAACACACACATGAATGGTGTGGATGTCACTGACCAGTATCGGGGCCAGTTCCCCTGTGCCAAAAAATCAAAGAAGTGGTGGATTTACCTTTTCTGGTTTTTGTGGGACATGGCATTGGCAAATGCTTTTACTCTGTTCCAAGAGAGTGCGAATCATGTTCAGTGATATAAGAATGAACGGGTGAACAAGCACAGACAATTGAATTTCTGCATGCTCCTCTCGGAGCATTTGTTGGAAGGATATGGCAATAGGAGACAGAAACATAGAAGTTGATGGCAGATAAGGACCGTAAGGCCCATCCAGTATGCTCATTTCTTTTTCTACCTTATAAATGTGCCATCATCCATTGCTGTCAGTGGCCTCTCTAGTCATACTCATCTGTATTGCTCCCTTATGCCTATCCCATGCCTGTTTGAAACCCTGCACTGTATTCATAGCCACCACTTCCTGAGGTAGGCTGTGCCATGCATCCACCACCCTTTCTGTGAAAAAGAACTTCCTCACATTATCTCTTAATCGACCTTCCTCTAATCTCATACTGTGTCCTCTTGTCCTGCTATTTTTCTTATATGGAAATATGTTAGACTCTTTCACTTTGTTAATGCCCTTAAGGTGTTTGAATGTTTCGATCATATCACCTCTCTCCCTCCTTTGCTCTAGGGTATACATATTGAGCTCTGTTAACCTGTTCTCATATGTCTCCTGATGCAGTTCCTGCACCATTTTGGTTACCCTTCTCTAGACTTCCTCAATTTGGTTAATGTCCTTGTGAAGGTGTGGCCTCCAGTACTACTGCATAGTACTCCAGATGAGGGCCTAACCAGTGTCTTGTAAGAGTGGGATTATTACCTCCCTCTTACAACTTGTGATACCCCTACTAATAAACCCTAACATTCCCCTAGCCTTATCTACTGCTTTAGAGGTCTGCTTGGATGATTTCAGGTCATCGATGATGATGATGCCCAAGTCTCTTTCTTCCTTTGTGACTGCCAGCAACTCCCCTCCCAGCCTATAGGTGGCTTCAGCGTTTCTCTTCCCTGTATGCATGATCTTGCATTTCTTTGCATTAAATCCCAGTTGCCACTCTTCTGACCATTTTGCTAGTTTATCCAGATCTCTTCTCATTCTGCCTACCCCATGTGGATCATCTACTCTGTTGCAGATCTTGGTGTCATCTGCAAACAGACAAGCCTTACCCTCTAGTCCATCAGCAATGTCACTGATGAAGATATTGAAGAGGACTGGCCCCAGAACTGATCCCTGAGGTACCCCACTTGTGACTTGCATCTCTTCTGACTGCATACCATTTACCACCACTCTCTGTTTTCTCCCTGTCAACCAGTTTGCCACCCAGTTGACCAAATTCTGACCCACCCTGAGCCTACCCAGCTTGTTTATCAGTCTTCTATGTGGAACAGTGTCGAAAGCTATGCTGAAGTCAAGGTAGGCGACATCAACTGCTCCCCCTTGGTCCACCACTCTGGTTACCCAGTCAAAGAAATTTAGAAGATTAGTTTGACAGGACCTTCCTTTTGTAAACCCATGCTGCCTTGGATCCTGTGCCCCTATGGATTCCAGGTGTTGCACTATCCTTTCATTAAGGAGTGCCTCCATAATCTTGCTCACTACTGAGGTAAGACTGACTGATCTGTAGTTCCCTGCCTCCTCCCTGCTACTACTGTTGTGGAGCGGGATCACATGAGCCCTTCTCCAGTCTTCTGGGACCTCTCCCATGCTCAGAGATGCACTAAACAGTTCTGCTAATGGTTCTGCTAGTTTCACCCTTAGCTCCTTTAGTGCCCTGGGATGTATGCCATCAGGTCCCATTGCCTTGTCCACCCTGAGCTTAGCTCAGTGTCTCACTTCCTGTAATCGAGCAGAATCCAACTTGTGATGGACTACATTACCCAGTGAAAGGGAAGAAGGGGAGGTGCAGAAATTGTGCTCAGGAAAAGAAACATGCTGAACCTTCATATACATGCAGCATGTGCAAAATACACCTCTGCATCAATTGTTTTCTGGAGTATCACCAGTACAGATAAAGAGGGTCACACTGGTGACACAAGAAAAGACTTACTCTCAGTAGTTCATCTGCAGCTTCTCTGAGTGTACATGATGAGGGGCTGCAGGGTAAGGGAACAGACATACCAGAGTGTGTGAGTTCAAGAGACCCGAGTGTGCAAGTTTGAGAGACCAGAGTGTGTGCGACTTCTACTATTTGTTTGAAGCAAATTCCTGGAAGGGGCAACTTTGACAGACTTTGAGAGACCAGAGTGTGCAACTTCAAGAGACCAGAGTGTGTGACTTCAAGAGACCAAAGTGTGTGTGACTTCGACTGTTTGGTTGAAGCAAATTCCTGGAGGGGGGAGACTTTGAGAGACTAGTGTGAGAGACTTCGAGAGACCAGAGTGTGCAACTTCAAGTGATGAGATGCACAGAGGTGGTAGGAGATGCATAGTAGACCAGGATGAGGAAACGGCATAGGAGAGGAGCAGCTGACTTGAAGAATGATGCAATGGCAGAAGTGAGAAACTGTAGATGAAATGGTTTGGAGGCAGGGAGGTGGTGCTGCAACAATCGGGAGGTGAAAACACAGCATATGTAATCTAAAGGTTGTAGATATAGGTATTGTTACTGATTTGTGAAATAAAAACTTTGTGGATTGAGACAAAGTAAAGGTCGACTAGGAATGGAATGATTAAAAGGAATGGGGGGAACCTCAAAAATAAAATGTGGTAAGTGACTATTCCAGTGTGCCTGTTTTGTCTCCAGAACCTCAAACTTGCACACTCGGGTCTCTTGAACTCACACACTCTGGTATGTCTGTTCCCTTACCTAGCTAAGAAGTGCAATGTAATGCACCTGGGAAACAAAAACCCAGGGGAAGAGTACACAAGGGGGGGTGAGATACTAACAACAACAAAAATGGAAAGGGACCTGGGGATAGTCATATCAGATGACCTAAAGGTGGAGAAGCAATGTGAGAGGGCAGCAAGGAGGGCTGGGGGAATACTGGGATGCATAGGGAGAGGCATCACCAGTAGAAAACAAGAAGTTATTATCCCTCTGTACAGACATCTGGTGAGACCACATCTGGAGTACTGTGTGCAGTTCTGGAGACCCAGTCTCCGCAAAGACATAGACAGGATGGAAGCTGTCCAGAGGAGGGCAACTAAAATGGTGCAGGGTCTGCACCGGAAGACATATGAAGAGAGACTTAAGGAGCTTAATATGTATAGCCTTGAGGAAAGGAGGGAGAGGGGGGACATGATAGAAACTTTCAAGTACCTCAAGGAATCAACAAAGTCCAAGAGGTAGCATCTTTCAAAAAAGAGGTGTGCAAGAACAAGGGGGCACAATTTGAAGATAGAAAGGAGCTGACTCAGAGGTAATTTAAGGAAGTATTTTTTCACAGAGAGGGTTGTGGATGCATGGAACAGCCTTCCAGAGGAGGTTGTGGAGTCAAAAACAGTGGTGGAATTCAAGCATGCATGGGACAGTCATAAGGCAATTCTAGGGGGTGGGGGTAGGAAGAAGTAGGCTGCTGGTTAACTAGGATCTGCAGCTTATCCATCAGGTAGGGAAATGGGCAGACTGGGTGGACCAAGCGGTCCTTATCTGCCGTCAAATTCTCTGTTTCTATGTTTCTATGTTTCAGTATAATTTATGTGGAGTGGAGGTTTTAGCTCAGTATTTTTTATTTTCATTTGGCTGCCACATTGTCTGTTCGGTGTTTCATGCAGTGCAGTCCTTCATACTGTCCGTTGTGAAAGACATCGCTTGTATGGTCAAAGCAAAGTCCTGGAGGGGGCAAAAGAGGAATGGAAAACACAAATGTACCACGTTTTGATGACATACAAGAAGGCATATTGCCTACAGCTAGAGCAGCTGCCGTGGATGGAGTGATGAGATGCACACAGAGGTGGTGGCCCCACAACTATCTGGAAGTGAAACAGATTGTCATGCATTGTTGCTGAAACCCTTTTGGCCCGTTGGTGTTTCGGAGGTAATGCAGTGGCATGCCAGTCATTGAATGGGCTGAGCCAAATGAAAATTCTAAATACTGAGCTAAAAGAGGTCTGGTGAGTGAAAGTAAGGGAACAGGTGGTAAATTGTTACTAAGGAGTTCCTGGGTGATGGAATAAAGGTATGGTGATGAGATAAAGATGTGGTAGAACTGTTGCATTCAGAAAGGATAGCGAACATGGTTTTACACAGCAGAGTACAGTTGGTGTCAGGCTTATTTCACTCACCAGATCAAGGGACCAACTTTGGGAGTCCGCTGTTACCTTTTATATCTGAGTTAGTTTATTTTCCCTTTGGCCAGCTGGGAAAGAAGTACTGTCACCTGCCAGTATGTGTGATGAGCATAGCAGATCTCTGCCTCACAGCAAACATATCTGTCACTGGCCACCCACAACATTATTTGTGGCTCCGCGGGTAGTGTTTTGACTAAGCGATCACAATGATGATGTAGTGGTGTGGTGGCACAGAGGCTGATGTGTCAGCTGGCAGACTGAGAACTGTTGTAACAAAATATTATTAAAGTATAGGAATGGAATTATCAAAAGGAATGAGGGGAACCTCAGAAATAAAATGTGGCAAGTGACTATTCTGGTGTGCCTGTTTTGTCTCCAGTATCTCTTTCAGTATAATTTATGTGGAGTGGAGGTTTTAGCTCAGTATTTTTATTTTCATTTGGCTGCCACATTGTCTGCTCTGTGTTTCATGCAGTCCTTCTCACTGTCTGTTGTGCATGACGTAGACTGTTTGGTCGAAGCAAAGTCCTAGAGGGGGCAAAAGAAGAATGGAAAACACCAAATTAGACCACATTTTGATGACATGCAAGATGGTGTATTGCCTATAGCTAGAGCAGCTGCTGTGGATGGAGTGATGAGATGCATACAGAGGTGGTGGCTCCACAGCTATCTGGAAGTGGTGGTCTGACAGGAGCACAATGAAGGAAGAGCAGAGGATCACAGAAGACAAGAAATTTGCAATGGATAACTACAGAAGCACAACTGGATGGGGCAGCAGTGACTACCATAGACTTTGTGACAGCAGCGAGATTACAAATGATACACACCATTAGAAATATCTGAAACAGACAATGAATTATACACACCGTTATAAATATCTGACACAGACGAGAGGTTGGAACTACTGTTTTTTCCATCACGGGGAACCACAGACAACAGGAGAGAGGCTGAACCTTTTTTTTTTGCCTTGTTTTTTATGAAAAAAGAATGCCATAGACAACAGAGGAGAGGATGGAACTATTTTGTTTACAGAAGGACGGCACAGACAGCAGAAGAGAGGCTAGAATTACACCAGGTAAGAATGTAGAAATATTTTCACTGCAGATCATCATGGGACACCATCTCAAAAGGTAAGAAAAATGTCACTGTGGCGATTGTAATAATTTGTTGCTGACATTATGTATTCTATATGCTAAGACTTGTGTCCACAGTGCAAAATACAATGGGTGCCCATGAGTGCCACTGTGCACATGCTTGCATGTGTTGTGATGTTATGCCTGCAAAGTGCACAACACTGCTCATTATTACTACATGTGTGTGTTGTACAAGAGATTATGCCATAGTGCGCCTCATGATACTTGTGATGATGCTGTGTTGTTGAATGTCCTTATTGATGGTACATTGTGTGTGTATGGTTGGCTAAAAATGATAGAAAGACTATATATATATATATATATATATATATAAATTGTTCTTTATTACAAAGTACTTCTCTGATTCTCTGAGGGATATGTGACAGCTTGGTGTGTGATGCAGAATATATCTGAATGAGTGGCAAGTGAGCTTGGGGAATATCACGAGTGGTCAAGCGTAGCATTGCCACAAGTGATGGTTCTCTGAGCTCACTTGCCATGAGTTCAGATCTATTCTGTATCACAAACCTGGCCATAACATAGTCCTTTTACGCAATAGGACAGTTTTGTGCTGTTTTTTTGTTTGATGATGAAATGACAGTGTGATAGAGAGTTTTCACACTGCACAATTTAGGAGCTATGCACATTTGTTTATGGCTGAAATTTGTCTATCAATATTGAAGAGTCACCTAAGCAGATTGAATAAAATGCATTTTTTGGCATTTCAGCAAGAATAAAAATAAAGTATTGATTACAATTGATTGCATAGCACCGTAGGAAACATACATTCTGGGTATCTCAGTCAGTATAAAACTAAAGCCAAATTGAGTACAATTGATTGCATAGCACTGCTGGAAAGGTAATTTTGTGCTGAACAGCTTGTCAGCTGACATTTTGTGTGTATCATGCATACTTTAGAAGTTATTTGCATTTGTTTATGGCATGGTGTGTATGGCTGACATTTTGTCCATCAATAACCACCTAAGCACTTTGAACAAAACACACATTCTAGGTATCTCGGCCAGTATAAAACAAAAAATGAATTGAGCACAATTGATTGCATAGCACCGTTGGAAAGGCAATTTTGTGATGAACAACTTTGCCACGGATATGTTATGTGTATCATGTATACTTTAGGAGTTATATGCATTTGTTTATGGTATGGTGTGTATGATTCAGATTCGTGCCTCAAATCTCACCAAAGCACCTTGACTAAAATGGGAAAAAATTATGTTTTATACTACAGAAACAGCCGTTTTTTTACCAACAAATTATTAAAACTACATCTATTGTCTGGTTGCTTAATTTGGTGTTGATATGTTACATATTTCCCAACAAAAAAAGGTTTTTGATGCAATTTTTAGTGGAAGTAGTTTTTGTTTTTTTTTTGCTGTGTCAACCAGCATAGAAAAATACAAAATTACTTATTATTACTTGCATACCACTGTTGGAAAGGTAATTTTATGCTGAACAAGTTTGCCACTCATACTTTGTGTCTAGCACTTACAGTTCTTGAGCTATTAGCATTTGTTTGTGGCATGCTGATTATGGCTTAATTTTGCTTAGAAAGTCCCAGGATTCACTTTTAACAGTATACAAGAGACAAGTGCTGCAACTTCAGAGAGCTCCTGAGGAGGCAATGAGTTAACCAGTTAGAAGGCCAACAGGTATGGGTAGTAGGCCACTGGTGCATGGCACCTAAGTTACATACATATTACTACAAAATTGCCTTTCTGGCCAGATTTGCATAATTCCACCAGCATGTTCATAAGGTGGGTCCCAAAAAGACCACATAGAAAATCTGTGGTGAAAATATGCAAAAATGATGAAGGTATGTCTCAACATTTAAAACCCTTTTGAAATACAGTACATTGAACTGCACTTACCTTAGTTTCTCATATTGCAGTCAGTGGTTCCAGCAGCAAGATGTTTCTTCAGTTGGAGAGTGGATCTTCACCCCAGAACCTAGTCAGGTGAGTGGAGAGTGTGTGGGGTGTAGGGATCATGGGGTGGTGACTACTGAGAGGGAGGTTCGGGTGGCATGGGTTAGATCAGTGAGGGACCATTTTCTTTTTTACAGATTTACAGAAAAAGAAAAAAAACATTGAGGGATGAGTTTCTTTATTACAGGGTAAAATAATAAGGGGACAGCGATGGTGGGCGGGGTGCCACCAGACACCAGGAAAATAATAGATAGATAGATAGATAGATAGATAGATAGATAGATAGACAGACAGACAGACAGATAGATAGATAGATAGACAGACAGACAGACAGACAGACAGACAGATAGATAGATAGATAGATAGATAGATAGATAGATAGATAGATAGATAGATAGATAGATAGATAGATAGGTGACAGCAATCAGAAGGGAGAGAGTGCCACTAGACACCAGGGAAACATTATGAAAATAGGAGGACAGCAATCAGAGGGAAGGGGGTGCCACTAGATACCAGGAAAATATTACATAGGTAGGGGAACAGTGAGTGGAGGGCAGGGGTGCCACTAGACACCAGGTAAACAGGTGCACAGTTCTTTGATTGGCCACACTTGAACTTAGCAGCTCCAGCTGCTAAGACAGCCAGCAGGTATTACAATGGAGCCCCTTGAAATGTGGGCTCATTATCCCCTGTGCTGGGCCAGCTGGCTGCTGGCTACATGGCTTCCTGGGCTCTGAATGATCCAAACTGAAGAAAAAAGTAACTCAGGAGTGGAGTTTCACCTGTCCCCACACAAGTGCACAATTCTTCAATTGGTCATGCTTAAACTTAGCAGCTGGAACTCCTAAGATGGCTGGCAGGTGTTGCAGGGGAGCCTCTTGAAATGTGGACTTGTGACCCCTATGCTGGGCCAGCTGGCTTCTGGCTGCATTGTTTCCTGGGCTCTGAGTGAGCCAAACTTGAAGAAAAAAAGTCACTCTGGAGTGATGTTTTACCTGCCTCCACACAGGTGCACAGTTCTTTGATTGGCCTTGTTTAAACTTAGCAGCTGCAGCTGCTAAGATGGCTGACAGGTGTTGCAGTGGAGCCCCTTGAAACGTGGGCTCATAACCGCTGTGCTGATGTCTTCATTTATTCAATGTGAGAATATAACAGTACCCATAAAACTGTAGCCAGAAAGTACAAAGTGCAATACACAGTCAGAGACAGGACTTAACAAACCATAAAGTAAAATCACACCAGCACGATATTGGTGCAAACCATAACAGCAGGTTTGACTGGCAGCCACCAGACAGCATGCATGCATGTGACATACAATGCACCAATTGGCTAACATTTCGGCAAATTGTCTTTCTCAGAACTGAATGACTCACAGACCTCATAGAATTAAATAGGCATAACTAATGCATATTCAGATAAGAGGTGTGGCATGCTCAGCTCAGTAACCTGCTGCCAACTCATGACATGACAAAGACAATAAATTAATTAAAAAAGACAAGAAATTACAATAAATAACAGATCATCAATAACAACACACAGGCAAACAGAAATAATCACTTTGAAGGGATTATGCAAAATTATCCACCCTGAACCGGTGTGAGTTTAGGTTATGTTGGACAAACCAAAAGATCTTTGAAAGACTGCATAAGTGAACACAAGTTAGCTATCAATCAATCAATTAATCTTTATTTTACCAGGTGAAGCACAATTGAGTTGAAGTTCATTTCCAAGGTGGACCTGGGTGAGGTATACATAACAAATGCATTTCAGATAACAAGGAATACATCATTTGTGGTAGGAACAAATATCAATGTAAGTAGGGAAACACTGGAATAATACATTAAATATATATATATATATATATATCTATAGATATATATATATATATATATATATATTTACATAGATTGCAACATATTCCATAACCAGAGTAAAGGAGCAGCAGTTAAGTATAGAAAGAACAGAAGCGGGAGATACGCTGAGGTAGAGACACACCAAGGGGAGTGGGAGGGATAGGAGAGCTAGGGAGATGATACACAGAGACAGTGAGGTAAGGGAGAGTTTGATGTGTATGGCAACCCTAAGTTCAATCCTTTAGAAACTGCACTTGCATGACTCACTGAAGTACTGTCTAAATAAGGTTTTAAATGTGGAAAGTTTTACGGTGAAGGCTAATTTCAGTGTTTTTTTTAAGTAGGTTCCACAGGAAAGGCAGAATAAAACTAATGGATAATCTACCAAATCTGTTTCTAACTTTTGGGATGGTGAGTGTTATATATGATAAGCTTCTTAAGGCATAATTACCAGGCACACTGATAGGCCATACAGTCGGAAACACACTGAGGGAGCAATTTGGTGATGGCTTTGAAAGTCCGGATTGCTACATTTCTTTGCTGCTTGAATGACAAAAATGTCCATCCAACCAGAGAGTAGACAGTAGAGAGAACAGTGGTGAGTAGAGTATGGAGCACCAGTAATGAATCTTAAGGCATGGTGATATAGGGTGTCTAGCTTGGAAAGGGTGGTGTTAGTTCCCTGTCCATACAAGATGTCTGCATAGTCTAGGAGTAGGAGGAAGGTGGCTTGAACTAGTCCAGTTTTTGCTTCTTTGTTGAACTAGGTGCGTAATCCTGAAAAATAGGCCGAGTCTCTGTCTTGTTTTTTTGTAAGATCCTCAATGTGATCTGAGAAGGTTAACATTCTGTTGACCCACACCCCCAAGTATTTGAATTTGGCCACTGCTTCTAGTGGCTCATCTAGAAGAGTAGTAACTTTTGGTAAAGTGTCCAGGGGTGGAGTATGGGCTGCTTTTACAGACAGCGAAAAGAACATAACTTTTTGGTTTTTTGCATTTAGTAATAGTTTAAGGTGTAGTAAATTTCTCTGGAGTCTGTCAAAATCAAGTTGGAGGTCTCTACAGGTCAATTCAGGGGGAGGTCTATTAATATACAGCACGGTGTCATCCGCAAAAAGGTGGATGTTAGTATAGTTTATGCCGGCATTGATGTTATTGATGTAGATAGCAAACAGGAGTGGGCCCAGAATGCAACCTTGTGGGACACCTCTCAACAGGGTATTTAAAGATAAGAGAAGAATTCACCACTGCCTTTTATCTACTGGTAGCAATCATCAAGGTAGTTGTAGAACCATTTAGTGGCCATCGAGTCGAGCCCAGTATTCCGAAGGATGTCCAGTAGTAATGAATGATCTACTGTGTTGAATGCTTTGCTTAGATCAAGGAACAAGGCACACACATACTGCTTACCATCAAGCGCTTTCAGCCAGTCATTGGACAATTCTGCCAATGCAGAGATAGTACTGTGACCTGGTCTAAAGACAGACTGGGCAGGTGTAAGGAGATTATGTAACACTAGGTACTTTCTTAACTGTGAATTAACTATCTTTTCAAGGAGTTTTGACAGGGTATTGAGCAGGGAGATAGGCCTATAACTGTTTAGGTTGGTGAGGTCTCCAGATTTGAAAGTGGTATGACGTGCTGTTTTCCATAAAGTGGGGAGAGCATCTTGAGCAAGTGACAGGTTGAAAAGGTGTGTTAAAGGGATAGCCAGTACATGATATCCTAATTTCAGAAAGTAAGGGTCAATGAGGTTGGCATTCGCACTCTTTTTTTGTGTCCAGTTGCAGTAGGAGTTCTTCCACTTCCTTAAGGGCAACAGGAGTAAAGGAGAAGCTCAAGTCCAGTCTAGGTGGGGAAGGAGAAGAAAAAGTAAGATCTTGACCACATAGTTGATCTTGAAGTTTGCTAGCAGGTGACGAGTCAAAGGACAGCCCTGCATTAGCAAAGTGGGAGTTAAGTAGCTGCATTATTATCTGTTTGCCAGTAAAGGTTTTGTTGTCAGATATAATTTTAGCAGGGAAGGAGTTAGTAGCTCTATGTCCCTCAATGTCTTTAATGGTTGGCCATAGTTTTGCAGAGCAGTTGGATGACGAGTCTAGTTTATTGCTATGGTACTTGGCTTTTGTAGATCTTCTGCATTTGGTATAGATGTTTCTGGCAGCTCTGAATGCAGCAGTCAGCATGGAGTTTTGATCTACAAGCTTTCTTCCAGAGAGCATCTCTATGAAGTAAAGCAGATTTGAGACTTGGATTAAATCATGGGCAAGATCTTTTTTGGCCCATATTTTGGTCATGGGGGCTCGACGATCGATGACATTTAGGACAAAGCTGTGGAACTTTTCATAGGATTTGTTCACTGTAGTTGCCAGATAAAAGTTCTGCCAGCAGGAAATTGCAGATTAGCGATAAAGACACTCTGGTCTAGATTATGGCAACATCTCTTGAATGTATATCTAGATGTGGACATATGTTTAGGAGCAGACCTTGAACAAGCAATCATACAATGATCACTAAGATCTTTAAAAAATACCCAAGTGGGTGAAAAGATGAGGTTTATTTACTAAGATGATGTCGAGTAGGCTACTGTGTTCAGGGTTTTTCATATTAGGGCAGGTGGCTTCCAAGATTAGCTGTGAGAGCCCGAATGGGTCTCAGAGTTCCTTTAATGGTTTTGAGCAGGCAGAGAACCAGTTGAGATTAAGATCTCCTGTGATAATGAACTAGGAGTCAGATACATCCAACAGTTTAAAAAGGTGACACAGCACCTTAAGTCTGGCCGAAGGGAATCCATAACAGCCAATAAGGTTGAAAGATTCAGAGGGTAATAGCTAAACATTAATAGTGAGACATTCAAATTCATTGGTCACCATGGTAGTGTCTATAATTGTGGCATCAAATTTGTTTGTTATTGACATAAACAGCCACTCCTCCCCCTCTTGTTATTCTATCTGTTCTAAATATGTTATACAAAGGAATGCATCTCTCTTGATCAAGAGTAGAGGGTTTAAGCCATGATTCGGATACCACCAAAATGTCAGGAGTGGCATGGATAATCCAGGCTTGAATGGAGTCAAATTTCATTAACAGGCTACAGGTGTTTACATGTGGAAGGCTCATTCCCTTCAGCTGAGCTAGGTGAGAAGGTGCCTGGATAGGTGCAGGTGGACATGGATTCAATTCAGTATTCCCTGAGCAGAGTAATAGTAATATCAGTAACTTTATGTTGTCTTGTATAAGCAGCCTGAGGAGACAAGTATGACTCCTCTTTTCCTTTTAGGTAGAGAGAGAGAGAAAGGAAAAGTAATTTCTCCTTCTGCTGATGCTGGCAGTGTAGCCTAGAGGTTAGAGGAATGAGGTGTGAAAGAGCTTGGCACATCCAGTAGACCAGACCTGAGTTTGATTCTCACATCCTCCACTTGCATACTGTGTTACTCTGAGCAAGTCACTTAACCACCCAGTACTCCCAGGTCACCCCTGAAAACAGGTACTTGTGCCTAGTTGGCCTTACCTGGTTACCAAAGACTAAAATAAAAAGTCAAAATTTAACGCAGCGAAGAGAAGCACCCTGGCCTCTAGTATCACAGATGTTACAGGCATAGGATGAGACAACACGGCAGAACTTAGTTTCCAATGGGAGTGTGTATGAGAACCATGGGTAAGGGGGGGGCACAGAGAGAGATTTGGGTAGGAGGATGAGAGATTTAGGTGAGTATGGTAAGGTGCATTTAGGGAGCAGGTATTAGTTTTTATTACTTGCATAGAGTTAATGTTGGATACTACTTCAAGGCTTAATGTGGCAGAAAGCGTGATGACAGTACAGAACAGGGATATGAATAGTATCTTCCTTTTGACCCAGTTGATCTGCCAAATTTAAATTGAGAGGGAGTTCCAATTAAGAACTAGTTTTGAAAAGGACACTATATACTTGGCAGTTCAGGAGAGTTTCTTTAAGCCTCTATTGTCTCTTGTATATCACTTAGGAAAAACAGAAAAGTATTAGATGAGGATCCAGTCAGCACTGGTGCTGGTTCAGTGTTACAACAGCCAATGGGGAGTGACTGGGTGGGGCAAACAGAGTATTTAATAGAGGCCAGGGTCTGGGAGGGCGTGCGGGACAAAATACATACTGCCAATGTACAACCCCAGAGGATGAGGATAGTGAGGAGAAAAGTTGTAGAAGGCACTGAAAAGCCATAGAAGGCACTGAAGCTGTTGAAATCAAGCTAGGAACACTGTGTCCAATGCCTGAGGGAGTCTCAAGGCAGCAACCAAGTAAGAGCAAGCTGGAAATGCCAATCAGAGCCCCAAGATGTGCTCCTGGCTTAACATGCAGAAGGAGCGCTTTCAGCGGCGTGAAGATGGAGCGCGGCTGGCTGACTTTTCTGGCCATGGTGGCCGGAGGAGCATTGACCTATCTGCCCAATCGAGTAGTGACTAATGCAATGGTATGTCATTTTATCATAGGTATCATAGGTTTGTACTGAACAAAGAAGATAAAATTCCATTATGCTTGCACTTAAATCAGTGAATGTAACCAGTTATTTTATTCCTTATGCAGTAGTCATCCAGCTTGACCTTAAAGTCAGTCATATCTTTGCTACCCACTATCTCAAACAGGAGTCAGTACCATAATGCTACAACCCTTTGGCTGTACCAGAATGCTCGCTTTCTTAATGACAAAGGTCCCCCTTAAGTTGTAGATTATGACATCTTGTGCTGTGGGGCTGACTTTTTAGGTTAAAACCCAAGCAATCCCAAAGATCTTGATTAGTTAAGGCACAAAAGACTGAACACAAATATCCTCACATGCTGCGGTATTTCAGGGAGTACATCCCTAAGTTTTTTAACCTTTCCTCATAAGTAAGGCCTCTGAGATCTCTTATTGTCCTGATTGTTTTTCTCTGTACCTCCTCAAGTGGTCTGATCATAGTTTTAGTGCCCAGTGCCCAAAATTGGTTACAGTACTCAAGATGTGGCCTAACAAAGGACTGATAGGGGAACTAACACTTCTCTTTCCCTACTTGTAATATGCCTAAGAATGCCATTGATAGTATAGCAATGTTTTGTAAAACTAAGGTCATTAGAAATAATCAAGCCCAAGTCTCTTTCCTGGGACACCTCCTTCAGTATCTTACCCCCTAGAAAATACTGTGCCCTATTGTTATTCATCCTAAAGTGCATAACTGAGCACTTATTGGTTTTAAAATCCAACATATATGTTCTAGCCCATTGCTCCAAGGTTCCAGGGCCATCTACAGGTTCCTTATATCATCTACAGTTTTAACTGTCATCCCAGTTCTGGTATCATCTGCAGATTTGGACACCCAGATGTCCTAATTACACTTCATAGATGACACAAACAAATTAAACAGGCATGGCCCAGTCACCAAGCCCTGAGGAACACTGCTATCACCTTTGCATCTGGAGGTGATGCATCTAAGACTCTCCTGCTGTCTCCTTTCTGTTAACCAGGAGCTAATCCAGCTGATAATGTTTCTAGCCATTCCCACGTTATTTAGGGATGCAATCAATTCTTCATGAGGAACCTTGTCTAAGACTTTTGTAATATTCAGAAATATGACGTCTGCAGGTGAGTTACATTCCAATACATGACTGACTTTACCATAAAAATTAATCAGGTTACTTTGACATGAATGGCTCCTTGTGAAGCCTTGTTGTAGATTGTCCTCCATGTTAGTCTCCTTGACAAAATTGTCTCTATAATCATTTCTTATCCCTTCAAGAATATTTTCCTAAAATAGATGTAAGGCTCACTGGTCTATCATTTGTGTACTCCTTTTTATTCCCCTTTTTGTAAATGGGTACCACCACGCCCGGATCTAGGGACTGCTGAAATAAACTTGTAAGTGGCTTTGCCAGTTCATTTGCCAATTCCCTGACTACCCATGTGTGGACACCATCCTGGCCTTGGGCTTTATAAGGACTGATCTTGAGAAGTCTGGCTCTTATGTCATCACTCTTTCATTTTGTTCTTTTGGTAACCAGGCAAGATCCACTATACACAAGTGCCTGTTTTCAGGGGCAACCTGGGTGCACTCGGGTGGTTAAGTTACTTGCTCAGAGTCACACAGTATGCAAACGGAGGTTGTGGGAATCAATCTCAGGTCTGCTGGACATACCAAGCTCATTCACAGCTCATTACTCTAACCTCTAGGCTATCCTGCCAGCCCCTTTCTCCACTATCAAAGTGCTGTTTACCGCAGCAGTCTGACCTAATGTGGTACAGTTAGATTTTTCATTAAACACTGAACTAAAATATTCATTAAACATCAGGGCCATATGACTGTCATCAGCGATTAATTTGCCATTGTTGTTTTCAAGTGGCCCTACTCGTATACTACCACCACCTCTTTTATAATTGATGAGATTATAAAAGGATTTATAATTGTCTCTAACTTTAATGGCCAGGTCCAGCTCATACCCACGTTTGCACCATCTGGTTGCCTTTTTATTGTCCTTGAGTAACAGCTTATATCTCTCCCAGTCCCTTGGATCATTACTCTTTTTTGCCTTTATGAAAACCTTTTTTTTTTAGTTTTACTAGAAGCAGATCATGACTCCCCTGCAGACTTAAAATTCAGTGGTATTGAGAAGGTGACTGTTGGCTTGTGGGCTGGGGGGTCTTCAAAATAACTATCACAAAGGGAATGTTTTTTGGATTTTCGAACTGCAAACATTAATTTCAAAAGAATTAAATGAAGACTTGCCACCGCAGTGTTATTTGTAAACTTTATGGATTTAGCATCCTTTTTCTGTTTGCCTGCGTGTCGTTATTGGTGATCTGTTATTTATTGTCCTTTTCAATTTATTTATTTTCTTTGCCACATCATGAGTTGGTAGCAGTTGCTGAGCTGAACTGACCACGCCCCTTTATCTGAATATGCATTAGTTATGCCTATCTAATTCTCTGGGATCTGTGAGACAATCTGTTTTAAGGAAGGCAATTTGGCAAAATGTCAGCTGACTGGTGTGTTGCACATCACGTGCATGCATGCTGTCTGCCAGCTGCCAGTCAAACATGCTGCTACCATTTGCACTGATATGGTGCAGGTGTGATTTTGCTTTTTCGGCCCGATTCTCGTATGGGGCTGCGTTCGATGCAAGCTGCAGCACACAGCAGCTTGCACTGAAGCTCCTTGTGCCAGTGACCCTACACCAGATTTTGGTACAGGAGGGGTCCCATCACCTAAGACCCAGTGCTTGCAGCAACCCCAGCCATGCAGCAACCACATGGCATGCAGGAGGGTTCTCTGCAAGCCTCTTAAGCCATCGGCTGCAGTGTCTGTCCAATTCGAGACCGGCAGTGGAGGTGTGCGGAGGGCTGTGCTGGTCCCGTGCTCTGTCTGGGGATGGGGGGACACCACCTGCATGGCTGGGGGGCACGGGCACCAGTGGGAGGATAGGTGGCATCTGTCCTGGTATGAACTGGGGCACCGGTATCTGGAGGGGGGCACTACCTACATGCTATAGGGCACATCAAGGATCGGGTGGGTGCTCCAGCCCTGGATGTCCTATGGGGGCACAACCTGGATGGGGGTCTACTATGTGGCACTTGTGGGGCACGGTGGGGTTGGGGAGGTAGGACACGCCGCACTACCCATAGGACAGCTCACCCAGAGGAGTGATGTCTTAGTCCCCTTATGCCAGCCCTGGCTGGTCAAAGGGGACTTAGAATTTCTCCCACTGGGGGCTGTCTGTGAATAGCAAGCTGCAGCTTGTGTCGGTGCAGTCCACCTAGAGCCATGTTGCAGTTCAGTGCTGGGCGCAGGGCTGGCACAAGCCCTGTTTGGGGCAAGCAGCCTGCGGTCGACGCAGGCAACCTTTGAGAATTGCATGAAGGCAGCCCTGGACTCAAGGTGCACCTTGCACCATATCTGTTTGGTGCAAGCACCTTGCGTCAGATGCAGGGCTTTGAGAATTGGGCCCTCTGTGTCAAGTCCTGTCACTGAGTATATATTTCACTTTGCACTTTTTGGCTACGGTTTTATGGGCGCTGTTATTTTCTCACATTGAATACATGAAGACATCAGTAAGGTAAGCTGTGTCAGTTGTGCCAGTTTTTATGTGGCGCTAACTTTCTCAGGGTCAGATCTGCATTCTCCTTTGAAAACATTGTTTCCTGATTGTTACTTCAGGTGTAATAATAGTGCAGGCACCAGATTGGTCATAACTAGTGAGTTGAGTTCCTCCACGTCTGTCTTTTGTTTTGATCTATTAAAATTAACACATACCCTGGTGTCCAGTGGTACCCTTGCTCTCTGACCACCAGCCCCATTAATAACGAATCATTCCCTGGTGTCTAACTGCACCCCCCATCATCTGATTGCCAGCCCCATTAATAACAAATCATTCCCTGGTATCTAACTGCACCCCCATCATCTGATTGCCAGCCCTATTAATAACAAATTATTCCCTGGTGTCTAACTGCACCCCCCATCATCTGATTGCCAGCCCCGTTACTAACAAATCATTCCCTGGTGTCTAACTGCACCCCCCATCATCTGATTGCCAGTCCC
Source organism: Neoceratodus forsteri (assembly GCA_016271365.2). Classification (NCBI taxonomy): domain Eukaryota; kingdom Metazoa; phylum Chordata; order Ceratodontiformes; family Ceratodontidae; genus Neoceratodus; species Neoceratodus forsteri. The sequence continues at coordinate 327,687,040 of CM057450.1, read as the reverse complement.
ATTAATAACAAATCATTCCCTGGTGTCTAACTGCACCCCCCCATCATCTGATTGCCAGCCCAATTAATAACAAATCATTCCCTGGTGTCTAACTGCACCCCCCATCATCTGATTGCCAGCCCCATTAATAACAAATCATTCCCTGGTGTCTAATTGCACTCCTCCATCTGATTGCCAGCCCCATTAATAACAAAACATTCCCTGGTGTCTAACTGCACCCCTCCATCTGATTGCCAGCCCCATTAATAACAAAACATTCCCTGGTGTCTAACTGCACCCCCATCATCTGATTGCAAGCCCCATTAATAACAAATCATTTACTTGCTGTGGTATAAGGCTGGTCCAGTGATGTGGAGGGCAGAGGTATTGTGCTGTATACCTCCCACCGTAACAGCCACCCGAGTTTGGGAACATGCTCGGGTTCTCAGGGGTCAGCCAGAAGATTGAGCATCTGTCGGACAGCTGTCCTCTCCTGGGGTTGGGAGCAATGCTGACTTGGCCCTTGGCTGCCCCCAGGTGAAGACGTCTCTTACCTGGGTACTAGGGAGCCAGAGGTAGCAGTCTTATAGTGATGATGTCTCTTGGATCTGTAAAATAAAAATACAGGAAAGGGGTCATAAAGGATCCATAGTTCTTACGGAGTAAATAGGAAGGATAAGATGTTAGACATAAAGTAACACTTATTTGATGAGGATGTAGTCAGTATCCTGTCAGACCTGTTAAAGTAAATAGAAAAATAGGTTAATATGGAGTACATACTGTAGCAGTAGCAACAGAGAGCAGAAAGATGTGAAAGGGGTATATGACAGCATATGAGTTTCCAAAAAAATAGGAGAGTTAGAGAAAACATTACAGTTAGAGAAAAGTAGGAAGACAGAAAGACAGAGAAAGAAATAAAATTAATAAACAGGAAAAGAAAAAAGAAAGTTGTTGGGGAGGACTCTGCAATAGCGCTCATCACCCCCTAGAGATGACCTATTGGCACGTAGTTACCAGAATTCGGCCAGTTGGGCAAGTGGGGACTTCTATGGGCTAGTGGCCAAGCATTATTAAAATTTAGCATTGGTGGTCCAGGGGCTACAGTTGTCCCAGAAAGAGCAGTGAATTATATAATGCCCCTTGTGGGCTAGTGGGCTAGTTTCCTGGTGACCAGAGGACACAAAATAACAGCCTTTTTCCCCAGGGTCTAGTGGTGGTGGTGGGGTCCCTGAGCTCCATTATTGGTTTAGCAGACAGGGTGGACTGTAAGGAGAAGGATGAACTGGGGATGTTTCTGCAGCTACAGCAAGTGAATGTGCTAGAAGTTAAAGTACTTGGCGGCACTTTCTACTCCTATCTCATACAGAGCTCAGGCTGTGGCCTGCTCTGTGTGAACAGGAGATGGGGGGACAGCAGCTAATCAGAAGGTGGAGGAGGCCAGTGTAGGATCACCCCTCTTCATCTGCCCTAGCCACCAGTTGGTGGCAAATGAAGTTACCCCATGAGGGGGAAGTGTGCCAGTGCCAGTGCCATCATCCCGGCAGCTGCCATTTTCTTTCCTTACCTCTCCCCTTCAGCAACCCCCCAACCTCGGCACTATGCACTGACCCATAGTGCACTCACAAAGTCATACACCCTGCAAGCAAGCAAGCTTTGAAGCCTTCCACAGTGGGTTGTAATGGCAGTGGAAAGTTATTCCTTAGGCTGGGATACAATGCCATGGGCAGCCCTTCCTCCAGCCTGCTCACTCTGGGGTTACTGACCCCTGTGTGTGCCTAAACATTGTTTGCCTGCTTGGTAGCATAACACTCTACCACTGGGACATCCCACAGAAATATTCTTTCAGTGTTTAATTGCTTTTGCTAATTTTACTATTATCAGACCAGCATTTCTCCTGCAGAACACACTCTATACACATCTGTTCCATGCTCAGGGGATAATATCATTTGTCACTGGAACAGAGGGTTGGGTAGGTGGAGAGGAAGGGATCACTCCCTGACCTCCTCAACCTTCTGATTTGTTCCTGTCCCCCCATCTCCTGCCTGCACAGAGCAGGCTGCAGGCTGAGCACTGCCTAGCACTTTCACTTTTTCTCATTTGCTTGTGGAAGCTGCAGAAACAATGTTTGATATAATATCCCTGGTGACCAATGGAGAAAGCATTTTTTTTCTTTTTTACTTACTTTTTCCTTGTGCTCTGGGCCAGGTAGGGCCCTTCTTAAACCTTCTGGCAAGTGCCCTCTTCCCATTCTACTGGGATTCTGCCACCTGTCCACTCATGACACACCACTGTGTTGCCCCTCTGGCTTACCTCCCAGGGCCTGTTATGCCTTCAGCTTCTTCAGTATTTCTTTCTCGCAGAGATCTGGCCACCCACAGTGGAGGTGAAGACTGGTGGTGCACCAGAGGAAGGTGGCTCATATCCAGTGGCAGATGTGGTGGACAGGTACAGGCTTCATCCTCACAGTTCTGCACTTCTGTTTCCCATTTTCTGTACCATCCACCCCTCTAGGAGTACAGACCGTGATTGGCTGCTGGCAAGACCCAATGCATGCAACCTGCAAGCTCATTCCAAGGCTCCCCCCTCTCGTAAGTCACACAGTCCCTGCAGCAGCACTTGTGGTCACCCAGGTGGTGGTAATGCAGCGGGACATGACAGCCTCCCTCCTGGAGGATCAAGCGTCCTATGGGACACTTGATCCTGCTCCCCACAGCCAACCCTCTGATGGCCCAGGCTCATTCCCAAAACCAGGTCACTGGTGCCACGAGTGTTAGCTCTACCACTGTGCTGGTGGGCTGACCTAATGGAGAAAGTATTTAAACAAAATTATAGCCTTTTCCCATCAGGTCTAGTGGTGGTGGTGGTGGTGGGGGTGGTGAGGTCCCTGGGCCATGATATTTTTTTGGCAGACAGGGAGGAGGACCGTGAGGAGAAGGTCTAGTCTCAGCCTGTATGGAGTTCAGACTGTGGCCTGCTCTGTGCAAGTGAGAGATGGGGGGGGGGGAACAGGAGCTTATTGGATGGTGGAGGAGGCCAGTGTAGGATCACCTCTTTCCACCTTCTCGAACACAGCTCTGGTGGCAAGTATAATTCCCTGAGGGACGAAGTGCATCAGTGCCCTCATCCTGGCAGCTGCCATTTTTTCTCTTACCTCTGCCCTTCACCAACCTGCCTGCCTCCATGCTGTGTACTAACCCATTGTATGCTTACACTCAAAGTCATACACTTTGCAAGTGAGAAAGCAGTCTAGTTCTTCACAGTGGGTTGATGTGACAGTGGAAACTTGTCCCCCCCCCCAGACTTCGATACACTAACATGGTCAGCCTCCTCACTCTGGCATTACTGACCCGTGTCTGTTCGTAATCATCGTTCACCTGCTTGGTAGCACACCACTCTATCATTGAGTCATTGGGAAACCCCACAGAAATATTCTTACAGTATTTGAATAGCTTTTGATAGGGTTTTAGCACATATACCCCCCGTTTCAGCACAGGTACAGGTCTACAGTGTAGTCTTGCTGTATAAGCCCCCCCCCCCGCCAAGTTTCAACACAGATACAGCTCTGCAGTGCGGTCTTGCTGTATACCTGTATGACTGAAGCTTCGCACAGTAAATTAAGTAGGTAGGTTTTTCAAATTCAAACAGCATTTGCATCCCATTTAAAACGAGAATAACAGCAACAAAAGAATTGAGCATGTTTTTATAGGACAGCTTAACAAAAAAGCAGCATCTTATTTGCAGTGGGGGCTTGGCATAAGTGAGTGGCTGTGGCTAACAACATTGAAGAGGGAAAGCAACTTGTCTTGCTCAAGTTCAGTAACAACACAGGAATTATGTATTTTTTTTTTAACTGAAGGGCATCACATCACTTAAAGCACAGATCCCACTGCTTCAGCACATATTCATCCCCCTTTTTCAGCACTTAGGTTGTAATACGTTCCAATAAAAATTTTTGCCGGTGCCAAGTTTTTACAGTTTATTTAGCAGCACATCCCTTACAGCACAACCCCCGCTTCAGCACAGATCCCTGTTTCAGACAGATCCCTGTTTTAGCAATAGGTCCCCCCTTTCACACAGATCCCCCATTTCAGCACAGATTCCCCTGTTTCAGTACAGATCCCCCTCTTTCAGGACAGATCCCCACTGTTTCAGCACAGATCCCCCTGTTTCAGCACAAATCTCCCCATTTCAGAACAGATCCCCCTGTATTAGCACAGATCCCCCCTGTTTCCACACAGATCCCCCGTTTCAGCATCTATTCCCGTTTCAGTACATATCCCTGTTTTAGCTCAGATCCCCTCTTGTTTCAGCACAGATCCCCCGTTTCAGCACAGATCCCCCTGTTTCAGAGCAGATCCTCCGTTTCAGCACAGATCCCCTGTTACTGCACAAATCCTCCCTGTTTCAGCACAGATCCCCCTGTTTCAGCACAAATCTCCCCATTTAAGAACAGATCCCCGTCTTAGCACAGATTCCCCCGTTTCCACACAGATCCCCCATTTCAGCATCTATTCCCCTGTTTCAGTACATATCCCCCTGTTTCAGCACAGATCTCCTCTTGTTTCAGCACAGATCCCCCATTTCAGCACAGATACTCCATTTCAGAACAGATCCCCCTGTTTCTGCACAGATCCCCCGTTTCAGCACAGATCCCATTACTGCACAAATCCTCCCTGTTTCAGCACAGATCCACCTGTTTCATAACAAATCCCCCTGTTTTAATATAGATCCCCAGTTTCAAAACAGATCCCTCCTGTTTCAGAAGAGATGCCCCTGTTTCAGCACAGATCCTCCTGTTTCAGCACAGATCCTCCTGGTTCAGCACAGATCCCCCATTTCAGCACAGATCTCCCGGTTTCAGAACAGATGCTCCTGTTTCTGTACAGATCCCCCCATTTCAACACATATCCCCCATTTCAGCACAGATTGACCCTGTTTCAGGACAGATACCCTGTTTCAGCTCAGATCCCCATTTCAACACATACCACCCCTGTTTCAGCATGTATCCCCCCTCTTTCAGCACATACATCCAGTGGCAAACATTCAGCAGCATAAGGAAGTGGGCTTGAGAGTGAAGTAACTAACTCAATAGGGTGAGGGTCTGGGAGCCACATAAGCCCCAAGAAAATTTTTTGTTTTTGCATGCTCTAAGATGCAATCTGAGCATTTTTCTAACAAAAAAATCATGAGTAGCAAGCCAGGTTGCTAACCATCTTAAATGTAGCAAACCCCAATGGCCAAGTAAATGTGTGAGGGGTATGCATTTTTGAGGAGGTAGGAAGAGGGTAAGGGGTTAGGCAGGAAGGAGCTGGGGTAGCAAGTAAGGGACCCAACACAGAATTTGGAAATGAGTAAAGCACAATGAGAGAGCTGTCCGACTTCCAGAGAGAGAGAAGTGACAGTTGGGAGAACAGTGACTGGTGCGAGGAGAGGGTAACCAAAGGCAAAAGGATAGGAGTGGAATAGTGGTTCAGTCTGGCTAAGAAGGATTTGGGGTAGTGCTACATATCACATCTGCACAGTCAAAGGCTGCACGGATATTCGTTATGACAAATCTCAGCACAGCCAGTAAGGGGGTACAAGTTTGTTCCTTCCTGTATAGCACTCCCAAGCTAGAGGAGGAATTTCCCATGAATGGCAGTGTGCAAGAGTAGTGAGCTTCAGATGAGAACGTTTTGTGGTGTGTGTGTTAAGGGGGGAAGGGAATGGGATTCTACTACTACTTTCCAAATTCATTTTCAGAGCTTAAACATAGAATCATGATTTCCATCAATGTGGGGAAACTAAATGTTAACTTAGTCATTTTTAACAAACTAAATGTGCACATCTGCGTGCACACTTTTATCCTGGATGGATTGTATGGGATATAAAACAGCTGAAACCCAATACAATAATGTAGTTTGTAAATACAGTATACCCGAGGCATTATTACATTTACTTAATGGAAGTTTGTTTTCAAACTCAGGTTCCACTTTTGCTGCAGCTGTCTCATTACAGCTGCTGCTTGACAGCTCCACATGCAGAGAGCCAGTGTCAGTGGCTGCTTCTCCCTGACCCACCATCACTTCCCTTGAACCTCACATATTAAGTAGGGAGTCTCTCTGAACCTTTTATTCCTCTACACTGTATATCACAACACAGTGAAAGGGGGAAACTATAAGGAGGGCACCACTTACCTGTTCCATGCGTCTTCCGCCAATAATACTCCAGGTGAAACTAGCTCACACATGGTGCCCCCCACATAATGCTAAAATTTAAGAAACATGCTGCTGCTGCTGCTGTTAGACCCAAGTGTATAGTGGATAGAGGATGACAGAGAGGTGGCTTCACCTCCTTAGCCCCCCCCCTTATGTCCGCCCCTCCATACAACCTCCCTGTTTCAGCAAATAGGTCCTTCAATTGATGCGTTTTGATGAAACGGACTCACCACTCATAATTTCAATCTAGAGGGAAGATCACTTGCTCTGCTCTGCTCTCTCGCTATGCCTCTGAGTCAATCTGCTTGCTTGTTTGCGCTCTCCACTCTCATATTTTCAATTACTGAACTGATACTACCGAGTCCGCTGTCCTGCAAATCTATAAGACCACCGGGTCGCTAAATGCTATGACCAGTAAGGCCAGGGGGATACAGTGTTTATAAAGCCCACTGTTCCTACTGCAATAGTTTCTTCACTCAGTGGCAATCAAATATGCTGCTCCGCAAACTGGAAGTAAGCACAGATCAAGAAAATAGTGCAGTGCAAGGGGGAAGGGAAAGACAAAAGAACAGGACTGAGGTCAAGTAACTGCATGTGCCTCAATTTCACTGTGGAAGGACACAGTTGAGATATCTGGTCACGTGCTTCCACAGACCCATTCTCCTACTACGCACTGTAATAGCAATATGTCATACATAGCTTTGCTATGCAGCAAAAATGTGGCACATATATTCACTTTGTCTTAATTCAATAATTGCAAGTATAGTAGCACATAGATTGCATTTGTAGAGACATGCAAAATATCAGTGGTAAGCACAATGCCCCATCTACATTACCTCGGGCCAACACCCACCACTGATATGGTGTGTAAAAGACTGCAGGGGTGGGGGCTACTGGCCTGAGATAATGCAGGGTGTGGTGTGAGGGGCCTGTGGCCCACACCCCTGCAGTCTTTTACACACCTCCTCATACTTGTCTATTTAGCACTAAGGGATTGGCATGAGGTAATGCCAGCATGGGTGGGGATCAGGGGGCTGGTGGTTATGTTAGACCTTGCCCTCCAGACAGGGAACTGGGGGTGTGGTCACACCACCAGTCCTTTGTCAAGTAGTGTGCACCATTTCCCCAGTCTTCTGCACCCCCCCACACAGGGCATTGGTGGGGGCATGGTGCAGGCCACAGGCCCCATCAACTAGTGGTATTCACAATGTCCCCCCCAGTCCTCTGCTCCCTGGTAGGGCACTGGTGAATGCATAGTGCAGACCACTGGTTCCCATCTACCAGTGGTATGCACCATGTCCCCCAGGCCCCCCACCCCAGCATTACCTTAACCTACTATACCCAACCAGGTAGTATGCTCCATATCCACCCCAGTCCTCTGCCCCCCAGGCAGAGGATTGGTGGGGGCATAGTGCAAACCATCCCCTTATGAACATACGAACATACAAAACTGCCAGCAGATACAGGCCATATGGTCTATCAAGTTTGCTGGAGTTTGTAGCTAGCATCCCATTACACTGCAGCTACCCCCTCCTTCCGCTACCCCCTCACAGTGACCCTCCCCCTCACTTTGTCCCATCCCCTTTTAAAACTGCCCACTGTCTTACAGGACACCACCTCTTCGGGCAGAGCATTCCACCTAGATACCACACTTTCTGTGAAAAAGTGCATCCTTACTTCTCTCCTGAATCCTGATGGTGTTACCGGAGAGGATGCAAGATGGCGGCAGCTGTCAGCCAGTCTGATCATTAGCTCTGAGTTATTCTATTTTTTTTTAATGCATTTTTGTTGTGCTGTTTTTGTCATTTTTGTGAATTTAGTAGTTAGGGTCGAAGAAGTGAGGAAGATTAGGGTTTAAAGTTTTCTTTTCAGGCTGCTTTTCTTTGGTGTTTTTGATTCTCCGATAGCTGGGATCTCGGGAGTTAAAGGCCGTTTTGCAGTGTGGCAGGCTGTATTTTTTCTGTCGGTCCGAGACCTAGTATTTTTGCCTGTTGATTTTTTAACATTGTTTTGTTTTGGAAGTGCTCATACTCTATAGTGAGCGCCTCCGTTTGCTGCCTGCAGCAGGTTTTGTAGTCGCTGGCAGCTTTTCTGGGGCTGTTGGTGAAGCAGAGGGGCTCTTTTGTAGCCCATTGTGTTTTCTTTTTTGCAAGCAAACACTGTCGCTAATTGGAGCCTGTCTGTAACAGACATTGGAATTTTTTTGCTGCTGTGTGTTCCTGTCTGCCCCTCGATTTTGCTCTCTATTGGCGTTGAGAGCTGTGGTTGTGGTGTTTTCTCTCGGGGGATTGCCTGAAGATCTGCCACTGGGAACGTTGGACTTCTTCCACTGTGGCATTTCACCAAGAGATTTACCTTGGAGCTCTTTTTTCTTTAAAGAACATTTGGATTTGGCCCCTGTGTGTGTTGACTATCTGGATTTGTTTTTTCCTGGCTCGGCGTGTCTCCAGCTGGAGATTGGGATTTCGAGACCAGGCTCACTCCTAGGAGATTTGGTCATTTTTACACCTAGGATTTATGGATTATTGCATCTGTTTTATAATCCTTGAGGAGTGGGTGAGTCTGTCAGCTTTTGATCCTAACCCAGGGTAGTCTGCTGGGGTGGTTGGTTGGGCAGACTGGGGGTGGTGCTGTCAGAGGATGGGCCCCACTGAGCCCGTGATTCCTGGGCTTTACAGTGGGCAGGCTGGAGAGCCTGCTCGTGTGAACCCTAGTTACCAACTGATTTCCTCAGCGGCACCTTGGGGAACGATCAAGGGGATTCTCTCCATCTGTTAAAACGTTGGCGTGAACCCAGGGTGGTTTGCTGGGGCAAACACCCACCATGGGAGTTTGGGGGGTGCTATCGGAGGATAGGCTCATAATACATGTGGTTTCTGGAGAGGCTGCTCTCGCAGATCCAGCCATAGGCTGACTTCCCTAAATAACACCTTGGGGGATGACCTAAGGGAGAGTTTTCTTCTTTTTGCTAGCTGATTGATTATATCCCCTCCTAAGCAGCTGGAATAATTTTTGAGGACTGGAAAGGTTTTCGTCCTATCTTTATGGAGTATATGGTACAGTTATAAAGTGCTCTCCTATTTGATTACTGTTTGGGTGCCTATGTGAGAGATAGGCCACGGGACAGACTCCTCAGGGGTGAGAGCTCTGAGGGATTCTTACTATTCCTGTTTCTAGTAAAAGCATAAACTGGAAGAAACTGTAACTTCTGTCCTAACCATTATAAAGTTCTTTTTTCTGAGGAATTTAAAAACCTGTCCAGACCTGCCTAAAGACTTTTCTCTGAGGAGTTGGCCTGAAGAGGAACTGGCCTATTGTTTTAAGCTATTAAATTAGTGTTGGTGTTGATAGTATTTATATTAAAGTGGTTGATTAAAATTGTTTCTTAAATATTTAGATAATCATGTGTTGGGACCAGGCTTCCATGGACAGGTGCTACTCCCCCTCTAGGCTGAGGGACCTGCTCCCTTTTGATAGCCCCCCATTGCAACCCAAGGTATATAGGCATTGCCGTGCCCTGGGGATTAAACAGAGGAGGCAGAGAGGGAGAGGGGTTCCCCGACTATGAGGGGGGGAACGGAGTGGGCGAATAAGGGTGGTGAGATCAGGGAGATGCCTTGGGGTGAAATGGGCCCAGGATAGGGGAGTGTGATGCCTGGTTCCCATACCCAAGGGCTCCGCTGAGAGTGGGCAAGTAGCTCGCTCCTCCAAGGCCTCTCATCAAACCCGGGCGTTGTTATGCAATGCTAGGTCTATAAAAAACAAGACAGCAATTATTGCTGATCTTGTTGAATCATCTGACCTGGCTTGCATTACCAAGACCTGGCAGGACGAAAATGCTGGTCCCATTTTGGAGTCAGCTGTTCCAACTGGGTACTTGGTAATACATCGCCCGAGGTTGGACCGTAGGGGTGGGGGGGTCACCATTTGTTTTAAATCGGAATTGGACCTTGTGGAGGTTCCAGTAGTGTCCCCTAGATCCTTTGAGTGTATCATGGGAGCAGGTGTGGGCTGCAGAATCCTGCTTGTTTACCGTCCACCCAGTAATAAGAACGTTTTTCTGCAAGAAGTCGTGGACTTCATTGCCGACCTGGTGCTGAAGCCCTCCGGGTGGTTGGTCCTGGGGGACTTCAGTGCCTGGGTTGACGATGGACTCTCGCATTTTGGTCAATGCTTTCTCCAACTAATGAGTTCATTGGGCTTCACACAGGTGGTTACCGCTGCTACCTATATTCAAGGTCACTCTCTAGATCTAGTGTTCACCCTGGGGATGGAGATCACGGGACCGGTGATGGAACCAGTTGGGTGGTCTGACCATCACTCCATAAGGTTCAATTTCGTGGCCACCCCATGAGACCTACCCCTTTGGAGATGGTCCAGTATCGCCCTTTGAGGGGAGTTACCCCTGAGGGTCTGATGGTGGTGCTGGACCTATCGAGTTGGCCTATGGAGTGCATGGAACCAGATGCCTTAGTAGTGCACTATAATAATATGGTGCTGAGGGCACTGGATTCCATAGCACCTGTCCGCATTCGCCCCCTCTCCCTTCACCCTCGGGCCCCTTGGTTTGATGGGACATTGAGGGAGCTGAGGAGAGTGAGGTGAAGATTGGAATGTTGTTGGCAGAAATCTGGCCTGGAGGGTGACAGACTTAGATTGATGGCCCATTATGTGGACTATCAATCTGTAATCTCCCATAAGAAGGCAGAGTTCCTGTCCAGGGAGATAACTGCATCAAGAAACCGGCCTGTTCAGCTCTTGCGGACCGTCAACAGACTGTGCAATCCAGCCTGTCTGCAGGGTCGGAGAGCTTTTTCACAAATACAGTGTGATGAGTTTGCTTGATTCTTCGAGGATAAGGTGTCATCAATCAGGTCAGAGATCCGCAGCATACATTCAAATGAGCATTGCAGTGACCGATGCGGAGTTACATGCCCTTGGTCTACCTGGATAGATTTTGACCAGCCAGCGATCATGGATATCATGAAGATTGTCCAGTGCTTACGACCAACTTGCTGTAGTTTGGATCCTGGTCCTACGTGCCTCCTTGTGGGGTGCATGGATGTGATCGGACCAGTCCATGCGAGGATAGTCTGGGGTTCTTTGGATCAAGGGGTGTTTCCGGAGTCTTTAAAGGAGGCTGTCGTGACACCCCTTTTGAAGAAACCTTCCCTTGACCCTGACTGCCTCGCTAACTATAGACCAATCTCTAGCCTGCCCTTTTTGGGCAAGGTTATTGAGAAAGTAGTCGTGTTGCAGCTCGATGACTTTCTTACCCCCCATGAAGTCTATGATCCTCTCCAGTCCAGTTTCAGGAAGAGGCATAGTACCAAGATGGCATTATTTCAGGGACAGTCCTCAGATGGTTCCACTCTTTCCTCACAGGCAGAAGTCAAAGGGTACTTTCAGGAATTTTTTCTTCCACTCCCTTTGCTCTGTCCTGTGGTGTGCCTCAAGGCTCTGTGCTTTCCCCCATGTTGTTCACGGTGTATATGCTGCCGTTGGGAGACATTATAAGGCATTATGGGCTGAGTTTTCACTGCTATGCAGATGATACTCAGCTCTATATGTCCTTTGTACCCAAACAGAATGATGCAATATCGGTCTTTTACAACTGCCTCGCTGAGATTCAGGACTGGATGAGTGCGAACTGGTTGAAGTTAAATCCGGATAAGACTGAGGTGTTGGTTGCGGACCCATGTCATTATGTAGAGAAGTTGACTCCTGGGTTCCCCTCTGGTCTTTTATTAGGGGGTACCCAGTTGAGACCTTCTGAACAGGTGTGAAATCTGGACGTAATTTTTGACAGTGCGCTAACGCTGAAGACACAGGAATCGGCCACTGTCAAGTCTTCCTTTTACCATCTGAGGAATATCGCCCAGATAAAACACCTTGTTCCATGTGATGACCTTCCTGTGTTGGGCCACACTTTTGTTTCTTCTCGCCTTGATTACTGTAATGCTCTATTTCTAGGGTTGCCAGGGGTGGATCTCCGTCACCTGCAGCTGGTGCAGAACGCAGCAGCCAGGTTGTTGACTGGATTACCAAGAACTTGCCGTATCACACCTGTGCTGTGTGAACTGCACTGGCTGCCAGTGCAGTGGAGAATCACCTTCAAGGTCATGTTGCTGACCTATAAGACCCTACACAGTCAGGGACCAGGCTACCTGCAAGATCTCCTGTGTCCCTACCGCCCTCTCCGCTCCACTGGCGAGGGATTGCTAGAGATTCCCAGGGTTCATCTTCAATCATCTGGGGCCAGGGCTTTTTCTTTTATGGCCCCGACCCTGTGGAACTCTCTACCTCATCAGATTAGAGAGTGCTTGTCCATGGAATCATTTAAGAGGTCTCTGAAAAGCCACTTATTTGCACTAACATTTGGATAGATTATTTTATGGTTGTTTTCATTGTTTTATGTTATTATTTATTATAGTTTATGTTTTATTCTTATGTACTAGCACTTTGATTTATTGAAAAGTGCTTTACAAATAAAATTTTGATTGATTGAATCTTCCCCCCTTTAATCTCTAGACCATGCCACCTTATATCCCTCCCCTCCAAACTTAAAAATTCCCTCTGTACCAGTCTTGTTTATCTTCTTCATGTATTTGTCTCAGTCATATCTCCCCTATCCCTCTACTCCTCCAGGGAGTACATATTAAGCTCCCTCAACCTTCCCTTGCAGGGTTTGTCTTCCAATCCCCTGATCTTCCTTGTTGCTCTGCATTGACACCAGGCTCCCAGCCAAGTGTTATACTCCTCTATTCTCAGTTTCCTTTCAGCACTTGCTCTGGGTACTGGGAGTACTTCCAAGAAAGCGACTGACCTCCTTGCTTCCTCACAAAACCTCCCCAGCTCCAAGAACCTCTCCTGTACCACCTTTACTGTATTTCCCTCCAAATCATTTGTGCCCAAGTGCACCATGATATGAGGTTTCTCCCTTCCCCTGTTTGCATACTTAAGAATAAACTGTCCCACCCTTTCTGCGGTCATTCCTGGCATGCACCTCACCTTACTTTCCCATCACACCCCTCTTATTAATGGGACCCTTCCACCAGTGGTAGGTACCATGCCTCCACAGTCCTGTGCCCCTCACCCCCAGCATTATCCCAGGATTGTGGAGCCTTCCCCCACCAGTACTCTGCTGTTACATCACAAACCAACACTACCAAAACTCATCTGTGTAGTACTTAGTTATCAGCTCTAAACCTTCAGGAATGTGCATTGCTCTTGCAATCCATAGCGCCTTCCATGACCACCATGGTCTCTCATTCAGTTCACCATCTGCCAACTCAAATTACACTTTGTGACACAATGCATGAGGTAATGCAGGATGGTTGTGAGCTGGGTGCTAGTGGGCACCTCAGTCCCATGCATCCTCTCACATTACCCTAGGATTGTGTATCCCCCCCACACACACCCTCCTTCTGAGGTGAGGTATTGTATTACTGAGGTATTGGATCACCCGTGTATTAAAATCCAAAAACTTGACTGCTCGAATTCACCAGTCAACCTTGAGTACTACTTGCTTGACTTACATGAGATAATGCTGGGTGGGTTGTTTGGGGACATCAGCTGGAGTGCATTGTGCTCCCCAGCACAGAGACCCTCTGGGCAGGGTACTTAGGGAGAACATGGGGCAAACCACCTGTTCCCAGCCAAGTGGTATGAATTGTATGTGGCAGGGCAATGGTGGGGGTATAGAGAAAACCAACAGTAGTCCCCATGACCCCCCCAGTCCCTTGCCTTGCCAGCATTAACCCAGACTAGATTGTAGTTGGTTCACCCCCATTCTCCCCCCCCAAACATTTCAATATTTTATGTAAAAGTAAGGTTAGCTGAGTGAGGGTGGTGTGTGGGGAGGTGGTCTGGGGTACTGCCATGTACGGGTGCAGGGGAACTAATAGGGACCATGAGAGCAAACCACCTGACTCCAGCCAGGTAGTATCCGCCATTGCCCTGTCCCTTGCCCCCTCCAGCAGTACACCAGGCAACCTCCTTCTCACCCACCCTCACTCAGTTAATCTTACATTTGTAAGAAATACTGAATGCTATTCCACAGACACTGTAGCCAAAGGTGCAGCCAGACCTGAATCAGTCTCAAGGTAGAAGCCATAGAAGGCCAGTAGTGTTGCCTTCTCCCCATCATCCAGAGGTACTGTACTCCTGATGGCGGCTTGTCAACACTCATCTCCTCCAGGTTCTTCTCCCAACCAACTTGCTTCACTCCATTTGAATGAGGTAATGCTGGGGGATTGGGGGTATGGGCTGGTAGGCACTATGCCCACCAGTTCCATGCCTTCAACCCTGTTCAGTGGACTGAACGGGGATATGGAGCCACTGCCTGTCCCCAGCCAGGCAATGTGCAACAATCAATCAATCAAAGTCTTTATTTATACAGGCGAACATCGTTGAGCAAGCTCATTTACAAGATGGACCTGTTACACAAGGTGACAAAAAAGCAGATACAATCCAAACAATGTAATGATGCACAGTTATGAACATATAAGGAACAAAAGTTCAATACAACTTTAACAATAAAAAGTGCTCGAGTGCAAGTCAACATGGACATGGTTCTATTTGGAGATGGTCAGTACAGGCATAACATAGACAAACTGGTGACACATACACGGTCAAAAGATATATAGGAGACCTACTTGTTCTCATGGGCCCAGGAGGGCAGGAGATAGAGGGGGGGGATAAGAAAAAAATAGGGGCAGGATGGTGGAGGGGGGGGACAGGGAATATGGTCAGGATTGCACTGATATGGGGAAGAGGGATATACCAGGACAAAGGGCCACTGACAAGGCACATGGCAATGAGCATGTAGCGCAAAGGTGAGCTAGGGGAAGGACATGCATAGCCGTATGAGCTAGGCTGAATTGCAGGGCCCAAGTGGGAGTAGGCGGTCATGGTGCAGGTTTTTTTTTTTTAATGACAGGGGAAACAGTTGCAGAATTCTTTCACTAAGCAGTCGTATAGGGTCTTAAAGGAGAATAGGCTGATCAGGGAGCTGAGCTTCAAAGTTTTTATACAGTATTCCACAAAGAAGGCAGTGCAAAACCTATGGCCTATCTCCTGAGACAGGTTTTTAGATTAGGTACCTTCAGGTAGATGAGGGAGTAGCTTCTCAGGGCATAGGCACCAGGGTTGCATAGTGGTAGACAAGCAGAGATATACGGGTGAAGTTTCTTAATAATAGCTTTGAAGGTCCAGAATATAGCATTTCTGTGTCTTCTGAAGTGATGGGAGGACCACCCCACGGCTGTGTAAAGGGCACAGTGGTGAGTGACGAGAGGTAGTCCAGTGATGAATCTCAGGGCCCTGTGATACAAAGTATCAAGTTTAGCAAGATGCGAGGCAGGGAAGTGACTATAGAGAAAGTTGGTATAGTCTATCAAGGAAAGAAATGTGGTTTGTACCAGCCTCCTCTTGGCATTACAGGTGAGGTACTTATTTATCCTAAAGAAGAGGCTAAGCCTCTGTCTTAGTTTCTTTAGGAGGTCTTCGATATGCTCCGAGAAGGAAAGTTTGTGATCAAGCCACACCCCCAAGTACTTGAATTTGATAACGTATTCCAGGTTTTCTCCACAGATTGTGGTAATCTGAGGAATGGAACTAGCCATGGTTGGGTTAGCATCTGAGAGGAAAGGTGAGACCACCATAGCCTTGTTTTTTTTTTGCATTTAATAACAATTTTTTGTTAAGCAGATGGCTCTGAAGGATGTTAAATTCCGATTGTAAATCTTTGTAGGCTGCTTCAGGAGAGGAGCGACTTAGGTAAAGGACTGTGTCATCTGCAAATAGATGAATGTCAGCCTTAGTTATGTTATTGTCTAAGTTGTTCACGTAAATTGCGAACAATAGCGGGCCCAGGATCGATCCTTGGGGGACCCCTCTTTTCAGGAGCTTAAGAGCAGAAAGTTCATCATTGGATTTTACTTGCTGCCAACGGTTAGAGAGGTAATCAGCAAACCAATGAAAGGACAGAGCATCCAGTCCTATATAGCCTTGAGAGAGGAGAGGAGAGGAGCAGGTCATGGTCGACAGTGTTGAAGGCCTTGCTTAAGTCTAAGAACACTGAGCAGACAAATTTCTTGTTTTCCAGGTCCCGTTGCCAATCATCAGTCACTTTAGCAAGGGCTGTGATAGTGCTGTGCTGTGCTCTGAAGCCAGATAACATAGGATTTAGAAGATTCATAGTTTCAACGTAAGCTGTCAGTTGCTTACTTACTATTTTTTCCAATATTTTGGACAAGATAGGTAGTAATGAAATTGGTCTGTAATTATTTAAGTGGCAAGGGTCCCCAGATTTGAACAAAGGTATAACGTGTCCTATTTTCCATAAAGGTGGGAGGATACTGTTGGGTAGAGAGAGAGATTGAATTAGTGGGTAATTGGTACAGATAGGACATGGAAAGCGACCTTTAGGAAGAAGGGATCTAGAGAGTCGGCGCCGGCACTTTTCTTCTTGTCCAACTTTAGTAGGAGATCTTCTACCTCCCTCAATGAAGTATGCTGAAAGGAAAATACTGAACATGTGCCCCCAGTCCTCTCCCCGGCAGGAGACTGGTGGGCAGGGCTGGCCTTAGCTAGGAACAAACTGTGCCCCTGCACCTTGGGGCCCATACTTTATGCTTAAATTTTGTTAGAGATGAAAATGTTTACCAGCAAATGAAAGTGGAAGACAACTGGCTCTGTTACTATTACAAAAGGTGGGGGCAGCTTTGCTGCAGTGGAAAAGATTAGGTTAAGTAAGTGCTAATGGTGTTAATTGCCATACTTTACACCTCCCAGGTTGACTGCTTTCACAAACAAAGGGCTATATTGACAAGAAAACTTGTTTGGAACCTGGACATGTAGTTGAAACAATGAATGATATGACAAAACCTGTTTCAAAAGTATGTGAACACTCAAAATGGCTCAAACACCTGACCAGCACAGAGCAAAACTGGATTTCCTGATAGGGACCCTGAAAATCTGATCACCAGGAGAAAAAACTGACAGGTGGCAACCTTATTGGTGTCCCATGATAATCCTCTCTATTATCTCTCACTCATAGCTCCAGAAAAGTTAAGTTGTTTAATTTGTTTGCAAATCAGAGTATCAGAAGTGTGAGTGCCCAGGGATGATGTCCCTGTCCTTGCAGAAATGAATACGGTAGTAGTACCGTACTTGCTTAAGTTCTTGCTCCAAGCTCAGTCAGATTCATTTCCAATGCTGAAGTAAAATAATTCAGTGCAGTCAATGACACTAATTAAAATATGCTGGTTAAACTAGCAGCCTTGGTACTGCTTTATTAATACAGGACAGGAGGGTTAGTTAAGTATAAATGTTGGATGTGGGGTGGGGGGCACAGGGAATTAAGTGGTGGGGCCCAGCAGGGGGCTGTAGGGGCCCAGAATTGTTAATGCCGGCCCTGCTGGTGGGGGCATAGTGGAAACCACTGGTCCTTATCACCAGCAATATGCTTTATGCCCCCCAGTTTCTTGCCTCAGGTAGTACCCTTAGAAACCTCTCCACTACTCACCCCAAATTTGTTAACATAAAATAATAAATTTGTATAAAACAAAACAAAAAATAAAAGCTGATTAAAGAAAACTGTTAAGTACTGTAACATGATTAATGTTTCAGTTTAAGTATTTCGTCCAAGTGTTCATATACAGTAAGTAAGTATTGTAATGTTTTGGTTCCTCTGAGGCTGCAGCCAAAGTTGCCAAGGCTGTAACACAACTGGGATCAGTCTCCATGTAGAACTCATATTAGGCCAGCAATGCCACCTGTTCCCCTTCATCCAGTGGCACTCCCGGTGGTTGCTTGTTGATGTGTATCTATTCAATGCCTCTCTGTTGTAGATGCATTCTGGTCACCCAACCTTGCTGCTTCTGTAGGAGAATGAAAAAAGTACTTTATTATTCAAATGTCAAATATTTATTTGATTTACTAACATTTCACAATTGCAGGCCAACCCAGTGGCACTGAGGGTTGAGGTGCTGGATGCTACACCGGTGACTTGGGTTTGGGAGCAGACTTGGGCCATCGGGGTTGGCAGGGAGAGGAGAGAAGAGGATCAATGTGCCTGGAAAACTGCTCTCCTCTCCTGGGCTGGGATCTGGGGCTTCCTCACTCTGTAGTGGCTCTCGGTGAAGATCGGGAGCATTACATCCAAGCGGGGATGTGGAAGGGGGAGACGGAGGTGGACGTCTGTGGGAAGGGGCAGATTTACACCCTCCATGCTCTGACGTCTTTGCATGTCTGCCTTTTCAAGGGAAACAAACAAGGTAGAAAATTCTGTCTGCCAGGAGGATGATGGCAGTCCCAGGGGGGCAGTGCACACGTCCACTGCCGGTTCCTACTCAGTCAACTCTCCCTGGTCATCTCCTCTCAGAGCAGCAGTGGAGAGGACTCTGTCCCTGATTCCTCAGCTGGGTTGGATTCTGGAAGGACAGTAGCACCATTCGAGTGGGTCTTGTCTGAGGGGGGCCCTAGTAAGTGGTGACGGGAGCAAAGAAAGTTCACAAAAAAATTCACGATTACAACTAGTCAAAGATTTCACATCATACCAGGGAACACGTAACAGTGCCATACCTGTGAGTGAGTGCACAATGCCAAAAACACAAATGGCAACCATGCACTATGCTGAATACAACACTGGTGCCTATACCACCGTGCATTATCCTTTGCACCCATCCAAAAATAATCAACTCCAAGGGGAGTGCCTGACAGTGGAGTAAGAAGCCAACTCAGACAAAAACAAAATAACAACACCCAAACCATTCCCCTACTGGGTCAATATATTGTACGCTTTACAGTGGATGACATAACCACATAACAAGAACAGTGCAGTAGGGAAGAGCGAGAGGTTGCAAAGCCACAAAAGGATGTATATGAGGAGGTGCACCCTTTCACTCTTCCTGGTACAGGATAAGAATCCTGCTGGGAGGAGGGACTGCCAAGTAGCCTCCATGGCTTGATGGGATAAGCCACAGGCAGAAAGGGAGGCAATGCATCTGTGGACTGGGTTTCGATTCCCTGTCCTGGACACATGGTTTTTATATTTTTTGCACTTTGTGTGCATTTAAGTGTTAACCCCCCTGTTATTTTAGTTGGGGGGGTTCGGGGGTGCAGACCCATAACGGGGGGTTCGGGGCACAGCCCCCCACAAAACAAAGACTTATGCCACTGGTAATATGTTGCGCTGTATTGGCAGCACAGTATATTGCTGCAGTATAATGTCTTGTGACATTATCGCCCCATGCCAACCATTCCCCACCCAAAAACAGTAGTGCAGCAACCCAGGATCAAATCCAGGTCCTTCCACACTGGAGGCATACACTGCCTCCACAAGCCCATATAGCCAGCTCGGCACTGCCTCCCCAAACTATCTCCTATATCCTGCTTCCCATTACATCTCTCCTACCAGCACTGTATCCTGTAGTTGCCATTGTAGTCCTTTTACCCTTGCTATTTCCATAGTCGCTCTCCTTCCACAATCGCTGTAAATACAGTCACTCAGATTGAGTCGCTCAATTTGAAGGTGCCCACATCACTGGATACCAGTGACAAAAGACTGGTTGATGTAAAGTATAAATCATTACAATACACAAATTAGAAAAGCAGAAATACCGTACGAATTATACAAATACAGCTGCATCTAAAAAAAAAATGACCATGACAATTTTTCCCTTCTCTGATCTAATCGCTCACCTTTACAGCTATTCAACGAATCAACATAAATTTCCTCAGAGCCAAAACTAATCCTCATTGCCCTGCTCTGCAATTTTTCAACGTCCTCAGACTCGACCAACATTAACCCACTACAGTATGTCGAGCAGCTGCATCATGCTCCAAAACCAGTCCGTCAGTGAAAAAATGTAGAGCAAATCTGACTGACAGAACTACTCTTATTAAGGATTACCAAAACGTACAGTCAAATATTAGCTTTTTTTACAATATTTTCCACATATAGAGACCATGAGAAATTTCTTTCAAGGTGAAAACCCAGCAACTTTCTACTTTTCACTTCTGTCACCTCCCTATCCCCAAATGTCAGAGCTTAAATAGACTAATTGGTGTTTTTCCCACAACAGAGTTACATGGTTTTCACTGGATTTATCTCTATGTGCTTTTGTGTTTACCATTCTTCTATTCTACGAAGGTCTTCTTGCATTGTGCTGTTGGCATTTCTGTCAAAGACATCAATGACAGCATTGTCAATGATGCACTTATCACAAAGAAAAGCAGTGCTTAGGTCATTTATCATCAACAGAAACAAGAGTGGCCCTACCTTTGTTTCTTGAGGCCCCCCCCCTTCCATTTATGACATCTCTTTCTGGCTTTAACCCTTCTACTTCCACCCACTGGGACCTCCCCTTTAAAGAGTCATGGACCCATCTATGTTAACCTCTGGGAATGCCATAATGTTCCATTTTCTTTAACATTTCATGATCTATAAGAGCAAAGGCTTTGGATAATCAACCACAATGCTAGTATGGTCACGAATATCTCAGGCTTGCATACAAACTTCTGACAACTTAATAACTGCAATGGTGTTGTCAGGAGGTCTAAACCTCACTCTCAGGTTCTTGGCAATATTGGGAATGCAAGAAATCACAAACACATTGCATAAGAGTAATAAACGTGTTTATTACTGCCAAAGGATAAATCACAGTTGCCCTAAGCAGTTCTTACCAATATGAACCGGGAGCCAATGCTAAACGTTTCCTATACCTTGAGCTTTCTTCGTGTCTCATGGGATCTCCAAGGTATAAGACTTAGTACATAACTCAGTGTAGTAGTACAAATCACCAAAAGGTGGCAATGCTGACTTATATATCATAATCATTCCAAGGATACAGATGTCCTAACATCTTATGAGTAAGAAATATACAGAAAATACACGGAGAATATATATGTATTAGCAAGCAAAGTGTATTATAATAATATGCGTACATATCGTGACATCTACTCTTATACGGTAGATGCCCTTAAACCTATATATTAGTATAACATATACCTAAGCACTAGCTGTCTATGGTGTACCTCTAGGGGTACCAGTAAGAGTGCAGGGACCTTGTATAACAGTGTTAAAACCCCCTCTTATGACCCAAACTGATTTGGGTTTAGTTTGCTCTGTACATGTTGTTAGTAGTGGTGGTGGTGACCAAAATCTGCTACGTGAAGCAATTCACAAATTAAGGTGGAATCCGCAAAGTAATCCACAACACGAAGCAGAGTACTTTGTGTAATAATCAGGAACACAAAATCCATTGGAAACAATGACTTTGAGTTATTCCACCATCCCTAAACCACTTCTACACCAATTTTGATGCGAAGTACATTGAAATCAATTTAAAGGCATGCCTTGTATGCCGTTTGTTGCCCTCCCCCAGTTGTGTGCTGTTTGTTTGTTTTTGGTCCCTTCTTTTGGGGATTCACTTTTATTCCTCTCACCTGCTTCATTGTTTTGCTTCTACTACCAACTGCCTCCTTGCTGTATGTTACTGCTTCCCTGCCTCTGCTTCTCAGCAGCCGTTGCCCATGCTCCGCCAAGTTCAGTATCATCACATAACATTTATTTCACTCATTTTAGACTGGCCAGCTGATCAGGTTCCTACTCCTAGCTGGTAATCACTTGCCATTTTCTACATCTTGGACTACCTTGGGATTTCACGCTCCTGCAGGACGCACATAGATTTCCCTAAAATGCAACCCATGAACCTGGATCTTCCTTACAGACTCAAGGTACACCTAGCTAAGGACTCTAACCTGATCTTCAAACATCCCTTACCTCTGGGGCTTCGGACTACCCACTCCTTGAACAGTTACTTAAACTCTGCTGTGGCCGCACACCGCCTCTCCACACTGGGTTCCATTGCCTCATTACTTTGCTGGGGATATCTACGCAGTCTCCCCCTTGGTATCTGTGCCTGTTCCCAACTGTCAGCTCGCACTGAACATATTTCACCATAAGCTTCTAGTTTGGACCAGCACACAAAGAATGGGACATCGCTGACTGCTGCATGGTTTGTATTTCTTGATACCTACACTTCCGCTAATGATTGCCATGCAGACCTCTTGCTTATAGCCACAGCATTCATTTTACGCTGCATGTATTGCAGCACAGCTAGCTTCACTATAAGACCCAGAACTTTGCATTATGTAGTTTTGCTACCTACAAGGCATTCCTCTCCCTACACGGTAATGCAGTTATAAGTTCCCTAGTTCAATGACATTATACTGATACTGCTCTGCTTTCCTGGCCAGTTTACCGTCTGAATCCAGAACCTGAAGCAACCTAAGGCAGACACTAATTACCTGCAACATTCAGTTGCTAATCAATCAGTATCTCAATTAAGGGGACGCTGGCTTTATTAACACTCCTGGAACAGTTACAGCTGCTGTGTTTTTTGATCTTATGTTATGGCAGTTCTAGTTACTCTTCCTACTATACTCAGCCCATCAGAGATGCTACTATGGTGCATCATGTGTATTACTGAGCATCTTTTGTAGAGCTACCTTGGCCACTGAGTAGACATTCAGAAATTTCTTAGTACTATTTGAATTGATTAACGATGGATGGGGCACATTTTGAGCTATGTTTCAAGTATGCAGACAGGATACTTTATCATTTATCAACATCGCTGTCCCTCATGGATGGGCTTCAAGACACTATCTATTCAAGGCATTTATTATGCAAGCCAGCTTGAACTACTGACTTAATGCACTCAATTAAGGTGTAAGCATTTTGTAGCTCACTGCACATTAATGCAGTGCTGGTCCTTTCCTCAGACACATCTAACTGTATTCAGTCACTCATTGCCTTTCAGCATGCAGTCCACTGGAAGCGTTTACAGGCACCACCTCCCCCTTGTCTGCTAAGTTCATGTTGCAAGTACACCTACGTGGCCTCCCATTTTAACTTATTGCTGTACTCCCTAGCACTATCTCCTGACATTTCAGTTTCAGACCTAGGATGTATGTCCAGCCGGGCAGCCCTCTGTGGTGGCATCATCGTGCTAGCCTACATGGGGTCTAGCTTGACTTGTGCTCTCATTACGCCTACCTGCCTGAGGTCTGCCATACCACTAGCCATGCAGGGGCCTCGCCTGGCTCACTTTTTGCTTCTTTACTGCCTACACGGAGGTGCGTGCAGCCTGTTAGCCTTCATGGGGTTTAGCTGCTACTCTCTACTTACTTCACCAGCTGACCTACACGTGGTCCAGCCGCACATGCTTGCCTTCATGGCATCTAGCTGCCGCTCTGCTCGTTTTACCAGCTGACCTACATGTGGTCCAGCCACACAGCTTATACTTTGTATGGGCCTAGTTCCCATTTACTTCCTTGGATGCTACCTATCAGGGTGCTTCAATTTATTTGGGCCTACTACCACTCCAATTACCTGCATGGATTCTTAGGTGGTGAGCTCTATTCCATTATGCCTCTATAATGGCTCAAACCTCGAACCCAACCTATTTCAGTGCCATATATTATTATAACTGTGGTTAATATTGCCAACTCACCCGCCTTCACCTCCTTCTACATCCTTCCTTCTTGATCATCAGGACTTCCTATTCCTGCTTCACCCTTTATGGGGGCCTGGAGGTTTCACTATTACTATGCAACACCTGCCTTGCCTAACATTGGAGACTGGAAGTTCACATACTTGGCTCTACACCTTCCTGCAGCCTTCTCTCATAGCCTTCAAGGAGCTCCTTGTTCTACTTGGACATACATCTGTCTTAGCGTGACCATTCGCTATCGATACTTGGATGCTTCTGCCCGCACTCGCATACAATCATTGCTTACACAAACCTTCGCTTCATGCCTACTGCCCTCCCTCGGCTTCAGCCTCTGGGATTCTTCAGTACTAAGTTCTGCATGCAACCTTGCAAGTCTCAGCACTCACTGCTCATTACAATCTCAGCACTCTCTGCTTACTCAGCTCATGGGCTCTCAGCTCTTAATCATTATACCTTCCTAGCTTCCCTAACAGTATATATAAATCGCTCTATTGAACTATATTGCTTAGCAATGAGAAGTTCGTCATTGTACATGTTTATCTACAGTCTCAATGCTCTCCACTGAGTACCTACATAATCTACTCAATACAATTCATTTTACTCATCAGGATTCATTTTACATTTCTATCGCTACCACCACATCAGAGCCTAGGGTTCGATTATTCCTCTGTTACTATGTCTGCTTCATGCAAGTCTGATTCTCTACTACTGCCAACCTATACAGGTCCACTTATGTACACTATCTGCACATATTAACCTGCTTCGCCCTGTTAGAGCCTAGAGGTTCATCAAAAACTATCTCACATGTTCTACAACCTGCTTCGCCCCTTGGGCCTGGAGGTTTTTAGCTCTCCATCTACTCATATTGAGTTCTATTGCAATATCTACTCCTATCTGCTTGCCCTGCTTAGAACCTGAAGTTTCAACAGCTTGCCCCAGCTTATAGCCTGCATCTAGCTTCCTTACTGCACCAAGGACCTTACCTATGCATAGCTGCCATCGACTCCAGAATCTCAAATACTCTTATGCTGGATCACAGAGTCATTCGTTCAAGCTCAAGTCCCCCTCGGAAATAATTCTCCACCTGCTGGATTGCTTTGACCAGTACAACTCTACCCCTTCAGTTTACTTCCACTTGCCTGTGGATTTGAACCTATCCATAACAGATTCTTACCTGCACTTGGATATCTAGTGGACTCTGACTTCGCTAGAAGGATGTGCTGCCATCTCTCGATGAACTCTCATTATCAGGGCTCTAATTCCATCCTCTCTGTTTCATTGGATTCTGGATTCACAATTATTGAACTTTGGATTAGCTGACAACCTGTATCTTTAATTAGGATTACTCTCCTTTAGCATGCCCAGAAGGACGGGCAGGTCAGTAGCAGTGGGTCCTCAGAGGTTCCCCCCAAAGGGGGGGTTCTCTCCTGTGTGCTACTGGCCACACTTTCCAGAGTTGGAGGAGATAATCATTCAATAATTGTTTGATACTTATTAATTTTTGGGGGGATATCTTCCTACTTGACTAAGCAGCCTTCCTACAGTGGGATACAGAGTAAAGCCAAAACATCAAGTCTTATCAACGTATTCACCATCTTAAACAGTTAAGCACCATGCCTATACTATCCAGTTTACAGATACGGTAACCATTGACTTACTCAAATCTATGGAAGTACCTAAGCACTTATCAATTCCTACAGCCGATACTGTGACAGCATTGTCCTACTTCTGTTGGCCTCTGTATCCAAGCACAACTTACATTAAACTGCAGTATGAAGCATAAGCACTGAACTATGAACCACACATAATGTACTTCACATCACTTTGTCTTGTTGGTGAGCTCCAAGCTGAATTTTGCAGTGATCATGGGATTGCAAGTCAAATGGGCTCCAGATTGTTCTGCACAGCCTCAGTTCTGTGTAGTGTGTGTGTAGTAGTAGCTAGAGACAGTTTGCTCTCAGAGCTCTGAGATTCAAACTCTCTAAAAAACATTCAAAAAGCCTTTTTAAGACTTTATTTTCCTCAAATTTAGTATATCAATTGTAGGAAACCCTCCTGTGCTCATATCATCGAGTGTTTATTGTTTGTGTGTGGATTTTGCATGTTAATTTAGAACATTCAGTCTGTGTAGTGATAGACACTTGAAGTGTGCTTGGGGGAAGGGGCGCATCTGTGGTGGAGGTAGATGAACTGGGAGGAAGGCAGTCTTTCTGTTTTGGTTATAATTTTCTTATATAGCTGTGTTAATGTACACACAGTAATATTTTCAGTAATTTTTGAAATTTTTTTGCTGATTGTTGTGGTGCAGTGCATAATTTCAGTTTGTTTAAAAGATTTGGTTATATTACTGAAGTTTTCAATTTGCTGCTCATGACCTGTAGTGTGTGAGTGTATGTGCAATGTGTGCCATCAAATCAGACACATTTTATTGTACCACAAGGTAATTGCAGCAGTGTGAACCTGTTATTCATCTGCATTATTTTCTACTGCTTTGTGGTATCTTGGTAGTGGACTGTTACTGCAGTGCATTGCCCCCCCCCCCAACCAGCAAAAGGTAATCTTTTCCAGATTTGGATTTGTGACTTGTGAGCATTGGTTAATGTGTTGTTGTGCCTTTGCATCTCTATCTCTTGAGTGTGCAGTGCAATCTTAATCTGTCTGTGCATTTGTATTTGTTTAGTGCCCAGTCTCCATCTGCAAGCTACAGTTGTTGTTCTTTGGCTTCCTATCCACTAGCCCAGACTGAAAGTTCAGAAATCTAAATTTATTTAGAATTTTCTTGGTGATCCTCAAAAATGCCTGTAAAGAGACATGCAAGCAAAGCTGTTTTTGGCTATGGCACTGCTGCCAGTGACAAGGCTGGCCATGGGCGTGGTAGTACGCAGACATTCATTGCTGATGTCAGTAAAGGGAGTTCTCCATCAATGTTTTTTACAGCACAATCTGTTGCTTCATTGATAGTTGGAGGAGATAATGTTGTCCCCGCTGGTGGTGTTTGTGCAGTTGCTGCTGGCATGGGTATTGCTACCCCAAGTTCCACTTCTGGCCTGTTAACCATTTTGGAAAATATAGTTGAGTCTAAAGCTATGACTGACGGTGTAGATGATGTCATACTCCCCAACATTTCTATGGTAGTTGAACATGATTCTGATCTTGATGATGATAACTCACAATGTCACATTTCTTTCAGTGCTGTTGAGGTCATGCCTTTACCATCCAATGATTCAAAGTGTGGCTCAAAAATATCAGGTGATGATAATGATGCTGTGATTGGAACATGTACTCAAGTGACCTACACTATGTAAGCCATGTGATGTGTCCAGGCTGCCTGTGAATTCTCACTCTGCCTTAAAGTGAAGTAAGGCAGAGTAAGCAACACAAAGTCATAATTACAACACGAAGTGGTGAAGTAACGGTTTTAAATGGGCACTTTGTGTAGTGGAATGGCAACGTGAAGTGGGCCATTTTGTGCCCACTTCACAGGTGGAATTTAACTTTGCTGCAATGCATCTCTAGTTGTGAGCCATTAGCTACCTGTTAAAGAAACTTTCATGTAACTTAGCAATTACAAAAGTTAATGAGATAGGTCTGAAATCTTTCTCCAAATCAACAGGCAGCTCAACCTTAGGGTTAGATATCAGCTTAGCCTCCTTCCTCTGCATAGGGATCTGACCATAAATTAGAGCCATTAAAAATAATGCATTCCCATGAAGCTAATACATCAGCACCCTCCCACCACATGCAGTTTGGGATTTGATCAGGTCCCATTGCTTTTCTCACTCAATTATTTTGTAATGCCCTCTACATCCATAAGCAAACTACTAGGAATATCCCACTTCTCAGCTTCATTTCTTTTTAGAGGAGTTATTTTTTTACTGACATTGCAAACATATGCTTTCAGAGAATTCACAGGCTCCTCTATCCCTTCAAAATTACATGATTGTCATAATTTACTGATATTCTTGTCATTATTCTCAAATCCTAGAATTTTGTTTTGTATTTCTCCACCAATTTTTGGGGGTCAGATCTCTGCAAGTCTTCAATGTTTTTTCTGATAGTATCTTCTCCATAATCTTCTGCCTTCTATAACTACCTTATTTCTTAGGTGATTGAATTCCACCATATTCTTTTCTTTAAGAGCAGTCTGCCTCTGATGAACTAACTCTTTAAATTGATCCATTATCCATGACTTGTCCCTCCCTCTCCTAATTACCTTCTCAATGGGTGTGACTTTGTCTATCACTTCCTTAATTTTCTGTATTACTTCATTCCATGTTTCATTCAGGTTATTTTCTGAGAACCAATCAGTATTTAATTATAATGCTAAATGATTCAAAACACTATATTTTTTAGTTGCCCACTCCCTATACATTTTAGTTTCCTTTTCCTTACATTTATTTTTACCATTTAGGAAATTAGAAGTTATAATCACTGTTTTGAAGTTAGAGACATTAACCTAGGGTAAAGTCCTAGGGGTAGTTAAAATATTCATCCACATTGGTGACCACAACATCTAAAATGCTAATCCTCCTAGTTATTTCAGTTATAATTTGTCTTAATGTGTTTTCCCTTGTAATACTTTACTTAATGGCAACTTATTTGCACCCCCCATAATCATTAAACAGCAGACCGGATGCCTCTGAAACACTACATGAATGCAATCATTTAGGTAATCAACCATATACTTTTTACAATTTGAAGGGGTGGTAGAAACAACCCAAAATTTAGGGCCTGCATCCTCTTGGCAAATTTTGCATTTTAATTTTGAACCACATCATTTCGTGCTTCAGATTCTCTAACCAGTAACATGCTTATATGCTGAACTTCCATGCAAATAGCATGCAACTCCACCACGTTTGTGGCCAACCCCATACAATCTCTCCTCATTATATCTTTCAATTTAAATTGCTTTCAGGGGGTACAAGACTGGTACACTATGTATCTATGGTGCATTCTATCTGCATTTGGTAACTGGGTAAAGGACTATTAGGCACAAGTGCCTGTTTTCAGGTGTGATTTGGGAGCACTAGAGAGGTTAAGTGAATTGCTCACAGTCACACAGTATGCAAGTAGAGGTTGTGGGAATCAAACCCAGATAAGCTGGATGTACCAAGCTCATTCAAAAATTGTTACTATAACCGCTAGGCTATATTGCCAGCCCCATTTGACTTTGTCTAAGCACAATGCCTCATTCATCAACTTTAGATACAAGTGCTCTGACATTAGTGTATAAAAAGGTTGGTACATATATTTCAGTTACTTTTACTGGTAACAAATTTTTAGAGTTTTGCTTTCCTATCCCTAAACATTATTTTCCTATAGGAGGAATCCATACTGAAATTTGATTCGCTTGATCACTTTTTTTCTGGCAAGATATCTGGGTATCCTAGGGTATGAGTTCTCACTTGATTTATTGGACATTGTTTCCACAATCTAGTAGTAACTTTTGCAGGAATGGAGTACCCCCTCCCCTATTTTTTCATCTCACTGAGGCACACAGGGATGTTGACAAATCCTATAACTATTACAACCCCCACACTAGCATAATATCTTTAATCAAAACACAGTAAAATATCAAAAACCATAAAAGTTCTATATCTGGCTATGTACAGGAAGACAGTTTCAAAATTTCTTAAAGGATTTAAGCAGAACAGTAGTTACTTTATTGTAATAATTCTCCTTTTGAAACTTAAAGCCCCCTCCCTTTTCACCGGCAAGAAAGCCAAGACATCTGTCACCAGTCATGATTCTTACTAAGCTGGGAAAAATTTTGAATGAGGGGGTTATTCATTACAAAGCAGAAACAGTCCAGAAAATAATTTCAAGCAGAACACAGCAGTAACTTTATCTCAGTGACTCATCTTCAAATTGGAGACCTATCCCCTTCCACTCGCAGATCAGAAATTCAAGACTGCTGCCACCAATCTGGTTGTCTTGTACTGTACACGTCGAGCTGTTGGTAACATTCGGTAGGGGATGTGAGTTTGAGTCAAGACAGGAAGCAACCCAAAAAGTGTCTTAGCAAGGGTAAGACAAACACAAGGCATCAATGAATAGGTAGTTCAGTAGAACAATATTGAGCAGGGAGATGCAGTCACTCTATTGCTATATGCAAATGTCTTTACACCTGAAGACCTGTCACTTTTACTGACAGCAAACCAGGAACCAAGACAGTTGCCACTGGTCCAATCTCCTGGTACTGGCTTGTCCAACTGGTGAAAAACTCATAAGGGGAGAAGTGATGGTATAAAAATGAAAGTCAATTCAAGAAATGGTTAAAAACAGGGAAATGCAGTCCTTTTGATGACACGATGAATCTCCTGATAAAACTGAGAACTCCAACCCCTTTCTGCCAGCAAGCCAGGAGCCAAGACAGCTGCTACCAGTCTGGTTACTCTATGTTGCTTGCATCAAGTCAAACAAGCATTTGTCAATGCCGAATGTTTGCTTGCTGGCATTGGCATTGGTAGTGTAGAAGTTACAGAGCTGCATAATAGGATTGGCAGTGAAGTATTGAACTGAAGCCAACCCCACCACCACCCTGCAGAGAGTGACAGGCATTGGGGTGTGCCTTTGGGTCGTCAGGCATAACGACCACTCCATTTCACCACACCCTACCCTGCAGACACTGACAAGTGTCACGGTGTGCCTTGCAGTCTTTGGCCCTTATGCGCACCCCATTCCATCAGGGAATACAGTGAGATGGGTGTGGTATAGGAGAATGGGGTGAAGTTTGGGGCTGAAGAGTCCAAGGCACACTTTGATGCCTCTCACTGGCTGCAGGGTGTGGGTGGGGGTGGAATGGTATGAGCATTACAGGCAAGAATCCCAAGTCACACCCCTGATGCCTGTCATTCTCTACAATGTGGGGCATTATGGTCGGAAACTCTAATGCCTCAGGCATTCGTTGGTATTTTCACTCCAAATTTTCAAAATGGTTTTTTTGTGATCCCCCAACTCATGAACAGTTGCAATATCAGTTTGTTAGCCAAAAACTGCTTTTGCACAGTGACTACAGCATTTGGCACCACAGGCGCAAAAATCCATTCTGAACAGGATGTGAAAAATGACAGCGGTACTGTTCATGGGGAGGTGTAAAAAATGACAATGTTGAAAATCTGCTGTGAAAATATTAAAAAAACTGGCGAAGTTACGAGCGTGCGTAGAAACTGTGCAACGCACACCCATAATGTAACTAGTTTGGGGATTTTTTCACAGCAGATTGTTAACACAGGCATTTTGGGACCTCCGATCATGAACGGTGTCCGTGATTTTCTTTATCTGTCCCGAACAATGATTTCCCACAGCGACTACGCATTTCTGCGTTGAAAGTGTGAAAACACATTTCGGCCATGTTGTGGAAAATGACAGCTGTACTGTTCATAAGGAGGTGTGGAAAAATGCCACTGGTGAAAATCTGGACTGAAAATATTACAAATTCATGAACTTACGAGGGTGCGTGGAAACTGCACAATGCTCACTCATAGCACAGTCATTTTATAGAGTTTTGTCACCAAATTTTCAACATAGCCATTTTAAGACCTCTGCTCATGACCAGTGTCACTGTGATTTTCTTAATCTGTCCCAAACATTGTTTTCGCACACCGACTGTACCATTGTGCGCTACATGTGCGGAAGCACATTTTGGGTGAGATGTGAAAAATGGTAGCTGTACTGCTCATAAGGAAGTGTGGTAAAATGGCACTGTTGAAAATCTGGTGTGCAAATATTACAAATTCGCAAACTTGCCAGCGTGCATAGGAACTGTGCAAATAAGGCTCCTAAAACAGTAATTTTGGGAATTTTTCACCAAATTTTCAACACAGCCATTTTAACACCTCTGCTTATGACCAGTGTCACTGTGATTTTCTTAATGTGTCCCACATTGATTTCACTACTAATTTACGACGCCATTGTGCGCTACATGGGTGGAAACACATTGTGGGCTTAGATGAAAATGACAGCTATACAGCTCATAAGGAGGTGTGTAAAATGGTAATGTTGAAAATCTGGAGTGAAAATATTGAAAATTCACGAACTTACGAGCGTGCAAAGGAACTCTGCAATGCACGCTCATAAAACAGGAATTTTTAGGAATTTTTTCACCAAATTTTCAAAATAGGCTTATTGAGAGCCCACCTTATGAACACTGGCAGTGTCGTTTCATTAATTGGTCCCGAAAGGTGATTTTGCGCAGTGAATGCGAAATCACCCTTCACGTCCGACTAACACCATGACAGTGACAACATTCATGAGAAGGGGTCCCAAAAACCCATGTTGAAAATTTGGTGCAAAAATTCAAAAAAATGCCCGAGATATGCAGCAAAGTTGAAAAAAACCCTATCTATTACATTATACAGCTTACCGGCATTTCCTCAGTTCATGCTTGGCTTTGAAGAGTGCAGACATGTTCCCGGTCCACCAAAGATCATTGCTCTGGACTCCGGAGGTAAGTATGGGGTGAGGGTGTGGGGAGGCAGGGTGCACAGTGAGTGGCAGCGGGTGGGCTGGGATAATACCAAAGGGAATATTTTCTTTGGGTTTTTTTTTTAAGGAAGGCGGCGGGGACATTTGCCAAGCGGGGTGGGCTCCCAGCATGGCAGCTAAACTGTTTGGGGCTGGAGCCAACAGGGGATTGGCACTCTGTTGGCCATACAGACTTGTGCCATGCTGGGGTGGTCTCCCAGCGTGGCAGCTGAAGGCTGTTTGGGGGCTGGAGCCGCGGGATTGGGCACCCCTTGGCCATTAGTGGTGTGCCACACTGGGTGGGCCTCAGCGTGGCACCTGGGCTTTTTGGGGCGGCGTGGAGCCAACAGGGCATTGGGCACCCCCGTCGTTATACAGTATGTGTGTAGGGGGCGGCGTGAGCACACAATATGGGTGTGTGCGTGTTGAGGGGGCTCTGCTCACTGAAGCGGAGCTCTCCCTTTCAACTGTATGCCACTGCATTTTCAACTGCTGTCATAGACAGCTGGAGCAGTGATTGGAGCACTGTGACTGCGCCTGCAAACACACTGACTGAACTGGAAGAGGCTGACACTCCTCTGGAAAACTCGGATGATGGCACTATGTTTCTTGCACAAGCATGCAAACAAACATAAAAAGCTTGAAATGGGGACGAGGCTATTTAGCACAAGGCAAGAGGCAGACTGAAAACCAATTCTAAGTCATAAAACAATGCTGTCAGCTCACCTTTCAGCCCCAACTGACTTCCACCAACTAACCAGTAAACAAGACAGCTGCCACCAGTCCAGTTTCCTTTTCCTGGACACTTTAAACATGGAGAAACTTCAGTCCGAAGAGGTGCAGTTCAGAGCCAAACCAAAGACTGTCTGGAAAAAAAAAGCTAATCAAGAAAAGCAGGACAAACAATAAATGAACTGATCTAAATTATTTTGTTCTTCTGAGCATGAGCGTTGCAAGAGTGGGTGCCATACAGGCAGCTTGGGCTTTTAATCTGTGTACCCCACCCCTTGTAATGCTCCCAGCTGCTGGATCACCCCTGAGCCCCCTACCAATATGGAGACCAGAACACAAATGGAAACAGCAGAAATTACCTGCAAATAGGCAGTCCATCAGATAGGAGACACATCAGTGATGGTTTTGAGGAAGGTGCACATTACAGTGGCTTCTTTCTGTTGTGATGAAGTTGGAGGCTTCTAACTAAACCTACAAAGTGCCTTTTCAATCATCTGTGCATTACTTTCAAAACCAGTTGCATACAGGACTGGCGTGAAACTAGATTTTTCCAGAAACAAACACAAAAGGTGAAAAGTTACAAAAACAGTATAAAACAAGCATTTGTCAATGCCGAATGTTTGCTTGCTGGTATTAGCATTGGAAATGCAGGAGTTAGACAGATGCAGAATAGGAATGTCAGTCAAGTATTGAAGTTCATGCCAACCCCACATCCACCCTGTAGAGATGGACAGGCATTGGGGGTAAGTGTTTGGGTCATTGCCCATGACAGGCATGCAATGTCAAGTCACCCTATTCTACAGACAGCGACACGTGTTGAGGTGTGCTTTAGGGTGTTTGGCTTTACAGTCACCACCACCACATTCCATAAGGACATACACTGAAATAGGTGCAGCATAGGAGAATGGGGTGAAGTCTGGGGCCAAAGAGCCTAAGGTACACCTCGATGCCAGTCAGTGGCTGGAGGTGGGGGTGGGATGGCACGAGCAGTATAGTCGGCAATCCAAAGGCACACCCCAGTGCCTGTCAGTCTGTACAGGGTAGGATGTTATGGTTAGAAACCCTAATGCCTCAGATGTTTGTTGGTATTTACACTACAAATTTTCAACATGGCCTTTTTGTGACCCTACCTCATGAAAGCATGTGGGACCTCTTCTCATGAAGAGTGGCAGTGTGATTATGTCAATGTGTCCCGAACATTGACTTCCAACAGCGACAGTGCCATTCTGCGCCACATGAATGAAAACACAGATTGGGCAGGATGTGAAGAATGACTGCTGTACCATCCACAGGAAGGTGTGAAGAGATGGCAATGTTGAAAATCTGTACTGGGAAAATTAAAAATGCTCGTAAGTCTGAAACATACAGTATGTGGAAACTGAGCAATGCATGCACATTACACGGTCATTTTATGGACGTTCATCAACAAATTTTCAACATAGGCATTGTAGGACTTCTGCTCATGAACAGTGTCACTGTGATTTTCTTAATGTGTCCCGAACACTGATTTCCCACAGCAACCACGCTATTCTGCGCCAGAAGTGCAAAAACACATTTCAGCCATGATGTGAAAAATGACAGCTGTACTGTTCATAAGGAGGTGCGGAAAAATGTCAATCTTGAAAGCTGGAGTAAACATATTAAATGTCACGAAGTTATGACGTGACTGGGCACACACCTTTGCGCTCAAATAAAACAGTCATTTTATGGAGTTTCATCACCAAATTTCCAACATAGGCATTTTACTGCCTCTGCTAATGAACAGTGTCAATGTGATTTTCTTAATATGCCCCCAACACTGATTTCCCACAGCGACCGTGCTATTCTGCACCGGAAATGCAAAAACACATTTCGTCCAGGATGTGAAAAATGACAGCTGTAGTGTTCATAAGGAAGAGTGGAAAAATAGCAACACTGGAAATCTGGAGTGAAAATATTGCAAAAGTGTGAAGTTATGAGCATGCATGGAAACTGTCCAATGCGTGTTCATAACACAGTCATTTTATAGACTTTTGTCACCAAATTTTCAACATAGGCATTTTAGAACCTCTGCTAATGAACAGTGTCACCGTCATTTTTGTAATGTGTCCTGAACATGGATTTCCCACAGCGACTGCGCTATTCTGTGCTGCAAGAGCAAAAACACATCTTGGTCAGGATGTGAAAAATGACAGCTGTACTGTTCATAAGGAGGGCCAGGAAAATGGCAATGTTGAAAATCTGGAGTGAACATATTACAAATATACGAAGTTATGAGCTTGCCTGGACACTGTGCATCGCACGCTCATAACACAGTCATTTTATAGACTTTCATCACCAAATTTTCAACATAGGCATTTTAGGACCTCTGCTAATGAACAGTGTCACTGTGATTTTCTTCATGCATCCCAAACACTAATTTCCCACAGGCGACCGTGCTATTCTGCACCGGAAATGCAAAAACACATTTTGTCCAGGATGTGAAAAATGACAGCTGTAGTGTTCATAAGGAGGAGTGGAAAAATAGCAACGCTGGAAATCTGGAGTGAAAATATTGCAAATGTGCGAAGTTATGAGCGTGCGTGGAAACTGCACAACGCATGTTCATAACACAGTCATTTTATAGACTTTTGTCACCAAATTTTCAACATAGGCATTTTAGAACCTCTGCTAATGAACAGTGTCACCGTCATTTTGTAATGTGTGCTGAACATGGATTTCCATTGCTAGCTTCTTCTGCCAGAAGTAGAAGCCACATTCACCCAGGATGAAAATGACAGCTGTACTGTCTCATAAGGAGGTGCAGAAAAATGGCAATGTTGAAAATCTGTACTGAAAATATTGCAAATTCGTGAAGTTACAGCGTGCTTAGCAACTGCGCAACGCAAGCTCATAAAACAGTCATTTTTTTTTATTTTTTCCACCAAATTTGCAACATACACTTTTTGAGAGCCCACCTCATAAACACTGGCACTGTCATTTTGTTAATCGGTCCCAAAAGGTGATTCTACACAGTGACCTCGAAATCACCTTTCAGGAGTGATTAACCCCATGACAGTGACTGAATTCATGAGGAGGGGTCCCAAAAAAACCCATGTTGAAAATTTGGTGCCAAAATTCCAAAAAATGCCTGAGATATGCAAAAAAGATGAAAAACCCTATTTATGCCATTATACAGCTTACCGGCATTTCCTCAGTTGGCGGTCGGCTTTGAAGAGTGCAGACGTGTTCCCAGTCCACCGAAGATCGTTGCGTTGGACTCCAGAGGTAAGTATGGGGTGAAGGGTGTGTGGAGAGCCAGGGTGCACAGTAGGTGGGTGGGCGTGGGTTCTGGGGGGACAGGGAGACTGCAAGGGACCTTTTTTTTTTTACAGGTTTAAAAAAAAAAACATTGCGGGATGGTTTTTTCTTTACAGGGGCATTGGGCATGCTGGGGTGGTCTTCCAGCATGCCACCTGAATGTTTTGGGGGGTGTAGCCAACAGGGGATTGGGCACCCCTGTCGGCACAAAAGCAGGGGGGGCGCAAGAGCCAAGGGGGATTAGGCACCCCCTCGGCACAACTCTCCTGCTACTCTTTCGGGGGGAGACCTGATGTTGACAGGGAGTGGGTTCCCCCATCAGCAATTAAAACAGAGAGGGGACATAATGCTGATGGAGAGTGGGCTCCCCTGTCGGCAAGTCAACTAGCACCAGGGATGGAAACCGACGGGGACTGTGGCCCCCGTCGGCAAAAACACGCTGCTGTGGGGAGAGGCACATGCTGCCAAGGGGGATTAGGCACCCCCTCGGCACTGGGGCCAGATTAATATTGTTTGTGAACATGGCGGCAAGGCACTGCCATGTTCACAAACAATATTACAGTAGCAACGTTCTGCCCAGCAATGACGGGTCGCTCCCTCATTGCAGCGAATCGCTGATGCTGCAATGACGCTGCACTGATGAGGAGGCCTATGATTGCTGCGGTGAAAACATTACAAGTTGGTGGCACTTCTGGAAGCCAGTGTCATCAGCACACTGTGCCTCCATTGGTGCACCATGACCAAGCCCCCAAATGCAATACCTCTATTTGCTGCCACACTGCTGTGCCTCCTGAACCCACTTCTCTCCAAAGCTGTCACATAATGTTTCTTGTGCATGCACGCAAGCAAACATAAAAATTCTGAAACATTTTCTTACTAAATCTTTAAACTAAACAGGCAAAGTGCCTTCTCAGTCATGTGCACAATACTTTCAGACAGATAGTATGTAGAGCTGGTTGTGAAACCAAATGTTTCCAGAAACAAGCACAGCAGGTGAAAAGTCACAAACACAGCCTAAAATATTTACAAAACATTTTCTTTCTAAACATTTAAGCTTAACCTCCAAAGTGCTTTTTTTGGTCATCTATGCATTACTTTCAGACCGATGGTGTGCAGGACTGCTGTGAAACCACATTGTTTTGAAAATAAATACAATATCAGATTTATAACATACACTATGTAACATTTGAATCTTACCGCTGGTGTCCCCATCATGAACCAACACTCCCCAAACCCATCCATGTAGCAAATGGTTATCAGCTCCTAACCTGCAGGGATGTGCATTGACCTTGCAATCCATAGCTCCTTCCATGACCACCATGATTTCTCATTTGATTCCCCAGCCATGATCTTCAGTTCCATATACCTTCTTGAATGGCTAGAATATAAAATAAGAGATGTGAGTACACAGTCAAGCGGACACAATTCATGCACATTACCGACCCCAGATCCCCCCATTAGTTTTTAAAATGTTTCCTACCTTTTCAGGCTTAGTAACATGCCATAGTTTGTCCTCATCACCTTGGTACAAGAGAGAACCAACCTAGCCAACTACTGGTGGCAGCAGCTTGAAGTTAAAATCTGGTGCTGTGGTCTCATCAGCTACGTATCCTTGCCCAGACTTGTGTGCTAAAAGACCCTGTGTCCTCCATGCAATCTGGTTATTCCTCCTCTGATGCCATGCTGCTGAATAAATGATGTTAGGCATGACACTGAGGCAGAGAGTGCAAACACTGTATGTGAGAAGTGCACCCCCAACATGCTCTGTATTTCTTAAAGGGGCAACGATGCCACTTATAATCAACGTCTTTACTCTGCTGTATGGTACAAGAGTGATTTAGCACGTCACCTGTAAACACTGGACAATTATTATGTGTTTTTCATACATTAAAATATTTATTATGTAGCACCATTCTTCTAATTGGATGCATAAGGCATGCATGTACTGTTCGTTTGCATTTCCCTGTAGTGATGTGTATTGTTAATCCCTTTTGCTGACTGTGGTTTGAGAAAGGGCTTTGCAAACCCTCCCTCCACAGCTGTGTAAAACAACCTGAAACTGTTCTCCAGATTGTGAAACCTACCTGGATCTCTTTGTTACTCCTGTACCCACTGCCTGGATTAGAAAACCCGAAATCACACCTCTGGATACTGCCTGAAAGGTGTTATAACATGATACCACAATTATGTGGAATACAAAAAAAACAAGAACACAACTTATCTGAGTTTCTGAGATTCTTTTATTGGTTGTTCACTTCAAAAACACGTTGTCTGATTATATCCTTTTCTTTACATCCAGTGAGTCACATAGCAGTGGCACAACCATTGGCAAAAACTTCATCTGGTACAACTCTGTCTAGGTGGTCACTGATAGAGCAGTTACAGTCCTCCACTGTCAGCAGGCTACTGCATAACTGTCTGATGCCCATAATCATCACAGCATGGATCAGTGGCTTAACCTGCCTCCTTATATAGTGCTTCATCTGTTGCCATACGATCTCAGTTGGGTTCATGTCAGGCAATTCTGATGCCAATCTGACCAAGTCCGTACCCTTGTCCTTTAGGTGGATTCCTGGTGCCACATATGTTGGGTTAAAGTACGTAAAATATAATGAATATAAGTAAAAAAAATAAAACCAGTGAATTGCATATCATCATCCTGAATGCAGAGTATTATTAATTTATTTTTTATTGACCAAGACTGATCACAGAGAACAATGCAGTACACAATGTCAACCAAAGTAATGTGAACATATACGATAGTGTATGAGTCACTATACACAGCACGGCTATTCTCAACCGAGTGGTTACTATGCCAGCCAGGATGACCTTGAGAGCAAAGCTTGAGAGGTTTCTGGGTCAGCATAGTAACCACGAGGTTGAGAGTAGCTGTGTTGTGCATAGTGACTCATACACTGTTCTATATAGAGTATGGTGTCTCCAAAAACAAATACTGTAATGATTTCATCACTTATATTTGATTTAAAAAAACAGAAAATGACTTTGCTGAAGAGAGTTAACTTTGGTTGTTAGGATGCGTTGCATGGTTGTTAGGGACCTGTCGTCCCTCTCAAGGGTTTGAGAGGAGTTTTGGAATATAAAAATGTCGACTGTTCGGCTCACTTAGCGAGTGGACATTCATTAAAATGACATGAGTAGTAAGTATTTTTAAATATCTGGTTGATCCTGCCTTTTTTCTGTCTGGTTTAATCACCGACTTTCTATTATAGCCTCTTCCTTATTAACACAACTGAAAAAATGCATGGGCAGTATTGTCGCCCAACATCACTACTGCAGCAGAACAAAAAGTCATTCTGCTGCAGTAGGGATGTCACTAGTTCAGCAGAACAATTTTTTACAGAGCATGGAAATCTATGCTCAACAACATTCCTTCATACACTATAATCATGTACCAACTGACAGTTACACTGAGTATCCAATGTCCCCAGTATAATACTTCACATTACTTTGAAAAAGCCACTGATTCACAAATACATGCTGAATAAATGGTACCAGCTTATTTGATGCTGTCTCCTCCCTGGAGAAATTCTACTTCATGATTCCAGTGAATTGCAGTATTGTCCCAGACCCTCATAAGGAGATGGCTTCCCAAGCATGTATTTTCAGAAGGATTTTTAGGCTGTGGTTTAAGTGCAAGGAGATTTTTGTTCCTGAAAGTCATGTGACAGAAGGACTGCATGGCTATGGTACTCTCTTCTGTAAATTCACATCTGAGAACTTCTTGTTTGCCTCCATCTATGCCACTCTCTGCTCTAACCTCTTAGTCTTGTTTGCCTCATGGATGAGAGGGCATGTTTTTATTTATTTATTTATTGTATAATTGGATTTACAACCTTTGAGCCAGCAGCTTGTTTACAAAGGTACCTCTTCATAGAGAGGACACACATGGTTAACATAGTTTACAGAGTACAGTCAAGACAGAGTAACAGATTTTTACACGTTTACAGGATACAGACATATAGAGTCAATATAGTATTACATAATTTGCATGAACAGAGATACATAGTATTACATACAATTGCTTGAACACATGTATGGATAAATAAACATTTCAAGTAGTACCAGCAGGTACTGGCAGAGGAGAAAGGGCCTGGGGGTGGGGGATTGGGGGGTGGGGTGGGGGTGTTCAGCCCAGTGGGCCATGTCAGTAGTGCCAGAGAAAACAGCAGAGTATCTTTTAGTGACAGGTGCAGCAGTGGGTGTTGAACAGCAGGTCTCGTAAGGCAGCTTTGAAGGGCAATTTTGGCGGTGTTGGAAATGGCTGCAGGAAGTGAGTTGAACTAGGTAGGGGCTCTGTAGCTGAATGACCTCTGAGCCTGGGAGGTCCTAGTTCTGGGCACTAGTACAGTGACCTTGTCCGAAGTTCAGGAGGTGGTTCTGGGGTGAGTAAATTTGATGGAGGCAGACACCTTGGGGGGGGGAGCCCAAGCAGGATTTTCTTGGTTAGCAGGTCGGTTTGGTAGCGAATGCGTTCGTCAAGGTTTAGGAGTTTGGCCATGTCATAGAGTTGACAGGTGTGGGTGAGTCTGGGGGCACTGGTCAGTAGCCTGCAAGCCTTAGTTAGCATGAGTCTAATCTTGCTGAGGGCAGTGGAGTCAGCAGCACCATATACTGGGAGGCCGTAATCAATAAAGGACATTACTGCAGACGTAATGGCGAGCCTGAGGGCATAAGGTGGGAGGCAGTCCTTGTGCCAGTAGAGGATGCCAAGGCATGCATTTGCAGTGAAAGCAAGGGCAGTAATGTGGGCATGAAAGGTGAGGGCCGAGTCAAATGTGATTCCAAGGTATTTGTGTGAGTAAACTAATTCTAGTGGTTGACAAGTGCGCGGGAAGATTTGGAGGGCAGTTTTGCTGGCTTTGTTCTGGGGGTGGGCAAAGAGCATTGCCTCAGTTTTTTTGAGGTTAATCACTAATCTGCTCTTCTTAAACTAATTCTCAGCATCATTGAAAGAGTGCTGGAGGGAGTCTTGGAGGGAGGTGAGATTTTTGTGAGCTGCATAAATCACGGCTTCCTCAGCATATAGCAGAGAATATTGCCAGAACAGGTGCTAGGCAGGGCATTTAGGTACAGTCTAAAGAGTAGTGGGCCCAGGATAGAGCCCTGGGGAACTCCTAAGCAGATGGGACAGGTTTCTGAGAGCACCCCATTGATTTTGACACGCTGGGAGTGGGCTGATAGGTAGCTCACACACCAGGAGAAGGAGCAGACAAATATGCTGTCAGGATCAGGTGTGATAGTACTGCACCTAACACTGACAGTTCCAACAAGTGCAGTACATAAGCATCATGGGATAATCAAAATAGATAGCAATGGCTAGCAGAGGGTAAAGTGCTTACCATGCTGTGCCATAAGTCCATACCTACATGCATCTCGTCTGTTGGATTAATGATTCAGATACAAAGTATCCATATTCTGTGAGTGCATGATGGACCTCTTGAGCACTACTCTCATCACCCTCCATTTGTAAGCTAGTATACAATGTTGGAAACATCACTACAAAAGAGATTTAGTTATGGCAACTGTGGCAACAAAGCCTGCTAATGTTGCACACCAGGCAGCACAGGATCATCTCACTGCCCTGTAATATGACTTGTTCAAAGCCACTTGGGCAGAACAGTACCATCTCACTGCCCTGTAGTGTGCAACAGAAGTGTATTAAGGTGGCACAGCTGCCCACCTGGTGCACACTGTAAGTTTGTGTGGATGTTCTTCGCTTGGATGAAGCTGACCGTATATACCAGAGACAGTCGTCAGAATTCTTGCACTGCAAGATAGTTCTGTATCACCAGCACTGGAATCCCCTTTTTGTGCATTGCACAAACAGCAAGGTGCATTCATGCATCCAGGTTCTTGGTCATGATGATAGTGTCAAAGAGGTGGTTTATCATTTTGCAATGACCTCAAGAAAGACGAGATGAAATGCAACTGAATTGTACAGTACTTATAGAGAGGTAAATGGGTATGTCTATGAAGTATGACAAATTACAAGTAAGGGATCAAGGACTAAGCAAATCAAAAGTTGAGGAGCATGCAGGCAGTATGGGGTAATGATGAGAATAAAAAAATTGAACCAGTCAAAATCTGTGTGCAAGGATGTCTTGTACATGGGAAACAGTCTTTATGTGGGCCTTTGTATAGATTAAAGATTGCTGTTACAGACATCAATTGAAAAACAGAATACTATACCAATGCACAGAACAATATATTGGACCTAATATGGCTTCAAGATTTGCCACAGTGAAGTTTTTTGAGGCGCCCAAGGCAACAACACTAGGAATGAGGAAGATCTTAGTGCTGCAAGTGGTAAACAGCACACCAGTAACCAGAAAGTGAGGGGGTAAAGAAAAAGCAGCTCCACCTGCAAAATGTGCCATTAGATTCAGAAAGAACACCAAAATAATAGACAGTAAGAAAGTTCTCAAATTATTGGTTTACTCTGTACATGTTTAAAACGATCTTCATGTATCTAAATATAGAAACTGTAAAAGCACACCTCTCTTACTTGTAGGTTATTTTGAAGTAGACTATTTTAAAGTATAAATACAAATAAAAAAGGTATTCTTACTAATATAGGTTTTGGCTCTGTTCTCTACATTATCATCATCAACAGTACAGTATTCTCAACAATTATTTACATCTTCCACTCAATGTGATATCGTCACCA
The DNA here is from genome assembly GCA_016271365.2 of Neoceratodus forsteri. Classification (NCBI taxonomy): domain Eukaryota; kingdom Metazoa; phylum Chordata; order Ceratodontiformes; family Ceratodontidae; genus Neoceratodus; species Neoceratodus forsteri. The sequence goes on along the minus strand of CM057450.1, from coordinate 327,644,177 downwards.
GGGACAGTGAGCCATCATTCTATAAAGAGCAGGAAGATCAACTGGAGAAGGAAACAGCAGAGACACAGGAAGAGCAAGCAACCACTGAGGAGGACAGGGCTCATCCTAAGGATAAGGCAGCACATGAGGAGTGGCCACATCCAGAAGAGTGGAGACATCCCAAAGCACATCCTAATGTGCATCCCAAGGAGATGGCATCACATGAGAAGTGGACACATCCAGAGGAGAGGACACAACACAATGAAAGGGCAGAAGATGAGGAGCAGCCACATCTGGAGGAGGGATCTCAGTCCAGAGAAAGGGCATCACACAAAGACAGGTCACATCCAGAAGTGAGGGTACAGTCAGAGGTAAGGGCAGAACACAGAGCAGCCACAGCAGAAAACAAGCATTTGTCAATGCCGAATGTTGTCGTGCTGGCATTGGCATTGGCAGTGGTGGAGCTAGAGATGCATAATAGGAATGGCAGTGAAGTATTGAAGTGACACCAACCCCACCCCCACCCTGTAAAGAATAACAGACACTGGGGTGTGTCTTTGGGTCATCAGCTATAATGCTCATGGCATTGTACCTCACCCTACCCTGTAGACACTGACAAGTGCCGTGCTGTGCTTTGGGGTCTTTGGGCATTATACTTACCCCATTGCATAAGGAAATACACTGACGTGGGTGCAGTATAGGAGAGTGGCATGAAGTTTGTGGCCGAACAGTGCAAGACACACCATGATGCCTGTCAGTGGATGCAGGATGGGCATAGGCGGTGGAATGGCATGAGCATTACATCCGATGATCCCAAGTCACAGCCCTGATGCCTGTCAGTCCATGCCGGGTGGGGTGCTACATTTGGAAACCCTAACACTGTAGGCTAGTAGTGGTAGTTTTACTCCACATTTTCAACATGGGCTGCTTGTCAGGCACCTCATGAAAAGCGGCACAATCACTTTGTTAGCTGAAGTGTGGTTTTGCACAGTGGCTGTGCCATTTAGCGACAGAGGGACGAAAATACAGTTTTGGGCAGGATGTGGAGAATGACAACTGTATTGTTCATGAGGAGGTGTAAAAGACAGCAATAATGAAAATCTGGAGTGGCAAAATGAAATACAAATACATGCATACAAACTGTGCAACAGATGTCTGCAACCCAATTATTTGTGGGAGTTTTCTAGGCACATTTTCAACATAGGTATTTTGGGACCTCCCTTCATGAACAGTAGTGCTGTGATTTTGTTAATGTGTCCCAAATGGTGCTTTCCCACAGCAAGCATGCCATTGTGCACCACAGTTTTGGGCAGGCTGTCAAAAATGGCAGCTGTATTGTTGATAAAGAGGTGTGCACAAATGCCAGTGGTGAAAATCTGGCATGCAAATATTGTAAATTTACGAAAGTTACAAGGCTGAGTGGAAACTGCGCAATGCATTTACTGATGCATGCCCTGCATTCACCAAATTTTCAGCATAGGCATTTTAGGACCTCTGCTCATGAACGGTGTCACTGTCATTTCCTCAAACTGTCCCGAAAACTGATTTCCCACAGCGATCGTGCAATTCTGCGCTGGACATGCGAAAACACATTTCAGCTAGGATATGTAAAATGGCAGCTGTACTGTTCATAAGAAGGTGTGGGAAAATGCCAATTTTGGACATCTGGAGTGAAAATATTACAAATGCACGAAGTCATGAGTGTGTGTGCAAACTGCCCAATGCACCGCTCGTAAAACACTAATTTTATGGACTTTCAGACCCAAATTGTCAACATAGGCATTTTAGGACCCGTGTTAATGAACAGTGTCACTGTTATTTTCAGAATGTGTCTTGAACATGGACTTTCCACAGCGACCGTGCTATTCTGCGCTGGAACTGCAAAACACATTTTGGTTAGGATGTGAAAAATGACAGCTGTACTGTTCATAAGGAGGTGCAGAACAATGGCAATGTTGAAAATCTGGAATGAAAACATAAATTCGCGAACTTATGAGTGTGCATGCAAACTGCTCAACGCACACCTGTTACACAGTCATGTTATGGAGTATCGTCACTAAATTTTCAGCACAGGCATTTTAGGACCTCTGCTCATGAACAGTGTAACAGCCATTTTTGTAATTTGTCCCAAACACTGATTTCCCATATCGACCATGCTATTCTGCGCTGGAAGTGTGAAAACACATTTCGGGCAGGATGTGAAAAATGACAGCCATACGGTTCACAAGAACATGTGGAAAACTGTCAATGCTGAACATGTGGCATGAAAATATTGCATATTCGCTAAGTTATGAGCATGCATAGCAACTGTGCAACACACACTAGTAAAACAGTCATTTTTTTTATTTTTCCCATCAAATTTGCAACATAGGCTTTTTGAGAGCCCCTCTCATGAACATTGGTACTGTCGTTTTGCTCCTTGCTCCCAAAAGGTGATTCCATGCAGTGACTGTGTAATCACCTTTTGAGACTGAATAACGCCATGACAGTGCAAGAATTCATGAGGAGGGGTCCTAAAAACCTCATGTTGAAAATTTGGTGCCAAAATTCCAAACAATGCCTGAGATATACATCAAAGTTGAAAAATCCCTATTTATTCCATTATACAGCTTACCGGCATTTTCTCAGTTCGTGGTCAGCTTTGAAGAGTGCAGACATGTTCCCAGTCCACTGAAGATTGTCACACTGGATGCCGGAGGTAAAGTATGGGGTGAGGGGGGTGTGGGGAGGCAGGGTGCACAGAGGGTGGGTGCAGGTTGCAGGAGGGGGTAGGGAGATTGCGAGGGATAGATTTTTGTTCACAGGGTAAAAAAAACACATTGCGGGACAGTTTTTTATAGGTTATTTGACACACTGGGGTGGGATCCCAGCGTGCCACCTGTTTGGGGGGTGCTGCAGCCAACGGGAGATTGGGCACCCTCATCAGCACACAACAAAAGGAGGGGTTAATTTATGCCGATGGGGATTGGGCACCCCCGTCAGCACACAAGGAAAGTGGGGGGGGCAAGAGCTGAGGGGATTGGGTACCCCCTCAGCATATTACAAATGGGGGGGAGTGCTTTATGCCAATGGGGAGTGGGCTCCCCAGTCAGCACATACATTGGGTCCACAGTAAGCTAGCAGGGGGATTGAGCACCCCCGAAGTCAGCAGTTGGGAGGCCGCCATGTATACAATGCAGCCGAGCATGTCGGGAGGTCCCGCTGCATCTGACAAGCTTTGCTCGGATTGCAGTGGACATTTCCTTAGATGTGCTCACCACATTATGTATGCATGGTGCAGTGCCGGCATGGGGAATGAGGGACGCATCTATTGATGCATGCCCTGCATTCACCCATCAGTGACCACGCCTCCAAATCTGCATTACCCCAAGATGTTGGCTGCACAAGCGCTCCAACATAAAAAGCAAAGCTAGCAAAGAGAAGTAGAAGAATTGCATTTGAGAGTTTTGTGAGAAACAGCTTCAAACAAGTGCAGCTGAAATGCAAACAGATAAGGGACACAACTGTGAAAAATAAGTGCTGGGTGACTCCAGCTGTGGTCCGTGATGCAAGAATTGAGAATAGACTTGGGGGACATAAGCTACTGGTGCAAACACCATGGACACTGCTGCCTATGGAGACTCACACATCTGTTAGTCTTTATGAGGACAATGTGGCAGAGTCTAATGGAAGAAAATAATAAGATAGACACCTTTAACAACTGGCTTTGTATGAGATGCCTATTGCAAAATCAAAAATGTCTTACACATTGGGAAGAATTTCTTTACAGAACTGACCTTTACTGTAAAGATGGGCTTCATTTGAATCACAAGGATAATCTCATTTTGGGTGAGCACATTCTACAATACATTAATCTGCATTTAAACTGCTTGATTTAGGGGAGTATGTCAGTGCTCCCCACTTGTTATTGACAAGTAATAAAAACAAGAATGCCACAATATCTGAGTTGAAGTGTCTTTATTTCAACGCAAGGAGCCTTTATAACAAACTGGATGAACTTATGACCATTCTTAACTTAGAACATAATGATATTGTATGTATTATGGAAACCTGGGGGGATACTAATTCTTGGGACCTTTCCCCACCTGGGTATACCAACTTTAGTTATTATCGGCCCAATAGAAAGGGAGAAGATGTTACCATTTATGTTACAAATTTATTGCAAGCTGTTGATATTTCCAATAAGGTACAGGATCCAACTAACAATACAGAGTCTGTTTCGATAAAACTCATGATAAATAAAAGTCAACATGTTATTATCGGGGTTTGCTACTGTCCCCCTAGTTGTACTGTGGAACTTTTAGATACGTTAATATTTGAAATTGAAACAGCATGTACCCTAGGCGATGTAATTGTTATAGGGGACTTTAACCAGAGTGATATTGAATGGCAGGAATTAACAGCAACCACTAGTTCAGGTAAAAAATTGGTTAACATGTCTCAACAGTGTAATCTGGTGCAATGGGCAACTTTGCCCACTCGAGGAAATAAGATTCTTGACCTTGTCTTACACTGTAAAAACTTGTTGGTCAAAAATGTTAATTCTGCTCCAATCGGGAACAGTGATCATTGTTGTGTTAGGTTTATTTTGGAACATTCTGTTGTTTTAATCATCAATAAATCTATCATATATATGCACGAAAAAAACAATATATTGATAATTAAAGATGAGATAGACAAGGTAGATTGAGCTTCCATCTTTATTTTATGGAGTATTGAGAACTATTTCGATACATTATATAGTACAATTATTTGACTTCGTGATCATCATATTCCCTTTAGGATAAAATCTAGGTGTAGTATACCTAGGGTTTCCAGTTTTCGGTTTTAACCAATAAAACCCCACTGACATCTTTTTCTTAATTTTGGTTTAAACCGAAAAACACTGAAAAACGTTCCCAAGTCTAAATTGCATCTTTACATAACAACACTCAGTTAGAGATAGAGTTAGAGATACTCATTTAATAAAACTAGTTAACCCAGTCTTGTGAATTCTATGTACCTGCATCTGCATGCTGAATTGTAATTCCAGCTTCTCACTACAGCATCTATACACATCACTACACATTGTAGAAAACCTTCTAATGTAGCTGCAATCAAGTACCTCTAATACTGCCCCTCGTATACTTCGTCTGCCCATTATGCATCTCTCAATTACCATTACAGCATCTCTCTGACTACTTTGCAGAACCATTGCCAACTAACATTGAATTAGAGGTGCACACATTTTGGAGGGGTAAAATGAAGCAATGGCCAGAACTGAGTGAATGTGTTCTGTCAATTCTTGCACTGCCTGTCTCAAGTGCTAATGCAGAGAGGGCCTTTTCAGAGATCAGGGCATTTACTGCCAGGAAAGAGAGAGGGAAAATGTCAAAACAAGCGCTGAAAATGCACTGCATGATTTATTATAACAAATTTAGCATTTAAAGTTATTACAGTATGTGCTAATAAAGGGGTTATGTGCAATTCTAATTACTTCTGATATTTATTGAACATGAACATCAATGCACACTGTGCTTTTAAAAAAAAATTTATTACTATAAACACAGATAAATACTGAAATTGTCCAATGATTTTTTTATTTACAGTGGAATACACAGAATTTTGCTACTTGAAAAGGGAGCCAGAAAAACTGAAAAATAAACACCTTTTTTCATGATTAATAAACACCTAAAACCAGAAACCCTAAGTATGCCTAAACCTAAATGGATGAATAACACTATATCTAAACTTATTAAAAAGAAAAGAAACATAGAATTTGATGGCAGATAAGGACCACTTGGCCCACCTAGTCTGCCCATTTCCCTACCTATTGGATAAGCTACAGATTCTAGTTAATCAACAGCTTACTTCCTCCTACCCCCACCACATAGAAACATAGACTTTGACAGCAGATAAGGACTACTTGGCCCACCCAGTCTGCTCATTTCCCTACCTATTGAATAAGCTGCAGATTCTAGTTAACCAACAGTCTACTTCCTGCAGTCCCCCACTATAATTGCCTTATGTCTGTCCCATGCATGTTTTAATTCCTCTACTGTTTTAGACCCTACAACCTCCCCAGTAAGGCAGTTCCACGCGTCCACCACTCTCTCTATGAAAAATAATTTCCTCACATTACCCCTGAGTCTGAATCTTTAAATTGTGCTCCCTTGTTCTTGCACATCTCTTTTTCTTTTTTTTTTATTAAATATATTTTATTAAGTTTTACTCAACAACATTTACAGGCATCTGACATACATCATATTCTGTTTTCATTGCAAGCATTTACACAGAAGAAGATTTTACCTCTTTTAAAATATAGCTAGCTGTATAAGGAACAACAAGATAAGAAGATGCCTGTATCCCACCCCACCAACCCACCCCGACTGCCAATAGGTAATATTATCTTTTATACATTGTATATTACACCTCAAGATCTTTTAAAATGTCATGGGATACAAATGGGCTTTAATGTTAAATTTGCCCTATTCAGGCTGGATCAGCAACAGGCTTGGTAGGGGATCCCAAATTTCTTTGAATTTTTCCAGATTGTTGGACATCCCTGCTATAACTCACTCTGCCTGTATAGCAAACATTATTTCTTGGTACCATTCGGTATAAGAAGGGGTAACTGCATCTATCCAATGCGGAGTAATATTTTTTTGGCACATGCTGAGATTAGTGCCATATGTGATCGTTGAGATAGGCCCTGAAGAGTAGTATAATCTCCTTGAATACAAATCTCCAGAATAAACTTATCTGAGAGTGATAGTAATGGGTCCAAATGGGTTTTGATGCTGTTCCAGAATGGAGAAACTCTCTCACATGACCACAACATATGCAGCAAGTCACCTGGTAGCTCTAAGCACCTGGTACAGAGATCAGAAGTCAGGGCACCTATCTGGTGGAGTTTAACTGGGGTACAGAATAGATTATGATTGATTTGAAACTGCATAAATCTGTATCTATCCCATTTAGTGTATCTATATAGATGTTTCCAGATTCTCAGCCAACATCTAGAAAACGTAGATGTTGGCAATGATTGGTCCCACCAAAATCATCTATGATTTCCTAACTGAGTCATTGTAGTCTGCAAAAAGGTATATGCATATGCTATTAAACGGGAAGGTGGGAGATATTTAATGTATGGAACTAGCATAGTTGACAGGGTGTTAGACCAAAGCCCGGTACCAAAGTGCTTCATTAGCATATGGGAGATCTGCAGGTATTTAAATACATAGAAACATAGAAACATAGACTTTGACGGCAGATAAGGACTGCTAGGCCCATCTAGTCTATCCATTTCCCTACCTACAGGATAGGCCGCAGATCCTAGTTAACCAACAGCCTATTTCTTCCTACATATACCGGGGACCACTTATAAAGAGTGCTGGCCTCCTAGAACAGCATCAGCTTTTGATTGATAACCAAGTCCTCAGTCTTCTCAACTCCCATGTCAGGCCAAAATGAAGTAGCTTTGAGAAGTTTAACCGAGATTAAAAAATTAGGGTTATTAAAAAGGGGTTGTGTTAAGTCCCTATGGCCAACTGTCTTAAGAAGAGTATTAAGTTGCCATTGTATTTTGAGCATGCAGCCCAGCAGGGAGTCTTTTAGTTTATTGGGAAGGTTCATCTTAGTTAGGAAAGGGAGGGCCCTGGGATTTACCTCTTGTTCTAAGCATAAGAAGTGCTCTATATCTAACCAGAGGGGATGATAATGAGAGTCAGGAAAGGAGCTAGGGGAAATTAACCAATACCTCATTCTTGTTAGGTGTATCACTAAATAATATAGATAAAAATTTGGGGCCTGTAAGCCACCATCCATTTTTTAATGTGTAAGCTTAATATAACTATATCTAGACTTTTTACCTGCCCATAAAAAGGGGTTAACTATTTTCTGTAATTGCGAAAACTAAGAATTCAGCAAGGCCCAATTGTACGTTCATAATGGGTATAATATGTGGGGTAGAATATTAATTTTTATTATACTCATTCTGCCCCACAGGGACAAGGGTAATAGGGATCAATGTTTGGTATCTTCCTTTAAAGTATTAACAAAGGTATCAAGATTGAGTTTTTTCATTACTTGGGGAGAAGAGTGGAGGTTAATTCCCAAGTATTTAAGTTTATCTGTTCGCCATTGTAAACCCAGGTTTACAACCTCTACCTTCTGTGACTATTTATTAAGGGAGAAGACTTCTGTTTTCTCCAGATTCAGTTTATAATTAGAGAAAGAGCCAAACTGAGAAATTATTGTGAATGCAGCCGGGAGAGATTGGGAAGGAGATGAAATATGTAATAGGATATCATCCTCATATGTGGAGAGTTTGTATTCCATGTCACCTATCTTAATGCCAGAAATTAATGGGGAAGAGTTCAGTTTCCTTATGAGAGGCTCTAGGAAGAGATTAAATAAGTAAGGTGAATGGGGACAGCCCTGTTGCGTCCCTTGCTTTAAAAAAGACAGAGTAGAAAGCACACTATTACACTGGACTCTTGCAGTGGGAGAAGAATAGAGTATTTTAACCCAATTTATAAATTCCTGGGGGATACAGTATTTAGGGAGTAGTGAAAAGAGATAATCCCACGATACCTTATCAAAAGCTTTTTCTGCATCCAAGGACACCAAAACAGCGGGTGTAAGGGAGTCCTTGGACACAGAAAAGAGGTAGGTCACTTTCCGAAGATGATCAGAGGAAAGACAGCCTTTAACGAAGCCCACCTGTTCAGGACTAATCAATGAGTCCCAGACTTGGTTCAATCTTAACGCCATGATCTTGGCGAGGAGTTTTAAATCAACATTAATAAGAGAGATGGGTCTGTAATTAGAGATGAGCAGAGGGTTTTTACCAGGTTTGGGAAGGACTACTATAGTGGCTTGGGTAAAGAAGAAGTCAGATATGCCATTTACATAAAGGTATTGAAAGTTGTTCAGGAGAATAGGTGCTATTATGTTTTTAAATGTTTTATAAAAGTTTGAGGAGAAGCCATCTGGGCCAGGTGCCTTATCTAAAGGGAGTGAATCAATGGCATCAAACACTTCTTTAATTGATATGGGGGCCTTTAAAGTGAGAATCTGGAGTTCGGAGAGTGTTGGAAGATTAATATCTCTCACAAAGGAATCCAACACTTGCAGAGAAAAGGAAGAGGTGGGCAGTGTATATAGACAGCTATAATAGTCTCGAAAACTTTACTAATATCCATGGGAGAGCTGAGGATATTACCTTTTGGAGAGTAAATGGAGGTAATGATTCTATCAGATGTTTGGAACCAAAGCCGGAGGGCCAGGAACTTCCCAGCTCTCTCTCCTTGGTCAAAGTAAGATATTTTAGACCTAAGCATGTGAAATTTGGCCTTTTCAGCTCACAATAAATTATATTGTACCTGCAAGAATTCAGCTTTTTCCCAATCCTCTTCCGGGGATGAGGCTGATAAGTTGGCTTCAGCTATTGTGATCTGGTTAAATAAGGAGGAAAGGGTCTGATTTTGTTGTTTTTTATGTTTTTATGCGATTCGTATCAGTTCTCCTCTTAGAGCACATTTTAAAGTGCACCATAAAACATACACTTTAGACATAGATGGGGAGTTATATTCCAAGAAGTTTGAAATAAGAGATTGTAAGTGCCGGGTAGTGTCTTCAGATTTTAGGAGTTGGTTATTAATTTTCTATAATTTATTCTTGTGGACATTGGGTGCAACATTTAATAATAGCTGTGCCACATGATGATCAGAAAAAACCTTAGAGGAGTAAAAAACTGATACCACCCCATGGAGGTATTCTGCACTCATCAGGAAATAATCTAAATGTGAAAATGAATGATGTGGGAGGGAGTGGAATGAGAATTCCTTCTTCTCTGGGTAGGTTATTCTCCAGGGATCTGTGAGACCTAGTGAGTACATTAACTCAAGTAGAGCTTTCTGCCCTAGTGACAGGGAAAGTCTAGGATGGCCTGATCTGTCTAGTTTATTCAATAGGACTTGATTCCAGTCTTTCCCCAAGACTATTGGTATCATTGACTGTGTAGCTGGTATTGTCATTAAGTTCATAAAAAAACCAGGTTCCTCTGAATTAGAACCATAGGTGGATCCTAGAATCATCTCTGATTGTCCTAAGACCACCCTTATAATAATGTAATGACCCTCAGGATCAGACACCTCTTGTAATAGGCAAAATGGTATCTTACGTGCAATAAGTATGGCAGTCCCCCTTTGTCGTGAGTTCAGACCTGAGCCAAAAATGTGTCCTACCCAACAGCTATGAAAAAAATTAGTTTAAGTGGGCAGGAGATGTGTCTCCTATAGAAAAACTATAGCTGCTTGAAGACTACGAAGGTGCAATAAAATTTTTATTCTCTTAGCTGATGTCTGAGCCCCTTTGATGTTCCATGAACAGAAGTTGTATCCAGTCATTTTAACTGAGCATCCAGAAAAGTTATATCCTTGTATACAGGAGTATAAGAAGTTGAGAAGAGAGTGAACAAGATGACCCAATTACCTATGGCAGTCCCCATCCCTCCCAAGTCTTTTAGATCCTCCCTCTAACTCAGTGTCTCATTTCCCCTTGAAAAACCCCACAGTAACAAACCCCTGAGCCCCCTGCAACCAAATTAAAGAAAGAGGAAATCTTGACCCCTAGCCAGGGAGTCAAGAATGGGGGCTCCTCCTCCAAATGTAAAGACGTGTCTGCTTTCACCCTAATACTGCAGCATGACTCTACTCCCTCCCCAGCCCTCCCAGAAAGCCCAAAATCACAACATGGTAACCCCCATTTAAACTCCGGGGTAAACTGTATCGGGTAAAAGAGTGTGAGAACGATCCACACCTCCATGCAAACATATAATAATGTCCACTTTAAAGCTAACATGCAATGTTTCTATTCATCAATTACATAACATGAACCTTCCCAAGACAATTATAGTTATAAAAAAGAAAAAGGGGAAGAGGGACTATTCAGGAGGAGGGAGGGAGGAGGAAGGCAGGGGAGGAAATAATATATCTCAAAGACTCTTATTAGAGTCATTAAGAATTTAGTAGTAAATTATATATCAGGACTTAGCGTGCCCGATTTACTTGGAAGTCTAAAATAAAAAAAAAAGAAAACAGGAGAGAAACTTGCAAAGTCATAAGTCCAGACCTAGGACTGTATCTTAAAGTCAGTACCGTATGCGAAGACTGGTCAGCTGTTGTCTTTTAACTGAGTCTGATCTTGTATCGTGCGCCTGCCACAATGTTCACAAAGATACGGAAAAGTGCACATGTACTTGTGCACATTTGAGCAGCCCAGCAGTTGTGCAGAAGAACACCATCCAAATTTCACTCCACAGCCACCAGTTTGGATCAAATCCACCATGTTAAATGCCGAACAAGAGGACAAAAATAGTGAACAATATAGACAAGTACGTTTGCATAGTAATCCAGCCGCCATGTAGCTATTTTATTAAGGACCAAGACTAGGCAATTCCTGCTTGCTAAAACAGACCCGAAACATTCACCATTCCATCAACTATCCTCTCCAACAAATTGAAAATACAACCAGACCTTAACAGATCATCAGCAAATCTCCGGTAAAATTATTTTACTGTAACAAAACTTTTTTCATACCAGACTTTTGAGGTTGCAGGCTCAACGGTGAGCAAAAAAATCAGGGAACATAACAGCTAGGTTTTCTGCAGCTTGTTCTGCATTTTCAAACGATCTCCAGCTTCCCTGATATTGGACTGATAGCTTGGCAGGGTATATCATTTTAAGTTTAATTCCGGCAGCTATCAGCTTGGTTACTGATGGGTGGTATTCGGCTTGTTTCTGCCTGGTGGCTACCAGTAGATCTTGCAAAATTCTCGGGGGGGGGGGTATCTTCCCATTTTATTTCCTGTAACTCTTTGACTTTATACAGAATATGCTGCTGGTCTATGAAGCTTAGCAATCGGACAATAAATGGTCTGGGTTTGGCTCTGACGGGGGAGGAGGGGTCTGGGCTTTAACAATCTGTGAGCCCGTTCCACATGATAGGTGGTAGAATGTGGCAGAGGGCCAGCAATTTTTAGCAAAAGCTTTTGTGTAAATAGGACCATAGAAGATCCTTCGGCTTCTTCTGGCAGACCAAATATAACTAAATTATTTCTCCTATTCCGACCCTCGAGGTCTTCGAGTTTTGCTTCTACTTTATTCACTTTCTATCTAAGTGCCACTATTTCAGGATTTAGACGAGACTGCCAGCCTTAAAATGAAGTAGTTCGTGATGCAACATCGGAGATCTTTTTATTTTCTTGTAAATCAGTCTTCATGCTTTTAAGTTCTGAATCAAATTCCAGAAGAGCTTGTTTAAGCGGTTCCATTTCAACAAGAAATCTGTCTTCTGTTAATGCTGCAGGGCTGTTAGCTGGCATTGCATTTTTACTGGTAGATGCGGCCTGGGTTTTCGCATGCTTAGCCATTTTATCTGGTGTTTGAGGAGGTGTACGAGCAGGAAGGCCCTGATGCATTTCCACTTCCATTGGAGCTTTGGAGATTTTTTTCCCCAGCTAAATGACAATCGCAAGTATCTCCAAGCTGTAGAGTGCTACGATGTTCGATCAGCAGAGAGTTTTGCTATAAAAAAGATACTAAATTAAGGGCTTTTAGGAGCATTGGACAGGGAGCAGATCAGCCACACGTCGTCTCAGGGTGAGTGCATCATGTGATCTCCCCACCTCTCTTTTTCTGAAAGATGTTACCCTCCTGGACTTTGTTGAGTTCCTTGAGGTACTTGAAAGTTTCTATCATGTCCCCCAGTCCTTTCTTTCATCAAGAGTATACATATTACGCTTTCTCAGTCTCTCTTCATATGGTTTCTGATGCAGACCCTGCACCATTTTAGTTGCCCTCCTCTGGACTGCTTCCATCCTGTCTATGTCCTTACATAGATGGGGTCTCCAAAACTGCATGCAGTACTCCAGATGGGATCTCACCAACTGTCTGTACAGAGGGATAATCACTTCCCTTTTTCTACTTGTGATGCCCTTCCCTATGCATCCCAGTAGCCCCCCATCTCTCCTTACTGACTTTTCACATTGCTTACCCACCTTTAGGTCATCTGATATGACTATCCCCAGGTCCCTGTCCAGTATTGTTGTTGTTAGTACCTCCCCTGCCATTGTGTACTCTTCTCCTGGGTTTTTGTTTCCCATGTGCATTACTTTGCACTTATTTGCATTGAATCTAAGTTGCCATATGTCTGACCATTCCTCCAACTTTGTCAAGTCCCTTCTCATCCTTTCTACCCCCTTGTGTATCAACTCTGTTACAGATCTTTCTGTCATCTGCAAAGAGGCAAAGAAGATGTTATTCCACTTATTTAAAATCACCGAATCATTTTAATAAGAGTACATTTTTGCTATCTCAAAAAAAGTGTAAGAATAGTATCCATAGAGCTAAAAAGACGTGGAAACAGAGATTGGCTTCCAATGCTAGTAAGGATAATTCAAAGTGCTTTTAAGCTTCTATCAACTCCTTGAAAAAAATCCTATGTCAGGTGGGACCACTTTTTGACAATGGTACTTTAATACAAGATCCATTGGACATGGCTAACTTATTCAACATGAATTTCTGTAATAATTTTCAAAAAACCCAAAATATTAGTAATATTAGTATTCCTTCCGACTGTTCAATTTCCATTTCTGTCTCATATTCATTTTAAATTCATTTCTCATAAAGGTAAAGTAAGTGTTTCACCTGATGATATTTCTGGTCATCTTTTGTATCTTTTGGCTGATAGCTTGTCATTTCCCCTCAAGTTATTATTTGAGTATTGCATCAATTATAATATTGTCCCTAATAGTTGGAAGTCTGCTTATGTTATACCTGTCCATAAAAAAGGTCCCAGAAATAACTGGGGAAATTATAGGCCTATTAGCCTTACATCCTCAATGTGTAAAACATTATAAAGTTTGATTAAGGATTTAATATTTCCAATATTGAATACATCTGATAATGAGCAGCATGGTTTTAAAAAATGTCATAGCTGCCATACCAATTTGTTATGTTTTTATGAGAAGATTAGTTTGAATCTTGATAACAAATTGCCGTATGATGTAGTTTATATCGATTTTAGCAAGGCTTTTGATTTACTTCCACACTGGGCCTTGTTGCATATACTCAGTTCTTTCAAGATAAACACTAACATTATATTGTGGATCGCAAATTGGTTATCACATAGGTCTCAGTAAGTCCTGAGCAACGGTACATGTTCACATGTGGGTGATGTTACTAGTGGTGTGCCTCAGGACTCCGTTTTGGGACCATGTTTATTTCAGTTATTTATTGCAGACATAACATTATGTAGTTCTGATACAATTAAGTATGCTGATGATATTAAAATTGGTGGGTTATGTGCCAACTTAGATCAAATAAATGCTCTTCAACAGGATCTGGACTTAATGTCTTCATGGATCAATACATGGGGTTTGACCGTTAATCATAAAAAGTGTAAGGTTATGCATTTTGGCACTGATAACTCCCGTCATAGTTATATACTGGCAAATTCTGTTTTGGACACTACAGATATAGAAAAGGACTTGGGTGTTTTGGTATCCGAGGACTTTCTCCCAGATGCCCAGATAAATGAGATAATCCTTCGGAGCAATAGAATTATCTGGTGCATTAAGAGAAATATTGTTTCTAGGGACAGAAAGGTTCTTACGCCTCTTTACAGGCCCTATGTGTGCCCTCATTTGGATTTTTCCTTGCAGCTTTGGTCGCCATATACAAAACAGCATATTATGTTACGCGAACGTGTACAAAGGAGATACACAAAAATGGTACGTGGGTTGTGTAATACATCATATGATTCTAGATTGCTGTCTTTGAACCTGATGCCTCTCTCTATTAGATGTTTAAGGGGAGATTTACTTTAATTGTATGACTTCATGAAAGACCTGTTTCTGTTAACATGTCTTGGGTTTCAGTTTAAGGAAAATTCTCATGATCTTAGGGGGCACACTTTGCAGTTAAAAACTAGAAGATTTAAATGTTTGCCTAGAAAACACTTCTACACTTTATGTGTTATCAGGCATTGGAATGCACTACCACTTGAGGTAATAATTAATACATCTAAGGATATGTTCAAAACACAACCGGTTAATATTATATTATCAGATTTTTGCCCTTGTTATCAGTATTGAAAGGAGTTCATATGGGCCTTTGGGCTCCCTAACTCCTTAATGTTCCTAGTATGATTCCTAGTATGAATGCCATCACAAGCGGACAAACCTTACACTGACCTAGTGCAAACCGGTGACACAGTGATAGAAGTGACAGCAGGTACACAATCTGTGCCACTTTGGCCTGCAGTACAAGGAGGACATGAAGCAAGCAATAATATCTGACAGGGTGGGCAGTAGTGGGCAATACCAGACTGCCCAGCTTCTGGGCAGTCCGGTTTTGCCCATACCGCCCACCCTGGAGGGTATTATTCTGCTTAGAAAATGGGCACTGTGTTATTTTCCTATGGCATTTAAAAAGGTGAAGAAAAACAGTTAAATGGTTTATTAATAATAAAGTTGAAATGTTTGCATGGTAAAGTAGTCCCTATTTCTGTGCTGTGGCATGTGTTGCCCCCCCCATAATCATGAAGTTAGCGCCCCCAAGATATGAACTTTGTGCTTACTGTCTCAAGAGTAGCGCTTTTTCTTTTTGTTGGGGTTTAAAAAATGTATACTGTGTGATTGAATCAAAGTAGCATTGTTTCGGTGTGCTTAATGACGTCATATGTGGAAGTAAAATAGACGTTTTGTTGAAAAAGTAATTTCTTTTTTAATTTCTGTAGTAAGTTTTTTTTTGCTTGTTTATTGGGAGGACATATCATGGTCAGCAATTGATGTGTGGTGTTGGAGAGTGCAGGAAGGAGAAATTAGATGAGCGGCACCACGGACTAGCAAGGAGAAATGACTGGCAGTCATGGATGTGTTTGGAGAGTTGAAACTGGAAGGTACCATTGGAGCTGTGAACCATGGCACAGTGTAGGTACACAGCAGAAGTTTTCATTTATGAGGAGTTTTGTTTTGGTCATCAGAGGTTAAAATAGCAGGGTAATGAATGTGACAATGGGCGGGTGGGTGTCCAGTAGTTTAAGTGAAGCCAAAGTGGAACGTAATGGAATACAGCAGGGCTTCTATTCAGTTTAAACACAAAAAAAACTGTTTACAGAAACTACAGTAGTGGCTAGCGATATGCTTAGTATTAAAAAAAAATGACAGACTGTTGTGTGTGGCAGTGAAGTAGAATGTTGGGGGCCAATATCTCTCGTTAAGTGAGGAAAAAAAGGCGATTGATTCAAACTGAGTGCCCAGTGCTTCAGTCAATGGTGAAGCAGGCTGGGCATCAGTCAGGTTTGAGCTGGCACTTCTTATTTCCTGGGCATCTATTGAAAGTTAATGTACCCCCCAAAAAGTGTATTAGCCAATCAGATGCCAGAAAATAAAAAGTCCATTTTCTAACACAATATACCACACCATGAGTTGTAGGGTTATTCTAACCGACATGTACAGTATGCCTTTTATGAGTCAGAAAGAGAGGGACCTGAGGTGGGAAGTATTTCGCAGTGGTTTAAGGCTCTGAGCTGCAAATCTAGTGACATCCATCAGACCAGACCTGGGTTTGAATCCCACAGCTTCCACTTGCATACTGTGTGACCCTGAGCAAGTCACTTAACTTCCCTGTGCTCCTAGGTCGCACCTGTAAAAAAGCTTTCAGCTTAGTGTGCTATTCCTGGTTAAACAACTAAAATAAAAAAATAAAATAAAAAGGTGCTGGTTCCAAGACAAGCCACAAACAATTTGCAGCTATGGTATTACATGCCCTTGTGCTATTTGGCCTGCATGTAGAATAGCAAAAAAAGTAAATTATGATAGCTCAAAGGACAAAGAAGAGTTGCCCAGGAAATTGATAAATATAATTCTGAAGTTAGGTGGCACTTGGATTTGAACCCAACCATTATGAGAAAAATAAGGGACAGGATAAAAGAACAGGTAAGAATGGTACACTAAGACACCCACTGTTATAAAATGCATAATGTATACTATACATGGAATAGTGTATGGGAGCCCATACACAACAAGGTTATTCTTTCACTGAGTGGTTAGCAATGACCTCAAGAGTGAAGTTTGAGAAGTCCTTCTGTCATCCTGGTAACCATGAGGCAAAAGAAAAGTCTTGTTGGGTAGTGGGACTTCCATTCATAGCAGTGTCATTGGCTCAGTAAGTAGCACACTTGCCTCTGAGGCCGGGAGATCAGAGGGCTGTGGGTTCAGTTCCCACATTTGTCACTTGGGTTAATATCCCAGTACTGACATTGTAGTGCAGCATGAGAGGGGTGCTGCACTTCTGAGGTGCCATCTGTCGGATGAGATGATAAACCGAGGTCCCATCTGCCTGGATTGGTGGTAGTTCAGGTGGATGTTAAAGATCCCATTGCACTTATTGGAAAGAGTAGTGGAATTTTTTATTTAAACCACAAGAAACAAATACAAATCAAGAATATATCATACAAGCTTTAGCAATAAAGAAAATCAAAAACCAAAAAAAACATTCATCATGCAGTAGAAAAACAATGAATTACAAGATAATATCACAGTATACAAAAGAAAAGACAAAAACAGAAATAAATATTACATCATACTGTAATCCTTTCATAATACCACCCCCTCCAAGAAAGGAATACCATAAAAATGAAGAATCAGTAGTGCAACACATGAAACTGAAAAAAAGGAAGGGGAAAACAGAAAAACAAACAAGCAACATATCAAACAAGCACAAGTAACAACCTAAAGGGGAAAAAAATAAACATTATTAGCAAGGCAGAAAACAAAGTAATTGCAAGCAAAAAGCAATCCCCATATGCCCACCTTCCAGAAATCAAAATGATGAAAAATTAGCCCAATACTGTGCCCAAAGTTGTGGACAAAAATGAGAACATTCAATATTTCAAAATGTTCATAAATCAGCCAAAATCAAGTAAAAAAGATCAAGAATCAGAATATCCATTTGCTGAAGCACAAATCAGCAGCAGCCAATCAAAATCCAATATAAAAAATGAATCATTATCATATGAACAGTGCTATGATTAACATGAACTTGAGAAGCAGGAATTATGCCAAAGAATAAAACCCTCTGATCTGGAGGAAAGCATAATGGAAAAAGTTCCATATCATGAACTAAGTCCCAAAACTGAATAACATAAGGACAGGTGAAATATAGATGAGTCACAGACTCAATAGTAGTCCCACACATCAATCTCAGACAATATCGATCTTGCAACTGTTTATGTTTATGATTGCCCTAACATTCACCTTCCCATGTAATGACAACCATACAGCATCCCACATTTTGTCAGGAATACGCTTATTGTTAATATACTTAGAAATAGATTTCTGGTCTAGAACCATGAACCCAGAAAAGGGATATTCAATAAAATGATATGATAAAATCATAGCATAAACACATTTTTCTAGATAAAGAAAGTACAGAAACATATTTAAGTTTCCATTTCTTAATATTATCAAAAATCCCAGCCCAAACAAGATCAAGGCAAGGTTGGAGTTTATTTTTGTGCAAAAAAGAATTCATATGCCATTTATTCAATACCCCCTGCAATTTAACCATACCCCACAGGAACCACAAACTGGAACTCCCCTTCATTAATGGAAGCAAATTAGTATAAATAAAAAGCAAAGAAAAAACACAGTAGGGTTTATCATTCGTACTCCCCCCTTTTCCACACTTAAATATACCACATTTCGTTTAATGGCATTCAAATGACTACCCCAAAAACATAAAAAGAAACAAGGCAATACCTTAGACTCCAACTAGCGGGGAATAGGGAAAACAATACTAACATATAAAAACGCAGGAATCAAAAAGGTAGAAATTAAATAAAGCTTATTTTTCTTTGACATCTTCCAAACATTCCAACTGGTCACTTTATCCATACCTCTCTGTAAAGCAATATCCCAATTAAAAACTGCCATGTTATCACCCCCAAAATAGATCCCCAAAATCTTACATGGGCCTTGAGCTACTGGACCACCTGCTACTTCAGTTAAAAAAGGAGGATAGCCCTGAATCGCTACACACCGGAATTTTCCCATATTTAGTCTAGCCCCAATGGTTTTCCCTACTGCCACTAATAAATCATAAGTTAACTGCATAGTATCAGCAGTTTGTGTCAATAGACAAATATCATTTGCGTATGCAATAACCACAATGTTTTGAGAAAATGCAGTACCCAGCCCCAGCAATAGAGGGGACCATTGCAATAATCGTAGTACAGGATCAATATAAAAAACATAAAGGAGGGGGCTCAACGGACACCCCTGATGGACCCCCTTCCGTATCCTGCAATTTCGCCCCATCCTACCATTTTCAAATGGTTTAACATAAGCTAGCATATAGCATAACTGTAACCAACCAATAAAAAGAGAAGGAATCCCAGAGACCTCCAAACATTTCCATAGAAAAGAATGGGAAACTCCATCAAAGGCTTTAGCCTGGTCTAGACTCAGAAGAAAACCTCCTTTCTGCAAATCCGCCACAGGGGTGTCTCCAGCAGTCATAAGTTCTCGAATCAAAACAAAGTGTCAGTAATTTGCCACCCAGGAGCTCCACAAAACTGCTGAGGGCTAATTAAATCAGCCATCACCATAGCCAATCTATTCCCTACCAATTTGGCCAGGATTTTAAAATCAATGTTCAGCGGCATGATAGGCAGCCAGTTTTCAATATCCAATGGGTCATCAGCCTTAAAAAGAAATATCAAAAGACCTTCATACATTTTTGTAGGTAAACAATAATCAGTCAAAATAAAGTTAAAAAATGCCAACAATTCTCCTGGAATAAATTCCCAAAGAAATTTGTAAAGCTCCCTGGAAGACCATCAGAACCAAAGAGATATTTGGCTATAAATATTGTATGACCCATAGCAATTCATCTTTCATAAATGGGGAGATCATAGCTTCCCATTGAGATACTGAACCCTGTGGAAGATTAGCTGCAGAAAGCAGGTGAGGGACAAAGGATAAATTTAAACCCCCCGTTCCAAAAGTAACATTAATATAGTTCTCTAAAATCAACATGATGCCCTCGTTATCTACAGATACAGATCCTTGGGCATCACGCAATCCCAAAAAACATTTATTTTCCCTGCGCATCTGGCTATCAGAAAAGGGACTGGTTTGCTCCACCCTCCCCTGAGTTCCAAATTATTGTTATTTTTGAAGAGAACAAAGTCTATTGTATTGAAAAAGAGATAATTCCAATTTCAAAGTGTCTATACATTGAGTATGGTCAATCCCATCCAGATGTTGAGCAGACAATGATTCCTGAAGCTGATCCCTCAAAGACAAGTAAGTTGTATGAGAGGAAGCCACTTTAACACCAGCCTGAAGCTTAACAAATTTAATAACCCAAAACTTAGAAGTCTTCCCACCGTCTAGAAATATCACCTTCATAAAGAAATAATGTAGATCGTTTATCCTGAATTAAATCTTGCATCCCTGAGGATATAACAGCAATTGTCAACAAAGAAATATTTAGGCACCAATATCCTGGTCCTGTCTCCCTTATAAGGGGCATCGCAATGTAACCCCCCCCCCGTCACCTGGGGTTACTAGAATCCTAGTAAGACCAAGTGGAAGGCAGGGAAGGCAGCTTGTGAAACTCCAGTTAAATGGATTTCACACAGTCTCATTCTGTTCTCAGTCTCAGCTGAGACTGAGGGATGACATCACCATAAAACTCTTGCAGCTGCATGAGCCACACTGGAATGCTGCAGTTGGAAGTTAGGATAGAATGTTGGGTATTTTGAACAGAGTCTGTGTGCAGTCTTGAAGAGAGGAGCAGCACAGCAGTCTGTGGACAGACTCTCAGAGCCTTAAGCTCTGTTTTAGAGCTACTGTAAGGGAGGTGTGTGTTTCCACTGAAAGAGGAACACAGTAAGCTGATTGTGAAGTTGTGGAGACCGCTGTTACTGGTCTATGTGCCCATCCCTGAGGGGACGGGGGTAGAAAGGTTTGCCTGTCTTCCAGGGGCAACCCTCCTGGTTCAGGCTAAGGAAGATGCTGCCTTATTTTAAGTTGTGCTGTGGCACCAGAAGCTGTGGGAGAGAAATTCCTGTGGATGAATCACCTGTGGGGCACCTGCAATCAAAGGGTGAGTTCGCACTGACATAGGGCCTATGTTTTCACCTGAACTGTTAGAATGTGGGGATTGGACTACTTAATTTATAGGAGGTCTAGTGTAATAGACATTGCCGGTTAATTCAAGTAGGTTCAAGTCCAGCACAAAGAGTGAAGTAAAGTGGGGATTGGACTGCTTAATAAGTGGGAGGCCTAGAGCAATGGGCTAAGCCAAGTAAAAGTATGTCCAAGTCCAGCACAATGGGAAAGCAAGACAAGTAGAGGAAATGTGACATACATTTAGCCTTAATCTACATTGCCAAGCTTTACAGATTGAGATGTTTAATGTCCAGAGAAATGGCCGGGTATGAATTGTGGAAGTGAGAGGTGAGAGACCCCCCATCAGTAGTAACCAAATTCACCTCTACGGATTTGCTCTGTGGCACCTTTACTTTCTCTCAGTTACTTGGCCAGTGCCTGAGGAAAGTACCCAGACGTGGAATTAAAAGGAAGTTTTCCTGATACAGCTGAGGTGCTCTTAGGTGGTTTAGGAGCCACCAGTAAAGGTTTCCATAACATATGGAAGGTATCTGAGTGGCCGGCAAGGGAGCCGAGCCAGGGAAATCCCAGATAGTGTACAAGTTCGGGCTGTGTACCCAAAACAGCGTGCGAGTCCAGGCTATGTGACCAGTGGGTTCAGAGCCTGAGGGCTGAAGTGTTGAAGAAGTGCTCTTGATTCTTTTTAATCTGCATTACCAGAAGTGTAGCCCCGTGGGGGTCCGTCTATGCTTTGTTTGTTCTGCTTGGATGTGAATAAAAGCCACACTTTAGAATCCCATTCCTGGTATTGGACATTACAGTTATTGCTTCCTGTGTTTGGAATTACTTGGGTGCCCCTGTTCAGAGTAGCCAAACCTAGCCCTTGTGCCGAATAACCTATTCATCCCCGAACCCAGTCCCCACCTAGTACTGCTGTCAGATTCAAACAGCATACCACCTGTCATTTGCAAAAAGGCAGGGGTGGGGGGCTTACAGCAATATGGACACCAATGTGTGTATGATCTGAAGATTCAACAGGTAGATTAAATACCTCAGCTACCTCCAAGGTTTGTTTAAAAAAAAATAAAATCTATTCTAGAGGACAGTTTCCTTCTGAAATAAGTAGGAGCAGATCTTTTATTACCAATAGCATGAGCATTCCATAAACCAGCCTGACACACTATTTGAAGTAAAAAGGACTTATCACAATACTGTTTTTGCCCAGAAATCATCTGCTGAACATTGATATTAAAATCCCCTGCAAAAAATATCTGTCTGCTGGTATGCAAATAAGGTTGTAATTTAGACAGTAAGTCTACATGAAGAGCTTTAGACTGTGGTCCATATATATTAACCAATCTGAAACAAAAAGAAACAAGTTCAACATCTAACACCTAAGTTCGGCCAGGATCGACATCTATCAAATGTTTAATGTGCCAGACATTTGAAAAAAATACAATGCCCACCCCACAACAGGTCTCAGAACCCAAGGACCAATAGGAAGGTCCCCAGACCCAGTCCCTAGAGGCAATTTGAACCCCAAAGTACGACATTTAGTGTTCTGTAATAAGACAACATCAAACTGCAATTAGTGCAACACCAAAAATGTAGTGGTGCATTTTACATGAGACTTTATGCTGTTAACATTCAGACTTGCATGCCATAACCAAAGTGGCTCACGGAGGGGGCTTAAACAACTTCGTACTGGATCTCGTACGACGTTTGGAAGATTCAATCACATGTGGAGGGGAGTCCTGAGGAAGCCCTCCCTCATCTCTGGTACCCGAAAGCAGGTCCAAGCCATCTATCAAGGGTTGTTCCACCTCCACCCTGTCCCCCCAGGAGGCAAATGCCGCAAACTGGTTAGACAGAGGAAGAGGCAAAAAGACACCAGTATGAACAACCATTTTATTCTGTGCTGGAGAGGAGGTCAAGGGAGAAATAGAAAGTTCAGAAGATGATGGTTTATCCATAACAAAAGCCTCATCCGGCAAATGAGGCAACTGCAGACCAAGAGGGGGGGTTCAATACCATCCAAAGGTTCTAGAAGGACTTGAGAATCAGGGGGTAGTGATTGCAATAATAAACCAGGTACCATCTCGGCTGCCAAATCCCTCACAGGTGAACCAAGCAAGATAAGCCAGTCCTGTAATTGATGAGAAAGAGAAGGAGGTTGTCCCGTCGGAGGTCTAGATCGAGACATACCCCCCAAACTTCCCCCTCTTCCCCTACCTCTCCTATGTGGGAGACCTTAATCAAGGGAGTCAGAGTCAGGTGAGAAAAAAGAAAGTCTGGCTTGAGAAAGGATGCCATCTTGTTCAGAAAGGTCCTCAGAATTGTGGGCAGCCCATGGGCAACCCTGAAACATATGCTCATCATCCCCACGAAGAATACAAACAGGAGCAGCAGTGCAGTGAGCTGCAGGATTCCCCAATAAACCACATTGAAAATAACAATCTGCATCACAATCAGTATTGCGGTGGGAAAGAGACCCACAACGATAACATTTGGGCTGTCCTGCATAAAACAGAATGCCCCTATCTTGCCCAAAATAAAAAGAGCTAGGGAGGTGCTAGATGCCCTGCTCAGATTGCCGCAATTGAATGCAAAAAGTCCAGCCACCTGTCCAGAATCCATTGTCATCCATGATAGGATTCAGATGACCAATAATAGTGCATCATTTTTCTAGCCAAAAAATAATATCTGATGTCAGCTCCTTCATTACGAAATAAAATAGTCACTGTTTTAACCGTCGGCTTGGTGATTGGTATAGCCAGAAAATCTCTCCATTCTTCAGTATCCTTTCACAGTATAATAAACCCCCCAAAGCTTGTCAAGAAAGGCATAGTGCAGAAACTAACGTCGTATACATGTTCCCTGGGTGAATGAATAAAAGCATAGACCTCGGTTGGGGTAAACCCCAAAGATTCCTTCAATAAGCCCTTACCCACCCAATGTCTATCTGGGGTTATCGGGGCCTGTCCTTTGTAATGAAGATGGATCAGAAACCAGTGTTTGGCCACCGTAGAAGGTTTATGGAAAAGGCCAGCAAAGGTCTTAGCAGGCCGGACTTCTGGTGGGGGGTCGGGAGTATACTGTCCACAAGGCCTTGTAAACTCAATCCCTGTCACATACTTGAATCCTCCTGGAGCAAAGCAGAGTCAGTGTGCTGCAAATCAGAAGATGGCAAAGGTAGTGCAGTAGGATCTCATCCTATAGAAGCTGTCTCCATCAAGTGTTCTTCTCAGGGAGCCATGTCTTGCGCAGCAACTCCAGTCACAGTCTTCGTCTCAGGAGACACAGTAGCAGTAGAAGAAATATCAGACTTAGCAGAAATTGGGGGAATTCCCTCCGTAGAATGAGAATCCAAATCAAATTTTACAGATGAAGGGTCTCTAGGGATGGGAATAGCAGGGTCAGGAATCCAACAACCATTGGAAAAAAGCCAGCCAACATTATGCAAGGCTTCACCCAGGATCCAGTCAGAAGGAGTACCACTAAAGACCATCTCCACTTCCAACGGTAGTGTAACCTGTGGTCCAGTGATAACATCAGGCGGGGAAGACTATGAACATTCTTGGCCCATTCCTCCTAGTAATCATTTACCAGGTGCTTGTAGGGGGCTAGCAACTGAACGTTTATGTTTCTGTTGTTTTTCTTCTAAGTAAGACTTCCCAGCCAAATATTCCTGCTCAACCTCCAATAACAGTTCAAGCAAATGCTGTTTTTATTTCTGCAGTTCAAGATGTAAAAATGCTTCATCAACTATAATATCCTCCTCAGGTACATCTTCAGGCAGCAGCCCATCATTTGAATGAGCAAGCAAGGGTTCCAACACAGGCTCAGAACCAGCAGGAATAATAGGAACAAGTGATACATCCACAGAACTGCAGGGAACAAAACCATCTCCTTCTACAGCTGCCTTCGAACTAAGGTCCTCCATCCCTGCAGACAGATGGACAGCACCACCTGCCTACGGAGTAGGGGAATTTTATTGAGAAGGATTGGACTTCATTACAAGAAAAATGATAATGAAATAATACAAAATACAGTACATAAGTAAAGTACAAAGAAATACAATAAAAAAGGCATACAAAACAGTAAATCAGTCAATCACCCCAAAGTCCATGATTCACAGTTAAACCATAAAAGTCTAAATTGAGTCCTAGAATTTTTTGAAAAGTCAGACATTTTAACTGCAGCAACAGCTTTCCCAACATTATGTACAACTTCGTGTGGAGGTATCCATTTTTGATGTAAAAGCAAAAGACATCTGGCCTGCCACAAAAACTATCTTACTAAGGTCAAAACAATATAAATAGTTTTGGCATGATATTTCTTGTTTAAAACAATATTGGTACAAAATATAAGATCATCATATGAAAGGTTAGAAAAGAGAGGTTCAAACCAAACTGTAGCCAGGAGATTCCAAAAATCCACAGCAAATTGATAGTCAAGAAACAAATGCTGTTGGGTTTCTAGAAGTATGACACAAGACTCCCGAGGACAATACCTATCATTCAACATTTTATGCTTATGATTCCCTTTCACACTAAGCCTGCCAAAATTACCCAACTATACAGTATCCCATACATACGGAGGTATCCTGGGGTTGGAAAGTTGTTGCAATATCCAGGAGTGTTGACCTGGCAGACTAAAAGGGAATTCTACAGGGTCCTGAGCTCCCTGTCTCCAAATCTTGTCATACAAGGCTTTCCTGCCTAAGATACAGAACTCATGAGGTGTAAAACTCCAGGAAATAGCTAGTTTCACAGCCTCCAAGCCATAGGATGGAAGTCCAGGGGTTCTGGCTAAAACCCCCCACTTTTTCTGTTCCCATGGGGAAAAGACAAGGCAGAAGAAAGGTTTTCAAACTGTCATACCAGGTTTTAAGGCCAAACCAAAATTATGACTAAAAAAAAAGCTATAAAAAAAGCGAAGGGATTCAACAACCTTACACCTCCCTCTTTTATTGGTCGATAGGTCAAACCTCGTTTATTAGGGTTCAATCGAGATCCCCAGAAACCCTGAAAAAAACACTTTGTAATCTAGAAAATAATTTCATAGGAGGGGAAAAAACATAACAGAGGTACAAAAATATTGGTACCACCAAAGACTTGAGTAAAAAAAAACATTTTTTTTTACCTATTTGGTATTGTTTCCACCCAGCAGCAAGCCTATCGGCCTTCCCCAAGGCAGAGTTCCAGTTAAGAGATTGCATATCCCCTGGTCCAAACCATAAACCTAAAATCTTAATGGGCTCCAGAGAAACCCTGATCCCAGCAGAGGAACTTTTCTCAAAATTAATCTGAGAGCCTGAAACAGCCGAATATTGTTAGAGGACATCCACCAAAACTGTTTCATTAGTATCGGCAGCCAAGGTAAGAACAAAGTCATCCGCGTAAGCCAAAATTTTGACAGGAGCTGGAAAATGTGGACCGTGTAAGCCAAGCACCCTAGGGCATTGAAGGATGGCTCAGATCAACATATCAGTACTAAAATTGTACAACAGGGGGCTCAAGGGACACCCCTGTCAAACACCACATTTGACCACTACCCTTTTCCCTACCCACCCATTAACATTGGGAATAAGGATAGCCTCAGAATAAAGGGTTTTAATCCATTGTATGAATGTAGAAGGGATCCCATACGCTGCCAAAACAGAAAATAAAAACTGGTGAGAAATCTTATCAAATGCTTTCTCCTGGACCATACGAAGCACCCACCCCTGAATATGGTTCAAATCCCCTAAGGCTAGCAATTCCCACAACAAGATAAGGTTATCAGTTTGGGATCTACCAGGAACACCACAAGTCCGAACTGGACTGATAAGCCTTGCTACCTGAATAAGCCTAGCCAACAGAACTTTAGCAATGATCTTGCTATCCACATTCAGAAGACTCAAAGACCTCCAATTATTAAAGTCAGATACTGGACCTTTTTTATGAATTAAAATCAAAATAGCTTCTTTCATCGATTTTGAAAATTGAGCCCTGGACAACATATCATTAAACAAAATAGCTAGAGCAGGAGCCAGTTCTGCCGTGAATGTAGTATAAAAACCAACCGAGAGTCCATCGGACCCAGGGGCTGAGCTCAATTGTAGGCTACTGATAGCCTGAACTACCTCCTCCTCAGAAGTTTCCTTAGATAGCATAGCACATTCTGCAGGTGTGAGGTGGGGTAGATTAAGAGAGCCTAAAAATCCCTCCGCATCATCACAAGCAGATTCAGTCCCTAATATGTTTAAAACATGAGTTTCAACGACATCCACTTATAGTTCTTGAGAACTGACAAGATCCCCAGAGGGAGATAAAAGGTCAGAAATTACCCTAGACTCCACCCTGCCCTTACATTCCTTAAAGGGATCCAACCCCCCTTTGGACAACTTAGTCCCAAACCTTGCTTTTTGCCCCAGAGAACTAGCCCTATCATACTGCAGTTCCCTCATCTGATGACTAAGAATGGAGATTTGTGAACTGTAATCCTGATGTGAACTATCTGATAAGGAAATAAGATTTTGGAGCTGCTGACGCAATGCCAAATACTTCTTGTATTGGCAAGTATGGACATCAGCTACCTTTTTCTGAAAAACCTGTCCCCACCTAACATTAGAGTCTTCCCACCATTCTGATAAATCATCATAAAGCTTGACTACAGATAATCTAGCAGCCCATTCCCATCTCCATAGCTTTTGAACCTTTGGGTCATGCAACAGAGAATCGTTAAGTCTCCATCTGTTCTTTTTACATCGGGTAACATCAGACCATGAAATCTTAACGCGCAAGGCAGCATGGTCAGAAAATTCACTCCCGACAGTAGTACACTGAACTACGTGAAGTGTGCTAGAAAGAAAGATAAAATCTATCCTGGTTCTACACTATCCCAAGAAGTAAGTGGACCCACCCCTAGGATGAAGGACCCGATAGGCATCCTGAAGATGGGCAGTGGAGACTATAGTGTTAAGGGCAACAGAATCATAAAAAAGTTTAGAAGTCTGAAGCCCCCTATCTGACTGATTCAAACCACTGTTAAAATCCCCAGCCCAAAGAACCAATCTGGAAGTATGCAGAAAAGGCTGTACAAGTTTAAAAAGGGCTACTCTCTGTGCCTTGGTCCAGGGAGCATATAGTGCAATCAACCGAAACCTTTCAGAATGAAAAGAAATGTCCAGCAACAATGCTCTCCCTTGGGAAATATCAACAAGTCTAGACACCTGAAGGGCAGGATTAGAGAATAAAATACCCACACTATCACATTTATCAATGCCAGAAGACCAAAAAGAGGGCCCATGCGGCCATGCCCTAGAAGCTTAACTAAGTTCTTGATTAGTCTTTAGCCTAGTATCCAGCAGACCACTTAATATCACAATGCATCTTGGCCGAAAGCATAACCCCCAGCTTCCTGTCACCCTTAATACTATAAATGTTTAGAGAAAAGACTGACAAAGAGTCCATATGGAGAAATTAGGGGGTCTTACTCCGTCGACTTTGTCTAGTCCTTTTAGCGATTGGGTCTGTGTCATCACCCCCCTCTGTGTCAGTATTGGAAAAAATAGATGAGGTGTCTGTTTCTTCATCTGCAGAATCCCTTTCTGTACCATCAGTAGACAGTAATGCAAATTTATTGCCAGTTTTCCAAGTCGTGACCCCAGTAACATTACCCTGACTAGAAACCATAGACCCCTTCCTATTCCTTTTCTGCCTTACCTCAAAGACTGATTGGCCTGACTCTGGGGGAGCCTGGTGCGGGTGTGGGGAAGGGGGAGGCATTTCACTAAGATTATCTGACTCAGAGAGAGCCTGAGCAGGGGAAACAGCTACCCTGGTATTACTGGGGCCCTGTACTATCTCCACCGTACCCTGGGGTAAACAAGTATCCTTATCGATCACAACCTCAGAGGGTTTCATCTGCTAGGACTGATGCAAAGTTTCCATGCCAACTCATAAATCATGCTCTGCAATCCTCTTAGCCTGTTGTTGTTGGGCCATATTAATCAAACCCTCATAAGAGGGACAGTCCTCCCCTATTGTGTGATGCTCAAAGGCATCGACCATATGCGTGACCGGTATTTTCACACACGTTACATTTAAACAAGAACTGGAAGCATGACCAAATTCCAAACAATGACTGCATTTAACCATATCAGAGGCCGAGCTCAAATGAGCCCAAGAACCACACTTAAAGCATGATTTGGGTTTACCGGCATAAAAAATTATCCCCTTATCTCTCCCTAGAAAAAAAACTGGGCAAGTGGTTAGGTCCCATGTTTGTAGAGTACAATTTCACTCTAACCCTCCACCCCCCCCCCCCCATCCCAGATCTGTTCACTATCCAAAGTAGGAGTAGGTCTGTTCAAAACCTCACAATGCTGTTTCAGCCAAAACAGAATATCTTCAATATTAACCCCTTCATTTTTAAACATAATAGTAATGTTTTTAATAGCCGGCTTGGTTAAAGGAAGAACATGAAAAGGGGACCAAAGAGGGGAAGATTTACAGATGGCATACTGGGCCCAGAAGTGATCTAAGCTGGACACATTCTTAAAACTTACATCATAATTAGCATTCCCCAAGCTGATTAAAGCAAAGATTTCAGAGGAAAAGAAACGCTTTGAACCTTTGAGTAAGTTTTTAGCAACATATACCCTGTCAGGGGGACACTCCAACCCATCCTTATACAGGAGACGTACAGCATTACATCTTGGGGCAGGTTCGCCCTTATTACTAAACAAATCAGTGAGTTTAAAATCCATAGGTCTACCCGAAGCCTCAGCAGGTTCTTGTAATAACACAGGATCAGGACCTAAATGCTCAGGTACTACAGGAAGAGTGTCCACCCCCACTATGGAATTTGGAAAAGAAGGAACTACCTCACTAGGCTGTATCTCAGGCCTTGAAACAGTAACATCATCACAAACTATATTTTTATCATCAGAGTCATTATAAGCAGAAGAAGAGTTCCCGGGGTGAGTTGGAGCTCTGAAGGGTAGAAATCTTGGTGGCCACCGGCGCTGCAGCATGCTGTATCATATCCACACAAGAAGGGTCCTGTGGGTTAAGCGACCAAGAGCCGTTATCCAATAGTTCCCAGCCAGCGTCCTTCAAGGCTGATTCAGGAGACCAAGGCAATCCAGTTCGCAGATGTAGAGAATCCGAACTCAAATTGTCAGCAAACTGGGACAGGGGAAGGTAAGACAACTGGAAGCCTGCCTGGTTGCTTGCTCCATCCAGGATGCTGAGACCTCAATGAAAAAGAAGACAGGACCTACAGGATTGTTCCCTGTTGCAGACTTCTCGCTCCTCGAAAACCATCGTTGAGCGGTTCGTGGAGACTCACCACGACACTGACTCAAGATGCCGGACTGATCAGACGGGGGCTTTGGGCACATAGAACTTGAACTGCCAGCCTCAGAGTCTGAAGATACATCCACTGTGGGCAATGGAACAAGGGGATCCTGCGGTGCACCAGATGTTGCAGGTCCCTCCACAGGAAGAGGCCGACTAGAAACCAGCAAAGGGGAACTCACAGAAACAGTTACAGGATCCACTAAGAGAGCTGCAATTTCCTTATCTCATAAGTCCATTTTTACAGGTAGCTGGGAGCTCATATCCAGTAAATCCATCCTCTCTGACAGCTGACACGGACTGGCCATTACGATGTAGATGGCCAAGGGTTCCCCTACAGACAGGGTAGGGGAATTTCCCTGGTGTCCTGGCCAAAATTCCCTCATTCACTTAAAATACCACCATCAGCTTAATCTGGTTCAAGGTTAGTTGGCATTCATCTGTATCCCCCTCCCCCGGGTCGTGCCTCAAAATAGGCAGGATTTGTCTAGCGTATTTACCTGGTCAACAAAAACTAAATAAATAAATAAATTATTTTATATAGCGTATTGTGTAAAAAAAAATATGCTATGAGTAATTTTTTTCATTTCATCCATTTTGTTTTTATTGTATGAAAAATGTTTTATATATGTCTAACTCTGTATGTCCCACTGCCTGTATGTTCCCCCACCACCTATCTGCTTGTAACCCTATGAAGTCTTTCACTGTCAAACATTATGGAATTTACCCATTTTGTACTGTTCTGCTTACCTGTATGTTATTTTGACCCCCGGGTCGCCCCTGAAAAAGGGACCTCCAGGGCCCAGTGGGCCTACCCAGTCAACAAATTCAATAAATAAATGACCTTTATCAGCAACAGGTAGGAACACTGAGCGAGTCCCTTCTTTTGTCAAAACGGAAGGAATATTAGCTTCCAGAATGCTGAGGTCAACAACCTCAGTGACAGAACAAGCTTCCTCAATGGCCTCTGGCTGCAGCAGTACAGGAGAGGAGGCCCACTCCCCTGCACCT
This sequence comes from Neoceratodus forsteri, assembly GCA_016271365.2. NCBI lineage: Eukaryota > Metazoa > Chordata > Ceratodontiformes > Ceratodontidae > Neoceratodus > Neoceratodus forsteri. The sequence goes on along the minus strand of CM057450.1, from coordinate 327,612,674 downwards.
TTGACATCCATCCTCTCCGACGGCTGACACGGACTGGCCATTACAATGCAGATGGCCAAGGGTCCCCCTACAGACAGGGTAGGGGAATTTCCCTGGTGTCCTGGCCAAAATTCCCTCATTCACTAAAAATACCACCATCAGCTTAATCTGGTTCAAGGTTAGTTGGCATTCATCTGTATCCCCCTTCCCCAGGTCGTGCCTCAAAATAGGCAGGATTTGTCTAGTGTATTTACCTGGTCAACAAAAACTAAATAAATAAATAAAATTATTTTATATAGCGTATTGTGTAAAACAAAATATGCTACAAGTCATTTTTTTCATTTCATCCATTTTGTTTTTATTTTTTGAAAGTGCTACTCACAGCGCACTTCACTAAAGCATAAGTGGTAGTAATGCATCTGCCAATCAGCTGATCATCAGCCTATTGTTGTATGTCTGTACTGCGCCAGAAAGAAAAGTTTTTCTGCTGCAGTATGAATATCACTACTGCAGCAGAAAGACTTTTTATAAGGCATGAAATTCCATACTTAACAAAACCTCACTTACACTATATTTGTATGTCTAGTATTTGTATATGCACAGTTTTATTGGCACTTTCTGTTCTGCACAATAGTTTAAGTGTTCTGACTTGTAGTGTTTGTATGTTTTTGCCAATATTAGTTTTTATTTTACTGACCCCTACATAGCATTATGACATTCTTCTATTATTTTTATTTAAAAATTGAAAAATACCAGATAGAAAATGTACATACATGAATGCCATCAATATCATTGTACAGGAAAAACAAATAAATACTGTAAATGCCACTTATTAGCACTGAAAAACTTGATGCAGGGATGCTGTATAGTACTAAAGTAAATGTGTAGGTGGGAAGGGGTGACTAATGCTAAGCAGAAACTGAGAATTCTGATGCTGTAGAAATTTCGTGATATTTCACAAATTATGCAAGATTTTCTGAAATTCTGACTTCGGCGAAATCCAAATCCTCAAATGTGTTTGGCGAATGTTTGCCCTATTCTGTAAAATTTTCTGGCTGATTTGTAGAACGATACACATGAACTGTGGAATGACAGTTCTGCAAAATTCCAATCCACATTAATTCACGATACATCTAATTATTCCACACTTTAGTGATCAGTTCTGTAGTGTTTATTCATTTATTTATTTGAAAATTGGTAACTGGGAAAGGCACTCTGAACCAAGGTTCATTTCATGGTGTGAACCAGGTAGAAGGGAACCTGGAACAAACAGCAGACAATGCAAGTATTAAGACATCAGATCAACAATATTATACAAAGATTAGAATAAGTAAAAAAAATGTGCATGTGCAGAGTAGACCCCAGAGCCACCGTTGGCCATTGGAATCATGGGCTGCAATTTAGTGCAGTTGCAATTGCCCTAAATTGCAATCATAATCTCATGGAGTGCCATTTGCCTAAAGTTGACGATTCCAAGGTTTGCCTGACACCCTAGAAAATGCAGCAGCCAGGCTTTTGACTGGAACATCTAGAAAGTCATATTACACCTGTTTTGTGTGGGCTGCACTGGCCGCTGGTTCAATGGTGGATTACCTTCAGGGTCGGATTACTGATCTATAAGGCCCTACACGAACAGGGAACGCAGTATCTGCAAGATCTCCTTACTGCCCCTCTCGCTCACTCTGATCCGCCGAGGAGGGATTGCTAGAGATTCCCAGGGTCCATTTGAAAACATCTGGAGCACGTGCGTTTTCATATGCTGCTCCTGCCCTGTGGAATTCTCTACCTCGTCAGATATAAAGCTGCCTGACCGTCGAGAGCTTTAAAGCAGAGTTAAAAACATTCTTATTTAGAAAAACTTATGTTGTCTGATTTTATTATTGTCAATGTCTGATATTTCTCTGTTATTTATTATTATTTGTACAGCACTTTGGTTTAAGAAAAGTGCTTAAAAATTAATTTTACTTACTTACTAGAGTAGATAGTCTCCGGCCCAACCCCCAACCCTCATCCTTTTTTTTTTTTTTTTGAATTTGTGTAGGTGTGTACTGGACAACATATATCCTTAAATGTTCACTTCAGCCAACCAAACCTCCTTGGTGCCAATTCTTCTCCAGTCCTCCAATGAGTAGTGAGAGAGAGGGAGGAGCTGCACAAGCCATGAGATGAGAAAGCAGTGCACTTTCTTGGGCAGTAATGCAAAATGCAACTCAAGTGAAGAAGTTTAGTCAAGGAGACTGGGAGTGCTCTAGCTGCTGGCATGGGCTTGAGGCCTTTTTGGTGTTCAGTCGGTCCTTGTAGGACTAGGACAGCACACCCGCAGGAGCTGCCACATCAGTCGAGAGATTCGAGAGTGAGAGAAGCCAAGGAGAGGGAGACCCAGGTGGCACTGAGACAGTCACAGGATAGACTGAGAGAGTGGACAGTGGAGAGCCAACTGAGGGTGTGCAGGTGGCGGGCCTGGGCCTGGAGGGTTTAGGGTAAGCCCCAGGTACTGACTGAGACTCCGTCAGACTCAGAGTCATTGTTGGTGGCCATGGGGAGGAGAGAGACTAAAGTACAGTATGGGAGGGAAGGGAGAGAGTCATCGACCACCATTTAGCCAGGCAGCGGCAGGCCATACTAGGCCAGGACAGAGCAGCAGAAAAAAACTGCAAAAGTTGAACTGACTGGCCAAGCAACAATGAAGCCAGCTGGCATGGGCATACACTTTTTTTGGGATGGGAGTGGACAGGACCGGGTAGGCGCATGCCATGGACAGCAGTGTGTGGCAGTGGTCAGCAGTCAACAGAGAACTTAAGGAACCCAGGCCAGAAAGAATGTCGAGAGGGAAGGAGCCTGGAAAGGAGACAGAGAGAGAGAGCTCAGTGTTGGGACTGTCTTCAGCAGCTGACTGGATGACGACGACAGACAGAGTGACTGGTGGTGGTAAGTCTGAAAATAAATGTTCTCTTCTCAGAGAGTCAGATCTCAGACCAGGCAGCAGCACATTGCATAAAAATAGTAACTAACAGTTTTGCACAATAAAGGAATTGAAAGCAATAACCTGAATGGAAGAAAGTTTAGCCATCAAAATATCAGGAGATCAGGAAACAGGAACAGGTGGGGAGAGGTTCAAGTTTCAGCTGGTTGAAAGAGCCAAGTGATGAGGAGTAAAGGAGGGAGGAAGGGTATATGTTCCAGAGTGAGAGAAGGTGCTAAGAGAAGGCAGATTGCCCAGTACAGAAATGGGGATAAGGAGTGGCAAAAATGCAATGGTCCCTGGAATACAGGGATCATGAAGCAGGTGGAAGCTGGGATAGGAGAGAGGAGAGGAGACATAAGAAGGAAGGGAGCCAAACCAATATTTGGAAATAAAGGAGATGCAGTGAGCCTGGCAGTGAGGGCAGTGGATGGATGGTTAAGGATGAATACAGTGGCCATTGGTGTGTGCAATGGGAGGGGGGGTTAGTAACAAAACAGCAGAAATAATTAAGGAGGGTGTCCAGTCTGGCAATGGAAGTAGAAGACCTAGTGCCATCTATGTAGTCGAACACAAGAAGCATCATTTTGGTAACAAACTGCCACTGAACCTGTGCAGATAAGCAGTCTTTGTTATGATATAGGGCACTAAGCTTGAGATACAGCTTAGCATGGATGACAGTGGAGAGGTCATTGAGGAAGACAGAGAAAAGAATGGGGCTTAGGATGGAGCCCAGAGAGACTCTAGCCTGAATAAGAAGGAGAGGTAACAGGCCACCAGCAACCTGAACTGACGAAATGGAACCAAGCAACACCAGTGGCAGAGAGGCCAGCACAATTTAGTTTTTCCAGGACGATTGAAAATGGGTTACTGAGTCAAAGACTTTGGCCAGATCAGTGAATATAGTAACTGTGATGAGCCCCTGATCCATCCCAGAGAATATGGCATTAGTAACACATAATAGGGAGGATACAGTGGAATGGTACTTCCAGAAACCAGACTGGAAGGGTAAGAGGAAACTGGAGGATGAGGGGAAGTCATGGAGTCTTGAGTGGACCTGTTTCTCTTGTAGCTTAAAGAGGCTAGGGAGGAGGGAGATGGGGCAGAACTTGCCAGGGGAGGAGGGGTCACCATCTTTATGAAGTGGAATAACTTTGGGCAGCTTCCAGGACTGAGGAACGGCACAGAGGGTGAAGGAGAGGTTAAGCAGGTAGAAACATAGAAATAGAAAGATGGTGGCAGAAGACCCAAGGTCTATCAAGTCTTCCCTTGAGATCCTGAGATCCTAGGTGATCCTGGGTCCTAGCTGGTAGATTCCCTTGTGGATTTGATTCTAGTGTACTCCTTATCCCAACCCCTTTTGAATGCTGATATGGTCCTAGCTACTACCACCTACGCAGGTAGTTTGCACCATGACTCCACAATCCTTTCCAAGAGATAGTGCTTCCTAAGATACCTCCTGAAACTCCCACCCCTCAGTTTCCATCCATGCCCTCTCATGTTTCAGTTGGGAGCCTTGATGAATAGCTCAGCATAGGGTACTGAATTTAAACCTCTAATGTAATTAAAGGTTTCTATCATATCCCCACTTTCTCTCCTATATTCAAGTGAGTGCATGTTTAATGCCTCCAGCCTCCCCTTGTACAGCAGCTCCTGAATCCCTGCATCATTTTGGTTGCCCTTCTCTGAATGGTCTCTATTCTGTCCCTGTCCTCCAAAACTGTATGCAGTATTCTAAATGGGGCCTCACCATAGATCTGTACAGTGGAAGTATTACCTCCCTGTGCCCACTGTCAAATCCTCTCCCTGCGCATCCCAGCATTTTATTAACCCTACTATATGCTGCATTGCATTGGCTGGTATGTTTAAGGGTGATGTTAATAATAACTCCTAGATCCTTTTCCTCTTTTGAGTCACTGAGTTTGACCCCATTTAGCCAATATGTTGTTCTAGGGTTATTCCTGCCAATATGCATCACTTTACATTTCTTGGTATTAAACTTCAGCTGCCAGATACTAGACCATTGTTCTAATCTTTTCAATCATTTTGTATGATTCTCACTGCTTCTTTGCTGTCCACCCATCCCCCTAATTTAGTGTCATCTGCAAACAGTGCAATCTTGCCCTGGATACCTACTCCTATGTCCCTGATGAACACATTAAACAGGACTGGGACTAAGATCATGCCCTGCAGGACCCCACTCATCACTTCCCCCTCCTCTGACATCTCCCCATTGACCACCACCTTTTGCCTCCTTCCATCCAACCAGTTTCCCACACACTTAATGATGCAGCTTGCTATACACAGAACCTCTAGCTTCTTCAGCAAGTGTGTGTGGTACAGAATCAAAGGCTTTACTGAAGTCAGAATAGAGGAGGTCCATTGGCCAGGCACTATCCACTTCCCTAGATACCCAATCAAAGAAAGTAATCAGGTTTGTCTGATACGACCTGCCTGTAATGAGACCGTATTGTTTGTCATCCTGTAGGCAATGCTTATCTAAGTAGTTTACTAGGCCTTGTTTAATCAAGGCCTCTATTTGCCTTCCTAGCACTAATGTGAGGCTGACCAGCCTGTAGTTACCAGCCTCTTCCCAGCTACTACCCTTATGCAGAGGCACCACATCAGCTCTTTTCCAGTCATTAGGTATGACTCCCATCCGGAGAAAATGGTTAAACAGGTACAGTAAGGGATCAATCAATCAATCAACACTTTATTTGTACAAGGCAGCCTTCCAAAGCTCAGAGCACCTTTATAGTACTCATTAAAAACTCACAATATTACAACTTAAAACTATTAAAACATATCAATAAAACACATCAGTACACATTCAATAAATTCCTGAGAATGCCTGGCTAAACAGGTAGGTTTTCAATGACTTTTTAAAACCTTCTACAGTCTGGCTATCTCGTATCTGGCAAGGTAGAGAATTCCACAGGGTAGGTGCTATAAAGGCAAGAGATCTTCCCCCTGATGTTTTAAGGGACCCTGGGAATCTCTAGCAATCCCTCGCCAGAGGATCGGAGTGAAAAGGTGGAACAGTAAGGGCACAAGAGTTCTTTCAGGTAGTGGGGTCTCTGCTCATGTAGGGCTTTATAGGTCAGCAACACGACCTTGAAGGTAATCCACCACTGTATTGGCAACCAGTGCAGTTCACACAGCACAGGTGTTATATGACTGGATCTAGAAGCTCCAGTCAACAACCTGGACGTCGTGTTCTGCACTAGCTGCAAGTGGTGGATATCTACCCCCGGTAGTCCTAGATAGAAGGTGTTACAGTAATCAAAATGACTGGTGACAAAGGCGTGAACCAAGGTAGGAAGATCTTCGGGTGGGACCAGGTGCTTCACCCAAGCTATGTTCCTTAGATGGTAGTAGGAAGATTTGACTAGAGCCGAAACCTGCGCCGTCAGGGTCAGACCTTCATCAAATACCACACTCAGATTTCACACCTGGCCCGAGGCAATAAGCGGGGTTCCACCAAGATTTAATCCTGAGGGCTTTCTCATCCATGCCCCTGTCATCCTATAACCAGGGTCCACCACCAGTACCTCTGTTTTTCCATAGTTCAACCATAGCCAACTGGCACTCGTCTAGTTCTGAATCTCCAGTAGGCAGTTATTAAACACTGCAGCAGAATCTAATTCCTGTTCCGGTACAAAAGACATGTACAGTTGAGAGTCATCATCATAGCAATGAAAGCTCAACCTGTACCATCTTATAATGTCCCCTAATGGAAGCATATACATTGTGAATAACATGGGGGACAGTATCGATCCCTGTGGAACCCCACAAGGCAGCCCATGAGGGGCCAAGGAATAAATCCCTGACACCACTCTCTGGGATCTACCCTCGAGGAAAGATCGAAACCAACTGAGGACCACCCCTCCAGTCCACAGAAAAACCACAGGTGCTCGAGCAGCACCCCATGATCCATGGTGTCAAATGCTGCTAAGAGATTGAGGAGAACCAAGACGGAATGGCTTCTCCGATCTCTCGCCAACAGAAGGTCATTAAGTACCTGCACCAGGGCTATCTTGGTGCTATGCCTTTTTCTGAAGCCAGACTGGAGAGACTTGTAGATATTGTGGTTGGTTAAATTGTCTTCCAGCTGCAGAGTGCCTACCTTCTCAATAACTTTCCCTACAAAGGGTAAGTTCGAGATCGGTCTGTAGTTAGCTGGGCAGTGAGAGTCAGAAGTTTTTTTTTTTAAAAGGGGGCGTACTACTGCCTCCTTTAAGGGATCTATCACTATCCCAGAAAGGACGGGCCAATGACCTCTACACACCCCACTAGTAGGTGTGTAGGGCCCGGATCCAAACTACAGTAGGTTGGCCGCAGAGTCTGAATGATCCTCACTATGTCCAGGACTACTGGTTGGCTAAAGATGGACAAGGTCTGTCAGGTATTTGTACCAACCGATTGATGAATGCAAGGTCCAGTGGGAAGGCACTGGTTGATCTCATCCCTGATGGTGGACACCTTATCAGTGAAGAACTGTGCAAACTCCCCACACTGCATTTGTGACAACGCTTGACCAGAGTGAAGACAGGCTGGACTGCACAGTCTGTCCACAGTCTGGAAGAGCTGGGCTGGCCTGTTCTTTGCTGTAGCAATTTCCCTGGACAGGAACTCTGCCTTCTTACAGGAAATTGCTGATTGATAGGTCTTACAATGATCCATCAGTCTAAGTCTATCCACCTCCAGGTGAGTTTTCTGCCAGTGTCTTTCCAACCATCACCTCCACCTCTTCAACTCACGGATTTCCCCATTAAACCAAGGAGCACCTGGGTGAGAGGTAAGAGGGTGAACACGAGAAGGAGCAATGATATCCAAGGCCTCAGTAACAGCCCTATTACAGACTGACACAATAGGCCCCGGATCAGTGCTATCCTTTGGAAATCCTGAGAGGTCCAGCACTGCCATTAGGACTTCTGAGGTAACACCTCTCAAAGGATGGTACTATACCAACTCCTTTGGGGCAGGCCTATTTCAGGGGGCTGTGAAACTGAATCTCAGGACGTGATGATCAGACCAACTGACTGGCTCCACCTCCATATCGGAGATCTCCATCCCCAGGTGGAACACCAAGTCCAATGAGTGCCGTTTCTTGTGGGTTGCAGTGGTAATAACCCATGTTAGGCCCAATTAATTCATCAATTGGAGGAGGTTTTGTCCAAACGGTGAGAGTTCATCGTCAACGCAGGCATTGAAATCCCCCAGAATCAACCATCTGGGGGATTTCAACACCACATCGGCGATGAAGTCCGCACCTCCTTCAGAAACTCCCTTCCATCACCTGGTGGACTGTAAATGAGAAGGATCCTGTAGCCTACACCTGCATCCACTATACACTCAAAGGAGTTGGTTACTCCAACTGGCACCTCCCTGAGACCCAGTTCCTGTCTAAAACAGACAGTAAACCCCTGCCCTGACGATCCTCTCTTGGGCAGTGAATCAGCGAGATCCTGGCTGGAACCGCAGACTTCAAAATGGGGCCAGTACTCTAGTCCAGCCAGGTCTCAGTGGTACAAGCTAACTCACTCACCAACTCTTTAATTATCCTCAAAAGAATTCCATCCTGATCAGGAGATTTGTCAGTCTTTAAGTGCTCAAACTCCTCTCTGACCCTGCCTACGGTAATACTTAGTGTTTCCATTTTTGGCACTCCCTGCCGTGTACTGTAGTGCTCTACTTAGGCATTGGGCCACTGTGCTCTTTGGTGAATACTGAACAGAAGTATTTATTCAGAATGGTGGCCTTCTGCCTGTCCTCTTCCACTATCCTATCCCCATCCCTGCTTTTAACCACCCCTCCACCCTTCTTTCTCTTTTCTTGCAAATATCTGTAAAAACTCTTTGTTCCCCTTCCTGACAGCTTTAGAAAGCTGAAGTTCTGCAGCAGCCTTTGCTTGTCTCACTGCTGACTTAGCCTCCTTATTCTTTAGTATGTATTCATCTCATAGATCATTACCCGGCTTACTTTTGAAGTTGTGGAATGCTTCCCTCTTGACCCTAATGACTGTTCTAACTTGACTCATGAACCAAATGGGGCATTTGTGTCTGTTTCTTTAGGGCACTGTCCTTGTACATGCCTTTGCGGCCTCTGTGATGGTTTGTGTAATCATTCCCCAACTGTTTTCTACTACAAAATGTTGGTGAATCTTAGTTAGTTTTTCTTTTAATAGTTCCCTCATTTTTATTGAAATTTGCCCCTCTGAAAGTTAGGACTTCTGTCCTTGACTGGGATTTGACATCCTTCAGGGCTAATTTAAACCAAACAGAGTTGTGGTCACAGTTCGACAGCAGATTCCTGACTCTGACTTCCTCAATTTTTTCTGAGGTTAGTGAGGACCACATCCAAGAGGTTGTTCTGCTTAATTGCATCGGTGACTAACTGTGTGAGAAAGCAATCCTGTAAATCTTCTACCACCAATTAACTCCTTGATGTTCTAGCCACTGGGATGCCCCAGTGCACATCTGGCATGTTAAGGTCCCCCCACTGCCACTAGTTCTCCTTTTAGTGACATTCCTTTGATTTCCTCCAAAAGCTCCTTATCCTTGTCCTCTGCTTGGTTTGGAGGTCTATATACCACCCAGACCTGGACTTTCTTTCCTGAGGATGAACTAAGCTGAACTCTGAGGGATTCCATTCCTTCTCTAAGGCTCATTCTGCAGGATGTGGTCTCTATCCCCTCCTTAACTTAGAGTGCAACCCCACCTTCCTTGACACCCCTCCTGTCTTTCCTTAAGAGCACATACCCAGGGGCTGTGAGATTCCAGTCATTGCTGTCAGATTTCCAGGTCTCTGTGACTGCCACAAGATCCATACAGGACTCTGCCATCCATGCCTGAAGGTCACTCATCTTGTTACCCAGGCTTCTGGCATTAATGCACACACCTGTCCATGAGCCTTTGGCTGAACTGTTGCTTCTTCCACCTGGTTAATTCCTGTGTTTCCCATTAATCTGAACCTTTTTCAGCCCTTCAGTGCCTTTTTCTGCTTATTCTGGTTGTACCTGTGGTGTGATTCAGTATGCCTTGATTATGTGGGAGTAGGAACTAAGTTCCCATCTTCTAAACTATTGCTGATATGTTTCCTAGCACCATACACAACTTTGCCTAATTTAAATGCCTGAGGTGAATGTCAGACTTCTGTCCTAATGCACTCGTTCCTGGCTTGTTTAAGTGAATTCCATCTAGCTTGAATAGTCTTCTATTCCAGAAGTTCCCCCAGTCACCTATGACATGGTAACCTTTTTCCTTGCACCATTTCCATAACCAACTGATGAAATCCTCGATTTTCTCCTCCCTGATTCTGTTCATGTAGACATCTTTTCCACACACTGGAAGGATCTCCAAGAAGGTTAGCGAAGCTGTCCATACTTTCAGTCGCTCCCCCAGCTTTCTGAAGTTTAGCTTGACTTCCTCCACTGTCTGGTTCACTAGGTCATTGGTGCTGAGATGGGTAAGGACATTTATTCCTTCATCTGCCTGGTCTATTATCCTCCCAATTTTTGGGGTGTTTCTCTTAGCCGAGGCACTGGGGAGGCATTGGAATTTTATCACTGATCCATCCAAGTGGGAGTTGATTAAGTAAAGGGAGCTGCAATGACAGGTGTTGCTGCAGTTTAATACATTAATCTGCAATTCATACATTCATTCTGCCATTTTAACCCAAAATTTTGTGGAAGTGAAATTCTGACTTTTACAGTAATTCCACTGGCAGAATTTTATTTTTGCACAGCACTAGGTGGAACGGGTTGTGATTGCAGGGGAAAAATGATACATGGGATCCGTTCTTTGCTTGGTGTGCTTGCTAGACACATGGGAGAGGGTTGCAAGAATGACCTAAACTAAAGTACAGCACTTGGTGCTATCAGACACAGTTGTGTATTGGGTGTTGCTTGTAATGTATAGTCCAGGCTGCCAGCAGGTCAGCAAGCATGCCAAACTGAACAGTGTATCAAAAGCCACCTTGAGGCAGATGGCAGTATTACAATAGTCAGTATTTATTGTTTTGATATCGGATGTCCATTCCTCAGCCTTATAGTGGACCACAGAGTGCTGGATTGGCTAGTATCATTCATCAGAGCAATGGCTACCACTGTACTGGAGACTCACCAAACTGATGCTGAAATTATGAAATTAAAATCTCTCCATCAGACCTAACCTCAATTAAAGGCCTCAGTTTCCTGCATATTAATGTATGCAGTCTGCTGAAAAAACTCACACTGATACAAGCCTGGGTTGCCCATACCTTGCCAGACTTTCTTGTGGTATCTGAGACATGGCTCAAACCCACCACAGCAGACAGGGATGTTAACCTACCTAACTACCAGCTATTCAGAGCTGATCGCCAAACAAGGAGAGGTGGAATAGCCATATATGCAAAATCCGGTATAGCTGTATCCTGTATTGCTGCAACATCTATGCCCAAGGAGTTTGAATGTCTATCCCTAAAAGTCTCTCTCCCCAATACAGCAGCTTTTCAGCTAGTTGGTTGCTACAGACCCCCCTCTGCTGAACACAAGCTCTTATCCCATCTGTGGAACCTGCTCAAAACCAGCACTGAAGAAGTCATTATTCTAGGTGACCTGAATTTCAACTGGCTTACCCAGGAAGTTGCACCTCTGGTATCATTCTGTGATACATATGGGTTCACACAGCTAATTAATGAACCAACAAGAATTAATGCAAGGAATAGTAATAACAGCACACTACTTGATATCATGCTAGTGAATAAACCACATCTATTCACACATGCTGGAGTGCTTCTCTGCGATATAAGTGATCACTGCCCCATCGCAGGGGTAAGATCCACCAGCATAACAACAAGCCCTGCAAAATTCCTCATGAGGAGATCCAAGAAAAAATCAATATTGAAGGATATTTGCATAATCTATCTTACTCTCCACACTGGCAAGAGTTTTATCTTGCCCATTCTGTAGAAAAAGCTCAGCAGGTGCTAAATAACATTATAATAAATGCCCTTAACACCCATGCCCCAATCTCTAGTATCCGAATAAAAAACAAATCCTGTCGTTGGTTTACAGCTGACCTCAAAGCTGCACTGCTGGAGAGAGACAAACTCTGGAAAATGGCAAGAAAAACCAAGAATGCAAATGACTGGATGATCTTTAGGAAAGCCAGGAATAGATGCACCAAGAAAGTTAGGGATGCAAAGGCTGCCTTCTACTTGGCCGAACTCGACTCTTCCTACCATAATCCTGCTAGGTTTTGGGGCACCATCTAGGGTATGGTGGGGCAGGACGCTAACCCCCCCCTTCCAACTCAATTACACAACAGTTATGGCCCTATCACTGGCAAAATGGAAATTCTGGACGCCTTCAATAACCACTTCACAATGGCTGGCCTTGCCTTTGACACCTCTCCAGCTAACCTGCTGAGGGAACAATTAAGCTCCCATTACACTGGTGATCAGAGAGTTGACTCTTCCTTCAGCTTCAAATCTATACTGTTGAAACAAGTAGAGGATCTATTATGGCAACTGGATACCAAAAAAAGCACAGGGGCAGACTCTCTGGACCCCTACTTTCTAAAGATTGCATGCCATGTACTTGCAGTCCCCCTAACACACCTCTTTAACCTATCCCTAAACTCTGGCTCTATTCCCACACTGTGGAAGGCAGCCCAAGTGGTTCCCCTTCTAAAATCAGGGGACCCTATGGATCTTAATAATTACAGGCCCATTTCCATTCTACCAGTGCTATCCAAGATGCTGGAGAAATTAGTGAGTAATCAGTTAAGGGATTATCTTGACAATGCTAACCTCCTAAACCCAGCTCAATCTGGATTCAGGGCCAAGCATAGCACTATCACTGCACTAGCCAAGGTCACAAATGACTGGCAATCTGAATTAGATAAAAAGAATAATGTCTGTGCAGTATTCCTGGACCTGAGCAAAGCATTAGATACTGTGGACCACGAGCTACTACTTTCATCCCTGTACTCCATTGGCCTAGATCCATCCTCCCTTAAGTGGTTCAGATGCTATCTCACGGTAGGTCACAGCAGGTAAAAGCTGAAGGTGACCTATCCCCATTAAAACCACTGTCAAGAGGAGTCCCCCAAGGTTCTATTCTGGGTCCTATCCTTTTTGCCATTTATACAAATAACATTGATTCAACCCTTACCAATTCCTCTGTACACCTCTTTGCTGATGACACTTTTCTGTATGTCAGCAACCCTTCACCTGCAGCTGCTCATGAAATACTACAAACAGAATTCTCCTTGCTACAATATCAGCTACTCGAGAAAAAGCTTCTGTTACATGCAAAGAAAACTAAAGCAATGATGTTCACAAATCAAAGCTCCACCAGCACATCCTCTCCAATGATTCTCCCCCAGCTATGCACTATACTTGGAGAAAATCTGGAGTATGTAGAAAACTTCAAATACCTAGGTGTGTGGATTGACAACAAACTTGACTTCACTAATCATTTAGAAGAACTGTTAAAAAAGCTTCGCCAAAGGCTTGGCCTTCTCTATAGATTAAAACCCTTCCTAAACAGAGACTCAAAGATGAGGTTAGTCCAGGCCATTTTTCTATCAGTTGTTGACTATGCAGACTTGCTTTATAGTCACTGCCCCATCTCCTACCAACACAAGTTGGATACCTTATATCATAGAGCAATAAGGTTCATTACAGATCTGCCATCTAATACTCATCATTGCTCTCTTTATGCTGCAGTTGGGTGGGTTTCCCTTCACCTCAGAAGGAACAGAAATGCAGCACTATGGATTTACAGAGCCTTGTCAAAATAACTTCCAAACTATATCCTGGACTGCTTCACCCAGACCTCTCCTAGCTCCTATCCCTAAGAAGCAACAACATCATCCTGCTCAAATTGCCCAAATTCAACACCAGGCTAGGGAGGGCAGCAATCAGCTATTCTCTAGCTATAGCATGAAACACCCTACAAAAATCCCTAAAACTGTCCAATATCATTCCATTTTCATCCTTTAAACAGCATTGTACAGTCTTCTTCAAAGAGAAATGCAATTGCTACCACTAGAGCTAGCATTGTCATCTCACAAATCTCCCTTCCAAACCATATATGGCATATTCCTTCCAGACAGACACCCCATCTTATGGCACCCAGTAATACCTTCACTATCCTAGTATTACATTATGTTGAGTGTCTGCCACCCCCCCACTGGGATATGTATATACTGTACATACTGTAAATATTAGCTTAACTTTCCTGTAACTGCTTTTTATCATGTGAATTTACTGTACATCGCTGTGTTTATAAACATTATTTTCCCCTGTATGTATAACTGTCTTATATAAGTGTATGATGTATCTGTTGTGTATCAACTATTGAACCTTGACCTTATCAGGTCCATCTTGTAAATGAGTCTTGCTCAATGATGT